>JAPDVU010000006.1:155772141-158650891 GCA_026230045.1 Corynorhinus townsendii | reverse complement strand
TATGTGCCAGGTGCAGTAGTCAGCTTTTTAGTGAATTGTAGTCTGCCTCAACAGCACTCTGAGGCAGGTACTATGACCATGCTTCGTTTGAGGTAAGAAAACTGAAGCTCCGGCAATATTAAGTAATTTGCCCAGGGACAGATGGCGTGATGTGGCCCGAGCTTCAACTCCTGGCAGTCTGAGCCCAGACTTCACCACCGCCCTGGCCAAACTCACTTGAATGTCCCATGCCACATTTCACTGTGGCTCCCAATATTTGTCCAGGACTAAAAATATATGTAATCATATGCATGTATGTATACATATAGAGAGAGAGATTTTTAGAGACAAAGAGAGAGGGAAGGAGAGAGAGAAACATCTGTATTAGAGTAACACATCCATTGGCTGCCTTCTACACGCCCCTTACCGGGGTGGAGCCTGCAACCCGGGCATATGCCCTAACTGGGAATTGAAACAACCTTTTGGTGCATAGGATGATGCCCAACCCACTGAGCAACACCAGCCAGGCAGAACATGTCTTCTGGAAGCTGCACTCAGTGGAGGTCAAGTCCTGTGGCGTTGGCCAAGCCGTCTCCTACCCTAAACCTCTTCCCCACAGCAGGTAAACTATGCAGGTTAGACCAGGTAAAATCCCTTCCAGCCCTGAAAATTAAGATGGTAAACTCTTCCCCAACATCTAGTTATAGTCTGAGTTTTATTCTCTTTTTTACCAAGGCAACTAAAGAGCATTTGGGGAAGAAAAGAAAAAGCAGATGCTATAAGTGTTTTTTAACTAACATAAGAAAATGAAAGGAGAGCAGAAGGGATTCTATTTATATCTCCCTCAAGGATTAGGCCATAATCTAAACCATTTGATTTTTTTTTTTTTAATGCATTCAGTCAGAGCTGAAAGCCTGTAGGGTGCTCTTTAAGCCTGACACGGAATGAACTAATTCAATTAAAACAGGCTGAGGCTTTTGCAAGGTATTAAACGTCCTGAAGAGAAGATTTAGGAAGTCCTCAAAGCGGTGTTGGTGAGACCACGGGAAAGCGTAAGAGCTCGCGTGCGGTCTTTCTAGAGGTGAGCTGCAGGCAGGCTGCCTGGAAAGGGGCCCATCAGAGTGGGAGCTGTGCCTCGGGGGAAAAGACTGCCCGGACACCTCCCAACAGCTCGAGGGATAAAACCTATCCTTCCATAGCACGAAGTGAAGGTTAGTAACAATCATTAACGAGAACCGCTCACGAGCGCCCTCTATATTCCAGGCGGGGTGCTGACCTAAGCCTTTTTCACACTGTCTTACATAGTGTTCACAATTGTAGGAAGTTAAAAATCAGCCCAGTGCTTGTTCGGGCAGCACATATATGTACTAAAATTGGAATTACACAGAGATGAGCCTGGACCCTGTGCAAGGATGAAATGCAAATTCGTGAAGCGCCCCGTGTTTTTCTGTACCGATTTGTACTTTTTTCTTTATGTAAAAAAATACTATGGTAAACAATTTTAAATTTTTTTTAATCATTAAACCTATTTTATAGATAAGAATACTGAGATGCCAAGAAGTGTCCTGACTTGCCCCAGGTTACCCAGCAAGTTACACTTTTCAGCAAGTTGCACTTTTCAGCACAATGTCACTTAGAAACGCAAGTGGCATGTTACTGCAGGAATCTGAACTTGGGGACGTGTGTGTGTGTGGATACAAAGAAATAGAGACACAGTCCCTTTCCTCGGGTGCATACAGTCCAGTCAGCACACATGACTGACACTCAGACTAAATTACAAATGATTGAGGTCAGATCCAAACCTGAGAGCAGGTTTTCACACGAGCAGAGCACAGCAAACCAGATGACAGGAAGAGGAGGATGTGAACGGGGCCAAAGGAGGGTCACCAAAAAGTCACCCTTCATGTGTGCCCAGGACAGGCCCAGTGAGCTGCTTTCTTTCCTTTAACACTGATGAAATTCTTGCCTGCAATTTCAATGTTGGGGAAGAGAGGTTGGAGTGGGTTCTTTCCCATACCAAGCACTTCCACACCGGCCTGGCATTCTACAGTTCAACTCAGTTTGTCACTATGTACCCAGAGGTAGCATCCGATTCCACAGGCTAAGGGCTCAGTCCCACATCAGGGCCCACCCTGTGTCCCCACTTCAGATGCCAGTTGCAAGCTCAGGTTTTCTGACTGCCCAGCTAGAGATTAGAAGTTCCAACAACCTCCTCCTTAAGCGCAATTAATTTGCTAGAGCAGCTCACAAAACTCAAAGAAACGTTTTACTTACTGGGTCTCGGGTTCATTATGAATAGAGCTCAGGAACAGACAGGTGGAAGGGGTACAGTGTCCATGCTCTCTGGGCACCAAACGGCCCCCGAATGTCCACGTGATCACTGATCCGGAAGCTCTCTGAAACCCGTCTATGGGGTTTTTACAGAGGCTTCGCTGTAGGCCTGATGGATGAAATCATTGGCTCATTGGTGACGGAGCTCAATCTCCCACCTTCTCCTCCCCAGAGGTCAGGGAGGGGGTGGGCCTGAAAAATTCCAGCCTCTAATCCAGGTGGTTTCTCCTGCTACTCAGCCCCTGGCCTTAAGTGCTTTTCAAAAGTAGCCCATTTACATCACAGGAAATTTAAGGGTTTTAGGAGCTGTGTGCCAGAAATGGGGACAAAAACCAAACATATACAGGGTGTCCCCCAAAAATATACACACACTTTGAACAATTATTAATTCCAATGGGTTAAATCTGAAAAGAACGAAACATTAATTGAGCTATCAGCTGGTAAATTGTGTGTACATTTGGGGGGGACACCCTGTGGTTATTATAAAACACAATATCACACTGGGCATTCCATGGGATTATAATCTGTGTCTTCCTTATTCCACTCCATATAACCAGTATCTGGCACCTACATTTTGTTGGGAGAATGGAAGCGTACCTAAAAAAAGAAAAAGAACATATACAAAATTA
This sequence comes from Corynorhinus townsendii, assembly GCA_026230045.1. Lineage (NCBI taxonomy): Eukaryota > Metazoa > Chordata > Mammalia > Chiroptera > Vespertilionidae > Corynorhinus > Corynorhinus townsendii. Next base: position 158,647,952 of record JAPDVU010000006.1, on the reverse strand, counting down.
ATCCAAGGAACAAGAAATCTCAATTCTAAATCTAACCATTCTCCTCTGAAGGAAGAGAGAGAGAGAGAAAGAGAGAGAGAGAGAGAGAGAGAGAGAGAGAGAGAGCAGGCTGGGGCACGTGGAGGAGGTGGGGAGAATCTGAGATACCTATTGGTTCAGATGGGAGACTCCGACATCTGAAATGACCACCTTGAATTGCCACACCTAGGTCAGTGCCTATGAAACTTGAGTGTTCATTAGAATCACCAGGGGAGCTTGTTAAAACACTGATTGCTGATTACCCGGAGTTTCTGATTCAGTGGATCAGGGAAAGTTTGCCTTTTTAACTAATTCCCAGGTGATGCTAATGTTCCTTCCTGGTTCAGGGTCTAGCACTTGGAGAACCGATAACAATCAACCTTCATTGCACATTAGAATCACCTTGGAGTTTATGAAAACACCCAGGCCATACCTCTGACCAAATCCGTCATACTCCGTGGGGGCGGGACCAGGGTATGAGTGTTTTTGAAAACCGGGACCAGCTGATTCCAATGTGCAGCCAAACCAGAGAGGAACTAAGTAGGTGAGCATATATAGGTTTGAAGTTCATAGACCATGAAAATAACAGCTAATATTTATTGAACACTTACCATATAACACTCACTCTGCTGAGTAAATTACTGCATGATCCCATTTAATTCACATAGGAATCTTTCTAGTAGAGACTTCTATTCCCATGTTACTGATAAGGAGAGTCAGAGAAATTAAGTAATTTGTCCTAGGTCATAAACTGGTAATTGACAACCTGGGAATCCAGTTTATGTCTCTATCTGCCTGAAGACTCCTAACCACTTGAGGGCTATAGCCTCTTAGTGTTCTGTCTCTGCCTTAAACCTTATTTCGTTGAGTCCAGATGCCGACAATCTGGGCTGGAACAACTGGAATCAGCTTCATATTTGTTGACAGGTGATAGATAGATGATAGATAGATAGATAGATAGATAGATAGATAGATAGATAGATAGATATCTGCATTCATAGACACATACAAGAATGAACAAATACAAATCACAGAATGGTTGTTTCAATGAGTTCAATACTTTTCTTAAAATCTAGCCACTGCCCTGCCTATACTTCTTTGATGGCTCATAATCACTTCAAAGAAAAGTCCAAACTGCAAATGTGGCATTCAAGTTCCTTGATGGTAGGGTCCCTCCCTTGGACTCTCCAGCCCCCCATTCTTCCTCCTCTGTTCTCACCCATCTATTTTCAGTTCCCCAAATCCAACCATGCACCATGCCTTACATTCTTCTTTCTCCTTCCTCCCTCCTTGTCTGCTTGGAGAACTTCTTTCTACTCACCTCTAGGCTCAAGTTGACTATCACCTGCTACCCATAATCCCCCACAGATCCTTCCTCTGAGCAGTCACAGTGGCACCTGTATCCCTATACCCTTAACCTGAAGCTCAGATTCCCTGGCCCATTGCTATCATCACTCCCTCTTGCCCAGTCTTTTTAACAGAATCCTGGCTCTGTCCTGAGAATGAGACTTTCCCCGAAGATCCATCATGTAAAGGCTGTACACTCTCCCATCCACTAGGCCTGGAGATAGGGTAGTATCCTTCTTCCTCTCTTCCAGAACATTCTCCTTCCTTCCCCTGTAAACCCCATTAGTTTTTAATCTCATGTTACCAGATTATACCATCCACCATCCTTCCCGTTACAGTCCTACTCCTAGCCTCCCACGCTTCACTTCTGGGATATTTATCTCCTGGCTCACTTCCCTCTCTCCCAATTGTAGTTCTGTCTTCATTATTCATGATTTCCATTTCTACTCTTTTGGGGAGGGGGGCGGGACGTTTAAAATTTTTATGTTCATTTATTTTTTTATTGTCTAAAGTTTTACATATGTCTCCTTTTTCCCCAATTGACCCCCCACCCAGCCATCCCCCCCCCCGCAAGCCCCCACCGCTCCAGTGTCTGTGTCCATTGGTTATGCTAATACGCATGCATACAAGTCCTTTGGTTGCTCTCTAACCGCCCCCTCCCCTACCATTTGTCTCTTTTAAATAGTCAATATATTCACACAATTCAAAATTTAAAAGGAACACCTATGATGTTACCTCCCCCCCCAAAAAAAAAAAAAAATCAAACCTTAATCTGAACAAGTCTCTATCACTACCAATTTCTAGAAAATACATAAAACAGCTAGAGCAAGTGAATGCAGTCAGTAACATGCAGAATATTACATTTGACCCTTCCAATGTCCTGTTCCCTCAGCTCCTTGATTTCCCTGCCTCCAATGAGCTTGTTCTCCATCCCGCTTCACCGGTCACTCTCATGGCCTCACCCCAGACCTAGACCTTGGCATTGCTGTGGAGGCCCAGGGCAGGCTGTCCCAAGATATCCCCCATGACATACTGATTACTGTGAATTAAAGTTACTTTAAAAACTGCCAATCCAAAACTGCCGTCTGACCTCTCTCCATCTGTCACCCTGAAAGCAGGAGGTAAATCTGCCGTGTGAAAGGTGCCCTCCCTGCCCCTGGAGGCTGAGACAGACACCCTCTCACCAGAGTGAAGGATCTAGGCTCAAAAACTTGACATAAATAAGCCCTGTTACGAATATTCTACCCAAGCCCAAACTTTGTGTAGATTCCTACTCATGGGCACCCAAACCCAAGTATCCTGTCAGTTCCGCAGAAATGTATTTTATCTTTGTCTAAAACATATAAAAACTTGGCTGGTTCATCACTTCAGGAGTATCATCTCTGATCTCCCGTGTGCACGCACTCAAGTGTTCATTCTTCTGTTAATCTGTTCTTGTGTCCATATTATTATCAGTCTAACCATAAGAGCCCAAGAAGGGAAGAGGAGGGAATTCTCTCCGAAATCTCACTTTCAAGCATCCTTCTCTCCAAGTGAGTATATGGCACTGGGGACAGAGGGAGAGACAGAGACCACAAGCTCACATTCCCTGGTCCATTGTTATCATCACTCCCTCTCGCCCAACCCCCGGCCTCTTCTCACCTTGTAACACTCACTTGCCTAACCATACATTTTCAGTTCAAACCAAGTCTCTGCCTGCTCTGCACTTGCACCCTGAGAGCTGAAGAAAAACATAGCCACACCCACTGGTCACTGTAAAATCATGACCATGAACCTCTAGCAGCTCCCACTCCATGCACTCACCCAGCCTCCCACCCTCCCAAATGATTCTTCCAGGCCTTATCCTATCATTGTAGACCTCATATCCCCTTCCCCATTTTCAGCTCTTGACTTTGCTTCTCCAAATCATAAGGAAATAAGGCAATCAGATAGAAACTTCCACAAGCTCCCGCCTTCACTTCACTCTCCTGCATCTGTGCCCAGGGTCTCACAGCCCCTCCCATGACTGTGAGGTAGGACTCGGGAGACCTTCCCATCCAGGGATCCCAGACCCTGCGGCACCACTAAGCCAACATTCTGTCTCTTTGTACCAAATTCTCTAGCTCTGCTAGATTGAATGATACCACAGAGACAGAAAATAAACTGTGGTGGGGCGTAGATATCTTTTGTCAAATTGGAAGTTTAAATTATTCTTTTGTGCTTTGTTCCCAAGTAAAAGATAAGGCCCTTGATATGCTATTATTTCAACAAACAAAGTCTAGGCATCACTATTGTTCTTACTGTGGATGCCTATTTATGGGAGGGAAATGGAGGGTGGGGGGGCGCTTACTTATTTCAAGTGCAATGACCCAGAAAAGACAAATAAAATAGGATTTGAAGTCCTTAGTGTGTTGTGTGTTTATTGGGATTTACAAAGACCAATTGTTCAATTCCATTAATAAAAATAAAATTGTCTTCAGTCTTTTTCTCTTGTAATCTTTGGAGGATCTCAAAAGTGTACCATTTACAGGATGGGAGGTATGAGTGGTGGTGGAGGGGATAAGGAGAAATGACATTTTCTGTCAACTTTTTTTTTTTTTTTAGGCTTCACCTGCCTCAATTTTTTTTTTTAACATTGATTTGTTGTTCCACTTTATTTATGCATTCATTGGTTGCTTCTTATATGTGCAATGACCAAGGATTGAACCCACAACCTTGGCGTATTAGAATGATGCTCTAACCAGCTGAGCCACCCGGCCTCTTTTCCCAGTTTTGTGTGTGTGTGGGTTTGTTTTTATTTTTAATTTTATTTATTGATTATAGAGACAGAGAGGAGGGAAGAGAGGGCAAAACATTGATTTGTTGTTCCACGTGTATATGCATTCATTTGTCAATTCTTGTATGTACCCTGACTGGGGATCAAACCCACAACTTTGGCATATCAGACGACGCTCTAACCACGTGAGCTACCCAGCCACAGCTTCCCAGACGATTTTTTTTCTCCCTTTCCTTTCCAGCCCAAACTGTTGACAATTCAAATTCCCACTTTCTACATTGTTAGTTAAAGCCATAGGAAAGAGTTCCTAAGGGCATTTGCATTTTAATTTACATTGAGCACTTGCCATCTGCCTGGCATCAAGCTTTATGTCTGTTATTTCAGTCTTTAGGCTCATCTTTATAGGATAGGCAGTATCTTATCATCGTCCCCATTTATAGATTTGAAACTGAAGCTTGGATAAATTCAGAGATCAATCCATGTTCTCTAGCTACTAAGTGAGGAAGCTGAGAATCAAGCCTGGCAGTGTATATACAAGGATTGTCACAACACCTCCCACACCCTCTCGGAGATGTATCCTTTGTATTCTACCGTCCATTGGGTATTGAAAAGAAAAAGGGCATGGATGGGGTCAAATTTTACTGAGGAGATAAAAGATGAGTTAAATCATACAGAATGGATCCACTTCCTCAGGAAGAGAATCTACAGAGATAAAATTCTAATTCTGCTTGTGGAGAGGTTACATTTTTAATTCTTATCTGCTAACACATTGGCAAGTACAAGGTGACCCCAGTCTCTGAGTGGCTGAGGGAGGTAGTTGAAGAAAACCACCAAGGTGAAAAGCCCGGCTCTCTTTCTGTGTGATCTTGGGCAAGTTACTTAACCTCTCTGACCCTCAGGTTCTTCCCAGGTAAATGGAGATGACAGTGTTTTGACAATGACTGTGTTGGCGTGGTGCTGACTTCGGATCTCCAAGGAAACTAGAGTTGCTCCCAAGAAGGAGTTTGGGTTTGGGTTTTTTGTGTTCAAAGTTTAATAAGAGAACATTTATTTAGAAAGTTACATAGGTAGTAGAAGTGAACCAGCTGGGCTGTGTGGGCTCTGGAAACAAGTTACAGAGGCAGAAGGGCCCTGGGAGCTTAGGAAAGGGAAGGGGAAAAGTAAGGCGCCTGGGGGAAGAAGAGGGGGACGGGGAAAGGCGAGGGTGTGCTCCCGAGAGGGAGAGCTGAGTAATTTTGGGTTCTTTCAGAAGACTCTACTTTTAGACTTTTAGGCAGATAACAGATTCAGAATCTCAAATGCCTTCACTCAAAATAATTTTTATACCACAGTGGCATATTTTGGACCTTTACATCCCTTCACATATTTCAACTTTTTTGCAACTTACTCCCCATTTTGCAGATGTGGAGATCTTTAAGTCTCAAGGATACCAGAAGAACCATACCTCATCAGGATCAGAGCCAGACCTCAAAACCAGTTCTGACACTGAAGTTCTTGCTAAATTCAATCACTGTGTGGCCTTGGCCAAGTCGCTGTCCCCCTCTGGGCTGTTTCCTCAGATGTAAATTAGGGCAGGTACAAGAGATGATCCCTACAGTTTCTTGCAGATCTCTGGTAAAGGTAATTACTTAGAAAATTAAAAAGCATGCCGGACTGATCTTCAAGTCCTCTTTCCATTCCACTCCCATCCCTAATGATGTCACCTCCTGAGTGAGGCCTTTTCTCCCAGGCAGAAGCCCATGGTCCTGAATTTTCTCTCCACCCATTAACACTGACCTACCTATGTCCCATCCGCCAAGGCACCTTTCCAACAGGGTATCTGCTCATACTATAAGCTATAAAATAATCAATACTAAGGGTAAAGGCTGTTAAGAGATTAGGTTTCAAAAACAAAACAGAAAAAAAAAAGAGATTAAGGTCTCATGCATATACACATACACACGAACACACATACTCTCCTTAAAAAGATATCTGTCCTGTCCAGCTGGTGTTGCTCAGTGGTTGCGCATCAACCTATGAACCAGAAGGTCACAGTTTGATTCCCAGTCAGGGCACGTGCCCACGTTGCAGGCTCGATCCCCAGTGGGGGATGTGCAGGAGGCAGCCAATCAATGATTCTCTCTCATCACTGATATTTCTATCCCTCTTCCCATCTCCCTGCCTCTCTGAAATCAATTTTAAAAAATTGTTTAAAGGTATCAGTCCTAACCTCCAATGTCTCTGCATCTGTTGCCAGTTATTCATCTTTTCCAACCCAAAATGTAACACTTGCATCCAAACACTACTGTTAAGAAGATTAGACTTGCCCAGCCTGCATGGCTCAGTGGTTGAGCATTGACCTATGAACCAGGAGGTCACAGTTCAATTTCAAGTCAGGGCACATGCCCACGTTGTGGGGCTCGATCCCCAGTGGGGGACATGCAGGAGGCAGCCAATCAATAATTCTCTCTCATCCATTGATGTTTCTCTCTCTCTCTCTCTCTCTCTCTCTCTCTCTCTCTCTCTCTCTCTCTCTCTCCCTTCCTTTCTGAAATCAATAAAAAATACATTTTTTAAATTAGACTTGATTCTCATTATTCTTCTTTAAATAGAAAATGGATGCTTATGTGTTTTCCTTTTCACTTATTAATCTGTCCTAATGTTTCTACACTGAATACTTCTTCAGTGAAAGAATTTCAATAATGAAAACAACAAATGCAGAAACTCTATTAAGGATAAAGAATGAGCTACCGTCCTGATCCCCTCAATGATGCTTGTCTTTTTAATGCTCTTTTTCCCTTCTCCCAGGCAATTAAAAGACAAGCATCTGTGCTGGGGAAGGGTGTGCGTGTGCATGTGCGAGCTGCAGAGCAGAGGTGAACAGTAGGACAGTTTTGCCACCACCAGTGCTATAACAACATGGCATGTCTTGCTTGACTTGTGGGAGAATCATTTCTACATCATTTTTTACAAATATAATGGTGAGCCTTTTCCTGGGTTAGCATCAGCTCTCAAAAGAATGCCCTGCCCAGACAAACAAGACACAGCACAAGTGGTCAAAGGTGCATGTGGAACCATGGTCCCCCACCCAGGCTGCTGGTTAGAATGGTCTGAAGACCTTTAAAAATCCTCATGCCTGAACAACACTCAAACCAAAAAAATCAGAACCTCTAGGAGTGAGGTCCAAGCCTAGGAATAGAAAAGCTCTACAGGTGATTCCAGCATGTAGCCAACATGGGAAGCCCTGATGTATGAAGCTGTGCATGTAGAAGGAAGACAATGCAAACAACTTATAGTTTATTCATTGCATGCAATTAAGTTGTAATGTAGCCACACAATGGTATACTTAGCAGTCCTTATCTTTTTTTTTTTAATAAGACAAATCTATAGGTGTTGGGCAAAGCCATTCTCTCCATCGATGCCTTGGGCACAATATGAGTTTTGGGGAGGCCTATAAAAATCTTAGAGACCTGAAAAAAAATGTTGATTGCAAAATCTATATATATGAAAGCCTAAGCAACCGAACAACCAAATGACAGAACGCCAGGTCAACTGGTCACTACGATGCATACTGACCACCAGGAGGAAGACGCTCAACACAGGAGCTGCCCCCTGGTGGTCAGTGTGCTCCCACAGCAGAAGCACCTCTTAGCTGACTGATGGGTGCCAGACGCCGGGCTCACTGTTGGCAAGCACAGCTGCAGCTGCGCAAGCCTCTACCACCTTTGCAGTGGCACTACCGAGCAGCAGCAGCAGGCACAGCGGGGCCAGGATGAGCAGGAGCAGTGCAGCGCCCGGTCCAGGCTCCAGCTTCTCCTCGGCTGCCTGCCACTTTGCACAGTACTACATCCCTCAGGGGATGTTGGACTGCCGGTTTCGGCCCGATCCCCACAGGCTGATAACAGATTCCTGTCAGTTCCGCAGTTCTGGGATATTTATCTCCTGGCTCACTGGATATTTATCTCCTGGCTGGGCCTGTGGGGATCGGGCCGAAACCGGCAGTCCAACATCCCCAGAGGTGTCCTGGATTGCGAGAGGGCACAGGCCAGGCTGAGGGACCCCACCGGTGCACAAATTCATGCACCGGGCCTCTAGTATAAGAATAAAACACATGTGGACAAACAAGAGAGGAAATCAGAGTTTATTGCATGGCAACTGACCATTCCTCTTTGAGTCCTTGAGGTCCACCAGTCCTCTGATTTTAAAAAAACAATGTGATATGTCATCTTGTCGGGTTGTCTGCTACTCACTGTATTTGATTGTTTGAAATACTTGCCAAGGGCTACCACTAGGGAATTCTCTAGTCTATCCATCATGTCTTCATCTCTACACCAGTGGTTTTAAGCATTGGGCCAAATGTCCCAATGATATTCTACTAAAAAGTACAGACTCCTTCTTCAGAAAACCCATGTATACACAAAATTTTCCACACAATTTCAGTGGGTACTAGACCACCTTAACACTTACATGACAATCATTTATTTATACACTCATTTATTCACTTACTTGCCTATTCACTTATTCACTCACTCAGTCATGTACTGTTAACTGCCAATAAAATTTATTAAACTCTTTGTATTTATGGAACTAACCCTTTCTTGCATATAAAAAAATTGGACCTAGAATTAGAATATTTTTAAGCTGAACAGTAACATAGGTATCATCCAGTCCATTTTTCCAACTCAAAACTTAATTGTAACACCAAAAAACAGTCATTAAAAACACAGCTGCTCTCGTTGGAGAGGCTGGTAAATGGAGAGCTGCCCTTCCCTGGGACATAACCAGGGAACCCTAGGGCACCACGGAGCACAGTTTGAAAACCACAGCTCATTCAACCTCTTCATCTTACAGATGAGGATTGTGGGACTTAATGGTCTAATTGATTGTCCAAGGCCACACAGCTCATCAGAGATAGACTGCCTGGACTAGAAGCTGAATCTCTGATATCAAGGAATTTACCAACTAGCTGTGGAGACAAGATATATATAGTCAGGGATGTGGAAGCAAATTGGGGCTCAGTTTTTCAAGTTGTATTAACAAACCATGGGCCTTGGCCAAGTCCCTTGCCTTTTGGGTCTTGGTTTTTCAATTGAACTTTCTGTTCTTAATAAGTTATGCCAAACTATCCATTACCATGAAAGGAATGATCACTTACATGCTTAGGGACTTGCACCCATTTTTCATTGGGTATTTTTATGAATGCATGGATTTGTTATGCATTTATTCCCTAAGTAAAATACAAATAAATACATTGACACTGTAATTAAGGAAAAGAGTTTTGAATAAAACATTCTATGATATGGAAATACACAGAAAAAGCTCTGAAAGCAAGTACTGTCAAGCTTGATTTCTGCTATCTTTCTCTGTGTGGCAATAGAACTTATATCATTTTTATGTAGCACTGAAGCTGTGTTTTTGAAAACTTACTAAGAAATAGTTCAGATACAGAAAATAAGCTCCACTTGCTCTGACACCCGATTCTGAGCTAGGCAGAGTAGCAGTGAAACGGGTTGCTGTGATTAGATGCAATTCTTGCCTAATGGCAGAACTGAAGATGAAGTGATTTTGAAGATGGGATGTCTTCATAACTTCCTACCAGGGTGGGACAACCAAAGGCAAGTGCTCTATCCCACACTACCTAGGGGTTGACAGTTTGCTGTAGAGTAGCCTCCGGGTCCTCCATTTAAATCTCTCTTGAGACTGCATGAGCTTTTCGTGGAAAAACCCACAATCTCATCTATGTTTTGAACTTAAGAGGTCTCAACTGGAAACAGAGTGGGGCTTCCACTGGAGCACAGAGCAGAGGAAGTGGGGCCCCTCCATCAGCATCTCCTCCTCTACCACCCCTGGGCCCAACACGTGCATGCAACACAAAGGATGGTGAAGGCCCATACCCTGCTGCAAGGTTTACTGTCCAGTGGTTTACAATTTCAAGCACATAGACATTAAAAGGAAACAGACATTTCAGGGGGAAATGTTCAATGCCAAGTGAGTTGAATGAAGTGAAAAGCCATGGGAATTTAAACCACAAAGAAATCATTGCTAGTATTAAAAAAAAAAAAAAAAAAAAAAAAAACTTAGCAAAAAAAAAAATTAACTATAAACTAAGCCTGAAAGAATAAGAATTGGGTGTTCAGGATGGAAGGTGTTCTAGGTGGGAGCAACAGTGAATGGAGACACCACCCCATAAAAAGAAAAAGACAAGATGTATGGGAACAAGTGGGAAGGCTTGTCTGAGCAGACATAGGCTATTGATTAGAGACACTGAGGCCAAACTCTAAAAGGTCTTATATACCCTCCATTCTCAGTGACACTAATCTGATGAACTAATTCACAAACAGCACTCAATGGCAGATGCCTCGTCTCCTCACTCTCAGAAACACAGGGGTGGCACATACCTTTGCTGTTCCATGCAAATCCCATCAGTTGGTAGAAGCTGCAATGAGAACTCTGTTGAGAAAGATCCTAAGGTCACACCTGAGCTCCTGTGAATGTTGCGATTTATAATTGGTGCTTGTCAAGGATAAAACAGGGAGGAATTGCAGTAAGGACAACAGTATAGATGCTTTGGATTTGCTAAATGTACTTTATCCAAAAGGGATGGGCACTACAGTGAGAAATTCAGGCAGCCAGGTTGCTTATGGGAAAAGTACTGTGGAGTAGGGAAGGTCTCACAATTTCTGCTAGTTAGGGGAACTATCAACTCTATGCTTTAGAGTAGACCAGTGGTCGGCAAACTCATTAGTCAACAGAGCAGCAAACCGCAGCTCACAAGCCACAGTTTACCGACCACTGCCTTACACTAACCCCCAAAGACAATTCTGCCCCAGACTATCAGTGTGAATATTTAAGCTGATATCTGTCCTCAGTGGTAGAGAGTACTGCAATTGATTAGTGATGTCTGCCATGGGCTCAGAAGTAAGAAGGGATGCTATGCATGCTACATACCGACTATGCCTACCTTTACCAAAATACCACACTGACAGTATTTCAGGCATCAGTACCAATTGATACAAGAAGTTAGGTATTCTTGTTTGGTTTGGTTATGCTTAGTTTGGGGTTAGGAAAAATATGTTTTTCAAACCATTAAAAACTTGGTTATTATATAATCAAGTTGGCCATTATCTTCCTGTGCATCTATGTACTAAGATCAGGCCAGAATGAGCTCAAGGCAGGAGCCCATTCATACAAGAGCTGAGGTATTTTAAAGCCTTTAATCAAAGCAGTTGTGTTTATCTCAACCCATTATTTTGGAGAGACCTACCCAGTACTCGAAAACTTGCAGCCCACACCTGCCAATGATTCCTGGAGTGGATCAGCCCTCCCTGGCAGCTTCTCCCCCTCATCTTTGATCGCGCTGCCTCTAATTTTCTCTCCTGTTAGAAGCCCTTCGTCTCCTTCCCTACCACACTCCTGGGAACGAGGGAGTTTGTCGGCAGAGAGAGCAATTATTCTGTCTTCTTTATATTCTTCCTGTGAATGCAAACGAACGACTAGCACTACAAGAACTTTCATATTTGCAAACATTTCAGTGTGTTTCACAAAAATCAATTTGGGTTTTGACCAAAACCCATAAAATATAAATTCACCTGATACAAACACAGGATGACTATGGAGAGTTCTCCCCCTACCTCCACATTACACAGCATCCATACAAATGACTCTGGAAACTGCACCAATTACCAGAGCCACTGGATAAAGCTCAAGGTCAGGAGAATGTGCAGGGAAAAGAAAGCAAATGGATGCTCCGTTGAAGAGATCCCTCTGGAGCACATTCAAACAAAAGCAGATGATTTGGACAAGAAATAAATTGTCCACCTTTCCTTTATGATGTTGCAGCTGAGAATCACAGCCTCCCCACACTCCCCCCTCGCCACCTCCATCCATTCCCAGAGGCATCTCCCAATCCAGAGTCCAGGCGATGTGTTTCAGTTCTTAAGGAAGAAATGAGGATGGCACTGAGCCTGGGGAAAAGCAGACTGGAGGGGCATCGCTGCTGAATAGTTATACATATAAAATGGTTACTTTCCTCTAATAGTACAAAAATATTATTTTTATATATTTTTTATTGATTTCATAGAGGAGGGGAGAGGGAGAGAGTGATAGAAACATCAATGATGAGAGAGAATCATTGATCAGCTGCCTCCTGCACACCCCACACTGGGGATCCAGCCGAGCCCAGACATCTGCCCTGACCTGGAATCAAATCATGACCTCCTGGTTCATAGGTCAACATTCAACCACTGAGCCACACTAGCTGGGCAAGAATACTCTTACTTAGTGTAGAAACTTTACAAAACACCAGGAAAAAAATTAGAGTGAGTCCTGTCCTCATCAAGCCATTGCAGTCTCCCAAGGCCCGCAGAAGAGACTCCTGGTGAAGTCTGCTGGGCCCTGGCCACATCAGCAGAACCCACGTGTCTGGGGATGGACGGGTTTCCCCTCTGCATGTTCTAAAATCATCCCTCGTGATTCTTACAAGGATTTCCTCTCTGAGCTGCAGTCCAGAGCCTGGCACATAGGAGGTCCTCAATAAGTAAGTGTTGAAGAAATCAATAAATTCTAACCTATCCTGTTTTCTTGCATAGGTACATTTTTCTTCTCATTTCTTCCTTTTCGTTGTTGTTGTTGTTGTTTTTGGAAACATGCTGGGGCTGACCAGCAGACCCTGAGTGACGGATGAATGATTACTCTGACACAGGTTCGCTGTGAAAGAGAGGGCTAAGGGACTGCCTAGCTAAAGGAACCAGACAGCCTCAATTGCCTACCTCGTTAGGCTTTTATTGTAACAGCAGTTTGAAATACAGTTTATCTTTTAGAAACAATCAGTAAGGTAAGTAATCTTGGGAGACACGTGTGTCTGCAGTGTCCTTTAAGCAAGGACACCTAAAGATTAAGCATAAGGATTCTAGTAAACTCCCAAGGGGCTGCACGTGCACAGACTTGTTTGGAAAGGTCAAGGCAGGGTCTGCCGCCTTCAGCAAGGTCCCCCTAGAAACCCTTAACCTTTCAGAGATTCCTCCTTACAGACTTTCCAACCAAGTCTTCTGTGCTTCCCCATAGAAACACGTCCTCATAGTTTTCACTTTACAATAGGTAAAGTCCTTCCCCTGTGCTGTCACTGTCCCATAAGCTTTGCAAGCCTTGTCTTACTTATAATGACCCCATAAGGTAATTATTATTTACTAGAGTCCTGGTGCATGAAATTCATGCACGGGGCGGGGGAAGGGTCCCCTCAGCCCGGCCTGCACCTTCTCACAATCCAGAACCCCTCAGGGGATGTCCAACTGCTGGTTTAGGATCGGGATTGGGCCCTAAACTGGCAGTTGGACATACCTCTCGCAATCTGGGACTGCTGGCTCCTAACTGCTCACCTGCCTGCCTGCCTGATCGCCCCTAACCGCTCACCTGCCTGCCTGCCTGATCGCCCCTAACCACCTCTTCCTGCCTGCCTGATCACCCCTAACCACTCTACCTGCCTGCTTGATTGCCCCTAACTGCTCTGCCTGCCTGCCTGCCTGCCTGATCGCCCCTAACTGCTTCATTGCCCCTACCACTCTGCCTTGCCTGCCTAATCGCCCCTAACCGCCTCTGCCTCAGCCCCCACCCACTGTGGCAGCTGCCTCTGCTTTGGCCCCCACCACTGTAGCTTCATCCGGAAGGACGTCTGGAAGGTCGTTCAGATATCTGGTCTAATTAGCATATTATGCTTTTATTATTATAGATAACCCCTATTTGCTGATGAAAAATCCTAGATGCAGAGAACTTACGTAATGTGTCCAATGTCACACAGCTAGGAAGTGTCAGGAGCAGGTTTGAACTCCAAGAGCATAAATCCACAGTCTTCACACTTCACATCTGCCTCCATCTTGAACCTCTTCTTAGGTTCTTGATATTGTTCTACATCTGTCAAATGGCAACATGGTATGCTACTGCACATATCAGCAGAACCTGAGAAATTATTGAGCAGTTCCTCTCTGTTCTTAACATGCTGTGTAAAGAGGATGTTAACTGAATTTTCCCATAACCATATTTTTATTTCCATAGAATCAATTTCTGAAATGAGATTACCAAGCCCCTTCTAAAGGATACGAACATTTTTGGGGCTCTTGATTCATATCAAATTGTCCTAAAATATTGTAATAATATACACAGCCACAGCAGCATAAAGGTGCCTGTTTATCCCATTATAAAATACAAGAACTTTGAATATCATTAAAAATATAAATTTGTGGCTGCCATGTTTGGGGGTGGGTGTGTTTTCATTCTTTTCTAACAGGGGCACTTCTCACAGGGCAGGGTCCTGGCCATACAGTGGACAAAGAATTAGGAAGACACAGCTCCACCCGACAGCTCTGGGGAAATTCTCCGATGCCTCTCCCCCAATACATTTTGGATTGTTTTGTGTTTTCACTTTTTGTTGTTTTGGTTTTACATCTTTACTTATGACACACCCCCAGCTGTTTGGGAAGTTTTCCTTTCCAGGCATTCCACAATGTCACTTCCTCATGTTCCAGCCCTTGGTGATCATGCTTCTCAGAATTGTGAAAGGCCTGCAAGGGCCAATGAAAGCCTTGTCTACAGTGAATATCCACAGAGTCCTGTAACGAAGTCGAGGCTCAGCCAGGCTGAGTAACATGCCCAAGGTCACATAGCCTGTAAAGAGACGGAGTCTGGATTCTCAGACCTGGAGCTCCTAACCACCACCCTCCACGGCCTCTCCCTTGGCAGAACTTGCCACCTGTGAGAGGAAAAAGCCAAGTGGTGAATCACCCAATCCCAGGGCTGGCTGACCTGGCACCCCCAGGGCCAAACCAAGAGATCACTTCTCCCTGCGCAGAGGAGGAGAGAAGGAAAGAGCCTCCCCCTTTGCCCAGGCACTCCGAATGCAACTATCGCTCCTCCAAGAGTCACTGGCTTCAAACACTGCCTCTGGTGTAACAGAAATCATTATCGATCCAGTTTTCTCTAAATGAGCTCACAATCTACCATAACCCGCAGACAGCCAGGCTCCTAGGAGCAGCTGCTTCTCTGATCAGCTCTTCCTGGCTCATATTTACTCTGAGAAATTAGAAGTTAGAAGTAAAAGCAAATAGAGAGGGACTTTAATTACAGTGAGCAAAGACACAGCAGGCAAGGAATGCTGTTCTTCTCCTCTGATAAGCAAGGGAATGGTTGAGTTGGCACCCAGATATTGCCTGAATTGACAGCTCCGGTCTGTTCCCTTCCCGGGATCTCTGGCCTCCGTTGATTGTGTATAAGCTCCGTGGGGGTGGGGACTGTGTCCTGTCACTCACCATGCTGGTAGCTGTTAGGGCTGATAAAGAGGTTAAGAGTTCTTTATCATTGTGCACTAATGGTTTTCTAATGAGAAGCCCAGAGGAAGGCCGCCTCAGGTTGGTCTGACAACTCAACCAAGTCATCAGGACCTGGGCTCCCTATTTTTCTGCTCTGCCAAAATCCTGTTGGCTCCTCCTACCCACCCTTATTGCTCCAGGCTCTCAAGCTCCAACCATCACCTCCCCACTTAAAGCAGGGAAACGGGAAAGGGGGTGGCACCACCAGGAACCATTTCGTTTCTCGTCTGTACAGCAGATCCTTCCCCAGGAGCAGACATCCTTTTCCTTGTACCTTCTCCAGCTCAGGATCACTGCCTGCCCATGGGGCAAGAGGGGGTAAGTGGATGGATAGTCGCCTGATCAGTTTAGAACGGCCATTAAGTCATCAATGGAGTGGGTCAAATTTTTGCCCTCCCATCCCCAATCGAGGTTCTATGAGAAAAGAAGAAGAGGGTTTGGCAAATAACCATATCAGTCACACTGTCTACTCAGCACAGAGCAGACCTGGCACACAGCAAGTGCTCCGTGAAAGCACATAGTCAATGAAGCAATGAGCACCTTTGTTTTGTAGCTGAGGATGAAGGGAGGAGTGTGGTTTGAGGAGCACAGTTGAAGAGGAGGATCGAGGAGGGTGGAAGGAATGGATGACCTCTGCTTCCCATCTATTCTTGGAATGGGTTTGAGCTCCTATGAGTGGGGGAGTGAAAGCCAGACACTGATGGTACCACAACTCATGAGTAGACTAGTGATATTTGGGATAAGGGATGATGGCCAGGGGCTTATGGAACTGTTCACAAGAACTCAGTGACAACAGGGCATGAGGCTGGGCCACCACATAACCCAGCAAATCTCTGCCCATGAGAAACTGGAAGCTTTGGGAGCACCCAGAGAACCACTGGTATGGAAAGCCAACAAAATCCTCAAGATGGGCAGCAGGAGGCTTCAGCAGGCAGCTCCCCAGGCAGTGGGAGCAGAAGCGAGGAGAGGAGAGGCTGTGCAGACAGTGCAGAGAACAGACTGGCTCTGAGAGTGCGAGTCAAGCCTTGGCGATCCCAGAAATCACCAGGGAATACTTAGACAGGGGGAAGGCTGTCAGCCAAGCAGGTGGGGTCTTGTGCCAACATAATTTGTATTTCCAGACTGGTGACATTTGACTTCAAATGGACAAGACAGAGTTGGCTACAGTTTTCCATATAGAAGAATGTGGTCTATCTAGCTTTTCAGAGCAGGTGACACCACTGGTGAGAAGCCTACCTGGGAAGCCAGAGCTGGACTTCCCTATTAGGATATGAGAATGATGCCAACAGAGTGGGATTCATGGGAACCACTGGGAGTCAGGGCTCCCACTGCTTCCAGGCTATACAGGGAGCAAGATTCACTTCTCTCTCACTGGTTCAGATGGTCCCTTCTCCTCCCGGGGTCCTTAATTTCCTCATTCATAAGACGAAGGGACAACGTAACCTCTCTAAGGTCTTCTCAACACTGATATTCTATTTTGTCAGTAAAGAATCAACACACAAGAAAAAGGCTAAAATAAATCAGAGCGACTGGACTGAGGATCTGAATAAAGATATGGCCCCACCAACAGACAGTAAGATTCAGTGGTTGAAAATTCAGGCTCTAGACTCGGCCAGACTGAGGCTTCAGTCCAACATCTGTCACTTACTGTATAGCCTCCTGTTTTTCAGCCTGAGATGAATTTTACTTATCTATAAAATAGAAATAATAACAGCCATATCGTGAAGTAGCGCTGAGAATTAAATAATATGCTCATGTTGCCTAGTGAAGTGCTTCATGAAAGGTCCCTTAGACAAACCAAAAAGATGAATTCTCAAAGAAGAGTCATCTTTTGGGAGTTCAGGAATCTCAAAAATCCTGGTTTTGGTTTCCAGATCTTTGTTCCAAAAGGATTGTCCATTTTCTGACTAGCAACTTTGGATTCAGGGAAGGTACCAGCACCATCATTCCTTCCTGGAAGTCCGAGGGCCATGTGTGTTATGTCGGGCATCGCTAGGGTTAGCCCAAGACTCAGAGATCTGTGCCGGGGCCCTCTGCTCTGGGAAGGGCCCACCCCTCCTTTCATAGGCCTTGGAGAGCCAAATAAAAGGCTCTGCCCACTCGCATTCAAAAATCTATTCATTAATGGGATGCAATTCACATTATGTGCCACTAATTACCCTAGGAAGGCAGTAAAAATTAATAAGGAACTACAGTTTAATTGTTTGGTAATGACAGGGAGTTCCAAAGTGCTCTCTAGAGTAATAAAATTAACATTTAAACTAGTTCAGTCAAAGAACCTTCCCTTAACTATAACTCTTCACGATTAGTGTGCTTATTGATGTATTTTCTCTTTGAGTGGCTCTAAAATATCACAAATTATTATTGAACTTTGAGAAGCTGCTCAGTGTCCCAGGACAGTGACTAAAGAGTCTGCAGTGTTTAGGTTGAAGTGTGGATGGTAACCCACCACACCCAATAAAATCTGCTGCCCTGCATTCATGTAACAAGGATAGAGAGGCTTCTCACAAGCCGGTGCATCTCCCTAAAGGGAGGTTGGGGCTGGGGCCGAAACACTGCCAAGTGTAGAATCCCACAAAATCTCAGAAATGAAGTGTTTGCTCTAAGGCCATTCTTTCACAGGTGAGCTTATATTGCTATTCCAGAGTCCTCTCTGGGCTTCTGTTTAAGGGAATGTGGTGGTTTTAAAATATGCCTATTAAAAAAAAGTGGAGTGCAATTTCCTTTCCCTTGAACATGGGTAGGATCTAGTGATTCTCTCCTAACAAATAAAATGTGGCAGAAGTGACATTGGGGGACTTTCAGAACTAGGTTCTAAAAGGGCTTCAGCTTCTACCTGGTTCTCTCTTTCGATATGCTTGGCCTTGGAATCCAGCCACCATGTTGGGAGGAAGCCCAAGTGCATGAAAAGCCACACTTGGGTGTCCCGGCCAACAGATCCAGCTGGGCCCTCATCCAACACCAGCATCAACCACCAGACTCATGAGTGAATGAGTCTTTAGGTGATTCCAGCACCCTGTCTTCGACTCACCCCAGCTGAGGCCCCATGCATGGTGGAACAGACACAAGTCACGTGCCCTGTGCTCTGAATTCCCAACCCACAGAAACCATGAGATATTAAACGATAATCATGATCTTAAACCACAAAATTTGGAGATAAGTACGAGATGACTGCTACAGGAAAGTTTACAGATGTTGGGCTTCCTGGTTCTTAAGGTCAGGAAGGGCTCATCCACCCAGGAGAGATGGGAATACAGAGGGAGGGCTTAGCTATGCCCCAGCCACCAGCCTTCCAACATGCCTGTGACTCTGCAGAGTGACTTACCCCAAAAGAAGCTCATTAGCCTACAGCAATTTTAAGGTTGGAGGGTTTTCTTATAATTCATAGAGAGACTAAGCACAGTTGATCAAACTGGTATTCTTGGTTTTCCTAAAGAGCTAAGGATTGGCATTGATAATCTTTTGAAAGTGACCATTCAGAGAGTCCCATAATGTTGTGACTTATTTCACACATGCTTGGGAGAAATTAAAAACCAACAGAGAAGAAATGGCTATGCTCAGGATGGGTCATGCCCACTCCTCTTAGCTCAGCACCAATCCACACGCCATATCTACTGTCTCACACCCAAGCTGCTATCCTCTCAGGCCAGGCCAGCCACCTTCAACCTCATTCATCCATTCATGCATGCATGCATTTATTTGCTATGTATTGAGTGTTTGCTGAATAAGGAGAGATGGGCATTTTTAAAACTAATCATAGAAGTAAAGAACACCACTTATCATAAGCATTAGGAAAGAGAAATTCAGGGTCCTCTGGGGAGTGGGGATATTTAAGCTGACATCTAAAAAATTAGAGAATTAATGAGGCTGGCAAGGGTAGGGTGGGGGCACAGGAAGGGTATCCCAACCAAAAGGCCATACAATAGGAAGAAAGTGTGTGGTATCTGGGCACCTAAAGAAAGGTGAGAAAGAATGCTGGGAGTGGAGAAAGCAGAAAAGAGAGAACTTCAGAAGGGTCTGAGGAGGGAGGGAGCTAGTGAATCATATGGGGTCATATGAAAAAATTTTGTCTGTATCTTAAGAACAATAGGCAACTAGAAAAGTTTATAGCGGGAGAGTGACAGGGTCAAATTTCTTCTGTTACTTCATTCCCGTCTCCAAGCCCCATCATTTCCTACCTGTATGTACTCCCCTATGTAACCCAGATCAGGTTATATCTAGTTGCTGAGGTATCTTTCTCCCCTTCTAGGCTGATGGCCTCTTAAGAGCAGAGACCAGCTCCCTACTGCTCTTGAGATCAAGTGCAAACTCCTGTTGTGACCTGCAAGACCTTGTACCATCTATCCCTTGCCCACCTCTCCAGAATCATCTCAGGTTGCCTCTTTTGCTCTCCAGTCACCTGTCATGGTCCAACCATACAGGCAGACACTTCACCTCCTTAGGGGCCTTCCAAGAAGCCCTAAGATAGCACAACTGATGGGAGAATCCAAGATGGCGGCGTAGGTAAACACCTAAACTGCTGCCTCCCACAACAATTTAAACTGCAACTAAAAGACAAAACGTCTATCACCCAGAACCACGGGAAAGCAGGCTGAGTGGAAGTTCTACAACTAGAAGGAAAGAGAAAAGAGCATTGAGACGTGCACGAGCGCTGAAAAGCTGAGGTACGGAGGCGCGTGATCCGGGCTGGCGGCGGGCGACTGGGTGTGTTGCTTTTTTCAACCAAACGGAGACAAGCCCCCGATTACTCTGAAATCCAGTCTCTGGGGAGACGCGGGGGACCCAAACCCCTACGGGAAGAAGCTGGACTGTCTGCCAGCGAGCGTGGCTTGCTTGCAGAGCTGCACGCAGGAATAATTGTTTACTGCACTGGGGCACGGGACTCCAGGATGCCTTCAGGGACACAGAGCCAGCCAGCTAGCAGCCATTGCTGTTTGCCACGCCCTAACCTAGTGACGCCCTGAGACCCCGCCCCACACAACCTACAAACCCACCCAAGCTCCAAGCAGCCGAGTTAGCATAAGAAAAGCCTGCCCTATCGCAGCTTAACCTAGAAAACTTGCAGCCCGGGTCAGACAGCTCCAAAACCTCCAAACCCCAAGCAAAGAGGAGAAAACTGCAGCTCTCACTGTAGCTCCTGCTGAGTGGCCTCAGACAGTAGCTGACCTGCACCCCATTGGAGATCCAGAAGCCAGTGTACCTAGTGGTCAGTGTGAGACACCAGATTTCAACTTCTCACATCCATAAGTGACACATTCAAGAGGCAGACTCAGTGAGCACCAAAGCCCCACTGAAACAAGTCCTGCCCCATAAGCGTGTCTTCAGCGCAGCAGTTCTTCCATTATAGACACAGCGAGTGCTCACAGCTAATTGGCCTGGAGGTTAATTCCTCCCAGTGTACTAACAGCAATTCAGGCTTAACTACACCAAGACTTTGCACTCAGCCCACAAAGGGGTGTACCAAGAGCATCCACATCAGGTGATTGGGGAGGCTGAGCTACTGCCCCCTATAGGTCACCTACCACACAAAGCCACTCCATCAACACAGGGAAGAAGCCAAAATGCAGAGACAAAGAAACATGTCACGAATGAAAGAAACGGAGGAAAGCAAACTACTGGATGACATAGAGTTCAGAACCACATTTATAAGGTTACTCAAGAATCTTCTTAAAACCGCTGAGAAACTTGATGAGACCTTCAAGGAGCTTAATGAGAATGCCAAAAAAATGGAAAAGGATCAGTCAGAAATGAAGCATACACTGTCTGAAATAAAGAATATACAGAAACTCAACTGTAGATCAACATACCCCAAGAATCAAACCAAAGATCTGAAATATGTGGAAACAAAAAACACCCAACCAGAAAAACAAAAAGAAAAAAGAATCCAAAAATATGAAGATAGTGTAAGGAACCTCTGGGACAACTTCAAGCGAACCAACATCCGAATTTTTGGGGTTCCAGAAGAAGGGAGAGAGCAAAATATTGAAAACCTATTAGAAGAAATAATGACAGAAAACTTTCCCTACCTGGTGAAAGAAATAGACTTACAAGTTCAGGAAGCGCACAGAACCCCATACAAGAGGAACCCAAAGAGGACCACACCAAGACACATCATAATTAAAATGCCAAGGGCAAAAGACAAAGAGAGAATATTAAAAGCAGCAAGAGAAAAACAGTTAATTACCTACAAGGGAGTACCCATACGACTGTCAGCTGATTTCTCAACAGAAACTATGCAGGCCAGAAGGGAGTGGCAAGAAATATTCAAAGTGATGAACAGCAAGAACCTACAACCAAGATTACTCTACCCAGCAAAGCTATCATTCAGAGTCGAAGGTCAGATAAAGAGCTTCACAGACAAGAAAAAGCTAAAGGAGTTCATCACCACCAAACCAGGATTACACGAAATGCTGAAGGGTATCCTTTAAGAAGAGGAAGAAGAAGAAAAAGGTAAATATAAAAATTATGAACAACAAAATGACATCAAATACATACCTACCAACAAGTGAATCTAAAAATCAAGTGAATGAAAAATCTGAAGAACAGAATGGACTGGTGAATATAATAGAATCAGGGACATAGAAAGGGAGTGGACTGACGATTCTCAGGGGAAGCAGGTGTGAGGGGTGCGGGAAGAGATTGGACAAAAATCTTACTCCTATGGATGAAGACAGTGGCGGGGGGTAAGGGCCTGGGGTGGGGTGGGGAATCAGGTGGAGGGGAGCTATGGGGAAAAATAAAAGAGGAACACCTGTAATAATCTGAACAATAAATATTTATTTAAAAAAAAAAGAAAAAAGATAGCACAACTGCTCAATATTCTCAGTGCAATCAATGCTTCCCTACAAAAGCACCTACCAGGATTTTCATCACAACTTGCACACATTGTTGATTTGCTGTCTGTCTCCCCTCCTAGACGGTCCATTTCACGAAAGTAAAAGAACTTACCTATTTTGGCCACCATTATATCCCCAGTACCCTGGCACTGTAACTCTCTTAGTTGACGATCCACCAAGAGTTGTTAGATTACAGAATGAATGAGTAAGAATGCATGAATAGGGAAATGAATGGATGGATAGATGAATGAGTGAATGAACAAATGATCCCAATGGCCACGCAGACCAATTCAACAACTGATGTTGGACAGCTGTCTTTCTGATCTCCCTCCAGTCCTTTCAATGGCATAACAATTTTGCTGGCCTCACTGCCTCTCCACTGGAAGAAATCAATGTGAGCAAAGCCTTTATGGAATAAATGGAAAGTAGAAATGGGTAGAGAAGGCCAGGAAGACATTTCTGGCAATCTCTGAGTAGTTATTATCTTAATTCTTCTGCCAAGCAAGAGGAGAAAAGCTGGCAAACACCTCTACTCAGTTAATGAGGCCTTTGGCTGCATTCATAAGCTCCCCAAGTCCAGGGCATTTCAAATTCTTCAACAGGAACTAATGGGGTCAATACAGTCCTCTGGGTCAATGCTTCTCTAACTACCTCTGGTAAAGGGCCAGGTTTTATTTTTATTTTTAATCCATTACTGATCAATACTTTATAAAATGCAGAAATTATACACTTGGATGAGACAGCAATGTCAAATTGCTTTAGAAGTTTCTAAATGCTTACTTACCATTCCTGTACTCATTTTATCATGGGTAACAAATGTTTTCAGACATCCTAGTTAAAACAGGGCCTATTCCCCTGTCAAAGAGGCCACCGGAGCTGAGGGGATATAAAATATTAAGTGTATCCATGGCGGTGGGAATCGAAGTAATTGTCTAGGATGAGATCACGTAGGGAGAAAATACAGGATGGGCAAAGAAGTGATAATATCAATATCAATATCAATATCAATAAGCATAATACTGAATGCAGAGGAGGACGAACCTCAAGAGAAACCAAGGAGAGACCAGAGAGACAGACGGAAAAGCAGAATCATGTTTTAAACCAAGGGTAAAGCACAATCCAAGAAGGAAGAAATGACCAGTAGCATCAAGTGCTGATAAGGATTAACTTAAGACTCAGAAATATTCATTAGATTAGTGACAGAGGTCATTGGCGCCCTTTTTTGATAGAGATTGGATTCTAGGTCTCTTCCCAACATGGGTTCTTTCCTGTTCCTTGCCCCCATTTCCATGCAACATTCAAAATGGACCTCAGATCTCTGGGAAAACCAGCAGTCCTTAGGGTCCTGACTAGCATGGCTGTTTCAATAGGACAGTTTGGGGCTTCAGCTATGCCTGTAATTTTCTGGAGGCCCCACTTCACCCTACATACTAAGAAATCCAGAACCTGAGATTGGGTTTCCTCTAGCTCCCAGATGGCTAATATGCAGCATGCCTACTAACACCCCGCACACCTGAGTCTACATCAAACAACTCTAATCGATGAGAAGTCTCCACCTAAAAACGTGTGCCTCCATGGTCACTGTCTCCACATAGCGTGTTCCAGGATGGTCATACAGCCCAGAACCCTGGACCCCCTGCCCACCTCATTTACCCCATTCTCCACCCTCCCCTGAGGCAGGTAAGGCAACAGAGGAGACAGAGGCGAGATACATTCCACGCCACACCACGTCTCTGGCCCTGGTTCCACGTCTCTGGCCGACTGGCTGCACACAGCCCTCAGCCAGACTGTTGCATCTGTTCCCAACAGTGAGGCGATTGGCAGTGATTGGCTTTGGAAATCAAAGCCTGGAGATTGTCGGCTTTATCTGAAAAGCAGGCCCTGCTCTGCTGGAGAAAGAATGACGTGGCTCCCAGCAAAGCAGGGTTTGTTTGGCCTGGCCTGTGGGCCACGAACACCCACCGGGTCCTGCCCAGCACGGACGCAGCGCGTGCCTTCTCGCCAGTGTGATGTGGGAGGCTAGTAAGTTACACAAAGGAGCAGATGAGCTCGGGGGTTATCTGCAGTCTGCACGGTTTATACTTAGCCGTCCTGTGACTGGGTGGCAGGCTCCGTGTGATGGTTGTCCTTGGGAAATTCAGTCCTGGGGGATGCAGAGGCGGGACAGACCAGGGAGACGGTAAGGAGGGTTTTACAACGCTGCTTCGGGCCCTGGCCAAGTGTTTCTGTTGGTTAGAGCTTTGTCCTGTACACCAAAACGCTGCAGGTTCAATCCCCCTTCAGGGAACATACTCAGGTTTCAGGTTCAATCCCTGGTCAGGGGCAACTGATGGATGTTTCTCCCTCACATCGTTGTATCTCTCTCCCTTTCTCCCACTCCCTCCCTCTCCCTCTCCCTCTCTCACATTCTAAAATCAATCATAAAAAATTAAAATTTAAAAAAATGCCACTGCGGGGCACAGGAAACAAGATCAGACCAAATCTGTCCAATTAAGCATCAGCTGGACACTTAACTTGTAAACACATGGAAGAGAATGTAAAAAATGTGTAAGAGGGAGTATTTTTCCTAACAAGCTGTAACTTGCCAAGCACAGGAGTGTAGGGTCCTTCCTCTGCTCTGCCCGGCAGCCCTGGGTAAGCCTGGCAGCTCAGAAAGTCAGAAAACCTGAATTCTAGTCCTCGTCTGCCATCAGCTAGAAGCCATCTCCCTGCCAGGAACACAACAGAGGATGATCCCTGAGATGCTGTCATTCAGCCGTGACAAGCTAAAGCCAGGCCACCCATGGGATGTGGAACGGGTTGGGTGGGTGGGGACCTGCTGGTTGAAACCAGGGGACAATCATAATGGAATATTCTGCAGTCCTTAAAAATTGTCATGCTGGGCCCTGGCCGGTGGCTCGGTTGGTTGGCGCGTGGTCCCCTATGCCAATAGGCTACAGGTTCAATTCTGGCCAGGGCACAAACCTAGGTTGTGGTTTCCATCCCAGGTGGGAGGCAACCGATCAGTGTCTCTCGCTCTCCTTTCCTCTCTCTCTAAAATCAAGAGAAATATAGCCTCAGGTGAGGATTAAAATGAGAATCAACTAACAAATGCGTAAATAAGTGTAACAACAAATCGACATCTCTCTCTCACATCAATAAATTTTAAAAATTTTAATTGTGATGCCGGTGCCACCCCCACCAAAAACAAACAAACAAACAAACTTCCATTAAAATGCATCTCAAAATTAAAATAATCTTTAAGAAAAAATGATGGTGCTAATCTATATTGAGACTGAAGGTATTTATAATATCTTGCTGAGTGAGACTATTATAAATGACATGAAGCTGCTGTTTATTGTCAATCAGGCAGTGGTGGGATGGGAGAAAGTGATCATTGAAGGTGGAAGGGGCCGAGAAGGTTCTCAAGAGGAGACCCCCAAGTGGGGCGGAGCCTCACCTCTGCTGGCCCCACTCACTCTGTATTTTGGGACTAACTTGTCTGGGGATGTGAATCCCAGAAACTGATGCTGCCAGAGAAAATAGTTTGTTTTTTTCTAATCCTTACCCAAGGATATGTTTTTTATTGACCTTAGAGAGAGAGGAAGGGGGAGAAAGAGAAGGAAACGGTGTGAGAGAAGCATCGATAGGTTGCCTCTTCTACATGCCCCCATGGGGGATCAAACCCACAACCTAGGTGTGTCCTGACCTGGAATCAAACCCACAACCTCTTGGTGTATGGGACCATGCTCCAACCAACTGAGCCATCTGGCTGAAGCAAAACAGGCTTTTATGCAGAGTTTTTGTGGTTGCTTGTTTGGGTTTTTGTTTTGTTTTGTTTTTGTCTCTGTGATGTTTCATGATAAAGAACTTAAAGGGGAAGCTCAATCCACCATCTTCCCCCAGCCTGAGCCACCAGGGGGTATGCAGGGGGGAGCTCAGGTCCTCAGGAACCCAGTCCCTGGGGGCTCCCTCTTAGAACAAGACTGCAGTGGGAACCAGCCTCCTAGAGACCGTCTTATCTGGGCATAAGTCTCCTAGTTCTAGAATGACAGGGCAGAAAAGGGCCGGAAACGTCATCCCTCAACCCAGAGCAGGCCTGCTCCACGCTGTTCTCCAGGGGGGCAGCCTGGCGAGCCTGTTCAATAAAGCCGAGTTCCAGGATAACAAAGGGTTTCACTTGAGCTTCAGGGAGAGACTTGCTTCTCGCAAATATCTACCCATTCAGTCTCCCATATCAGATCCAAAAGTCTCAGCCCATCAAAGGCAAAGAGGATCTGACTGTCATGGTGTGATTTGAAAGAGCCAAGAGTATCTCTCTCTCAGCACTTGCCAAAACCACCCATAGCTCTTCATTCCTTTGTGTTAAATATATTCACCCACTCAAATGAAAGGAGGTCTGAGTCAGGAAAACAAAGCCCCCTCCCATGACGGAGCCCCCAAATTAGAAATCACACTACCAGGCATCTAAGCAGACCATCCTCCAGGCTCGCCTATCTTCATCACTTGGATTCTTTGAACCAGAAGAGACTTTTCACATCATCCCATCTTTTCATGTAGGAGCAATCAGGCTCAGAGGGGTTATGTCTCTTAAGGAAGGTCACACAGCAGCACACAGGGGACCAGGACTGGGGCCCCCTGGCTCCTTTGCACATTCTGAAGGGCTCTGAAAGGTTACATTCTAATCCAGGACCCCATTCCTTTGCTTTACAGACAATAAGAACCTCTTCCACCAAAAGCCCTCTTTTTCAAATTTATCTTCTAGCATCTGTAGCCGTCAGTAGTGTGAAGAACGGGATCATCGTTGTAAATGTATTTATGTATCCGAATGGAGACTCGCAGGATTTGGGCTTGGGAACTTGACCTACACCAGCGCAAAATCGGACCGCCTGCGTGTTAATTGCGGGCTTTAGTCCTTTGCCTTGGCGCTCCTGCCCCCTCGTGGCAGAACACGTTACTGCAGCAATTCATCTACAGGCAAATGAAAGCGAAATAGGAAGAGACTCTTGAAGAGGGATAGAGGCAACCCTTCTCTGTAAAAACAGGCTTGGTTATAATGGGAAATATTTTAACCTCACACACCAAAAAAAATGCAACTAAATAGATGTTAGCCCGCAGCAGATTTGAACCTACGGAGAGGTGAGGCTAGAGTCTAAATAAATTATATAGCTGCCTCAGGGACTCGTGGGACAAATGGGCTCTGAGAATCGCATGGGAGCCGGCACAGAACAACCTAAAACTGCAGAACAGGGGATGCTGGCATATGTTGTCCAACAAACACTGGCATCGATGAATCCGAAGCCCGGCCCCCCAACTTTGCACTGGTTCCCACTCTTTCTCAGCTAACTCCTGCTCCTCTGGCCAGCTCAGCACGAGCCTCCCTGGTTTCAGCAGGTCAGACGGGCCCTCACACATGCTCTCATGGCACCCCGTACTTGCCTTCAGGAGACTTTCACAGTCTCCGATTCTATGCTTCTCTGATTATTTTCACACCACAGCATACGCTCCTGGAGGACAGGCACCGGGGCCACGTTGTTGACTACTGAATCTGTGTCCCTAAAAGTTACTAGCACCCAGGAAGCCCTCCATCAGTCCTTTTCAGTGGCATTCATAAAATCACCAGTGTCGGCTGAATGACTGCTTCCCATCTGTGTAGAGAATGAAAAAAACATCTCCTACAACAGATAAAGCAGGTGAACCGCCTCGGGAGAATTCAGGGCGGGGCAGCACCCACTGTGGCCAAGGCAAAACTCTTCTTAGGGTGGCGACTGCCCCTGAATACCACCCCAAAGGCTCTCCACGGCCCTCGGGGTGGGTAGCTGGGCAAGTGTCCTTGCCATGATTACACTTTTTGACAGTCGGCCTCCATGGGCTCGGCTCTCATCCCTGCACGGTAGGAAACCTGCCGGAGAACTGAAGGCCAGGCAGGCTGGAGCCTGACCCCCAGGGCTGCCTCGCTTTGTCACCCTGGGCGGAGCCCCCCTGCACGGGTTCTCGTCGTCCCATTGGTCAAATCAGACCGTGGAGTATGTAACATCGAAGCCACTGGTTGTCAGGTGCCAGGAAACGCAGCGTCAACTGCCTTCGGGAAAAGGGGGATACATATCTGCTTGTGAAACTGAAAAGCCGTGGATGTGGGGTTGGCTCCCTCCAGGAGATCAAGTCACATCGCCTGCGCCTGGTTTCACTTCTCCACCCCTCAGTCCCCATGTGGGCATGTCCTTGAGTCTCCAGCAGCTCCAGGCTTTCACACACACACACACACACACACACACACACACACACACGCAGAAAAATGGAGGGGCTTCTCGCAGCAGGATCAGACAAAAGCCCGGACTGCCCCATCGATGCCTTCGGGGCCACATGCTCGTCCATGAGCCAGATGCTGTGGTCAGAGGAAGTTCTGGGCTCCCCCTGAATCACATGTACACACGGCGAGTGGCCAAGCACCCCAGAGGTGACCAGGGGGCGCTCTCAGAATGCGGGGGAATAGTTGCTGGAAACACACACACACACACACTACGGAGTAACTGGTCTTGAATGTGCTGATATGACTCTGACTTGATGCCAGGGAAATGGAAGGGAGAAGAAAGCCACGGACATGCTCTAGCGTTAGCCCAGCCCTGAACCCTTTCAAAAGGCCTAAATGCCAAATAAGAGCCCTCACCCATCCTGAAGGAAAAGAAGGGGTGACATTAGCAGCCCTGGAAAGCCAGCAGTGAACCCTGACCCTCTGGAAGCCTTGGGCATACAATGAATGGTATTTTGATAATGCCAGAAAATGGAACATTTCTATTTCCCAAAAAGACAGACGCTGTCAGTACGATTCATAAAAAAAAAATAAATCTTATTAAACTTTCCCTTTCACTGCTTCTTTGTATCTCTGGTTGAAATGGAGCAGGATGCAGGTTGCCATGGTGATGGCTGAATTTTAAATAACAGGGCTCAGGAGCTCTGGCTGCTGGCGGTACCGCCCCAGGCAGGAAATGGTGGGGGGAAAGGGAGAGAGGCAAAGAGAGAAAAGAAAGAAAGCTGCTGGGCTCAGCCCAGGACACTGTAACTTCTCCAACCCGTTCCCCTGGCTCTGAGGATAAGACCCCAAAATCGCAGGCTCTGGTTTCTTCATAGAATAAGAGAGTATGGAGCCCCGATGCATAAGGACGACACCTTAGGAGCCATTTTGTCCATCCCTTACTCGATTAGATATTGTATCGGATGGATTTATCCTACACTTCCACCCTTCCCATGAACAATAGGCCCGGTCCACCCAAGTTTTAGATGGACTACTGGAAACCTGGCCCTAAGAGAAATGTTGCAAGACGTAGAGACCCTGAGAACAAGAGCCCATAGGTGTTCTGTTTTTTTCTGTTGATTTGAGAGGGAGAGGGAGAGAGAGAATCTTGTTGTTCCACTTATTTATTACTCATTGGTTGATTCTTGTATGTGCCCTGACTGGGGATTGAACCCATAATCTTGGTGTATCGGGACAATGTTCTAACCACTGAGTGCCCGGCCAGGGCAAGCCCATGGGATTTTTAAATGAGAGGAATTTGAGGGTATGAGCACAATAGCTGTCAAGTTAAACAGGTCTAGCCACAAACTCCAGTTCCGCTCTTCTTTCTAGAACCACCTAAGAATGAAATGGAGAGTTCATGAAGTGGTGAGTTCCCCATGACTGAACAGAATCCAGGACAGGCCAGCCAGGGGCTGACTGACAGGGATGTTTTTACGTAGTTCCAGCATCAGAGAGGCAGGACCCTGCCAATGAGGCTCAGAGACATGCCACCACGGCTTCATCCCATTCATCGGAACCTTCCGGACCCCAGACCTGGGAAAGGGAAACCAGAGACCGAAGCTGGAGAGAACCAGAAACCAGGAAGCCAGGAAACCTGCTGTGACGCCTAAATGCTTGTGGAGACGAGACCGTCCGTCTGTCTGTTCTAGATGGTCTCCTCTCACCATCCTTTCCCTGCTAGCCCCCACTCACCCCAGAAAGGGTTTGCAATCTTGGGTGGTTCCACCCTTGTCTCCTGAGCAAAATGGCAGGCAGCAAAGACCCTTCAGTATTTGTCAAAGAATGCCTTCTGAAAGTTAAAAATAATAGTAATAACAATAAACACAATGAATGTTCCTCTAAGCTGGGAAAGTAGCAGGATTTTTAAAGCGGAATGAGTCTGACATTTCCCCCAGAAGCTTGGTGAGCAGAGGCCCCAGGAGAAAGGGGAAGATCCAAAGAGATGGGGGCCCTGGGCCTGTGACCTGCACCTCCATAACCTGAGTCCCCACCCCTGTCCTGTGCCCTAGGCCTGATGATCTAGCAACGTGGGGCCTAGAGGTCCCCAACAGCACCCCTCCTGGGCCTTCCTGAACAGGATAAGGAACTCCAAGGCCCCCAGCCCTGAGGGAGGTAAAAAGTGGCTACCCAGCACTGGCCTTGGCCTACCATTGGCGCCGCCTACGACCCATTGGCTTCTCTTTCCAAGGGCAAGCTTAGATCCCAAACCACCACCATCTGTCCTCGGAAAGTCTGACCTACCTGCCTTGCACGTACATGGGCATTCACACACACACACACTCTCAAGCCTGGACCAGGGGCAGGAGCAGCATGTGTCCAGGCATCTGTACAAACTAGGCTTGTACACGCATGAAACAGCTCCTGAAGGAGGCCCAGAATCCATCCACAGAAGGACTCCAGGAGATAGAAAGGGGACTTATTTTTTCCCCATATGCCTTTTTCTCACATGCATAAGTTGTCTTTGGAAAAAAAAAAAATACCTCTTTCCAGGGCATGCATACTGAATCTGCCCTCTGTCCTGGCCACTTGAAGTCCGGAAGACAAAGTCCCAGTTCCATTTGGCCCAATACTACTGAAGCAGTGTGATGCCAGCCTGGGTCTCACCATCCTTTGCCTCATTCCTGGAGCCTTAAAATGGGGTAATAAAGCCCACCCTGATAAAGCTCATCAGGAGTTTGATGAGACACAATACTAATAGCAATGATCATAGTTCAAAATATGGACTGAACACAGTACTGTTATCTCAATCCTAAGACAATCCCATCAGATAGCAACTGGTATAAGCCTCATTTTAAGAGAAATAAGTAAGTATATAAATAAATAAATAAGGCAGAGAGGATTAACTTTTTCAAGCTCATGCAATTACACACCTGTCCTGCTGAGTCTACAGTCAACACTTCTACCCACTAAACACAGAATGTCAGCTTGACATTAGTATTCATTATTCCACATGCAGCTTCCTGTCCCAAGTGGTTGGGGTGAGTGATCAGATTGCCTCTGCCAATTTAATGAGGGGCTAGTATGTAGAGATAAGGATATAAGCAGAGACCAGGATGGTGAATCTGCCTTTAACAGCCCCACTTGAGGCTTCTATACACATGATTAGCTTGTTACTTCCCTACCCCCACTGTCACCATGGCAACAAGGGACCTAGGATGCCTGTCCTTAATCATTACTCCGGATTTGCAGTCTTCCTAATGCACACTTCCCCTTTCAGTCTCCTCTTCTCTCCCCTGTGGACCTCACAACCCTTTATAATATTCACCAACTGGGACAGGCAGCTCTCTATCCACCAGGCCCAAACCACCTTGACGGCTTGCAAAGACTCCCTTCTCTTGTCCTGAAATCTGTCTCCCAGTTTGGTCAAGCTTTAGCTCACACCTCCCCCTAACAGCCCCTCAAATAACTGGAGATGGTCCTTATGTTCTTCCTGGGTTCCCTCCAGGCCCGTGGTTCTCAGAGTTGAGGGTGCATCAGATGTGGAGACCTGGCTAAACCAGAATGCTGGGTCCTACCCCCAGACTTTCTGATTCAGTAGGTCTGGGGCAGGCCCAGAAACTTACATCTCTAAGTGGCCACTGCTACTGCTGCTGCTTGGAGGTCGTACTATGAGAACCTTTGCTCTAGAATCTAGATCAACCCTCCTC
The DNA here is from genome assembly GCA_026230045.1 of Corynorhinus townsendii. Lineage (NCBI taxonomy): Eukaryota > Metazoa > Chordata > Mammalia > Chiroptera > Vespertilionidae > Corynorhinus > Corynorhinus townsendii. The sequence goes on along the minus strand of JAPDVU010000006.1, from coordinate 158,615,739 downwards.
ATTCCTTTGAAAATCCCTTCTGTGGGAAAGTTCCCAGGCTTCCTTCCAATTCTGGTCTCTCTCCTTGGGACCTGCTCCAGTTTGCCAATGTGGTGCCCAGAACTAGACAAAGAACCTTAAGTGGACATTTTTGGGTTACAAAGAACAAAGATTCCCTTGGGCTACCTCAAGTATCACACGGGATAGGAGGTGTTGATTGTGAACTTAAGAAAAAGAGGAACCTCAAGTTCATGGCCTGCCTGACTGGACCCTGGGCTGATGAGGCCTCTTAGGGAAAGTACAGATGACAATGTAGTTGAATATCTACCCAGAAGACAAGGGATCTTGCCAGTCCCTTAGCAGCCATGTGACATTTCTTCTCAGTGCTACCTCTTTGTCCACTATTTCTGCTGCCACCACCAATTACTGAACCCCTCTCTTCTTATTCATGTTCTCTACCCCATAGCTTCTGCTTCCTCATTTTTGCTTCTGTTTTCTTATGTTCCTTATGTCCTCTCTTGGCCTCTCCAATAGCATGGCCTCTCTCCATGAACATTTCAGCTTCTGGGCCTGCCATCAACTACCTGAATTGCCCTTCACCCCCACCCCCACCCCAAAGAGAGAATCAGAGTGAGTGAGCTTGCTCCTGTTTGGATAAAGCTCTTCAAAGCAACCTGTATATCAGTAGCCCTTGGGCCTATAGCCAATCTTTGGCAGCTGGTAAAAGGCTAGACCACATGATATAAGCTTGAGCTGCCCCATTAGAAAGAGGTCACCGGAAGAGCATGCAGTTCATTGGCTACTGGGAGGTTTCAGCTTGCAAGCCAACTCTATTCAAAGGACATTGGCTGATTTAAAGACTGTGTTCAGAAGGATTCAGAGGTTACATCTAAAATCCATGGAATATGATTAATTAAGGATATCTGCCGTGGGTAAGCAAACAAGAATCCTCAGCCTGCATGCCTGTACTGCCATCCTCATGTTAGAGCATATGGTCTGATGAGGACAAACTAAGTGGAGACAATGCCTTCCTCATTCTGAATCCCCAGCTTCTCTTTATGAGGACTAAGTTACACTCACTTCTTTGACAGCTGGAGCACCCTCTGGCTTCACATGGACCATCAGCCACAGAAAACCCCTAAGCCTTTCTCATGCGTGCTGTTATATCACACCTCTCCTATTCCGTATTGTGTAAAAAAGGAAAGAAAAGGAAGCAAACAGTTAAATTTTACATTTTTCCCTAATAAACTTTACCTTGTTTAATTTAGCCCATCACTCCAGCCTATGGAGATCTTCTATGATTAAATGAGGTCTTTTTCCAGCCTATTTGATAAATTGCTCAAACTCTGTCTGTAGGCATCTGCCCATGAATGGAGGTTAAATGTTTCCTCTTTTTACAGGATTGAAACAAAGGTGAATTTAAGTTATTTTTCCCATGCACCTACTTTGTACCATTTGGTGGACAATTGCTCAGTAATTTCAAGACGTTATTTTGAGTACCGGGTACACATGTATATCTGTCCATTGTGTCCACAGTGAGGACAATCAAAGATGGTTAAACTAGCCCATGGAGGCGGTTCCTTTTCTAGAACAATCCCTGTCATTTAGTGAATGGCCATTCTGATGGTGGATGCTTCACTACATTATTTCTATCTCTCACAACGACTTCAAGAGGTAAGTTTTTATTATCCCCTTTTTCAGGGATGAGACAACTGAGGCATAAAGGTTTAATCACTTTCCAAGATCACACAGGTAGTATGCAGTAGGGCTGAACCCCAGCCCCCATCTGTATCCTTCCCAATCCTGTATCCTTCCCACAGGGTCAGGCTGCCCAGTTTGTCCCTGTGCATGCCTCTCCGGATGACAGCGACACTTGCTGGAAATGACTGAAGGCAGAGGTCAGGAACTTGAATATACTTACCTATGGGCTGCATTTTTGTTGTTGTTGTTAATCCTCACCTGGGGGTATTTTTCCATTGGTTTTTAGAGAGAGTGGAAGGGAGGGGGGAGAGTCAGATACATCAATTGGTTGCCTCCCACATGTGCCCTGACCAGGCCAGGGATTGAGCCTGCAACCTAGATAGGTGCCTTTGACCGGAATCAAACCCAAGACTCTTCAGTCCTCAGGCCGACACTTGATCCACTGAGCCAAACTAGCTAGGGCTGGACCACATTTTTAAAAAGCATCACCTACATTAGGTGTTAAAGGGTATGATATAGCCACACTTTGGAATGTTACATGGTTATTTAAAAAGAATGAGATAGATCTACATGTATTCATACAAAAGCATACAAGATTTTCTGTTAAGTATGTCTATTCTGATCTTATTTCTCTAACATTACATTCACATATGTAGGTAGGAGGCAGAGAATGAAGGGAGACTTCCAGTTTCTTTTTTTAAATATATTTTTATTGATTTGAGAGAGAGAGAGGAAGGGAGAGGGAAAAACACCAATGAGAGAGAAATATTGATCAGCTACCTCCTGTATATCCTCTACTAGGGATCCAGCTCAAAACCTGGGCATGTGCCCTGACCAGGAATCAAACTGGGGACTTCTTGGTACATGGGACAATGCTCAACCAACTACCAACTGAGCCACACAGGCCAGGGCCAGTTTCTGTTTTTAATATTTCCATTTTGATTGAATTTTTACATTTAAATATTACTTCTAAAATTCAAAAAAAAGTAGGAAAATAATGTGTCAAAATCACCAGTTATTCTTCCCCTTTAATTCCTGAATTTCATGCATCTGTACGATATATAGAGATCTGAGCCTCCTGTGTCTATGGCATCAACAATAGGAAACACATTGTCTCGCATGAGGACTTGGGTTGGTTAATTCAGTGGTTAACTGAATTATAACATCCTAAAGTTGTGGTCGGCAAACTGCGGCTCGCGAGCCACATGCGGCTCTTTGGCCCCTTGAGTGTGGCTCTTCCACAAAATTCCATGGCCTGGGCAAGTCTATTTTGAAGAAGTGGCGTTAGAAGAAGTTTAAGTTTAAAAAATTTGGCTCTCAAAAGAAGTTTCAATTGTTATATTGTTGATATTTGCCTCTGTTGACTAATGAGTTTGCCGACCACTGTCCTAAAGCATCCTTGTTCTCTCCCATCCTCAGCATGAGACTTGGCTTCCTTTACATTGTTACCTGGCTGTCACCGTTCAAGGCATCACAAGTTGCTAGGATAATGTCCAGTGAAAGAAGAGGCAGCTATTTCTTCCTGTGGGACTCTTTTTAGCAGCAAGAGAACCTGCTCTACAAACATCCCTGGTGAACTTCTCACATCCTATTAGTCAGAACTGCATTCCACACCTCTGCTAACATTAACTCAAAACTGGTCAAAGACTTCAATGTAAGAACCAAAACCATAAAACACCTAAAAAGAAAACCGAGATGGTAAGCCCCTTGAAATCGGTCTTAGCAATGATTTCTTGGATATGACTCTACAGGCAAGGGCAACTAAAGTAAAAATAAATAAGTGGGACTACATCAAACTAAAGATAAGGGGTCAATGCCTAATATACATAAAGAACTCATACATCTCAATAGCAAATAAAAACCAATGGGCAGAGGGTCTGAATAGACATTTTTCCAGAGATACATACAGATGGCCAATAGGCACATGAAAAGATGCTCAATCACTAATCATCAAGAAAATACAAATCAAAACTAGAGAACATATGTATCAGTGGACTCCTGGCCCTCTGACTACCACCTCACCAGTCAGAATGGCTATTATCAAAGACAAGAAACAACAAGTGTTGGCGAGGATGTGGAGAAAGGGGAGCCCTAATGCACTGTTGGTGTAAATGTGCAGCCACTATGGAAAACAGTATGGAAATAGAACTACCACATGATCCAGCAATTCCACTTCTGTGAACTTATTTGAAGAAAACAAAAACACTAATTTGAAAAGATATATGCAGCATTATGTATAATAGCCAAGATATGGAAACAAACTACCAACTGAAACATCAGTGGGTGAAGGGATAAAGAGGATGTGGCACATATATACAATGGAATACTATGCAGCCATAAAAAGAAATAATGAAATCCTGCCATGGTGACAACATTGATGGACCTTGCGAGTATTTTACTAAGTGAAATAAGTCAGACAGAGAAAGACAAATACCATATGATTTCACTTACATGTGGAATCTCAAACACAAAAAGAAATTAACAGAGAAAACAAAACTCATAGAAACAGAGAACAAATTGGTGGCTGCCAGAGGGGAGGTGGGGTACAGGGCTGGGCAAAATGAGTGAAGAGGATCAAGAGGCACAAACTTCATTATAAAACGAATAAGTCATAGGGATGTAATATACAGCATGGTGACTGTAGTCAATAATATTGTACTGCAAGTTGTTAAGAGAGTAAATCTTAAAAGTTCTTACCAGAAGAAAAAAATTTTTTTATAACTCTATATGATGACAGATGGAAACTAGACTTATTGTGATAATCATTTCATAGTATATATAGATATTGAATCATTATGTTGCACACCTGAAACAAATGTATATGTCAATAATACGTCAATTAAAAGAAAAAACAGACAGACCTGTCTTGGATGTTTAAAATACAACTTTCTAGAGATAGGGTTTAATGCACCCTGCCACTCCTCTGAAAAACTGGGGAAAGTATTATCCTATATCGGTCAGCCTTTTGTCCACTTGGAAACTCATCACAACATAGATTTCAAGCCCCATGTTACAAATATGAGGAATCTCTGATATAGAATCAATGATTTTTCTGGTAGATGAGGTGGCCAAATGTGGCTGCCAGGGAGCGAGGTGCTTTCCCAACCCCATCAAAGGTGGACCTTGGCCTGGCCTTTGTGACTCAGCGGTTGACCATTGATCCAGGAACCAAGAGGTCACCAGTTCAATTCCCGGTCAGGGCACATGTGCGGGTTGTGTGTTCAATCCCTAGTAGGCGACATGCAGGAGGTAGCCGACCAATGATGTTCCTCTCTCATTGATGTTTCTATCTCTCTATCCCTCTCCCTTCCTCTCTCTCTCTCAATAGAAATATTTTTTTTTTAAAGCTGGACCTTGAATTTTAATTTCTTCCCCTATCCATCATCACAACCTGCCCCCTAAAATGCCCTTGGCTTTGACTTGCCTCTTGTGCTAGATGCCTTCATTTGCCCCCAATGAGATGCTCTCCCTTCTTCTCCCTGCTTTGTGCCCCCCAGAGCCTGTAGAAATGTATCAGTGGACTCCTGGCCCTCTGACTTCCAGGAGTCAGGGTTTGGCACTGGCAGGAGATCAATAGGAAGGAATAGAGAGAACTTGGTGAGGTTGGGGTATTTATTCTCCAAGTCCCTCCCTGTGGGGTCCCCAAGGGCTGGTCTCAGCTCAAGAGGCAGTCCTCTCCTCAGTTGTCTCCCCAGTTCCTGTAACCTACTCCCTCAACTGCCCCCAAAGGCTGAGGGGTGGTAATGGAGCCCCACTATTACTAATCTGAGGCTCTGCACTATGCCCGATTGTTCCCCTACACTCTGCCCACACCATTGTAAATAGGGTGCCGCCTGTTTCCTGCTGATACGCCTCTCAAATTTGATCTTATATGGGTTGAATGCTTCTGCTCGCTGGCATTTCTGTGTGCCCGCCACCTGAATCACTGCTCTGCACAGTGACCTAAACCTCAACTTCTGAAGTCACACAGAATTTTGTTCACATCCCACTCCACCTTCTGTAGCTAGACCTCAGGCCAGTCATTTTATCTTTCTGAGCCCCAGTTTCTTCATTTGAAAAGTGGCAATAATAATAATAAATACATTCCACAGAGATCCCCTGAGGATCAAATGAGACAATGGAGAGTGGTGGGGAGCGTGGTGAACTACAGAGCTCATGCCACATCTAAAAGGGAAGCAGAGGCCCCCCAGACCCAAGTGATAATTGTCATGAAGAAAATCCAGCCCAGAGTCTACTTCCTCTGCTACTTCAGGAAGCTAGATGTCCAGATTTTTTTTTTTTATCCTAACCTGAGGAGTTTTTTTCCATTTATTTTTAGAGAGAGAGAAACATCAATGTAAGAGAGATACATCAATTGGTTGCCACAATCCTTTGGCTGACACTCTAACCTCTGAGAACAGGGCTGAGGTTTAGATTTTTATATGAAATCTCCCCTTTACTACAATGTCAGTATCATGAGACCAGAACTATTATATTCATTACTGTATCCCCAGTGACTAGAATAGTGCCCAACACATAGAAGTGATAAAAAAAAAAAATTGTTGAATTACCCCAATTTTTAAATATTCCAAAATAAAACCAGGACCTGGGTGGTGAACACACAATACACTATGCAGGTGATGTATTATAGACTTGTGCACCTGAAACCTATATAATGTTAACCAATGTCACCCCAATAAATTCAATAAAAAAAATTTTTAAATAAAATATATATGTCTGGAAACTAAAAAATAAATTAATGGTGTTCAATTGTTTAATTAAAAAAATAGGACCATGCAAGAGCTTCACGACCATGAGACTGAACAACTCCTCACATTTTGCATCCTAGGTCTCCCCCTCACCCCACCCTAGTCCCATTCCTGAACAAAATACTCCTATGAATGGATACGTTCGATTTCTTCTCTGGAGGCAACCACAGTTGAAAGGTGCTAATAAATGATGGATCATTTGGGGCCCCTACTTCTTAATGGAAGATTTTCATGAAGTGGGGTACAGCCATCCTTTTCAGAATGTCCACTGCTCAGCCCCTAGCTCCGCTCACCTGCAGCCAGGAACGGAATGAATGTGCTCAGGGCCGAGAGGAGATAACAGCAACTCGTTTCAGCCCAAACCGCTCACCAACCCGACCCTCCCTCTGCCACCGCCTAGGGGTACGGAGCCAGGGAGATGCAGATTTGTCACTCAGTTTATAAATGCCAAGGAAGTGCTCTCCAGCAGAAGAATGGCCCGGTGGACACATTGCAGATAAATAATGTATGAAACCACTTCCATTTCAATAGCACTTTGCGGTGACACTAATATTGATGAAAAATGTTAGCATGTGTTAGATGGTGTTATAGTCCGTGAGAGATGAGGTTTGGCAGGCTCCGGGCCACTTCTCATCTCAGCCAGAGATGTGAGAAACAGCAATTCCCAGCTGATGGGTATTTGCCCCTGTGTGAAACAGATTGGCTGGGTCAAATTAAGACCAACACTTGACCTTGGCAAGTACCGGTTGGCTGACCCAACAGTCATTCCTAAATCCCTCTCTTCTAGTCAACTAACACTGCAGAGGTTGGAAACATTTCCCAGCCGTGTCTGCAGCTAGCAGTGGTCGTATAAAACAATGATTCATGAGTGGGATTCTGCTGAGGGGTTCTGAGAGACTGGATGGGGGTTAGGGAGAGAGAGAAAAGAAAGTGGAGAGAGGGAGAGAGAGAGAGAGAGAGAACTATCGATGTGAGACACATCGATTAGTTGCCATGACCCTTTGGTGCGTGGGCTGATGCTCTAACCACTGAGAACACTGGCCAGGGCTGAGGGAGTGGCTTACAGGAATTGGGGAGACAGAACTGAGGAGAGGGCTGCCTTACTTGAGCTGAAACCTCTGGATGCAGCCAGCTGTTGGGGGCCCCACAGGGAGGGAACTTGGAGGATAAAGTTTACGCAGCTTGTCTGTCTCCTGTGTCATACAGCTAGGGACGGGTGAAGCTGAGCCTCAAACCCAAAATCTGTATAAAAGACCACCCTCTGCGGCAGAGTCCGACTTGAAAATATATTAAAATTGCAGTATTGGAAGCTTTTAAGAAACCATATATTCTAGGTCTTGTGATGCTACTAGGACTGGCCAGATGCAGCTATCTCTGGGCAACAAATGTATGTTCTTGTTTTAAAAACTTATTTTCTTAGGTAAGTAATATGGGTTTAGTGCAAAGGATTTTGAAATGCAGAAACATATAAATGAGAAAAAAATGTAAAATTACCCAAATTTTTTTTATTATAGTATGACTGTGCCCCAGAGGGTGGCCTTGGTTGTAGTACATGAGGGCTTCCTCCGGCTTATCAAAGACATCAGCAGGAGAGTAAGTCTGAGTGGACCTCCACGTCCATTCTTCCCTTTTCAATCACACTGGGGAAACTGAGACAGGGGATTCTTTTTCTTTCATTCCTTCTAAGTTTCTGAATATCCGATGAGGTTTTTAAATTAAATTCTCTTTTTATTATACAGGTTTTGGGTTTGAGGCTCAGCTTCACTCGTCACTAGTTGTATGACACTGGGGACAGACAAGCTGCATAACCTTTTGAAAACTCCATTTTCCCATCCCTAAAATGATGGTTACAATACCCACTTCACTGGGGAATGCTATGATCAGCAAATATAATAATGTATGTTAAAATGTTTTATAAACTGTAAAGCCCAGTGCAAACTTGAGTGAGAAGAACTCAGGTTCTGATCAGGTGACCTCCACTAACATCCAGGCTGTGACACTTAATAGCGTGTGAAATTTAAGCACAGTACACACTCCCTGAGCTTCAGTTTTCTCATCCATAAAATGGAGATCATATCTTCCCTTATAGATCAGACACCGGAAGCACGGTAAACACCTAATATGGGAAGGTTGTAACTATATTGTCTGTGCTTCCCCCGGAATGACCAGTTAGCTCTTCTCCTTGGAAGAGCTGCCCAAGGAGAGAGGAGCAGGACTTTCCTTCAAAAACAGAGGGGATGTGTGAGAAGGAAAAGGGGAATATAGTCAATGATATTGCAATAAGTTCATACGGTGAAAGATGATTCCTAGAATTAGTGGGGTGATCACACTATAATGTATGCAAATGCCGATCACTATATTGTACACTTGAAACTAATAAAACCAATATAAGATTGTATACCAACTATACTTAAACTAGAGGCCCAGTGCATGAAATCTGTGCACAGGCAGGGTCCCTAGGCCTGGCCAGCAATCAGGGCCGATCAGGGCCTTCCTTCCCCGGCTGCCAGCTGCCAGCTGCCAGCTGGGGCCTTCCTTCATTCCATGCCATCCCCTGGTGGTCAGCACACATCATAGTGAGTGATCGAACTCCTGGTCTCCCAGTCAAACTCCTGAGGGGACACTTGCATATTAGCCTTTTGTATACATAGATAAAAATAAAAAAATAAAAAATAGTTCCCCAAAGCACCTTAGTTCCTGAAGACCAAAGAGGAAGTGGGTAAAATGCCCAATTGCCTACCCACAACCCCAAAGCATTTTTCAGACTCTACCACCCAGACACCCAAGTTCTGAACTACCACTCTGAAATCCTATATAATAAAAGGCTAATATACTAAGTGTCTGGTCTTCTGGTCATCCATTCAACCAATCAAAGAGTAATATACTAATGATATGCTAAGGACGCTCAACCACTCACTATGATATGCACTGACCACCAGGAGGCAGATGCTCCCTCAGGTAGGTTAGCTTGCTGCTGGGGTCCGGCTGATCGGGACTGAGTGAGATGGGCTGGACACGCCCTGGAGCCCTCTCACAGTCCCTTCCTGGCTGGCCAACCTCCCACATCCCTCCCTGGCCACAATCATGCACTGGTGGGGTCCCTTGACCTGGCCTGCGCCCTCTCACAATCTGGCCTGAGGGATGCCCCCTGAGTGCACAAATCTTGTGCACCAGGCCTCTACTATGAAAATAAGAGGGCAAGAGAGCCTAGAAGCAAAATATTTTTTTTTTAAATAATAATTGGCCCTAACTGGTTTGGCTCAGTGGACAGAGCATCAGCCGGCGGACTGAAGGGCCCCAGGTTCAATTCCAGTCAAGGGCACATGCCAGGGTTGCTGGCTTGATCCCCAGTGGGGGGTCTGCAGGAGGCAGCCGATCAATGAGATCAATGATTCTCATTGCTGTTTCTAACTCTCTCTCTCTCCCTTCCTCTCTGAAATCAATAAAAATATTTTTAAAAAATAAATAAAAAATAATAATTGTGAAGGCTAATTTTACATGTCAACCTGACTAGGTCACAAGGTGCCCAGATATTTGGTCAAACATTATTTTGGGAGTGCCTCTGAGGATGTTTTTTAGATGAGTTTAACATTTAAATCAGTAGGTTGAATAAAGCAAATTGCCCTCCCTAGTGTGGATGGGCCCCATGCAACCAACTGAAGGCATGAAGAGAACAAAAAGGCTGACCCCTGCTAGCAAGCGGGGTGCCTCTTTCCTGACTGTTGAGCTGGGACATTAGTTTTCCCTGCTTTTTGATTCAAACTGAAACATCAGCTATTTGTGGGTCTCGAGCCTGCCAATCTTTGGACTAAAACTACACCTTGGTTCTCCTGGGTCTCGGACCTTCAGACTCAGGCTGGAGCTACACCATCAGCAATCCTGGGTCTCCAGCCAGACGACTCACCTGCAGATCCTGGGACTTGTCCAGTGGGCCTCTGCATTCACATGAGCCAATTCCCTATCATAAATATCTCTCTCTCTCTCTCTCTCTCTCTCTCTCTCTCTCTCTCTCTCTCTCTCTCTCTCTCCCCCTCCCTCCCTCCCTCCCTCCCTTCCTCTCTTAGTTCCATTTTTCCAGAGAACCCTACCACAGAACTCTCCACCTAACAATGGTTTGACTGCTAGGAGAACTTAGGAAACCACTGTGTCCCATAAGTCATTGACTCGCAGCTGCCTCGAACATGGATAGGCAGCGACTATTGAGTAGTGTGTTCAACTTCCCACCGTGTGTCATCAATGTGAGCTGATAAATTATGACCTTTCCTTGTTATCTGAAAATGGCAAAGCAATACTTCCATGATGATGATGATGATGATGATGATGATGACTCAAGGCACCTCTCCAGGAGCATCTGACCTGTCTTCTTCCAAGCACAGAGCCAAAAGGATGATGAGGTCTCTGTTTCTGAGACCTCATCAATCATAGCAGGAAGGGAAAGGATGAGAAGGAAAGATGAAGAAACGGAGGGAAAGGGTTACAGGTAAAAAAGAAAGTCTAAAAAAGCCTCAAAGTGTTGTCTTAGAAATTCCTTGCTGGGAATCCTTAGGGGTGATGGAGATGCTCAGGAGTCTGCCATAACCAACAACCTCTTCAGGTGACTCTATGCACCTAAAGTTTGCACTTTAAAAAGGGGGAGACCTACTGCTCAGTGGTGGAAATGGACACTGGTTGTTGACTTGGGGTTTTTGTGGTCCCGCTGTCCATCAGCATTTCGGAGGTAAGTGCTGTAGAATACCTGCCCGTGCACTTATAGGAGAAGGCGGGCCTCTTTCATATCAACATCAGCTGCACTTCAATCCCATGACTGACGGGTTCTTTTTTTATTTATTTCTTATTTGGGCAAAAAAGCATAACTAAAGGAGAGAAAAAAATCACCAGCTACCTTATCACCCACTACCCACTGGACCTACACACACACACACACACACACACACACACACACACACCTCTTAAAAAAATAAAATCCCACTTCATGTTGCCCTATGCGTACCTCCTTCACCGAACATGCCAGAACCTCCCCCACTCATCTACAACACATCCCACAACATAGCTTCTAACCCACGCATGGCACCAGCACTGTCTAGAGTCATCACAACTGTATACAAAATGTCCTTCAATAACTTTATTGTTTTAACTAAATATGCTCAGCAGAAGAATCAAACAATAGAGAAAAATACAAAGAAAAGAAAAGGCATCTCAATTTTCACTGCCCTGGAGACAATCCCCATTAATAAATTGATGTACATCTTTCAATGCACATAATCCTATATACTTTTATAAATTTACATAAATTTTACGTATAATCCAAACTAGTTGGTAACCCGTTTTTCCACTTATATAAAATAAGTTTAGATAAAGCTAATACAATCTCAAAAATCCTCGGAAAATGTATTACTTAGTGGAATCTTAGCACAAATCCTCTTAGGAAATGAAGTTTACTTTTATGTTGTGAATTTTTGCTGACTCCCCACAGATCCACAGAGTTCGTGTGTGTGTGTGTGTGTGTGTGCATGTGTACATCCCACATTTCAGTTATCAGCCTTGCTTCAGGAAGTTTGCCTGCAATGAGAACGAGTCTTTTGGAGTAAGTCAGAGTTCTGGGTCTAAGTCAGTGTTCAGAGCAGAGATGGTCCCAAACACAGAGTGTTGAAGCCTCTAGTGCAGTGGTCGGCAAACCGCGGCCCACGAGCCACATGCGGCTCTTTGGCCCCTTGAGTGTGGCTCATCCACAAAATACCACGGCCTGGGCGAGTCTCTTTTGAAGAAGTGGCGTTAGAAGAAGTTTAAGTTTAAAAAATTTGGCTCTCAAAAGAAATTTCAATCATTTTACTGTTGATATTTGGTTCTGTTGACGAATGAGTTTGCCGACCACTGCTCTAGTGTAAACTCTGAACTTTCCCTAATGGCACTAATCTCCAGTCTTGGTTGAGTTTCACCGGTGTTCTGGTTCTAGAATGAGTCACTGGCTAAGGGTGTAGTAAGCAAGGGGTGGAAGTGGGCAGAGTGAGAGGGGTGGTGGCGGTGATGTGATCAGCACAGCCCAGAGAGTACACCCATGCTGTGGGCTCTCAGAAGGACCAAGCACCCCTTTGCATCAGTAGAATGTAGGTACACTGTTTTACAGGACATCTTTTCCTAATCCATCCTCATTTCCCAGGTGAAGTTTGATGTGGGATTCACTATGATCATGCACAAAATACCCTGAGCACCACACCCGGCACATAGTACCCACTCTATAAACGTGTCACTGAGAAGGCAGGGTGAGAATCTGCATGCTGGAGGGTCTCTGGGGCAGGCCACACTTCCATTCTGTAGACTATAATGAGATGGGCATTTCAGGACACCAAGAGAGAGTGCAGAATCAAAGATGAATTCCCCATCCAATCTAAAGCCAATATGAAGTCCAGAGAGCACATACACAGCCCCCAGCCCTATAAAGGTGGAAATCGTCATCATCACAGCAAGCCCCAGGCTCAGATCAGACCCAGCTGACTCGGTGAGAGAGGACAACAGAAGGACCTGACCCACAGCACACAACTGACCGTGGCAGCAAATGGAGGGGCCATCACAACCCCGGGAGAAACTGGGGTAAAGGCTAGTGACAATCTTTTTGCCTTGTTTGGTATACACAGACATGAAGTAGTTTATAGAAGGCAAGAAAGTTGAGATTCAAATAAAGGGCAAGGGGGACCATAACAGGGATGTACCTATGTTTCTCATCTTAAAAAGGAACCAGTAACCTCAGCAATTTATACTAAAGAACACTTGTCACATTCCTTGAATCCCATCTAATCCTATGAAGAAGGGGAAATCACTTCATGGCAATGCTGGGCGTCTCTGCTTCATCACCGTCATCTTCCCCCTAGAGTCTCCTGCAACAGCGTGGAAAGCAGTTAGTACAGCACCTGGCTCATTGCAACGCCTCAATAAATGTAAACTAATTGGAACAGCAGCAACTGTAAGAATGACTCGCCAGGAGCATTCGTTTAGCTAGTCAGAACCCTGCTCAGCATAGAGTTCAAGTCTTCTCGAAATTAAATGAGTGCTTTTCCCATGAACCCCCCTGTTCCTTCAGAGCTGAGACCTGGCCATTCCATCTCCAGTCTTCCAAGTGCTTCCGCTGCTCTCTCCAGTGTCCCTCGGGTCCACGATGACAGAGCTATCCCAGCTGAAGAACTGAACTTCACAGGTCTGACACTGACACAACCCATGGAATTCAGTTCTCAAAGCTGAGGATACACAGAGGCCTTCCAGAGTCAGCACAAAGCCCCCCTCCTTGCAGTTCAGGCCCGGCCCAGCCCTGCAAGATACAAGAGAAAAGCCATGTGAGCCCAGAGCAGCTACGTCCCAGCACCAGGACTAGTCCTGAGTACCTGGAGGAATGTGCATGATAGGCACATGCCTCATGAAACATCATTAAACATCAGAGCTGGTCTTTCCCACCTCATGGTCCTTGCACATGCTATCCCCCGGCCCAGAAAACTCTTCCCTCTCTTTATCACCTACTCATCCTTAGATGCTCACTTTTAATGTCACTTCCTCAGAGAGGTCATCTATGGTAGACACTGCTAATTGTTCACCCAACATCTGTCTGTTCTTCCTTCTATAGTATGGAACTCCAAAGTTTAACCTGGGCACATGGACATCTGCTACATGACATCATTCCCTGGCCTCATGGGACTAAGTTCTGGGTGCCAGCATGATGAGATAATAAAAACAAGAAGCTAGCCTTAACCGGTTTGGCTCAGTGGATAGAGTGTCGGCCTGCAGACTCAAGGGTCCCAGGTTCAATTCCAGTCAAGGGCATGTACCTTGGTTGCAGGCATATCCCCAGTAGGGGGTGTGCAGGAGGCAGCTGATCGATGTTTCTCTCTCATCAATGTTTCTAGCTCTCTATCCCTCTCCCTTCCTCTCTGTAAAAAAATAAATAAAATATATATTTTTTAAAAAACAAGAAGCTAGAAGTTAAACTGGATTCTAGTCCCAGCTTGCCTCATACCAGCTATGAGGACTAGGCAGGTCACATAATCTCTCTGCATATCAGAGACCTCTCTGTCCAATCAGGTATTAGAAGCAGCAAAGAGAAGTAATGCTTGAGAAAGCATTGCTTGAGCTTGAGTTATAATTGAGGTCCAAGGTCAAATTAGTCAAGTCAGTAAAAGGTGACAGGTGACCCAATTTCTGGTCCAGGTGCGTGATGGGGCATCATAATTCATTTTTCAAGTTGTTGCTGATACCAATCATCAATTTGGATACTTTCTGGTTCAACACAGAGAAGGAAACACTAACCTAGTCCCAACTCATAAAAATTCTGAGTCTTTCCACTAAGAGTCCTAGACAAGTGACAAATCCACTAAGTGTAGCCCCGAGCAAGGGGAGCCCCACAACATGAAGATCATCAAGTGCCAACAGCCTGCCAGACCCACACGAGGCACTTTACATGTAAAACTCACTTCGCTCTCACAGAGCCACAGGAAGAAGATACTTCTGCCTTCTCCATTTGACCAAAAAACGAAATTTTAACTACTTAAATTAAGTTAAGGAGGAAAAAGAAAGAGCAAGAGGGGGAAGAGAAAAAGGAGAATGGAGAGGATGAAGACTAAGAGAAGGGGGAGAAGTTAGCAGTTAAAACACTCACCCTAAAATAAATAAATAAATAAAACACTCACCCTAGCACACACAACTAACAATTTTGACCATTCTGCTTCATTGCCTGTCTCTTGGAGAAGTTTTAAAAAAAAAGTTTCTTTCCTAAATGTATTTATAGACCAGATACAGTGGGAAAATAAGTAATGGTAGAAGGCAATCTATATATATATAAAAGCCTGAGCAACCATTACGTCCGGTCACCATGATGCGCACTGACCACCAGGGGGCAGATGCTTACCACAGGAGCTGCCCCCTGGTGGTCAGTTCGTTCCCACAGCCAACCTCCCCTGGCCGGCCAACCTCCCGTGGTCCCTCCCCCAGGCCAGGCGGCCCCAATTGGCCCCGATCAGGATCGGGACTAGGCAAGACAGCCCCGATCACTAGCTGGGCCAAGGGATCCCACCTGTGCACAAATTCGTGCACCAGGCCTCTAGTATAAAATCAATGTATGCTAAGTCTGGTGTCAATGACAGGGGCCAGCAGCTGGTAGGAGGAAAATGTCAATCTAGGATTGGTCCCTGGGAAGGCAGGTTCCTCCCACTGTTGACTTTGTCTCAAGGTCTCAATTAATGCAACCCATTGGCCCAGACTAAAACCTGGGGATAAGTGACTCCTTTCACAGCCTCCATCCAATCCCCTCTGCAAGTCCTGTGAGCTCCTCCTTCACCATACACAGGAGCCTAACCTCTCACCCTCCCCCAAGCCACCATCACTTCCCACTTAGACCCCTCCTTGCTGGTCCCGATTCCACTCCTGCCTCTACAGTCCACCCTCCAAACGGCAGCCAGAGGGACCTAATACAAAGGTCAATGAGATTGTATCACTCCCCAACAGCTTCCATCACACTCAGAGCAAAATCCAACCTGCTTACATGGCCTACACAGCCCGTGCAATCTGGCCCCTGTCCTGCCTGCAGGCTCATTTCCTACCGTCCTTCCCTCACTCATCCTGCCCAAGTGGTCTCCTTGAGGTCTCAGTCCCCCATCCCCGCGATATTCACCCCTCACTTCTTCCAGAGGCTTCTCAAGTGTCCCCTGACCCCTCCCTAAAATAACCACAGATATCCCCACACTTGACCCCATGCACTCTGTCCCCTTGCCCTGCTTTTCTTGGTAAATTTCTTATTCTTTGACACTTGTGGTTACTTAGGTATTTATTGCCCATCTGCCTCACAGAAATTGAAAGCTCCATGGGGGTGGGCACTTTGACCAGAATAGTGCCTGACATAGAGTAGGTTGGTTCCCAATCTTTTTTTCATTATCATCCCCTGAAAGAGCCTGCCCATTTCCCTAATCACCTCCACTATGAAATGTTATACCATAGGTATATGTGCACCTATTTATGTATTAGATGTATATCTGTGCTTTACACAAAAAGAGTAAGATTTTTTTGCCCAGCCGGAGTGATTCAGTGGTTGAGCATCAACCTATGAACCAGGAGGTCACTGTTCGATTCCTGGTCAGGCACATGCCCAGGTTGCAGGCTCAATCCCCAGTAGGGGGTGAGCAGGAGTCAGATGATGGATGATTCTCATCATTGATGTTTCTATCTCTCTCTCCCTCTTGCATCCTCTCTGAAATCAATAAAAAAAAAAAATTTTTTTAGAGTAAGATTTTTTTTTACCACCAAGAGTCAATTTCTGTGCCCTTTAATGATCATTCTCAACGTTGGAAATTTATGGAATAGTGCTTGATAAATATTTGTTGAATGCACAACACTCCTGAGGTGAACAGCATGCTGAAAGACAGAAATTCAAGACACTAAGTTCAGCTGGGGAAATTCCAAGCACCCTCCCCGGCCCAGCCCTCCCATCTGTAGTGTGAGTACATCCTGTCAAGCTGTGTCTGGTGACTAGCGGGTATTTTTCTAATTCAGGTTCTCAGCTTTTCTTTTCTTTTTTTTTTTTTTTAACCCTAATCTTGTTTTGCATCCCAACTCTTAACTGCGGTTTTGAATACTTAAATTTGCTTTTCCTTTACCCTCATCTCCAAGCATGCTTTAAAATCCAGGTAAGCCCCTCCATTCTTGCACAATTCATTCTTCATCCCACAGACCTGTATGGAGTTTCTCTGGGCACCCAACTCTGGAGATGAAAAGATTACTAGGATCTAACCCCTGCCCTCTAGAAGTTTATGGGAATGTGAGGGTAGACAAACAGGATGATTAGTGCCACATACCGAGTGCCCTAGTAGGAGGAGATGCTTTGAAGGGTCAACTGCATTGACCCAGTGGAATCTCTCCTTCCACATCCATTCATTCATCCATCCATTCATCCACTCACCAGCCATCCCTCATTCACAGAGCATGAGTCAGGCCTGGAATAGATGCCGGGGATACAGCAGGGAATAAGACAACCTTGGCCCTTACCATCATCTTCATGGAGATCACCAAGTAACAGGAGAGACCGAGATCTCATTGATAATCACACAAAACAAGTGCGCTCGAGAGTGAGAAGTGCCACCAAAGAAAGAGCACAGGACCCTGGGAAGCAGTGGTAGTTAGAAAGAGGATACATTTCAGGAGAAAGCCTGAAGGATAAATAGGCTGTGGTCTGGTGAGGAGCCGGCAAAAGGGAGTCTGGGCAAGGTGACAGAACATTCAAACACTCTGAAATAGGATGTGACTGGCCACACCAGTAGGGGCTGGCAAGGCCCATGACAAGACCAGGGATGGCACGGAGGTGAGGGAGGCCCAGGCAGCCACAAGCCAGTTCACATCAGCCTTGCGAGAAATTTGGAGTTGACCTTAACAGAAAACAGAAGGAGCAGGGAAGGGATGTGATCCCCATGTCATTTTTTAAATATTCTGGCTGGGGGTGGTGAACTGTTGGGAGGAGGGTAAGTAATAGTCCCAAGTATACATCATCTGGTCACACAACCTAACAGTCGATCCTCCAGGTTTTTGAGTCCATCAGTTCGTCATGCGAGACTGTGAAATTCTCAAAGCAGCTATATTTTCAATCTCTTTACCCGCTCCCCATAACAGCAGTGCATTGCACATGGTAGATGATTAGGAAATGTTTCTTAAGTAGTTATTTTGTGATAACTAATTCTATGCTCTTCTTATAATTAATCACTCCTTCCTTCTGCCATCTGAAAGATCCTCTTCCGTCTCTGATTCAGATAATCACTCTCCCACTCTCTGCCCAATGACATGTCTGGTTCTAAAGACCACCATCCCTTCCAGATAAGGTCCTTATGAGTTCTCTGAACTACAAGGGTATGGACAGGGGACATCAGAGGCACGAGGATCTGAATGGTGAGCCGTTTCAGCCATCATGGTCTGCTCCCTGCACCTAATCCCCACCTGTACCTGGTTACCCAGACCCTCCCACCTCAGGTTCCTCAGTCTGCATTGCCAATGAGTGGTTCGCTGCTGTGCAGCTGAAACAGCCAGGTCCAAATGAACTCAAGGTGCACAGCTAAAACCATCTCTCAGCCAGAATGGAGAACAGGACAGAGCAACTCAGCAAAGCAATCGCTTCCTATTTTCTAGGACGAACTCGGTGCTATGAACCATTTTGTCAACTTCATGAGATTTGTAGTCAGAAACCGTGGAAACAAAAGAACCATACAAAGGCCTTTTACCCATTGACCATTTACATTTATCAGCACTGCTGTTGTATCCGCTATTAGCATCTCCCCAGTGCAGAGCCTAGGAGAACTCAGGCTGTATTAAATCAATAAAAAGCTGAATTCTCTTTCAAGACAGAATACTATTGTGTAACTCTGTTGGGGAAATGTAAAATTGGTCCTTGGAAAAGAAATTGCACACCTGATTTGGTCTTGGTGCATTATGATAAAGAAGCTATTCATTTCTATTTCCAATGGTTCATCCCTTCTCTTTTATTTTTCCCACCGTTTGAGGGGGAAATAAAAACTAACCCAAAAGTTATTATAAATATGATTTTTGCCAAAAGAAAATACTACTGTGGCACTTTGCTCTTGCTATATGGAGTTAGAATAAGAGTGGGTTTCTAGTATGCGAAACTTTAGGAAAGTTACTAATTTAGTAGAAATTTGTAAGTCTAAAATCCTTTCAAAGCTAAATTAGTCCTGGTCTTCCCGTTTACACCCCAAAGGTGTAAAGGAAATACACCCAAATTGTTTTATATGCTTGCCATAAAAATAAATGTGTTTAAGTCCCTTACATAGCACTTCACTTTTTTTTAACTTTTAAATAATTATCTCACTTATATCTCTGCCTTAGGAGGAAGGCTGGAGCAGACATGGCAACACTAAAGACACGGGGTCAACAAATCTTTGCCAGTAAGAAACTACAGGGCTATCTTGGTGTGGAACTTCACTTGGCGTAAAACAAAACCCCCTTGCAACCATGAGTGGGTCTTGCAAGGAGAAGAGAAATTGGATAAAACACAACTCACCAAACAAATGATTGCAGCCAGGCATCTCTGGCTCTGGGGCCCAGTTGGCCAACAATCAGAGCCTAATACAAAATACGCTTAAAGTCTGCAAAATCTGTGACAGCTGGATTCACTCGGCAGAGGTGGGTCCTACTTTCCTCTCTGTCTTCCAGTTCATTCACTTCAAACTTGATAATGGTTTCCTATTTGGGAAAACAAATTCTAAGCTCCATAGCCCTGTGTCTCTCCCTCTGTGCATAGGCTCTGCTTGTGTCTAGGGTCCATGCCTTTTGTGGTCACTAAGCTACCAGTCTCTTGGGACTTCTCTGACTCCTCCCACTTCCACAACCTTCAATGCTCACCTGTCAAAACATTCTAATTTCCCTTTGGAGGCACAAAGTGTCATATTTGACCTAAACGTCTCCCCCCACCACACCTCTAGCACAATGCCCGTCTCATGGAGGACACTCACGTAAACAATAATTATAACAGTGATCATGATAGCTAAGATGTACTAAGTACTTACTAGGTGCCAGCCACTGGACTAAATGAATTATCTCACTTAAATTTCACACCAAAGCTGTGAAGTAGGTACTGTCAGCAACATGATTTTATAGATGAGAAAGGGTAAGTGACTTGCCCAAGGCCACAAGGCCAGCAAGTTAGAGAACTGAGATTTCAACCTGAACCCAGGCTCACAATCACCTAACTGCACCGGCTGAGACTTAGCCACATGTGGCTCTTTGGCCCCTTGAGTGTGGCTCTTCCACAAAATACCACGGCCTGGGCGAGTCTATTTTGAAGAAGTGGCATTAGAAGAAGTTTAAGTTTAAAAAATTTGGCTCTCAAAAGAAATTTCAATCGTTGTACTGTTGTTATTTGGCTCTGTTGACTAATGAGTTTGCCGACCACTGGAAGTGAATTAACCACACCCAAGCCTCGCCAAGGCCATCAAACCAAGGAGCCCCTCCCGGCCTCCAGCCCCTCCAGCTCAGGCCAGGGCACTGCTCACTCTCCTTCAGACAAAGTCCTGGTTTCAGTGGAAGAAGGGAGCCCTTTGGATATGCAATAATCTTATTAAAAACCATCATCTGCACCAGAGAGGCTCTTGGGCAAACTTAATAGCAAACACTGGCTTTGCAAAAGCTGCGGCTACAAAGGGGGGAAATTTTTCTGGGTGACTAAGTAACATGAATTGTTGGGAGACAAATCTTCCATCTACCCCCTCTGAACTGCAAGACCATGGTTTGTGTCCACAGCAAATGAACACAGCGTTCCCAAAGCCGACAACTGAATAAATCAAGCAAATGCTCAGTCTCTCCTTACCCCGGGTTTCCATCTTCCCCCTGCTGCTCCCATCTTGCTGTGAAAATCATGTCTGGGCCTTTCTGTGGCTCCATGGAGCTGGACTGTCACTTAAAGGCCTGTTAACTAGGGGGAACTGCTCTTCTGTAGCTGCAAATAAAATTCACACACAGCTCGGATGAGGTTATCATGGGAGGTGATTGATTAACAGTTCTGGAGCCCCGGATATAGAGCTCCATTTCATGAACATGTAATTCTTTGATGAATATTGTTAAGATTTACACACATTTATTCCATGCTGGGGAAGACATGGAGGTAGAAGAAAAATGTGTGTTTATTAGGAGTGATATCAAAGAATTTTTTAAATAATAGTAATAGCTAACATTGAGCTAGGTCTTTCCTACCAGGGTCTATTCTGAGTGCTTCATGTGTGTGTATTTGCTCATTTGGTCTTCAGGACTGTTAAAAAATAAATAAATAAATGACAGCAGCCCAGCCAGTGTGGCTCAGTGGTTGTTAGTGTCCACTCATGAACCAGGAGGTAACGGTTCAATTCCTGGTTAAGGCCCATGCCCAGGTTGTGGACTCGAGCCCCAGTAGGGGGCGTGCAGGCGGCAGCCAATCAATGATTCTCTCTCATTGATGTTTCTATCTGTCCCTCTCCCTTCCTCTCTCTGAAATCAATAAAAGCATATTTAAAAAAATAAAATAGAATAAACAACAGGCCAAAATGGAGTCACTTTTGCTAAGCCACCTCACCAAGCCAAAACGTAATAACTAACCTAATTACAGTTTTAGCCTTTCCCTGGAGTAGAATGTTAAAGCAATCAGTCCAGAATCTTCCTGATCCATACTAATGCGGGCACCTACTAGACAAAACCCCTGCCATTCCCTTCCTCCAAAAGCAGATGGCCTGGACTAAAAATAGCCCTTTCTCCTTTTTGCTAACAATTCCCCTGCCCACCCTTCCTCCTGCGTTTGGTGCAGCCCCTTGGAGCACCCTTCCAGTTGCTAGATGTGATGCTGCCTGATTCATGAATCACTTAATAAAGCCAATGACATCTTCAAATATACTCCGTTTGAATTTTTTTCTTTAACAAGACCAGCCTAGGAGACAGGCACTCTTATTTGCATCTTATACAGGAGGAAATGGAGGGACACAGCTACTGAACAGTGAAGCCAGGGACACGTTCAGGTAGCTAGGCTCCAGATCAGGAGCTGGGGGCTAGCGGGGAGTTCTCGATGGGGGTGGGGGTGACCCCCAGCAGATATGTGCAATGTTTGCCGATCATTTTGATTGTCATGAGTTGTCAGGAGTGCTAATGGCATCTAGGGGGTAGAGGCCAGGGATGCTACTAAAACATCTTATAACAGCACAGGGCAGTCCCACAGCAAAGAATTAATCAGTCCCAAAGGGTCAATAGCACTGGGAAGAAGAGAGAGCCTACTCCAGGGCCTGGTCCTTGCCATTGTGTCCAAAGCTTGTGCTCAGAGAATAGGCATTCTGTGTGAGAGGCAGGTCACCAATGCTGACCTCCGTCCCTATGACCTAGAGAAATACTTGTGCCCCTTCTTGGCCAGTCACCTCAGCAGCAGCAATACCCGTAAACAAGGTTAACAATGTTTTACTTGCCTGAAGTCAGGACGGGACCTCTGAAAAGCCCTGTGAGGCCGCAGGTTCCCAATCAGAAACTGTGAACTCTCTAGAAATAAAATTAATTAAACACGTGACAGTGGGGCAACAATAGCAAATCCATGGATAGAAGAAAAGTGTGATTCCGGAGAGACATCTGTGTGTAAGTGGGAATGTAGGACCATGCAAAGTTATCCTTTCAGATCATAAAGCAGCTGAGAGGGGGATATAGGATTCCGCTGTACTATCTGTGCAACTCTGCTATAAGTCTAAAGCTAGCCTGGCCCTGGCCGGTGTGGCTCAGTTGGTTGAGCATCCTTCATCCCATGCACCGAAGGGTTGCCAGTTCAATTCCCTGTCAAGGCACATGCCTGGGTTGTGGGCTGGATCCCTGGTCAAAGCACATACGAGAGGCAACCAATCAATGTTACTCTCTCACATCAATATTTCTCTCTCTCTCCCTCTCCCTTCCTCTCTCTCTCTAAACACACACACACACACACACACACACACACACACACACACACATACACACACACTAAAAACATATTTTTAGAACTAGCCTGAAATTAAAACTTGTTTTTAAAAAATAGCAGAGGGAAAGACTGGCATCTGTTGAGTAAAAAAATTATAATATCTGTCTCACACCATATAAAAAATACAACTTCGGGTGAATGAAAGGACTAACTGCAAACAATGTGAAAACAAGTAAAACTACAGAAGTTTCATAAGTAAATGTAAGAAACGATCTTTATAAACTTCACTGGGGAAAGGCCTTTCTCAACAAGACTGGCAGGTCTGAGACCACCTTGGTGGCGAGATGATTGCATTTGGAAGAGGGAAGGAGTATCAGGTCAGGAAGGAAATAATCAGAATTGTTTTTGCAGCTTTCCTCTGGAGAAATCTCGCAGCCAAAGCTCCGACTTTCTGACTCTCTGATTACAGAAGTCAAAGGGAAAGGCCCTTGGGCTGAGTCCCGTTGGCATCCCTCTCTAATTAGCTTTAGATTTAGAAGGGAAATCCTCCTTCCTCCCTGCTGTTCCTGGTGTCACAAGGTTGAAGGAACTCTCTGGCAGGCAGAGGGAATGCTGTTATTAGTGCCTCGGTATAGTCCTAGAGCTTAGTCTCGGCCGGAAGAACAAGGGGCTCTTTTCTTGTTATTTTTATACCTGAGCTGACCTGGGTGACGTTTCCTCCAGCGATGGGAGCAGCTGGGAGCAGCTATTGCCGGCCAGGCAGTTGCGGGTCCCTGCGAACCAGCCACCCTTCTCTTGCCAAAACAGTGGGACGGTGTGACTCTCTCTGGTACCTTAAGAGACAGAGCTAGAGAAAAATTTTCAGCACCACACCCAAAACTCTGGAATTTAGCTTCCTTTGAGATGTATGTAGTTTTATGGCCAAACCTCCAAGGAATATTAAAAATTCAAGCCCCACCCGGTTTGGCTCAGTGGATAGACATTGGCCTTCGGACCAAAGGGTCCCAGGTTCAATTCTGGTCAAGGGCACATACCTCAGCTGCAGGCTTCTCCCCGGCCTGGGCCCTGCTCGGAGCACATGCAGGAGGCAACAAGTTGATGTGTTTCTCTCACGTCGATATTTCTGTCTTTCCCTCTCTCTAAAAATCAATGGAAAAATATCCTCAAGTGAGGATTTTTTTTTTTAATTTAGGATAGTCTTTTTTTTTCCAGCATGACCTTGCGTTTCTATCTCCAATAAGGAATGTATCCAAATAGTCATGTTCTTAAAAAAAAAAAAAAGAAAAGTAATGTTCTAAGAATATAATGTATTCCTAAGAATATAATATAATTCCTTCTTGTAGAGTAAGGAACCTTCGAGAAAGGGGTAGGCAATGCTCTCTGATAGCATAACCACCTGGTTGCATTCTCCCAGTATCTCTTTTTATGGAATCACTCGCTTTCCTTGAGAAGGATAACCAAAGCCATGTAAAACACTATATCAGAGCCGATCTGGAGTAGAAAAAGTCAGAAGACCTGAGTTTGAGTCCCTCCTGGGCAGTGCGGCCTTGGGTAGGTCGCTTGACCGCTTTGAATCTCTATTTCCTTAGCTGTACAATGGGTATAATTCATTCATTCAACAACTTTTTAATAAGCTCCCATTATGTGCCAAATCTACAGTCTCTAAAAGCCTCACAAATTTTATGGGAGAATTACATGAAATGGCCCATGAAAATGCTTTGCAAATAATAAATCATATCAAAACTTCATTAGTTATTGTTAAAAAAAAAAAAAAAGGACTTGTTATTGTTATTAAGACTGAGGCCAAGACCAAAATAAGGAAAAATTTGCCAGATTACAGAACAACTAGAGGGGAAATTCGCCATTTGACCTCAAAAAGGGCCTAAAGGCTGGTTTATAGGGACCACACCCAAGACTATAAATTGCTGTCAGAGAAAACATATATTCGCTATAGATTTAGCCCTGAGATTACACTGGGAAGAGAACCCTGAGTGTCCGCAGGGCCCATGGAGAAAGTGGGGTGATGGGAATTCAGACAGGAGAAGATGACCACGTGTCCCCTCCCATGCCCGGCCTGGTGGCTCCTGAAGAGAAGACTCTGCACCCACCCCACGCTAAGGATCCAGGCTGCTGCAAACCCTTCGGAGCAAACCCCAAGCCAAGGTTTCTACCTTTTTCTCCCTCTGTGAGCTCACGTTCTGTTGTTTATCTGTTCTGAGGAGTGCTATGCATCAGGACAGCAAGGAGATTTTTATTGAAAACAAACACCTGAAGAGAAACCCATTCTGTTCTCAAAGCCATTGTTAGCAACCTGGGGACAAACATCAGGAGCTGCAATTGGAATGGTTTTGGGCAAAACCCACTGAAACCCTTCCCGCCCCTCCCCCACTCCCCCCTCCAAGCAGGCCAATGAAATAATGGATATAAAACGCAAAGGTCCCGGATGACAAGAAAATGCAATAATACAGTAATTAAGTCTTCAAAAAAGAAAAGCTACGCGATTGCCCAATGGATATACAAGATAAGTTCAGTTTGTAAAAAAACAAAAGGGGGGGTGGGGATTATTTTCAAAAGAAACCAACAAAACTCATATATTTAAAGACAAGGTTGGATAAGATCAAGAATAGAAACACAATAAACATCCATAATCCCCAACCCCTAGCCCCCAAATTACACCATATGTCCTGTGCAATATTCTCATATTCTCTTCGCTACAAAATGTTTATGACTTGCTAAATAGAGGCCACAGCCTACAACTCCAGGGTTTAAAGCATATTATGTTATCATCAGTATATGTTCTACACTACTTCCTGGCCACACCCTGCCCCACCCTGGAAATAACAAAAGATTGGAAATATTTTCCTTTTGGAAACGGAGCCAGGTCTCAACTAAGGCACTGAAAATATCTCCAGCTCCCTGGTACAGTCCATGACAAGCCTCTCACCTCCTTTAACTCTAACTCGCTCAGACCCCTTAAACATCTTGATTATATCTTTAATGTGCCATTTGCTCTGCAACAATCCGCTGTACAAACGCCTGCTGCCTCTCAGATAAGTGCATCATAAATCAGCTGGCAGTGATTATTTTTCCCAGCCCATGCGCACAGCGAGCTGCTAAAATTTCATTTTACTTTGTCTTTCCCAAATGCTGCAGCAAGTCCTCTCCTCCTCGTTCTGCTACATCCTCCTGCCCATCCAGCCCACCCCGTTGGCGTGGCTCCCTGCCCGGGTTTTGGATTTTACCACCGCACTCCGCCCGCGGTGCAGTCCAGGGAAGGAGAGCAGTCAAGAGTGTGGAGCAAGAGCATCCTTCTGGAGACAGGCTCTAGCTCGACCGGGAGGAGGAAGGCACTCGAAGGCCTATTTGCATACGCTTTTATTCCATTTCCACACCCTGCCCGCAAACGCTCTCTGGAAAGTCCCTTCTGAATTCCCTCCTGGGCGCACCGAGTGGGGGGGGGGCGGAGGGGAAGAAGGTGGGGAGATGCTGGGCGGGAATAGAAGGTCCCAGCCTGACAGTGTGTCAGCGTCTTCCTGGGGGAGGCCTCCAACTCCCTCCGGCTGCCTGCTGGGTGCGGACACAGGGGTCGGACCCAGGGACCCTCCCCCAGGGCGCCCCCGGGAGCACAGGTCTGTGCTGGCCCGCGCGCTCTGGCGAGCTCTGGGCAGGATGCCCGCGCTGGGCTCCAGCCTCCCCCGAGGAAGTTCTGGTCAGGCGCTGGGTCCCAGGCTTCCTGTCTGTACTCTCCGCAGCCCCACGGGGAAATCCCGAGACCTGTATTCACTGCCCAACGACCCCATAGGCTTTTCAAGTGTGCGCAGGCTGAGTTTCGGTCAAAACCTCAATGTAACGTTCGCCAAAAATAAATAAATAACATGTGTGCATGCATTTCTATATTTTGTTTTTTAATTTTAAAAAGAATCGGCCTTCGGGGAGGGTGAGGGTCAGACAGAAAGCCCTTTTTATGCTGCAGATCCAAGCGGCCTGGATTTGCTCAATGTGTGAACACACAGATGCTTTGAATGGTACACAAGCTGCTTGAAGTGAGCGCCGACCCCGCAGGCAGGAGAGGCAGGAATTTCCTTCCCAGTACGCTTCTCTAAAATGCGGATATTCAAAGCAGTCTTGTGTCTCAGCTCATGATAACAGTCATAGCTGCATTTTAATGGGCACGTACTCTGGGCCAGGCACTCTGCTAAATGTTTCACGCGCAAGATCTTTCCTAATCCCACAGCAAGCGTGTCAGGTAACAAGTATTATGATCTCCATGTGGCGGATAAAGGAATTTTCTCTCCCACGAGGGTGGGTGACTTGCCCGAGGTCACACAATTAGTAACTGCTTTTCATGAGGGCCATTTGCTGCTGTTTTCCCCAAACTGGAAAGGATTTAGGAGGCCCGTGGAATGTGCACTGCAAATGAAGATGCCCAGACAAGATAAATATAACCTCCCTCAGGACCCTGGAAATTTACCCACGGCCAGGAAATAGCCGTTCACAGAGTTCGTCTTTCCTGACCTTCCCAGAAGCTATTTGTTGTTCACCTTGCTGGGCTCCCAAAGGGTTTGTCTGAACTTCTACTGTAGAGAACTTATTTTCTTTTTCAACTACAGTTTACAAGCAATATTATTTTGTATTCGTTTCGGCTGTACAGCATAGTGGTTAAACAATCATATGCTTTACAGTGATCCCCGATATTTCAAGGACCCATCTGGTACCATGCATAGCTATTACAATATTATTGATTATACTAGAGACCCGGTGCACGAAATTCGTGCTGGGGGGGGCGGTGAGCCTCAGCCCAGCATGCACCCTCTCCAATTTGGGACCCGTTGAGGGATGTCCTACCGCCCACTGGGATCGGGCCTAAACGGGCAGTCCGACATCCCTCTCACAATCCAGGACTGCTGGCTCCCAACCACTTGCCTGCCAGCCTGATCACCCCCTAACCACTACACTGCCAGCCTGATTGACGCCTAACTGCTCCCTGGCCGGCCCAATTGCCCCTAAATGCCCTCCCCTGCCAGTCTGGTCGTCCCTAACTGTCCTCCCCTGCAGGCCTGGTTGCCCCCAACTGCCCTCCCCTGCAGGCCTGGGTCCTCCCCAACTGTCCTCCACTGCAGGCCTGGTCCACCCCCAACTGCCCTCCCCTGTAGGCCTGGGTCCCCCCAAATGCCCTCCCTTGCTGGCCTGGTCTCCCCCAACTGCCCACAACTGCCCTCCCCTGCCAGCCATCTTGTGGTGGCCATCTTGTGTCCACATGGGGGCAGCCATCTTTGACCACATGGGGGTGGCCATCTTGTCTTGGAGTGATAGACAATGTGCATATTACTCTTTTATTAGATAGGATTCCCTCTGCCATACTTTATGTCCCCATGACTATTTTCCAACTACCAAGTTGTACTTCTTTTCATCTTTTTCGCCAGTCTCACCAATGCCTCTCCCCTCTGGAAACCATCTCTGTGTTTATGAGTCTGTTTCTATTTTGTTTGTTTGTTTTGTTCTTTAGATTCCACATTTAAGTGAAATCACATGGTATTTGTCTTTCTCTGACTTATTTCACTTAGCACAATACCTTCTAGGTCTATCCATGCTGTCCCAAATGGTAAGATTTCATTCTTTCTCAAGGTCAAATAATTCAATTGTATATTTGTATCACTTTTTTTTACCAACTCCTCTATTGCTAGGCATTTGGGTTACTTTCCATATCTTGGCTATTGTAAATAATGCTGCAGTGAACATAGTATGCATATATTCTCTCAAATTAGTATTTTGGGTTTCTTCAAATATATACCCAGAAATAAAATCACTGGGTCAATAAGGCAGTTCCATTTTTAATTTTTTGAGGAATCTCCATTGTTTTCCATAGTGGCTGCACCAATCTACATTCCCATCAACGGTGCTAAGGGCTTCCTTTTCTCCACATCCTCGCCAACTCTTGTTGTTTGTTACTTCATTGATGACAGCCTTTCTGACAGGTGTGAGGTAATGTCTCATTGTGGTTTCAATTTGCATTCTATGATGATTGGTGAGATGGAGCATTGACCATCTATATGCCCTCTTTGGAGAAGTGTCTCTTCAGGTCCTCTGCTCATGTTTTAATTGGATTGTTTGGCTTTTTGGTATGAACTGTATGAGGTGTTTTGTTTTGTTTTATAAAATATATTTTTATTGATTTTAGAGAGGAAGGGAGATGAAGAGATAGAAACAGCAATGATGAGAGAAAATCATCAAATGGCTGCCTCCTGCATGCCCCACACTGGGGATGAAGCCTGCAACCTGGGCATGTGCCCCACCCAGGGGAAATCAAACCATGATCTGATTCATAGGTCGACACCCAACCACTGAACCACGCCAGCCAGGCAAATTGTATGAGTTATTTTTTTTTAATAAGTCTTTATTCAGATTATTACAATTGTTTCTCCTTTTTCCCCTCATAGCTCCCCTCCACCCGGTTCCCACCCCACCTTCTGCCCTTACCTCCCCTGCACTGTCCTCATCCATAGGTGTACGATTTTTGTCCAGTCTCTTCCTGCAGCACCCCCATACCCTTTCCCCTGAGAATTATCAGTCCACTCCCTTTCTATGCCCCTGATTCTATTATATTCACCAGTTTATTCTGTTCCTCAGGTTTTTAATTCACTCGATTTTTAGGTTCACTTGTTGATAGATATGTATTTGTTGTTCATAATTTTTTATCTTTACTTTTTTCTTCTTCCTCTTCTTAAAGAATACCTTTCAGCATTTCATATAATACTGGTTTGGTGGTGATGAACTCCTTTAGCTTTTTCTTATCTGTGAAGCTCTTTATCTGCCCTTTAATTCTGAATGACAGCTTTGCTGGGTAGAATAATCTTGGTTGTAGGTTCTTGCTATTCATCACTTTGAATATTCCTTGCCACTCCCGTCTGGCCTGCATAGTTTCTGTTGAGAAATCAGCTGACAATCATATGGGAGCTCCCTTGTAGGTAATTAACTGTTTTTCTCTTGCTGCTTTTAATATTCTCTCTTTGTCTTTTGCTCTTGGCATTTTAATTATGATGTGTCTTGGTGTGTTCCTCTTTGGATTCCTTTTGTTTGGGGTTCTGTGCACTTCCTGGACTTGTAAGTCTATTTCTTTCACCAAGTAGGGGAAGTTTTCGGTCATTATTTCTTCAAATAGGTTTTCAGTATCTTGCTCTCTCTCTTCTTCTGGCACCCCCATAATTCTGATGTTGGTACACTTGAAGTTGTCCCAGAGGCTTCTTACACTATCTTCAACTTTTTGGATTTTTTTTTCTTTTTGCTTTTTCGGTTGAGTGTTTTTTTGCTTCTTTGTATTTCAATTCTTTGACTTGATTCTTGTGTTCCTCTAGTCTCTGTATATTTTTTATTTCAGTCAGTGTATGTTTAATTTCTAGTTAGTCCTTTTTCATATCTTTGAGGGTCTCGTTATATTTATCAGCCTTTTTTAGGATATTCTTGAAAAGGCTTGTAACCGTGGTTTTGAATTCTATATCCAGTCATTTGTTTTCCTCCATTTCTTTCGTTTGTGATCTGTTTCTTTGTCGCCGCATTTTCACTAGCTGTGTCTACGCTGGGAGAAGTTTGATGCTGGGGACAGCCTTATAGGATTAGACTTGCCAAATTGCAAAAGCCTCTGTGCTCAGCTTGGATGGGGTGGAGTCTCAGGGTGGAGCAGACAGTCTTGGCTTCTCGTCAGCCCTGCCCTTGGGTGTGCACGCAGGCCTCCAGACCTCTTCCTTCCCCATCTCCCGAGCCTCCGCCCGCCCAAGAGTCCAGATTCCCCCTGCAAGAGCATGGGTCCCCAGGGGCTTGCCTGGAACTGGAGTTCAGTGCAGTCAGAACTGGGGCTCAGTGCAGTCAGGAGCTTCCGACTCCCTTCTGCTAGGGAAAGCCTGTGGCAACCTCCTCAGTCTTTGTGGGCATTCTTGCTCCTCCAGACCCCTGCCCGCCGGGCCTCCCCCGGGTCTCCAAATCTCCGAGTGCCTTTCTCTCTACCTGACAGTCCAGACTCGCCCTGTATGAGCCTGGGTCCACAGGGTTTCGCCCGGAACTGGGGTTCAGTGCAGTCGGAACTGGGGTTCAGTGCAGTCGGGGGCTTCCTTCCCCCTCCTGACAGAGAAAGTCAGCCAGGCTCTCAGCCGCCCTTCCTCTCTGCTCGCACAAAGACCCTTTGCCATACCTCAACCCTTTGCTGTTCCTCCGATTCTCCGTGAGCTTTTCTCTTTCCTTCTAGTTGTAGAATTTCCACTCAGCCAGCTTTCCTGTGGTTCTGGATGGTGTCCGTTCTGTCTTTTAGTTGTAGTTTTGAAATTGTTGTGTGAGGCAGCAGTTTAGGTGCTTACCTATGCCGCCATCTTGGTTTCTCCCTGTATGAGTTCTTTATAAATTTTGGATATTAGCCCCTTATCGGATGTATCATTGGTGATTATCTTCTCCTATTCAGTAGGCCGTCTTTTTGTTTTGTTGATGGCTTCCTTTGCTATGATGCAGTCCCAGTTGTTCATTTTTCTTTTGTTTCCCTTTCCCCTGCAGATACATCAGAAAAATATTGCTAAGAGAAACGTCCGAGATTTTACTGCCTATATTTTCTCTAGAAGTTTTATGGTTTTGAGTCTTATATTTAAATCTTTAATCCATTTTGAGTTTATTCTTTATAGATAACTTTTTAAAAAGCAAATACATATTGAACACATATATGCCAGACACTGTACATACATACAGGCTCTTATTCAACCCTCCCAACAACTCTAAAAAGTAGGTACTATTATCATCCCTAGATTACCAATGAGTAAACCGTGGCTCAGAGAGATTTAAAAACTTGTGCACAGTCACACAGCTAGAAAGTCTCAGAAACAGGGTTTGCACTGAAGTTTGCTCTCCTCCAATCCCTGACCCCCATACCCTGCATTATTCTGCCTCTTAAGGAGGTCAACATCAAAACTGTTTGCTTGTGTGAGGTTTTTCTCATAGGGAAGGGAGCTCCTTGGGGGTGTGGGCCAGGCCCCAGGCATCTGAGTCATCTCTGAGCCCCCATCCGGCACTATTCAACATTGGCTGAAACACTGGATGGGATGAGAAATGATAAGGTGACCAGAAGAGTTGAGGAGGAAATGACCTATTTGAAGCTTTTATAATGTCAATCAGTGACATTTACAGAAATCCAAAGTCATATGGACCCATCAACTGGGGCTGCTAGACTCAAATGGAACGAACAAGAGGAACCCAGGCCTGGCTGGTTTCTGCTAAGTTCATTACCACGCTGCCGTCAGTGAACTTGACTTCTGCGTTCCTAAGGGCTCCCTCACAACACTTGGGGCTCACGTGGTGGGGTTTTCCAGAAACAGGCAAGTGAATTCACAGAGCCAGGATTCACATAGCGATATGCCGCCAGCTGTATACACCTCCAGGGTCTGACTGGTGCCTTGGTAAGAACAGACCCTCAAATCTTGAGCCAGGTTTTCATGGACAATGTGGGAATTTAGCCTCCTCCTTCTATAATCAAAATGTATGTCATTCTTTTTTCT
This sequence comes from Corynorhinus townsendii, assembly GCA_026230045.1. NCBI lineage: Eukaryota > Metazoa > Chordata > Mammalia > Chiroptera > Vespertilionidae > Corynorhinus > Corynorhinus townsendii. Next base: position 158,583,358 of record JAPDVU010000006.1, on the reverse strand, counting down.
TTTCTTTTCTTTGCCTTCTGCTTCAGTGTAGTTTATTATTATTATTATTATTATTATTATTGTCTAAAGTTTTACATATGTCTCCTTTTTCCCCGATAGACCCCCCCACCCCCCACCATTCCCATCCTGGGCAAGCCCCCACCGCCCCAATGTCTATGCCCACTGGTTATGCTAATATGCATGTATACAAGTCCTTTGGTTGCTCTTTAACCGCCCCCACACACACACACCCGCCATTTGTCTCTGGATCTATTCTTGTTCATCAAATTATGTTGATCATTATATCCCACATATGAGTGAGATCATGTGATATTTATCTTTCTCCGACTGGCTTATTTAGCCTAGCATAATGCTCTCCAGTTCCATCCATGCTGTTGCAAATGGTAAAAGTTCCTTCTTTTTTTATAGTATTCCATTGTGTAGATGTACCACAGTTTTTTAATCCACTCATCTGCTGATGAGCACTTAGGTTGTTTCCAAATCTCAGCTATTGTAAATTGTACTGCTATGAACATAGGGGTGCATATATCCTTTCTGATTGGTGTTTCTGGTTTCTTGGGATATAGTCCTAGAAGTGTGATTACTGGGCCAAATGGGAGTTCCATTTTTAACTTTTTGAGGAAACTCCATACTGTGCTCCACAGTGGCTGCACCAATCTGCATTCCCACCAGCAGTGCACGAGGGTTCCTTTTTCTCCGCATCCTTGCCAGCACTAGTCATTTGTTGATTTGTTGATCATTGCCATTCTGACAGGTGTGAGATGGTACATTGTCGTTTTGATTTGCATTTCTCAGATGATTAGTGACTTCGAGCATGTTTTCATATGTCTCTTGGCCTTCTGTATAAAATTTATGTCATTATTAATTTTGTTGGGGATGGATGAGCTTAAGCACCATTTCTGGAATTTATACGCCAGGCAGAGTGCTAGGCACTTTACCTACATTATCTCATTAACTGCTCATAAAATGGGTATTATCGTCTCCATATTACAGATAACTGAAGCTCAGAGAAGATAACCAACTTCCCAGAGTTACAGTATTAGTAAGGCAATACCAGGAGGTGGGGAATTAAATGACTATGAGCCTTCCTGGGTAACAGAACACTGCCTTTCCGGGTTGGGAGCCACAATCTAACCACATGCCATGCTACGTTCTTTACAGGCGCTCACACATGCAAAAACTGATGTGGTTACTGGGCTGGAACTGTTTCCTACCCAGTTACTTGGGAGGCAGGGGAACATCAAGATGAAAATTTTTCAGCCCTGCATTATTTTATTTTAAATAAAATAGGGCCAAGCAGGGCCACCGTTCCTTTTGAATAACTCATTCCCTCCCTCCACCCTCTACCCTCATATTAAAAAATTTCAAAACACATCCATCGTCCACAGTAAATATTACATCAAGGTGGTCCTTGATTTTGCACAGTCCTGTGTTAACTGAAACTAATGCTGATATCTGAGTTGAGTTGAAGTTCATGATTGATACACAGTTATGACGTTACGTTGGGGAGGCGCTTAATTTAAAATTGTATTAGTTTCGATTTTTATCATTTTCTTTTTGAATTTTGAAGCCAGTCAGTTTTTTCCCCCCATGAGACTTTGAGAAGCATACACACAGCGTCTGTAGTCTCTGGGGCATCCATTACCTGGTTCCATGTTTAAGAGATGGCTTTGCTCCATGTTGAAGGGATGGCTTTGTCTCACAAGGCACTGGCAGGAAGCTTGAGCATCTTGTAACTATCCACCTTAAATATCAGTGTGGGGTCAGAGGTACAAAAATGTCATACTGGAAAGAGATGACCTTCAAGCATACCCTTGTGTCCTATGGGAACGCTGCCACCTGAGTTCTTCGACCCTCAGACTCTTTGGTTGGAAACTGTGACATACTTGGCTGTGACATATTCGGCTGTGACAACTACCCCCGAGGGTCACGATGATGCTTGTGTTTCCAGCCCACTCTGGAGCTGAAGTGCTAGGGTTCCCGAACCCAGGAAATCCCCAAACAGGCAGCCTCTCTGGGGTAAGAGTTAGAGCCAAACCTCGGTCAGCTCACACTTCAGCTGGAGCTCAGAATCGGCATTCAAATCACCCTTGTGTCCGCTGGTTCAAGTCGGGGTGAGCTGTGCCTGGTGGACCGCCCCTCTCCCAAAGAAAAGCCCACGAAACCACTGCCCTGCTGCTTTGGTGCCACACATGGGGCGGGATGTGCAGCAGGAGGTCACCAGGGTCACAAGCCCAGCTACCCCCTGCCTTCATCACATCACATTACTCTCGGGCATGCATGCCTTGTCCAATGTTTTTAACTCTTCATCTGTGCACACCAGTCTCTCCCACAGGTCTAATGCCTATAAAGGACAACAGGGAGTAGCTGAAAGTGTCAGCACTGGCCTCCAGCTGAGAAAAACTAACAGTATCTAATTAATTTCTAATACAATGGGGGGAAATGCCTCCCTGACAAGGTTGCATGAAAGCTTAAATTTATTTTAAAATGCCAAACATACATGGTCCACAGCAAGCCCTGAGCATCACCGAGCAAAATGATCACCTATTAAATATCTTTGGGTTTCTTGTACGGCTTTCCCCAAGCTGGACAAGGGCAAGAACACAGTAATGAAGCAGGTTGTCTGCCTGCATTCTGAGAGTCTGCTCCCGGAACTGAAAATGTGTACGGGGAAAATCAAGCATCTTTGGAGGTGGGCCTAGAAGAGATATAGGGCATCCCTAACTCTCAAGTGGACACCTCCTGGAATACTGACACATCCCGACCCAGCAAATGAAGAAAGGCATCAACGATGTAGAGAGACTTAGCCAAATGGTGCTGATGAGTAAAGATGTTTTAACATCAATATACTGTACTGACAACAAATCAAATTGTCCCAAAAAAAGGAACTGGTTAAAGAGATTATGCTGCATCTACCACATAAGCATGCCCACCTACTTAGATTGATAATACTATAATATTGAATGTCCACTGTAATTAAAAAAATAAAATAAGTTTTTAAACAATGGTGATGATAAAGAATGATTGGTAACACTTTTAAAGCCTCTATGTATCTTTTAACATGAAAATAATACTATAAAATGCTCACTGTCATGTGATTTCTGTAAGAAAAAAAGTGAAAGCAGCCCACCCCAAAAAGTAGTGATTTATAGGAAGGAGATGGGACCACTTCAAATCTTTCTTAGATTTTCTCATCTGTGCTTCCATATCTAAAAAACAATCCAAGTAAAAAATGATCCTTTTCAACTGTTAGACATTGAAACGGGGACTCAGAACTGTTGGACATAGAAATTGGGACTCAAACATTTTTTTTGTTTTGTTTTGTTTTGTTATTATATGTTTATTTCTAGTCTGCAAAGGCAAACCTTTTTAAAGGAAAGAAATGGTGGGAGAAAGATACAGAGGCAAAGAAGCATTGAACAGACTGTCAAACTACATTGGGAAGACAGGGGAGGTTGGGCGAGGGGGGCTGTAAGAGACCAACCAAAGGACTTGTACGCATGCATATAAGCACAACCAATGGATACAAGACACTGAGGCGGGGGGGAGGACGGACAGGTGAAGGCATGTACTGGGGGGTAGGGGAGGTCGGGGGGAGATCAATGGGGGGAAAAAAGGAGACATATGTACTACTATTTGTAATACTTAAAACAATTTAAAAAATGGTAAATAAATAAATAAATAAATAAAAAATAAAAATAATCCTTTTACTTTTATAAAAGGGGAGGGGGGAAGGTTGGGGGAGAGAAAGGGAGAAAGAGAGAGAGAAGGGAAAGGAAAAAAGGAAAGGACAGGGCAGGGAGAACAGGTTATAAACTCCTTCCTACCAAGCTGGTCCCTCCGCAAACCTTTCTGCTCTATCCCTTCAAAGCTTCTGGCTGAGGAAAAGCAACACTGGCCATGCTGCTGGTAAAAGATGACTGATAAAAGACAAGGAACATTTATCCAATGCATTAACAGAGAGAGAGCAAATATTTAGAGAGCAAAGATAAGTGCAACTTACAGGTACTATAAGCAAAAATGACTTTGCCTTTCCCTTGCATTCCTAAAAGCCTGAAAGGAACGTCAAACTACCCAAAAACTTTCAACTAAGTGGAGTGAGCCAGAGCAACATAGGAGCACCCTCCCCTTTGAAAAGCACTCCAGACAAAATACAGTGGTCAGCAAATAGTATGAGGGGAATGATCTTGTGGAGCAGGATTACATTAGTCCCAACGTGGGTCTAGTGAAAACATGGGTGTGATGTCCAAGCAGAGAGTCCGGAGCCAGATAGCCTGGGTTGAATTCTTTTGCTTCCACTTACTAAGTGGGCCACTTACTTGATCTATTTCTCTCTCTGGTGCCTCATCCTAGAGATAGAAAAAAATAGTAGTACTTCAGAGGGTTTTCATTAAATGAGTTGGTGCATGTAAGATGTTTAGAACTATGGCCAACAGATAGTAGGTACTGCATATATAAATAATTGATTTTTCTAGTAGACAGTTATTATATACTGGCGGCCTAGCATCCATTTCCTTCCGAACTCTGTACCAGATCTCCTTTATGAAATCACCACTTCTCTGTTCTCAACCCTGTTTATTTTGAATGGAATTGATCCCACACTATCCTCCAAAGGTGGTCACTGATTGGTTTAAACCACTCTTCTGAGCAATGATGATTGGCTCAGGACGGGGCACATGACCCAATTCAGGCCAGTGAGAGAGAAGCAATTCTGAGGCTTGTGAAGAATCAACAGAAGAGACACTCTCTCCCCCTAAATAATGTAGTATATGACTGTGGGGCTGCAGCTGCCATAGCCACTGGGCTACCTTAAGGAGGAGTCTGCAGCTGCTAGAGAGCCCCATGTAAGAGCTGAAAATTAAGCCATCACTAAAGAAAGCACTTGGTGATATCACTGGAACCCCTGGATGGGACTTCATCAGAGGCTAGCTTGACTAGAAAAATGGTCTGGGCATTTGGAATGAGAAAAACACAGAACTAAATCAAATGCATAAAACTCTATTGTGTATATGTGCCTTTAATGTGGTAACTACCCAAAACAAGAACTATGACTCAAAACAATATACTTAATCAAACTCATGAGTTGTCACCACAAAGTTGATGTTTTTGAGATTTTGTGATGAGCTACTTGAAGGACAGGGCACGTTATCCCACAGCTTTGAATCACCCCAGCACCCGGTGTCTCCCAACAAACAGATACCAACACTCACTTGCCAGATTGAAGTGCCATTCATTTAGGCTACACCAGGCTCAAATCACAACTGCAACTATTTATTGAACACCTACTTGTCCACCAGGCATTTTGTTAGTCAATTTTCCCATATTCTCTTAAGATAATTGACCTCAAAGCACATCTGCATGGTAAATATTGAACTGCCATTCCTATTTACAGAGGAGGAAAGAGGGCCAATTTGCCCGAGGCCGTGCAGGTAGTAAATTATGGCACTAAGTTCAGAACCCTGGCCTAATATGTTAAGAGACATATCCACAGTGAAACACACATCACATGAGTATCAGTAGAAGAACAAAAAATCATGTGGTTGCAAGATGTAAAGGTCAAGGGCAAAGATATGTAAGAGGCAGGAGGCAATGTGATGTAAAGGAAAAAAGAAACAAGAGCTCACACAACTCTGCCACGATTGAGCTTCACAACATTAAACAAGACAAAGAATCCGTCCATGTATTCATTCAGCAAATACCCACTGAGCGTCTAGGATGTGCCTAACACTCAGGAAACAACAGTGAATAGAACAAACACAGTCCCTCTCCTTGTGGAACTTGTAATCCCATGAAGATCCTATAAATGGAAGGGCCATTTAAGGTCACAGAGCCTAACTCTCCCTTTGACAGATGGAAAGACTAAGACCCAGAGAGAGGGAGGGACTTGCCCAAAATTACACAATCAGTGGGTTGCTGGCAGAGCTGGACTAAACCCAGCTCTTCATGTGACCCACTGCAACGCTTCACAAATGGGAAGAAGGTTGGCTGCCTGCCCCCACCCCACAGCACTCCCAAAGCAGCTGAGAGGGAGTTTCTGAAAGCAGTGGAAAGACATACAAAGACACATATGGCCACCCTGTCGGAAGCAATGTACACAAGCACGTGCATGCACGCACGCACACACACGCACACACACAACTATGTTCCAAGTAGGGACTTATTAAGGAAACTATGGCACATTCATATAATGGATGCTTTTATTACTAATAATAATAACAAATATTCATTTTGTTGGCTTGGTCTGGAGAATGGCATGGTATTTTATGAACCATGAGGAAAGTTGTAGACTAATGAATATAACATAATTCCATTTCTTGTTGATCTTAAGAAGAAAACATAATGAGTTTATATGTTTTGTATACTTGTGTTTAAACAAAGAGAAAGATATCAAAAGACATACGTTTCTGGTTTCCTCAGGTGGTGGAACTGGAAGGTAGAAGGGGAAATTATTAACTTTTTCTTTATTCAAATTGTACCCCCTGACTTGGTACACATGTGTGTAGTTTTTCTTATTTATTTATTTATCCTCACCCAACGTTATTTTTTCCATTGATTTTTTTAGAGAGAGTGGGGGGGCGGGGAGGAGGGAGGGGAGAGAGAGAGAAACATCAATGTGAGAGAGACAGATTGATTGGTTGCCTCCTATTCATACCTTGACAGGGGCCAGGGATCGAGCCTGCAACCGAGGAATTGAACCTGTGACCCCTCAGTCTGAGGGCCAACACTCTAACCACTGAGCAAACCAGCCAAGGCTTCTTTTTTCTCTTCGATCATACTCTTTTGCATGGGTGGTACATTCACATAGCTCAAAAGCCGAGAGGCAAAGGCATAGAGGGTAAAAAGTAGCACCAGGCTCCAGAGTCTCTACATTCCCACAAGCTGCCGGCTTCCTAGGTACCTTTGCAGAGACCATTCAAGCGAACACAGAGACATGGTACAAACACGCACCTGTGCTTTTTCCCCTGACACGTGTTGGATGTCACATTGTCTCGGTCAGCTCGGCTGCTGTAACAGAAGACCGTAGACGGGTGGCTGGAACAACAGGCATTTGCCTCTCACAGTTCTGGGGGCCGGAAGCCCGAGAGCAGGGTGCCAGCGTGGCGGGTGCTCCATAAGGACCCTCTTTCTGTGTGCACGTGGACAGACACCTGTTTGCTGTGTCCTCATAAGAGCAGAGAAAGAAAAAGCGAGTTCTCTGTCTCTTCTAAGGACACTAACCTCACCACAAGGGCTCCCCCGCGAACACAGTAACTGGCGCAAAGGACGAGCTTAACGAATGTTTGTTGAATGAACAAATGGGAATGAATTGCACATGAAAGTGCTATTTTATTGCACACATATTTTTTAACAATTGTAATATATTTAAGTGTAAGAAAAAGGAAAAGTGTATTACATTTGGAAGAGGGAGCAGGGAGTTGTAGATAGTATTTATCTTTCAAAACAACCTCTACTTATAACCATCAGGCCTATTTCCTGGGATTTGTCTGTGTCCCTTTAAACACACGCCTCAGGAAGTTCTCACAATAACCTGAGTTAAGTAAGTACTGTGTACCCCCTTTTAGGGTTGAGGGAACTTGAGCACAGAGTGGTGCAGTGACTTAGTATCTAAGGTCACACACACAGCGTGGGAGGTGGGGGGAAAGAATCCCCAGCAGGGATCCACACCAGGCTCTCAGCTACCAAGCCTCAGCTCATATGTCCATTCAGGCCAGTGGCCAGTGAAATCCTAATAAATCCCAGTGGCCCACAATTCCTCACTTTATTTTCACATGTGCACACAGCACGGAGGGAGCCATAAACCTGCTCCAGGCCAAGGACCTTGAGGTTGAAGAAACTCAAGGTCACACTGCAGTGTGCAATGGAGGCATGTTTTCAATCTAGACATCCCTCATTCCTCAGCTGGCCCTTAAGTGTCACAGCACACCACCCACACCGCACTCGGGCCAAAGGGAAGGAAGAAATACACAGGAAGGTTGTGTGCATGTAAAGACTAAGGAGCTCCCAGGAGGGTCTTTGTCCCCAAGGACTCACATCAGCCACCCAAACCGCCCTGCATGTTCTCCGGAAAGTTTTGACTTAACAAGGTTCTTTCAACAGGAAGTGTTGCCACTCAGATCTTACCTTGATCAGTGCCGTGGCCGGGAGCTCTCGAAGCTGCATGAACACGGCATGAGAGGGATAATACACCATGGCAGCCTTGAAATATTATCTAAGAGGCAGCTGACGGTCATCCCCCAGGCCATGGGAGTGCCTGAATGATGGGCAGTGTCAGCACAATTAGGCCCCTGAGACCCACTGTCTCTTGCTCTCTGTGTCTCCTAACAGCACATCATAAATCATAGTTCATCTCAGGTGATGTCACCTCTCAGGGCCGGGGGCGGCCGACATTTACATGCCTTTGACCTAGAGCAGGCTCGTGAGTCTCTAGATGCTGCCTGCTTGCACTTGGGAAACAGAAATGGAGCACGAGGGCTGCATTTATTTATGAGTGGCCGCTACGGGTTTCACTTACTGAAAAATGCCTCCATCCAGCCTGACCGTCAGGAGACCGGAGACGGCGATCCCAGCTAGCTCCTGACTGACGTGTGACATCTCACTCACTGGGTCTCGGTTTATTCATCTGTAGAGTGAGCGGCTGGGACGAGGGCCATGAATCCAGGCCCAGTTCCACTCTGAGCCCTGATCCTGGCCAGTCCCAGGGCCCGGGACCCACTTTTCCCCGTGCGGCTCCCTTTCTCGCTCTGGCCGCAGGCCGAGTCCCTACTTAGGGTCTTAGAAACAGCAAGGACACCAAAAAGAAATATTTAAACAGCAAGAATACTTCAACCAAAACGTTGTGGGCGGCCAGCTAAACTTTTTGTTAGACTATGACTGTTACTATTGGGGGGAACACCATAATCTCCCCATGCGTGTAATAACCTTTCAATTGACCCTGTTCTGAAAATGTAGAGGGGCTTCTGACCTCCTCCCCTCCTCCCTCCTTCATTTGAAAGGATTCCTACAAACCTCTGTGTCTTGGTCTCCCATTTTTAAGAGGGGCGACCGCCCGAGTCCCCCACAGTGGCACACATGTACTAGTCCGCGGAGGGAATACAGACCACTCACCACCAGGGCAATGGTGTGTGTGTGCGGGTCTTCCTCTTGGCAGCATTGTTTGTAACAGCAAAACAGGGGATACCTTCTAAATGGCCGTCAACACAGTGCTTGTTAAGCCCATCACAGGTGTATCCAGTCCATGGAGTGCTAAGTACATGCAGCAGACCCGTGAGTATGAAATGGAACCTTCTCCAGAACTCACTTCCAAAGGAAAGAATCGGAATGCCGAGCAATGCACCATGGCCCCACCTGTGTCTTTTAAAGAAACCTGTACTCACCTGTGCTGACGTATACAGGGACGATTTCCAGAAGGATAAACAGGACGCTGTGACCAGCTGTTGCCTCTGGGGTTGGACTGGTGGCCAGAGTGAGAGGGAATAAAACCTCTTTCATTCTCTGTGCTCTTGTACTATTTAATTTTTCTTACCACGCACGTGCAGAACTTCACTTTAAAGCAACAAAAGGGCTGAGTTATGTACCATATTGTTATCAATATTAATGAGGTAGCCAGGCCACTGTGGCTCAGTGGTTGAGCATTGGCCTATGAACCTGGAGGTCACGGTTCAATTCCCAGTCAGGGCACATGCCTGGGTTGAGGGCTGGATCCCCAGTGTGCAGTGCGCAGGAAGCAGCTGATCAATGATTGTCTCTCATCATCGACGTTTCTCCCTCTCTTCCTCTCCCTTCCTCTCTGAAATCAATAAAAATCTTTTTTTTTAAAGCATTTCTTCTGTGCACTGGCCATGCAGAAATGCCTGAGACGGCTTTAGGAGGCCCAGCAGCCACCAGCTCAGGCTCTGTACACCCAAGGTGCTCCCAGGATCCACCACTTCCCTGCTGGGTAACTGTGGGAAAATCAGGTCAGTGCCCTGAACTCTCTATCTGCACAGTGAGGATACTTAAAAAGCCTACTCCACCCCCTCCCCAAAAGCTGCTATGAAGGATAAATAAGGCAGATAAAATGCTCAGCTCTGGCTCTTGGTGATGAGCGCAGGTCATTGTTACGACTGTGTCTCTATTTGAACTCTAGCTACTTGCTCTCTCAAAACCAGTAAGCTCTTGTTTTTGTTGTGTGTGGTGTTTTTATATATAAGTAAATTTTATTGATTTTTTACAGAGAGAAATAGAGTTAGAAACATCGATGAGAGAGAAACATCAATCAGCTGCCTCCTGCACACCCCCTACTGGGGATGTGCCCGCAACCAAAGTACATGCCCTTGACTGGAATCGAACCTGGGACCCTTCAGTTTGCAGGCCGACGCTCTATCCACTGAACCAAACCAGTCAGGGCAAGCTCTTGGTTTTTGATAAGCCACTATTCCTCCCTACACACACACACACACACACACACACGATCTATGTGAACTCAGGAACAAAATAGATTCTTAAGAAGCTTAGAAGAGGAATCTAAGCTTGTAAGATATGTAGGCAGGTCCAATTGGTAAGGGCTAGGGGAAGGGAAAGATGGGAATTCCTTTCTGAGGAAGCAGCACGAATTACCAGAAGGGAGCAGCAAAGATGTCTGAGGAATGGTCAGGAGCCCGTTGTGAGTACCTCATGGTGAGAGACCAGTGGAGCGTCAGGGTAAAGGTCTAAACGCTGGGATGGGAATCTTCCAGCGCAAAGTCGGTACTGGAAGTTGAGGAGCAATGGAACCTCCTGACTAGGGCAATGGCAGTGAGAATGGAAATAGGAAGATGGAACCTGAGACAGACAAACCACCTGGATGTTCATTGAGGGAAGGTGAAGAAGCAGCAAAAGACAAACTCCAGGTTCTAGTTAACGCAATAAATCTCATCTTTCTGTAACAGATGCAGGGAGAAATGGGGTCCGTGTGAGTATGCATGGCATTGCCAAACACAATTCATTCTTCTTGTTTTCATTTCCAAACTTCCAGGAGACCTGAGCAAGCTTCTTTTTAATTCATTCGATAAGTATTTATCAAGCACCACAGTGCATTAACTACTACGCTACAAGCCGGAATGTAACAGTAAAGAAAATACAGAGCTTGATCTCAGAGTCCTTAAACTCCATCGTGGAGTCCAGGCAGCTAAGTGGACCACAGTCAGGCTGAGACAGGAGCGGGCCTGGGGTGCTGGGATCTTGAGGAGGGACACTTGCTCCACACTTGGGTGTCAGGGAAGGCTTAGGAAATGACTTCCAAACTGGGAACAGAATGAGAAGCTGGTTTTAGGAAGACAAAAAACCAGGAAAGAATATCACCAGCACAGCAGACAGCAAACATGATCAGCAGATCTGGAGGTGTCATAGGCTGGATTGGGGGGGGGGGGGGGGCGGGGGGCGGAGGGGGCAAAGAGGAGGCCACAGGGGACCAGGTCATCATGTAAGGTGTTAGGACTTCACACACAGGCATCGCTCTCTGGGTGTTTCTCAGCACCCTGCAGCTCTGGTCTGCACACTGGGTGGACTGCCTCCGGGCACATGGGCTGGGAGTCTCCCCCAACGCCTGTGGCAGAAGCACAAGTCAGACCAGTGAGTCGGAACCAAGTTTGGATTTGAAAACGATGACTTTGCTTTTGTATCAGATTTCTAAATGGGGAATTTTTTTTTTTTTTTGTCAGCCCCATCAATGTCATGTGCACTGGGTTCCTCCTTTCACTCCCTGTTTAAAAAAAAAAAAACCTCCATGAAGGTAGATATCCTGGTGTGATGATGTGGACATTAGTAAATACAGAACTTTGTCTGCAGACTTCTCCCATCCCTTCATTTGGCAATAATAACAATGTCCAGGACCCTTGCGACCATTATCTCACTCTCAGGACACAAAAAGCCAGAGCCCATCTTAGTTTGCTGTTGGCTCTGACGCTTGGAAATATTTTGTAACTTGCCCAAGTTTATCTAGCAATCTGCTGCTCTAAGGGCCAGGCAGCTTAGTCTATTCTATTTTCCCACTTACCTTTCCCAATCTCTTCCTCCCCCCACATTTTTCTCTTTCCTTTTACCGTTTGCCTTAAGCAATGAAGATGGGGAAGAAAATACCAGGGAATTAATAAGGATGGTGAAGTAGGGGAGCTTAAGACCCACAGTGGGGCAGTGGGAAGGGCTGGAGCATCCCACGGATGCTGGCCCTGGCTCCAAGGAGGCCCCAGGGACACTTGCCCTCGGGCCTCTGCCCGACATTCCTGTGATTCAGCTGTTTTCAGGGAGTTGGGTCTCTTTTTCCTCTCCCTACCAACCAACTTTACAATAATGTTTCTCAAAATGTGGTCCTTGGGACAGTCAAGAGGCATGGCAATTAAGACACTAACAAGGTGACTGATGAGATTGAAAGACGGACAGAAGATTAGATCATAAATTGTATCAATGTTAAGTTTCCCGAATTTGATCACTCTACTGTGACTGTGAAAGAGAACAGCCTTCTTTCTAGGAAACATATGCTGGAGGATTTAGGAATTAAGGCAGTTAATGTATGCGAACTACTTTCAAATAGTTCAGAAAAAAATTTGTGTGTATGTGTGTAAAGAGAAGCAAATTCAGTGGGTGAATCTGGTTAAAGAATACACAGAAGTTCTTACAACTATTCATGAAATTATGTTAAGTTTGAAAAAGAATTTTTATGGGGGTGGGAGGAGACATTGATTTGTTGCTCCACTCGCTTATGCATCATTGGTTGACTCTTGCATGTGCCTCGACCAGGATCAAACCTGCACCTTGGCGTATCAGGATGACTCCAACAAACTGAGCTACCCGGCCAGGGCAAAAATATCTCTTAAGCTAAAAAATAAAATTACAGGAAACAAAATTATTTTTTAAAAAGGATGAAAATGTCATCCTGAACCAAATACATGAGAATCTCCTGGGGATGGTTTTACACATGGTCGCAGTTCTGGGCCCCAACCCACAGCACTGGAGTCTGCATCTCTGGGGCTGATAGCTGGGAATGGACATGTCACATTAGCATCTCAGGTGACTCCTGTGCACCAAAGAGCATAACCTGCACCTCTTGCATCAGGACCACTCCAAGTTCCTTACAGCTTCAGCTCTCTCATGTATTTCTTATTTTTTACAAAATTTTCCTTTTAGTCAATATAAGGAAATCAAGTATATACTTGCCTTGTCTACATAGTCTATCCCCGGCTAAGAAATTGATCTTGACTAAATCAATCATCAAGCTCACCCTTTTCCCATTCTTTTTATCTGGCATTTTTTATTGTTAATTGAATTTATTGGGGTGACATGAGGCCATGAAAACAAACAAGGGCAGCCCATGTGTAGCCTAGCTTACTGCCTTCTGCAACCTTCCAGGTCATGACACAGACAGGGGCCCCCAGGCAGAACCTAGGGAACACCTAGAAGTGAGAAGACAGAGCTGAGAGCCGTTAGTCTTAAGTCCGAAATGGCTGCAGGTCACAGGAGAGTGTGCCCACAGAAGGTGCATGGAGAGAACCCTGCGATTTATTCAGGAGAGTACTCATCGTGGCATGCGTAGGGGAGAACTACCCAGGCTGGGGTAAGAACCTCCTGAAAGGGTTTGAGGGAAGAGTATTGGCATTCACTTCAGGTCAGAAATAGCGCCTGATTGCCCCAACCAGACGGGGAGACCTCAGAATTCATGGCACATTGGTAGAGTAACAAGAAGGGTCTCGGCTTAGGAGAGGGAAATAATGAGCCCTAGACTAAATGCTGTTCCGGTCCAAACAAATCTGGAAAAATCTGAAAGTTTTCAACTGTTTGTAATTTAACTGCATCCCAAAGCAGAGTGTAAGCACTTTCCTAAAGGAAAAGAACACTATCCAGAACACAAAAAAGTTAAAATTCACAATGTCTGTCATCTAGTAACAAATTACCAGGCATGCAATAAAGCAGGAAAACAAGTCCCATAATGAGGAGAAAGATCAATCCATTGAACTGGTCTAGAACTGACACAGATATTAGAATTAGCAGGTGAAGGCATTAAAACATTTATCACCTGGCGTGGCTCCGTGGTTGAGCATCAACCTATGAACCAGGAGGCGACAGTTAGATTCCCAGTCAGGGGACATGCCCAGGTTGTGGGTTCAGCAGCTGATCAATGATTCTCTGTCATCATTGATGTTTCTATCTCTCTCCTACTCCCTTCCTCTCTGAAATCAATAAAAATGTATTTTTTAAAACACTCAAAAAAACCCACTTATTATAATTATATCCTATATATCTGGAGTTAAGGAAAGTCATTGAATATATTTTTCAAAGACTCAAATCAAACTTCTAGATGTGAAAACTGTAATATCTAAAATAAAAAATACACTGGGTGGGACTAAGAGCAGACAAGAAATGTGGAAGAAAAGATTAGTGAAATTGAAGACACCATAATAGACACCATACAAAATGCAAATACAGAAAGTAAAAGGCTGGAAAAAATGAAAAGAGCATCCGTGAGCTATGGGTCCCCAAAGGGGAAGTGGGGCAGAAAGAAAAAACTATTTGAAGAAATAGTGGTTTCCTGATTTATGAAAAATAACTCAGTTATGTTCATCTAGCCCTGCTTGAAGGTTATTCAGTATATTATATAGTGTGTGATAAAAATTAAAAAGTAAAAGAGGAAATTTTTTTAATTTGATAAAAACTATAAACACAAAGCTCCAAGAAGCTCTGCAAACACAAAAAGACATTAAGAAAAGTAGGCAAAAGCACATCATAATCTAATTGTTCAAAACCAGTGATGGGGGAGGCATCTAGAAAAAAAGACATTACCCATAGAGCAACAAGAATAATAATAGGTTTCGCCTCATTGAAAAAACAATGCAAGAGAAGACATATCTCTAAAGAATTGAACGAAAAAACCTGTCAACCTAGAATTCCACACTAAAAAGTTGTTCAGCCATACAAAAGCTGAAAGGATTCTTCACCATCGGACCCATACTACAAGAAATGTTAAAGGAAGGTCTTCAGGCAGAAGGCAAAAGACACCAGGTGGCAATCTGGGTCTACACAAAGGAATGAAGAGCACCAAAAATATTAAAGGTGTTTTCATATTGGTTCATAATCTCTTTAAAAGGTAGTTAACTATTTAAACAAAAATAATGACAATGTGATATGGGGTTCACCACATATTAGGAAGTATGAATTTTTTAATGTTTTTATTGATTTTCGAGAGAGAGGAAGGGAGAGGGAGAGAGAGAGAAAGAGATATCAATGCAAAAGAAAAACCTCTATCGGCTGCCTCCCCTACTAGGATCAAGCCCATGACCCAGGCATGTGCCCTGACCGGGAATGGAATCGGTGAACTCTTGGTACATCGGTCAACCCCCCACCAACTGAGCCATACTGGCCAGGGCAAAAGTACAAATTTTTGACAACAGCACAAGGCTGGGAGGAGAGAGATGGAAGTGTACTGTTCAAGGTTCTTCCACTTTATGTGAAGTTGGTAGAGTATCATCTGAAAGTAGATTGAGATAAGTTAAAGATGTGTACTATAAACTCCAAAGCAACCATGAAAAAAAGGATTATAGCTAATAAGCCAACAAAGAAGTTCATTTAAAAAAACTCAATCCAAAAAAAGAAAAAGTGGAACAAAAAACAGAGACAAATAGCAAGATGATAGACTCTACCATATCAATAGTCAATAGTGAATAATCTATAATTTCTGTATCAATATTACAGAACAGTTTCAAAAAAGTACAAAGAACTCAAGTATACTCTTCACACAGATTTACCAACTTTTTTTAAATACCAATTTTTATTGTGTTTTTTTGTTTGTTTGTTTCAGATACAGAGAGGAAGGGAGAGAGAAAGAAAAACATCGATTTGTTGTCCCATCTATTCATGCATTCTTTGGTTGCTTCTTGTATGTGCCCTGACCAGGGATTGAAACCATAAGCTTGGCATAGCAGGATGATGCTCTAACCAACTGAGCTACCCAGCTAGGGCAGATTCACCAACTTTTGATGTTATTCCACATTTGTTTTTCACTCTCTCTATATACACATTTTTCTGAATTTTAAGAATGTATGTCAGATATCATGCCTTTTTACATCTACACACTTCTGTATTTCCTAAGAACAAAGATATTGTCCTACATAACCACAGCCAAGTTGTCAAAACCAAAAAATTTAACAATGATGCAATACTCATCCAAAAATAGTACATTTCCCAATCTCATCCGTTAGCCCAATAGTGTTCTTTAGAGCAACTATTCTCAGCCCAGGATCGAGTCCTGGATCACACACAGCATTTAGGTGCCACGCCTCTTTCGTGTGGCACTCTTCCTCAGCCCTTGTATGTCTTTCATGACCCTGACATTTGTCAAGAGTACAGGCCAGTTAGGTGATCTTTGTGGCTGTTGTTAACTTTGGTTTGTTGTAGAATGTCCCTCAATTTGTGATTCTCTAAAAAATAACAATAATAATTTTTTACTCTAAATCAGATCACAAGGGCCCTGGCCGGGTAGCTCAGTTGGTTAGAGCATTGTCCTAACATGCCAAGGTTTCATGTTCGATCCCAAGTCAGGGCACAAACAAGAAACAACCAATGAGTGCATAAATAAGTGGAACAACAAATCGATTTCTCTCTCTCTCTCCCCCTCCCTCTCTCTCTAAAAATCAATAAAAATTAATCTAAAAAATAATAAATTGGATCACAACACTGTCCTAGCTCTATAAATGGCCCCCATGGATTCCCCACCCCTTGCACTTAAATTAATTATGTCATTAAAAAGCCCTTCCTGATCTGGCTTCTCTCCACCTTCATCCTCCATCACACTCATCTCCATAGTGTTCCAGCCACAAAGCCTTTCTTCTCTTTCTTTTCTTTCAGAGCTTTCACCCATGCTATTCCCTCTTCCCTCAGCTCTGATGCTTCATACCCAAGTTCATGATCACCATCTCAGAAGCATCTTCCCCAATCTCCATGCCCAAGTAGCCCTCCCCCGGAGCCAGCCCTGCCACTTCTTCGTTATTTCCTTCAGAGCACTTACCACCATCAGAAATTACCTTGTTGGTTTACTTACTTTCTAGTGAAAGAAAAGGCTTGGGAGGACAGGAATCTCATTCACAGATGGGTGATCACCACACCAAAGGCCTTCAGTACTTACTTTTTGGAAAGAATGAATGAAGAAGGGATAGAGGGAGACAAGAAAGAGAGAGAATAGACTTTGGAAGGAAAGATATCCTAGTGGCATAAGAAACATCTACTGAGAGTTTTGCACATGCTAAGCACCCTTCTGAGCACTGTACATGTGCCAACTATTTCACGGGACAGTCGGAACCTGTGTAAGTCAGCTTCTGAGACCCCAGGCCCTCCCGTCAGTAAAATGAGGAAGACCTGACTTTCTGGGAATATCTGAGCTGGTAACCGCAGCCTCAGAGAGACACGGGGAGGAATGCTGGGGTTATCTAAGGGCACCACCTCCACAGTGAGTAAAAGCGCTGTCGAACAGCAGAGACCCTTCCTCGGTGGCATGAAAGAAAGCATGAAGGAAGCAGAAGCCACCGCCTGTAGTGAATGCTTCGCTCCCCTTCTTGGCTTCAGGAATCCTTAGAGCCACAGGGAGGCCTCCAAAGGCCCCATTTTTGCCCTGTGATTTTTGCTCTGGACTGAAAAAATAAAATGTCAGAATGCAGAGAGAGAAAATGAAGAAGGAGCACAGAGAAGCAGAGGTGAGAGCCAGAGAAAACGTTCACTGATTTTCAAGTCTCTGGGTCCAGGCCATGCCTGAGGTCTGGGTCCCTCCTGCTCTTGGTTTCATAAAACATCCTAAACTAGAAGAGTCTTTTTTTTTTGGTTAATCCTCACCCCAGGATATTTTTTCCATTGATTTTCAGAAAGTGGAAGAAAGGGAGGGAGAGAGAAAAAATATCAATGTGAGAGAGACACTTCAATTAGTTGTCTCACACACACACCCCGACCAGGGAGGGGAACAAACCAGCAACCCAGGTATGTGCCCTTGACTGGGAATTGAACCTGCGACCCTTTGGTGTGCGAGCCAAGGCCCTACCACTGAGCCACACAGGTCAGGGCTAGAAGAGTCTTCTTTACTGACACTAGCTGTGGCTAGTTTCTGTTCCTGCAAAATGTGTGTGGACTTTGGAAGGCTGCCTTCTATTGTTTGGGGAACACGCCCCATTTAAGAGTCTTGGTGGGGAGCAGAGAGCATCTCCCACTATAGAAGTTGAAGATGTCAGTCACTTGTTTTCCCAGCGTCCCTTACAGCTTGGATGGTTGAGCACAAGACCCAGTCCAATCAATTAGATGTGCAAGTACAATGAAATGAGGCCCTAGAGAGTTCATTTTAACTGCAGTGGCGACAGCAATACCTCCCACTCAAGTCCACCAGTGGCAGCAGGGTGAGCTGGCTCTGTTTGATGGCAGTTGCATCGACGCGAGACTGGGGCTGCGTCATCTCTCACACTGCTGCTTTGGCCGGCCCCCTTGCCGCGGCCCGTTATCTCATGTCTGTTCTGTAGCTTTCCTGCCATTTCTATGAGCCATCGGACATGCTTTCAATAAGTCCCTTTTCTGCTTCAGTCAGCTGAATGGGTTTCATTGCCGGCAATGGATCCAGATTTCCTACAAAAGGGTCCTCCTACTCCAGCTCTGCAAGTGAAAGAACACAATTCTATGCTTTGGGTAGCAGTCATGTGATCATGCCAACACCATATCCTCATCAGAATTCTACCTGGTCTGGAGGGTCCTAGAAGTGGCAGTCACAGGTAGTGTCTCCCAGCAGGAACAAAGCATCGTCTCCAGCCCCATGTGGACCCCCTGGGGCTAGAACAGGCCTGCCTTGGTGAAAGAGCAGATCATGGGCCACCAGGAGTTAACTCTGTCCCCTACGGCGCCCCCCACTCTCTCCTGTCCCACTACACACCTGCAGGCCCCTGTACCCACAGGCCAGGCAGAGACGCAAAAAACCTGTGGGCTAGGAAGCCACAAGTCACTGAGCTAGTGCTTTTAAACAAAAACTTAAAAAATTTTTTAAACTCTTAAAACCCACACAAAGACGCCCAGCCCTCCCATTACCACCAAGGCCATGCGTGGTTGGGACAGCCTTGTACATTCACATTCACCTTTCTCAGACAGGGACTCCTCTTCTTGGGTGGCTATGGTATTCATTTCACCTGTTTAAAAATATTGGGAACGGGACCACCAAACAGGGTCCCCCCATGGCTTACTTCTGGGATACCTCAATTTCATTTTTTAAAATCTTAGGAATCAGCAGAATAAACAGGAGTAACTGCTAGCATAGGGGCCAGGCACTGTAGTGAGCACTTGACACACATGCATGTTATTTCATGTCCACAGTAAAGACAAACACTATGACTGTCCAGATTGTATAGAGAGGAACTGGGGCCAAACAGGTGGAGTAACTGATTTAAAATCAGAAAACGAAGAGGAAGAAAATCAGAAAACGAAGAGGAGGCAGAGTGTAGATTTCAATCCAACGTCCTGGACTCCGGGGTCTCAGCCCTTAGCTGCTCTGCTCTGTTAGGCTACATTGCCTCTCAGGAGAGGGGGTGCTGGTTGCGATTTCTGAGAATCTTGGCTTTCTCTAGGATTAGACCCTTCAACGGGTCTATGCACAAAAGAGGAGGGCGTCCTCCTGAAGACCCAGGTCCCCTTCCAGTGAGAACCAGGGTTTCAGAGAGTCTTAACCTATTAGAACCAGAAGAAGGCCCTCATTTTACAGGTGAAGATAGAGAAGCCTAGAGAGGGCAAGTGACAGGTGCAGGACACACAGCTAGTAAGTAGTCCCTTGATTCCAAGTCCAGGAAGCCACCCACTGAACCAGTGTCTCCGGAGTGAGAGACATTTTGTCTACTGTTGTACGAGAGATGATTTTAGGGGCACACAGTGAAATTTTTGAAATAATGTGGATGTTCTTAAATAACATATTTAAGAATATTAAGAAAAATATTCCCGCACAGCCAGAGTGGCTTAGTGATTGAGAGTCGACCTATGAACCAGGAGGTCACAGTTCGATTCCCAGTCAGGGCACATTCCCGGGTTGCAGGCTTGATCCCCAGTGGGGAATGTGCAGGAGGCAGCCAATCGATGATTCTCTCTCATCACTGATGTTTCTCTCTCTCTTTCCCACTCCCTTCACCTCTGAAATCAATAAAAATATTTTTTTTAAAAAAGAAAAATATTCCCTTCACTTTTTTTTTCAGATTAGCCTCTAATTAAGCTAAGAGATACATGTTTCCATTTACATATTAATTAAGTTTCCATTTAAACATATGCATTTAAATTAAAGAAAAATTTAGTCAATTTAAAGAAAAAATTTTAATACGTTATCACTTGCTGTAGTACAGAGTAACCTCAAAAATCATTTCAATGAGAGTAAAACAAACATGTTACTTCCTAATCACTTTTAAAGCAAATGACTCAATAAACAAAACTAAGACTTTAAAGCATATGACTCTCATTGGGTGTGCTCATGTGCTAGAAACCTATCAAAATGACTTGAGGGTCAGCTCCATACTCCGTGACTTCCTCTCTTTCTACCCCACTTCCCACCCTTACCTCTCAGGGGACCTCAGGCAGACAATCATGCCACTGTAGGACTCTAACATGAGGCCATTACAATGGCAGAGGAAACAGGCCAATGTCACCAGGTCACACAGTGAGCAGTTTGCAGGAGTGGAAGAGGTATGCCGCCC
This sequence comes from Corynorhinus townsendii, assembly GCA_026230045.1. Lineage (NCBI taxonomy): Eukaryota > Metazoa > Chordata > Mammalia > Chiroptera > Vespertilionidae > Corynorhinus > Corynorhinus townsendii. The sequence goes on along the minus strand of JAPDVU010000006.1, from coordinate 158,562,662 downwards.
CCTGGTGGACACTTTGGAAATTTGTGCAGGTGGCTTTTTGTGTGGGCACTTACATATGTGTATGTATAAGTAAGCCTGATATTTAATCGTTAGTATTTCCTTTTGTATTATATGTAAGCATATCTAGATAGATGATAGATGATAGATAGATAAGATAGATATAGATATACACTGCCTTTGAATTTCACTTCAGGATAGTAAAGGGAGAGTTACAAGAAACTTATTATAGAAAGAAGTTTTGCGTCTGGTAAGGTTGAGAATCATTGTCCTTGAACATAAGACCTGCTACCTGCTTTAAGGGCTTATGATCCCCGATGGAGGCCATTTCATAATACAAGTGTAATTCCCCTGACTGACCAAACTCTCTCTGGTCTTCTCCTTCTCTCCAAATCCTGCCTCCAGCCAGCCCAGGCCTCTCTCCCTCCAGCTCACAGCCTCTGCAACCAGCACACCCCTCCTGGGTGAACCACCGCCTTGTAGCCGGATTTTGCACCAGTTACTTAACCAATCAGAGCTCGGGTTTCCAGCTATTAAAAATGAGTGCCCATACCCACACCCCATGGTGTTTCTGAGATACCATGAGATACGCACGTGAAGCAGTTAGCACAATCCTGGCATGAAGTACATGCTCACTAAATGTCAGATGACGGTGGTGACACCCACAATCTTCCTCCCACCAAAATGCGATTAACACATTTAAAGAGGTCTCTGTCAATATGCTCTGACTGATATAGAGTCAGGTTTCTCGGGCCCAGCTTACCACACTCACCAAGCTGAGAGTGCCCTGAAGCATCATCTCAGCTAAAAGGACATTTCCAAATTAGAGAAAGCAGCAAATGAATGACTGGGAAGGCAGGAGGCGCCCTCTAGTGGCATAGTTTATGTTATCTCTGGAAGAAAAGTGGGTTCTGGAAATAAAAAGCCAGAAAAAACTTGGTGTAATTTTCAAGGAGAAAGACAAAACCAGGTATGAAACTGAGGCAAGAGGAATGAGGCCTGAAAGATACAGTGGGAACTTACTGTCTCCTCAGTGGACCACCTGGGATGACTTTATTACTTGACTTTACCCCCCAGGAAGCGGCTTGCTCAAGGTCAGGTAGAGCTGGGAAGTGAACACAAAGTTACCAACTACAAATCCTCCGGGACAGTAAACCCCTTCATAGTAAGAGCTGCGACTTACGCATTTTACAGCGTCCACAGCACTTAGCACAGGGTTATGCATATACTATTATATGTATTATTTGATGAAATCAAATCAATTATTTGATGAAATAATCAACACTTAGTTAAATTATAACTGTGCCCAGCACTGTACCAAATGCGATTAACACATTTCATTTGTTGCTCACAATAAGTGTATGAGGTAGCCTAGTTTACAGAGAAGTATATTAAGTTTCAGAGAGGTTAAGTAACATCCTGAAATAGAAAGCCTGGCCCCACCAGCATGGCTCTATGGTGAGCATCCACCTGTGAACCAGGAGGTCTCGCTTCGATTCCCAGTCAGGGCACATGCCCAGGTAGCGGGCTTGATCCCCGGTGGCGGGCGTGCAGGAGGCAGCCAATCGATGATTCTCTCTCATCACTGATGTTTCTATCTCTCTCTCCCTTCCTCTCTGAAATCAATAAAAAAATATTTTTTAAAAACAAACAAACAAAAAAAACACATAAAGCCTGGGTCTACCCCTAGCACACCTCATCCACTCTACCACGAGTTCTCAAACTGTTTGGTCTCAGGGTTCCTTTACACTCTTAAAGCTTACTAAGGACCACAAAGAGCTGTTAATACATCTCAATAGTTACAGTTATTAGAAATTAAAATGAGCCCTAGCAGGTTTGGCTGAGGGGAGAGAGCATCAGCCCGAAACTAAAGGGTCCTGGGTTCAATTCCAGGCAAGGGCATGTACCTCCATTGCAGGCTCAATCCCCGGTCAGGGTGGGTGCAAGAGGCAATCAATCAATATGTCTCTCTCACATCCATGTTTCTCTTTCTCTGTCTCTCCCTTTCCCTTCCACTCTCTCTAAAAATCAATAGAAAAATATTACCGGGTGAAGGTTAATTTTTTAAAAAATAAAATGGGAATTATAAAAATATTTACTTAAACATTGCAGTAACAACCGCTTTTAACTTTAATATAGTTAACATGTTCATGAAAAATAACTCATTTCCCAAATAAAATAACATTCTAGTGAGAAGACTGATGCTGCTTTACATTTTTGCAGATTTCTTTAATATCTGGCTTAAAAGGAGACAGCTGGATTCTCGTCTCCACTTCTGCATTCAATCTGCTGGGAAATCACATTTCACTCAGCTTCTACGAAACTCCAGGATGCTCATGTGAGAGAAGGGTGTGAAATGGCATATAACCTTAGAACTACTGTTGAAACAGTCTTGACCTGACATACCCTGAAAGGGTCTTGAGGACCCCCAGAGTCTCCAGCCACCCCTGGGGAAGCACTGCTCTGTCACGCCGTCTGCAGAGCAAATGAAAAGGAAGTGCATCCACATGAAACCTTCCTAGTGGCTCCTCAAACGCCGCTTCTTGCTCTTTTCCTCCATTCTTGGTCTTCTCCTGGCAACTGCCTGTCTTCCAAGCCACCTTTTCCTTCCTCCGTGCCCTGATGCAGCCTGTCAGGGTAGTGGTGAACCTGGACCGAATTCCCACGAGCAGTGAAAAGGGGCTGTCTTAACCCTGGATGCCTCTCTCTAAAGACCACGGAGCAGAAACTACTAATTCCCAATTATTATTCCCTTCCAAGTAAAAGAACGGAAAAATCCTCGCTCAATTTCACCCAGGATAAGAAACCTGGTATTGGGAAGGGATACTCCCATGCATGTTCCGTTAAAATAAATAAATGTGTCATTAATAGCAGTATCCTAAAATACAGTCACATTGCACACCGAGAGGGAACCTTGGCTCCCTGGCTGGCATCCCTGCTCCAGTCACCAACCCTCCCCTGGTCTCTCATCCCCACCCCCAACAGGGATCCTCACTGCTGCTTCCAAACCATGCTCCCTTCCTCGGCCCTAAAACCCCGGTTAGAATCTCAGGTCATCTGACTGCACCTTCCATTGACGGTCTTACTGCAAACAACCATTTTGTTTGCATTCATTCCCTTTCCTCCTTGAAGAGTTTGGCTCCTAGCTCACTGCATTCATTCCCTTTCCTCCTTGAAGAGTTTGGCTCCTAGCTCACTGCCATTCTAACACCACACCTTCATTCTATTACTTCCTGGACCCACTCTCAGAACTCTGTAACAATTCTCCTCCCATGAGCTTGTTCTCCACCTACCTACCTCGGTCACTCACTCCTGTGGTCATCTCCTAGACATTATCACTACCTGTAACTTCAAACTCTCCATAACCTGATCTCCAAGCACCCACTCACCAGCTTCCTAGCTCAACACTACCCTGTCCCCAACAATCGTTTGCTCCCCACCCAGGGACCTAAAGATCCAACTCATTTCCATGGCCCTTCAGATCTGCCCTGGCCTGATCTCTACCTCTCTGCTCTCTGGCGTTGTCTCCCAGCCCTCTTCCTCTCACTCACTGCCTTGCAGTCCTGCTGACCTTTCTGCAATTGCTCAAACACACCAAGTCCGTTCCTCCCTCGGGGCCTCTGCACTTGCTCTCTCCTCTGCTGATAGTCTTAGCCCTGGATATCCTCAAGGCTATCCTTTCACCGCCTTCAAAAGTGTCTTTGTTCAAAAGTACCTTCCACTGAGGCCTTCTATAACCTCTTTGTTCAAAAGTACCTTCCCACTGAGGCCCTCTATAACCTATTTAAAATTTCATTCATTCCCCTTTCTCCTTGAAGAGTTTGGGTCCCACTCATCCACTCACTCACCCACAGACACGCCCCGCCCCACTTGGTTTTTTTCATGGCATCTATCTCTTTCTAGCATATCGTGTAACTTAACTATCATTTCATAGATAATCTGTTCCTTCTGGCTAGGGTGAGGGCAGAGATTGTTATCTGTTTTGATCAGTGTTATAACTTTAGCATCTAGAACAGTACCCAACACAGTGACCCCTCAATAGATATTTTCTGCATCAATGAAGGGAATTGGACAATGCAGACTTGAAACAATAAAAATAAAGAGGATTAAGTCATACATACACTTTTTGTTAGAAGGTAAATATTCATTTATTCATTATTTACTGAGTACCTACTATGTGCCAGTCATTGGGGACACAGAGGTCTGTGTTGCAGTGACAACTAGCCAGCAGCCAATTACAACACGATGTGGAAAGGGCAATGGTGAAAGTGTGCACGGATCTTGCTGACGCACAGGGAGGGAGAGCTTAGAGCAGACTGTGATGTCAGGAAGAAGGGAGAGATTTATCGTAAGATGGACTTGGGGCCTGCAAATCCAGTTTCTCAAAGTCTTTTTTTTCCCCCCAAATATATTTTTATTGATTTCAGAGAGGAAAAGAGAGGGAGAGAGGGATAGAAACATCGATGATGAAAGAGACTCATTGATTGGCTGCTTCCAATTGAGCCCACAACCCGGGCATATGCCCTGACTGGGAATCAAACCGCCACCTCCTGGTTCATAGGCCGACGCTCAATCACTGAACCATGCTGGCTGGGCTCAAAGTCATGATTTAAAAAAAAAAAAAAAAAAAAATACTTTCTGAAGATGAAATCATGTGTCACAGGAAACTTACTCAGATCAGTTCTCGAACACACACATACACACACACACACACACACATTTAGTTGAGGAGCGGAATATAACTTATGCTAAGTAATAAACAAAGATTTTTGCATCTGAGTGAAGTATGAAGAGAGACACTACAATCACTGAGGGAAATTCTATGCTATGTGGCTCACATTATCATCTTTCTAAGGGAAGGGAAGATAAGCTGCTACTACCAAGTTTGCAAAACACTATTTGATGATTGCGATTCATTTTCTCTGGCATGAGGAAACAGTCTCCTGCTAACAATGATAATATAACCTACACTGGGCAATAAATAAATAAACAAACTACATTACGCACAACTGAAAACAGGTAGCCAAAGAATCTATCGTAATTCAAAAGCAGCAGTCTGTCCCAATAGCACACAGAAGATATACTGTATTTCCTATTCAGGATACAATGATTGTCCAGTCGCCCTCTTCTATTCTGTACCTTATCGATCAATTTGCCCAAGATCTGGCTTGTAAGTTTAGACCCGCTCTCCATAGATGGAACGTGGAGTGTCACCCTTGTGCAGCCTATCAGAAACGGGGCAAACAAGACCATCAAGAGCGCCAATGTTGCTAAGGGTGTGAAAGTGCTCACAAAACAATCTCAGGCCATTGAAGAGGAGAAAACTTGTTGATTGGATAACCGTAAAGCACTCAGTCAGTGCTAGCATTTCCAAGGCAGGGATATATTAAAAATTCACTTAAGCTAGTAAGGGGTGGTTTGATAAATTTAAGGAGTCTTATTTATAGAATAAACAATACATTAGGCATACACTGTACATAAAAAAAGGTTAAAACAGGAAATCCTTTGGGGGTCTGGAACAGATTAATGGGAAAAATGATTCAGCTTTTGAACAAACTGCTCCTCTAACAGCCTTCCAGAACAAATTAAGTTTGAGAGCCAAGGTTCCACTATAGTGCTGAAAGTGATTCATTTAAGGCTAGCAGGGGGTGGTTCGATGAATTTAACAAGTGCTTGTTTATAGACTGAAAAGTACATTCGACATGTTTTGTATATAAGAAAGGTTAAAACAGGGAAACATTTGGGGGTCTAGAACAAATTAATTCAATTCACATTATTTCTAATGGGGAAAAAAATGATTTGGCTTTCGAACGAATTGTTTCTTGAACAGCCTTCCGGAATGAATTAAATTCAAAAATGAGGTTCTACTGTAAATAGAACAAGCAATAAAGAATGCCTAGCAACAGATACTTAATGAGTTTGAAGTGGCTCTTCTAATTAAGAAATCTAGTAATTGTCACTAGTTAATGGCCACAAAAAGAAAACAAAATACACATTAAGAGGTATAAGTTTCAAGGAAAACAGTGACAACTTCTAAAATAAGCTTCAAACCAAAGGGTTTCAAGGTAAATTTTCAAATCAGACAAACTTCTATTGTCATATTATAGACTCTTGGCTATGAACACTTCTACAAGTTTTTATACTGTTTTAAGCAAATTACCAATAACAACCGCAATATTAAGAAGAGTCTGTTAAAGAATGCCTTTATTAATATAAACTATTAATACATACAAACTATAAGCACTAAGAAACTTAAATCTCTAAGTCATAGCAAACAGGTGGCAATTCAACATCCAGAGTCGACAGAAGGCTTGAGGGAGACTGGAACGGATCTAGAAAACAGGAATTTCTTAGACAATACCTGCAAACTGCCTTGATTCATTGTCCATCTCAACATGGACATTGGTTGTCACTTCTAATCATCAGCTGTTTTTTTCCTGTCCCGTGAACCTCTATGCCCACCCCACCTACACACATACACACTCATTTCCTGGAATGTGGCTGTGGTCCCAGAATTAACCAATATTAGGAAATGATTCTTAGAAGTTCCTAAAACAATCCTTCTTATTAGAGATCCAAGTAAGAGCCAACAATCTCGCTAATATAAATGTATGAAACAATGTAAGTGTCTAAGTTAACACGCAGAAAATGTACTGATGGCTTCTGCCTGCCAGTTTGAACCAAGACCACAAACATGGTGCAGTGAGAAGGTTTTGCCATTCCATGTTATTGCACAGGTGTCTTGATCCTGTACAGGCTTCGCTGGCAACTTGGAATTCTCATTCCAAGCAAGTTTATTATACTTCACCTTACAACCTAAGAAACTATATGCTAAGTTCAACCTTGTTTGGCTCTATCTAAGGCTCTCCAGATTCCAGAATGACTTGATTTTACCTGGGCATTTGGAACTAAACAGCAATACCAACTGAGAAGGGTTTTCATTATTCTGAAACCTTACCCTGAAGTTTGCAGGACAGAAATGTCTCATAGGCTAACCTCCCACCTAACTCTATCCCTACGGTAATGCAAGTGCCATGACACAAACTGTCTGCGGCCCTCCTAGGAGGGTCCTTGTTCACTTACCGGACTCCCAGGGTAGAGAGGGCGCCTTCAGGGGTGAAGGGGGGCCCAGGTGTAACAGCTTTTCAAGTTTCCTCTCCTCGTCAAGGATCATGAGAGGTACTCCACTCAAGGGGAGCTGTGCGATCTGGTGTTCTTCAGGCAGGTCGAAGCTCTCAAAATCTGCCACAAAGAGAGAGGATTTCGTCAGGACAGAAATTCTCAGCAGGACAGTGGACTCCTAGGAGTCTGAGGCCCTTTCAGCGGGTCCACGAGGTCAAAACCACTTTTCTAATAACATGGACACCTTTCCCCCACTGTGCTGATGGCACAAAAGCAACGGTGGATAAAAATCACTGTGCCTTAGCATGGACCCAGGCAGGGGCAAGACACTATTTAGTAGTCACGCTACTCCTCACTACCATTCACCTGCAGCAAAAAGTGCCAGTTCCACACATCTCTTTAGCACGTGCAGTAAAAAGTATTAATTTTCTTAGCTCTTGATCTTTGAGGACATGTCTTTTTAATATTTTGTAAGATAAAATGAGACGTACGTCAGGAAGCACTCTGCTGCCGACTGAAGTACGATGGTGATCGCAAAGAAAAAGGATTTGGGCAAATAGTTGCTTTGCAAGCTAAACTAGAGGCCTTTTTCCGAACACCAGTTAGTCGAAAGAACACGTGAAAGACAAACTGGTTACTCGGAGTTGGGTGTTGGTTGCACATTTTCTCAGAGGAATGAAAGGAGTCTATCCCTTTGAGGAAAACAGTATTTGTTGCCAATGATTAAAATTCACAATTTCAAGGAAAAAAACAATTTTGGAAAACTTATCTGTGATCATTAGCTTGACAGCTTCCTCACACGTAAGATTTTTCTGACGCAATGAGTGATGATATTAATGAACGTGCTTTTAAAATTGCATAATGAAGCTGCCTTGGATAATCTACATTTTTCAATAAGCCAATATTCCTAGGTGAGCAATGTGTGATGAATGTTAGGATAAAAGATACTTTGAAGTGCAAAACAGACCAATGGATTTTACTGTCAGAGTATAAAATGTTCATTGATATGGTTTCCGGTTTCACATTGCATCTATGAGTTCAGAAACAGCCACCAATTGAATTTTAGGGTAGTACCAAAGAAAACTATCTATACTGATCTGAAAAGACTATTTGAAATGCTTCTCCCTTTCCTAACTATTTATCTGCATGAGGCCAGATTTTCTTCAAATACTGCAACCCAAACAGATGCAACAGATTGAATGCAAAATCAGAGAAGAATCCAGCTATCTTATACTAAGTCAAATTAAGCAAATTTTCAAAATATAAAACATATATATATATATAAAATGAAACCATGCCAGTCTTCTCAATAAGGTTTTTTTTTTTTTTTTGGTTTGTTTGGAAAAGTTATTTTATTTTTTCAAGTTATTTATGTTAATATGTTTATTTTTTTTAACCAATAAATAAATATCTTCATTTTAATTTCTGATACAGGAAATATAAACAGAACACACAACCAAAAGTTCTTTGGCATCTTCACTAATTTTTAAGAGTATAAAGGAGTGATTCAACAAAAAAATTTGAGAACCACAGTGTTAATTATTTAAAACTGATTTTTCTTGCCCTGGCTATTGTGGCTCAGTTGGTAGGAACACTGTGCCTTATACCGGAAGGTTGTGGGTTCAATTCCCAATCAGGGCACATATCCAGGTTGTGGATCCAATCCCAGGTTCGGTGCCTATGGAAAGGCAACCAACCCATGTTTCACTCTCACATCAATGTTTTTCTCTCCCTCTCCCTTCCTGTCTCTCAAATAAATAAATAAATAAATAAATAAAACTTTAAAAATAGTGTCCTTGAAAAAAATAAAACTTTTTTCTGTTTTCTAAAAAAGCTAAGAACAAAGAACCATCATTTCGTAAAGTGTGAAAAGGTCTCTAAAGCCTAAATACTAGAAATCTGTCTGCTCCTTTTGAATCCTGGTAAAACCGGTCAAAAAGGAACTGAGTGATGGTGACTACTTAATTTAAAACCACTGAATTGTAAAGGAAACCATAACAGAAAAAAGATTCAAGAGGATACAAGTGTGCACTATAAAGGGCTAATCTCCTTTATCCACTAAGATCTCTTTTTAAAAAAAATAGTCACATTATCAAAGGCAAACAAACAAACAGAAGTTAAAATAACTACAAATGGCCAATTATCAAATATGCTTTCACTGAGGCACGCCCCCCACCCCCAATTTAAAACAAAAAGATACCCATTGCCTTTCTGATCAAGATTAGAGTTAAAACATGTGCAGTCAGAGAACATGGGGGAAGCAGGCATCCTCATCTGCAGGAGGTGGGTTCAGTTACATATGCTCCTGTTTAAAGGACAACTTGGACATGTCTCTTCCCTGACACACAACACACTATAGTCCTCCTTCCTGGCCAATATGCCTAAATCTGCCTTATTTTCCTTGATGAATGAATGGTAATCATTAGCATGGATGCTGTCAGAAAGTCATCACACACCCTTCGAGACTCAGCAAGCAGTCCTTAAAGTTTACTCACCAGTTAACTCACAAACTCACAACAATGTAATTTCCAGAATACTAATTGTGGAATTGTTTTTAATGTAGAAAAGCCAGAAACAATCGGGATGTGTACCAGGAGAATGACTAAATGCCCTTTGAATGAAAGGGCAAAAAATCCAGCTGAGAAAGCCAAAATGCCCTGCTTGATCTGCCCCCACTGCGTTCACCTGTGTCGTCCTTCACTCTGCCTCTCAGTTCCCCAGAACCACTCCACTCCTCCCTTCCACCTCAGGATCTTTGCACACACTATGTCCAAGGCTCTTGCCCTGCCCATCCCCTTCTTCATCCAGCTGTCCCCTTAGAGCTTTTGTGAAAGCTTCCCTGCTGTTACCCTAAAAGACCGTATTTTTTGTTGGTTTGATTTTTGGTTTTTGCTTACTCACACTCACAGTAAGATGATTTGTTCAGTGCTAAACTTGCCCTCAGAATCATGGGCTGCCTCAGGGCAGAGCCTGGCCTACAGCAGACCCTCCTCAAATGTGAATAAATGAAAGCTAAACAAGCTAGTTCTATAATAGAAAATATTTCAAATACATGTAGCAGGTTGAAGGAGTAAAAAATTCATGTCTTCACTGGCATTGTTCAGTTTGCCATAAAGCCCTGTTTCTAACAGACTTGCTCGGGCTGTCCACTGCAGACTTTTTCAAGGCCAGTGAACACATCTCCCCCTAGGGGTAAGCTCTTGAGGACAGGGGAAAACGTTCTCCACACCCTTGCTCCAATTCCCCTTCTGACCTTAGATGGCACCTTACAAATAAATCTACCAACAAGCATATTTGTTCAAAGCAACCCAAATTCAGACGGTCTGGTTATAGTTTTGGGTCGTGTATCATATTGACAGCCATATCAAGTTGCAGCTGAATTGGATTCTAAGAAAAACTTCAGGCTAAAGAATTTTTGTAATACCAGGGAGAAACCAAGATGGTGGCATAGGAAGCACCTAAACTGCTGCCTCGCACAACAATTTCAAAACTACAACTAAAAGACAGAAGGGATACCATCCAGAACCACAGGAAAGCTGGCTGAGTGGAAATCTACAACTTGAAGGAAAGAGAAAAGCTCACGGAAAATTGGAGGAACAGCAAAGGGTTGAGTTCCAGGCGAGCCCCTGGGGACCCACGGTCTTATGGGGAGAATCTGGACTATCAGGTGGGGAAGGCAGAGGTCTGGAGGCGTGCGCACACACACGCAAGGGCAGGGTTGACGGGAAGCCAAGACTGTCTGCTCCGCCCTGAGACTCCACCCCATCCAAGCTGAACACAGAGGCTTTTGTAATTTGGCAAGTTTAATCCTATAAGGCTGTCTCCAGCACCGAACTTCTCCCAGCATAGACACAGCTGATCCTCACAGCCAACTGGCCTGGAGGTCAATTCTTCCCAGTGATACCAACAACAATCAAGACTTAACTACAACAAGGCTGTACACACAGTCCACAAAGGGATGCACCAAGAGTGTCCACCTCAGGTTAACTGGGGAGGCCGACCCACTGGGCCATATAGGACACCTAGCACACAAAGCTACCCTGCCAACTCAGGGAAGCAGCGAAAATGCAGAGACAAAGAAACAGACCACAAATGAAAGAAATGGCGGAAAACAAATGACTGGATATGGAATTCAAAACCACAGTTATAAGGCTTTTCAAGAATATCCTAGAAAAGGCCGATAAATATAACAAGACCCTCGAAGATATGAAAAAGGACCAACTAGAAATTAAACATACACTGACTGAAATAAAAAATATTATACAGAGACTCAACAACAGACTAGAGGAACGCAAGAATCAAGTCAAAGAATTGAAATACAAAGAAGCAAAAAACACTCAACCGGAAAAGAAAAAAGAATCCAAAAAGTTGAAGATAGTGCAAGAAGCCTCTGGGACAACTTCAAGTGTACCAACATCAGAATTATGGGGATGCCAGAAGAAGAGAGAGAGCAAGATACTGAAAACCTATTTGAAGAAATAATGACTAAAAACTTCCCCCACCTGGTGAAAGAAAAAGACTTACAAGTCCAGGAAGCGCACAGAACCCCAAACAAAAGGAATCCAAAGAGGACCACACCAAGACACATCATAATTAAAATGCCAAGAGCAAAAGACAAAGAGAATATTAAAAGCAGCAAGAGAAAAACAGTTAATTACCTACAAGGGAGCACCCATACGATTGTCAGCTGATTTCTCAAAAGAAACTATGCAGGCCAGATGGGAGTGGCAAGAAATATTCAAAGTGATGAACAGCAAGAACCTACAACCAAGATTACTCTACCCAGCAATTATTCAGAATGGAAAGTCAGATAAAGAGCTTCACAGATAAAAAAAAAAAAAAAAAAAGCTAAAGGAGTTCATCACCACCAAACCAGTATTATATGAAATGCTGAAAGGTATTCTTTAAGAAGAAGAAAAAGTAAAGATAAAAATTATGAACAAATATATATCTATCAACAAGTGAACCTAAAAATCAAGTGAATTAAAAATCTGAGGAACAGAATAAACTGGTGAATATAATAGAATCAGGAGCATAGAAAGGGAGTGGACTGATAATTCTCAGGGGAAAAGGTATGGGGGGGTGCAGGAAGAGACGGGACAAAAATCGTACACCTATGGATGAGGACAGTGCGGGGAAGGTAAGGGCAGAGGGTGGGGTGGGAACCGGGTGGAGGGGAGCTATGGGGCGGGGGGGGGGGGGGGAGGAGAAGAGGAGAAACAATTGTAATAATCTGAATAAAGATTAAATAAAAAATTAAAAAATTAAAAAAGAATTTTTCTAATACCAAAAGATACTACCAAGAGGATTGAAGGGAAAGAATTTTTCTATTTCTGGATAGGTGTCATCTGAGGCAGGAACAGAGCCTTTTGCTTTAACAGTCTTCTCAGTCACCTAAGACAATCCAAGAAAACATGAGTTAGCAAGAGGGCTTCTTCAAGATGTGTGAAGCCTTCACCACATTTTAAGTTTTTTCATTTTCATGCTGACTTCTAAGAAGCATAATCCTAATGATTATGTTCCCATGATTACACAATACAATTCAACAATTCTAGTAGCGTGGCTCAATCGTTATGTTTGAGATTTAAGTCAGTCTAAGTCAGTGGTCGGCAAACCCACCGCCGTTTGCCGCTCTGTTAACTAATGAGTTTGCCGACCACTGACCTAGACTCTCGATTCCAATAATTACAGGCTATTGTTGTTCCTTGTGATTAAGCCCCTATCCCAGCGGTCGGCAAACTCATTAGTCAACAGAGCGGCAAACCGCAGCTCGAGAGCCGCATGTGGCTCTTTGGCCCCTTGAGTGTGGCTCTTCCACAAAATACCACGGCCTGGGCAAGTCTATTTTGAAGTGGCATTAGAAGAAGTTTAAGTTTAAAAAATGTGGCTCTCAAAAGAAATTTCAATCGTTGTACTGTTGATATTTGTCTCTGTTGACTAATGAGTTTGCCGACCACTGGCCTAAGTCATCAAGAATTCAGACCACAGGTAATTAACTCAAATCACTCAACCTAGCAGAGAAGGAAAGGGGCCTGAGTCAGCCGGAATAGAAGCTAATCCTAAAAGCCATTTTTGGCTTTTGGAAGTGTGATTTTCCATGTGTCTCATCAGTCCTATCTTAATTAGTTGTTTTTTCCTAATACACATTAAACAAAACAATTATCCAAATAAAGTGTTCATCCACACACCCAAGTTATTTTCTCAGCCAAGTTCTCTCAGTCTGGGCTGCACTGACCTGCAGCTGTAGCTCAAACACAAACACAGGTCAGCATGCTAGCAAATCACCACCTAGGGAGCTGGTGCTTGCTCTGGGAGGTAGGGAGGAGGACAGCGGCACCTGAGCTATTATTTTAATGGGACCTCTTGCAAAGTACATCCCTCTCAGTACTTACACGTGTAAGTAGATACAGACATTCCTCATTTTATCACCATTGACTTTATTGCACTTCATACTGTTTTGGTGGACTTCCAAAATGTTGCTTTTTTTTTTTTTTTTTTTTTTTTTACACAAACTGAAGGTGAGACCCTCCACCATTAAAACGATGACTCACTTGATGGTGATACTTGCTTTACTATGGTGGCCTGGAACCCAATTATTATTATATTTTAATTCTTTATTATTGAAAGTTTTACATATGTCTCTTTTTTTCTCCCATTGACCTCTCCCCCACGGCTCCCACCCCTGGAACCCAATCTTTGAGCTCTCTGAGGTATGCCTGTTCTATTAACAAATCTGCTTCATGATATTAGTTAAGGGCAGGTGAGGCAAAAATATTCACCTGCTGCTGCAGGCTGCTGATCTCAAGGCACAGAGGAAGTCCACCAAAACAGTATGATTCTCTTCTGCCAATCTGTTTGCCAGCCTATATTTAACCTACTCACTGGGGAAAAAGCCAGACAGAATGGCTAGTCATTTGAAGAGCCGAAAGTGCTGAAGTGTTTAAACAGTGTCATTATAGACCGCACTTACCGCTTTAGCAGAGAAGGTTGTCTGTTTCTCTTTGACAGGTGCATTAGTCTTGACTGACTTTTCTGTAGCTCTGTTGACAGTTCCCAAAGCCTTTCTGGGAGCCTTACGCAAGGCTGGAGGAGCATCAAACATTTTGCCAACATGTGGTGTTGAAACCTGAGATCTCCCATCTAACGCTTTGACTGCTTTAAAAAAAAAAAAAAGTACCATAAGATTATTCAGGCAAGACCTAGCTGGTTTGGCTCAGTGGATAGAGAGTCAGCCTGCGGACTAAAGGGTCCCGGGTTCAATTGCAGTCAAGGGCACCTGCCAGGGTTGCGGGCTCGATCCCCAGTAGGGGGTGTGCAGGAGGCAGCTGATCAATGATTCTCTCTCATCATTGATGTTTCCTTCTCTCTCTCTCTCTCCCTTCCTCTCTGAAATCAATAAAAACATATTTTAAAAAAAAGATTCAGGCAATACATATCTGTACAACCAGAAGGCTGTGTATAAACTTGGCCTAATTATCACCGCAAACTCAACCCACATTTTTGACAGTGGCATGGCCATTGTCAATCTCATTCCAATATTGAACATGAAAAAGAGACTCATAATAAGCATGTTGTAACAGGAGTACAGGCATACCCCTGAGATATTGCGGGTTCAGTTGCAAATCAAAGCAATAAAGCAGGTACCGCAATAAGTGAGTCATAAGCCTTTTGCTGGTAGAGGGTCTTGCCTTGCATTTGTAAAAAATGCAACATCTGCAAAGTGTAACAAATAAAAGGAGGTATGCCTGTACTCGGCAAACTTGACTCCAGTTGCCTACGGGTACACTTATGCCTCCCCAGGCTCAGGCCACATTGATCCAAGAAGCCTGTGTATGATTGCAGCCTGTATACTTACAAGGCCGGGACCCCAGCTTCAGCCGGTCCTTAGGAGTCGCCCGAGTGCCCAGTTCTCCATTTTCCTTATCCACAAAGATCACAGTAGCCATTCTGAATTAACTAAGGGAGTGAAACATATATTAAACCCTGGGGGTTCGGGAAGACGAGAGAACCTAAGGTGTAGCACCGACCAAACTTTCCACACTGGGCACGTCCACGCAAAAAAAGGCAAGAGCTAAGCAGAGGGAGAAGCGCGAGCTTGAGCCAACGGGCACGTAATCCAGCTCTCAACTCTTGAAGGCTGCGTAAGAGGCTCTAAATTCCAGAAGAGTTGGCGGTTTGGGACCGGCAGAAACCCTGGTACTCAGAAGAACCGAACCGTCGTGGGTCGCCATGCAGTCAAGGCCGTCAACCGGGCAGGGCGCTACAGACGACCCCAGGAAGTCCGCCTTTTTCTTCACCAGACCACCCCCACCCCCACCCCCACCCCTCGGTCCCGGCCCGACCACTCACGACCTCTCCATTCACCCACGTTAGGATCCACAGCCAAAATCTCCCACGACTCAGCCTTCAGCGGCTGCGCCCGGCCCGGCGTTTGAACCACAACTCAAATTCCTATTGGCTCATCCGCCCAGCAGGCGGAACCGGAGTGGGGTGGAGACTCCCAGGAAGAACCAATGGAAAGAACCTACGTTCACTAGGCTCCGCCCCGAAAGCTTTTTCCCTGCATTACAGCTTGTTCCTTGGGAAGACAAAAAAATCAAACCTCGTGACACCTTAATAATGGACTTTTAGGTGTGTTTTTTACTAACAGACAGAAGGGGAGTCAATATGGTCACCAATTACAAATAATTATGATGATTATTGTGATATTAAGATACAGAGTTTTGTTTTGTTTTTCCTGAAACACTGAAGGGGCCAAGACGTTTTTAAATGAAAAGATTGCGAGGTTCAAAAGTCAAGGCGAAGTGGCAGCTGAACTATTTTCCTAACGTCTTCAACTAATCAACTATTTGTCCAGAGAGTAAATAGACCAGATCAAATTCCAAAAGAAGAAGTATCCTGGAGAAAAGGCATTATAGTTAGTCTTCAGGAAAATAACAGGAAAAATGGATACATAACAAATAGTTGTATTTCAATTAGAGATATGAAAAAATACATACACAGGTGGGGAAACAACCCATTAGGTCTAAAGAACACTAGCAGAGCAGAATTAAAAATTTAAAAAAAAATGTAAGTACCAATAGATCAAATAGGGTGCTGTTTCTAGTATTGCAACAGAAATCTCTGGCTTAGGAACAAAATAATGATCCTAATAAATACATAATTCAGGCTTCCTTTAAAATTCTATAATTTAATAGGGACTATCATAGATATGGTTCTCAATATATGCCAGCTCATCGGCTCTGCTTCCCTGGCATTTCAGGACCAAAACTGACCATGGAATGATTCATTCACTAAACAAATAATTACTGAATGCTGTTTAATAACAAGAAGAAAGGATCCTAGCCCTAGCCAGTTTGGCTCAGTGAATAGAGCCTCGGCCTGCAAACTGAAGGGTCCCGGGTTCGATTCCGGTCAAGGGCACGTGCCCAGGTTGTGGGCTCAATCCCCAGTAGGGGGCATGCAGGAGGCAGCCAATTAATGATTCCCTCTCATCACTGATGTTTCTCTCTCCCTCTCCCTTTTTCTCTGAAATCAATAAAAACATATTTTTTTAAAGCATGCAGACTTTTATTAACCCCTACCCTGTCTGTTTTCTTTTGAATCCCCGCCCCTTCCCTTTTCTCCCTGCATCACTTTCTACATATCTCAGCTCCCTATTATATCAACGACACATGAAAGTGTTGATTTTTGAAACCAAATTCGTACAACACCTACAACTTCCAAGTGGGCATTCTTTCTCCCAAGGTTTTCGGTTGCAAGGTTTATTCTGTATTTCCCTAGGGCAGTGGTCGGCAAACTGCGGCTCACACGCCACATGCAGCTCTTTGGCCCCTTGAGTGTGGCTCTTCCACAAAATACCACGTGCGGGCGCGCACGTACAGTGCAATTGAAACTTCGTGGCCCATGCGCAGAAGTCGGTTTTCGGCTCTCAAAAGAAATTTCAATCATTGTACTGTTGATATTGGGCTCTGTTGACTAATGAGTTTGCCGACCACTGCCCTAGGGTAAGTCTTCCCCTTACAACAGGAAGCACTGTCTCCCAAGGTCATTCAGTAACTGAAAATGCCATAACCACCTCCTCTTTGAGAGACCACTGTTTCCTTACTAATGAGCCACAGACCCACTTTGTTATTCCAAACTGTTAGTGGAATATCCAATTGACACCTCCCTCACCTCATAAGGGTACTTACATCCTAACCAACCCCAGAGTAGATTAATCCTGATTAATAAACAGCGACCCTCCAGAACTGTTTCCTTAAACCCTCCTCAGAATCGGTCCTCCAGGGAGGAACCCAAACCTCACAAAAGATTCTTCTCTCTTGTCCAGCACATTCTGATTCCTCTGGGAGATGAGCTCCCTGGCTTATGCCTGGTGATTTGAACTTAATAGACCTCAACTCTTCCAAGTAAATCCCAGTAAAATGTTTTAAGAAGATAAAAAACAAGTGTGGGTGCTTCGTAGCCTACTCACTTTCAGGCTATTCTCTGACACTTCCCATTCCGTCATCTACTGCCCTGTAGAATCAAAACATTTACATTCCTAAACTCAAATTCTTAATAAGAAAAAAATAATGACATTGTAATGGGTTATCTTATTTAGGTAAGCATGTTAGCTATTTTCACTTTTACATTTTAAAGGACTATAGATTATTTGGAAAAAAATTTTAAAGGTGATCAGAACAGATGGCACAAAAAATAAAAAATTCAACTGAGTAAACGTGAAGATCTAATTGGCTTTATTAAATGATTCGTGGATTGGGCAGCATCCCATCTAACAACTACAAAAGCATTGGGGAGATTTTTATAGGACGAAGGATGGAGCAAGGAGATATTAACAAAAAAGAAAGGGTTTTTTGGAGACCAGGACATCTTTTTCTTTTTTTAAGGGGGAGGGGGAAGCTGGAGGAAGAAGGGGGGCGGTTTTATCAGGCAGATGGACTCTTCTTTCTGTGGGGGTCATGGATGAAAAGGGCCCTTGTGACAGATAACCTTACTGGTGCTTGAGAAAGAATGTCTCAGCTGCTGCTGGAACTTGATCAGTAAACAAGAGAACACAGAAAATTCCTAACCAAGCCACATATACTTTCCAATAGTATCCATTAAAAAGAGAAATGGCTGTAGAAGGCAGTGACTATTCTTCCTACATCCTGATAAAAATATAAAAATAATTGCTTCCAGAACCCTTCCCATGGCTCCAGATTACAGGTGCTTAATGACCCTACCTTACCTGTATATTCTTTCCACCTGGTGTAAAGCCATTAATCCTTGACTATATGTAATTAACTAAAACAGCTGATGTACAGCTATATTTTTCTTTGCCCCCCCCCCCCCCGCAGCCTATATAAATATCCCTGAACTCTACTCTCAGGCAATGTCCTCAGATGTGCCCAAATAAATCTCTTTTCCTAAATCTGTAAAAGTTCAAGTCTTCTTTTCCTTGATATGCTTGACGAGAAATTCCAGACTGCATGGTTAGATTATATTTCTGAGAGAGGTTGAAACTGCAATTAAATCCATTTGGAGGGAGGAGTAGGGGCATGGGGAAAGGAAGATAAGGCTGGAGAACTCCAGAAAATGGGTTGAAAGTTTCCAATTCTTAAATATATCCTCACAGGGGAGACAAACGCCAAGTTGAAGAGGGAACAGGGAACGGGGACCTTGAAGGAAGCCGCCATCCTGAGCCTCAGACATGGGTCCAGTCAGACCAGGACTCTGTCTTCAGTGTTTTGTTTCGAATTTATTTTATTATTTCAGAGAGGAAGGGAGAGGGAGAGATAGAAACATCAATGATGAGAATCATTGATTGATTGCTTCCTGCACGCCCCCTACTGGGGATCGAGCCTGCAACCCGGGTATGTGCTCTTGGCTGAAATCGAACCTGGGACCCTTTAGTCCGCAGGCCGGCGCTCTATCCATTGAACCAAACCAGCTAGGGCTGTCTTCAGTGGTTTTTAAAGTAAAAATTGTAAGATATTATGTCAGATTTTAAAGACATTTTTTTTTTCTAACGGCGAAATGATATGCTGGATATATTGAGTTAAATAAAATACTGCAAAAGTAATCTTACCTGTTTCTATTGTCTTAATATGGCTACTGGAATGTTTAAAATGACATCTAGGGCTGGCATGATATTTCTTTTGGACGATGTTGCATTGGAGGGTTTTAAGCTTGAATGGTGGGACGTGATATGAACAAATTAGGGTTTTGAAAAAATATCACAACAGTGGACTACTGACTCGAGGGAGTGGGAAGATGGGCAAAATTCGAGTCTCGCGAGAGAGCTGTTACTGCGCATGTGTCCCGCGGTGGCTTCTGGGAAGTGCTGAGAACCGGAAGTAAACATTGGCGTATTGGCTTTGTTTCTGTGCAGTGGTTTGGGGGTCCGCTGCGACAGGACTTGGTGAGGAATTATTTTGAGAACTTGGGTGGGGAGGGTGAGGAGGCGAGCGGAAGGGGGAGCGGGAGCGGGGACGGTGCGAGGGAGTGGGACGGTGCGAGGGAGTGGGACGGTGCGGGGGAGTGGGACGGGCGGGCGCGGGGCTGGTAGGGGGTAATGGGGCGGGAGGGCGCGGGGCTGGTAGGGGGGTAATGGGGCGGGAGGGCGCGGAGACGGGTACAAGAAGAGGAAGGTGAAGCTAGAACACCGGAAAATTGGCCGGAAACTTCTAATTCTTAAGATATATCCTCAAGGGGCTGATGAATATCAGGTTGAAGAGGGAACAGGGAACGCGGGCCAAAAATGAAGCCCTGGCCGTGGTTCTGTGCCCAGTCAGACCAGGACTGTGTCTTTAGTGGTTTTTAAAATAAAAATGAATGTCTTTGGAGCTGCACTGACCGGTATAATAGTCATTAGCTGCTTGTGGCTCTTAAGCACTAGAAATGTGGCTAGTCTAAATGTAACATCCATATCAGATTTTAAAGACAGTTTATTGTTTTCTTATAGTGAAGTGATATACTGGTTATATGGGGTTAAATAAAATATTGCAAAAGTAACTTTACCCGTTTCCTTCTATTGTCTTAATTGGCTACTGGAATATTTAAAATGACATGTAGTAGGAAAAAACAGTAACACTATGGTGGTAGCATTGACAATTAGATAAATATGAATGATATGTAGAAGGTGAAAAAAATTTTAATGATGAAATAGGTATGGGGATTTGCTGGAACAAGTACAGGGATGAATGGTGGTGTTTTTTATTAAGAGAGGAAACTGGAAGGAGACTAGCTTTCATAGAGAAGATAATGAATTTGAATTAAGTTGTGTTGAGTTTATGCGTCTCTGAGACCTCTACGTGGAGATGCTGTGAAGTAAGCAATTGGAATATATGTATCTGAAGCTCAGATAAAAGGTCTAGAGTAGAGAAATAAATTGGAACCAACGGTGGAATGTAGCTACTAACGCCTTGGAAATAGATGAGCTAGTTCACTAATGGAGTTCACATTGATGAAAGAGGCTCTAGGACTTGCAGAATCCAAAATTAAATAACTAGGCAGGAATGGATAACCCTGCAAAGGAGCCAGGAGAAGCAAGAGGAGTCCAAGAAAAACCAGAAGAGTATAGTGTGCCATGAGCCAAGGAATAAGAATATATCAAAGAGAAAGGGAACAGAACTGAAAAGAATGTCCATTGGTAACTTAGTGGTAACTCTTCAGAGTGGTAAGGGTTGGAAGCTAAATTAGAGTGGTTGAGGAGGGAAGTAGATGATGAAACAGAGGTAATAAATATAGATAACTCTTTTTTAGATATATATTTTTATTGATTTCAGAGAGGAATGGAGAAGGAGAGAGAGAGAAACATCAATGATGAGAGTCATTGATTGGCTGCCTTCCACAGGCCCCACACTGGGGATGGAGCCTGCAACCCAGGAACATGCCCTGAGCTGAAATTGAACCATGACCTCCTGTTTCATAGGTCGAGACTCAACCACTGAGCCATGCCGGCCGGGCTAGATAACTCTTAAGACATTCAGTCTTTAAGGGTAACAAAGATCAGACTGTGTTTAAGAGTTTGTGTGGTAGAAAAGTTTAACATTTACGTCGAGAAGAATTTAGGAATGTACATGAGAGAGTCTTAGGAAATTTTAAATCTGTGTGTATGTCTCTCCATTTGTAAATTAGAATTGAGGGAGTAACTACAACAGTAGAGACTTTTATTTAGGGGAAAGAAAACCTGCCCTTACAAATACTATGGAAGAATAAGAATATATGAAACATTATTTATAACTCACAGTATGTGTTATTAAGATGTACTTTTGATAGTTCACTGATAAACTCCTGAAGGCCTAGTTTATACTAATATAGATTTCTTCCCTTTCAAAGAGGAGGCCAGATAACAATGGCGGCTGCAGCTGTGGACACAGTTAATGCTGCTCCCGTGGCAGGGTCCAAAGAAATGAGTTTGGAGGAACCAAAGAAGATGACCAGAGAGGACTGGAGAAAGAAGAAAGAGCTAGAAGAACAGCGCAAACTGGGTAATGCTCCTGCAGAAGTTGATGAAGAAGGAAAGTGAGTAATTTTTTGTATGATCTTTTCATTCACAATTCAGATTCATGTCTAACTTTATCAATTCCTCATCCTTTGACAGGAAGCTATCTTTACCATTTACGTCATGTTTGTTTTATTTATTTTTATCAAACTCATGTGTAATGTTTAGTAATCAAGTAATATTGAAGGGCTTACAATGAACGGCTATCGTCCCTTTCAACCCTTCCCACTCCCTGTTCCACTATACAAAAGTGACTAATTATAAATCTTTGTATTTTTGAGTTTTTCTGGCTGGTACCTACACATGTCTAATATACCTAACCCATTATTTTAATCAACTCAGAGGTATTACTAGTTTACCTCTTTCTCTGATACAAAATTTATCTCACTAAAATACATCTCTCCCTTCAGTTATATCACTGTTCTTAATTTCTTTGTGGGAAACTTTTCACTCGAATTTAAATTATTTTTTATTGTTTTCTTTAATTATTTAAATTATATTATAGAAATATCAAGTGTATCCTTTCCCCACCCCATCCCCCCTCACCCCTACTGCAATATCTCTAATCTTAGATTCTGTATAGGGTACCTTTAGTAATTTGTAATATCAATTATTTTCACACTTTATTCTTTTTAAAAAAAAATAACTTTTATTTTATTACAGAGACATCAACCCTCATATTCCTCAGTATATTTCTTCAGTGCCATGGTATATTGATCCATCAAAAAGACCTACTTTAAAGCACCAGAGACCACAACCAGAAAAACAGAAGCAGTTCAGCTCATCTGGAGAATGGTATAAGAGGGGTGTAAAAGAGGTATGTAGGCAACCTGTATATATCCCTGTAGAAACGGAGATTAAGAACTTAATATAACAGCCTTTAATACAATCCTGTATAAAATAGAAATAGATTATATAACCTTCCATCTGGTATTAAAATTCACACATATGACATTAGCGTCTGTATTTTATTTTATAAATTTTATATTGCTGAAGTCCTTAAACTTTCTCATTTATAAAAGTGTAGGAGACTCTAACTAGTTATCCTCCTAATAAATCATTTCACTAGACAGTATAATGAGAGCCAGTGTTATTTCTAACTTATTCAGATAAATGAAACATTTCCTTTGTTTTTCTTTACATTCTTTTATAGAATTCCATAACTACTAAGTACCGCAAAGGAGCGTGTGAAAATTGTGGGGCCATGACACACAAAAAGAAAGACTGCTTTGAGGTAAATTCACATTTGAGAATTTTGGAAACTGTTGTCAGTGTCTTTCTTTCTTGATTCCTTATCAGAGAGCTTGATTCTATTTTTCTAAAATTATCTAAACTTAGCTACCAGGTAAATAAAAATTAATTTAAGTGACATAGTTCAACATTATCAAGTTTTTCTGCTGGAAGACTTAACTGGTAATTTAAGAAATAGACCATAAAGTTCCATGGTATGTTCATACCTGCTCTATAAAGATTATAGGAAATTTTCCTCTGGGCTACAGGTACGTAGGGAAAGATGTAATCTTACTCTGTTTTCCAGAGACCTAGGCGAGTTGGAGCAAAATTTACAGGAACTAACATAGCTCCAGACGAACATGTCCAGCCTCAGCTAATGTTTGACTATGATGGGAAGAGGGATCGGTGGAATGGCTACAATCCAGAAGAACACATGAAAATTGTAGAAGAATATGCCAAAGTTGATCTGGTGAGCAAAATTCCCTGTTTTCCTAGTACCCTTAAAGAATGAACATTTTACTCTACCACTAATTTAGCTACTCTGTTTTTCAAGCCTTCAAGCAGTTTAAAAATGGAGGCATTTTTATGTAAGCTTAATTGAATAGTGAACATAAACAGTGTACTGGCCCCATTTAGTAGCAATTTCTTTTTATTTGATTCTTGTGTTGTCCTTTACTCCCTGACTTAGGTTTTAAAACAATACTGGAAATGTGAGAACAGATTAGTGTCCAAGCTTTTGGCTTGTTGAGGTTATGAAATTGGTTCCCAGACTGTATCTTGCCCAAGACCTATTTTACAATTGTCTCAGCATTTAGAGGGTGGTAGAGTGGGAACTAAGATAACCTGTTTCAGAAAATTGAATTTTTCTTTAACTAAACTTTAATTTTCTTCTGTTATGTTTTCACCTACTCATCCTCATTCTTTAAAATCCATAATAACACTGCCTTTTTATTTTTCTAAGGGGGAGTTAACATTTAAGAATCATGGGGTTTCACATAATCTGAATTTAATCTTTTCTTGAACAGTGAAATATATGGAAATACTGGGCCTACCTGACAAGAGTCAGTCATCTGGAGTCAGATGACTGCCCCTTTTGGGTAGGGCTTGCTCTGCAGTTTACCACAGGTGCTGTCTGGCTGTTTCCATTCATGCCTGCTTCAAACAGGAGTTTGTAACTCCTATTCCTTAGAGGACCATAAGTCTAGAGCTCCAGGAAGCCTCAAGGATGGCCTGGTCCACTGAGCTTTTCTGAAAACAATAAACTTCCTCCCTTTAAATATATTACAAAAATTAAATGTTCATTTGAATGTTGTAAGTAAATTGCAAATGTTTTGTTTTCTTTTTTTGGTCAGGCAAAACGAACACTGAAAGCCCAGAAACTCCAAGAAGAATTGGCCTCAGGAAAGTTAGTGGAACAGGCTGTAAGTAATAAAAATGATCAATAAAATTTCAGAGCTTAGTAACAAAGAAAATTGAGATAAATATTTAATTTAGTCCTGGCCGGTGTTTCTCAGTGGTTAGAGTGTCAGCACTCACACCAAAGGGTTTCAGGTTCGATTCCTACTCAAGGGCGTGTACCTAGGTTGTAGGTTTGATCCCCAGGCCCCTAGTCAGGGTGGTTGCAGGAGGACACCAATTGATGTGTCCCTCTTATATCGATGTGTCTCTCTCTGCCTCCCTACTTCCCTCCCTCTCTCTAGACATATCCTCTGGTGAGGATTTAGAAAAAATTATATTTAATACTGCAAATCACATTCTTGTATATAACTCTATGTAATTGACATTATTTATTTATGATAAATTCCTAGAAGTGTAATTGTTGATGCAGTTAATATGTTTATTTAAAATTTTAATGACCTATCACTTAGCTTCCATTCAGAAAGGCTATATGATGCATATATATAATAATATACACACACACAAACACGCACACTAGAGGCCTGGTGCACGAATTTGTGCACGTGTGGGATCCAGCCAGCCTTGGGGGATAGGAGGGAGAGGGAATGCAGGAGGTTGGCCAGCTGGCCCTGCTTCCGGTCAAACTCCATTTGAGGGGACAATTTGCATATTAGCCTTTAATTATATACTAGTGGCCCAATGCACGAAATTCGTGCAAGAGTAGGCCTTCCTTCCCCCTGGCTGCCAGCACCAGCTTCCCTCTGGAACCTGGGACCCGGGCTTCCTTGTGGCTGCTGGCAGGCACCCGGGACCCAGGATTCCCTCCAGCTGCTGGCAGGTACCTGGGACCAGGCTTCCCTTGCAGCCCCAACTTCATCCATAAGGTCGTCCGGAAAAACGTCCGGTCTAATTAGCATATTATGCTTTTATTATTATAGAGGATTTCTTTTTTTTTTACATTTTTTTATTGATTGGTTTTAGAAAGAGAGAAGAGAGAGAAACATCAATTTGTTGTTTCACTTATTTATGCATTTATTGGTTGATTCTTGTATGTGCCCCAACTGGGGATCTAACCCACAACCTTGGCTTATCAGGACAATGCTCTAACCAACTGAGTTTCCCAGCTGGGGCCCACATACACTTCTATGCTCCCCTACTAATGCTGTAAGGTATTCTTTTTACCTTTGAATTCTTTTAAATGAACATGATGAAATACTGACTCCTTTGCTATAGGTGTTCTGTGGAGTTAGAGAAAATCCTGAACAATTGTTAATGAAGAAAGTGTGTCTCTATAACAAAGATTTCATATTCTCCTTAAATCACAATATGGTGTTGCTTTAGTAGATTTCTTCTACTAGAGGCTCTTTGGGCTCTAAAGATACTTATCACATGATCCTAGTAACATTTTCTTTTTGGACTTGGTAGAACTAGTGAGGTATAATGAAAATGGTATGTCTAAGATTAACACATGAAATGAATATTTATTGGGTACATTGTTCATTTTAATCTTTCTATTTCCTTTGTGTGATTAAAATTTTACTACAGGCCCGATGCACAAAATTTGTGCAAGGGCCTCGGCCCTCCCCGCCGCCGCGACCCCCACTAGTCCCTCTGCCGGGGCCTCTGCCATGGCCCCTGCCCGCCCCCAGCTGCCACTGCCGCCTCTGCCTGGGCCCCCGCCCACTGCAGCTTTGTCTGGAAGGAAGGACAGCAAGAAGGACGTCCGGTCTAATTAGCATATTACACTTTTATTATTATAGATATCAATAAAAATTCTCTAGAAATGTTGTGGCTTCTAATAAGATAAACTATTCACAGGGAGATACCTGTATTAAGAATTTATGTGCTCATTATAAGTGATAAATATGAGAATTTGTTCAGTTAGATTTATTATATTATGTTTTTAAAGTGTTAAATAATAGGTTTAGTAGAATAAAATACTTTTTTTTTCCTTCTGTCATAATGCAGAATTCTCCAAAACACCAGTGGGGAGAAGAGGAACCAAATTCTCAAATGGTAATGAATATTTGCCCTATCTGGGTATATGTTAAATGTTTCCATTTCTGATGGCTAATATAATAATAGCATTATTACTAATTATATTAACACTGAATTAATAATAGCCTTAAAGAACACACGTGAATAAGGGTCTGGTTAAAGGGAAATGAAAGGAAAACAACTAAATGCTATTCTCTTTTTCTTACTATTTGTTTTCCTCTCCCTCTTTCAGGAAAAAGATCATAATAGTGAGGATGAGGATGAAGATAAATATGCAGATGACATTGACATGCCTGGACAGAACTTTGACTCTAAGAGACGGATTACTGTTCGGAATCTCAGGATTCGAGAAGATATTGCAAAAGTAAGCCTGGCCAACTTAATGTACACATTCAACAAATATTTGTCTTCCCAGCCTATATTTTACCTATGTGTCTCATATCTGGGCAGTATATGGGTAATATAGTCAGTCATTCCAAAATTAGGTATCATTCTGGTTTTTTCTCTTCATCTGTGCCCCAGAATGCATTCACATGTATAATTGATTGTGGTCAACTACAGAAAATGTTAGTTTTGCTAATAAACATTAATGCAGCCTTCAAACTTTTTTTATTCTAGTATTTGCGGAATTTAGATCCAAATTCTGCTTACTATGATCCCAAAACTAGAGCGATGAGAGAAAATCCCTATGCCAATGCAGGAAAGAATCCAGATGAGTAAGTATTGAGTTAAATGTACAGATTACGGTGGGGGAGGGGGGGGTATTAACCGGGGAATATATGCATAGCCCATGGACACAGACAGTAGTGTGATAAATAAAGGTTTGGGAGGGGCGGGCGGGTGCAGGGCGGAGGGGGTCAATGGGGAAAAAACAACAAAACAAAGGGGACATTTGTAATACTTTCAAAAATAAATTTCTAAAAACCACTTAAAACACCCAAAAAAGGCACAGATATCAAGATAATACTGAATCTGAATTTAAATGAACATTATCTATGGTTAGATCAGAAAAGAGTTAACTTTCCTTAAATCAGTATCTGAAACAATTTTTTTTCCAATTTTTACAGAGTGAGCTATGCGGGAGACAACTTTGTTAGATACACAGGTGATACCATTTCAATGGCTCAGACACAGTGTAAGTATTTGCTCCTTTGTCAAGGCATTTTATATCAGCCCAATAGAAATTTGGGGGCATTTTAAAAACACTATATAGCTAACAACTTATTAAGATTTTTTAATTGCCCTAGTGTTTGCATGGGAAGCCTATGACAAGGGATCTGAAGTGCATCTGCAGGCCGATCCTACAAAACTAGAGCTCTTGTATAAGTCCTTCAAGGTCAAAAAAGAAGACTTCAAAGAACAGCAGAAAGAAAGCATCCTGGAAAAGGTAATTTTGACCAAAATGTTAAAGTTTCTTAAAGATAAATGACCAGTAAATAAGCATTGATCTACATTTGAAATACAATCCAAAGAGAGTCCCTTTTAATCCATCAGGAATAATACTGTCTTTCCATTGACTTAATCATTTGGCAAATAGTATAGCTGTGTCCCTAAGTTTTGGTAGCAAAACAAACCAACCCAAGACTTAGTAACTTAAAAATGCACGTTTCTTTTTTGTTCATGAATCTATGTGTCAGCTGGATCTCCTGGTCTGGGCCTGCTCATGTGAGGCTGGATGGTCTAAGACGGCCTGACTCTGATCTCCAGCAGTTAGCAGGCAGGTTGTCCTAAGGGGGCTCATTTCTGCCCCACCTGGGCTCTCCTCTAGAAGGCTAGTCGAGCTTCTTTCCATGGCATTCTCTGGATACCAGAGACTAGTAACAAAAAAAGGTATGCTCCAGTGCATGAGTGATTTCCAGGCCTTTGCATGCATCACATTTGTCAGTTTTCCATAGGTCACAAGTACTGTGGCCAAGGCCAGTTTCAAGGAATGGAGAAACAGACTGTCTCTTCAGGGAAGGAGCAGCAAAGTCATGTGGCAGATGGGCATGTGTACAGGATAAGAGGAATGTATAGCCACATTCAGCAGATAAATAGCAACTGAGACATTTTGTATTTGCCTATGAAAATTTGGTAGCATTTTTTTTCACTGTATTTTGTATAACAGGGCCTATAAAGAATGCTTCTTTAATCTTTCTGATTGGAAATAAACCCGTCAGTAGAGAGTTGAATGCAAATCTTTATTGTAAAATGTATTTAACAATGTTCAATTTTTTTTTAGTATGGTGGCCAAGAACATTTGGATGCTCCTCCAGCTGAATTGCTTTTAGCTCAGACAGAAGACTACGTGGAGTACTCAAGACATGGGACAGTCATTAAAGGACAGGAGCGGGCTGTCGCCTGCTCCAAATATGAGGAGGATGTGAAGATCCACAATCACACGGTATGTGTTAAGCTAGAACCATTTTGTGTCCTTGTTAGCCTTATGCTCTGGATTGTATTTTTATATTATGACTTCATTATTGAATCATTGCTGTGCTTTTTTTTCACATTTTAAGTTTATGAATTTTCCCCCAAAAAATAGAAAAACTGTAAAAGAATACTCTTCTATTCACCCATATACCCACCCCCTAGATTCAGAATTTTTTTCCATGTTGCCATATACATGCTTCGTCTAAAATGTGTGTGTGTGTGTATTTTTTTTACTGAAACATTTGGAAATTACAGATACCATGACAGTTCACCCATAAACACAATATTATGTAGCTCTTAAAATTAAGGATATTCTTTTTTGTAGCTACATAACCAATTCAGAAAATTGACATTAGCTCCTTAATATCATCTAATCTCTTGGCCTTAACATTTTAAAAAATATATTCCAAAATGCCTTTAAATAGCTCTTTGGAGTTTTGTTTTGTTTTAGTCAGAATCCAATCAAAATTTATTTTGGTTGTTATGTCTCTTTTTCTCAGAGTGTATCTTTCCTTTTTCATAACAGTGATTCTTTAACAGATCAGGCCAGTTATCTTGTAAACTGTCTCATATTCGGTACTTGACTGGTTTCTAGTGATATAACTTTTCCTCTATTTCCTGTATTTCCTATAAATAGGACTTCAGACTTAACGGCTTAATTAGATATGTTAAATGTTTTGACAAGGACACTTCATAGGTGATTCAGAATTCTTCATATGACATCACTTCATAAAGCATATAAGGTCACTTGCTGTATTCTTGGAAACACCCAAGCTACAGTTGGCTCTCGAAGTTAGGGGTTAAACGTTTAACTGCCTGTAGGAGCCAGGCTGGTAAACATACGTAAGTGAGCCAGGCACATTGTACAAAGTAGAGAGCATAAACCCTATCTAATAGGAGCATACACTGTTCAACAACAGCTAATTCTTTCCAAGCAGGAATGTGGGTCCAGAATTTCCTGCTCCTTAAATTTTCAGGAGAAGTCATATATCCAAAATTTTTAATACGTTTTAAGAATAGGATATAAGCCCTAACTGTTTTGGCTCAGTGTATAGAGCACTGGCCTGCAAACTGAAAGTTCCCACGTTCAATTCCAGTCAAGGGCATGTACCTTGGTTGCGTGCACATCCCCAGTAGGGGGTGTGCAGGAGGCGGCTGATCAATGTTTCTCTCTCATCGATGTTTATAACTCTCTATACCTCTCCCTTCCTCTCTGTAAGAAATCAATAAAATATATTTAAAAAAAAAAAAAAAGAATAGGATATAAAAGCACTGTACTGTAATGCCTGCTTCTCAAACTAGAGGTCGGGCCAGCCTTTGCTTGTTAACTAGCCCTGGAATCCATATAATTTTCCTTCCAAATTACCTTTAAAGGGACTGTATTTTACACTTCTATCAACAGTATGTGAGAGTCCCTAGTTCAGGTTCCATTTTAAGTAACCTATCTCTCTCTTTGCAGCATATCTGGGGATCTTACTGGAAAGAAGGCCGATGGGGATACAAATGCTGTCACTCTTTTGTCAAGTATTCCTATTGCACTGGAGAAGCTGGGAAGGAGATTGTTGTAAGTAATTGTCCTCTAGTTCTTAAAATTGTAAAACAACCAAATCTCCTAAGTCAAATCTTTGTGAAACATATATATCCTCATGCTTCAAATTTCAACTTTTCTTACATGATTCATAACTATGATACTCAAGTCCAATTACATGTATTTTCCCACAGAATTCAGAGGAATGTATTGTAAATGATATAACTGGAGAAGAATCCATGAAAAAACCTCAAACCCTCATGGAGGTAAGTCTATCATCATTTGTCCTGAGTTTTTAAATCCCTGAGGGAGGATTTTAAAACTTGCACTAGAGCTTTGTTTTTGCATTAAAAACACTATCTTTTAATCCTCCCTGTCAGATACATCAGGAAAAACTAAAAGAGGATAAAAAGAAGAAAAAGAAGAAGAAGAAGAAGCATCGAAAGAGCAGCTCAGATAGTGATGATGAAGAAAAGAAACAGGAAAAACTGAAAAAGGTACTTTGTGAAGTCTTAAATAGTAAAAGTGACACCAGTATTCCATTAAAGATGAAGAAATGAGCTCCTCTTCTGGGTGATTTGCTCAGTCACCTTGTATCAGGTCTAGAACATGAAGGAAAATTTTGTGTGTCTCCATATTGCCTGTTTCTTGGAATATTTGACAAATATCACTAAAGCACAGGGAAAAAAAATGTACCTTGTAATTTTAGAGTTATTAACATGTTTCCCAGAAAGAATTGTCTTCTAGCTGTATAACCTGTAAGTTTCATCAACTCCTTGGGAAAAGTCAGAGTTGCATTCTTCACCAGAAGCATCATTTGTGGGCTTCTTTCAGTAAAATGAACATCATTCAATTTTGGCTATTAAGTAAAAATTCTTTTTTTTTTTTTATTTAACCTTTTATTTTACTAGAGCAATTGAGCAAAAGGTATAGCTGTTTCCCATAATACCACATTTATAGCCTCCCAATTATCAACATCCCACACCAGAGTAGTACATTGTTAAAATTGATGAAACTATACTGATGCATCATAATCACCCAACATCTGTCTAGTTCACCTTAGGGTTCACTCTTTTTTATTGAATTTATTGAGGTGACATCGGTTAATATTATATAGGTTTCAAGTGTACAATACTATAATATATTATCTGTATATTGTATTGTGTTTTTACCACCCCAAGTCAAGTCTCCTTCCATCACCACTCCCCCCTTCCCCTGCCCCCATCATCTTAAGTAAATATTCTTTAAGATTGAAAATACTGTAGAATGGTTGGGGCTCTGTGAAAATAATCATATGAGCCAAATAGTGATTAGTTGCAGCTTGATAGAAGAAGGGCTGACTTCCAAACTCTTGCAGGTAATCTAGGTTTTTGATGTAGCAGTTCATATTCAGTGGAGTCTTTGAGTTTTCTGCCAATTTGGAACAAAAGAGAACTGATGTAGAGCCATGGCACTCATGTTTTCCCTCTCCCTGCAGGCACTAAATGCAGAGGAGGCCCGCCTTCTTCATGTCAAGGAGCTCATGCAGGTTGATGAGAGGAAGCGGCCTTACAATATCCTATATGAAACTCGGGAACCCACCGAAGAGGAAATGGAGGCCTATAGAATGAAGCGACAGAGGCCAGATGACCCCATGGCCTCTTTCCTTGGACAGTAGTAACTAGTTGCAGTTGGACATTCATGATACACACAGCTGATATATTCTTTTCAGCTTCTTGCCAGTGATTGTAGATGGAAAAGTCAGTGTCTGCTCATCTTGCTGCCTGACTTTAATAAAGCTTCCAGAAGTCTAATAGTAAATTCATTCCTTTCCATGCTGAAGAATAGAAGAAAAATAAAGAGTAGGTACATTAAGAGCAGATTAATTAAGATTTTTATTTCCAATTTTATATTAGTGATATGGAAAGAGGCCCTGGCTGGCTTGCTCAATTGCTTGGCATTTGAACAGTAGATTACTTTTTCTCAAAACTGGGGCTTTATTTTTTTTTTAATTAGTAACTGTAATGGTTATTTTACAGTCATTTGTTTTTTGCCTTCTAATGTTTTCCTGGTTTGTAATTTAAAAAAAAAAAAATCTATCTGAAAGGAAATTTATAGAACATGTGAATAACTTTATCCTCTTTGGTAATAATTCTGTTCTTCACTCATTTATAAAATTTTGATTTTTTAAATATTTTCTTATGTCTTAAACCCAGAACTAAACATGTTAGCCTTTGAATGGAAGAATAGTTGTTTTGTCATTCTTGAGTCAGAGTTGACCAATCAGTGATAGGGCTCTTACCATTCTATATAATAAAAGCATAATATGCAAATCAACCAAACAGTGGAATGACCGGTCGCTATGACGCGCACTGACCCACGCTCAATGTAAGAGCTGCTCCCTTGTGGTCAGTGCACTCCCACAGGGGGAGCACCACTCAGCCAGAAGCTGGGTTCACAGCTGGCGAGTGCAGCAGTGGTGATGGGAGCCTCTCCAGCTTCCGCTGCAGACAGGCTGTAAGGAGTGAGGGGTCCCAGACTGTGAGAGGGATGTCTGACTGCCAGCTTAAGCCTAATCTGACAGACATCCCCCAAGGGGTCCCGGACTGCAAGAGGGTGCAGGCCAGGCTGAGGAATAACCCTCATTCCCCCCCCCCCCCCCCAGTGCACAAATCTTATGCACCGGGCCTCTAGTTTTGGATATAAGCATTTAGACACAGAAATCCTTTATCATAGAGGATACTGTTTGTGATACTATTTTTTTGTTTTAATTGTGATTACTTTTATGTAATAATCTGAATACTAAATTTGATTTTAAACAGTTATAGAATTTCCTTGTACCTAATCTTTGTAGCCAGCAGGTGTCACTTTGTAAAATTTGCAAAAGCAAAACCTAAAGTTGACAGTTTCTTCAAAGAATTATAAGAATAGCTTGTAGGGCTACTCGCAACTGCTAATGCCATGATCCTCAAGCCTCTTCTAAGAACATTGTGAAAATACTCACAGGGAGAACAGGGTCTATGGAAAAAAAAACTAGTTAAAACCTTTGACATGAGAATATTGACTTTTAACAGCTCATTGGATTTTCTGAGCTACCAAAATCCACTACTGCATTAAGTTAGCATCTTAGAAATAATTCTGGTGGGAGAGTAACTGAGTTGTCAAGCACTATGAATATCTGCATGGTATCTAGATTCAGGCTGGTATGAAATTAAAATAACGCCCTAACCGGTTTGGCTCAGTGGATAGAGCTTTGGCCTGCGGACTCAAGGGTCCCAGGTTCGATTCCAGTCAAGGGCATGTACCTTGGTTGTGGGCATATCCCCAGTCGGTGGTGTTCAGGAGGCAGCTGATTGATGGTTCTCTTTCATGGATGTTTCTAACTCACTCTCCCTCTCCCTTACTCTCTGTAAAAAATCAATAAAATATATTTTTAAAAAAAAAGAAAATAGCAATGCAAATAGATCTAATTCTTAACCACTTTAAGAATGTCAAAAGTTTATGTTTTCACATTCCTACTTTAATGTAGGATAGTTCAGCATAAATCTGAGATTGGTGTTTATTTTTTTATCTTATTTATCTTCTGTTAATAAAGATTTATAATTGAGAATACTTAACTATGAATGGTTTGTCGCATTATTTCAAATATTTGGTAGAAAAGTGGTTGCTGATAGGGCTCCAAGGAAGCCTATGTTAGCTTATGTAAATTTGAATCGAATTTTCAGGGTTCTTTCACTCAAAAAAATGTGTCACCTATCCTTTCTGGGCTTCTGTTTCCTCTTCTCTGAAGTCCAACTTACTCTGATTTTAAGAAGAATTCTGTAATATCTGAAATCATGTCTTATTTCTGTTTCAATTCAGAAAAAAAGGTAATACCCAAAATATTACTCGAGAATGTGTTATGATTTTATCAAAAACTAGAGGCCCGGTGCATGAAATTTGTGCACAGGGGGTGTGTGTCCCTCAACCCATCCTGCACCCTCTCCAATCTGGGATCCCTCTCACTATCCAGGACTGTTGTCTCCCAACTGCTTGGCTGCCTGCCTTCCTGTTGCCCCTAATCGCTTCTGCCTGCCAGCCTGATCACCCCCCTAACCACTCCCCTACCAGCCTGATCGACACCTAACTGCTCCTCTGCCAGCCTGATTGCCCCTAACTGCCCTCTACTGACCCGGTCAACCCTAACTACCCTCCTTTGTAGGCCTGATCACCCCCAATTGCCCTCCCTTGCAGGCTTGGTCCCTCCCAACTGTCCTCCCCTGCTGGCCCAACTGCCCTCCGCTGCCAATCATCTTGTGATGTCCATCTTGTGTCCACATGGGGGTGGCCATCTTGTGTGTTGGAGTGATGGTCAATTTGCATATTACTCTTATTAGGATAGCTGCATTTTGAGTGCTGGAACTCTATGCTGTAATTTTCATATATAACATCTCAAAAGAACTGCATGCGGCCCTGGCTGGTGTAGCTCCTTGGTTAAAGTGTCACCCCCTCCCCCACATACACATACATACACACTGAAGGGTCATGGATTTGTTCCTAGTTAAGGCCACGTACCTGAGGTTGCAGGTTCAATCCCCCAGCCCATCCTGATGAATGCAGGAGGCAACCAAGGTGTCTTTCTCACACCAATGTTTCCCTCCCTCCCTTCCTTTCTATCTAAAATCTACAGATATGCTGGGTAAGTATTAACAAAAAAACAAAACACACACAAAAAAAACAACTGCATGGGGTAATGGGTGGTATCCCTACTTTACAATAAGCCCTTTGGCTTAATGAATCCAAGTCATTTGCTCAGGGCCTAACAGTTAAAAGTGTCGGCCCCAGGACATGAAGCCAGGTATCTCTGACTCTAAAGCCAACTCTTCTCTAGTATTTAAGCCCCTGGTTCCATGGCCAGGAATGCTGTCTTTGGCAATTTCTTCCGTTAACAGAAACCTTGAGCAGGCCCTCAGTCTTAGCCAAGTTCACCTTCAACACCTGAAAAGGATGCATCTGTCCCACACTCTTGAGCACTTGCTAGTCCCCAGCCTTGTGGGATGCTTCTGACAAAACTGACTATCCAAAAAATGAAATGTCATTTCCTGAAGAATTCTGGATGAAAATACCAGGTAAGAAAGAGGGCTATAATTGGGTCTGTGGGTTTTTTAAATATATTTTTATTGATTTTAGAGAGGAAGGAAGGAGAGATAGAAACAATGATGACAGAATCTTTGATCATCTTCTGCCTCCTGCGCGCACGTGCACACACACACACACACACACACACACACACCCCCCCGGGGATCGAGCTGGCAGCTCCATTCTATCCACTGAGCCAACCGGCTAGGACTGGGTTTGTTTCTTTAAACAATGTTTTCTAGTTTCTCTGGTTTCTCTGATCTAGCTTTACTACTTCAAAGTCCTATTTAAAATAAGTATAAATAAAAATCTTTTCTCTAAGATGGATGATGATCCTCAGGAAATTCATCCACACTCAAATTTATGGAAGGAGTGGGGGGTGACCGGCGTGGGCAAGAGGACCTAAGCTCTGTCCCATTTGCCTGAATGTTTGATTTGGGAGTACAATGAGCCTCCTCTTATTCGTCATTGATTACACGTAGAAAATGGTAAATTATTAGAGCTTTACAAGTTCAAAGCTTGACATGCTATAAAATTTCTTTTACTTCCAGTGCTCTGAAGAACTGTATAGATTTTACACTGCCTGCCATTCTTTAGATTTTACTTTTCTGGTACATACAATAAAGAAAAAATTTCCAGCTCCCCGCACACAGCCTAAAAGAGCGGGCGTGGAGGGGGGGGGGGGGGGACACGGCCAGCGCGCATGCTCCTTACTCGAGCCAGCCGGGACCTCAGCAGGTTGCTAATGCGCCTGCGTGGCCGGAGCCGCCTCGCCCAGCCTGCGGGCGGGAAGCCACCGCAGAACCCGGATGGGAGCCCGGCGCGACTGGGGTGGAGGTGGCGGCGGCGCGTTTGTGTCACTCAGGTTCCTGCTCCGGGTTCACACCTAAGGAACCGCCGCCTGGACTGGTGCCGGCGCCCAGAGGCTAAGCCTCAGACTAACGGACAGTGACCTGGGGCCTGAAACGGGCGCCTCAGAGAAGCCCGAGCGTCCTTTGGGCCTGCGCTTCCCGCTCGGAGACGGGCGGGTGCAGACGGAGCAGGGCTTACTTCCTCGCCGCCGGCGCCCTTCGCTCGTCTGGGCAGCCTCCTAAGCAGCGTCCGTAATAATAACACCAACAGGTCCTTCCTACCACGTACGAGCTGCGTGTGCTTTCCACGCATGCTCATAATTAGACATCCCAACGACCCTACCAGGTAGGTACCGTTGTCAGCCCCAGCCCCAGCCTGTAAGTGACAAAGCCAGGATCACAGGCTTTTGCCTCTGGAGCGTTTGCTCGCCCCTTCTCCTGGCTATTTGCTTTTAACTGTAAAATGTAATGATTAAATCCTCTGCCTGCCCAGACACCCGCACCTGCCGGGGACTCGCATAGACTAGATAGAAGTTGAATCGAATTTGGTTTGGAGTTTTAGGTTTACAGCTGTGCTTTGGTGTTGTCACTGCTGAGATATATGTGTTAGCATTCCCCAAATATTTCTGTTATGTGAATGTTCACCTTTTAACTGTTTTTTTTTCTCTCTCAATCGTAATATTTTTTCATATCTACCCTTATACTTCATAAACCTCCAGAAAACATTCTACTTTGTTACATCAGATCTCTCATTTTGAATCTCAAAAGAAGTCTGTGTTATAGAATTTTGGAAACTTTGGGGATCACTTACTTATCTGGGAAATAAAGTTGTTTCTAAGGTATATTTGAGCCTACCTTTGTATTATACCTTTGCTCATTGTTCAGGAGGAAAAAAAAAAGAAAAAGGGAGTTGTCATCAATTCAGAAACCTTAAGTGCCTATTAAAGCAGTTAGACTCTTAGCACCTAGAATACCTGCCAGCTAGAGACTGGCCTGAACATTCCTCTCAGTCCGACTGTATAGTCGGATATGTATCAGAATCACCTGGACAACTTTCTTTTTGATTCTTTTGTCCTACTTCTGGAGATGATTTATTCGTTCTAAGGTAGGACATGGGCATGTGTACTTTCAAAGGGGATCCCAGTGATTATGATGGGCATCTCTTGTTAAGAGATAACTGTTCTAGTTACTCATCGCAAGAATTACCTAAAAATGCTTATTTAGAACACAGATTCTGGGCCCCTATTCCAGAGCTAGAGAATGGGAATCCCCAGGGGCGCTGCCCAGGAATCTGCATTTTAGCAAGAGACTTAGATGATTCCTCCATTTACTAAACTGGAAAACCACTGCCTTGGATCAAGCCAAATCTTAGAAATGCTGCTTATTTTCCGTTTGTTGTTGTGGCTTTTCTTAACTGCTTTTACTGAGTGATAGTTATATGAAAAAGCATCATGAAATTGCTTATAATTAAGAGAAATTTTTCTGAAGTATTGGTAACAAGAATAGTTAGAATAGTTGTGTTTCTCCTCAGCAAATCGTTTTGCTTTTCTATATAAACAGTATGAATCATGTTACACTTTAGCAGCAGGAATCTCTGAGCCAAATTTGTGTCCCACTTCTATGTGGAGAAAGGCTTCCTCAGAACTGTTTGAAATTTTCTGCTTACATTGGAGTCAAAGCCACTCAAGGATCAAGTGGTTTTACAGACCGGTTTAATCCTTAACTATTAAAAAGAAATAGCCACCTGTCAAAATATCTGCCCTTTCTAGTGAATTATTTCCTTCTCTATTCAGTGCTTCATAACAGGTGTACATACATTATTGGCCCAAGATGGAAGGAAGGGGTGGTAGTGAGATGCCCTTTCTGGGAGAACAAAATGTACCAGATATGTTTGAAACATACATCTTTGAAAACAAATTAAGCCATAACCACAGTTCACCAGTAGAGGACTTAAGGGTATTCACAACTTGCATAAACCCAAACCTCCCATATATAACTTGCTGGCAAGTTACATATTCCAGGACTTTAGCTGTGAGTTTTAGCTTTAAGTTGGACTGTGATGCCGTCATGGCTTAGTTTGAACTGACATCTATCTTACAGGATATTTCTTGACATGAACACAGATTGACAGGATGACATGTGATGTGGCATTGTTTTAATTTGGTTAGCCACTGATTTTTAATGCGTGGGTTATATTTTACTCCCAAAGCAAAATTCTGCAGCATCTCTGGAATACTACCTGAAAATTTGGGGGTACCATGTCGAAGAAACGCAAATGGGATGATGACTATGTTCGTTACTGGTTCACCTGTACAACGGAGGTTGATGGAACTCAACGCCCACAATGTGTGTTGTGTAACTCGGTATTTTCAAATGCTGACCTCAGACCATCAAAACTGTCTGACCATTTCAACAGACAGCATGGTGGTGTTGGTGGGCATGACCTCAGTACCCTGAAGCATATGCCCACACCATCTGACCAGAACCAAACCGTGAAAGCACTTGGAGTTGCATCTCAAGAGGATACCTTATTACAAGCATCATATCAGTTTGCGTATTTATGTGCCAAAGAGAAGAATCCTCATACAATAGCTGAAAAATTAGTGAAACCTTGTGCATTGGAAATAGCACATATAGTTTTGGGACCAGATGCACAAAAGAAGCTTCAGCAGGTCCCCTTATCAGATGATGTGATCCATTCTAGAATTGATGAAATGAGCAAGGATATCTTACAGCAAGTTCTAGAAGATATCAAAGCCAGTCCTCTTCAAGTGGGTATTCAGCTTGCTGAGACCACGGACATGGATGACTGCAGTCAGCTAATGGCATTTGTGCGATACATAAAAGAAAGAGAGATCATAGAAGAATTCCTGTTCTGTGAACCATTGCAGTTAACAATGAAAGGAAAAGATGTGTTCAATCTCTTCAGAGACTTCTTTTTGAAGCATAAGATAGCACTTGATGCATGTGGCTCTGTTTGTACTGATGGTGCCTCATCTATGTTAGGAGAAAATTCAGAATTTGTTGCTTGCGTAAAAAAAGAAGTACCTCATATTGTGATCACACATTGTCTGTTGAACCCTCACGAACTTGTAACAAAGACATTGCCTACAAAGCTGAGGGATGCTCTGTTTACTGTTGTGAGGGTAATAAATTTCATCAAAGGGCGAGCTCCGAATCATCGCCTGTTTCAGGCTTTTCTTGAAGAGATTGGAATCGAGTATAATGTCCTCCTTTCCCATACAGAAATGAGGTGGCTTTCCCGAGGCCAAATACTTACTCATATTTTTGAAATGTATGAAGAAATAAATCAGTTTCTTCACCACCAAAGCAGTAATTTAGTTAATGGCTTTGAAAATAAAGAGTTTAAAATTCACCTAGCCTACCTTGCAGATTTATTCAAACACCTAAATGAACTGAGTGCATCTATGCAAAGGACTGGGATGAATACAGTATCAGCTAGAGAGAAGTTATCTGCTTTTGTTAGGAAGTTTCCATTCTGGCTAAAGCGAATTGAGAAAAGAAATTTTACTAACTTTCCTTTTCTTGAAGAAATAATTATTTCAGATGATGAAGCAGGAAGCATTGCAGCCGAAATAACACTACATCTGCAACTGCTGAACAGCTCCTTCCATGGATATTTTTCTGTGGGAGATCTTGATGAAGAGAGTAAATGGATATTGGATCCATTTCTTTTTAATCTGGATTTTGTTGATGATGGTTATTTAATGAAAAATGATCTTGCTGAATTACGAGCTAGTGGCCAAATTTTAATGGAATTTGAGACAATGAAGCTTGAGGATTTCTGGTGTGTTCAATTCACAGTGTTTCCAAACCTGGCAAAGACAGCTCTAGAAATCCTTATACCATTTGCCTCAACATACCTTTGTGAATTGGGATTTTCAGCACTTTTACATTTTAAAACAAAGTCCAGAAGCTGCTTTAATATGAGTGATGACATTCGTGTGGCCATTTCAAAAAAAGTTCCTCGTTTCTCAGACATCATTGAACAAAAGTTACAGCTACAGCAGAAGTCACTGTAAACTGCTATGCTTTTTTAATGTATAAGTTTTAATATATTCTTAATTCCACTGTAAAATTAAGCTATTAATTCTGTCTCTTTCCTTTTATGGTATACCAAATCCTATGTTTAAAAAATTTAGCATCTTTAACTTTTAATTTTCACATGAGTCATGTGAAAATATGTTGTAATAAGAAGAATGCAAGCAGCAGAAAAGATTTAAGTACCACTACCTAGTTGATACATAGGATTCTTCTAAGTATCTGTCTGACCTGTGGATGTGATACATTAGAAAAGACACCAGGCACTATAATATCCAGCTAAATGGTGCAGTATTCTAAGGAATGGAGCCAAGAAAAAAAGAGAAGACCTCCCAGAACACCCATTTCATGTTAAGAGTAGAAGTCAAAGGACAAAATGACAGACTGAGTCTTCCCATGTCTGGTTGTTATAGGCAGGTTAATAAAATCTGAAGATGATTATGAAATGTTCTAGTGGGAGAAGGGATGATTCTAGTTTGTGTAGGATTTATTTTTAAATGTATTCTTTAGAGTTAGTCTCACAGTGTCCAATCCTCTAGCTACCATGCTCTAAATATGACATTAATAAATATCCTAATATCCTGTTAGTCACCCTTTGTCTTCTTTTAAATTACATCAGGACTCCAAGTCAAGGAGGCTGCTAAAAAGGCGATTCCAAAGCCTTACGCTAGAGATTCTGACTTGGCAGGTCTGGGATATAAGCAAGAATCCTCATTCTTACCCAGCTTTCCAGATATTCTGATGGAGTTGTTGGTCGTCTGGCCTCATCTTATTTCTTTTACACTTATTTTTCCTTTATCCCAGTTTTTTATTTTATATCTTTGTATATTTTTCTAACATACTTTAAAACTTTTTTTAAAAATATATTTTATTGATTTTTTTACAGAGAGGAAAGGAGAGGGATAGAGAGTTAGAAACATCGATTCAGCTGCCTCTTGCACACTCCCTCCTGGGAATATGCCCGCAACCAAGGTACATGCCCTTGACCAGAATGGGACCTGGGACCCTTGAGTGTGTAGGCCGACGCTCTATCCACTGAGCCAAACTGGTTAGGGCTAGTTTAAAACTTTTAAATGGACCAGAATATGAATAATAAATAAATTGACATGAAGTCATTATAGTAATTAAGGGTCATCAAAAAGTTAGCCCTGGGAGTTTAAGTTGATATACTCTTTCTAAATGATAATTTGGCAAAATATATTTTAATTTAAATAAATTTACATTTTTATTTCAAAACTGTAATGTTTTATCAAAATACTGGATGCTCAAGGCTCAGGAAAAAAACGAGTCCTATAATGAAAAGCTGTAGTTGGCCCTGGTTGGTGTTGCTAAGTGGTGTCAGCCTGTACACCGAAGGGTCGTGTGGGTTGGATTCCTGGTCAAGGGCAGGTACCTGGGTTTCAGGTTCCATACGAATGTGGGAGGCAACCAATCAATGTCTCTCTCTCCCTCCCCCCCCCGCCCCCCCCCCCCGCCTTCCACTCTAAAAAAGTCGATGGAAAAATATCTTTGGGTGAGGATTAACAGAAAAAGAAGGAAAAGCCTCATTCTGCTTCCCACCCAGTTACCTTAACCATTTTTGCTTTACCTTTCTGTGGTTCCACCCATATAGATAAGAAATATGTTTATACCAAACACATATGCCAGTTTTGATTTATCAGTTTTAGAAGTTATATATTGACGCCTCTAGATAATAGGTAAGGATTGAATTTCTAAAGCAGCCATCTCCTGCTACTCTTAATTTTTTTTATTATTATGACACTAATTTTAGTTCCTCTATTGATTATTCATAGCTCTTTGAAGATTTTTCCCTCTAGGGATTTATCGCATGGGGATAAAGAATCGGGGACCTCCACCAAGTTTTATTTATGAGGTGGGTGATCACAGCATTTTATAATAGTGAAAACTTGGGGGGCAGGGGGAACTAGAAGGGAATGGAATGTGACTACCACTTGAAAACTGTAAATTTATATTGTCTACACAAAACTAAACATTATCACCATTCATCAAAATACTTGTGTAAATAAATACATGCCTTCTTTCATTTTAAAATGTAGTTACAAAGTATGTCTTTATTTTTCCTAGTGTAATCTAATGTCAAAAACAGTTGGGAAATTTTCCAAAGGTAATAAAGGAAAAAATCTGAATGAGTATGTATAGTGCTTGATATGTTGGCATGATGAGGCTGGCTCTGGAAGTGTGAAAACTGAGCATTTAAAACAATTAGTTTCTACTGCAACTGAAACTAATGCTCATGCCAGGGTGAAGAACCACTGCAGAAATGATACAGCAATAGGAAGCTGAAGAGGAAGAAACAAGTCCCTTCCTGTAGATTTACACTATCTCTCTAGCATCTCTCATTTGCATAGCCTTACAGAAATCTAGGTGATGAAGAAATGTACTCAATGGGGTTATAATACCAGCATCTCAAAGCAGATTATAGAAAGTATAGAAGAATGGATTTGAAAATGAAAGACAATAATTTAACCAGCACCTTCTACCCCTTTGGCTATTTTAGCATCCATTTAGCCCTTTCTATCCATATTTGAATTTCTATACAATAAACATAACTTTGTGTGGGTTTTAAGGTGCAACTATTCTTTGTACAAATGAGGAGACACAAAGTCTCAACTCACTCAAATTTAGTAGCAGTCCCATTAATCTGTTGCCTAAAAACCAGCCCCAACAACCAAGTTTGGTTTTTTTGGGGTGTGAGGGCAGGTGTAGAGGAGGTCTCTAGGAATAAATCAACTCTGTTAAAATAAACAATGATAACAAACTGGTACAAACCACCCTGAAATTCTTCAGAAACTTGGTTACAAACAACACTACTCATCAGAACTTGTCATGCTTAAACAGGCCAATTTCAGACCCCCTGGCATTAACCCTCTTAGCACATGCCCAGAATGGTCAGTGACAGTCTCAACTTCCAATTCAGTTGAACCACTGTTACATCCCTTGGTGAACCAAGATTTCCAAACCACGAGTTCAGAGCTGCAGCAATGGGAAGCAAAAATTCTTTGAGTTATTAGATACAATAGTCAAAGTCATTCCCACATTTAACCCTTGATTCCTGGACCAATGCATTCTGCCTTGGAAATGAAACAAAACCATACTTGTTGGTTACCAACTCAAAGTACATGTTGCATCCTAGAAGATGGAACCTTATCCTGTTAGGTTATTTTTTCCCAACAGCAGGTGTCTGAGCCTTAAGTAGATCAATCTGTCATTCAAACAGACCAGGTTTTTCTGGGTGATGAAGTACATGACAAGACCAATAAATTACACTGGAAGCAATTTGTTTCCAGACTCTGTTATGGAATAACTGTGTCCACCCTAAAATTCATATGATAAAACCGTAACCCCCAACGTGATGGTATTTTGAGTTGGGGCCTTTGGAAGGTAATTAGGGTTAGATGAGGTCATGAGGATGGGACCCTGGCCGGATGAGATGAGTGCCTTCATTAGAGACAATAGAGAGCTTCTTGTGTCTCTGGAGTACAAAGGAGGTCATATGAACACAGAGAGAGATGGTGACCACTTACAAGCCAAGAGAAGAGGCTTCAGAGTGAAAGTTACCTTGCCATACCTTGATCTTGGATTTCCCAGCTTCCAGAACTAGGGGAAATAATGTTTACTCAGTCTATGTATTTTGTTATGGCACTCTAAGCAGAATAGCACACACTCCTTTGCTAGTCCTTGATGAGGTGCAATTGGTCCTTGATGAGGTGCACATGATACGTGACAGTTAATAAGGTTGGCAGAAGTACTAAAAGCAATCCTTATCCAGATTGTGTGTCTTTTCCAGTGAGAGTGAATTGCTGCCCATTCCGTGATAGAAGGAGTAGAATACAATTAGCCTGCTACCAAGTGCCCATATCAGGGCTCAGTGTTGGTCTCTGCTCTCTGCTGTTAGCAGGTCAGACACTCAGTAGGTCAGTCTTGGTGAGGAGAAGTCCATGTTGATGACCCTGTGAGTAAGCCTCCATCCTTGCCAACATGACCACTCTTTACAGGGGCCTGTTGAGCAATCATTAGGAATGCTGGAGAAAGACTAATAGCTATGAAGTACATCATCGTGTCCTCACAATTATTGAGAGCCTCCTCTGTTAATTTAGGTTCAGCAAAGCCATCAGAAAGTCCCCAAGCCAAAGTCAGCTGTCACAGAAGACCCATATGTGCCTTAGTATTCCTGTCACTCTTGGTTATTTGCTGGGAGCAGTCCAGGTACAGTGATGAATTTCAGAGTGCAGTAGCCAGGACTCACGGGTAATTACATTCCCTATAGTTGTATGATTGCACAGTGTCCTTTGATGAGCATTCACCTGGAGTGCAATAATCTTCCATTCTCTGCCTATTCTGTAAGATCCATCCACATACCTCACCCCCAGACCTTCTTGTCCCTTTTCTTCTAAATCTATTTCAAGTCCCTGGCCATTTATCAAGCTATTAGTAACTGCCTTTGAATACTGGAGTTTAGATTGGTACTCCTGGATAACATTCAGTTCAGTAGACAACCAAATGCACTGCTCAAAGTTCTGCTCCCACTTAAGATTTCCC
This sequence comes from Corynorhinus townsendii, assembly GCA_026230045.1. Lineage (NCBI taxonomy): Eukaryota > Metazoa > Chordata > Mammalia > Chiroptera > Vespertilionidae > Corynorhinus > Corynorhinus townsendii. The sequence goes on along the minus strand of JAPDVU010000006.1, from coordinate 158,517,916 downwards.
TTCATTTTGATCTTTCAGAGACACCTAATGTGGATTGTAAAGTTGTAGCAGTTTTGGCAAAAACCAGTTGGTGCTAGCATATTTGGCGGACTAAACTGAAAACCAGGCCTAAGTTGCTTTGTTCTAGTCAGCTGTTCTTACGGAACTCTCCATGCAGCCAGAGCTATAGATTGAGAAAAAGGAAGCCTTGCAACAAGATGAGGTGTTAAAGCAGTTGGGCCAGCTACTCAGGCAACCTGTTAGTGCCTTCCTGACCTGCTTGATCTCTATCCCTTGAATATCATTTCCACTTGATGACAGATTGTTGCTCTGCACACTCCCAATTCATGGCTTGCTGGGCCACACAGCACCCAGACCCACTGAGCCATTTCTCAAAAGGACAATAGTTATCTTCAAAAGAGGGAATGATTTGCTCCAAAACCCTAGAGGCCCATGCTTTGATTCTCCTTTGTCAGAGCTCCATACAGAATCCCTATTTGCCATGTTCAGGTGGCATTGTACCTTTAGGATCTTTAGTCTCAAGCAGCAAAGTAGTTGGCACCACAGCATGGACTCCCTGCAAGGCCTTCCCTCCACTCAGGACTGGCAGTGTTATGGAAAGTGGGTCAGAGTGGCACATGGAAGTGTGGTAAGTGTTGTCTCCAAAAAGGCCCACCAAGCATTATGCCTCTTGTAGTACGTGATGCAAGGTACGGCAACTTTTTTCACCTTGAACTATTGCAACATGCTCCAGACCACTAGCCCATCAGAAACACCACCCAGGTGGGTGAGCCCCGGAGTTTGTATGGAGTCTGTCTCCCACTCTCTGACTCACATGCATTTTACTTAGGCGTCTAAAATACTTGCTACTGCCTTCTTATCAGAACTAATCTGCATGTCATCAGTGAAGTGGACCAGTATGATGTACTGTGAAAGGTGGTGGTGATCAAAATCTCAGCAGAGTACATTCTGGCAGACTGTTACTTGTTCCCTTAGAATATGCTGCATCTGACCCTACTTATGGGTCTAGTGGCAACAAGGATTTGGGGTAGGTCTTAAGAAGTATAGGCATCTCCTTGAAAGACACCTGCCTCAGGTGAGGTTATTACAGGGACTTCAAGCAAAGGAAGCTTAATCTCAGACATGAGAGGTGAAGGTAAGGAAGGCTCAGAGTGATTTAGGGCAGTGGTCGCCAGCCAGTGGGCCATGGACCACTGGTGTCCGTGAAGTCAGAAAGGTTGGCGATGGCTGATTTAGGGGTGAAGATTTTCAGCTTCATCAGAGGCCATGCAGATGTCTTCATTCCAAGTCTTGGGGACACCTTCCCAACCCTCATTCTAAATGAAAGTTGTAAGCAGTGAATTCAATTTACATTTTATCTGCAACTCTCACAATTAAATATATCTGAATTAGTTGGGTTTTTAAAAATATTTTTATTGATTTCAGAAGGAAGAGAGTTAGAAACATCATAATGAGAGAGAATCATTGATTGGCTACCTCCTGCTCACCCCACACTGGGGACTGAGCCTGCAACCCTGGCATATGCCCTGACCGGGAATTGAACTGTGATCTCTTGGTTCATAAGTCAATGCTCAACCACTGAGCCACACTGGCTGGGCTGTCTCTGAATTTGCAGCTACAAGAGATTTGAGATACCATATTTTTCCGTGTATAAGATGCTCCCATATACAAGACATCCCCACTTTCCAACCCAAAATTAAGAAATCAATGTTTTAAACATTTTGCTGGTTTTCCTCTTAAGGCCTTCTTTTTTGGCATCTTAAGGAGTTGTTCTTCCTGTTTTCTCCAGTGTCTGATCATACACTCAGTGGGAGGAGGTCCACATTCTCTCTCTGCAGCTCTATTTCCATGCTCTTTGCATAGCTGATTATATTCAGTTTGAATTTTGCAGAGTAAGACAATTGCTTATTGGTTACTTGTCTTTTTATTTTTTGACATCTTTATGGGCTCAGAATGCTCAGGTCCCTGTTGCATCTGCACACTCTCCACCTCCAATTACAGCATCAGCTGTTGTCAGTAACAATAAGGCTAGTGATTGGAGGAGGCTGTTTGACAAGATATGGGCAGCTACGCACCCACATGGCTCCCTCCTCGGCTGACTTCGTGTATAAGATGCTCCTTGATTTTCAGTCTAACGATTTTAGAAAAAAATGGCATACACGGAAAAATACAGTACTTCTAGGGACCCCTAGAATCTCTATAGTTCTCTGACTGGGACTTGAGCTGAGATATTAGAGAGCTGAGTGTGTCCTTTTCTTTGTGTATGCACACCGGGGCAGTCAGAAGGAGCCACCTGCCCCAGTCCTTGTAGTCATCATTGTTCTCAGCAGCCACTTGGTCCCCCAGGGCACCTACTTCAGGAGGCTCTTCATCACAGTAATTAATCAGTGCCACTCCATGCCACTGGATACCACATTTCATTTCCATGACAAGGAGCTCAACATTGCATCAAGTCTAAAGACAAACCCCTACACCTGAGAAAATGTCACCTTTGAGGATGTTTCCTGAGACTCCTGGTACAAATTTCTGATCCGTCAAGGTTCAGTCAGGAGACACAAACTTCTCCAGTCACAACAGCTAACAGCTAAAAAATTTTTTTCTAGTCACTAGCTAAATTTCATTTATTCAGTTTAATCATGCCTCGTTTTCTCAGTCTGGGATTTCTGCTTTTCTTCCAAGCCAAAAGGCAGGGTTAGACCCTTTATTTCTAATATTTCCTCCCAAAATGATGCTGGGAAAGCCCTGGTTTCTCTACTCATCCAGAGACTGCTTTTTCTACGCGTGATTCTATAAAGCAGGAGCCTCCAGCCCTTCTTAGTGGGACTTTTTCTCAAATCAAACGTCTGTTCATTTCGGATCCTCACACTGAGTTGTGAAACCTCATCAAGAACTTATTGCATCAGATTCCAAAACAAGGTCTCCCCAACTGAGGCCCTTCAAGTTACATCTGGAAACTAGCTGGATCTTTTCTGGGTCATTTCCCGTTGAATGTGAATCATGTCTATTTTGGTCTGACTTCGTTTGTACTGGGGCTCTAGCTGGCTCAGGGCTTTAACTCTCATGAAACCTTAGACCAGAAAAGCCTCTCAGAACTGCCTGGTTCTTATTTTTCTTCCCAGGAAAACTGCTCTGCCCAGCTAAATGTGTCCTGTAGAAGGAACCTATGGCTGGGCCAGATCTGCACTCACAGCCCAACTCTGCCCCCCACTCCCTGTGTAACCCTGGAAGATGGCCCGCTTCTGTGCCTTGGTTCCTTCAACTGTACAATGGGGGAAATATCTGTCCCAAACTTGGAAGATTGGAACAGCCTGCTCTTAGAAACGTGTGTTTTTTAAATGCAAGTATATAATAATTGAGGGTTTATGATTATTAACTCTAAACTCTCTGCCATATCCCCAGATCCAGCTTATCCATAGAGCAAAGGAAGAATTTCCAAGAAATGGAACACAGCATGTACTTTGTTTTAATCCTCACCTGAGGATATTGGGGTTTTTTCTTAATTGATGTTTAGAAAAATAGAGAAAGAGATGCTTTTTAAAAATTTTTATTGAGGGAAGGGGTGTCCATAATTAATAGACGTTCATGGTTTTAAAAAAATAAACTGTTCCAAAAGTCATACAGTGAAAAATATCTCCCTCTTGCCACTGTCTTCCAGTTCCCCAGTCCAGAGATAATGTCTTGTATCATGGTTTTTTGTACATCCTTCTGGAGCTCGATTATACTCCTACATCCATGCGTTTTGTGTGTTTTCCTCACCTCTTCTTTATTTAACCTGCATGGTAGGAAACGAAGCACACTGTTTTCTCACTGTCTTGGAGATAATTCCATAATAGTACATAGAGGTCTGCCTCTGTTACTTAATTAGTCCCCTATTGCTAGGCATTTTGATTGGTTACAGTCTTTTACCAGTTCAAACAAGGTTGCCAAGATCATCCTCATACTCACGGATAAGTTACAGGAAAGAAAACAGCTATGTCAACAATAAATCGTGTATGTTTTCATTTTTATAAATTTGCAACGCTTTCCTCGCAGTTTAGCTATCATCTTGCTGCATTCTAAGTGACAGCATTCACTCCAACATCGGCCTCTCCATCTACAGCTGTCCCCAGTACTGCGACATTAGCGAGACTGCGCTTGGGAGAATCTCATGCTGGAGAGCCTCCCAGCCCCAAAGCCCCTTGCTGAAAGTAAATATTGACAGCTTGGGTGGTGGCCATTAGCTGTTTGGAATGATTCAACAGCCATTTTAAACACGCATTTCTACCAAAATCGGAGTAAAGAAAGGGTTGAAAAAAGGCAAACCGGAAGGTCTACATTTATTGTAAAAAGTATTACATAGGTCCTTCTTTTTCCTCCATTAACCTCTTCCAGCCCACTCCCTTCCACCCCCTGACCCCTCCGCCCAGGCCCTCACCACCCCATTGTCTGTGTCCACGTTATGCTTCCCATCCACTCTCCCCTGCCTTCCCTCTGAGGTTCAACAGTCGGAAAGTCTACATTTTAATAATGGATGCAAGACAAAATGATCTTGGACTTTATCTTGACTCCACAACTATCAAGTCACTGAAAGTCTCTGGACCTCTTTGTCCATGTGTGTGAAATGGAGACTACAGACCAAATTATTGCCCAGGACCCTTCCTGCTTTGAGATTCTGAAGATTCAGATGGAGTGAAGGTCAGGGGCACTTATCCTCCCAACCTCACTGTATTCAAAAAGCAAGAGATGTTGCAAATCAGTACATTATTAATATCTAAATCGGTGGTACAGTTGGGCAGGGATTTAGACAGTGATGAGTTGGTAAACAGGCTGGGGACTGAAGACAGCCTTGATTTATAGCATTTGCTGAATTGTAACAAACTGGAAAACCATCCCTCTCCATCCCCCACCCCCATTCTTCTGTTTACTCGGCCAGGAAACATTTATTAAATGCTTGCTGGGTGCCAAGTGTGGCACCACTGCCTTTTCCTATACTTTTCATTAACCATTTTCTTATCAGCAAGAGCAGGCCAGGGATTTCAACACGTTACACTGGAGCCCTCAGGGTAGCACATGGAGATTCCTATTCTACCCTAGGAGAGGGGCTATCCTGAGCCCTTTAGATTCCGAATGGGCTCTAGGCATCCTAAGCAGGGTTTCCTCACCTTTTCCATTCCTGACACATCTAGGAACAGACCAACTTACCCAGATGGGGTGGTGGGCGGAGGTCCCCTTTCTAGCCATCCGTGAATCAACACCCTACACTCTATTTCACACGTCATCTTTCATGCATGTGCAGAACTCGCACCTCCCCTACACCCAGACAGGTCTCAGTCACCCCTTGGGGCTCACCAGGAACCTCACTTCCCCAAGCTTTTTCTGACCACCCAGTTTAATACTTAAATGCTTTTCTCTCCTGTAACACTCATTTCACATGAAACTACTTGCACCATCCTTGCTAGACTCTTAAGTTCTTGGAGGACAGGCACCAAGCCTATTTGGTGGATCTCTGCATCTCCAGCACCTAGCTTGGGTACTGACACATAATAGATGCTCATGAAATGTTTGTTGAATGAATGTTTGTTGAGCCCACTAACTTCCTTTTTTTAAAATATATTTTTATTTGATTTCAGAGAGGAAGGGAGAGGGGGAGAGAGAGATAGAAACATCAATGATGAGAGGGAATCATTGATTGGCTGCCTCCTGCATGCTCCCCCGCCCCCCAGTGGGGATCAAGCCCGCAACCCTAGCATGTGCCCTTGACCGGAATCGAGCCTGGGACCCTTTAGTCCGCAAGCTGATGCTCTATCCATTGAGCCAAACCAACTAGGGCGAGCCCACTAACTTTCATCCTCAAATAAAATTTATGTATATTAGTAATAATTCTCTACCTAGTTCAGTGACTTACCAAATACATTTATGGGTGAGTGTCCCAACTTTGGGGGGAAGGACAGTGCAGTAATATCATTATTCTCCCAACTTTTCAGAAAATGAGACACCATCTTTGAAGTAACTGACTTGTCTAAGGTGGAGGAACCAGCATGAGAGTTGGAATGCATACCTGTGTTAAAGGACTGTACACCTTGGGTCACATACCATCTGTTAACCAGAGGCTCTGGCAGCCCAGGGAATACTGGTGGCTAGTGGAAGACAGCAGTGGAAGGAAGAGGGAGAAGCACAAGCCAGGCCTCTGATGACCTTTCTTTCCCCCAGTGTCTGCTTGTTACCCACACAGGTTCACTCCGTGTGTTCTGGCAGCTGGGACCCTAGAACTGGGCCAGAGAGTTGGTGAGGCCAGCAAAGCCTTTTCTTCTGGGGAGGAAGGAGGTGAGGGCTGAGAGGCAGGGGCATCTGCCCACACTGCTATGTATGCGCACACACATCTGGACAAAATCCACACCAAGGCATACATACATATAACACACCGATGGAGCCACTGCACAAACAGGTGCCCACAGATATCGTGCACATACATACTGATACGTGGTTATGCATACTCATATATACATTAAGCATGTACCCAACGCACAGATATCCAGACACTACTGTGTACATACACGCAACTGACATACACGCCGGTTGCACACCAGGCTGCAAGAGTAGACATGTGTATGGACATGTGCATACATATGCACTCATCCATGCACACACACACTCGCGACTCTTACTCTCAAGTACACGCACAGTCAGTACACAGAGAAATGTACTCCATTGTAAGCGTCAAGCCCACACGCACCCTCACATCCACAGCGATGTCAATGCTCAAGCGCAAGCAACAGACACATACCCATACCCTTGCAAAGGCCTGGTAACAATCCCTTCCTTGCACGTACACCTCCAAATACACTGACAGGTTCTACACACGGAGAGATGCATCGATACACCCAAGTTGTCACCAGCGCTTCAAGTTTTTTCCAAACCAACTCGGAAGGGAGAGCCCTGTGCTGCGGGCCGGCCCACGTGACCGGAGAAGGCGCTCCCGCCGGTGACGGGATGGGAAAAGTATGCCTGGGGCGGGCGCCTGGCAGGCTGCTGTCGCCGCTGGAGGCGGGACGCGGGACGCGGAGCAAGCCGACAGCTTGGTCGCTCCCGAGGCTCCTGGACGCGCGGGGCAGCGAGGGTGAGTGTCCTCCGGCTGTCCACTCTCCGGGGAAAGTGCGGGCGGGGAGAAGAGGGGAGGATACGTGGTGCTGGGGCGGGGGGCCGGGTGGGAGGACTGCGAACGCCCCTTGCTTGCAGGCTGCGCAGCCCACGGATTCCTACCTCTTGACCTCCACCTTCGGGAGTATATTTAATATGAATTAACATTTACTGAGCGCTTACTGTGTGCTCCTGGTTTACCTGTGATAGTTTTATACCTCTACCGCTTATTGAGCGCCTATTTCGTGCCAGGCCCTGCCTGCCCTCTGCGCAAGCTGTTTCATTTCCATGACAACAGCTTAACTCCCTCTGCAAAAGAGGAACCAGGCTCAGAGATGTTAATGACTTGCTCAGGGCTGAACACCTGGTAACTGGTGGCAAAGGGATTTGAACCCTGGTGAATCCGAGTCCAATACCCAAGCTAACAATCATAGCTAACATTCATCCAGCGCACTAGCTCATTTACTCTTTACAATTTATATATTATACAGACCCGCAAACTAAGCTCAAAAGGTACTAAAACTGAGATTTGCACCCAGTTCTTCACAACTCCTGTCACTCTCCGTCCTCCCCCAAACTCTGTTCTTTCTCCATCCCCACCGCCACTGCCCCATGCCAGGACTGGGTGGCAGCTGAATGTTGCATGGCCCCCGGGGTCTCCCACCCCAGGCCACTCCCCTAACACCCTGGGTGCTTTGCCCAATCTCAGTGTGGTCCTCCTCTGTTCTCTTACAACAAAACTCCTGCCTAGAGCCTTCAAGAGTCCCCTCCTTAGGCTGGCCATCTCCCGGAGACCCCTCCCCCCCCATTCCTGCCACACAATAGCGTCAACAGTGTCCTATTTATGTAAACCCAAGGGTGGTCCCACCACTGTTTGAAGTCTGTCCTCTCCCATTCTCCCTTTCTACACCCCCCACAGTTCTCCTCTGCCTTATTCTGTTATCTGGATCATGCCCACTTTTCAGCTGCCTACCGTCAGAGCAGCCACACTTTCAGAACTTCACTCCTGCCCTTCCTTCTTACTCCTCAAGTGCAGTGCACTCTGTTTCTTCCCAGAATCTGACTTCCCTCCAGCCCCTAGCAGGGACACCAGTCTTGCCTGCCTTTTAATCCTTCAACGTTAGGATTACCTTTGGTTTTAAATGACATAAAACTAACAATGTTCATCGTAACAAATTCAGACTCTTCAAAAAGGTAGAAAGTGGCCCTAACCGGTTTGGCTCAGTGGATAGAGCGTCGGCCTGTGGACTGAAAGGTCTCAAGTTTGATTCCGGTCAAGGGCATGTACCTTGGTTGCGGGCACATCCCCAGTGGAGAGGTGTGCAGGAGGCGACTGATCGATGTTTCTCTCTCATCGATGTTTCTAACTCTCTATCTCTCTCCCTTCCTCTCTGTAAAAAATCAATAAATTATATGTATTTTTTAAAAATGTAGAAAGTGAAAAAGTAAAAGCCCATATACCTCCTGATTCTGAAAGGTAACCCCTTTAAACAAGATGGTGTGTCCTTTTGGACATTTCATATATCTATATATTTGAGTGTTTATCTTTTTTTAACTCAAAGATAAGCATACTTTACATTCCATGCTGCAACTTGCCTTTTTCACTCTGTGTATCCTGGTCATCTCTCCACATCTGCAGATACAGACTCACTTTGTTTTTGTAACATTGTCTTAGTGTGTCATTGTACCAAGGAATCAGGATTTGGTTCTCAAGTCTGGGGTCTTCTTTGAAGCTACTCGGCCTCCATCAAATATTCAGCTAAGTCCCCCAAGAGGTTACTTCTTTCTGTGCAAATCCCTCCATTCCTCCTATCTTGCTGTTCTTGCTCTCATCTGCATCTGCTGAGTGGACACAGACGACTGGACCTTCTTCTCCACCATCCCAGGATCTGATGATCCCGAATGTTCACTGCGGGGTAATGGAGTGCATACACCCACAGCTTCCCGCACGCCCTCCTCAGGAAGGCCTGCCAACTGGCTTTGCCTCTGTGAGATGAGCTCCTGTTTGGTTTCTGTTCATCAAGTTCTAGTCTACGTGGACTTTTGAAAGGAATTCTATGCTGAATCTTTTTTCAAGGAAACAAGTCTCCATTGGATTTGTGCATTTCTGTAGATGGCTTATTTAGAGAGCTACCCTGGGAAGGTTTATGTACATGGATTCTGTGCCCTGGGCCCAAGTCAACAGGCCTGGCTTCCATCCAGCTTTGACTGGGGAAAAATGATTTATTTTTATTTTTATTTTTTTAGCCTTTCTTTCTCTTTTGCCACATGGGGATGATAGTATCAACCTCTTAGAACTGTGGGAGGTTAAAGGAGAAAATGAACATCAAAGCTTTGAAATAAGAACATACAACATACACGGAGAATTCTCTTTTCCTCTAGATCAGGGGTTGCAAACTCATACCAGTTGGGGCTGTGCATTCTAACCTCCTGTCATATCTCTCCTTGTTCTCACACATTGTTATTATATCTGAATAACACTACTGTCAGTGAGTACTTCCTGTGGGCTGGTTACTGTATTATCTCATTTAAATTCATAATTACTGTATAAGGGAAGCACAGGCCATCAAATTACTCAGGGAGACATTCCTGAAGACCTCATATTATTCAAAGTGGGATAATTCAAAACTCACCTGCAGAAAAAAGGATGGCAGTATTTCCGTTAGCCGATTAGCATAAGGCTATCCTGTGGCTATAGCATAAACACAGTTTACAATGTACAATTCCTGCTGCCTTGCAAGGTCCTTGACAAACTTACACACATAAATTGAACCACAAATATGTTTCTATCATGCAATTTCAAATTCAAACAATTCCAATATGACCATGCAGTATTGTTTTCTCCCCTTTTACAGACAAGGAAACTGAGGCTCAAATAGCTAGAAAATTATCCCTAACCTCTTAACCACCAGACCAGCTCCGTGCTTCTTGAAGGCCAGATCTGGAGAGTGACTTCGAATGTCTGTCAGGGCCTGACCAGAAGTGACTGCATGGAGACCAGCAAACCCAGGGGAGTCAAGGAAAACCTAGCCTTTCCCCCCAACCCTTCAGAGTTCAGACGTTGTTCCTCTGCCTCAGTTCCCAGATCTTTAAGCGCGGTCCCTCTACGCCGTTCCAATGAACCGCCTACCCTATTTTCTTTCCTGTCTCCAGCGCCGTCCTAGCTGCCCTTTGAGAGAGAACCCGTTACAAAGAGAAAGGAGGAGCAAGGCTTACTCCCTGTCCTGCCTAGAGCCTGGTCGTACAAGTATGCGAGGTTGGATCCTCATTAGAACGAGACCCTGTGCCCTACAAGAGCAGCAACCACATCTTTTCATTCCAGTGTCTGGCCTCAAAGGCAATACAAATAGGTGACGTCATTGATTGGGCATCCTCGCCAAGCCATGGTGCCAAGCACCAGCACACATGATGTCTCGTTGGCCTTCTGTCACTTAAAGAGCTAAGCACTAACCCATCGGTTCACCTGTCTTTATGAATCACCTGTATTATGGATCATGGTCATGCCAAGTGGCTCATAGGTGTGGGTCAAGGCAGGGACCCCCACAACTTCCCTCAGCATGGAATGGCTGGGCAGGAATGAAGGCCAAGCCTCACTAGGATGCTCTTCTGGTAGCAACCGACAGGAACACTATTCAAACCAGCTTAAGTGAAAATGGAGAATTTATTCTAAGACTACAGGGGCCTCCACCTGAAATGCCATAGGACTCATGAAGAGGTCAGGACTGTTTTTCATTAGTTCAACTGCAGTTGGTGACAATTAAAATCTGAAACAAGGTCTGAATTTTTGTATCAGGTTTTACTTCCAACACCCATTATCTGCTGTATTTTCAGAAGGACAAGAAATAGTGAAATAAGAATAGGTGATTCTTTTATACCTCTTACCATATGCCAAACCTTATTCTAGGAGCATTATAGCCTCATAACAACCTTCTAACGTAGCTACTGTTACTGTCATCCCCATTTTGGTGAGGACTAGGCTGAGGGAAAGAGGATAAGTCATTTGTAAAAGGCCCCACAGCTAGTTCGTGGGATTTCAACCCAAGCAGCTATGCTTAGAGCAGAGGCAGTAGCTGCCATGTGGCTGTCGGGCACTTGAAATGTGGCCGGTCTGGCCCTAGCCAGTTTGGCTCAGTGGACAGAGCTTCCATTTGTGGACTACAAGGTCCTGGGTTCTGTTCCAGTCAAGGGCACGTACCTCAGTTGCAAGCTCGATCCCTGGTCTGGGTGCAGGTGGGAGGCAATCAATCGATGTGTCTCTCTCACACTAATGTTTCTCCCTCTCCCTTCTACTCTCTCTAAAAATTAATGGAAAAAATATCCTTGGGTGAGGATTAACAAAAAAATTTTAAAATAATAGTAAAAAAGTAATGTGGCCAGTCTGAATTAAGGTGTGCTGCAGGTATAAAATACACACCAGGTTTCTAAGACTTAGTGCCAATTAAAGAATGTGAAATCCTCCTCATTAATAATTTTTATATTCATTACATGTTGAAATGATGATGTTTGAGATATATTAGTCTACCCAACATATATTATTAAAAATTTCACCTACTTTAAAAAAACCTTTTTAACGTGCCTATAAGGTCGTTTAAAATGACATGTGACCTCATGTCATATGCCTGTTGGACAGCACTGTTCAAACACTGTCCCCAGCCCTCTGATCTGCCGCTTGGAGAAGCTGGACACAGGGCTCTGAACTGCCTCGGGCCTCCTTCTCTCAGCTCACATCTGGCCCATCGGCTTCCTTCTTCTCACTCACTGCAGTGCTGGGCAGGTCCAAAGCTTGATGGCTTTGGCCTCAGCCACCCCGAAGCCTGACTCTGGGCCTCACTGCACAGGGCACAGGGCACAGGGCCCAAAGGGATGAGCTCCACATCCTCCACATCACATGCCGCCTCGGCTGGTTCCCAAGGATTTGGGGTGATAATACAGTGGCCACCAGACTGACTGCTGGTGTGCTCTCGTGAGTGCCACGAGACGAACCTCATGAGATCCTGGCTCCTCAGACCTCACTAGGTCATGGTTTGGCCTTGGAAAGAGAGAAAACAAATATTTTCTGGGCCTTTTGACAAGTGGATCCCATGACTTCTAATGGTCTGTATTTTGATTCTGGATGCTGGAGTGTTACCAAACAGGCATCGATGTGGGGACCCAAGGAAAGGGGGCATGGGTGAGCGCTGTGTGAGCCACTGCTGCAGCTGCTCCAGACAGAAAACAATATCCTTGGGCGAGGGTCTCAGCTCTTCTAGTGAAGCTAGACAAGGCTGTTTCCAATTTGCTTCCTGGAATTCAGGAAGGGGCTGGGGTGTTTGTCATTATAGAACCTGCACTCCCATGAAAGCCAATTTTTGGAGCATTTCATCTGCAAGCAGGCTCCACCCCATTCCAACCACCAGCCCTTCCTTGCCCAGTTGGGTCAGATTCAGGTATCCTCTCCTAATCACCACTAGGCCTCCCTGTGAAATATTCCAGGGGGCCCCTAGTGTGAGGTCAAGGCTGTGTGCTGTTAGTTCAGCTGCAGTTGACGGCAATTACAATTTTAAACAAGGCCCTAACTTTTGTATCACATTTTGCTTTCAACGTCCATTATCTTGTTGGATTCTCAGAACAGCCCTGTAAGGCAGTCCGGGTGAGTATTATTATCTCCACTTGGTAGGTGAGGAGATGGAAGCCCAGATAAGAGGAAATGACTTTTCCACAGTCACATGATCAGTGAGTTATGGAGCTAGGACATGCACCCAGTCTTCCCAGTCAAAGCCCAGTTATCTCCCTGGGCTTCCCTCAGTAGCCAAGTGTGGCTTTGTTATCTGCACGTTCACTAAAACCTTTGGATCCTGTTGCTCTTTATGTGAGTGACCATTTCATTCGAGGCTGGAACAACTATGAGTTGAGCACTTACTGTGTTGGGGGTGGGCACTGTCCTAGACTCTGGTGACATTGTTACAGAAGACCGGAAAAAAACCAAGCCATGCTTCAAGAAAGGGAGTTACATTTTATTAAGTGCAGGGCCAGAGAAAAATGTGCCTTTCAAATTCTGGGGCCCCCCACATGGAGGAAACTTTTTCTATTTATACTTTTCCTAGCTCTTTTGTCTCCCAAATTCGGAATGAGACTTCCGGGCTTTCTGGGAAAGAAGGCCTGTGTGCTGGGAAGGGGCCATGGGACCATATCTCAAGGCCTGGCCTGGTGTCAGCACTGACAACTCTGTCTGGGGCATAGTCCACGGCCTCTCTGGAATGGAAGTAGTCTTATTTTCCTTATTATTTAAGCAAGCAAGCGTTTACAGAAGCCAAAATAGCAGGGTTAAAATTTCAAACAGCAGTTTTTATGTAAGATGGATGCTTCATTCCCCACTCGTTTTATGTACATGAGTCAAATCATTGACTCTTTTGGGTCATTGTTGGCAAGGGAGTTATATTGACCCCTCAGGACTATAAGCTTGATAAGAATTAATTCTCTGCTGAATAAAGTCAGTGGGCCTGTTTATAAGATAAGGGCCCAGAATGAGGGCCAGGACTTATCTTTAGAGGGTCCAAAGAGTACTGGATTCTATTTTGCTTGGGCTGTCTTAAGCCAGGTGTGATGAAGCCACATCAGGATCCCATCGACGTTGACTGCTGTGGGGGTGGTCCTTTCCAGGTAGGAGTCAATCCTTGCGTGGCAAATTTCTTTATGCAAAAGTCACCAGGGTGGAAGGATGGACTGGATCAAAAGTTGGCATAGGAAGAGTAACTTGGACATGCTTCTGGACTGCTTTCTGGGTGGATTGTAAAGCCTGTAAGAACTTGAGTAAAGATTGGTTATGGATTTCAGCTTTTCTAGATTGGGTTTCTATGTAAGCTGGTGAGATGGGTAGGTCAGGGTTTGGAAGAGTCACTAGAATCTGTAGAGGCCCCACTGGTTTTAGGGCAGCCTCCCAGACTGCTTCATCTGCAGCCTCATTCCCTCTTGCTTCCGGGGAGTCCCGTTGTCTCACATAGGTAGAGATGGAAAGACTTAATTACATCTGGTAGTGCTAGTTGGCCCATCATCCTTGCTCTGCTCATATCTGTCTAACTGCCTAATATATTACCTCAAGGATCCTGGCTCTGAATTCTTTTGGGGAAAATGGATGTCAGTGGACTCTTCTAGCTACTTCTTGCTGAGGTGGGTCAGAGGTTTCTCTCAGAGCCAAGAGATCCTTGCTGTCTGTCAGAGGGACAACGAGGTATGGGCACAGAAGGAGGTGGGCTTGTGACCTGGCAGAGACAAACTGTAACAAATGGTTTGGTGGAAGGGAAAGAAAACCTTTCAGTTTTAATAACTTCTATTAAAATAGAATTTTTCTCCTCAAAATTACCCCCATGTTTATCAAAAGAGCCAAATCAAGACTAATTTATCTATTGTATTTAATTTGGCCTGATTGTTTGCATAACCATAACAAGAATGGTAACTGACTACCTTTGCTGGAATTTCATGATTGAATCTTAATGTGCCCCTAATGTGCCCCGTAGGGCCAGGAAGCCAGGCCATCCAGCTGCTGTCAGGCCTGCCTGTAGTATCTGCTGAGTTAGGTGAAGTCAATTGTATTCATGCATAATTTACCTCCTCTGATCTGCAAGGTGAGATTATTCAGAACTCAGGCCTGGCAGCCTTGCTCAAGGCCCAGATGAGGGTCCCCAGAGTTTCTACTGGCAGACCATATTCCAGTAGAGTCAGCAAAAGACAGACGACAGACAACCTTCTCATGTCGGTCTGGGTGGAGGGCCCTTGGGAAGGAACTGGGGGGCAGGGTGCCCTGAGGGTAGGGGAAGTGGGAGAAGAAGGAAGGCTGCTTCCCTGCCACTTCAGGCTGGGGCCCTTTGTGCCTAATGGTTTCCCAGAACATGTGTATTTATGAAGCATTAGCTACTTATCGGAGAGATGAGTTAAGGGACCAGGCAAATTACAACCAGAACGAAGAACTCCATCCAAGCTTAGCACCTCATGATTCTGTGTTTGGGGTGTAACCGTGGAACATTTTTTCCCCTGCAGCAGGAAGGCTGTCATGCAGCCTGCCCTACTCAACTCACACCAGAAAGGACCATTTAGGAACTAAGATAATTTTTAAAAGATGAGGAAGGACCAATACTTTTCTGTAATCAGTTGAATGGACATTTATAGAGCACCTGCTGTATGTAAAATATTTGCACATTCCTCCCTGGAGTTGGGGTGGGGGCCCTGTGCTGTGGGAGGTCAAAAGGAAGAAGGGGTTAGATCTGGTTTGGATTAGAAACAAAAACAAACAAACAAAAAAAAACGGGAAGGGAGGAAACTTACTTAAATCCGAGAGTATGGGTGCCCTTTTTGATTTAGGCCACTGCCTTGATGTCCCTTTGCTGTGGATGTTCTCAAATACTCACGAATCAAGCAAGTATTTCTTGAACACCCACTGTGTGCAAGACAGTTGGAAGCCCCAGGATATAGCAGGTTAGCTGCGGGCCCGCTCCCAAGGGGCTTCCGTTTCCATGGGAGGCACATGGGAGAGGCAGCAGGCCCAGTAAGCAGGTGAACAGGCAAATACAGCCAATACGGGTGGGCTTGCAGGGCTGAAAGGACACCCGCAGGGAGCTGGGGTCCAAAGAGAGGGCTGGGCAGGCCTTGAAAGAAGTGCTATTTAAGCCGAAACAAGGGATAAAGAGCCAGCATGCCAAAGGGTGGGGCCCAGGATTTCAGAAAGCGGGGCAGGATGGAGCTTGGTCTAATGGAGAAGGGGTGTCTGGAGGAGCGGTGAGAGGTGAGGAGGAGATGGGGGTGGGGGTCGAGGGGCGTCATTTAGGGCCTCTTGGGCCACATCTTCAGGGGTTCTGATACGCTCTTTGCAGCCCGCAGCCAGTGGAGTAAGATCATCCAGGAAGTGATGAGACTGAGCTGTGCTTTTCAAGGATCCCTCCGCTTCAGCTGGGAGAGTGCGGGTGGGGGAGCGAGCGAGGGAGGAGGTCCTTGCCAGGTCCAGGCATGGACTGAGCTGATGGCCTCCGGGTGTGCTCTTGGTTCGGCCCCTGGAAATACCTCGCTAACACTCGGAAGAGGCTCATGGTGGAGAGTCAGAGCCCAGTAGGCGGCCCACCCCCTCCCAATCATCTTGGCTAAGCCCAGTGCACATCTCTCAGAGAACAGGAGGTTCTCTCCAAGCATGGGGATCCTGAGGGATGAAAAGCATCAGGCTTACATTTCCAAAGTCGTGTGTGTGTGTGTGTGTGTGTGTGTGTGTGTGTGTAAAATGATAAAATACACAATATCAAAGAAATCTCTTTATTGCTCTCTGTAGCTTTGCCACACACTTCAAGGTCTCTTCTATAATTTGGGATATTCAGGAGGAAAAATCAAAGAAACGCTGACATAATGGAAAGCATGTGGACATTAGGGTCAGCCAAACCCAAGTTCAAATATAGCTCCTGCCATGAACTGGTTGTGTAAACATGACCAAATTGGCCTCTCTGAGCTTCACGTTCCTCTTCTATAAAACAGGAAGAAACACCGGGAGAAGGGAGCAAGGTGCAGTGGATGAAGGGTGGTCTTCAGAGCCCCTTGGACACGGGTTCGAGTGCTGTCCCCCCTGCTCCGATTGTGTGACTGCGGGTAAGTCGTTTTGAGTTCTCGGAGCCTCTGTTTCTCCTTCTGAAAACCGGAACAATCCGTTTTCCAGATCCGGTCGGATTTATTAAAAACTTCACAGAAGAGAATCCCGGTAAAGAGCGTCACTCAGTGACTGTCTCCGCTCCCCTGTCACGGAAGAGGCTGGATGAGACCGTTCCGTGGGGCCCGCCCCAAGTTTGTGACTCTGAATTTCTTTAAAAGACCCTGGAAGACTTAACCTCTCTGGATTCCTTGGAGCCATGGCACACCACCCCAGGTTTTCTCACCCCTTCAGTATGGAGAGCAGACTGAGGGCCAGACCGGGAGCGAGCGTGGGCGCACAGGCTGGGGGCGGGCTATTGGAGCCTTGTTTTCCTTGGAGGTGCCCTGGGGCCAAGGAGACTCTCCTCTCCCTCCCTCTAGATTTGGAACCAGAATCTAGTCACCCCGCCTTTATTTCCAAAACAGTTCCTGGCACCGGTGGGAACCTCCAGGCTCCAGCTCTGAGAAATCCCTCGCTCCCTGCCGGTTCCAGAGCCCCGCTCCTCCACCTGCCAGGCGCTGGGGCCTGCCCTGGCCCAGCTGTCACTGAGCATTATTCTCCCTACTGTTCACAGAGGCGGGCATGGGCGGGACAGCAGGCCCTCCTCCCTCTTGCCCAGCATGCGTGACTGAGAGTGGAGGTCAGAGAGAGGGGATGGGAACTAAAGCCCATGGCTCCCCTCTCTCCTGCCTGTCTTCATCCAGCTGTTCACAGGACGCTCAGCGCGCCTGGGAGACTGGCTCCCACCACTTCCTTCCTCTCTCCCTTGTCCAAAATGACAATTTCCTAACCCAGTTCAAACCTGCTTCAAGAATTCAGTTTCTCTTCGGGGAGCCCAGATGTGTCCCAGCTGATAAGTCACCCTGACTCATTTCCCAAGATTCTCAGCAAGTCAGCAAGGGAAGGAGATGGGGATCCTGGGGGCTGGAGGTTGTCTAGGGAACCGTTTTCCAACAGCACATCATGAGTGTAACACTTCCCCAGCATTTGCCCCATCTGCCTACCACCTCTGCTATCACGGATGCTACCCATGAAGAGCGTGCGTGACACCAGCTACATCATACCGCAACTTTATTTTTTAATATATTTTTATTGATTTCAGAGAGGAAGGGAGAGAGGTAGAAACATCAATGATGAGTGAGAATCATTGACTGGCTGCCTCCTGCACACACCCCACCAGGGATCAAGTCCATAACCTGGGCATGTGCCCTGACCGGGAATCAAACCATGACCTCCTGGTTCATAGGTTGATGCTCAATCATTGAGCCACACTGGCTAGGCTGTGCCACACATTTGAAGGAAATCATGGATCATTTCTCTCTGTGCAAAGCTCCCCCCAGCCAGCTGTCACTGGGCCATAAGTCCGGCTAATCCAGAGTTTGATGGTGTGATGATGAGTGCCGCACCCCAAGACCACTCCAAGGTATATTCTGGGCCCATGACTCACCTCATCCATATACACTGAGTGGCCAGATTATTATGATCTCTGAACGCATAATAATCTGGCCACTCAGTGTGTGTGTGTGTGTGTGTGTGTGTATTAGAGGCCCGTGGTTCATGAATTCGTGCATGGGTGGGGTCTGGCCATCCTGACCAGGGGAAGGGGACATGGGTGGTTGGCTGGCCTGCCTGCTGGTCAAACTCCTGGTTGAGGGGACAATTTGCATATTAGCCTTTTATTATATAGGATATACACTGAGTGGCCAGATTATTATGCGTTCAGAGATCATAATAATCTGGCCACTCAGTGTATAGACTCAAGACATTGTCCAGCTACTTGTATGTGATGTAGGAGAGAGCAAGAGTCAGAAATATAGTTTCTCCCAGCTACCTCCTCCCCCTCCTTTTCCTCCTCCTCCTCCCCCTCACCCCCCGTGCCTTTCCAACTGACCCCCAGTTCGCTCAGCGGGACTCACCTGCTCACAGCTCTCTTGCCTCCTACAGGTGACCACCATGATCCCCTGGGTGCTCTTGGCCTGTGCGCTCCCTTGTGCGGCCGACCCTCTGCTTGGTGCCTTCGTCCGCAAGGATTTCCAGAAGGGCTCCCCTCAACTTGTCTGCAGCCTACCTGGCCCCCCGGGTCCCCCCGGCCCCCCAGGAGTCCCAGGGCCCTCAGGAATGGTGGGAAGGATGGGCTTCCCCGGCAAAGATGGCCAGGATGGCCAGGACGGGGACCGGGGGGACAGTGGAGAGGAAGGTAAGAGTTTAGGGGACATGAATATAAATATTTTCTATATAATCATTGGCCAAAAATGTTGTTTTGAGAGAAATGCACATTTTATGAAACATGGGTCTTAGGGACCAAGAGGCGCTCTATAGGAAACATTCTGCAGGGTGTGCCAAGTGTATTTAGCGTGTGCTTGCTGTGGGCCAGGCGCTCTTCTAAGCACTCACATGAGTATGGAAAGAGCGTTGTGGTTTCCTTTGAACAAAACACGGTTCTGCTGCCTTCTCTTTCCTCTTCACAGGGTATTTTAGAGACGTTTTCATACAGGGCACATAAATCTGCCTCGTTTTTAAAAACTCCTGCATAGAATTGCACGATATGGATGGACCATCACTTTTTCATCTTTTTCCTTTGGACGGGCAGTTAGTCGTTGTTCCCAGCGTTTGCTGTTGGAAGCGGCCCTGCACTAACCACCCTTGCACATGTGTGCAGGGATCTGGGCACTAACCAGGGACTGCACTAAGATCAATGTTTTGAGGTCAAAGCCTTCTTCCAATTCTCTCCTCAACCCACGACCAGCACAGCCCATCAAAGGATTATTCTGCCCGACAAACCGGACTCTTCCTTAGAAGGCAGGAAAGGAAAAGGCTGTGGCCTGGCTGGCATGCTCAGTGGTTGAGCCTCGACCTATGAACCCAGAGGTTGTGGTTCAATTCCCAGTCAGAGCTCATGCCTGCGCTATGGGCTCGATCCCCAGTAGGAGGCGTGCCGGAGGCAACCGATCCATGATTCTCTCTCATCACTGATGTTCCTATCTCCCTTTCCCTTCCCCTCTGAAATCAATAAAATATATTTTAAAAAAAGAAAGAAAAGAAAAAGAAAAGGCTGTGAATTATGTTAGTTTTGCCCTGATCCTCAATGATTCCGGAAGGTAAGCATTACTGTTCCCGGTTTCCAGATGGGACTGGGACACGTGCCCCAGGTTCCACCGTCAGGATTTGCACCCATTTCCAGGTGGCTCCGTTGCCCTCTTGTTCTTCCCATTACCAAAGGCCTGTGCTCCCAAGATGGAGAGCCAGGGCCCGCAGCCTCTGCTAGTTCTCTGAGGCCCCTTCTTAACACCAGCTGCTCTGTCTTCCAGGTCCACCTGGCCGGACAGGTAACCGGGGAAAACCAGGACCAAAGGGCAAAGCCGGGGCCATTGGGAAGGCTGGCCCTCGCGGCCCCAAAGGGGTGAGTGGTGCCCCAGGGAAGCACGGCACACCGGGCAAGAAGGGGCCCAAGGGCAAGAAGGGGGAGCCGGGCCTCCCGGGCCCCTGCAGCTGCGGCAGTGGCCAGGCCAAGTCAGCCTTCTCGGTGGCGGTGACCAAGAGCTACCCACGGGAGCGGCTGCCCATCAAGTTCGACAAGATCCTGATGAACGAGGGCGGCCACTACAACGCATCCAGCGGCAAGTTCATCTGCAGTGTGCCAGGGATCTACTACTTCACCTACGACATCACGCTGGCCAACAAGCACCTGGCCATTGGCCTGGTGCACAACGGCCAGTACCGCATCCGGACCTTCGACGCCAACACAGGCAACCACGACGTGGCCTCGGGCTCCACCATCCTGGCTCTCAAGCAGGGTGACGAGGTCTGGCTACAGATCTTCTACTCAGAGCAGAATGGGCTCTTCTACGACCCTTACTGGACCGACAGCCTCTTCACAGGCTTTCTCATCTACGCCGACCAGGAGGACCCCAATGAGGTGTAGACAGGCCGGCGCCCTGTCTCCAGGGCAGGCATGCACTCCTGGTCTGGTGCTTACAGAGCGAGACCCCTACATTGTCTGCTGGGGCTGGGAGTCGGGAGCTTCTGGACTCAGGCCGACCTCCTCTGCCCCCTTTTTCTCCATCATTAAATCCAAGCTTTTTTATTCATCTTCCCATTTCTCCATTCACTAATTTTTTCTTTTTAGTACCTACTATGTGACAGGCACCAGGCTATACTCTGGAAGGTACCACAGTGAACAAGATAGACAGAGGCTTTGGCCTCATGGGGCTTACATTCTAGCAGGAGATAACAATTTACACATAAACAAGCAAGTAATGTAATTATTTTTTTAAATATATTTTACTGATTTTTTACAGAGAGAAAGGGAGAGGGAGAGAGAGTCAGAAACATCAATGAGAAAGAAACATCTGCCTCCCACACACCCCCCCACCGGGGATCCACTGAGCCAAACCGGTCAGGGCAAGTAATGTAATTATTGTGCCAGGATAGAAATGCACACGCCATGGCCAAGAGTAATCAGAATAACAGGAGACAGGGAAGAGGTGGAAGTTTGTTTTTGGATTCCATCTTGTTAGGTTCACTTACATGCAATAAAGTCTACACATCTTAAAAGGACAGCTAATGAATTTTTATATATGTACACACTTTGTAAGCTCCGTGTAGATTAGGAACAGAGTATTTCCAGCCTCCCAGCTACGCAAGGATCTCTTCAGTCCCCTCCAAGTCAGTCCCAGGAAGAAGTTTTGTTTTTGTTTTTTTTAAGGAAGAAGTTAATTTTTAAAAATATATTTTTATTGATTTCAGAGAGGAAGGGAGAGGGAGAGATAGAAACATCAATGATGAGAGAGAATCATTGATCGGCTCCCTCCTGCATGCACCTTACCTACTAGGGATCGAGCCCACAACCTGGGCATGTGCCCTGACCAGAAATTGAACTATGAACTCCTGATTCGTAGGTTGATGCTCAACCACTGAGCCACACCGGCTGGGCTACTTTTTAAGCTGAGCACTAAAATAGGAGAGGGAGCCGTGCAGAGAGCTGAGGGGAGGGGTCTTCTGGCAGAAGGAGCTGCAAGTGTAAAGGCCTTGACATTGGGAAGAGCTTGGCATAGCTGAAGGCCAGTGGGATGGAGGGAAGTGACCAAGGAGATGGAGGCATGAGGTGAGAGGCTGGAAGGTTATACAGAACCTCACAGGCTGTGGCAGAGTTCATTCTGCTCAAGAAAGCTTGTCGGGATGCGGGAATGAGCGTGACATTAATGCAGGGGTAACCTTGAATCTGCTCCATGCATGACTCAAGTCTGTCTCACCCTGAAGCAGTTGATTGTTAGAGATCACCTGCAGGCCCACCTGCCAATCAGTGAGATACACCAGGCTATCCTCGCCTGCTCCAGAACTGCAGCTCTGAGATGGTGGTAGCATGTAAATGAGTCTTGCCCCTGCCCCGGGGTTCCAGTGTGCAGGGAGCCAGGGACAAGAAGCCACAGCACAACATGGCAGGTGGGGAGAGGGCCCACAGGTCACTTGCTGGGGAGAACTTTCTGATGGAGCCACAGATCCCTGCAGATGGCTCTCCCTGGCCTCTGGCAGGAAAGGAGGAGCCAGTGGGGACCCCGGGAACAGGGAACCCTGCTTAGGGTGGTCGAGGAAGGGGTGGCCCCCTCCATAAGTAAATTGGGATTTATTTAAAATAACTCCATTCTCCCTGGGCCACCAAAAGTGTGGGGTTAGGATGCATCTGAGAAACCCAGGAAGGGGCCTGGGACCCAAACAGATTCATGTGTAGGTCGGGGTCCTGCCTGGCACCCCTGTGGGGAGGGGCCAGCTTCTGAGTTTGAGCAGGAATCTTCGGGAACAGTTCTTTTTACTTTCCCTTTATTTAACCATTTCTTCTTCTTTCCTCCAGGGAGGTAGGCATCTGAAGGCAGTGAACTTACGTCTTTGTAGCCTGGGTAATAAATCCAGCCTGAGCAAGACGAGCAGGGACCCAGAGCTCTGTGGTTGCCACTGCTGGGCCTGATCTAAACCTATGTTCCTTTGTCACGCCACCAGGGAATCCCCAGGGCTGAGGAGAGGATGGGGGGATAGTCAGCATTCATGGTGGGGGGTGGGGCAGATGGAGGCAGAGCTTGCAGGAACCTGGGCTGGGGTCTTGTCTCAGGTGGGTTTGTGGCAGGTGGGCAGAAGCAGGTGCCACAGCTTAGAGGGTCTCTGGTAACCAGCTGATGGCAAGGAGGAGGGCTGGTTTATCCACTCACACTGCTGAGGTGGCTGCCTCCTTGGTAACCACTGGAGTCCTCAGGCTGATGATGCAGGAAGGAGGCCCAAACGAGGAAGGGGTCCCAAAAAGGGGCCTTTCCAGACACATGGCGGGGGGGACCAGCCCCATACTGTGAGCTTCAGCAGACAGGTCTACCTTTAGGCCTTCACATTTGCAGGCATTGACAAAAACCCAGAACCCAGTGCACCTTTGTGCAGTAAAATCGCCCTTGACCCCAGGGTCATTTCTCATAAGGGGCATGTTTTGAAAGGCAGCCATAGTCAAAGATAAACTCAGCTCAACACTAAAGTGGCAAGGCCAGGTTTTAATCAGTAGTATACTATTGCAACAGTATATAGGGAATATGTAATATATAAATTGCAATAATACGTCTATAGGGAAAAGAGTGCACCGTAAGCTCACTTTATACAAAGGTATCTGGGTATTTTAAAGGAAGAGTAAGGGAATAAGAAGAGGAGCAGAGGGGCACTCTGCCAGGTCAGGGAAGAGAAAACTTACAAAAATACAGGAAGGGGGATTGATCTTATCAAATAGGTCCTCCTCTCCCGCGGAGACAGAGACCGGGAGACGGGGTGCTAATTCAGATGTTGGCTAGAACAGACGGTGCATTCTTCTCGCTGGCTTGAGTTTTTTCAGGCAGCCACTTTACGGGTGGGTTGGATCATCCTAGGACTGCAGCCTTGAGCTGTTAGAAACCATGTAAGTGTTTGTTGGCGTCTTTATAAGCCAAGGTTGACAGGTCTAGTCAAGAAGAGGGCTCAGGAGAGAAACCAAGATGGCGGCATAGGTAAGCACCTAAACTGGTGCCTCGCACAACAATTTCAAAACTACAACTAAAAGACAGAAGGGACACCATCCAGAACCACAGGAAAGCTGGCTGAGTGGAAATTCTACAACTACAAGGAAAGAGAAAAGCTCACAGAGAACTGGAGGAACGGCAAAGGGTTGAGGTACGGCAAAGGGTCTTTGTGCACGCAGAGAGGAAGGGCAGCTGAGAGCCTGGCTGACTTTCTCTGGCGGGAGGGGGAAGGAAGCCCCCGACTGCACTGAACCCCAGTTCCGTGCGAAACCCCATGGACCCAGACTCATACAGGGGGAGTTTGGACTGTCAGGTAGAGAGAAAGGCACTCGGAGACTCAGAGATCCGAGGGAGGGGTTGGGGGGGGGGAGCCGCGGTGGGCAGGGATCTGGAGGTGCGTGCACGCCAGTGTGCACAAAGACTGCGGAGGTTGCCATAGGCTTTCCCTAGCAGAAGGGAGTTGGAAGCTCCTGAATGCAATGAACCCCAGTTCTGACTGCACTGAACCCCAGTCCCAGGCGAGCCCCTGGGGACCCACGTTCTTGCGGGGGGGAATCTGGACTCTCGGGTGGAGGCTCGGGAGCCAGGGAAGCCAGAGGTCTGGAGGCGCGCCTGTGCACACAAGGGCAGGGCTGACGGGAAGCCAAGACTGTCTGCTCTGCCCTGAGACTCCACCCTATCCAAGCTGAGCACAGAGGCTTTTGCAATTTGGCAAGTCTAATCCTATAAGGCTGTCTCCAGCACCAAACTACTCCCAGCGTAGACACAGCTGATCCTCACAGCCAACTGGCCTGGAGGTCAATTCCTCCCAGTGATACCAACAACAATCAAGACTTAACTACAACAAGGCTGTACACACAGTCCACAAAGGGGTGCACCAAGAGTGTCCACCTCAGGTAAGTGGGAGGCCGACCCACTGGGCCATATAGGAAACCTAGCACACAAAGCTACCCTACCAACTCAGGGAAGCAGTGAAAATGTGGCGACAAAGAAACAGATCACAAACAAAAGAAGTGGAGGAAAACAAACGACTGGATATGGAATTCAAAACCACGGTTATAAAGCTTTTCAAGAATATCCTAGAAAAGGCCGATAAATATAATGAGACCCTCGAAGATATGAAAAAGGACCAACTAGAAATTAAACATACACTGACTGAAATAAAAAATATTATACAGAGACCCAACAACAGACTAGAGGAATGCAAGAATCAAGTCAAAGAATTGAAATACAAAGAAGCAAAAAACACTCAACCGAAAAAGCAAAAAGAAAAAAGAATCCAAAAAGTTGAAGATAGTGTAAGAAGCCTCTGGGACAACTTCAAGCGTACCAACATCAGAATTATGGGGGTGCCAGAAGAAGAGAGAGAGCAAGATACTGAAAACCTATTTGAAGAAATAATAACTGAAAACTTCCCCCACCTGGTGAAAGAAAAAGACTTACAAGTCCAGGAAGCACACAGAACCCCAAACAAAAGGAATCCAAAGAGGACCACACCAAGACACATCATAATTAAAATGCCAAGAGCAAAAGACAAAGAGAGAATATTAAAAGCAGCAAGAGAAAAACAGTTAATTACCTACAAGGGAGCACCCATACAATTGTCAGCTGATTTCTCAACAGAAACTATGCAGGCCAGATGGGAGTGGCAAGAAATTTTCAAAGTGATGAATAGCAAGAACCTACAACCAAGATTACCCAGCAAAGTTATTCAGAATTGAAGGGCAGATAAAGAGCTTCACAGATAAGAAAAAGCTAAAGGAGTTCATCACCACCAACCCAGTATTATATGAAATGCTGAAAGGTATTCTTTAAGAAGAGGAAGAAGAAAAAAGTAAAGATAAAAATTATGAACAACAAATACATATCTATCAACAAGTGAACCTAAAAATCAAGTGAATTAAAAACCTGAGGCACAGAATAAACTGGTGAATATAATAGAATCAGGGGCATAGAAAGGGAGTGGACTGATAATTCTCGGGGGAAAGGGGTATGGGGGGTGCAGGAAGAGACTGGACAAAAATCGTACACCTATGGATGAGGACAGTGCAGGGGAGGTAAGGGCAGAAGGTGGGGTGGGAACCGGGTGGAGGGAACTATGGGGGGAAAAAGGAGAAACAATTGTAATAATCTGAATAAAGATTTATTAAATAAATAAAAAAAGAAATGGGAAAAAAAAAAAAAGAAGAAGAAGAGGGTTCAGAGGAGCCAGGCTGGAGTTTGAGCAATGAGCGAGCGTCTTTGTCCCCGTCCCCTTCTGGAGAGAGCCTGGGACACTGATGCCTCGGGTATCACAGTGCACAGAGCACAGGCCCGCTCTGCTGAGTCCCCCCTGGCCGGCCGGCAGGGCCTCAGGGCTCATCAGACAAGTGAGGGGGGTTGCATACATCTGGGAGGGTCTTCCCATGCTGACTGCTGGGTTGGACTATGACCACGGGGACGCAAATGAGGCAGTCACCTAAAGGGTGCCCCAAACCTCAGCAATATTGTAATGTAATATTTTAATACATCGAAACTAATGCAGAAAATCGCTGTGGTGAAGAAACTATAGAAATTTTAAATAACGAGGAAGTCTGACAGCTGGAATTAGGACGAGGCAAGGGAGGCGGAGACTGCAGCAGTAGTGTGGGACCCCTGGGCAGCCAGGCCCTCGGGTGGAAATTCTCTTTCCATGTCCTGCCTGTCATCTTCCATTATTCCACCAGGGGGAGCATGCCTACTACGCAAACCTTCAGTCCTAAGGCTTACTGGCTGAAAGACCTACCCTGATCTCATCTCCAGGCTGTTTTCAGGGCCAAAGACAAAAGAGAGGGAGAGGAAGAGAGGGAGGGAGACATTCTGGCCCATTGTTTGAAGCGACCGTGACCTTTTTCTGGGGAAAGAACAAAAATTAAACACAAGAGCTGCGACTAGCCGGTTTGGCTCAGTGGAAAGCGTGTTGGCCTGCGGACTGAAGGGGTCCCAGGTTCGATGACCATCAAGGGCATGTACTTCGGTTCAGGCTTGATCCCTGGCCCTGGTTGGGGCATGTGAGGAGGCAACCAATCAATGTGTCTCTCTCACGTGGATGTTTCTCTGTCTCTCCCTCCCTCTCCCTTCCATTCTCTCTAAAAATCAGTGGGAAAAAAACATCCTCAGGTGAGGATTAACATAAAATAAAAATAAACTCCAGAGCTGCACGTCTTCCTAGCCTTTTCATTGAAGGGATTTTGCACACCCTTCTAAGTTGCAGTCACAGCTGGTGTAGGGCAGGAATATAATAGCTGTTGTCAGAGAAACGGAAAACCTGGGTTCCAGCCCTAGTTCTGTCTTCAGGTTCCTTGGTCTGATTTGGCCAAGTCTTTTCTGGTGTGGTGGCCTCAGTTTCCCCATCTGTAACATGCAGGATTGGCTCCGATGATCTCTGAACCCGTTTTGGCACTGAACATTTACGTTCCTGTCTCCAAAGCAGAGCCACCAAGAGCATTCCTGAAGCATACACTGAAACGGCCGGGCGAATCAGGCCGGCGTGTTCTGAGGCGTTGAACTTTGACATCCGGCCCTCTGCTCCCACTGACGATTCTCACCAGATTGCTGTTCTTCGCTTTCCTGGGCTAGAATTGAAATCGTGACCAGTTGTTAGCGGACATTAGCCATATTCTGGGTTTGACGGATATTGTTCCTTTTCAGCTTCTCAACTCCCCTGCTTCCCTAGGAAGAATGCCACAGGGCACCTCGCTGGGAAAGGCATTGCTGGGACTGGAACGAGGGGCGGCCCTGGCCAGGCCCTCCCTGCCCTGCTGTGTGTCCCCTGGAGGAGGGCAGCCGGGAGACGTGCTCTGATACAGAAGCTCCCCTGAGTGGTAGGGGGTTGGGCCCCAAACACTTCCCTCCCACAAAGCATGGTCCTGCCTAGTGGATGAAAGCTTTCTTGCCAGGTCAGTGGACATCTCCTAAGCACTCGTGTGGCGAGGCCGGGGAAGGCGCCCATGGTCCCCAGACAGCTGGGGAGTCAATATCCCCCAGAGCAGGTGGGGCTGCGACCAGGGGAGAGACAGCTGCACCCGCTCTGCCCCCTCAGCTTCCCAGGTGCAGCCGGTGAGTCCGGTCCCAGCAGCTCCTCAGCCAGCCCTGAGGTACAGCCTCTCCAACCCCTGGCCCCCTGAAACCAGAAACAGGAAAGACTCCCCTTTTGCTCCTTAATGGGGGGGCATGTGTGCATTCCTTTTTCTTCATTTCCCCCTTCCTGCTGTCCACAGCTGCCCTCAGGCCCGGGTGGACCTTGGAAATGGAGCTCTGAGGGTGACTGGGAAGGTAAGCTCGCAGGCCCAACCCTCAACGAGCTGGCGGGGTGCGGTTGCTTGCTCACCCCTAACAACCTCGCTGAAATTCCTTGCCATCCCCCTCTTCCTGCTTCAGAGACAGAAGCCTACAAAGAAAATCTCAGAAAGGGCCCACAGATGGCTATGGGCACACTGCCCTTTTTTAAAAAGAGACATTTTTCATCTACTTTATTATTTTGTCTCAGCTTGGCCCTGGTTAAAAAGAAGAAGGAAGGGTTCCGTTTCATCACTGGTATTTCTTTTCCTTGACGCCCTTGTAAGCCTGCAACCGCCATTCATCCCCTCCCTCGAGTAAGTGGTTTTCAAGCTGAGGCTGATAATGATCCAAAATGGCCTCCTAGTGGGCAACGTTCATAGTCCACGTGGGGCTCCTCTCTCCCTTAAAACTCATTAAGGTCTGAGCTTAATTACATGGAGATCAAGGGCGTTGGAGGTGAAGGTTAACGAGAGCATTAAATCGGGCCCACTTCTCAGCCGCCCGGTCACTTGGCAGAAAACTGTGTGGGCAAATTGCTCCTGAAAAGCTCCCCATCCCCTGGTTGGAGTCCCGGTCCAGGCGTCCTACAACCAGAACCTGTTCGGAGGAGGACGGGCAGGGTCTGGAAAGACCACCTTCTGCAAGCAATAGAGAGGAGAGAAAAATGGGAATCCTGAGGGTGCCTGCCCACCCCAGAGCGGTGATTTTTTTCACCCCATGTGCCGCAAGACTTTTTAAAACGTGCAATACCTGACTCTGTAGTCAGGGCCACTGACCTTTGCCCTTAGATTGTCAAATTAAAAAAAAAAATGACAAGAGCCAATATAACAATAGCCGTCCATTAATAGCCGTGAATTAATCAAAATTACACCTATTTTTTTTTTTTGTCAGATAGGCAAAAAGTCTATCTTTTGGCGTGCTGCAGAATTGTCGTTATTAATGTATGTCATGGGATGAAAAAGGTTGAAAATCGCTGTTGCAGAGGGCAGATCTTAAATAACTGGTGGGCTTCATCCAGAAGCCAAATTGGGCCAGTTTATTTGTTCAATAAATGTTATTAAGCCTCCACTACTGGTATGTGCCAAGCCCTGAGTCAGGCAGTGGGGACTCTGGGATGAGCAAATCCTAGATCTGGTTCCCATCCCCCACAAGGTTGAGAGCCGCTGCTGTAGAGCCTAAGACCATCGGAAAACACAGATATTTTACATTAAGATTCATGAACAGTAGCAAAATTACAGTTATGAAGTAGCAACAAAAATAATTTTATGGTTGGGGGTCACCACAACACGAGGAGCTGTATTAAAGGGTCGTGGCATTAGGAAGGTTGAGAACCACTGTCCTAGAGCTTAGAGTGTAGCACAGGTGACAGGCATTGAACAGGTGACCACACCAGTAAGTGCAAACTGTCTGCCGAGACAATGGTGCCGGGAGAATGGCAAGGTGAGGGTTTGTCCTGGGAAGAGTGTCAAGGAGAATTCTACAGGTGGAGTGACAACAAGAGCTGGGAGCTGCAGGCTGAGTGAGCCCGGGGAGCGGGTGGGAAGGCGTTCCTAGGGCAGGAATAAAAGAGGACTTCATCCCTAGCTGGTCTGGCTCCATGGATAAAGCACCCACCTGCAGACTGAAGGGTCCCGGGTTCCATTCCGGTCAAGGGCACATGCCCAGGTTGTGGGCTTGATCCCTAGTAGGGGGCATGCAGGAGGCAGTGATCAATGATTCTCTCTCATCATTGATGTTTCTATCTCTCTCTCCCTCTCCCTTCCCCTCTGAAATCAATAAAAATATACTTTAAAAAAAAAAAGATTTTAAAAAATGTTAAAAGAGGACTTCAGAGACTGGTAGGTCAAACTAAAGACTTCTGTCTTGACCCTGCGAATAATGGAAAGCCATTGAATGATGTTAAGTGGACAGGTGATGTAAGCAGATGGGTACTGAGATCGCTCTACAGCCATAAGAACATTTCAACTTCACCTAAAGAATAGCTTCCTAAGACAGTGCTTGACCTTGAGAACGTAATAGCAATAAACATTTATTGGCCTCTGACTAGGTATGAAATGCCATGTGCTTCTCACGGCTTAACACACTTGGCTGTGAGAACAACATATCAGGTAGGTGTATTGTAATGATGCACTTTGTACAGGTGAGGGAATGGAGGCTCAGAAAGGTCTAGAAAGCTATGTGAAGTCAGTTGGCGCAGTTGCAGAGCAGGAGCTCACATCCTAGTCCATCTGACCCTAGAGGCTTGGAGGCTTCGCTCCTAATGACTGCAGCACCAGAAGCTGCAAGGGACCACAGCCTTGCACTGTGGGGCCAAGAAAATCGATACTTTCCCTGCCACCCTCTAAGTTCTTCTAGCTGGGCAATAACCAACTTAACAGACAGATTAACATGAGAAAATCGCATGTTTACAGACCTGCAAGTGGGGCATTCACATAAGCATAAAAACTCCAAAGACAATGAGGCAACATGGGGTATATAAGACATTTTGGACAAAGGAGAAAAGGAAGGCAATGGGGATCTTGGATTTCAGAAGTAAGAATGGGCCCTGCTCTGGCTGGTTTGGCTCAGTGGATAGAGCGTCGGCCTGAGGACTGAAGGGTCCCAGGTTCAATTCCAGTCAAGGGCATGTACCTTGGTTGTGGGCACATCTCCAGCAGGAGGCAGCTGATCGATGTTTCTCATCGACATTTCTATCCCTCTCCCTTCCTGTCTGTAAAAATCAATAAAATATATTTAAAAAAAAAAAAAAGAATGGGCCCTTTACAGGTAATTGAGGAAGAGCTAAACATGCATGGCAGGAAATTTCTTGCCAGGCAACTCTGGAACAGTGGGACACGGTGGGTATCTAGCTAACAAGCCTGGAGTCTTCCTGGCTAACGCTGGGGTGAAGATTCTTAAAGTGATTAAGCAAAGGCTCCCTTCCTAAAGCAGGTTTCTCTGTCTGAATCTCTCGGGCAGGAAAAGTGGGGAGGAACAAAGGTCCTTTCCAAATCTTGCTTCTTAACAGACAGCTTAAAATCCTAAAAAAGGAAACTTCAGGGTGGCAAAAATGGAGTTCCCTTCAGCACATTGGAATTCCCTGGGTAGAATGTTAAACTGTAAATCCTGCCCAGCCAGTGTGGCTCAGTGGTTGAGCACCGGCCCATGAACCCAAGGTCATAGTTAGATTCCCAGTGAGGGCACATACTCAGGTTTCCGGGCTCCATCCCAGTAGGGGGCAGGCAGGAGGCAGCTGGTGGATGTTTCTATTTCTCTACCCTCTCTCTAAAATCAATAAAAGTGTATAAAAATATATATAAAAATATATATATAGTGAATCCTTCCCACCCCAAGAGATTCTGATGCAATGAGCCCAGGCAGCAGCCTGGGCATTGGGAATTTTTGGAAACTCCCCAGGTGAGTCTATCATGCCGCCAGGTTGAGACCCACTGGCCCACAGCCCAGAAAAGCTCCAGGGAGGGCTGTTGAAGCAGCGCGCCATCTCTCTGGCTGGACTCAGTGGCCTCGAGTTCCCTTCCTGCTTGGATAGTCTGTGATTTTGTGATTCACCAGTTCTGCTTCCAGGAGCCTGTCCCCCCAGGTGACTGGGTTTCTGGAACTGACAGATGGAGGCTGAGGGACCTGGGTAACTTTGCATTGGCTCTGACGGCTGCATTTCCGAGCCCTGCCAGCCACATTCCTGCTGGCTCAGACCCAGCCTGCAGACAAGCTGAGAGGAGGAAGAGAATGGTCAGCCAATTCCGGTAGGCACTGCCAGAGCTGGGTGCTGCTGGCTGAGGGCACCCTTAACAGGGACTGATCCCCCCTCCTTTGAGAGCATCTGGAGCCTCCGACCAGCCCCACCTGTGACTCAAGTCACAAGCATTTACCTGACCCTCTCTGAGCTCAGTGGCTTCTGGGATGAGCAAAGCCTAGGAAGTTGGAAAGAAATGGGGCAGTGGAGAGTGAAAAACAATACCTCGTGCCTGAGGGCTACTTTCTGCCTGTTCCAGATCCTTCTGCAGCTATTACCGCATTTATAAACACGGAATCTGATCGCCTCGTGATGACCTCCGGTGCCCTCTTCACAATATCAATAAGAAAGGGGGATGTCAGAGATTTGATGGCTGGTACGAAGTCAGGAAGCTTGTGAGTGACAAGGCCTAGACTATGACGCCCTCGGATTTAGAGGCACCTTTGTTTTCAGGGTAACTCTGCAAGATGGGGGTTGGGCAGGGGAGGGGGGGAGGGGTGGGGGGGGTGTCTCACTGGCAAACAGAAACCAGAAATCTGCACCACTGGCCATTCCTACCATTACACCAGCAGAGGGAAGGCAGGCGGGATGGAAATAATGCCAGGGGTGTGAGTTCTAAATGGAAACGTTTAGGACTGTACGTTCTCAGTTCCTCAGAACTAGAGCTTGCCAGACAAGCCCAACTTTTTTCCTTGACCATTGTGTCTCAGCTTCCTCGTTCGTTAAAGGAGGATAGTAATACTTACATTCTATCAGAGAGATAAGCAATAACCCAGGTAAGGAGGTAAAATAGTATGCTGGATGGTCCCAACGACCATGCAGAGAAAATAAATTGGAAGAGAGAACAGGGCGCCCCTTTAGGGAAGTGAAAAGCTGACATTTGAGGGAAGACGTTTTAGAAGGTGAGATGAGACTATCTCGGGGCGGGATTGTATGTGTGTGTGGAGGGGGTATTTTAGGCAGCGGGAACAAGCAAACAAATGCAAAGGCTTGAGGCAGGAGCTTGCATGGTGTGCTGGGCCTTGAGGACACAGTGGCTAGCGTGGGAGAAATGATGGTGGGCATTACGGACCAGGTAATGCAGCATGGACCCCTGACCTGACGTCAGCTTTTACATGGAGATGGAGAGCGTTTTGAACAGAAGTTTTACATAAATGACCTTGCGCCTGGCTGGCACGGCTCAGTGGTTGAGCGTCGACCTATGACCCAGGAGATAAGGGTTCCCAGTCAGGGCACATGCCTGGGTTGCGGGCTCCATCCCCGGTGTGGGGAGTGCAGGAGGCAGCCATCATTGATGTTTCCACCTCTCTCTCCCTCTCTGAAATCAATAAAAATATATTTGAAAAAATAAAAATAAATGACCTTGCATGTAAACAGGAAATATATTAAAGCTCCAGGTCCCCTGCAGAGGTGCCGGTTGGGTGGGCCAGTTCTAAATACGTTTCGTAGTGACTAACAAAATAAAGGGAGTGAGATGGGAAGCAGCTCTAGAGAAAGGCACCTCCTTGAGCCTAGTTACAGATTATAGGCAAGAAATAACCCCACAGAGCAGGGTAGGGATGTTTCCCTTTTCTTTTTTTTTTTCCTGCCGCACTCTGCCAGGCTTTAGCTCTGATGAGGTGACATGGAAATCTTAGCCTCGTACCAAACTGGGAAATACAGTCCCTCTCCCCACCCCGCCTCAACCCCGGGTGCAGACATTGCCACTAGTTTAATCCTCACACAGCCTTATGAGCTGGGTTCTATCTGCTTCATTATATTTTCAATTGACACCAAGGAAAAGAAATGCCTTCCGTGTTAAAGTTTTTCCATTTAAAGACGAAAAAGCACTAACCTCTTCAAATGGGTTAATTTTAAGACACTGCCTCAATACCAGAAATGCTCAAAAGTTAATGCTAGAACTAAGGAAATTCAGAGTTATCCT
Source organism: Corynorhinus townsendii (assembly GCA_026230045.1). NCBI lineage: Eukaryota > Metazoa > Chordata > Mammalia > Chiroptera > Vespertilionidae > Corynorhinus > Corynorhinus townsendii. The sequence continues at coordinate 158,484,182 of JAPDVU010000006.1, read as the reverse complement.
ACGTCCATTTTACAGGTAAGAACATTGAGGGTCCTGCCTCAATTTAGAAGTATAAAGTCAGAGACTTGAACCCACAACCATTTGTTTCAGCCACAGCTCCCTCCTGTTAGTAACTGGCAACGCCATCCAGTTAGGTGCTTAGTTCAAAAATGTCAGGATCGTTCCCTGCTCCACAGTGCTGACACAGAGGGTTCATCTTAATCCTAAATCAGCGGCACCTTGGCAGACGGAGCCTCCCACCACAACCCCCATCTGCTGATGTTTTGTTCCATGGCCCAGCTCCTGAATTTTGCTGATCTTTGTAAACCTTTAAACGTACATGACTTTGACGTTCTACTTATTAACATCTCTATTTTATAAACATAGAAATAAAATACTTTTCTTCATCAAATCTTTGAATACTCTTGATGCCTAAGGGAACATGGCCTGGCCTCGAGGGCACATTGATGCAGTTTAACCATTTGGATACGTGTTTCCAATCAGTCAGCCGCAGCCTGCCACTGGGCAGGTACGTGTCACAGATGAAGAGGCACTCTCAGGGGCAGCACAGTTCCGTATCACTGAAAGCAAGCCAGTGACGATTTGTCAGATGAGAGAAAAACATCATATCATTAGGCGGCACTATTTGGAGAGGTCAGCAGATCTTTTTGTATTTAAATCAAAGGATGTGCTTTTTACTTGCTGTTCATTATAAATTCTTAAGAGTTGAAAAGCAGTTATGACTTTTCACTCTGGTGGTGGTGAACTCAATAATACACTTCTTATTTATTTATACCTCAGATTCCTGTATATTTGTTAAGTATTATTTTTGTCTTGAATTTTTAAAAATATATTTTATTGACTTTTTACAGAGAGGAAGGGAGAAGGATAGAGAGTTAGAAACATTGATGAGAGAGAAACACCAATCAGCTGCCTCCTGCACACCTCCCACTGGGAATGTGCCTGCAACCAAGGTACATGCCCTTGACCAGAATCGAACCTGGGACCTTTCAGTCCACAGGCCGATGCTCTATCCACTGAGCCAAACCAGTTAGGGCCTTTGTCTTGGATTTTATTGCTATCTCTTCAAAGCCATCTTTCTCACCCAGCTTAGATGTTATGGTCCAACATTATGATCACTGCCTTATAAAAATGGCCTTAATGTCCTTACTCTTCTTTCCCCATCATTCCTCCCAGCAAAACCATACTCTGGCCAAACTCAACCCTCTCCTTTCTCCAGTCACTTGTTCCCAACTGAAGGTTAAGAGCATACACAACTAGCCCTGTCCGGTGTGGCTTAGTTGGTTGAGTGTTGTCCCAGGTACTGAAAGGTTGCCAGTTTGATTCCCAGTCAGGGCACATGTCCAGGTTGTGGGTTTAGTCCTGGACCATATGGGAGGCAACCAATCTCTCTCTCTCTCTCTCTCTCTCTCTCTCTCTCTCTCTCTCTCTCCCCCCCCCCCCCCCGCCTTCCTTCTCTCTAAAATCAATGAAAACACATTTTAAAAAGAAAAAAAAGGAAGAGAACACACAACGGTGCAGATCAGTCTCATTCACGTCTACAAATCTCAAATGGTGCAAAATGTAGCCTGGTAATGTCTCCTCACACTCCCACCATCCTCACTAAAAAGTTCCTGAGGTGGGAGCCAACATGGTCGGTTCAAGGAGCAAAGGATGATGGAGGGGAAGAGTAACAGGAGATGATATCAGAAAGGCTTCAGGTGCCCAGATCATACAGACCCTTGGACATTGTAAGGACTTGGCTTTCATGTTGGTGAGATGGGGCACCATTGGAGGGTTTTGAGTAGAGCAATGACAAAATCTGATTTAGGTTTTAACAGAATCTCTCCAACTACTATTTTGAGAATAGACAGTAAAGAACAATGACAAAATTGTGGAGACAGGGAGATGGGAGACGATTACAATAAGCCAAGCAAGAGATGCTGTGGCTTGGGCCCAAGTGATTTGTAGGAAAGGAGGTTAGAAGTGATCTGATTTTGCTATCTTTGAAGCAAACGTAAGTGTCAGAGCAAAGAGGTGAAACTGAAGAAATCCTTGGATGCACAGGGTCCAGGCTGTCTTTGTTTTGTGTATTGGCTTTTGGAACCTCAGAAGACATTCTGAGCCAACAGAGTTTGCTGATGGTTTGGATGTGGGTTGTGATAGTAAGTGCAGGGTCAACAAGGACACCAGTGTTTTGGCCTGAGTAACTTTATGGCTGGAATTACCCTTTACGGAGATGGGAAAGACTGTAGGAAGAGCAGGTTTGGTGGATGGGAGTGGGAGGTGAGTAAATGAAGAGTTTATTGTTGGGCACAGTTGAGTTGGAGATAGCTTTTAGATATCTCTGTTAGTTTCCTGGTGCTCTTGGAACAAATTACCACAAACTTAGTGGCTTAAAAGATTAGAAATGGATTTTCTCACAGTTCTGAAAGCCAGAAGTTTGAACCCTACATGTCATCAGGGCCATGCTCTAGGGAAGGCTCCAGGGAATAATCTGTTCTTTGCCTCTTTCAGCTTCTGGTGGGTGGTGGCATCCTTGACTTGTGGCCACATTGCCCCTCTCTTCCACAGAGGTAGGAGAGAATCACGGGACTGGAGCTGGAAGCCAAGTGTCTTAGTCCATTTTGGCTTCTATAACAAAGTACCATACATTGGGTGTCTTATAAACAATGGAAATTTATAACTCTTAGTTCTGTAGGCTGGGAACTCCAGCAGAGTCAGTGTCTGGTGACAGCCCACTTCCTGGTGTGTATATACCCATCTTGCTGTGTCCTCACCTGATGGAAGGGCCAGCAGGCTCTCCGGAGCCTCTTTTACAAGGACACTAATCCTGAATTTATGATTACACCTCCCAAATTCCCCACCTCCAAATACCATCCTATTGGGGATTAAGTTTCAACAAATAAATTTGAGAGGGGGCCCAAAATTCACTCTATAGCACACCAAGGAGTTCAAGGATGTGGGAGACTTTATTTTTTTATTTGCCTGGGGTCCAGAGGGAAAAACAGCAGGCTTCAGGAGATGGGGTCAGAATAGGGGAGGATGGTGGGCATGAGGATTCAAGTCTGGGGGTCAGGGGAGGCCTAGGAGACCTGAGCTTAAGGGTTCAAGCACATGACTGAGGTCTCAAGGCAGATCTTGATGGTGAGACTGTGAGTGTTGGGAAGAGGAAGGGGTGGGTTTCTGCCTGGAGCATCTTCTTCCCACATTGGAGTCTTCAGCAAGTTGAGGGGCTCTAGGACATGCGATGCTCCAGTGGTCGGCAAACCGCAGCTTGCAAGCCATATGCGGCTCTTTGGCCCCTTGAGTGTGGCTCTTCCACAAAATACCCGCACCGGGGTAGGTGCGGGCGTGCACGCACAGTACGATTGAAACTTCGTGGCCCATGCGCAGAAGTCAGTTTTCGGCTCTCAAAAGAAATTTCAATTGTTGTCCTGTTGAATTTGGCTCTATTGACTAATGAGTTTGCTGACCACTGCGGTACTCTAATGGTTAGAGTCTAGACTGTGGAGTCAGATGATCTTGGTTCAAATGTCCTCTCTTGGTGACCTCAGGCAGGTTACTCAATCTTTCTTTGTCTCCATTTTCCCCGCTGTAAAATGGGACCAAGAATAGTACCCACCTTCAAGGGATTTTGTGACTAATAAGTGAGTTAACATGTGGAGGATGCTAGAAGAAAGCCCTTCCTATAATAGGCCCTATTTGTTTTCCAGTCTTGATAAACCATATCCCAAATCTTCTATTCTCTGCCTCCATTATTCCAACACTGGGCCAAGCCAGCATCATCACCTACCACCATTGCTGGGTGTTTGTTTCTACTCCCCACTCTAACCCACTATCACACTGCAGCCAGAGTGATTATTTTGAAATTGCACATCAATCCATGTTACTCCTTTACTTAAAATCTTCCTGTGACCTCTCATCCATGGCATTTAGAATAAAGTCCCAAATTATTATTCCTGGATTACAATGTCCCTGGCCATCTGGCCTTCCTCTCCACCTCATTTCTTCAACCACTAAATTCCCAGTTCACTCACCTTTCCCTTCTTTAACATGCCAAGCACACTCCTGCTTTGGGCCTTTGTACCAGCTGTTCCCTCTATCCCAGATTATTCTTTCCCCTAGTCCGTGCCTAGCTAGGTTCTTCTTGTCCCTCAGATCTCAGCGGAGACCTTCCATGACCCCCACGTCATGTGGCCTCTTCTCATTCAGTTTGTTCATGCCTATTTTAATTCTCTGCGTAGTACTTACTACCCTTTGCATTTTCTTGGTTTTGTTTATGTCTGTTCTACTTTAGAATTTTCCATAAAGAGAGGCTAAGACAAAGATTTGGATGTTAAAGGTTTATTTGGAAGATGTTGCGGAAAGAGGGGGGTGAGGGTGCAAGGAGGGTGAGACGGGAAGGGTGTAAAGTCAATGGAAGGATGTCGTTGTCGGATAGGAGCAAACTGTCTCTACCGTCAAGGTTCTTTCGGCTGGCTGAATAACCAAATAGACATGAGACAGATTAGCAAGAGAAAATAACTAAATTTAACACATACATACTACTATGCATGGGAACACTGCATACATGAGAGAGTGCGAGACAAACACACACAAGAGATTCAGAGACAAAAAGGGAACATGCGTACATAAGACATTCTGAGCTAGGGATGAGGTAAGGTGCCTTGGGGATCAGTGCAGCATGATAAGAGCAGATATTCAGTAAATAGAAATTTCCCCTGACATATAGGTGTGTCAAGAAGGGATTATGGCCTTGGCACATAATTTTTTGAGATGACTTGCTCTGAACCCCACATTATCAGCCTCACTATTGGAGGGGAGGAGCTTCCTCCCACCAGGACCTCTGGGAAGCACCCACAACGCATCCCAGAGTTGTCCTGTTGAGAGATGGGAGGCTGAAGCCTTTATCCACCCGCAGACAACCCCTGGTGTTGGAGGGCTGCTTCTGGGGCATTCATTCCCTGACTTCCAGGCTGTGCTTGTCTGAGGCCCCAAGCTAGTTCCAGCTGCAAGGCTGCACTGGAGGTGGTTCTGGCAGCCAGAGGCCAGGCCACACTTCCAAACACAGCTGTGGCTAACTCAAAGGTAGGCTGAACCAGCCCGGGCTGGTGCTGTCTGCTGCCTGACCCATTCTACCCCCCCACCCCTCCCGCCCAAGAGTGTAAGCTCTTGGTGCGTGAAGACTGCCATTTCTGTTCACTATGTATCCTAAGAGCCTAGCACAGAGTCTGACAGATAGTAGTACCAGCAAACATTAATTGAAGGAATTTAACCCTTTCATCACTCCGGGGTAGGTGCTGCTGTTGTCTTCATTTTTAGATGAGAAAGTTAAGACTCGGTCTTCCTTACCTGGGTCGCCCAGCTCACTGGTGATATGGCTGGAAGGACACATTCTGAGAAATGCATCCGACTCAGCTTTGAACTAAAAGAAATTACTTTACTGGAGCTATCGTTACTGAGGAATGTTATTCGACTCAATCATCAAATTTAGCATTGGCAGTGTAATGTTTTCAGGTACTTTTTAGAGATTGCCTTACTTACATGGCATAAAGGCTTTCCTGTTGTATTAGACTGTCATTTAGATGATTAATAAGGACGGAAAATGCAAATGGATCAAAGGCCTTGCAGAGTAAGAGAAATCCTTGCATCTGGCCAGGCTTGATCGAAGGTTCCTGGAGGAAAATGGAGAGCACATGCTTCATTGACAGAGAGCCTCTATGAGATGATGTATTGCAGACCTGAAACCTATATAATTTTATTAACCAGTGTCATCCCAATAAATAGAGAAATAAAATTAAAATTAAACAGAGCCTCTATCACAGGCCACAGTTGGTGCCTTCCAACAGGGTCAGCAAACCTGTTTGTGTCAAGGTGCCAATAATGAATAGGGTTTGTGAGCCATATAATCTCTGTGGCAGCTGCTGGCCTCTGCCATTGCAGCATGAAAGTAGCCATGGACTATGCAAACAAATGGGTATGGCCGTGTTCCGATAAAACTTTATTTACAAAAACAGGTGACAGCCCAGATTTGGCCCACCGGCTGTCATTTGCCTTATGGGAAGGCAGTAGTCCAGATCTTCTGATTCTTCAAGAGAAGATAGAAATCAGGATTTTATGTGAAATTTCCTAATTCTGAAAACATCGCATAGGCCGCCAGTTGGCGCTCACTAATTCAGCGACTTGCCCTATTGCCTCAGAGGATGCGGAGGATGCGATGCCATCTCAGTTTGTGTAACTGCGCTCTATGACGTTTGCACAACAAAATCGCCTAACGATGAATTTCTCAGAATGTGTCCTTCATTAAGCAACTCATGACTGTGAGTAAGAACTTCAGCCTTCAGGTGCTCAGAACTGAAACCTCCGGGTCTTCCTGATTTCCCTTTTTCACACCCCACATCTGGTCCATCAGCAGAGCCTATCAGCTGTAGCTTCCAACTATGTTCGCAATCTGGCCCCATCTCACCTCCTCCACCATTTCCACAGGGAGCCTCCAGCTGGCCTCCCTTGCCCCCCACTGTCTGTGTGCCTAGCCAAGGATACCACCATGCTAATAACACGTGAGTGCCTGGTGGTAGGAGGAGGGTGGGGTTGCTCAGGAGCTTAACATTTTAATCATGTTTTGGTAGCATTACAAGGAGAGTGATACTTGTGTAATCAAAACATTTTTTTCTTCAAATATGTGTTTATTGATTTCAGAGAAAGGGGGCGGGGGGGGGGAGAACTAGAAACATCAATGACGAGAATCATTGATTGGTTGCTTCCTGCAAGCCCCACACTGGGCATTGAGCCTGAAACCCCGGCATGCACCCTGACCGAGACTAGAATCTCCTGGTTCATGGGTCAACGTTCAACCACGGAGCCACACTGGCCAGACAAAACATTTTTAAATAGACGATTGTCCAGCATCCTCTCCCACATCCCAGCCTCAGTCTCCCAGGTGAACGGCTGCTACCTTAATCCTCAGCTCTTCAACCTTGGGTCTCTGCACACCTGGAAGCTTTGGGAGCCCCTCATAGTAGGTGACCTCAAGGAGTCCCGGGGTCTGAGAAAAGCAGTGTCCTGCTGCTGACAGGACCTCCTTGCCTGAGGGGAAGGGTCCCATGGGCGGCCCCTGGCAGGCTTGTGTGGTTGCTTTTTACTGTCCCGTCTCAGTTTCCTTCCTGTTCATTGTCAGAGGAGGGGAGCAGGCTCAGGGGCTTTGAAGTTAATGGCTGCTTTTATTTCCTCCTCCTGGAGTCTGGGGAGCTCTTAGGGTCTCGCTCCATTGTTCCTCACAGAATCCTGGTCAGGCTGGAAGGCTCCTTATCACACACTTACCCCAGAGTTCACCAACTAGGGCTGATGCTGGGTGTGGCCACACGGTGTTAAAACAAACAAAAAAAGGGCAATACAGGAGATATCTCGATTTATTACTTCTTTGGAAAGTCTAGCAATCTGGCAATAAAGGGCCCAAATTCTGACCATCAGAGGGGCTGAGAAGTGGCTCCTCACTTGGGCTGCACCACTCCCTACTGTCCCTGGCACCTTGGTTGGCGTGGACATTGGCCATCAAATGTGTGCTTGTATGTGCATGCATATTTAGTTCACGCAGTAACAGTAGAAATGCTGCACAAAACTCACACCACATATACAACAACCCTAGTTCCAAACAAGGGCACATTCTGACGTACTGCATGCTAGGCTTTTAATGTATCTTGTTGGAATGACACAATTCAACACATAACAGAAGGCAACAGCATTCTAAGAAACATTTAATGTGAAGCATTAAACCCAGTGCGAGGCCTTTCTACGCCCGGGCCTGTAAACTAGCCCCTGGTAGAGGGAGATTTATTTTTTACTTATTCCTTTTGAAACTGTAAAATTTTTTATTTGATTTATTTTATTTATGAATTTTGAGAGAGAGAGAGTAAAGGAGAAGGTGGGGAGAGAGAGAGAGAGAGGGGGAGAGAGAGAGAGAGAGAGAGAGAGAGAGAGAGAGAGAGAGAGAGAGAGAGAGAGAGAGAGAGAAACATCAATTTGTTCTACTTATTTATGCTTTCATTGGTTGATCCTTGTTGTGCACTGGCTGGGATCAAACCCGAAAGAAACCTTGATGTATTGGGACAATGCTCTAATTAACTGAGCTACCTGGCCAGGGCTCCTTTTGCAGCTTTTTGATCTTATACTTTTTTTAATTGAAAAAAGTAATTATCGGCCAACTTTATAAATGTCCTAGGCTTTGAGTTCTATTTTGTTAAAATGTTGCTTTTTCTATTCTTCCTGCCTGGTCCTCAGACCTAATCAGTGGAATTATATCTCAGGAATTTCTGGTCAAGGACCATAAAGGATTGGGCCGACGTTCTCTTGACTTTGCAGAAGACACAGGTGGAAACAGTTTAAAAGGATGGGCTTTATCAGAGTGGTAAACAAGGCTTACATAGAAGTTTATGGCCCAGATGTCGTCCTTCTGTCCCTATAAACAGAGCCAGCCTCCATGCTTTTGGCCCTAATGGAGCAATGCAAACCATTAAGACAGCAAGGAAAGACAACTCCAAGCATAGGCCTCCATTTCCCCCGAAAAGCTGAGTGCTTGAAGAATCTACATTACTGACCTCTTGTCACCCGGGATATTTGCAGCAGGGCGGTTACAGCAGCACAGGGCTGGAAACCACCTAAACGTCCAGCAAAAGAGATTGGTTACCCCTATCGTGATGGAGCTATACCATGAGACTCTAGGATAACGGCGCAGCTCCGTGGGCACTGCCGTGAAGTGACTAAGAGGAAAGAACAAGGTGCAGACAGATATGCACGGTATGCTATCACTCGTGTGAAAGGAGAGCAGGCATGCATGTCCATCTGGATAAATGCATAGGTCACTTCGGGAAGGACACAGGCGCTGTATATCCTCAGAGAAGAGAATGAGGCCTGGGATCAGGGTGAGAACATGTCCATTTTTAAAGAATATATGTTTTTATTGATTTCAGAGAGGAAAGAGGAGAGAGAGAGAGAGAGAGATCAATGAAGACAGAGAATCATTGGTTGGCTGCCTCCTGCACGCCCCAGCACACCCCATACTGAGGATCAAGCCCACAACCGGGGCATATGCCCTGACCAGGAATCGAACTGTGATCTCCTGGTTCATAGGTCAATGCTCAACCACTGAGCCACGCCGGCCATGCCAAAACATGTCCTTTCAGCCGTATATATCTGTAATGTGAGAGCTTGTATTATATGAAAAAAAAAACAAAACCAAAAACACACACACAAAAGAATAAGGAAAATTAAAGTGAGCAGCTGATAATATTAGTTTGACTTGTCCTTTGAGGAAGATTGGAAATGTCATTGGGTACCTGGGAAAGTTGTAGTTAGGTAGGATGGTCTTGATCTAAATGTTTGGTGCCCAAGCTCTGAGCTTCAAAGATGGGGTGGTAAGGGCTCATAGTAAGCACTTGGTAAAGGTTTGTTTTTGAGTGAAAGAATGAACATATGGATACTTCTCAGGCTAGCTGGGCATTGAGTGGGTGGCAGAAGTAACTTCAGTCACACTGTCCCTGGCCGTTCACCAGAGGAAGCCTCTCATGTTAAGGGCACTGCCCCCCTTTCCACTTGTGGATAGTGACTCACCACTGAAAACATCAGTGCAATTAAAATTACTGGGGCAACATTGGTTAGTAACACTCTATAAACTTCAGGTGTACAACTTGATAATGCAGTATCTGTACACTCTACTGTGTGCTCACCACCCAAAGTCTAATTTCCCAAAGCATTATTCATTCTCCTCCAGTCGCATTGTATTTGACCCTTTTACCCTCTTAGTCCCCTCCCCACCCCCCTGCACAATGTATTTTTGTCCTTCAGAGATCCTGCGAAAATGAGACTCCTAAAAATGATGACTGGAGAGGATGAACAATGTTTAATAGAATCTTTTCAAAACAGTTCCTGGGGCCCTAACTGGTTTGGCTCAGTGGATAGAGCATTGGCCTGCAGACTGAAAGGTCCCAGGTTTGATTCCGGTCAAGGACATGTACCTTGGTTGCGGGCACATGCCCAGTAGGAGGTGTGCAAGAGGCAGCTGATCGATGTTTCTCTCCCATCGATGTTTCTGACTCTCAATCCTCTCCCTTCCTCTCTGTAAAAAAGCAATAAAATACATTTTAAACAAAAAAAAAAAAAAAAGAAAAGTTCCTGGGGGAAAAAAAACAAACTTTCTGCCTCCCTCTCTCACCTACCAGAACTTATGATAACTGAGAACTGAAGTTGAGGAAGAGCGGACTCCAAAACTAGTGAATAAGAAAAAACTTTCTTCTCAAAAGAAATAATACAGCTATGAAAAAAATAAATCAGCACTGCGAGTTATGTGACTCAGTGAAGGCCACACTAGTTAAGTCTATTATGTGATTAGTTTAAAATAGCATTCATTCTTTTCTGATTATGAAAGTAATACATGTTTCTTGCAGAAAAATGAGAAAATGCATATATTCTAGAATAAAAAGTAAAATAAAATATCCCATAATAAAAAGTGTCCCATAATACTATCATTCTTATTACACAGTTAATATTTTTATGAATATTCTCCAGTTCCTTTTGTGTGTGTGTGACTGTAGTATAATCGGAATCAGACTCTAACCTTTTCTCTTAATGTATTGTGAACAGCTTCCCAAATCATTATTCTTAGATCATCCTCTTAAAAAATGTGTGTGTGTTTTAAAGAGCTAAGTCATTATTTGACCAGTCCCTATTCTAATAGCTCACTATAATAAGAAAGTGTGATGAAATCCCTGTGAACAGATTTTTATACTCATTGTCTTATTTTTTGTATAATTCTTCATTGTTGAAAGTATTACCTATGTCCCCTTTCCCCCACGGACTCCCTCCAGCTCTCCTGCTCCCCTTCCCCACTCCAGGCCTTCAGCACTCTTTTGTCTCTGTCCTTGGGTTATGTCCTATGTGTCTTTGGTTGATTACCTCCCACCCACCCATTCTCCCCCACCTTCCCTCTGAGATTCTGCACTCTGTTCCATGCTTCCACGTCTCTGGATCCACTCCATTCATCAGTTTATTTTGTTACTTAGAGTCTACATATGAGTGATATCATGTAATGTCTTTCTCTGACTGATGTATTTCACTTATCATGATAGTCTCCATGCTGTCTCAAAGGGTAAGAGATTCTTCTTTTTCACTGCTGCATAGTATTCCATGGTATAAATGTATCACAGCTTTTTTATCCACTCATCTACTGATGGGCTGTTTCTAGATCTTAGCTATTGTAAATTGTGCTTCTATGAACATAGGGGTGCATACATTCTTTCTGATTGGTGTTTTGTGTTTCTTAGGATATATTCCTAGAAGTGGGGTCACTGGGTCAAATGGCAGTTCCATATTTAATTTTTTGAGGAAACTCCATACTGTTTTCCATAATGGTTGCACCAGTCTGCATTCTCACCGGCAGTGTACAAGGGTTCCCTTTTCTCCACATCCTTGCCAGCACTTGTCATTTGTTAATTTGTTGATGGCAGCCATTCTGACAGGTGTGAGGTAATACCTCATTGTTGTTTTAATTTGCATCTCTCTGATCAGTGATTTTAAGGATTTTTCATATGTCCCTTGGCCATCTCTATCCTCCTTTGCCCATTTTTTAATTGGATTGTTTGTCTTCCTTTTTTAAAAAAAAATGTATTTCTTTATTGATTTCAGAGAGGAAGGAAGAGGGAGAGATAGAAACATCAACGATGAGAATCATTGATTGGCCGCCTCCTGCACGCCCCCTACTGGGGATCGATCCCACAACCCAGGCATGTGCCCTCGGCTGGAATCGAATCTGGGACCCTTAAGTCTGCAGGCTGACCCTCTATCCACTGAGCCAAACTGGCCAGGGCTTGTCTTCCTTTTGCTAAGTTGTACGAGTTCCTTATATATTTTGGATATTAACCCTTTATCAGATGTATCATTGCCAAATATGTCCTCACATATAGTGGGTTCTCTTTTCGTTTTGTTGGTGGTTTCTTTTGCTGTGCAGAAGCTTTTTGTTTTGATGTAGTCCCATTTGTTTATGTTCTCCTCAGTTTCCTTTGCCTTAGGATATGTATCTGTAAACATATTGCTACGAGAGATATCTGAGATTTTGCTGCCTATCATTTCTTCTAGGATTTTTATGGTTTCATGACTTACATTGAAGTCTTTTATCCATTTTGAGTTTATTCTTGTGTATGGTATTAAGTTAGTGGTCTAGTTTCATATTTTTGCATGTATCTGTCCAATTTTCCCAACACCATTAATTGAAGAGACTGTCTTGACTCCATCGTATGCTTTTGCCTCCTTCGTCAAATATTAATCGAGTGTAACGGTTTGGGTCAATTTCTGGGTTCTCTGTTCTGTCCCATTGATCTATATGCCTGTTCTTATGCCAGTACCAGGCTGTTTTGATTATGGTGGCTTTGTGATCTGGTATTGTGATTCCTCCAACTTTGTTTTTCTTTCTCAAGATTGCTGCCCCCTATTGGGGGCCTTTTTTTATTTTGGAGTATTTGTTGCAGCTCTGTGACATATGCCGTTGGTATTTTAATAGTGGGTTGCATTGAATCTGTAGATTGCCTATGGTAGTATGGACACTTTAATGATATTGATTCTACCAGGCCATGAACACAGTATGTTCTTCCACTTGTTTATATCTTCTTCTATCTTTTTTTTTTTTTTTTCAACATCCTGTAGTTTTGTGAGTACAATTCTTTTGCCTCCTTGGTTAAGCTTATTCCTAAGTATCTTAATTTTTGTTGCAATGGTAAATGTGATTGTTTGTTTAGTTTCTCTTTCTGGGAATTCATTATTGGTATATAAAAATGCCATTGATTTTTGGGTGTTGATTTTGTATCCCTCATCTTCTTATTTTTTTAAACTTTCAGACACAGAATATTTGGAGTAAAAGATACATTTTTTAACTTTTTGAGTTACATTGTCTTTCAGAAAGACAGGTATTAATTTATATTCCCAACAACACTGTATATTTGTCAACCCTGCGTATTATGTTTATAGAAATATTTGCCAAAGCTGTAACCCACTCTTTCTAAAATTACTTTTAATGTCTTTGCTAGTGAGTATGAGCATTTAAAAAATATTCATTCTTCCATGGCATGTGGGTTCATCTATTTCTGCATTTGGAATGTTAGGTGTTTTATGTTTTGATTTATAAGATTTATATAGTAAGATCAACCTTTGCCACATTTGTTAAAAACGTTCTCCAATTTGTCATTTGCCTTTTTTATGATATCTGATATGTCTGTCTTGCATATTTATTTAAATATGTATATTCATCCTGCCTATGGTTTCTTCCTATGCCTTAATATCTGGGCCTTCTCCTCTGAAATAATTCACCTATTTTCTTTTAATTGTCTTGTGATTTGTCTGTTGTTTAGTTCTTTGGGTTTGATAAGGTTACTTCATATACAGTAGTCCCCCCTTATCCATAGGGGATACATTCCAAAACCCCAGTGGATGCCTGAAACTGCAGATACTACTGAATCCTATACAGACTATGTTTTTTTCTCATACATACATACCTATGATAAAGTTTAACTTATAAATTAGGCACAATAAAAGATTAACGATAACTAATAGTAAAATAGAATAATTATCATAATATACGATGATAAAAGTTATGTGAATATAGTCTGTCTCAGGGCAGCTACACTAGACAAAGGGATGATTCACATCTGGGCGGGGTGGAGTGGGATGGCGTGACATTCCATCACATTACTCAGAACAGTGAGCAATTTAAAACTTATAAATTGTTTATTTCTGAAATTTTCCATGTAATATTTTTGGATTGTAGGTAACTGAAAACATGGATAAAGGGGGACCACTGTATTAGGATCCACCCCATGGAGGCCCCACCCACGTCAGAAATCTAAACCTAAGTCAATCTGAACTTACAGAGAAACACTTCCAAGGAAACCTAACATATGCCAATCACAACCCTCCAATTCAGCTTTAGCTAGCTTACCTTACTCTAGAAAACATGACCTCCTAGCCCAGTGGTTGGCAAACTGCGGCTCGCGAGCCACATGCGGGTCTCTGGCCCCTTGAGTGTGGCTCTTCCACAAAATACCATGGCCTGGGAGAGTCTATTTTGAAGAAGTGGTGTTAGAAGAAGTTTCAGTTTTAAAAATGTGGCTCTCAAAAGAAATTTCAATCGTTGTACTGTTGATATTTGGCTGTTGACTAATGAGTTTGCCGACCACTGTCCTAGCCTTATCATGAAATCCCAGTCTCCTAGGCAATCACATGTTACCTCTTTTAACATTCCGTGAGACTGGCCCTTGCCCCAATCCCATGGGTCCAGCGCTCCATTGCTTGTGAGGCCCGGTTCTCCCCACAAACCATGGATTGTTTTCCCTTGAATTAAGGACATTAAAGTCATTACTAACTTGTTTTAGTTTTGTCATTGGACAGCATCACATACTGATTTTGGTAATGGTTTAAATAAATTCTTGATTTTGTGTTTCCCTTTCCCCAATTAATTTTCCCAGCCTAACTTACTGAAGAATGTATCCTTTTCCCACAAAAGTGAAATGCCACATTTACCAGATGAGTAATTTTAATGTTAGCTGTATATGTTTCTAAGCTTTCACTTATTCCACTGATGTTCATTCACCTATTCTTGTATCAACACCACGCTGTTTCAATGATAGCTTTGCAATATGTTTTAGGATTTGGTAATAGAGGTCTAGCCTCCCATTTTTAAAATATCTTCGCCTTTCTCACAGATACTCTTCCATTTGAGTGTTAGAAAGTTATGTCATCCCTTTCCCATCCACCCACTACCATTAGAATTGTATTGAAAGAGTTACTTTGGATGAAGTTGGTATTTTTACCTTCTATTTCTTCAAGCTTTTCTTAGGTTTCAACTTTTATAATTTCTTCATGAAGAGTCTGCACTTTATAGGAGGTTTATTCCTAGGTATTTTACACTTTTATGAGAGTTCCTAATTTTTCTTTTTACATAAAAACTGCTGTTTAAGCTCCCATTGAAGCTTACCAAAGGTGACTTTAAAATCTTTTCCAGGTGGGTATCTGCTTGCAGGAAACCAGTCAGAAACTAAAGGCTCTTTAGTAGCAGCTATTTACTGAGTGTTCGTTCTATACTTCGAATGGCGATTATTCCTTTACGCGAATTGTCCTATTTAGTGATGGCTATCTCCAGCATTTTACACAGGAGGGTTCCCAGGCTGAGAGAACAGTGAGGAACTTGGCAAGGATCACCCAGTTGGTAGGTGGATTTGAAACAGGTCTGTGAATCTCCAAGAGTATCACAAAAAACAATCAGCCTGAGGACGCCAAGGATGTGCCATCAGAGGTCCCAATTCAAAGGAGAGCTTTCTCTAAAACAACTAAGTTAAAAAGACAATGCTTTCCACCCACCGGACCCTCCAGATGGCCGGTTTTCCTTCAGTGTACCGGGTCGATGTGCACTCTGCAGTAGCACAATGAATACTATTTGATGTACTGAGACTCTTTTAGAACTAGGGACTCCTGGATAACCAAGAGTGGCCTTTCTCGGGCTTTCTCAACTGTCCGTTTGGAAATCTACCTCCCCCATCGCAGGACAGGTCTCTCTTCCCCCCCCCCCCAAAAAAAAAGATGGGAGGGAGGGAAGGGAGGGAGGGGAAAGAAAGATAGAGAGAGAGAGAAAGAGAGAGAGAGAGAGAGAGAGAGAGAGAGAGAGAGAGAGAGAGAGGGAAGGGAGGGAGGGAGGAAGGAAAGAAGGAAGGAAGGAAAGAAAGAAGGAAAAAAGAACAGGTGGAACCAACGCACGGTTTGCTAGAGCAGCGCACGCGGGAGCCAGAACTTTCCGGGGCTTTCTGCCCGCGCGTTTCACGCGTGGTGCGCGCAGGTGGCGCCGCGGTCCCTGCGCTCCCCACGCAACCCCGCGGGGTGCCCAGGAGGCCCCTGGGGGCCTCCGCCAAGGTGAGGGCAAGCTTTGCACCAGGCGGGGGAGGAGGGCGGGCAGGAAACGGAGCCAGCGCTGGCGAAAGAAAGACTCCAATTCCCAGCCCCCCGCCCCGCGGGGCGCGAGGGCTGGCAGCGCATGCGCGAGGTCCGGCCCCCAATTCCCCCAGCGAGAGAGGGAGGCCCCCGGCGGCCGGAGGCTGAGAACCGCGGCAGGACCGGAGCGCACGCAGGGGCGCGGCGGCGGGGGCGAGCCGGCCTGCGGAGGCGGCCGTCGGGAGCGTGGAGCGCGGGGCGCGAGGGCTCAGCCGCGTGCGGGCAACCGGGGGCCCTCCGCCTCGGCCCTGGGAGGGGCTCGGTGCCCGCAACACCCACGCCCGGAGAGGGATGCGTGAGTTTTTCGTCCCGGCTCAAGGGCAGGATGTGGGAGCAGGACAAAGGCTGAGCGGCGGGGGAGGAGTTGGGAGCTGCGAGCTGGTGGCCGCTGCCGGAGCCCCAGCCTCGGCTGAGCTAGCGAAGTGGGCAACTTGCTGAGCAACTTTTGCAAAAGGGAAGATAAAAATTCTGCAAGTTGTTGCACAGCTCCAGGTCTCCCCCCCAGGTCCCACGAACAGAGGGGAAGGGACACCGCAACCTTCCCGGGACTGGTGGCGACCGCCAGCTCCACCGAGCTGGGCAGGAGGGGTCTCCCGGCTGGGGGCAGCGAGGATAGGAATGCCCGGGGTGGGACGAAGCGGGGGAGCGTGGCTGCGGCGTCTGAGGTAGCCCGTGTCCACGCAGGGTGCGCCCTGGGAGCCCAGTAGCCTCGGATCGCGGCGCTGAAGACACAGTGATGGATGAGCCGTGGTGGGAAGGGCGCGTCGCCTCGGACGTCCACTGCACCCTGCGCGAGAAGGTCAGTCCCTCGTTGCTCTCTGGCTGGGGATTTAAAGTCTCTTTCGCTCCGGACTCTGTTTACTTAGGTTACTCACAAGCGAACTAGGAACTCCGGGTGCCTTTCTTTGCTCCCGCCCTGAGCCTTCCCCCGGAGAGTCTGGGTTGGAGATGCTACTGGTAAGCTGGTTTTTCTGATTGGGTGCCCAGAGCTCCCAGCCAGCTAAAAACCCAGGCAGTCACTGTGCTGTATAAGGTGATATTTCCACCCGAGATTGTATTAGTATTGCCACCCGAGATTATTTTAAAAGGTGAATGAATGAATGGGTTTAAAAAGATTTTAATGTGCAATTTAAAAACATGTATCTAGTCTTGCATAGGATAAATGATGCTGATTTCCCGTTTACTGTCGCGATGTAGCAGCTCTTGCAGGGGCTGCTGGGTGGAAGAGGGCAAAGGGTGGGAAAATGGGGGACATCTATAATACTGTCTCCATTAAAAAAAGTTAAAGGCATTTACTAAAAAATAGAAAGTTAAATAAAAGTAATGATTCAGTATAAAGAAGGACTGAATAAGCTTTAAGACCTCCTAATCTCAGTGAGTGGCTATAAATCTAAGAGGATGTGAGGAGAAAACAAAAACTCCCCTGCCAGTTTGCCTCTGGCAGGTGGGGGCAGGTGAAACGTGATCCCTGTACTCCCCTCACCCCAAAGGCAGAAGTGCTCTGAGGAGGTGGAAAGTCCAGGGAGGCTGGAGGCCTGGCCTGTGTGTCTTGCCTGCCACCCCAGGGGTCTGGGATGAGACTGGGACCGGTGGTGTGGGGAACAGGTGTGAAATAGAGCGGATGGTTTCCTAGGGCTGCCTGACAAAGCAGCACAGGCGAGAGGACTTAAAACAACAGGAATGTGTTCTCTCACAGTTCTGGAAGCTAGAAGTTCAATGGCCAGGGCATTCTAGTCCCCAGCGCTCCTTTGTAGACCTATCACTGCAGTGTCTGACTCTGTTGCCACATGGCATTCTAGCTGTATGTCTGTTTTCTCTTCTTAGAAGGACACAAGTCATTGGGATAGGGTCTATTTTAATCCAGCATGACTTTGTCTTAATTTAATGAATTACTGTACATCTGAAAAGACCCTGTTTCCAAATAAGGTCACATTCTGAGGTTCCACGTAGGCATGAATTTGGGGGACACTATTCACTCCAGGATAGGGAGGGAGAGGTCTTCTCATTGGGGCGCCTGGTTCCCTACACAGACAGGCCCCACATCCAGTGCATTTGCACTTGGTGTCCATGAGATTCTGCTTAAAAAGTCACCAGCTCTTCAGGGATTTTTCCTCATTTGGAAGTAGCTGTCTTTCAGCCAATTTATTTTTTCTTATTTGCTGGACCTACTAAGTCCATCTCTGTCTTGTGTTGCTCGTCCAGGCTATAACTTTCCTTTGCTTCCCTTGGGCTTTTCCCTGGAGTAGAATGGTCAAGGTGTAGCACAGTGGTTCTCAACCTTCCTAATGCCGCGACCCTTTAATACAGTTCCTCATGTTGTGATGACCCCCAACCATGAAATTATTTTCGTTGCTACTTCATAACTGTAAGTTTGCTACTGTTAATGAATCGTAATGTAGCAAACTTACAGTTATGAAGTAGCAACGAAAATAATTTCATGGTTGGGGGTCACCACAACATAAGGAACTGTATTAAAGGGTCGCGGCATTAGGAAGGTTGAGAACCACTGGGCATATTCTGGGCATCTGGAGAAACAATCCAGTCTTGGTGGTTCAGTTAAAAAGCAGGGGCAGTGGGGTGGTAGAGCAGGCAGTCATGGTCCTTTTCTAGAGGTGGTAGCTGAACGGGTTAGTGAGGGCTGCCCTGGAAATGGGTGTCCTTGCTTATCATGGGCTCGGGTGGTTGCTCATAGAGTGGGAGGAGTGACTTTGACCTCATCTGCCCCTTTCCAGCAGGAAGGATTTCTAAGAACAGTATAAAAACTCAACCAGCTCAGTTACCTGAGAATCCTGTCTTTTGTATGTGAGTGTGTTCTTATCTCTCTTCCAGCCAGTCAAAGGAGCAAGGTGGGCAGGTCTCATTAACTGTGCCTCACCCATGCCATAGTGCCAGAGAGAAGCCTGTGGCCCCGGGACATAAAGCTATCAGGTCACATGACTTTGGGTGGGTATGATTCCGCCCCCCGCCCCCCCAAGAATCCGCAAATCTCCATATTCAAAAAGTCTTCATATTCAGATTAGTTCACTATCTTGAGGGAAGGACCGGCTTGTTCAGGTTTTACAGGTTAGAAATAGAAAACTAACTTGGGGTTGATGGTCAGGGCCCCCTGTGATTTGAAGCTGGCCCTACGAGGTAAATTCTGGGTTCCTTTGGTTATAATGTCCTACCTCCCCGTTATATTGACTGTTTTTCTCCTTCATTTCTTCTCCCTGTTCAAAGAAGATGCTTCTCGAGAAAAATTGGCTTCATGGAGAGAAAAGCAAAGACTAGGGGGAACCCAGGATCTACACTAGCCTCACCTTTCTTAAGGAATGAGGGCTGGCCTTTTACTTTTCCCAGGGGAATTTGGTTCTGCTCCCCTACCTTGCCTCCCACCCCCTCCCACACTGACCCCTTTTTTCTTCCTTGAGTAAGTCAAGCGCATTCGTGTCTCAGGGCCTTTGCACTGGCTCTTCTCCGTACTTGGAGTCTACTTTCATCTAATTCCGTCCCTCTTTGTCATTCTGTCAGATCATCCTGTTTTATTTTCTTTATTGCATTTACCAGCACCAGGGATTATTTTCTGTTTATTATCTTTTCCCCCAGAATATAGGCTGCACAAGAATAGGCCTGCCCGTGCCGTGTTCAGTGCCAGGTCTCAGTGCCCAGAACAGAGCCTCCCCGATTGGTGTGGGATGATGACTCTCCCTGAATTTCTTCATCTGTAAAGTGGAGAAAATGTTTTATAGGCTGTTAGGAGAAAGTGAGAGAACCTAACAACTGTGTGGGACACGTGGCAGGGACATGGCAGGCGCCGCGCCTTTCCATTTACGATTGCTGCATGTCAGGCTACGGCTCCTTCCTTCCTCGTAGTGCATGGGCGGGGTCATGCTTGGGGTTTGTGACCACCCTCCAAGGGGTTCACAGTTGTGGCAGGCAGCCCTTACAAGAAAGATATTGTTATTCCATTGGCCCATTGGTTTGGAATGTGATTGAGGCTGGGAAAGTCAGCAGTTTGGCTAAAAGTTACACACCTGCTGAGGTCTAGGACCCAGGAGCCAGACCCCATCAGCAAGGTCTCTAACCAGCCCAGATAAGGCATCCTGGCTGGTAAAGGAGAGAATGGACCCTGTTTGCACCATATCCCTCTGGAGAAGTCTCTCTCTGCCCTCCTCAGTCTGCCTGTATCCCACACTCAGCCTTAAACTAATTTCATCATCCTTCCTGGTCCTATTGCTTCTGCTGGTGTCTCGGCGTGCTCAGACCAGTGTCCTGTGTGGAGAGGGGCTGAGGGGTGTCCACTGCCTCACCTGCTGCAGGCACAGTATTGGGCGAGCACAGAAGGGAAGGACCAGGCTCAGATGGACTCCTGGGGCATGTCGCATGGATGTGCAGGAATGCTTCCCAGGGATCCTAGTCAGGTCTTTGGCATGTGCCAGGAGACACCCTGTCCCGGCTGGCTAGTTTGTGTGAATGGCTACGATGCTGGCTGTGGTGCCAGGCACAAGACCAGATGGAGGCTGGCTCCAGCTTCCTACAGGCTTGCATCTTCTCCTCTTGGACACTTCAGGGTTGGGGAGAGTGGGGGAAAGGATTGGGGGAGAGGTTAGAAGTGGAATTCCCCACAAGAGCAGGTTCACTGGCATTGACCAAAGTCCATCGTAGGGATCTTAGGACAAGAACTATTGGTCGGGCCCAGATCATCACCCCCAGACTTCTGCCAGGAGGTTCCATTTTTCTCTTCAAGTTTTATCTCCTAATGATCTGCAAATAGAACTTGGTCTTCTCTTCTTTTGACTTACATCCATTGGGCATCATTTTGAATCTCTGATTAGTAAGAAGTAGTTATGTTAGGAAACAAAGAAAATGTTCAAGGACCCTCAGGCTGTGATTTAAGTCTTCTTGAGTATGTGGAAGACTTTCTGAATATGGAGATTTGCGGATTATTGGCGGGAGTGGGGGGGGGTGTGGGGGGATCATACCCACCCAAAGTCATGTGACAAGCTCTACTTGGTGTGACCGGATAGTTTTATCTTCCGGGGCCACAGGCTTCTCCTCCTCCATTGGGTGTTTGCCTTCTCCCAGGATTGGAGCCACCAAGACCTTGGGGTCTTCTCACCCTGCCCAGATTTGAACTCTGCAGAGCCAAATGCGCTTTTCCTATTCCTGAAGTGTGCTTCCTTGCACACCTAAAGAACTTTAGCTGTATGAGACCACATTTCTTGAACCAGCGGACAGATGAATGCTATTTTTACTGATTTGCGACTGAATTTATACAAAAACCTTCAAAACACCACCAACGAAAAACAACGTTTAGTGATGATAATGTGAGTGGCTACTGTTTATTGAGCATTTACTATGTTTCAGGAAAGGTGCCGAGCACCAGAATATGTATTATCTCGCTTACTCCTCTGTGCTGGAATTGACCCCGATTTATAGGTCAGAGACTTCAAGACTCAGAGGGTGTGAGTTTGAACATAAATTTATTTAAAAGAACATCCGTTTTGCTGAAACCGGTTTGGCTCAGTGGATAGAGTGTCAGCCTGCGGACTGAGGGGTCCCAGGTTCGATTCCGGTCAAGGGCATGTACCTGGGTTGCGAGCACATCCCCAGTGGGGGGCGTGCAGGAGGCAGCTGATCATTGTTTCTAACCCTCTATCTTTCTCCCTTCCCCTCTGTAAAAAATCAATAAAATATATTAAAAAAAAAAAAAAAGAACATCCTTTTTATCGTAGAATAGAGGTACAAGGCAGGGGACACGAGCTGCCGTGTGTGACTGTAGGGTCTGTGTTTCGGTTTATTACAATGGTTTTACTGGAGCTGGGTTCTAAAAAAAACCATCCTGGAAGCTAGAGCTCTGGGCACTGGGAGGGGCTGATTGCACAGCTTTACTTACTGTCCTGGTGCGTCCCAGCGCCTCACCTGTGTGTCGTGCGTCTCACCTTGAAGTGATTTGGCCTTTACTGTTGCCTGTCCCAGTGGTGGACATGGTGGGGTGTTCTGACTTGCCACCTTGGGGCCTCCCTCTGTT
Organism: Corynorhinus townsendii; assembly: GCA_026230045.1. Lineage (NCBI taxonomy): Eukaryota > Metazoa > Chordata > Mammalia > Chiroptera > Vespertilionidae > Corynorhinus > Corynorhinus townsendii. The sequence goes on along the minus strand of JAPDVU010000006.1, from coordinate 158,462,170 downwards.
GCCTGAACGCTCTCTCTCTCTTTTTTAATGTGTTCTTTTTTTAAAAAATTTCTTTATTGATTAAGGTGTTACATATGTGTCCTTATTCCCCCATTATCCCCGCATACCCCCACTCATGCCCTCACCCCCCCTGGTGTCTGTGTCCACTGGGTAGGCTTATATGCATGCATACAAGTCCTTTGGTTGATCTCTCCCCTTCACCCCCACCCTCCCTCTGAGGTTTAATGGTCTGATCAATGTTTCTCTGTCTCTGGATCTATTTTTGTTCATCAGTTTATGTTGTTCATTATATTCCATAAAGGAGTGAGATCATGTGATATTTATCTTTCTCTGACTGGCTTTTTTCACTTAGCATAATGCTCTCCAGTTCCATCCATGCTGTTGCAAATGTTAAGAACTCCTTCCTTTTTACAGCAGCATAGTATTCCATTGTGTAGATGTACCACAGTTTTTTAATCCACTCATCTGCTGATGGGCACTTAGGCTGTTTCCAAATTTTAGCTATGGTGAATTGTGCTGCTATGAACATAGGGGTGCATATATCCTTTCTGATTCGTGTTTCTAGTTTCTTGGGATATACTCCTAGAAGTGGGATCACTGGGTCAAATGGGAGTTCCATTTTTAGTTTTTTGTGGAAACTCCATACTGTTCTCCACAGTGGCTGCACCAGTCTGCAATCCTCACCTGAGGATTATTTTTCTGTTGATGATTTTCAGAGAGAGTAAAAGGGAGGCGGAGAGACACAGAGAGAGAAACATCGATGTGAGAGAGAAACATCCATTGGTTGCCTCCTGCACTCACCCCAACCGGGGCCAGGGATCGAGCCTGCAACCAACGTATGTGCCCTTGACCAGAATCAAACCCAAGACCCTTCAATCCACAGGCTGACGCTCTAACGCCTGAGCCAAACTGCCTAGGGCTTGCCTGAACTCTTGACAACTAGATGTGATAGAATCTCATTCCAGCTCCACCCCTTGCCCACATTATTTTCTAGTGACCTCTAAAGCTTGCACATCCTTTTACTTCTCCCAACATTAATATTTTTTCTTCTCACTCTTCCCTTTAAATTCCTTGAATTTCCTCCTTGCAAGGCTGAACATCTGTCTCCTTATAGAAAGTGGCAACCCAGGTCCACACTCGAGGATTGGCCTAGGTCATCCTGGATTGATTTTTCTATTTCCCTCCTTTTGGATTTCTGCACCCCCAGGGGACAGTTCTTTCCAAATCATGAGATACACCTAGCTCTACCCATAAGAAAGTATTCCAGACACTGGAGATGGCATGCATCTACCCAGCTTCGTTCCAGGAATGTGTCATATCCAGGCTTTTCAAACTCAAATGCTGGCTTTGACAAACCCTCACCTACTGACAGGGCTGCCTTATGCTTGTGGTGCTCAAGTGGCCTGAAGCAACTGGCCCTCCAGGTCCTTCCTGAAGGTGAAGATGGAGCTGTTGGTATAAAGAGGAGTTTCTTGCTATCCAACTCGCTGAGGTGGTCTGGACTGTCCCTGGAGGTGGGTACAAACAGGGCGGCAGATTGGTGAGAAATGGTGTTGGGAGGCTGGAAGAGATATCATGATTCAAGGTGGTGTGTAGCTTGGAGACTCCCCAACTCCCATGCTTCGCCTCTGAGGACAAAACTGAACCAGAACTTGGCGTCCTCTATTGAGTTCTTCGTCTTCGGAAATGAAAATGCTCAGTGTGCACACAACGCTCAGCCAAGACTTGGTCTCAGCGCATCTTATCTATAGAAGAAGCAAATGATCTTGGGGCCTTGCTTTCATCTGCAACTGGGACAGTGGTCCCTGCCCCACCTGCCTCCCAGGTGTCCTGGGGGAGACGAGGTGTAGGAGCATTCGTCAACCTTGGAGGACCTCTGGGTTGTCACGTGGAGAAGGGGCTTGGCGGGCGCTCTGGTTGGCTGGGGCCCTTACTGTCTCTCTCAGTAAGGGCAGGACATGAGAGGCTTTGAGTTGGCACAGTGCCCTTGCCCTTGACTTGCTCTTTGTCTTCCTAAACCATACAGCCCCTTGGGTGAGGGGAGTGCAGCCAGCCATTCTCCAGTGTGTCTGAGCACCTGGCAGGAGGAGGTGACACTGTGGTTCTGCTCTTTTCTCTCTTTTTGTTTCCCCTTTTATTGAACACACACATAAGTGTGTTCTCTTGCTTGTTTGTTTAGGAAACCGCAAAAGTGAATACCAGCAAACAGAAGAGAGTAACCTCCCCCACTTGGAAGTAATCTCTGCTGGCATTTTGGTATAGGTTCTTGTGTGTGTGTGTGATCACAGTACTTTTAAAAAAAAATTTTAATTCTTTATTGGTTAAAGTATTACATATGTCTCCCTTTTCCCCCATTGATCTCTCCCTGGCCGCTCCCACCGCCTTCCCCCCCTCCCCCCAGCACATGCCCTCACCCCCTGGTGTCTGTGTCCATTGGTTATGCTTATATGCATGCATACAAGTCCTTTGGTTGCTCTCTAACACCACCCCCCCTTCCCTCTGGGGTTGACAGTCTGTTCAATGCTTCTATGACTCTGGATCCATTTTTATTAATCAGTTTATGTTGTTTATTATATTCCACAAATGAGGGAGGTCATGTGATATCTATCTTTCTCAGACTGGCTTATTTTGCTTAGCATAATGCTCTCCAGGTCCATCCATGTTGTTGCAAATGGTAAGAGTGCCTTCTTTTTTACAGTGGCATAGTATTTCATTGTGTAGATGTACCACAGTTTTTTAATCCACTCATCTGCTGATAGGCACTTAGGTGGCTTCCAAATCTTAGCTATTGCAAATTGTGCTATGAACATAGGGGTGCATATATCCTTTCCGGTTGGTGCTCATCACAGTACATTTTTATTTTGGATTTTTTTTTTTTTTTTTGTAACACTGGAAAGTATCTTGCTCAGAACACTTAGTTTATTTCACAGTATACCACACACCCATTTTCATATCATTCTTCTCCACACAATTCCTAATTGTCAGACATTAGTGGAACATTAGAAACTATTGTGTCTATTTAGAATACATAATTCAAGAACCTGGTAAAAAAAAATCAAGCTCTGTACATTGTGAATAGGCTTCCTTGCACCCCTGTGCCATTCCCCTAGTTTCCCTCCCTGAAAGTTCCCATCGTCCCAATTTCTTGTGAATCCTTCCGGAGTTATTCTCCATATAAAGAATGTGCCCTAGCTGGCTTGGCTCACTGGATAGAGCGTTGGCCTGGGGACTGAAGGGTCCTGGGTTCGATTCCAGTCAAGGGCACATGCCCTGGTTGCAGGCTCAATCCCCAGTAGGGGGCGTGCAGGAGGTGGCCAATCAGTGATTCTCCCTCATCATTGATGTTTCTATCTTTCTCTCGCTCTCCCTTCCTCTATGAAATCAATAAAAATATATTATTTTAAATTTTAAATAAAGGGAAACACAAATGTGTGTGTTCTAATACACATAATAGTATAATTTACACACTTTCTTTTTACCATTTGATTTTGTTTAATGTTTACATTTTAATAATTTAAATATTTTTTATGAAACCACCAAATAGAAACTATGACCAGAAGGGATTTTTAAAAAATCTTTTCTGTTCATTGTAACAATAAAGGTATATAGTAGATACTAAGTAAATTTGTATTTAATGAATGAATGGCATATTTCTTTTTGCTCATTTTTCTATCCAAACAATACATTTTATTTTACAAAAATGCCATCTTAGCATATTATAACTTAAATTGTTCCAAACCGTGTATACTAAATAGCTTTCTATGTAAGTAATTATTCTTCTACAATATCATGCATAATGTTTGAGTGTATGGATATACTCTGATCTGATTAACTCATCTTGTTGGACATTTAGGTGGAGCTGCTTATTATTTTAATTGAAGTATAATTTATATGCAATCCAATGCACAGAACTTAAGTGTGCATGCAGTTTAGAGTGTACAGTGAGTTTTGACAAATGTCTGCACTCATATAACTATCACCATAATGAAGATAGAGAACCTTGCCATCAACCTGCAGAATGCTCAGTGCCCCTGTGCATCTCTCACCCATCCTGCTCCTGGCGCTGGGCAATCCGGCTCTGCTTTTTGTCTCTGTAGACTAGATTTTTAGAGTGAGAGGAAGGGAGAGGGAGGGAGAGAGAAACATCGATGTGAGAGAGAAACATTGATTGGTTGCCTCTCACACACACTCCTACTGGGGATTGAGTCCCAAACCTGGGCATGTGCCCTGACCGGGAATTGAACTGGGGACCTTTCGGTGCATGGGCTGATGCTCAACCAACTGAGCCACACCAGCCAGGCCTGGCCTGGGTAAAGGCTCTTTTGAAGTAACAACTATGCCATTATTATACCTAACAATATTAACAGTAATTAATTTCCCCCAGTTGTCTCAAAATTGGTTTTTATAGTTGGTTTGTTCAGTCATGGTCCAGATAAGGTCCATGCATTCCATTCTTAAAAACTTAATCTTAAGTCTTTTATACTCTAATGATCTCCTTGCCTCCCATCCCCTTAAAAAATTTGTTTTTCATGATTTTTGGAGAAACCAGGTCATTTGTCCTATCCTTGATTTGGCGTCTCATTTCTTCAAGGTCTCATTTAACTTGAGTTCACTGTTAACATTTGGTTTATATACTTCTGTGCTCTTGCAGGATTTTACTCTGCTTGTTCTCTAGCTGTCAGCTCAGACATCACTTCCTTGAAGGTGCCTTCCCTAAGTCCCAGACAAGGTCAAGGTGGGGCCCTTGTTATATGTTCCAGACCACCCTGAGTTGCTCCTTTAGCACTCAGCACAATTTGTAATTATTCACTTATAAATACAGTTATTCCATTTGGATCCAGCTTCCCAGACCTGTGAGGGGCAGGCAGGGGCTGCATCTTCCCAGGTCTAAGCAGCTGTTGCAGCTGAGCAAACCCCCCTCCCCCAGCATCCGTATGTGCACATCATGAACACCTTATCTGAGCTCTGTGCCTTACAGCCTACACATTGCCTTCCTGTACTTCACTGTCGAAATAGTTCTTGCATGTGGGATAGGTAGTATGGCTGCTAATAACTCCATTCTGGTAGAGAAATGGCCTCCAAGGGCTCCAGGACTTGGCCAGGGTCCCCCTATTACGTGGGAGAGCTGGAGCCTTAACACTTTGCACTGTGCTGTCCAGAATGTGATTTGCGACAAGCAGAGAAATTGCAGCCAGCCTTGAAGTCAGTGATGATGTAACATGAACTTCCCCTTCGGTGGGGTCAGCACTCTGAGCAGCTACTGAGGAGGTGAGAAGGCCCGTGGAGAGGGTGGGGAGTGTTAAGCTGCTGGCGCTGAGCTGAAATCTCTTGTTGGCCTCTGCTTTTGTGATAACTTTCTGTTTTGAAGTAATTTCAAACTTATGGAAGAGCTGCCAGCATAGTACACAATTGTGAACATTTTAACACATTTGCCTTACCATTCTCTTTTTCTATCTTTGTGTTTTTCCCCTGACATACCCCATTATCGCTTAATACTTCAGGGTTCATTTGTCCATGGTTACTTTTTTTTTTTTTAATAGTTTATTGATATTTAAAAGAGGAAGGAGAGAGAGAGAGAGAGAGAGAGAAACATCAGTGTGACAGTGCAACATCAATCGGCTGCCTCCTGCATTCCCTCTGCCAGGGATCAAGCTGGCAACCTGGGCACATACCCTTGACCAGGAATCGAACTGGCAACCTCCGGGTGCACAGGACAATGCCCAACCAACTGAGCCACACGGGTCAGGGCTCATAGTTACTCTTAAGCTGGGGCATGAAGTAGTTTCTGGGGGAATTTTTGTCAAACCACTGCCAATATCTTCCCAGGTGTTAGGAGGCCCTTTTGCAGAGGAGAGGTGGAGGGGGTTCAGCATTCTGGTCAGGAAGGAGGAAGCCTAAGGGGCTTGGGTATTGCTGGCTGTGAGTCTGCAGAAGGCAGAGTTCTGGTTTATTTTCTTGGACCTCTCTGTGGCTTAGTTGGCAGCCTCTTTCTCCAGCAGCCATTTACTGAACCCCATATGTAACCTGTAGACCCATGGGAGCCTCCACCAGGACTGGGGGCCTCAATGATAGAAATGACTACTGACCACATTGATAGGTGCTTGCTAGACATACATTCCCTTCCATTAATGAAGACCTCAGACAACCTACTCTAATAGGCACTGTAATTATCACCATGCTGCAGATGGGACTTGCTAAATTTACTAGCCTCACAGGGTGATCTGATCATAAATTACTAACTGAGCAGGTCATGGTGGGTAGTCATGCTCCAGGCATGTTACTTTTTAGTAAGAGGTTTATCTTTGTCTTAAGCAAGCCCTATCCATTGTGTTTCTGTTTATCTATGTTAACACACCTCAAGAGAGCACTTACTCCTGTTAATTGCCTTGTAATCCAACCCCACCCCCCCCCCACCACCACCACCTGGCTTTCTCCCATCTCCATGTCATTTTTTTAAAATATATATTTTTTATTGATATTAGAGAGGGGAGAGGGAGAGAGAGATAGAAACATCAATGATGAAAAAGAATCATTGATTGATCGGCTGCCTCCTGCACACCACCTACTGGGGATCAAGCCTCAACCCAGTCATGTGCCCTGACCAGGAGTTGAACCATGACTTCCTGGTTTATTGGTCACGGCTCCACCACTTAGCCACACCAGCTGGGCTCCATGTAATCTTCTTTATGCCCCCTCCTTAATTTCACATGCATAAAAGAAGCTGCAAAACTGTTAATGTCTGGGTCATTTGAGACCTTGCTCCCTGGCATCCCCTATAATAAAAGGCTAATATACAAATTGTCCCCTTGACTGGGAGTTTGACCAGGGGGTGGGGCAGGCCAGGGGCCCACCTGCATCCCCTCCCCCAAGCCTGCCCTACCTCCGATGGCCCCCCACCCCGATTGGGGTGGGGCCAGCCTGCCAATTGCCTGCAGTTCCTTCCCCCACACCCCTTCCCGCCAGCCCAGCCCTATTGGCCCCAATTGGGGTGGGCCAACTGGACCCCACTTGCGCATGAATTCGTGCACCGGGCCTCTAGTATGTTTTATAAATGCTTATAGAACTTCAAATAAATAAATAATGTATACAAGGCCACACAGCTCATAGAGGGCAAGGTCAGGATTTGAACCCAGGCTCATAACCACTGTACCAACAGTGACATCCAGTTGCCTAGGGAAGTTTGAAAAGCTCTAAAGAGGAGGTGCTGTGTGAGCTGAGTACAAAGGATAAGCAGAAGCTGGCTGGTCAGAGAGAGGTGTGGAGGAGGTTCATCTACCAGAGCCCAGGGCAGCCGCTCATGGTTACACATCAGCGACCTTTGGGTGTCAGTCTGGTGAGTAGCCAAGAGAGGGAGATGGATCAGGAGCATTGGCTCTGGGGATAAGGCTCTCCCTAGGTGTCTGCACTGATCCTCAGAGCCCGTAGAGAGCTTTGAGAAGGGTGTGAGGAGGGAGGGATGGAAGACTGGGAAATGGCCTTGGCCTTGGAGACTGGGTGTTGGCAGTGAATCAGAGCCATGGCATCTGAGCAAAGGCAGGAACTAGGGAGACTCCAGAGTTTCAGAAGTAGGGTCAAACGGACCAGGTAACAAAAGGAGTGAAAGATTTCAGGTTTCTTACTAGTTGGAGCAAAGTGATTTTTCCGTTGCTGAGCATGATGGGCCTTTGTCATAGTGAGCTTTGTTATTAGAAAGCTCCTTGGGGCAATTGCTCATTTCTACGTCAGTTGTGCCATCTAGGTTTGGTGAGTGCACTCCATGATGTTCACACAATGACAGAATAGCTTAAAGTGCATTTCTCAGAACCTATCTCATCATCAAGCGATGCATGACTATAAATGGTGAACAGAACCAAGTTCTCTACCTTCGCAGAGCTTGTAGTCAAGCATCAGGCTTGTACAGCACAGACAGGAGCCCAGGAAGTCCGATTCAGTAAATCACGAAATAGGGAGTGAAGGGAGATTCCTCAGACTGCCTCACACTGGAGGGCTTAAAACAACCAAAGTTTATTCTGTCACCGTTCTGGAGGCTAGAAGTTTGAAATCAGGGCCATGCTCCCTTCAAAGGCCTTCCTGGTCTCTTCTAGCATCTGGTGGTTGCTGGCAATCCTTGGCTTGTGGCTGCATCACTCCTTTTCTCTGCCTCCATCTTCATGTGGCCTTCTCCCTGTGTCTGTCTTTGCCTCGTCTTTCCTCTGAATGTCTGTGTCTGTTTTCCCTTTTTATAGGGACATCAGTCATTGGTTTAGGACCTCAGTTTAACTTGATTGTATCTGTGATGATCCTATTTCTAAATAAGGTGATATTCTGAGGTTCTGGGTAGACGTGAGTTTTTTTTGGGGGGGGGGGGGGAACTGTCCAATTCAATACAGGGGTAAGGCGAAGCTTACATTTTTCCATAAATTCCCAGGAGACTCTAGTGCCTGAGGTCAACTGACTACAGTTACAGAAACCTTGGACCCTGGGTCCAGGGGGGAACAGAGTCCCAGCTGGAGCGATTAGTGGATGGTGGTGGTGGTTACTGTACTCACCTGTTTGGGGTGCATGTTAGCATCAAGATGCCCAGGAGGCAACATCAGAGGGAATCTGGAAATTGGGGATGGGAGTCAAATGTGTGGAATAAATAGCTTTTGAGGACACAACTTAGGAAGGATGACCCAGAAGGAAAGGAGGAAAGATCTAAGGGTGACCCCTGCCCTAGATAACGGGGAGGAGAAAGGGGGCATGAGAGAATGAGGGACAGGCCCAGCAGAGAAGCTGTGCGGATGTGGTCATATTAGGACATTGCTGAAGTGATGAACTTGGGTGGAGAGGGTTGCAAAAAGGCCGTGTGTTGTCTATGGAGGCATTGTGGGGGCACAATGGCATGGGTGGAAGGGGGACCCCCGATGGGGGGGGCACACATGTCTTTGGGCGCAGCTGAATGCCGGGCAGTGGTTCTGGCTCCTGGGAATGAGGTGTATCTGGAGCCGGCCCCCCTGCCCTTTGCTGAGTTCAGGGGGCTGGTGAGAGAGATGTGGTTGGTGGCTTGGGGTGACCTTTCTCTCTCTCTCTCTCTGCTTAAAGGAAGCTACAGGCTGGACATCAGCAGGAGGGGATGTCACTGGCATTTTTTACTTCATGTTGAAATAGTGTTCCCCAGAGATGTTGATTCTTTACTGAAAATGTTCCCTGGGTTTATGAGGCAATGGGCACAGAGGGGAAGGGGGGCGATCCTCCGGCCTTGCAGGGCCTCCCAGGTCTGAAGTGTGTACTCCTGTGGCTTCTGGAGAACCAACCTTCCCCCTCCCCTTTCTTTTTCCCTTTCAATTTGCAAGTCTCCACTTCCTGTTGGTCACCTTGGTTACCTGTGGTATTGCTTCATGTCTTGCTACTCTTTGTTCTCAGGCAGACTCAACCCTGGAGCTGTTTCCCAAGCAACTGGCCTGGTGCCTGGAGGCCCAGCCTCCCTTGGGAGGCCGTGGTGGGCAGCAGTGAGGATGAGCATGGCCATGGCGGGATGCGCTGAGGAGGAGGGCAGAGTGGTTTTCTTTCTGTGGCTGGGGTGGGAGAGCAGCTCGGCTCTGCTGTGCACCTTGTGCTGTTTATGGAATGGTTGTCACACCCCAGGCCTGGCCAGCTCCTCTGATGTCCAAGTTCAGGATTTGCCACCAACTTGCAATGTGACCTTGGCTGGTGCACTTCTGTGTCTCAGTTTCCTGGGTCCTAGTGCTACCACTGCCTGGGCCCATCTCAAGAGGGTAGGTGTTGGGGTGGAGGGCCTAAATTAAGTCACAACTGTCAGGGGTTACAATCCCATGAGAGGGAGAAGTGGGGGTGGGGATGTGAGCAGAGATACAAGACTGGAAGGGCAGATACCTACACATGTTGGATACTCAAAGTTATCTCCTGCTGGTGGTTTGCTGGTGATTTTAATGTTCTTTGTACTCATCTGTATTTTATAAACTTTCTGTAGTGATCATATATTTTGTAACTGGTTCAATGTAGCATTATTTTTGGAAGGAAAAACCAAACCTAAACTATCCTGTGGAGACCCCAAAACATAGTGTTAAGAGCACAGGGTCGAGCCTGGCTGGTGTGGCCCAGTAGTGGAGTGTCGACCTATGAACCAGGAGGTCACGGTTCAGTTCCCGGTCAGGGCACATGATTTTGGAAGCTCCCAATTCTCTGTAAACACTGACCTGCTTCCTCCTTAGAAATCCTCTGATGCTGCTGGGTAGACTGAGGCGCTTGCCACCCCAAGGCATGGACAAAGCTTTCTCTTTCCCCTGGAATTCAGTATCCCAAACTCCTTGTACCTCCCTTCTGGTCGTCATGAGTGTTTGGAATTGCTTATTATGATTACTAGTTTTATTTAACCTAAGATTAGGAGTAAATCATTTTTTCTTACCTTTTCAAGTATTTGCCTTTCCCCGAATTTGGAGGTTTTGGTGATTATGGAACATCTCTTCTGTGTCAGGTATTGGGGTCCCAGAGCTGGACAAGATTAACCCTGTGCCTGCCCTCACGATGTGTATTGTGTTTTTTTTTGTTTTTGTTTTTTGGTTTTTTTGATAAAACAAAAGCCAAGTTTATTTGTTCATTTCTTGCATTTGAAGTACTCCACGATGACATCCTTTGCCTGAGACTCTTTGCCATAGTCCTTAACCACCACACAACTGCAGCCAACCACTTTGCGGGGTTTTCCCTCTCTGTCGATTTTACAGAGGCCTACCCATTCCCCTAGCTTCTTGTTGTCGTCAACCTTAATTAGGTTGATTTGGTGTTCAGCACAAAGAGCCTCCACCAACTTGACGTACATAGGTTCATCACAGTTGGATGCAAGTACACAAGGTGGGCTTGGCGCTTGTCTAAGGCTTTGGCAGCTTCGCGAATTCCGCGCGCGAGGCCATCGTGGATGAGGGTGGTCTTCAGCACCTCTTGCAAAGCAGTATTAACGTCCATTACACCTCCAGCAGCAATGCCTTCCTCGGCCATGGCGGTGGGTTATGGGTAAAGCCGAATCTTGAACGCACCCAAGCCTCCGCCTCTGCGCAACTCCGCGGCGGCAGGGAAAGAGCATGATGTGTATTGTTGAGGGGTGAAAAACAGTGGATGGATGGATGGGTAGGTGGGCGGATGGATGGATGGACGGATGAGTGGGTGGGTGGGTGGATGGGTGGGTGGGTGGATGGGTGAGTGGATGGATGGATGGATGGATGGATAGATGGATGAAGAGTGGGTGGATGGATGGATGAAGAGTGGGTGGATGGATGGATGGGTGAGTGGGTGGATAGGTGGGTGGGTGGGTGGATGGATGGACGGATGAGTGGGTGGGTGGATGGGTGAGTGGGTGGGTGGATGGGTGGGTGGATGGATGGATGGATGGGTGATGGATGGATGGATGGATGAAAAGTTCTTGATGTTTGGGGAGTATCTGATAGGGGCATAACCAGGAAACACTCTTTTCAGAAGTGACTTTTGAGCTGAGATCTGAAGGGAGAGTCGGTTAATAGTGAGGCAATTAGAAAATAACACAGTGCAGGACACCCAGGCATAAAAGGAAGACTTTTCCTTCCTTCCGTAATATGAGTCCACGTGACCTTCAAACTCCTCTCAGGTTAGCTTCAAAAAGCTGGCAGAGCCTATGTGTGAAGAGCACACGCTGAATTCCCCCTCCCCACATCTGTCCTACAACAGTGACAGGCCAGGGTCCCTGCCCAGCAGTCCTGGCTGTGGGCTCGGGGTCTTTTGAACTGTACGTGGGCTGGCCTGGCCCATACTCCCAGGCACATCTGAACCCAGCACAGGTGTGGAGTGTTGGCCACCTCTGCCAAGGTCAACACGGCAGGGAGGGGGACAGTGGTATCCTCGGAAGCCCTCCAGGCAGCCCCTCCCCCTCTGTGTGTAGCTGGCTTTGGGGTTTCATGTGGGTCGTGATTCACCCGTCCTTGGCCTTTCTCAGAGTGCTGTTCCTCTCAGACAGTCCTCTTCCTGCTCTGGACCTCCCAGGGAGAGATCTTGGGCAGCAAGAAGAGTGGTTTATTTTTATTTTTGTTTTTAAATCTTCACCTAAGGATATTTATCCCATTGATTTTTAGAGAGAGTAGAAGGGAGGGAAAGAGGGGGAGAGAGAGAGAGAGAAACATTGACGTGAGACACATCGATTGGTTGCCTCCTACACATGCCCCAACAGGGGCCAGGGATTGAACCTGCAACTGAGGTACATGCCCTTGACCAGGAGTCCCATCTGTGACCCTTCAGTTCACGGACTGGAGCTCTAACCACGGAGCAACTGGCCGGGGCAAGAAGCGTGGTTTCGGAAGGACTCCAGCCTGTCTGGACTCCCACCACCTTCCTTTCCCCCAGAACAGCTCCTCTGGTCTCGGGAATGCCAGGGTTTCCCTTTCAGGGGGCCAGTTTCCCCCACCCTGTGGGTTACCCCGGGGAAGGCTGCAGGGCTAAAGGGGCCAGTTTCCCCCACCCTGTGGGTTACCCCGGGGAAGGCTGCAGGGCTAGGTAAGGGACACCTGGGGGAGAGAGGGCATAGCGGGCCACAGGCAGAGGGAGGATCCCCCTGTTGGTGTTTACTCAGGTCACACCTGTGTTCATCACGCAAAACACTCCATTCAGCAGATATTCAGTAGCCCTAACTGTGCTGGCTCCAGGGGTACAGCCGGACCAGGAGAGAGAAGTGGAGGTCACATTCTGGGAGGAGTGGGGAGAACAGTTAATAACAGGCAGACACTTGGGTCAACATTAACTGCTGGCTATGAGGCCGTATGGGTGCTGATGAGCCGCCTGAACAGAGGGAAGAGAGACGGCCCAAACGTCCAAAATGGGGGTCTGGTGAAGTCATGGCACAGCTGGCTGTACAGTGAAACGCTAGGAAGCCATGGAAACATTGTTCCCCTGTGTCTGCTCCTGGTAGATTATGAACCCGTCTTGTTTGCCCAGAGAAGCATCTGAAGAATCCACATAAAATGTAACAGTACTTCTCTCTGCAGTGAGGGAATATAAGTGATACTTGTTATTTGCTCCTTTTGAAAATCTGCCAGCTAAACACATAATTTATAATTAGTAAAAAGAAAAAGACTGCCGTACTTCTGGGCGGAACCCAGCGGGGCTTTTGAGTCTTGTGAGGATGATTTAGCGCAGTGGGGTGGTTACCATTACAGGATAACTTTGTGGAAGGGATGAGGTGGGGTTGAAGGGAATCTCGGATACATTTTGAGTTTGGCCTTAATACGGTGCGTGCATATCTAGTCCCTCTCTCTCCATTTTTCTTTTCAAACTGGAAACACAGTAATTGGAATAATAAAGTGGTTATACAGTGAATATTTTTTTTAAAATCCAGACAGTGTTGAAAAGCATGAAAGTAAAAATCACACGAGGTCCCAGCGCTCTGAGATAACCAATGCTAACATTCCAGTGTGTATCTAATAAATTTTCTACCCTGTTATTATTTTTAAAAAATGAAATAAACTACTGATATAACAAAAGATGGATCTCCCCCCAGCCACTCCCACCCCTGAACTCCCATCAGGGCCACCTGTCCCTAGGCCCCACCTGGTCATCTGCTCACCTGGGAGCACATGCTCTCCTGTGTGACACGGGTGATAAAGGCCAGCAGCCTGGGAGGGAGTCAGGAAGCCTCTGCCACTCCCACACCCCTCCACCCCTCTTCATCCGTGCCCTCCCCGCAGCCTTACGCTGGCCACACTGAAGCTGACCCTGGCCCTGATGAGAGAGGAAGGTCACCCTGCCTGGCTGGTTCCTGCCCCCTTCCTGCCTGCTGGATGCTGAGTGCCTGCCAAGTGCCTGCCTGATCCTGGAGAGCTTTCCAGGCCGCCCGCCCACCCGACCAAGCAGGCTGCTCTTTTGTTTCTGGAATCCAGGCTGCTCAGCAGAAAGGGCTGCTTCGTGCTCCCAGCTGCTGTGGCCATCAAGCTGACTCAGGTCAAGAGTGCTTTGAGGGGAAGGCGGATGCTTAGAGCAAAGCCCTTGTAATGAATGCCTTCCCCCCTAATTGGGTTAGGGAAGGAACCAGCTGGACTCTCGAATAAAACAGGACCCGCATGCTGGCGTCCCACATTGCTGTTCATTTGCCAAAGAATCGCCCTCCTCTGAGTGCCGGGAAGAAGCCGAGGCTCGCAGCTCCTAATCCCTTTGGCTTGGGAGCTCTGTGGAGGGAATAGGCAGGGTTCCTTGCCTGCAGAGGTCCCCAGGCCCAGCTGTACACCTTCAGGGAGAAAGGGTCGTTCCACTGTACAAAGCAGGTTCCTCCGAGAGCCTGACAGAGGCAGAAATCTCAACTTAAGCGAGGTCTGATTGCCCAGCTTGAGGGAAAGGCCGCAAATGCTTGCCGAGTGCTTCCAAATACTTCACATTTATGGCAGCATGACCCCCGCTTTCCAGGTGAAGACACTGGGCTTCGGAATTCACATGCCCAGGCTAGTAAAGAGCGGAGTTGAGATTCCACCACGGAACTGTCTGTCTCGACTATCTCTGCCAAGCTGCCCCCCCTCATATGTTGGGGGAGAAGTGTATTTGGTATAGGAAGGGATGCCCCTGTATTCATTTTTTTAAGTAGACTTTGTTTCTTAAGCAGTTTTAGGTTCACAGCAGTATTGAGCAGAAGGCACAGAGATTTCCCATATACCCCCTGCCCCTAACACCTGCAGAGCCTCCCCCATTATCAACATCCCCCACCGGAGAGGCACCTTTGTTACAGTTGGTGAACCTACATTGACACATCATTGTCTCTCCAAGTTTACATTAGGGCTCACTCTTGGCCGTGTACATTCTGTGGGTCTGTACAAATGTTGACTGACATGCGTCCATCATTATAGCATCATTCAGAGAAGTTTCACTCCCTAAAAATCCTCTGTGCCCTGCCTATTCATCCCTCCCTCTCGCCCAGCTTCAGACCACTGATCTTTTTGCGGTATGCATCCTTTCTAGAATGTCCTATAACTGGGATCCTAGAGTATGTAACCGTTTCAGATTGGCTTCTCTCACTTAGTAATATGCATTTACATTTCCTTTATGCCTTTTCGTGGTTATTCATTCTTTTTCCCCTGTGCCAACATTTCAACATTTTTTTTGAGCACCTGCCTCTGTGCCAGGCACATCCTGGGCACTGGGCAAGTGGTATAGGCAACATGGGCATGGCCCCTGCTCTCCAGAGCTGGAGTTCAGCAGGGAGAGAAATGTAAGTAAATATTTGACATTGGAGAACAGCGTGCTAAGAGAGAGGACAAAGGGGCCTAATTGGGAATGAGGAGGGGTCGAAAGGCCTCTCTAAGGAAGGACCATTAAACCAGCATCTGAGGGACGAGCAGCAAGGGGGATGAATAGCAGCATCACAGGCAGCTGTCTGGCTCTCAGAATCCTGCTTACCCTTGAGACTAGCCTTTTCCAGCAAGCCCTACCTGCTCACTCCTTCTTGACATGCATTGCTGCCCCTTCTAGAGGTCCATAGCTTTTGCTTCTATGCACCAGAGGCTTCCTGTGAGAATCTACTCAAGCCTTTTCCCAGGGAAGCATACAGAGGGAAGATCGACAGTGTGTTGCTTTGAGCTCCGTTCTCCCACTTGGCACAAAGGAAAATCCAGAAGGAGTTAAGCTTGGCTGAGTTGAGCAGGGAGGGGAATCAGGATGTTGCATATCTGACTGATGTTTTGGGGCTTTGGACTGCCTCGATGAGGGCAGTGCAACCAGGCCGAAGTTCACTTGGCTAATTTCCAGTAGCTGCTGGAACAGAACCCAGGAATCTGTGATTGTGATTGCTTCTTGTCAGGAGCCTTAAAGCCTTAGCGCTTAGAGGAAATACACCAGTAGCCTGCAAGCTCGTGGGGTGGGGAGGCGGACTGCTGTTGAGGAGAGCTGCAGCCCCACATTGGCTGCTGCTACTAGCTGTCTGGCCGTGACCCAGGAGGAGGCTGACCGAGAGATCATGCATGGCCACTCTGCCCCTGTGGATGCCCTGCTCTAAACCCTTCGATGGCTCCCTATTACCTTCAGGACAGGACAGATATCTTAGCCGGGCATGCAAGCTGGGACCCTGCCACCCTCCCAGCCTGCTTTGTCCAGGTGTACCCCACCTGTCTAGTTGTTCCAAGCACTCTAGATGCCCAGATGGGACACCTGTGTGGCTTTGCAGGTGCTGCTTGTCCTGCTGAGCATTCTTCCTTCCTGCATCCTCAACAGGTCCAGTCCTAGATGTCCTTCCAGAACTTGGCTGGATAGATCTCTTTTCCTTGAAGTCCCCACTGACCTGCTGCTCTCTGCAGACCACCACACCTTCCTCTGTGCGCCCTGGGCCCTGTGTACTCACCACTGCACAGCAGTCCGTCTTCCCTCCCTTCTCCACCCCCTCCCTCCTTTCAGTTCCTCGTTGATAGTTATTGGGCACCTCACCATGTTTCAGTCACACTGGGGTGATGGGAGTTTGAAGTCCCATGGTCACTGAATAAATTCATCAAGTAATCAAGACGAAGAATACCCAAAGAAGTCAACCCACAGAATGGGAGAAAATGCTTGGAAATCATATATCAATAAGAAATTAAGCTGGGATGAAAGCTTCTCTCCATGCTTATAAAAGAAATGAATAAATAAATAAAAGGTTGAAAAAAAGAAGGATCCACTGACAGATTTCCAGTCTCGGATCTGTTGCTAGTTAGCGGGAGGCGGGGGAGTGCTGTTACAGGACTATTTCAAACTCAGGTTCTTCCTATGTAAACATAAGGCGAGGAGCTAATTAATTCAGGCTTTGAGCACTTTCCATGGCAAAGTTCTGGGCTCCCGAGAGAGCTGTGCCCTGGCCTCAGGCTCTCTGGGGGGCACAGCCAGGAGAGAAGAGATCCCAGCATGCTTCTCAACTCCAGCCTCACTTTCCCAGGGTAGACCTCCCAGTCCTCGGAGAAGATGGGAGTTCTCACCGTGGCCAGAGCTTTCCTTCCTAGTGTGGATCAGCTTGAAATTCTGTCATTGTCTTAGTTGCTCACCATCTCTCCTACTGGGCCATAAACTCCTTGCGAGTGGGTGATGTGTCCATCTTTATGTTTTCATAGCAGCTTTACTGAGATATCATTCACATACCATGAAATGTACCCTTTTAAAGTCTACAGCTCAGGGCTTTTCGTACGTGAGTATTTGGGAGTTCTTTGTACTATTATTTTAACAACTGTTGTATGTTGAATTTTTCATATATATATATATATATATATATATATTTTATTTCAGAGAAGAAGAGAGAGAGAGAAACATCAGTGATGAAAGAGAATCATTGATTGGCTGCCTCCTGCATGAACCCCCACTGGGGATTGAGCCCGCAACCCAGGCATGTGCCCTTAACTGGAATTGAACTCAGGACCCTTCAGTCCACAGGCCCACGCTCTATCCACTGAGCCAAACTGGCTAGGGCTGTACGTTGAATTTTTTAAAAATTGTCTCACAATCCCAGCCACAGAGGGAATCAAGCCGTGGACCCTGAGAGGTTCCTATGTGCTGGGTGCTTTACATGCATGTTTCATTTCAACCTCAGCTGCTGAGGAGGAAACAAGGGTGAAGACAGGTGACCGGGGGGCACAGCTTGGTTGAGCAGCAGAACCCGGATTCGGATGTGGGTCTCCTACATTCTGTTGTGGCCTGTGTATCTCCAGGCGTTATCCTTTCCCTGGGAATGGAGCCAGCTGCCTCCTCACTGGTCCCTGTCATCGGGAAGGTGCCTGACACTTTCTGAGCTTGTGCTCGGTGAGGGTAGATGGGGCTCAGTCCAGGAGTTCCTAGAATAAAGGGGCTGCCATCCTGGGACTCGAAGGAACGCGAACAGGGTATGGAGGGAGTGGGTGCTCTTTAACCAGCCAGAAGACAGGCTTGCACTCTCACCTTTCTGGGACATCCAAGGCTCTCGGGAGGCGGCCCTGACCACCCTTCTGCCCTGCCCGTTCCAGGAACTGAAGCTGCCTGCCTTCCGAGCCCACTCCCCGCTCCTGAAGAGCCGGCGGTTCTTGGTGGACATCTTGACCCTGCTGAGCAGCCAGTGCCAGCTCTGCCCCGCAGCCCGGCACCTGGCCGTCTACCTGCTGGACCACTTCCTGGATCGCTATAACATCACCGCCTCCAAGCAGCTGTACGCCGTGGCGGTCTCCTGCCTCCTGCTCGCAAGTATGTGGAAACCACTTCTTCCCCTGGGCTGCCGCCGCCTCCTCCTCCGTGAGCCTGGGTGCTCCCGGATCTTTGTACGCCTCCATGGCCTGTGCACGTCTTCCCTGCTCATCCCAGCTGAATGGGAGCTAATATTATTAGTAATAATCATCAACATTTTCTTTAGCATCTGTAATGTACCAGGCTCAGTGATAAGGATTTTAGCATCTTAATCTTTTATTATTTTTTATTTCATTTTTTGTCCTCACCCGAGGATATGTGATTTTTATTGATTTAAGAGAGAAAGGAAGGGAGGGAGGGAGAGAGAAACATCAATGTGAGAAAGAAACATCAATCAGTTGCCTTCCATATGTGCTCCAATGGGGAATCGAACCCACAACCTTTTGGTGTATGGGGCTATGGTTAAACCAGCTGAGCCCCCAGTCCAGGGATCGAGCCATGTACTTTTAATGAACACCCACTTCCTTATTAAACAGTGAGTTTCGGGGAGGGAAAGGAGCCTGAGACATAGTAAGACCTCAAAAACATAGTAGAACATATTTATGGGATAAATGAAATAATGGAACGAGGGTTTCTTTAAAGCCGGGCTTCCACATTTCTCCAGGTTGCCCTTAATATAAATACAGGTGACTGACAGAGGAGCCAAATTCCCCAAGGTGGCCAGCGGCCATCCTAAGACTCCTTTGACATTTAGTACTTTCTCCTTAAAATTCAATCCGATTTTACAGTTCCCACCACAATATGTTATTGTCCTGGTTTATTATATGGGCACCACCCCCCACCCTTGGGTCCTGCTGCTGCCATAAGAAGACGGCACCTGGTTTCTCCTGTGGCTCTGTCTGCTCCCAGCAGCCTGCCATGAACCCCCATGGGCACAGGCACCCAGCTCCAGAAGCTGTAGACTTCTCAAAATTACGTCTTGTTTTCCACACTGGCACCTTCCTCCTGCTGTTGCTTATCGTCCCTTTAGCTGTGTGGGGTTCACAGCCTCCCGATTGGTGATCTTCTCTGCCTTGAGCCAGCTGTATTTCCCATGTTACACAGAGGAGCCAGCCTGGCCGAGTCCACTCTGTTGGCTGCCTCAGAGTCCCCATCAACATGCAGCTCCCTTTGGTCTTGGGAGGAGATGTGGGGCGTGCAAGACATCCCTGTCAGCGGAGGGCAGGATAGGCATCGCGTTTCAGGCGGCCCAGGAGAAGCCTGCGCCATGGCCTTTGGCCTGCTGCTGTCTGTGATCTGTGGGCTGCATCGAGGCCCCTCTGGGGGCAGGGGACTTAGATTTCCATGGGGCCACGCAGGCTCTCCCCCAGCGACTGTCTGGGGAGCTGGGACCTGAGGTGCACACTGGAGACTTCTTTGTGCTGCTGGGGCCGTGGCTGATGGAGGGGGCCCTGCAGACAGAGAGGCAGACGCCCCCACCCATATGTCTGGGGGCAGCAGCCAGCCTGGGGCGGCAGGATGGGAGTTTTCAGGACACCTGCCATATGCTCGGTGGCCCAAGGGAAGAAAAGTTTCCATGACAGCCTGAAATCCTATTCACTCCTCCCTGCCCTCTCCCCAGGCAGACTGTCAGCCCCAAGGGGGGTCACCTTGCCGCAGGGCGTTTGAAGTTCTGCGAATTCTATACCCAATAATTCCCAGATAGATAAGAGGAGCCACAGTTCTTCCTGCCCCCACCTGTCAGTTCTCAGGTTTTGAGAGCTGCTTCCAGACAAGGGCCTTTGCACAGATGGAACCTTTTCACCTGTATATAGGCCCATCTGCCCCATAAAACGGGGGTCGGTCCAGGACCCATATCTACAGGCCTGTGGAAGGAGGTGGAAAGAGAAACGGCCTGTAGGTTGTTCCATGGTGGACCAGTGGCAAAGCCACCCCATTGTCATATCTGAGTTCATTGTTTGGGTTTCCCCTACTTAATACAGAACAGACTAAAAATAGTCTAGCTATAAATATGTTATAAATCGAGTAGACTCCTTGAATCTTTCATCTCATGTTGTTTAAACAACAACAAATAGAGTTGGCACCCCTCTCCCAACTCTATTTATTGTTGTTTAAAAGGATCATTTGAGCCTAGCCAGCGTGGCTTAGTGGGTGAGCATCAACGTATGAACCAGGAGGTCAAGGTTCGATTCCCAGTCAGGGCACATGCAGGGGTTGTGGGCTCAATCCCCTGTAGGAGCCATGTAGGAGGAAGCTGATCGATGTTTCTCTCTCTCCCTCCCTCTTCCTTCCTCTCTGAAATCAATATATGTGTGTGTGTGTGTGTGTGTGTGTGTGTGTGTGTGTGTGTGTATGTGGATGGATCATTTGAAAATATGGAAACCCCACAATTTTCAGGTGAGTTGATTGGGACAGTATGAGATCATCCTGTCATTCTGGCGACAGCAGCTTTGGTGCTTACCTGCATACCCAGTTCTGTGCCAATCACTTTACACACATATCACATGGAATCCTCACAAGCAGCCTATGTGGTCGTGGTGTCATCTCCTCATTCTATAGATTCAGAGAGGCTGAATAACTTGCCCAAGGCCACACAGCTCCAAGTTTTATTTTTATTAATTGATGTAAAATTCAGACCACAACATACAATTCACCATTTTAACCATTTCAAAGTGTACAATTTTTGTGGCATTTAGTACATTCACATGGTTGTGCACCTGTCACCTCTGTCTCATTACAGAGCGTGTTCATCACCCCAAAGGGAACCCTCTGACTCATTAGGCAGCCACTTCCTGTTCCTTCCCAGTCCCTGGCAACCACTCATCTGTTATCTGTCCATGCAGATTTGCCTCTTCTGCATATTTCACATGAAAGGAATCATACAATATGTGGCCTTTTGTGTCTGGCCTCTTCCTTTGATGTTTTCAAGGTTATCCATCCTGCAGCAGGTATCAGTACTTCATTCCTTGTTGTGGGTGCATCCTGTTCCATTTTATGGATGTACCATCTTTGTTCATTCATTTGTCTGTTGATGGGCATTTGGGTTGTTTGGGCTATTAAGAATAGCGCTGCTATGGACGTTTAGGTACCAGTTTTGTTTGAACACCTGTTTTTACTTCTTTTAGGTATGAACCTAATTGGAAGTGCTGGTCAACTGGCAATTCTGTGTTGAACTTTTCCAGTAAACTTGGAGGTTTGCTTTTGCCTGGTTGCTGCTGTTCAGAGATGGCTGGCTGGTGCATCCTTAGCCCCAGGCAGGAAGCAGCTAGAGGAAGGAGAGAGGGTGGGAGAAAGCCAGAGGGCAAAAGCAGGACAAGTGGCCTTTTTGCTAGGGTAGCATGGCCTTAAATATAAGACCTTATTATTATAATATAAAAAGTATGATATATCTTTTTATTGTTTAAAAAAAAACAAACAAAAACCAAAAAGGTAGAGAACTACCTAGATAAAAAATTAGTTTCCTCCCAAACCCATAGTCCTATTTCCACAGTTTTGGTGTGTATTTTTCCAGTCCTAGATATACTTATGTGTTTTCATAATTGGGAAAACTTATTTTCATTTACAGGGGTGGGAGGGGATAAATCTCATATTATTCCCATAGAAACTGCCCAGTAAACAAAATTGCCAGATTCTCTCCCTTCCTCATTCTTTCTCTTTCTCTCCATCTGTTGCCTATCCCAGTCTCCAGAGGTAACTTCTGGGAGCAGCTAGTTCTTCTGTCTTCTTCCAAAATGGATCTATTACATTTCCTAGAAATGTTCTGAGCATACACAAACACAATCAGGCCTCATGATTTGAAGATTCTGTACCTGAGAATTCGCCTACTCACTGAAATTCATTTTTAACCCCAAAACCAGCACTCCAGAACTCCTGCAGCCATTCAGGGACAATGTGCAAAGCACCAAAACATGTGAGGCACCTGCTTGAGTGTTCCCAGCTGAGCTGGAACGAGGCAAGCCCACTGCTTCTTGTCTCAGCTCTCAGACTTAAGTCCTTTTCTCAGTCTGTTTGGTGCCATGTGGTCTCATTTTTCTGCTTGTTGGTGATGTTGCTACTTAAAATGGCCCCCCATCATAGTGCTGAGCTGCTGTGGTCCTCAGTGCAAGAAGGCTGTGTGTGCCATTGGAGAAAATATCTATGTTTAGTAAGCTTCGTGCAGGCATGAGTTACATAGTGCTCTTGGCTATGAGTTCCGTGATAATGAATCAATGCTATATTACACAGAAATACACAAAACAGGGTAATCTATATATATATATATATATAAAAAGCCAGCAACCATAATGCTGTAATGACCAGAACGACCAGTTGCTTTGATGCCCACTGTGGCCAGCAAACCAGCCGGATGGGGGGGTGGGGCTGGCTGGCCAACCTCCCGCAGCCCCTCTTCCCAGCTGCCCTGCCCCTGATTGCCCCCCCTACCCCAATAGGGGGCGAGGCCAGGCGGCCAACCTCCTGCAGCCCCTCCCTCCAGATCAGCCCCCCTACCCCATCGGGGCAGGGCCAACCAGCCAACCACCTGCGGCCCCTCCCCCCAGCTACCCCACCCCCAATGGGCCACCACCACCCTGATCGGCCCATGGCCCCTCCCCCCAGCCAGCTTTACCCCCAATTGGCCCCCCCACTCAGGGACAGGGCCAGCCAGCCAACCACCCATGGCCCCTCCCCAAGGCTGCTGGCCCCCGATCAGCCCCACACACACACACCATTCAGGGGCAGGGCCGGCTGGCCCACCACCCACAGCCCTCCCCGTGGCCGGCCGCACCCTCAAAGAGCCCTCCCACCCCAATCAGGGGCAGGGCCTGCTGGCCAATTGCCCACAGCCCCTCCCCTGAGTTAGCCTGGCCCTGATCGGGCCTGATGGGGGCAGGCTGGCTGGCCAACCTCCCACCGTCTCCTCCTGACAGGCCTGGCTCCGATCCGCCCCATTGGGGCCAACAGGCTGGACCCCACCCAAGCACAAATTCGTGCACTGGGCCTCTAGGACACTGATAATTGTGTCAGAGGCTCACAGGAACCTGACCCTGTATCTCCCCCTAGGAGTGTGTGCAGTATTCACTAGCTCAGTGTTGTAGAGACTTTAACATAATTATTGAGAATAATCAGAATCAACTAAATATCACACAACTGGGTTAATACCTACAATGTTTTCTTCATAGTACATTAGAGAATATTGTCCCCATCAGTCTGTGTGGATTTACCTTACTTATTTTTATTTTGTTAATCCTCACCCGAGGTTATGATTTCATTGATTTTTAGAGAGAGTGGAAAGGAGGGGGAGAGACAGAGAGACACATGGATTGGTTGCTTCCACATGTGGGCCAATGCCTTAACCACTGAACCACACCTTCTAGGGTGCCTTACTCCTTTTATTGACTGCAGAGTGTGTTCCATAATAGAAACACTGCTGCCCATTTGATGATCCCTCTGTCAGTGGACAGCTAGTTTGACATTTTTTTACTGTTATACATAGTATGACAACGGTCCTTTCTCCTATATCTTTGCACACTTACGTGAGTATGTCTGTGAAACAAATTCCCGGAGGTGGAATTGTTGGATCAAGGGGTGTGTGCATTTAAGATTTTGATAGCACTAAAATGCCTTGCAGAGGTTGCAACAAAACGGACACTGACGAGATCCCTTTTTTTCCTTAAATTCAACTTAATTTGTGGGCGATTTGGAGCCATGCCTTCCACCTAAACAACAAACTATCAGAAGAGGGGTGCTGTCCCTTCCGCATTCTGGCCCCTCCCCAGCATCCACGGGTGGCGTTTCTTCTGTGCTCCCCTGGGGAGTGTATTCCCATTCTGTCTTTCTGCCCCGTCAGGTCTGGGATGTCCAGGCCAGGAATCCGTTCCCAGACCAATTGCTTTGAAGGCTCCTGAAACCAGAACTTATTATAGCCACATCTCGTAGGGCAGGTTTCAGTGAAAGCCATTGCCTGCCGAGTGCTTGTGTGCTGGGTCTGTCTTTCTCCCAGTAACCCACCTTCCCGCCCCAGCATTGCCCCCTGCATCCCTCCTTTTCCCCTCTCCACCCCTTCTGTGCCCCGGCTTTGATATTTGACAACTTGCCTCTGAGAAGCAGCTTCTTTGACAGCTGGGTGGAGGCGCAGGATGGGACTACCCAGTGGAGATTTCGGAAACTTGAAAGTAGTCTTAATCCCTCCTGGTAGAAAGGATGAAGGAGGGCACTGCCTTCCTTCCCCAGGGAGGGTAAACCCACCAGCCCTCCATGCAGGGGATGCTTGAGGAGCCTCCAGGGCACTAATTGTAAGCAGCACCTGCAAACGGGGTGAGTTGACTGGGTGGCCTTTTCCAGGGGTGTATTTCGGACAGAGCATGTGATTTGCTTGCAGGATGAACCCCAAATCTGCAAGGAAATGTGGCTGTCCCGATGCAGGAGATAATTTAACTCTCATAAGAGTGCCCCCCCTCGAGGAATACATTTCCTCCAGGCCACGGTTTCACGTTTCCAAAGTCAGGATAGGGCTTAACGTTGAATGCATGCGTGTAATGTGCCAATTGTTGATTGTTTCCCCTGCAACATGGTGGGGCACCTTCTCCTCCCTGGCTTCTCGGTGGTGGTCACCCAGCACAGGGCGGACTGGAAATGGTGGTCCATCACGTGAGGGCCACGCTGCACAGATCCGGGCCCTGGACTGCAGGGTTACAGCGCAGCGGGCGAGGACATGGTGATTTTCCAGTTCCTGTTTCCATCTCTGCAGACTGGCAGGCCTAGAATTATTTGGGGGGAGGGTGGTGAAGGATTTTGTGTGTGTGCCTGTCAGACAGCTGGCTGGGCTGGAAACTCAGAAATTGTGCAGTTTGTCTTAGCAAGTCTGCTGCCCAGACCTGTTTGTCCAGGGCCTGGGGTTCTGGGCTCTCAGGGTGGTTGTTTTTTTTTTTTTTGCGTAGGGGGATGGGGATCTTAACCTGCTGTTCATTGAACATGCAGTGTTCAGGAGCCCTTGACCCCACATAGATAAATCATTCAAGAGCATTTATTCGGCCTCTGCTATACGCCAGACGCTGTGTTCAGTGCCGGGGAGACGGCAGTGAATGGGAGGAATGTATACAGTCTTTGTCATCAAAGAGGATTCATTTCTCACACATGTACCTACTACGTGCTGAGCCTGCAGACAGTGGAACACATCACAGACCAAGTCCCCATCTGAAAGAAGTAGCCTTCAATCCAGGCACTGCCCACAGGTCTCTGGGTCCATGCCAAGAATAAGCTAATTGCCCTTCTAAGAAAAACCCAAGTGTCCTTCCTGTTAGGAGAACAGCCTGGCTCACCCAGTTAGCGGGAAGATGACCGGGACGTTGACGTCAGGCACCTGCCTGCTCTTTGTGCTACATGCAGTGTGGCTGCTGGAGCTAGGTGTTTGTTTTTTATTCGTTCTAACCTTGAACTCTACCTGTAGTGAATGCTGTGTCTTGTAGGACCTTCTCCCCCGTTTACACACACCCAGGATTGCATTACATCCCTTCTCCTGCTCTTGCTGATGTGGAGGAGTCCTCACTCGTTAGGTCCTTTGTTTCCTGGGAGACCCACCCGAGGGTTTTCCAGTGTGTGACTCATCCTTGCCTCACCTAGGAGACTCCCCACGGTGGAGAGGTCACTCCCTGGGTCACGACAGCCCACTCTTCGCTGGGCACCCACTGCCCGGTCGGCATTGGTTGTGATAGTCCCATAAAGGCAGTCTGGGCTGCTCTAAAACCCCTCTCAGACCCGAAGGAAGTACACCAGCCTGTGACACCCTGGGAGGGGAGGAGCGGTTGTTTTTAGGGTAGCTGTGTTGGCCTGGATTTTCGAGGCTGTCTTCAAGGAGCATGCCTCTCCCTGCCTTCTAAGCCGTCGTTTTAATTATAAGCATTTCAGTGTCTAGACAGGAAGTTTCTTCTTTGTCACTGACAAGTTGGGTTTCTGGAACTCGTCTAGGAAAAGTCTGAGACCTCCTGACCTGTGGGCACTTGTAAAGCAGATTTATGCCAGGATAGTCTTGGACTAGGGCAGACCCACGTTCCAGAACCTTCTTTTGCAGTTACTCTGCCAGTTCTGGCTTCTAGGGTCCCATCAGTCGCTTCTTGTCTTCTGAGAAGTTTAAGCTCTTTTTCCTCAGTGGGAGAGTACTATTTATGTTTTGTAGAAAATTGGAATATAGAAAAAATATAAAGAATAAAAGAAATATTAGTTGCAAGCTCAGTACATTTTTTAACATATAATCAGAGTTTGAGGGAGGAGGACAGATTCTGGCCTCAGTGATCATGGAATGGCTAATATTTAATGCACGTTTATGTGCCAGGCAGTAGTGTCTGAGTTCTTTGCATGGATTTACTCAGTTACTCCCCACAACAATTCTATATAGTAAGCAGTATTATTTCCCCCAGTTGACAGGAGGAAACTGAGACCCAGTAAGTTAGGTAACTGGCCCCAGGGTGCACGGCTAAGATGGGGACCCACGAGCTGTCCCTGAGTCTTTCTTTTTTAATGTGTTTTTATTGATTTCAGAGAGAGGATGGGAGAGGGAGAGAGAGATGGAAACAACAATGATGATAGAGAATCATTGATCGCCTGCCTCCTGCATGCCCCACACTGGGGATCGGGCCCACAACTGGGGCATGTACCCTGACTGGGAATGGAAACCATGACCTCCTGGTTCATGGGTCAATGCTCAACCACCGAGCCACACTGGCCTGGCAGAAAATACATACTATACATTTCATTGTATTTTTTAAAGTATTGCTTTATTTGTTTGCAAGACTGATTTTTTTTTCTCCTCCTCTTACTGGCCAGGCTGTCCCTGAGCCTTTGTTCAGCCAGCAGTGGAGAGGTTGCTGGGAGACCCCGGCTCCGCTTTCTGAGCCACGTGTTAGCTGACCTGGATGAAAACTTTAGCCTTCAGGACCGGGTCTCATGTCTGGAGCGGCTCCCCTTCTAACCTTAACGGGAATGGCCAAGATTGCCTCTTCTCTTCCTTTTCCTGCTCCCAGAAGAGGTTGGAAAAAGGGGTCTGGGACCTGTGATGCCCACGTCTTTGGCACTGCCCGAAGGACTGGCTCTCTGCTCTCCTGGATACACGGCCATGTCTGGTCCAGAGCAGCCCCCACGGAGCTGGGCGTGAACATTCTGCACAGCAGTGACTTTCCTTACAGGAGGCAACTCTGTCTCCGCACAGAGCCCTGGCTCAACCCTGGCTCCAATGCCAGCTGTTTATATGACAAGTGCCCCCTGCTGCACAGCCCCTGCTTTTATTTGTATTTATTTATTATTTTAATCCTCACCTGAGGATATGCTTATTGGTTTTAGAAAGGGGGGAAGAGAAAAAAAAGGAAAGAGAGAGAGAGAGAGAGAAACATTGATGTGAGAGAGAACATGGATTGATTGCCCTCCTGACGTGGATTGATTGCCCTCCTGACGTGCCCCAACTTGGAACCAAACCCGAAACCCAGGGATGCACTCTGATGAATTGCACCTGCAACCTTTCCGTTTATGGGACGATACTCCAACCAACCAAGCCACACAGGCCAGGGCCCACAGCCCCTGCTTTTAGGCAGTCAGAGAAATGATTGGGTCCCGTGTAAAGCAGAGCACAGAGGAGCCAGCGATCTGGTGGGGCCGCCATGTGAAGTCACCGCACCAATCGCTGCAGCCTGAGACAGGGAAGCCCTCAAAGCCAGCAGGGAAGCCAGTGTGTGCGGCCAGCTGGCTGAGTGCAACCTCTGACCGAGGAGGCATTTTTTTTACAGCTTCCTCTTGAAGGAAAAAGTGGCCTGTAACCTCCTCTGTAGCCTGTTTCCAAAGTTGTACTCAGGAGTTGATCCAACCTGTCAAAAATGTTCATTCATTCATTCATTCATTCAGTATCTGTCAAGGACTACTGTGTCTCAGATTACCAAGATGCAGCATCGAACAGGACAGCCCTACTTTTAAAGAGGAAGGAGGGAGGCACAGTTAGGGAGCCTTTTCTTTGTTTCCTGAGGAGGGCGGGGAGCTGAGCCTGGGAGTGGAGGCTCACTAGAAACGATTGAGCAGGACACTCCATAACTTCCAGATCCCTGGGGTGGCCAGAGATCTTGGTCATTTCTGGAGCAGGTGCTTCAGGGCAGAGTCGGGGGGATGCTCCCTGCTCCCCACTCCTTTGGTCTTCACAGCTTCTTCCCTTCCATGAAGACCGCCATGAAAATGCTCTCGTAGCTGGAGGGCTTGCCTGCTCTGTCCCTGGCTTTCTCTCTCGCCCACGTCAAATCCTGTCTGGAAGCTGAACTGTCTGCGCCTATGACTGTGATGGCTCAGCTGGTCCTGAAGCGAGCAGAGATTTATACTAGTAAAGCAGAGCTGGATCCCGTGTTGCTGAGCACTGAGCGCCCTTCTCAGCACACTGAGCCCTCATGCCATCCTCACCACAATTCTGTCTACTTCTGTCGTTCACATTGCACAGGCCCCAGAGGTGCAGACTTGCCCCAGACCACACAGCTGGCGTGTGGCCAGCCTCCTAGAGCCCAGATGGTCATCCTTAGAGTCCACGCTTGCCCCTCTGTGCTGCATTGCAAAGTAAAACAGCCTTTTAGAGGGGGCTGGCCTCGGAGTAGTTTCCTGGCTTCCCCATCAAATTGCTTAAAATCTGTCTCTTTTGTCTGCCAAAGGTATGAGCTTTGGGGATGAGTCAGGAAGCACCCCTCTGCCCTCTGATAACTACAAAAATCCAAAAAGTTGTTTTGTTTTGTGTGTGTTTTTAAATATATTTTTATTGATTTCAGAGAGAGTAAGGGAGAAGGAGAAAGAGAGAAGTATCAGTGATGAGAATCATCTATCAGTTGCCTTCTGCATGCCCTCCTATTGGGGATCGAGCCAGAAACGGTGCCCCGACCAGGAATGGAACCACACCTTCCTGGTTCATAGGTTGGAACTCAACCACTGAGCAACACTGGCCGGGCTGCTTTTGTTTTTTAATGAAAAAGCTGGTTTGGGCAGAGTTGGGTATTCTTTACTATAGAAAGTATACCAGTGGAGACTCAACTTCAGTTCTCTCATTGGAAACGAAGTCCTGTTGATCATGCAGCCCCTTAGTGGACAAGTTCTGGGGCTGGATGACTTTACAGCCTGAGCAGAGGGCAAGAGTATTTGTGGGGAGCAGAGCAGTTACGATGGGGAGGGGCTGCAACTGGCCTGACCCCTCATCCTGGGATTTCCTTGTGGAGACACTGGGATTTCAGGGATCCTGGTGACTATATTAAAGATGTCCTACTTGTGGTTTAGAAAACTCTGGACTTTTGGAGCCATTTATTCATTCACTTAAAAACCAAAAAAAACGCAGCTTTTTAAAGTATTAACTTTATGCCAGAGGCTGTGCTAGGTGAAGGGGGATCTGGAATGTTCTACAAGGCAGATGTGGCCCCACCCTCATGGAGCAGACAGCCAGACTTACTTTAACTTTGTCCCTTACTAGCCAGCTGGATGAGGGGGCAATCCACCTTTCTGAGCTTCTGATTAATGTGGAAAACACTGCCAGCCCCCGGGGTTGTTACCAGAATGAACAGTGTGCTGTGTAGGGCATACAGACAAGTCCTCTGAGGCTTCCCCTCCCTGGGGCTGCTGGCGTTTCAGCTGCCTGCAGGGCTGTGGTGGAGCCCAGCCTGCAACTGCCTTGCCCTCTGGAGCTCACATCCCAGTGTGTGGACTCTCTGCCTCTTTTTTTTTTTATTGATTTCAGAAAGGAAGGGAGAGTGAGAGATAGAAACATCAATGATGATTGGCTGCCTCCTGCATGCCCTCTACTGGGGGTCGAGCCCGCAGTCCGCAATCAGACAGTCCAGAATAAAAAAAATTTTTTAAAAAAAGACAAGACCAGTCTTCGCTCTTGCCTTTTTTTTTTTTTTTTCACAAAACCTTTGGCCTGGATTCATCCAGAGTCAGTGTCATGAAAAACAGAGAATGGGACTAGAGACATTCGCAAAGTAAAACAGCCTTTTAGAGGGGGCTGGCTTCGGAGTAGTTTCCTGGCTTCCCCATCAAATTGCTTAAAATCTGTCTCTTTTGTCTGCTGAAGGTATGAGCAGTTCCCCCTTTGGGGATGAGTAGGAAGCATCCCTCTGCCCTCTGATAACTACAGAAATCCAAAGAGTAGTTTGTTTTTATTAAAAATATATTTTCATTGATTTCAGAGAGAATAAAGGAGAGGGAGAGAGAGATAGAAATATCAATGGTGAGAATCACCCATCATCCAAGACCCTATGTGAGCTTTGTTAGATCCTATATCTTTTAAAAAAAGAAGTTATAAAAGACATTTTGGGACCCTTGCAGAAAGTCAAATATGGATTGAATATTAGGAAATGTTATTGCATTAATGTTGATGTTCTTAGGGTTGCTAATAGCATTATGATTATGTAGGAAAATGACCTCAGGATAATTGCTAAAGTTGTCACATCTGCAACGTCACTAGAAATGATTGAGCAGAACCAGTATTTGTATACACATACACACACACACACACTCACACCAATCAATTAGTGAATTGGGGTGAAGGGTCATCTCAATTCATAAACCTTTTCTGTGGATTTGAAAATTTTCCAAATACATTGAACAAGTTGAAGAGTCTGTGGCTCTTGTCTGACTTGGAAAGACAGACTTCTGTCCCCCATGCTTCCCTGGGGGGCCTGCCTGAAGACTTCCAGGCATCTGTGCTGTTTGTCTTGTCAGTCAGGAGCAGGCAGTTGAGTGGCAGTGCTTGGTGGTGGTGGTGCTGGGGACAAAGGACTGGCTCCACTCACAGCCATGGGAGGAAGGGAGGGAATGTCTGCCAGGCACGTGCAACCCCAGGAAACTCATAAACTCTTTTTTGGCTGTGAAATGCTTGGTGCTGGGGAATTGTCGCTAAGCTGGGGGCCGCTGGCCAGCAGTTAAGAGCAGGGGCTGTGAGGTCGCTCCCAAATGTGGAGCCGAGTTCTCAGAGCATTGCCTCCGGGGATCTGAGCAGAACCTCCCTGGGAGGATCCAGTGGGTGTCAAGCACAATGCCCAGCCCAGCCTAGGACTCCAGCCCAGGACTCCGGGCAGCTCTGTGTGCTGGGCACTAAGGCTCTTTCCTCTCCGCATGGCCACTCCATCAGCACCTGGGCATGCCCCTAGGTGGGAAGTGAAGGCCTGTGGAGTTTAGTGTGTTAGGTTCAGAGCCAGCACACTGGATTCAGACCCTCCTCTGCCTGGCTCTGGCCTGTAGCGTTGTGGGTCCCCAAGAAGCAGCAGGTGCAGTCAGGCTCATCGGTAATCATGGCCCCTTCCATTTCAAGGTAATCCTCTGGGGCCTGGTGACTGGGGAATAAGCAGAGCTCTGAAAGGTTTGCAAAGCACCGGGGGCCGGGAGGACACTAATCTGATTGAGCGCATCTGCCAGTCGGAATAGATTGCTGCCAGCAATGCCACAGGGCACATTTCTGCCGGGACTGTGACCTTCACCGCGCCACCTTCTGCTGCTGAGAGGAAAAGAGCACCTATGTGTCGAGTGCCTGTAAATAGTTCAGTATAAGGTTCAGGAAAACCTTGACAATTTTGCAAAAAAAAAGATACACACACACACACACTCAGTGGCCAGATTATTATGATCTCTGAATGCATAATAATCTGGCCACTCAGTGTGTGTGTGTGTGTGTGTGTGTGTGTGTGTGTGTGTGTGGCCAGGTGCATGAATTCGTGCATAGGTGGGATCCGGCCAGCCTGGCCAGGGGGAGGGGACATGGGCGGTTGGCCGCCCTGCCTGCTGGTCGAACTCCTGGTCGAGGGGACAATTTGCATATTAGCCTTTTATTATATAGGATATACACGGAATGGCCAGATTATTATGCATTCAGAGATCATCATAATCTGGCCACTCAGTGTATATTGTTTCTTTTTAAATTGCGCAAAAGATACACGATCATAAGAAAAAAGGTAGGGTATACAGATAGAGCTCATTAGAGGACAATTCAAATGGCCTAAAATTTCACTATCCAGAGACAACCATTCCTTCTCTCAGTGAATACTCATTGGGTACCTACTGTGTGCTGGGGACTGTGCTGGGACCTGGGGCACAGCAGGGAATGGGTGGGGCATGATTCCTATCCTCACGAGGCTTAGACCTGCTGCCCAGGAATATTAATGCTCAATATCTGAGCATGAGAAGTGCCTTGGTGACATCCAGTGGCCTCTGAACTGAGCTCTGGAGCCCGGCCAGTTTGGCTCAGTGGTTGAGCATCCATGAACTAGGAGGTCATAGTTCGATTCCCCAGTCAGGGCACATGCCCGGGTTTCAGGCTTGATCCCCAGTCAGGAACGTACAGAAGGCAGACAATGGATGATTCTCTCTCATCATTGATGCTTTCTCTCTCTCCCTTTCCTGTCTTTGAAAATCATTAAAAACTTTTTTTTTTTTTTTTAATGAACTGAGTTCTGGAGGACCCATGATAAGGTAGGTGAGGGGACCAACACTCCCAGCTGGAGGAGGGTCTGAGTTCCATGTGGCTGGATCCTGTGCTTGGGATGGAAGGCATGGGGCTGAGGCCAGGCCCCACCCCAGGGTTTCAGCTGTCCTAGAGGCTCAACTTGGGCAGCATTGACCTTGCCTTTACCTGCCTGAGTGGCCCCTACATGTCCGGCAAGGCAAGGTGTGTGTTTGGATGGAGCGGGCTCCGAAAGGAGATGGCGTGTCGGAAGCGGTCGGCAGTCTTCTCGCTCCTCAGCATGTTGTACCTTTCCACTCACTCAGCTCCTCCCTGTCAAAGACCAGAGGTTGGTGTCATGCCACCTTCGTCCACTTAGTGGGTGTAGTTGGGCTCACCGAGAAGATGGGCACACAGGCTTCTCGGTGACATCACTGGAGCCTGGCTGAGGACTTGTCGCTTCTGCTGCAGGGCAGCCTGTGGTGGTGGTTCCCTCCTTATCTCTCCTGAGAGGCACGAAAACCCCGTGAGAACTGGGTCGGCAGCGCTGGCGGTTGTGCACAGGTGTGCGGACACGTTGGCTGCTCCTGCATTGGCAGACGTGTGCTTAAGCACAGCTGCCTCTTCTGACACTCGCTCCGCAGCTGCTCTGCCCCCAGTGAGGTTGGGCTTGGGGGCCACAGGTGACCAGAGCGAGGCTGAGACACAGGGTTTCCTGTCGGATGGGGGGCCGGGCAGAACGTGGGGACTGTGGTCAGGGAAGGCTTCCGGGAGGCAGTGACACTGAAGGTGGAGAACAAGACGAGGTTGGCTGAGTGAGGAGGGGATGGGGAAGGGGGCTCAAGACAGAGGGCTGTGTAGATGAGGTTCCTAGGCAAGGAGAGCATGGTGCCTTCAGAGAATTGCAGTGACAGAGGCCCCGGCCAGGTGTGTACAGTTTCCTCAGGGTGAGGGGGGTGAGGCTGGGAGGTCCCCAGCAGCCCCACCTGCAGAGCCTCCCCCAGTGGAGGCTGCCAGTTCCCATGCACGGCCCCAGCACCTCGACCCTCAGTGGGCCTGACCCCCAAGTGCCACCGGCTGCTTCTCTGTCCGGAGGATGCCAGCCAGGGATTCCCTTGACCAAGGCTCAGGTTCTACATTGTTTCAGAATTCCTTGTAGGAATCGGCTCCGGGCGTCCCCACTGGTGATGCATTTGATGAAGGACCCTTTGGGGCTTCTTCCCTTTCCTGTCTTCTCCCACCTACCAGTCTTTGCGAGGCTCACCTCCCACATGCTCTGTTTCTGAAAGGACCCCAAATAAAAATCCACTGTGGACCTTAAACTCAGTACTAAGAGCAACGGGGAGCTGTTGAAGGGCTTTTTCACATCTGGGGAGAGGTGGGGAGAGGGCAGGGTCAGATTTGCAGAGTCGTGACTATGGCCTGACCCTCTAAGCAATCCTGGGCTGAGTTAGTTATGACCAGACAAGAGAGCCCACCTCATTCCTCAGCCCCTCACTGTTGCTGACTGCTAGTGAGGACCTTCTGTGTCCCACGTGCTGTTCTGAACATTTGGAATGCATTTTGTCATGTCTCTGAGGTCTAGATTCCACTTTACAAATGAGAGAACTGAGAGGGTGAGATACCTGTGCCTGGTCGCACAGCTGGAAGTGGTGGGCTGGGGA
This sequence comes from Corynorhinus townsendii, assembly GCA_026230045.1. Classification (NCBI taxonomy): domain Eukaryota; kingdom Metazoa; phylum Chordata; class Mammalia; order Chiroptera; family Vespertilionidae; genus Corynorhinus; species Corynorhinus townsendii. The sequence continues at coordinate 158,428,003 of JAPDVU010000006.1, read as the reverse complement.
TGTGAGCCCAGATTTGACAGGTCCATTGTCTATGTTCGTACTTCCTCTGCAGCAGGGCCTTTTGGTTCTCTATCTTCTCTGCTGGCACCATCCAGGCACTTCAAGTTGGACCTTTACTAAATTCCCGGATGCAGGCCAGTGCTGTCGTCCAGTGACCTCTGCTTCTCCCACAGGTAAATTTGAGGACAAGGAAGACCACGTGCCCAAGCTGGAGCAGATAAACAGTACGAGGATTCTGAGCAGCCAGAACTTCAGCCTCACCAAGAAGGAGCTCCTGAGCACGGAGCTGCTGCTGCTGGCGGCCTTCAACTGGAACCTCTGCCTGCCCACGCCCGCTCACTTCGTGGACTACTACCTCCTGGCCTCCGTCAGCCAGAAGGACCAGCACTGCCACAGCTGGCCCACCACCTGCACCCGCAAGACCAAAGAGTGCCTCAAGGAGTACGCCCACTACTTCCTAGAGGTCACCCTGCAAGGTGGGCCCAGTGTCAGGACCTGTGACCCTTCCCCCACCACCCAGGGGCCAGGATCAGGTGGCACCAAGAGGCATGCATGCCCATCCACCCAGATCACTCCCACTTTGCAAGGGATAAGCAAGAAAGGAACAAGGATTCACCCAGTGTTACCAGTCATGTGTAAAAGAGAAATAGCAGCTTATTACAGGCCACTGGTATTCTACAACCTTCTAGTCACCTGTTACTGTTTCTTACGGTAACCTGCAACTTGCAGATGATCTAAATATGACAGATGTGTGGATAGGTCAGTCTGGAAGAGCTGTATCACACAGATGGATCGGGGAGGAGGCTGTGTTTACATCTGCTCTAGCTATTCAATTATCCTGTTTAGGGACTTGTATTCAGAGCTCACTCTTCCTAGTGTCTTAAAATCCAGGTATTAGGTGAAATACTGGGTCACAAAGACAACTGTCACAGCCACCCAGTAACCCACCACAAACCAAAACTTGTCATGTGTAACAGTATCAGGAGGTGTGATATCCAGCATTAATTGAGTGCTTACTGTGTACCTGGCACCTTACTTTAGTGCTCTGCATACATTATCTCATTCGAACCTCCCAACAACTCCACATAAAAGTCATTTCTGCTATTCAGTTTCCTCAACTGATGCTCAAGAGGTGAAGGAACTTACCTAGGGTCATTGCTAACATTTGAACCTGGGGAGTTTCACTCTGTGACTGACTGTACCTGTAACCATAATACCACCTTGACTAATTTCGTACCACAACAGGCAAGTATGGAAATCATAAACAACTTAAGGCAGCATGACAATGCGCCGATAACCAAGTGTCATTCAGGAACATTGTAGGGATTTCAACAGTTTGCCTTTGCACATAAGTGGTAAGGCCAAGTCACAAATTATGTTAGTGGGACGTTAAGCTTTTTCAGATCATTTCATGGGGTCTACGTATACCAAAGCACCACATGGTACACCTTATTGACATGGTCTGTTTTTATTTGTCAGTCATACTTCAGTAAAGCCAATTTGAGTGAGGAATATCAAACTGCTGTAGTCACTCTTACATTCATTTATGCAACAGGTTTCTATTGAATGCCTTCTGGGATCCAGGCTTTGTTGTTTAATAATTAGCTTCTGAACTGGCATGTCATTCACCCGTAACAACCAAAGAAAGGACAAACGTTTTGTAGCCCATCAGCAAACCCCTTGCAGCCCCAGGAGCCCTGGACCACATTTTGAAAATCACTGCTCTAGGCTGACATCCGAAATCCCAGACGGAGAGCCAGGGTGCTTAAGATTCAAGAACTTCATGCTGTTTCCACTTTTTCATCGTGTTTGTGTGGCACAGCAGTGAATAGCCTTTAACCTAATCATTTGTCTACCGATTGAGGGGGCACGAGGCAGGCAGGGCACCGGGCTTCCAGGCTTGGCTTTATGATGCTAACTGCCTCTGATTCTCTTTCAGACCATATTTTCTACAAATTCCAGCCTTCTGTGGTCGCTGCGGCCTGCGTCGGGGCCTCGAGAATTTGCCTTCAGCTTTCTCCCTACTGGACCAGAGACCTGCAGAGGATCTCAAACTACTCCTTGGAACATCTCAGCACATGCATCGAAATCCTGCTGGTGTAAGTTCCCCTTCAGTCCTTCCTGGTTTCTGAAATGTTGAGGTTCCACCTGTGTTGAGGCCCAGTTCAGGCGATTTCCTGAAGTCTGAGGCTTACGGTGGGTCTCCCTGCTAGTGTCTCACGTAACATGGGCCGTGGTGACTCCTGATAGAATTGGGGTTTGGGGAGTTGGTCCTTCTTATTTTGGCTAGCTTTGGGTTTGCAGTTTGAAGGTCAAGGAGTGAGGGAGAAGAGGGGTTGTGTGTATGCCCTTTTGCATGCCTGGGCTCTTGGACCTGAGTCCCAGTGTGTCTGTCATTCAGCCTTACGGATGATCAAAATCCAGGGACTCTCATTATAAGTTGCTTTCTCAGATGTGGCCACAAAGCTGACCACAGCTAAGCCCAGAGTGGCTTAACGTAAGAGGCCACCGCTTCCTTGCAAGGATCCCTGGGAATCTTGGGAATCAGTGTGTTGGAGAAGATGCTTAAAGGCATTGTAGACCCAGCACGGTAAAACTGACATCAGAGTGGAAGAGCTCAGGGGCGACGTCAGGAGGACAGATAGGGACAGAAAGGTCCTACCTGGCTGCACCCAGTCCCTCATTCAAGTGGCAGCATCTCCTATGTGCACAGCCCCACTGAACCCGGGGCCAGGTCCCTAACAAGTCACCTCTTGGTCTCCTCATATGGGAAGCTTTGCCAGTGGCTGCCCTTGTCTCGTTCCTCTGAAATGTCAGTGCCTTGCACCCTGGGCCTTGTTTCAAAACCTGTGCCTTCTGTTTTATATTTTTTTAGTTTGTTTTTTTTAAAGGTTTTTATTGATTTTTAGAGAGAGGAAGGGAGAGGGATCCAGAGAGAGAAACATCAATGCAAGAGCAGAACATCAATCGGCTGCCTCAGGCACGCCCCCTATTGGGGATTGAGCCTGCAACCCAGGCATGTGCCCTGATTGGAATGGAACCAGTAACGCTGTGCACAGGACAACATTCAACCAATCAAGCCACACTGGCTAAAGCCAGAGATCGCGGTCTGGTCTGAGTGCTGCCAGGTGCTCTGGATTCTTAGCTACCAGCTCTGCCTCTTCGTGGCTGTCACCCTGGGATGGCCCACTTCTCAGACCTGCTACACCCCCTACTGGCTCCTTTCTTACATTCCCCTTTACGATGGAGAAACTAAGGCCTCATGGGCAACTTGCTTAGGGTCTGCTAGCTCAGGAGTGACCTAGCTGGGACGGAGCTGCCGGAAGGGCCTTGAAGGCAGAGGTGGTGCTCATCTAAGCACCGGGAGTCTGCCCTCTCAGCGGGCACTGTGCCAGGTGTGCCAGGTGAGCAGGAGCAGATGGGCCTTCCCTGTTGGAGGTCACACTCGGCACGGTGGGGGGCCAGGTAGTAACCCGGAAGTTATCACCTGGGGTGTTGACTGTGAGGTGGGGCAGTACAGGGACTGCAGGACGGCGAGACTAATTTTGAAGGATCAGAAGAGGTTTTTGTAAGATGTAGATCCACGCTGAGATCTGAGGTCTGGGGTTAGTCAGACAGTCACTGAGGCAAGGCTGGAGGCAGTGAGCACCTTCTGGGCAAGGTCCGGCGGGAATAGCACGCAGATCCCACTTAGCAAGGCAGGTAGAGGCGCTCCGGTGTCTGCCTTTAGCCGCTGAGTCTCACCCAGGCCCTTCCCTTTCAGAGCCTATGACAATGTCCTCAAGGATGCCGTCGCGGTCAAGAGCCAGGCCTTGGCCATGGTGCCCGGCACATCCCCAGCCCCCACCCAAATGCTGTTTCAGCCCCCTGCTTACCCCGCCCTCGGCCAGCCGACGCCTGTGGCCCTGGCGCAGTTCCAGACGCCTGTGCAGGACCTGTGCTTAGCCTACCGGGACTCCCTGCAGGCCCACTGTTCCAGCAGCCTGCTCTCAGGGGGCACGAGTTCGTCTCTCCACTCCCCGTACCCCTCCCTCCAGCCTCTGGACGTGTGCCCCGTGCCCCTGCCCGCATCCCTCAGCATGCAGATGGCCGTCGCAGCCGAGCCCAGGCACTGCCTCGCCACCACCTACAGAGGCAGCTACTTCAGCGGGAGCCACGCCTTCCCCACAGGCTGTTTCGACAGATAGGGGGACCTTGGAGACCCAGGCAGAGGAAGAAGACACTGATGAGGGGAGCTCAGTGGAGCCAGGCGACTGGGAGGCCATCCCTGCAGAGCCTCATTGCCCTTGACTGGAGAGGGCCTGTGCTCTTCATAGGTAAAACGGACCCAGAGCAAAACGGTCCATGAGATACCTCACCCAAGAGCATTCCTCTGGAAAACGCCTTTCACACGTGCCTGGGGTGCAGGGGCGAGGCTCAGGGCTATCCCCTGGAGCAGGGCCCAGAGAATGGAGAAACCCTGTAAGAGGCTGCGAGTCTGGGAGCTGGATGCAGACACCAGTCTGCAGGCACGTCCCGTGCTCAGCATCAGAGACTCCTTTATTCGTTGCCAATGGCAGCTACACCACTGAAGAAGAAGGGGCAGCCGGACATGTTCTTAGGACCCCAGTAGCTGTCAGATCGGGTGCTTTTGTCTCCCTGGCTCCATGCCGGGGCCTGTGTGTGTGTGTGTGTGTGTGATGCCCGAGCGTCTGCCTTCTGAGGCACGGTGCGCGGCTTTCTTGCTTCCAGTGTCGAACCTAAAACCTTATTCGCCCTTTTAGACATTTCACATGCTGCTGCTTCCCGAAGTGACCTAGCTTTCTGTTCAGTAAGAAGTCTTGTTTACATACTGTGTCAGGGATTTTGTGATACTTGAAAATTCCTTAGGAGAAAAACAATGCTGATTGCCGCACGGCCTGTCCCACGCCCCCGGCTGGGTCAGGTGGCAGACCCGAGGGTAATCCCAGAGCTCCCTTTGCAAAAGCCTAGGGCTGGGGAGAGCCACTTTCCCATTTCTCCGTTCCAGAAGAGTCCACACCTTGCACGGTGGATGCTGTGTTCACCTGTAGAACTTCAGTAACCACCCAGACGTAAAAGGTTGAAAGGTAGACTAAGATTTAAGCCAACGTCTCACCTCCTTCTACCTGCTTCTAGTGCGTGAGGTTAACCCCAGCCTCGGCCTTGAGTGTGGCTGATAGCAAAGAGTGATAACGTGGAATGTGTGCTTAATGCCAGCTGGATTTGGGGAGTGGGGGTGGGGGCGTGTAGGACACCGCAGTGACAGGCAAATGATCAGTTGGATCAGAAGCCCGTATCGGGGTGCCTGCCGCGAGGGGCCCTCAGGACCGCTCTGATGGCCATGTGCAATATGTGTTTATTCCTACTCGTGGCTTGTGCTCATCATGGTTACGTGTGGTTTTTGTTGGATCGGGATCGGGGAACACATTGTTCACCCAACAGAACTGGGAGGTGCAAAGAAGCACGGAAGCATTTGTCTGTTTGTTTTTTAAGGAGAACCCGTGTCGGCTGTGTTGACTCCCTTGCCCGTCAGGTGGCTGCCGCACGCTGCGGAGTCAGTCCGCAGGTGATGTCCCAAGCAGGACAAAGCCTCCGCGTGGAAGCCGCATGAGAAGAGACTGGACGTGGGTATGGCGCTGCCACGTGGTCACACTCGCATAGGAAACTGCACATTCGTTTGTTTTTCTCCTTTTCCTTTACCAACCTCCTATTTATGTGCGACTGGTTTGGATTCCAAGTTATTGTGTGTGTTTATTCTGCGGCTGGGGGCTTGTGAGGGGTCCCCAGAAAAGAGGTCTCGCAATAAACACATCACCTGCTCTAGGTGTCAAGTTCTCTTCCTCGTTGTCGTCTTCTCCTCTCAGCCAGCTGCGCCCCACTCCCTTCCACCTCAACCCCGAGGGTATCTCGCTCCTGCTGAGAGCTTGTGGGGGATGGGCCACGGCAGAACTGGCTCCTGTGGAGCTGGGTCTGGCCCTCTGGGGACTTGGGCAGCTGACGTGAATAAGGCTTGACACCCCAGCTCCACCACTGAATCAGTCAGGGTTCTCCAGAGAAACAGAATCCATTACCAGTATACGAGAGAGAGATTTATTTTAAGGAATTGGCTCAGCCTTGCAAATGCCTGGCTTAGGGTCGATGTCAAGGTTGTACTTCCCCCTCCCTGTCCTCCCGGTTCCACGCCCATCTCTCCAAAGCCACCTGTTCCCACATCCGAATTCTCTTCTTTGTTTCAGTGATTCTCAGCAGGGCTCATTTTCGCTCCCTGGGGGGACATGTGGCAATGTCTGGAGACATTTGTTTGGTTGTCATAATTGGAGAAGGAGCATGGCTGGCATTTAGCAAGTAGAGGCCAGGGATGCTGCTCAACATCTTACAATGCACAGGACAGCCCCCACGATAAAGAATAATCTGGCCCAAAATGACAGTAGTGCCAAGGTTGAGAAAATTCAACTCCTGTGTCACCTCCCAAAGAGGTCTCTTGTAATACCCCCAAATCACTCTGTCATTATCCCCTTTTATTTTCTTCATGGCTGTAAAAGCTTCTGAAATGATCTTGTTTATTTGGTTGATGGTTGTGTCCTAAGCTATCTACTCAATAGAATATATAGAGTATCACTGCCTGTGGATGTCAGCACTAATTATAGCAGCTGGCATTTTTTTAAATTTAAATTCTTTATTGTTTAAAGTATTACATGGGTCTCCTTTTCTCCCCATTGACCTCTCCCCAGCTGCTCCCACAGCACATGTCCTTACACTCTCACCCCCCGCCTTCCATCATAAGCTGGGCAGCTGGCATTATTGAGCATTTATTGTGCTAGGGACTTTGCTGGCTTTTTCTATAATCATCCCAGTTACCCTACAAGGCAGGAACTTTATTAGCTGTATTTTACAGGTCAGAAAGCGGGGCAAGGAAAGGTTATTTGCCTAAGGACAGCAGTGGTGAGGGAAGGAGCCATAATTCAAACCCAGGCAGTCTGGAGCTGCCCCGTGGTGCCTCAAGGGTTTTGAATGAGTGGTAGCAGTCCCACTCACCGGGTGGGAAGACATGACAGAATAATGGATATGGGTTCATAAAAGAGAAGGGTTGCCTGGCGTTCATGCTCCTGGTTTACAGAGTGGCAGGCATTCTCGCAGAGCGTGCTCACCAGCAGACAAATGCAGAAACATCGGTTCTTGCACATCTGCCACAGGCTGTCATCCCTGCTCCATGGGTCTGCCCCCAATGGGCTCTGACCTGGGAATGGTTCCCCGTCTATGAAGGTAGAGATCTGGGACCGGCTTGGGGAATCCTGGCACCGAGTACCTGGAAAAGAATCTTACCAGCCCCCATCACCTCATTCTCTGTTCTGCAGGGAAGACCTTGTGACTTGGATTTCAACAGAAAGGCCCTAGCATTTCACAGGAGTCTCAAGTCCAAATGCCGACCAGGACCAAGCAGGCAACATAGTGAATCACAGTGGTAGGGAGTGTTGAAGCCAGTGTCCCTATAGAGCAGGGGTGGGGAACGTCCAGCCCTCAGGCCATATAAGGCCCTCAAAATCATTTGGTCTGGCCCTGCCAAGGCATTAGGAGTGAATTAATTAAATGTTTGACCAAATATAGCAGGCTAACTTTTAAGTTGGTAATTTTGTATGGCCCACTAATTACGTTATAAATATCCAAATGGCCCTTGGCAGAAAAAAGGTCCCCCACCCCTAATCTAGAAGATACGGCTTCTACTTAGCTGTGGCCAATAATACCTTTCAGGGATGTAAACTTCGTGTTGCCCAAGCCTCAAATTTCCAGAAAATCTGGAAGTCTGCACTTTCTAGGAAATCTACATTTTTCATTTAATTTAAAACTTAAATTTAAAAAAACATTTTAACGCAATAGAAGACCAGTATAATACATTATAGGTTAGAGTGGTTCTTGGCTGGAAGCTTGCAACATCTAGTACTATATCAACAAGAACGTTGGGCCCAAGAAGTGGAAGGTCTGAGTTTGCTCTTAGCTAGTTGACCTTGAGAAATACCACCTCTCCACTCTGAACCTCTGTCTCGTTTGTCAGTCAGGAAGGTTATCAGCCTTCACTTCAGGTTTATGGTAAGAACTCATGGAATATATGGTATCATTATTCAACAGTGAGTTCTATGAGCCATATTGTGAATAAATGGGCTCCTCCTTTGGGGGGCTCAGGTGCGCCTCTGAGCTTCATCTCTTTCCAACCCAGCTCTAGCTTTGAAGGAAGATGAACTCAAGTGGTCAGCCATCTGCTGGGCCAGCTCTGCCCAAGTGCTTCAAGCCCCCCAACCTTGCCAGAGACACAACAGGCAAGATATATGGGGAGTCAGGCCTTCTGCTACTCCATAGCTGTGTGGACGGGGGCAGGTCATTTCCCTTTTCTAGGTCTCAGTTTTTCCATCTGCAAAATGGAAGGGTTGAAACTAGAACAGTCTCAAGGTCATGCCTGGCTGAGGAGCAATTCACAATGATAGCTCCCTGGTCTTTGTACCTTAAAGAGCTTGATTCAGCAGGTCTAGGGTAGGGCGTGGGCTATCCTTTTAACACTTGCATGACCAGGTTTGCTCTAAAAGCTCTGACCCTGTGTGTACCCATCCTCGCATAGAACCAACCAAGGAAGGCCCTTACTAGTAATATCTGTTTACTGAGCACTTACTATGTTCCAGGCTCTGTACATGACACTTTCCTCGTGCTCTCTTATTCCCCCTACTCTTAATTTGCCCTCACAACACCAGGAACTAGAGTTAACACCATTTTCCAGATGAGGATACTGAGGTTCAGGGAGGCTCAAGGTCTCACCATGGGCAAGTGGTGGGAGTGGGTTTCACACTTAGATATATGCCTGACAGGCGAGCCACATGGTCTCCAATTTCTTGTTACCCCAAAATAGCACATACGCACCAGCACCAAGGCTCAATCACCTAGGACTTCACAGCTTGATCCCTTTATGGGCTCCCAACCCGCAAAATACACTTGCATCTTGGTGTCCATAGGCAGCAGGTGGTTGGTGGAGTGCCACCTAGTGGTGATCTATAAAAATGCTTTGGGCCGTTCCCTGTTCGCTAGATGATCTTGTCAGGAGGAATGTGGTTGCCCTGGCAGAGTGGAAGAGATGGCTCCCAAGGGCAGGGTGAAGGTCATCAAGAGCCTGGGTAAAGGGTACCTGAACTGAGTGGAGAGTCACTACAACATCTTGAACAGCACAGCAAAATGATGACGCTCCTCTAACTCTGGAAGCCACTAGCGTGGATTTTTACCTTTCATCCTTGCAAATCATCTGTTATCCAAGGGAAGGTCACATTAGTCCACTTGACATGTGGACAAGATAGGACTCTGAGCAACCCAGTGGCTTGCCCATGTGCCTCACAAGTAATGGGAGAGGCATTCCTAAACCTTTCATCACACCGGCTTGAGAATGATGGTGGTTGTGGTAGCAGCAGCTACTTTTTAGTGAGTTTGTAGCATGACCACTTTATTAGGTAAGAACAGTTATTATCCCCATTTACAGCTGAGGAAATTGAGGCTCTAAGAAATGGATGAACTTACCCAAAGGTGACACAGCTTCTGGGTGCCAGAAGAGGTATTCAAACCCTAGCAATGTGACGCCAGCAGTGAAGATCTTAACCACCGTCTCTTCTACTGGCTTTCTGCCAAGATGTGAGCAAAATGGACACTTTACTCACTTCACTCCATTTACCCTCGTGAGCCGGACTCAGAAACTAGCCTTCATCAGCCAGCGATGTCCAACTGCACATTACTCACAGAGACTCACTCTTTGCTGTGTGACCTCAGATGAATTTCTTTCCCTCTCTGAACCTTGGTTGCCATATCTGTGAAACAGAGTGTAAACTAGGTGAGCTCTGAGGTCCTGCTAGTCCATGAGTGTGTGAATCTATCACAACACTGACTTAAGAATTTCTTGCCTGCCAATAATTTGAATTTGTTCTTGAATCAGTTTCCAAGGTAAAAACAATCTCTCTCAATTTTTTAGCCCAATTATGGTTAACTCGCTGTTATTTACGTAGAGACTTATTATCCAAGGTCATTATGAGTAATTATTCAGTCTGGAGGGGAAATGTCCGCACTGCTAGTTTAATTTAATGCTTACCTAGTTCAGTTAATTAACAATAAGTCTTGGCAAAATGATGGAATTCATGGGGTCCTGGTGTGATGGGTGGGTGGGGGGACTGAATGCTGTTCTTGCAAAGATAAACAAGCTTCAGGGCAGAATGAGGGAGAAGGCAAGGGGTGAACTGTCAGTGGGGTAGGCCGTGCCCTCTGTCCAGGCCGAGGTTGGCCCCCGAGATTACAGGCTGTAGACTACACGGGCTGCAAGGATGTTAGGTCAAGTAGCACTTACTAAGCACCTGATGTGTGCACAGACCCTTATTTCTTATGCCCCATGTGTGAGACTTGTATATTCAAGCTAATTTAGATAATTCACCCTTTATTTTACTTAGGTTTTTTAAAAATATATTTTTTATTGTTTTTTGAGAGGAAGGGAAAGGGAGAAAGAGAGAGAAATATCAATGATAAGAGAGAATCATCAATTGGCTGCCTCCTGCACGCCCCCCTGCTGGGGATCGAGCCCGCAACCAGGGCATGTGCCCTGACCCCGAATCCACTCTTGACCTAGGTCGGTGCTCAACCACTAAGCCACGCCAGCTGGGCGATAATTCAACTCTTATACAGTAGTTATTTAGTAAAAAGTTATTTAGTAAAATAGTTCCTTATCCGCAGTTTCCCTTTCCACAGTTTTGGTTACCCCATGGTCCACCACCTCCAAAAATAGTCAGTGAAAAATTCCAGAAATAAACAATTCTTGTTTTAAATTGCGGGCCATCCTGAGGCGCTTGATGAGATCTCGCGAGGCCCACTGGCTCCGGCCAGAACGGGAATCATCCCTTCTTCCCGCGTGACGTCGCTGCACGTGCCCCGCCCTTCACGCAGCCGCCAGGCGCCATCTTGGTGTCTCGGTAGCGCAGTACTTACGTTCAAGGACTCTTTATTTTACTTCTTAATGGCCCCGAAGCTCAAGAATAGAGCTGCTGGCAGTTTGGACATGCCACTGAAGTTACGTGTCGTCAGGAGGTCAGTCGCAGCCTAACGCTACGCCCCAGCCTACGTCACTCACCGCATCTCGTCATGTCAGCGCGTAAGGTCATGTTGCATCATTACAAGAAGGGTTGAGTCCAGTCCACAATGAGAAATTTTGGGAGAGGGAGAGACACCACATACACGTCACTTTTATTACAGTATATTGTTATAATGGTTCTATTTGATTATTATTTCTTACTGTGCCTAGTTTATAAGTTAAACTTTTTAAAAACACGATTTTATTTTATTATGTTTTTTAATCCTCACCCAAGGATATTTTTCCCATTGATTTTTAGGGAAAGTGGAAGGGAGAGGGGGAGACCGAGAGAAACATCGATGTGTGAGAAACACATGGATTGGCTGCCTCCTGCACGAGCCCTGACCCGGACCCAGGCTGGGGAGGAGCCTGCAGCTGAGGTACGCGCGCCCTTGACCGGAATCCAACCTGGGACCCTTCCGTCCACGGGCCGACGCTCTACCCACTTTAATTTACTTAGGGCATAAATGAAACTTTATGTCTAGGAATAAAGCAGAGCATCCAGATTCGGTACTCCACAGTCTCAGGCATCCACTTCAGGGGGTCTTGGGATAAGGTGGGGGACTGTAATTCTTCTCTCTTCAGTGGTCTTGCGATATTATTCATTGGGCAGTTCCCACTCGATGCTCCTGTAACTTGACATCTGTCTCACCCTGTTCGCAAAGGGAGGTCTCGGCTCGGGGCTGTGAGCCGGCGAGGGAACTCAGCTTGTCGCCAACGTCATTCTGTTTCAGTGTTTTTAAATAGTTTTCTTTATGGCAGAGGACATCGGCTCTTCACGTGTAGAAGTGACATACAGTTTTCACTGTAGTAAAAATAGGTGAGTTGTTGTGCAGAAGAATACGGAGTTAAAAAGAGATCGAGGCGGTACCAGCTGTGGCGACACTCCCAGAAGGTGGGCGAGGAGAAGAGGCCCTTCCGGGCCCTGGGTTAGGGAATGTCTTGCGCGAGGCCAACAGGCCTCCCTTTCCCACTCCCAAGGCCTGGCAGACGCAGTCACCAGGCAGGGGCATCTGCTCAATCCAAATGCTGCCTCGGAAGCCTCCCTGAATCAGGGCTTCAGGCACCCACCAGGGGGTCGGAGTGACCCTCTGACCACCTTCCGCCGTCCACCACAGCCTCTCAGTTTCTCCCAGGCACCGCTGCCCCAGCTACTAGTCCAAACCATGACATTCCCGTCCTTTCCTGTCATTGCCCCTTTGCCAACTCATGGGCTATCATTTTTCCTCAGTCCCTCCCCGGTTCTCCTGGCCCCCCTTTGTACCAGTAGGTAAACTGAGGCCCAAAGGAATGACTCCACAGGAAATTAGCGGCAGAGCCAGGGATGTGCTGTGCATGCAGCCTTGTAGCCGAGCAGCAGGGGCCTTTCCTGGAAATGCCATTCCTCCGTTCTGATATGCTTGTCCGGTGGCCCATCTCAGAGGCACTGTCACCCCTCCCAGGTGCCATTTGTCTCCTTAGAGCAGTGGTTCTCAACCTTCCTAATGCCGCGACCCTTTAATACAGTTCCTTGTGTTGTGGTGATCCCCAACCATAAAATTATTTTCGTTGCTACTTCATAACTAATTTTGCCACTGTTATGAATCATAATGTAAATACCTGTGTTTTCCGATGGTCTTAGGCGACCCTGCTAGCAGTTCTCAACCTGCGGGTCTCAACACAGGTTGAGACCCGCAGGTTGAGAACCGCTGATGTAGAGCCTAAGACCATCGGAAAACACAGGTATTTACATTGATAGGTTCAGGGGTATCCAGTCCACACACAAGGCTCCCTCTGCCATGACACAGATCCCACAGGGATTTCAGGACCAAGGTCTGGCCTGTGTACCCATCCTCAAGGGTTTTCCACCTTCACCCAGCCAGAAACTACCCCCAGGACTCCAGAAAACAAAGACAGAGAGGATCTGGAGTGAGCAGAATGTCCACTCTTAGACCAGCTTTATTGGAGGCTCTGGAGCCCGTGGGAGCCCCTCAGAGCCCTGCCAGCTTGCTCAGGCCAGCCTCTTGCTCACACGCTCATAGGTCACGCCTCCGATGGTGGAGATCTGAAAGAAACAGCGGAACAGAGGGCATCAATGCAGGAATCCCAGGGTGACCATGGGGCACAGCTGACAGAAGACCAGCCCCCGGTCCCAGCCTGGAGTAGAAGTGACTCAGTTCCACCACTTCTCTGGGCCTGTTTTTCAAGTTACACGAATCACTGCACAGACTCAATGTAGCTAAGCAGATGACTCCTTGCAGGATAACTTTCCACCTGTTTGTTCATTTCAATTCACCAGGCCAGTCACTTCCCTTGTATTACCCCACTGAGACCTCCCAGCAGCACGGCGAGGTTGCCCCATTGTACAGATGAGAAAACTGAAGTTTAGAGAGGTCAAGTAACCCCACTAAGGTCAAGAGGCCACCCTCAACCTCTGCACCATTTGGTGTTTGTGTTGATGGGCAGGTGTGGCCCCTGCCCTCAGGAAGCATAAGGTTTTGTGGAAGAGGCAGGCAAGAGGATACTGTTCAGTGAAGGCCCCTGTGTGCAGTGCCAGGGCTCAAGGCCACAGAGACATGCTGTCATAAGATGTGCATGTAAGCAGTTGTTCTTACGTTCTTCAGAGGAAAGCTTGCTGCTTCACCTCCATTTCTTTCCCTTGGGGAACATTGTGGAGCCCTGGGTTTGGGGGATGGGGGCTAGAAATGGAAGTGAGATGAAGGGCATCCCAGGACAGCATTTCAACCTGTGTTACAGAGCACCGAGTATGGGAGGGGTCAGTCTACATGTATGTGTGTTGGCCCTGCCAGGATTTTAAAAAACATTTCATTACAGCAGCCCAGCCCGGCCCACCCCTCCTGCTCACCCAGCCCTGGCCTCAGGGCTCCCCCCGCCTCCCACCTCCACCCTCTGACCGAGCTTTGCATGTTCCACTAACCCCGGTGGGCGGCGGGTGGAGGGCCAGGCTTCCGACTGCCTCCGGGCAGAACACTAACCTGACCATGGGCGGGCCTAGGTGCCCACCCCAATAAAAGCAATTCCACCTCCAAAAAAATAATAATAATAATAAAATAAAAAACATTTCATTAGTTGTCAACATTTAATCTGGAGATTTCACAAAGAAGTGCACATTTCCAGCCTCTCTCGAAAAATCAGAAGATCTAGCCGGAGCAGTGTTGGTCCTGGCAGGGTTCTCCTGGACTTCCCCTTCATTGACACTGGAGGAAGGTCCCATGGGCTTCCAGACTTGGGCCTCTGAGGTCGCTGAGTGTGAACACTGGAGTCACAAATCCCAGCTTCATCATAAAAGCTATGTGCCCTGCAGCTAATCACTTAGCCTCCCCAGGCCTCAGTCTCCTCGCCTGTAAAATGGGGATAAAAATCCCTACCTTCCAGGGTTATTGTGAAGATCAAATGAGAGCACAAGACCTGGCACACAGGAAGTTCTTCTAAAGCCAGCTGCTCAGAGGCCCGCCTCTCAGGGGCCATGGCTGGGGGCAGAAAAACACTCCAGTCCTCTGGGATCCAGCAGGACACTCACCTCCACCAGCTTGCCACCCACGATCTCCGAGGTCTGGTGATAGTTGGGGAAATCAACCACCACCTTCCCGCCCTCCATCTGCACAGTGGCCTGGAAAGGAAGCATAACACTGATTGTGAGTGGGCAGAGGCCTGCAAATGCAGGCCAGATCCTCAGGGGTGAAGGTCCTCTCTGTAGCCCCAGCAGTCCTCTCTGGAAATTCATTTACCTTACATAAACCAAAGATACAGATCACCTGCACAACTCACTCAACCTTGCTGTGTCTCAATTGTGCATCACTAAAATGAGCTAGTAACTATACCTACCATAGAGTTATTGTGAGGAGTAAGTGATTTAATATGACACATGTAAAGTGTTCACTGGTACAACAGTGCCAGGCACTGTTGTGATCATCATTATGAGGATGATGTTGTCCACGGGTGTAACTTGCCGATTGTGATTGTAAACAACCTAAATATCCAACCTAGGTTTACCCACTGGTAAATAACCTAAATATCTAGTCATGAGAGAGTGTTAAATAAATGACAGCATTTCCATACCATAGGATACTGTGTGGCCGTTAAAAAGAAACGGACAAATCGATATGTACTACTGACAGAGAAAGATATCATGAGAGATTGTTACATTTTTAAGAGCCAAGTGGCAGAATATGATGACTACTTATTCTTCACATGGCAGCTTGAAGAGCAAAGTACTCATGGGCATGGTTGGGGGGGGAGGGGGGGGCGCGGCGGGGCTGTGGAGGGGACCCAGAATGGGTAGAAGACCTGAGGGACTAGTCTGGGCAGGATGGGAACAGCCAGCCAGCCACTTTTCACTTCTTTGCTACCTAAGAGTGCAGTTTCAGACCCAGGTGAGTCTGATTATAGGGTTTACTTCAACGTTAGGCTACCCGGAGGCAGCATAAAGCGTAGTTATGCTTTCTGGAGCCAGACTGCCTGGGTGGGAAGGCCTGTCCCTGCTGTGTGACCAGGCAAGCTATTTAATCCCAGGGCTCAGACCAACTTCCCCATCCGTAAACCCAGGTAGTAACTGTGGCAACCTCATAGGGTTAACTGCATTAACATGTGAAGTATTCAGCAAGTGTCTGGAGGCTAGACTAGAGAAAGACACCTCAGGTTGGGGAGCAGCCCCATGGGACATATTTGAGACCCAGAAGTTAGCTGGAGGCCTGAGGAAAAAGGGAGGAGTGGCCAGTGGCTTCTCACCTTGAACTTCTTGCCTCCCATGGTCTCCATGTCACACTCCTTGCCAATGGTGAACTTGTTGGTCATGGAGTGACCCCCAGGGTAGTGCTGGGACCAGGTGAAGTTCTGCCCATCCTGCTGGACCTCTGTGACGATCTTGAAATTCCGGCCCTTTTCAATTGCATCGCTGGGGAGCCCTGGCCCAGGGGGACAAGCAGAAGGGCCATGTCAGAGCTGCTTACAACATGGGGTTTTGGGAAAGAGCTCCCCTCCACTGGGGCAGGCTACCCTGACAGTTGAAAGCACCAATTTCAGTTCTACCGTGAGCCATTGCAGCTTGGGCAAGTACCTCTCCAAACCTCAGTGTTTCCATCCACAAAATGGATATCATAAGGCCCATTTTACAGGGCTGGTGCCAGGATTAAAGTGTATCTTGTAAACTCCTGCCATATAGTTTATACTCAATAAATAACAGCTCTTCTGATAGTGACATAACAAAATTATCACAGAAACTTGCCAAGCTCACAAAGTTCTAGAACGAAGGGGACCTTCAAAACTATCTTCACAGATTAGGAAATGCAGACCCACAGCAGGGAAGGGGCCTACCGGCATCTCAGTCGAGGTTCCGGGCAGCACCAGGTCTAGAACTGGGACTGGCTCCCTTCTAATTCCTCACTAGACTGCTGCAGGGGAGGCCAAGTCACTGTGGCCAGGGCCACTCCCAGCAATTGACTCAGAAGGGCTTTGGTCTCCCCAGGGCCCCAGGGCACATGAGCGCTGCTCTGGGGGCCTCTCTGTCACCAGGATGAGGGCACTGGTCCCTGACAATTGCACTGCCTCAGTCTTAGAGCACCAGGATTTCTGCAGGATTGTCAATTCCACTGTCTCTGGTTCCTCACAACCAGTGCTGCAAATTGAGCAAGTAAGAGGCGTGGGGTCTTTGATCTCTCTGCCCACAGAGCCTAACACAGCAAGAGGCCTTTGTTGAATGACTGAATGAAGAAGGAGTTTATCAAACCTAGTCTAGGGTAACTCCTTGGTCACCTCTTACAAGGCATGATGTGGGGACACCACTCATCATCTCATCATAAGGTCCTGGGTGCTAATGTCCTCTGCCAGAGATTGACCATGACCTTGGGCAAGAGCTGTGGCCCTTCAGGAACAGTGAGTTGGCCTTTGCCATACAGTAGGTGTTCAATAAATGTTGGAATGAATAAACCAATCAAGTCTCTTCTTCACCAGTTTCTAGCTGTATAACCTTGGACTAGTGATTCCACTTCTCTGGGCCTCAAGTTTTCTATACATAAATTGGAGATACTAATATTCCCTAAGTGTTTTAAAGCCAAAGAGTCTATTTGGTTCTTATTAGCCTGAGAGCCTGGAACAGAGGCTCAACGAATGAGTGAGTAAATGAAGTTCTGTCCCACTTTATCCCAGGAATTTGGGTTCCGGGACCAATGCTAGTTGTTACAGACCAGCCCAGGAAGATGTTCGTAGGACCCCACTCACCAAGGCGCTTCATGAACTCGTCATAATTCTTCTCACTCTCGATCTCGTACTTGCCATTGAAGGCCATGCTGCCGGGAGAACTGGAGGCCAGGGAGCAAGGGGTGAGGAGTAAGGTTCATGGTGCTGAAGGGTCTAGTGGCCCAGCTTATAAACCCTCCCAGATGCTGAGGCGCAGCCCCTGAGTCACCCCACTTCTTCCTCCTGCCCCTGAAGAGGAAGTGTTTGATGTTTTATGATGTGGGCAAGGCCTGGAGGAGCAGAGCCCTGAGGTTATTCACCCAGGGAAGTGCTGGCTGCAGTCCCATTGCTATTGCAGTCCTATTGCTAGTCCCAGCAGAACCAGGTCCAGCACTGCCACAGGGCCTGGGGTGTCATCCACTCTGCCCATACCTCCCTCCGTTCACCCAGACCCTGCCCTCCATCCATGCTCATCATCCCTCATTTACTCTTTCACCCTCCCATTCATCAACCAAAGTGCAGGAAGCACCTCCTGCATGGGCCAGCACTGCTAAAACACTGAATGAGACATACACCCTTCCCAGGGGTCTGGTGCATCTTTGCATAGAAGGCATTTGATACAGATCTTGAAGGAACAATAGGATTTTTATTTTTTTTCCAGAGAGGAAGGGAGAGGCGGAGGACATAGAAACATCAATGATGAGAGAGAACCATTGATTGGCTGCCCCCTCATGCCCCCCTACTGGGAATCAAGCCCGCAACCTGGGCATGTGCCCCTGGGCATGTGCCCTGAAGAGAACCTGGGACCTTTCAGTCTATAGGACTATCCTCTATCCACTGAGCCAAACTGGCTAGGGCGGAACAATAGGATTTAGATGTTAGGACAAGCAGTAAGATTGGAGGAAGCTAAGAACATAGGAAAACAACATACCAGGATAAGGGAACAGTGTGAGGAAGATGAAAAGGGCTAGGTTGAAAGGAAACAATGAGTTTGGCTGTAGCAAAGAGCACTTGAAAAAGAATTGATACAAGCCCAGCCAGTGTGGCTCAGTTGGTTGAGCATTGTCCCATGTACCAGGAGGTCACTGGTTCGATTCCCCATCAGTGCATATGGCAGGGTTTCCAGCTTGATCCCCAGTAAGGGGCATACAGGAGGCAGCCAATCGATGTTTCTTTCTCATTAATGTTTCTATCCCTCTCCCTGAAATCAATAAAAACATAGGGGGAATAAAAAGAAAGAATAGATACAAGAAGGGTGCAGAGAACACAAGCAGGGTAAAGCAGCAGCCCATGGACCCAAAGAGCCAACCTGGAGGTGCCAGGGTGTGTGAAGACCCACTGTGTGACAGTCATGGGCTAAGAGCTTAATAAACTTTGCTTCGTTCAAGCTTCACAACTGTGAGGGCTAGGAGTTTAGACCCCTGACTTCTGGTTCCTGTTCTGTCTCTGGCACCAGTTCACACACATGTGGGGACTCCATCATCCCAGTGTAACTCCTGCCCTTCCTCTCATGAGACTGACCTCTGGACCCAACAGATTGACAGTGCAAAGCCTGAAGCACTCTATGAAGCCTCTCATCCTTCTTCTTATTAATTAGTAACATTTTCCAAGTCTGTCTCTTTTTCCAGAGTCAGCTCTCCATGAATCCCCATCATTCCTATAGAATTCGCCACAGTTGCTAATCCCCAGACCTGGGAATCAGTGATTTCTAAGCTGATGAAACAAATTTTGCCACATTTTGCCAGTCTTCAGTCTCCAATCTTGGAATTTCTTACCCCAGCTAGGATTCTTATTTTTAAAAACAAAAAACAGGACTGTCAGTTGCTCTGACTTATGAAATTTTAATATATATAATATAGCATCTGAAAATCCATGTTGATAATGTGTGTGTGTGTGGGGGGGGGGTGATTTAATGTGTGTGTATGTGTTTTCTTAATTATATTTTTATTGATTTCAGAGAGGAAGGGAGAAGGAGAGATAGAAACATCATTGATTGGCTGTCTACTGCACATCCCCCACTGGGGATCGATCCCATAACCCGGGCATACATGCTGACTGGTTCATAGGTCAGTGCTCAACCACTGAGCCACACCACCCTGGATTTTTTATATATATATCATATCCTTCTTAATAGCTCCAGAATACTTAATTGTATGTTTCACAACTTATATAGCTGTTGCTGGATCTGTAAGTTGTTTCCAATCTTTTTCTATCATAAATAATTCTGAGATAAACATTCCCGTTCATACCTCTTGTACATGTCAGATTATTTACTAAGATTATTTGCTAAGAATGAATTCCCTAGATATGAAGATCTTGGAACAGAGGGGTTTTGTATCTAAAATGTTTATACCTATTACTCTACTGCCTTTCTGAAGGTATTAATAGATTACGTTCCACCTATAGCATATGAGACTTTCCCCTTATCTATAATAATAAAAGCATAATATGCTAATTAGACCAGACAGCTGAACAACCTTCCAGATGTCATTCCAGACAGAAGCTGCGGCCGCAGGGGCCGAGGCAGAGGGGTTAGGGGCGATCAGGCAGGCAGGCAGGCGAGCAGTTAGGAGCCAATGGCCCCGGATTGGCAGTCAGACATCCCCAGAGGGGTCCCAGATTGCGAGAGGGTGCAAGCCAGGATGAGAGACTCCCCGCCCCCCATACATGAATTTCGTGCACCAGGCCTGTAGTTTATAATAATGATGGACTAGCAATGACACTAATAGCTAACATTTATTGAGTATTTAGTATGCATTGGGGACAATGCTGCGTGATTTATATGCATTATCTCATTTAACCTTCAAAACAACTCTATGAAGTAGGTACCATTGTTGTCCCCATTTTGCCAAGGAGGAAACTGAGGTTCGAAGAAACTAAATAACTTGCCCCAAATTACAGAGCTCCTGTGTACAGTTCATATTTACTACCAAAACAACTTTCAACATAACTTAAGGACATTTCCAAAAATTCTCCATAATCCCATTACCCTAGCACTGTAACTTTATTTTTCCTGTTCTCTTCCTCCCTCTTTCATTCTTTTCTCTCTCATCCTTGCTTTCTTTCTCATTGGCTCTAATTATAAAAGATATATAGTAGTCATAATCTCCATGCAACTGCAATATTTCATTCTATTTTGCTTTGCTTAGCATTAGTTTGTAAACACAGTCCCATGTTTCTGAAAAGCTGCCATTTTGGTTGTTAGAAATGGCTATGTAATGTTTGCTCTTGGACTTTTTAGGGGGATCCTGGCTTACCCCACTAATGCAAGGCCACAGTGAGCTTTTTTATATGCAGAGGATTTTTTTTTTTTTTTTTTTAAGCATTTGCTTGAGCTAAAGCCCCAGGTTGCGATTACCAAGTTACAAAATCTGGAACATTCTACAGCTCTTAACATGTTTTGCCAAATTGGAACTAAATTGGTTTATGCACAGCTTGCCTGGGTATTGAATTTCTCAGGACGCAGAGTTTAAAACATCTTTGGTACTTTCCCCAAACATTCTGTCCAGCACCATCACAAATTGTGCCATCTTTAGGATCTATTTCTTTTCTTTTTTTAACCTTTATGGAGGAAAGGGTTTCAAATTTTCTGAATATAAGTGTAATAGATGCTCATAGAAAATTTGGGAGAAGCAAAACACAAATAAAATAAAGGCTACCTATAATCCCACTACAATTGTTTTCAATTGTGAAGTTAATTCATACTCAAATGTGTAAAAAGACAAAAGCTCAAAACAGGGTAAAGTAAAGGTGAAAGCCCCACATTCCATTGCATCTCATTTCCCAGAACCAGCAGCTGTTAAATTCAGTATATATAACCTTTTAGACATTTCCCATATGCACACAAACATATTTGTAATTATCTTTTTTTCTGTTCTGTTTAACAAAATTGAACCCAAAGATACTATTTTGTCTTGATCCTCCTCCCCCCCCACCCCCCAGTTTGTAGTATATTATAGACATTATGGATCTTATTTCTTCGTGAAATCTATCCCATTCATTATTAAAGGGGACTTTCCAATGGAGAAATAACACTAATAGCATACATTATGTCACCCTAGTCTAGGCATGGGAAAACAGGAAAGCATCTGCCATTTTCCTGTAAGCCTTGGAGGAAAATAATTTAACTGAGGTAACTGGAATGTAAGTTAGATATAAGATGACAATCAGTGAGTAAGCTTGAGAGGTTTAGGGGGTGGAGTGCAGTCTCCTGAAATCCACGGGGAGATGGTGGTTCTAGTCTTGGAGGAAGTGTGCACTTGGTAAATCCTACCTTTGAACTTTGGCCTGTCTGGATTGACTGCACACCTTCCATCTGTCAATTTGAATTGATCTTACAAATGCCCCCTCCCGGGAGCCTTCCTGGATTACTCCAACCTATAGATTGTCCCTTTCAGGAATCCCCCTAGTGTGTACATTCTACTTGTAATGGCTTGGAGAAAACCTGGGCTTTAGAGTCTCATGTATTCACGCATTAGCTCTGAGACTTCAGACACACAACCTTCATTTATTCAACATATGTTACCTGAACACCTCCTGTGCACTAGGCAGATACCAAGTATTTGTCCTCAAGTCTTGTGGGAGACCCAGCCTGGTAAACAGGCAAAAACAACAAGGTGTGATAGATGGGGTAAAGGCCATAATGATATGGGAAGGAGACATCACCTTGATCACCTCCTAAGGGTCGGGGAAGGCTGACCTGAAAGGAACTGACAAATAAGCCAAAGCCTTAATGTACTCATTATTAAGTGAGGATAGAAATCCCTGTCATCCAGAGTTTAAATGAGGATGAAACAAGAGTATATAAATGAGGTGCTTAGCACAGAATCTGGTATTTCAGTGACTGATACTGTTATCCTCACTCATTGGCAGTTGCCCATCTACCTATTGTTTTTGAATTAGTATTTATTGTAACACTAATTTACCCCTTCATAAAGTGTGCCTTTCATCTCCCAATTAGATTGTAATCCCTTCAAGGAGAGAGGCTCCGTTTCATACTTTGTATGGATGTGAACCTGGCCGGCACTGGGATGTTGCTGATTTTGTGTTATGTGTTCAGATCAGTCTGGAATAGACCATGAGGCTGTGTTCCTCCAAGTGTGTTTTCATTGTACACAGCTGAAGGTGCAGGAGGGGAGGGTGTGTGAACAATGGAAATCCCTAGGCCCTGATCCAGAAACTCTGATTCCATAGGAGTGGGTGGGGCCCAGGAGCCTGCATTTGACAAGTTCCCCAGTGGTTATGATGCATACTTACCTTGAAGCTCCAGGCCAAGAGACATTAGCAAGAGCTGGCCAGATGGACCAGATGGCCTCACCAGGCCCCCATGTAATGCCCTTTTCATTGACTTTCTTTTGAATGGCCAGAATTGGTTTCTTTTTAGTAGCTATCAACCAAGGTCATCGTCAATAGCAGATAGGAGTGGTGGGGATGTGGAAAGGACAACATTGGTACCAGAACACCTGAGTCAGCTCCTCTCTCCTTCATTGGAGTCTCTGTTTACAGCTGACCCCCAGCCCTCCTCTTACTTACACCCAGTCTCTCCTTATTTAACTGGGGTTTGCCTATTAATTCAGGCACTCATTGACAGCTTTCCAAGAAGGGTAAATGAACTCACAGTGAGGTTTTATGGGGCAATTGAACCAATAGAGTAACTGTACCCTAGTGGAGATAAAGAAGGGCCCCAAAGCTAGCCCTCCTGGTCCACCCACTTCCCTCACCCCACTCTGGTTCCTGCCTCAAATTGGCCACCATTATTCTGGGAGTGACTAGTGAAGGGGTGGGAAATGCAAGCGCTTGACTCCATGATTGGAGGAGAAGCCCTGGGCCTCCTCCCAATTTCCTAACCAGGGTGCTTGCAGGGCCTTGCATGGAGTACATGATTGATCAGTGTTATAAATTCCTCAATCAAACCCTCTTCCTCTTTTTTCCTCAGTTAAGAATCTGAAATACTAATTGAGGTTGATCCTAGAATGTTAAGGCTAGGTTGAACCTGTGAGGGCAATTTATTCCATGATGATTCCCCTCTTTTTATCAGTCTAAGAAATTTAGTATTTTTTTAGAAAGTCTAGTTGGCACTTTGTTTATCCATACTTAGAAATAATTCAAAATTAGAAGATATAGTGACTCTGAGGCCAGACTGCCTGGATTTGAATCCCAGTTCTGCCACTTGCTGGCTGTGTGACCTTGGGCAAGTTATTTATCTTCCTGTGTCTCAGTTTTCTCATCTGCAAAATGGGCATAACAATTGTGTCTACCTTAAAGGGTTGTTATGAATGTGAAATGAATTAATTTTTGTAAAGCATTTTTTCCAGAGCTTGGTATGGGGTATGCAAGAGTGTATTAAGTGTTCAAGGTCACAAACTTGTCCTTGATGAAGCTCAGATTTGAATTCAGTTCTCCCTGACCTCAAGTGATACTTGCTACTGTAATGAAAAACAGTGCCAGACTTTGGCTCTAATACCAGAGTTATAACCCATACATGCATGCATTCATTCATTCATTCATTCCCTAACACATAGCCTAGTGCTCAATAAAAGACAGCCCCCACCCCACTGGATAGAGCTTCCAGCCTCACAGCTCATCCCCTTTCTCCCAGTTCACCCCTTATTCTTAGCCTCACTTCCTTTCCCATCCATGGATGCATCACTTCCTCTGCCAGGACCCTCAATGTTCTTTGGCCACCTTAGCTTCCCAGTTTCCATCTTTGGACAAAAAAATATACATATATATATATATATATATATATATATATATATATATATATATATATATATATATATATGTTTTTTTTTTTTTTTTTTTTTTTTTTTACCTTTCCCTTGACTGTTGATTACAACCACAAGAAAAGACACACTGGGGTAATGACACCACTACAAACTCATGATCCTCCCTTAGTCAGGTTTTTACTTTTTTGCTCTTTTCCTTAGTCAAGTTTTTAAACAGCTCTGTAGTCCTTCCCCTCATCACTAAGTGGTCCCTGGCCCCATTCCCTATAGCAACTAGTCTATTTTTTAAAAATACGTTTTTATTGATTTCAGAGAGGAAAATAAATGACATGGAGTGGGAGATAGAAACATCAATGATGAGAGAGAATCATTGATCGGCTGCCTCCTGCATGCCCCCTATTGGGGATGGGGCCCTCAACCCAGGCCTGTGTCCCGACCGGGAATCAAACCCTGACATTCGGGTTCATAGGTCAATGCTCAACCACTGAGCCACACCAGCCAGGGCCATAGCAACTAGTCTTATCAAAATTCCTACATAATTCCTACCACCTGAGTACCCACTCTAGCTCCAGCCATCCTTTTACTAGCCCATAGAGTAATCCACTATATAGATATATTGCAACTATTTAACCAGTTCCCTATTGTTGGACAGTTAGTTTAGGTAGGAAAAATTGCACACACGAATGGGAAACACCAAAATGTGGAGAAAAGAAAGAAAAGTATTATTCAAAACCATTATTAACATGAATAGTGTTATTTGAGGTGAGTGGTGTGGGGCTGAAGTTCCTGTGGATGTACATGGGTCATAAACCAGTAGAAGACGGTGACCCTCAGTACTCCTCCATCCTTATAGCCCTCCACTCAAATCCCAGGTTGGCCAGTTACTGGAAAGGTCACTTAACCTCTGTGCTAGGCAGAATGGGGCTAACAATTTAACCCACCTCCTAGGGACAGAGGAGGATTGGATAACTCGTACAAGAAGGTACTTAGATGTAAAGTATAGCATAGGAAACATAGTCATTACTATTGCAATAAGTATGTATGGTGCCAGGTAGGTACTGAAAATATCAGGGGGAGCACTTTGTACAGTATATGATTCTCTAACCACTATGCTGTACACCTGAAACTAATTCAAAATAATATTGAATGTAA
This sequence comes from Corynorhinus townsendii, assembly GCA_026230045.1. Lineage (NCBI taxonomy): Eukaryota > Metazoa > Chordata > Mammalia > Chiroptera > Vespertilionidae > Corynorhinus > Corynorhinus townsendii. The sequence goes on along the minus strand of JAPDVU010000006.1, from coordinate 158,402,812 downwards.
ACTGTAATTGAAAAAATTTAAGCGCTGGCCGGGTTGCTCAGTTGGTTAGAGTGCCATCCCAATATGCCAAGGTTAGAGGTTTGATCTCTGATCAGGGCACATATAAGAAGCAACCAATGAATGTATAAATAAGTGGAAAAACAAATTGATGTTTCTCCTTTACTTTCTCTCTCCCTCTCTAAAAAAAAAAAGAATCAATAAAATTGTTTTTAAAAAGGGAAAATTAGAAAAGAATAATGCTACAAAGAAACCCTCAAGAATCAGATACTGTGTTGAACAAGATAAGCTGTAAATACACATTGAATATGATATTTGTATACTTGAATATTATATTTCAATTATATTAAAGTAATCATGTTATGTTAAAAAAAAAGATTGACTACCAAAAAAATTGTAGTACTTAGAAAGGGGGTTGGCACCTAGCACATCCTATCTAATAAACAGGGGATATTCAAATTGACCATCACGCCATCACAAATAGGCGCCCAGTGCCCTCAGCCCCACCGGAGTCCCCCAGTCCTTTCACAGAAAATGTGTTGCTCAAAAGTTGGCTAAGTTTCTTAGGACAAAAAGCATTCAAAATCTTTGAAAAGAGAATTCCAATATTTATAAAAGTTTGGACTAGATAATTCAAGGTTATTTCCACTAAAACCTCCTATGATTTTATGATATTAAAATTCTGAATTCACACAGTACCAGCTATATCGTATGTAAGCAGATAATTACTTAAAGGAATGGCCATTATTATTAAAACAATTTATAAAACCACACTTCTGTATGTCAAGGACATTCTGTGTGATTTTCCTAATGGCTGCAGTTAATACCTCTAAACCGGCAATCGGAGATCCCCTGAGAGTCCCAGATTGGAGAGGGTGCAGGCCGGGCTGAGGGACATCCCCCCCGCCCCGGTGCACAAATTTTGTGCACTGGACATCTAGTCTTTAATAAATGTTAGATAATTTAAAATACCAGGAGAGCCCTGGTGAATTTGGCTCAGTAGATAGAGCATCGGAAGGGTCATGGGTTTGATTCCGATCGAGAGCATGTATCTCAGTTACAGGCTCAATCCCCAGCCCTGGTTGGGGCACATGTGAGAGGAGGCAGATTGATGTGCATCTCTCACATCGATGTTTCTGTCTCTCCTCTTCCCTTCCACTCTCTCTAAAAGTCAATGGGAAAATATTCTTAGGTGAGGATTAACAAAAAAAATAAAAATAAAAGTACCAGGAGAGAAAGTCAAATTGGCCTAGTGAGGCATGGGTATCAACTCCTGGAGCTTGGTGGAGAGTCTCGAGTGACAGTCCCAGGAAGACCCACATGCAGCAGGGGGAGAAGTAGCTCTTCAAGGAACATGGAAGGAACATAAAAGTGTTTACAGAGAAAGGTGAAATGCATGCCAGGCAGACAAGTCTGCTATATGGTTCCTCAGTTCCCAGGACTGGAAAAGAAGATTACCCACCTCCCATGTCCCCCAGTCCAGTGCTGGCTGGGACCATCACCAGGAGGAAGCAGGAGGTAGCTCCAATAGCATTCAAGCATCCACACCTCCATCCAAACTTATAGCCAGAGCTGCCCATGGCCCTCAAAAAATCTTGCTCCAGGCCAAAGTCAGATGTCAAAAGGTCTTCATCCAGTTACTTGTGCAATTACTCACCCATCCTTCTCCTGCCATTAGCTACCTGTGATGAATTCCTGTGGCAGCCACAAGAATCACTCCTAATGAATTTCTAATGAACTCATTTGCTGTTAATGTGGTGTGTAATTTCGCAGGACACTCATTATAATTTAGCCTTATTAAGTCTCTAGTTATTGGGAACCACTATTTCTCTAAGCTCATAAGCAGGAGCAAAGTAATTATCTAGAGCAGGCAGCAAAATTATGGAAAGCGCCATCCATTCTAAGATGGCCAGGAAGTGGCTGTTCCTATTTTTTCTCCTTGGAGTGTACAGAAAAGAACTGGCTGTGCGGGTCCCTGACTTTGTATCCTGTAATGTAAGGGCTGTACAGGCTGCAGCCCTTGTGGTGGAATTTTAAAGGCCCCTCCAAAGGTGACCCTGGCCCCAAATGGTCTCCATTTGCCTACTGGTTGCATCTGAATTTCCACCATAGGGAAGCATTCCTTTGCATTGGAGACACTGTGGCAGGTTAAAAGGTGACCTTTGCCACACCTCAGAGTTCACAGATAAGCAGTCACAGATAAGTTATCTCATCTGATCATCACAGCATCCCAATTATTGTAATTTTATCTCTGACAGATAAGGAGATTAAGATGAAGTCCAAGGTTACTGGGTGCCAAGACGGAACAGAACCCATACTTCCCGGCCCTGGCCAGGTAGCTCAGTTGGTTAGAGAATCATCCCCACATTACAAGGTTGCAGGTTCAATCTCCGGTCAGCCCATACAAGAAGCAACCAATGAATGCATAAATTAGTGGAACAACAAATCAATGCTTCTCTCTCTAAAAGCAGTAATAAGTAAAATTAATCTATGATCTTATCACTCAGCTATAACTGTTGTTTAACAGTTGATATATATATTTGGCCAGCCCACCCCGAGGGGGCCCAATCAGGCTGGACGGGGGGGGGGGGGGGGGGGGGTAAGGGACTCAGGAGGTTGGCCGACCTGCCCCACTCCCTGGTCAAACTCGAGGTCAAACTCCTGGTCAAGGGGGCAATTTGCATATTAGCCTTTTATTATATAGGATACACACACACACACACACACACACACACACACACACACACACACTAGAGGCCCAGCACGCAAAATCGTGCAAGACTCAGACCAGCCGCACTGCTGTGGGACCCTGCCACACCACGAGACTCATTAATACACCTCCTGGTGACCAGTCATTTGGTTGTTACGGCATTATGGCCACTGACCTTTTATAATATAGATATACTTCGACATTATTATATGCACATATAAATATACATACAAACATTTAATTCAAAATAGGGTCATACCATATGTGCTATTTTAGAAAATGTTTTTTATTAAACTCAGAAACATGAAATTGCTGAAAGGTTTGAATTTACATTGTCAAATGGTCAATAAAAGCGAATTGAACAAGAATATCCTTGATAACTCTTCTGGCTCAAATAATCTCATACACCAGACAGAAAGCAAGTTTGCTTATTGCTGTGTTATCTCTTATTTATCCATTTTATTTAGGAGTTTGGTATGAGAAGACCAATGGAAGGAAGATGAAGTCCTAAGAGCAAAGTCACATGGCCCCGACAGTCAGGATGAGTGGATGGGCCCTGGGAGTTGAGAGGTAAGCCCAGGTCCCTCCCACCCCCCATATGGCCTTGGCAACCTCCCCAGCCTCATTTTCTGTCTCCCTCACCCTCCCTGCTGCAGACTCATTGTCATTGGATTCCTCATACTCACTCTGCTATTCTGCACCTCCTTGCCTGTACACATGGTTTTCTCTGTACCTAGAATGCCCAGTGGTATAAAATGGTGAAATTTTACTTCCATGTAATGTCTAATTCAATAGTTTGCCTGTAAGTTAAGCAAAAAGAACTCCTTAAAGGGCAGAATGGGTTTTGTATCAATATGGAAGGGGGTTTTCTTTCCCCTTTGAGGGCGGAAACAAACTTTTCACACTCAGGAATTGACCTCCTGCCTCCTGGGCCCTGGTCTGGTCTGCAAGTCCCTCTTTCCCAACTCTCTGCAGAACTGGAATTCCAGAGGTGGAGAGGGAGGACTCAAGTTGACTCATTACATTGATCAAAAATGCCTTTAAGGGCCCAGCCAGCATGGCTCAGTGGTTGAGCATAGACTTATGAACTGGTGAGATCACAGTTCAATTACTGGTCAGGGCACATGCCCAGATTGTGGGCTTAACCCCCAGTGTGGGGCATGCAAGAGGCATCAATCAATGATTCTCTCTCATCATTGATGTTTCTCTCTATATATCCCTCTCCCTTCCTCTCTGGGAAAAAAAAAATATATATATATATATATATATATTGTTGTGGGGTCTAACCCTGGAGTCAGAATAAGACCACCGGAGGCAGATGCTCCGACTAAGGTCCCCGAAAGGAGGGAGAGCCTCCAGCCCCTTCTGGGGGGTCCCTCTCTCCTCCCTCAGGAGGGAGAGCCTCCAGCCCCTTCTGGGGGGTCCCTCTCTCCTGCCTCTTGGGTACCTCGCTGGGGCCCCAAAAGTTGTGGGGCGACCTGCGAATGAAGACCACCAGGCAGCCAAATTGAAATTTAGGAAGCCTTTATTACGAACTCAAGCCCGGGCCTGCGTCTCCACTGACACAGCAGGGAGCAGCGCAAGCCCCGAACACTCGGAGCAAACAAGTTTTTATCCCCCACGCAGGGGGATTTGGCAGAACCTGATTGGTTAAACTTGAGTCAAAAAGTCAGTTACATTACTCACAATAATGGAAGATTTTCAGTTGAGCAAGCAATTACAAAAGTTACAAAGCATGGGAGAATGTAGTTACAGAGCAAAGTTAATAATCTCCAAAAGTTATTTACAGTTTCTACTCCTGGAGCTACTGAGTCAGTGGGAATTGATCTCCTGTAGTTCTGGTCCACAGGCACAGAAAAATTACCTTTGTGATGTGGGATGGATTTACTTTAAAACAAAGGGCAGGAGTCATGCCTGGCTGGAGCATGACGAACCACATGCTTCTGAGCGTGGGTCACCTGCCAAACCTTAATATACAGTTGGGGTCTCTGTCCTGACTTGGGGTCACTTACACCAGAACAATATATATATATTTCTTATTTTAAAAATGCCTTCTTTAGGGCCTGCCTTCTTCCCACTTTTCCACTCTGCTTAATTATGTATCCTCATGGTCACAAAAATGGCTGCAGCAGTTCCATATCCCACACTCAGACACTAACAGATACATGCATCTTCGCTTCTGGGGTGGCTTTCCTAAGAATAAGGAAGAAAGAAATCCATGGCAGCCACCTTTGAGAATGATCTATCACAACAGCAGTGTACATTGAACATGAGGGTGGGTGTACCTTAGTGTGCTTTTTGTATGTGTGTATTAAGTAGTGTGGGTATGTGTATGTGGTAGTGTGTAAGTGTGTGAGTGCCTGTTACACATGCATGCCTGTTTATGTGCATATATGCACATGCAGGTGGGCAAATATGTATGGATGGATGTGCATATACACATGAGGAGATGTGTGCAGATGTGTACAGATGAGACTCCACCTGAGCCAGGGTCTTGTGCACGTGTGCATGCATAGTGGAGAAAGTTGATAGAGTTGAGCTGCCCTTGCTGTGGCCTTCTTGGGTAGAGACTCTGAGAATACAAACCCTGGCCAAGGTAACAATCTAATCCTTACTGGAACCTTGTTCTTGACAGGGAGACCTTGGGTTCCAAGCCAGGCAGAAGACTCACTCCTTATCATAACCCCACTAAGACCACATAGCTGGCAGTGAAGGAAGAGACCCTCCACACCCCCCCGCCCCCAGCCTGAAGCCCCAAACGGCCAATGGGAAAGCTTAGCTGTTACACCCCCTCCCTCCATCAGCCCCATACCAGCCCCACCCAAGGTGCAGTAAACCTCAGGACAGGATATCAGAGAGAGCAGGAAGTTCAAGGCCTCTAGGAGGGTGAGGCTTCCTGCCTCAGGAGGCCCTGAACCCTTCATTCTCTGCAGCACTGCCAATAAAGAAATTATCCCAGCAGGGACAGGAAGCAGGGAGAAAAGACATGGATGTGCTGTCACTGACCATTCTTTACAGAACTCCATTCAGTCCCACTGTGAGCTCTGAAGCAAGGACTCCTGAGGGTCCTTTTACAGATGAGGAAAAGGGTGTTGGGAGAGGGACAGAGACTTCCCTACAGTCATACCCATTATAAAGGGCAGAGATGGGCCCAGCCAGCGTGGCTCAGTGGCTGAGCATCGAGCTATGAACCAGGAGGTCACAGTTTGTTTTCCTGGTCAGGGCACATTCGGGCTCAGTATCCAGTGTGGGGCATGCAGGAGGCAACTGATCAATGATTCTCTCTCATCATTGATGTTTCTATCTCTCTCCCTCTTCCTCCCTTTCTGAAATCAATAAACACATATATATATTTTTTAAAAAGAGCAGAGATGGGACCTCGCCTGTTTGGCTCAGTGGATAGAGCATCAGCCCATGGATTCAATTCCGGTCAGAGCATGTACTTTGGCTGCAGGCTTGATCCCCATACCTGGTGGGGGCATGTGCAGGAGGCAACCAATCAATGTGTCTCTCTCACAACAGTGTTTCTCTCTCTGTCTCTCCCCCTCCCTTCCACTCTTTCTAAAAGTCAATGGAAAAATATCCTCCAGTGAGGATTAACAACAACAAAAAAAGCAGTGGTGGGATTTGAACTGCAGTCTGCCTGACTCTAGAGCCCACACTCAGTCCCTGTCACCAAACAGGAACACAGATTTTGAGATACTTGGAGGACTAAATAACTGCTCAATCTACAATACATGACCTTGTCAAACAAAAGCACAGTTCAGGGTCAATGGGAGGCCAAGGTATTATGGCTGGAATTACTTTTTCCACAGCCCATCAGATCATCTTTCAACATTGATTAAAGCCATTCAGGGGCTACTGATGGCTATGAGGGTGAAGTTCAAAGCCAAGCTCCTGACTGTGGTTCATAAAGCCCCAAATGGTATGGTCGCTGCCCACCACCTTGTCTTTGCTTCAGCCACATGGGCCCTCTCTTCATTCCTTCAGGGTACTTACGTATGTATATGCCTCTCTTTGCCTCTGACCTTTGCATCTGCTCTTCCCTCTGCTTGGCCTGCTCTCAGCTTATATGTTGCTTCTCCTCTTAAGGAAAGATTCATTTTTGTTCTTTTGGGTTTAGGTCTGATAATGGTGTTTTGATGATATATATTTTTTAAAGAATTCTTATCTTTCAGAGATTCCCACAAGAGTATTTACAGATGAATAAGATATCTGCGATTTGTTTCAAAATAATTGGGTAGCTCCTGGCCAGCATGGCTCAGTGGTTGAGCATCAACCTATGAACCAGGAGGTCTCAGTTGGATTCCCGGGTCAGGGCATATGCCCAGTTGTGGTCTCAATCCCCAATGTGGAGCATGCAGGAGGCAGCCCATCAATGATTCTCTCTCATCATTGATATCTCCGCCCCCCCCCCGCCCCTTGGTCTCTGAAAATGCAAATATATATTTTAAAAAAAAACAAGTTGTTCAAAAAAATAAAATAATAATTGGGTAGGGATGAAATGGGGGAGTAGATGGTGTAGACATGAAACTGGATGGCTGGGTGATGGGTGCATGGGTTCATTATAACATTCTCTCTTGTTTCCGGTGTGTTTGAATTCTTTCATAAGAAATTTTTAGAGATTGTTCAAGAATTAAAGGGAAAAACAGTCACTTCAGCAGAAAAGCCTTTCCCACCCTGGAGGCTAGGTCAGATTCACTTTGGGAATGGCAGTGATGTTATGCTGTTGGGTAGTGGTAGGTTCACAGTATCTGCCCCTTTGTCCACCCTCCCCCCCCCCCCCCCCCGCCCTAGACAGCAGATAGCAGAGTCTCCATCTACCTAAATCCCTGCTTCTGTCGCAGAGCACATGTGGTGAATAAATATATTGCCCTAGTGCAGTGATCGGCAAACTGCGGCTCTGTTGACTAATGAGTTTGCCAATCACTGCCCTAATGTATCACCCTAGCCGGTTTGTCTCAGTGGATAGAGTGTTGGCCTGCAGACCAAAGGGTCCCAGGTTCAATTCCAGTCAAGGGCACATACCTTGGTTGCAGGCTCCTCCTCAGCCCGGCCCAGCCACATGCAAGGGGCAATCAATCGATGTGTTTCTCTCACATCAGTGTTTCTCTGTCTTTCCCTCTCTCTTCCATTCTCTGTAAAAAAAGATCAATGGAAATATATCCTCAGGTGAGGATTAACAAAACAAAACACAGAAGAAGAAAGACAAAGGACCCAAAAGCAAATTCAGCATAAATTATGAACAAGCATCTCATAGTAAAAAAAAAAAGAAAGAAAGAAGAAAAGTGTATCTTTGAGTAAATGAATGAAGAGTTCAGAGAAAGCTCACTGTGGGCTGATACAGAGCAATACCCCAGCAGGGAGCAGACAAACACACCCAGCACAACCGACCTCTGATTTCCAGTCCAGATGCGGGACCTTGGAGTGCCCTCTGGTGGTGAATTCTGCCACCTGGCCTAGGAAGGCATGGGAGGGGCTAGGCCCAGGGGAGGCGGGGCTGTCCCTTTCCCCCCACTATCAGCTCTAGGGCCTGCCACTTTTTCCTGGAGTGTCCTGCCCTGGAGGGAATCCAGCTTAATAATAATAACAATGAAGTACTCACAAAGAGTCACAAAGAGACTGTTGAAAGGAGGAAAAGAGCTCTTGAAACCATTGTCTATTATTTGAGTCACAGAAAAGACGTAAAAAATCTTAAAAGTGTCCTCCCCACTGTGGCCTGGGTTATCCTTGCATTTGCCCCAGATGACCTCCTTGCACCCTGTCCAATGTCAGCCCCTGCCTCCCCATCACCATGGCCTCTGCCTGTGAGCCTCGCCACAGCACAATGTGGAAAGGGCTATGGAGACCATCTAATCATTTTCTCGTTTGTCTATTCAAGAAATAATTATTGAGGGCCTACTATGTGCCAGACACATGGGCCCTGGGGATGTGGAAATGGATAATAGACAAGGTCTCTGTCTTCTAGGAATTGAGACTCCAGGCAAGGAGACAACAAAGAAACACGGTCATTCAGGTGGTCAAAAGTACTGTGAAGACTACACAACAGGATGATGTATCAGTGTTTGAGGAAGTAATTTTCAGACTGGATGGGCAGAGAAGTCCTATCTGATAAAGGAACATCTGTATAGACACCTTAATGCTGTAGACACAGGACTGGGGATAGTGGACAGAGGAGCTTCGGGTAAAAGTTGGGGGCTGGGGACCACATACGCTGTTGGAAGGCCATGCCAAGGGTTTGGATTTGATAACGAGGGTCAGGAAAGCCATTGGAAGGGCTTTGAGCATGAAGATGGCGTGATCTCATTGCATTTTTATTTATTTGTGTGGGGTTTTTTTGTAATTGATTTTAGAAAGAGAGAGAGAGAGAAACATCACCAATGTGAGAGAACATCAATTGTTTGCCTTTGCCCTAGCTGGTTTGGCTCAGTGGATAGACCATCAGCCTGTGGACTGAAGGGTCCCGAGTTCAATTCTGGTCAAGGACACAGCCCGGGTTGTGGGCTCAACCCCCAGTAGCGGGTATGCAGGAGGCAGCCAATCAATGATTCTCTCTCATTATTGATGTTTCTATCTCCCTCTCCCTTCCTCTCTGAAATCAATTTAAAAATATATATTTTTAAAAACCGTTTGCTTTCTGCACTTGCCCAGTTGTGGATTCAGCCTACAACCTGGGTATGTACCCTGACCAGGAATTGAACCCACAATCCTACTGAGCCACATGGGTCAGGGATGATTTGTGTTTTTAATATGTCGTGCCTCTGCTTTGTAGAGAATAAAGGATAGGAAGAATAAGGATGTAAGCCAGCCACATGGTGTGACTCCTCGTGTCCAGATACAAAGAAATGGTGGCTAACCCAAGGTGGGGAGAAGGAGTCAAGTTCTGGTGCATCTTAGAAGCCTGAAGGATGGCACCTGTGGGTGGATTGTCTGGGAGGAAATGGGGAGAGCAAGACCAGGCTGGGGTTGGGCCCACAGATGGCTTAGAAGAGGGACAAAGGACCCTAGACTCCATTGCCAAGGCCCCAGGGATGAATCTAAGGTGTGTTTAGAGACCAGGGACCTGGGGGCCCTAGGTGCTTTCAGCCTTGTGTAGGTCTCTTCTTTGCCCATCCATCTGAGTCTCTCTCTCTCTCTCACACACACACACACACACACATTCTCCTCTCTCCTCCTCATCTCTCCCTCTCACTCCTTTTAAAAACAAATAAACATATATATAAATTGAATTCAGAGAGGAAAGGAGAGGGAGAGAGAGAGAAAAACATCAATGATGAGAGAGAATCATTGATCAGCTGCTTCTTGCACACCCCCTACTGGGGATCGAGCCTGCAACCTGGGCATGTACCCTGACCAGGAATTGAACTATGACCTCCTTGATCATATGTCAACACTAAACCATGGAGCCACACCGGCCGGGTCCCTCTCGCTCTTATTTTCTCTCTTGTCCTTACCTCTCTGGCTCCTTCCCCATCCCCTACACCCAGCAGTTTTCTGCAGCCTTATCACAAGGAAGCCTCCAGTAGAGACAGAGGGTCTCCAGGGACAGAGCAAGAGGCCCTGACAGGAGAGTCTGTCCTCTTCCCATTGGTCCTGTAGGAGCCAAGCCCCTACCCCACCTCCCAGACCTGTGGTTCTCAACTGGATGTGACTTTGTCTCCTTGTGGCATTTGGCAATATCTGGAGACATGTTTGATTGTCATAACTAGGGAGGGAGTGTGAGTGGAGACCAGGGATGCTGCTTAACACCCTAGGAGACACAGGGTGCCCCACAACAAAGAATGACCTGGCCCCAAATGTCAGTAGTGCTGTGGTTAAGACCCTGCCCAGGCTCTACTATCAGAGCAGGGAGGGCCTGACCTCTTCCTACTGGTCCCGCTGTCATCATTGCCATTTATCAGGTAGGAGTTACGTGGTTGCATTGTACCTGCATCAGCTCCTCAGTCTTCCCAGCCACCAAGGGAGGGAGGGAGTATTACTGACCCTTGCAATGAGAGGTGGAGCTGGGATTCAGACTCACAATGCCTGCACCTTCACCACTTCCTTGTAGTGAAGGGATTTCATAAGGTGTGACCTTGTTGTGAGCAATGGGACATTTTATTTCAAATGAAGTCTTCCTGGGAAGTCCACTGTGTAGGAGATGAAGTAGGACTTGCTAAGGTTAAAGCAGGGTGGAAGCGTACCTAAGAACCCCACCCCCACTCCCATCCTCCAAGGCTGTCTCTCCTCCACCTGGTAGGGCCAGGAGTAGGGCTGCCCTGCAAAACTGCAGGGGAGGCCCGACCACCTGGGGATACTGATAGGGCTAGGGCAGAGTACCTTGAAGGCAGGGCTCAAAAAGGTTTCCTCCAGGGCAGAAATGTGCAGGGCTTAGCAGACAGGTACCAAGACTAATGAATGAGGTCTGGAGTAGGAAGGGGGTGTGGGAGTGTATGTGAATGGCTTCCCTGTCCTAAGATTTGGGAAACAGGAAATTGAATGTGACTGGGAGATATCTTGTCCCTCCCACTCCTTGCAACTCAGTAATGACTCAAAAATGGAGCTGTCAGCCTCCATTGAAAACTAGACTTGAGGTACCTGTACATGCCAGTCCCCAGGAGACCGGGAGTTAGGAACCAGCTGTGCCTCTTTCCCAGCGCCTGTCAAGTTCCCTTCTGGGTCCTCCTGCTCTTCACCTTAACCTAATATTACCTGGATTCATATGCTTGGGAAGCGAAGGGCTATAGTTGATATAGTCTTGACAACACTCTTGGGAAAGGTTTGGAGCTAGAACTGGCAGAAGGAGCCAGAATGGGGATGTCTCTTCTCCAGGTCCACCCTGAGAGCTGGGTCACCGCGCCCCTCCCCCCCCTCCCCCCGCCCACTCCTCTTCCTCAAGCCTGGAGGACCTGCAGAGACCTTATAATGGTCTGTAATGGGGTACAGCTGGTACTGTCTTTTCTCTTAGCAGGGAGTTCCCCAGATGCCCTGGAGCCCGGGAGTCTTCCAGTTGGGGATGAATCATCCTGGCCCACATCCCCTCTGCCTTTACCCCATCATGGCCTCTGCCCCAACCCAGCTACAGAGGACACTAATGCCAGAGCCGCTGCCTTCCTTGCCAGTAGAGAGTGGTCACCAGGGCTCCTGAGGCCTGGAAATTCAGCTGCAGGGATCCCTTGGGGCATGTACCACCCAGAGGAGGGCAGGGGGGTGGGAAGCATTGGTGTGTACACTTGTGCCTCCAGAAATAGGTGCCATCATAGACCTATTAAAGAAAACGAAGAGACAGAATCAGTTTGGGGCTTGGCACTAGAGCCCCTAGAAGAGGAGGAGGAGGCCTTGCCAGTTGCAAACACAAAGAATGGGCTGTGACTATACAGAGGGGCTCTGGGCTGGGCCTCAGAAAGTTGAAATTCTGCTTCCCAGGAAAGCCTCTGCCCATGTGTTTGTTCACGCAGAAGACATATTTCTTGAGCTCTTACTTTGTGCCCAGCACAGGTCAAGGTCTTTGGTTCCCTGGAACAAACAGCCTTATGATGTGGGGGAGTAGGGGGAGGTGAACGCCCAGACAGGAAACTGGTCGACAATGCAAAGTGATCAGTGCCAGGCCTGGAATCCACTAAAGAGATACCATGGAGGTGGGACAGGAGGGATCAGGAAAGGCCTCCTAGAGCAGTGGTCGGCAAACTGCGGCTCACGAGCCACGGTTTGCCTCTCTGTTGACTAATGAGTTTGCCGACCACTATAAGGAAGTGATGTAGAAACTTGGGTCTGAAGAATGAGTCACAGCCAGGGAGGGCTGGGGGTGCAGTGAGGATGGTGTTCCAAGCAGAGGGAGTCCCTGGTGAGAGGCCCAGCTCCGGGACCCAGAGAGCACCGAAGTTTCTGACAGGATTCAGGAGGCATTTTCTCCAGCTACTTTTGAACCCAGGCAGCTCCAGCAGAGCCGGGCACATCTGCCTCCTTTGGCCTTACTGTGTGTGCTCATGTCCCTGCCTGCGGGGCCAGTGAGTCACTCGGCCCAGGGACATGTCTCTGTGGCTGCCCCACTGGCTGGCCCAGGGCCAGCGACAGGGTATGGGCTCCATGTCTGCTGGATGGTTTTGTTGCAAGTTCATGATCTCCCACAGAGAGGACAGAGATCCAGGCACAATGACTCATTCGCTCATCAGATATTTGTTGAGCATCTACTGCGTGTCAGATGTGGCTGAGCACTGGGGATTTAGGAGAGAGCAAGCTAACAAGGTTCCTGCTGGGATGGAGCTGACATTCCACTGGGGGAGACCCTTGCGGGGGGGGGGGGGGGGATATCAGGATGACAGCTGGAAAGAGAAGGAAACAGGACTTGTGCTAAGAGAGTGGGAGGAGGTAGGGATGGCCCAGGAGCTTGCTAGGGATGTGTCCCTGGGGCCTGCAGGAAGTGCAGAAAGTCAGATGAGGGCAGGAGACAGGGCACCCTGTAGAGATGGAGAAACAGAAAGAAAGTCACTAAGGCTGGAGGGCGAGGGGGTGGGGGTCGGCGGGGGGGGGGGGGGCAGGGGGGGAGACAGGGGAGAGAGATGGGCCTGATGGCACAGAACCCTGTGGGCAAGGGAAGGTTTGGGATTTTTTCCCTCTTCTCTGAAATCAATAAATATATTTTAAAATAATAATAATAATAAAAATAAAAAATCATGGTAGCTCCAAACAAAGAATGCTATGGCTTTCCTCCTTCCCCTGATGGATAGATTCAGGTTATATTTTCAAGGATTTTTCAAAACAACCTGCTAGTATATTGGACACGGGTTCAAGGGAAGGAAGAGTCCTGGAAGGTAAGTTACTCTGTTTCCTCATCTGCAAAATACTGGCAAAAGTCAGAATGATTGTAGGATGAGTCAGACCACAGATGAAGCTACCATATGAATGGAATGACATTATTCTTCGTGTTGTAGCTGGTACGCATCCCCAGCAGAAGTGTGTGTGTAGGTGTGTGTGTGTGTGTGTGTGTCCAGGGTGGGGTTAAGGATGAAACATGGCATCATCCCCTCTCCCACTCAATCCTTTCCAGGTAACATTTGTGTTACTGTATTTCTCCCTTACCCTCCAAACCAGCCCTGAATATTGAAGAGGGAGGAAAAGGTCCTTGGGTTTTTAAATCAATTCTTTTTTTTTATTATTAATCCTCACCAGAGGATATTTTCCCATTGATTTTTAGAGAGTTAGAAGGGAGAAGGAGAGACACAGAGAGAGAGAAACATGGATGTGAGAGATATATCAATTGGTTGCCTCCCACACGAGCCCCGATAAGGGGCAGGGATTGAGCCTGCAACCGAGGTATGTGCCCTTGACTGGAATTGAACAGGAGACCCTTCAGTCCATGGGCCAGCGCTCTATCCACTGAGCCAAACCAGCTAAAGCACCTCTTTTTTCTATCAGCACAGGCAAAGAACCATCCCTTCATAGTCATTCAGCTAACATTATTAAGCATCCCCATGTGCCTGGTACTATGTTAAGTGCTTTATACATTAATTATAGATGTTATATCCATCAACTCTTTACAAGAACTCTATGCAATGATGTTATTATTTATTTTCCAGGTGAGGAAACTGAGGCACAGGGTAAAAAGTTCTGCAGTCTGTTCTCTGCAGAACTTGAAGACCAGTAAGGCCTAAAATCCAAGCCAGCAGTGGATAGAACGTCGGCCTGTGGACTCAAGGGTCCTAGGTTCGATTCCGGTCAAGGGCATGTACCTTGGTTGCGGGCACATCCCCAGTAGGGAGTGTGCAAGAGGCAGCTGATCAATGTTTCTCTCTCATCTATGTTTCTAACTCTCTATACCTCTCCTTTCCTCTCTGTAAAAAATCAATAAAATATATTTAAAAAATAATAATAATAAAAATAAAATAATAAAATCCAAGCCAGTAAGTCCAGCCACACTCTGGACAGAACCCACTGGATACCCCTTAGACATGTTATACTCAACAGCTCAAGGGAATTTGTCTCTCTTCCCCAGACGTCTCTTCCCTGGCTCCTCATCTCCCCAACCCCCACCTGGCCATTTGCCTGTCATTCCTGCCCCTTACTTGCAGATCTAATCAATCCCCAAAGCCCTCCTTATCTTTGGAAACTCCACCAAGCCAGTCTCCCCCACCCCCCAGCATTTACTTATCCCCATCCCACTGCATCCTTCCTGCAGTGGTTCCCCACCGTCCTATATCAGGGATGAAGTCCATACTCCAGCCACTTCTGGAATCTCCAGTTCTGCCTCTGCTTCTCTCCATGGGTTGCTGGTGTTGGGGTTCAGAGCTATTCACCCCAAGATGTTCTGTGGTATGTGGATTGTTTTGAGCTAAGGGTAATTTTAGCCTCAGGCTCAAGAGAAACTTTTGCCCCTCCCTTTAACTACATAGAAGAATTTGAATTAGAGGCCTTGCCCATAATAATAAATTACCAGGGATAACATTTTTGGCCCACCTATATGGCAAGGCAAACTTCTGTTGACTGATTATCTGCTCTTTTTATCATTCTGCAGTGGCTCTTTGAAGCCTCCACAGCACCTTACCTCATCCCTAGCTCAGGATGTTATGTACCCATGTTCTCTTTCTAACTCTGAACTTCTCCTGCATGTTTGACCCCCATGTATGCAGGCTTCCCATACGTATGTGTGTATTAAATTTGGTTATTTTCTCTTGCTAATCTGCCACGTGGCTATTTGATTACTAGACCAGCCAAAAGAACCTTGAGACCCTAACTGTTTTGGCTCAGTGGATAGAGCGTCGGTCTGTGGACTGAAAGGCCCCAGGTTCGATTCCGGTCAAGGGCATGTACCTTGGTTGCAGGCACATCCCCAGTGGGAGGTGTGCAAGAGGCAGCTGATCGATGTTTCTCTCTCATTGATGTCATCGATGTTTCTAGCTCTCTACCCTTCTCCCTTCCTCTCTGTGAAAAAATCAATAAAATATATTTTTTAAAAAAAGAAGAACCTTGAGGAAAGAGGAAAGTTTGCTCCTGGTTATAACAGCATCACCATGTAAAGGACTCTGTAGGAAGTTTTATCAAATAGTGGTTCCGTCTGTTTTAGCTGCTCAGTAGGATGGCAGGATAACAAAGATTAAGATTTGGTGATCAGGCTGCTACGGTCCAAATCTTGGCTCTTCTATGTGTTACCAGTATGATGGGGCAAATTACTCAACCGCTCTGAATCTCAGTTTTGCCATGTAAATTGGGGGTATTGTACCTACCTCCCAGGGTTGCCTTGAGAATGAAATAATGCATTGTAAGCAACACTAGCAGATCGTCAGAACTATCTGATGCAATTTGAGCTTGCTGTAGCAAGAAAGTCCCACCTATTTTGGTGCTCTCTCCTGAGACAAGCCATTATATAGACTTGACAGTGTAAAATAATAAATAAAAACGAAATAGGATAATGCATGTACAGCAGTTAGCAGTACCCCAATAATGGTTGGCTGTATTTTTAGCCAGGATTCCTGTAACACACTTGTAAAGTGGTATTATGAGCAGGAACCCTGGATTCTCTGTGAGTGACTCAGACACAAATTCCTTTTCTCTGCTGTTCAGTTGTCACATCTGTACAAAGGGTCAGTTCAAGGGGCTCCACTGAGCTCCCAATCACCCGAATTCTGAGTCCAGCCTGGTTTTTTTCATCCCTAACCTACCTGACATCTTTTCCAAGGAAGCCCACTTTCCAAGGAAAAAGGCAAGACTCCTTTTCGGTCTCTCCAGCTCTGCTCCCTGGGGCCTCATCAAAGCTGACTGCCTTTGTGACTCATTCCTTCCGGGGTCCCTGTGTTTCCTGCTTCCAGTGGGTGCTAATGGGTTAATCAGACACACTAATGGAACTGACAGGAACTCAGCCTTAGCTCCCTAATGGGTCTCCCGTCCGCGCGCCCCCCCCCACCCCCACCCCCGCCATGTAACTCGATGCCTTCACCCTGGTAAAAGGCACTCAGGGATTTCCTGTCAGCTCCAATCTGCTGGCTCCTGACATCTTCAAAGGCGGAAGGCTGGAGAGGGAAGGCGGACTGACAGAAGTGGGGACAGGGTGGGAGAGGGTGGGAGGGGTGGGAGGGGCCCTGAACGAGCAGGCAGGACGTCCAGCCTCTCACCCCATCTCTGCCACTTATTTGCTGTGTGTGCTTGCACAAATCCATTCTCCTCTCTGGGTCTCAGTTTCCTCATTTGTAACATGTATCATCTAAGTACTTACATGTATTATCTGACTGAATCTCACAGAGGCAACCCTAAGAGAGAAGCAGCAGTTTAGAGAAGTGACGTGACCTGCCCAAGGTCACCCAGCTAGAAAGCCACAGAAGCCTGGATTCAAACCTGCCCTCCTTCCTCCCTCAGACCACCTAGCAATTATAACAGAGTGCTGATCCCCACAGTAATCCCTCATTTTGCATGAACGAATGAATGGATGAGTGAATGGGCAGATTATACACACCTGGACTGAGTGGTATGGCTGAGTGACAGACATTCCAGCTTTAAAAAGTTTCCCATCTTCACCTTGTGTGTGTGTCTCGAAGTGGGAAAAGGCAGGAGCATTCTCTTTGACTGTGTGCCAGGTGCTGTACCAATGGTCCATGTGGCTATCTCTGCCCTGGGGGGTTAGGGGGATGTGGCAAGCAGTGGGGTGACCCCAGGGAGCCTCCTGGTAGCTGTGGGCTCTTCTCCCAGGGGTCTCTGCTATCTTGTGAGAGCGTGTCTCTGGCTGGCTGCCCACCCACTTGCCAGCCAGAGCTTCTGGGCTCATCAATCACACTGTGAACCCTGTCAGGCTGTGTCTCAGAGGAAGACAAGTCAGCTGAAGACCCAGGCTCAGGAGGGAATCGAAGACTCTAGGGGTGGAGGGAAGGCCCAGAAAGACAGCAGGGACTGGATCGATGCCCCCTCCACATAAGGAGGGTCGATTAGAGGAGGAGGCAGGGGCAGGGTTCCCATTGGAAAAGCAGTGGGGTGAGGAGGAGAGGTGGAGACAATGGCTGGTGTGGGCGGGGCGTTTTCCTGTTGCAACGGAAATTCAGTCTCCCCCAGTGCCCTGGCTGCTCCTGCAGCCCCAGGGAACAGCCTGACAGCTCTGGGGAGGCCAACAGCTTATGGCAGCTGATTCATCACAAGCTCACCGCCCTCCCGCAGTGCTCAGCTCCCCACAGCCTGGCTTCCCAGCACCCCCTGCCTCCCTACCACTGTGGGCAGGGTGGGTAGCAGGAGAGGATGGGGCATCTGTCTTCACACTCCCTCTCCTTTCTTAGATCTGAGCCTCTTGGGATTGGAATGTGAGCTGTCTCCCCAGAGAGGTTCTACTGGAAGATGTCTGAGCCAAAGCCTCCTTAGAGATCTTCTAGTCCAGAGAGGCGAATTGGCTGCTTTTGTTTTGCTTTTCAGTCTGAAAAGAAAAGAAAAAAAAAAAAGATCGCTTCTCGACCTTTTGGCTAAGATCAAGTGTAGGAAAAAAAAAAAGCTAGAAAAGAATTAGTTGCCAGCATCAGAACAGGAATAGATTGCACATAAAAATCTGTTTTTGGCTTTCCTTTAAAAATGCAAGGATTTGAAAATTCTGAGCTGGCTTTCCCAGAGCTGAGTTGAGGCTGCTCCAGACAGAGCCCACCACACCCGCCTCAGCCCTCCACATTACTGCACAGGTTTTGAGTGTTCCACTTGCCTTGTTCTGAACCCCTCACTGGGGAAACTGAGGCCCAGAGTGTGCAAGGAATGAGAGCCAGGCCTAAGAGCCAGGGACTGAGAGAACCTCCTGGTTTCATACCCCAGGGCTACCTCTTAAGAGATATGTGATCTTGGGCAAGTAACCAAAGAACCCCTCAGAGCTTTGGTTTTCTCATCTATGAAATGGACATAATGGGCCGTGTACCTAGTGAGAAATAAAGTACATACTGCATATTACACATTTTGCACCATCAAGGAAGATACTCCTAATTTTGGCTAGGCAATACATGTGATAATATATATTTTCCATTTAACATACACACACACAACTATCCCAGAACTTAATGGCTGAAAACAACAATGTGTTATTGTCTCTTGCAGTTTTGTATGTTGACTTTGTTCACACAGGTGGTTCTCACCTGGGGCACCTGGTGGTGTGGTCATTTGCATGAAGGTACAGTCATTTGCATGCTTGACTGGGGCTGAAATTCCCACGATGGCTCACTCATGTGCCTGGCCTAGGACATTAGCTCTCAGCTGGAGCTCAGATGGGACTGGGGACCACAGAGCCTACACAGGCCACTTGGTGTGGCTTCGGCTTCACACCCACCATGGTGGTTGGGGTCTGAGAGAGAGTGTCCCAGAGCAAGCAATCCAAGAAGCATGATGTAGCTGCATGACCTTTTATGGCTTAGCTTAAAGATCACATAATGTCACTTGTACCATTTATTGCTCGGCAGATGCAAACTCCCTCAGATCAAACAGGAGGAAACATACAGCCATCTCTCAAAGAACTTGGGGCCATGTTTTAAAACCACCACAACATGTATGTAAACTACAAAATAAGTCTCCCTTCCACCCCATTTCCCTGGGGCTGAATTACCTTCCTGGCAGCAGCCACTACTGACCCATTTCCTGTGTATCTTCCCATAGGGAAGTCCACACATACATGGGGTGAAAGTTTTACATATACACCCTACCCTCTGCTCAGGTTATCCCCACACTATTCCAACCTAAGAACAAAGTGGATTCTGATAGCCTCTCGGGTGAACTATTTACCTATGAACTCTTGTTATTTGGTCTCTGAAATTAAATGCAGGAATCAGAGATTCCAATAAGGGTGGCATCCCTTGCTTTCCGAACCCTCACTATTGAAACTCAGAAACCAAACAGATTTGGATAGCAAGAGATGCTTGTCTAATATACAGAAAACACCCTCCCCCCCAAATGTGAGCATACTGGACACACTGTTCTGTCCCTTGCATTTTTCACTTAATCTGGAAGATCAGCCTGTTTCTGCACATACAGATGGGTCTCATTCCCTGTAAGAGCACAGAGCATTCCATTGTTCAAATACCCCTAATTTGTTTAGTCAAATCACCTCCTATTGCTTCCTCTTTTGTTTTTTTTCCAGTCTTCTGCTAATTGCAGTGCATACTGCAGTGAATAGCCTGTCTGTAAGTCTTCATGCACTTGTGCAAGATTACCTGTGTGATAAATTCCTAGAGAGGCAGAATTTTGGATCAAAGGGAAGGGTTCCCCAAACCATCTCTATGACATCCTGGCAGGACAGACTCAGACTCCACATCTTCTTTTGTGCTCTGGCCTGGCTCTAGCCCCTGCTCATGCTGTCACCTGTGGGATCCTGCCTGTTTCCAGAGCAGCAGGTGGCAGCTGCTTCCCAGTTACTCACTGAGGTTACATAGGGGTCTGCAGGGGAGAGGAGATTGAGGACTCAGCAGGGACAGAGATGATAGCCTTTGCAAAAGGAGCCTGGGAGGGGGGGCGGCGAGTACCTCATCCCATTTAATTACCTCCTGATTTTTAGCAGCAGCTGCATCTGTTTCTCTCAGACCCCGAAGCAGTTGCTGAGGAACTTCAGGCTGCTCCCACTCGCTTTAAAGGAAAAAAAAACAACAAAAACTTGCTTCTTGTGGCAGATCAGCACCAAGCTGTGCTGAGCTGTCTGTAGAAGCTTCCAGATGCCCAAAGACCAAGAGGAGGAGGCACCATCAGGAGCCTCAGTTGCCCTTCCCTGCTTTTCAAGTATCAGAGGATGCCCATGACTGCCGCGTTCTACTCCTGTGCTGGACACACATTGAACCACGAATAACGGAACTAAATTCTTGCCTTGCAGTGTATGCCTTCCATTGCCGTTTATAGCACAGTTGCCCCTGTGTGCCCTGCTTTTTGATGAGGAGTCTGTATAACACAATGGATATGCTGGTCATTTACTATTTGCCTTTAGATCCATTCCCTGACCTTTATCCTGCTGGGCTCAACATTGAGGGGGCTGAACTACATTTCCAGACTCTCCCACCCACTGGCTTCCTATTAAGTTTGGCTAATGGGAGATATGGCAAATTAGAGACTGTGGTGGGTAGAAGACAGGATGTAGTCCTCCCACCCCACCCCACACACCAATCCTGCAGTCTCTGGCAGTGACTCTGGAGGATGGCTTCTTCCTCCAGTGTCCCAGTTCTCAGCAGGTGGCCATGGCTCTGGCTGCAGTGACTCCGGCCCGTTTCTTTGTCCCTTCAGCCCTGGGGAAATAGTGTTTTTCTACAGTTGTTCATCTCTACCCCTACCCCTTACTTGGTTTTCATCTCTTCTAGTCCCTCTCCAGCTAGTTGCCCATATTAAATTCCTTCTCTTGAACTCTCTGGTGTAGGTTTTGAGGTCCCGCCTGGACCATACTGATGTGGGTGAGAATGTGGGATGCCTGAATGCAAATCCCAGCACTACCACTTACTATTGTAAAACCCTGGGCAAGTTACTAACCTCTCTGCACCTCAGTTACTCCATCTGTAAAGTGGGAATAACAACACCTACCTCCTTGGTGTATTGGGAAGGTTAATTGAACTAATAGTTTGTGAAGTGTTCAGAACAATGCCTGGGACATGTTAAGCACAATATTAATATTAGGTTTATTTTTTTCCCATTTAATGTTTGCAACTTCTCTGAGAAACAGGGTCTGTTAGTAATCTGGTTTTATAGACAAGAAAACAGAAGCCCCGAAACATAAAGTGACTGAAGTCACTCAGCTCTAGGGAGAGGATTCAGACTCAGTTAGAGACTCCAGTTTATGTCTGCTCTGCCCTGCAGCCAATCCAAATCACAGTCAGTGGGCAGTCTGGAGACCTCAGTGGGGCTGCTGCAGCTTCCATGCTGGCTGCTGGGAACCAAGCGGTTTGGCCTGCCTGTCACCATATCCCTTACCCCCATCCAACCCATTCTGGCAAATGGGAAGCCAAGGCAGCTAGCAGGCTGTCTCCCAGGTTAGAACGAAAGGGATGAGAGTGTTTTCTGGGAGGGAGAAGAGTGGTTGGGGAAGGAGCATGAGACCATTGTCACCCTCTTCGTTGGAATGATTATTCATTGAGCTCAGAGATTTACAAGCCAAATGACTTCAGATTCTTGTAGCTGCCTATAAAGGAAACTCAACTAATTGGCTTAAGAAATATGCTAATCAATTGGGTCATGGAACTGGGAAGTCCAGGAGTGGATTTGGCTTCCAGCAATGCGTGGTGATAACTATATCATCATCATCATCATCATCATCATCATCATCATCATCATCTTGGTTCTATATTCCTGTAAGACTGACTTCATCCATTGATAGATGGGCTCTCTCTTTTCCAGCTCAGTAACTCCAGGAAGGAGAGTTCCTTTTCCACGGTAGACTCTGTTTGGCCTGCAGGAGTCTTGAGCTCATTCTAGAGATCAATTGCTGTTGCCAAGAGGGGGGATATCATGATTGTCTGGGCATGGTCAGTGTCCCATCCCTGTGGCCAGGAAGAGCCCCAGACTCTGTGACTAAAAGTCTCAAAAGAGTGCATAGAATGGTGTGGATCCCAAAGAAAGGAGTGCTCTGAAGACAATACAAAAAGGAAGAGTGTAGGAATGAATTCATGACTCTGTCACATATATGCATTACTTTAATTGGTACTACTGTTGGTCTTATTTTGCAGAGAAGACAAATGGAGAGGTTGAGTAAGAAGGTCACACTTGCCATGGCCAGTGTTCCCAGTGGTTAGTGTTGGCTCACACACCAAAGGGTTGTGGGTTTTATTCCAAGTCAAGGACAAGTACCTGAGTTGCAGGTTGGATCCCTGGCCCCAGTCAGGGCTCATGAGGGAGGCAACCAATCTATGTGTCTCTATCATATCAATGTTTTGCTTTCTCTTTCCTCACCTCCCTCCCTCCCTTCCACTGGAAATCAATGGAAAAAGTATCGTCTGGTAAGGATTAACAACAACAACAAAAATAGGAAGTCACACTTAATGGCCCTGCCAGGATTAGGACCCAGGATTGCCCAACTCTAAAAACCCCTACTTTTAGCCATGGTAGTCCCTGTCCTGACAGGCCCTACAGAGCTCAAGGACACACACGGGGAATGGGAGGAATCCTGGAGGAATCTGGAGTGGGAGAGACAATGGAAGACTTTGCCCTGGGCCCTGGCTTCACTGGCTTATCGTCATTTCCAATAGGAAGGTCCAGGGTTTCTCTGTGAGCAGGGAGCTCACCAATATATTGTGCGCAACAGCTGTCATACCACTTTAACTCGGGACCCTAGCCGGGGATCCTCCAGCTTGTTTTCTCCTCTGTGGGCATGAGTCAGGCTTTTCCCTGGCCTCAGGTTCAGGGCTGAGCTCCATTGCTTGCTATCTGTGTTTTTGTACACAAGAGAAGCAGCCCTCCTCAAAGCCAGCTTGTCAAACGTAGCCAGCCGCCCAGTTCCCTGATGGAGGCCCTGCACCTCCCCCCAGCCCGCTCCTCTGACAGGCCACAGCCTCTCCCACCTGGCATTGTGTCTCCTGCTGCTCCTTGTTCCTGCATGGAATGCATTTCCTCTACCCTCTGCCCAGCTGGCTCCTCGTCCTGTGGAATCCAGCTCAGGGATCAGTTCATTCAGGAAGCTTCTATGATATACCTCTCTCCCCTGGTCTAGAGGCCCCTTTTCTAAGAGTACTAATCACATTCTGGTAAAATTCTTTTCACTGGTCTCTTTTCCTCCCCAAGTCATAAGATCTTTGAGAATAAGAACTTTATTTCTGAACACAGTTGGTGCTCCATAAATGTGTGTGGAATTAACAAATGAATGCATAAAGGGACATTCCCTTTTGCAGGCTAAGGCACAGACCAGGGCCGCCTAGGGTGTATTGGGGATGCAGGCAGAGCAGGAATACAGCCAGGATCCTTGAGGCTACATGGGCAAATTCCTCTGATTTCAGACAGAGGCCCAGGTCATTGCTGGCTTCTCTACACCCTATAAAAAGTAAAGTAGAATTTAGTTCTTGGGTAAATTATACAGTAAACCATAGACTTGTGTGGAATATTGGAGTCATGGAAGCTGATGTCGGGGCGGTGGGGGGTTGCTTATATAACTGATGTCGGGGAGGAAAAGCCTTTACTCTGTTAGGTTCTGTTAATTGAGGGCCTGCAGATTAAACTAACAATGGATGGATTGGCAAGAAAAAAGACATATTTAATTACATACGTACAGGAGCTTACAGAAAAATGTGACTCAGTAAGGTGGTTAGAATTGGGGGTTTATATACTATCTTAAAAGGGAAAGGGGAGGAGGGAGAAGGGCGTTTAAAGGAAAACAAACGACTTTTATGAAAGCTAATTGTGCCCTGGCTGGTTTGACTCAGTGGATGGGTGTCAGCCTGCGGACTGAGGGTCCTAGGTTCGATTCCAGCCAGGGGCATGTGCCCAGGTTGCGGGCTTGATCCCTAGTGGGGGGCATGCAGGAGGCAGCCAATCCATGATTCTCTCTCATCATTGATGTTTCTATCTCTCCCTCTCCCTTCCTCTCTGAAATCAATAAAAATATTTTTTAATAATGATAAAAAAAGAAAGCTAATTGGGCCCTTAGGAGAATAGGTGGGAGATATGGTAGTTTTATGATAATGTCTGTTCAGGCTGGTGATTCTAGTCTCTAGTCAGTCTTCCCAGGTTGCTCCCCAGGGAGGACATTTAGGACAGTTCTTTTGGGGAATCTGTGCTTTTAGGCAGATAACAGATATCAGGAGCTCAAATTCCTTCTCAAAATAATTTTTGTGCCAATGTGGCATATTCTGGACCCCTTCATCAAAAGTTTAGGGATTTGCCCTAACTGGTTTGGCTCAGTGGAGAGAGTATCAGTTTGCAGACTGAAGGGTCCCAGGTTCGATTCCAGTCAAGGGCATGTATGTACCTTGGTTGCGGGCACATCCCCAGTGGGAGGTGTGCAGGAGGCAGCTGATCAATGTTTCTCTCATTGATATTTCTGACTCTCTATCCCTCTCCTTTCCTCTCTGTAAAAAAAAAAAAAAAAAAAAAAAATCAATAAAATATATTTTTAAAAAGTTTAGGGATTTGATACTTTATCAGTTAAAGCTGGATCCAGAGGCTCAAACCATTCTGGTCTCTCTCTCTCTCCCTCCCCTTCTCTCTCTCATCAATTAATGGATCAATCTGTTCCCCTCTCCCTTCCTTTCCATGCTTTCTTTTTCTGTGATGGCTCCTCCCATATCATGGCCAGATGGTCTCCAGCCCCTCCAGATGTGCACCAAGCCAGTGGCTGGCAACCTCTCTTTTCCCAAGAATTCTAGCAAAATTCCTTGGGTTTGGTCTCATTGGGCTCTCTCAAGGGAAGAAATTGGCTGATCAGCCAGGCCAGGCCTGACACATGTGCCCACCCTGGAGCCAGGCGGTTAGAAAGGCCAGGTCAGCTTCACCCCAACCAGGTGGAATGGGAGCGCAGGATGGCTGGTTTCCAGAGGGATAGCTAGGGTGCTGCTAACAGAAGAAGCGCAGTGGAGTCCAAGCAAAGGGAAACCACAGATGTCCTTCGTGCAGAGAGACGTCTGCAGGATGAGAAAAGCTGAATCATAGAGCTGCGGAATCACTGCCTCAGAAGGCTGGAGCAGAAAGACTCCTTAAAAGTGGGCTCAGGCAGCCTTTTATGTGACAGCTGCTTGCCTGGTGCCCCGGGGAGCCCCATCCTGTCCCTGACTGATGCTCAGGTCCCGTGCAGCCTGAGGGATCAGGGGAAGGTCCCTGTGTTGTTCCCTCTCTCTCCTTGCTGCTCTTCTGCTGGGAGATTCTGGGTCACAGCTGCCCACCAGAGGCCTTGTTTATGCTCCTTTCCAACGAGCTCTGGGCTCTGGCCATCTGCCAGGCTGGCGGTCAGCCACATCATCCATGAGCTATACACTCCCTCTGTGATAAAGAGGCCTCGTCAGAAATACATCTGAAGTGCTTGGAGAGCTAAAAGCAAGGCAGGGAGCAGCCCAGCCTGAGACGGGGGCTCAGATCCCTCCTCTGGCCTAGGATGCCTTCCCCTATCTTTCCTCCACCAGCCTTGGGAGCCAGGGCCCCTCCCCTCCAACCACAAACCAGAGCGTGCTGTTCAGACCTGCTCACACACTGCTGAGGCCTGGGGCCATTGTATTTCTCCCAAGTGAAAGCTGGAAGCTAGAGGGAAGGACGGTTAACCTAAACAAAGCCTTAAGCATGGAAAGGCCAGGCTGTTCCCTCTCCCCTGACCCTCTGCTGAACTGCAGAGGCTCCGAGGCTGAGCCAAGACTGAAAGAGGTGTCCCTGTGGTTCCTGCCATCCTTCCTTCCTTCCTGTCCTTCCCTCTTCACTTCTCCCTCCACAGAATGTTCTAGCAGAAAGGTTTAAAAACACCCACTCTAGAGATTGCAGACTGGTGGCTCACTGTTCAGAACATACTGTATTTGGCTCTCCCACGGTTTAAGAAAATTTTGAGCCAACATTTTAAAAATTGGGAGATTGCATATAAAAATTCATGTGTCCAACTTCTTTAGAAAGTTCGTAAGATCTATTAATACTGGGCCTGCGTGTCCACCTGGCACCAATTGCAATGCCCACAGCTGCTCCTTTTGTCCCTTCCACTGAGACCAAGTGCCAGGTACCATTTTACTTCATCCTTGGCATTTTTGTTTTTATTACTTTAGGTCAGGAGTGGGGAACATCCAGCCTGCGGGCCGTATAAGGCCCTTGAAGTCATTTGGTCTGGCTCTACCAAGGCACTAGGGGGTGAGTTAATTAAATGACTGACCAAATATAGCAGACTAATTTATATATATATATATATATATATATATATATATATATATATATACACACACACACACACACACACACACACACACACACTGGGGGCCCAGTGCACAAATTCATGCACCTTGAAAGGAAATGTGGGCCGCGAGGCTGCAGTAGGCACAGGGGCAGGTCTCGGCCCATCCTCCACACCCCCACCTGGCCCCTCCTGCCATGGCTCCCGGTCCTCTGTCTGCCAACAGCCCCACTCCCACCGCCACTCCCATATGCTGACAGAGCTGGCCCCACTCGCACCCACTGATGATTGCCCCTCAGGAGCAGGGGGAGGTGGAGAAGCCCTCGGGCGATCAGGGCTAGCAGCCACTGATGGTGCCGAGCCATCGGGACCAGCGCCGGGCACCAGTAACAGGTGTGAGCTGGGCCAGCGCTGGCAGCAGGTGTGGCCCCAGGCCTCAGCAGTGTGTGAGCAGGTCTGAACAGCATGCTCTGGTTTGTGGTTGGAGGGGAGGGGCCCTGGCTCCCAGGTGGGACTGTGGCATGTAGGAACAAAGAATTCTCAGTAACCACCAGGGGCTTGCCCCGATGACAGTGACCGGCGCCCCACCTTGGTCTGGCGCCCCTGCTCACCTGCTCCACCATCCCGCTGCGGCCGATGCCCACCATGGTCAGCGCACACCCCAGCGCATGTCATAGTGATTGGTTGTTTCACCGTTTGGCCTATTTGCGTATTAGGGTTTTATATATATATATATATATTTTATTGATTTCAGAGAAGAAGGTTGAAGGAGAGAGATAGAAACATCAATGATGAGGAAGTATCACTGATTAGCTGCCTCCTGCAGGCCCCACACTAGGGATGGAGGTCGCAATGGCATGTGCCCAGTATGTGCCCTGACCAGGAATCAAACCATGACCTCCTGGTTCACTGGTTCATAGGTCGATGCTTAACCCCTGAGCCATGGCAGCCAGGCAGCAGGCTAATTTTTAAGCTGATAATTTTGTATGGCCCTCAAATGATGTTATAAATATCAAACTGGCCCTTGCCAGAAAAAAGGTTCCCCACCCCTGCTTTAGATGGTTTGCCTCTATGACACCTTCAGAAATCGGAAGTGAGAGACTACGAGGGCGGCATGTTTTAAGGAAATCAGAAGATAACCTACCTCTTTGTAGAAATAATGAATAGTCCTTGATGTTTCTACCATCAGCCTGGCCCCAGTGAACATTTGAGTTTGCAATCTCAACTAATCAACACGCCTAATTTTGCAGAAGGACTGATCTGGGCCCACAAATGTACAGTCCAGTCTCAGGTATCGACACCTGCTCTTAGATGGGAAAGGGGCTTTAGGCTCTCTCCAGTGATGCCTGCCCCCGCAGGTGTGAGGACATCCTTTCGGAAGCAGCAAGGCCCTGGTTTCAGTGCCTCTCACTTTAAGAAGGAGCCTTCGCAGCGGAGATAGCAGCAGCTGAGAGGTCTGTGCCCCTGCCTTTCGGAAGCCTTGCAGGAAGGAGGGATGGGATGGGTCACTGAGGGCTGTCATCTGAAGAGCTGTCTGGGTGCTGACTTGTTCTCAGAGGCTCCAGGCTCTGTGCGGTGACCTCTGAGAGGCAGACATCTCACCAGAGAGAAGTTTCTATTAAGTCTTGCTGTTTGAGGAATGAGCTGCCTAGGGAGGTAGGAAGCTACCACTTTTAGAGATGGTCAAGCAAGGCTAAAGGCACTGCTGGAGGTGCTGGAGGACAAAGATAAGAGGTAGAGAGTCTGGGTTGAGTTGAGATGACCATTTGGAGATTCTCTGATAAATATCAGAGACTTTTGGAACCCCCTAAAATTACAGAGTTATGTGTCTGAGAGAGTACTTGTGGCTTTTTTTTTTTTTTTCGATTCACAGAGGAGTACCTGAGCCTGCAAATAGGTATTAAGCAAGTGGGTGGGTAGTCAGCCATGAGGCAGGACAGTGTAAAGTGAGGAGCACAAGGTTGCCTGTAGCCCAGGTTCAGGACCTTGCTCCGTTTATCAGCTATGCCTTTCCAGTGACCGCTAACTTAACCTCTCTCTGCTTCTGTGTCTGCATTTGTAAGACAAGAATAATAATGCTCTGTGGTCTTGTTTTTAAAGGTTAAGTGAACTCACAACAATAGTATTAGCTATCATTATTGCTAATGTTTCTTTCAACTCTGAGAGTCTACTGTGAACATATTCACACATTCTGATGTGTACATAACAGGCAAGGCCTAGTATATAGTCTGGAATGTTTGCAGGCGGTGAGGCTGTGAACCAGAGGTAGGACTCTTTAAGAGTGGAACTTCATTCTGTGGTGAGGCACGGCGGGGAAACTGCATACTAGTAGAATGGCTCTGCTTAGAGCTTTCTTAACATGGCCTTGAACTAAACCTCTTATGGCCTTACTTTCCACATCTATAAAATGGGAGTCCTGCGAGCTCCCACTTCCCAGGGTTGCTTTGAAGATTAAATGACATAATTCATTTAAGGCATTCATCTAGTGTCTTGCACATAGAAAAAAGCACTCAGTAAACTATACTCATCACCATCATTCTGGGTTAAGGGGTTCTTTCTGAAGATCCTAAAGTCACTGCACGTACCAAGCCTCAGTGGTCACCCTTCTGTGTCCCTGAGATTTATTTTTTAACACATTCAGGTTCGCCTCTTAGACTCTTAAGACTCTTGGGGACAAGAATTGGCAGCCACAACAGATAGTGGAATGAAGAGCACAAACTAAGAGCAATGAGTTCTAGCCTACGCTCTGACACCAACTGGCAGGCATGTCTCTGCTCTGGATCTTAACATTTCATTTGTATGAAAATGTCGCTAAGAATTATTCAGCCACTCCCCTGCACTGAGCACTGCTAAAAATGATTAAAGAAGGCAATTTAGGTAATATAAACTAACTATATTTAATACTTCATGAAGCGGGCAGTCTCCATTCCACTGGAAAACTTTGAAAGGGGGTGAAAGGCAGGAAGCTTTCATAGAATAAAGAATAAGGAACAGGGAAAAGAAAGATAGAAAATGAATAAGGAAGAAGGAAATAAGTATAGAGCTCTAAGGTAGCATGGCGCTTGGGAATTGGCTGACTAGATATTTTGCATATCTGACCAGGCAGAGTATTTTCATGATACGAAGTTACCTAAGTTTTGGTCTCCTTGACACTCCATGCAAGGGTGGCTCCGTCTAGAGCCTTGAGATGTATTTCAACAGCGCACTATGCTGACCTTTATGTGATTGTTCTCCTTTAACCATGAGATAACTTTGTAAAGTACCTGGTATTGTTATCATCCCATTTTATAGATGAAGAAACTGAGGCTCAGAGAGGAAACCAGCCTGACTCCAGATCACACAGGCAGTAGGGATGAAGCTAGTTTTGGCACCAGAGCCTATGTATTCCACCACTAAGCTGCTCTGATTTAACACAATGATTTCTAAGAACTCAAAATCCTAGAAAAACTAATCTAGCTCTGGGTAGTTTTAGTCCCCCCACTGTTTCACTGTCTTACCCACCTCATATCCATCTTCCTCCTACCTCTACCCTCAGCACCCCAGTGCTTCTCCTGGGCTTCCTTTCCTATCCCAGCAAAGGAGGTACTGGCACAAAAAGCCTTCATTTCATTTACTCTTTAAGGCCCTGGAGAGATGAACTACCTTCTGTTCATACAGCTAAATATCTCTCTCTTAGGCTGATGGCTTCTTAACAATTACTGAAATAATTTACCTAAAGGAGCCTTTTGTAGTGTGGCATTCGAATAAACAAGCTTGATCTAATCCCAGAGTGATGCTAGAGTGCCATTTATCCCACAAACATTTAATAAATGCCAGCAATGTGCTAGACACAGCCCTAGCTGCCGGGCCAGAGTGGAGGAAGGGGGAAGCATGAAACGAAGGAGTACACACATAAACAATGTCAGGTGAGGATAAATGTCAGGAGACAATAACACCGGGCAAGTGATGGAGAGTGAAGAGCTGTGGCTGGTGTAGAGAGTGATCCCGGAGCAGTTGCCATGTGGCATCTGTCACATGGCTGTCTGTGAGTTTCAGCTCCGCTGTGATCTTCCTTCCTCAGATCTCCAAAAGGAAGGTATTATTATCCTTACTTTCCCAAGGAGAAATGAGGCTTCTAGAAGTTAAATAACCTGCAAAGCTTGAAAGCAGCAGGCTGGGAATGCTCCCTGGCATTGTGTTAACTTCACTGTAAAATGAATGGGTTAGATGAAGATGACTCCTACAGGTCTTTCCTCTAAAATCATATCTATACACAGAATGTACAAAGGAGATCTGGCAGCAACTGATGCCTCTAAGAGCAGGTGCTCTGGCTATTTTCTCTCTGGACAAAAGCTGAGAGGGCCAGGCTTACTTATTCTCTGCCCGCCCGCTGGGGTTTCAAAGAAGGCCCATCAGTGGTTTAGCAGCTGCTGGAATAGGTCAGTAGTCAAGATAGCAAATGCAAAAGTCTCAGGCCCAGAAATTGTGAGGACAAATAACAGGACTTCAGGCAGTCACAGGAGAAGGGCTCACCCAGGTGGACCATACCCAGCTCCAGCTCCTGCTAAGCGTGTGGAGCTGCCTTCCAGGAATTTACAGGAGTTGCAGTTTTGGCCTCCCCAAGCTCCCCTTCCAACTCTACAGCCAAGTCTCAAACATTATGACTTCAGCTGTGAAAGGGTCCCTGACCCAGATCACAGACAGAGTTAGCCAACTTACATGCTTCTCCCTTAGCTCTTGGTTCCTTTCTTTCTTAGAATACCTCTAGGAAAAAAGTGATAATAATAAGTATTTGGCCCTGTACTGAGGCCTTATACAATGACCTCATTGAACCTTTTTTGCTATTGTTGTGGTGGTAAAATATATATAACGTAAAATTTACCATGTTAATCATGTTTAAGTGTTCAATTCAGTGGCATTAGGTACATTCACATTGTTGTGCAGCCAGCCCCTTGTAGTCACCATTCTACTTGCCATCTCTATGAATTTGTCTGTTTTACGTATCATATATGAGTAAAATCACACAATATTTGTCATTTTGTATCTGGCTTATTTCACTTAGCATGATGTTTTTAAGGTTTATCTTCATGGTAGCATGTATGAAAATATGCTTCCTTTTTAAGGTTGAATAGTATTCTGTTGTATGTATATACCACGTTTTCTTTATCTATCATTCACTGATGGACTTTGGGTTGTTTCCACCTCTTTGCTATTGTGAATAACGCTGCTATGAGCAAGGGTATATGAGCAAATATGAGCTGCTATGAGCAAATATCTGTTCAGTTCCCTGCTTTCATTTATTTTGGATATATATTGTTAAAAACAAGACAACAGGCCTAAAATAGAGTTACTTATGTTAAGCCCCATCTCACCCAACTGAGACCTAATAATAGTTTTGGCTTCTCCCAGAAACTGAGTTTTAAACTAGTCAATCAGAGATCACCTGATCAGCACTAATTAGGTAATCTTCCTGATAGACACCTGCCATCCCCTGGAGAAAAGTGACCCTGCCACAACCTATCTGCTTTTTGCCTTCTTGTTCCCACTTCCTTCTGTGTATAAAAGTCTTCCATTTTGTACAACTTCTTGGAGCCCCTTTTTGTCTGCTAGATTGGTTGATTTACTCCAATGAATTTTATTTCCTTGACAATACCCAGAAGTGGAATTACTGGATCATTCACTATAGGATGTTGAGTAGCATCCCTGGTCTCTCTACCCATTAGATGCCAGGGGCATTCCCTTTCCCTAGTTTTGACAACCAAAAATGTCTCCAGAGGTTGCCAAAGGTCTCCCCGGGGGCAAAGTCACCTTACATGTGCTCACTCCTTTGTCCTTTGTTGTTGCAGGAGTATTTAGCCACCTGGTGAAATCGTACATGTTGTTCTGGTCCCTCCTGAGTGCTCCCAATCAAGCTGTACCTTGTGTTTCTCCCGCTGAACTGGGAACATCCTGAGGGCAAGGACCATCTCTAATTCATCTTAATACCCCCAGCACCCGGCTCAGTGCCAGGCTCTAGACTGAACCTAATAAAGGTTTGTTGGATGAATGAATAAGTGAAGTATGAACTGTACATCTTACCTTACAAATACTGACTTTTGAGGAGAAGAATCCATCTGTGGGTCCCTAGTTGCCCAGAAGGGCTTGCACTTGATAGATATTTCTGTTAACATCCACATTTACATATCCCTTATCATTGCTCACCATCACCACCATTGACAGATGGGTTGCTAAGAGAAACACAGGTGTTTGGGGGATGCCCTAACTTTTGAAGTTGATAAAGGGGCAGCATGGGGGGCATGGGTCCAGGGCAGTGCCGTCCAGTAGAACTTTCCACAGTGATGAAACTGTTCTAAAGAAGGCAAGTTTGCACAGGTCATTCCAGCTCCTGAGCTCCTAGTAGTAACCTTTTTTTGCACCTACATCATAATTCAGTTTCTCCCCTGCCTCATCCTGCTTCCCTCCCTTCCCATAGTTGTTGGTCCTGAAAGTATTCACAGTAAAATTCCTGCATGCAGATCTCTCAGAGTCTATACCTCCCAGAGAACCCAGGTCTCAATCAGCACAGTAATAGCAGTGTGGTATCCGTGGAGGGATTGCTGATATTTGGACCATGAATTTGCCATCTGGGGTCTAGAGAAATTATACACCAACTTTTCCTATAATGACCCTTGGTACCTAAACTGAGAGATGAAAAACAGCCCAGCTACCGCCCTGCTTCTAGGATACTACATTCCCATCTGCACCGAGCATCTGGTGCTGTCGTCCTTAAGCAGAGACCAAGCGTGAGAGCCAATGGAAAGCCCACAGTTCACTGACCTCAGATGGTTCTCTCAAGCTTCTGCCATGCCCAAAAGACTGCCAGGTTGCTCTGAGTTCCCTGATGTGACAGCAGGCCCCAGGGAGCTTTGGAAGGGCAGAGAACAATCTGACATTGACACAAGAGACAGCCTGTGGAGGAGGGGACTCCAGGCAGCGCAAGTCAGAAGCCACTTGTCAGGGCTTCTCTGCTGTGTGGCACGGAGAGGGTAGGAGGCAAGTCTCTGGTTGTACACATTTGCTGGGTGTGTCTATGTTCCGTGTGCAAGCAATAGGTACCTTATAAGTATTACTTAATTTAATTTGTACAACCCCTTATGTGTCAGGAACTCTGATGCTGTTTTCAATGAGAACTAGCTCACCCAAGTTTGTATAACTAGTAAGTGGAGCTGCTGGAATTCAAACCAAGGACTTTCTGATTCTAATGTCTACCTTCCTTTCCTACTACTCCCATACTGGCCTCCTGTTGTGATTGCAAACCTGGAAGCTCTAATGCTTCCGACTATCCGAGCTGGATGGGCCCTTTAGAAGTGACCCAATTCAGGAACATGGCTAGTAGCTGCTAAGCTATGTACCAATGCTGATCCACTGGTGATACATGATTAGAAGACTGTTGAGAAAAATTCTGAGGCTGATTCTCAAAAGTACCTGATCAATTAGTGACATCTGCTATGACCAGAGTACGTGGCAGAATGTAGGTCTGATCTTAGTCGTCCCAGAACTGGTCTGACCTCCTTGCTTCACAAATGGAAAAACTACAGCCCAAAAAAATGATGAGACTCAAGTAAGATACAAATTTGGTTGGATTTTTCCCTTTGTCTCCTGAGGTCAGTCTGCTTTTTTTTTATTTTTTTAAGTTTTTAATGGAAGTTGTATATAATATTACTTTATTCCTGCATCTTCTCAATTGTTTCTTCCTTGTATTTTCTCTTTTCCTTTCCTACTTGGCGAGATTTGGCTTTCATTCAAGGATTTTTTTGTGGTCTTTGTCCAGCTTTAGTCTAGTGATAACCACCTTTACTGGGGTGAATGCCCACATGAACAGTTGTACCATTAGCTTTCTCCCATTGCACTCGTTCAATGTAGATGACATATTTCTTTCTGTAAACCTGGACTACTTTGCCAATTTGCTGCCCATTGTAATGTCCTCGAGCAACCTAAACTTCATCTTCCTTTCGGATGGGCATGGACCGAACATTGTACTTCTGTCTCAGCTCTTTGGAAAGAGGAGACATAATCTTCCTTCAAATGTGGGAAGGTGCATTGAAATGCCTTTTATGGTTCTTGCTCTGGTCAGAAGTCACAAAGGTATTGAACTGCATTTTGACCGCTGGTGCTCCTACAATGGCCGCAAGAGAGAAGAGCTCAATCTGCCTTTTGTGACCTGCCTCAGATCCTGGCAAAGGGGCTGTTTGCTGTACTAATTAAGCTCACAAATACCTACTTTGGGTAGCATTCAAATTGGTTGTGAGGCCCTGGCAAGATAGCTCAGGTGGTTGGAGCATTGTCCTGATATGCCAAGGTTGTGGGTTTAATCCCTGGTCAGGACGCATAGAAGAAGCAACCAATGAATGCAGAACATCAAGTGTCTCTCTCTCTCTCTCTCTCTCTCATCAGTAAATAAAAAATTTTACAGCATTGGTGGTGAGCCCTTGGGAGTCAGGGGTCTTTGAGCCACCTAGTGCTCTCTGATCATTGGACTGGGATTAGAGTCCTTGTAGGGAAAGCCATGAGCTCGTAAAGAAACTGAAAGAACTATTCTGAACCACCCACGTCTGGACCTGAGGGCCCACTGGAATTGTTAAGCTAAGACCACGGCCTGACCAACTAGCAGTTTCATCCTTTGGGGCTCCATCTCTCACTTGTCAACCAGTTTTTATGTAAGATACAGGGAAATTCCCAGAGGCTTGAACAAAACCAATGACTAGTCCGTGGCACTGACTTTGAGAAAATATTTGTTTTATATTCTGGTTTTCTCTGTAACTGTTGAATGATTTTTACTTCACTGTCTCAAGGGGAAACAGTTTTTGCTACCTCCACCCTCCTATAGACAGAGAAAGGGAAAGATGCTATAAAGACTTATCACAAATCAGATGGGCACTGACTTGAGCAAGGAAACAGATTAGTCCACCGAAAAAAGCATTGGATGATGCTGAATTGGCAATGGAACGAGTTCCTATCACAATGCCTGTGGAAGCTCGAAGGATGTTTGCACAAATGAATGAATGAATGAACGAATGAATGAATGACTCAGTTACAGGGCACCTCCTCAAATAAGCTTTGCTTGACAACCTATTTAAAGTAGCTAACTTTCCCCTTCCAGTCACTTTCTATCTTAAAACCCATTTAATTTGTTTGTGGCAGGTACCACGATCTGAAATGATCTCTCTAAAATCTATTTGTTTATATTCTGCCTTCCTTCATTAGAATGTTAGCCTTGTGAGGGTCCTTG
Organism: Corynorhinus townsendii; assembly: GCA_026230045.1. Classification (NCBI taxonomy): domain Eukaryota; kingdom Metazoa; phylum Chordata; class Mammalia; order Chiroptera; family Vespertilionidae; genus Corynorhinus; species Corynorhinus townsendii. The sequence continues at coordinate 158,367,124 of JAPDVU010000006.1, read as the reverse complement.
CCTGGATTGTAAACCACTGTCTGCTCGGTGACCAGAATGGTGCCTGGCACATGGCTGGATTTTATGAATATGGGATGAGTGAATGACTGAATGAGGAACTGAGTCCCTGAGAAGCTATGTGGTAACATAGGCCTTATTATTAATTTTTATTATAACAACTTTATTGAGATATAATTCAAATAACAGTTATTAATTTAAAGTATATGGTTCAGTGCTTTTTTTTTTTGTATACTCACAGAGCTGAGCAACCATCGCCAAAATCAATTTTAGAATATATTCATTATTCCAAAAAGAAATCTCTACCCATTAGCAGTCCCTAACCATTTCTTCCCCACTCTCCCCAGCCCTAGGCAATCACTGATGTACTTGCTGTCTCTATAGATTTGCCTAATTTGGACATTTCATATAAACAAAATCATGCAATATGTAGTCCTTTGGGCCTACAATAATCCAGCTTATTGCATGCATCAGCACTTTATTTCTTTTTATGGCCAAATAATATTCTATGCCGTAACCTGGATGAACCCAGTTGAGGTGCCTTTGGTGGCAGTTGTGGTGGTGGTAGATTTGGTGGCAGTGGAGTTGGTAATAACGGGAGCAGTTTTGGAGGGGGTGGAAGCTACACTGATTTTGGCAAATAAAAATTATTCTTAAAATTTTGGATCCTTGAAAGGTGGAAACGCTAGAGGCAGAAGCTCTGCTCCCAACCTCAGGATAAATTTTTTCCTATTGATTCTGTCCTTTTTGGCTTCCCCATGTGTCCGCCTGTCCAAGGCCCTGCGTTGGCCACCTCAGGGAATTGAGGGCCAGGCCTAACAAGTCTGTATCCTAGCTACCTTGGAGAAAGGGAAAGGACCTTGATGAGAGATGAGCTAGAAATAGCAGGGAGCAGGCACACGTGAGCGGAGGCCACAGCTGCCTTCGTATCCCAGCTGGAGAATGTGCCTTGAAAAAAGCTAGAGCCTGATTAGGGTTGTCTTTAGACTGAGATGACAGAGAGAGAGAGAGATTGGCTAAAGAAAGCAAACAAATGTGTTGAACACCTGCTCCCAGGTGTGATGCCTCACGGCAAGTTGTTTCATGTACATTAGGGCATCCAATCTTTGTAATATTCTTGAGGGGAGGAATTACTAACCCCCACAGCAGATGGAAGAAAGAGGGACCAGGGGGTAAGTGAGGGAGCCAGAATGTAATCTGAAGACTGCCTCCAAAGCCCGTTCTTTCCCAGGGTACTTGGCATCTCTCTGAGGGTTGGTGCTCTGGCCATGTTGCCTGGATATACAGATCAGCCCTATCTGGTCAGGCATTAGCTCTAGTCTCCCTCAGATAAATTGTGGGTGTGGCTCCTCCACAAGTCATTAATTAAACCATCAATCAAGACTTTCATGTTTAGCTGAAACCGGATTGGCTCAGTGGATAGAGCGTCGGCCTGCGGGCTGAGAGGTCCCGGGTTCGATTCTGGTCAAGGGCATGTACCCGGGTTGCAGGCACGTCCCCAGTGGGGGGCGTGCAGGAGGCAGCTGATCAATGTTTCTAACTATCTCCCTTCCTCTCTGTAAAAAAATCAATAAAAAAAAAAAAAGACTTTCATATTTGGAGCGCCACTGCCTGAGTTTGAATCTGGGCTTTGACATAAACTAGCTTGGTATATTTTGAGCCTTTTAAGCTTAAGTGACCACTTGACTTTTCCATGCCTCAGTTTGCTCATCTGTGAAATGGGGATTAGAGGGTTGTAAGAACTAAGTGAGTGAATATATATGAAGTGCTCAGCACAATCCCTGACCCACAGTTGGCGTTCTATAAGGCTTAGGTATTGAGTGCCTATGATTCTTTCTCATCGCTGTCATCTCAGTCTAAAGACAATCTTAATAAGGCTCTAGCTTTTTTCAAGGAACATTCTCCAGCTGGGATATGAAGGCAGCTGTGGCCTCCGCTCACGTGTGCCTGCTCCCTGCTATTTCTAGTTCATCTCTCATCAAGGTCCTTTTCCTTTCTCCAAGGTAGCTAGGATTCTATCTTTCCCTCTTCCTTCCACTCTGAAATCAGTTAAAAAAAAAAAAAAAGATTAGGTATTAAGTGCCTATTATATGCCAGACCTGGGGCTTGGGTTTGGAGATGAGCAAAAGAAGGTCTGGTCTTGGTTCTTTTTGTCTAGTGCAAGGGGAAACAACAAGTAAATAATCACACAAATAAATAGGAAAAGCTACTAGTATGTGAGTGATACACAGTTCCTATGACTAGGTAGGAAACTGTGATCTGAAAGATAAATGAGGAGACACTAAAGAGACAAGGAGGAGGACGCAGGGCTCCAGGCTGAGTGAAAGGCAAGTTCCCTGGGCTCAGAAGATACTAACTAGATCATCTGGGTTTTGAAATCATCTGAGCTGTGTGCCAGTTTCCACGAATTCAAAGGCAAAGTCACATCTTAAAAATTGGTCACTGGCCCAGCTGGTGTGGCTCAGTGGTTGAGCGTCAACCTATGAATCAGGTCCCAGTTCGATCCCAGTCAGGGTACATGCCCAGGTTTCAGTAGGGGGCGTGCAGGAGGCAACTGATTGATGATTCTCTGTCATCATTGATGTTTCTCTCCTCCCTTCCTCTCTGAAATCAATAAAAATATATTTTAAAGAAAGTTGGTCATTGCACCAAAGCCTTCACAAACACCATGAGTGGTTCTACCAAACAAAGATTCTTGTGGGGCAGTAACAAAATATGATTACCACTGGGTCAGAGGCAAGTGAGTAGTTAAAAAAGTGAGCCTAGGACTTCAACTTTTGATGGATTTCAGGTCACCTGAGGAGACTTTTCAGTACATCCAGGGCCACATTCTGAGAAGTCCTGAGTTGGTGACTTTATGTGGGGCTAGTAATCTTCATTTTCTCATGCTTAGTAAGCAATGAAAACCATCGAATTCTCACTTTGAATTCTGGCTCCACCACCTACTATCTGGGTGGACTTAGGCAAGTTTTTTAACCTCTCTTAGCCTCAGTTTTCTTTTTTGTTTTCTAGAGAGTGGAAGGGAGGAGAGAGACACACAGAGAGAAACATTGATGTGAGAGAGAATCATCACATCCTGCCCCCAACCAGGGCCAGGGATCAAGCCTGCAACCGAGGTATGTGCCCTTCACTGGAATTGAACCTGGGACCCTTCAGTTCGCAGGCCAATGCTCTATCCTCTGAGCCAAACCAGCTAGGGCAGCCTCCGTTTTCTTATAGGCATGATGAACAAGACTGACCTCCTAGGTTGCTTGCGGACTAAATGATACTGTTGTTTGCAAAAGCATCTAGCAAAGTAACAGTCATTATTATCACAAAGCCCAATATGACTAAAAGACATGACTATCATGGCCTCCCCTTATACTTGTGGCTTTAAAATGCCAGCTTCCCCAATGCCTGCAAATCTGCACCTTCGGGGCTGGAATTGGAGAAGGTGAATGCTGAGCAGATTTCCCCTCAGCTTTAGAAGTCAGGAAGCTCTCCCTAAGGGCTGAGCTCTGAAAGCTCAAAGCTGGGAAGTGGACAAGTCAGAAATCAATTGTAATTCAGGCATTGGGGGCTTGGTTTTAAATCCTGTCAGGGAGAAAAGCCTCTGGCAGCCGTGGACGGCTCCCATCCCAGTCTGTACTTGAATTTGGGAAAAGGTAATCACCGTTGCGGTGATAGGAGTACTTAAAAAAAACCAAACACATTTGACTTCATCCTGCAGGAATATGGAAGAGGGATTTCTCTCTAAGCAGCCCTTCCCATTTTTCCTTCTGATGGGAAATGTCAGGAAGCTCTGGCTGCTAAACCGAGCCCAGGTGAAGGCCCTAGCGCCCCCTGTCCAGTGAAGGCCAGGCTCTTGTTGGGTTCCCTGCCTCCTCCTCCCTCATTGGTTTCATCTGCATCCTTCCAGGAAGAGCCTGAAATTCTAAAAAACATACACACAAAAACTCAAAAACCACTTAACTTATAGCCAAATGCAAACGGCAGTCACTTCCTGGGACAGTTATGGGGAAGTAGATATGAAGGAGAACAGGTTTTAGAGTTGACTAGTGTGGGGGGGCATCCAAAATGAGCCACCCCAAGGTGTGCCTCAATGGTATTCAGATGACTTTGAGCTAAAGGCAGTTTTAGCTTCAGATTCAAGAGAAACTTAACTACCTAGAAGAACTTGAGTCAGGAGCCTTGCCTATAATAAGAGATTATCAGAGATAACCTTTTTTGACCTATGATATGGAAGGGCAATGTTGTTCTTTTGTTTGTTTTTATTTTTATTGATTTCAGAGAGGAAGGGAGAGGGAGACAGAAACATCAATGATGAGAGAGAATCACTGATAGGCTGCCTCCTGCACGCCCCCGACTGGGGCAAGTCCACAACCCGGGCATGTGCCATTGACCGGAATCCAACCTGGGACCCTCAGTCCTCAGGTCAACACTCTATCCACTGACCCAAACCGGCTAGGGCAGGGCAAAGTTTTGTTTACTAAACATCTGCTCTTATCATTCTGCAATGACCTTTTAAAGCCCCCACGGTGCATTCCTAGCTCATCCCTAGCTCAGAATGTCTTATATACATCAATTCCCTTCCTAGCTCTGAATCTCTCCTGCAAATGGGTACAATTAATTATAATAATGTATTTTATTTAAAAGATTCCAACATGTAATCAGTATAAAATTGACCAATGAGCTATTTTATAATATTTCTATCCCACTGAGTCTTTAAGATCTGGTATGTATTTTATACTTACAACATGTCTCAGTGTGGACCAGGTACATTTCATGTGTTCAATAACCACATGAGGCTGGCGGCCACTGGGTTGGGCAGCATAGCTTTGGAGGGTGCAGCAGCAAAGCTATAGAGAGAGAGAGCAATTACAACATTTCCCCTCTTTTCCCTTATCGGAATCTTTTAAAAATGCAAAATCAAGCTATGAAAGCATCTTTCAAATTCCTTTTCCTCTCTTTGGATTGTCTTTTTTTTTTTTTTTTTTTCAAGTACTCAGTTCCTAGGCTGACACAGAGGAAGGCCTAGGGCTCTGGGTGAGCCTGGAATGGAAGTGGGATGTAAATTTTCTCCTTTTGTCTGATTACCGGCAGTTCTAACAGGAGAATACTTTCTAACTTTGGAATAATAGAAACCACTTATTAAGTGTCAGGCACAGTGCTCAGTGATTTACATGCATTACTTCACTTAATCCTCACAATGACCCTGTGAAATAGGTTCTATTATTATGCTATTTTTTTTATTATTATGCTATTTTTACAAATGGAGATTCAGAGAAGGTAAGTAACTTGTCCAAAGTCACACAGCAGGGAAACAGGCAGGATGAGATCTCATTGAATCTGAAGTCAATGCCAGTACTAATGAGTGATTGTGTCATTCTTTATCATCAGAGAATTGCAGTTATGTCTCAAATTCTCCTGACTCCCAGTTGATGCATTCAACCACTCTGCAGCTGCAGGTTTCTCCATTTAAGAGGGAATAATAGTCACTTTGCAGAGTAATTTTGAGAATTAAATGAGCTAATTTACTTACAAATCTGTACTGGAAATGGAAGTGTTTTGTCTCACGACAGGAGCTCTATTCTGGCCTTTCACCAGGGGCTTATGGTCTGATTACCGTAAATCTCAGGAACCTTTAGTGACAGTCCCAGGAAATGTGACTACAGTGCTTGGCACCAAAGGCCAGTAAGTTAGAAAATCTGGGATGAGACCAGTGGACCCTGCATTCTCCTGTATAAAGGGGTGCAGTGAATACTGGGCCCGGAGGCAGGGCACTCCTGTGCCAGTCGGGGCTGTCCCTCAGAGGGGCTGAGCAACCTCAGGCAAATCCAGTCCCTATGTAAACGGAGGGGATAGGACCAGAGAAATCTGAATTCCTTCCTAGCTCTGACCTTTCCCTCTGCAGCTGAGGACTGCCCCACCCTTCCCAGCTACACACACACAGTTTTAAAGGCCCAGTGTGTCAGCCACGTGACTGCCAAAGCACGCAGTGCTCTGTTCCCCAGTGGGTGGAAAACGCAGAGGTGGCCTTATTATGAATGAATATTGAGCAAAAAACCACCACGGTGAGCTTTCAGAGAGAAGTCACTATGGTGACCAAAGCAGAGAGGACAAGTGTGAGCTGAAAGAGCCCTCCAAGGTCTCTTGTCTTTCATTCCAGAACTCTGCTGGGCTCCCGAACAGTGTGCTCTGCTGAGTGGAGTGCCTCAAGGTCAAGGGAACAAAGAGAGGACGACAACTAAATTGGCTTGTCTGTTCCCTTCTTTGTCAGCATCCACAGACCTGGGTGGAGTAGGCTGAGTGGAAGGATTTTTAATTTGAATAGAGGAGCCAACTCACAGAGAAGGGTCACTTCTAGAGGTTCAGGGACAGTGGTGTTGGGGCGCGGGCGGGAGCACCCCTATCTGCAATGTCACACCATGGAGATAGCCAAGACCCTGGCCTCCGCTGCAGCAGGAGAGATCCTTATGAATCATTTAGAATCCTTGGAAAACTCTTCTGGGACTCGCTGCTTGCCTTTACCCAGCAAACACACCGGGCGGCGGGTGGGGGGTGGGGGAGGGCGAAATGATGTGACTTTAAGGAGAACACGAACAGCAGGCTGGTACAGTCTCTGGGTTCTAGGATGGGGACTCTGTTGTCCCTCCTCCCCATCAGATGCCCAGCAACCCCATCAGTCCTGGGGCTCCTCACACCTGCCCTTGTTTGGAAATCCTCCTCTTACAAGATTACCCAGCCCCTATTTTTTAAAAATAGGTTTTATTGATTTCAGAGAGGAACAGAGAGGGGGAGAGAGAGAGAAACATCAGTGATGACAGAGAATCATTGATCGGCTGCCTCTTGCACGCCCCACACTGGGAATTGAACTCCCAATCCCGGGCATGTGCCCTGACCTGGAATAGAACTGTGACCTCCTGGTTCATAGATCAATGCTCAACCACTGAACCATGCCACGCCGGCAGGGCCCCATACCCCATTTTATTCATTTGTTTATATATTTCTTTTTTAAAAAATGCATTTTATTGATTTTCCACAGAGAGGGAGAGGGATAGAGAGTCAGAAACATCAATGAGAGAGAAACATTGATCAGCTGCCTCCTACACACCCTCTACTGGGGATGTGCCCACAACCAAGGTACATGCCCTTGACGGGAATCGAACCTGGGACCCTTCAGTCTGCCGGCCGACCCTCTATCCACTGAGCCAAACCGGTTAGGGCTGTTTATATATTTCTTTGATGAAGTCATAATTTAAACACTTTCCCTTGAGAAATACATGTTCATTGTAGAAAAATGAGAAAATTAGAAAAACTGGGACATGTAGGTGGGCAGAAAGAAAAGAGAACCCACAGTGATCCAAGCCCTTGGAAATGACTATTCACTAATTGAGTCATTTGTTTATGAATTCTACAAACATTTTTGAAGGCCTACTGTATGCCAGGCACTGTGCTACCTGTGAGAGGTGCAATAATGAACAAGACCAAACAAGGGGCTTTTTTCTGGGTATAACTATACACACATTCTTTTTTAAAAAAAAATCTCTGCTGTTTTTTAAAGAAACACAAATAAAACAGACAGTAGAAATTTGGTAAAAAAAAAATAATAATAAAATAAAAGAACCAAAACAACTTAAAACTGCATATTCGGGTCATTTTTGTATTTGCATATGTAGCAGCTATACAGTCAGAGGAATAACGGGAGTGTAAACACTTAAAGAGATACTTGGAAATGAACAGCCATGAAGTAAATGCTAAGACCAGTCCTTGGTCCTCAGCTTCTGGCTCAGAATTTACATACCAGGATGAATCAAATCATCACCACGCTCCCACCCAGGCTTCCAGACTTTTGGGAGGGATAAGAAGAATAGTTACTGCCTCACAGTCATGATCCAATTTAAGGTAACCTTCACAGCAACTAATTGAGGTAGAGATGATTATTATTATTCTCATATTACAGATGAGAAAACGAAGACAGAGAGAAACTATGATGACACGGAAACAATTCTGTCAAAATGATCTTGGGTTTGTGGTTTTTCAAGGATGGTTCTCAGATCACATGTGCCTCTGTAGCTGAGGCTTCCACCCATTTTTCAGAAGGCTTCACTTAAGGCTGTCAGGCAAATGATTGCCTTCCCTGTGAAAACAAAGGAGCTCTTCGTAATCACTGAGCAGATGGGGCTTAAGGTCTGGGACCTATACTTACTTCCTGTGTGACCTTGGGCAACTTAATTAACATGCCTCAGTCTGAATTGGTGATAATTATATGATGTACCTCACAGGGATATAATAAGGTTTAATTGACTTAATACCTGATACAAAGTAAGCACTTGATCAATATTGGGTGTTACTTCTTGGCCCAGCACAATGCTAAGAAAGCTATAAAATAAAGTCCTTACTTTACGTCTAATAATTTAATAGCAACCACATTTGAAATGATGGGAGAACTCAACTGAGAGGAATGTCAAGTAAATAAACATTCTTAGAACTTTTTTGAGAGGGTGGGCTGTAACAGGGGTGGTTAGACTCTAAGGTGAGGTTTAATCTGTGGGTTTGGGATTAGAAGGCAGGACAAAAATGCACACTGATATGCATTTACCCAAGGATCCTGTCCTGGCGGCGGGGGGGGCGGGGGGGGGGTGGCTAAGGAAATACAAGAAACAGCACAAAGATCAAAGTTGTCAGGAGTACATTCTTTGGAGACTGGCAGGTCCAGGCCCCATCCTAATCCCAGTCTACAGCTTTGGAAGCTTTCTCTGGCCAATCTGAGGCTCTCTTTCCTTGCTGGGTGGTTGTAAGGATCATTGTTCATTTCTGCAAGGCACAGCATGAAGCCTGGCCACCTATCATGACTTGCCCAGGACTGCCCCATTTTTAACACCAAACATCCTGCATCTCAGGAAGCTCCTCAGTCCCAGGCAACCCAAGATAGTCAGCCTAGAACCACTCCCTCCAAAGTTGTGCTCACAGGGTCCATTTTTAAGGAACCATGTTGGCATGGCATCTGTTGAGAATATACAAAGAGAGGGAAAGCATGTGAAAGAACACCTAGACTGTGGAGGAATATGTGTCAGGGGAGTGCCCACCTTTGATAGGCTTGATTACCCTAGGCCCGTGGTCAGCAAACTGCAGCTCGCAAGCCACATGCGGCTCTTTGGCCCCTTGAGTGTGGCTCTTCCACAAAAGACCACGTGCGGGCGTGCACGTACAGTGTGATTGAAACTTCGTGGCCCATGTGCAGAAGTCGGTTTTCAGCTCTCAAAAGAAATTTCAATAATTGTACTGTTGATATTTGGCTCTGTTGACTAATGAGTTTGCCGACCACTGCCCTAGGCTCATCTGGCTGCTGTCTCTGCCGGGCACACAGTAGGTGCTTACTAAATGGTTCGATCAATGATGGCTCTCCTTGTAGGGACTGTCCTCAATAGAGGGATTTGCCTTTGAAATATGATGGTCTTTCCCACCTGGTGCGCTGAAGTGTGGCTCTGTTACTAAGGGGCAGATAGTATGAGCTATAAGGCATTTAACAGCCTGTGGATAAGTATGTGGTGGGGGCATTTGGGGAAAATTTCTGAAATACATATTTTAAAAAAATCTTTAAATTGTGTGATGATCAGCTTTCAATGATCCCCACCTTTTGGTATTCATACATGCCCTTGTATAATGTTCTCCCCTTGTGTTTAGGCTGGACTTAGTGACTTGCTTCTGAACAGAATAGTGTAAGTGAGGGAATGTCTCTACTGAGATTAGGCTATAAAAGACTGTGGCTTCTCGCTTTCTTGCACCATTTCTTCCTGGCTCTTATTCTATGCTCATTCTGTTGAAGCAAACTGTAACTAGTGAACTATTCTATGGAAAGGCACATGTGGCAAGGAGCTGAGGACAGCCCCTAACCAACAGCCACTGATGAACTGAATCCTGCCAAGAATCATGTGAATGAACTTTGAAATGGACCCTTCTCTTTTTAAGCTTTCAGATGAGATTGCAGCCCCTGCTGGCATCTTGATTCTAGTCTTGGGAGAGAGAGAGAGACCCTAAACAGAGGACCCAGTTAAGCCAGGCCTGGATTTCTGCTCACAGACACAGTGATAAGATAAATGCTAGCTTCTACCAGCATACATTTGTTTTGTTTGTTTTTGTACTTTATATAAATGAGATCACACAGTATGTAAAAAATAGCTTTTTAGCAGATTCTCAGTGAGATTCCTTGATACATTGAGAACCACTGAGACACATGGAGAGAGAGCCAGTGATGGACACGTTTGCCAGTAGTTATCCATCACAGTCTTGGTCTGGGAATAAGTGACTGTTTTTAAAAGAGAAATAATGGTTATCTGGACAGAAATAGGTGTAGGATGGGACAAGTAATTCACTCAGCCACCACTCACAGCCATGTGCTCTGAGTCTTGAGTCTCTGTTCCCCATGCTACCCTCTACCTGTAATTTGATTTCCTGAGAGACCAGGCCCAGAAAAATAAAGCAAAAGAAAAAACCCACTAAGTCACAATTAGAGATACTTATCCTTCTCTATGAACCAACACCCCAGTATTGGGTTTTTACTTAGCTTTTCACAAGTTTGGTTATTGGAAGTCAGAGCCCTGGAGTATGGTCAACTCCAGATGCAATGATAAAATGGAATTTCTAGATCTAGTTGCTAACAATTATGAAGATATGCTTATGATTATTTAGAGTCTATAGTAAGCATTTTATATATGTTAAATAATTTATAAACAAACACACCAACCTGATAGGAAGCTAGTTATAATTAAGATATTTTATAAATGAGGAAACAGTTTAAACAACTTGCCTAAGACTGCATTCTGCCCATATCATACAGCTAGTCAGAGGCCGACTGAGAGTCACATACAGGTTCATTCATTCATTTCCACTCTGAGTTTTTAGTCACTAAACTTTGGTATCTTCCACAGAGCTTGAGATCAAAGTCTACTGTGACAGTGAAGATGTGCTTGAGTAGACAGCTGGATTCCTTATCCCTGCCATTCATCTATCCCTCCACCCAGCCACCCATCCATTCCTTCAATCATCTTCCAATCAACCAACTATCCATCTGCTATGGTCTGGATATTTGTGTCCCTCCAAAATGTATTTGTTGAAATCCTAACCCCTAAGTTGATAGTATTAGGAGGTGGGGCATATGGGAAGTGATTAGGTCATGAAGACAGGGCCTTCTTGAATGAGATTAATACCTTTAAAATATATATATATTGATTCTAGAGAGGAAGGGAGAAAGAAACATAAAAGTTGAGAGAGGAATTATCAATTGACTGCCTTTTTCGTGCTCCTTCTGGGGATCAAGCCCACAACCTGGGCATGTGCCTTGACTGGGAATCGAACTATAGCTTCCTGGTTCATAGGTTGACACTCAAACACTGAGCCACACCAGCTGGGCAGGATTCAGACTCTTTTTAAAAAATACCTTTTTATTGATTTCAGAGAAGAAGGGAGAGAGAGAGAAACATCAGTAATGAGAGAGAAGGATTCGGACTTTTAATGTCTGCACCTTCATCACTTCCTCTCTAGTGAAAGGATTTCATAGGGTGTGACCTTGTTGTGAGCAATGAAATATTTTATTTCAAATGAAGTCTTCCTGGGAAGCCCACTGTGTGGGAGATGAAGTAGGACTTCCTAAGGTCAAAGCAGGGTGGAAGAGTTTCCAAGACCCCCACCCCCAGTCCCACTCTCATCCTCCCTCTGGAGCCTCCTAGAAAGCTCCCTTGCCCCTTTTTGCCATGTGAGTATACAAAAAGAAGTCTGCAGCCTGAAAAAAGGCCTTCATTTCACCATGCTGGTGCCCTGATCTTGCTTGCACTTCCAGCCTGAAGTACTGTAAGAAATAAATTTCTGTTGTTAATAAGCCACCAAATTGTGGTATTTGGTTCTAGCACTTTGAAGAGACTAAGACACCATCCAACCACCCATCCAATCCTCCAGCCAGCCAGCCAGCCACAAATACCATGGAGCTATCCATTCCACAAATATCAAGGGCCTTCTCTATGCTGATTTTATGCCAGGAGGAAGCTGAATACAGAAGTGACCGAATACAACAAAACCTATGAAAGCTGGGTTTTCACTGGATTTAGAATTCCTTAAGGATAGTATCTCTTGTTTTTGTATCTGTAGAGCATAAAATATGATTGGCTCCTGTCTTCCTTTTCAATCTTATCTTACCCACTTATTCAATTACAGTGGTCTCCTTTCCATTTCTGGAATAAGACCTCTTTTGCCTCAAGACTTTTGCAATTGCTGTTCCTTTTGACCCAAATATTCATCAAGCAATGCTAATAGCTGGCTCCTTCTTATCCTTTGCAACTTACTAAAATGTCTTGTCCTCAGAGGGGCCTTTTCTGACTACTTTATCTAAAGTAGATGCTCTCTTCCCTCTCCCCAGCTACTCCCTATCACCTCACCCTGTTTATTTCTTTTAAGGCATTGGTCACAATCTGTAATAATCTTGTTTATTCTTTATTTTCTAACTTCCTAACCAGAAAAATAAGTCCAGGGAGACCAGGTACTAAGTCTTTCATTTTTTTTTTTCCTGCATGACTTCTGTCTTCCTAGTCCAGTAACAGACACATAGTAGTAGGCCTTCAATATTTATTTGTTGAATAAATGGATGAAAAAAATCATGACCATATAAACAGACCTTGAAAGATAGAGTAGGAACAGAGAGGGCCTTGAAAGACAAGAAGAAGAGGGTCCACTTGATGGGAACATAGGAAGCTAGTAGAAGTTCTTGAGTTGTAGAATGAAAAAATGATTTAGGGGGGTAACTTGGTATGCCACAATCTGCCATAAATCCTTAATTTAAATAATTCACCACAGTGTCTTGCAATGAATCACTACAAGAGGTATTTGGAATCTAGGACCTGAGCTGTATTTTTCTCCCTGTGTTTAATTAATTGATAATGGTGAACTATAAAGTGATCATAGTGAAGACCCTGTAAGGTGGGATCCACATCTATTTACTGCAGTCAGGCCTGCAGGAGAGAAATTATTTGTTCAGTAACTGAGTGAAACAATCATGCACTTAGAAAGTTAGATAGGATTGCTACTAGCCATCTGCGTGACCCTTAAGAAGATCCTTAACCTGGCTAAGGTCAGTTTATCTGTAAAGAGAAAGAAGACTTAGCGCAGGTACTTAAATGAAAGCTTATGAGAAAATCTGTGGCAGAGTAGACCTCGGTAAATTCATTTCCTTCTGTTACTCTGGGGATGCTGAACCTGCCCTGACAGGGATTTCCTACTGGCCTTTTCCCAACAGTCTTGTGGCTTGAAGTAGAGCATATGGTGATATTTACTTTTTGCTATTTTCAGTCTTTCCAGTGTAAAGCTGGAATTGTGACTCTGCAACTTAACTAGCTGAGTGACTTTGGGCACCTCAATTTCTTTATCTATAAAATAGGTATAATAAAAGTACCTGCCTCATAGGAATATTGTAAGGATTACATGAGATGGTACACTAAGTGTCTGTACTAGTGCCTGGTACATAGTAGGTTCTCAAATGTTAGCTGTAATCCTTTGGATTTTATTTTACTCTCCTTAATGGGGGCAACTTTTCTTCTCTCCCTTCCGTAGGTATTCTCAGTGCTTACAATCTCTTCTGGAGAGAACGCTGACTCTGAAGTGCAATTTGGGAGAAATGGATTCAGTAGCTTCTTCCAGACATCCAAACCAAGAGCCTTAAAGTAGGAATAGAATAGTAGGAGCATTATAACACTGAAGAGAGAGACTTTTTTGTATCAGTGGCATAGAGGACAGGAAAGAAAAAACGCTTAAGTAAGGACTCAGACGCACCCATTTCCTAGTGATTTTCGGAGAACAAGCAATATTAGCGTGGGAGCCTCAAAGACTGCTTTCGGGAATTTTCATTAGCTTAATCTATTGTGCTTTTTATTAGCATTTTCTTAGAAAGTGAAGTCAAGGAAAATATTCCTGGGGTGGGGCTGGACTAGCTGCCATAAGGTTATAGAGTCTGTTTTGCACATCATTTTATCTCCAGCACCTAGCTCGGTGCCTAGCATACCAGGGACTCAAAAAGTGTTTGTAGAATTATTTTCAAACTTTAGTTGTCTTTCCCAAGGAAACTTGTCGTGCCCACAAGCGGCCGCAAGCAGGTCCGCGCCTAGAAATAACATTTATTCTAAAGACCACTGCGCAGTGATTCTTGGGAAGCAGTTCCCCTCCCTCATTCGCTTGTTTCTCCTCCCTTAAGTCGCCTTTGAAAGAACTGGCACGCCACGTGATTCCCTCCTTTCTCCCTTCTCTGAAAGCCCTGGCTGATAACGGGCAGCAGTGTGGGCCAACCATAAAATTTTATTTCCTCTTTTAGCCAATAGTAAGAAACTATAAGTATATGGCTGTTTTTTTTTACTTTCCCCGCCCACTTTGAGCCCACCCCTCCACTCCCATTGGACATTTGGCAACACACCGAGCCAATGAGAAGTTCCTACTCTACATGGGAGGGATGGACTGACTAGATAATAGACGTCCGGCTCTGGCCAATGGCATATCACAAGTGAGGGAGGAGTGGAGGACGGGACCAATGGCGCGGTGCCAATAACGAGCATCAGTGGAAGGGCGGGACGAAACTGTTCGCGGGAGGGAGGGGAAGGCCCAGGGAACCAAGCAGCGCTGCCGCCACCGCCGCTGCAACCGGAGTTGGAGGAGGGAGAAGCTAGGAAGAAAATGGCGGCCGTGGCTGCAGAGGCGGCAGCGACTGCAGCGTCCCCCGGGGAGGGGGGCGCCGGCGAGGCCGAGCCGGAGATGGAGCCCATCCCCGGCAGCGAGGCCGGTACTGACACCCTCCCGGTCACGGCCACTGAAGCATCTGTGCCGGACGGCGAGGCCGACGGGCAGCCGTCCGCTCCTCAGGCCGACGAGCCTCCGCTCTCCCCGCCGCGGGAGCTTGCTCGCAGCCCGGAGGCGGCGGGGCCGAAGCTGGAGGCTGAGGAGAAGCTGCCCGCCCAGGTGGTGGAGGCGGCGGTAGCCGCTCCTCAGGAAGACCTCGACCTTCCCCCTTCCCCCGCGCCACCGCCCGAGCAGCCCCCGGCTCCCGAGGAGCGCCAGGAGCCGCCGCTGCCCCAGCCCACAGCCCCGGCGCTGGTGCCGCCGGCGGGCGGGGACTCCGCGGTGTCGCAACTCATCCCCGGCTCGGAGGTGCGGGTCACGCTGGACCACATCATTGAGGACGCGCTCGTCGTGTCGTTCCGCCTTGGGGAGAAGCTCTTCTCCGGGGTCCTCATGGATCTGTCCAAAAGGTACCGCGCCCATCCCCAGCACGCCCCTGGGGCGCCCAGGTCTGCTCGGTCCCCCGGGAGGGAGTGAGCCAGGGCAGCCCCTTCACCCCTGCCTGCCTGCGCCCCGCTGCCCGCACCGCCCTCGGTCCCAGTGTGGCGCGCGCTCCGAGTGGGGCAGGCGCGCGAGGCCAGGAGAGGGCGGTCCCTGCCCCAGGTGAGCGCCTGCGAGGGCAGGTGTGCCACCAGGTGGGGGGCGCGCGTGCCAGATGGGTCTGCAGATCGTACCCACCACCCCCAGTCAACGTTCGCCCGGCTCGGCCACTCTAGGGCGGGGGGCCGCGTTAATGCCAAACGCAAAGGATTTTTGCCGAGAATCGGGTGCCTGGCCGCGGAGATTGCTTGTGGAGGCACTTCTGTTCTCAAATCAACCTTTAACTTTAATAAAACCTTTAACTTTAATAAGGGTGGAGAAAGGGGTGTGCGCATTGGGGTTCCCGAAAGGTTACCTGTCACTCCCTATAGGGGAAGAGCATGTATTTAAAGTGAGCCTTTTGACGGTTATTCTTACAGTTAGAACTAATTCTCCTTAGATAATTGTTCAACAGGAAACACATTTGGCTAATTATGATTAAGGAAATTATATTTTAAGGAAATTAAAATACAATTATATGTTAAGGAAAGTCTAAAGAAGAGATTGGGTTTTTTTGAAAACCTTGAATATCAAGATGGTGTTGTGGTATGTGTTCCCATACTGATTTCTAATACTGTAGATATAGTTTAAATCTACGTATTAAATAAGTTCACCCACAAGTCTCTGTCTTATTCAGCACATCTTCATCTTTTGATTTTAAATATTTCTTTAAATAGGTGAGGAAAATAGTCTGTAGAGTTAAGGTAACCTTTTCACTCTTCTTTTGCAGATATGAAGTGCAGACTCCCATTCACGGCTCTCAATTCTGTTTCCTGCAACAGCACACACACTGATGGTATCTCACCTGTTTGGAATTGGCTTATTTTAGTAAGGTTTACTTTTAACTCCTTGCCCTCCCATTGAGGTGCAAGAGTCCTTTCCCATTTGGGGGGAAAAATTTATTCCAAATACATTTCGAAGTATATTTGGGGCAAAAAATGGGGAACCTTTACAGTTATTTTGGCGAAAAATGGGGAGTCTTTACAATTATTTCTGCACATTGTTTAATCTCAAGTTTTTTGTAATTTTGACTTTAGGAATTTTGAACTTTGGTTTTCATAGTTAGGAAACAAAATAAGACTAGTGTGCTTTCTACTGATATATTTAATAGCGAAAGAGGGACTCAGTAGTGTGTATGCTATTGAATCAAACAGAAGTGAAGGCCGGTGATTGTGTGAGAATCTGGATTTCAAATCTGCAAAAGGAAGGTGTGAAAAGGTAAGTTTCTGGAAATGGAATGGATAGTGCTTTCCTTTTCTGAGGTGCTCATTTTATTGTTTTACTTTAAAAAATTTCTTTGGTAGAGAATTGCAATTTATTTTATGAATTTTGGTATATTTTGCAAATTAGTACTTTTTTAAAAAATTATTTATAGGTGATTATTTTATTTTTTCAAATATATTTTATTGATTTTTTTTTTTTTTTTTTACAGAGAGGAAGGGAGAGGGATAGAGAGCCAGAAACATCGATGAGAGAGAAACATCAATCAGCTGCCTCCTGCACACTCCCCACTGGGCAACCAAGGTACATGCCCCTGACCAGAATCAAACCTGGGACCCTTGAGTCTGCAGTCGGACACTATCCACTGAACCAAACCAGTTAGGGCTAATTAGTACTTCTTTTTTTTTTTAAAAAAAAAATATTGATTTTTTACAGAGAGGAAGGGAGAGGGAGAGAGAAACATCAATCAGCTGTCTCCTGCACACCCCCCACTGGGGATGTGTCCGCTGAGCCAAACCAGTCAGGGCTAATTAGTACTTCTTATAAGCAGCAGTTTCTTTTGTTGGGGAAGCTGTTTTTATTTATTTATTTTTAAGAATATATTTTATTGATTTTTTTTTTTTTTTTTACAGAGAGGAATGGAGAGGGAGAGGAATAGAGAGTCAGAAACGTCAATGAGATAAACATTGATTCAGCTGCCTCCTACACACTCCCACTGGGGATGTGCCTGCAACCAAGGTACATGCCCTTGACCGGAATTGAACCTGGGACCCTTCAGTCCTCAGGCCAACACTATCCACTGAGCCAAACTGGCTAGGGCGAAGCTGTTTTATTATTAACCTTTTACATTTTAATGTTTTGAAGTGAAAATGTAAAACGATAATCTTAAAATATATATATATTTTAAAAGCCATTAAGAGAAACATCAATTTTTCATTCAACAATATTTATTGAGAACATCTGTGTGTAAGACAGCCTCCCAGGTATTCCTCCATTGCGCTTCACAGGTGGTGTGTTTTTTTTTTTTTTTTTGTATTTTTAAAAAATATATATTTTTTATTGATTTTTTTTTTTTTTTTTTTATAGAGAGGGAGAGAGAGCTAGAAACATTGATGAGAGAGAAACATCAATCAGCTGCCTCTTGCACACCCACCACTGGGGATGTGCCCGCAACCAAGGTACATGCCCTTGACCGCAATCGAACCTGGGACCCTTGAGTGTGCAGGCCGAGGCTCTATCCACTGAGCCAGACCGGTTAGGGTAGTGGTGTGGTTTTTACCAACTGAGGGCAAAACCCTCCACCAGCCACACCAGCCAAGGCGATTGAGTACTCTCACAGGCACTTTCATGATGATCCAGGAGATAGCCTTTATAGACTACCAAGACGATGACTGTAGTCATCAGTTGCTTTAAAAATAGTATGTGTCCTTTTTGAATTGGCCATTGAATTAAATCTTTAGGTATAAATAAGTTTCTTATTGAATCAGGCATTGTACCACATGTTTTATTTAGTCCTTTTAACTCTCATTTAGATAGGAGAAAATTGAGGATCATTTAATTTTACTAGTCATTTAGCTTATAAATGGCAGAGTAAGGATCAAATGTGGGTTGATCTGGATATAAAAAGCCTACTTCCATGTTAAAAAGTTAGTTGGGCTGGCAAATTTTCTTTTAAGTAGTAAGTAAAGAATTGTATATTTCTGAAATTGAGTACTTACCTTGATTTCAGTAGCAGTATGGGTAATCCATAGATTATGGTTGTTACAGCCAAGTATAGATTCTTAATTTTTAAAAAATAGGCTTTTATTGATTTCAGTGAGGAAGGGAGAAGGGAGAGGGAGAGAGAGAATCACTGACCCGGAATCAAACTCTGACCTCTTGGTTCATAGGTCTATGCTCAACCACTGAACCATGCCGGCAGGGCCAGCAGATTCTTTAGTCAGCTAACAGCCATGGAGCCTTCTTCCTGGAGATGCCCATCTTCTTAGCTGTATGTTGGGATGCTCTGAAGTTTTGGTTCTTGCCTGTACAGTGAGGTAGATAGGAAAAAAATCAACATTTGGGAGACTACTTAAGTGCATCAATGTATGTGTGCTTTTCTTAGGTCTAAAAAAGGGCCAATTATTACTTTTATTAATTATTTTGTTCTAATATTATGCATAGTACAAAAATGTCTTAAAGTTGGAAGAGTTGTTTACTATATAGAAAGTGTTTGAACATAGAGTACAGGATTTCACATACACATGGATTGATGAAGAATCTCCTTTTGTTAAGCATTTGACATTCTTCACTTTTCTGTCATTGTATTACATTGTTTTTTGGTCTTATTTTTAGAGTAAGTTGATTGAAGAACACATTTTTGGGGAGAATCTCTTTATGGAAAAGTGAGCAGAACACATGTAATTAAACGGAAAGAAAAGAAAGTGGCATTAAATAATAGCTCAATCTGGACAGTGTCAGACTTCTTGGATTCTAGTACTGGCCTCTCTCTAGTAATTAACACTGACTTTGGGCAAATCTTTGCCTCTCTGGGCTCCAGTCTCCAGTTCTGAGGCTAAATCATTTTGACTTTTGGCAGTTCACTTAAGCACAAGCAAGCAAACAAACTTTATGCCTCAGTTTATATATGTGTAAAGTGAATAGGGTGACCTGTTGGTCTGGTTTTCCTGTCTCATCCAGGATTGATTGTTACTTCTTTCTCCTTTCGTTCTTCAACGTAGGTTGCTTTAGTCCAGTGGTCAGCAAACAGCAGCTCGCGAGCTGTGGTTTGCCGCCCTGTTGACTAATGAGTTTGCCGACCACTGCTTTAGTCAATAAGTGACCCTAAAAGTAAGGGTATTTGAATATTCTGGTTAGAACAGATTTTATGTATCATAGTATTTATTTGAAACTTTATATAAATGCCTTTAAGGTGAGCCATGCATTCTCTAGTTTACTCTAGGCTCCTTCACTATTTTATACCCAGCCTTCTTAAGTAGATTAAATTACCTGACTACTTGTGAATTTGTTAGCAATGTCTAATGATAGTAGTGTAATACCAGCAGATAAAATAATCAACTAACCCACACATTTAATTTGGTTTTCCTATTTCCTTTTCTTCCTTAACATTATACTTAAAAAAAAATTTTTTTCCAGGACATATTTTATACTTTTGAAATTTTGACAGGTAACAGTTTGTTCATTTAGCATTCTAAAATAAGCATTCCTTCAAGTTACTAAGCTGTCTTAATGATTATTTTAGGATAGAAGAGTAAATTGGTCATTGTACCATCATTTAAAATTTTTTATTATGGGAAACGAACCTCCATGAATGTATTACCCTTGCTTGATATTTTTCAACCATTAGCCAAACTTGTGTCGTCATATGTCCACTTCCTCTGGGTTATTTTGAAGAAATCCTAATCATACCACTTTACTATAAATATTTCAGTATAGATTTCCAAAAAGATAAGGACTTTAAAAACTGAAACTGTATTGCTATTACCACACCTAAAATAACAGCAATTCCTTTGTATCCTATCCAGTTAGGGTTAAATTTTATAGAACAGTCTTAAAATTAACATCTCAGTCAACATGTTTTGTTTACATCAGGATCTAAGTAAAGTTTATACATTGCAATTGGTTGGTAAATTTCATAAGATTTTTCTTCTGCAGTTCCGTCACTACTTTTATTCGCTTGTAGTTTTTTGGTTAAATCATAGTTTGGTAGAATTTTTCACATTCTGAATTTTTTTTCTGATGCATTTCCATAACGTTTTTAAAATAGTTCTTTTCCCTCAGGAGCGAACTGAAGGGACAACAACCCAGTTCTGGGAGGGTCACTTTTGAAACCCTTGCTTTGAGTCATTAGAAATGATGTGGAAGTCTCTTGCCTACTGGCAAACTTTTACACATGTCCCTTAAATACACCTCCAACTGTAGTAATTCAAACAGAAACATGTAACCAGTCAAGATCATCTGCAAAGGCAAGAGTTTTCTCAGCCTTTTCAACAGGGACAGAATTTTCCTGGGATCTATGGTTTCTGTCAATGCAGAGGGATCATTTAAATTGCTTGTACTGTTTTCCATATCTTAAAAAATAATTATAAAATAATTACATGAAATCCTGAAAAAGTTTTTGGACCTGATATAAATTAAGGAAGCATGAAATAAATGCTAATGCTTAAAAATCCTTGTGCATTTTAATTTTGTGATACATGTTTATTAAAGGTTGTATTTCAGAGTTGGAGGATTACAACATTTTACAAGTTGACTTTCTGTGTGTGTATGTGGGATTTTGTTGCATAAAAAAAGAATTGAGGTAATTTCTTTAGAAAACTTCAGATTTCTCTAAGTTCTTAAAGCAATTTGTAGAAAATTTACTTGTTTTATTTAAGAAAATATAAACCAAGACAATGATTTTTTTTCTTTACAGAGACCATGACACCTATGGTGCAATAGCCCTACTTTTGGTGGGAAAAATATACAACCATTCTGGTGAAGCAGTGAGTAGTGGTGTCAGTAGCTTAAGCTAAGCATCCAGGTTGAGAATTTAGGCCCTCAAGTGTAGTATGCTTGAGTGATTATGTTGAGTTGTACATATTTGAAACACTTAAATATTCGTTGGTGATTATTCTGCTCATATCCCGAGGTGCTGAGAAAGGCCTCGCATAGTAAAAGAGCTTGGAGGAAAGTGCTGATCACTTTCTGGCCCAGACAACTGTAGGGACACTTGGTATAGTATCTATGTACTGTATTGAGAATGAGCTAGCTCTTCGATTGCATGTTGGACTGAAATGATTTTTAGAAGTGACTGGTTGGACATTAAAAACCTAGTTTGAATCTGAGGGTAAAGAATCCTGTAATATCATGGCATTAAATTTTATAACTAAACGTTATAAATTGGATAACTAGATGTGTTATACACCAACTGTGCCAGGCATGTTTTATTGGACTTGGGATTTTTAATGAGGTTAATTTTCAACCTTTTTTGTGTGTAAATAAGACCATACTTCACTGTGTATTGTGCTCTTGATGCAACTAAGTTTAATATCCCGAAGATTAAGCTTTTCTGTATGAGGCTTTAAAAAGGTGGTTGTAGCATGTGCTCATCTTCTCTGTAAGACATTTATTTTCACATTGATAGAGAATGAATGATGTCCTTAATGGTTATTTGTGCCTATAAAGTGTATCCTTATTTCTTTATATTTATTAGCCCTGTTCCCCTTAAATGCCCAAACTAACTTAGGCACACATTACCAGAAGAACATAGCTTGCCCTAGAGACAGATCTTGCAAGAAAGTGAGTGGAGGTTAAGTTACATTCTGGGTGGATTTAATATAGAATGCTTTTGCTAAAAACTGGGCCTCAAAACAAATGTACATAGATTTCTGAGCTCCTCTCCATCACCTTGCATTTTTAATAAGGTGATTCTCAGACTGTATTTGGAGATAATTTTTTAGGGGGTGAGGGATTGTTTTGCCAAAATAGTAGAATGATAAATTTGTTAAACCTGTTTTAAAAGTTACTGGTTAATTTCAAATGGTTGTAATTACAAAAAAGCAATACATTTGGGGATGGGCCACTTGGGTGGCAGATGTAATCCTTATTACAGAACTGGTAACTAAACTTGCAAATAGTGTAAGTCTGGTTGCCCACTAGTAATTTCAGGAGACCATAATTTTTACCTCTTTACCTTTGGGCCAATTTTGAATGGTCACTTTACTGCAGAATAGTGTTTTTCAGCTTTTGAGAACTTGCACCTCTTATAATAATTGAGTACACTTTTCTGCATATTCCCAACATCTAAGAAGGTTGCCAAGCTTTACTTTCTGTAGTTAATAGTAGCTATTATGTATTTCCCACTTTTTAAATATTTTTAGCCTCACGCGAGGTTATGTTTTCATTGATTTTAGAGAGAAAAACATTGATTGTGAGAGAGAAATATTGATTGGCTGGCTGCCTCTCTTATGCACCCCACAATGGTATGAGGGGATGGAACCTGCAGTCTAGGTATGTGCCCTGACCAGGAATCCAACTCAAAACCTTTTGGTGTACCACACGCTCCAACCAACTGAGCCACTGGTCAGGGCTGTATTTCCCACGCTTATGCAGGCATTGTGCCAAGCACTTTGTAGACATTGTTTCGAAGTTAAATTCTAATCTCATTTCTCAGATAAAGAAATATTTAAGTAAATTGTCTAAAATATAGATGGCAGATATTAGTAGGTGTATTGACAGTGATTATTTTGAATGACAGACTGCTCTCTAAGGTTTGAAAACAATCTTGTTCTAATACATTTAACTATATTTTATCACTACCATTTTAGCTTGATTTCGGTGGGGCTGTTACTTGGGTAGGTAGAAATGATAGAGCTCCCTGTTCCTCACTGAGCCAAGGAACAGCTGCTGCTTTGAAGATGTGAATTGCTCTTCATTTCAATTTAGTGACCTCTTTGGGCATTTTGGAAATGGGGTTTCTTCTTCATATATGGTCCTGGATCTTAGGTTAGGTATCATTCTTTTTGCCTTGGTTGGCCTGGCCCTGGCAATAGTGGAGTCCCACTTGTTCATGAGAACAGTCAGATTTGGGGCTCTCAGAGCACAAGATCAGTTAAATTAAGTGCTGGATGATGGAATTGGAAAAGGATTTTAAAGACTAAAATACAGTAAGTTGCTGGACAACCTGTTTATTGCAAAATAGGAATAGTGACCTAAATTGATTACATTCCATTTTTTAAAAAGTTCATCTGTTGACATACTTAGACTTTTGTGTGATGGTCCCTACTGGACAGAATAACAAGAAATATTGAAAGTACATAAAAATCATAATGGAAACATAGGAAACTTAAAACTGCTTATAATCGTATCTTAGAGCCAGGGCCAAGGGAATTCTGTTCAAGTGTTTGAAAACTGTGATGAGTATTTACATTAATAATTAAAAAGGTCCTTTAGCATTTCTGGGAAAATGTCAAGTATATTGCTCTAAGTGATGTACAAAATGTGAGTCAAGATGTGTCTGCTTCGAAAAACATATTTTGCTATTTTTGTGGCTATTAGTTTTGTGTGATTATTTAAAAATTATTTGTTATGCTTTGAACACCATACAGATGTTATTGCTATTTTTGCTTTCTAAAATACTGAAGCATAAGTGTTTTCTCTATAGTTTCCATTATCAAGGTAAGTTTTTAAAGAGGATCATTAGAAGGTACATGATTGGGAGTTTGAAATCTAAATTATTAGAGTTTAACCTCTTTTTCCCCACCTTCCAAAGCTGCATGTGATTTTATAAGAGGATTGAGTAGACTTTAAAAGATTGAGTAAATTTTTATGGTTAGAGAGATGTTCTGTAAGACCTTTATGCTGCTACCTTCCCCACCCATTAATTTAAAAAGGTATTACCTGGTATTTTGTTAATAATTGGTGTATGCTTTGTTTTTATGTTGCTGAAATCATCCTCCCTTCTCACCTTGTAGTGCCCATAGACCTTGCAGATTGCCCTTGTAATACCTGGGGCTTTTAATTAAGAACAGCATTTATTTAGTTATAATTAATAAAATATTTTTAATTTTACTATAGTATAGTACTTATATATTGTGCTTACTTACTGTGTAGTAGGCCCTGTGGTAAGCTATTATGTATATTCTTTAATTTGATGACAATTCTATCAAGTTATTAACTGCAATTTCAAAATCCTAAAGCTCTGAAAACTGAAATTTTTGTTACTTTTTTGGTGGCAAAACCTATCATGACCTGAAGTTATGTGAGGCTATTAGATCTATTTGTCCCATTTAGTGTGGTTTTTCATTTCATTAGTGAAATATTGATATGCTTGACAATAGATGCTTACTATCTTTTGCAAACAAGAAAAAATCATGAATTGTGAAGCCTGTCTACATCTCTGGAATTCAGAAAAGAACATGCTGCTCTTCTCCCTTAGTGGGGAAGCGGGGTGGAGGAGAGGATGAGGGGAGCATTCGTTAGGAACCTGGCGGGGATTGCTGCTTAGATTCATATCCTGGCTCTGCTGCTTACTGGCAGCGTGTTCTTGGGAAGATCACTTCCCCTCTTTATTTAGTTCGTTCAACTATAAAATGGGGATAGAAATAGCACTTAGTAGGGTGGTTGTGATGATTCTCAGTTAATGTAGATGAGTACATATTTAGAATAGTGTATGCCACATACTGCTGTATAAGTATTTAGTTAACTATTATGAAGTGCTTCTAAGTGGTAGAACTAGGATAAATGTGACAACATTTATAGTCACTTAATGTGGGTTGGCTTGAATAGCCAATCAACCTAGATCCTGTTGTGTTGTGGGCTGTAGTATAATTTGCATTTTTAAAATATCTTGAAAGAATCTATGGAAACTTCAGGTAAAATATAACTCTTAAATTAATAAGGATGATGTTTATATTTCACTAGGGATGAGATAACTAGGAGTTGCTTGCAAATGGAAGGTGGGAGTTGTTTCTCAGTAGTTCTTCTCACTAACCCCTGGGGCAGATGGTTTTATGAGGAAATTTTGGTCTTTGTCATGAAGAGAAAGTTAAAATCTTATTAGGGAAATTGAGTTCTTACAGTCTTTCTGCTTCCTGTATGCTTTTAAAACTTAATAAAAAATGGCTCCCTTTTGAGAATGACACATTTCAAAATTAGGGAAAGGAAATTTTTTGTGCTCTTTGTACTTATTAAGTGATGCGACCAGAGTAGTATAGCTGAGCTTAAGGGTTTTTTGTTTCTTTTTTAAATATATTTTTATTGATTTCAGAGAGGAAGGGAGAGGGAGAGAGATAGAAACATCAATGATGAGAGACAATCATCGATTGGCTGCCTCTTGCACGCCCCCTACTGGGGATCGAGCCCACAACCCAGGCATGTGCTCTTGATCGGAATTGAACCCGGGATCCTTCAGTCCACAGGCCGACTCACTATCTACTGAGCCAAACCAGCTAGGGCTGAGCTTAAGTTTTTAACAGTAATTTAGACACTTTCAATCCTTTTACTGGCCTCGTCTTGTTCAGACTAGTATTCTTCTTCCATCACACTTACCCAACCTTTGTTTACAACACATGCCTCTCTTTCTGCCAGATGGATTACCTTTCTTTTATTGCTTATTTAAGCCCCTGAATCCTTGTCTGTCTCCTATGGAGGAGGGAATCATACTGCTAACTGGTGACTCTTGGGCTGCATCTGGTCCTGTGTGGCTTTCACCCATCTGCTTAGTGCTTTATTTTATTAGGGCTTAACTTAATTGGTTACCAACATTCAAAAATTGGTTACCATCATTCCTTATTTCACTCTTCACCTAATCAGCTTCCGCCCTATAGGTGTAGCCCATTTCCTGCAGAGCCTACTGCCTGATCACGATTCCAGTGATTTCTTTCCCTCTGAAATTGGGAGCCTCTTGGTAATGACTATAGCATTCTAGTCTCACCTCCTGAAGTTGGGTTGTAAGGCTGGGACCTAGTTTTTTACTACAATTAGCATACTTGTATTGAAAATAGAGATTTTGTGCTTACAGTACTTGAGGTGGGTTTACTGGCATTTTGCCTATTTACACTTAAATAGGACAAATTTAATATGCTTAAATGTTTTGGTGGAACTAAGGTCAACTAAATGTAAGATTATACTATATAAAAAACTCATAAAAATGTTTATTTTTAATCATTTCAGATATAAACGCCCATCTAGATTCACTAATTTTTAATATTTTGCCACATTTGCTTTATTATTCTTTATAGAAACATTGTTTTCTTGAACTCTTTGAAATTAGGTTACATACATCCTCCTTTTTTAAAATTTATTTTTTATTTTTTTGTTAATCCTCACCTAAGGATATTTTTTCCAATGCTTCCCCCCCCAACCCCCCCAAAGGTGGAGGTAGGGAGGAAGGAGGACAGAGAGACAGACAGACAGATAGACATCATGTGAGAGATTGGTTGCCCCTGGCACGAGTCCTGGCAGGGGCCATGGTCTAGGGATCAGACCTGCAACTTAGGTATGTGCCCTTGATGGGGAATCAAGCGAACCTGAGGCCCTTTGGTGTGCAAACTGCTCTAACTATTGAGCACACCAGCCAGGGCCATCCTCTCCCTTTACTTCTTAATACTTGAGCATTTACTCTATTTCCTAAGATCAAAGATAATCTCATACGTAACCACAATATAGTTTTCAAATTCAGGAAGCATTGATAGAGTACTTTTTATCTAATTTGCAGCCCATATTTAATTATTTTGTCAAATTTTGCAATGCCCTTTAAAGCTTTTTTTCCTCCTGTAAATGATCATGTATTGCATTTAGTTGCAATATCAAATATAGCATATGTAATAGGGACTATTCCTCAATTGAGGTTTTTCTTATATTTGCTCACGAGGGGTTCAGGTTCAGACAGTGTTGTGTTCTTATCTGCAGGCACACAATAGTCATTTTTTCAGATGCTCACTTGGATTCTCCCCCCAGGTCAAGGTGTTCTCCTGTCATTCCCCAGTGTAGTTACTTTTATTTTTCTTGCTCTAATAATTCCTTTACTACTATGAAAATATACTGCTTTTCACTGAACTTAAAAAGTTTTTAATTGTGGTAAACACATAAAATGTACAATTTAAAAAATATATGTATAGTTTATTGATTTTTTTTTTTTTTTTTTTTTTACAGAGAGTAAGGGAGAGGGATAAACAGTTAGAAACATCGATGAGAATCATCAATCAGCTGCCTCCTGCACACTCCCCACTGGGGATGTGCCCATAACCAAAGTACATGCCCTTGAGTGGAATCGAACCTGGGACCCTTCAGTCCGCAGGCAGACGCTCTATCCACTGAGCCAAACCAGTCAGGGCAAAATGTACAATTTTAACCATTTTTAAGTTTATGGTTTAGTAAATGTTAAGCACATTTACATTGTTGTGAAACAGATCTCCAGAACTTTTTCAACTTGCAAAACTAAAACTATACCCATTAAACAGCTCCCCATTTCTTCCTCCCTCTAGTCCCTGGCAACCATCATTCTACTTTTCTCATTCTATGAATTTGACTACTTTAGATCATTTAAATTGAATTATATAGTATCTGTTCTATTGTGACAGATTTATTTCACTTAGCATGATATTCTCAAGGTTCATCCATGTTGTATCATGTGACAGGATTTTTAAGGCTGAGTAATATTGCATATTTATATACATATTAGAGGCTTGGTACACAAAATTCATGCATGGGAGGGTGTCCCCCTCAGTCTGGCCTGCACCCTCTCGCAATCTGGGACCCCTCGGGGGAAGTCTGACTGCCAGTTTAGGCCTGATTCTACGGGCTGAGGGACCAGGCCTAAACTGGCAATCAGACATTCCTCTCACAATCCAGGACTGCTGGCTCCTAACTGCTCACCTGCCTGCCTGATCTCCCCTAACCACCTCGGCCAGCTGTCAGGTCTAATTAGCATATTATGCATTTATTATTATAGATTTGGTTTCTCTATTTGTTCCCTCAGTGAGCACTTAGGTTGTTTCTATCTTTTTGGTTATTTTGAATAATGCTGCTATGAATTTAATTGTGCAAATATCTCTTTGAGACCTTGTTTTTAATTATTTTGGATATTTACCCAGGAGTGGATGTCCTGGCTTGTATTTTTAATTTTTTGAGGTACAGATTTACATTTTTATTTTGTAAAATTTCCTATTGCAAATGGATATGTATTGAATTTCATTTGTGCAGAAGTTAGCTTGGACATAACCTGTCTCAGAGATGAAATGTGAACCAAAATAAGCTTGCTTCAGTTTTCCTTCCTTCATGGTTTACTTGCTAATTTAAGGAATTATCCTTGAAATGAGATAAATCTGGATATTATTTTTTAAGTTAATTGAATATAATTTTTTTTTTCTTACTGTAGATTCTTTAAGGGAAAAAAAGTTTGGGAGGGAGTTTTCTTGTGTCTTTGGTTGATCTTTCATTGGAGAGAGGTTTTGTCCAGCCAGAACACTGAGGCCTGTCTCTAGGACCCTCCTAACCTTTTTTTCCTGAGCATTGAATTCCCCAGGACCTCTGTTTGCGTACCTAAAGTTTGCAATGCCTTTTTTTGTTGTTGCTTTATTTTTAGTGTATAATATTTTACAAAGAATCCCCTGCAGGTGAAGTGTGGCAACAATCAGAATTAGAATCATGTATACTATAAAATTGTTGTAAACAGGAAGGAAAAGAACTCATCTCTAGGTCAGAGATGAGTTGCTTGATGTTGTTGTGACGTTAATGCTGATGAACACTATCAGCATTTAAAAATAAGTTTCAGAATAAGAGGTAGGAATTATCAGTATGTCTGGCTTTTAAAAAATTGAGTAGTTGGTAACTTTTAGTTTTCTTTGATGTATTCCTTTGGAAATGGAATTTGGATGATGGTTATGAGCTTCATTCCAAGAAGGGATACCTATTTAGGTATAGGATTGATTGGTAATGCTAGAAATCTGACCAAGTACCATAATTTTGTATCAGTGAACAAACACAGGTCTCATTTAGTCAAAGCTAGAATCATCGGTAAAATTCATGTCAAGTGGAACACAAATAATAGAAAATACCCTTTTACTTCCTATAATAATCACATCATGAATTCTGGCTTAAATACTCCACATTACATTTGTTTTACCTTTACATGTGGTGAGGATTCTTTTTCACAGTGATTTCCTTTCTTTTTGTTTTTTTAAGTTGATCAGAGATCTTTATTCTGGTCCCTATCATTCATTAAGAAACCAACACAAATCATTTTCTTTTTCTCTGCCTCAAGCAGCAGCAGTTGCATCCAGACAGAAATGGAAGACACAGCCATGGAAAACTTTGTAGAGAAAAACTAACAGGCTATTCCGGCTTTAGGTAAAGTTAGAACAGGAAAATATATGTGTGACTTTCCAAGGACTCTGTCCTGCAAAGCTGAGGCCTGCAGACGGCTAGCTGAAAGATGCAGTTAAAGACTCACAAAGTGTCCAGCTCAGCAATCAATCCAAAGTATCTTCCAGAAAAGCATATTCATCCACAGCTTCTATTGCATTATCCAAATCTCTCCTGGAGGGTTTTCCTCTTCCCTTGTTGAGCACAGCAGTAGGCATCTTTTGCAATAGCCTCCACAAACAGTTCCGAGGCTCGTGCCCGAATGAGGATGGCTTTCTGTCCCAGGAGCAACACTTAACCAAGGCCTTCACTCGTGCCAGAGGCAGCCTCAAGAGCCTGCCCCTGGGCGCACTCACAGGAGCTTGCGCTGTGGGGCCACTGCTTCCCCACTGAACCCTGACCCCTCTTCGTGGGGCGTCCTGCTCACTGCAGTCGCACCTGTGCCTCTGCCCAGTGTGCTGCACAAGGCCCCCACCTCCATAGTGATTTTCTCTTGCCTTGACACAAAATAACTGTTAAGTCCAAGTATTTTCCCTCCTCAAAATTTTGGCCCTCGACTGGAATCGAAACTGGGACCCTTCGGTCCACAGGCTGACGCTCTATCCACTGAGCCATACTGGGTAGGGCTCTTTTTTAAAGTTTTCTTTTTTTAATTTATTGATTTTAGAGGAAGAGAAACATCTTTTTGTGGTTCCACTTATTTATGCACGCATTGGTACCTCAGATAAGTTGTATTATTTTATGTAGCTCTACATTAAAATCCAAAATCACCTCTCCTCCGTCCTGGCATCTTGAAAAATTGGTTATTGAGCACTGACCCTCCTATATAATAAAGAGGTAATATGCAAATTGACCATCACTCCCAACACACAAGATAGCCGCCCCATGTGGACACAAGATGGCCAGTAGGGGAGGGCAGTTGTGGGCAATCAGGCCAGCAGGGGAGGGCAGTTGGGAGGGCCCAGACCTGCAGGGGAAGACAGTTGGGGCCAACCAGGCTGGCAGGGGAGTGCAGTTAGGGGCAATTGGACTGGCAGGGGAGCAGTTAAGGGGGTGATCAGGCTGGCAGGCAGGTCAGCGCGGTTGGGAGCCAGCAGTCCTAGATTGTGAGAGGGGTCCCAGATTGGAGAGGGTGCAGGCTGGGCTAAATGCTCAGTGCCTTGCAGTTAAGTAGTCAGGAAGCAAATAGGTACCAGCTGCAATACTAGAATAAAAACCTTTTTGCAAAGTTTGATGTTATGAGTAGGGTGTCCTTTGTGGACTGGCCCAGGCCCAAACTTGTCCCACCCTAGGTAAGAAAAAGTGTCTTCTTCCCTTTGTGATTTCTAAGTATTTGCTGTAGGTTGTTGGTTTGTGGTAGCCAAGCTAATAAAGACTTTAGGAAGAAAACTGTTTACATGTTAGATCCAGATATCCTGGTAATATTGGCTCTTTCTATATCTTTGCCTGATTTTGCCTAACCATAAGTGACTTAATGTCAAGAACTATTCCCACCAAAGGTATTCTGAACCTTTTGGGGGCCATAAGGACATTTTGGAGAATCAGAACCAAAGACTAGGAAAACCAGACATATAAAACATTTGCATCTAATGTCAGGTTCTGCCTGACTACCTGAAGCGAATTCTTGGGTTCTAAGCATCTCCGCCTTAAAGGATTGGCATTATAATTGTATTGTGTTTAATGCTGTTTAACTAAAATAGTGTTTAACATGTACATATTTGATAGTGTGACTTTATTTTTATGTGCAGGAATCTGTGGATAGTGAATTTAGTTTAAGGGTTCTTGATCTTTAGCCCAGGCAGATTAAGCCACAGTCATTTCTAATTCTATATAAGACACAAGGTTATTGACCCTGCTTTATTAGAAATTGAGAGTAGTATAAAATTTTGTGTCCCCTGCCATTGCTTTGCAAACTGGGTCTGGACCTGTGAGTTTTGAAATCCATTTGATGCGTGTGACTAGCGTTAAAACAAAATAGACCAGAATAGAAAAAATTATTGTGTATCACTTAATATAAGGTTAAGTAGTCAGTGAAACTTTTACTTGAGTGTGTATATTTATATATGTATAGTTACAAGCATTTATATATAAATAAGCATTTTTATTAGGTTATTATGTGAAAATACAGAGTGGGGCAAAAGAAGGTTTATAGTTGTATGGAAAAGACAATAATATAAGAATAAACTTCCCTGGACTCAAAACTATAAACCTACTTTTGCCCCACCCTGTGTTTCTTAATGTGCGATGTGATTTTCAAAAGGTAGGGATCCACAGCTCTGTATCTGTCTTTCTCAGTACTAAATTTCTAGTATTGTAGGGAAGTGCTGTGATGAAGGGCTTAAGAGCTGGGATGTAAGAGTAAAGGGGCAACGATTTTTGAACTTTAGTGATTAATAAAGTAGAAATGGGATTTTACAGATTCAATATATTTTGGGTAGCTAAGGCTGAATTTGTTTTGTGAAGTTTTTGAAAGCTATCCTAACCAGAGGTAGATATGTATATTACAAATTTATAATTGCATTTGCTTGTACATGTTATGTATATTTGAGTGAACATAAATCAGATGTTTAATACTAAGATATCTAGTATCCTTTCTGATTCAAGACTGGAAAGGTCTATTCTAAATAAGTTCCACTATTGTGGCATTGGTTAGAGAGACCATTATAAAATATGGAGGGCTTTGGGATTTTGGGCAGGAGGTGGTCAGTGGTTTTTTTTTTATTTTTGTTCTTTAGTATGAAATAATTTTCAGGAAAGGTCATGCGAGTAAATATTAGGCATTGTTTAAGAAATTGTATTATAGCCATTAACCTAATGGCTTCCTTTTTCTTTCATTTCTTTCAAAGGTTTGGGCCCCACGGGATTCCTGTGACAGTATTTCCCAAAAGGGAATATAAGGATAAACCTGAAGCCATGCAGCTCCAAAGTAATACATTCCAAGAAGGGACAGAAGTCAAGTGTGAAGTGAATGGTGCTGTTCCCAACGACCCTTCTCCTGTCCCGCCACCTGAGCCGAGCGTGGCTGAAAGCCTGTGGACTTCCAAACCACCACCACTCTTCCATGAAGGAGCACCTTACCCTCCCCCTTTGTTTATCAGGGACACATATAACCAAGCAATACCTCAGCCACCTCCTCGGAAAATTAAGCGACCCAAACGGAAAATGTACAGGGAAGAATCTACTTCAATAATGAATGCTATTAAACTACGACCCAGGCAGGTCCTATGTGACAAATGTAAAAACAGTGTTGTTGCTGAAAAAAAGGAAATTAGAAAAGGTAGTAGTGCAAGTGACTCTTCTAAATATGAAGATAGAAAACGGAGAAATGAAAGCATAACTACTGTGAACAAAAAACTGAAAGCTGACCATAAGGTGGATGGGAAAAACCAAAATGAAAGCCAGAAAAGAAACGCTGTGGTTAAGGTTTCAAATATTGCTCAGAGCAGGGGCAGAGTAGTCAAAGTTCCTGCTCAGGCGAATACATCAAAAGCTCAGTTAAGTACTAAAAAAGTGCTCCAGAGTAAGAACATGGATCATGCAAAAGCTCGGGAAGTGTTAAAAATTGCCAAAGAAAAGGCACAAAAGAAGCAAAGTGAAACCTCTGCATCCAGAAATGCACATTCAAAAGTCCATTTCACACGTCGATATCAGAATCCTAGCTCAGGTTCCCTTCCACCCCGGGTTCGTTTAAAACCACAAAGGTACAGGAATGAAGAAAATGACTCTTCTCTGAAGACAGGACTTGAGAAAATGCGGAGTGGCAAGCTGGCACCCAAGCCTCAGTCTCGTTGCACCTCTACCCGCTCAGCAGGTGAGGCCCCTTCAGAAAATCAGAGTCCCTCAAAAGGCCCTGAAGAGGCCGACAGTGAGGTTCAGGACACAAATGAAGTGCTTGTGCCTGGTGAGCAGGAGCCACAGACACTGGGCAAAAAGGGCAGCAAAAGCAATATCTCTGTTTACATGACCCTAAATCAAAAGAAATCTGACTCTTCCAGTGCTTCAGTGTGTAGCATTGATAGCACAGATGATCTGAAATCCTCCAACTCTGAGTGTAGTTCTTCCGAAAGCTTTGATTTTCCTCCAGGCAGTATGCATGCACCTTCCACCTCCTCCACATCCTCTTCTTCAAAGGAAGAGAAAAAGCTCAGTAATTCCTTGAAAATGAAAGTCTTTTCCAAAAACGTCTCTAAATGCGTCACACCAGATGGCAGGACCATATGTGTAGGGGACATTGTTTGGGCCAAGATCTATGGCTTCCCTTGGTGGCCAGCCCGTATTCTTACTATAACTGTGAGCCGGAAAGATAACGGCCTCTTAGTTCGACAGGAGGCTCGGATTTCATGGTTCGGGTCTCCAACAACATCTTTCCTTGCTCTATCGCAACTGTCCCCTTTTTTAGAAAACTTCCAGTCACGCTTTAATAAGAAGAGAAAGGGCCTGTATCGCAAGGCTATCACAGAGGCAGCTAAGGCTGCCAAGCAGCTGACCCCGGAAGTACGGGCTCTGTTGACACAATTTGAAACGTGAACACGGACAGTAAGGTAGGCAAGAACCATTGAAAGGTACCACAGATTTTTCTAGCCTAGTTAGGAGGAACTTCTACGAAATAGCCTGGCCAAATTGGAGAGAGAAATTGAAAATTGGCTGATTTTTTTAAAAAAATAAAAACTTAACCTTATGGCCATTTTTAGACTGAGAAGCTTAAACTGAACAAGCAATCAAATTTTGTCTTAAGGTTGTGAGATTTTAGTATTTTTCAGTTTTAAAGTCTAAAACGACCCTAAGGCACATGAGCCATAGCCTCA
This sequence comes from Corynorhinus townsendii, assembly GCA_026230045.1. Classification (NCBI taxonomy): domain Eukaryota; kingdom Metazoa; phylum Chordata; class Mammalia; order Chiroptera; family Vespertilionidae; genus Corynorhinus; species Corynorhinus townsendii. The sequence continues at coordinate 158,332,826 of JAPDVU010000006.1, read as the reverse complement.
ACTGAAAATGAATTCTTGCAGGGATTATTGCCATTTGTACCTAGTACTGTGTGTATGTGTGCATATATACACATAAATGTGTGTGTGTGTATATACATACATACTATATATAAATATAATCTAGCCTGTCACTATGTGACACAGGTTGCATATTTGGGATTATAGTAAGGGCTGCTGAGCTGCGGGAAATAGTGTGGATATTTAATGACTACTTGTTTTTAAATTAATGAACACTTAACCTTTCTATGTGCATAATGGTGCAAGAGCTTGATATTTAGGTGTTTGACAAACTGAGATGCTTGCTATTCAGTTTCGGACTGGGGAAATAGCTCAATATGGGGATTATGATTGTCAAGGCTGGCTAGGTTTGAATCATCACTCTCTCTCCTTTGTTCAATGAGGATTTAACAAAAAATTTCCAACTTCTGGTTTGGGAGTTCAGATAGGTTTGTTTATCTTTGGATATGTAAATAGTTGGTTGCTAAATTTGGTCAGATTACTCCTGACTGGCTGTTCCTAAATTCTTAGGATACGTCCTGATGAATTACACTTTGTGAATTGTCATATGTGTAATTATTGCCTTTTGGATGTACCTAATTTGATAACTTTAAAAAAATATTTCCGTTTAAGGTATCTGTTTGCAGGTCAGAAAATGAGAAAATGTAATTGTGTAATGCTCTGAAATGTAAAAAAAAAAAAAGCTGTAAATAAAATGAACTAAATCCAAATTATTTGTGTGTGTTTCTCAAAAAGCTTTGAAAATTTTCAAGATGGTAGAAAATTAATCTTTGTAACTGTGTAGAGGAGGTGAAAAATCAAACATTTCTTATTTGCCCTATCAGACAATATAATATCTGAGCATAGATAATCTTTAAATGAATATTGTAGTATAGAGGTCTAATATGCTTCTAGATTTGAGACCTGTCTGCCAGTTTCTCCTAAATGTATGGGTTTTAATTTTTTCATTTCTAGCCTTAATATTTCATCATGTACTTGATTTTTTTTTTTTTAATATTTGGGTAATTAACCAGTCTCTTCTCCTTGCTCCAGTGCCTCTGGTATCATTGCTTTTGGGGCCCGTAACTTAGCTCATTGTTTTTCTACATGGTCCATATGTCCCTAAGATTCGATTTTTTATTTTCCATTTTTAGCTTTGTATTGTTAGTGAAAAATATATCAGATTGCCTATGAAGGCAAGTTTATCCGAAGATGATGTTGCTTTCATACTTTTTATGTCTAACTTTTAAATTTGATATTATGTCAATTTGACACTTTGGGGAACTTGAAAATTTTAAGGAGCAATTTTTTATGGATTTCTATGTAATCCATTTTGAAATACCTTAGTTACTATGGAATTAATAATGAAAAGATTAATGGAGATTTAAAATCCATAGTTTTCATGTTAGCTTCCTTAAGGTTATGGACTTCTATGATTTATGTACTGATTTCTGCAAAAGAAAGAATTTCTTCTGGGGAACTCAGTCAATGCTTTTTGATTATAATAAACACACAATTGAAAAAAACAAGATGTTTCACTTGAATAGAACATATTCTTTCCTGCAAACAGAAACAACTATTTACAATTTATTTTTGATAACAGGTTGAAAGAAGTTCACATCGTGATTGAAGGGTTTTAAGGAAGTATCTCAAAAGATTTTCCGAGTATTTGTTTCAGATTAATGAACTTGTTCAGATATTTTTGAAAGTTTGATTATCCAAGGTTCAGATTTAAAAAGGGAGCAAAAAGTCACCTGAAATATGTAATTCCAGTGCTTCAATATAATGATCCCAGGTGAGTTTCTTCTTAACATGGTGGTTTTGACAGTGATATTGCTAATATAGTCAAGTGCTTTGGCAAATAGGCTTTTGTGGCATAAACCAAATTTGGTTTTAGAACCCATAGGGAAAAAGAAAGAAAATGGTCACATTTGTTGAGTACAAAAAATACTCAGTTTTATGTAGTCCAAATTTCTGAGGAAAGGCTTTAAACACAATCACAAATGTGCATGATCTCCAATCATGCCCTTATAAACTGGCAGTCTGGCCATTTCATCTGAAGTTTCAATAGGGAGACGAGTTTTAAAGACTTTCTGAACACTAATCCAATAGTTGCATATTAATGTTCTGTTCAAATAGAAATTTCTTAAGCAGTTACTTTTGTAGATGGAGATAGAGTGGAATTGGGTGATTGCAACCCCTTTTTCTTTCCACTTCTTGTTAAAATGAGGCATTTACTTGTATGGAGATAACCAAATGGGTATGAAGATAACCAAATGGGTAATTTTTCCCCTTGCACAGAGAAAACTAGATGCAGGCCAAATCTGCAGTGGTCTGAGTAAAATGGCTAAAACAGGATTAGATTAGCAAAGGGAGAAATGGTGAAGAGCTGTAAAAGCCAAAGATGAAATTACTTCTAGAAATTCTCCGAAATTTAGTGTCAAGAGTTTTTTTCCCTTTTAGTTTTCTAGGATTTATAGGCCAGAAAGCTGACTTCATTTGGAAAGAATATCTGTTCAACCCATTTATAGAATTAGAACCAGATACCTAAATGATGAAGTAAAATAGAATTCACTAACCTGAAGTCCATTTTCATGTCCTGATGGGCTTTTGATGGGAAAGTTTGTAAGTAGTAATTTTAGATTAGTACTAAGTAGGATAGGATTATAGATAAAGAACTGCAGGCGAAGAATATGGAACTGTTACTAAAATCAAGTATACTTTAGTTTCTAATTTATGAAATACTGACTTGCCACCTCAGGTTGTACTTCATATTGGTTTTGTGGAAGGAAAGCTACACATTTACATTCTTTGATAGACATATATCCTTTATATAGGATAACTGAATTGGGATTTGGAAATACTTTAAGAAACCTTTAATTTGGATCTAAAATTAGCTTTCTTTTAAATTGTGGGTTTTTCTGTCATTCTGCATTAATTCACTTTTGTTAAGTACCCATAGCAGAGACTGGCAAATGTCTAGAAAAGTTGTTAATATTTTGATTCAGGGTGTTGTTTTGATTTGGGCCAGGTGGTGGCCTCCAGTAGGGAATTTGCAGGGACAATGAAGACCATTTTTTTTAAGTGGGAAATTCAGGGTTTGCTTTGGGGTTGTATTAATATGGTTGCAATTGAAATGCCTGATAGGGAATTCAGAAATAGAACAAGAGGCTGGTGTCATCCATGCATTGCTAGGAAAAAAATGAAACAGCGAAGCTGTCCTGGCTGCTTTGGCTCAGTGGTTAAAGCATTGGCCTGCGGACTGAAGGATTGTGGGTTCGATTTTGGTTAAGGGCATGTACCTTGGTTGCAGGCTTGATCTCTGGCCCTGTCAGGACAGGTGCAGGAAGCAACCAATCGATTTGATAGACACATAGATGTATCTCTGTCTCTTCCCTTTCCCCTCCCCTCTGAAAAAAATCAATGGAAAGCAACAAAATCAGCTAAGCTGCATTAATTTTGCCTAGTTCTGAATTAGTTAATAGGCTCTTCATATTCTGCATGTATAGTCTGTGTGATTACCGTATTTCTTCAACAAAGTGAATAGAATTAGAAAATGAAAGCTTTAGCAATTAATGTTACGCCATTTTAAATGAAAGGATAGGAGATCTAGGTGGTGGATATATTTTTAGTTTTCCAGGATGTCTTGGTGTCTTTATCGTGGATAGTTGAAACAGATCAGAAGAGAAACAGTTCAACTCTTTTTAGGTGAATTAGTGGGACTGCATTTATCCATTACTCTTAAGAATAGGTTTTTAGATTAAAACCATCCTCTCTCACTGACAAAAAATTGTTTTTGACACTTAAAAAAAAAAAGATATTTTTGTTGATTTCAGAGAGGAAGGGAGAGGGAGGGAGGGAGGAACAGAAACATCGGTGAGACTCCTTGATTGGCTGCCTCCTGCATGACCCACACTGGGGATCCAGCCCGCAGCCCAGGCATGTGCCCTGACCGGGAATTGAACCATGACCTCTTGGTTCATAGGTTGATGCTCAACCACTGAGCTACATTGGCTGGGCTTGGACACATTGATGAATATGGAAACGATTTGTTAATTACATTAGTTTCCAAAACTTAAATTTACATACCATCACAATTGCCTCATTTTCAAATTTGTGCACTTCATTTTTTTTGTATGTCAGTACAACTAATGGAAAACAAACGTGCCTGACACAGGTAGAGAGTTAGAACACAATTCTAAGATCTTGTGTACCACACTTTGGTAGGAAACACAAATTTTTATATCTTTAAGTCCATCTTGGGATGAATTGAATAAAATTTTCATGCATCTAATTAATCTCTGAAAAAACTAATGGCCAAACTTGAATTTTTTTCTTATAGATTCCTATGTTCTGGCACAAATTAAAGATTGGCTTCAGGGAGGTGTAAAGTAAAAGAAGAAACTATAGACTCAAATGGTATCAGGATTTATCAAAATACTGAATTTGTGAGTCAAAATTCTCATTTTCCAACTGAATGAGATGTTTGTAACATATGTTGTCTAACTTACAGGACTTACTCCGTTGGGACACTTGCTTGTAAAAAAATTTTTAAAATCTGATGTTGATAACAGGCTAGTTTAAAAGTGACTGGTCTTAAAACTTGGTTTAAACATGAATTAAGTATTTTTTTTCAGTTTTCTTTGTATCATAAGATTGAGAAGGTTGACTTCCTTTTATTGCCTTAGATATCTGAGTCTTAACCAGAAATCATGATTTAAAACTTAACATTATTTTCTATCCTGTAGTCAGTATTTAGAAGGAAAACCAGACATTCCATAGCTAAAGTGTTAGGCTGTTATCACTTTTTTCCCTTTTTACACAAACTAAAAAAACTTGTAATTATAATGCATATCAAGCTTTAGCCAGGACTTTTTAAAAAGAATATTTAAGGTAATTTTGTAATCCTGTGTCCCTCAGTTCCCTCCAACACAGAGGTTCACCTAAAAGCTTTTGAACAAGTCCAGAAGGAACAACCCCCCAAAACCCCTCCTGGTAAAATACAGAAGAACATTGCTTGCTTGGGGAGAGTGTGTAGAAATGTGAGGGTCACCCTGTGAGTGTAAAAGATGGAAATGCATAGCTATGAGCATATAACTTGACTGATGCAGGTGAGTCTGAGCGTTCACTACCATTTTGGCGCCGGTAGTGCTTGACATCAGGCTTTTATTGATTAAAGGCAATCTCATCCACTTTCCAGGCACAATTGAAAGTACCGTCTCTTAAGCCAGATTTCCTAGAGGCAAAGGCTACCTTGGGTCTGTTACAAGCTGTGTAATTGTAGGCAGGGTACTCAATGTCATTGGCTGTGAAACAGGGAAAATAATAGTACTTCCTCTAACGTAATTCCTCATTAAACCGATAAAGTGCCTGGTAGAAGACCTATATAAATATTTGCTATCATTACCACAACCACCACTTACTGTGCATGGGATAGAAATTTCTTTCAGGTAGTTTTTTTTTTTTTTTTTTTGTTAATCCTCAACTGAGGATATTTTTTCCCATTGATTTTTAGAGAGAGCAAAAGGGAGGGAGGGGGGGGGAGAAAGAAAAATCACATGTGAGAAACGCATTGATTAGTTGCCTCCTGTATGCACCCCGACTGGGGTGGGTTTAAACCTGCAACCCAGGTAATTGCCCTTGACAGAGACTTGAACCTGAGACCCTTTGGTGCTTGGGCTGACACTAACCACTGAGAAACACCAGCCAGAGCTCAGGTAGCTTTTGGTCTCCTGCAACATACTGAATATAAATGAAAAAAATGTTATAGCAACATTATATGAAAATAACAATAATCATAGTGTAATCATCCACAAATACCTATACATAGGTATGAGTTATTTCCAGCAGGCATGTGGAGGGCAGCTGGGTTGGAGGTCATGGGACTTAGGGTGAAGGGAGAAGTGCATTAACATTTTTTTGAATGCTTGCCCCCATTCATTTATGGATCACATAAATCCCAGGAGTCTGTTACTTGCGGTTTTCTCCTCTATGGCAAGCACAGGACCTGTCAGCAGATATGATAGTCTACTAGTGAGTGAGGAAGAGGGGTTCTTGTTCACTCACTGATGTGTACTGAGGACTAGTCACCATTTCAGAAGCCTAGCATTTCCCACATCCTTTTAGAGGCTTGAGTGAGCAGGTGGGGCTCAGCGGAGTAGAGGTCCTCTTAGGAGAGTTTCCCAGAAGAATTAGAACACAGAGCTACCCTCAGTGGCTCTGGGTGGTGTAAACTAGTTGATTTGCACAGATGCTGTGTTCCCCTGGGACCTGGTGTTGCATTATTTTAATATTTTGCGGAATGGTGAAAAGTGGACATTAATTTGAACGTTTCCTCCATCCCCCCCCCTCATTTTTTATTGCTATTGGTATGATTGAGTAGGAGCTGTTTCCCCTTTCTAGGAGGGAAATACTTCACATTCCAAGGTCTTGATCTGTGGCCACATTCTCCAGAGTGTAGTTGTTTTTACTCATGGCTCATTTTTGAGATGCTGATTACAAAACTCTGATTTTCCTTCACAATTTAGCTTTCAGCAGGAAATCTGGCTGGGAGTAGCACATCTAGGTGTGACTCCTAATGTTCTGGTTAGAAAAATACTAAGGCTAGAAGCCAGAATGTCTTATTGTGTTGATGCTTTTACCTGTTTGTTCATGTTGCAGCATACTACATTGTATTAAGAGAAAATTCATGTTGAGTGTTCAGCAAGATGATAGGTGCACGTATGTAATCTTATTCTTTAGTTTTTCATTCTGGGCTTTGCTCTAAGAGTGTGACCTCTGCTTCCTTCTTTCATGCACTCCAGAAAGGAGACTGAGTGTTTGTTTACTTACCTGTTCTGAGTTGTCCTTTTACATCTCTGCTGCCTCCCAGGAACCCTTGCCTTACATTGTCGCATGTAAGCTTTGACTTAATGAACAAAGTAAGTAATTCCATTGAAATGGCCTTCAGGAGGGTGTCTCTCCATTTACTGTATCACAGTCAGGGCTCTCTGGCTTTTCCTAATGGCTCTTGTAGGTGTGGTCAATATCTAAAGAAGAACCTTGAGACCTCGAAAGCACCGAGGGAGGGAAACTTCATCTTCAACATCTGCACAAAAGCCTGTGTGTGTGTGTGGGGGGGGGGGGGGGCGCACGGAGCGGGGGGCAGGGTGGAAGCAGTGCACAGGAAAGAAAGGGTGGTCATTCTTTGATGCAGATTCTTGACTTGGGCCTAGAATGGGAAAGGAGGTTCTGGAGAATGATTGTTCAGACCTAAGGTGTTACTTATGGAGGGAGAGGTTGAAAAGAAATTGTCTTGTGCATTCTGATTCCTTTTCTTCTTGGTGTGACTGCTGTTGGGCTGTAGTAGTATATTTAAGTTTTCCTGTGAACAAAAGGGTAAATAATCCCATTGTTAAGCCTCATTTAAGGAAATTGTTCTCCATTAAAATTCAGGATTATGTTTATAGATCAGGTGTATAAAATTTATCCTTTTCAATGTCAGAAAGCCTTTTTAAAAGTTTTGATATGTTACTGCTTCTGGTTTAACTTAGCATTTAAAAAATATTAAAAGGACCAAACATTCTCTAACGCAGTGACCCCAGAGTTAACTATAGTGATTTGATAGATGATCTGTTAATGCTTAAAAGTAGGGAATTAAGCAGACAAGCAAATGTTAAAAAAATAAGGCTTGAAATAGCAATTTTTTTATTTGAATTATGCTTAGTATTTGAAGTCTCTGTTCTGAATGCCTAAGTGAGAAAGCTTATCTTGTTAAACTTGTTTTAAGCAGGTACTGAGTCATTGATTCAGGTCCCTGAATAGTATGCACAAGTGGTCATTGGCATTAAAGGAGAAAGGGATTTAGGCATGTTTTGGTCTTTCTGCAAAACAGGGTTTCATTAATGTTGTAATGTGGAAAGGATGGAGACTCCAGCCCTTGTTGAATGCTAAGATCAGGACTATTCCAATATTAGGCTATTAAAATTTTTGTCAGGACATTAAGTGCTAGTTAGCATTGGAGGGCAGCATCTTGGTGTACCTGAAGGCAGTTTGCTGTTGAATTGACTTGGGCCAGAGACTGCCCTTGCCTGGCTAAGGCTGGTGTGTACACACCTCGTCAGTTTTCCTTGGTTTAGAACCAAAGCTTCACATTTTGTGAAGCTAGTAAGTTATGTAGGATAAATTCATTATGAAAATTCACCTGAATTTTGGTCATATTTTTTAATTTTTTTTTGTAAAATGGATTAAAAAAAGAACTCAAATGAATTCTCTACTTTTGTTAACTTGGTTTTTTCTACCATAGGTCTCAACAAATGGCAGCTATTACATCAGACAGTGACGAATCCTGCTGCTCCCTTACAGTGTCTGACAGACCACTGTGGATTCAGACTGGGAGCATTGACGTTAACAGTGAGACGGGCAGGTCTGTCTGTGTTCAGCCCTGCCACAGAGTGAAGAGGGCACCATGTCATCACTTGATCATTTCCAAAGTAGATGAGGCTAGATGTAAAAGGATTCATTAGTTCTTTTTCCTTAGCCTTCATTGGTAGCTGCATATCCCTCATGTAGGTGATCGTTTTAATGAGTCAAAATAACTTTTCATTTCGTATTACCTGCTGTGCTAAAAAGTAGAGCCAGCCTCCTTCAAGCTTCCAGGAACTGAGAGGAATTTTTCCTATGGTGGTAGAAGTTGGGTGTCAGATTGTAGAATTATGCCAAATAGCAACTGAGTCTCCCTGGATGGTCAAATAGTGGATTCCTTTATCTTTTCACTATCTCAACCTTTCTTTGTCACTTTTATATTCATTATTTTAACTTCGTAGTCATTTCTTCTTAATGTATATATAAGAATATATATATCCATATATATTCTTAATCTCAAAACTATCATTTACAACTCAGTGGGTGGCAAGCGTGTGGCAATGTAGTTGTAATCTATTTAAGCACATTTATGAAAACCTTGGATAATGCCTGAAAGGCTTATTTTGGGCTCTTAAACAGGAGGAAGAAAGGTTTAGAGATTCCGTTGTGCTGCTTTTGAATTTGTGATCTTTTTTTGTTTTGCTGAATAAAGGCTATTCATTGGGCTGTATCGCTGTATGAGCTGTAATTTGCAAGCTGGGTAGAATGGCACATTTTGGATCAGAGGTTGAGGCTGGGAAATTATGGACTCTTACCTTGTATAGGGGTGGCAGCCATCTCTTGAGGGAATAGTCTTTTTTTTTTTTTTTGCACCTCATATGAATAGTAAGATCTGCTACAATCCTTGACTTTCCTGCCCAGTTGAATAGGCCTCTCAGATTGAAGCCAAATATTGACAGTTGTAAATAGGAAATGGAAATGTACATGGGATTGGCTAGTTACTATTTTTCTCAAATTTATAAAGAGGATATTTACTACCAAAGTTCTGAGTATTTTATTAGTATAATTCTGAATATTAGTATTATATTAGTAATTATACTAATATTAAACTAATATCTTAGTTTTAGAAAATAAATACTGCTCTTAGCTGAATGTGAAATTTTAAGTGTTAATCATTCTGGTTCTTCAGAAGCAAGGACTACACTCACCTTCCATTCTGTTGTGTGCTGTGTTTATGGCTAGAAGTAATTTTTCATTGCTTAGGAAGATAGAATGCCCTGTGGAATTTATTTATAGGCTTTGATCCAGTAAGGGAATGAAGCATGGCAACCATTGGAAATTAACATAGAAAAAGAGTCCTAGTAAAGACTGGGAAAGGCGCCTACTGTGAAATGTTTGGAAGTTAAATATTGGGAAGAATGGGGATTTTCCTTTTCTTTTTGCATTCTGTATTTGTTTTGTCTGTTATCCCACTGAAAATACCACATCTTTGGTTTAAAAATACATTTGACCAAAAAATTCATTGTTCTCTCCAGATCACCTCTTTTGGAAGTCAAACTCTTATTGATACTGGGGATTGTAGAGGATTTCAGTGGGGTTTTTTCCACTTTTGCTATTAAAGGCAGGTTGGAATGTTAGGCATTCTGGTCACGGTATTGGGTAGTAATTTTCATAAGCCTTGTCCTTTCTAATGTTCTGTTCAGAGTCCTGCTTTTTGTAGGACTGGTCAGTCTAACCAGTGTGCACAAGTTGTCTTCTAGGACAAAATGGTGCTCTTTTGATGTCTCTGATATTTGTGTCTACCTCTGGGGAGTCACCCCCCACCCTCCTCTTTTTTTGCACCTTGCACATGTGTGGACAGTGATCTGCAGCGGATTTTGACATAGCCAGGTTTTGTATATACATGCTTCTGAAGTCTGTACGTAGCCTGTGCTAAAGCCAGGCTGCTGGTGCTTCACAGCAGTGCACAGCAGCTAAGCTGGCTCACAAGGCTTCGTGTTGTAACCTGTGAATGGCAGTGTAAAGAACAAAGCTACAGTTCCTTCTTTAGAAATTTTCAAGTGCAGATTGATAATGTGAAGATGACAACCATTTGATTTCTGTTGGAAAGAACACAAATGCTTCTGCTGGTTTAGAGTGGCAGTAAGTTGTCTTAAAATAATTGGTCAAGTTTAACTGATTTAAAAGAAAAAAATCAGTTGTGATCTCACAATCTATATAGGACTTAATTAAACAAGGACATCACTTTTCTCATATAATTATTTGTGCTTAACTACATTTTCTTCCTTTTCTTTACTATATTTCAGCACAAAGACATTAGCAGGCTGCTGGTTTCATGGACCTGTACCACAATGACACAGAGAACACCAGAGCACCAGGATTGAATGAAATTGGAGACTCACATTTTTAAAGCTGCACTAAGAAGTAAATGTTCAGGCAGTGTTTAAAACCAACAGTCTCTAAATGGCACCTGTAAATTGTGCTATATTAAACCGAAGAAAAGGTATTAGGGGAATGTTTTCTAAAGCAAACTTTTGCAATAAATTATGCATGAGTTGAGGAGAAAAGTGATGTGAAATATGCACACAAGAACTCATTTTATGTGCGAAGACAGTAACTTCTTTTGATTGTGAAGTTCTTATCAGGAGTTTGGACAGACCTAAAAGGCATGGGATGATGGCAGAAATGTTGAATTATCTTTCATACTAAAACTTTGTTCTTTCTCCAAGGTTTATGTTACTCAGTTCAGATATGAGGAAAGGTATTTCTAAAATGACTCGCCTGTGAAACCAGTGGTCACATGTGCTGAGGCCAGTGTTTCCCTTCAGGGTGCCCCTGGAAACGACAGGAAAGATTTAACATCATCCTAAAAGGATGGCAAGGTACCACCACCCCGAAAATTTGGACGTTTCTTTCTTTGATAAAGCAGGGCTGTATTACCTTAATACATATTAAGATGTATTTATTTGCCACCAGTATTTAACATTTTGTGCACATTTTCATAACCCATTCTTAACTTTTAAATTCTGAGTCAGAGTAGATAGGCTAGTATTGATCTCAGAGTGATGTATACTCTGAGAGCTAGTTCTGAAATCTGAGCTGAAAAGGCGTTTACTCTTCCTATCATTACTGATTTTATTTAGATCCCAAAAGGTGAAAAGTCTGAATTCTGATGTGGCTCTCTCGCCCCAGAGAGCTCCTCCTTCTGTGTAAGTGCAAGAAATTCTTACAGGTGTCAGGTGGGGCTTATCCCTGGGGAACTAGCAGCAGAAACAGATCCATAAAAGATGGTGTCAGGCTTTTCATGAATTCTTATCTTTGGAAAATACATATTATAAAAAGAAACCTTAATTTTTCTTTTTTAGTGAGCGGAGATAACCAGATTGACCTGTTAGTACTACATTTTTAAAGTATTTTATATTTGATGGTGCCGTACTTTCAATAATAATAAAAACTGAAGTTTTTTAGTGGCAATACCAATTTATTTTTTAAACCAGAAAGATAATCCTTATTGATTACTTTAAAAAAAAAAAAAAGCCAAAAAACAATTCATTTAAAGCAACATAACTGAGCATTTGGCTTAAGTGTTCGAACTTTCCATAATCTTCCTGTATAGGTTTGGAATTACTTAACTCCACACTCAGAATCAGTAACAGGTTCTGGGGGAGTTTAGAACATTTAATATACCTGACTAAGGACTTGTTTCACAACTCAAAGAAGAAAAGGTAGGCACTCTTGTTTCTGTGAGTTTAATGCAAATCCTAATTACACTGTTAGTAATTAAAAGTTGTGACTGAATTCTAAAATTGTCTTTTTGGAAAAGTATTTATCATGAAGTCATTATACATATGATGAAATCTGAAAAAGCTCAGGAACTATGCCAGCAGGGAGTCAAAGATTACAGGCCTCAGTGGCACCAGACTCTCTGCCCATCTTGTCTTTAGCTGTATTACCACCAGCAGTACCTTCCAGACTTCCTTCAAGAACCAGACAACTCCTGCCATGTGAGTTGTATAATCAAGAGTTTTAAGTAAGCTTTAGCATTATTTGTGCAGAGTGATGGAAATGATAAAAGGCAAAAAAAAAATTGAGAGATCAGGCTTTAAGGATCTATTTTTTTCTCATGATAAATTCTCAAAAGGTGTTTTGTTATAAACCAGATTTTCATTAAAAAAAAAAAAAACTTGGTGGTATTTAAAAATCTAGGACATACCATGTTGCTATTTCACTTTCATTGCTTTAGTTGCTTAATATTTAAGCTATGCTTCATGCTACCTTTGTATTTCAAATCTTCAGAAGCCTATTTCATTTTGTAGACTTGAATGACAAATTTGTTTCTCATCTAAAGTATGCTGAGACATAAATGTTAAAAGAATGTTGTGTAACAGCCAATAAAGTCTTGATATTTTTAAAAATTTAATTATTTATAAACTATTTACTTTCTAGGAGTTAGGTTTTAAAGGTTATTTTTTTTCACTATTCAAATCCAACGACTAGTTGTCCTTTAAGGAGCTGTTTTAAGTAGCATTGCTTCCTTAGGAGAACCTGTAAGTTCTTAATTACTGGAGGGATTTTATGGGACTTCTTTATGTCTAAGCCTGGAGGAATGTGAATGATGGAAACAAATATCTACTAGTGGGTTGTTTGTGTAAAGGAGTCCTGCCCTTATGGATAATTGGTTGCTTCTTTAAAAGCCCAGCACATCCAATGTGAAAGTGAGGTCAAGTGTTTGATCAGAAACACTCAGCTGTTAGGGAAAAAGTGGCCTCTTAAAACTTACCAGACAATTGAAGTTTTTCAGCACTGACCCGAAAACTTAGGTCAGTGTGTGTTTTTTTTCCATTTGTGTAAAGCAATCCTTTGGAAGGCTGCCAGTTTTTCCAGAGTATACATGGAGTCTTTAATTGCAAACACTCTCCCATTTCAGCTTATCTAAATGAGTGTAGAAAGGAGGCCACTGGAACCTGGTAATATCTTTTCTTCCTCAAGTTTCTCACTAATGATAAGAGAGCTAGAGAGAACCAGGGAAGGTAAATAAGCCATGAGCTCAGTATCTGGAAGGCCTACACGAGATCTCTTCCTCCTACCTCCATACCATAGTATCCACCTAATGGTGTCATGACATGTGCCAGTATGTTTACAGACACAACTCCTAAAAGATACAGGGAATGAGGGATGCAACCCATGGATGATACACTTAGGATCTTTTGGTGCCGTCTTCAGATAAGAAAATATAAGTTCATATTCGTGCCCAGGAATCATGTGTGGACTGTATCCGCACCTCCCTGGGCATGTCACTGCAAATATGCACTGTGGCTAGAAGCTGTTTTACTGCTTTTATAGTTCATTTTTCTCTTTAAAGTAATGATGCCTCCCTCAGTACTCAAATAGAGCATGCTGTTTTAAAGCATACTTTTCTCTAGTGATGAGTGTCTTGCCAAATCTCTGCTTATTCACAATGAAATTTCATGGCCTAACAACTCCTTTGCTTAGATATCAAGAAGGTAATGAACCTGGACTGAAAGAAGATACAACTCAGGAATACTGTGCCAGAGGAAGGAAGAGCTGGCCAAACGCAGAGGCTAGGTCATTGTCCTTAAGAACACTTCTGGGTTAGCCCTTTCATTATTTCCTCGTGAGGCACGTGAGAAGAAGCTCCTAACATCGATGATACTAAGAGAAAGATGACATGGGTTCTAATCTTAGTTCTGTCCGAGATCTTCCTGACAGAAGAACCAGGCCTGGCCGCACTGGCCAGAATGGGGTGTGGGAAAGAAGTGTCTCACTCAAGCCCTTCAGGCCCAAAACATGGGAGACAAGGGACTCTTTCCTTGAGCAAAATGGTCTACAATCTTGTGTTTTTGAATTCTAAGCTCAGCCCCTATCATGTGGATCCTAAGTCAAGGCAGAAACCTGTGCTCTGAAGATGAACTGGATCAGCGTGAAGAGGTGGAGGGAGAATAATGTGTCCGGCCCCAGAAGAGCAGACCTGGCCTTCAGAAAGACAGACCACCTTACAGAAGGCAGTGACGGGCAATCCCTCACATGTTTAAATGCAGCTGCTTTCATGTCTGTACAAGACGGGCTGGAAAAGCTTTTGCAGCAGAAGCCGTAGCTCCAGCCTTTGATGCCAACTCCACCAACAGCAGAATCCATACAAGTGTCACACAGCCCTAGGAAATGATCAGACCTTTCCTTCCGTTGACTTCGTGAGGCAAATAGCATTTTATTTTGGGACCATCAAACCATCCCTACAAGTCTTGTCTTCATCTGTCGTGATACCTGAGCTTAGCAGCACAGTGCCCGATAGGAGTTCCCATTGAGAGAGGCCATCTTTTCCCGCAAGCCAGAAACTCGTTAGCTGGGACTGAGTCACGGCCACAAATTGTTAGCTATGGGCTTCCCTGGCAGTGGGGCAGCAAGCCCTGCTTTTTGCTAAGGGGAAAGAAAATGTGAGCTTCCAGTTTCCCCTTGAATGAAAGGAAAAAGAAGGTGGGGCGTCCTACTTCTAGTTCTGGCTGACAGAACCTGTGATGGAGCCTATTCCTAGATGGTGGACGCCAGAGGGTTGGAAAATGAGAAGAAAACTGAGTATTTTTGTTGTGGAATATTTCAAACATTTGTAGAGGTACAGCAGTATAATAAACCCCATGTACCCATCCCTAGCTTCAACCAGCTTGTAGCCAGGAAGACTGAAATTTCTGATGCTTTGAAATATGAGGGCAGCCTAGTCACTAGTTTTCATAAACTAATTTTATAACTAATTTGCCCCTTGAAGGGGCAGTCATTCTTAGGCTCTGGTTATTTTTTACCACACCACTTGGGCTGGCTAGTAGCAAGTCATCCATTTCCTATTCTCGGTCTAGTGTAGGCTCAGGGCAGTTCTCACTTGACACAGGAAGTGACTGGAAATGATCGTCTCCCTTCTCTGTACAGCTTTAATTGTGTAGTTCCCTAAAGGAACAGGTTTTCCAGTCACTTCCGGTAGGACATGCACACAGTTCCTTTTTTAAAGGACCCAGATGACAGGAGGATAGCCTGTGACTTCCGTGGTGCAGAGGGGGCAGCCTGAAAGATAAGTTGCTCAAATTGCTCCACGGAGGTTTTTCTAAGGTGGCAGATATGCACCAAGTACACAACATAGACCCGTAGGTGTATTGGAGAGGTCCGGGAGGTGAGAGGGAAGTGGTCACAGAAGACAACGTGAATGGCAGCCGGGCTGGCAGACACTTTGGCTACATGTTCACAGGCTGCACCCATGAGACTGCTGCAGCTCTAGGCGTTCCCTTTATTTGAGGGCAAGCTTACGGTACCGAGGAAGTTTTGCTAAACCAGTTTATAAAGGACAAGACTTACAGATCTGCTTACCTGGGGGATCAGAGCCGATAATAGATCTTTAGTCAGGTTTACATTTAACACCTGCTGCCTGTTCCCCTGTGAATCTAATCAAATAGTAAAATGCACTAAAAAAGTCCAGGTCTGCTCTTCCTGAATCTGTCTGGATTTTAGCTTATGATCTGTCTGAAGCTGTTCAGCAATCATCTAGAGGTCAGCTTGGAGACCAGAGGCACACCACAAATAACCCCCAAGCCTACCAACATTTCCTAGGAGCTGTGCTCTACTTCAACTACACAAAGTATTAGAAATACACTTGGCATTTATGGATTGAACAAAAATTTGTGACTCGGACAATACCTAAGCAATCTGAAGGTCCAAAGTGTGAGGGCCTGTCATTTTACTGAAGCTCAGGTGTGGGCCCAGGGCTGTGATGTTCAGGTCATTCGCTAGTAGGTTCGGCCACTCCCCAGACTCCATATCCTCACCCAGTGTTATAGTCTATTCCTGTAAGTACAGTAACTTGTAAAACCATGGGATATTGGGGTGGGGGTCATGGAGCATGAGGATAGAAATAACTCAGATGCACTGCTTGTGATGGAAACACCTGCAGAAAGTCGGTTCTAGAAAGAGGCTGGATTTCAAGAATAGAATTTCGGACCCAAAATCTGAAGACAACTACAGAAACCACCAGCTGGTGTGAATTTGTAGTAACAGTTGCACAGTTTCCCAGGTTAACCTTGTACAGAGGCTCCAGTGGATGGAAAAGCTGCTCATGTGAAAGTTGGAGAGGTGATTAGGAGACGGTGCAAACACAGAGGACGTGAGATTCAATGAAATGTGATCTAGGAGAAAGTGGGGAAGCTGACACTAGAGGACAAGTTGGGGATTTCTGAAAGTCTCAAGACAAATCCTTACAAATATCTAAGATTCAAAATTTAAAAATCAAGACATGCTTACAAGCCAGTTTGAACATTCAATATCTGAGGACATTTTACATGGCTACATAGGATTTGCTCACTTGATTTTAAGGGGCTTTCTTTACAAACTTTTTTTTTAAAAGAATTCTTTGTTTAAAGTATTACATGAGTCTCCTTACCCCCCCCCCCCACCCCCCATTGATCTCTCCCCCGCCACTCACTCCCAAGCCCAAGCCCTCACCCTTGCCACCATCCATTGGTTTTGCTCATATGCATGCATGGAAGTTAAGCTGTGATTACTGAATTCACTATTGAGAAATCCTAGCTGAGCCCTCCAAAGTGGTCAGAACTACACACCTATGCAAACAAAAAACAGCACAGAAACTGAACTCTGGGCCCTGATGAGGTGAAGACAACAGGCTGTCTTTCACTGCCTCCCACCACATTCTCTGGGAGGTGACAAGTAGCACATAAACCTAAGCTGACATTTGAATCACTTGCTGGATCTTAAAATTTTGAGACTCAACTATTTGCTACTTATCTTGAGATAACATTGGTTAGCAGCAAAGGAGACATTTTAAAACAGGTACTGAATAAAGAGCACAGAATCTGAACACTCAGGTAGTGGTAATTCACAGACCACTTATTTGAGCAATGTCCTTTCAGAGTAATTTACTAAGTTTCTAGTAGAGCAGTGCTATTTTGAATGTAAATATGGCCCTTACCTTCTAGGAGCTCTTGGTCTATTCATGGAGGCAGATAGGTTAAAACAAAACATGTCTTTGAGCCTTCAAAAATACTCTAGAAGGAGATCCAAAATTATTTTGATCCATTGCAACAGCATTGGAATAAGAATACATACAATGTCGCAGTGTGATTACCTTAAAAGTAAATTTTGGCATACTTGTTTTGGTTGGAGGAAGGCATCACTGAATTTTAAATCATACTTTAGCAACAGTAGGCAAACAGGCCACCTTCCTTCATTACACTAACACCTACTTTTCAACAGTTTAAAGGTTCTTCTATTATCAAATGTTTTCAAAATGTTTGGGTCTACCTTTCCCCAAGATTTTGGAAATAGAGGAATAACAGTGGTACATAAAAACTAGGCTTAAGCAAACTTCATTTCTTTCCATATACATTACTTGGCCCACTCACTAGAGGCATTTAATGTGGACCTTGTTTGGCATCCTGTAAGATTTCAGTAGGGTAGGGGGAGGCCTAAGAAGCAACATCTCTGCACCCTGCAGGAATGGTAGTGTCTTCACCAGGGCTGTTTCTAGGCAAACAAGATTCCTATTCCTTGGAGCTCAGCTAGTCCTTCAGGAATCTCAGTCCCAACCTTTGCTTAGTCTCAGCCATTGAACTCAAGTCAAGTCTAAGCAAAATATAGTCTATAATATTTTCACAGTAATATTAAGGGAGTATCTGCTTTTTTTTCCCACCACCATTCTATCATGAGCATGCAGAATTTTCCAGACTGCGTGATGTGATACTGTGACAATATGAGAATCTTCTATCAAGTCTCATGTTAAAGAGATTTGCAAATATGTAGAATGTCACTCTTACTAAAATGTGCTTTGTTTTGGAAGATATTTTTCTAGAAATATTTATGTTAACATGAAATGTATTTACTTTTAAAGAATTAACTAAATATTTAAGAAATTTAATTCTAACGTACATATCAACAGATATAATCCACACGAGCCAAAATGTTCTTTAAACGTGTTTGAGTGGAAAGGGTTCTGAGCACGATTCCAGCCCGACATGGCCACCAAGAAGCACTTGCCACTGATGCTGCACCACCCAGTTTTATGTTTCCGTACACGCACAGATTTCTCACACCTTTTGGGGAAAATTTACCATAAAAGAATAAAACAAAATTAGTGTTCTTTCTCCCTGTCCCCTAGTAAATTCTACAGAGAATTTCTTTTCAATCTGGGAGATATTTCAATACTGCCCATAATTCTGCTATCTATGCACAAAGCAATAGCCTAAAGGGCTTTGAGAAGAGATCAAAGAACAAGCACAATCCTTAACTTGGGGATGGGACTACTGCATGTCAGAGTTATACACGTACTTCATTTCTGAGATGAAACACGGCACTGCCTTTGTCACAACCCAGCAAAACTGGAAGCTTTTCACCAGCATCAACTAATGAATAAAAACCCAAATAAACACCTACCTTTGAAACCTCTGGGTTCATGTAGTCTAAAAGAATATTTTATTCTGGGATTCACATATTCCTGAATGAAGCTATTTTAAGTTGAAAATAAGAGAGATGCTTGATCAAAAAAATGATTTTATAACATCTGTGCAAACCTGGGGAGGGCCAAAGCTTGAGGTGGTTTCTGAAGTCAAGTACACGGTAGAATGGTCAACTTTTTTAAGGTCATCCTCAAGGTGGCAACTAAGACGAGGCAAATCTGTGGAGTCCAGTAACAGTAAACTGAACACTGCTCCCACAGCCAAAGAAGCCTTCTGCTTCAGTTGTCATGGGGACAAAATTCACAGGCTCAGACTGTCACAGAAAGCATTTATTACCACAGAGGAAACCAGGAGCCCACGCCCGGCAGCCTGGGCAGTGCGTGTGACTGGGAGAGGGGGCAGTGGGCAGGACCCCCATCAGTCACGTCTGGGCAGTCTCTGACCAGCAGGTTTGCTCGGTCAGGAGAGCTGGCGTCTGGGCTTGTATGTTTGTATGGCTCAGGAGGTCAGCCTAACAGGCTCCTCCTGGACAAAACAAAGGACAACAGCTGCACAGACACCACCTTAAAATGGAAATCAAATTAGGTTCATTACATCAGGAAGTACACTTCACCCTGATCGTAAAACACAAGGAAAGGTGCATTGGGGTCTACTGGATGGCCTATCTTTGAGATAAGATGCTTTTAGAACGTAAACATTAGCAAGGCCTTTTCCCTTGCTACCAGCAAGCAGCACACAATTTACTAGCCAGCTTTAAAAGTTACTGTTATCTCTGTTATCTGTTATTATTTGGATTTTGAACAAAATTGATGGAGTAGGAGCCAGTAGAGGAATCCTGTTTGATCTGAAAATTTTCTGTGGAGAGTCCAAAAGGTCGGAGAACCAAGTTCCCAAGATCTTTTAGTTTACCTGCAATGTAAAAGCAAAAATGCAAATAAATATGGGGAATGAACAGAAGCAGGAAGACCCCCATTGAGCTTGCCTTACTATCCGATTACAGAATATAAAGAGCATCTCTTGGTAGTTACAGAAACTCCTGCTTTTAAAATGACCAGGCCTCAGTCCCCACCTCCCCCTCTGGAGTGCAGTCACTTCGATGCCATCCACCCTGGAACCTGTGTGTACATGAGCGGGAGGGAGCCCAGCTGGCTCCTGGGACAGCAAAGCTTCCTGTCCCAAATGGCCAGACCCATCGAAGGACACAGACTCTGGGGTGAGTGGTGGCCGAGTCAGGCAGTGGGACACAGGCTTCTCCATGTCTGTTTTCTAAGAAACAGCAGCAGCCACCTGCTGAATCTAATTCCGCTTAGCAGATTTCTACTGATTTCAAATGCAAGAGCCTCCTGCTTTTCTACGTAAGGCCTCAACTGGATTCCACACCAAACTCATCACTTCTCAGGGAAGGGGTGATCTTGTTCATTTACACAAGCCTGTCAACCTCAATAGTCCAGCCTTCTCTCCCCAAGTTTCAGGCTTTATTAACTACCAGCAACGTCCTGTCCTAAAGCCAGAACTGAGACACATGGTGTAACCAAGGGATTTTATGCTGATTCTCAATACAAGAAAATCATGAAGCTTGTATGTCAATAGTTGAGGGAGTTTCTAGAACATTTGAGAGATTCTTAGAGATTTATGGGGCAAACGATGGAATATTTGAAACCAGGAGTGTATTAGAAAATATTGGCTAGGATGAGTGAGAAAACAGTTTCAATCCTTTCTAAAACTGTTCTTAATTTTTCTTGCAGGTCTGCTTCCAATGGAGATGAGAATGGGGGTAAAAGGGAAAGAAACCCATCACCAGAGGTACAGGGTCCTCCCATCTTATCCCTGTTAGCAGCTTTGTCCCTCTGAGGCCTCCCCTCTTGAAGTAAAGCCCAGGTAAAGAACATAAGGATGCCTGCCCTTCAAATGTCCAGGCCTGTACTAATAACTCATGGAAAGAACTTTTGGTTTCATTCTAAGATTTATCCCTCTGAAGCTCACCACATTCTGAGAAAGCTCCAGGAACGCAGGGCAACCATTCTCCAGGCAGGCTTCCCAAACATAAACCTGGAACACATGCTCAGTGCTCCTCTTTAAGGAGCATCACTGGTGTAGAACTCGTCCCTGCACACAGGGGGTAGCACAGAGCATGGTCTTGGTAGAGAAATGCAGGGATGGGGACCACAACAAGCAGAGACAAGATGGGCATCCTCAGGAAAGTGTCACCCAGAACTTTGGCAGTCTGTCTTGGCATTGAGGAGAGGGAGGAAATGAATATTTCAAGGAGCCAAATAAAATGTTGCCCTAACCATTTTGTCTCAGTGGATAGAGCGTCAGCCTGCGGGCTGAAGGGTCCCAGGTTCGATTCCGGTCAAGGGCAGGTACCTTGGTTGTGGGCACATTCCCAGTAGGAGGTGTGCAGGAAGCAGCTGATTGATGTTTCTCTCTCATCGATGTTTCTCTCTCATCGATGTTTCTAATGCTCTCTTTCCCTTCCTCTCTGTAAAAAGTTAATAAAATATATCAAAAAGAAAAAGTCCCTGCCGGCATAATCTGCGACTCCTCTGGCACAGTGAGTGAGCATGCATCTTGAGAGTCCCAGAAGGGCAGTTCCGCTTGGAGGAACCCCTGACCAGGGCCACTCCCTGGGTGGAGGGTTCCCTGCAGGCCCCGCCCCAGGTAGGCAGGAGTGAGCGGTGTGTCCAATGGGTGGGAAGGGGGTGGGGGGAAGGCATCAGGTTTAGGTTCCCACAAGCCAGGCCCAGCATCTATGGTTCTTGTGTCATAGAGAAGGCCACTGATAGTTTAAGTACTGAGCTTTTGGGGTTGTTAGTGCCGTGACAAAATAAAGAATGAGCCAGAAGAGGAGAGCCTGGAGATGGCTGACAGAAAGGCAGTGCCACATTGTGGGAAAGAGGCCATTTATTCACTGACCAAACATTTGAATGTCTACAATGCTGGGTAAAGTAACTCAGAAATCAGAGTGGGGCCAGTGGAACATAAGGGAACAGCGCAACACTTTCTGGTTGGACCAACAAGTTTCTAGCGTCCGAAAAGTTCACCTTTTGCTGTTTAAGATGATGGCAGAGAAGCACCTTCAGTAACCATCATGCTCCTAAAGAGATGCACAATCATACACATGAATTTTCCTGCTGCTTAGAGTCAGGTTGGACACTCAAGACAAAAAACAGCTTCCTTGTGCCTAAGACAGGATCATCTGCCAAACTGGCCTCTGTGCCGCACTTTTCACTGGTGGCCAGATTCCACCCCCACTCCGCCATCCGGGCAGTCATCAGTTAGGTTTCCTCATTACCCCCTGCAGCAGATCCGGCACGTCACCCAGCCTGACTTTGGGGAGCTCTGTCCAGGACACCTATTTCCACCTCAGCACATCATTGACCCCACGCCTGAGATCCTTCAGACCTCAGATTCCCTGGCTTTCATGGCCATGAGGTTAATCTGTCCAGAGAAAGGGACAACAGCAAACACTCCCGTCGTGACCACTTTCCTCAAATATGAAGCCAATCGGATTGTCCTGTGCTCAGCAAGGACTGTGGCACTGGGGCTGAGCCACCTGGGTCTCCAATCCTGCTCTGATGACATTTATAAATAGGACAGGCTAGGAAGGGAGGGCCGAGTATGTTTTACCCATTTCAAATTCCAATCAGGATTTTCCCCCTAAGGAGGGGGTATGTAGGTCTTCTAACAAAAGAAAGTCAAGTTACAGAGAGAAAAGAAAACCTGAATAACAGCTCATTTTGTTCAATAACCACCTAACTTCCTAACACCGAGCAGTTTTTTAAGTCTTTAACTACCAGTGCTCCAGCAGAAGCTACCATTCCCACAGAAACTCGCACAAAAATCGTGCCGAGTCCACGGCAAAAGCTTGCTCCCCTTCTAAGGAAGTGACATCATTTTGCACTCAGAATGACTACCCTCCAAGGGTCTCACGGCGCACGAACCACAGCCATGCCGCCCGTAACAAGGAGGGGAGAACACCAGAAAGCTCTTGTGGGGCTCAGTCCACGCAGAGCGTTTCTCCCCTCCAGGCTCTCCGACGGCAGGTAACACCCACAAGCAATACTGTACTCATGACGCTTATATTCATTAAGAAACAAGAATCCAGGTATTAATACTATTCATGTGTAACAACAAACTATTACTTACCAAGAGCTTAAATTGTTTAAGTCAGATGGGAGATTTCATTACAGAAGCAACTGAAGGAATTAATTCAACTTGAATATTTCACACGGAGGGGAAATATAAGTAAAAACCAAAGCCATGAAGACAGGGCTCATTAGAATTTACAGTGACAGGGACAGATGGAAGTTTTGATCCCAGCTGCCATTGACGACACAATCAGGCTCAGTTGCACTCATTCCTTCACGGTTTTGCACAAAGCTTGGAGAGCACTGCCTAGTTGTCTTTCCCATGTCCACTGTGGTCATTCATAAAGCCATCTCTTTCAGCAGGAAGTCTAGCTCAGCTAAATGCACATACTTTTTTCTTTTTTTGGCTAAAATAAAGCATCATTGTTAGAATAGGAGAGAAACGCTCTTTTTTTGACAAAAGAGTATCTCCAAAATAACTTTTCTGCTCAAACATGGTGTAAAGTTTAATTAAATAAGTAAATTAGAGAAAGAGCCTTTTGGGGAAAAACTGGGAAAGGCTCTAGAAATTGCCAGTCTGAAGCAGTTCTCCCTGGAGCCTGTGTCCAGCCAGCAGGGTCGGAGGGCTGTGGATTGCCTGGGCTAATGGGCTCTTCTCAACCAGTTCTCCTATCAAGAGTGAACCATGGGGAAATTTGTTCTCATTCTCTGGATCCCGACGCTTACAGCTCATAAAAGGCCAGGCTCAATTTACTGTAAAAGATTTTTCCTTTAGGCACATGTGACTGCAATATATTAAAAGTAAGTCACGTGACAGATTTAGAAAATATTCATAAGAAAGACCCTATACTCAATCTTGAGTAAGGAAACATCAGGTTATAAGCAGAATATGCTGGGCAGACTGTTCATGAGAGAGGTTCTTTGAATCCGACTTTAAATACTCTGGCAAACAAGAGAAGTAACTAAAACATGGATCAAAAGAATCCATTTGCCCAACCCTCCACTCACAGCCTTTCCCCCACCTCCCCGTTTACTCCTAATCCCTACCTTCTCACGTCTCCTCAGAGACTCAATGCATTTTCAGAACAGAAGTTCCCTTGATTCTGCCATGGTATTGGCGGGTAGTGACAGCATCCTAATGAACTTAAAGCCTTAGGCTGTTTACTCAGTGAAGAAACTCAACTGATTTCATGACACACATGATCTGAAATACAGGTTGTTGGTATCCCAGGTTGGGAACTGTGTTTGCATTCTTTTAGGCAGGGAAAATTTTCAAGAAAAATAAACAGCAGTTTGGGTTCTGTAAACCACAGTGCTCCTCCTGGAGTGAAAACAGCTAAGAGCTCACTGGCCCCACGGAACTGCCGCCCACAACAAATGAAAGGCCCCGAAGTCGTTTCAAACTGCTGTGTTTCCCTTGAATAAAAATACTGCTGTCCCTGGGACCCATGCTTCCCAGATACTGACGGTCGAGAAATAAGAGCAGCGAACTTACCTAACATCTCTTCCTTCAGTCTTTCATTTCGTTCTTCTATTTGCTTAGGTAATCTCTGCGGGAAAAGAGGAGAAACCGGGGTTGGTAAAAAATCCCTCAGCTTTATTTTGAATTTGAGAAACATTAAAAACGAATGTGAATGTGAGATAAGGTAAGGTACAGATATGTGATATTAAATAAAAAAGCAAGTTTTTGTTAGTGGGTGAGCCACACGAAGATAGGAGTCTTGTTTAGTTCACGCTCTACGTCCAGTTTTTGGCAACCGTGGCCCAAGGAAAACCTAAATGAAGATGTGGTGACCCACATCTACACAAAACATATACAAAAAAAAAATGTCTAAAAGAACACCTATCAGAATTTTACAATGGCATGTACACTTAGGTGGTGGGATTATGGGTGATATTTTAAATTTGTTTTGCTCATTTACATATTTTTTACCTTGAAGTCCTTTCTTTACAGAATCTAATTTACTGAGAAAATCAGATCGATAATGGATGTTTTTCAACCTTGGCACTACTGGCATTTTGGACTAGAACATTGTTATGGGGGCTGTCTTATGCACTGTAGGATGTTGAGAGCAACCCTGGCCTCTACCCACTTAAGACGTCAATAGTACCATTCCAGTCATGACAACGTCTCCAGACACTGCCAAATGTCCCTGGGAACCAGATCATTCCTAACTGAGAACCACTGATCTAGATTAGAGTCTCTTTTGGTCCCTTTTAGCTCTGTAATTGGCCCCAAGTACTCTGGGATTCCAGTAATAACTCTATTATAAGAATTAAAAATAAAATAAATTCTTTATGCATATAACAACTAGCATAAAAGGCTTCCTTTCACAGAAGGCTTAAAACTAATATGACAAGGATAAAGGCTACCAAGAATTTGGCCAAGGTTTGAAGTATTCCGTTTCCTCATGTCAAAGTTAGTTGATCTTACCATCATTCAGAGTTATGTTAAAAGTCAAATAAAGGATTAAAACTGGTTTCAAATTGCTTATGTATTTTAATTATCCAAACCAGGCTGTCTCCCTTTACTCCATTTCTAGATAAATAAGATCTGTTATTATGGAAGGAAGTATGTATAAAATCAGAGCAAAACAAAACTCAAACTACCTAGGATATTAATGTGAAAAGATCAGTCAACATTTCACAGGTTTGCTCGGTAGAATAATCGTTCCAAGAGAGAAGTGGGAAATCCTGCAGAGCAGGGCAGACAGGAAACAGAAACAAGTGAAGGAATCGGCAGAAGGCAGTATGGAGCAGCGTGGCCAGCAGTGGGATAGGAGAGCTCCAGCCAGATGGTGCATGCAGGAGTTCAAGAACCTGGTATGTCCACATCTTCCAATTTTTAAAAAATATACTTTTATTATTTCAGAGAGGAAGAGAGAGGGAGAGAGAGAAACATCAATGATGAGAGAATCATTGATCGGCTGCCTCCTGAAAGCCCCCCACTGGGGATCGAGCCCACACCCCAGGCATGTGCCCTGACAGGCATGGAACTATGACCTCCTGGTTCACAGGTCGATGCTCAACCACTGAGCAACACTGGCCAGGCCTTTCCATTTATTTTCAAGAAGAGTATGCTTTGATTTTTATCTAATCAAATCTTCCCATTTTTCAATGTTGGCAAGTGCTGGCTTAAACAAAACATGTCTGTAGATCCCCACCTCCTGTCTGCTGGCCCATGCTCTCCCAGGCATGCTGGGGTGCAAGACAGGCCTCTCCACCTGAACGGCTCTCTGCAGAGGGTGGCAGTGAAGAGAGGTGTTTAGTTATAGCCAGGTTTCTCAAATTGATTTGAACACCCATTATTATGGGGTAATAACATGTGCACATCCAATTCAGTAGTCCATTCTTTGGAATATATGCTGCTCTATGCATTAGGGACAATCACAGAGTAGTTTTAAAGGTAAAGTACAAACCTGGAGTTATTTTTAAAGTGGGGAAAAAGTAACATTTAGCAAATTTACAACTGACATGAAAATATTATAACATTTAGCCCAGCCAGCGTGGCTCAGTGATTGAATGTTGACCTATGAACCAGGAAGTCACGGTTTGATTCCTGGTCAGAAAACCTGCGGGCTCGATCCCCAGTGTGGGTCATGCAGAAGGCGGCTGATCAATGATTCTTTATCGTTAATGTTTCTATCTCTCTCTCCCTTCCTCTCTGAAATCAATAAAAATATATTTAAAAAATTATAACATCTAGAAGCAAAAGGAATGCAGTGTCGGAGTTAACACTAGAAGTCATTTTAAAAAGGACAAGAAGATTAGTTTAGGATATATTCAATTGCAAATGTGTTAGGCCTATGACAATAAACAGAAACTTGGTGACTGAATAAGAAAAAGGATGGACAGAAAACCAGAAATTCCTTACCTATAACACTAAGACTCACTTTGGTCTGAACTGTACTACAGTGCACAAGACTATCCCAGTCCAACAATGAAGTAAGATTTCTGTCAACCCTAGAGACGAAAGGTTTATACAGGTAACACATTGAGGATGGAGTTTAAATGGCACAAGGTGAGTCTCTGGCTACCACTTTCAAATTTTGTTGCCCATATACTGTGATAGGCTCCTCAAAAGTATAGAAATGGAATGCAGTTGTGTCCCAAGGATTATTTCCGACTCACTGAGCAGCCACACAAGGAAAAGAAGAAAAGAATGAGGTTTACCATACAAGCTTCCCTGGCTTGGTGCACTGATGGGTCTTTTTCGAGAATGGACTTGTAGTCTTCCAGGGCTTCATCGAGCTTGTCGGTGCTCTCGTACAGCTCCGCTCTCCTCAACAGGGCCCTGATGTAACTGGGGTTTAGCTGAATGGCTGTAAAAAGAGAAGAAGTCACTGTTACCATGAAGGAAAAGGGCCTATACATACTCGGCCATATCAAGTTTCTTAACCCTTCGCACGCCCTAAGAGTCTATAGATGCAAGCGGGATGGTTTCTGTTTTGGACATGTGGCAGTTAACTGGTTAATCAACCATCATTTAGGATCTAAAGGAAGAGCCATTTGTCCAAGGCTATACCTGGGGCCAGCAAGCTGTTTCTGGAAAGGGCAAGGCTGAAGATTTCAGGCTTTGCAGGACAGACAGTCTGTCACAACTACTCTGCTCTGCTATTGTAGCATGAAGTAACCAGACAGTGCCTGGGCCACAAGGCTGGCGTGTTCCCATAAACCCTTACTTACTGACGCTGAGATTCGAACGTCACATAATTTCCATGTGTCACAAAATATTATCTCATGGATATTGGTTTAACCAAACCCAAACACAAATCTGGAAAACAGTCTGCCCCTTCCTCTCATTTTCCTGACATGGCTCCTCCTCTTTGGACCGCAGCTGGAAATGACTGTTGCCCACTGCACACCCGGCTAACCAAGCTTACAGGGCATTTTCTCATTTGGTTACAGAGAAAGAACTGTGAAAATCAGCAGTTTGTTCCTAATTGAAATTTTTCAAAGCCACACATCACACACAGATTAAAGTTAAATTCCTTCTTGCAAACAAAACTAAATAAGAATTAGTTCCAGCCCAAGATAGTAATAGATCAGAAGTAGTTAGCTACATTCTAATGTAGCCATAGTTTAATTCAGGCACTAAAAAGAAATAAATACAAGGAAAAGAAAGCCCCAGTAGAGAGGAGGATGAATGCAAAAAAAAAAAAAAGAAGAGAGAACTCATGCTTACTATGAGAGTTGGACTAGACAGCATAAGGTTCTTTCTAACCCTATGGTTTTCTCAAAGAAATTATTATCTAATGAGAGGAAAACAAACAAAAATACAAATTATGAAAAGTAATAATTAGCTAGTAAATCTCATGAGTAGTAAGATGCAAGGAAAAGTGATTATGTATGTTCTCCATACCAAGCTGGTTAGAAAGGTAAGAAAAACTGGCCCATCAAAAATTTTTTGACTGGCTTATTTCACTTAGCATAATGCTCTCCAGTGAAATAAGCCAGTCAGTGAAAGAAAAATACCACGTGATCTCACTCATTTATGGATAATAAAGAACATTATAAACTGCTGAACAAAAATAGATACAGAGATTAAAATCTTGCCCTAGCCGGTTTGGCTCAGTGGATAGAGCGTCGGCCTGCGGACTGAAGGGTTCCAGGTTCGATTCCGGTCAAGGGCATGTACCTTGGTTGCGGGCACATCCCTGGTGGGGGATGTGCGGGAGGCAGCTGATCGATGTTTCTCTCTCATTGATGTTTCTGACTCTCTATCCCTCTCCCTTCCTCTCTGTAAAAAATCAATAAAATATATTAAAAAAATATATAGATACAGAGGCAGAGAAGCATCGAACAGACTGTCAAACGACAGCAGGAAGGCTGGGGAAGGTTGGGGGGCGGGGGGAGGTAAGAGATCAACCGAAGGACTTGTATGTATGCATATAAGCATAACCAATGGACGCAAGACACTAGAAGGGGGGTGAGGGCATGTGCCGGGGGTAGGGGAGGCTGGGGGAAGGTCAACTGGGGGAAAGAAAAAAAAAAAAAAGGAGGCATATGTACTACTATTTGTAATACTTTAAACAATAAAAAAAGGAAAATAAAAATAAATTTTTTTGAAAAGAAAACAATAGTGATCCTACGTTTAGGTGTCTCTAAGTTGGTGGGATGGAAAGACCCTGATAGGACACAGATAAAAAGTGGCAAAGTCTTGATTCAGTGTGCGGAACCTGAAAGGGTAATTAAAATGATAGCAAATAGGTTTAGAAGAATTATTACATCTGAAGAGTATCAATTCCCTACAGAAACTGCCCCTTACCCCCGCAACCCCCAAACACACAGATCCAGATGCCCTGATAGCAGCTAAGATCTTCAGTTTCAATTTCAAAGTAATTTGGACACTATAGGAAGTAAATGCTGTTTCAGCAGATTCTGCTGCCAAGGAAGCTCTGCATTTTTCTTCACGTATTTATTTATAAGCCAGGATAAACGGATTCAACTATCCATTCAAGAGCACACTTACTCTAAGCTGACTACTACACCATACCTCTGAGAAGGGCTAAACCGTAGAGCTGCTTGTTTAAAGGCCTCAGAGGAAGGGGGCACAGGTACAGGTCACACCCAACCCAGAGCCTCTGTCTCTGTTGGTCTAGCTGAGGCGAGGCTCTTAATGTTAACATGTAACAAGACCAAAAAGTTGTACCTTTGCTGCAGTCACTGATGGCCATCTCTTTCTTGTCCTAAAAGGAAATATAAGATTAATATGTGTCACCTTGGTTCCATCTTAATGGTCCAAAGGCTCAATGACAAAGCTGATCATTAATAATTGCTTATGGAGATGCAGCATGCTCTTCAAAGAAAACACACAAAAACATGCAACTTACTTCCAAGCTAAAATTCAAATATGGTGACTTGAAAGCAACAAAATATTCAAGTAGCTTCTTCCTAAATATCTTAAATACTGTTGTCATGGACCTATTTGATTTGAAAGATGCGTTATGTCAGAATGCTGACACTGAGAAAACTTTGTGATCAATAAACAGGGCAAATGACTAAAATATGGATAACTGAATTAATAACCCTCCTCTTTGGCTAGCTAACCCCAAGTGGTATCTTCTAGAAAGTATACAAATGGTATGTCTACAATAACACAGTGTGGCTTGTCATGCAGTCTCAGTTAAAACCTCAATTCATCCACTGATGAAACAAAGATACACAACCACCTACCAAACGAGACCCCTCACTGACTGAGCTGCTGAATCGAGAAGCATGGCACAGCAGACAGAACACCAATGTTGAATGATCCTGACTCTTGTTCCAGCTCTAACACCAACCTGCTGTTTAACTCCCTCAGTTCTAAAATGTCAATTTCCCCCAATTAGTATTCTACAATGTTACAGAAATGTTAGTTCAAATAAATGTTCAACAATTCTGTAATAGCTACTGTAGCAAATACTCAATATTTTGCAGAGTCTTTTAGAGCAATGTCTACCAAACTGAATTTTAGGATTTAATTAAAAACAGTTCCAGGATGGGGAGTGAAGGCTGAATGGGTACAGGGTACCCTTCTGGGGTCATGAAAAAGTTCTGGTACCAAATGGAGATAGCTGCATAACATTTATAAGTGTATTTAATAGAACTAAACTGTATGCTTTAGAAAGGTTAAAACAGTCAATTTAAAATATATTTTTATTGATTTCGGAGAGGAAGGGAGAAGGGAGAGAGAGAGAGAGAGAGAGAAACATCAATGATGAGAGAGAATCATTGATCGGTGGCCTCCTGCACGCCCCCTACTGGGGATTGAGCCTGCAACCCAGGCATGTGCCCTTGACCGGAATCGAATGTGGAACCCTTCAGTTTGCAAACCAATGCTCTATCCACTGAACCAAACCAGCTAGGGCTAAAACAGTCTATTTTATGTCAGGTTCCTTTTACCCACAATAAACACAGAAGGTTCCAGAGTCATCTGAAAAACAATGCATTCCATCTCTTCCAATGTTCATTATAGCAATTCACATATTAAAAGCTCAAAGAAGTCTTATAGTAAAGAAATCTGTGTGATTTTGATAAGTCAGTATTTCCCCAATATATTAGCTTTCTATAAATCTAGGACTCTCAATTTCATATCTTACAGTTCTGAAAAAGGAGTGGCTCTTTACAACACATGTGCACATCTGTTGTGATGGTATTCTCTGTGCCCCTAAGTAAGCATTATTAAGCTGCAGTGCATCTTAGGAACAGTCGGCCTTTGCAGATCAGGAATGGTGGCCTTTTACTGCAGAATCCTCTGCTTCAGGCTCAGAGTCTGCTAACAGCTCAGGGGACGCAGGTGTTGCCTGCTGCTTAGAGTGAGAATCTGCAAAGTGGGGCATGGGGACAAAAATCAGAACTTCTTTACCACCCTTTCATAACTTCTATTAGTCTATATACATATACTATGTCACTGGACATAGTATATAAGGACGGTAGTTTTAAAAAACTTTAATCTGCTCTTTTAGGGCTCTGTCTCTCTTGTGGAGGCAGGCATAGACCTGACACTCTGCCCTCACCCATCTGCCTTTTCTCTCTCCAGACATGAAATGTAAAGCTTGGCCGGCACACTCAGTCAGGGATGCTGAGCCTGCAAACTTGCTTTTCAGAAATTCTTCTTAATGCAGTGAACCCATCACCTCCATGAATAAACTCAGAGTATGGTCCTTAATTGTTAAAACGCATTAATCCTGGACATTTTCAAGTTACCAATTTTTGAATCTTCTTAAAAATATCAAAGAGTGCAACTTAAAAGAACAAAACAACCACCCGCCCACCCCACTGGCAAACCTATCCTTTGTAAAGGAAATGGTCACAGAGCAACTCTCTCCTGAGTTCTCTTCACATGTCACAAAGGCCACACGTTGCTCCAACTCAGAACCAGTTGATTTTACCAGCCCGGGCCTAGCAATACCGATAACTTGGCAACTGTGGAAACAAAGATCCCCCAGTCCCAGGACCCAGATGGGCACGGTGCATTTCCTTTGACACTGAAGGTGCCCTTGATTCCATCTAGCAATGACAACTTCCAGTCTGAGAACGGGACAAGATGTCTCCAAGGAGCAAAAGCGAAATAGGAGTTTTCCAAACTAAGTGTAAACACTGTTAGGTGTGAATTCTGATTGATGGTAGTATATATTAATGAGTAATGTTTAAATACACTTAATTATTTTATTTCTGCTAATATGTCTGTTTATATACTCTAGAATTATTCTCTAATGCCACATGAATCACCCCAAAACTTACTTCACTTTGGAGACTGAATCCAATAATAAAACAGACAAGTTCTGGTTTTAAAAAAACAACACCTTTCTGCACATCTAAACCATCCTGGATTTCCCTTCTCCACGCCCCCCACCCTTTTTAAACTTGGTTATCCAAAGAGACTTTGGTAGCGGCACTAGAGAATTTCAGGCAACATCAATGAGAAAGTGACGCAGATACCTGACCTAAGCAAATAAAAAGACCACTCTGCCCAAGCTAGGGCCTGCTTCGTGGTTGCTTATAGGTATGTTAAATAACTCTTTGCACTTTGGACACAAGTAGCCATAGTTAAACAAGTGTAGTGTTTTTAAACACCTCTTATTTCAATCCAGCAAAATCTACTATGTTGGCTAAACAGGAAATCAGACAAATCTAACTTTTAATACCAACATGGTACAAAAGAAATACAACTACACTCTTTTCTATTCTACATTCACCGTGCTACACCAGGTTCTCAAGCCTTTAGAAACGCAAAATGTTCCTGAACTTTCCCTGACACCTGTCTTGTGGTTAAGGGTACCACTCATTCCAACTGGTGGGCATTTCTCCCCACGTCATACTTTCAACAGGAAAATCAGACTCTCTGGGAGAAGCACCTTGAAATCCCAAGTTTTAACCAGTGCTTCCCTTGGGTCTTTATCTACAATTCCAGAGCCTAAAACAAGCTGCTCTAGCTATTCCAAGCCATCGCCTCTAAGGTCTTTGCTTCATTAACCTTCCCTAGTTTGGTGGAAGCTTTGCCAGCCTTCTTTCTGTAAAGTGTTCACTCAGCCACTTTAGTGAGGAATGTTAACAGTAATCTGACTCAAGTTTTAAAACAATATGTTTCTATCTTTCTTGTGCCCTTTATATCAGGGAAATATATGAGCAGGAAAAGGGAGACACCAATGTTAAGCTCTATGTGAGTTTTTGGAGAGACGCTATCCTACAAATACACTTCAAGTCCATGTGCTTCTTAAAAAAAGAGAAGGTCAATGTTACATACCTGTTTCATCCTTGCAGCAGCCCTATTTGAAAACAGAATAGACCTGTCTTTCTGGAAGCAGGATGGGCACATTTGAAGGGCTTGGCTGTAAGAACTTTCAGCTTCTATGTAATCTGAGGATAAGGTAAAAGGTGAGAGGTTTATTATTATTTTATTCCTGATAGACTGTGTTCCATAGGATCTCAGAGTGCATAGCCTTCCAGTCACAGGACAAAGGTCTCCAACAGAAAACTCCAAATGTTCAGCTTCCATTTGGCTTCTCAATTTAGTAAGGATCTTTGAGAGGGGTTTGGGAACTGAACAGATGAAAGAGACTGAAGTCTGGGATTAATGGCCTGTTGACTAAAGACCTTAAAAGAGAAAGTGGTGATAAATTTATATATTCATTGCCACACATAGAATGATAATCAGGGTCCTACAGGAAAACTGTCTATTCACGTCTTCCTCAGGTTAGAAATAGTTAATAATAAAATACAAAGAGATACGTTTTCAAAATTAGAACCATTAGTTCTCTTAGAACAACGTTAAGTGATGACTGATTAAACCAGGATGTAAGAAACACATTTTTAAACCTAAAAATAACTAGAGAGAAATGTTACTGCTCCTAGATTTTTAAAGCATCTACCCTTTAAGATGTGGCACTGGCTATCATAAGATCAAACGGTTGCCCAAAGTATCGGGATGAGCCCAACTTATTCCTAAGCCTATGGAGGAAACCCGGAAGGACATGAAGAGCATCTCTGCTTACAGCATCCAAAGAAAAAGGCACATGAAAGTGCAGCCCAAGTACGAGCAGGATTCCTCCCTGGGCCCTGCCGGAACCCGCGGCTGGTTTTTATAGGCCATTCAAAGTGAGGAATGGGGCCCTGGTTTTGCAGCAGTGCAGCAAAGAGCCTGTTAACATTCCAGGTTAGAGATCTCCAAAGGCACAGCTGAAGAGTTTTTGCTTTTCCTCCCAGTTTCCGGATTTATAGAGATTGGATTATAGAAAAGAAGAACTATGCCTGTGCCAAGAGACACATGGTAACTGGTCACTGTCAGCTGAGAACGATTTGAACCTGGTAAAAAACAATATTGCAAATGTTGGAAGGCAGAATGTATTGAGAGCAGTTTATTTGCTAGTTGTTTCCAAATGTTCTTTGGGGCTTTCTCCAGACTCTACGAAAGAAAGAGGAGTCAAGAACGAGAAGACATCAGTGCTGAAACAGTTCTCTCTTACCTCCTTTCTTAAATTGCTCATTTCCCTCCTCCTTCAGTCTAGTGCTCTCTTCTCTTCTTTTCTAAAAGAGACCAGAGATTGACAGAATTTGTCACAATATTATTTTAAGTGAACAAAAAGATCAGCTTTCTTTACATATCAGGCTATTTAATAGGCAGCAGCTGGACTCAAAATTACACACACACTCACACACACACACACACACACTCACTCACACTCACACATACATATATTGATTTCAGAGAGGAAGGGAAAGGAAGAGGGAGATAGAAACATTAATGATGAGAGAGAATCACTGATTGGCTGCCTTCTACATGCCCCACACTGGAGATTGAGCCTGCAACCTGGGCATGTGCCCTGACTGGGAATCGAATCTGTGACCTCCTGGTTCAAAGGTCAACGCTCAACCACTGAGCCATGCCAGCCTGGCAAACAACTTGACTTTTGAGAATTGGGTCAGTTCTATCTAAATCTCCAACAGATATAGAAGAAAACACATAACTACCTGGCTAATCACCAACACATTCTTGATTGTGTTTAAAATGCAAACCGTTGATTGTGTTTAAAATGCAAACCGTAGGTTTCCTACGTTTCTATCTTTTGCACAGAATGGTAATTCAGGTATCATTTAATTTCTACTTACTCATACTGAAACTAAGCAACACATCCACTGGTATATACACACCACTGTAAATTCAAAATCTGGATCTGGTGTTTATTAATCGCATGATCTTGGACAGCTTCCAGATCTTTCTGAGCCTTACTTTCTTCATCTAAGAAATGAGGCTTTAATACTTTTATGGACTAATGTGATCATGTATATAAGGCTCCCAATATAATGCCTAGCAAATTAGTGATCACTAAATATGCATTATGATTTTCTGTAAAATAAGTAATTTAACATTTACTTAGCTACAACTGTGGTTTGTGTCATGAAGGAGACACAGGTATGATGGTAGAGTGCATTGTGGGGGGCACGCCTCACCTGCAGGATCAGGGCAGTATGCTGCCAGCAGGCTAACAGGAGGAATTTTGAAGAGACCCAGATAAACAAATCTCCCTTTTCTTAGCTTCTTCTAACAACTCAGAAATTCACACAGATGGCCAAGCACCCATCAAACTCAAAGGCCAAGTGAATGTTACTCGGCAGAGAAAAGACGACACAGGCTGAGCCTGTGCTTTCAGCCCTGATCATCGGGGAGCACAAGCAGAACCAGGAGACGTGGTCCCCCACTTGCCGCCTTCTGACAGTGTTTTTGTTTTTTTAAAAAACAAAATCTTCTTCATTCTTGAGCCTTCTGATTAAATAAAATTTTCAAAGGGAGGAAACACAGTTAGCAGGACATTTCACTCACAGGAAAAGCCTGGAGCCTAAATAACTGATACTCTTAAGATTAGGAACAAAGTGAAACTGCTATGTCTCCGGAGATTTGTAAATATGCTGTTGGGTGCTCCCCGAATACCCTGTTATTATTATACTCCGGATGAAACAGAGCACTTGAGGAACCTCAATAAAGAAACTAAACGGTAGGTATAAACTGAATCTAATATTTATGGTCTCTACTATGTGCCAGATGCACAGCAGATACAATAATTCATTTTTAGATATAATATATCTGAAGAAGGGCTATTCTAAGGGAGTAGAAAAAAATAAAATGGGAGGTGGTGATGGGACTCAAATATAAGAATGTGGCCACATTTACCTAGTCGTACCCAGGAGGGAGGTGCTTGGCTTGTAATATTCTCTACTGTATTGCTTAGAATTTTTTGATGCAAGCAAAAAGACTACTGTAGGCAAAAAAATTTTAAGGGGGCAGATTTATTAGAGAGTGGGGGCATAAGAAACAATGGGAGGCCTAAAATATAAGTGTAGAAAACAGGAATCAAGGCAGCTCAGTTAAGTCAAGAAGTAAGAAGAGGGAGAGAAACCAAGATGGTGGCATAGGTAAACACCTGAACTGCTGCCTCGCACAACAATTTCAAAACTACAACTAAAAGACAAAACAGACATCATCCAGAACCACAGGAAGGCTGCCTGAGTGGAAATTCTACAAGTAGAAGGAAAGAGAAAAGCACAATGAGCCTTACAGGAGCTGTGGAAGTAAAGGCAGAGGTATGGAGGTACACACGCGGAGAGGGCTGGCAACTGAGTACCCGGCTGGCTTTCTCAATCGGAAAGGAGACACAAGTTTCTGACTGCTCTATACTCCAGTTCTGGGCGAGACTCTGGGGATCCAGACGCATACGGGGAGAAACTGGACGTCTGGCAGCGGGCGAAACTCGAGGGCAGCTTTCTCTCAGAGGTGCTTGTAGTGATTACTGCAGAACACTGGGACCCAAGGGCCTCTTAGGGCAGGGCTGACGGGAAGCCATTGCTGTTTGCTCTGCCCTGAGATCCGGCCCCATCCAAGCTGAGTGCAGAGGCTTTTGCATATGAATGGCCTGGTCCTCTGAATTTTAAACTTACCTAACAAACTGCAGCTGAGTCAGAGAGACCCAGAACATCCAAAAGACCCAAGGCCCCACAGCAGCTTGCATTGCTTCACACCTGGGCCTCATCTGGGCACCTCCAAAACCCAAACAAAGAAGAGGAATCTGCAGATCTCTCCATAGCTCCTGCTGGGTGGCCTCAGGCAGAGGCTAAATTTGCACCTCCTTGGAGATCCAAGAGCCAGTGTACCCAGGGGTCAGAGTAGGACCATCCAGATGACAACTCCTCAGATCCATAAGGGACACACTCAGGGGGCAGACTCAGTGAGCACCAAAGCCCCACTGAAGCAAGTCTTGTCCCATAAGGGTGTCTCCAGCACAGAAGTTCTCCCATCATAGACACAACTGATCCTCACTGCCAATTGGCCTGGAGGTCAATACCTCCCAGGGATACCAATAACAATCAAGGCTTAACTACAATAAGACTGTGCACACAGCCCACAAAGGGGTGCACCAAGAGTGTCCACCTCAGGTAACTGGGGAGGCTGAGCCACTCACTGGGCCCTATAGGACACCTAGCACACAAAACCACTCTATCAACTCAAGGGAAGCAGCCAAAATGCAGAGACAAAGAAACAGTTCACAAATGAAAGAAATGGAGGAAAGCAAACGACTGGATATAGAGTTCAAAATCACGGTATATGGGGGGGAGGGGGGATAGGAGGGGTAATGGGGGAATAAGGATACATATGTAACACCTTAATCAATAAAGAAATTAAAAAAAAAAACACCCATGGTTATAAGGTTTTTCAAGAATTTTCTAGAAAAGGTGATAAATTTAGTGAGACCCTCAAGGATATGAAAAAGGACCAAGTAGAAATTAAGCATACACTGACTGAAATAAAACACACAACTGGAAAAGCAAAAAGCAAAAAGAATCCAAAAATATGAAGATAGTGTAAGAAGCCTCTGGGACAACTTCATGCGTACCAACATCTGAATTATGGGGGTGCCAGAAGAAGAGAGAGACCAAGATACTGAAAACCTATTTGAAGAAATAATGACAGAAAACGTCCCCCTTCTGGTGAAAGAAATAGACTTACAAGTCCAGGAAGCACTGAGAACCCCAAACAAAAGGAATCCAAAGAGGACCACACCAAGACACATCATAATTGAAATGCCAAGAGCAAAAGACAAAGAGAGAATATTAAAAGCAGCAAGAGAAAAACAGTTACCTACAAGGGAACACCCATATGACTGTCAGCTGATTTCTCAACAGAAACTATGCAGGCCAGACGGGAGTGGCAAGAAATATTCAAAGTGATGAACAGCAAAGAACCCACAACCAAGATTACTTTACCCAGCAAAGCTATCATTCAGAATTGAAGGTCAGATAAAGAGCCTCACAGATAAGAAAAAGCTAAAGGAGTTCATCACCACCAAACCAGTATTATATGAAATGCTGAAAGGTATTCTTTAAGAAGAGGAAGAAGAAGAAAAAGGTAGAGATAACAATTATGAACAACAAATACATATCTATCAACAAGTGAATCTAAAAATCAAGTGAATAAAAAAATCTGATGAACAGAATAAACTGGTGAATATAATAGAATCAGGGGCATATAAAGGGAATGGACTGACAATTCTCGGGGTGGGGGGGGTGGGGGAAGAGACTGGACAAAAAGCGTACACCTATGGATGAGGACAGTGGCGGGGGGGGGGGAGGGGGGTGGGTAAGGGCAGAGGGTAGGGTGGGAACCGGGTGGAGGGGAGCTATGGGGGTAAAAAGAGGAACAATTGTAATAATCTGAACAATAAAGATTTATTAAACAAAAGTAAGAAGACACTAAGTGTCCTTTTGCTGAAGAGTCTGGTCAAGACAGACTTGTAATAGCAACAAATGAACCCTAACGATTCCTCTTTCTTTGCTCCACCCAGATTCAAAGTCTTGATCAGCTGCATCAAATGAACTAAGTGTATGTCACATGCCTTCGCTGTCAGACAATGGAGTGAGGGACATGGAGTTCTGTCACTCAACAAGATTACAACACAGAAAAATTCCTCCAAATATGAAGGGGGGTTGGATGCGTAAGCCAAGAAAACTCCATAATAAATCTAGTTAAGAATTATTTCAACCTTGAATAGCTAAAGCAACCTTGAGAAAGAACAAAGCTGCAGGCATTTCACTGTCTGATTTCAAACTCTATTACAAAGCTATGACAATTAAAACAGTATGGTACTGGCATAAAAACACACACATAGGACAATGGAACAGAGCAGAGACCAGAAATAAACCCAAGCATACATGGTCAATTAATTTATGACAAAGGAACCAAGAATATACAGTGAAGAAAGGACCGTATCTTCAATAAATGGTGATGGGAAAACTGCACAGCCACATATGAAAGATCTTGGTGTTGATTTTCTGAATCTGACATCAAAAGCAAAGGCAACAAAAGCCACAATAAATAAGTGGATCTACATTAAACTAAAAATCTTCTGCCCAGCACAGGAAATCAACAACAAAAATGAAAAGGCAACCTACTGAATGGGAGAAAATATCTGCAAATCATGTATCTTATAAGGGACTGATATCCAAAATATATTTTTAAAAGCTCATACAACTTAATGGCAAAAACAAAAACCACCACCAAAAAAACACAAAAAAATCTGATTAAGAGAACCCAAACAAACATTTTTTTCCCAAGGAAAACATACAGATGGCCAACAGATATATGAAAAGATGTTCATCATTAGTTATTAGAGAAATACAAATCAAACACAATGAGATATCACCTCACACCTGTTAGAATGGCTATTATCAAAAAGACAATAACAAGTGCTGGAGAGGATGTGGAGAAAAAACCCTCTTACACAGCTGGTGTAAATTGGTGTAGCCACTATGGAAAACAACATGAAGGTTCTTTAAAAAATATGACCCAGCAAGCTTCTGGGATCTATCCCCCAAATTTAAAAACCATTATTCATGTACCTCTATGTTCACTGCAACACTTACAATAGTCAAGACATGAAAATAACCTAAGTGTCCATCGATGGATGACTGGATAAAGAAGATGTGGTACATATATACAATGAATACTACTGAGCCATAAATGAGATGAAATATTGCCATCTGCATCAACATGGATGAACCTTAAGAGTATTATGCTAAGTGAAATAAGTCAGATGGACTCATATGGGATATAAAACAAAAAGCAACAAATGAGCAAACAAAACGAAAATAAACTCATACTTACAGACAATGGAATGCTAGTTACTAGAAGGGAAGAGAGGTAGGGGGAGGGCAAAGTGAGTAAAGGGGGTGACATATATGGTAAGGGAAGGACACTAGACTTTGGGAGGTAAGCATGCAAGAGTATACAGATGTTGAATTATAATGTTGTACATCTGAAATACAACATTTATATAATATTGTTAACCAATGTTACCCCAAGAAATTTAATTTTAAAATTATAAAACAATTTCAATTAAGGTAAAAGTAAAACCCTATAATTATTAGCAAATTGAGTCCATTAATTTTAAATTAACACACACAACCACATATCATTGTCCAATAAAGTGAAATGAAAAGTTGGTTTCACATTAGAAAATATATCAATGCAAGGTAATATGTTAAAAGAGAAGATATGCTCTCATGAATAAATGCACCACAAGTCTTACAGGTCTTTAATATATAATTTATTTATTTATTTTTTAATCTTTATTGTTGAAAGTATTACATAGGTTTTCCTTTTTAAATATATTTTTAAGTTATTTTAAAAACACAAATTCTTTAGAGAAGGGCAATTCATCAAGTTAATGGAGTATAATGTCCATCCTTTAATTTCGATCTCCTCTACTTTAACTCTAATTTGAAGCTACTTTTTGATCTAAATCTGTTCTCCAGTGCCAACTCATCAGGAATGTTCTGACCACAGATGAATCACTCAGCCTACCAGGTCAGGCTCTTGTCAAGTGTGAGTGCGTGTGTGTTAAGAGTTTAATCATTCTTTAGTAAATTTAGAACATGAAGACCCCAATGGGCAAAGCCTAGATCCAAGGCATGCCCAGAAGGAATTACTGATTAAGGGCCAACCTGAGCAGCCAGCCAGCCCAAGAAAAGCTCACGGTGTCTTCATAACTAGGACCAAGAGTTGAACTGGCAGAAGGGCTCCATAACATATTTCTATGGCTAATTATTCTCAGGAAGGCATTTCATTTTTTTGGCTGGCCAATCACAACTCGGTGACCTATTAAGCAGTAAACATTGGAAAGAAGCCGCTGCTTCCACAGATTGTGTAAAGTGAGGATTAATGCAATTATCAATATCATGCTGAACATCTCCTTGGAAACAGCTAAAAATAGCACTCTGAAGAGAAAGCTGCACCATTTCCCAGCTGTGCCAAGAGACTAACTTGATTCTAGTAGAAAGACTAGGGTTTATTCTGCTGCTGGAACATAATCTTTTCCCGAAAGGGTGGCATGCATACTGTGTAATGGTACTGGAATCCAAGGACAGATTTTATATGTATAATTCTTATTTAACATGCTAAGTGCCAGGGGCAGTCACACATAAATGACTGCTGATATTCTGCAGCATTATCAGGTGCAAATCAGTCCACGCTCTGGTCTAATGTGGTTAGGAGACTCTCATAGGCCTCAACAATGCCTTTTAACACATTCCAGAGAGGCCTCACAGAGAAACATCTGCTCTAGAATTCCATTCCATAACAGTGGGAATCAAAGAACTTTACAGGGCTCTGTACTCCTCACTCCTTCCCATCACTGAAAATTCACGGGAAACAGCGACATCATTCTGCACTGTACAATCATTACAGGAACTGTCAAGGAAAACCCCAAAAAGACAATGACCTTGATAAATGCAGTTTATTTCAACAGTTATTACCACAACTTCAAACTTCTCAGCCTCGTATTTAATGTTCAATACAACATAACCCAGTATAGCATTTCACTGCTTAAAATCTGCTGTCACATATATGACTCATTTGCTTTAAGACAATTCTAAGAGGAGGGCATGGATGTATTTATTCATTTTACAGGTAAGCAATCAAGATTCAGAAATCACTTGTTCTTTATACTACATCAAACCTCTATTGCAACCTACTCAACTTTACCTCCTGCTACCCTGCATTGAAGCAGTCTGTACATAATGTCTCTACTTTGGAAATTCAATTCTGCCTCAAAATTTTTTTTTAGTTGTAAGATAATAAAAGCACTGAAAAAAAAATTGGAATGGTACTTAATGCTTAAATAATTTCATGGGTTGTAAAACACTGCACACTCCTTAGACCTGG
This sequence comes from Corynorhinus townsendii, assembly GCA_026230045.1. Taxonomy (NCBI): domain Eukaryota; kingdom Metazoa; phylum Chordata; class Mammalia; order Chiroptera; family Vespertilionidae; genus Corynorhinus; species Corynorhinus townsendii. The sequence goes on along the minus strand of JAPDVU010000006.1, from coordinate 158,290,740 downwards.
GCAAGAGTGGCTCCTGTGAAGGCCTTCTGACCACAATCTTCCTCCCATGGGCCCTTTTCCGACCATGCTCCAGGAGTTCCTGCCTACATCTCCCCAGTCCACTTCCAGGATCTACAGGGCCTTTGCCTGGGTCTGTCTGCACGCTTTAGGTCGGTGAATAAAACTGACTTAAAGAACTTTACAGGGCTCTGTACTACTCACTCATCATTAACTTGGAGCTTACAAGTATATATGCCTTTTATCACTATTCAATGATAAAATATATTTAAAAATAACCTTTGAGGCAGAATTGAATTCCAAATTAGAGACATTTTTTACAGTCTGCATTCTAAGGAAGATCATTAAATTTATTTTAAAATATTCTCTTAAATAATCCTGCAGTGAGCATGTATTTAACAGACAACGGGGAGAGAGCCAAGAGGTTCACACCAGCAATTTCCATATTGTAAATCTATCAGCGGCTTTCTGCTGCCCCCTGCAGTTTTGTAAAGTAATTGCTACAAATGAAACATTTAAGTCGAGCATAGTCACCCAGACACCAATCACATCTAGGTAAATGAAGAGTTGAAAAAAATACATGCTGGGAAATGGAGGCACATGCAACAACTTTCTGCTTTGAGTCCAATCTAGGTGGGATGAGAAAACTATACACTGAAAGGCCAAGGGACACCAGCCCCACAAGTTATTCTGAAAGGGAATTCTTCACCATTAAAAAATAAACAAATGCTCAAGTCTTGTTTTCTTTGAAATTGGACATAGTTGCTTTCCATATACAAACACATTTGTTCTTTCCACAAATCGCTTAGAAGCCCTCTGGGAAGCCTGGAGGGAGGATCTCTGGATTTAAGCTATAGTTGGAACCTGACTTTCATTGTCTTATTCTGAGGAAAGATGATTGATCTATGAGGAATTAATCTTGGAAATATTCCCTTGTTTTTTAACTCAGAAAAATTCTATTTCCAAAACCTCAATTTAATAGAAATAAATTTCCTTACTTTGGTATTGCTTAAATTCCACCCAGTAAGTCCCCTTTAGACACTGAGCACATATGAGGGTTAAAAGAAAAAAATCCTATTAGTAAACTATTCTGATGTTAGATGCAGTCAATATACCTGTTAGGTCATTACTTCGCTCTGGAAGTTTAGACATCTGTATCAATCTGGCTCTCTGGCTCCCAAGTGTGGACACAGTTCTCCCAATATCGAAATGACCTGGGGATGCTTGTTGACCCTGGCTGCCACCCCACCAGCCTGTGGTCTCAGACACTTCTCAAGGCTTTGCACGGTTACAAAGTTTCCTGTGATTCTTAGGCACACACAATAAAGTTTGAGAAACAATGAAGGACACTTTACCTCTTCCATCAGCAGGTAATCTAAAGATATTAACTTCCAAATGTTTTGGAGTAAACAAGCCTTATTTCTCCTGGTTTAAACTCGAACAGACATCTAAGGTCCCTTCAGTTCTTAAATTCTAGGATTTCATTTAATCATTTGTCAATAGCATTCATAAACCTAATACTGGTAAACTCTACGAAATTAATAAATAAGACAACCTTAGTACCAAAGAATGCCCATTAGAAATGAAATAAAAGGGAAACAATAAATCAGAAAGATTTTCCTATGAGATTAACAAAATATGCAGTCCACTATAGAAAAGTTACTGAAAACATTATGGAACCAACCAGGAGAATGTTCTCTGCAAACACGCCACTCTTAGAGCATTGATAACATTATAAAAGCAATGCAATGAGGTAAGGTAGCAGAAACATGGAAATCAGAAGGATTTAGGAAAAATGAAACCATAGGATTTAGGAAAAATGAGAGAAGGAAAAGGATAGATATAAAACTTCTGTTCTAAACCAATACTGCAATAATGGTTCCTGGTTAAAAATAAAACAACCTTAAAGGAAAGAGCCTAAGGAAAGTGTTTTAAAATCCCAGAAGCCACGTGCTCTGGGTCCATGTTCACCAAGTAAGACTTTTGTATCCCTTACTTACATGGATCTATGTATGTATCTACTATGTGTAAATGAATACCTTATGCAAACAACTGGCACCATGGAGCAAACCCATGAAAATGACTAAATCTGCACTTTGCTTACAGATTAACTTCATCTCTACTCTGGCTTATCCATCTGTTTCCTATTGGAATAAGCTTGAAATTCCTTATCCACAACTCTGTGTTCCATAATCAAACCCTCACTTACTTCATCACCTCACCCTCCTCCTCAACCACTGCTCCAGCTACTGGCCTGGCTCTTTAATTCCTTGCATGCCAAGGGTATACCAAGTTTATAGTTACCTTAGAGCCTTTTTTTACATGTTTGTTAACACATCTGACTCCTTTTTCCCTCCAAGTCTGTGCTGAAATGCCTCTTCCCCAGATTGGCCTTTCCTGATCTGGAATAGTCCTTCCCATCCTCCCAACCCTCCCTACCCTTTATCACTTCATCTTATCTTTTCCATACTCCCAACTAGAAATATACTTATGAGTGAAAAGAAACCTCTCGGGAGAATCCAAGATGGCGGCGTAGGTAAACACCTAAACTGCTGCCTCGGACAACAATTTCAAACCTACAACTAAAAGACAAAACGTCTATCACCCAGAACCACGGGAAAGCTGGCTGAGTGGAAGTTCTACAACTAGAAGGAAAGAGAAAAGAGCATTGAGAAGTGCACGAGCCCTGAAAAGCTGAGGTATGGAGGCGCGTGATCCGGGCTGGCGGCGGGCGTTGCTTTTTTCATCCCAAAGGGAGACAAGCCCCCGATTACTCTGAAATACAGTTTCTGGGGTGACGCGGGGACCCAAACTCCTACGGGGAGAAGCTGGACTGTCTGCCAGTGAGGGTGGCTTGCTTGCAGAGCTGTGTGCAGGAATAATTGTTTACTGCACTGGGGCATGGGACTCGCGGATGCCGACGGGACGCAGAGCCAGCTAACTAGCAGCCATTGCTGTTTGCCACGCCCTAGCCTAGTGACACCCTGAGACCCCGCCCTGCACAACCTACAAACCCACCCAAGCTCCAAGCAGCGGCTTTAGCATAAGAAAGCCCTGCCCTATCGCAGCTTAACCTAGCAAACTTGCAGCCCGGGTCAGACAGCTCCAAAACCTCCAAACCACAAGCAAAGAGGAGAAAACTGTAGCTCTCACTGTAGCTCCTGCTGGGTGGCCTCAGACAGTAGCTGACCTGCACCCCACTGGAGATCCAGAAGCCAGTGTGCCTTGTGGTCAGAGTGAGACACCAGATTTCAACTCCTCACATCCGTAAGTGACACATTCAAGAGGCAGACTCAGTGAGCACCAAAGCCCCACTGAAACAAGTCCTGCCCCATAAGCGTGTCTTCAGCGCAGCAGTTCTTCCGTTATAGACACAGCGAGTGCTCACAGCTAATTGGCCTGGAGGTCAATTCCTCCCAGTGTACCAACAGCAATTAAGGCTTAACTACACCAAGACTTTGCACTCAGCCCACAAAGGGGTGTACCAAGAGCATCCACCTCAAGTGATTGAGGAGGCTGAGTTACTGCCCCCTATAGATTACCTACCACACAAAGCTACTCCATCAACACAGGGAAGCAGCCAAAATGTGGAGACAAAGAAACATGTCACGAATGAAAGAAACGGAGGAAAGCAAACTACTGGATGACATAGAGTTCAGAACCACATTTATAAGGTTACTCAAGAATCTTCTAAAAACCGCCGAGACACTTGATGACACTTCTGAGGAGCTTAGTGAGAACTTCAAGGACCTTAATGGGAATGCCAAAAAAATGGAAAAGGATCAGTCAGAAATGAAGCATACACTGTCTGAAATAAAGAATATACAGAAACTCAACCGTAGATCAACGTACCCCAAGAATCAAACCAAAGATCTGAAATATGTGGAAACAAAAAACATCCAACCAGAAAAACAAAAAGAAAAAAGAATCCAAAAATATGAAGATAGTGTAAGGAGCCTCTGGGACAACTTTAAGCGAACCAACATCCGAATTTTTGGGGTGCCAGAAGAAGGGAGAGAGCAAAATATTGAAAACCTATTAGAAGAAATAATGACAGAAAACTTTCCCTACCTGGTGAAAGAAATAGACTTACAAGTTCAGGAAGCACACAGAACCCCATACAAGAGGAATCCAAAGAGGACCACACCAAGACACATCATAATTAAAATGCAAAGGGCAAAAGACAAAGAGAGAATATTAAAAGCAGCAAGAGAAAAACAGTTAATTGCCTACAAGGCAGCACCCATACGACTGTCAGCTGATTTCTCAACAGAAACTATGCAGGCCAGAAGGGAGTGGCAAGAAATATTCAAAGTGATGAACAGCAAGAACCTACAACCAAGATTACTCTACCCAGCAAAGCTATCATTCAGAGTTGAAGGTCAGATAAAGAGCTTCACAGACAAGAAAAAGCTAAAGGAGTTCATCACCACCAAACCAGGATTACATGAAATGCTGAAGGGTATTCTTTAAGAAGAGGAGGAAGAAGAAAAAGGTAAAGATAAAAATTATGAACAACAAAATGACATCAAATACATACCTACCAACAAGTGAACCTAAAAATCAAGTGAATAAAAAATGTGAAGAACAGAATGGACTGGTGAATATAACAGAATCAGGGACATAGAAAGGGAGTGAACTGATGATTCTCAGGGGAAGCAGGTGTGAGGGGAGTGGGAAGAGATTGGACAAAAATCTTACTCCTATGGATGAAGACAGTGGCGGGGAGTAAGGGCATGGGGTGGGGTGGGGAATCAGGTGGAGGGGAGCTATGGCGGGGAAAAAAGAGGAACACCTGTAATAATCTGAACAATAAAGATTTATTAAAAAAAAAAAAAAGAAACCCTCTCCATCTTCACCATTGTATCCCTGTGGGCCTCAAACAATGCCTGGCATGTGGAGAAATGCAAATGTTTCTTGAATAAATGAATGAGATAAAAATCTCTATAAGACCAATTACTGGCCCTCATGAGAAAGATAACCATATGGTCCATTCAACAGCTATTTAATGAAGAAAGACTATGTACAAGGTCCCATGACTGTGGTCCTGAAACTGTTAGTGTGCATACGAATTACCGAGGAAACCCCACTGAGGCCTAAGAACTCCATTGAGACAAGTAGCTGATAAAAGGCGAGTCTCTGGCAGGATCAATACCACCACAATACAGTATATCCTATAGGTCCCAGTACTATAAGCATCTTGTGTCATAAGATTATAGAAATAATTTTTATCTCCTACCAGATCTGCCAAGCCTTCCAGAATCACTAATTTGCTTCACAGATCTACTACATTGCAAATATCAGCTAAAATCCCATTCCTCTGAGTCATCATGTCTACATTTAGGTTTTCACACAAACAGTTAAGATTTGTTGCTGAAATAAAAACACACACAGTGCTTTCCTTAAGAGATTTTGCCTGTTTTTATCAAATCTTAACTGCCGTCCTCTTCCTTAATTCCTCAGGGTTTATGAGTTCTGCTGAGAACTTACACTCTTGAGCTGAGATTATCTTCTCAGCCACCAGGCAAGTTGAGTCAGCTTGAATAACAGACTTAGGCTATTAACCAGATGCGTATGGCATACAAATGGTTAAGGGCCTCATGCTCTACCAACTGAGCTAGCCGGGTGCCTCAGACTTTGGCTAATGGTACTTAATTCTACCCAAGAGAAACATTCAGCAATACATAAATGTTATGATAGCACTTCTTTCCCAAATCCTCAAAGGTCAGTTTTATGTGCTTTCAGTAAAAAGTCCATCTTGGTTGTCAAGAATCAATCTTTAATTACATTCTCAAAATGGAATAACTTTTGTTGTTGTTGATTACAAATGCAACACATGCTGACTATAAAAAGCAAATATTACAAAACTATTATTAAAACAAACTTCCCCCAAATCAGACCCCTCAAAGCTACCCATTTTTCCTAATTTGGTGGGTATCCTTCCAAAAGTTCATGCATAAGCATATTTTCACAAAGGTCTGTAGAGGGCTCCCTGGGAAGTCTGGAGGGAGGATCTCTAGATTTAAGCTATAGTTGGAACCTGACTTTCATTGTCTTATTCTGAGGAAAGATGATTGATCTATGAGGAATTAATCTTGGAAATATTCCCTTGTTTTTTAACTCAGAAAAATTCTATTTCCAAAACCTCAATTTAATAGAAATAAATTTCCTTGCCGCTCCCATGGGGGCCGCCATCTTGAAATAACAAAGGCCAAAGTTATTTGTAAGCAATTTAAATAAGTCTTCTAAGAAAGTTACTGAAGGCTTTCCATATTCCCTCTGTATATGCATATAAGCCTAAGAGGATACTTTAAAAATATAATTGTAATTTTAATAAAAAGGAGAAATTTGAAAATTTTGAAATCTCTTTCACTGATATTTACAGTGTAAACTAAGATTGTTGTTAAAATATTAAATCTGATAGTAAATTAGTAGTCAACTTTAACGTAAAAGTGCTTGTGATATGGCTAATCAGACGTATGACCCAGTACTTATTATTGGTGTAAAGAAAGACAAAGATTTTTAAGTGAAACTCTCTGTAGCCTGAAAATTATTCTGGAAGGAAATAATGAGGTTTCCTTCAAATGTCGTAAGGATTGTAATTGAAAGTCATTTGGCCTTAAACTAAAGTAAATAATTTGTGTTTTTGCCTCCCTGGTAAATTTTATGTAAAGTTAAAGACTAATTGCAGAAACTTAATGTCATTTACTGTTCATAACCTAGGACAAATAAAGTTAAAGTTAATAAATAAATTAACCTTATTTCAGACTAACTTAAATTGGCTACTTGAAATAAGTGAATATTCATAAAAACTTAATTGTACTGGACAAAAAAAACACTGTTCCTGAAGTATTAACTAAAATTTTTTTATTGATGGTTCATCTCATAGTAAAATTGCTAAACATGCAATGAATCCAAAGGAGTCAAATTTCTGTGCAAAAATTAAAAATAAAAAGTTATCAAGACTATATTAAAAATTTTACAAAAGCCTCCTAATAATTAAATCAAAAAAGGGGGTTAGTAGAATAATTTCCTGTAAGAAATATCCTGTAAGTAAATTACATCAAGCCTTAATTGCTTTAAAATTTTTTACTTTAAAAATTATTTTTCATTTATAATGCTGATAACAAGACACCCATGAAAAATCTTATGGTGTCAAAATAAGCCAAAGGAAAATCATCTGGACAAAAATCAAAAGGATCCCAAGTCTAATTTATAGAAAAGATTTCTTTATTAACCTTTGATCGAGAATATGTTTGTATATTTCCAGGAAACTCCAAGACCATGTGGATTCCTGCAACAACGGATCCCAGAGAGGACCTTTTAGGGCTGTTCCAGCCACAGAAATAGCAGTGGCCCACGAGAACAGAGGAGAAACAGTCCAGAAATAAAGATGGTGAAGACGCCTTGCCATGCTAGCAGTCAGCAGCTGTGCTGTTGCTGCAGGTTGCCCAGGACCAAGGGCAAATAAGGTCGGTGTGCACGCACTTCCAGACCATGTGTGCGCACCCTTCCGCATAGAAGTCAAAACGTTTGATGTTTTGTGTTCTACCAGGACCCCTGACTTGGGGGGCTTGCCTTATTTCTAACACAGGGAATAGTATTAGCTGCCACATTAAAAGAGATGTTATACCTCAGGCATTAGCCATTTTTACAGATGGATCCAGTTCTGGAAAGGCTGGATCTACTGCAGCAGGGGAGCAAAGGTCCTTCAAACCCCTTATATTTCAGTAGAAATACAAGCTCTTATTTATGCCTTAACAGATTTTGCTACGGAGCCCATCAACCTATAGTGATAGTGCTTATGTGGTAAGTATGGCTAAAATTATTGAAACAGCTACTATAGGGCACACTAATTCAGAGGAACTTTTTCATTTATTTTTCAGCCTTCAAAATGTTATTTGAAAACGACAATTTCCATGTTTTATTGGAAGCAATGTCCTCAGTGTGTTATCCACCTCCCTGTGTCAATTTTAGGGGTAAATCTCCGAGGACTTAAACCTAATCAAATCTGGCAAAATGGATGTCACTCAATAGTGGAAAGAGCCAATTGTACTCTTAAAATCATTTACTAAAACAAAAGGGGGAGATGGATGTTATGTGTCACCTCAAAACAAACTCAGTCATGCTCTTTATACTTAAAAATTTTGAACTGTGATGCAGAGGATCGTACAGCAGCTGAAAGGCATCAGGCCTCCTGTACAATAGCCTCCACTGAATTAGCTAGGTGGAAGGAAGCATAAACCAGACAAGAGTTTTATCAGATTCAGTAATGATGTGGGGAAGAGGCCACGTTTGTATCTTTCCAGAAGATGCTTCTAACTCCATCTGGGTGCCAGAGCGAGCAGTGCGTCACGACTATGGACCTGGGAGAACAACTCATCCCACCATTCAAGAAGCTGAAGATCACACCTCCAGTGATGATGCCACTTCAGTCACCGGCCCCGAAGAAGGAGAGAAGCAGAAGGCAGCTGGCCAAGACCACCCGAGATGCTAGTGTCCCCACATGGGGTCAACTAAGAAGCTGACCACGATGCTCAGCAAGTGGTGAAAGAACAGGGGGTTCAGGTAACCCCCTCCAACCTTTTTCTTGCTATGATGGCACTTGTCAGCTGCCAGGTAAGTATGGCTGCAGCGGAAACTTACTGGACTTATGTTCCAGATCCCCCTGTGGTCAATCCAGCCACCTGGACCGGAGAATCAGTGCTAGTGTTTACTAACAACACTAATATGGTTGGGGGGAGCTCCGACAAGCATATAACTCCTTCTTCCCAAGGTGATTATACTTATAATGGCTTTAGTGGGGAGCTCCCTATTTGTTTATCAAAAAGGGCGACTTCAGGATGTTTGCTGCTTGGCCAAGAAAATAAGATGTCCTATGGAGGCACAAAAATTGCTAACATTGAAGGCCCCTGGGTTATGGGAAAATATGTTCAGACAGTTACTAAACTAGGATTTCCTAAGGCCACCCAATGGCTGTCTGATAAGCATCCCCCGCTCCCCTCCTGCCCTAACAGCACCACTACTGAATTGGGAGCATTTCCTCGATGGCAAGATTGCGCCAACCCTGTACCAGTGAGACATAATATTTCTGGCTCTGACTTGTATGTACTGGATTGGTCCCACAGGCTTGATGCTAAATATCCCTATCACAAGCCTATGTCACCAGGAGGTTTTGTAGGTAATGCCCTAACCACGAAAACAGGAAATTTACAGAAAGATCTGTGGCGTTTAGCCGCTGCTCTTGACTTTAATTTTACTGGCTCTTTCTTAGCTAATACTAAAGGAGCATGTACACTGAGCCCTTGCTATGGCTTATGAGCCTGTGTCCAGCCCCCATATGTATTGGTGACTGGAAATGTGAATATCACCAGATTGGACACCCATTATGCTGTCCGATGCCATTACTGTAACCTTACCAGCTGTGTTTCCAGGCATAACCTGAATAAAGATATATTAATTTTAAAGCAGCCTTCTTTTATTATGCTTCCTACCAACCTAACAGGAAAATGGTATCATGATGCGGGCCTCCAGGCATTGCAGGAATTACACAATCAACTGTCCCGGGAGAAGCGTGCTTTGGGACTTACTATTTTTGGTATTGTCCCCTAGTTACTGTTATTGTATCTGCTGTAACTGCTCCTCTTGCTTTGACCCAAAGCATGCAGAACACAAAGTTTGTCAATGAATTGGCTCAGAACACCTCAACTACATTTCATGATCAAGAAGATATAGACAAAAGGTTAGAAACAAAGCTAAATGCTTTGGAAGCTGTAGTGATAGGACTAGGTAATCAATTACAAAGTATTAAGATTAGACAGCAGCTGCAATGCCATGCCGCTTTTACATATATCTGTGTGACTTCAGCCTGCTATAACAGTTCTCTATGGGATTGGAATAAAATCAAGATGCACCTACAGGGAATATGGCATCATAATATCAGTATAGACCTCGTGCGGCTACACAAACATGTGCAAGCCATTCAGAATAGTCATGATGAAATTATATCTCCGGCAAAACTGGCAAAAGAATTGCTGGATGATCTAAAAGTATTCCATGGAATATGTTAAAAAATACCGCCTGATACCTAATTGGATTCCTTTGTATACTACTAACTTTATCCTGCTTTTTTTCAATCATCAGCAAGCTCCTGCGATCTCAAGTCTTAAGGCTCCAACTAGATGTCCACAAGCTACATTTAAAAATGAAAAATGGGGGAGATGTGGAGGGCCCCCTGGAAAGACACATGGGCATTCCTTAATTATAGTCAGCTGAACCCAGTGGCATCGGCAAAGCCATGCCCTGGGAACATGCCTTGCCAAAAGGGCAAGGGTGTTGTCAGCTTGACCTTCATTTCAGTCTGTGGTGTGGGGAAGTGGTTTTGATATCTAAATCCAGCCTAGCACCAGGAAAGCTCAGGGCCTACTCAAGAATGAAAATAATCTCCTTTTGTCTTGACCTTTTGATGAAACTTCCTGGTATTTGGGATATAAAATAAATTCGCTGGATTGGCTCTGGGTCCCTGTCTCTCCATCAGAAGAGGACGGTGGTCCCACCCCTCCCAGCTTTTTCCTTCTATCTCTGTGTCTTGTCTCTTTATTTTTCAATACCCAGCCGCCCCTACTCAGGAACTGGACCTGCTCTCTAGCTGAGCTGGACGTGGAAAGAGAGAAATACCTACATAGGTCTTTAACTAAAATGAACCATCACTGATGTTCTAAGACCTAACACCTCCCCCGTGTCTCCTCTACTCTCAGTACTCACACTGAACACTTTTGTGATCAGCGTTTCTCCCACCCCAAGTAACTCCAACTCTATGAGGACCACCAGCTGATGTCCTACAATTTAACTTAACTCTGACACTACTTGGAAACAGCATCAGGTCCTACAGGTTAAGGGGCTCAGTCCCCCTCTCCACGCCCACTTCAGATGCTAACTTTAAAACCACTGGCTTTTGACCTACTGGCTCTAAATTGGAGGTTCCCATGACCTAATCCTCAGTTTCAATTAATTTGCTAGAGAGGCTCACAGAACTCAGGGAAACAAGTTCCTTAGTAGATAAATGGTTTATTATAAAGCAGTGGTCAGCAAACTGCGGCTCGAGGCTCTGTTGACTAATGAGTTTGCTGATCACTGTTATAAAGGATTTAACTCAGGAAGAGTCAGATGAAGAGATGCATAAAGTAAGATATGTGGGAAGGGGAACATTTATGCCCCTGAGTGTGTCACCCTTCTAGCACTTCCATGTGTTTATCAACTCAGTTCTTGGAACCCCATCTTTTTGGATTTTTAATGGAGGCTTCATTGTGTAAGAATGACTGACTAAATCTTGGGTCATCAGCCATTAACTCAACCTTCAGCCCCTCTTCCCTTTCAAGAGGCAGGGGTGGGTGGCACTGAAAGCTCCAAACTGACAACCAGACCTCATCCTTAGGGGCTTTCCAAAAGACACCTGTTAACTTTAACTTAGGTGTGGTTGAAAGGGGCTTCTTAAGAATAAAATACACCTTTATCTCTTATCACTTAGGAAATTCCAAGGCTTTTAGGTACTTGGTGCCAAGAACTGGACAATAACCAAATATATATTTATTACAAATCATATTATCACCCCTGCTTAATTCATTTAACACTACATTACAGGCATTTTCCCATGTCATTTCTAAGATTCAGCTCCTTCTTAAGGACTTCATTGCACACTACTGCATAAATATGCCAAAAATATTTAAAGTGATACCCTCTATTTAACATTTCTAGTTTTCCAAAATTATGTCGCAACACATCTTTCTATATACATCTGTTCATAGCTCTAATAACTACCTTAAAATAAATGACAAGAAGAGAATCAGAGGTTTAAAGCTGTGCTGTCCAATATGGTATTCACTAGCCACATGTGACTATTTTCATTAACTAAAATAAAAAATTGGGAAATTTTTTAGTTTCTCAGCTGTATTAGCCACATTTCAAGTGCTCAGCCAGATGACTGTTGTTTTTTAATTAAATTTATTGAGTAACATTGGTCAGATGACTGTTAAAATGCAGTAGCCGATGGCCAGTGGCTACCGTACTGGACAGTGTAAAAATAGAACATTCCCGTCATTGCAGAAGGTTCTATTGATAGCCCTGGTCTAAAGAGAAGTTCATATAAAACATGATACCTATATCCCATAAAAATGATGTAGCAATGTTAACTCCCAACATTAGTTCCTATATCCTCTTCTTGTCAATATCAGATCAATGTTCTCATCTAATACATGAGACATAATGTTTAATTTACATTATTAAAGTCTTTTCACATTTTTGGGCCATTTGTGTTTATTTTTGTTGTTGTTGAATTATCTGAAATTTGTCCATTTTAAGAGTCAAGTTTAAAGCTATCCTGTTCCCAATGACCTAGAAAACCTAACCTATGTGCAGCAAAGAGACATTTCTTCAACTGTTTTGCTGATTTCCTAATAATTATTTCACAGATATTTATCAAAACAGCATAAAAATAGCTAACAGAGTAGTACTACAGTTAGCTAAAGGCTGTCTGCCGCCTCATAGGTTGTTTTCTTACAGTGAAGTTAATGGTTTATATTTCTATAAAATAATGACTATCACTACCATATTATTTCTAGGAGATATTGTTACAAACTTTCAAATTAAGCTTTTTAAACATATGGGATGATATAGAGTATATGAAATTTGTTTTTGTTTTTTTTTTTCAGTGATTATATTTATACAAAACTCTGGAACAGGAAAAACCAACCCATGGGATAGGAATCAGAACAGTGGTTCCCTTGGTGGGTGAGAGGGTTGGGAGAAGGAATGAATGGTCAAGCACAGAAAGGGAGTTTCTGGCATGATGGAAATGTTCTTTTTAAAAAATATATGTTTTTACTGATTTTGATAGGGAGAGAGATAGAAACATCGACCAGCTGCCTCCCGCACACCCCTGGCCGGGGATTGAGCCTGCAACTCAGGCATTCCCAGACCAGGAATGGAACCAGGGACCTCCTGGTGTACATACAGATCAACATTCAACCACTGAGTCACACCAGCTGGGCAGAAATGTTCTCTTTCTTGATAGGAGTGTGAGTTACATACAGCTGTCAAAACTCAGTGAACTGTACACGACAGAACATAAACAATTTCACTATATGTAAATTATATTAAATTTTAAAAAGTTTATAAGTATGTGCTGTTTAAAATATATAATTGATAGGCAATAAAAATTTTAAATATTTCTAGAACTTAAAATGTGATTTCCTGGCCAGGAGACACAAAAAGTTTTGCAAATTGGAAATGGGGTGCAGACTATGTATAACACTTGAGCCAAACCACTCAACTGTCAAACCAACAACACAAGAAAATTCACTGTAATATCAGGGCAAAATATATTAAGGCATCAGAAAATTGCTACCATTTAAACATACATATTTTTCTAAAGTCTACACCAGTGATATGGAAACTGACCCACGCATTCACTTTCTGGAAAGTCATTTCCCTAATGTTATCAAACAGTACCTGATTTAATTTCCGAGCCATTTCTGCTGAGGTACTTTATGAACTGGGCTCATTTTTGCTCTTTATCCTCCTCTACTGGTGGCATACACTAGCACAGTGGTTGGCAAACTCATTAGACAACAGAGCCAAATATCAACAGTACAACGATTGAAATTTCTTTTGAGAGCCAAATTTTTTAAACTTAAACTTCTTCTAACGCCACTTCTTCAAAATAGACTCGCCCAGGTCATGGTATTTTGTGGAAGAGCCATACTCAAGGGGCCAAAGAGCCACATGTGGCTCGCGAGCCGCAGTTTGCCGAGCACTGCGACTAGCACAAAAGCTAACACATGAATGTTAAAACCAATAGATTTAATATCTCGGCTCATTACCAATCTGTCATAACCTGTTCAAGTGAGCTCCTCAGAGACTCAACTACAGGTCTTTTGTTGTTGTTGTTATAAACTTTAATTAATCCTCACCCGAGAATAATTTTTTCATTGATTTTTAGAGAGAGTGGAAGGGAGGGAGGGTGGGAGAAAGAAAGGAGGGAGAAGAAAGGAGGAACCGGGGGAGGGAAGAGAGAAACGCTGATGTAAGACAGGAGGAACCGGGGGAGGGAAGAGAGAAACGCTGATGTAAGACAGACACATGGATTGGTTCCCTCCCACATGCCTAGTTGCCTACCACACACCAAAGCCAGGGAATGAACCTACAACCCAGGTACATGCCCTTGACAGGGAATCTACGCTCTATCACTGAGCCACACTGGCCAAGGCTAAACTGCAAGTCTTGTTCAAGTTCTGTGCAGACAAGCTCAGGTATTTTTTTTAAAACCTAAATTCTTTCCTGTTTAAAGTATTACATATGTCTCCCCTTTCCCCCAACCTCAGGTATTATGGCAACTCTTCAAAGGACCTTGCTCATGAGAACAGAAGGATACACGGAGGACACTAAGAGGAGGGGGCTCAGAGGAAAGAAGCAGGAAGGTGTACATTTTGTTAGTGTATTGGCTTTGTAGGAAAACAGCTCATTTTGTTATTAAATTCTACATTATATTTTCTTTGGCATCAAACAGATTTGGGTTTGAGAATCAATTCTGCCATTTATTAGATGCATGAGCTTGGGCCAGTTACTTCACCACTCTGAACTGTTCTCTTACAAAGGATGCTAACAGTATTTGTTTCTAAGGTGTGTTGTGAAGATTAAATGAAAACACAAGTAACATTTTTAGCTCAGCAGCTGGCACATTATAGGTGCTTAACAAATTATAGCTACTATCAGACACAATTCCGTTTCTTGAGAACGCTATGTAAATGATACAGGCCCCAGTAACTCCCCTCTGTAACCAAACCACCACCAGGATATTCAGGCAGTCATTTTTTGCTAACAAGGTACTAATATAAATAGGCAGCATTCCATAATTTTAAAGTCTAACAATGGCCATTACAAGAATTTCAGCAGCCAACTATAGATAAGGTCACAAAAAAAAGATAAAAGGTTAGAAAATAATTATACAAGATGAATATAAAGAAATCAAAGGTCACAGAAAAAAAGGAAATTTTTTGCTAAGCAGACACACTCTATGCTTCCCTGTCATGCTACTGATTTAGCTCAGATGCATCACCTCTAAAGCAATAAAGACACAGATGAGCAAGTTATTCTTAACTACACATGAAGTGGTTTATGATACAGTGTCAGCCCCATTTAATCATTTTAAAAAGCACTTTACGTGGCAGATTCATGCGCGATAAATAAATACTTACCTGTTTCTCTTCATCTGGCATGTTTTTTTCCAGTTCTTTTAGGTATTCTTCGTCGAGTTCAGAGGAATTCACATCATCATCAGGCTTGTTCTCAACCTTGTCCACTCCTGGTTCCTCCTTCTCAAATGAGGCACTGCAGTCATGAAAGCGCTCCTCTTCTCCCTGGTCCTCCTGGGGGTGGGCCTCCCCATCCTTGAGCAGCTTGCTCTGGGGCTGGTGATCTTTGGGATTAGAAACTGAAGGACTAGCACATTCTGCTTCCTGGGGATCTATAACTTGCAAACCACTGAACAGGTCCTCTGGAACTCTACAGTTTTCTGACTTCTCCCCCATGCTGAAGTGAGGGAGGTGAAGCTGGTTCTGGAAAAATAGAACACATGTTGGGCAATGGTGCTTATATTCCAACACAATCCTATCACACCCAAACTTCTCCGTCTAAGCTCAAAACACACCCTAGCTTCCTTTTGTTAGAATTTATTACATACAAACAGAGTATCATGCGCCCATGGATATGCCAAATGCCATTTTAACTGATATCCCTTTCAGAACTTCTTATAAGCAACAATAGAGACCGATTTGAATGTGACTTCTACTTTCCAATGCTCGGAGTTTGTCCAATAGCAAAAGAAAGGCAGAAGCTAAAACAATGGCAAGATAAATGAAGTGACCCGAAGCTTATTCAGAATGAAACCCAGGTCCTAAATAAGAAACGACACCCTGTCTTTCCAGCACTACCACACAAAGGTCAAGAATAAATTTCTGGGGTAACCCATTTTGGGCTCCCTCCCTTGCAACAGGAAGTCCCTATATCCTCCCCCAAGCTTGGTCCGTCCCCCCCACAAATTTTGTTTTCTTCCCCTCTCCAAAAGATTAAGTTTCTGATGGAACTCAAAATGTGATCCATGTCCAGTGATCACCACCAACTTCACCCCAATCCGAGAGACAGAGCCCATGCAGGTTACAGTGGAAGGGGAGCCCTGGCACAGGTGGTCCAAATAAGGATCCTCGTGGGGGTCAAAATCAGGCACTAAATAAAAATGGTTCTCAACCCTGGCTGCACAATGTAACACCTGGGACGCTTTAGTCCAGATTTTACACTCCACAGATTCCGATTTCCTGGTTTCGCTGGATTGGGGCATCTGTAATTTTAAAAAGGCGTCCCAGGTGATTCTAATGTGCAACCAATTGAGAACCACTGCAGGAGAAGCTGAGTCAGAGCGTCACAGCCCCACCCTTTCGGTAGCAGTAAAATTGCACCAACGACCCCTGGGTCTCGACAAGAGCCCGAATTCGCCTCAGCTCGTCCCAAGCAAACTTAAAACAGCAATATCTGAACAGGGAGACTGCGCCTACACAGCAGTGTTGCGTTTCTCCCCGCTCCCAGTTCTACAGGAAGAACGCAGGAGTTTGAGGCCCAGTTTTAAGAAGGGGCCACCCCGCACTTCCCAACAGTTCGTCCCCCGGCTGCGTCCCTCGCCGACAACTAAAAAGACCCAGCCGGCTACTCACCGCTTCACACTTTCTCTCTTCACCTTCTCAGACTGAGACCCTCTACTTCCGCTTAGTCAAGTACACTTCCGTGGGCGCCGACCAATGGCGTCGCTGTTGGCAGAGCATCCTGGGAAATGTAGTGGAACGGCGCTATGTGACGTCATTGTACGGCCCTGAGTACAAGTGGCGGCGGCCATATTGTGTTACGGCAAGACTCTGCGTTAGCGCATAGGAAAAGAGGCTGTCTCTACGGTGTTCCTCTTCTTCTTTCACTCTGCCTGCTCTCATGCTAGCAATGTATAGAAGAATCCTGAAGCAGAAACCTTATCCAGAAGTAAAGTTTTCCCTCTAATGGTCTTCAAAGTGTGCCTTTCAGGCTCCTCTGTATCAAAACAGTTTTCATAATAATACTGTCATTTGCCTTTTCCATAGTCCTCTCTTGAATGTGCAGTGGAGTTTTCCAGGGGCTCCATGGACCGGATGCAGACCGAGCAATGAGAATCCAGCTGTCTTCTATTACGCCAAAACTTTCCAAGCATGTAAAACAAAGCGACTCTTTTCACTACATATATTTTGTTTTGGAAAATAGTTATGTATAAAAAGATTATTTAAGTTAGCATATAATGGGTGTAGTGTTAACGTTAAAAGTGTTAGTATTTATTAACTCATTTAAGTTTTAATTCCTAATACAGAAACATGGATAGGTATAACCCACATAAAAGCTTTTGTAATATTTAAGAGTAATATTTAAGAGTGTGATGAGGTCCTGGAACCAAGCGGGAACTGTGGACCTACACATTCACTCAAAGAAATGTTTATTAGACACCAGGCCTTGTGCTGGGAATTCAGAGTTGAGATATCCCTTAAGGTAGCCAGACAGGTAACCAGCAATGACAGTCGAGTATGAAGTAAGTTTCTGTAATTCATTGCAGAGAGAGCTGAAGGGGCTTTTTCAGGAAGAAAGCAAACTTGTTTTTTGAATTTATGTCTAAATGAGGTTATTCATACAGTTCTATTTTTGTGTAAGTCAAAAGCTTTAATATACTAAACATAAACATTAAAAATGTATTAAAGATTTGAAACTAATAATTTTAATTTTTAAATATAGCAGGAACTTCACAAATATAAGTGGTTAGTCCTCTTATGACTTATAAGAAGTGCTGTTCATTAAATTTTGGTGAATTTAGGAGCAAAATAAATAATATCCAAAAGTTCATCCATGTTTCCAGAAAGGCGTAAGAGGCTGGTCCCAGAACAAGGTGGAACCTATATTACTTTTGGATTCCCTAGCACATCTTGCCTACAGCTATTCCAAAGTGCTGGGCATTGAGGAGACACACGCAACTGTTCCCCCTCTTTTGAACAGGATGTGTGACTTGCCTAGAAACTTCAACAAAAACATATACTAGGAAACAACACAGAAACAGAAAGCAAGTGTGCACGATACAGTCGGAGAGCTCAGAAGGCAGAGAGAGGGGAGTCTGGATCCAAGAAACATCCAAAAACGCCACAAGAAAGTAGTGAGCGCCAAGAGCTGTGGGTACCAGCACCTGGTTGCTCACCAGCCTCTGGGTTGCTGGGGTTCGTCTTCTTTGGGTCCCTTTTCAGGTGCCGTGGGATGTCAAAGGTTCAGAAATAGCCACAGTAAAACCCATGAACCACAGAAGCAGTAATTAGTAAAAACTTAGCGTGCGCACACCAGAAGCACTCAAACCAAAACACAGAAAGAGGCGCAGGGATGGTCCATTGTTATAAGCAGCTTATATAGTGAACGAGGAAGCAGCAACTGTTTATTCTCCACAGCGATTGGCGATAAGCTAAATTAATGGCTAAACTGGTTTCATCTACTCAGAGAACCCTCCAGGCTGGTCTCCAGTTGCTTTTCATTTTAACAATAAGTAGCTGAATGCTGCTAAAGTATAGAACATAAAGCAAGACACAGATTTTTACAGATGGAAGCCCACCTGTCAGTTCCTGGGACCGTGGAGATTTCGTCTCTTAGCACTCACAGCCGCTCTGAAAGGAAGAAAGGTTCCTCGTGGAGAGGGCGGTTCTGTGGTTATTGCCCAGGGTAGAGACCATGTGTGTCTTGTTTACAGTTGTGAGTGGTCAGTGAACTTCCTCTTAGCACATGGATGGATGATCTTCCAGGAATTATGGCCCGAACACTGGCCATTCAGTGTTCTGGTGAGTTGCATAGATTTTGAGACTTCTGGAATCACCTTATAGGATTCTTGTAAATGGTGTCATGGCTTATCTAAAACACAGAAAGGAAAGTGCTTAAAAAAGAAAAAAATGCTTCCCTATTAACACCACTCAGTAAGTGCTCAATAAACGTTTGCTGTTATTGTAATCTTTATTACTCACAAAGGCCTCACAGTATCACCACCATTCTGATGAATTATTAATAGTGATATGAATTTAATTATTATTAGTGCTACTAATGATAATTAACAATATTATTAATAGTGATAATATTTGTGCAGCTTTCATTCACATCCCCCAAGACAGGACACTGAGCACCTAAGTGTGTGGAAAGAAGGAAGCTGAACATGAATGAATAAGTAATGAATGAATGCTAGCATCATATTAGACCCTATGGTGGGTACAGCAATAAATCAGGGGAGTAGTGAAGGAGTCATTTTCTCTTTGCTTTTCTTTCTGGGGGAGCCGCGGGTGATTTCTTAGTGTTACAATCAGTAAGGAGCTGCCCACTCGGTCTGTGGCCAGCTCTCCGGGGAGCAGGGCAGGGACTAGGAAGAAGTGAGCAAGTGTCAGCATGGTGGGAAGTGGTGGAGGATACGAGAGAAGGAGCCTTCTATGCAAGGTGGTCCTTTGGGTCATGGCAGGACAGCAGGATTGCTGCCCAGCATGGGGGTTAAGAGTGAAGGTTCTACAGTCAGACGGCCTGAGTTTGCTCTGCCTTTTAGCAGCTGTGTGATCTGATCTCGGACAAGTCACTGAACCTTGACGCCTACTTCGTAAAGTTTCATGAGGCTTAAATGGGATAATGAACCTACCTGGCACACACTTTAACTGGAAAGAAATTGCTTTGTAGAGAATTTGCAGGCAGAGATGGAAATCACTCCTGCCTCCCCAGTGACTTATTATGCCCACACTGTGCTAAACTTTTGGGAGGTTCTGGGTTTTTATGCTCCCTGGATAGAGATTTAATAAATCTATGCTATACTGGCTCAGTCCTTTCTGTGCCCAAAGTGGATATATTAATACTATGAGGCTTACTGAGCCTGGCTTCGGGAATAAAGCTTTGTACTCTGGGACCATTCTTCATCTTCCCCCAGATTTGGGGTACCTGAACTTGCCACAGCAGGTCCAGTATCCAACAGCCAGGGACGCCAAAAGATTTTATATACATCAAGAGTGAGATGTATATAAAATACATAATTTAGATGTAGAGCCTGTATAGTGTTTCTCGGAGATACTATTGCTCTTTATTCTTTCCCAGTTCCAATCCTCAAATTAAGATTTCTCATAGGAGACACAATCAAGAGTTAACATTCTGAGTATTTAAATATCTATATTTCTGTTTTCCCTTAGATCAGCATGTTCACTAGCAATAAGATATGAACCATAGATGTAATTTCAGGTCTCTAGTAGCACCATTAAAAACAGTAAGAGAAGAAAAATTAATTTAAATGATATTTTATTTAACCCAATATGTGCAAAATGTTATTAAACATGTAATCAATATGACAACTAATAGAATATTTTACATTCTCTTTTTCATACTAAGTCGTTGGGATCATGTGTGTATTTTACTGTTATAGCACATCTCAACCTGGACATTAAGTTTTCATTGAAAATGCTTAAATCTATATTCAGATTTCTTAACATTTATAATTAGAAAAGTAGATTCATATATCCAAGTTTTAAAAAATATATACTTCCCAATGACTGAATCAAATAATAGTTTTTAAATGTGTTTAATTTATTTTTAAAATATTTTTATTGAATTTTAGAGAGAGAAACATTGATGCAAAAGTGAAACATCAATTGATGCCTCTTGCATGCCTCCTACTGGAGATGGAACCTGTAACCCAGGCATGTGCCCTGACCTGAATCGAACAGGCAACCTTTCTGTGCACAAGAGAATGCCCAACCAACCGAGCCACACCAGCTAGGGCTAAATGTAAGTTTAATTTAATTTAAATTAAATAAAAGGAGAAGTTTAAGTCCATGGTTGCACTAGCCACATTTTAAATGCTCAATCGCTGCTCTAATACTGCATTAGACGGGACAGGCTTAGACTTTCTGGAACAATAGCTAATGAACATTCCTAGAGAAGTACTACATGTCAGGGGCTGTGCTCCTTATGTAAAGGGCTGTGCTCATTATTGTAAGTCTTACCTACAACTTGTAATTGTTGGTCATGCCTACAATAACCCTGGCCTGCCCACTTTCACCCTTGCTTCCTAACATCCCTTCACCATTCAGTAATCAGCCTGATCCTTTAACAACACAAATACTAAACAAATCTTAACCATTTTCATTGACTTCCCACTCTGATTAGAATAAAATATAAAATTCCCTAAGGCGCATGTGACCTGGTCTCTGCCTACCTCTCTGACCTCACCTTGTGCCCCTTTCCCTCTGGGTTACACTATGCTACTCTGTTCCTGAAACACAATCTCTTCTCCATCTCCAGGCCCTGGTGCTGTGAACAGCTCTTCCCATGGTTTGCTCATTCTCATTCTTCAGATCTTACCTTAATATCATTTAAGCAGCTCACTCTACTATGTCACCCTGTCCATTTCCTTCGTGTCTTTTATCACATCGGTAACAATCTGGAGTATTTCTTTACTTGATTATTATAATTCCCTCTACGAGACTGTAAGAGCCACAAGGATCGAGAGCTTGTCTTTCTTCCTTTTTTTTGAAATTCCTAGAGCCTAGCACAGTGCCTGGCACACAATGAACATTCAAATATTATATAAATGGATGCCATTGTTAGGTATTATTATTACAAATTATAAGGTGGAGGCTCAGAGAGGTTAAAAGTTTTCTCCAAGGTCACACAGCTACTAGATCAGACCAAGGACATAATGCCAGGTCTAACCACAAAGTATGTTTTTTTAAAGAACAAAAGAGGTGGCAGATATGGTAACTTTAACTGCAAGAAGGAGAAGTGGCCTTTGAAGGTGATCTATATCTATACAAATGTACATGGATATACACTTGGCAGGAAAATTCAGCAGTTTTTCAGTGTCAGGCAAATGGCTCAGAGCCTGGTTAAAGATGAGGCCTTTGATGCTGGTGATGGGTAAAGGTACCATACAAATGGAGACTGACAATCTTGGAGGCAGTCATCCAAAAGACTGCCAAGGCAAGCATCCTGCACCCACCAGCCCGACTGCCCAACCCCCTTCTGCCCTCACAGACTTGGTCATTTGGATAAGAAAGGAAATTCGTGCCCCAACCACAAATGGAATGACTGAGCTAGCACATTTTTTTTTCCTCTCCTGAGACTCAACAAGTACACCAAACAATTTATTCTGAGTTAGGATACATACTTCTGACCCTCACTTTTCTTTTTTTTATTATTTTTTTTATTGTTTTAAGTATTACAAATAGTAGTACATATGACTCCTTTTTTTCCCCCATTGACCTCCCCCCGACCTCCCCTACCCCCCAGGACATGCCTTCATCTTCCCCCCCTCCCCCCCGCCCCAGTGTCTTACATCCATTGGTTGTGCTTATATGCATGCGTATGACCCTCACTTTTCTATATTAAAGGGCAATGCCCATTTTAAAGCATAAAGCATTGAGATGATGTACAAACCTTTGCAAGTTCAGGCGGTGGGCCGATTTTGGCCCAGCAGGTGGTAAGGGCAGGCGTCAGAAGGAAAAAGGGGCCAGCTGGGTGTCAAGCACAGTGCTGAATGTTTCCATCTGCGATCCCTCTCTCTGAATCCTCCCAGCCTCCCTTTGAAGGGGGAGACCATCTTTTCACTCCAGAAAGGAGATTGGTCTCTTTGTCATCCTCTCTTCAGGTCAAAGCAGAGGCAACCTGTATTTGGGGAGCTAAGTAACTTATAAATTCCTCAGCAAGCCAGGAAAAAGGGCAGCTTCCATTGCACAGAGGAAACACCCTCTCCAACAAAAACGTCCATGAGTATTTCCATAAATCCTTGGGGAAACTGATAAAAATACCTGTTCGTTTAGGGGCCATCTTTCCTGGCCAAGCTGACTACCTGTGTCTTGGATTCAAGACTGAAAGCATTCTGTAATGTGCCAAACATCATTTGAGGTTCTTTCTAAAATATAATTTAAGAAATAAGGTATTTATAGATCTTTACTTTGCTAGTTAAAACCTTCATGATGTCCACCTCAGCAGATGTCTTGGTTGAACACATATTTAATAAGAATTCACAGATATTTTAAAGGCACAGTTAGGAAGGAAACCAACTTTCCTGTCATTTGTCCAATTAGTCCTGCGTTTAGAGGTTGCAGAGAAAATGACTTGTTGATCTATGACTTTTTTTTTTTTAACCATGGTATATTGGCTCACATTTTTCTAAGACAATTGAAGCTGTATGACCCATGGTGAAAACTCATTTTATCTCCTTGTGTTCTTAAGTAGGTTCATCCAAGTGCACTTAAGATGCATTTTCCTCTTTATTATTGAATTTTGTGCTTGTTCAATCCCAATCTGGCATCAGCAATTATATGGCTGTAGCAGGACACTTATCTGGAAGTAATAGAAAAACATCAGCATCTCTGGGAAATGGGGCTAAAATGGAATAATTTAATAACACTCAACATTTGCTTAGCACTTCAGAAGCTGACCCCATGTAAGTGAATATGCATACGCTCTGCAACTGAGTGAGCTTAATGCAGATTACGTTGGTTCTCCTAGCAGCTCTGAGCTAGACAAAGCATGCACGGTACCCATTTTACAGAAGAGAAAAGCGGGGAGACTGAGAGCTGAAGGGACTTCTTCAGGATGACCTTGACAGCTAGTGGCAGAGTTTCATTTACAGCCAGAGGGGCAAAGAGATCTCCTCGCCTAGGAGGCGGTCTCATTTGTTCCAAGAGTTCCTTTAGCCACGAAACCTTTGGGCCCTTTGAAGAAAAATTGTTTTTAATATGTTTTTATTGATTTCTGAGAGAAGGGAGAGGGAGAGAGGATAGAAACAGCAATCGTTGATTGGCTGCCTCCTGCATGTCCCCTGCTGAGGAATGAGCCCGAGACCCCGGCATGTGCCCTGACTGAAAATCGAACCGTGACCTCCTGGTTCATGAGTTGATGCTCAACCACTGAGCCACACTGGCCGGGCCAGAAAATGTTTTATTTTGAGGGGCAGAGCAGGAAAGTGATTTATCTAGGATTACTTAGCAGAGTACTAGTAATAGCAGGCATTAAACTACAACCCCAGGGTTGAAAAGACCTTTCTTCAAGGCTGTTATGAAAAAAATCAATGCAATAATCTATGTAATGCTTAGCACAGAATCAAACATGCAATAGCCATCAGCGGAAACAGTGACCACACACACAGCAGACGCACAGAGACAGGACTTCCTGGAAGTCTCCTTAAAAGGGGGACAAAGTCACCTGTATGCACCTTTTGCCCTTGTCCCTTTCCTCCTCCTGCCTGGAAGAGAGACATTATGGCCACATTAGAAGGGACACAGGCCTCTCCTGACCCTACGAAGCAGCCTCACTATCTGTTCCTTAACTGCCTACATGTGAGAGAAAACAAAAAATCTTCTGACTCATCCAAACCACTGCTACTTGTATCTGCTTAAGTGCAGCCAAACTCACGCTTTGACCTACACACACCTCTTCCTGGACAGGTGACCACGCCTCTCTGAGCCTCTCATCTATAAGAGCACCATATTTAGGGTTCCTTGGCAAGGATTTGATGCCTGGAAGCGGGTTCCCTGAGTTTAAGTCAAGGTGACAGCAGGTCCTTCTAGCAGCTCTAGGGGAAGCTGCAATATGCCCTTTCCAGTGTCCAGTCCCTGGTAGAATCAAAGGATGCAATGCAGTGCCCAGCATATTAAATGCAGATGTTGTTATTGCTGTTTCAGTGCATTGCTGTTCAATATACTTTCTACCACATTGGCTCACAGCTTCAAACACCCCCCCCCCCGCCCCTCCCCAACACACACAGCCTCAAAACATGGCAACTCAGCCTGGATTAAATGCCTATCACAGAAAGGAACAGCTTATGAAAATGCTGACAGAGACAAAACACCTAATAATTAGTGGCTAACAACCAGACACATGGAAGCAATTAGGAGGTTTATATAAATCCAGGGGACTGAGGCAACTTCTCATTTATTCCTCAGATTTCCTGCATGAGCCTTGGAGATGTTATTTCTGCCACAGAGCCGACTTCACAGGGAGGATGTGGGATCAGAAGTGAGTGCAGAGGTTGTGGGAGGCTGCAAAGGACCTTCAGACTTCAAAGCCCCTCCCCTTACTTCCTGCTCCAGCGGCCACTCTGCTGTGGACTTCTGCCATCAGAGCTGGGGACCCATGGGGTGGTGGGGGGTGGGGTGGTGGTGGTGCAGGCATGTGTAAGCCTATGGGCCTAAGAAGGGGTCAAAGGGTAAAGAGGGAGTGGAGGTTCCTCAAGACACATCTGGCTTACAGTCCGGTCACAGGATGGAGCTATTTCCCCACAGGCCCTTTTCCTTCCCTTAGCACTGACAGACTGGGGGACCACTTGGCAGCTAGTGCCTGCGAAGTAGGCTTCCTGGGGGACTCTCACACTCAGGGCGGGGCTGCTTCTTTACATGTACTGGGCAGGCTACAATTGGTCACCCCTTTCAATCAATATCCTCTTATCATCATCTTTTATTTTTTTTATTTTTTTCACTTTTTTAAAATTTTTTATTTTTTTCTTAATTAAATCTTTATTGTTCAGATTATTACAGGTGTTCCACTTTTTTTTCCCCCATAGCTCCCCTCCACCTGATTCCCCACCCCACCCCATGCCCTTACCCCCCGCCACTGTCTTCATCCATAGGAGTAAGATTTTTGTCCAATCTCTTCCCGCACCCCTCACACTTGCTTCC
Organism: Corynorhinus townsendii; assembly: GCA_026230045.1. Taxonomy (NCBI): domain Eukaryota; kingdom Metazoa; phylum Chordata; class Mammalia; order Chiroptera; family Vespertilionidae; genus Corynorhinus; species Corynorhinus townsendii. Next base: position 158,264,956 of record JAPDVU010000006.1, on the reverse strand, counting down.
CCTGAGAATCGTCAGTCCACTCCCTTTCTATGTCCCTGATTCTGTTATATTCACCAGTCCATTCTGTTCTTCAGATTTTTTATTCACTTGATTTTTAGATTCACTTGTTGGTAGGTATGTATTTGATGTCATTTTGTTGTTCATAATTTTTATCTTTACCTTTTTCTTCTTCTTCTTCTTCTTAAAGAATACCCTTCAGCATTTCATGTAATCCTGGTTTGGTGGAAATGAACTCCTTTAGCTTTTCCTTGTCTGTGAAGCTCTTTATCTGACCTTCAACTCTGAATGATAGTTTTGCTGGGTAGAGTAATCTTGGTTGTAGGTTCTTGCTGTTTATCACTTTGAATATTTCTTGCCACTCCCTTCTGGCCTGCATAGTTTCTGTTGAGAAATCAGCTGACAGTCGTATGGGTACTCCCTTGTAGGTAATTAACTGTTTTTCTCTTGCTGCTTTTAATATTCTCTCTTTGTCTTTTGCCCTTGGCATTTTAATTATGATGTGTCTTGGTGTGGTCCTCTTTGGATTCCTCTTGTATGGGGTTCTGTGTGCTTCCTGAACTTGTAAGTCTATTTCTTTCACCAGGTAGGGAAAGTTTTCTGTCATTATTTCTTCTAATAGGTTTTCAATATTTTGCTCTCTCCCTTCTTCTGGCACCCCAAAAATTCGGATGTTGTTTCGCTTAAAGTTGTCCCAGAGGCTCCTTACATTATCTTCATATTTTTGGATTCTTTTTTCTTTTTGTTTTTCTGGTTGGATGTTTTTTGTTTCCACATATTTCAGATCTTTGGTTTGATTCTTGGGGTATGTTGATCTACAGTTGAGTTTCTGTATATTCTTTATTTCAGACAGTGTATGCTTCATTTCTGACTGATCCTTTTCCATTTTTTTGGCATTCTCATTAAGGTCCTTGAAGGTCTCATTAAGCTCCTCAGAAGTGTCATCAAGTTTCTCGGCGGTTTTTAGAAGATTCTTGAGTAACCTTATAAATGTGATTCTGAACTCTATGTCATCCAGTAGTTTGCTTTCCTCTGTTTCTTTCATTCGTGACATGTTTCTTTGTTTCTGCATTTTGGCTGCTTCCCTGTGTTGATGGAGTGGCTTTGTGTGGTAGGTGACCAATAGGGGGCAGTAGCTCAGCCTCCCCAATCACCTGATGTGGATGCTCTTGGTACACCCCTTTGTGGGCTGAGTGCAAAGTCTTGGTGTAGTTAAGCCTGAATTACTGTTGGTACGCTGGGAGGAATTGACCTCCAGGCCAATTAGCTGTGAGCACTCCCTGTGTCTATAATGGAAGAAGTGCTGCGCTGAAGACACGCTTATGGGGCAGGACTTGTTTCAGTGGGGCTTTGGTGCTCACTGAGTCTGCCTCTTGAATGTGTCACTTATGGATGTGAGGAGTTGAAATCTGGTGTCTCACACTGACCACTAGGTACACTGGCTTCTGGATCTCCAATGGGGTGCAGGTCAGCTACTGTCTGAGGCCACTCAGCAGGAGCTACAGTGAGAGCTGCAGTTTTCTCCTTTTTGCTTGGGGTTTGGAGGTTTTGGAGCTGTCTGACCCGGGCTGCAAGTTTTCTAGGTTAAGCTGCGATAGGGCAGGCTTTCTTATGCTAATTGAGCTGCTTGGAGCTTGGGTGGGTTTGTAGGTTGTGTGGGGCGGGTCTCAGGGTGTCACTAGGTTAGGGCGTGGCAAACAGCAATGGCTGCTAGTAAGCCGGCTCTGTGTCCCCGACCGTGTCCTGGAGTCCTGTGCCCCAGTGCAGTAAACAATTATTCCTGCGCGCAGCTCTGCAAGCAAGCCACTCTCACTGGCAGACAGTCCAGCTTCTCCCCGTAGGAGTTTGGGTCCCCCGCGTCTCCCCAGAGACTGGATTTCAGAGTAATCGGGGGCTTGTCTCCGTTCAGGTTGAAAAAAGCAACTCACCCAGTCGCCCGCCGCCAGCCGGGATCACGCACCTCCGTACCTCAGCTTTTCAGCGCTTGTGCATGTCTCAATGCTCTTTTCTCTTTCCTTCTAGTTGTAGAACTTCCACTCAGCCAGCTTTCCCGTGGTTCTGGGTGATAGACGTTTTGTCTTTTAGTTGCAGTTTAAATTGTTGTAGGAGGCAGCAGTTTAGGTGTTTACCTACGCCGCCATCTTGGATTCCTCTCCTTATCATCATCTTTTAAAATAACACCACTGACAAACTTCAGGTGGAAGAATAGGACTGACTTGGAACCTATCACCACTCCCCAGATATGACATTAACAACAGTGTGCTGTGTGTCCTTCCAGGAGATTTCCATACCCTGTCTGTTACGGACTGAACTGTGTCTCCCCCCAAAATCGTGTGTTAAAACCCTAACTCCCAATGTGACTGTGTTTGGAAATCAAACCTATGAGGACTAATGAGGGCTAAAGGAGATTATAAGGGTGGGTCCCTAATCTAATAGGTCTGATTCCTTTATAAGAAGAGGAAGAGTCCTAGCTGGTGTGGCTCAGTGGATAGAGCGTCAGCCTGTGGACTGAGGGCTCCCAGGTTCACTTCTGGTCAGGGGCACATGCTTGGGTTGTGGGCTCGATCCCCAGTAGGGGGCATGCAGGAAGCAGCCAATCAATGCTTCTCTCTCATTGATGTTTCAACCTCTCTCTCCCTCTCCCTTCCTCTCTGAAATAAAAAATATATATATATTAAAAAAATAAAAACAAACAAGAAGAAGAGGAAGAGGCTCCAGGGATACACACTTACAGAGAAAAGGTCACGTGAGGACACAGTGAGAAGGCGGCCACCTGCAAGCCAAGGAAAGAGGCCCGGTAGCAACCAACTCAGCTGACATCTTGGTCGTAAGACTTCCAGAACTGTGAGAAAATACATTTCTGTTCTCTAAGCCACCCAGCCTGTGATATTTTGTTGTGGCAGCCTGGCTTAACATGCTGACTTAATTATATAAATACATGATTAATATGCTTAATTATATAAGTACATGAGCAGGACCATTTCTCAAAATACTACATTGTGCTTAACCTCTTTCTCTTTTGCAGTCAGCTTTTGCAATTCCTTAGCTCAGGGGTGGCTAATGTGCCCCCTTCTGTCCATCCCTGCCCCTGCTGGGGAATGCTGAGGAGTCACAGCAGATCCCCAATCACCCTCAGGGTCAGCTCGAAAGGCCTTGGGCCAGAAGCCAGCTCCTGTCTCCTTAGCTCTAATTTCCAAACTGTAGGCCCCTCGGGCCCACTCCCCTTGCTCCATTAAGGTGACACAGCGACAGGGTGGGGGTGAATAGGGGCTAATACAATCTGAGTTCTTAGCCAGAACTTTCCCACAGCCTGTATTTCTCAAGGTTTAATGGGTTACAGTTTCTAAGAAGTAACAGCAGTAATTGAAGAGTATACTTCAGTCATTAACATATTCACATCGTGATTTTTGCTATTTCTGTGGTCTTCTATTATTGACATAAATCTTAAAATATTTTAATCCTTTTCCACTTAATAAGATGTATATTAAAATTTTATGTCATCCGCATAATACCAGAGCCACTTGCTCTAAAGAGAAGTTCTCGGGGACTCGTCCCCCTCCCCACGTGGGAGTCCGTTCTGTGGGACTCTTTCCCTCCCCACGGGGGCGTCTGTGCTGTGATTCTTTCCCCCTCCCCACGGGGGAGTCTGTGCTGTGATTCTTTCCCCCTCCCCACGGGGGAGTCTGTGCTGTGATTCTTTCCTTCCCCACGGGGGAGTCTGTACTTGTTCTTCAATAAATTACCGCCTTCGCTATACCAAAAAAAAAAGGAGTTCTCAGTAAAAGTAAATATAATGAAAGCAGGGTTATTAAATTTGAGCTCTGAGCCTAGTTGAAGGCAGGACCCTCCACCAGCAAAAACATGACAACCCGCTTTATTGCGGTAGTCTGAAACAGAGCCCGCAATATCGCTAAGGTATGCCTCTATTAAAAATGTTTTAAATCTTGTCTCTTCCGATAAAATTGGTGCTCGAGGAGGTGCCCACATTTATCCTATCGCTCTGTGGAGTCCCTGGCCCAGCTCTGGATAGCCCAGGTAGGAAAATGCAACCTGAATTTCATCTTCCCCACTAGTCCCAACGCTCTCCAGGGAAGGGCCTCCGAGGTAGGCTCACCTCTCTGACCCAGGGGAGGAGGTGGGTAAAGCCATTCCTCAGTGTGAGATGCACTTTCTGCCTCTTGGATTTGTCTCCTCCTGAAGAGAGGGAGGGCCAGTGATGCAGAGACCCTCAGCATTGAAAAGGACTGTGAGTATGGGGTCTCACCACCTGTGGGGGCTGAGGCCTGCTGAGATATGTATTCGTTCCCTATTGTCCCTGAAACAAATCACTACAAACTTAGAGGCATAAACAGCACAAATGCCCTCTCGGACAGTTCTGGAGGCTGGGAGCCTGAAAGCAGGTTCCCCGAGTTCACGTCAGGGTGACAGCAGTCCTTCTGGCAGCTCTAGGGGGCATCTGTTTCCTCGTCCCCCTTTCCACATCTTTATTTTTATTTTTGTAAACATGGAACAGATCACGAATTTGTGTGTGTGTCATCCTTGCCCAAGGGTCATGCTACTCTTCTCTGCACCTTTCCAGTCAGCCATGCAGCATCTTCAAATGCTTTTCTTTCCAGCCTTCTGGGTCTGTTGTCACTTATCACCTTTTGGCTGTCTCTGCCTCGGCTTGTGTCCCTCTTGTTAGAATGACACTGTGATTACGTCATGTCCACTGGGATAACCCGGGATAATCTGCTCATCTCTAACTAGATCTTTCATTTGATCACATGTGCAAAGTCCTCTTTGCCAGAGAAGATAACATTTTCAAGTCCAGGGATTAGGAGGTGGACATTTTTGGAGGCCATTATTCAGCCTATTACAGACCGTAGTAAATTTCATGGAAGGTCCAAGAGGAGAAGTAACCTGTCTGTTTGGTCACCACTTACTACCAATGGCTTGCCCGTTGCTGGGCACATAGTCCCCAGATCAAAAAACAGTAGTTCGACTCATGAAAGCTGTACGGCCCTCTTCCTTCTGCCTACTGTTTAGGAGGTTCCCAGACCCCCGGAAGCCAACACACAACTCCAAGTTAAGTTTTCTTAATCCAGATTCCTAGAATGTCTGGCTGCAGCGGAAACACCAAGAGGGGGTTCCGAGGAAGTGGACAGAGCAGCGCAAGCTGGATTGCAAAGCAACTTGGCTCCTAGTCGCCTAGGCGCGACGGACAGCAGGTGGCGCCTGGGTCCGCCTTAAGGCCGAGTTTGCCCCGCTCGGAGCACCTGCTCAGGGAAGGGCGCGTGGAGCGGCCTCGGTCACTGCAGTGTCTAAAGACTGTTTCCCAGTCTCTGCACGTACCGAGGGAGGACGCCACGCTCCGGGAGGCGAGGAGCAGCTCCGAGAGGCTGCGTCTTCCTTGCTGCGAGCAGCTGGAGACGCCGCCGTGGCGCCGGCCCGCTGAGCCCCCGGGAGAGACCCGCGCACCCTGGTGCGCACTGCCCCCCGCCGGGGACCCGCGATCAGAGCTTCTGGCGGTGGAAGAAAACAAACTGAACACCAAATATGTACAAGCCTGCAAAAGGAGGAAACTGAAACCTCCCGGCGTGGTTTAAAAGGCACGAAAGCAACTGCTGCTTGATTTCTGGGAACAGGCTCCCTGAGCTGTTTACAACGCTCGCCCCGGGGGAGGGAGGAAGCAGCTTTTCCATCTCAGTGTTGAGCCAAGTGGGTCCCTGTAGGGGATCTCGAGGGGGAGTAAAACGTGGTCCTTTTCCTGAGGGGTGCATGCTCAAGCACAGTGATCTAAGGACCACCTGGAATCAGCAGGGAAGGTAGGAGGCCGCCTCAACCCTGCATGCTGCAGCAGAGGCTTCCTCACCAATCCTGCTCTGCAAGAGCCTCGTGGTGCACGGGAGTGGGGGTGGGGGTGGGGGAGGGGGGAGGAGGGGGGAGAGCTGGAGCTGCATTAGCTGTATGCACTGGCCCTCTCCACACCTGGCTGAGTCAGCACGCACATACAGGAAGCATCTCAGTACTGAGTCACCTTTCAGATGGGGATCCATGGGACCTTGGAGTAGTGCCACTGGATGGTTTTTTGTGCTGTTCATTCATGTTCTATCCCAGCCCCCACCACGTTCCCTTCATTCAAGCAGGCAGCAAGCAGGCTTTGTGCTTCAAAGTTTCAGGTGAGATGTGAGCAGAGGCGATTCAGACGTTGCAAGGTTTCCTGGCTTTTGTTTTCTAAAGTCCCAGACCAGCGAGAGGGCAGAGTTGGGGTGGGTGAGGGAGGAGAAGGGCCCTTGAAGAAACAAGAAGGTGAAAAGAGCTTCCTTCCATATACAGAGATTTATCCAGGCTAGGAGTGTGCAGAGCAAGGTCGGTCAGCTCTTTGATTCAAATCCTTGCCTCTTCCACCTGGAAGCCATATCGTCTTGGACTGTTAAACTTTTCTAAGCCTAAAAATAAGACAATAGTAATGCCTACCTCATTAATGTGCCCTAACATTATGACTTTAGTCCCAAGGTTCTGAGATATTGATCCTTGTTATGGGCTGATTTGTGTCGTGCCCCCCCCCCTCCCCAATTCATATGTTGAAGTCCTAGATCCCAGTACTTCAGAAGGTGATTCTATTTGGAGCCAGGGTCTTTGAGGAGGTAGGTGGTGTAAAATGAGGGCTTTAGGGTGGGCCCTAATCCAATATGATTACTGTCCTCATAAGAGGACATCTAGACACAGACACACACAGGAAAGAGTATGAGGTCACCCGCTGAAGACATCCATCTATCAGCCAAGGAAAGAGGCCTCAGAAGAAATCAACTCTGCCGACACCTTGATCTGGGACTTGGAGCCTCAACTGTGAAAAAACAAGTTACTGTTGTTTAAGCCATCAGTCCACAGATGCTCTAGCAAACGAATACAACACTAAATAAACTTTGGAGGTCCTCAAGGTTGACCAGCAGAAAGCTGCCTGTCCTACTTTAAAATACTTTTAGGGTTAAAAAAGAAGGAAATCCTGCCATTTGCAACAACGTGGATGAACCTGGAGGGCATTATACCAAGTGAAATAAGCCAGATGCAGAAAGACAAATACCCCATGACCCCACTTACATGTGGAATCTAAAAACATTGACTCATAGAAGCAGAGAGTAGAATGGTGGGTGCCAGGGGCAGAGGGAGGGGAAAAAAGGGAAGTGCTGTCAAAGGTACAAAGTGTCCATCATGTGGGACAAAGAGGTTCTGGAGACCTAACACAGCATGGTGACGATGGTTAACAGCACTGGATGGCAAACTTGAAATTTGCTGAGAGAGCAGATCTTAAACATTCTCACCACAAAAAAGGTAACTGTGGGAGGTGATGGATATGATAATTGGTTTGAGTGTGGCAGCCCCATTTCACAATGTATATCAAAACATCACATTGTAACCTTAAATACATACAATTTTTATTTATCCATGGCACCTCAGTAAAGCTGGGGGGAAACAATGAAACCACAAAGCATATCCTTTCTGGCCCGATTTTCTGTTTTTTTCCTATCATGCCCTCTGTCTACTTTGCAACTCAAGGCCAGTAGGTGCCAGACCTCAAATTTTGCCCCGCGTTTCACCAGCTCTGTCGAGAGAGAATGAACACTTGTTGGGTACCAGTTAGGTACTGGGGTAACGGTTATGAAAGTGAATTCCAGGGTCCAACCAAGTAGAAATCCTAAGTCTTCCCTTTGTTCCTAGTTACCTGTTATAGATAACAAACTCGTAACTTTTACTAAATTTCATGTTTACTCTTAGTTTAGGTCGATCACCTCTTTGAGTAGTATGTTTCTTCACACTGTAGGACACAAAATTCTTATACTGTCATAAGCTTGTGTCTTTTTTCTTCAAGGTAGACCCTGAGTCCTAAAACACTGGAATTTGATTAAAAAAAAACACACAAAAAAACCACCAAATTTATTTTGTCTTTTTATTCAGATTTTCTAAACTTTTGATATCAAAGTAAATAATTGCATAATACACACATCTGCTAATAGCTACTGTTTGTCAGATGTTATCCAAGTGACTGGCATGGTGTTTAACCCTCATGATTTTATTTGACCCTCCAAATGTCCCTATTAAGTGGGTACTATTATTATTCTTATTAGTTAAGGAAAGTAAGGTTTAGACCCAGGTCATGAGTTGCCCAAAGTCACACAGCTACTAAATGGTAGAGGTGGGATGTGAGCCCAGATCTGGAGGGTTAACACCTTCCTGAACCACTCACCTCTTTGATTGGCAGATGGGTTGTTGTGCCTCAGTGACAACAAATGACTCAGCCGTGCTTAGGTGGCCGAGAGAATAAAGTAGGGCTGCCTTGCTGCCAACTAGAGGTCAGAGTAGAGAGGACCTGTTTGCCCCAAGGGCTCTTGATGAACTGTGGGCCCTCCTGGGCCTGACCACGGGGGAGGGGGGGGGGGAGGGCGGGGGGGGGGGGGAAGGCGATGGCCTGGAGAGGTCAGTGTAATGCAGGGTCTGGCTGGGGGTAGATCAGGAACCCAGCACTTTTTGGGGATGCGAGCCACTGCCTGGTAAACCTCCCTTCTGGAAAGAGGCAGGAGGCTGCCACTGCCTCCCTCTGCTGCCTGTGTGGCCTCCAAATACCAGTAATGCGTGAGGTCATCAGAACTGAGCGGCTCAGGAAATGCCTTTGGTGCCTGTGGCTTCAGATATCTGAGGTCCAAATTATAACTTGCATCTGCCCAGTGATTTACCGCTCAGTGTTTATACCACTATGATCTCATTGACTCCTTTTGGCGTCCTGGTGGACTGTGATGGTCATATCCATTTGCCAGATGGGGAAACTGACCAGAAGAGGCAAGGTGAGTGCTCAAGGTCACAAAGAGTGCCAACTTGAACCCAGGCCCCACTGATTCCCAGTCCTATTCACTTGCACTAGACCAGTAGTTTTCAAACTGCACTGTGGAGTTCTAGGGTGCTTGGGTGGGCCAGAGGCAAGGGTTGAGGAGGAGGTGGAGAAAGAAGAGAAAGAAGTGGCCCACTTCACTCAGGGCCACACCTGTATCAGGATTCAGTGTAAGGCTGGTTTGAAAGATTTGTGTTGCTAACAAAATATTTTCAGAGGACTACCCAAACTTTTTCTTCCCTGGGAATTGGATTCAGGCTCCTCTTTCTCTACAGGGGCAAGAAGAGACCTGCTTCCTGTTGGATGATGCACTCAACTCCAAGATGGCAACACACGGAACTGTAAAAGGTCCAGTTTAGTGTGATGTGGTCACGTTATTCATCTTAGTCTCCCCCTCTGCAAAGACGAGGGCTTGGCCTACATAATTCTGAAAATTCAGTTTGGCTTAAATAACCTGGGGATCTGGGCTATCAGGCTCAGTTAATCAGATCTTAAACTGGGGTGAGTCACCTGAAATCACATGAAAATCTTGTAAATTTTTTTTGTATGTGAATTTTTCTGTAAGTATATGTATAGTTTTCATCAGAGTCTTAAAGCAGACTGTGATACAGAACCTCTAGCTTCCCAGGACTTCTTTTTCTTTTTCTTTTTTTTTGGCAGAACTGCTGGGAAATCTTCTTTTTGGGAGAAGGGAGTGTTCAAGTAGTAAGAATGATATGAGAAAGCTATTTGCAGAAAGGAAACAAGGGCAACATGTAAAGATAGGCAGAGCTAAAAAATGGGAGCTAGATAAAAGAGTAAAGAGTAAGAGGCTGTAAGTTAAGTTTTGTTTAAGCCCCTAGATCCAGTCATGCCTGATCCAGCCACCCCTCACTTCTTTTCAGCTACATGAACAGCAGTCTCTCCTCTTAAAGCATTTTCTACTTCAGTCGCCTATAGAATACAAGATAGATTTAGACCCAAGACAGATTTACTATTATTGTCAGAGGCCCTTGCCATTTGAAAAAATCAGGAGGCTCCACTTACTAGTAGAAAAAGGAAAGCAGTGAGAAAAAGGGATTGAGGTGGGAATGGATATTCCTCTCATGTTTTTTTTTTTTTTTAATTTCAGGTAAGAAAAATGCTCCCTATCCTTTATTCTTTTAGCAAACTGGAGGCTTTTAGAAGTAGGAAAGACCTTGGAATCAATCCCATCATTACACAGGTGGAAACGGAGACCTGGAGCGGGGATGTGACTCTCTGGAGGTCAGACAGTAATAGGCCTGATGCCAGAACTGAGGTTACCTTCTCTGAGGTTCCATCCACCTGTGTGGCTCTCCTCAGTGTTTCTTTCCCAGCAGCCAGCCAGCTAGAAGAGTTTAGGAGGGATCTTGTGCCCATGTGTGTTGCTTGGCCACATGGATCCATATCTTACCCAGAAAATTCTGCAGTCTGTATTTTTTTCAGGTTCTGTGGGCACAGGCAAACAATGGAGTGTTTGGCGTAGGGTTGCTGGGAGGAGGTGAAGGAAACCAGCCCATTTCTCTGCCTGTCCCATCCCTCCCAGGTGACAGACCCTAGGGTCCTGCCTAGGATTGGGGTCCTAGAGGTCAGGGCCAGGCCAGACATTGCCCAGTGCAGCCCACAGCTGGAGGATTTAGATATTGCTGAGTCAAAAGCAGACAAGCAGGATTTATGGGACAAGTCCAAGAGGTCACTTGCAGCCACAGGGTCAGATCTGTTTAGCTCTGCGGGGCAGTAATGGCAAAGGCAGAAATGGATTCCAGGGGCCCTCACAACTATTCCCCACAGCATGGCCGGAGGGGCTGGGACACACCAGCCCCTGCCACCCCCCCACCCCCATCACAAATTACTCACAGCCGCACAGAGAAATGATCTTTAATGTCCGACTTTGTTTCCAACTCCGCCAAAGTGCCAAAGTGCCAGCGTTCAGTGTAGTACAAAGAGGGGCTGAGAGGTACGAAGTCACGAGACAAACAAGGCTCCCACTGCCTCCTGGGCGCGCACTCGCTCTGCTCCCCCTCCCCCCCCGCACACACATGCAGACCGCACGTACACACGCACAGACACACTCACAGACACACGCACGTGTACCCACAGTTAAATACATGTACAGAGGGACTCATTTATATATATATACACAGAGAGAGAGGCGTAATCCCGGCCGGCGTCGGGTCCCCCAGGCTCTCGGCATGCTCGGCCCAGCTCTGCGCTGTACCTGGCACCCATGCCCCTGCCAGAAAAGCAGCTGCCCCTCTCCCCACCCCCCTCCCCCCGTTTCCCCTTGGGCCCGGCTCTCCCGGGAGCCGACTTTCCCCTCCCCTCCGCCCCTCCCCCCAACCAGGATTTCCTTCCCAGGGGAAGGGAGCCGCGCGCGCGGGGCCCTACAACGGCCCGGGCGCCAGGGGCATGTTGGTTTTGAAGCCGGGCTGCCCGTTGGCCACGTCGGCCGCGGCCTCGCAGCCCCCGCTGCTGGCGTCCCCTTCGGTCACGGGGCTCTCGGGCTCGGCCAGGAGCTTGAAGGTGAAGAGCGAGCCCGAGTCGCGGCGGCTGCAGTGGCCCGGGGGCTCGGGCAGGCTCAGGAGCGCGCCGGGCGCCTTCCACTCGGGGTAGGCGCACAGCTCGACGGGCGGCGGCGCGCCCCCGCGGCCCAGGTAGCCCGGGCTGGGCGAGGCCGAGGGCAGGGTCCGCTGGCTGCCGCTCAGGCAGCTGCCGCCGTCGTCCAGCGAGTCCTTGCGCGACTGCGAGCGCTCCAGCGAGCAGCCCCGCGTCCACGGCCGGTAGGTGTAGGCGCAGTTGCCCAGGCGGCGGCGGCGGCGGCGGCGCCGGCGGGCGCGGCACTGGCAGCCGAGGATGCGCAGGAAGGCGCGCTTGAACTCCTTGCTGGAGCACGGGTAGATGATGGGGTTGAGGCAGCTGTTGAAGTAGCCCAGCCAGAACACCACCTTGAACACGGTGTCGGGGGGCTTCAGGGTGGAGAACAGGGAGCCTGCAGGGGGAGGGGCGGGGGGCACAGGCAGAAAGACAGACAGCGGTTTGTGAGTAGTCAGACCCTCCACGGGCTCCACCTGAGCATCACCCACCGCAGGATCCTCCCTCTGGAATGCTCGCCTTTCTGTCTCAAAAGGAATGAATGCTACGTTCACATTTAGGGCCAATATCGAAAACGCCCCCTTGGCCCATGAAAGCTCTCCTGCTCTAGCTGAACAACATCTAAGCTCCTATATCTCTAGATTTCCTAGGGCAGCGCTCACCAGTTTCTACTAAAATGATACTAGTCACCCACAATTGCACGCTTCTTTTGGGTCAGAGGCACTGTGCTGGGCCTTTTACTTGTATTGTTTTATCCATCACAAAACACCATGAAGTAGACGCTCATTTATTTCCATGGCAAATATGAGATACATTACAGACCTTCCTGAGAAAGGTAAAACTTGAAAGGCAAAAGAAGACAATGAAAAGGAAGATTTTTTTGACCCAGGGATGAAGGAAAATGACCCAGCTCCTCAAAAAGATAAACTACAAGAAAAGGGTGGGAGCAGATACTTACAATGTCTAATAAGACAGGTTAAGGGCTGATATTTACAAGAAAAGGATGGCATTCCCAGTAGAAACACGGACAAAGAAAATGAACAGGAGATGTACAAAATCGGAAACCTGAGGGTTAACGATCACATGACAAGAAGTTCAAAACATTAGGTAGTCAAATAGATTAAAACGAAAACCATAAAGAAATATAATTAATATCTGTTAGGCTAGCAAAAATTAGGAAGATGGACAGCACCAAGTGTAGGCAGGGCTGTGGGGACGTGGGGAGCCTTCTGCCTGGCTGGTGGGGGCAGAGGCTGTGGAGACTGGAGAAGACTCTAACACCATGTGGTCCAATTAAGTCTACACACACCTCCTAACCTAGCAGCTCTGCTCTAGGGCATAGATCTCAAAGAATTTTTACATACGTCCATAAGGGCCACGTATGAACATGCTCAGTGTTGTTGGTGGTGACAGGGAGCTGGAGAAAACCTGGGTGTCCCTCACAAGGATTTATGGAACAGCAGAGTGAGGTAGATGCACAGCATGGAGATTGTGTAGAACGTCGAGGCCCTGGTTGACAAGTCCATATCACAATATGGAAAGGTCTTAAGTGCATTGTTCTTTGTGAAAAAACAGGGAGGAAACAATGAGATTTATAACAATACTATTTAAGTAACATGCCAAACAACCACACACATTTTGCAAAATTACTTTCAAATGAAGAAAATACATATTAAACACAAAATGAATGACTAAAGGTGGAGGCAGAGGGAAATGGAAACGAGGAATGGGAATGAAAGGAAGTAAATCAATAAAATAAGAATGATGCCCAACACAGACCTATGATGATGAGATGGTTGAATCCCTTTGAATGTGAAGTCCCACAACATTTTATGTTTATATTAAGTTAAAAACAATTTCCATTTTAAACACAGGGCAACTGAGGCTTGGAGAGGTTAAATAATTTGCTCCAGGTCACACAGCATGTTTGTAATATAGCTGGAATTTTAAACTAAATTCTGTTGGAATACAAAATACGTTGTGTGTACTTTTTAAAAAGTGCTACTAATAATAACCTTTTGTGGAAAATGAGAAACTGTAAGACAGCAAAAAGAAAAAATATTTTAAAAGTGTACATAACCTCTCAATGCTGAGAAACCACATTTTGGTGCATGCACTTTCAGATTTTTTATATGTAAACTAAAGGCCCGGTACACGAAAATTCGTGCACTGGAGGGGGTCCCTCAGCCTGGCCTGCACCCTCTCGCAGTCCAGGAGCCTCAGGGGATGTCCGACTGAGGGCTTAAGCCTGCTCCCCGCAGGAAGTGAGCCTAAGCCACAGTCTGGCTTCCCCCTGTGGGAGGTGACCAGGTGGGCGGATCAGGGGATAGTGCCGGCTGGTGAGCCCCCCCATTACCTCTCCGCTGCCCACTGGTTGCTACCCCCCCCCCCCATCACTGTCCCCTCCCTCTGCCTGCTGGCACTCGCCTTGGCTGGCCTGGCACCACCTGCTTACTGGCCCCGTCCCCTGCCAACTGGTTGTTCAGCCGTTCAGTCGATTTGCATATTACGCTTTTATTATATAGGATATTTTTTAAAAATGGGGTTATATTTTATAGGAAATGTTGTAACTTCAATCTGTGTCTCTATCCATGCCACTCTGCCTTTTATACAGTGACTTTTGTATTCCTGTCTTATCTCCTCTATTAGACTGTGAGCTTGCCAAGGGCCTGGTCAGCAGGATCCCCTGTGAATCCATTTGTTGAACAGAGAGCACGAACCTCTAGAATATATGAATGGGAGGGGCTTCAGCAATCATGTCCAAACTCCTTGTTTTGGAGATGGGGACACCAAAACCCAAAGAGTGGCTGAAGATTCCACAGGTAGGTGGTGGCAAAAATGTCACAAAGATTCCTAGCTTTGATTTTGGGTTGCACTTGAGTCCTCCCCTCTTTCTCCCCCGCATGCACTACACCTTCTTATTATTTGAGGTTTAACCAACCTGTTGTCACAAGGAGCAGTCTGCTTAGCAACCCAGGGATGGTGGCTGGGGGGAGAGGGCTGGGCTCCTGGTGCAGGGCGTAGTCAGAGAGGGGTTCCACTTGGGAAGAGGACTACCCATCTGCGATGCTAATTAGGTACACTGACCACTTTTTCTCAACTCAGGGGGAGCTGTGGGAGTGGACTACATTCTGGGTTAGCTTTAGGGGAGGTAGATGAGGTCTGATTTGTGACAAGGCTTGTACCATTAGGTTTTCATCTCACCACTCCAGATACTTCTTTGGATTGAGACACTGCACAGAAGGCCCCTGCTAAAATGCAAATATAGCTGTTCTTTTCCCTCAGCAGATTTAGGCAGTGTCCCCATTGGGTGGAGCACAGGGTTTGGGAACTCGAAGACCTGGTTTTGAATCCCTCCTTTTTGTGTGTTGGCTGTTTGACTTCAGAAAAGTTATTGGGCCCTTTCAGACTCCATTTTCTCATCCATAAAATGGGGACAAATATCTGTTTCATAGCGTAGTTTGAATAGATGAAAACATCTATGACACAGGGCCTGGCATCTTGAAAATAATACTAATAAATGGTGGCCATTTTCCAAATACACTTTATATCCTGGCCTAGTCATCACCCTCCTGCGGAATTCTGCTCCTCACCTACCTCAGATTGACTTCTTTATTCTCTGCCCCACAGAAGAACATCGGCAACCAGATCTTATTCTCTTTTTATTATTATTAGTCATAAATGTTGTTATGCAATCCCAGGGCTGGCCGAGTCCTTGTTCATCACCAGACGTTAAATTCCTGCTGGGCAGGAACCACATCTTTATTTCCTTTTTTTTTCTTTTCAGATTTTTATTCCAAAATGATACATAAAGGGATGAATAGGTAGGGGGCAGAGAATTTTTAGGGCCACAAAACTACTCCATATGACACTATAATGGTGGATACATGTCATTGTACATTTGTCCAAACCCATTAAATGTACAACAGCAAGAGTGAACCCTAATGTAAAGTGTGGACTTGGGGTGACAGTGATGTGTCAATGTAGGCTCATCAACTGTAACAAATGAACCCTCCAGTGAGGGATGTTGATAATGGGGGAGGCTGTACTCATGTGGCTGCAGGGAGTATATGGGAAGTCTCTGTACCTTCTTGACAATTTGGGTGTGAACCTGAAATTGCTCCTAAAAATAAAGCCCATTAAGAGAACCTTACTTAAACTAAAAAAGGAACACATGCTGAATTTTAAAAGATTACACATTGCAAAAACACTTTAGAATATAGAGTTCAAGTAGAGGGGACCAGAGTTACCAGTAATAGTGTGGTTTTTATCCTCTTAGGATATTTTTTAAAATGGAGTCATACACATACTTTTCCCCAAATTGCTTTCTTTGCTTAGAATACGTATAAGACACTTTCCCAAGGCAGGACATAATGGTGCTACACCACTCCCCCACCTGCTACCTCCTGTTGAATTACAGCCTATTGTCTGGATACATAGTAGTTTACCTAACCCTTTCCTAATGATAGCCAAATTGGTGATTTCCAATTTTTAGCTGTTACAAACTGCAGTCACGAAAAGCCTCTTGCATTTTGATTTCTGCACGTTTGAGTGTTTCTACAGAATGAATTCCTAACAGAGGAATCACTGGGCCAGTTCCACATTCAAGCAAAAGCACTGACAGCCAGCAGACTGCCTTCGGAACTGGTGGGTGGCAGCGGTTTACTCTTGCATCGGCTGTGTATGAGTACCAGGGCCTGCTACCCGAGTCACCTCTGCATTAACACAACCAAATGATGATTATTTTTGTAAATCACGGTGGTGGAAACCTGCTTCCAGGAAGCCTGTGTATGAGACCTCTGTTTGGGGACTCGATGTATCATTTGGGTAAGCCGCTTTCCCTTTCCAGGCCTCAGTGTCCTTCCTTTGGGTGAGTGGTTTGATCTGGGTCCTCTCTGGCCTTAGAATCAGTCTGTGAAGTCTGAGATGGAGGCCCTGTCCATCCCTGCAGGGGTGTGTCAGTTTCTCTAGACTCACCACACAGGGGCAGTGCAGGTCAGGGACCGGAGCAGCTGGTGCCTGGGATTCCTTGCATATTTCCGCCCCTTTACTCCTCCCTCTCCCCCTAGCAGCATAGTAGTTACTGGGAATAGGGGCCCTGTTTGCCACACTGGCTCACCCTGGTGGGAGCCAAAAACTCTAGTTAATTGAGAAAGGGGCTGAGCCTCTTTGGCACGAAAGAGGATGGGTGGCGGGGATCTTTTCCGCTGGGCATCCAAACAGACCTCAGGGGAGTAAATATCAACAGGAACTGGGGTTTCTGGAAGCCTGCTCTCTGCTGGAAGTCAGAGCTGTGCCGGCTCTGTGACAGGGCCACAAACGCACTATGCTTGTCCCCGAGCCTGGCTCCACTTCTCTTGCTTATGACATGGTCCAGGGCTCCCTGCCCTGTGTCTTAGAATCATGGCTTCACAGAAGCTCTGTGAGGATAGGTGACTTGCTCAAGGGCCATCAGCTGGTAAGTGGCAGAATGACCATCAGAACCTGTTTAAGTCGTTCATTTGGTTCCACAAACACTTACTGGAGCATTGGGGTTAGTGGTTAAGGTTCTGTTCAGAAGTCACAGGGAGGCAGATCTGGCTTCCCAGTTGTGTGGCTTTGGAGAAGCCACATGATCTGGTGTGGCTCTGTTTCCTGGAAAATAGGGAGGGCGATAGTTCTGGGCATGGATGAGATGAGCTTATTAGGCTTGGTTAGTGCCGGGCATGTTGACAGCGCTCCAGTGCAGCTATTCTGACTGCTTCGAACACAACTACTATCACTACTGCCAACACTGCCGTCCCTGCCAGTATTACTGCTACAGAGATGGGGAAGGAGGCAAAGAGGTTGAGATCTGTGCTGACCACGTATTGGGACCCTTACTTCACTGCTCTTTATTTAAAAACATATTTTTATTGATTTCAGAGAGGAAGGGAGAGGGAGAGACAGAAACATCAATGACGAGAGAGAACCTTGGGTCAGCTGCTTCCTGCATGTCCCCTACTGTGGATAGAGCCTGCAACCTGGGCATGCGCCCTGACCAAAAATGGAACTGTGACCTTCTGGTCCATAGGTCAACATTCAACCACTGACCCACACCAGCCACGCATGCTCTTTTCAATATAGGCCCAAGGATGGGTCCCACCCAGGTGGTTCTTGAACCAGCTGGAATTGAATGTGACTTTCACCCATTTTTCTGGGGGAGGATCCACAGCTGTCACCAGGGGCTTGAAGGAGTCAGCAACCCTAGAATGGTTAGGCTTCACTCATCTCAAGTCTATGGTTTCCAAGCATCAGTCTCTCTACCCCTGGACCTTAGAATTTTTCTGCCTTTCTTTAAGTCAGCTCACTTTTTAAAAAAATTAATCCTCACCCAAGGGTATTTTTTTCCATTGATTTTTAGAGAGAATGGAAGGGAGAGAGGGAGGGGCGGGACAGAGAAATATCTATCTATCTATCTATCTATCTATCTATCTATCTATCTGGAGGGTAAGAGGGAAGGAGAGAGAGAGACACATACACACACATAGGTTGGTTGGCTCTCGCACATGCCCAAACTGGGGCCAGGGATTGAACCCACAACCCTTCAATCTGTGAGCTGACACTCTAACCACTGAGCACACTGGCCAGGGCTGAGTCAGCTCACTTTTGGTATCTAAATTTAAAAAATATTTAAGGAAGCTTTTATCACTATTTAAAAACCTGTATTGTTTGCTATAAATAGAATGTCATGGTAGAGAAAAATGAGATTACCCCAGACAGTGATGGGTCCAAGGTCTGCTCTTTTTCAGAAAGGGAGATTAGCTAAGGTTGAAGGGTGTTGAAGACTTGCTGCTCTAAACTGAGAGGAATTCCTCTTTGAGGAGCCTGAGGATTGAAAGAGAAGTGAACCTGGAATACCGTTCTTACTGGCACATAGTAGGGGGTCAAATAAGTAATTGCTCAATGACTGACTGACTGAATATGTAATTCACAGACTCTTGTGCCACGTCTGGCTGTCATTTCAAGTTATTCTGCACATCACTCAACTCTGTACTGAACCTGAGTAGCAGTGTAGTCCTGGGAAACTAGCCGGAGGCAGCCATGGCTCCTATTTTGATGCCTCCCGTAGCTTCTTACTGAGGCTTTTAAAGCAGATCAAACGAGACAACACTTCTGCAAGGGCCTGGAGGGGTTGGAAGCTGGACACCTGAATGGGACGAGGAGGAGGAGGAGTTTGAGGGGGATGGATAAAGCCGAAAGCAGATGGCGCACTTGGGCCTTGCCTGCTTTAAGGCGATTTAGAGGGATTGCGAAGTTCAAGGATCAAAGGCTAAGGCTGAGCGGGATTGGCACAGGGAGAAGCATTTCTTGGCTGGACGCGGTCCCAACAAGTCATCCTTAAGGTGCCATTCATCACATCTGAACAGGGAACACAAGGTCTCTGTGACCCTCCCCTCTTCAACACCATAGGGCATGTTCGTGGGATAGTAGCTCCCATTTAACAAGCTTACTCCGTGTCAGCCACTGGGCTAAATGCTTAATAACCATCATTTCCCAGTCGTTCCTTCAACAGTCACTGTTCCCAAGGCAGCCTGGCATGACAGTGCCTTGCTTTAGGGGGCGCCATTCTACACTGTAGTCTCCGCACTGTAGCCTACTACAGCACTCCTTGGTGACTGTGTCCAACCTGCATGTGTCTGCCGGAGGCCATCACTATTAGACTGGTGTGTGTGTGTGTGTGTGTGTGTGTGTGTGTGTAGGGGATGTGGGGAGGAGAATGGAAGGTAACCTGCTCAAGGTCACGGAGCTAGTTAGTGGGTGATAGAGTTAGAATTTGTTAGCATGGGCAGCCTCTTAATCACTATTGATACAGCTCATGGGAAAGTACAGTTTGTATGCTGACATGTATAAAGGCTGGAAGGACATACATGGAAGGAAACCAACAATTTTATCCTTGGGTAAATTATGGGGTAATTTTCCTTCTATGTGGTTTTCAGTGTTTTTCTGAATTTTTCTCCATAAACATGAATTACTTTTTTAATTGGTAAAAATCCACTGAATATTATTTAAAAAATAGTCCTGGCCAGTGTGGCTCAGTTGATTGGGCATCATCCATGCACAGAAAGGTTGCCAGTTTGATTCCTGATCAGGGCACATGACCTGGTTGTGAGCTGGATCCCCAATAGGAGGGGGCATACAGAAGGCAGCTGATGGATGTTTCTCTCTCTTTCCCTTTCCATTTCTCTCTCTCTAAAATTAATAGCAATATTAAAAAAACAAAACAACCCAAAACAAAAGATACTTAAAAAAAAAAGATACCATGTTTATTGGGGTCCTTATCATGTATTAGCTAACTTTTAAGTTCAGTTTCATGTAATTACCGTAACAGCACTATGAGCAAAGTGGATTATCCCTACTGCAAAGGATGAAGACGAAACAGAGACACAGGTGGAGGGCCACACTGCCCAAGGTTGTGTGTAGGCAAGAGAGGGTTTGAAATGAGATCTTTTATTGTTAAACTCAGCAGCCTCCTCTGTTAGTTTCTACTGTGCCTATGAAGCCCTTACTATGGGGCAGAAAGGGGGCCCTTTTAATTCTTCATGTATACCTACATCCATGGGCCTTTATTAAACACTGGGTGCAGGAATGACCGATGGAAGGGCTTAGAGACTGTAGTGAGGCATGAGGACCTAATGCATCATTTATCTGGTCCACACAGGGTTGGGTGGTTTGTAACATCCCTGTGGACTTTGACATTCTGGGACTCTAGGCTTATAAACTTGACTTATTTCATAGTCAGCATCAGATAAGCCAATGACTGCAGCGCAGCCAGTGGGTGGTGAAACTGTTTGATCAGCTTGTAAATAGAGTGGAACTCCTTTGCAATGTCTCTCTCTCTCTCTCTCTTTTTAAAAAATACGTTATTATTGATTTTGAGAGAGAGAGAGAGAGAGAGAGAGAGAGAGAGAGAGAGAGAGAGAAAGGGAGAGGGATATAGAAACATTGATTTTAAAGAGAAACATCGCCCCCCCCCACCCCCCAGCCACCCAACAGGGGATCAAACCTGCAACCCAGGCATGTGCCCTGACCAGGAATCAAATCGGTGACCTTTTGGTACAGTGACCACACTCAACGAACTGAGCCACACTGGCCAGGGCCCATGTTTCTCTTCTTAGGAGCACTGGCTATATCTGCAGCCAAGCCAAGCCTCCCAGTTGGGCTCAATAAAAACTCCAAAAAATAAATAAATAAATAAATAAATAAAAATAGTTGCTGATTCTTTCAGCACCAGCTTTATAAGGGTGGGGGAGGGGGTGGTGTTCCTTGGATTTGGAAATTCCTTTCAAGGTTTGAATCAGATCATAAAACTGTCCAACAGATACAATATTTTTGGGGCCAACAGGTCCAAGTGAAGTTTTAAAGGAAATGCTGAAAACAATAAGAATCACCAGAGGCACCATTTACAGTGAACTAGGAACCAGTTATTAGGCGCTATGTCTACAACCTTTGCTCACACCGTCCTTCCAGCAGCCTTGCTCTATTGTGTCTCATTGCACAGACAGGACATTGAGGTTTAGGAGACAAAGCCACATGTCTAGTAAGTGGGAGAGCTAGGACTCAAATCCAGCTCTGAAGTCTGCTTCATTGTTTAGTATTAAGAAAAAAGAAGCTTCTATTTACTTCCTTAAGCATCAGGTAATTTCTCCCTCAACTGGGAACAATCTCTCTCTTTGCTGAATTGTCACAGCACTTTATCTCCTTCTGCCTTGAATTACAGTTGCTTAGGGCTATGCCGCATGTCCCCTGATTAGACTATGAACTTCTAGGAAAGAGAATTCATGTCTGATTTCTCTCTCTCTCCCAGGACCTAGTACAGAGACTGACACAGGACAGGCACGCAGCCAACCTGCGTTACATGAATAACAGTGGGGGAAAAGAACTGAAATATGTTCTCCCCTGGCTACTCAGAGTGAGCTCCCTGCAGAAGCAGCATGGATACCACCTGGGTGTTTATTAAAAATGCTGAATCTCTGTGATCCAGTAACTCAGAATCTGCCTTTTAACAGGATTCCAAAGTGAGAAGCATGGCCTTAGCCCACATTTCAATTTTCCTTTCAAAATTATTTTTCTGGGTATCTTGGGATTCATGGATGAGCAAAGGCTGGGCTGAGAGCCACTTCACCATGGGACCGACTGACCCCCTTGCCTCCAACACTCCAGCGGCTCCTAGAGTTTATAGGATAAAGTTCAAACTGCTTAGGCTGGAATTTAAGACCTGCTCAACTTGGCTGCAATGGCCCGATTCTTCGCAACATGAGTTCACTTTCTGGCTCCTTTCCCTTTATTCACGCTGTCCACTGGTGTGAGAAGCCTTTCCTTTCCCCTCCTCCTCTCTACCCTTTCCAGGCCTGGCTCAAATGCCTTCTTCCCATAACCACAGCCCACGATGCACAGCTTCCTCTGAAGCATGAAAGCCAGGAGGA
The DNA here is from genome assembly GCA_026230045.1 of Corynorhinus townsendii. NCBI lineage: Eukaryota > Metazoa > Chordata > Mammalia > Chiroptera > Vespertilionidae > Corynorhinus > Corynorhinus townsendii. Next base: position 158,243,056 of record JAPDVU010000006.1, on the reverse strand, counting down.
AGCGATGTGCAGGCTTCAAAGACCTGCCAAAATCCAGGTGACCCGCACACCTTACCTAATGTAATTCTCAATTCCCTGTTTACAGATGTGGAAACGGAGTCTCTGAATGTACAGAACTCATCCAATGTCACACAGCTATTAAATGGTAGAGCTGGGATTCAAACCCAAATATGCCTAGTCCCAAACCTGGGCAGTTTCCACAGCAAACAATATGTCTAGAGGCCAAGAATTTTGAATCACTGTACCCCAGTGGTTCTTTTTTTTTTTTAAAGACTTTTAAAAAAAATTTTATTGAGTTTTTACAGAGATGAAGGGAGAGGGATAGACAGTTAGAAACATCGATGAGAGAGAAACACTGATCAGCTGCCTCCTGCACACCCCCTATTGGGGATGTGCCCGCAACCAAGATACATGCCCTTGACTGGAATCGAACTCGGGACCCTTCAGTCCACAGACCAACGCTCTATCCACTGAGCCAAACCAGTCAGGGCCCCAGTGGTTCTTTACTTAACAATACTTATTATGCAAATAATTTAGCATCATATAATTTCAGGGTCTCACAAACCTGCTGAATCCCATCCATGGTACACCCATGAGGTGCACAGTCACCAGATTAAGGGTCTCTGTTGTTCTCTCCACAGATTTCTATCATAACAGCTATTGGACTGATTCAGATTCTATTTCCCTTGTTTACAAGTTCTTTGAGGCTAGGGTTGATCTTACTTGTCTTGGTTTGTCTAGCACCTAATGCAGAGCTTGGCTTATAGTGAAGGTGTGAAAAGATTTGTTGAGCACATGACCTCCTCTTCATTTGTTGTGTGCATAGTAGGTGCTGAATAAATGGTTGTGGAGTGACCTCTTACTTGTACTTTTTCCTCCTCTTACTTATTTATTTAAAGTGTGACACAAGCCAACGCCCAGTGTGGCTCCCATCGCCTTCCTGAAAGCTTTCCTTACTGCTCCAGGCCTCTTCTCCTTTATTTCCCATAAAAACAGAGTCCGCAGCAGATGGGTTAACACAAAAGGTTACTGTTAAGGGATATGATGCTTGACTTTTTAGGCAGACAGCATCAACTCTCCTTAAGGATGGGGTCTGGCTTTGCTAGCATGGCTCAGTGATTGACCATCGACCTATGAACCAGGAGGTCACAGTTCGATTCTTGGTCAGGGCGCACGCCCGGATTGTGGGCTAGATCCCCGGTGTGGGGCATGCAGGAGGCAGTGATCAATGATTCTCTCTCATCATTGATGTTTCTATCTCTCTCCCTCTCCCTTCCTCTCTGAAATCAATAAAAATATAAATTAAAATTAAAGATGTGGTCTGTGTCCTATATTTCTAGCACAGGGCTGAGCATATGGTCAGTGTCATCAATTACTTGCTGATGGATTGACCCATTCCGTCTTCCAGAAGGGAAGCTACCTCCCAGCGGAGGCCCAGAGTTGAGAGCAGATGGGTTGGAGTGGTGTCTGTAGCACTTAAGGGTCCATCTTTGATGCCAAACGGAGAGTGTTCCATGCCTTGACCTCACAGAAAATAGCAATTTCCTTGTAGAACGCTCTCAGAAATTGAGCATTGGTGGGACCTCCGTGAAGGAAGCTATAACACTTCATAAAGGGGCATAAAAGAAGATATGCATAAAGGAGAGACTTGGCCTGCTTAGTACAGGAAGTCTCTACCCAAGATGACTTCAGTTTTTCCCAAACTAATTTGGAAATTGAAGACAACCTCATTAAAATTCCAACAGGAGGTGGTTTATTATAATTACTTACTTGGAAGGGGGGAACCTAAATGATCCAAAGTCAAGTATATGGAAGAATATGGAATATGAAAGAATAATCATGAAAAAAAAACCCAGCAAGGTCAATTAAAATAAATAAGAGGAGTGGTGGAGGTGGTATTAAGAAGATGGGTCGATCCACCCTTACAGATATTAAAACCTATTATAAAATCACAGTAACTAAAAAAATACTAGAGCAGGAAGTGCAAGAAGAGGCAGATAGATCAATGAAATTATACAGTTTGTAAAGACAACCATATATCCACTAGAGGCCTGGTGCATGAAATTCGTGCACGGGGAGGGGGTGTCTCTCAGCCCAGCCTGCACGCTCTCCAATCTGGGACCTCTTGAAGGATGTCTGACTGCCCTTTTAGGCCTGATCCCAGTAGGATGGGGCCTAAAAGGGCAGTCGGACATCCCTCTCACAATCCAGGACTGCTGGCTCTCAACTGCTCACCTGCTTGCCTTCCTGATTGCCCCTAACCGCTTCTGCCTGCCAGCCTGATCACCCCCCTAACCACTCCCCTGCCAGCCTTATTGATGCCTAACTGCTCCCCTGCCAGCCTGTTTGCCCCTAACTACACTCCCCTGCAGGCCTGGTCACCCCTAACTGCCCTCCCCTGAAGGCCTGGTCCCCCCCAACTTCCCTCCTCTGCCAGCCTGGTCACCCCTAACTGTCCTTCCCTGCAGGCTTGATCACCCCCAACTGCCCTCCTTTGCAGGCCTGGTCCCTCCCAACTGCCCTCCCCTGCAGGCCTGATTGCCCACAATTGCCCTCCCTTGCAGACCTGGTCTCTCCCAAATGCCCTACCCTGCTGGCCATCTTGTGGCGGCCATCTTGTGTCCACATGGGGGCAGCCATCTTGTTTGTTGGAGTGATGATCAATTTGCATATTATTCTTTTATTAGATAGGATTAGATAGGATAGAGGCCTGTTGCATGGGTGGGGGCCAACTGGTTTGCCCTGAAGGGTGTCCTGGATCAGGGTAGGGGTTCCCTTGGGGCGTGGGGCGGCCTGGGCGAGGGGCCTGTGGTGGTTTGCAGGTTGGCCACGACCCCCGGTGACCCAAGTGGAGGCCCTGGGATCTGGGGTTTATTTATCTTGTATAATTAAAACTTTGTAGCTTTGAGCAGAGCCAAGCCTCCTGCTTGCTCCGTAGCTGCAGCCATTTTTGTTGGGATTTATTTATCTTCTATAATTGAAACTTTGTAGCCTTAAGCGAAGGCCAAGGCAGGCCAGGGCAGGCGGAAGCTTGGCTTCCTCCATTGCCGGGGAAACCCAAGCCTCCTGCTCTCTCTATGGCCGCAACCATCTTGGTTGGGTTAATTTGCACACTCGGTTCTGACTGGCTGGTGGGCGTGGCTTGTGGGTGTAGTGGAGGTATGGTCAATTTGCATATTACTCTTTTATTAGATAGGATGAGAATTTTATATGCCATTTCAATGTTTGTGGGAAAGAAGAGATTATTCTATCAACACTGTTGGACCAACAGGCTAGCCCAAGTATGTCAAACTCAAGGCCTGCGGGCCGCATGCCTCATTTATTTGGCCCATGTTAGCCTTTGATATGGTTGGGCTAGTCTTCTAGAAAAAAATAAAGGAGTTCTATTTTATTTCTTATATCAAAATAAGCCCATATGGATCCAAGGTTTTGAGCATAAAAATTATTAAAATATTAGAAGGTCTGAGTGAATATTTTTATTATTTTGAAATAGGAAATACCCTTTTAAGCATGACAGAAGCTTAGGGTCTGTAAAGAGAAGTATTGGTGAGTTTTCCCGGACATTTCTGTAAATCACAAACTTCCAAAGCAAAGCTAAAAGAAGAACTGAGAGAAATATTTGTAATTTAAACAACAGTAAAAGGAATAATATTTCTAATACACAAAGCTCTGTTTCAAATCAAGAAGAAACACAACTTAATACAAAACAAAGCAAATAATATGGATAAGCAAAGAAGTACAATGAACAGCCAATGAATGAATAAAAACACAATAAAATTCTTTCAGAAAATAAATAATGCCAATTAGAAAGTGGCAAAATATTACGGATCTATTCGTTTGGGAGATCTTAAAAAAACTGCTTGAGATGCTAAAAAACTAAAATGAGAATACCCAGATATTGGAATTAGAAGGTAGCATAAAGGTTTATTAACTTAATGGGGGGAAATCATAACCAAAGTGAAGTGGGGTGCAGTAGGGGTGGTCCTACAGTGGCTAGGGAAAGGCCTGTGTGATACCGAGGAATTGAGAAGGAACTGGCCCGGCAGAGAGGGTGCAGGGGAGGTCTTCTAGGCAGAAGATCAGAATGTGCAAAGAGCTCTGTGCGTGAAAGAACTCCGTGTGTTCCTCGGAGTGAGGGAAGTCAAAGTATGCAGGAGAGATGGGGAAAATGGCAAAATAAAATGAAACCTAAACACATTTCATGTGCTGAATTTGGCAAAGGTGTGGGAAAACAGATTTTCATCCATTCTGGGTAGGGGCATACATTTTGGGTAGAAAATTGGTTTTACCTAATAAAATGAAAATGTGCACAGCTTTGATCTACGTACCTTCACACCCGGGAATTTATCCTACAGCAGCACTCTTAAAAGGGAGCAAAGATAAAAACACAAGGAACTGCAGTGAGGTTCCCCCCAGATGGGAAATAGCCTAAATTCCAGCATAGGGGATTGTGAAACAAACCACGCAGCGCTCACACAATGAAACACCACCCGTACCTCTCTTACAACAGTAAGCTGTTCCACCTGGGATGATGGTCCATGACAGAATTAAGTAAAAAAAAAAAAGCAAATTTCAGGAGAGAATGACATGCACCACATAGTAGTTATCGCTGAGGGATGGCTTCATGACAAGATTTCCACTTTGTATTTGAAATTCTTTTTGCAATGGACAATCACTGCTTTTGGAGAGAGAGAGAGAGAAAGAGAGAGAGAGAGAGAGAGAGAGAGAGAGAGAGAGAGAGAGAGAGAGAGATGCTGAGAACATAGGAAGAAAAGAACCATATAGGCTAGAGGCTAGTAGCTGGTCGATCTTTAAGCCCGATCACCACCTTCCCATCTTCCCGGGCCCCCATTTCCTCATGTATGAGACAAAGGGGCATTAGCCACTAGGCCGCCCTCTTTCTCAGACTGTAAGCTTTGTATTCATCCCATTAGAGAGGTGGAACGGGAATTAGGGAGACATACAAATGCACCTGCAGCCAGAGCGCCTTTGAGCCCAGATCTGGAACAAACATCACACGTCACTTGATCTTGCCTTCTGAGGCAGCAGATGAACCTGCGGCTGGCCGAGAGGCCGGGTGTCTTTGGATGAAAGGCTCCACGAGGGAGCGGGGACAATTGCTGGCCTTGGCGAATGAGAAGCTACAACGCCTGGACTGGGCCACTTAGCCGGTTCGGCTCCGCGCAGTGCCTTTGATCCCCTCTCCCAGCAGCGGTCCACAGACTTCCCTGACTCATCCCTCTGTTCTGTCCTTTGGCTGGTGGCAATCAAAACGTTGCCCTACATCCAAGCTGGTTGGCCAGGTTCCGTTTGGCCTGGGACCCCCGGACAGCTCTGCGCCTTCTTTTCACTTCTCCGGCCTCAGCTGGACATACTCCTACCTGAGGGGGCCACACCTGGGCTCATGCCCTCCTTATCACGCACAGCCCTCAAAGTTTCTGGACCACAGTGTGAGAGATGCCAGCCGGCTCTCTAGGGTGTCTTGTCTTCTCACCAGAGCCCTCTCCTGCCTGTCTGAACCCCGAGAGCCAGGCGCGTGGCTGGTATCTTGAATCCCGTTTAATGAAATGATTCATCTGTGCTGTTGCATACGTGCTGCTCTGCAGGTTTTTGCAAAGTGGGACTTCCTCCTGCTTCTCAGCGCAGGCCCACGGCATGCCATAAAACGACCCTGAAGTGTCTGCCTTGCTCCCAGCTCCGAGGCTCCTCACCCGCGGAGATGGGCTGGGGGCAGAGCTGGCCGGGCTGGCTGTGGCCACAGGACAATGTTCCACATCCCTGCCTGTGCCGTTTATACATGTGTAGCTCCCACATCAGCTGGGGGCCTTCCTGCCCTTGAAAGCGAGGTGAGATTATCCTTAGTGTCCCTTTCCGTAACCCCGGGGAGTCCAGAGCCCTCGGTGGAGTCTGTAGAGGGGGGCAGGGGACCCCCTTCATTCCTGCCCCTCCTCCGGCTTCAGTCCCTGGACAGCCCGCTTGCTCCTAGCACCTGTGGCCATGAACCCTCCTCTCCCTTTCCGGTATCAGGTCCGCTCCTCCCAGGTTGCTCCAGCGTTCCAAATTCTTACTATGTGTGTGTGTGTTTAAAATTTTTATTTAAGGTCAATATTTCTGTTCTCCCTGTGGTAGCCTTGGCATCAGCCTTGTTGAGGGCTGCGGGGAGGAGATGGGTTCGGTGGTGATGGGGGAGATGGGTTTCACTTTCCACCTTCAGCTCTAATTAAGATATTTTCCCAAAGAAAAGCTAGATTTTCAGAAAATGTCCATTTTATGGATGAAAAAATTAATTAAGGAAATTGCTTCGAGATTACTTAGTGTGGGAGTCAGGATTCAATTCCTGGCCTGACCCCAGAGCAAGAGCTGTTTCCGCCAGCCCAATGCTGATTCCCACAGACTGACAACCTGCTACATCCCTGGAACATTCTGTGTGCAGTGCCTAGAAGAAAACCAGGGCCAGCTGCTTACTCGTTCGGATGGAGCGAGGTGCGTGGGAGACAGCTGAGGAAGGGAACGCTATTTGACTTCGCTGCTTTCAGAGAACATCCCTGCAAAAATGATTCTATCTTCATACATTTTGAGGAGACAGAAGGTGGACAGGCAGGGATAGCACCCCATCCCCTTGGTGGGTGAGGGTGCAATGGGGCAAGTGGGTTCAGAGAGCTAGTAGCTTATTTAGTTCTTTGGAGAGGAGGCCTGACTCCCTACAGTGTCCTAATCACAAGGGAGCATGCACGCTGACTCTCACAATAGTTAGAAATGGACCCAGTCTTTCTACAGACACAGACGACAGTGTGGTGATGGCCACAGGGAAGGGGGGAGGGCGCTGCGTGGAGGGGGGCTAAAGGGGAGGAAACGGGGACCTCTGTGATAGTGTAAACAATAAAAGTAAATAGGAAGAAACATAAGCTAAAATGACGGAAAAGACAATCTTGATGGCGTTTTCAAAGAAAACGTAGAGATCTGAATTTAACAACAATGACGGTGACAACGTTAACAATAGCAGTTGCCATCTACTGAGAGCTTGTAGGTGGCAAGTGCTGTCCCTAACTCCTAACATGCGTGGTCTCACTTAGTACCCAAAGCAATGAATTCTATGTGGGCGATACAGTGACTGTCCCCATTTTACAGACATTGAAACTGAGGCTTAGAGGAGAAGCCATTTGCTCAGAGTCACAGAGCTATCAAGTAGTAGAGTCTTATCAGAACCCCAAGCTCCCCCCTGCACATCTTCTGCTGTTTTGACCTTGTGAGGAGGGGCCACCCAGAAACCAAGGCCTAAAAGAACCTTGTAAAAAGTGGAGCAAATTTCACAGGGGAGTGCAGGGTATGGTGGGCGGGGGGGGGGGGGTGGGGGGGTGCGGGTGGGAGAGGGGAAGAAGAGCTGGGCTTGGGTGTGAATATACTTTTCAGATGATTCATCTTCCCAGCCAACTCCGGAGGAACTGTAATTATTTAGAATTGAAAAGTCATCCTTCTGCCATCTCCTGGCCTTGTGAAAGTCAGTCCTGGACACGTGAGAAGGCAGAGTGGCGGGGCGGGGGGGAGAGGAGGGGGGTGGGAGAAGGAATGTTTAACAGAAATTCTTCCATCATCTGCAGACAGGCAATGCCAAGAACAAAAGTGAGAGGATAGGGCAAAAGGTAAGTTTTCATAGAATGGAGAAAAACAGAGTGAAAAAGATAAATTTAAGCCAGGAAATAAAAGGACAGGACAGCCCCTTTCCCATCACCACTCCTCCCTGTGCTCCCGGAAAGGATGTGGTTAGTTGTATGCAAAAGGAGACCCTTATAAAGGTGGCCCTGGATGGGTGGGGAGGCCAGGGCCACTTAGGTTCCAGCCAGGGAGCTGCCGCATGCATCCTGTGTGTTTCCCCGGTGGTCTGGCAATTCACTCGAGTGTGCTAATTGCTCTGTGCACCTCCTTCCTTTGCAGGCTGGGATATTATGTTCCACCCCCATTCTGAAGTGTCACTGAGCCTCGGTGGATCATTATGAAAAACGGCCCCATTACTTTCGGAAGCATGTGCTCACGCCAAGGAGGGCTCCCAGAAAAACCTGCCAGGCATAGCAGCAGATGGACAGGCAAGGCTCTGGCTCTGGCTCTGGTGCGTCCTTCCCCCGCTGTCCTAATCCAGGGCTTGTAACAGGAGGGTGTGGGTAGGATTGGTGGAGGCTTGACTGATCTGGGACGAGGCTTTCCAAATCGCACAGGAGCAGGATGCAAGGGGAGATCATAGAAAACGCCAGAGTGTGAAGGAGTGCGTTTGGCAGGAGGACCCCAGACTTGTTCTTTAGAGGCTGGTCAAGTGCACAAATGGAGGCAGGTCAGTGCTGGCCCGTCCATCTGCTCTTGCCGGGTTGGGAGGGGACAGCACGACCTAAGGTACTTCCTCCCCACACAGCAAATGCACCATTATAGTGCATGCTCATTTTATTTCAGTCTCTTCTGAGCTGGCTCCTTACATTCCAGGATTGTTTGAAAGAACAATCTGGTCAAACCAGCATTGTACTGGGTTTATCAGTCCTGCTTTTAGTTTTAGATTCAATGTTGTTGATGTGTCAATCCTTCAGCAAGCACAGGAGTACTTAATGGTGTCTGTGAAGCCCTGAGAAATAAAGGGTCATTTGATGTGCATTTTCTGTGTAGCTGCTTCATAGCTTCCATCAGATTCTCAAAGGGGCCCAGGTACAAAAAAAAAAAAAAAGGCTAAGAACATTCATTGAAAGAAAATCAATGTTTCGATTGGGAACCGGGCTGCATGCATGCTCTAAAGAGTGTGAATAAGCTATGAGGTCTGGGCTTCCTTTCGCTAATGAATAATAAAAATTAATAGTGCTCCATGTTGGTGATGATGTAAGTGAATGGGTTGGGAGTCATACCTTGATTGTGGGAGTATAAACTGGGATGCTTTCGGAAGTACTATGACTCAGAGACCTTACCTTGAAATTACAATTCTAAGATTTTGTCTTAATGGCTAAGGGCACTGGCTCTGGAGTCATTATTTATGTCACTGTGGGCAAGTTACTTAAGCTCTCTAGGCCTCAGTTTCCTCAACTGTAAAATGGAGGTAATATTATTTATCCATAGGATTTGGAGGGGGGGTGTTAAACTAGATAATACATGTTAAGCACTTAGTACAGTGCCTGAGATACAATACATACTAAATAAATGTTCACTATGATTAAATATAAAAGTTTTGCTGCCACATGACTTATCATAACTAAAAATTGGAAACAACCCCAAATATCTACCCAACATCAGTGATTGGTTTAATGATCCATACGACTCAACCATTAAAGATCAAATTAGTTAATGTGATTAGTTAAAATGTTCATAAATTATCAAAAGACAGCATAGTATGTATGATACCGTCACATAGGAAAATGGTTGAAGAAATAAGCATTTAATATTTCAGTGGTTATGTTTGAGGGATGGCTTTTCCTTTTTGATTTTCTGTATCTTCATATTTTCTACAATGGGTGAATATAACTTGTAGCAATAAGACAAAACTAACCCAAAAAAAGTTACTTTTTAAAAAAAGGATGACTAATCTGAGTTGAGAAACACTGTGTGGCTTTGAGTAATCATATCTGTAAAGGTCCCTCCCTTCATGTCCAAAATGAAAGCTGTACCTTCTCTCCTTCTTGAGATAAAGGGAAACTCAAAGGAAAGAGCGAGGGTGAAAGTGTTTTGCGAAGGTGTGGTACGTGGCAGGCACAGGAAAGCAGGGTCTCTTAACCTCAGGAGATTGTGTTGCAGGAGGACCACAGGGGCCCAGCTATCCGGATGTGGGAAACCTGCCTCGAGCCCTGGGCTAACGTCCTGCTGGGATTGACTCTGGGGACCTTGGTATGGATGGAGGATGAAAGGTACAGCGACTTTCAGCTACAAAAATTGTTCTGCAGTCGGGACCCCAGGTTTAATCTCTGTGAAATTGATGGGCGAGTGTGGCCATGCTTACTAATGAGACAGCGGCGATGTAATTGATCAAATCAATTCCCTTCGTGACGCAAAGCCAAGGAACCCAGAGACAGCGTGGGCTTGGAAGAGCTTCCAGAGCGCGGGGAACACGAACCGCTCCCCCAGAGATGTTAACATGGCTAATCTAGATTGCCGTGCTAATTGCTGGCTCTTTCCTCAGTAACCGATGACATGGTGGCTCCCGTGTCCTTCACGTGGCCAGACTCTGGGTCGGGTGATTTAAATTGTGCTCATTCACTTCTTTCCTGGATTTATAGCAAGCATGAAACCTCATCCAGGCTCACAGAGCCCTTGCTTGCTGGAAGGAAGCAGAGTTCTAGCCGGGTGCCCTATTTCATGTATGAATAGCCTTACTGTTCATTTGAAAGTCATTGTATTAAAAAAGAATGGAGAAGGGAAACCATTAGAAGAAATGCGGCCTATTGCAGCAGCCAAATGTGGAGGCCAACATTTTCAACGTACTGAGTCTAGATCAAGGAAGACACACACGAGAGAGGCTGCTGTCGTTGAGGGAAACCAGCAGGGGAGACGGGAGCAGACCGTGCTGGTTCCAAGCTCAGCGCTGGTCACTTGGGAGCCCTGAGAACGTGGGCCAATTATTTTCCCTTTCTGAGCCTTGGATTGCGTATCCGTCCAATGGAGAGATTGCTACCACCATTGAAGGGTGGTCAAGATTAAATAAGAGAACATACGGAAACACCTCGCTCAGGGCCCGGGACACAACAAACGCTCAGTGAATATTAGTTCTCTGCCAGCGTCTTGTCCCCTGAACAAAGCCCTGAAATCACGTTGTCTTTCTGTGACACTGGATTTCTAGACTATACTTCCAGACGAAGGCGATTGGTGGTCCTTCCAGGATTTGCACCATATGTCAAGTTTGAAAAAGCATAGTCAACATTATTCTATAACCTTTAATGCAAGGACCCTGTTGTTTTCGTTATACGCATCGCAGAATGCAAAGCTTGACTCTTCCTGGCTGGTGGTATAAGAGAACCTCTGATTGCAGAGGGCATGTGACGTTCAGTGTAGAAAAAGGGGTCACGGGTTAAGCCAGACTGAACAAAATGATTTACAGAATGTCACTCTGGCAAAACACACTTGGAAGCCGAGACTGACCGGAAGGGGACATGAGGGATGCTTTGGGGATGTGGGTAATCTTTTCTTTCCTGTTCCAGGGGCTGCTTACAGGGATGTGTTCACTTTGTGGGAACAGATAGGGCCTTACCCTTATGATAGGTGCACTTTTCTGAATGGATGTCAGGTTTTAACGAAAAGTTTGAAGAAAAGTAAGTGGCACACACTTGGCACATGCACACATTCAGTATGATGGGACAAGGCCTGCGGATGTCTCCTGTCAACTTCCTCAGGAAGGTAGAGAATTCTCCATAAACCCTAGGTCATACTTTTCCCTGAATGGCCCAGATTTTTAAAGGTAAGACGAGAGTGCAACCCCAGCCCCCCCATCACCTGTCTCCTGGATCACTGCTACAGCCTCCTGAGTGGCCTACCTGACTCCTCTCACGAGCCTCTACAATCCATTCCCTGTTTATCCACAGAGGTCTTTAAAGAATGTAAATCAGATGATATTATTTCCCTTTCTAAAGCCCTCCAGTGACTTTGTATCCCATTTAGTGAAGTCTCTAAGCTCTTTATCCTGACCTACAAGGCTGCACAAAAGGTCCATGCTATCGTTCTACCTGACATCATCTGTCACCTTGCTTCAAGCCAGCACTCCACCAGCCATTCTTCCTGCTCGACCAGGCCAAGCACATCCCTATACTGGGCCCTCCGTGTTCACTGTTTTGCTGCCTGAAATGCTTTTACCCCAGGTCCCTGCATGGCTGGCTCATTCTAGTCACTCAAGCTTCTGCCTGTGGTCTTAAGGACCCCTTCCCTCTCAACGTTCTTGTGCTTTTCCATGATCTTCCCCACCCCATCCCTCTCCTGCACACCACCTCCTTTTATTTCTGCTACTAGAGGCCCAGAGCACGAATTCATGCATGGGGTGGGGGGTCCCTCGGCCTGGCTGGCGATTGAGGCCTATTGGGGGACTGACCAGCTGGGGGAAGGGGCCCGGGAGGTGGCCAGCTGGCCCCCCGATTGGGGCCTATTTGGGGGCTGGCTGGGAGGGGGGAGGGACAGTGGGAGGTTGGCCGGCCAGGGGGAGGGGTCGCGGGAGGTTGGCTGGCCACAGGAGGTTGGCCATGGGAGCACACTGACCACCAGGGGTAGATCCTGTGTTGAGCATCTTCCCCCTGGTGGTCAGTGTGTATCATAGCGACTGGTTGACCAGTCATTCCAGTTGGTTAGTTCTGTCACTTAGGCTTTTATATATATAGACTAGAAGCCCGATGCACGAAGATTCATGCTAGAATGGGCCTTCCTTTCCCTGGCTGCTGGCACCACCTTTCCACTCTGGCCCAGCCCCAGAGCTGCCTCTTTCCGCTCCAGCCAGCCTTCCCACCCTGCCCAGAGGCTCTGAGAGACCAGGGGTGGGGCAGAACGCTTGCATTATTGCCATGGTGAAGACACAAGTGTCCTGCCCACCCCAGTGGCTCGGCACATGTGTATGCAAATTAACCGCCATCTTTGTTGGGTTAATTTGCATATCACTCCTGATTGGCTGGTGGGCGTAGCGGAGGTATGGTCAATTTACATGTTTGTCTATTATTAGGTAAGACTAGAGGCCCAGTGCATGAAATTTGTGCTTGGGGGGGGGGCCCTCAGCCCAGCCTGCACCCTCTCCAATCTGGGACCCCTCAGGGGATGTCGGACTGCTGGTTTAGGCCTGATAGTATACACATACTATTTGTTCCTTTTCCCCATTCCCCCAAGACTGAAAGCCTTATGAAGGTGGAGGCTTCGCCGGTCTTGTTCACTCTTGTATTAACAGTGCCTATAAGAATGCCCAACACATCGTGGGTACTCAGTAGATATCTGGCTGTGTGATCTTATAAGCCTCCCAACCTCTGAACTTCAGTGTCCATCTCTGTAAAACTAGACTGATCATAAGCCTCTCCATCTGTCCCCAGCGTTGTTGTAAAGGTTACAGGAGACAATGGATGTGAGGCCTTCACACAGTGCCCAGCTATGCTCCCAGGGTGCCAAATGCAGGCTGTGTTCATCTTCTACCAACCAGAGGCCTCTGACTCATTTGTCAGGAACAAACAATCATGTTTTATTGTGACAGAACTGCAACATGGCGTGTCGAGAGACCAGGTTCCCCAACGTTGTTCTGACGTGTCTTTGGCGAGGGCTAGCCCTTCTCTGTGTGCTGTATAATTACTGACTGATTAACAGAGACCTTGTGCCCCTTCGATCATTCTTCAAGAGGCAGGGCAGATGGGATCTGTACCCAGAAGAATGAGTAGCCCGCAGGACACTGCGCCCCAGTTGGGCATGTAAGAAACGAAGACACAGGAGCACGACCCTCAGGCCAGTGGGAGAGCAGGCTGCCAAGGCTCTGGCTGGAACAAATGGGGCCATTTGCTCCTGGGGCATCCTGAGTAAATGTCTTTAGAAGTGTCTTGTTAAAAAAAAAAAGGAAAAAAAAAACTGCTAGAAAGGTTCAGGGGGAACAGGACCCATCCACTTTAAGGAGTTCACAGAGGCAAAAGTGATCTCTGTAAGACGTCAGTGTAAATAAATGGACAAATCTTGGGTAAAGAACCTCACTAAAGGATAAAGAGCTAACTGATTAGAAAGGAAGAAAAAACCCAGAAAGATAAAAGTGGGGAGCAAGGGTCAGAGAGAGAATGAGAGCCGACTGTGGTTGTCAGTCAGTCACCAGGTAATAACGTCCTGACTGGAAGGACATCATCACAGAATTTTAGCTACAAAATGAGAAGTGTTTGTTCCATTGTGTTCCTCTGCATTTTGTCTTTTTTCTCCCCCTCGTGATCTGGGGAAGAAAAGACTGAAAGAAAATCGGGGAAAAATCAAATGAAAAGCAAATCCCTTCTCTTCTTTGACCCCTGGGAACAAAATTCCCCTAAGTAGGTCACACGCAGTGTCCTCAATCATCTCGGTGAGGACAGGTACAGAAGCATAAAAGCATTTCCAGGGGCTACTCATTCTTCTGGGTACAGATCCCATCTGCCCTGCCTTTTGAAGAATGATCCAAGGGGCACAAGGCCTCTGTTAATCAGTCAGTAATTATACAGCACACAGAGAAGGGCTAGCCCTCGCCAAAGACACGTCAGAACAACGTTGGGGAACCTGGTCTCTCGACACGCCATGTTGCAGTTCTGTCACAATAAAACATGATTGTTTGTTCCTGACAAATGAGTCAGAGGCCTCTGGTTGGTAGAAGATGAACACAGCCTGCATTTGGCACCCTGGGAGCACAGTTCCAGGTTAGTGATAGGGGATGACAGGTGATGGAGACAGGACATCATCCAACCAACAGCTTTTAATCAGGTGGAGCTACGGGTTGGGGACCTTCATGTCTGGGCTCTGTTAGCCTGGAAATCAGAGGAAATAGCCCTGTGGGAGTAGGTGCAGCCCCAGAGAGTTCAGGGATAGGCAAAGTTTAAGCTTGTTTTCCTTGGAAGACCATAAGAGGTCTATTAACAAAGTATCTGATTACCCTTGGGTAGTTTATTTTTTTGAAAAAACAACACACACACACACACACACACACACACACACACAAAACTTGCTCTTTATTCTAGTTCTCTTTACTTCCTACAGAGACTCTTTCAATGTATGCTTTTATTTGAATAAAGAGCTTTAAAACTGATTGTTAATACGAGTTGTTGTGTGACCAGATGTTTTCAATTCTGTTAGGTATTTAGCAGGAGTGGGATCGCTGGGTCAGAAGGCAACTCTATGTTTAACTTTCTGAGGAACTGCCAGACTGTTTTCCAAAGTGGCTGCAGCATTTTGCATTGCCACAAAGAATATGTTTGTTTGTTTTTTAATAAGAAAGAACATATTCACGGGATCGGCGGATGCATTTATCCTCTCGAGACATCATCCACCACGTCTGGAGCATCTGAGGAACGGACTCAGGACATTCACGGTGTGAGGATGTTCCAAATCTGTGCCGTCCGGCCTACCTGCTAGCCCCATGTGGCTACTGAAGCGGGACTTCTGTGACTGAGGGAGGGAATCTTAAATGTTGTTTAATTTTAATGAATTTACTTTGGATTCACCTCATGTGGCCAGTGGCTACTGTGTTGGACACACAGCACTGGCGCTCTCCGTTGTGTGAACACTCACAGCCCCCTACAGGCACCTTTAGATGCCGGGGAGTGACCCTCCTTCTGGCCTGCCCCTCACAGCTCCACACCAGCTTTTGCCACAGAATCACAGAGAAGACAGTCAGAGACTGTGATGCCTTAAATCAGAGACGCACCGCACTGAAATTCAGGTAACTCCCAACCTTTTCCGGGATGTGTTTGGAAAATTCACACTTCGTGCACCTCCTCTATGCTTTCAGCTCACTCGGGAGAAAGAACCGTCTTTATGGTTTGTTTCTAAAATCACAAGAGTAATACATGTTCACTGTAGAAAGCATGAGCAGAAAATAACGGCCAGCGGTACTACTCTAGTATCGTGTGTGTGTGCGCGCGCGCGTGTATACATAGAATTGATTTATGTTTCAGCTTTGTGGGCAGGAGCAGAAAAGGCATTGGAAGCAATCATATTTCTTCCTCACAGTCCCTCCTCATAGTTCCTGGGATAAGATTTTGTTCACTGAGTTTTCACTTTGTGCCAGGCCTGTGGTAGGTGAGACCTAGTGTTCTGGGGAGACAGACATCAAAACCGCCCCCAGCCAGTGTGACCGCCTTCTGAGAGGGACAGAGGAGGGCAGTGAGACAGAAGAGCAGCAGTATTTGGTGGGGCAGTTGTGGAAGACCACAAAGGGGAGTGAGCGATACCTGTGCTGGACATCGGAACTGGGAGAATTCATGGCACAGAGAAGGGGTTGAGGGAAGAGCGTGTGCAAGGGCTTAGGGCATGAATGAGCCAGGCGTGTTTAGGGAAGGGGAACTGCTCTTGTGTGGGTCACGTGTGGCTTATCTGCTTTATTGCCATTTAGTTCTCCCATTCGCCTGAGAAGTAAGATGTCAACCCCCATTTTACAGGCAGAAAGTGGAAGCTGAGGGTGTAATTTGCTAAAGGCCGCACCACTTGTGAGGGTCGGGGCTGGGATTCTAGGTTGCTGAGCACAGACCTCAGTCCTGAGGAATGAGGTAGGTTGAAGCCCAATTTCCACGAGACTTTTCTGCCACATGCAGGAATTCAGAAGTGACCCTGGGAGTTCAGCAGGGTCTGTGTTTTAGGAAGCCCATTGTGGCAGCAATGCAAAGACAGGTTTGGAGAGAGCTCACCCCACATGTCAGCAGTTTACCTGGGACTGAACCACTGTACACACTCACACTCCTACACTCACACTTTCACACACACACACACACACACACACTCATACACACACACACTTTCACACTCACACATACACACTCATATACACTCAAAACACACAACACACACATACACAGACACTCACACTCATACACTTTCACACTCACACATACACACACGCTCATATACACTCAAACACACAGAACATACACACACTCACACACACGGCTTCAAAGATAGAGTCTCTGGGAATCCAGCCCTTTGTGTTTCTCTCTCTTCCCAAATGGAGATCCATGCCAGCAACTGGAGTTCTGGTCTACTCCAGAGCACGGTGACGGAGACTGGGGGATCTTAGGTACATCACTTTCTCATGGCCCGTTTCCTCTTCTGTCAAATGAAATTCGTGGAATGTTCATCTCTAAATGCCCTTTCCGTCTTTAAAACTGGCTGGCTCCTAAGAGCAGTGGGAACTATTACAGTATTTCACTCTGGCCATATACTATGGCTTTTGGGGAGCTAAGATAGTTACAGACGACTGCCCCCAAGTTTAGAGACTCTCAGCATTTCCTGCACGAAGCCAGGGACCTGGCTTTCCAGGCATCACTGAAGACAGGTCAGAATCTTCCTTGGTTTTCAGGCTGTGCCAATGGCAGCAAATAACCTAATTAGGACCTTGGAGCAGCTTGCCCAGTGTAAGTTAATTTAATTAGGGCCTTATTAGTTGTTATAACTACTTTTTAATGAAGCTTTATTACATTCAAGTACGCAGATCCCAAACAATTGTATTAAATGTTGGCAAACGACCCATTAGTCTTTGATTTCACTTCTTTTTTGCACCATTCCCAACTATTCTGATATTCAAATGCTTGCAATTTTTTTTCATTTTCAAAGCCAAGTGCAACTTCGAAGGCATATTTTCTTTTTTAAGATCTCCTTTCCCATTTCTCGGGTGTTCCTGCCCACTGGAGTTGTTTGGGAGCTATGTGGAGGCTGGGGAAAGGCTTCCTGTTGGCCGTCCGTATTCCCTAATATTCCCACCATTAGTCATTCCCAATCTGCGCAGTTTTGAGGACTAAGGGCCCCTGGTTGAAATGCTGATGGTATTTTGGAGGCAAACACAGAAAACCATTATGAATGAACACTTTGGTGAGGATTAGTGCATCATATTAGCTGATAGTATGCCCAATTAATGAGACTTCAAGAGAATCAATCCTGGATTGTGTAGTTTTGACAGTGGTGTGTAAAGCAAGTTGGGGGAAAAAACCAAGAGTTAACTAGTTTATGCTATGCACCAGGCACTGAGCTAGATATTTTCATGTTTATTATCCCATTTCATTCTCTAAGTGACCTTGAGATGAATGTATTCGTGTAACTGATTCACAGATGTGAAACAGGAGCATAGAGAGGTTGAGTCCGCTTAAAAGTCATGCAGCCAGTAAGATGGAGAGTGGTGATTAGAAGTCCCAGAACGTTAGGCAAAGGCTAGGAGAGGGTTGCAGCGAGGGAAGCCTCGGCCTCTAGGGGGCAGTATTAGGACTCTAGTGGTTAAGCACCCTGAGGGATTATCTGTGGGCAGGTGAACCCCAGGACAGGTGCCTGAGGAGCACTAAGGACAAACCCCTGCAGGGCTCAGAGTTTGGCCCCAGCAGGGCTGATCTGCTTGTGTTCTGTCTCTCATCATCAATGGGCAGTGTGACATCATCCTTATGGGGATAGCACTGGCACCTCTGGATCCAGATCCTGGTTCCAGCCCTTTCTGTAGGTATGGCCCTCGGCAAGCTGTTTAATTTCTCTCAGCTGTGCTGTTCCCATCTTGGTCTCTCTCTCATATTCTTGTTGTGAAAGCTCAAGGATATCTCTCAAGCACCCAGCCCAAGCAGAATGCCCAGAAGTACTGGCTCCTGCCCTTCTGAACCGGGGTTGGCTACGGCGGGAAGGCCTTGGGCAATAGGAGACCAACCCACAGGGAACATGGGATCTGGTCTTATTGGGCTAGTGGTTCGTAAACTTGAGTTTGCATAAGAATCACATTTAGGGTTCAGGAGAACACACATTGCCAGGGGAGTACTCCAGTTTCTGATCCAGTAGGTCTGTGGTGGAACCCAAGAATTGTCATCTCTCACAAGTGCCTGGGAAATTTTGATGCCGCTGGGCTGGGGACCACACTCGGAGACCCACAGGATAAGGATGTTCCTAGTGAGTGCTCTTCGGCCACCACAGCGGTTCCGATCTCTCAGGCGGCCATGGGCAGCAAATACTCTCGAGTCCACTGAGCCTGGGGTGATTCAGAGAAGCGGGGCTCTGGCCTCTCTCCTCCTGCCTGTTTTCCACTCC
Organism: Corynorhinus townsendii; assembly: GCA_026230045.1. Lineage (NCBI taxonomy): Eukaryota > Metazoa > Chordata > Mammalia > Chiroptera > Vespertilionidae > Corynorhinus > Corynorhinus townsendii. The sequence goes on along the minus strand of JAPDVU010000006.1, from coordinate 158,224,372 downwards.
GCTTCTGTGGTTTCTTGAGCCTTTGGGAGCCAGTCCTTGCAAACGGGGCCCAAAATGTTCACTTCATTATGAGACCTTATTATTTTTTGCCATGCCAGCCTGTGCCTGCGTAGGCCGAAGGGATATTTGTGTTTTACTAGTAAATGAACCAATTTTGTGGCTGAAAGTGAGGGTTGGGCTCTGAGTAGCAACTTCCAGTTAACTATTGGCCTGAAAATTTACATTTTTAATAAGTTTATCACTGATTTAATGAATAGGATATTCTTAGACATGCAGAAGAAACAGTGTCTGCCTTCTATCTCTTTTATTTTTTTAAACTAGGAAGAGGCAACTCACTGGATACTAGTGAAAGAATATTATATGTGAAAGTGTCTGGCATGATGTCTTATAAATGAAAGAATTATATTTTGTTCTTATGTTTATAGGCCAAATATTTTTGAGCTCTTATGAAATAGTGACCACAGGCTTTATGTTAGGTTTTCTCTACTTCGGTCGCTATTGACGCCTTGAGCCAAGATGATTCTTTGTTCTGGGGGGCTTCCCTGTGCATTATAGGATGTTCAGCTATGTCCCTGGCTTCTCCCACTAACTGCCAGTAGCACACCTCAGTTGTGACAATAAAAAATGTCCCCTGGGACATAGGGGGCGGGGAAGGAAAATCACACTTGATCACAACCATTGCTTTACAGGAGTAAACTTATTTCATCCTCACAATGACCCAATGAAATGTTATTTGTCCCAGTGTAGAGAGGAGGAAAAGGAGGAACAGAGAGGTTGGACAATTTGCCAAAGACCACACAGCTAGTAAGGAGCAGGAGGAGAATTTGAGCTCAGGACAGACATAATCTAGAGCCTCAGTCTTGACCACTCTTCTCCTTGCTTCTGAGAGTACACGTTTAAGAAGGTGCAGAGGACAGAGTCCATTTAATCACATGCATTCTGGTGGTTGCCTCGGAGAAGGAGAGAGAGGACTGGGAAGAGGAGTGGGGCTTTAGATGTATTTGTCACATTTTATTTCTTAGAAGAAAAAGGATATGTAGCAAATCCAGGCACATGTTAACATTTGTAAAATCTGGGTGGGGGAATCTTGGGCATCTCTCTTAAATTATTATTATTTTTGGAAATGACTGAGATATCTCATAATTAAATGTCAAAACAATTTTAAGAAGAGAGAAACATGAGTAGAAATGTAGGTTAAAATCTTCTGATACTTTCTGAGCATGTGACCATCATACTCAGCACTCTATTTATTTAGTTTTTTATTCTTTTTGTCTTTCTTAACAGAGGGGCTGCTAACCTTTAAAAATTTTTAAAAAAAATTGATATAGAGAGGAAGGGAGAGGGAGAGATAGAAACATCAATAATGAGAGATCATCATTGACCAGCTGCCTCCTGCACACCCACCCTCCCCGCTACTGGGGACCAAGCCCATAACCCAGGCATGTGCCCTAAGCAGGAATTGAACCCTGACCTCCTGATTCATAGGTCGATGCTCAACCACTGAGCAACACCAGCTGTGTGGGACCTCTAACCTTTTAATGAGAAAAAATTGGTCCAATTTTTGTTTCCCCCAAAGGTATAGCCCATTCAGAGAATTAGTTATAATCACAATATCAGATACTTAATAAATATCAACTCTGAAGTCAATAATGTATTAAAGGCTTCACATGTATTAACAGTTGTTTATGAAATATGTAGTTATATTTGGCACCTGGCTGAGTCCTTTTCATTTTTATTTATTCCCCACTACGATCCTATGAACAGATGAGTTCAGCCGCATTTTACAGACGAATTAACTGAGGCTTAGAGAAATGAGCTGCAGGGCCAGGACTTCCGATCTGGATTTGTCTGATTTCTATGTCCCTGTTCTTGCTAGTACTCTAAGCTGCCACTCAAACAGGAGTCATGAAGGTCTAACGAGGATGTCCCAGGAAAGGGAAGGTGCCAGTCCTCTTCACTGGGTGGCAGTGACAGAGACAGGTGGCAGAAAAGACTTTCCTGGTCAGGTTCTGAGAATCCCTGGGTGATCCCAGGACCCTGGTTTAACATCAACTTGATCTCCAGCCTCTGTGGCAGTGGGTCAAAGTTCATCCCCTTCCTGCCTTGTCCTAGATGTTAGCTCCAACACCTCTAGATTTAGTACAGTCTGAAAATAACCCTGCCTTTCTTTCCAGGGCAGCCGTTCAAGGTCAGGATTAAATGATGCCCCTGACCGACCAGGGCCCATTGACTGTCTCTCATCAAAACTCCTTCCCCGGCAGAATGCTCTCAATGGGCCATCTCCCTGATTCTTGAATGGTGCTCAATTCAATTTTTAATTTGTGAGGCTGGCATCTTCCAGAGCCAACTTGAACATTTCAACTAAAATGTGGTGCATTTGCCATGCCCTTGTCTAAATATAGGCTGCCCACTGTGTTCCCAGGATCCGCACAGGCCCTCGCCATGGGGTAGGGCCAGCTCGGATGCCTAGAGGAGTTCCTACTTATGAACGCATCCTCTGAATGCTGCACACTCGATTGTTCTCCAGCCTTTTCTTTTATATTGTTATGGTTTTGAATCGGGATGTCAGCCCCGGAGCCTTGAACCACTGATGTGGACCTCGCAGCCCTGAGAAAGATCAAATGCGTTTACACACTGTGGGTGGCTGCTTTTTGTTCTCAGATCCGGGGTAAAATACACACATTCCAAGGCTGCTGCCTGCTCTGGCTCCCCTGATGGACGGGTGTTGTATTCCAAGAAGGCAGCTTGCTAGCCTTGAACTTGGGAAGCTGACACCAAGTCAGCTGGAAGGATTTGAAGCTTCCCAGCCATCTTATCACCTCGGAGGGGAAGCTGACTTGTCATGCAGATGCCTGAAACTTCTGGGGCCTCAGGCCAAGAGGAACTATCTGTATGAAAAGCAGTTTCATTGGCTGTGCTGAGACACACTTATTGGACTGAGAATTGCCACACCCTTCCCAGAGGGTTGTCTGAGGCCTTTCACAGGAGTCTACCTCTTGACCTAGCCATTCATACCCTAAGGAGACCCTAAAGGGCAGGTGCACAAAAGATATTAAAAAACGTGTAAGAACATTTGTCACAGCTGAAAACTCAAAACAAATGTGCACCAAGAGGAGATGGACCAACTTAACCTTATTCACAAACATTTCACCCATCAAGTTGGCAAAGATTGAAAGTCTGATAAACCACTCTTGGTGAATGTGTGGGCACTCTTAAATGTTCGCTATGGATATTTAAATCTCTATGGAGAACTATTTGGCAATATTTATAAAAATAAAAAAGTTACCTCAAAATAGTCCACTTCCAGAATTTTATCATACAGATAGTATGGGAAATGAGGCATGTACAAATGTTTGCAATGGAATACTATGCATCTGTGAAAAAGAAGGAACTCTTACCCCTTGAGACAGCATGGAGGGACCTGCTAAGGGAAATAAGCCAGTGAGAGAAAGACAAATATCACATGATCTCACTATATGTGGAATCTAATGACCAAAATAACTGATGAACAAAATAGATCCAGAGTGGCCTAGCCAGTCTGGCTCGGTGGATAGAGCGTCGGCTCGCGGACCAAAGGGTCCCAGGTTTGGTTCTGGTCAAAGGCACGTACTTTAGTTGCAGGCGCCTTCCTGGCCAGGGTTGGGGTGTGTGCAGGAGGCAACCAATCGATGTGTTTCTCTCACATTAATATTTCTGTCTTCCCCTCTCTCTAAAAGATCACCAACAAAACAACAACAACAACAAAAATAGATCCAGAGACATGAACGTATGGAACAGATTGATGAATCTCAGTGGGATGGAGAGAGGGGAGGGGGAAGAGATTAACCAAATAACATATGCATAAATGCGTAACCCATGAACAAGAGTGCAGTGAAGGCCTGGGGCAGGGAGCAGGATGGAGGGAGTCAATGGGGGAAAAAGAGGGACATCTGTAATATTTTCAAAAATAAAAATAAATTTAAAAAAATGTTGGCTACAGTATTGTTTGTAATAGCAAATGATTTGAAACAACATAAATATCTTTCATAAAAGGTCTATTTGAAAAAAATTAGAATGGAATACCATGTAGCTATTAAAAAGAATGAGATTGCTCTATTTATATTGAAATGAAAAGATTGCCAAAATACATTATTCAGTTAAAAAAGCAAGGCACAGAAGAATGTGTATAGTGTTATTTCCATTAAAAAAGGAACATATAAATATATGTTTGTATGCATAGTAGTTGTCTCTTGGTGGGGGTGAAGTTGAATGGCTGGGGCCCAGTGAAGTGAGAGGGACATTTTTTTCACTCCCCACTTGGGCCTTGTGGATGTGATGCCTTATGTATGTCTCACCTGTTTACATAAATGGGTTGTCATAAGTGGTTAAGTACATAATGATACCTTCTATCATGGAATGCAATGCAACATTAAAAATATGTGGAAAATAAATGAAAACATTCCAATTTATTGAAATGTCAAGAAATCCATGCTTGATGTTTAGTAATAAAAGCACTAGTCAGTGGTTCTCAACCTTTCTAATGCCGCGACCCTTTAATATAGTTCCTCATGTTGTGGTGACCCCCACCCATAAAATTATTTTCGTTGCTATTTCATAACTGTAATTTTGCTACTGTTATGAATCGTCATGTAAATAGCTGTGTTTTCCGATGGTCTTAGGCTCTACAGCAGCGGTTCTCAACCTGTGGGTCGTGAACCACAGGTTGAGAACCGCTAGCAAAGTCGCCTAAGACCATCGGAAAACACAGCTATTTACATGACGATTCATAACAGTAGCAAAATTACAGTTATGAAGTAGCAACGAAAATAATTTTATGGGTGGGGGTCACCACAACATGAGGAACTATATTAAAGGGTCACGGCATTAGGTTGAGAACCACTGCACTAGATGATCTGGTTTGTTGTATATGCACACACATGCACATATGGAACATTCTGGTAAGTCCCATAGGAAAATATTAAACATAGTTATATAGAAGGTAGGATTTGGGTGACTTTCCCTTTCTTTTTTATAGCTTGCTGTTGTGTATGAATTATTTTTTTGCTATCAAGAGAGAAAATTTCTCATTTAAAAATTATAAAAACAAAAGTCAACAAACAACATTTTTGAACTGGGGGAGTAGGCAGGGCTGTACCCAGCAGAAGAAGGGGTCAAAGTAATATTCAAGTGTTCTAGAGCTGGTGATCAGATAGCAGGACGTGTGTGTATGTGTTTCAACCAACTAAAATTACATTAAATGTGTGTCAAGATTGAAAAAGACTAAGGATGCCCAGCCTGAGTGGCTCAGTGGTTGGGAGTCAACAGAAGGTCATGGTTCAATTCCTGGTCATGGCATATGCCTGGGTTGCGGGCTCAATCCTCAGTGTGGGGTGAGCAGGAGGCAGCCAATCAATGATTCTCTCTCATCATTGATGTTTCTATCTCTCTCTCCCTCTCCATCTCTGAAATCAATAAAAATACAGTTTAAAAAATGACTAAGGACAACTACCTTTTCTTTCTTGGCCCTTGATATTTTTCTTCTAAACATAAAAATGTAATAGTCACCATTATAATTCTATTGGAACTCAATTTATATTCTATCACAGTTTCTTAATCACAAATAGAATATTTGCTCACTGTAACATATGAAATAATGCAGAGAAATGTAGAAAAAGTTAATCTACTCTTGCTCACTTCATTTTATCCCCTGAGGTGACTAAGTTAATAGCTTGTAAGAATAGATTGATTACATATTATTCTATGAATTACTTTTTAAAATGTAAATATCATGAATAATCCTTCTAAATGATAGTTTAGTAGACACAGATCTAACCTATGTGTTTTAATACCACTTTACATTTTACAATATTTTAAATTCCTTATTTAGTAAAATTGAACATAATTTGGCTAAACCTGAAATATCAAATATTTCTTGTCCCAGTTTTTCCACTTCTATGAATTTATCCTGAATACATGGGCACAGACATTATTTATAGTAGTAAAAGGTTAAAAATAGCCCAAGTGCCAATGAATTAGGAAATTGGTAAGTAAAATAGAATACTCCATAAGGTGAATTACTATATAGCCACAAATAGGAAAGCAGTAACTCGAAACATTCTGACAGAGTGATGTCCAAGATATGCTGTTGAGTATAAAATGTAACCTACAATGTCATGCTTATAAAATCCCATTTGTAAAAGCAAACAGGGTGGAAATACACATATTCCATACACATACACACTCAAATATATACACACACTTGCATGCGTAGGTTTACAAACACATAAATAGAATATTTCTGGAAGCACACACAAGTAATCTGGTAATAGTGTTAGTTTCTGGAGAAAAAACAGATGCAGAATGGCAATGGACCAGGGTCTTGGGAGGGCAGAATAATTGTTTTCATTGCTTTCTTTTTCTTTCTGATTTAAATACATCCACGCATTCTTTTTAATAAAGAAAGTAAAATCTCCACAAGCAGTCATGCAAAATAGTTGCAAAGTACGATGGCACAGTCCAAGGTCCCTGTGGTCCAAAGACTGTATTTTTGAGAAAGGAAGGAAGGAAGGAAGGAAGGAAGGAAGGAAGGAAGGAAGGAAGGAAGGAAGGAAGGAAGGAAGGAAGGAAGGGAGGAAGGAACGGAGGGAGGGAGGAAGGAAGGGAAAGAAAGAAAGAAAGAAAGAAAGAAAGAAAGAAAGAAAGAAAGAAAGAAAGAAAGAAAGAAAGCAAGCAAGCAAGCCTCAATGCCTGAAGCATAGCTTCATAATGTCGGAGGCAGGGTTCTTATTCTGGGGATCCCTAAACTTGGATGGGAAAAATTACCTTAAAAAAAACCCCAAAACAACCGAAAACTAACCTTTGGCGGAAAGTGATCATTTTCTTCAATAAGAATGTACACACCATAGTAGAATTAGCAGAATTTTTCACCGATATAAATCAGGTTTATGATACCACATTACTTTTTTGGCAGGTATCTTGAAATATTTCCACTTGCACTACTTCAAAACTGTAGAAGTTATTTATTTGACTTGCTACTAGGTCTTTGTTTACTTAATATGTTAGTAACAAAGAACACTTTCACTCTATAATAAATTTGCCTTTGCAACATCATTATAACTAGTTCCACCTAACTGGTTTTGTTGGAAGTCCTATGCCTCTTATTTTATGTCTTTTGTGCAAAGGGGCTTCACAGATTGCCAAAGGGGCTCATGGAACCCTTTGTTAAGATCAATTCTGAAGGGTTGGGGAGAAGCAGCTCCAAATGGACATGGTGAGGGTGTGCCTGCAAGCAGAAAGAGGGGGCCCTACCACTTTCTCTTGATGCCAGGGGCAATTTATGGCCTGAATATAGAAATTGGAGGTATGATACTTTTTGTTACAGTTGGTGGAACCTCTCCCCCACCCCCTACAGCTGTCTCCCTGGATCCCTGCCCAGCCCTGTGCTGGCGCTGTGATGCCTGGGGCCCATGCCTGTGAATGACGGTGAGCCCGGCTTGTCCTTGGTCCCATGTTAACCTCCTTCTGGGTCTGGGCCAGGGTGCTGAGCTCAGCCTCTAAGCGATGCATGTTTGCCTGACAGGAAACTCTATTTTAAAGGATTTCAAAAAGCGCACAAGGCCAAGCCCCACATGCATCCCAAATTCAGGGGAACAAGTCACCGAGGGCCTGTATTATGAAAAAAGTTAAATGGGGCTCGGTGAGGAATGGTCCACTCGCATGTGCTAGGACATTCTGTTTCTGGACATTTTGGCCTGAACTGTTTATTGGTGCAACTTTTATAGCACAATTTGTGTACTCACACCAGAGCGGGGCACTTGAGTGTTCAAAGGGGACTCCCATGTGCCGTGGGTAGGTGTGGTCACGAGTGGGCTATCGACAGAGTTCTCAGAACACTAGCCTACCAGTATGGACTGTGCCCTGACTCATGCTCTGTCATGCCAGGAGGGAGGGTGATGGACAGGATGAGATGCCCTCCCCCTACAGCCATTCCAGCCTTACAAGTCATTAAGACACTCCTTGCTTCCTTTTCCTTCCCCCCAATTCTTGTGTCAGCCCCCCTTCTTTCCGTCCCCCCTACATTCCTGAGACGCTCATCATTCTGATCACACCATTTGCCTCGTGCTGAAATGGATCCATTCCTTCATTTACTCATTCGCTAAGTATATAGGGTCAGTCAACCCCAGATTCAGATCCCAGGGTAACCAGGGTAAATTAACGGAAGATTTAAAAACGCCAAACTAGCATTTACAGTAACTCCTATTTCCCACAAAAACCCATAAACCTTTCTCCTTAAATTGATGCTCATTTCATTCTCTGGATTGTGACAGCTGTGGGTGCCAGGTTCCCTCTCTCCCCTATCTCAGGCCCCTTTCAATGGGCTGCTGGTGGTTTCAAGGCATGGGACAAGTCACTTACCTCCTCTGAGCCCATTCCCTTTATAACATGGGAGTAACACTGATATCTGTCTGATGGGCTGCTGGGATGTTCAAAAGTTGGGTACACACTAAATTACAGCTTCAAGTGCCATATTCACCAAGAGTCACCTAGGTACACGTCTCTGGGCTTGGGGGACAAGAAGAGGTGTCAAGCCTGGACCCTGCCCTCCAGAGGTTTGCAGCCAGGTAACTCTGTTAAAGGTGTGCACATCAGTCCTGGTCCCCATGAACAAATGTGGCAAGTACCATAGGGTATAAAAGGAGTGATCACTGCCTAGAAAGGGAGTAGGAGCCAGGAAAGACCATGAGAGAGCTGTCCACAGAGCTGGGGGTTTACAGGTAGGCAGGATTGGGATCTTCGGAAGGTACAGGTAGAGCATTCCTGGTAGAGGGAACAGTCTGAACAAAGGCACCGAAGAAGGAAAATACAAGCTGTATTTGCGAAATGCAAATAATTCTATTGGAGTTAGCGTATGCTCTTAATTCTGCCAAACTCACAGTGCTGTGCATTCACTCATTCCTTTAGCTTTGGTGACCAGGGTCAGGCAGTGAGGAAAAATGTGGTCACTGCTTATGAGAAGGTCACAGTTTGGAGAGGAGATGGGAAGTGCATCAGGCAGGAGGTTGCCAGAGAGAGAGCCATCCCTGTGGTGTTTGGGTGTGGACGAGGGGACCTACTGAGCCTCAGATCCCCTCTCTTTATGGGGTCCTCCAAGGCCCTGGGAGGGAACCCAGCATGGTTTCTCACGATTGTATGATTTTGTAAAGTTTTCAAAAGTAAGATCTATTACTTGCAATTATTAAGGCCACTGTCTACTTCCATTCTGACCCTCCTCTGCCAGATTTGCCCTCATGTGGGTGTTAGTATAGGAGCCATGGGCATTTGGGGGAACTAGCTGAGAGTTAAGGTACATTTTATCTGGGTTCTGTTGAATACACGTATGTGGTTTGCAACTTTTTCTTTCTGTATAACTAGGTTATCATGAGCCAAAGTTAGGGCACGGTGGACAAACAGCTTCTAAAATACTCTCTTGTCCATGATGCCGATTCACCTGGCCTTGTGGCATCGCGTGGTCAGACTAAAGACTGGTCCCTCATAGGAGAGTCCTGTGGTGCTGGGACCGCACGGATGTGGATGACAGAGGTGAAATGTATGCAGCCAGAAACGAAACTGCAAAAAAGTCTCCCAACTTTGATGTTTCCCCAAATTTCATAAAAATCTTAAAAATGTTATGTGACATTACTAATAAGTTGTGAAGCTGAAGAAAGTCTGGAGTATCCTATATAATAAAAGTCCAGTGACCATAATGGCAAAACGACCAGAACGACTGCTCGAATAGTCACTATGAGGTGCACTGACCTCCTCTGGGTCTCTTTCTCTGGCCGGCAGGCTCTGATCACTGATGGGGAATGGGACCTGGGGTGGGTGGTGGGGATGCAGGTGGCACCAGGCCAAGGCCCCTGCCCTGCCAGTTGCCCCCCACACAGAGGGTGACCCACAGCGGGGGTGGGGCTGGCGAGCAGGCAGCAATGGCTGACCTCTCGGTCCCTCCCCCGGCTGTCAGGCTCCCTATCGCCTGATGGCGAATGGGGAACCAGGGTAGGTGGCAGCGAGATGGCCCTGATCGCAGGCTAGGCGTAGGGACCGTACCCACCAGGCCTCCAGTCTATATAATAAAAGCCTTAGCAACGTTATGGCAGAACAACCAGAATGACCGGTTGCTATGATGTGCACTGACCACCAGGGGGCAGATGCTCAATGCAAGAGCTGCCCCCTGGTGGTCAGTGCACTCCCACAGGGGGCGTGCTGCTCAGCCAGAAGCTGGGCTCATGGCTGGCGAGTGTAGCGGCAGTGGCAGAAGCCTCTGCCGCCTCCGTGGCAGCGCTAAGGAGCAGTGAGCCGACTGGTAAGGAACAGAGAGCAGGCAGGCGATAAGGAGTGAGGGGTCCTGGACTGTGAGAGGGCACAGGCCGGGCTGAGGGATCCCCCTTTCTCCCAGTGTACGAATTTCATGCACTGGGCCTCTAGTCCATAATAAAAGAGAAAATTTGATTTCTCTTGCTAGGGGAATGAAGAATCAATTATTTTTATACTAGAGGCCTGGTGCATGAATTCATGCATGGGTGGGGTCCATTTGGCCTGCCCCGATGGGGCCGTGGGAGGTAGGCCGGCCCCAACCCCAATTGGAGTGGTGGGCCAATCAGAGGCAGGGCCAGCTGGGGGATGGGCCACGGGAGGTTGGCCAGCCAGCCTCACTCCCGATTGGGGTAGGGATGCCGATCATGGGCGGGGCTGCAGGCAGTTGGCTGACCAGCCCTGCCCCCAATCTTAGTCAGGGGGCTGATCAGGGGCTGGGTTGGCCAGGGGAAGGGGCTGCAGGAGGTTGGGGCAGTCCAATCGGGAACTCCATTGGGCAGGTTGATTGCCACAGTGCATGTCATAATGACCAGTCATTCTGGTTGTTCCAGTCGTTTGGCTTTTATATATATATAGATTCTCTGGGTTCTCACCAGGATACTATGCCTCTTGGTGGCTGAACCATAGGCAGCCCCTTACCCTTCCTTTCCTCCTTCTCAGAGTAGGCTCTGGTTTCCCCAGTTCCTTCATGGGGTTCCATAAAGGGGCTCAGAGCCCCACCCCTAGGGTATCCCTAGTGCTGAACTGTTAGCATTACCTGGTTACCTAGACAATCCAGGTTCTGTCACTAATCAGCTGGGTAGCCTGAGGCAAATCCCTCAGTCTCTCTGCGTGTCAGCTTCCTCATCTATAAAATGGGGACAACAATAGTGCCCCCTTCGTAGGCCTCTGGGGAAGAGTGAGTGAGAGAATGCATAGAGAGCACCCCTGCCTGGTGTAGCACAATGAGCCTGGCACGTGGCCAACCTAATAAATGGTAACTGTTAGTGTTATTATTATCAGATGTGCTCGGGGCACGGTGGCTGTGGAAACCCCCTGCAGAAATGGCAGAAAGCAATTTCCCAGTGTGGCTTGGAGGCCATCAGTTATTTTTATGAGCCACACACATGCTCAGGTAAAGGCCTCTCCTGCATTACAGATCTTAATAGGCCCATCTGTGATGTCACCGCAGCTACGTAGGACCCGTTGGCATGGCTGTGGCCTGTTTTGCTCCAGCAGGACTGGATGTCTCTACAAATGGCCCCTCATCCTGTTGTACCTGACAAGCATGCCCTTTACATCACCTCCCCCCTCCCCACCCTCTGACCCAGTCCTCTGAACCCCATGGCAAAGCTGAGGCTAAGATTCATCCATTCTCTCCTTTCTTTTCTTCTTTCTACCCTGCCACTCGCTTCTTCCACAAATATTCGTTGTGTCCAACCACCATAGTGTTTTCCAGGACTCCAGGACTTTAGGAGACTCAGAGTAAAAATTCAAAATACATTTTTTGGAGGGGACATAGAGTTACCAACTTTTTGTTTTGCAAGTAAGGCATTGAACAAACACATACACAATGACTATCACCACCGCTTATTACCATCCTTTCTAAAAAAAACATAATGGTTCCATTAAAAAAATGCTATTTCAGTGCCCCAAAATAGAATAAAAGAACAGTCATTTTATATTGAATACATTTGGAAAAACACAGAATTTTTATAATTTTTTTTTCTCGTTTCATCACGAGCAGCAAAAATTTTATCACCCATGGGCACCAGACCTCAGACAAATGTTTGGGAAGCACTGTGATTACAAAAGGAATAATATAATGACATTTTATTAAGTGCCAACTGTGGAGTCTGGTAGACTTTACCATTTACTAGCTGTGTGTGACCTTGGGCAAGTTACCAAACCTCTCTGAACTCTTGTTCCCTTGCCTATAAACACAGGGATGTTGCTCTGCAGAGGGGTTGTAAGAATAGAGCACCCGCTACACTGACGACGCTGCTTCCACAGTGCTCATTTTCCTCCCCTCCTCCAAGGAGGCTTTGGTTAAAGAATTCACTTTCCCTCTTGCCAGCCTTCCTGCCTTCCACCGTGTGGACTAGTCCAAGGGTCTGGGCAAGACTGAGACACTTCTGGCTGTACCAGGGGAGGCTTAATCAAGCTTTCTGGTCCCACCATGGGGTGCTGATTCCAGGGGCTCCCAGGCATGGGGGTGGGGGGCGCTGATGTTATCTATGCTGGCTACATAAGATTCACCTGCAGGAACTTGTTAAAAATCAAGATTCTCGGGCTGATCAGGAAAGATTCTGATACGATAGGTCTGCAGATGGTGGTCCAAGAAACTTTACTTTTAAAAACAGCCCCCCCTTGCCTGACATTTCTGATGAGCAGCTAAGTTAGCTGGCTTTTGGGATGGGACACTCTGGCCACTCAACCCATAAGTGTGTCTGGCAGATCATTCCTAGTATGGTGTCTTATGGGCCCTCATGAATGGGGTCCAAAGATGATCCTGGGAGGAATTCTCTTGGCTGTGTGTTTCACCCCACCATCTCCCTTCCTATCTTCCCCATCTCAACAAATGGTACCTCCATCACCTGGAAACCTCAGGGTTATTCCAGACACATTTCTTGCTCTCACGAACCCTCCCATATCATAACTAACCCACCCCCAAGTCTCTGAACTGCCTACTTCTCTCCATTTCCACAGCACCAGCTTGGTCTAAGTCACCACCAGCTCTCACTGGGATTGTGGCCTCCTAACTGCTCTCTCTCTGGTCTGTGTTCTACATGCTGGCCCGAGTTGTCTTTTTGAAGACATAATTCAGATTCTATCTCTTGTCTGCTTTAAATCCTTCAGTCGTGGCCAATGCAACTTAAGATCAAATCTGAAGTTTTTATGGGGCTTAAAAGTTCCTGCATGACCTGACCTCTGCCCACACCTCCAGCCTCCAATTGCACCCGCCTCCCTTCCATTCTCCGGGCTCTGTTAGTTTCCTACAACTCCTACCTCAGGAATTATGGGTGTGCCCTACTCTTCTGCCTACACTCCTCTCCTTCTACCTGTCCCCCTTCACTGAATTAGCTCCTCCAAACTGTCCAGGATTCTCCCTAAAATGTCACTCAGGGACCCCTATGATATACTGATTCCCATTATAGACTTCTAATAGCATCTCACCCCCTTTCTTCAAGTCACTTATCACAATAGTGGGCATGCAAAAAATACATACTTATTCAGTGAAATGAAATGAATGAATGAATGAATGAATGATTAAATATGTAGAGCTAGAACCCTAGAGGAAGGGCCAGGCCCCACTTTTTCCTTCGGGATGGGGTGATGAAAAGCTGAACCTTGAAACACTCACATCCTATACAGTGCAGGAGGTGTGCAGAAAATCTAGCTAGATATTCTAGAATGTTGGATGAACTTCCCTGACATTTTATGGGTGCATCCTTTTTCAGGAGTAAAGAGTGGGAGAAAGGTAGGGCTTTGTAACAGAAGTACAATAACCCACTTTTGACAGGTGGCTCTAAGTTTCCTGGAGACCAGTTACTATGAGAGTAGGTTGGAACCACAGAGCAGAAAGGCCAGACATCTCCTGGGTGCAGTGGAACAGGTATGTGCCTGCTCTGACAGTCCTGGATTCAACTCTTGGCACCATCAGTTACTTGCTGTGTGACCCTGAGCAGGAAGACTAACCTCTATGAGCTCCAGTCTGTTCCTCTGTAGTGAGGGAGCAATTACTCTCCCCTATCAGGATTGATGACATAATGTCTGTTGAGGGCCTAGCAGAATGTCTGGCTTATAAGATGTGTTCCCTGTTAGTATGATGTCACTAGGCTGTAAGCCTCCTGCAGGCAGGAGCCATGTTCATTTTTGGCCCAACAATCCAGTAATTAATATAGTGTTTGGTACCTAGTAGGTGCTTTAGGACGTCTTTATTAATGATTTCATTAATGGTCGAATGTATTTTCCTTCTGTAGAATTTTGCTCTTGCAGGAAGGATTCCCTGTGTGTGAAAATTTCTCCTAACTCAAATCAACTGCTTTCCTTGTGAGCAACTCAAATCCTTGTGTTTTGAAACCTCTGAGCTGGAGGATTAGTTGTGTTTGTGGGGGTGGCTTTGTCCTGAGTCATCTTTGAGACCCCCACCCTCCCTTATGCTCCTGTGGGAGGTGGGGATTCATTAGCCCCACTTGGAATGAGAGGACTGGAGAAACAAATCAATGGCGAGAGGAATTCCTATTTGGTTCAAGTACTATAGAGAACACACTGCTTCTTTGAAATAGACCTTCATTTATTTGGAGGGGAAAGCAGTTAGTTCAATGAGGGCTTCCTAGGGCCTTTCAGCATTTTAAAAGATGGAAGAAAGATCTGGAGCAAGGCAAGGTTCCAGTGTTTTCTAAACAACACACTAAGCCCAGCTACTAGTTGGCTGCCCAGCACTTCCTGCTACCCCCCTCCCCATCCCATCCTTCCCCCCAATGCATTGCACTTCCCTCAATAGCCCAGCCACTTCTTGAGACCCTGACCAGGCCTTCCCCAGGCAGGTGGGAGCTGACCTTCATTATAATATTGGGCAGGTGAAGATTCCTTGGACATCTTGTACATGACCCAAATGAGTAGAAATGCTGCTCTATTATATTCCAATTATTTCCTGTCTCTCCATGGCCTGATTCCAGGGACCAAATAAAGAGGTCCTTGTTTGGTGGAGTCCATCCCTGCTCCAGAGTAAGTGAGAGCCGGTCCCTGGCCGTACTTGGTCTGAGGCCACAGGAAAGGGTAGGGAGGAGGTAGGGAGGGTGTTACAGGTGGGGAAGGCTCCACAGGAGATGAGAGGCAGCCCAACCCTGCTTCCAAAAATAAAAATAAGGGAGGAAGGTAAACAAATGGGGCTCCTAACTAGGACCCTGCAGGGGACATGGCTTTCCCAAGAGGAATACCAACCCTCCTCTCCCACAGAGAAGACAAACACAGCTATGGAAATCTCCTGCCATCCAGGCCCCTATCGCCAATTGGAAGTTACTCCTACCTGCACTTGTGTTTGCCAACCATTGTCTTCTCAGATCTGCTTTCTCTCCTTATGAGTAGAAAGCCTTTCATGGAAAATTTAGAATTTGGGACCTTCTTCAGATTCCAAAGGAGTTATTGTTCTACATCATGCTACCCTTATTTGGGTGTTATGTGAACTCAGAGAAAGTAGAAACCTACATCTAGGGTTTGCTTGGATGCTCTTGCTGAATTATTAAGAACATGTTAATTAAGCACCTTCTCTATTTGAAGCTCTTGTGTACCTTTTCAAACCCAAAGCCTGGAGGCCATATTCCTCATCTGCTAAGGTGAGGGGCTTGGGGGAGAGGATGTGGGTGGGGTCAGTTCAGGGGCAGCTCACTGGGACATCTCTGGGAGATAATGGCATGGATGGTCAGAAAGTTTTCATGGCAAGGATAGGAGAGAGGAGCTTTGAGAGCATCATGGTGGTAAGAACGTCTCACTTTCTGTGGTGTGGAAGCTGTTATGGGGATAAGGTCTCTGAAAGGCATCAACAGAAAGGGGGAAAGTGAGGAGGGTGGGAGTGAGAAAAAACAGGGTGGTCCTGAAGAGCAGGGCCCAGAGAGCAGCCACATCATCCTGCACCCCCCTGTGGCTGGGGAAGGAGGAGGCTTTACACTGTGTAAAACCACGGCCTCCAGCAGGCTGGACAAGGGTCCCAGCAGTGGCGCTCCAAGCCTGGTCGGCGGGCCACCTTTTCAGAATCACCACGTGGACTCCTGGGATCCATCAGATCTACTGAGTCAGAGCGTCTGTGAGTTAGGCCTAAGAAGCTGAGTGTTTTATCAGTTTCCACAGATAATTCTGATTCTTATTCAAGTTTGCAAGCCCTTGATCTAGAGCCCTGTGGTTCTTTGAAAGTGAGTTCTGAAGCCCACAGAGGTAAAGTAACAATCCTAAGGTCACATGATGGCAAAGCTCACATGAAAACTAGATGGCTCCTGATCCTCAGAGCAATGCATGAAAAACTAGACTCCTCCTGACTCCCAGAGCATTCCAACATGCCAGCAGCCTTTTCACCTATTTGGAGCTGTTTCCCTTGCCCGCCTACTGTGAGCGCCTGCCCCTTTGATCCATCCCTGCATCCTGTGGGGCCTGCTCCTTCCTGAGGATACTCTGTTCATAGCCTCTGCCTGCCAGTGGGCAGGAGCAGAAAGGCCCAGTTCTCTTCTGAGCCTTTAGTAACAGGTGTGAGGCCTGGCAAATGAGTAGAGAAGGAGGAAATACACAGTTATAGCTGAGGGGTGACTTGGGTTGGGTTTGTAGTACTAACAGCTAACTTTCCTTGAGCATTTGCTGTGCACCAGACACTGCATTAAATCCTTTCCATGCATTAGTGCAAACCCCATGGAGCAAATCGTCAACAGGTCTATTTTGCAGATGAAGAAACCGAGGCTCACAGAAGAGCTGTCTTTGCCCAAGGTCACTTAGCTAATGACACGTGGCCAAATCACTTCCACACACAACTAGGAGCTTTGAATGGCCCAATGCAGTGTGAACCGTCATCCACTTTAACCTGACAAGCCTGGAAAGGACCTTGAGACCTTGGGAAAGAAAAGAAAGCTTCTCTGCAGTGGGATGTGATCACTCGGGGTTGGGGCGGGCAGAGCTTAACCCTTTCCACTGAAATCATTCATGACGGCGTCAGCCGGGCTTTAGAGATGATAACGTGGAGAGTAGGTTAGACAGCCTTTCTCCTTTATCTTTTTTAAAGGCAAACTCCTGATATCAGTTTGCTTTCTTTCCATTTGCCTCTTTCTCTTAAAGCAACGTGTCTTCAGAATTGTAGTTACTTGAGGAATTTGGTCGTGTAGGGTTCTAACTGAGCCTCTGGTGTGATTGCAGGCATGTGTGGTCCATGTCATATAGCAGCTGCTATGTCTTCTGATACCATGGCACATGACTTTGCCATGATCGCCTCCCTCCATTCATTTTTCTTGAGCGTCCCCCAATGATAGGAGAAGAAATCAAAGCAGATCAGTGCCTCAGAGGAGGGGACAAGTGTTTCCCAGCCCATGTGGATATGTCACACTATGCTCTAGGTTTGCCTCTTAACCAGACCTCTTCTTGCTTAGAAGAAATCAGTCAGGTAGCCTTTGAATAACTCAATTGGATCACAAAAATAAATAAATAAATAAATAAATAAAAGACATGTTTTTACAGAGGGGAAGGACTCATTTTCATCCTAGCAGGATTTGATGTCTGGCAGCTAATGGTGAGGGACGATTATAATTTAATTCTGGTCATTTCATAAATCACCAGAATTAGGAGCATTTTTGGGTGAAAACTGAGAATATGTGATCTTCAGGTCATCTTCCTTCTCTTTCAAATCTCAGGCTTTAGATAACTTAAAGGCAAGTTGGGGCTGTGTGACTGTAAAATGATCTTATTAACTCATAATGAAGCTGTGCAGGGAGGAGGGGGAGCACGCAGCCTCTGCAAAGCTCTTGAGCAACGTGGGGCTCTCTGCAAAGAGCCCTGGAAATGCTGAATGAAAACCGCCTTTCTGTGTACGAGCTGCCTCCCTGCTCTCCAGTGCCGCGTCTGCGGTAACTACAAACTACTTTGTATGCTGCATTCGTGAGGCTGTCTTAGCTGACACATGATTACTACTGAAATAACGCTGGTGTGATGTTCAAGTCCAGTGGCCTTTTTAATTATTAAACTGAGGCTGCTGAATGAATTATTCTGCGTACCAGATTTTCCTCCTGTGGCTCTATTTCAAGCGACTAGCACCTTAGCGTGTTCCACTAATACCTGAGTTGGTTCTTAGCCAGCTAGCCAATCTGCAAAGCCTTTGCAGAACAAACAGTATTCTTTAATCTCCAAACACTCACAGACTGGGGAAAAAAAAAAAAAAAACACCAAAAAACTCACACACACAAAAAAAACTTTACAGTGAGCTCATCAGTAAAGCCAAGATCGGAAAATGCCCACAGCCCCTCCACCAAGCCCCCAACTCACCAAGTGGTAGAGCGATGAAGAAGGGGAGCCAACACAAGATGAACATCCCGACCACTATGCCCAATGTCTTGGCTGCTTTCTTTTCCCTGGAGAACTTAAAAAGTTTGACAGCTATGGAACTCCTGGGGTTGTGGCCCTTGGCCTTGGTACTGCTGAGAGTGTCCTCATGAAAGTTCTTGGAGTGGATCCTCAGGGTCAGCTCCTTGGAGTTGGACATCTCCCGCATGACTCCGGCCTCCAGGTTCTTGGTGGTCCTCTTGGCAACTATGTAGACGCGGCAGTACATGACCAGAATGACAGCCAGAGGGATGTAGAAGGAGCCCAGCGAGGAGAAGAGGGCGTAGAAGGGTTCTTCGGTGACCCCGCATTCCTTGTCATCGTTGGGTGCTGGCTCCTTCCACCCAAGGAGAGGCCCAATGGAGATGACGGTGGACAAGACCCAGACACTGAGGAGCGCCAAGATGGCCTTCCTCCGGGTGACAAGCGTGGGGTACTGCAGAGAATGGCGCACCCCGATGTAGCGATCGATGGAGATGGCGCACAGGCTCAGGATGGAGGCGGTGCAGCACAGGACGTCCACGGCGGCCCAGATGTCACAGAAGATCCGGCCCAGCACCCAGTAGCCCAGCACCTCCAGGGCAGCCGAGAAGGGCAGCACGGTGAAGCTTAGCAGCAGGTCGGCGATGGCCAGGTTGACGATGAAGTAGTTGGTGGGTGTCCGCAGGTGACGGTTGCAGGCCACAGACAAGATGACTAAGATGTTGCCTACGATGGCAAAGATGATGAAGGCGCCCAGCACCATGCCCACGGAGATGGCCCTGGTGATGTCCAGCTGGGGCAGTCGGGAGTTGTTGGAGGTCTGGTTGGGGCCAGTGAAGTTGGCATTTTTCAACTCTCCCCAGTGGGCAGGTGCTGATGTGTTGTGGCCGGTGTCCAGGTCGGGATTCATCTTAGAGTCCGCCCTCCATAGCCAGGGGGTGGACAGGGCTCGAAGGGCTGCGGGGAAGGCTCCTCAGCTGCCCTGAAACTTTGCCTCCCCCGCGGTGGGCTTCTTCCCAGAGGCGCCCTCCTGGCGAGGAGGCATCTCCCCTAGCAGCCGGCAGTGCGGTCTCCTGCACCGCGCTGCTCGCTTGCTCGCCTGTGCCTGTCAGAGGGAGGAGGAGAGAGGGGAGAGGCGGCAGCTCCAAGTTAATGGTCCACGTCAGGCGCGCCGGCCGGCTCGCGAGGGAGCAGGGAGCGGAGCAGCGGGAGGAGGGGCGCGGGCGGGGGGCGCCGGGCTCCAGGTGGCGGGCTCGCCCGCTGCGGGTCTGCGGGCAGCAGTGTCTCCGCCCAGCCAGCACCGAGGAGGGTCCGCTTTCAATGAGCCGCCTCTGGGCTGACTGCACGCTGGTGACATCAGGCGGGGGAGCCCGGCGCCCTGACTCCGCGCGGCACTAGGGGGCAATGCGGGTCCAGCGAAGGCGCCCGCAGCCCCGACGCCGCCACCCTGGTTAACTAGCTGTGCCCCCACCACCGCAAGCCTGGTGTGTGTGAGTGGGGGTGGGGATGAGGGGGTGGGCAGAAAGAACGACTTGAGCGTGGGAATTCCCCTACTCCCCATCCTGAGGTGGCACGCTGAGGTTCTTTTCCCTCCTATTTAATCCTCATCTTAAAAAGTGGGGTGGGGGTGCTTACCTCTAATAGGATGGCGTCAGGAGTCAACCCCCAGAATTAGAGGGATATGCAACTTGGGTGGCACCTAAAAGAGGAAGAATGCCTAGGTTAGGCCGGTGGGAAGGACTTGAGTCAGATCTGAGACCAACCTTCATCCTTCACCTCTCCATGAAAACAAAACTAAGGCTTCTCTTCATTCATTCACCCAACCATTCACTTATTCACTCAGACACTCATTCGTTCAACAGATTGTTAACTAAGTGCCCACGGCCTGCCCTGGCTTCTGTTCTGGGCGCTGTGGGCATAGCAATTGAACCAGTAATAGACAAAGACCCCTAGGAGCTTACATTCTAGTGGGAGGAGACAGTCATGAAAAAAAGCAAGCAAATTGTGAGGGGTGTCCTATGCTGACAGATGTCACCGGGAAAATATGGCAAGTAGGGGGGAAATGGAATGGGGTGTGTGTAGGGGGGTGGCATTTGAAATTTTGAATGGGTGCTCAGGATGTCACTGAAATGGTATTTGAGTCAAGACCTGAAAGAAATGAGGAATAAGCTAGTAATGGGTTATCTGGGGGTGAGGATGGTGATGGTGGGGGTAAGAGACCTCTTGGCATCGGGGGATGGGACTTGGGGAATCGAGATCAGTTGTTGGCCTCTCCCTCCCCCCCCCCCCCACTTTCTGCCTTGTACTAGTATAATCACCGTGCCGTACATTAGATCCCCCGATCTTATCCATCTTATAACTGGGAGTTTGTACCCTTTGACCAACATCTTCCCATCCCACTCTCCCAACCCCTGGTAACCACCTCTCAGTTCTCTGTTTCTATGAATTCAGCTTTTTTAGATTCTACATATAGGTGATCTCATACAGCATGTCTGTTTTGGGGTCTAACTTATTTTACTTAGCATAATGCCCTCAAGTTTCATCTATGTTGTTGCAAATGGCAGGACTTCCTTCTTTCATGGCTGAATGAAATTTCACTGTATATATACACCACATCTTCTTTATCCATCCATCAGTTGATGAACACTTAGGTTGTTTCCATAGCTTGGCTATTGTGAATAATGATGCAATGAACATGGAGTACAGTTCTGAGTTCCTGTTTTCATTTGTTTTGGACATATACCCAGAAGTGGGGTTGTTGGATCATACGGTAATTCTGTTTTTAATTTTTTGAGGCACTTCCATGTGGTTTTTCATAGGGCGGTACCAATGTACATTAGAGATAGGGGGTGGATTGATTGTTATAGAAGGCACAGTCTTCCAAATAGTCAGTTTTGGGACCCTGAGCTACTCATGCTGGGAAGGAACCCACATATATTGGGCTCTTACTGATAGCCAAGCATTTACTAATTTTCCTTTATTCTTTACAACAACCCTTTGAGAGAAGTATAACCATTCTCCATTGACGGGTGAGAAAACCATGATTTAGGGAGCGTTTGTATATTCCTGAGGTCACATGACCAGTATACATGTGGCAGATTAATAAGCAGTCACAGCTGGAGACTGAAAAGTAAAGCCTCATGCCTTCTTTTATGCCTGTCCACTATCCTGCATCTAGGGTCTCCTACCTCCACTATAACCTGATGTTCAGGGCTGGGGAACCAGGAAATCACTCAGGGCGACTGACATTTAGGCTTCTCAACCTAGAGGAAGGCTCTGAATTTCTTTTTATTTACTTTATACATATATCTGGGGGGCGAGGGTAGGTGGTTATTATACATCTAAGGTTTTAATCTTTTCCCACCAAAATGCACAAAACACACAATTTCAAGGGATTCCATGAGATTAAGATGTCTGAGGTGGAGAAAATAGGTGAAATTTTCCTATTTTGATTAGACTGGCTTAAGTTGTTTTTTGATATTTTAAAATAAGAGATTCACAGATGTATGGTGACTTCACTCTTCAAGAACTATTAGGACCCTCACTTGCCCATTTTCCATTTTGGAGGTGGCCCAGGAGGCAGCGGCAAGTGGCATGCTCCCACAGCTAGTCAGGTGCAGAGCTGGTTATCAAAGAGGGCTTCCGTGGCTCAGAGCTGCGCCCCTTCCTCCGCCCCAGAGGGAAGCCACACAGGACAGCTACTCATGACTTACACAGCGGGATGTGAGACTGGGACAACTCTCTGCCGAGGGTCTTTATGAAGAGGAGAGATTGTCCTTGGTCCTGGATGGCTTAAACTGGTTTATTCCCAAGGGGGAGTGGGAGGAGGTAGAGAATGCCAGTGAGTCGGCAGAAGCTGGCAATTAACACAAAGGCAGGGAATGTGGGAGAGGAAGAGTGGGACAGAATGGAGAGCAAGCCCTGAGCCCACATTTCGATGGTGGTGGCCCATTTCCCACTTCCCTGGGCACTAATCTCACCAGCTATTGAACAGCCAGCAACACACCATTGAATTCACAGAGGCTGTGTCTACATAATCACAGTAACCAGCTGCAGTGCGAAAACTCAGTCCATCAGGTATTTTCCTGTGGTGGCAAAAGGCCAGGCAAAGAAAAAGAGCAAATCTGAGATTCAGAGTTGGTTTATACTTGTTTGAAAGAGGAAAGTGTATTACCTAGATGAGACCTTATGTCTTCATTCAAGTGTCAGGATGTGGAAGAGATTATTGAGCCACATACAGAGCTTCAAAATCCTTGTAGATTTCAGACATGTCATTTACCGGTGTCTTTCTCGAAGACAAAACAAACATCCCACCATAAGGCAAACAGGTTATTAGCTTTAATAGCAGCCATGTACCAGGACCCCACTAAAGCAACCTTTGCTAATGGTCCTTTCCTTGCTGTTCCTCCCCTCTCTTCACTGGAGATGCCTCTTAACTCTGCCTGGCTGATATTTGACCGATGGAATTGACCGTTTGTTTAGGTGTCATGAGGATACAGATGATATTGTATTTTCTCGGTACTCCCTGGGGCAAAGCCAAGCACAGAGCTCTGACTCACTCGAGGCTTGGGGAAGAAGAACCTTTTCATTATCGGTGATTACATTAGAATTCTCTGATGTTGCAAACTCCCATTTCTGGGAGCCCTCTAGGTGAAGCTGCCACTGAGTTTGAACTCTGGGGAGACCAAGGCAATGGGAGACTCAGAGATCTGCTTCGAGGATGTATGGAGGAGAGCTCTCACATGAGACCATGCAGTTTTGCATGGTTCTTCCTCTCTAACTCTCTCCAGGTTTGCATTCAAGCAGCTATATACAGGGCATCTACTCTGTGCCAGGCACCATGCTAGGAGCTGTGGGTGAATCAAAGATTAATCAAATCAAACCAACAGCTTAGCACTGATCTAGGTGCCACGGCAATGAATAAGATGGTAGAGCACCTGTCAGACAGTACCTTCTATGTGCCAGGCACTGTGCTAGGTAGGTACTTAGTGTGCATTTATGCAAATCTCCACAACAATGTAAGGTAGGAATTACCCCAATTTTACAAATGAGGAAACTGAGGCTTGGAGAGGTTCTGTGGCATGGCCAAGCTTATTCAGTGAGTAAGCAGCATTGGTATTCAGAGCATTGCTGTCAGGCTCCAAAGCTTGCATCCCTCTCTCTGCACCAGACTGAGATTAAAAAAAAAAAAAAAAGGCAGCAGAAGGTTCAGTGTTCGCCTTGAAGGAAATTACAGCAGAAGACAGAATGTGATCAGGTTCCTGAGCGAGGCAGAGGTCAGGGAGCAGACAGCAAGGCAGAGCTGGCCAGGCGAGAAGGTCCTGCCGAGGAGCTTCTCAGGTCGGGCTTTCTGGCCAACACCCGGTCTGCTGAGAATTTGAGAGCCGACTTGGAATCTAATCCCGCCTCTCTCATTTAATAGCTACTAATGTGACCTTGGGCAGGAGAGTAAAGTGATTAAGAGCCTGAACTTTGGCATCCAACAGATCTAGATTTATGTTCCAGTTCCACTAATTTATTAGCTGTGCGTCCTTGGGCAAGTCATCTATCTAATCACTTGGAGCCCCACTTGCCTCATCTGTAAAATGAAGATCGAAATAGTCCCTGCCTCATGAGGTAAGGAATAAATGCAATAATGTGTGTCATGTGCCCAGCACAGAGTAATAGTAATAATATTAGCTAAGGGTTATTAAGTGTTGGCTAGATGCTAGGCATTGTGCCCCAAATGCTTTATGGCCATGATCTGATTTAATCCTCATAATAATATTATGAGGTAGATGCTATTGTTATCAACATTTATAGATGAGGAAACTGAGTCTCAGAATGGTTGCCCAAGGCCACAGGGCTAACAGCTGGCACAGCTGGAATACAAAGTACCCAGTGAATGAGGCTGAAAATGAAAAAAGAGGAGGTGGGAGGCTTCTGCTCCAGCTACACGGGGGTCGTGATGGGAGGCTGAGAAGCACCCTCTCTCCTGGGCAGGAGACACTTCAGCTGAGGTGTTTCCTCCAGCTCCAAAGGCAGCAGGTCAGAGGAACCCGGGCTTGAGGGATTTCAGCTCCCTCTGGTAATGACAATTTGTCAATCTTTGTTGAGCACAGATTCCCTCAACTCAGGAATTCTCATTGTACAGCCTTCCTGGGAAGGTAGAGAACTCAGGAGTATCCCTTTGCAGCAGGCTGGTGAGGATTAATTGCCAAGTTATCCAAGGGTTGAATTCATGTCACATGTTTGGGAAAAGCCCTGAATCGGAGGTCTGGGGTGTGAGGGCACAGGAGTGCAGAATGTGAAAAACCTGCTAATGCAGGAGCTGGAGAAGGGGGTCTGTTCTCTCTTGGGCCCCAGCAGCTCCTCTGATGGGTGGGACAAGATAAACAGGTTGCCCAAACCAACCCGTGGTGCTGCATAGTCGAGGGCCAGGAGGGAGAATGTGCCATTTTCTTGAATGACTCTGGCCATCCCTTTATGGCCATGCCGCTTTGCCCATCACTCTGCCCAGGAATCTATGGTGACTCTAAAATTGATCTAGGAAGAGTCTCTAGGCTATGATCTGATTTGGAGCTGGGTGGGCAGGTAGTGTCTGCAGCATGTTCTCCACAAGACAGATGTCTTTGTCCATATCAAAGACTGAGGGCAGGGAGCTGATGGAGATTTTACTGGCACTAAAGCTCTCCCAAGCTGCCTCTGTATTGCTGCTGCCAGAATGTACTTTCTAATCACACTGTTGAAACCATTAAAGGTTAAAGTAAGACATAACAAAAAAAACTTACGGCAATAGGCTCTTTACAGCTGATTTTTGAAGGCTACACTGTTGTAGTTAGGATCATGGACTTGAGAAATGTCAGAATCAGAAGGACCCTAGAGACCG
Organism: Corynorhinus townsendii; assembly: GCA_026230045.1. Lineage (NCBI taxonomy): Eukaryota > Metazoa > Chordata > Mammalia > Chiroptera > Vespertilionidae > Corynorhinus > Corynorhinus townsendii. Next base: position 158,199,138 of record JAPDVU010000006.1, on the reverse strand, counting down.
CCTAGTCCAGGGCTCAGCAAACTATAGTCCTTGGAACAAATTCAGGCTTGTGCCTGTTTTTGTGTGTGTGTGTGTGTGTGTGTGTAAATAAAGTTTTATTGGAACACCATACCCATTTGCTTGCACATGTCTATGGGTGCTTTCTCATGCTACAATGACAGAGTTGAGTGGCTGCAACAGAGGCCCTATGCCTGGCAAAGCCTAAAATATTTGTTCTCTAACCCTTCATAGAAATCGTTTGTTGACTTTGGGCTAGTCCATCCCTCTTATTTTACATGTGGGGACACAAAGGCCCAGAAAAGGGGAGGGATTTGCCTAAGGCAAAACCAGTGTCAGTAGCTTAAGATTTTGATTCCACCAATGTGACTTTTTTTGTTTTGTTTTTTGCTGTCACCTATTTCTGCAGCCTGGAGCAGGCTCTGAGTTTGAATTATAGCTTTAGTTGACCAGATGTATGATCATGGGCAAGCTACATAAACTCCTTTAGACCTGGGGATAATGCATTCTATTTTCTTGAGATAAGGCACATACGAAGTATTGATTGTGACAATTAAAGGAGCCTGTAATGCTTAGGCTGGGATCTGGTTCATACAAAACATTCAACCCCAAGTAGCTACTGTTATTGTACTGATGTCCTTTATGATCTTATATGCATTAATCTAATCCCTCCCACTCCATATTTCATGAGGGAAAGGGCCATGTGGTTCTTTAACTTTTTAGGTCCTAGATCTTATTGAGAACCTACTGAAAGCTATGGGCACATGGCTTTAATCCATCCTTTTCCTGAATTTCTGACAGGGGCTTCCTCATTGCCAAGTTCCTGGCAGGCCCCTTGATGACTTAATCTTCACCCTGTTACTTCTTATTTTTGTTTGCTGGGGCTCTCTTCTGCTAATTGCATTGGTGTCACCTCTTTCAGTCCTGGGCCACAGAACTAGCCCACTGTTTCCCCATTCATCATGCAGTAGAACTTGAACTGGATAAAATGAATGTCCTCCTGGAGTTTGTGGTCTAAGATGAACAATGGAATGTGCATCTGAGGATGCATGGAACATTGTGTGAGACATTGAACATGGATGCAAGTTAATTAAGGAAACAAAATACGTGACACAGGTCTCAAATTTTTCTATACTTCCTCTTCTTCCTCTCTTGTGGCCATCTGAACCAAACCATCTGACCCTTTTGGAGGATTCTTCCTTGTGGTGGCCACCAAATTCAGAAAGGTCTACAGGAAGTGGTAGAAACCACTTTTTCCTTGGGGGCATCTAAAAATGGTATCTGGATAAAGTGTTAGAGCCCAGCTTCAGAAAGGACAGACTAGAGCAAGGCAAGAAAGTGATGTCAGAGGGTGACTTCTGCCTTCTCATCTCTTCTCTGGCAGAGATGACAGAGTAGGACCCTGGATGGGGGTGGGTATGCTTGGGAACTGGTGTGTACATTACTGTGGGGCCCATGGGCATGGAAAAGGAGGGCAGAGGGTGAGAAAGGCAGTTTTCTTTGCCCATTTCCTTCATGTACTGAGGAATGCTGGGACAGGAAATGCCCAGCGTTTCTCAGTTGTTTACTGGACACCAACCTGGCAGATTTGGGAGTCCTAAAAAAAATTAAGGGAGGAGGAGGAGGAACCTTGGTTTTTCTGCCTCTTGTGGGACTGTCTTTGGGGGTGGAGTTTGGGGAAGATTTTGTGAAAACTTCTAGATAGGAGCAGCCTGGTATAATGGCAGTTAGCTGTATGCTGTGAATTACAAGTTTCTGGAGGGGCCTTCAAATATCTACCCTGCGTTTTGGGGTGCTATCCATTGAGAGGTAGGCACTGTCTCTGCCCAGTCCCTATTTTAACTAACTGTGACTGACTGAGTGCAGTCATGCATCAGGCATTGTGCTAAGCTAATTCACAGGCAACATCTTATTTAATCCTCCAAAAACACTTTTGTGGAAGACATTGTTGGCTTCAATTTGCAGGTGAGGTAACTGAGGATAAGATTAATTACATGTCCATGATTACCCCGAGATGGGATTAGGGCAGAGGCAGTTTGACTCAAAATCAATACTTTTCACCTCCCAAATACTACCCAAATTTGGCTGTAGGCTGACCTCTCCGCTAAACAAAATTACAGGAATTTCTGGGCAAACCTCAGCCAGCCAGGTACATGGATTCAGAGGCAGAAGTTGTTTTGGGCTGTGTGTGCAAACATGGGCCCTTCTCTAGAGTGGGGTCCAAGGATTACATCTCTCCTCCTTACCCCTCCCTGGGGAGCTCAAGTGAGCTGGAGGGCACGTGTCAGGTTGGAATCTCAAATCTTTTCTAAGAAGAAAAGTGGAAGACCTGACTCCATAATGTCTTTAAGGACTGCAAAGGCTATCGATCCTATGATGATAACCAACTGTTACCTATGAGAGAGAGAGAGAGGAGAGAGAGAGAGAGAGAGAGGATATAGAATGCAAACCCAGTATGAGAGATGCTAGTCAGACCTAAGGAACTAGCTTATTAAACATCAGACCGAGTTGTAGTTTTGGGCACTTCCTAGCTTTGTGACCTTGAGCAAGTTACTTCATTTATTTAAGCTTCAGTCTGTTTTTCTGTTACATGGATGTTTTCATGATATTTACCCCACTGAGTTGTCAGGATTCAATGGGACTTTGGCACCTAGAAACCTCCCACTAAATGTTATCGTTGAATTATGTGTAATTATGAAAACATAAAACAGATTCTCAGAATCTGGGGTATTGAGGTAAAGATTTTCCCAGTTGACCTCTCAGTGAACCTTCTAACCCTTTACTTGCCAATTCATATAATTTATTCCTTTTTTTCTGATATAAATAGTGGCTGGAAAAATAACAATAATACCAATAGCAAAGCTACCATTTGTTGAGAATCCTACGGTGTGCTAGATTTGTATTATACTCTTTACATACTATCTCATTTTAACACAAGATCCTAGGTAGGCAGAAGTATTATATCTGGCCTTTGAGATGCAATTCCTGAAATGGCCTCTGCCATACCCAGAGAGCCTGAGCTTGCTGGAAATATTTCTTCTTGCAGAGAACTCCTGGCAAGATTAGAGACAAAGCCAGTGCCAGTGTGGGTGGGCTTGGGGAGTGGGGTGTGGTGGGCAGTGGGCCCTGTGAGCTCTCTGTGCAGAGGGAAAGGGAAATAGCTTGGTTCAGCAGGCAGGTGGCAGGCTCCCAGCCTATAATTCTTGGTTCCTGGTACAATTAGCGTCAACAGGAATTTTCCTTGTGAATCAGACCAAAGAGGCCACACCAGGGGTCCTCAAACCACAGGCCCACGGGCCACATGCGGCCCTCCGAGGACATTTATCTGGCCCACCGGGTGCCGCTGCCTGTCCTGCTTAGCAGCGGACTCGTCCCGGGCCCGCAGTGCGCATAGGAATTTGTTCATAGTTTTGTTTTTTTTAAACTGTAGTCCGGCCCTCCAACGGTCTGAGGGACAGTGAACTGGCCCCTGTTTAAAAAGTTTGAGGACCCCTGCACCATCACATCAGAGGCCAATCATTTGTGCCCTAGAAAGGCAGGGAAGGAAGGGGGCACCTGAGAGCCTCCACCTCTCCCTAATACCTCAGAGAGGTCCAGATCTATGAGGAGGGGAAGAAGACAGGGGGAAAGCAGCAGAGAACAGACTCCAGTGAATATACATTTTCAACTGAATTCCAGGGGCTGAGTGGAGAAGTGAAAAGGAAAAAAGTACTCAGTCCTGGGTGTTTTCCCCCTCTCAAGTCATTCTGGAAAACTTATCCATAAAACAATGGAACCAACTCTAGGTGTGAAAGTTCAGTCCTCTGTTCTCACCTGAAAACTTTAGAATGTTCCTTTGCTCCGTTTGGGGGACTGCCCATATTCCCCCTTCCTGGTGCTGCTCCCTTGGGAGCCTAAGAATTTAGGAAAAAGGAAGTATGGATCCATTGAACAGACCAAGGTTTGCCTACACAGCCAGAGATACCAAACTTTCCTGGACATGAGCCACCTATAGGGGGCCTTAAAATTCAGATTCCTGGGTCCCGGCTGCAGTAGGGCTGAAGTGAGGTCCAGGAACATATACTTTTCACAAGTCGCCCAAATGAGTCTACTGCAGAAGACTGGCAGACGGCATTTTGAGAAACATTGTTGTAGTCCATTACCCCCATTTACACATCATCAAATGGAGGCCCAGAAAGTACAAATGACTTGGCTGAATGTCTCACAGAAAGGGTTCTTGTAGGGTCTAGGTCTTAAACACAGATTTTTTGATGACTTGTCCTGCTAGTCTTGCCTTAGCCGGACACGTTAAAGATGACTTTGGCCTCCACTTGCTGTTCCTTATTCCTTGCTAGGCAGGGGTCATCCTCTTCTTCACAGCTCAAATCAAGGGTCACTTCCTCGGGGAAGACTTTCTTGCCTCCTCCCCACCTTAGTCCAGGTGAGGTTCCTTTCTTCTCTGCTCTCAGAAAAGCACATCCCTCTTCTTCACAGCATTCACCCTGGTTTGTGATTACACAGCCTCCCTGCGATTATTGCATCAACATCTGACTCCCTCCCTGGACTTCAGGTTCAGTGAGAGCAGGGGTTTCTTTTTGCTCATCCAAGGGCCTAGCACAGTGTGTGATGGATAGATTGTAGGTACTCAATAAATATTTATTAGATGGTACGTGAATAAATGAATGATAGTTTTAACTGAAAGTCAAAATAAAGCAAAATTAGTGAAATGTTTGCCTTTCAATGAGCTTTCTCTTTTGAGGCCCCTTTTTTTGGGGGTGGGGTGGGGTGGGCGGAGGGGGGTTGTTTTTGGCTGAGCCTGTGTGATCCTAACTGCTCATCTATCCCTGAAACCAGAGCTTCCCGAAGGCAAAACTGTGTAGAAGGTTTGCTTTCCTTGATTTTGTTTGTCTGTTTGTCTCCTCTATCATTTTTTTAATCTTTCTATTATTACAGCAAATTTTATGTTGGGGATCCATTCTCCTCTATTCAAGCCTCCCTTCCTTTCAACTCTAACGCTTGCCCAAGGTCCCAATGCCCCCATGTTGCCTCCAGGCACCCCTGAATCCTGAACTTTTCTAACCCCCTTTTCCTGGTCAAAAGTCAATCAGTCCAATGCCCTACCTCCTGGAGGCCTGTGTTAGGACAACTCTTCAAAGTGATGGCTTCCTCCCAACAATGGATCATGACCATCTGTTGCCTCCCCTCTTCCCCTTTAACTTGAACTAAGCTCATCCCTTTCTTAGCCAAAGGTGTGTTGCTCCAATGAGCTGGTGAAACCTTGGATATTAGGGATCATCCTCTATGGAGCCCAAGAAGCACTGATGATGGGAAGAGGATTCTAATAATGAGCAAATATCTGCTGTTAGGGTCTGAGGAACATACAGAGATAAAGAGTGTTTTTCTCTCTCAAGGATCTTTACGGAGGTGTCATGGACTCACATTTAACAACAATGCGGTAATTAAATAACATTTCTAGACACTTGGTTGCTTGTCCAACAAATGATGCTAACCACCAAGTGCTATGAGTGTAAATTAGATTCCATGTATAATGCACTTTGTATTTGGCCGGACACACAGTAGGCCCACTCAGTCCTGGTAATTCTTCTTCCCTCTAATGGAGGGAGGGATTTTTCAGGGCTTGAGTAGGTGAGCTGGCTTCTACTGAGGAGGGGTGTTCTCTTTGTGGTTCTGGGGAGAATATTCAATTCGACTCCAAAAATGCAACCGCTTGTATTCAGAATTGATTTTGTTTGAAAACAATTACTCTCTTTGCATTCAAGTGGGTCTCCTAGGATCCAGCTGAGCCACAGTCTTACTTGCTGTGTGTACACAGGAGAGAGGCATTCAGAAGGGACTGTGTGTAGCCCATCCTTCATTTCATAGATGGGGAAACCGAGGCCAGGCAAGTGACTTGACTGTGGTCACTCAGAGCCAGAACCAGAATGGAAGCCCCTAATGTCCAGCTCAATACTCACAAATATAAATATATTTAATATAAGTATATATTATTTACATTATTTAATCCCTAAGCAAATGAAAATAGCTTTAAAAAAAGTATGGAAGTAAATTGTGCTTTTGTTAAAACTAGGGAAAGATATAGAGAACAAAAGGGGATCACTCTTTGTTCTACTGTCCAGAGAGATCATCACTGTAAACTGCAAATGTTTTCTAGACTTTCTACATTCACACTCATGCACACATATGCATACATGCACACACACTTGCACCCATGCACACATTCAAGTGCATCTTGTTTGGGCCTCTCACCTCCATTCAACCTCCCTCGGTACCCACAGCTGTCCCCTGAGCTCCCCACCTAACTGCTCCCTTTGCCTGTTTGAGTGTTTGGTAGCAGGATCTTGATGCTTTTCAGGTCCTCTTGGCTGGGGGCCATCTTGCCCTTTGCAGGGAACAGGACACTGATTCCAAACTGGAGAGTGGGGAGCCCCTGCAGGGTTGTCACTGAGAGGGTGGGGACATTGGCCAGAGTCCTCTCTGTCTGCAGTGCTCCCCTCCTGGCTGTGCCCCAGTGTTCCCTAGGTAACCACGGGGATGCTGCACAGATTTATGGCCCTGCTGCTCCTGAGTAAGTACCTGACAGGTTTTGTCTGAGGCAGATGGTGTCTGGCTCCCAGATGACTCATTGGGAGGGGAACAGACACCCATGGGTGACACAGAAGGAAGAAAACCCCCTCCTTCTCACCTCCCACAAGCAGAGAGACTGAGAGTAATTTTTCCATCACACAGGCTGTTCAAAAGGCAGATATTCAAGGCTCCCATATTATGGATGGGGTCACTGAGGCCCTATTTCATCCACTCCTTCACTTACTGAACAAACATTTGTTGAGCTTTGTGCCAGGCTATGTTAAGACTAAGCTGAAAATGCAAATGTGGGAAAAACATAGACTCTGTCATCAACAATACTATTGATTATGCAGGGGAATAAGTCATGGAACAGAGAACTATCACCAGGGTGGGATTTAAAGTGTGGGGCAGCCCCAAGAGTGAGCATGTCAATCATTTGTGTTCAAATGGGTTCAACTTTACTTTATTCTTTCAGCACCTACCAGGCGCTGAAGACAGCTGAGATGAACAGGAAATCCCTTAGGAAGCTTTTAGAAAGGTGCTGGGTTTTCCTCAAGGTTGATTTTAAGAAAGGTGAATGATTCAGAATTGAAATTACATAGTGGGTTCATTAGTTCATGCTGATATTTAGCAAGTCTTTATTTTAAAAGTGCTGTTCCTATTGGAATTCTATTTGGCCTGTTTGGCTGGTTCTGGAGGCTGGAGGGATGCACCACCTGGGAAGTCCCCTCACTTTCCCCCCAGGAAGTCGAGCTGACTACTCTAAGGCAGAGAAAAGAGATTTCACTGAGTCCTTTCAGAGAGCGAACTATGTTTGGTCTCCACTTGGGAGCCTATTGGAGTAACACACATATTTTATATATTGTGAATAATTCTACATTAATGTGCCTACTTAAAAAATACCAATATGTCCATATATAATTTTTCTGAGCAGTCACTTCGAGAGGCAACAAGCTTGTTTCAATAATCCCATTAAACTATATTTTCCCTCCTCTTTTAATATTGTTCTCAAACCAATGCATGTTCTTGGGAACATTATGGTGGAGTCAAGCACTCATTGTTTGAGAGTAGATGTGATTTTTAGAAGCAATCAATAGTCCTTATGAAGGCACACAGCCCTCCCTCATCCTTGGCTGTTTGTCCCAGATTCTTTCCATGATGTCCCTGGGCTGTTTTAAATGGCTGGGGGCTAACTCCTTACCCTCCAGGGCTATGGTCAGGGGGGGATGTGGCAGGAGGGAAAGAAATAGGAGAAGCCAGGACATTTCTCTCCTCACCCCTACACTCCCTTCTCTCTGTTTCTTGGGGGCTAATTCCAGTAAAGATTCATCATTTCTTCCATGGTACCTTTTCCACTAGAAAGATCATACACATATAATATCCCATATAATAAAGAGGTAATATGCAAATTGACCATTATGCCCTTAAAGATAGCTGCCTATGACCAGGCCGGCAGGGGGGTTAGTGAGGGACGACCAAATGACTGAACAAGCAGGCTGCATGGGGCAACCAGGCCGGCAGGGGGGTTAGTAAGGGATGACCAAACAACCGAACAGCAGGCTGCATGGGGCGACCAGGCCTGCAGGGGGGTTAGTGAGGGACAACCAAACGACTGAACAAGCAGATTGTGTGGGGCGACCAGGCCAGCAGGAAGGTTAGTGAGAGACGACCAAAGACTGAACAGCAGTTGTGGGGTGGCCAGGCCAGTGTGGGGGCCATGAGGGGCAACCAGGCCAACGGTGGGGGGCATTTAGGGGAGACCAGGCCAGCAGGAGGGGCAGTTGGGGGCAATTAGGCTGGCAGGGGGGGCAGTGAGGGGCGACTAGGCCGGCAGGGGAGGCAGTTGGGGGTGACCCTGCTGGCAGAGGGGGGGTCAGTTAGGGGCAACCAGGCCAGCAGCAGGGAGCAGTTAGGGGTGACCAGGCAGGCAGGCAGGTGAGCGATTAGGAGCCAGTGGTCCAGGATTATCGGGCTTAAACTGGCAGTCAGACATCCCCTAAGGGGTCCCGGATTGGAGAGGGTGCAGACTGGGCTGAGGGGAGCCCCCACCCTGTGCACAAATTTCGTGCACTGGGCCTCTAGTATAGAAATAATCCTATATAATAAAAGCATAGTATGCAAATTGTCCCCTCGACTGGGAGTTGTCCGGGAGTTCAACCAGGGGATGGGGATGGCTGGGGGAAGGGAGGGAGGCCCTGGCCAGTAGCCAACAGCTGCTAGAGACCCTACCAGTGCATGAATTTTGTGCACTGGGCCTCTAGTATATTTATAAATCACGTATACAAAATATATATCAATGGCTTTCTATATATACCAGCATGAACTTGCTATAAAATATAATAAGAGAGATTTCACTCACAATAGCAACCAAATATGCAACACCCAGGAATATCTTTAATAAGAAATGTAAAGGATGGCCCTGGCTGATGTGGCTCAGTTGGTTGAGCATTGTCCCATGCACCAAAAGGTCATGTTTGATTGCAGGTCAGGGCACATGCCTGGGTTGCAGATCTGTAGTAGGGGGCATGCAGGAGGGAGCCAATTGATGTTTCTTTCTTTCTCTCTCTCTCTCTCTCTCTCTCTCTCTCTCTCTCTCTCTCTCTCTCTCTCTCCTCTCTCTCTCTTCCTCTCTCTCTCTCTCTTCCTCTTCTCTAAAATCAATAAAAACATATTAAAAAAAGAAATGTAAAGGAAGTATATAGAGTAATGATTCATTTTTAGTGAAAAGCATGAAAGAAGTCTTAAATAAATGGAAAGACATGTTATGCTTCTGGAAATAATGGAATCTATTTAAGGCAATTCCATAAAAAATATCGATGGGATTTGGAGGAAACTTAACGAAATGATTCCAACGTGCTTCTGGAAGAATACATGCTCAATACCAAACAAATTTAGAAAAAGAAGGGTTGTGTGGAGGTAACTGCCTACAAATTAAAATGCTTGATAATGTGACGGGCCCAGGATTAGGCTGGCAGATTATTAAAATATGTCACCTAAAACCAGATCCACCTGTGCACCAGAACTAATATGTGACATTTCCATTCTTCACATATGGTGTCAATTTTGGATATTTGAAAAAATAAATAGTTAGACACTTACTTTTCACCTTACATAAAATATAAATTCCAGATAAATTAGAGATTTAAATGTAAACGTCTAAATTATAAAACTTTTAGAAGAAAGGATAGGTGCATAGTTTTAGCTTCTTAGGATTAGGGAAGTATTTTTTAAACAATTTTATCAACATCAGAAATCACAGATGAAGAAATGAGTATGAATATAAATAAAAATGTGGAACTTGTATGTAACATCACATTATCAAGCTAAAACACAAAGGATATATTAAAAACATATTTTCAACTTACATTAATAATAGATATTAATATTCTAGATAATTAAAGAATCTTTCTAGATCAATCGCGAAAAGAAGAATAACTTACAAATAAAAATGTGGAAAGCACAAGAATGGATAAATCTTAAATAAAATATGTACAAAATTAATAATCATATAAAGCTTTGTATAGTAATAAAATAAACGCAAATTACACAACAATGATATCTAGATTTTACCTATTGCATAGATAGAAAGGAATAAAACTAAGTGTGAAAAATCAGAAAAGGGTGAAGGAAAATTGATTGTCTCACACAGAGTTGGTAGGCGTGTAAATTGGCACTTTTCTAAAGGGCCTTTGAGAAAAGGTGTCAAAAGATTCTAAAATATGTATAGCATTAACCTAGCAATCCCACTTGTTGGAATTTATCTTAAGAAAATAAGCAGACAAATGTGCAAAGATCAGCTCATCACAGTTTTTCTGTAAAAGCAAATTCACACACACATATACACTCACACCTAATTGGAAATGTCAGGGTAAATGTCTACCAATAGGGAACTATGTAAGATATTATAGTACATCCCCATGGAGAATACTATGCAGCCATTTAAATGACAAAGATGTCAACTCATGACATAGCATATATTCCATGACATTCTGTCCATGAAATATTGAAAGTGAAAAACGGAGGGTGCTAAACTATATTAATAGTTAAAGCCATTTTTATAATTATGTAAATGTTTAGATGGTTAGAAAAAGGAACAAGCATATATACAAATATATCTGCTGGGCTTATATTTGAGTAAGTAGAAGGTTTATAGGTGATTTTACACTTTTCCATATTTTCTAAAAGTTTCTTTTTCTCTTATAAACAATAGACATGTAATCAACTGTCCATCTTTTCCTCCAAAAATTATTTTGAAAGGGCAAAGTCAATTGGAGCCAAGTCTGTTAAGTAACACAGGTGTTAAGATGGAAGGCTTTTTCACATAGAGGTCTGCTAACACTGTACTTACCCATTTTCCCACAAACTTTTGGCCCATTTTTTTCCCTTCTGCTAGAAATACTCCTTCCAAGATGCCTCTCTCCTCTTAATAATCTCAATCCTCTCTACTTATGAAAGTTCTACTCAGCCTTTGAGGGTTGGCCAAGTCTCTGTGGCCCTCTCCCCATCCTTGCAGCCAGATCTGCTTGCTCCTTCCTCAGTGTTCCCACAGTGCCGTGGACACAGCTCCAGCCCAGTTCACACATGCAACAAGGTGTCACTGTTTCCTGGGAAATTCCTGTCCTATTCTCGTCCCTTTACAGGGGAATCAAGCTGCAGGTTGGGATAAAGGTGGTGAAGCGCCACCTGAAAGAATGGAAGGCATCAAGTTGCAGGAGGGCTCAGTGTGCTCACATCCATGCAGGTCCAAGTGCAGAAGTTAGGGAGGGGACCAAATCTGGCTGTGTGGACTTGAACTGAACTAGAGACCTCATGCCTATCAGGACCACGTGCTTACAAGGATTTGAGAAAACTAGATCCAGTTAGCTTAAGCAAAAACCAGGAATTTATCATGTTAGTTGAGTATAACACACAATTCAAACCGGTGTTTGGGCTTCGGCAGCAACTGGACTCAGGGGTTTAAGAACTTTTGGAAAACTCCTCACATACCACATCTCATCTTTGTTTCCTTCTTTTCCCCCCACAGGATGAAACCCTTTTCTTTTGATTCACATGATGAGAAATAAGACCACAAAAGTTTTAATTTTTACATTTTAAGAATGTACGCAGTCACAAAAATATCTGGCTCCTTATTCTAAAACTCCCACAGAAGGGTTCAGATAAATTTGAGGGTCAGATAAATTACATGTGGGCCAATCAGCTGTCACGAGGCAATGGTTCTATTATTGCCCCAGCTTGGGTAGGTGATAAGCCCTGGATCATCAGCCTTGGCAAGAGGAGAAAGGTCACATCTTTCTGGGATGGCTTCCACGGTGACTGTACAGACAAGGAGAGACAGTTCTCAGAAAGAGGCGCCTCATAGGTATTCACTACAGAGCGCACAGGATGCAAAATGGGATGGAGGAGAGCCTGAGGGTTTAACTAGAAAATCACTTAACATTGGGAGATTAATTTTATGAGCCAGCAGGAGTAGAGTGTTTGGATGGATTAGCCACATGCCTTATTTTTTTCCTTCTAAATTATAAATACTTTGAAGTCCTGGACTCTTTTGTTGTAGTTTGCTCATCTCTCAGTGATTGTGAAAGCCCCTTACACCTAATAGGTGGTCGGTAAAGGTTTGTTGTAATTTTGATCAAGAGTGTTCTAATTGGGGGTTTGCACACTGGATCTGCAGGTCTTCAAAAAGAGTAGTGGGAACATTTTTGACATAAAAAAATAAATTCACAGCTTCTTTCCCCAGGAGACTGCTCTGATGACAACACTAATTTAGAAGTAGGAGTTTTGGAAAGCAAGTAATAACTTATTTCATTTCCTAGTCCCATTACGTGTGTGTGACGTGTATGAGAGCAGCACTCACGTGGAATCTGGGATGCACACTGAGCATCTCACAGTATCACGCAGGTGTCCCATTTCTTTTGGGCTCCTGTCAGTGATCCAAGACCAATTTTAGCCAGAGGTAGAGGGTGTAATATTCACTCTTTTGATCTATAAATCCAAACATTTCAGTTAGGATCCTGTGATTGGAGAGTCTACACCACACTACTTAAGCAAAAGGAATTTATTGGTTTATATCAGAAAATGCCTGGCTTCCGGGGAAACGTGGTGCAAGACTCAGACAGTACAACCTGTATACAATTCTCTATTTTTAAATTTTGCTTCTTTGGTAAGGGCTCTATTTTTATTTAATCAGGATTTAACTTCATGCTTCCCCAAATTACTGCCAACACTTCTTGGGCTACATGCTTCCAGGTTCACATCCAGGTTCACCTCTACGCCAGCTTAGAAAAATCCCTGGATTTGAGTCTCATTGGCCCTGTTGGGGCCATGGGTTCAGTCACTGTGGCTTGTGGGTTTGGGGTGGATGAGACACACTGCTCTGTTTAGCTTAGTTATATCAGAGTTTAGCTCATGACTGGAGTAAAATGTAAAAGTTGAGAGTGAGGAGGGCAGCTCTCCAAACAAAATTGGGCTATGATATCACAAGAGGCAGAAGAGATGTTGGATGGTAAAATCAACAACAAAGTTCACCACAAAGTACACATCTGGCAGGGATTTGGGGTCCCTGTGATCTCAATAGCTCATTTCATAAGATGTACAACGAAAGCCCAGAGAAGGTAACACGCTTGCCCTAGGACACATAACAAACTGAGAACAGCGCCAAGGACTCATTATTTCCCATTTGGAGCTCTTTGCACTGAAGCACCTACCTTTTAAGGACCCACCCCTACATCCCAGGTCACCATCTCCTACCTCAGTTTTCATCTCCACGAGGGATCATAGGAGCAGGGCTGCCAAGTACAGTTGTGCAGGTTATGGACTGCACGATTTCAGAGGGTTCTGTTTAACCAAAATCCATATGAATGGCACCTCTAGAGTTGTGCAGAGCACGACCTGTATGGGCATAATTAGGAGGCCTACAACAAGAGGATGGATCTGGAATTTGTTCTTCAGTAGGGATGGCAAATACTTGTCACATGTAGTGACACTCCTCCCTTCAGTAAACATGACATGGATTGCCTACCAATCATGCCACTCTTTCCCACTAAGCTCAGACTTAATATCAGAATTTTTCGCAACCCAACCTTCCAGGTTCCCACCAGTTTTCATTTGTAGTAGCACTTGAGCTAAAATCTATTTGCTTTCTTGTACTAAAGTGAGTAAGTAGCACACTTCAGAATGATTCCCCTCCCAAACCTCTACTTAGCTTCTGACCATTGATACTAGCATCAGATAATGAGAAAACTCCCAAACAAAACAGTTAATGTGGCCATGACAACACCATAGAATGTTTTAAGGATTAAATGAGATAATACAAGTAAAGTCCTAAGATGGTAACTGACATCTTGCAAATGGTCAATAATTAGTAATTGAATAAAATATTAAAAATCACCATGTTGAAACCTATAAACACATGTTTGACCTTCTAATAACTCCTAATCTCTGTTGGTATTCTTTTTTATTTTATTTTTTTTATTTCTTGATTGGAAAAAGGAAAATAATGTTCGCAGTGCTTAAGTAAGATTTGTGTCTTGTTCAGAGCCTGACAGTTATGTTCTTTTTAATATATTTTTATTGATTTCAGAGAGGAAGGGAGAGGGAGAGAAAGATAGGAACATCAATGATGAGAGAATCATTGGGGATGGAGCCCGCAACCTGGGCATGTGCCCTTGACCGGCCAGAATGGAACGTGGGACCAGTCAGTCCGCAAGTCGATGCTCTATCCACTGAGCCAAACCGGCTAGGGCTGTTTGTATTCTTGTTTAAATCCTAGGTTAGAACATAAGTAAAAGGTGAAAATTTAAAATCCGGGGGGAGGGGGAGATAATTCTCTCAGCCCTATGCCTATGGCTATCTCTTGAGTTGGTCTCACTTCTTTCTTTCTCTCCCCGTACCCCGGCTGCCTGTGTTTATAGGAACCAGTGAACTTGTGAGGTTGTGGTAGTGGCAGGTGCCAGGGGAGGCCATCCTTCAGTGCTCTTCACTGGCAAAGCAGAAGCAGCCATGCACATTGGGCAGGACCACAGACATCAGCACAGATGGCTTCTTTAAGTGGAACCAGGCAGAGCTAGCGGAGACACCACAGACCGGCCTTGCCAAGGACTTCTCTGCCTATGGTTTGCCAGCCTGGCCAGGCGAGTGAAGAGAGAGAGCAGGGAGGGGTGGTGAGTGTTATTAGGTTGTTGGCATTGGAAGAGGGAGCTCTGCCAGACTTTGGCAGGAACATTTCTTTTCAGGCACCAATGTCCCTTGTCCTTATCCTACTACTGGGCCTTTTGTAAGTGAACAAGGAAGAAGTGGCCAAACTCCTTAGATGTATGCTCAGAAGAGAGTGACAGAGAATGTCCCAGCAGGATGGAACTCTGAAGATCATGTGACCCAGACTCTTTATTTTATAGATGAAGGCACTGTAAGTCCAGAAGCAAAATCTTGACTCAAATGTTCACCAACAGGCATAGTCCTGGGCTCTTTTGAAGTCTCAGACGGGTCAGCTCTGTGAAGGGTTCCCTATGGACACTTGACCTTGCAGAGAGATGAGCAAGGATTTCAGGCACCTTGCAAGGTCATTGGAGGAGACATTTTGGGTGGCAGAGAAATTAAAAAAAAATCACTCTGCTTAAATGACCATCTACTTCATTCATGAGTGGGGCCGGTTCAAGAGATACCAAATCAGCCAGTGGGAAAGGCAGAGGAGTCCAGAGAAATAGCCCCTGGGGTCCAAAAAGCTGCACTCCCATCCCAGCCGTGCCACCTCCTTGCTCTGTGACTGTGGGTCACTCCCTTGATTGTCTGAGCCTTGAATTCCTCCTCACTGCTTGGGGATAGTAGAGCCACTGCCAATTTGCCAACAAGGGTTGCTGGGGAGAAAAAAACAGGAAAAAAAGTCGGGAAATTTCCAAATGGTCCCATGTTCTGTAAATAAGTATTTGGGACCTGGACAGTTTGGTTACTTTGAGCTCTTTCAGGACAGAAGGGGATTCTCAGACTGGGCACCACCTTAGGCACTCTCACCTGTTATCACATTGAATATGCATGATGACCCAGCATCTTTCTGTCTTGAGGCAGATAACTAAGATGCTTTTTCTGCCCGGTGCTGGCCAGTACTTTCTGTTCTTTTTTTTTTTTTTTCTTAATTAAATCTTTATTGTTCAGATTATTACAGGTGTTCCACTTTTTTTCCCCCCATAGCTCCCCTCCACCTGATTCCCCACCCCACCCCATGCCCTTACCCCCCGCCACTGTCTTCATCCATAGGAGTAAGATTTTTGTCCAATCTCTTCCCGCACCCCTCACACTTGCTTCCCCTGAGAATCGTCAGTTCACTCCCTTTCTATGTCCCTGATTCTATTATATTCACCAGTCCATTCTGTTCTTCAGATTTTTTATTCACTTGATTTTTAGATTCACTTGTTGGTAGGTATGTATTTGATGTCATTTTGTTGTTCATAATTTTTATCTTTACCTTTTTCTTCTTCTTCTTCTTCTTCTTAAAGAATACCCTTCAGCATTTCATGTAATCCTGGTTTGGTGGCGATGAACTCCTTTAGCTTTTTCTTGTCTGTGAAGCTCTTTATCTGGCCTTCAACTCTGAATGATAGCTTTGCTGGGTAGAGTAATCTTGGTTGTAGGTTCTTGCTGTTCATCACTTTGAATATTTCTTGCCACTCTCTTCTGGCCTGCATAGTTTCTGCCGAGAAATCAGCTGACAGTCGTATGGGTACTCCCTTGTAGGTAATTAACTGTTTTTGTCTTGCTGCTTTTAATATTCTCTCTTTGTCTTTTGCCCTTGGCATTTTAATTATGATGTGTCTTGGTGTGGTCCTCTTTGGGTTCCTCTTGTATGGGGTTCTGTGCGCTTCCTGAACTTGTAAGTCTATTTCTTTCACCAGGTAGGGAAAGTTTTCTGTCATTATTTCTTCTAATAGGTTTTCAATATTTTGCTTTCTCCCTTCTTCTGGCACCCCAAAAATTCAGATGTTGTTTCGCTTAAAGTTGTCCCAGAGGCTCCTTACATTATCTTCATATTTTTGGATTCTTTTTTCTTTTTGTTTTTCTGGTTGGATGTTTTTTGTTTCCACATATTTCCGATCTTTGGTTTGATTCTTGGGGTATGTTGATCTACAGTTGAGTTTCTGTATATTCTTTATTTCAGACAGTGTATGCTTCATTTCTGACTGATTCTTTTCCATTTTTTTGGCATTCTCATTAAGGTCCTTGAAGGTCTCACTAAGCTCCTCAGAAGTGTCATCAAGTTTCTCGGCGGTTTTTAGAAGATTCTTGAGTAACCTTATAAATGTGATTCTGAACTCTGTGTCATCCAGTAGTTTGCTTTCCTCCATTTCTTTCATTCGTGACATGTTTCTTTGTTTCTGCATTTTGGCTGCTTCCCTGTGTTGATGGAGTGGCTTTGTGTGGTAGGTGACCTATAGGGGGCAGTAGCTCAGCCTCCCCAATCACCTGATGTGGATGCTCTTGGTACACCCCTTTGTGGGCTGAGTGCAAAGTCTTGGTGTAGTTAAGCCTGAATTGCTGTTGGTACGCTGGGAGGAATTGACCTCCAGGCCAATTAGCTGTGAGCACTCCCTGTGTCTATAATGGAAGAAGTGCTGCGCTGAAGACACGCTTATGGGGCAGGACTTGTTTCAGTGGGGCTTTGGTGCTCACTGAGTCTGCCTCTTGAATGTGTCACTTATGGATGTGAGGAGTTGAAATCTGGTGTCTCACACTGACCACTAGGTACACTGGCTTCTGGATCTCCAATGGGGTGCAGGTCAGCTACTGTCTGAGGCCACTCAGCAGGAGCTACAGTGAGAGCTGCAGTTTTCTCCTCTTTGCTTGGGGTTTGGAGGTTTTGGAGCTGTCTGACCCAGGCTGCAAGTTTTCTAGGTTAAGCTGCAATAGGGCAGGCTTTCTTATGCTAATTGAGCTGCTTGGAGCTTGGGTGGGTTTGTAGGTTGTGTGGGGCGGGGTCTCAGGGCGTCACTAGGTTAGGGCGTGGCAAACAGCAATGGCTGCTAGTAAGCCGGCTCTGTGTCCCCGACCGTGTCCTGGAGTCCTGTGCCCCAGTGCCGTAAACAATTATTCCTGCGGGCAGCTCTGCAAGCAAGCCACTCTCACTGGCAGACAGTCCAGCTTCTCCCCGTAGGAGTTTGGGTCCCCCGCATCTCCCCAGAGACTGGATTTCAGAGTAATCGGGAGCTTGTCTCCGTTCAGGTTGAAAAAAACAACGCACCCAGTCGCCCGCCAGCCCGGATCACGCGCCTCCGTACCTCAGCTTTTCAGCGCTCATGCACGTCTCAGTGCTCTTTTCTCTTTCCTTCTAGTTGTAGAACTTCCACTCAGCCAGCTTTCCCGTGGTTCTGGGTGATAGACGTTTTGTCTTTTAGTTGCAGTTTAAATTGTTGTGGGAGGCAGCAGTTTAGGTGTTTACCTATGCCGCCATCTTGGATTCCTCCATCTACTTTCTGTTCTTGAGAATTTTGTCGAGGGGGCTGTGAGATTTGAGGTTCCAGTGGAGCATGGCTGATGAGTGGTCTATCCTGAGATGGTCACATCAGAAAACAAGAATGGATTTGACAGAGGACCTAACATGCTCTTCAACTTGCAACTGGTTTCAAGTCGTATTAAGTTTCCAAACCCTGCAAAATAAGGGACTCATGTAGTCCCTACCCTTCCACACCCACATGCAGTGAACAGTAGATCATCAGATTTTTCCTTTCTGAGCTCGCACCTTTTTATCTAAATCAGGAGGGACCGCTGAGAATTCTGGGGATGCATTTGATCACTTAAAATTGATTGATCAATCAAAGGACTTGTATGCATGCATATAAGCACAATAAATGGATACAAGACACTGGGGGTGGGGTGGGATGAGGGCAACAGGGGGTAGAGGTGGCTGGGGGAAGGTCAATGGGGGAAAAAGGAGATATATGTACTACTACATGTAATACTTTAAACAATAAAAAAATTTAAAAAATTGATTGGTGCCATTAAGCTCTGGGGAAGTGATACAAGAGCTTGGAATTACAACAGGCATGCAGAGGAAGCACGTCTCTGACTCCTGTAATACCTATAAAGGTCACAGTACGGTGACTGGCACAAACCAAGCCTCTTCAAAGGATGGCAATTATTTTTATTTGCCATGAGGAACCCATTCCAAAATTCAGCATTGATAACTCAAGCTCTTTGACAACTCAAGTGACTTCTATTTTACAGTCATGGTAGAAACGTAAGGAGACTCTCCCCTATCACAAACTCTACGCCATTGAGCAGCCTAGAGTTTGTACCCAATCCAGGCTTCCCTAACACCAGCCTGCCTTCGTCTCACATGGAGTCAGGCCTGGTCTCCAGCCGAAGCACTGAGGCTGCATGGCTGCGGGAGGTTGTTGTGAAAATTCTCAGCGATGAATCACTGATGTTTTGCCTGAGGGCTAAAAGCACAGTCAATTTATTTGGTGCCTTTCTGCCTCCAAATTATCTAGCTCCTGCAAGATCTTTCGCTTGGGAACATTAACTCAGGTTTGCTAGGGCCTCCTTTTCCTGTTGTATAAGCCACCTTCCTACTGGGTTTCCTCTCCCACCTCAGCAAGCTTGCTGATGTGGAACATTTTTCATGCCCAGGTGTCAGCCCCATAGGGCTGGGTCTTCATGAATATAATTGAAGACAGCAGACGTTAAGCTGGGGAAGTGTAGCATCAGTGATTTTCAAGCCACATTGGTACTTAACACTGTGTGGTTTTATTCATTTACTTTTTTTCGTCAGAAAAGTAATCTTGTAGTTTATTGATTAAATGAGCCTGTGCAAGCAAAAGCACAGTGTGAACTATAAAGCGTGTATAGCTCTAAGGGGTAATTGAAATTAGTATCTTTGGGGTCACGTGTGTAGCGGGGAGCGCTATTGAGATGACATTTGCATTTATATGTTTTTCTTCAGAACAAGGATCCAGAAGACAGTTTGGGACTCAGTGAGTGCAGTCCCTTTCTTAGAAGGGGGATGTGGAGGGTTTTTTGGACTCAGTGAGGTGCTAGAGGGTGTCTTGGACCCACTGAAGGTGAGTATACATAGAAGGACAGGTGGAGAGTGAGTTGCTACATGAGAACTGTAGCAATTGAGTTGAAGGAGAACGAGTCGAAAGGGACCTTCTTAACCTGGGAATTACTGAAGGTGACTGTGGCAGAAAGTATTTCCCAAGGTGGCTGTGTCAATATATCTCCCATTCCACAGACTTGTCTTGCAATGTGACATTGACAATCCTCCATTGGGAAGTGTGTGTGGGGACCTCTCTTCCCTCCCCTTGAAGTGGGGTGAATTTATGTCACTGTCTCCACCAACAGGATGAGGTAGAAGTGATGCCACATGACTTCCAAGGTTCACAGGGGGCAATACAGCTTCCGCCTGGCTCATGGAACCCAGCTGCCATGTGGTAAGGAAGCACAAGCCAGGGAGAGGCCATGTGTGGGAGCTGTTTCAGTTACTCATGCCAGCCGACAGCCAGCATCAACTGCCATATATGAGTGAATGAGCCCCTTGGATGAATGCAACCTCTAGCCTTTTAGTTTTCTAGCTGAGGCCTCCCCACCCCCCCGCCTCCAATCATTATGGAGCAGAGATAAGCCACTCCTACTGTGCACCGCCCCCCCCCCCCCCCGAAACCATGAGAAGTAATACTTGACTACTATTGTTTTAAGCCACCAGGTTTTGAGGGGATTCATTATACAGCAATAGGTGACCAATTTAATAGATAGCAATTTAGAATAGGAGGAGTAGGGTAAGTATCCTGACCCATGGAGATCCTTGGCTGGTATTTCAAGGAGGTTGGAGGTTCTGAAATTGCAGGGGAGTAGAGGGCAAAAATTTCTGACAGTGCTTGGTCTGGGAGAGGGCAAGAGATGCAACAAAGCCGAGGGCTTCCTTGATGGAGTGAATCTTTGTGGGAGCGGCATGAAGATGACTCTACCACTGGGTTTTGAACATAGTCCTCAAGAAAAATGACTCTTCTCCATCATCATGGCTGGAGATGGCATGCTTTTCACGCCTCTGCGTGCTGGAGGCTCACAGAATACCCCATCCCCTCAGGACTTCCACAAGGTTCTATACCAAGACCTTAACTTTCATTGCCTATTTCTCTTGGATATAGGAGACAAAGCTCCCTAAAACCTATGGGTAATCATAAGTGCTAGACTCAAGATGTAAGATCTCTGGTCACAAAACATGGGAGGAGTTTATGCCAGTAGAGGGTCTTGGTTACAAGCAATAGATAATTATTCTAGATGAGTTAAGGCGAAAATGAAATTATTGGAAAGATTCAGAGAGTTCTTAAAACCTTGGGAGGGCTAGAGATTAAGGGCCAAATCACATGAGAGGACCAATTTAGTATAGGCACAGTTGCCATAGCC
Source organism: Corynorhinus townsendii (assembly GCA_026230045.1). Classification (NCBI taxonomy): domain Eukaryota; kingdom Metazoa; phylum Chordata; class Mammalia; order Chiroptera; family Vespertilionidae; genus Corynorhinus; species Corynorhinus townsendii. Next base: position 158,178,186 of record JAPDVU010000006.1, on the reverse strand, counting down.
CTTGGAACCTAGATGTGGCAATTTCTCCATCAGGGTGTCCTTCATGTCTCTATTTCTTTGTATAATTTTGTATAACCTTCATATCTCTATTTCTTTGTATAATTATCTCCCAATTCCAAGTCCAGAAACAGATAGATCTGATTGGTAGAGCCTTGGTCATGTGCCACCACCTTGCTGCAAGGGGATTAAAGACCTAGAATTCATCTTTGTACAATGGGGGATTCCCCCCAATAGGAAGAGATCTCAGGTACTGAGCTGACAAAAAATTATAAATGTCCACTACAGGGCTGTTCCAGACTTGCTCCTTTGTGGGTATATCAGTGTGCCAATGTGTGTTTGTGGGGGAGAGGAAGAATAGACACTGGGGAAACTTCTGGGAAGAATATTACATTTAGAAAATATGGTATGCTAGTTATTTTCTGCTTATTCTCTGCACTATTCTTGCCCTTCCATGCCATGCCCTGCATCACAGGGCCTGGACCCCTGCAAATCACAGATTCCAGGCCACCTTTGGTAGGTCTGGCCAATGGGAAGCATTAGTAGGAAGTGGGAAGGTGGGAGGAGGTAAGAAAGCATGTTATTCTGCCTGCCTGCCTATCTCTTTCTCTCTTTTTAAAAAAATATTTTTATTGATTTCAGAGAGGAAGGGAGAGGAAGAGAGAGATAGAAACACCAATGATGAGAATCATTGATTGGCGGCCTCCTGCACACCCCCTAATTGGAGACTGAGCCCGCAACCGGGGCATGTGCCCTTGACCAGAATCAAACCCGGAAGATCTTTCAGTCAATAGGCCGACGCTCTATCCACTGAGCAAAACCGGCTAGGGCTTTCTCTCTGTCTCTTGATGTTCCTCATGTGATCTTTTGGAGTGACAGCATCTCTGATAATTCCAACTTCAGCCCCATAGCTTAGTACTGGCCTGGGACAGCCTCCCCATTGCTCCTAGTACTGATTCGGTGGGCTCTCCTTGGTGGTGCCATCACATTCTCTGGCACCCCCCAGTGGTGAAGTCATAAGTGCATTCCTGCACTTGGATAATAACATGCTCTCATCTCTGTCCCAGCCCTGGGAGAAGGAACTGCTTTTGGCTTTTTTCCAGTCTCTGGCTTACCTCACTTTCTCCTTTCTGTTCTTTTAGCATTTCCAACACTTTGTAACTAGTTTCCTGCATCAAATCCCCTGATTTGAAATACGAATGTGCTTCCTGTTTCTTGACTGGACTCTGATACACATGGCAACTTGGCAAGAACTATATGCTTTACATTTATAACATGATTCTCAATCAAAGAGGTTGAATGTTTGAAATGCTCCAATTTCTTCCTTTTTAACCTAGTAAACTCATATGCATTTTTCAAAATTTTGTTTAGGCATTGATTCTCCTGGAAGCCATCCTGATGTTACTCCTGTACTCTGCCCCTCTAAGTCCCAAGGTGGCAAACACAGTACCACACGCTCACAGGTAGGGGTGTGACAGTAGCGATGTATATAGTGACAGTCATGAAGATCAGAAGTGTATATTTGCAAGAGAAAGTGTCAGTATCTTTTCTTAGGCAGGTGTAATGATCTCTGAGTCTAAAATTCTAGTTCAGGTTTCCTTAGTAGCTAGCTGTGCAATCTTGGACAAGTCAGTTGACTTTTCTGGGCTATGACTTCCTCTCCTGAAAAAATAAATGAGTTCAATCAGAAGGGTGGTTTCCAAATGTTCTTTTTTAAGTTGTGAGTAATATTATGTGGAAGCCTAATATGGAAATCAGAAATATGCTCTGGCTGAAGCCAGAGGTGGGCATTCCAGAGTTCTATGAACCCCAGTGCTCCCGTAGACCTGAACTCTTGGTGACACTCTACCATGACCTCTAGGGCTCCATGGATCAAAGTTATAGTTGTACTATATTGTATCTCCTATGTATTTCACACACAGGAACAAGGAGGTGAGCTAATTTATATATATAAAAGGCTAAGTGACTGTCTGACTGGTTGTTATGACACACAATGACCACCAGGGGGCAGACACTCAATGCAGGAGCTGCCAAGTTGTGGTGACTTGGCAGTGGCGGTTCTCAGGTGACGCACCCCGGAACCAGAGAAGAGGGAGCCCGATTCTGGGTACGTCACCCGAGAACTGCCCTCTCACAATCCGGAACCCCTTGGGGGATGTTGGAGAGCTGGTTTCAGCCCAATCCCCACAGGCCAGGCCAAGGGACCCCACCTTCCAGAGGGACCCCTCTCACTCTGCAGATGCCCTTCGAGCCACCCCAGGTGTGGCCAGTTGGGGAGGGAACCCCGGGAGGTTGACTTCAGGGTGTGTCTGGCCCATCTTGCCCAGGCCTGCCCTGCTGGCCACCTTCTAATTAACTTCCTTTCAATGTGCATGAATCCATGCACTGGGTCACTAGTGAAATATGATGCCCATGCATTGCTCAAGTGATAGCCTGCATACAGCAGCACTTCAACCAACAGATTTAGAAACTGGGGTGCAAATCTTCTCTAAAGCCATGTCAAATAGACATGCATATTTTGTCCACAGTATTCCCTGGTGATAAAAATGGAATTCTAGGGAGATATCTGAATAAGTGTAGCTCACATCTTTTCACCATAAACCTGATAAGATCATTATACTAGCTTTGAGGCTTAGTTACTCCATAACAAACATTCCCTCTTGAAATTAACCTTACCTGTGTTGGTTCACCTTTCCCAATTCTATATGTAGTCTGACTAATTGGCTCTACTGAGTTGAGGTGGGTGTTCACCATTAACACAGCTTGATATGATAGAAAATTATCTTTATAAAGCCAATTGATTGGGTAAAGTTCAAGTGCACTGAATTGTGCTTTCCTTAAGGAGGGGAAAAATATGGGAACATGGGGCAAAATAGAAGACAAAAGTCTATTCAAATGAGGCTGGGACCTATCTGGAGTTGTTATTAAGAAGGAGAAACTTTGACCATGAGAATTAACACCTGTTTTCTATACACTCAGTTCCACCATTGTTGTCATCATCTTCGCACCCAGTATCATTATATTCAAACATGGAGCAATTATTATGTGCCAGGCATAATGCACATCCAATCCCCACAACCATCTTAATCTTATTTTTTAAAGAGGAAGAAACTAAGGTTTAGAGAAGTTCCATTATTCACTTTTTCTGCTTTCATCAGCTAGCAAGTAACTGAATTGGGAGTCAAATCCACATCCGCTTAATTACAAGACCAGTCTCATAACCACGGCATCCTACCACTTTCCCACATCCAGAACCCCACCTTGCAAGGGTGGGCTCCTCATTTCCGTTTGTGTCATTAGCACAATGTCAGTCTGTTACGCTATCATCAGCCTGCCCTCTCACTCATGGACAATCCAAGGCCTGTGAGGTTCCTGGGTGAAGCTCCTGGTGACTCATTCTCTGCTTGAAGCAGCTTTGAGTGTTTGCTAGATGTTACTGAGCAGTCACCTGGATTGGTAGACCCACAAATCAAGACGGAAACCAATTAGCACAGGAAACCTGCCAACTCATCCTCCATGCCCCGCAGCAGGCCAATGAATTTATTTGCTGGTGAGAACTCCCCACTGGCAATGATCTTGCCAATGCACTGGGGGATTTTCCAGGAGAATGACATGTCTTTCTTCAATGGCTGCAAAAAAGTCAATTAATGAGCTAAAAAGGCACAAATGAAGAAAGAGATGGAAGGGAGATGAGCACAGAGCCAGCAATGTAGCCAATGGTTAGAGAGAAGAGCCAGTCATTTAAGTCAGACTATGGGTTCCATGAGAAGGCATGCCTTGGTGAAAGGTTGGTTGAAGAGACCACACTGGTTTCTGAGCTCTGAAATCACCACCATTCATACGAACATTTAAGAACACTAGGCCTCAGTTTAAACTCCTGAATGATACTGGCTTATGGTGCTTTTTGGAGCAAGTCTTTCCCTTTCTTGGGTTATAAAGCATGGAGGTTAAGAGTGCAGGCCCTGTAGTCGAACTGCTTAAACTTTAAATCTACCCCCATCCCTTCCAACTGATTCTAAACAAGTTATTTAATCTCCCCAAGACTTAATTTCCTCAAATGTAGAATGAGATAACAACAATATGCATCTCAGAGAGTTGCCACAGGATTAAGGAAAATAATGCTGTAGGGTATAAGCACTGTCACATGGTAGGCATTCTCTCTAATTTAGGATGTTTTTGACTGCAAGTAATTGAACCTCCAGCTCAGAGTGGCTTATATAAGGAAGTGTAATAGCTCAGGTAATCCGAAAAACAAGGAGAGGATGTATTCGAAGTTGGCTAAATTGGTTCCTCAATGATGTCATCAAGAACCTGGTTCTTCCCAAGTTTCTGTTTTGTGATCCTGAGTGTTGGGTCCACTCTTAGGCTGGTATCAGGATGGCTGCCTCATTCCCAGGTATCATATCTAAATGTGTCAGTATCCTGGGGAAGAAGGATGTGTCTCCACAGACTATTTAAAGCACAGAAACTTGTTTTCTATCCCACCAGCAAACCTGCTCCTATCTTATTGGCCAGAACTAGGTCAGGTGCTTGTTCTCACCAATTACTTGAAAGAAGCATTTGACCTATGGAACTCACTCTGGACTTGACAGGTACAATCAGCTGCACCTGAGGCTACTTGGAAGGAGGTTGGGTGCCTGAACAAAACTGAAGTTCTGTTGGAAAAGAGGAAGAAAGATGGGAACACTGTCTGGCATCTGACTGAAATCTCCACCATCAGTAAAATTCACTACTGTTATTTTTATTATTCTTTTTTATCAGTGTCTGCTTTGGGCTGTTTGCTCTCCCAGTCTCTTCCCTGTTCTGAGAGTCATGACTCTGATCTGACTTGGTATTCTCAGTGTATGCTGGGTTAAGTTTGGTCCCTAACTCTTCTGATGAGAGGGTAACTGAAATGTACCATGTTTGCTTCCAATTTTTATTCTCCTCTCAGAAATACTTCAAGCCAGCATACTAAAAGCCAGCCAAAAGGCATTGATTTCAAGAACCAAGCATCTGTCACTCACAACAGTGAGTTGGGTAACTGAGCGGAGGATACAGTTGATTATATGCCTTTTTATAGTATCTGCCTTTTTATACTCCAGGAACCTACCTTGGAATCCTTCCTCTACCCAAGATGGCAAGCCCACCTCAAATAGTGTTCTGGATTAGAGGGCAGTAGATTTGAACATTTCTAACTCATTGAGATAGCTCCTCAGTGTTCTGTGGCCACATATGTGCACTTTTTTTTTTTTTTTTTTAAAGAAGGACCAGAGTGGACAGTTTGGTGAAAAACCATTCCCATTTCGAAGAAACATCTCAAAACATAATGGTATGCCATTTCGGGGTTGGGAAACTCTTCCTTAATTACACGGAACAACCAATTTTTTAAGCTCTCCCACCCCAAAACAGAGCTTAGTTCCACATGCATAATTGAATTGATTTTTTTCTTTTTAATTTATTCTTGGCTTTTGGTCACAATAAAGGCTGTCTGTTGAGCAGATGGCACAGATACCTTCTCATGTCTGTTGCAAGTGGTTGGCTGAATCAAACATCAGCAACCCCTCAGCTGCTGATCACCTGACCTGAGTCAACCAGTAAGTGACGTGTTTGGTTCTGAGGGTAGAAATGATTCTATTATCTCATAGTTTGGAACACATTTTTCCTCCAAGGGTCAAGCCAGACCCTGCTCTCTAATGTCATAAACTCCCAAGCAAATGGCAGAAATTCAGCACCATGGGAGTGCTCTCAATGATAAGCCAGGAAATCTCCAGAATCTGGCAGAGTGAATTATGGTTCATTGAGTAAGATATTCATTACCCACTTCTTAGAAATAAATTCCCTTTGCTTCCTCAGAGAATCATGAACCCTTAGAGCTAGAAGTGACTTTGGAGGTTATGTGTTTAAGTATTTTTGCAGCAAATTCCATGGGCCTAATTTGTGTCTGCTGCAGGGACTCTGACGCAGAGATTCTGTTTGTATAAAGTCCCCATAGACCTTTTAGGAGAACAAGTGAGGGAATATGTTGGAGCTGACTGTTTGTTCTAGGCTAAAATTCTTGAACCACGATGGGAATAAGGGTTGCCCCTTAACTCTTGAATTGAACCGACTCTAAGTTTGAGTCTAGTTCTTGGATGGCCTGTGAAAGAAGGGAGATAATTTTGGATGCTACACTTTTTGGATCTTGCCCTCTGTCCCAGTCCCAAATAAACCTCGTCCAAGTTCCTAGAAGAGAGAACATGGTAAGAAATGAGTGAGTGAAATGAAAGAATCATACCATCAAGCTATAAGATACCTAAGAACACAAGGGGACTCTGGGAGCTTGACAAGAATTTGGTCTTATGATTCTTGGAGTGATGGAAGCATGACAAGAACCAAGTCAGACAGAGAGAAGGGAGAAGGGGCCAGACCACCTTCTGAGCTAGAAAGTCTGTGACTGCTGCAACCGTGCTACTCAAGATTTGGCACAAGAGGAGCAGTAAATATGGTGGCATGGAGAGCCTGGGATAGCAGTTGGACAAGAGAACGTCAGTGGCCACTAAGCAGGTGGTCATGTAAAGCTCATCCATTAATCTCCCTCTTTGAGAACCTTATATCTGGGGAAGACTGGCTGACCTTCGTATTTTCCAGCCACGGTGCCTTGACATTGCCAAGTTGGAGAGCTCCTCAGCAGTCTCTCTCAGTCTTTCTTTTAAGCTAGTTAGAGTTGGATTCTGTTGATTGAAATTAAATGACCCTAGCTATTATAGGGTCCCTTTATAAATTAGCTAATTGCAAAATAGATAGATGCCCAAGGAGCAAGTTTGACCATTTAGGGGACTTGATCCATGTCCTGCTGCTTAAACACTGCCAAGCACAGCTGTATGCTCGGACTATTGGGCAATGGTAACGTGTTAGTAGTGTATGCTGGGTGCTTCACTGCATGTTGAAGGTATAGATGGTTAGCTTGCCATGATACTTATCCTTGTCAAAAAGCATTGCTCTCCTTCTTGTCTCAATCTGACCTATGCCAGGAGGGCTCTGGGAGTCAGCAGAGTGGGCAACCAGCAAAGTTCAGGCTCTGGCTAGCCATGTGACCATGAGAAAGTCACTTCACCCCCCTGCAGTTTCCTCACCTATAAAAGAGTAAATAACATACAGCAAACCAACATATAATATTAAAAATAGCAGAATTGCTCTGGTTGCTGGAAGAACACTGGTGGGCCAGATGGTGACAGTGGGGGGAAATCTGCCTACTCACTCTCCCTGGTTACCTCCTCTTTTGGCTCTTGAGGTACTTCTGGGAAACACTAGAGGTCCAAGGAACACAGTTTGATAACTACATGGCTAGACGATCTCTAAGGAAATCCCTAGTCTACAATCAATGAATTTATCTTGCAAAACAGTCACATCCCCCATTTCTTCAGCCCTTCCCTAATCATAACCCTTATTACTCTATATACATAATCCTTCTCTATGAAAACAGGGAAGAAGAAAATGGGCTGCTTATATGTCTAGCACTTGCTGGCTGAACCTGGAGATGACCAGGATCACTGACGGATGCTAAGGAGTCATTACTAATTTCAGTGGCACACCTCCCACAGGAGGGAACCTTGAGCCTTCTTCAGGCCACCTGTGGGCACTGATTAGGCCTTTAATGGCTCCATGGTCCTGAGGCTGAATTACAGAAGCACAAGAAGGTCTGAAGGCCCAAAGTCCCTAGCATCCATGTTTGGACATCCTAAGGAAAAAAATGCTTCTCTGAGAGCATCCTGAGTCTTTCAGGTGAATTTATAATATTGGTACTTAAAGGTGTACAAGAGATGCCAGCATTTTTATTCACTAATACTCCTTTCCTAAAGAATCTCTTCTCCCCTGTGACAAACCCTTTGAGTCCTTGCTAAAGAGGGACTGAAGGATGCATATTTGTTCTAGATGATCCCCGTTTCCCTGCCAGCTCTCACGGATTGGCCTAGGAGTGGCCACTTGATGCAAGTGTGACCAATCAGTTTCTCTCTAGTGGGCCATAGAGCTTCTGTCATTTAGATGCTGATGGACATGGAGCCAAATAGGAATATGGCTCTGGGACAGCTGTCATGTTGAGTTGAGCAAGAGAGGGACCAGTAGAGCTAGAGGAGAACATAGCAGACACACAAAAAGAATGTAGAGAGCAAAAACTATAAAGGAAGAAAGAGAAAGAGGTTTCTAATATTGTTTTCATTTCACAAGGCCTTTCAATTTTCCTACATTTAGCTTTCTTCATAGTATCTCGGATCCTTTCTCAAACCCGAAATTTTACTTGAACTAGTCAGAGACGCTGTTCCTGGCAACCAGGCAATCCTTAATTAAGACAAAAGTCTTAATGAAACAAGTCATGGCACCATCTACCCTGCAAGGGCCCATTCATCTCATTATTCACTCAACTGATATTTACTTAACCTAAATGTGCCAGCACTGTGGGTACCAGCAGGAGGGACACAGTGATGTACAAATATTTAAGGATTTAAAATTATTTCAAGTGTGAAATGGTTGAAGGGCCTGGCTTGGTGAGGAAACAGCACGATGATGACTGTCATCTTTATTTGAAGGGAAGTGACAGGAAGAGGAATTAGACTCGCCTTGTTAGCCTCAGAGGGCATAAGGGAGTTGATGTGCCGAAATGAGAGCTTTCCAGTGGTTTGGCACTGCCTAACGGTGGAACAGTTTGGCTCAGGAGTTGAGTTTCTCCTACGGAATGGCCGAATGATCAATTTTCAGGGATTTTGTAGGGTAGATACAGACATTAAAAGAAGGTTCAGATGAGAAGACCCTTAAGACTGTGGCCTGGATTCTAATTTTACCCTGGACTTTCAGAGCTCATGTGATTTTATACAAGTTATTTAACTTCTCCGGGACTGTTTTCTCATCTGTGAAAACTGGAACGAGAAACTCTTTTGCTGTGTTGTTGTGGGAAGTAAATTGTGCGGCACTTAGTTGGTGCCTGGCACAGAGGCGAGCTCAGTAAGTGAGTGAGTGCATTCCTGATTTTTCTCTGTTATAAGTCAGGCTTTTCTTTTCATGAAATGCTGCTTTCTCAACTGCTGCCACCATTTCAGGCATTTTATTTGCTTTAAGTGGCTGTAGTCCATAAAGATGCTAGAGCTTGTGTCTTGTTTTCTTTGCTTAGTAAAGGACTGTGCACAGAAGGAACTTAAAAAATACTAGTAGATGAGATTTAACCTGGAGTCTAAGCTTACAGTCCCCACACCAAAGTGTGGATGAGAAGGCACCTATACCCTACCCTTTGAAATGAAACACTGGGTCACAAGTAGACATGTGTACATGCAGAATTCCATGCATAGACATACATGCATGCACACAGACTGCACCTAAGTAAATGCAACATGGCATGCAGACAAGCATGGCCATGCACACCCATGTACAATGAAAGGCAGACGTTCACTTCCCTCTCCCTGTAATCAAGAAGATGGAAGATGAATCTGTTTGTGGGATGAGTCACAGGCGCCTGGGATGAAGGGCAGGATTCAGGATCCCTTGGGAATCTTTATTTATAGCCCTGGAGAGGGGGCTGAAATCATTCCTAAGGAGCTTCAGTGATGGTGAGAGTGATAAGAGATGTCATTCCCACCATCGTGCTTCCTTAGAGGCAGGCGCCTGTTGCTGCAGGAGCCCAGAGAAGCACTGTATCACTCCAGGACTGTGGTCCATGGGGAGGAGTTGAGCTGATTGTATTCCAGCTGGTCCACCGGCAGCTGCTAGCCTCTTTCCTCAGTGCACAGGCAATCTCTATGCTAATCCCGGCAAAGCCTCCCAGCTCCAAGCAAACAGAAACCTCACTGGGGTGGCAGGGGCCACTGATCATGAAGGATGCAGTTTAGATCCAAAATGATACAGTCTAATCTGCTGGCCCAGTGGTCCTGCCCTTGCCAACAGTGTGGTTTCTGTAATGAGCAGAGCAAGTGGCATGAAGAAAATGTCACTGGACTCAACCTTCCTTCACAGGGTGGGAAAAGGCATTGACTCTTTGTTGAGCTTTGAGGGACATTAGCAAAATTTGGTGATGGTGCTGGTGGGGTCAGTGAGCTCTGTGAGTGCAGACTCTGTGTCTCACCTACTGTTGCACCCCTAGTACCCTGCATACTGCCTGACATAGAGACAGCACCCAGAAGATGGCACATGCATGATCTCTTTAATTTTCTAGTGCATGAGGACCCAGTACTATGCATGCTAGAGAAGAAAGAATATTTTCTAGGGATCCAGGAAGACCAGACCTCTAACCCCGCCTCTTCTTCTAGTCTAGAAGATCTTGGCAAATAACTTAATATCTCCATTCCTCTGTTTGCTCATTAATAAAATGGTGACTCACTGATACCTACTATGCTTTAGGGACCGTGCTAAGGATTAGAGATGGTGCAAGTGTGTTGCTTCACTATGATATTTGCTACCTGGGAGGAATGGATATGAAGTTATTACCAACCAGTAACACTTTAATTGGATTAATTGATCAGACTACACCTGTCAGGAAACAGGGACCCCTGCACCCCACCCAAGACTTCTGGCAGGGCTTGATGGAAGACCTCAAGCCATGCCCCCCACCCCAGTCTGGGCTGGGGGACCTCAGGCCATGCCCCTGTCCTGGCACCAGGCCAGGGGACCTGAGGCTACACCCCCTGCCTGGCAGGGCTCGACAAGGGTGGGACTGGCCGGGTCTGGATCTAGCCCAATGGCAGGGTGCGGGGGGGCTGGCCAGGTCTGGGTCTCACACGATTTTGAGGTGCATGTGGGTGAGCGGGGACTTGACTCTGGGTCCCATGGTGTGCCCCAGACTTTGACAGGAGGAAGGTTTTCATATACATTTTACTCATTTTCTTTCATCTCTGACACTTCTATTATAGAGAAAGGGCAAATAGCACTATTAAATTATCTCCTCTAATTAATCTCCTTTTTAATGTGCATGAATTTCGTGTACCCGGTCACTAGTGTGTGTGTGTGTGTGTGTGTGTGTGTGTGTGTGTGTGTGTGTGTGTATTGAGTGGCCAGATTATTATGCATTCAGAGATCATAATAATCTGGCCACTCAGTGTATATGTAAAAGCCTAAGTGACCATCTAACTGGTAGCTATGACACACACTGACCACCAGGGGGCAGATGCTCAACGCAGGAACTGCCAAGCTGTGGTGACTTGGCAGCTGTGGTTCTCAGGTGATACACCTGACCCAGAGAGGAGGGAGCCTGATTCCAGGGTGCATCACTGGGGAACCGCCCTCTCGCAATTCGGGATCCCTGGGGGTATGTCGGAGACTAGTTTCAGCCCAATCCCCGCAGGCCAGGTCGAGGGACCCCACCAGTGCATGAATCTGTGCACCGTGCCTCTAGTTCTAGAGGTAAAGCCACCATTAAAACACCACTTCCTAGACGAAGAGAATACTATAATTGTTATTCAAAGTCCAGGCTTATGAACCAGACAGACCTGAACTTGAAACCTGGCTCTGTTGCTTGCTAGCTGTGTGGCCTTGGGCGAGTTGCACCATCTTTCTAAACTTCGGGTTCTCACTTATAAAATGGGACCACTAACATGTTGCCCCTATCTCAAAGGGCTGTTGAGATCATTAAATGAGACACCTTCAGCACTTAGCACAGTGCTTGGTACACAGCAGGCAGCCAATAAAATGGTAGCTATGATGTCTGAGATTTACTTCTATCCTAGTGGCTGCTCAAGGTTACAAGGAGGATCCAATGAGATAAGGGATGTGAATGTGTTTAACAGAAGGTTGGAGAGCATGACATCACATAGAGTATTAAAATAATTATTTTATCTCAGTTTTTTAAATTTTCCAACTGATGTGCTGTTGGACCTGGATTGGGCACCTGGTTGATGGAAGGTGTGATGGACTCTTCCAGACCCGTTTGCTGCCTGACATTTCAATCTGGTACAGTGAGAGTAAGGGGCATCTAGAGGGTCTGCCTACTGTCCCCAGGCCTTCAGAGGCCACCGACATTGTTCAGTCCTTTCATTTTAGCAGAGTGGTTTATAAGTGGAGAGGGCACACTAGACCAGGAGCTAAATTTTTATTTGCTATTTCACAGAGCCTGTGGCTCTGAGGCTGCTTGGGACTGAGGGAGCCAACAATGAGGTGACAGAGGACCAAGCAAAAAACCCTGATTTATGACCCGAGATTCCCATTCCAAAAGCCACATCATCAGTCCCTTCGGGAAAGCGTTTCCACCAGATGAACTGCCCTCCAGCCTCAGTACTGAGTCTCAGGCCTGCTCCCAAGGGCAACCCCTTTTAATGCACCCCATAGGGGGAAGAAAACCCAGAAAGCAAATTCTGGGACTGGGTCAGGATAGCAACCTGTCTTCCTATTGGCCAGTGAATAACCAAGAAATAAGAATAGCATCCCCTAATGAGGAGGGCTGGTAGAGTTCATAATAAAATGGTCTTATTGTCAGCTGGGTTTACAGAGAGTCCAGAAGAAGGGATAAATAAGCTCTTCACTTTGTATTCCTGACTTATCTTATATCCCCTACAAACACCACAGTGGGTGATGCCCCTCGGCCACATTCTAGTTCTTTAATATCCCAGATGACATGGGGCCATTATAGTAGAATCTTGAGATGCCCTGCCTGGCCACACCTCTCCATCTTCTTTTTAGCAGAACTGTGGAGGCAGCAATGTACTAAGGCAGACACCTCCACTAGATCCAGAGATGAACCATGTTTGTTCTTACTTAAACATAATAATTCCATCCCCATTGCCAATGTTTGGTTTATGGGTGGTCATGTGGTCCAGCTCTAGCCAATGGGATCTGAGGAAAAGTTTTTTGGAGTCTTCTGGAAAGATTTTGCTCTTTGATAAGAGAGAGACACGGGTGGAGAAACTCTGATCTCTCTTTTCTTTCTTTTGAATGTCATTGGGTGAGGATGTGGTGCTTGGAGCTGTGGCAGCCACCTTGCCACCATGATGAGGAGAAGGCCAAGAACACTGCAGAGAAGCTGACCCAGAGCCTTGAAACTGTTGAGTGCCTGATCTAACCCTGCATCCAACAGCCAACTTGTAGACTTTCTATTAAAGTATCAACAGTCTTTATTGTTTAAGTAACTTTTAGTCAGATATTCTGTTACTTGTATCCCAAAGCATTCAAAGTAATTCATCAGGGAAACCTCTTCATTTGACCTTCTCTCTTCCCTACCATAACTCAAGGGACTCAAACTTGGATGCCTGCAGGGACCAGGTAAGTAACAGAGAAAGGTGAAACTGCCCGGTTTAAGAGAAGCAAATTGGAGAGTAAGTACTCCTTGTAAAGGGACTGGTGCTGGCTACTTAGCTTCCAATGGTGATGGCCATGCAGGAGTGCTAGCAGGGCGTGACCAGGTGTTTTTATTTTTTAAGTGAAATCAGAAAACTGTATTTTTATGTGGACTCTCTTAATCTTATATAAGCATTTAAATTTTAAATAATATACTGTATGGACCAAAGGAGCACTTCTGAGCACTGTGTATCATTCAGAGGGCACACATTTGTGACCTGGCTTTAATCCCAGAGTTCCATCTCTTCCTGGGCTTGATCTCAAGTGTAGGCTGTCAGTGAGTTCTTTCAGAGTTTGCTGTTGGGTGGGGCTGTGGTTGTGCGGCTTGGTTGAAAAAGAAATGGTAGATAGAAGGTGGGGAAAGGGAAGAGAAAGCTGACCCAGAATTGTGGGAAAGATGTTCAGACAAGGAACTCTGGCTTGTGGTTAAGGTGGAACATCTGAGGGACAATCAAACCTTTACCCTGCAGGATAAACCTTCTCTTCACACAAAAATTGGTAAAATTGGTCTTGTGTGCGATTTTACTAAAAGGGTAACTGTGACTTTCTCTACTAAGCCCATTAGGCTCTAAGAACAGGAATGATGAGAGTCTATTCCAGCAGACAGCCATGAGGCTAGGAAGTTGGATGCAGCCTCCTAGGAAAGTGCCATTCTATATGACTTTATTAGTGCCACAGAAACACAAGCTTTGTTGGTGAGCAAGCCTCTTCAGTTCCATTTAGCCCAATAAGTGTCAGTTTTTTTCAGCAAAGTAAAAATATTCCATGGAAAATCCAAGGACACTGTTTTCAGACAGAGGCTTGCATTGCAGCATCATTCCCCTTCTGTGCTAAGAGCATTTTGAGGGGTGATAAGTTCAAACTAACCTTTGTTAAACTAACTTTCCATGGACCTGGGGACTTTGCTCCCCAAGGGCAAGTCCAGAGTCCTGGTGGCTGCCTGACCCAGATAGGTTGCTTAATTAAAGTCCACAGGCTATAAACTTGGAAATCTTCATGTTTGCATCTAGACCATCAAATTAGAAAGTTTTTGGAGCACTTCTGCTAAAAGGCATCAGAGAAGAGCTAACAGGGACTTCATGCAGTGTACTGTGTGCTGCCCTTTGATGAAACAAGAGGTGAGTCACCACCAGCTTCAGGGATTGAAAAGAAATGTCAATGAAGGATGAATAATAGGTGCTGTACTGACACCTAAGAAGGTTAAGGGAAGGATTAGTTGGCAGGGAAGAAAACAGTATGTGGGGGAGGCCAGCTTCTGTAGCTCATTGCCATTTGATTGTTTAGCCAAGAAAATAAGGAATTTCTTTCATTTTTTTTAAGGAAAAAATTATGGATGTGGTGGAGAGAGGGGTCCTTCTTCAAGGGCAGACAGTGGACTTGATAGTTTTCAGAAGCCCCTTCAAGCTCCAGGCCTTTATCATGGCAGAGGGGGCAATCAGTCAGAAATAAGTGAATTTGGGCATTTCTCTAAGGATTCCAGTCATGTCAGAAGGAACATTCTGCAGAAAGGCAAAGCCTAACCTTGGCTACTTCTAGGTAGACTTCAACATCCCAGAAGTGCTGAAGAGTGTTAGGATGTGTTTGAGTCCCTGCCACCAAATTAGTAAGTGGTTATGAAGACATTTACTGGCCTCTGCATAGGAAACAGAGATGAGGTTAAAGAGTTGGTGGTTATGTTTCCATAGACCAAACACTTTCGTGGTGACCCTTTCTGGGGGGAATCAGCAAAGGATGATAATCAAGAAAATGACCGAATGCCTCACCATCTGATAGTATCTTCACTTGCTTGTCAGTCTAAATTATCCAGAAAAATCTCAGTGAGAGCAGGTTTGGAAGCCTGTAGAGTGTCTAAGAGAAAAGGAGGTGACACCATCCCCATTGCTTTCACTATGATGCACAGTGACCCATCATCAACTAATATGTGTAGATTGAAGGGTTATGGGCCAAGATGAGTTCACAGCACTCACAGTATTGGGCATGGTGAGTTCTTTCTTAAAGGGAGATCTCAGTGGGGCATCTCTTTGTCTTCCACAAGATCCAAATCTCAAGCCCAGAGAAGGTCCCCTTGTTGATGTGATAGCCACAAAACAAGCCTCTCAGAACCCCAAGTTATGCCATTGACCAAGGCAGTTGGACAAAGCCACTGAAATGGATGCAATGGTAGTGAGAGCAGAGCAGAGCAAGAACACAGCCTTTAGATTCAGATAGACCTGGATTCAGAGTCCACACTAATACCTACTAGCTATGTGACTCTGGGCAATCAATAACCTTCTCTGAGCTTTATGTCCTACTCTGTAAAATGAAGATTAATAATATGGGTGGGTCCCAAGCCTCCTTGTCCTCAGATCCATGCCTATCCCTCCCTCCTCTGCTCTGTGTCACAGGTTGCTGATCTCTCAGGCTACTATTCCCAGGCTCCTGTATCGGCTGGCTTCTAGCTGAGTTTGGCCAATTGTAGGAGATCTGGGATAAGAAGAAGGGGCTAGGTGGGAGCATTTCTCCTTTCCCATCAGCTTCAGGTAGTGTCTCAGGCAGCAGCTGCATCTCCCTAGTGTGGGAGCTGATATTAACATGATGACAGTTGCGGGGCTATGTGTACAGGTTTTTAACAATGTTGACAAGTCAGTGCCTTAATAAAGATTATTTTGGTTGATTAACCATCACTCATGTAGAGGATGGGATATGGAATGGGAATTTTGATTAGGACATAGAAAAGTAGATGATAAAGTATGTCAAGGTTTATCATGCTTCAGGAGCCCTGGTGAGTAGTGAAAGTAGCGGGGGAAGGGCTTCAGGGTGTCAGATGGTGGCAGGGAGGCAGAGAAGGAGATCCTACATTACAAGGCATTTAAGCAGCAGTGGAAGTCAAGGTTGTCAGCATCAGAACTCTGCAAAGAACTAGACCCTCAAAGACACCTGGAATTGGCATTCTAAGCCTGTCAAAATAGAGCTTAGACCCATTTTTAAAATATCTATTTTTTTATTGCTTTCAGAGAGGAAGGGAGAGGGAAGATAGAAACATCAATGATGAGAGAGAATCACTGATCAGCTGCCTCCTGCATGCCCCCCACTGGAGATCGAGCCCACAACCCAGACATGTGCCCTTGACTAGAATCGAACCTGGGGCCCTTCAGTCCGCAGGCTGACTCTCTATCCATTGAGCCAAACCAGTCAGGGCTAGACCCATTTTTATTACTCTTTCTTGAAGCTTGTGGTGGATTGAATGGTGGCTCTCAAAAGATATGTATAAATTCTAACTCCAGGTACCTCTGCATGTGACCTTTTTTGGAGATAAGGTCTTTGAAGATGTTAATGATCTCAAGATGAGGTCATCCTGGATTTAGACTGAGCCCTAAATCTAATGACTGGTGTCTTCTTAAGAGAAAGGAAGGAGAGGCTTGAGCTACAGAGAAACCTTGAAGACGGAGGTACAGATTAGAGGTAGGCTGCCATAAACTTAGGAACATGGAACCACCAGAAGCTAGAAGAGATAAAGAATAAAATTTCCCCTGGAGCTTCCAGCGGGAGTGTGGTCCTGTTCACAGGACTTCTGGGATCCGAACTGTGAGAGAATAAATTTCTCTGTGTGTGTGTTTTTAAATCTATTCAGTTTGTGGTGGTTTGTTACGGCAGCTCTAGAAAACAAACACAGATCCCAAATTTCGGCTAGATTGTGTCACTGAGCTGTTTCCTGAAAGTCTAGCTCTTTGCTGAACTTGGGACTTTGATGATGTTATATTGGACATGCATATTTATATTTAATGCATGCATATTTATATTTAATGCATGCATATTTAACTATTTGGCAAATATAAAAAGAAACAGGCTAATTGATAGATTGACAGAGGGAGGCGGAGAGCAAGAGGGAACTAACAGTGAGGCTACTGGGGACAGTTCTGCCCACTTTCCACATGGTACGCGATGAGTGCCTGCCCTGGAGGATGCAGCAGGCCTGGCAATGACCGTTCCTTCTCTCCTCTCCTGTGGACTTTGTACTATGTGTGAGTTCTGCATTTAGAAACTCATATTTTTTCACACAACTTGGCACCTCAAGGCAAGCTCACACATTTGTCTGATGCTCAATGGAAGCAACAGCGATTGATTTCAGAACTACAGGAAACACTATATTGGATTTCTTGAAAGATATTATGTCATTTTGCCAACACAGTCACTGCTGAAGGAATTTTCAAGGGTACTTTTGACTATCACCTAGTCATGATTTTTTTTTGTTTTTGGCTTTATGCATTGATTTTAGAACATAAATGCTGAGTAAGATTGGATTTCTTCAAATTCGCTTTGCTTAGAATTCCTTGGCATGATTCATCATGCCACCTTTTCAAAAAATTCCCCCTTTGCCCCTTCATCTGTGTTGAATTTCTAGCTTCCTCAAACGTCCGTAGCATTTCCCTCCATCTCCCCGATGTATCTTTGCTTATAGGGACTTGTGTACATATCGCCTCCCTCATAGGAGCTCCTTGAGATTGGGGGCTACATACCTTTGACTTCTCCAACTTGAACAATTTGGATGCTCTTCCTTACGTGAAGCTGAAACCCACTTCCATGGTTCCTATGGCTGCTGTTCTGCCCTCAGCAGCTTTGAAGAACTTTAGTCTCTCCCATATAACTCTGCTAAGTGTTTCCCCATCTACTGTGAGTGAGTGGCTCAAGGGTAAGCAGCTTTATCTTGTCTGTCTGTACCTTTGGCACCTCCGCATAAAACTTGTTGTGGGAATGAATTAATGAATGAACATATACTTGTCCTTGCTACTTCTGTGAAGCTCGAACAAGTTCATGAATATGAAAGAGATTTCTAGAAACCCATAATTTTCTTGTTTATTAGAAATCTCCTCACAGCTAGCTGCCACATTAAAAATTATAAAGCTAGGCCATTTATTTAAGGCATTAATATTTGGGAGTTAGCCTTATTGGTTCCCTCTGCTGGGGGCTAGCTGGGTGTTTTTTTTTATTGAGTTTTGGGGGAGAGTATTTATATTTACAAAGGGGATATAACTAACCCATGGAATTATGGACCTCAGTGACAGGCATACTGAAAAAGGGATTTTTGGACAAAAAAGGGGCTTTCTTGGTTTCTTGAAGCAGAAAATAAAATCTGCCAGCTTCAGTCGCACCTGTAAATACCACAACTACAGCATCTTTTCTCAGAATCCTCAAAAGATGCAGTACAGTTATGACAGGCTCTATCTTTAATCCAGTCTCCATTTAAAATGACGCACACCAAGAAGCCAGAATCAAAAGCAAGCCACATAGTGATTGTGGGAATTAGTGATCAGCGGGGGCTATGAACCATGTGAGTTATATTTTTCTTTGTGTTTTGTGCAAAAACTTCTTCCATTTCATTTTAAGTTGCATCTGCTTAAGTGATTTTTTTCAGAGCACCATGAATGATTTATGACTATCGACGCCGCATCCCACAAGATTACATAAGGAACAGAGAAAAACAAGTGATTGAGCCAAACTTAAAACAACAACAAACATTTTCAAAAGCAGATTTTGTTATGGCTTCAGCCAGACAACAGTTTTTTACTCACCAAAAGTGCTTCCTCACTCCAAAATGCACCCCCTTTCTGTGAGGATCCCTGATTTCCTTTCTCTGCTGCTGCCTGCACTCTACCATCAGCGTCACATTTGGCCCCCAGTGAGGTCCTGGAATGTCCAACTGCCCCGATTCCTCCCATTCTCCCCCAATGTGAACTTTGCAGTTGGATTACATAAACGACCTCATTAGTTTGGTTAATAATTGGACAAAAACATTGATGGGAGTATTATCTACCAGGCTTGTCATTTCTTTAATGATAGGATAATAGAATTTCAGTGTTTGCCAGGGCCTGGGACCATCTATTTATACCTGGTTTTTGACAGCTAGAGACATTAATGGCAAGAGAGCTAACGTGACTTGCTCAAAGTCCCACAGCAAGATACTTCAAGCAGAGCAATGGACAGAATCCAACCTCAGGGCAGTCTAGTCTGTGCAAATTAACCAAGAAACCCACATCTCCTTATTTAAGTGGAGGTGGTAACACTGGGCATTGTTTTCAACTAATTTAGTGGTTATGGGTAGAATTTCTGTTGCTGACTTGTTTATTCAGCCAGAGCCAGTCTTGGGAAGGTGACAAGTGCTTGCAAGGCAAAAACTTGTGTTGAGGGTTCGAGTATTGGGGAACAGGCTGGATGGGGTAAGATGGCTCACCAGAGTGGTCAGAGTGGCCTAATCCTGGGGATGAGGGTTTGTTTGAAACCTGAGGTCTGGGTCAGTGGGTCTATATACAGTATCTGGTTTGAGAAATAGGTGTAAAATGACAACCGGAAGGTGAGAGCAATGTGAGGAGTTGAGGAGTAGTGACAGAGAGCAAGAAGGTTGAGATGAGCGGTCAGAGTGTGGGTTATGACAAAGTAGCAGGGACCACCAGGAGGGGCAGGGGCCAACTGTTGGTCTTAGGGATCAGGATTGGGTCAGGTCATTTTAAGTTTAAAGGCAAGGATTGAAAACTCAATGCCCTTGCATATGAAAAAAACAAGTTACGAACAGTGTGTAGAGTTATGACTCCATGTGTACATAAATCTGCCTCAACCAGTGGAATGAAGGGTACCATGTAGTTTCCTGGTCAAGAGCATGGACTTAGGACTCAAAAATCCTGAATTTGCTTTTTTTGGCTCTGCCTTTTACCAGATGTGTGATTCTGGGCAAGTCATTTAACCCCTCTATGCTTTACATTTCCCAACAATAGAATAAAAGCTGCTTTATCAACTTGCTGTAAACGTCTCAGATAATGTATATAAGGCATTTAGCACAGTGTCTGGCATATAATAAAGGCATAAAAAAGGCATATATATATATATTTATTAATCCTCACCTGAGGATATTTTTTCCCCATTGGTTTTAGAAAGAGTGGAAAGGAGGGGGAGAGACACACAGAGAGAAACATTGATGTGAGAGAGACACATTAATCAGTTGCCTCCTATACATGCCCTGACCAGGGATCGAACCCACAACTTAGGTATATGCTCTGATGTGGAATCAAACCCACAACCTTTCAGTGTACGGGAAAATGCTCCAACTAACTGATCCACCCGGCCAGGGCCATTAAACAAATATTTGATAGAGTTTATGTGCCAGGCACAGAGCTAAAAATTAAGTAAATAAACAAATATAAAAGTAATAATAAACAAGAAAGAAAAGAAAAAATGTAGAGCAAAAGAAAAAATGGTTGATTGTACTTCAAATTAGTATAAAAGAAAAGACATTGGACCAGGAATGAGGAAAAACTGTTACTTCAGTTGTAGATGTTCTATTAAATAACTGAGATTTTAATGACGTTACTTACCCCTCTGTGGGCTTCAGATTTTCACACGTGAAAATGAGGAGTGTGGGCACATTGCCCTGGTTGGAATGATCCGTTGAGTGTTCCTCTTTGAAGAACGGACCAAGAAGGAGAGCTTATTTCCAGCGGGGTTCACATTAAACCATTCTTTATTATTTATTTTCTCTTTGTGGTCAGCAGAGGGAAGGCCCAGGTTTTCCAGAGAGGGATTTCCCACTTGCATTGGTAAAACCAGTAGTTGGCCCTGGCTCCCTCACCTGGTTTTCAGACTGATGTCAAGACTGAAGGAAGGTGGCTGAACTGGGAGTTTTCAGTGTTGGCTGCGAGAGACCTAGACTCAGAGGGGTGGCCGCATAGATCCAAACATTGCCATAGGAAATTCAAGAGCTTCTGGAAGTTAATGCTGAAATCTTTCCTTCCACATCTCAGTTATTTTCTCTGTCCAAACTACGACTTTGCTCCGGTTTAGCTGCCTCCAACTTGGATTTCTAGTACAAATATGTTTTTAAGTTCTTTGGGATATTTGCTCTCAGCCACCCCCTCAAGATGTGTCTGGCACGACTTCCCAGGGAAGAAGGGACCCAGACCCACACGGGGCATAGAGCCTACCTGTCCATGATGATAGTCCTTCTGGCAGCTGTGGAACGGAGATTCAGTGGTGGTGACAATGGAAGGTGCTGGCAGCCCCCATATCTCAGAGATGGGCTGTGAATGACAATAAATGTAACCACTTGTGCTCTTGGAGACAGTTGAGGTGTCATGATATTGTGATAGATGGTTCCCTCTTCCTCTGCCACTCTTGAAGGAAGTGCATCTATCCCTGAGCAAGGGCTTCCCAGGTGCTCCCAGAGGAGGCTTCTGCTTAGACCGAGCTAGTGCTCAGAGTGATGTCATCCCCACTGACCAACTCTCCTGGGCTGCCTTTGGCTTCCAACACCAACTCAGGGTGTCGCCAGAGACACAGCACCTTAATTATCCCATCTGTAAAATGAGGGGGATGAATTAAATCAGGACTTCCTACCATTCTGAGGCACCCTGGTTGTTTTTCACAGCTGTCTGTGTATGGTGGGGGGAAGTGATGGGGTTTCAGTTCTTCAACCAGGCAATTCCTCTGTAATCTCTTACACATTCTGAACTTTTCTCATAAGATTTCCTTGAAAGAAAGTGTCCTCCTTTAAAGAAAAAAGTTTTATAAAATCAATAGAATAAATGCACTCATTTGTGCACTTTGCTTTTGAGCACCAGCTAGATGCTGGGCACTGCTGGAGGCCCTGGGATTCTAGCTGTAACAATAATTGTGTCCTACTCCTCATCCCCAGGATTGATCCTTCCCTTGCTCACCTGCTTCTTATTGTGGCACCTCTGCCTCTGCCTCAGGGCTTTCCTGGGCTGCAGCCACATGCTCAGCCCATGAGCAGGGCAGGCTGAGGACTGATATCTATAGGAAGAGCCCTGAATTCACAGATGGGAGTTGGGAGAATATCCTCTTAGTGGGGGCAACTCTAGAGCATGTTCTCCATCTTCTTCCAGAGGTCCCCATTGGGAATATGAGTTAGTTGCTCATTAACACATCCAGTCTTGGTTTCCTTCCCTTCCATCTTACCTCCCCTAACCCCTAAGAAGGTTTTCTGGAATCACTTCTGAAATAAACCACTTGCCCTTGAGTCCTTGGCTCAGAGGCTGCCTTGGGAAAGGAGGGAATTCCAAACTATCCTTGTGGAGCTTACAACTGTGTATGTATGTGTTTATTAGATGATGATGAAGGTCCTTGAGGCCCTGGTGTGGTCAAGGAAGCAGGGCCAAGGACCTGAAGCTGCCTTTGATCGGGGCAGGCCCCAGTCAGCCTTTTAACCAACCTCCTGATTAAGTGGTCAAATATTTACCGAATGGCAACTGTGAGCCAGTCGTGTACTGGGCTCTGGGACAGGGAGCCAAACATTGGATGGCTAAATGGACCTTTACAACGCCTCCTTTAAGACCCACTGGAATTCTTTTGATTTAGAGAAACGAGAGATATTCCTAGACTGGAAAGAGAAGGAAAATCTTACCCCCATAAAACATTTTGAGAACAAAAGCAAGGCAACAGTAGAAGAAGGTTCTTGGGTAATATCACAGTTCACAGGTATAAAATATAACATTAATATTAATTATATATGTATGTACACACACACCCACATACACAAAACTTCTTAAACTGGAGAGTAAGTACACCAGTAGCAAATGGGTACCAGCTTTAACTTTGGGTTCCTTAAGCAGGCTGGTTTTCAGAGCATATCTGGTTAGGGACAGAGGGACCTCTCCAAGGGGCAGACCACAGGGGTTCAAGGAATTGCATTACAGAGTCTGAGTGGGCAGCAGAATGGTTCAGTCTAGGACTGCCTGATTCTAGCTCCTTTCCGTATTTATTATTGAAATTCCACTGGTGGAGGGTCAAATTCCTCAATAGGTTTCAGTCCCAAAGAGCATTGTTTTCTACTAAGTTCAATGGGGCATTGGACCTTCATTACACATAGACTGTTGTGTTTGTCTCCTCCAGCAACCACATTGGCTCAGGGCCCTCAATGATTAAGTTGAACGTTTCATCAGCTTGAGCAGGCATGCAAAGCTGTTATGTGAGAAACTTTGCTAAGTTGCAGGAGAGTATGAAGGCTATGTTGCATGGCACTCAACCAATTGGTCTGTTTGTGCAAATAAAACGGGTCAATTCACTTAAAGAAAACAAAGTAAACGTGGCTGGCTATTTGGCAAAATGAAGACAAAACCACTGGTTGAAGGAGGAAGTCCTCATCGTTCACCAGATGGCCCAGCCACGTGTAGTCTCAGACTCTATAATCACACGTGGTCAAGTTTTTTTTCTTGTTCCTTTTTATTTTTAATAAAATAAACTTCTGGATGCAACAGCTTAGATCCCAGTTTGTTGGAAAGGATGTATTTCCTTCTCTTGGCTCCCCACCTCTTTTCTGTCATTGAGATGGATTATCAGTGGCTGGTTGCCGGGGTACAGAGGGGGGCTGATTTGGATGGAGAGAGACTCTGCAGCCTGTCTTTGTTTCCTCAGGTCTAAGTCTGAGCCCCAGCCCAACTCAGCTGCAATGGTGTCTCCAGGTCAAGAAGCTGTCTCTTTTCATATGCCCACAGACCCAGGAAGAGGTTCAACCCTTAAACAACATGGAGTTCCCAGGAAGGGTGGGTTAGTGGGTGTCCACTGTGTGACAACCTGGAATCTCCTACAGGTTTGGACAGTCCTCTTGTAGACTGCAACTTGGTTTAACCCAGTTCCTGCAGCCTTCAGAAACTAGACCCAAACACCAGGTCCTGTCTTCCTCATCATTTGGCTCCTCAGTGATCAGCTTCATCCAACTCTGATTTGGCAGAAAATAGAAGGGGTCTCCCTCCAGGTTGGTGGCATAGTGAGGGCCTGAAGCTGGCTCTCCTGCCTTCTATCAGGCTCTCTGTCAGTTCAGAGATAGGAGTCATAAATTCTAAAGGGATTGTGTTCTAAAGAGAACACACAGGAGAAAAATTGGGTGTGGTTGAAATTTCCCTTGAACATCCCTTAGAACAACTTGTCCTTGTTGGACAATGTAAGTGTCAAAACACAGCCATTTTTCTTCCAGTATTGGACCAGATCATTGCTGTTTCTTGGAGCTTCAGATGGCATAGCTAACCTACATTTAGGTAAAATTTAAAAAAAAGTGTCTAGAATCACTTTTCCTATATAGTGGTGATAATGCTACAAAAGTTGGCCATGGACTGATCATCAATGCGCATTTTCAATTTACACTCACCTTGGGAGTCCATGGTCAATGGTTAGAAGGACAGTTGGAATCACCTACACTAGTGGATTCTCTCTCTCTCTCTCTCTGTCTCTAAGTTTTTTTTTTCTTCCTTGCTTGTTTAAATATATCTAGCTGAATCCATGTAAGTTACATATGGCTATAGGGTATATAAGCCCACAGTATACCGTGGTAAAGAGCAAGAGTTTTGGAGTCACACTGATGTGAATTCTAATTTTGACTCTGCCCCTGTGTTGTGATCTTGTGCCATCTAATTAATATCTCTGTACTTCTTTTCTCATCTGTAAAATGGGACTAATAATACTTACCTCATAGGGTTTTTGAGAGAGTCAAATGAGAAAACATGTGCAAAATGCTTGGCATGGAGCCTGGCTCAAATACTCAGCAGCTGCCAACTCTGAGGATGCACATGAGGACGGGGGATGATAATTTAATGGTGTTCCTGGGGGCTAGATACTCTCTGTCTATCCAGAACTCTTATAATTTGAGATTTCATGCATTCTTGTTTTGCCTATCCTCTTTATTTCCTCACTATCTCTTTTAAATTGGCTTGCTTTGCTCTTCCACCAATCTATCCTATACAATAAAAGTCTAATATGCAAATTGACCATCACTCCAACACACAAGATGGCCGCCCCCATGTGCATACAAGATGGCTGCCACAAGATGGCCAGCAGGGGAGGGAAGTTGTGGGCGATCAGGCCAGCAGGGGAGGGCAGTTGGGGGTGATCAGGTCTGCAGGGGAGGGCAGTTGGGGGTGACCAGGCCAGCAGGGGAGGGCAGTTAGGGGTGACCAGGCTGGCAAGGGAGG
This sequence comes from Corynorhinus townsendii, assembly GCA_026230045.1. Lineage (NCBI taxonomy): Eukaryota > Metazoa > Chordata > Mammalia > Chiroptera > Vespertilionidae > Corynorhinus > Corynorhinus townsendii. Next base: position 158,152,972 of record JAPDVU010000006.1, on the reverse strand, counting down.
GCAGTTAGGGGTGATTGGGCCAGCAGGGGAGGGCAGTTAGGGGCAATCAGGCCAGCAGGGGAGCAGTTAGGCATCGATCAGGCTGGCAGGGGAGTGGTTAGGGAGTGATCAGGCTGGCAGGTAGAAGCAGTTAGGGGCAGTCAGGCAGGCAGGCAGGTGAGTGGTTGGGAACCAGCAGTCCTGGATTGTGAGAGGGATGTCTGACTGCCTGTTTAGGCCTGATATCAGACTGGAGAGGGTGTAGGCTGGACTGAGGGACACCCCTCCCCCACCCTCCACCCCCCACCCCCCGCACATGAATTTCATGTACTGGGCCTTTAGTACACATATAAAAGGCTAATATGCTAAGTGTCCATCTGGGTAATGATGTCATGTAGCAATGCCCAGCTTCCTCTCCCTAGCGACTAACCTCCTTGCAGTTTCTTCAGCCCAGGAACACGAATTACTTTATAGCTAGGTGGAAACATTTCACACTTTAACCAAATGTCTGTGAAGCATTTTCCCATGCCTCATCTCATTTCATCCTATAGAAGTCCTGGAGTAGGTAGATAGGAGACTCAATGGAATCCTATTTTCTTTTCATTAGCCAAAAACGGAGATTTAGAAAGCTTAGAAACTTGACCCGACTGAAAAGAAGTAAGAAATAGTGGACCTTGAAAATGACTTCAGGTTTTCTCACTGAGCAGAATATAGTCAAACACTGCTGCAGTTAAATATTTTATCCTTTGTTCTCCCTGTGTGATCTACAATAATAATGTGCTTCATGTTGATATTTACTGCTGTGTTGCTGACAATTACCTGAAAGAGAAGTTGGGGTGCTTCACTGGGCTGGAAAAAAGTTTAGCTAAATCACAAAGCAGGTCTAATTAAGCAAGTTTATTCTATATCTATAAAAGGCTAAGTTGACTTGCACATGCTAGATACATATAAAGCCCTCACTGTGCCAATTGCATAGGTGTGTTTCGATCTGTCATTGTTGATTGTGAATTTGATTGACACTTCTATTATAGAGAAAGGGTCAAGAGCAATATTAAAATATTTCTCCTAATTAATTTCCTTCCAATGTGCACAAATTCATGCATCAGGCCGCTAGTTTGAAAATAAAAGCCAAAGCAAAACAACAGAAGGTAAAGATTCTTGAGTTGTACTGCAGATCCAGGCAGAAGGTATACATGCCTAAGTGAGATTCTCCATCTCTCTGGACTTGAGATGCTGTCTTTTTATCATAGGTCTCAAAGAAAAAGAAGCATATTGGACTGAGTGTAACTTTGATCTGATTAAGGATGGAGTAGTTGCATTGGGGGTATTAATTACCTAATAATTAAAATTTATATTAATTACTATTAAGCTTAAGAAATGTTTGGAGACATAAAAGCCAGTCTTGTGTCTATTACATAGTCACATGGTATCCTGGGACAAGCCACTTCTCTTGGGGCCTCAACTTCTCTCTGCATAAAATGAAGTTGAATTACGTTTACTAGTGAAAACTTTTCATCATGCTAAATCCCACACCAAACTCCAATATAAGAAATCAGATAAAAATGGATCCGTTTTGGTTGAAGAACTCATGGGTGACCTAGAGCTTTTCTAATTTGGGATCTTCTTTCTCTCCCCAAAGAGCTTCTTGTGGATCTTCAAGATACCCTCTGTCTCCAGGAGCCTTAATTAAACGTGCTTCCTTTAACAGTCCAGAGTCACCCAGATGCGTCACCAAGGGCCTAAATCTAAGGTGAATTCTGAAGTGGCTCTAGAAATAGACATACTGTCTACCATTTTTGGACTGCTTTCTCTGAGAGAAGCATAAGAAATAGACATACTGTCTACCATTTTTGGACTGCTTTCTCTGAGAGAAGCACTATGCTTAGCATCTTGCAAAAGTCATCTCCTTTAATCCTAACCACGTCTTTCAAAAGCAGCAACTATTATTATTCTTATTTTACAGTTGGAGGAACTGTAATGTTTCTCCATGGAGAGTGTGTGCCTTTCTAAAAGGGCAGCAGCTACAGTGAACCAGGTCTGTCCCCAGAGCCCATGTTCTTAACCATTTATCCAGCTTCCAGCTGCTGAGGTCAAGGAGTAACACTCTGCAGGCTTGAGATGGCTGCTCCATTTTATTATATCAGTCACTACTTAAAACCACAGTTAACTGTAATTGTTTAGAAGTGGTTGCCAGATGTAACCTTTATTAATGGTTCTGTGTAAACTTGCATGCTATGAACATAAATAATTCACACCCTGGATGAGCTTGTTTGTTGGAGTGCCCTCTTCATCACCACCAAGACCCTGGAAGAACTGTTACATGTGTACCCTTGGAGACAAACTGTTTTATAGATGACCCAGTCATCCTTGGGTTGGGTGGGGAAGGTTGCTTTCCCTTTTGGCTGTTGTCTTAGCTTTCTCCCATCACTGGTCAAGTTCCTCCTCACTCAGTCATCTAGTCATCTTAGAGTCAAACTCCTGGTTGGCCAGGCACCTGTTAATCAGGATGACTGAAGCCAAGGGCTAGGCCAACAGCTGTCCTGACACGTTACATGATGCAGACAGCTCAAGAAACATGTTGGCTCTGCACTGTCCTTCTGACTCATAATCTGCTACGTGACTTGACTCTTCCACTTATGGGATGTTTTTCAGTTTACAGAGCAGTTAAAAATCCATTATCTCATTTGACCCTCTAGGAGCTAGATACTCCTGGTCCCAGTTTCCAGATGTAGAAACCAAGACCCAGTGGGGTCCATGACTTCTCCAAATCATGTAGCTACTAATTAGCAGAACAATGACTCAAGTAAAGCTTTTTGTCTCTGAATGATATCTCCAACTTTGGCTCAGGCTATTATGGGATTTAAAATTCTCTACCTTTCTTTTCTCTCCTTGTTTGACCTCTGACTTCATAAGCTCAAGTTTTTTCATCTCTGATTCCATTATAATGATTGGTAATGTCTGCTTCAGACCCTGGTTATTATTCCTTATGGACAACACAGTGACTCCATTTGTCTTCCAGTTTATTCCTTCATGTTGTCATCCAGAAACAAACATTTATTAAGCACCTACTGTGTACTAGGCATTGTGTTCAGGGTTAAGGCTATAAGTGAGAACAAGAAGCCATCCTGACCTCTCTGCCATGTTGGATGCCACTGACTAGGTTCTTCTTATATCTTTCCTTCATTGCCTCCTTCACCATCCATGCCTTAAACGCTGGTCCAGAATAACAACAAAACCAGAGGCTGGAGCTGAGTCACGCAGATCTAGAGCCTGGTGAAGGCCAGGCTGGAGGGTAGTCTGGGAGTCATGGCTCATGCTTTGTGCCTGAAAGTCTGAAAGGAAAAAGGCTGCCTAGGGAGAGAGCACAGACCAAAGGTGCACAGAGGCTGGGTCTGCTGCTCAGATGCTTGTGTTGAGCATACACTGAATTTTGGATAAAAAGCAAATTAGTCATCGGCATTTAAAAATTAGGGAAAAAATTATATAAGATCTGGGTTCCAGGTGTCTCTTTAATGATGGAAAGATCTGGCAATATTAGGCCCCCATTACAATCAACATTGGAGCTGAGTTGCTGCTGCCCCTTTAGAAAGGCACACAACCTTTAGGTCCCCACTGTCCCCAGAGGGCCCACTCCTCTCATTTCCATGAGGACTTTTCAGTTTGTGACACTCATGTTTTTAGTTTAATGTACTCCAAGGGAGATCCCTTCCTCTGGTGTCACATCCAGTTCTTCATTGCTTCCGATTTTATTCATAAGATGTGAGTTCGAGCTTCCTGAAGGAAAGGACTTCTGCATGGCGAGGTTCAGTATGTTGCTCACTGCAGTGGGTGCTGGTGGAGGTGGGTATTCACCTCTGCTAAAAGAATGACACTCATTCACTAGGCTCTAGAGCATTTGCAAATAATCAGAGCCAAGGAAAGTTAGCAATGAAAAGACACTTCTAGGCCTGCCTACAGAAGAGAAAGGATAAAGAAGGTTGGGAGTCTGATGTTCAGTTTTGGAGCCAGATATCACTCAGGCCAGGGCTGAGAAGCAATTTGTTTTTTGTTCTCCAATTGCCAGTGGGCTGATCTCCCCGCAGCGATGTAATCTTGTCACGCCTCACGCAGTGGTTATGCCGGGCCACATAAATTCCACCTTTGTTCTCCAACGAGGCAGACACCGTCTTGCCTGCTCTTTTTGCTTTTATAAAAAAAATCATTATAGTATTTTCTACTTCAGCCTAAATGTGCTTTGATGAGGGAAAAAAAAAAAAAGATTTCAAAGGCGTATCTTGCTTATAATCCAACAAAAACATTATCCTGGGTTCTGAGTTGTTTTTGTGTCCTGCCTGAAGTTTTTGAAAACCTGAAATCATATTATTTCCTTTTTTTCTGTGTGTGTGTGAGCAAAGTGATTCATTGCAGCTAAGGCCTTCCATAATAATAGCCCCAGTTCTAGGGCTTCAAAGGGAGTGGCCACTCATTTCAAAGGTACCTTTTAATTTTCCCTTTCTTTCGACACTATCAATTTAGTGATCTGAACACATTATGTTGGATAAATCACTGGGCTGGAAGTTAGGGTTCTAGATTCTAGTACCACTCTACCTCTAGCTTTCTGTGTGACCTCAGGGAACTCACTTTCCCTGTCTGGGCTTCAGGTCGTCACTTGTAAAATGTATGAATTTGACTGGATCAAGTTTCCCAAAATTCAGTCGTTCAAGTACCACTTTCAGTGATCTTTTTACAGCCTCATATTATCTGTTTTATTGTTAATATGCAAGGTTTGTTTAAATTTTAAGTATCTCTCATTTACAAATATATTCTATATTACTATTAATAAAAAACAAATATGGTGTCCCTCACATAGAATTGAACAATAAACATAAGTATAATGAGAACAAAGCTATTACAGTCTAGTGGGATTCTGTTGGTTGTGATTCGTATATTACTCATTCGATCCTCAAGGTAACTCTGTGAAGGAGGGACTATTATTATCCCCATTTTATAGATTACAACACTGAGCCACAGAGAGGTTAATCCACTTGCCCAAAGTCTCAGAGTCAGTGTGTGCCTTAGCTGGGATTTTACTCCAAGTAGGTTGTGCTGTGTTGCCTATTACCTGTGGGCAGTTCTCCCTTTGTTAAAAAGAGAGATTAGCTTGCGTCAGAGGGTATTAAAGACACACTACTCTAAAAGAGAGTTTCTCACTGATGTAATAGGAAGGCATGGAAGAGACTCAAAAGAGGACGATGTGTTCACCAAGTGATTCAATATACCTTACTCCTTAATTCATCTTGTGTGTCTGTTGTCCCTAATGTCCACCTGACTAAAGACAGTTCTATCCCGTGATGCCCTTGCTTTGTACCTAAACCCTTATCTTACTCATTCTCAATGGTTGAATATCACATTTTGCTCTAGTTATTTTTCTTAAATGAAATTTTAGAAAATAGGCACAAAATGGGATTTTTCACAGGGGGTGCTCCCTTCCATTAAGAACACAAAGGAAGTCGGAGATTAGCTGCAATCAACTAAGTCCCCATAATGTCACAATAATGACTTGGAGTATCTTTTAATAGCAGTTAATGAATCCAGTGTGGGTCCTGGACAATTGTCATTCACATCACTCACCTGCCTCTCTCTTTCATCCTGGGTTCCTTGGGGGTTCAGGGTGGTGTGGCTGGTGACAGCAGGTGGGAGGGGAGAGGAAGGAGTGGGAGGCAGGCAGCACTGAAGAGAGTTGCCTTAGGATCACCTCTGGAGAAGTGTGGTGCTGAGCTGGACTGCAAGGCTGACTCATAGTGGGCCCCGGGCCAGTGTCATGAAGAGTTGATCCAACCATTTGTGCCAAGCGCTTCCCTGATGTGCAATAAAGGGCCCCCAGCACTGTGACACATTCCTGTTTTCTAAGAGAAGCAGTGTCGAATGTGGCTGGCAGGTGCCTGGCCTGGAACTTCCTGCTAGAAGCACAAGCTATTCATACTGACACCCTGACACCTGGGGTGGCTTCTGCCACATCTGAGGAAGAGAGTCAGGTGGTTTTGGGCTGAATTCACAGTACAGGGGCTAAGGGTCTGTTCTTACTTTTGCCTTAATAATCATACCAATTACAGTTATGGTGCCCATGCTGTGCATTGGGCAGGAGGCTAAGTGCTCAATGAGCTTGATCACTTTTAACCCTCTCAACAACTCAATGGGGTGGATACTATTATGTTACCCATACTACAGATGAAAAAACTGAGCCTTGGCGTAGTGAAGTAACTAGGAACTGGTGAAGTCAGGATTGGAAGCCAGGCAGGCCCTGTGATATGCAAAAGCAAAGGGTTTATTAGACAGGTCCTCTACAGCTCACAGGATGGAAGGGAGAGGAATATCAATCAGGATGGGGGAGAATCCAAGATGGCGGCGTAGGTAAACACCTAAACTGCTGCCTCACGCAACAATTTCAAAAATTCAACTAAAAGACAAAACGTCTATCACCCAGAACCACGGGAAAGCTGGCTGAGTGGAAGTTCTACAACTAGAAGGAAAGAGAAAAGAGCATCAAGACATGCACGAGCGCTGAAAAGCTGAGGTACGGAGGCGCGTGATCCGGGCTGGCGGCGGGCATTGCTTTTTTCAACCCAAAGGGAGACAAGCCCCCGACTACTCTGAAATCCAGTTTCTGGGGAGACGCGGGGGACCCAAACTCCTACGGGGAGAAGCTGGACTGTCTGCCAGAGAGGGTGGCTTGCTTGCAGAGCTGCGCGCAGGAATAATTGTTTACGGCACTGGGGCACGGGACTCCGGGACGCCCTTGGGGACACAGAGCTGGCTAACTAGCAGCCATTAATGTTTGCCACGCCCTAGTCTAGTGACACCCTGAGACCCCGCCCTGCACAACCTACAAACCCACCCAAGCTCCAAGCAGCAGCGTTAGCAGAAGAAAGCCCTGCCCTATCGCAGCTTAACCTAGCAAACTTGCAGCCCGGGTCAGACAGCTCCAAAACCTCCAAACCACAAGCAAAGAGGAGAAAACTGTAGCTCTCACTGTAGCTCCTGCTGGATGGCCTCAGACAGTAGCTGAACTGCACCCCACTGGAGATCCAGAAGCCAGCGTACCTAGTGGTCAGAGTGAGACACCAGATTTCAACTCCTCACATCCATAAGTGACACATTCAAAGGCAGACTCAGTGAGCACCAAAGCCTCACTGAAACAAGTCCTGCCCCATAAGTGTGTCTTCAGCGCAGCAGTTCTTCCATTATAGACACAGTGAGTGCTCACAGCTAATTGGCCTGGAGGTCAATTCCTCCCAGTATACCAACAGCAATTAAGGCTTTAACGGCACCAAGTCTTTGCACTCAGCCCACAAAGGGGTGTACCAAGAGTGTCCACATCAGGTGATTGGGGAGGCTGAGCTACTGCCCCCTATAGGTCACCTACCACACAAAGCCACTCCATCAACACAGGGAAGCAGCCAAAATGAGGAGACAAAGAAACATGTCACGAATGAAAGAAACGGAGGAAAGCAAACTACTGGATGACATAGAGTTCAGAACCACATTTATAAGGTTACTCAAGAATCTTCTTAAAACCGCTGAGAAACTTGATGAGACCTTCAAGGAGCTTAATGAGAATGCCAAAAAAATGGAAAAGGATCAGTCAGAAATGAAGCATACACTGTCTGAAATAAAGAATATACAGAAACTCAACTGTAGATCAACGTACCCCAAGAATCAAACCAAAGATCTGAAATATGTGGAAACAAAAAACATCCAACCAGAAAAACAAAAAGAAAAAAGAATCCAAAAATATGAAGATAGTGTAAGGAGCCTCTGGGACAACTTTAAGCGAACCAACATCCGAATTTTTGGGGTGCCAGAAGAAGGGAGAGAGCAAAATATTGAAAACCTATTAGAAGAAATAATGACAGAAAACTTTCCCTGCCTGGTGAAAGAAATAGATGTACAAGTTCAGGAAGCGCACAGAACCCCATACAAGAGGAATCCAAAGAGGACCACACCAAGACACATCATAATTAAAATGCCAAGGGCAAAAGACAAAGAGAGAATATTAAAAGCAGCAAGAGAAAAACAGTTAGTTACCTACAAGGGAGTACCCATACAACTGTCAGCTGATTTCTCAATAGAAACTATGCAGGCCAGAAGGGAGTGGCAAGAAATATTCAAAGTGATGAACAGCAAGAACCTACAGCCAAGATTACTCTACCCAGCAAAGCTATCATTCAGAGTTGAAGGTCAGATAAAGAGTTTCACAGACAAGAAAAAGCTAAAGGAGTTCATCACCACCAAACCAGGATTACATGAAATGCTGAAGGGTATTCTTTAAGGAGAGGAAGAAGAAGAAAAAGGTAAAGATAAAAATTATGAACAACAAAATGACATCAAATACATACCTACCAACAAGTGAATCTAAAAATCAAGTGAATAAAAAATCTGAAGAACAGAATGGACTGGTGAATATAATAGAATCAGGGACATAGAAAGGGAGTGAACTGACGATTCTCAGGGGAAGCAGGTGTGAGGGGTGTGGGAAGAGATTGGACAAAAATCTTACTCCTATGGATGAAGACAGTGGCGGGGGTAAGGGCATGGGGTGGGGTGGGGAATCAGGTGGAGGGGAGCTATGGGGGAAAAAATAGAGGAACACCTGTAATAATCTGAACAATAAAGATTTATTAAAAAAAAATCAGGATGGGAACCAGGGCAGATCTGAGACTGTCCCTTTAGGCCACTGCCACTGAGGGACTCAGCTTTAAGCAGCCTTCATGGTGGATGATATTTTAGCAGCTGCTTTTCTGCTCTGAGGTTCAGAGGGACAACTGATCACAGAATTGCCGTTTTATTATTCTGTGTTCTGGACTTGGAAGTATAAAGACTCTGCGCTGTGTGTCCCTGGGCAAATAATTTAACTTCTTTGGCCTTAGTTTCCTTATCTGTAAAATAGGGGGCAAAAATAGGGATGCCATGGGGGATTAAATGAATAAATTTTTGCCAAGCGTTTAGAACAGAGCTGGACGCTGTGCAAGCACCAGAGAGTGACTGTCACTGAAGGAGGAGTGGCTGGTTGAACCCTGACAGCTGTGGATCCTCAGTATTTTTACAGGGTCCTAGCTCTCCCTTTAGGCTATGCTGTCAACTCATCCTGAGGAATGTGACCCCCTCGTAAACCTGCTACTCAAAGTGTGGTCCATGGACCAGCAGCACTATCAGTAATGAGCTTGTTTGAAATGCAGAACCTCAGGCCCTACCCTGGACCTACTGAAACAAACCCTGCACTTACTGAGATCCCCAGGTGATTTGCAGAGACAGACAAGTTTGAGAAGCACAGCTTTAGAGCCATTAAAGTCAGGTTGAAAGCAAAGAAAAAGCAATCTAGGATCTCCTCTTTGTTGGAGATTCAGTCCCAAACGTCCTTTTGTTTCCGCCAGCTAGAACCTTTAGGATAATAATTCACCCATCAGTGGCACTTTACAATTTGACTAAAGGGCCTTCACACTCACCTTTTGCTTGCTCTGTACTACCACCTTGTGAGGTACACAGAGAAGCCAGTGTTATCTCCATTTTCCAGATGTGAAAACTGAGGCTCAGAGCCTTAAGTGATGTTCCAGAGTTACCAGCTACCAAATGTTAGGGCCCAGTCCTTCTGACATCCTAGTTCAAGGCTCTGTGCAGTTTCCACACTGTTCCTCAACAATGAGAGAATCATTGCCAATTCTCTCTCTTCCTTGATACCTAGACACAGCTTGTCCTATGACTTTGTTCCATGAGGATGTCTTGGGCTGAGCCTATTGTGATAATTTCCCTGGTTCCAGCCTATCTGTGATAGAGTAACAGTAATATTAGTTATTGAATATTGAGATTTATTCTGCTAAGATCTTTCCTTGTATCACCTAACTCATTTAATCATCTTTGCTACCCTATGAAACAGGTGCCATCATCACCACCATCTTATCACAAATGATGAAACTGAGGCTCATCATCTGAGATCAAACCAGAGTGAGTAGTGGAGCTCGGATTTGAATGTGACATGTTGGTCACATCTCAGTTTCTGCACTAGCTTCTGAGCTGGTCTGTCCACCATGGTCTGTTCTCCAAGCCTTTGTAGCGCAGGCCCCCTGTCTTCCCTCCCCTGCTTCTGCCTTCTCTCCAGGAAGCCTTTTCTTGACTAGCACATTCCTGTGAAGTTCTCTTGCTTTTGCATTTCATAGCACTCAGAATATTCATAGTACTTTATTGTAAATTACTTATTTACATTCTCATCATGCTCATGAGAGTGTGAGCTCCATAGAGGCAGAGGCCATGTCTTCTTGGTCACAAACATTGTCCCAGCACAGTGACCAGCCCAGAGTAGGTGCTCAGTAAATGTTTATTAAATGAACATCACTCATTGCATGAGTTTGGTGTCTTCTTCTGGGCCACAATCCTTCTAAGGCGATTACCCCAAACCACTTTTGTATCCCTCACCTCACATAAAATGTTCTGGAACAGTGTAGATCATTAATATTTATTGGTGCAAAGCCACATATTCTCCTCAGTTATTCATTTACTCAGCGACCATTCATTGAGGGCTGACAGAGCCATTGGTATTTAGTCCTTTGGGGTTCTTATCCCCGCCTAGGACAAGGTGAGGTGAAGCCCTTATAATCACCTTGTTTATCACCACCAGGATCCAGGTGGAGATTTCCGGCCAAGGAGGACCTGTGGTAAGGAGACCCTGCACCTTATATGATATCTTGGACTAAGCTTGAGGTCCTGTATAATCAGTGGCTCCATTAGACACAGTCTGTGTCTGGGCTCATATGCCAGGCAGGGGACCTGTGGGAGACAAGAGCCTGTCCCTTTCCCTGCTTCTTGGCAGAGACCAGTGTTGATGAACTACAGGAGGAATTTCTGCCTTTGAGGCACGAGCCAACTGAGTGGCTGCTACAGATTAGCTAAGAAAAAAGTCATCCTAGCCTTTGTGGTTCACCCAAGAGCTGGCGCCAGAATGGGAACTGGGCAGATCTTCCTAGGATGGCTAGGAGCTGCCAGAGATAACAGCTGAGCTCAAGTGAAAGCTTTCTGGATGGGGATGCCTAGGCTTGAGGGTGTGTGACTAACTTTTATCTTCAGACCACGGTGTCACAGTCCACCCCTTGGCTTATCTTCCAGTTGCTGAGAGGCCTAGCTTACTCAAAAGAATTTCCCCATTGGCTGCATTTATGTAATTCAGGTGAGCAGGGACCCTCTTTTCTGTTCCATGGTGGTGAGAAGACCCTCTGGTTGATTAGTTGTAAAGGAGCTGGCCTGTGGTGCATTCTGTCTTACAGTCCAATACTGGGAGGGCTAGCTTCTCCCAACACCTAACAGCCACCCACAACACCCACCACCCACCCTTTGCAAGAGACCTTGAGTCCTGCCATTCTTCTCTTCTAAGGCTAAACTCATCTGAATTTCCAGGGTGGTAAAAGCATTTCTACCATGAAGATCTCAGAAGAGTGCCTTAAAGCAATACAGGGAGGAAGCAGGGATGGGGGCAGTGGGGTGCTGTGACTATGAGGAAGGGAAGATTGTGCTAGTGTAGGTGTCTGGGGAATGGCCCACCAGATGCTTCACCTCCTGCCTGTCAATATTTTTATTTATTTATTTATTTTATTTATTTATTTTTTAAATAAATCTTTATTGTTCAGATTATTACAGGTTTTCCTCTTTTATTTTTCCCCATAGCTCCCCTCCACCTGATTCCCCACCCCACCCCATACCCCTACCCCCCGCCACTGTCCTCATCTTTAGGAGTAAGATTTTGTCCAATCTCTTCCCGCACCCTTCACACCTGCTTCCCCTGAGAATCGTCAGTCCACTCCCCTTCTATGTCCCTGATTCTATTATATTCACCAGTCCATTCTGTTCTTCAGATTTTTCATTCACTAGATTCTTAGATTCACTTGTTGGTATTTATGTGTTTGATGTCATTTTGTTGTTCATAATTTTTGTCTCCATCCCTTTCTTCTTCTTCCTCTTCTTAAAGGATACCCTTCAGCATTTTGTGTAATCCTGGTTTGGTGGTGATGAACTCCTTTAGCTTTATCTTGTCTGTGAAGCTCTTTATCTGACCTTCAACTCTGAATGATAGCTTTGCTGGGTAGAGTAATCTTGGTTGTAGGTTCTTGCTGTTCATCACTTTGAATATTTCTTGCCACTCCCTTCTGGCCTGCATAGTTTCTATTGAGAAATCAGCTGACAGTCGTATGGGTACTCCCTTGTAGGTAATTAACTGTTTTTCTCTTGCTGCTTTTAATATTCTCTCTTTGTCTTTTGCCCTTGGCATTTTAATTATGATGTGTCTTGGTGTGGTCCTCTTTGGATTCCTCTTGTATGGGGTTCTGTGCGCTTCCTGAACTTGTAAGTCTATTTCTTTCACCAGGTAGGGAAAGTTTTCTGTCATTATTTCTTCTAATAGGTTTTCAATATTTTGCTCTCTCCCTTCTTCTGGCACCCCAAAAATTCGGATGTTGGTTCGCTTGAAGTTGTCCCAGAGGCTCCTTACACTATCTTCATATTTTTGGATTCTTTTTTCTTTTTGTTTTTCTGGTTGGATGTTTTTTGTTTCCACATATTTCAGATCTTTGGTTTGATTCTTGGGGTACATTGATCTACAGTTGAGTTTCTGTATATTTATTTTAGACAGTGTATGCTTCATTTCTGACTGGTCCTTTTCCATTTTTTTGGCATTCTCATTAAGGTCCTTGAAGGTCTCACTAAGCTCCTCAGAAGTGTTATCAAGTTTCTCAGTGGTTTTTAGAAGATTCTTGAGTAACCTTATACATGTGGTTCTGAACTCTTTGTCATCCAGTAGTTTGCTTTCCTCCGTTTCTTTCATTCGTGACATGTTTCTTTGTTTCTGCATTTTGGCTGCTTCCCTGTGTTGATGGAGTGGCTTTGTGTGGTAGGTGACCTATAGGGGGCAGTAGCTCAGCCTCCCCAATCTCCTGATGTGGACGCTCTTGGTACACCCCTTTGTGGGCAGAGTGCAAAGTCTTGGTGCAGTTAAGCCTTAATTGCTGTTGTTACGCTGGGAGGAATTGACCTCCAGGCCAATTAGCTGTGAGCACTCCCTGTGTCTATAATGGAAGAACTGCTGCGCTGAAGACATGCTTATGGGGCAGGACTTGTTTCAGTGAGGCTTTGGTGCTCACTGAGTCTGCCTCTTGAATGTGTCACTTATGGATGTGAGGAGTTGAAATCTGGTGTCTCACACTGACCACTAGGTACACTGGCTTCTGGATCTCCAATGGGGTGCAGGTCAGCTACTGTCTGAGGCCACTCAGCAGGAGCTACAGTGAGAGCTACAGTTTTCTCCTCTTTGCTTGGGGTTTGGAGGTTTTGGAGCTGTCTGACTCAGGCTGCAAGTTTGCTAGGTTAAGCTGTGATAGGGCAGGCCTTTCTTATGCTAATTGAGCTGCTTGGAGCTTGTTGGTTTTGTAGGGCGGGGCCTCAGGGTGTCACTAGGTTAGGGCGTGGCAAACAGCAATGGCTGCTAGTTAGCCGGCTCTGAGTCTCCAAAGGCATCCGCGAGTCCCGTGCCCCAGTGCCGTAAACAATTATTCCTGCGCGCAGCTCTGCAAGCAAGCCACCCTCTCTGGCAGACAGTCCAGCTTCTCCCCGTAGGAGTTTGGGTCCCCTCCGTCTCCCCAGAGACTGGATTTCAGAGTAATCGGGGGCTTGTCTCCGTTCGGGTAAAAAAAGCAACGCACCCAGTCGCCCGCAGCCAGCCCGGATCACGCGCCTCCGTACCTCAGCTTTTCAGCACTCGTGCACGTCTCAATGCTCTTTTCTCTTTCCTTCTAGTTGTAGAACTTCCACTCAGCCAGGTTTCCCGTGGTTCTGGGTGATAGACGTTTTGTCTTTTAGTTGCAGTTTAAATTGTTGTAGGAGGCAGCAGTTTAGGTGTTTACCTACGCCGCCATCTTGGATTCTCCCGCCTGTCAATATTTTTAGTTCCCCTTTCCCCAATACCTCTTCAAATTCCTCCCTTTCATTAGATACTCACCCCCTCCCTTGGGGGACAGACATGCCTCCCTACATAAGGTCTGAGCCCCAGTAATCAGAACCTTCTTGCAAATGACAGTTGGCTGCAGCTCAGACAGGAAGTTGGCGGGGGGGGTATAAGGCATCAAAGTGACTTGTGAGGTAAGATGATTTATTAGAATATTAATTTGTTTTTCAGCTTCCTCAATTATCCTTATTTTATGCAAGTAGCTTGGGTCTTCTGGGCTTCTTATCTCAGGAATTCCTGTCAGTAGAAGCAGCCTGCAGCCCACAGTTCATCTGCATATTGTGAGGAGATACCAATGGTGTCTCCATGGAGAAGGGGAGGCAATGAGCAAGTGTCCTCTGGAACAAAAGGGAAGAGAGGTTTGGGTCAGGGGCAGACTGAGGTAGTGAGCAGGAGATACATCTTCTAGGCACATTCTCAGAGTGGTGCTTTTCTATGGGGAGGTTCTGTGGCAACTCCCTAAGGAGATAAGACCTTTTGGGGATGGCAGCTTTGTAAACCCCACTTTCTTCCAGGAAGGCAGGACCCTAAGACTGGGGACCTGGGTCACAGGGAAGTTCTGTGCTCCATTCAGGGCATGGAGATCAAGTAGCCTGTTATGCTTTAATGAACCACTGTGGGGGTGGACCTTGAAGATATCAGTGGTGTCCATGATAGGCTGAAGGTTACAACCCTTTTTCTGTTTATATTATAGCAATGCACTGTGTTCTTATTCATGGGTGGGAGGGAATAGGAACCCTCCATTAAAGACTTCACCCCTCCATTTCTACCCTGGCAGATTGAGGGTTCAGAATAGGAAGGAAGCTGATTTTAAAATAAAGAAGGTGATATTCCTGTCAAATTGCATTTGAGGCCTGCAATGTGTACTTGCCTTATTTCCAGGGAAAGACTCATCTTTTCTTTTGACAACATTTCCTTTACAATTTGCACCCATCCTCTCTTCCTTTGGCATTTCTGTTTACTCATTCATTCTATAAATATTGATTGAGGGTCCGCTCTTTGTTAGGTACTGGGTTAAGGTACTAGGTGGAGGACACAATGATGCACAAAGCCAGCCCCTGCCCCTCATGGACCTACCATCTCACAGGGAAAGACATATGTTTATCACATAATTCTGCAAATATTTAATATGCAAATGCAAGTATACACTTGGACAAAGACTTAAAGGGAAATAGATGCTGCTATAAGGGTGGGTAGTAACAGATCTGATATAGTCTGGAGTGGGGTTGAAGTGGAAGGGGTTTCAGGAAAAACAGGAAGTCATGTTTGAGTTAAGCTTTCAAGATTAGATGAAGTATGTGTGTGTGTGCAAATGTGAACACACATGCATGCATATATGTGTACATGTATATGCAAATATGGGGGTATTTCAATGAGAGGGAAGAGCATTCTTAAAGGCCCTGAGTGAGTCAAGGGGGTTGGGGAAGGAGCCGGGTGTCTTTAAGGAACTGAAAGAAGTCTGTATGGCTGCCAGAGGTGAGGCCAAGAAGGAAGTGAGGAGCTAGGTCACCTAAGGCCTTGGAGAACAGATTGAGCAGTTTGGCCTTTGTTTTAAGAGTAATAGGAAGCCACTGAAGGTTTCTGAGCCTGAAGGTAACAGGATCTGATTTACATTTTAGAAATATTATGCTGACTGCTGTGTTCAGCAAGCCAAGGCAAAGCCAAGGCAGGGAGACCAGGATTGTGTATGGAGGTAGATCTAACTGTGATCATGGGGGAAGGAAGATGTTAAAAACATTAGTAAGCAAAAAAACCCAAAAATAATCACAGAAACATAAGTATGATTCTTTAGGTAATTTTATAAAGAATATGCATAGCCTTAGCCAGTTTGGCTCATTGGATAGAGCGCCAGCCTGCAGACTGAAGGGTCCCGGGTTCGATTTCAGTCAAGGGTACATGCCCAGGTTGCAGGCTTGATCCCTGGTAGGGAGTAATGCAGGAGGCAATCAATTATTATTTCTCATTGATGTTTCTCTCTCTCTTCTCCCTTTCCCTTCCTCTCTGAAATAAATAAAAATATATTTAAAAAAAGAATATGCATATATACATATATTCTCTCTCTCTCTCTCTATTTATATATATCTACACACACACACACACACACACACACACACACACACACACACTAATAAAAGGGTAATATGCAAATTGGTCAGGATGCCTTCACAGTAACAACCAAACAGCAGGCCTCATGGGGTGACCAGGCCGGCAGGGGGGTTAGTGAGGTACGACCAAATGACTGAACAGCAGGTTGCATGGGGCGACTAGGCCGGCAGGGGGGGGCAGTGAGGGGTGACCAGGCCAGCAGGGGGGCAGTTGGGGGCGACCAGACTGGTAGGGGGCCAGTGAGGGGTGACCAGGCCAGTAGAGGGGGGCAGTAAGGGGCGATCAGGCTGGCAAACAGAGGTGGTTAGGGGGTGATCAGGCTGGCAGAGGGGGCAGTTAGGAGCAACCAGGCAGGCAGGCAGATGAGCAGTTAGGAGCCAGTGGCCCTGGATTGTGAGAGGGATGTCCGACTGCCAGTTTAGGCCCAATCCCCGGGGGCAGTCAGACATCCCCTGAGGGGTCCCAGATTGGAGAGGGTACAGGCTGGGCTGAGGGGACCATTCCCCCTGCACGAATTTCATGCACCGGATCTCTAGAGTGTGTGTGTGTGTGTGTGTGTGTGTGTGTGCACGCGTGTACACACACACACACACACACACACACACACACACACACACACACACATAGTTGTGCAGGCATATTACTGACTTTCCATTATAGGATGGCAACTGTTCTGGACTTGGGGCACAAGCTTGGGCTACTGCTCCTAATTACTGACTTGGGGCTTTTCTGTGCCTCAGTTTTCTCATCTGTTCCGTGAAGGATTGGGACCTATGAAATCTAGACATGAGTTCCTTTTACTTCTGGATTCTTGTAACTGTCGGCAGAAGGAAAGTACAAAGAAGCAGGGTGGCAGCATACATTACACAGGCAAGTTGTGTAACCCCAGCTCTATTTGAACACTGCAGAGTTAGGGTGACATTCGAGAAGAACAGCAGGAGGACGGCCGAGAGTGAGAACATCTCACAGGGCAGCCTGACAGGAGGAGGAGTGGGCAGCTGGCTCCTCGCTGAGCTTTATCGCCTGCCTGGACCAAAATAGCCCCATCTCCTGGTCTGCTCCAGGAAGCTCCTTCCTGGTGAACATGAAATCCACTCACCCAGGGCTGGTGCTAGATGGACATTAAACTATTCCCCTCTAGGATCCCTTGAGCCCAGATGAAGACACGAGGCTAGAGGAAATGAAAGAAGGGGACCAAGGAAAGAAGAACTCCAGGCCTCCAATTTTGAAAGAGAGAGTTTTGGAGACCACGCCCCATCCCTTATGACTGGTCCAATTGGGGTGAGGTGTAAGCAGCAGGGCGGGGTATTGTTTATATCAAGTTTGCAAACAGGTATTCTTCAAAATGGGGAATCCGTGGGCAAATAAACTAGGGAAACACTGGGTTAAACGAAGTTGAGCAGGTTTTTCTACCCCAGGATTTATAACTGTATTAAGCTAAGTTCATGAATCCTTGAGGAGGAAGAAAAATAGTACATAGTGTGTCCACCTTTTTAAAAAGACCACTTTCCATAAGAGGTCTTCTCAAATCACACTATGGGAACAAGAGGTGAGGTTCTAAGTCCAATTGTGGGGAAGGGGGCCTGGGTCTGACTTCCACCTGAACACTCAGCACCTACCACCTTGGCAGGTCCACAGTGGGTACATGATGGTTACTGAACTGAAAGCTTGCAAAGTGATTTTGCTTGTTTTAAGATGTGTCTGGGGATACATCTGGATGCTTAAATTCCCATATATTATGGACGGGATGGATGTTTGTTTCCCCTCATAATTCATGTGCTGAAATCCTAACTCCCAATGCAATAGTATTAGGAAGCAGCTAGGGATATTAGAGGAAACGGTTTCGTAGAGTGGAGGGTTGGAAGCCAGACTGAAGAGGATGACAAAGATGACACATGGGGAGGGAACCCTTTCTTTTTAATTTTTATTGATTTCAGAGAGGAAAGGAGAGGTAGCGAGAGATAGAAACATCTATGATGAATTGATCGACTAACTCCTGCACAACCCACACTGGGATCAAGCCTGCAACCCGGGCATGAGCCTGACTGGGAATGGAACTATGAGCTCATGGTTTATAGGCCAATGCTCAACTACTGAGCCATGCTAGCTGGGCAGGGACAACTTTTTCAGAAAAGATTGATCTAAGGGAGACAGAGGAATGGGGTGGTCATTGAAGGAGCTGTGGGTGCCCAGGTGATGGGAGATATTGCAGTGAGTCTGTAGGCCTAGGGAATGATCCAATGAAGAACCTCTTCTTCATACAGGGACAAAGATGTCAGAAAATTCCTGAGTAGGAGAGAAGCAATGGAGTTCCCTGAACAGATGGAGGCACTGGCCTTAGTCAGGTCATGGGAATTTGAGATTTGTGGGCCTATAACCTTGTCTGTAGCTCCTTTTCAAGCTACAATGTGCATGGAAGAAAGTTGGAGATACATGTCTTCAGGCCTGAGGTTTTGCCAGGAGGTTTTGACAGAGTGGGAGTGCCCTCGAGCAGTTGTGTCTGCAGGGAGTAACAAGAGAGATCACAGACAGGGCAAGACGAAGGTAGGAGCCTAAGGTGTTGAGGCAGCTGCGACCCCAGCCTCACAGTGAACACAGCTCAGAGTTGTGCAGTTTTCCTGAGGAGTTTCTCTGTACCTCTGCCTTCCTTCTAGCCCTGTTCCCTTCTTACCCGAACTGCCCTCTCCCCCAGTCCAAGTGAGGCAGCATTCTTCAGTGATGGCAGAAACACTTGGTCCTGGTTGAAAAGGCAGATCTCTGGGCCCTATCACCATCTTACTGAATCCAAATCTTTGGGGATGAGCTCAGTGTCTGTACATGAAGCAAGGGCCCCAGTGCCCCCATCAATGCCTTAGGAGCATTAGCTTGCTTTTAAAAGGAATATTCACTTAATTCTCTGCTCTAGGTCATATTAGCTACTTGGGTTGGAGAAATGGCCAGGAAGTTTTGATTCCTTCCTTCCTTCCTTCCTTCCTTCCTTCCTTCCTTCCTTCCTTCCTTCCTTCCTTCCCTCCTTCCTCCCTTTCCCCCTCCCTCCTTCCCTCCCTTTCTTCCTTCCTCTCTCTCTCTTTCATTATTTCTCTTTATTGTAGAGAGTATCACAGATGTCCCCCTCTTTTCCTCCCCCCATCATCCCCTTCACCCAGATCCTATCACTCTCCAGGCCTTCACAACCCTATTTATTGTCTGTGTCCTTGGGTAATGCATACATGCATATAAGTTCTTTGGTTAATCTCTTCCCCCCGAGATTCGTCTGTCTGCTCCATGTCATTCTTCTTCTGATCGGCACTGGAACTTTCCTTTTTTATTTAAAAAAATTTCCCCTTCCCTCCTGAGAAGCTACCACACTGAGCACTGCCCTTCCAGTGGAAATTCCTGAAAGATTCTAGTAGTTGGTATCTTGAGGTTCCTGGGGTGTGGTGTGTTGGCTAAGAAAGCAGAGCTTTGTGGACTCATGAATAAACTCAAAGGACATATTCATCTTGCCTTAAAAGTTTATTTCCCAACATGAAAACCATCTGTTTTTCCATCACCACCCTCAGCCCTACAGTATATGAAAGTTTGTTTGCCCTTTCCTTTTGGCCATTAATGCATGCCATTTGGCTTCACAGAGGCATCCATAAGATGTAATATAAAAGGAGGGCCAACTAGTTGCTGTGAGAATCACTGTCTTTGCTCCATTGATGATCTTGCTACCCTGGTCCATTTTCAGTTTCTTTTTTCAGACCTGGTGCTTTCCTGCCCCAGGGCCTTTGCATATGGCATTCTGTCTGCAAATCTCCTCCTTCCACCCCCATTTTACCTGGCTGTTCCTTTTCATTCTTCTGGTCTCTTTAAATATTACATCCCCAGAAACCTTTCTCTGACTGTCATGCTTACTGTAGGTCTTCTAACCATTGCCACCTCCCCCATTCCTTGTCTCAGCACCATAATTGTTTCTTTTATTGATCTTCCTACAGATCATAATTATTTTGTTATTTATTTACTTAATCATCCTCCAATAGACTGTATGCAATAAGAGGGCAGGACCTAGTTTGCTTTGCCCCTCATTTTTTCCCCAGTTCCTGGTACATTATGGGGACTCACTTTGTTGACTGACTATAAGAAGTGGTATGATTAAAATACACTTTGGTTCATATCCTTTGTGTACCAGTTGGGATTAGATTAAGTAGCAGGTGACAGAATCAGATGAGTTTTGCCTCTTTCCCATTTGCCCCCCAGGGGAGGCCTGAGTGAGGAATGAGGCAAGAGACCAGGAGGGTTGCTCTGGGAAGCTGAGGAATTAAACTCCTTAAATGGCATCATAAAGTCAAACTTCCTTGGTGGAGCATCCAAGAACCTTTGTGATTTGCCTGAGACCTATGTTTCCAGTTTCATCTCTTCACGTTTCCTCTGCTCCAACATTTCCTTACCCCAGGCCTTTGCACATGCTGTTTTCCTGCCTGGAGGGCATTTTCTTTTTTATCTCTGCATGTTGGACTCCAACCCCTTCAGAGTCTAGAGCCAATGCCATTGTCTCCAGGAGGTCTCCACCAACCCCATCATACCAAACCCATCTCTCTTTGCTCTGTGTTCCTATGGCTCGTTGTTTATGCCACCTCCTCTTTATTTACACATGAATCTGTGGCAGAAGTGCTAGTTGCCTAGTGGGGAGACAATAAGAGGGGCTTATATGACCAAAGGGAGGACAGCTGGAAGCTGGAGGAGGAAGGAGGAAATAAACGCAGGGCTGCATTTGCTTGGAGCATCTTTCTACTTGTCTCCTTCAGACTCGACATACGCTCCCTGGTTGCCATTGGCCTTACCATGCCCTGCACCACTTACACTGGGTCCATCTCACATAACAGTGACCCTCTTCTACAGCCTACTTGGGATGTGGCTGGATCCACTTTGCCTGCAATACATCCAGAGGTAGAGAAATGCTCTCATTTGGGCCAGCCTGTGGCCTTGAAACACCTCAGTCCCATCTCTTCGGGTTACACAGATTTTCCTGACTGTCTCTTGCACAAGACAATTCCTCTGACATACACAGTAGTCAGATGTGTTGCCACTGTTTTAATCTCCTCTCAATGGTAAGCACTCATAACACTCTGTTGTTTTTATGAATGATGCTAATAATGTTATGACTGATTATTAAATGCCAGCTGTGAGCATTTAGCAAATGAAGGAAGCCTGGGTGAGCAAAGGGAAATGAGAGCATCAGAATTTTCTGGGCATTTTAGAGATCGTTAGCCCAGGGAAATCAGACAGCCTCATGTGTCCATTGATAAATGGAGAGTGGCTCCTTGGAGCATGGCACTGATTCCCAGGCTGCATCTGGGCTCCCTGGGAAAGGATTAGTGATGCCTGCCAGGAAGAGGAAGAAGGGGTGGTGGAGGGATGTCAGTCATTTGCCAACTCTGATTTTATTCAACTTCAAAGGCCCAGAGAAGTGGATGAGTCCTGGCTGGAATAAGGTGCAGTAGGGGATCTAGAATTTCTGATTTCTGCTCTTGAGTTTTCTTCCTTTTGACCAAGCTGCCTCACTGCTGTCTTCCAGGGGAATTCAGAGGTCAGTGAAATGTTTAACAAGACTTTAGTGGTATTTTGTTGTTGTTGTTCCCTCATTTTCTTACCTACTAGCTGTCTCATCTACCTCCTCCAAAGGCGGCCTTTTATATTAATCTGCCTATGTGTCTCTTTCCCTAGTTAAATAAAAAAAAAATCATCCTGCTCCTTCCACTTTCTTTTTTTTTTTTAAAGCACAATAATCAGTCTTTAATGAGTTTGTGACTCTGAACTGAGGTATAATAATTTCGGTGACTCTGCTTCTTCCGTTGGTGGAAATATATTTATTTTAGAAGCTGATGACCTGTGGGAAAAGACTATTATTCTGAATATCATGATGAGGTCATGGGAGCTGATGGAGAGTTTGGGCAGAGGGGGAGAAGATAGGGAAAAGAACCAATAAAAATTAGAATTGCATATGAATGAAAATAGACTGCTTTCTATTCTGAGCAAGAGATCCTGGTTTTGTGATTCTTTAGGGGTGTTGAAGCAAATGTACATAGTTGGAAGCTTCTTGCACTGGCTCAGCCTTTGCCCAGGGTTCCACTGGGTGACATGAGCTAAGGCCAGCCTCAGGTGCTAGGATGGAAGACCAGCAGGTGTTAGGAGTGAAGAATGAGATGGTTGGTGATTATGCTTCATAAATTTATAGCATCTTGTCCCAGTATGAAAATTTTATATAAAGTATTACATTTTCACCCTAGCTGATTTGGTTCAGTGGATAGAACGTTGGACTGCAGACTGAAGGGTCCCAGGTTCAATTTCCGGTGACAGGTACATGCCTGAGTTGCAGGCTCGATCCCCAGTAGAAGGCATCCAGGAGGCAGCCAGTCAATGATACTCTCTCATCATTGATGTTTCTATCTCTCTCCCTCTCTGAAGCAATAAAAATATACTAAAAAATAAAGTATTACACCTATTATATAAAAGCTAGATGACCAGAAACAAACTAATAAACAAACAAAAGTGCATAGTCACCCATAATCCTAACCCTTAGCCATTACCACTAAGGTTATTTATACAGATATGTGTATACATATGAATTTTGTAGATGAGGATTTTAGTAGACATATCCTTCTTTAATCTATTTTTTTTCTTACTGAACAGTATGCTGGTCAATAAATGCAGATCTGTGATGTTGCACTGGACATTCATTGATTGTTTTCCAAACAACTATTCCTATCCTTTCATTTCTTAACAAAATGAAGAATTTCCCAGCCAAATGGTTTGGGTGAATCATCCTAACCCTGGCTTCAGAATAGACTTTGATTAGATTGAGCCAATCATCTTATCTTATCACCCAGACTTTGGTGTTTGGTTCAGGGGTGGGCACTTGACCCAGTTTGGATACAAGAGGAGACATTTGCTGAGGAGCTCTGAGTTAGAATGCTTTTCTGTCTTTCATGGAAGCTTCTGGAATTGATGCTCTCTTTTACCTTAGGTGGTGTGGCATGAGAGGATGGGATTAGAAGTTCAGCAATCACTATTTCTAACAGGAGAGGGTGGGACTGGCTGAGACTGAAGCTATACAGAGTAGAATTGAGAGTGTGGTAGAAACACAAATCAGAGCCTGGACTCCATCATGAACCTCTGGATGAAAGCATGCCGGAGGCTCCTGCCAATTCTAGACATTTCAATTAAATGAGTCAATAAATCTAAGCCTATTTGAGTGGTATTATCTGTTCCTGACAACCCAAAGCATTCTAAATAATACAATTATTTAAAATAATGGTATAATATCCTATTACATGGATGTGTTAAAAGCATTTTCATGGCCTACTATCCAATTTAATCTTTAAGCAGTTTTATGAAGTAAACAAGTATCTATTTGGCAAGTGGATAAACTAAGGCCCAGAGGGGACAACTGGTATATTTATAGCTAGTTAGTGGCAGAACCAGGCTTTTTGACTTCTTAAAAAAATTTTCTTTATTGATTAAGGAATTACATATGTGTCCTCATCCCTCCATTAACCCCCAACCCCCTACCCCCCAATCATGCCCTCACCTCCCTGGTGTTCATGTCCATTGATTAGGCTTATATTCATGCATACAAGTCTTTTGGTTGATCTCTCCTCCTTTTCCTCACCCTCCCCTACCTTCCCTCTGAGGTCTGGCAGTCTTATTGATGCTTCGCTGCCTCTGGATCTGTCCCTGTTAATCAGTTTATGTTATTCATTATATTCCACAAATGAGTGAGATCATGTGGTATTTGTCTTTCTCTGACTGGCTTATTTCACTTAGCATAATGCTCTCCAGTTCCATCCATGCTGTTGCAAATGGTAAGAACTCCTTCTTTTTTACTGCAGCGTAGTATTCCACTATGAAGATGTACTGCAGTTTTTTAATCCACTCACCTGCTGATGGGCACTTAGGTTGTTTCCAAATCCTAGCTATGGTGAATTGTGCTGCTCTGAACATAGGGGTGCATATATCCTTTCTGATTCCCGTTTCTAGTTTCTTGGGATATATTCCTAGAAGTGGGATCACTGGGTCAAATGGGAGTTCCATTTTTAGTTTTTTGAGGAAACTCCATACTGTTCTCCACAGTGGCTGCACCAGTCTGCATTCCCACCAGCAGTGCCAAAGAGTTCCTTCTTCTCCACATCCTCGCCAACACTTGTCATTTGTTGATAATAGCCATTCTGACGGGTGTGAGATGATACCGCATTGTTGTTTTGATTTGCATCTCTTGGATAATTAGTGACTTTGAGCATGTTTTCATAGGTCTCTTAGCTTTAGGTACGTTGCCCATTTTTTGATTGGATAGTTTTTATCTTCCTTTTGTTAAGTTGTATGAGTTCCCTGTAAATGTTGGAGATTAAACCCTTAACGGTGATGACATTGGCAAATATGTTCTCCCATGCAGTGGACTTTCTTATTGTTTTGTTGATGGTTTCTTTTGCTGTGCAGAAGCTTTTTATTTTGATGTAGTCCCATTTATTTATTTTCTCCATAGCCTCCATTGCCCTAGGAGCTGTGTCTGTAAAGATATTGCTATGACATATGTCTGCTATATTGCTGCCTATGAAGTCTTGTAGGATTTTTATGGTTTCCCGTCTTACATTTAAGTCTTTTATCCATTTTGAGTTTATTTTTGTGTATGGTTTAAGTTGGTGATCTAGTTTCATTTTTTTGCATGTATCTGACCAAATTTCCCAGCACCATTTATTGAATAGACTGTCTTGACTCCATTGTATGCTCTTGCCTCCTTTGTCAAATATTAATTGAGCATAATGGCTTGGGTAGATTTTTGGGGTCTCTGTTCTGTTACATTGGTCTATATGTCTGTTCTTGTGCCAGTACCAGGCGGTTTTGAAAACTGTGGCTTGGTAATATAGCTTGATATCTGGCATTGTGATCCCTCCAACTTCGTTCTTTTTTCTGAGGATTGCTGTGGCTATTCAGGGTCTTTTTTTATTCCAGATGAATTTTTGGAGAGTTTGTTCTAAATCTTTGAAATATGCCATTGGTATTTTAATGGGGATTGCATTGAATCTGTACATTGCTTTGGGTAGTATGGACATTTTAATGATGTTGATTCTACCAATCCATGAACATGACACATATTATTTTCAATTAAACTGCTGTCAGAAGACTTATTCAGGCAAGTCTGGTTGCCTTTTGCCTTTGGACTCCAGGTACAAAATACAATGTGAACTGGAGATTCAGCCACTGATGGGTAATATGGTCAGAATGGTTTTAACCAATTTTGTACAACTTTGGACATTAGTTCCCTTTGCGATAAAATGCAATTGATCAGAACCTGACTATCTCTGCTCATGACTTTGTAAACATAAAAAGCCACTGGAGTTGTGTGTAGTGAGAAGTACCTTTCTCACTGACACAGCACATATCAGTCATGGTTTCTGGTGGCAGCAACAGAAGCTGATTCTGGCTAATGAGGCAGAGAAGTTGATTACCAAGAGGATACCGGGAGCTCTCAGAATTGTTAGGAGAAATGGAGAGCCAGGCTTGACGCTAAGCTTCCAGGAGCAATGAAAACACTCCATCGAACTGGACTGATCGGGGCTCATTGCCCCTGCTGCTGTCCCACCAAGCCCTCAAGGAAGCCACCACTGCCTCTCTGCCAATATCTCAACCTTACAAACAACGTCACCCCCAAAGTCAGACCCCTGGCACCATTCTTGCCAGCAAAATAGATCTCCCAGAAAATCTCCTTGAGTTGTTCTCTTCATAGGAAATTGGCTCCGTTGCTGCTAACAGCTATAGCTAAGACTTTAGGCAAGACACTTAAACTCTCAAAGCCTCAGTGATCTCATCGGCCTCCTTGGGTAGATATTAAGTTTATTTCTGGGATGATGATAACATGTAATATAATATTGTGTGTACCTAGTAGGCACGCAATAAATGGTAGCCATTAATATTACCATTCTTTAGGCTCTGCTATAGACAGACACATTTTTTCCCTAAAGGGATAGCAGAGGCACAAGGGGACCAAGGGACTTATATAAAATCTGAGGAAGAACTAACATCAGGACATGCTTCTGGGCTCAATGATTCTGGGGCTAGCTCCTATCCCATTTCTAAACTTCATCACCGCCTTGTGTAATCAAAGGTGGCAGAAGTAATAAGATCTCACATTAGCAGGTTATTTTGAGGTAGGAAGATTCAAGAGAGTTTCACTTATCTTTCCTGTGTTTGAAAATTTATTAAGTACATAGTATTAAAAATAATTTTAGAAACTTTAGATAGTAGTAAAGCTGTTTTCATTCTGGAAAAACCAAGATTTGTCTCCGTTTGCATCCCATTCAAAGCTGAGCCTGAAATGAAGATGTGGGAGTGGGTAGTTTACATAGGAGGTGGCCAAAGTCTAAGTCCCTGGTTTTCTATCAAACTAGAAGGATTAATCTAGATGAACATATCTGGAGTGTGGACTAGTGATCAAAGAGTGTTACCAGGGATTACCCAAAAAATAGGGTTTCATATGAAATAAGTTAGGGAAATGCTGGGACAAAAAGGCTTTTTTCTACTGCAGGACTTCTCAGGACCTTCACCCTACTAATGCACATTGAAAATCTCTGAGTAGGACTCATAATCCCCATTGTTATTCCAAAAGGACTTTGTAGGATTAGTACTCTCATGAGCACTTTGGGAAACTGGATGATCTCAGGGGCCATTTCAAGCTATAAAACTAGTGATTTCTATGATCTCATTTAATCTTTTCCCTGAGTCAGCCAGATGAGGAATTGTGCTTGAAATCATCCATCAAAACCAAGAAGCAGGCAGAAACCAAGATGGCGGCATAGGTAAACACCTAAACTGCTGCCTCGCACAGCAATTTCAAAACTACAACTAAAAGACAAAACATCTATCACCCAGAACCACGGGAAAGCTGGCTGAGTGGAAGTTTTACAACTAGAAGGAAAGAGAAAAGAGCATTGAAACGTGCACAAGCGCTGAAAAGCTGAGGTACGGAGGCGCGTGAATCGGGATGGCGGCGGGTGTCTGGGTGCACTGCTTCTTTCACCCTGAAGGGAGACAAGCTCCCAATTACTCTGAACTCCAGTTTCTGGGGAGATGCTGGGGACCCAACCTCCTACGGGGAGAAGCTGGACTGTCTACCATCGGGTCAGAAAGTGAGGGTGATTTTCTTGCAGAGGCGCGCCTAGCAATCATTGTTTACTGCACTGGGGTGCGGGACATGGGGACTTGGAAACGCGGAAACACAGAGATGGCTGACTGGCAGCCATCGCTGTTTGCCAAGCCCTAGCCTAGGGACTCCCTGAGACCCTGCCCCGCACAATCTACAAACCCACCCAAGCTCCTTGCAGCGGCTTTTGCATATAAATGGCCTGCCCTATCGCAGTTTAACCAAACAAACTGCAGCTCTGGTCAGACAGCTCCAAAACCTCCAAACTCCAAGCAAAGAGGAGAAAACTGTAGTTCTCACTGTACCTCCTGCTGGGTGGCCTCAGTTAGTAGCAGACCAGCACCCCACTGGGGATCCAGAAGCTAGTGTATCTAGGGGTCAGTGTGAGACGACACCAGATTTCAACTCCTCACATCCATAAGTGACACATTCAAGAGGCAGACTCAGTGAGCACCAAAGCCCCACTGAAGCAAGTCCTGCCCCCAAGCATGTCTCCAATGCAGCAGTTCTTCCATTATAGACACAGCGGGTCCTCACAGCCAATTGGCCTGGAGGTCAATTCCTCCCAGTGACACCAACAACAATCAAGACTTAACTACAACAAGGCTGTACACACAGTCCACAAAGGGGTGCACCAAGAGTGTCCACCTCAGGTAACTGGGAGGCTGACCCACTGGCCCATATAGGACACCTAGCTCACAAAGCCACCCTACCAACTCAGGGAAGCAGCCAAAATGCGGAGACAAAGAAACAGATCAAACGAAAGAAATGGAGGAAAACAAATGACTGGATATAGAGTTCAAAACCATGGTTATAAGGTTTTTCAAGAGTTTCCTAGAAAAGGCCAATAAATTCAATGAGACCCTCGAGGATATGAAAAAGGACCAACTAGAAATTAAACATACACTGACTGAAATAAAAAATATTATACAGAGACCCAACAGCAGACTAGAGGAACGCAAGAATCAAGTCAAAGATTTGAAATACAAAGAAGCAAAAACCACTCAACTGGGAAAGCAAAAAGAAAAAAGAATCCAAAAATTTGAAGATAGTGTAAGAAGCCTCTGGGACAACTTCAAGTGTACCAACATCCGAATTATGGGGGTGCCAGAAGAAGAGAGAGAGCAAGATACTGAAAACCTATTTGAAGAAATAATGACTAAAAACTTCCCCCACCTGGTGAAAGAAATAGACTTACAAGTCCAGGAAGCACACAGAACCCCAAACAAAAGGAATCGAAAGAGGACCACACCAAGACACATCATAATTAAAATGCCAAGGGCAAAAGACAAAGAGAGACTATTAAAAACAGCAAGAGAAGAACAGTTACTTACCTACAAGGGAGCACCCATACGATTGTCAGCTGATTTCTCAACAGAAACTATGCAGACCAGACGGGAGTGGCAAGAAATATTCAAAGTGATGAATAGCAAGAACCTACAACTAAGATTACTCTACCCAGCAAAGTTATCATTCAGAATTGAAGGTCAGATAAAGAGCTTCACAGATAAGAAAAAGCTAAAGGAGTTCATCACCACCAAACCAGTATTATATGAAATACTGAAAGGTATTCTTTAAGAAGAGGAAGAAGAAGAAAAAAGTAAAGATAAAAATTATGAACAACAAATATATATCCTTCAACAAGTGAATCTAAAAATCAAGTGAATTAAAAATCTGAGGAACAGAATAAACTGGTGAATATAATAGAATCAGGGGCATAGAATTGGGAGTGGATTGATAATTCTTAGGGGGAAAGGGGTGTGGGGAGTATGGGAAAAGAGTGGACAAAATCATACATCTATGGATGAAGACAGTGGGAGGGAGGTAAAGGCAGAGGGTGGGGTGGGAACCGGGTGTAGGGGAGCTATGGGAGGAAAAAGGAGAAACAATTGTAATAATCTGGACAATAAAGATTTATTAAATTAAAAAAAAAACACCAAGAAACAAATTATGGGCAGTACTGGAATTCAAATCCAAAGCTTTTGGACCTTTTTGTCTTCTTCTTACAGTGTGAGGAAGGCAGGCATCATGGGTCAAATTGTGCCTCGAAAAAAATATGTTTAAGTCTAACCCCCATCACTTTGCAATGTGGTTTAATTTGGAAATAGGACCTTTTCAGAGGTAGACAAGTAAAAATGAAGTCTAATATTAGGGAGGGCCCTAATTCAAATGACTTGTGTCCTTCTAGGAAGGAGACATTTGGACACCAAAGCTCAAAGATAGAGGATGATATGAAGACACAAGGAGATTGTATGTGAAGGGGGCGGCAGAGACTGGAGGGATGATGCTGCAAGCCAAGGACTGTCGAGGGCTACCAGAGGCTGAAAGAGGCCAGGAGGATCTTTCTCCTGTAGGTCTGAGAGAGAACATGGCCTTGCTGCCACTTCACTTTTGAACTTCCAGCCTCCAGAGCTAGAAATTTATTGTGAAGTTTCTGTTGCTCTAAGCCACCCACTCTGTGGTTCTTTGTCACAAAAGCTCCAGGAAACTAATGCAGCATATGTAACACGAACCCAGGATTATTGCTTCCAGGCTCCTTTCTCCTTAGACCCAAATCTGAGCTGTGAACACAGCAGTGCACAGCTGGCCTGCAGGGAAAGCTGCTGGCCCCAGCCCTGGGGAGACCAGTGCCTGTGTTTATGAGCTGAGAGCAAGGAGTTTCCATGCTTCCCTTGGACCCTATCTTCCTCCTCTCCTGTCTCTTCCACTTGGCAACAAACACGAGAATGTGGAGGCTCATAACCTTTTATAAACAAACAGAGCCCCTTCAGTGTTCACTTTTCCAATGTGTCTGGCAGGACTGTTCGCTTGTGCTGGGCTGCCGGGCTGTGGAACGTGACTTCTCTCCGTGGAAAGAGCAAAGAGTGAGCTTTGCCAGCAGAGCTGGCAGGTACCGAGCTGCCCCTGGTGCAGACACCTCTTGCTCAAACCTATCTGTGGAGACCTCCTGGGCACTCACTGCCCTGGGCAGAGCTTGAGCCTCTACTAGCCTCTACTGTGTGAGCCACTTCTGCATCATCATGAGAAGACCTTCCAATTACATGTCCATCACAGGGTATTGCGGAGTTAGGGGGACACAAACTGATTTCATCCCCACACTAACTATAAAATAGGCTGGTCATGCCCATTCTACCAAGGAGAAAACTGAGGCCCAGGAGGATGAAGGAACTTCTCCCAGCATCATGGAATTAATTCATGGTGGAGCTGAGACTCTCCTGAAAAAGAAGCTGTTCTTGGGAAGAACTGGATGTTGACCTGAGAAAATATAGGTGCAAGGCAATAGGTACCTGGAGGGCAGAGGAAGGGGTGGTGCCTAAGGGAAGTGTTGAGAAATGGGAGACTGGAGGGCCCAAGACCCGGCTTCAGAGTCAGAACTAGGTTTGAATCTAGGTTCTGCCATGTACTAGCTACATGGCTGGGCAAGTTGCTCTCTGTGCCTCATTTTATCTAAGGGAAGAAGAAAATAATTGTACCTACTTTGCTAGGCTGTTCTGGCCATTAGATGACAGGATACACATATTCAACTTGGCGTCCGGCTATGTGGGACTCCTAAGCCACAGGTATGATTGTGGGGGTTGTTATTTGCAGCCTGTAGTCTTGCTTCACCTCCGCCTGAAGCTGACCTGGTGAACGCTGCTCCCTCTGTGGTACGTAGGCTCAATTTCCGAGAGAAGACAACCACATTGATGAGGGATGTGGGTGGCTCCAGGTCAGGAAAGGGCAGCTCGTGAGCGCTGGAGAACGATGGGGATCCCAGCCTGCAGAGGCTATTTCGGCAGCTCACTCTACGGGCCTGTGAACAAAACAAAACAAAACGTGGTAAGAAGTTTCCCAAACGCTCTCAAGTGCTGCCAAGCCTGGATCAGTTTTCTGAGCCACACCGAATAAGCTCCATCGCCCACTCCCTTCAGAGGCAGGGCGCTGTGACCCTGTGGAGGCAAGAATCTGCCCTGAGCAATGCAGCCATTGCTGGACCACACTTGTTTTCCCAGGAGGCTCCTCCTGGCTCCCACCTTTGTGCCCCTTAAGCTGAGTTGTGAAGAAACAGGGTGGGGAATAAAATGCAGGGCCAGGGGGTCGGCTCTGATGAAGTGAATATTAACCCTGTAGCCCCTCAGGTATTGAATAAGTGCATTCCTGCTCAAGAATCTTCCCTGGCTCCCTATTTTCTGTATCTTACAGGATGAAGTAAAATTTCTTAGCCTGGCATTCCCAAGCAGTCCAGACCAGGACTTGCATTTCCTCAAATGCACCGTGTCTTTGCTTGTGTTCATGGGAAAGATGGGTAGGACTAACCTTTCTTGTTAACCCCTACATCCCAGTAGCTCAGACAATGGTGGGCGGCAGGAAGCTTTCATCCTCAGGAGATGAAGAAATGACTGGGGCCAGTGTTTGTTTCTGTTTGTCCTCATCTATTTCATCCTTTGGCCTATGTAACTGCCCCCACCTCCCTTTTTGAGTCCTCTGGGTACATTCTAAGTCTGGAAGACTTTGATCTTACTCTGTCATGTATGTGGATTCTGGAGGCATTGTGCTAACCTCCCCTGCCCCACTGTAAACTCCTTGAGGACAAGACCTGAGCTTTCCTCTGATTGCATTTCCTGGTCTCCCACAGCTCACGCTGTGCAGAGTGCTGCCTAGATATTTGTTGATGCCTGTTGCATTGAATTCCACTTTGATCGCCACCTCCAGTGCGGACAGGAAGCTTTCTTCTTCTCGGGTATTTTAAAATAGAGGCACAGCCTTTAGCAAACTATTTTTCACACCTAGTGAATTCTCAAGCAGACAGGCGATTGTTAAGGCAAGGGATGGTTGACTCAGGCTATTGTTTGAGCTCCTCCAAGTGTATATTCTCAGCAGAATCAGAGAAATTATGAAAGGATAAGTAGAGAGCCAAGAAAGTTACAAAATTCCATTGCTATCAATGAAATGTAGTTTCTGATTTTCGCTCAATTGCTCTTCTAAGCTAGGCTCAAAAAATGTTCTGAGACTCTCTTTTACTAGAATAATTCCACCTAAGAATAGTATGCATTAAATTCAAGAGAGTTAGAGCTAGAAGGAGCCTTAAAAATAATCCAGCTGAACTCTCCCTAATAGGAGATGAGGAATTTGAAGCTCAGGAGGAGTTGTATTCCACATCATGCAAAAGTCAGGGGCCGATGTGGGCTCCCCAGGCAGGCCTCCTGACCATGGTCAGAGCTGATTTCATTCCAACCTGAGTCCCTTTGTCACAGCTGCTCTTCTGATGCCGTCAGATGGTGTTTCTTCTCCCAAGCTGTAGGTGTCAATCCTGTAGGCTCCCTGGCTGGTGGAACGGGGACCTGCCTTCATGGCTTGATTTCCAGAATATCAGAAACTCTTCCCCTTCCTCTCCCTGACCCAGTATCCCTGTTGGCCATCACTGCTGCCAGAAATTGCATCACAACACCAATAAATTAAAGTACTATCTGACCCCCAAACAAACAAAAACCCACTTCTCCCTCTCCAATTTTTTACATAGGAGTGTGAAGCCATCTATAGATTCTTCATAGTGGACAGGGTATCAGAGAGTTCAAAGAAATAAAATGTTTTCTCAGGGAACTGCATGGAAAACCAAGTTTGGGCGGCAAGTACAGGGCCAGGAATAGGTGAGGCATGGGAGGTGCCTAGTGTGCAAAATTTAAGGAGACACTCACTTTCAAGGCTAACTCTGAACTTGCATGACCTGGAGAGTGAGTGCCTCCTTAAATTTTGCTCCCTAGGTGTCTCACTCCCTCATCAAGTATGGCTGTGTGTGTAGGGGAGGAAGGAGGACCAGATATGAGTCAGAGGACCCATATGTGTAGGTCAGGCTGAGTGGAGAAGACCACAGGGAGTGGACAAGGTACAATGAAGGCCCCAGCCGGGCAGTTGCCCAGTGGTATGAGTCTATTCTAACTTCTCAGAGAAGGAAGGAGCTGGGTCGTGTCCTGTGCTTATAATACCACTGTTTGTCCCCCCTCCCCCCCCTCCCATAATGCCACACCTTCTGGAAGCCTTGATGCATTCCTGCCCTGAGTGATTTCAGTGCAAAGTATGAGAAAACAAGTAGCAGCAGTTGTTTTTACCTCTAGACCAAGCAAGAGAAACAGTTGTGGACACTGTGCCAGGCTAAGGCCTTAGTCTGCCCCTGATCTGGCAGGTGGGACAGGGGATGTCAGCTAACCCAGAGGTCCCAGGAGCTCGCATAGGCCTCTGCCTCCTGTGAGCTCCTTGGGGGTGGGGCAGACTTGTTGCCCTTGAGGCCCCACCTGGTTAATTCTGAGGAGGGGGAGGCTGGGCCCTTGTGGAACACGGCCTCCCTACCTCCCCAGTGGCGCTTAGCAGGAATCTGGAGGAGCAAGACTCTCTGGCCAAAAGCCTGCAGTTTGGGCCCAATTCTGGGGACAGCTGGGTTTGTTTGGGTGTTCAAACCAGGGGGGAAGGACATGGTTTTAACATAAAAATAATAAATTGTTTGGAGAGAGAGAGAGAAAGAAAGCTTCCAGCGGTAGTCCTTGAAGGCCCTAACCCTGCTGCTCCCTCACAGTGTCAGAGAATCAGGCCTGACAGGAGCCAGCAGTTAGCATGGAACCCTAGGGAAATGAACAAACCGCATCACAGGAGTGGGACCAACTATCCCCAAGATGTTGAGGGACTGTCCACATAGCTTCTGAATTGTGTCTCCTTGTTACCAGGGTCTTTGATGGCAGCTACCTGCTATTTTTAATACTACCTGCAGGTGCTCAGGCCTCTCAGCCCAATGGGGGTGCTTGGGGGGGGGGGGGAGGAAGGGGCGGAGGGACTCTAGGGAACAGCAGAGATGTGACAGCTGTCTGCAACTGTAGGATGATGAGGAAGCTGTCAGCTGGAAATAAGGAAAAACAGACTTCTCTGGGACCCCAGACTATATAATTAGGACCAGAGGTAGAGCTAAAGGAGAGACATTTTTCTGTTCCTATAAGCAAAACAGCATCAACAACAAACCCAACTGTGTTTTTTCCACAATTAGAGCTGTCTGCCAGTTGTGCTGGTCTTGTGACCTCAGAGAAGGCTTCCATGAACTCCTCCCCAACTAAATTTGATTCTCCTCACAGTTATTTTTGTGCCATCAACCTATTTATTTCCTTCAAGTTACTTATCAAAGGCAATAAACATGTCTACTATTGCTCACTTGCTTGGTTTCTTTTTACTAGTCTGAGCCATATGCTTCTTGAAGGCAGAGGTCTTTGTGCCTTGTCCATTCCTGCTTCTTCAGTTCCTAGCATGGGGCCTAGCGCATAATAGGTATTCAATAAACAATTGTTGATTCAATTAATGAAGAAGGAGTGAATACTTCAGGAGGAAATAAATCCCCCACCCCTGAAAAGATTTAAGCAGAGGTTGAGTGGTCAATAGTCAGGGATGTTAGAAAGCCCTCCTTCCTCCTTCCCCTTCTCCTCCTCCTCCCTGCATTGGTTAGTTATGCCAGCTGCTGTGACAAACAGACACAAACTCTGTAATGGGTCAACCATCAAAGAGAGCTATTTTTGATAGGTAGGCAGCTGGCTATTTTTGATGGGTAGGCAGCTCTTCTCCAGGAAGTGGCTCAAGAACTCAGGCCCCTTTCATCTTGTGGTTCCATCATCTTTAATATGTGGCTTTTAGGTCACCATGCTCAGTGGGATCAAGTAGTTAGAAGAAAAGAGGTGATGATAGACCATGCCTGGAAGAGGGACATGTCTCTTTCACTTGCATTCCACTGACTAGCACTCCATCATACCTCATTACAGGGTTTGGGTAATGGCCCAGGAGAAAGGGGGGTTGAGTTTGGTTATAATGTCTCAGGCTGTGCCATACCTGCCTGAGGCAGGAGCTGGGAGCAGATGGCTTCTGGGAGCCTCTGCAGTTCCCAGCAATCGTGTTTGAAGGTCTGTGTTTACCTTTTGCAACAACTTAGCACGTAGGGAGAAGTCAGGTACTTGTTATCTCTTTTCTAGCTTTGTAATTCTTTCTTTTGCACAAGAATTCTCTTCACTGTTTCTGGTGTGTCATTATGGACAGTGAGAACATTGGCTTAGGCAACCACAAAGATGCCCAAGTCAGACAGAGATCTGCCTAGGAATCCCAGCCTTTTCACTCCCTAGATATGTGGCATTGGGCAGGTGACCTAACCTCTCTGTGCCTCTACTTCCTTCTATGGAAAATAAGGACAATAACAACAATAACACCACTTTCGAATGAGGCTTAAAGGAGTAGAGGTATGTACCATTCATGGTGCATTTACTCTAGGTCGTTATCCTAAATACTTATTTTTATCACCTTTTTAAAGTTTTCACAGCAACTCTATGAAGTAGATAGTATTATTAGTCTTAGTTTTACAGAGGAGAACACGGAATCCCTGAGAGATAAAGCAGCTTGCCTCAAGTCACGCAGCTGTTAGACTGGGAATGGGGACCTGGACCAAGTCGTCCAATTCCAGAGCCTACATGGTAGGTAATAGATGATAAGAATGTACTATGAGGATGATTTTTGTTGTTATTATTGGCACTAGAGGCTGAGCCAGTCCTTGGCTTACTTATAATATTGGTCATGATTTGCAACACATTTCACAGTCTACAAAGTGCCTTTGTGGCTCTTAGCCTGATAGGTCTTCACAATAATTCTGAGGTACTTTCATTAAGGTACCCCCTTTTTGGGGTGGGGGTGGGGGGGAACTGAGCCTCAGAAGGCATGGGTCACTGGTTCAAGGTCACACAACCAGAAACTAGTGAAGTGGCAACCAGAAACTAGTGGAGTTGGCTGTCAAACTCTGACTTTCAACAAGGCCTTTGGCTGGTTAAATTCAAGTTAATATTTGTTAAGGACTTAGAATGGTGCCTGGTACATAGTAAGCACGATATAAGTATTTATTAAATAAGTTAATTAAGTAAATATCACACCCCACTGGCCTCTTGTCCAAACATTTCTCTAGCACCTGTGACCATCTGGGAAGTTAGGGTGTGGTAGCTGTAGCTGGGTCTCTTGTCCACTCCTCAACCCTCTTGGGTCCAGGGGCTTTAGGCTGCTGCTTGGCTCGGCTGCTTTGTTCACCTTCTCCCCTCACCCTGGTCTGCTCTTTTTTGGCAGCTCCTCCCCACAATTTTTAAAAATTGGCTTCTCATTGTTTCTGTTCTTTCAGGCCCTGCTTGCTACAATCTGATGGAGGTGTTATTAACTCTCAGCGATCCGATGGGTCACAGTGCCCTCTCAAAAAGCTATTTACATTCTAACAGGGGGCTTCGGTTAACCCAAATAAGTGATTGTGGCAGAATTTCAGACCAATGGGAGACATTTATGGATGAGAGGGCCTGAAATCACAGAAAGTTGCTCAGGGTTTTACATGAAGTCCATCCTGACTGGAAGATTGTCGATGTTTCTCTCTCTCTCTCTCTCTCTCTCTCTCTCTCTGCCCCCTTTTCATAAGAGCTCTTTCTTAAGTTGCTTTAGAAGATTCCTAACATTCCTTGTCAAATGGGGCCCTAAATGATTTCGAATTCATACTTTTAACAGAACAGAAACACATTTTCTTCCCTCTGAGGACCAAGTTTTCTGGCCTCACAGGAAATATAACGTTCTGTTTTAAAGAGAAGTAGCTCAGAGCGATTCCAAAAATCATGGGCCCTACACCTTGGCTGGTGTGGTTAAGTGGTTGGAGCATCAGCTTGCACACCAAAGGGTCATGGTTTGATTCCCAGTCAAGGGTACATACCTGGTTTCAGGTTCTCTCCCTGGTCCCCCTTACCTCCCCATTGGGGTGCATGTGTAAGGCAACCAGTCAATCTCTCACACTGATGTGTCCCTCTCTCCCTCCCTTCCTTCTACTGTCTCTGAAAAGCAATGAAAAAAAAAATATCCTCAGGTGAGGCTTAAAAAAATAAGATAATAAAAATAAATGGGCCTACGTAACATAGTGATAAGTTGGGGGAAATGAATCAGAAACATATGGATTAATTTCTCCTGAAATTACATAGAGATTTTAAGAGAACATTCTCAGGGGAACAAGCATGTTTTTTTTTTTTTTTTTTTTTTTTTTGGCATTCCTTACCAAATCCCAAACACTGGAGAGATGCTTTTGAATAGTTTCTTAAAAAAAGAAACAACAACAAAATAACCCAAACCCTTCTGAGTCTCAGAACTTGAAAAGCAAGCTGAATTAGTATGTCTTTT
Source organism: Corynorhinus townsendii (assembly GCA_026230045.1). NCBI lineage: Eukaryota > Metazoa > Chordata > Mammalia > Chiroptera > Vespertilionidae > Corynorhinus > Corynorhinus townsendii. The sequence goes on along the minus strand of JAPDVU010000006.1, from coordinate 158,115,527 downwards.
CCATAGCCTGTTTTCAACCACTCTGTAACAAAAGATTTCCCTGGTATAATTTTGCCTCAGCAGAGGTCAAAGGAAAAAAACATAACCCATATCCAAGATGTGTCCTCTGCCCTTTAACACCTCTGAAAACTGGGAAAGTTTATTTTAGTGGCTTGAGTTTTGGTTTCTTCATCTGTGAAACAGGCTATTATACCTAATTTGTAGAGTCATAGGTGAGATATTATACCTTAATGTTTCTGTATAAAATTTCTAGCTCATATTTAGTCCTTGATAAGGCTCTGACAATCGTTATTATTACATTGCTAAATAAATCGGTCCATGTAACGTAGGGTTTTTCTTAGTCTCTTAACATACAGTAATTTATTTCTAGCTAAATTTCTATTCAATTTATTGTTTACATTAGCAGAAGGGAGAAGTTGAGGGCTGAGCTAGAGAATTGGTTAAATACGCTAGTTTTTTCTTCTTCTTTTTTAAATCATCACCAAGGCATGTTTTTATTGATTTTTAGAGAGAAAAGAAGTGTGTGTGTGTGTGTGTGTGTGTGTGTGTGTGTGTGTGTGAGAGAGAGAGAGAGAGAGAGAGAGAGAGAGAGGAGAGAGAGAGAGAGAGAGAGAGAGAGGAAACACAGAGAGAGAAACATTAATGTAAGAGAAACATCGATTGGTTGCCTCCTGTAAGCACCCCAAATGGGGATTGGACCCACAACCTAGTTATGTGCCCTGACCGGAAATTGATGTATGGGATGATGCTTCAACCAACTGAGCCACCCATCTAGGTAATTATGCTATTTTAAGTCATCAGAACTGGGTTCAAATTCTACCTCTACTAGTTATTGACTATTGACTTTGTCAAAGGATTTAACTTTTTTCATCTGTAAAATGGGAACAATAGTACTTGTTTCTTAGTGTTGTGAAGATTAAATGAAAGAGTAGATGTGAACTGATTGGCATAGTGTTTAGACATAGTAATTGCTCAAAAAATGGGAATTACTACATGATCATGATAAATATAATCAGTGTTCTGTTACATGTCAAATATTTTTTCCTTTTCTTACTCTTTCCTACCTTAAATATACTAATCTGCTTAGTTACCCCAAATCACCATCTAAAATGAAACACTATACACAAACATACTAGACACTTACCTTCTTCCTTCCTTCTCTATTTACTATTACTCTTTAAATTTAACTTTAGGAAGCACTTGCAGCTACATTTTTCTGGAAAGACAGTGTTTAACCATAGGTTCCTTACAATTAAGTTTATTGTTACCACGAAATTTGAAAAGGGTTGATGTCATAGTGAATGATCATTGAATGAGCCAGTTTCTCCTGGAGAAGTCTTTTGAAACTAGTCATAGCATATAAGTGCTGGAAGGCACCTGGGAGGCAGTCTTTTGACAGATATTTATTGGTCACCTGTTCTGTGCCCAATACTGTGTAAATACAAAGACTTAAAAGGAAAATATGTAAGGTACAGTCCCTGACCACAGGGAGCTCACAACCTAAGTAGGATATCAAAGGCTGTTGAAATACAAAATTTCCCCAAGGAGTACTATCTTAGGCAGGGGTCATTAATTGACTTGGCTTGGGACTAAAGTAGGGGAAGAACTAGTGGTACTTTACATGAATTATCTCACTTCATTTTTATAATATCCCAGGAAACATGCACTTTGTTATCTCCATTTAACAGACAAAGAAACTAAGACTCAGAGAGGTTATATAACGGCTCTTACTAAAAACAAAAACAAAACCCAGTAAACTGATTCTATGATTGTTCTGAAAGTCAGCCCAGGCAGAAGCCTTTCCACTTTGCCCATCTGTAAAATGGGTTGATAGCTACTAACCAGTAAGGAACAAAGGAGACAAAGTGAAATCTATGGGGTAAAGATATAGATTTTTATGGTTAAAATACTGTAAAAATGTTGCAGTTCATACTCAATTCTGACCTCTGAGCTCCTCCTACTTTCTGTGACAACATTCTTAAATCAAGTTGGCTTCTAAAAGAGTGCTCTGAATGTACTAAGACCTCATCCCACTTCACATAATAAAACATCACCCAGTCAACGTGCTGATTATTTTCCCAATAATGTTATAGTGACAAAAATCAACGAGTTTCTTGTCGGAACATCTTAGTCATTAAAAATACATTAATAGCTCATTATTCAAGATATTGCACTAATTCTTCTCATTTCCTATTGAAACTTATTAAATACTAAAAGCCTAATCAACCAGAAGTAGTGTTCAGTGGCTATAAAGAGAATGCTCCATTAAAGAAAAAAGGAGTTATGATAAATAATAATTATAATACATTGTATTTATCTGGTACTGAGCTTCTCAGATGGTTGAATTGCTTTGTAATTTATATAGAAAAGGACTGAGGATGCAATGTTTTCTAAAGTTAAATTAAAGGGGTGTGTGCCTGTGTGTGCATGATGGGAAGCAATAAAGTCTTAAGGGCTTTCCAGAATTACTCAGAAAAGAGAGATGTCTAAAAGTCCTTTAGCAATAGATTTTTCTCTTCCTCCTCTATTTTGATGTCTACAAACCTAAATGACCAGAACCCTCGGACCCCCCTCACAATCAGAATTCTCCACTCTACTACATATTATTAGCCCTGTGTCTTTGGACAACCTTAATGCTTTATTTGCCCTCCATGCTTGATTATCAGATTTTAAGTGTCGTTTTCTGGGTCTCAATAAAATCACACTAAAGTAATACATCATACCTAGTGGGGTGCTAAGACTTAAGATTAATGTGTGTGGAATATAAGCACATTGCAGGCACTCAGTAAATGGTGGTACTGTTATTCTTACTCCCACTAGATGAGGCTTTTTAAAGGCAAGGGTTATATTTTATTCAACATTGTAATCAAAACACTAGCACTCAGTTTGGCATATGGTAGATAGTCAGGAAATGTTTGTTGTACCAAACTGGAGTCTGAATCTGAAGCAATGTCTGATATTTAAGACCCCTCTAAGCCTCATAGTAGCTGGTTCTCTGTGGGTGCAAAATAAATGTCTGCTTTTGACCAACCAAGAAGAATGTACTGATTTCAGATTAGTTACTGAACTCTGTTTTCACCCCCAACGACCTTAAAATTGATTTGGAAAAATCAAGGTTTATCCATATGAAACAATAAGAGAACATTGCCTATAATGAATCACCATTTTCCTTCCCTGCCTAACATCCATTGCCTCTTTTTCTGGCAAGAGACTCTGGTTTTCCTTGGAATTGCTGCTCTACACTCCATGCTCTTAGGAGCGTTTAGTGTTTTTCAGGAAAAAAAAACATACTATGAAAGAATCCAAACTATAGCCATTTCTGCCATGTGGCCATTGAAGCTGCTGAGGAAGTCATGTGGCCCAGACCTGACCAATTAGAGCATCACACTCCAGTGATTGTTCAGAGGGGGGCAGAACATCATCAGAAATATGTAAAAAATGCTGCCTCAGAACCAAACTCTTACAGAAGTTATAGATTACTCTGAAGAGCTCAAAGGACATATTATCAGCAGAATATACCAGGAAACAACAATAGGCTGTGGGATGTTCAAAGACTTAAACTTCTTGAGATGACCCAGTTCCCATGGAAGATGCTCTTGTGTCGGTGGTGATGGAACTGGGCTCCTCAGCCACGAGGCCCTGACAGGTCTCAGGAGGTGCTACACTATAAAACTGTAGCACCATGGTTGCCAAAACTGACTTAACAAGTCTTGTCAATTTCTTAGCTTGTCAGTAACACCAACATGCTGCATTGTCCACAAGTTATCCTATCTAATAAGAGAGTAATATGCAAATTGACCGTACTTCCACTACACCCACAAGCCATGTCCACAAGCCATGCCCACCAGTCAATCAGGAGGGAATATGCAAATAAACCCAGCCAAGATGGCTGCAGCCACAGAGAGCAGGAGGGAGGCTTGGGTTTCCCTGGCAATGGAGGAAGCCAAGCTTTCCACCTGCCCTTGCAGGCCCAGGCCTCCACTCAATGCTACAAAGTTTCAATTATAGAAGATAAACCAATTCCAACAGAAATGGCGGCAGCCACGGAGCTGGAGAGAGCAGGAGGCTAGGGTTGCCCCCGGTGATGAAGAAAGCCGAGCTTCTGCAGCCCTGGCCTGCTTTGGCCTCTGCTTAAGGCTACAAAGTTTCAATTATAGAAGATACATAAATCCCAACAGAAATGGCTGCTGCCACAGAGGAGCAAAAGGCTTGGCTCCACTCCAGGCTACAAAGTTTCAATTGTAGAAGATCAATAAACCCCAGATCCCAGGGCTTCTGCTTGGGTCACCGGGGGGCGTGGCTGGCCTGCAAACCACCACAGGCCCCTCACCCAGGCCGCCCCACACCCCAAGGGAACCCCCACCCTGATCCGGGACACCCTTCAGGGCAAACCAGCTGGCCCCCACCCATGCACCAGACCTCTATCCTATCTAATAAAAGAGTAATATGCAGATTGACCATCACTCCAACACACAAGATGGCTGCCCCCATGTGGACACAAGATAGCTGTGACAAGATGGCCAGTAGGGGTGGGCTGTTGGGAGGGACCAGGCCTGCAAGGGAGGGCAGTTGGGGGTGATCACACCTGCAGGGGAGGGCAGTTAGGGGTCACCCGGCTGGCAGAGAAGGGAAGTTGGGGGTGACTGGGTCTGCAGGGAAGGGCAGTTGGGGGGACCAGGCCTGTAGGGGAGAGCAGTTGGGGGGTACCAGGCCTGCAGGGGAGGGCAGTTAGGGGTGACCAGGCCTGCAGGGGAGGGCAGTTAGGGGCAAATAGGCTGGCAGGGGAGCAGTTAGGCATCAATCAGGCTGGCAGGGGAGTGGTTAGGGGGTGATCAGGCTGGCAGGCAGAAGCAGTTAGGGGCAATCAGGAAGGCCAGCAGGTGAGCAGCTGGGAGGCAGCAATCCTGGATTGTGAGAGGGATGTCCGACTGCCCATTTAGGCCTAAAGGGGTCCCAGATTGGAGAGGGTGCAGGCTGGGCTGAGGGACAGCCCCCCTCCCCTCGCACAAATTTTGTGCACCGGGCCTCTAGTCTATAATAATAAAAGCCTAAGTGACCATCGCAACCGAATGGACGACCCAACAGGCTGTATGGGGCGACCAGGCTGGTGGGGGAGTTAGTGAGGGGCGACCAAATGACTGAGCAGCAGGCTGTGTGGGGCAACATGCCAGAAGGGGGGGAAGTTAGGGGTGACCAGGCCTGCAGAGGGGGGCAGTGAGTGGCGACCAGGCTGGGGGGGGGCAGTTAGGGTGACTAGATCGGCAGGGGTGTGGATTGGAGAGGGTGCAGGCTGGGCTGAAGGGGGACCCCCATGCACAAATTTCGTGCACTGGGCCTCTAGTCTTTATATATAAAACCCTAGAATGCAAGTAGACCGAATGGCAGAACAACCGAACAACTGGTTGCTATGATGTCCGCTGACAAGGGGCATGCGCGGAACATGCTGGGCTTCAGCTGTGGTGGGATGGTGGAGCAGGTGAGTGGGAGCACCAGACCAAGGTGGGGCACCGGTTGCTGTCATTGGGGCGAGCCTCTGGTGGTTACTGAAAATTCTTTGCTCCTGTGCACTGTGGTCCTGCCCAGTGCTTGCACCTGCTACCGGCACCAGCCCTGCTCACAACCGATCACTCAGCGCATTAGCAAGTGTGAGCGGTGGCTGCCAGCCCCTACCACCCTTGAGGGCTTCTCCACCTCCCCCTGTTCCTGAGGGGTGATTGGGTAGTCGCTGCTGCTAGCACCTGCTGCTGGCACCAGCCCCAATTGCTCCTCACTGTCAGCGGATGTGAGTGGGGCTGGTGTAGTCAGCACATGGGAGTGGTGGCGGGAGCGGGGCTGCCAGTAGACAGGGGACCTGGGGCTGTGGTGGGAGGGGCTGGGCAGGGGCGGGGAGGATGGGCCAAGGCCTGGTCCTGTGCTCACTGCAGTCTTGTGGCCCATAGTTCCTTTCAAGGTGCACAAATTCGTGCACTGGGCCCTTAGTGTACTAATAATAACCAAATATCCCTATGCCTAATGATGGTAATTATCTCTGGGGTCCAGGAGGAGGTGAGCACAGCAGGCCAACAACAGGCACATGCCCAAGCAGAGCCAAGGAGGCAGACTCCTATGTGGGAACTCTGCGGGACTGCTGGGAAAGACAGAATCTGCTTCCTGATGCTGCTGGGAAGAGGACGAGATTTCACATGGAGCAGCTGACAGCCACCATGCCATCCAGGGGTGGGGATTTTGAGAAAGGAACCCACCCAGAGGAGAGAGACAGAGAGTCATGCTGAGCCCTAATGCTATCATTTGAGCCTCAGGATCCAGTCATGCCAGAAGTGAGGTTTACCCCTTAAATGTTCAGATTTCCAGCTAACAAATTGTCCCTTTTATTTTTACTTAGGACAATTTAAATTGTAAATTGTCACTTGCAAGCTACAGCATAAACAGTGACTCAGGTTGCAAATGTCGTAATTTCAGAGAATGGAGCGGAAGTTATTTCTAGAATAACTGGGTTAACTTTTTGAAGCACATGGAAGAGAAAATAAAAGCTAGAGAATTCGGGGGTTAGTACAAAAGGGAGGATTCTACGTGCTGGAATAAATTCATAAAAACAACATGGAGGAGGATAAATGAAGAAAGGGAATATGGAAGCAGTCTAGTGTGACAGAAAGGGAACTGGACAGAGGGTCAGGGTTCTTCTCCTTACTCTGCCACCAAACAACCATGTGGCCTTGGAAAGCCCACTTTTCCTCTTTGGGACTCAGCTTCCCCTTATGTTGATGCACAGAATTGGACTTATTGGTCTCTACGATTCTCTCCAATTCTACCTTCTATGGGTCTATGAAATCTTAAAAGGCGGACCAGTCCCATAAATCTAAACATCTCCTCAGAGTTATTCATAGATTATTTTTTGGTCCTTTGTCTTCCCCACCACTCCCCCCCCCCCGCCCCCCCCCCCCACACACTTTTTATCCACTTGGCAGAGAACAATCTGTTTTCCTCATGTTCTGAATGAAATGGAAATGGACAAGCTACCATCACTGAAAAGCCCTGACTTTTAAGCTTTGAAAGCACTTGATTGTGCCCAGAGAAAGCTCATCTCTGAGTGAGGATGATGAAAGAAGGGGGCAGGTGCTGCCTGGTTAATTGTGCTTCTGTGGAGATTAAAGCACGAGGGAGGATCGTGGAGGAGCTTTGCTCTTTCCGAGCCGGCTTCTTCTGCCCTCTTCCATTTCTGGGGAAAAGGCTTTGGCACCCAAATCTAAATTAAGACCCAAGCTGTACTGTATGCAAATCAGATACTGCACTAGGGGTGTAACTGTGTGGCCTGTACCACTTGCTGAAGTAGCATCACATGTCCTGCAAAAGAAACATTTTCACGTTCATGGTCCAGTGAAGCCGGCTACTAGTTCTCACCTGGACTTATAGTTATGGTTGGAGCATGTTCTAGGTTAAAGCAGTTTCTGAAAGACTTGTAAAACCAACTAGAACTCTTCAGACTGGATTTGAATGGGGGAATTGTGTAGGCATATATATCCCTGAATTTCAAGTTCCCAAGTCACTATCTAACAATATTATGCAAATGTATTTGTTTATTTACTGCCTGTCACCATCCTGAAGGCACGGACTTCATCTTGTTTACCACTGAATACCCAAGCCTGGCAGAGAGTAATTGATCAATTCATGTTTATTGAATGAGTGAATGAACAACTGTTAAGTAATAAGGGATTTATGTGAGCTCTTTTAACTAACCAGAAACAAAGAGTTGTCTCTCAAAGTTTTTTGTTCAGATGAGCAAACCACAGATACCACACAGAGCTGATATAATTCAAGCCCCAAACAAGGACACCTGATACTGCATGCACCTTAGTTGCAGATAATTGTGTAGTATTTATCTGGCTTTTGGAAATATTGAAAACAGTTCATAGTCCTAGGGGTTCAGAGAACCCAGTTTGGGCATCTCGATTACATTTTGCATGCAATGTATAGAAAAAGGTCTGTGTGCTTTCAGATGCCCAAGACTCCTGTTTAGAGACGCTCAGGTGTTACTGAGACGATACTTAGACACTTCTGCTTCACCAGGTGAGTCCCTACAGTCCACGAATGTTGGCCAACCTCAACGCTTTTGAGAAAGGGCCAGAACTGCTTCACTTAAGACATTTTTGGGGTCCTTGGGGAAGGAGAAGAAGAGTTGAGAGAGCTAGCCAGATGGAGTGTGGTGAGGGGGTGTGCTGTGAGTCCTCCCATGACCTCTCAAATTGTTCTAAGTCACTAAACTCATGGAGTCCTACTTGTAATTATTATTATTATTATTATTATTATTATTATTATTATTATTACTATTATAATTATTTGGATGTGTAGGATCTGAGTCTCTCCTCCTGGAATGTTGGTGAGGGCTGAACAGGGAAAGTACTTGTAGATCTGACGTCAAAGACCCCCCATGACAAGGCATGCCCTTGAGGATTTGGAGAAATTATGGTCTCCCACAGGCAGTGGATAGGGAGATGCTCAAGTCAAGGTTATTTAGATGTCTGAGGGATGGGTGGCTTCAGCTGACACTGGATTGCATGTAGATGAGGAATCTAAGGCAACAAGACATTAGTTCAAACAAACAAAACACAACATAACAAAGATTCTGGTTTTAGAACAAAACGTCCTGTAATTGAGTTTGAATCCCAGCTGTCATGCCAGTTCCAAAGGCCCTACACAAATAAGAAATCCGCTAAGCCTTCATTTCTTTAGTCCCCACCTCAGAAGCTTGTCAAGAAGGTGACAGGAGAGGAGCCCTATCAGCTCTTAGCAGAGAACTGGACAAATAGTTCCCATTATTTTGAGCTCAAAAGATTTGCCCAAAGCATCCAGACCAGAAAGTGCCAAAACAAGGATTAGAACCTGGCCATCCTGCCACCTTGTGTGGGCTGCTCTTCTCCCAGACTCTGAGTCTGTGTCCCTACTTTCAAGGTAACAACACAGATGGAAGCGCCAACTTTGTGTTTTCTAAAGACCCAGCTGTCACTTGAGAGAAAACATCCTGTCCAAGTGGCTTTATAAAAGCCAGGACATCACGACTATGTTAAATAATAGCAGTGAATTATGACTTCCTTGAATTTATTAGGACAGCACTATAAATGGGAAATTGTTGTGGTGGCCTTGGGGAGATGAAGCATTTAATTTCATGGGAATCCCATGATAACCCCTCAGTAAGGCTCTCTTTGCTGAGGAGAATCATGGTATCACCCGATGTCTAACAAAAACATTTACAGTCTGGTTGAAGCTGTTTGTAGTGTTGATGGGCTGCTGCTGGCTAGAGTCAGCTAAGCTCAGAGCTGCAGTGAGGCAGTGGTGCTGGGAAGGAGTCTGGTTGGATGAGGAGCCCAGACCTGTGTGTTTAAGAAAGAGCTCAATATTTTGTGTGCATGTGGGAGGATCATTTCCCATGTTGGGGAGTCAGTCAATGAAAGCAAAAGGTTTCAAGGTTTGGCTTAGATAAACTTCAAGGCCCTTCCAGCTATACTACTATATTTTTTCTAATAACCTGAAGCCCACTTCACAGCTGGTCAAGAGGGAAGCCATTTCTTTGCTGACATTTGCTTTGCATACTCTCTGCATACGGGCTCCATGTCTGTGCTCACAGCACAGTTGGCAGCTTTCCATTTTCAGAGTGAAATTCCAGGCAGCTGAACTCTCAGTTAACAACTTCAAATTGTCATCTTTGTCTAGTCACCTCAGATCCCCCTCCCCATCCTGTGCTCTGTTCCCAGGATCTGCCTGGGCCTGTTCAAGGGGATTCAGACTTACGGGGAATCCATATGAGGTCTTCTATGACGTTGACAGACTTCTCAGGGCCACAGTGAGAAATGTATTGGAGTTTGTATGTGAAGAATTGTGGAGGTTTTAGATGATGTTATTTTTATCCAGAGAAAACTTAATTTTCTTCTGCTGCCTATTCAATCAATGATGGAGATGGATCTAAAGTGAGTTAGTGGGAATTTGTCTATTTCCAGTTCGTCCTTATTCTTGGTTTTCACTGGAAGCGTGGAGGGTTTACAAAGGCCCTTCATCCTTTCGTTTACGAACCCCAATCTCTGTCTCTCCAGCTCTGTGAGAGTTAGTGTCTTAGCTCATGAGCATCTGCTCTCTGCTTGATTACTTGGCCTCTTGCTTCTACCTGGTTTAGGATGCAGCAAATTCCCCAAAGCAGAAAATGGAACAAAATCTCAGACTAACTTCTTATATTCTGTTGGTGACTGTCCCCAAAATAGGGCAGGCTTGACTCACTATGACTAGGCTAGCCCAAGTGTTAGGAATGACTGAGATTATACTTCCCAGATCAGGGGAACAGCACTGGCTTGGGAGTTGGGACCCATGAGTTATAATGACTAGATGGGTAACCTTGGCCAAGCACTTGTCTCCTCTGGGCCTGAGATTTCTATTCAAAATATTGAGTCATTGTTTATTTGTTGGCTGAACACACATTGAATGAATAAATTACAGAGCACATGCTATGTGCCAGGCCTTGTGCTATATGGTGTATGTTTTAATTAAATTCTTTCAATAGTTTCATAAAATTTCATAGGTCAGGAGCCCAGCCTTAGAGAGATTCAATCAATTGTCTGAGGCCACACATTAAGTGGTGGGATGGACAACAGGTCTGTCCTCCCTCACCTCTGGTTCTAAATCACTCACTAGCCTGACTTCCCTGTTCCTTAGCTTTAATAGTCCAGCACTTCGAACATCCTATCAACACATTCACATTTCTTCCTCTGCTCTGGAAATCCATGGATGAGGCTGGACCCTGGTACAGCACAGTTGCATGACATGTGGGAGCACTGAACCAAGAAGGCATTGGAGCCTTCTTGGTTTCCCAGTCTTTCCCAGGAAGCCCATAAAGCATGAAAGGAGCAATTACAACTGCAATGAAAGGCATCTCAATCAGAGATTCCATCCCATTAAATATTTTGACTCGACACTTATTTGAGCTCTAATCTCTATTTATGTCTTTGTAAAACGGATTTCAGATGGGATGGGAGATGTGGGCGCAGAGATGGAAGCTTCTCTTTTCTAGACAATTAGCTCAGATTGTTTTCTGCAGACTGATTTTACCCTTAGGTAATTCCAGGGGCCCTACCTCTTGTTGCCTCTAATAACATTAATTATGATTTTAGCTGCCGGTATTTGGGCTGCCCCCGGTAATGATGAGAAATTGTATGGTGATTCTGAAGCATCAGCTGTGTCAGTGTCATTTGAATATTAGAACCTGAAAGTTGCTTGAAAAAGACGTGGCTTTAAGAGGAGTATGATACTCATTGTGCATCATTTCATAGTGGAAGAGGAAAAGGTACAAAGGACAGTGGGAAAAAGATAACTGCTTGGGTCTGACCCACAGTACACCTATAAGTTCAGATCTGAAGAGGGAGGGAAAACCAATGTGGCATTGGCCGCTGCCTCCTCCTTCTTCTTCTCCTGTTTTGGTATTTAAAATATATTTTAATGAAAACACTTCCTCACTGTCTTTAAATAAAAATGATCTGCATTTTCTAATTGAAAACTGCTCTGGCATCCGGACTTAATTGTTTTCTGGTCCACAGGGTTTAGATGCCACCACACTACTGATTCCCTAGTGCCTGAGGGGCAGGTGCCACACATGGCCTCCTCTACTGAATGTCCTTGTGCCAACTCTGGGGCTCGATTATTAGCAATGTTTAACCACTTTCAAGCTTTGAATGCACTGAAGGGATATTCGTGTGAACTTGAGAAGTAGGTGCTTTTTCTAATCCAAGTATCCTATCTAATAAAAGAGTAATATGCAAATTGACCACACTCCAACACACAAGATGGCTGCCCCCATGTGGTCAAAGATGGCTGCCCCCATGTGGACACAAGATGGCCAGCAGAGGAGGGCAGTTGGGAGGGACTAGGCCTGCAGGGGAGAGCATTGGGGGGACCAGGCCTACAAGGGAGGACAGTTGGGGGTGATCAAGCCTGCAGGGGAGGGCAGTCAGGGGTGACCAGGCTGGCAGAGGAGGGAAGTTGGGGGCGACCAGGGCTGCAGGGAAGGGAAGTTGGCGGGGGACCCAGGCCTACAGGAGAGGGCATTTGGGGGAGACCAGGCCTGCAGGGGAGGGCAGTTAGGGGCAATGAGGCTGGCAGGGGAGGGCAATTAGGGGTGACTGGGTTGGGAGGGGAGGGCAGTTGGGGACAATGAGGCTGGCAGGGGAGCAGTTAGGCATCTATCAGGTTGGCAGGGGAGTGGTTAGGGGGTGATCAGGCTGGCAGGCAGAAGTGGTTAGGGGCAATCAGGAAGGCAGGCAGATGAGCAGTTGGGAGGCAGCAGTCCTGGATTGTGAGAGGGATGTCCGACTGCCTGTTTAGGCCCGATCCTACCAGAATCGAGCCTAAATGGGCAGTTGGACATCCCTCAAGGGGGTCCCAGATTGGAGAGGGTGCAGGCTGGGCTGAGGGACACCCCCCACCCTGTGCACAAATTTCATGCACTGGGCCTCTAGTCTTTATTCTAATCTTTCCCCCAAATATTGACATCTTTTTATTTTCTATTCTGACTAGAGGCCCAGTGCAAGAATTTGTGCACAGGTGGGGTCCAGCTGGCCTGGCCCAATTGGGGTGGATTGGAGCAGGCCTGTCAGGAGGAGGAGATGGCAGGATAGGGGCCGATCAGGGCCAAGCCAGCTAGGGGGAGGGGCTGCAGGCCACTGGCCAGTGGACCCACCACTGATTGGGGTGGGGGGCTGATTGGGGGTCAGTGGCTAGGGGAGGGCCGCAGGCAGCTGGCAAGCTGGCCCTGCCCCTGATCAGGGTGGGGAGCTGATCTGGGGTGGGACTGGGTGGGGAGAGGGGCTGCTGGCCTGCCCCCTATTGGGGTAGGGGTGGGGATGTGAGCCAATCGGGGTGGGAGAGGCCAATCAGGACAGAGCGGCTTGGGGGAGGGGCCATGGGAGGTTGGCTGGCTGGTCCCACCCCCAGATCGGGCTGGTTCACAGGCCACAGTGGGTGTCATAGTGACTGGCATCCTGGTCATTACAGCATTCTGGTTGCTGGCTTTTTATATATACAGACTAGAGGCCTGGTGCATGAAATTTGAGCACCCTCTCCAATCTGGGACCCCTCAGGGGATGTCTGACTGCCGGCAGTCAGACATCCCTCTCACAATGCTAGACTCACAATTGCTCACCTGCCTTCCTGTCTGGTCTCACAATGGCTCACCTGCCTTCCTCTCTGGTCACCCCTAACTGCCCCCCTGCCAGCCTGATTGCCCCTAACTGCCCCTACCCCTGCTGCCCTGGTTGTCCTAACTGTCCCCTGCTGCTGGCCAGGTCGCCCCCAACTGCCCCCTCTCTGCCAACCTGGTTGCCTCCAACTGACCCCTCTGTTGGCCTAGTCACCCCTAACTGACCCCCCTGCTGGCTTGGTCTCTCCTCATGCCCCCACCCCACCCCCCGCTGGCCTGGTCACCCCATGCAGCCTGCTTGTTCAGTCATTTGGTCATCCCTCACCAGCCCCCTTGCCGGCCTTGTCACCCCATGCAGCCTGCTGTTCAGTTGTTATTGTGAGAGTATCCTGACCAATTAATATAGATAACATTATGCTGTTTAGGAGGAGGCTGTGGATCCCACCATATTTTTCATGGTCTGCAAGTGAAGGCTGAAACACTGTATCTGGAATTCATGACCTGGTCTATTTGTGATGAATCCAGTATGTGCAAATATGAGATTCCAAACCTGTGACAACAGTTAGTAGTCTGCCTGTGGTCTCTGAACTACTGAGTGAAAATCTCCACCATGAGTGTGGTGATTCTTCTCTTTAAAGTTCACTGAGGGAAAGCCAAGCAGAGGAAGGAACTTGCCTTCCTAATATTCACAAGAATAACTACCTTTGGAGAATTTGCTGTGAGGAAGGACTGTTAGCATACCCATTTTATAGATGAAAAATCTAGAGACCCAGTGCATGAAATTCATGCACTAGGGGGTGTCCCTCAGCCCAGCCTGCCCCCTCTCACAGACTGGGAGCCCTCAGGGGATGTCCTACTGACAGCTTAGGTTCATTCCCCGTGGGGAGTGGGCCTAAGCCACAGTCTGGCCTCCGTTTGCAGGAGGTGACCGGGCTGATCAGGGGAAGGTGCCAGCCCCATCACCCTGTTGCTGCTGCCACTGCTGCAGCTGCCAAGGTGTTTTCATCAACACGGACTCCAGTCCCTTCACCATGAAAAAATGACAACTTTCTTTAGGCATTTTTAAGATGTGTCTTTCATAGGATATGACATTTCTTTCTTTTTTTCCTTTTTACCCTCACCTGAGGATATGTTTCCATTGATTTTTAGAGTGCTTGGAAGAGAGAGGGAAAGACAGAGAAAAACATCACTGTGAGAAGGACACTTCGATTGGTTGTCTCCTGCATGAGTCCTGACCTAGACCCTGGCCAGGGAGGAGCCAGCAACCTAGGTACATGCCCTTGATAAGAATTGAACCTGACTCTGCAGTCGGCAGGCCGAGGCTCTATCCACTGAGCCAAACTGGCTAGGGAAGGATATGACATTTCTCAGCCCCTCCAGCAGCAGACCTTAGTTTTTTCCTCCAGGAGTGTGGTGGAAAAAACCCTAGATCACCTTCTTGGATTCTTATTACCCAAGTTACCAAGAACACTGCGAGTGGTGGTATACAGGGAGCTTAGCCATTGAGCGGTTAGAAAAGGTATTTCCTCTGCAGCTCATGTGCAGAGGACCCCCTGTATTGTGTGTGCTGGGCTGGGGGCGTGCCCTGAGCCGCGCCCCCAGCCCAGCAGCCCCGCATTGTGTCTACAGTCCTCCTTCCCTCCCACAGCTGGGGCATGGGATGCTGTTGTCGTCGCCCCGGCTGCTATGGGTGCTACCATCTTTGTTGCGGAGTGATGGTTAATTTGCATATTACCCTTTTATTAGATTAGAGGAGGCTCAGTGAGGTGACAGAATATGTCCCAACTTACTCCTTTGGTAAATGGAAGACTTGGGATTCAGTCTTAGGCTCATATACACAAGACCATTTACCGAGCTCAGTTCATGACAATTCAGTTCTCAACCAAGTTGTTTACTGAAAAAATGTTTCAGTTGTCCAACAAAACGTCAGTTCTTGACCTGACAACACTTTCATGATGATACATCAGGATGACAAAAAGTGCCTCGCCCAAACAAAGGAGAGAATGCACAAGTGTGAGTCAGTCACTAAACCTCCTGTTAATATCTCAGGAAATTGTGCTGTGAATATTTCTGTGTTTTTTTTTTTCTTTTTTGCTTGTTTGTTTTTTGCTTTTGTTGCTGGAAAAATGGATGATTAGCACACTTTTAAATCATAAAGAGGCCATCAAGAGTGGTGATGTTTCCAAGGGTATGAAAGTGCTCACAAAACAACTGAAGGGGTAGAAAAAGTGTTGTTGATTTGGATAAATGAAAAGCAGTCTGTGATAGCATTTCAGAGGCAATAATATGTGAAAAAGTAAAGATGCTGCATGTGACCTCCTGAAAGACATCCCTTGAACGAGTGCTAAAAATAATTCGTTTAAGGCTAGTAGGGGTAGTTAAATTTAAGAGAAGAAATGTGTTTTTTTTATAGATTAAACAGCACATTAGACATGTAATGTATACAACAACATTTAAAACAGGAAATCATTTGTGAGTCTGTAATGGATTAATTCCATTTACATTATTTCTAATGGGAAAAAATTATTTGGTTTTTGAACACATCACTTCTCAAATAGCCTTCCAGAATGAATTAAGTTTGAGAACCGAAGTTCCACAGTATCAACAAACTCAAATTTGCCAAGTAAAGTCATCCAAGGTGACAGGAGAGCTGATGGGCATGCAGAAAAATAGGCTTTCTGGAATCACAGCCCTTCACTTGGGGCTTATGGTGAACCATCACCATGCTGCATCATTTTAATTTTATGTAACTTGAATAATGCATAAACTTATTTATTTCTCACAATGTTCCTAACAAAGTGGGTACTATTATCACTGCCATTTTATAGGTGAAGAAACAGGTTCAGCAATAAGAAACAATGTGCTTGTGCCATGTGGCTAATAAATGGTAGAGCTAGGACTCAAAGCTATATTTTATTTCATTTTCATTATTCCATTCTCAACATCAGTGACTTGGAAAGTTCTTTACCAGCTGGAGATTTAAGTTCGGGGCATTTTCATGAATCTAAAAGCAACATTCTTATTAGTAAGCATTTGCAGTCTTCTCCTTTGTAGGAATATATTTTGAGCAGTGAGTTTCTCTTTGCATCTTAAATCCATATGGCCTTAACAATCATACATTGTGTGGCAGGTACAGAGCTTCTTGCTGACTCTAATTCTCTTCCCTGCCGAGCTCAGATTACATTATGTCCTCAGTTCCTACAAGGGTTGGCTCATCCAATGGGGCTCAGATGGAACCATTGGCATGTCCTCCTCTGCTCACTGGAACCTGGGGCCCTTCCCTCCTTTGAAAAGCCCTCCCTCTCCCTCAGACTGTCACCTGGCCCCCTCCCATCTTCCCTCTCTGACTCTGATTTATGCTCCTCACCCCGAAAGCCATTGTCCCCATATTTCCCCCTGTAAACAGTCTTTAGTGATGCATTGGAATAAAGCTCTCGATCCCCTCAAGGCATCATCAGAGTATTTCCTTTTTTCCTGGGGAGGGTCTCTCTCAGAAAAATGGTGAAACACTCGGAGTGATTATGGATAAAAGTAAAAGTCAGCACAATAATTTCCTGATATACATGATAAAACCTGGAATAAATGAAAGCAGCAGAGTGAGGGATTCTGGGTATTGGAATTTTCTGGGTACGTCTAGTATTCATTTTTCTAGTGTCCAACTCTACTTTCCTGCTTCTGTAAGAGGAGCACACCAGACACAGTGACTCTTGCTGGCGGAGGAATTTATGCAGTTCCAAGGCCATTGCTCCGGGGAGCTGTGGGCTCCTCAAGCCGATCTACACCTAGGACTCTTGGCATCTCCTCAGATAAAAGACATCTAAAGAGTTCTCTTCATTTCCTACACCTAGAGATTTTCTTTCCTAATTTTCAGCCAATCTATTTTGTTAAACATTAAGAATAATACTTAGTCTGATATTTCTAACATTGAGTGGGCAGGGTTTCTTGCCTCAATACACTCTGCTGTCTTGTTTGGAAGTTGACCCTGTGTCTCTAATTATTTAGTACTCAGCCTTCAGGGCATTAATAAAGACAGAGGTCTCTCTCTCTCTCTCCCCCAGGATTTGCCCAATAACCCATTTCACTGATGTGAGCAGGAAGGAGAAGTAAGGCATTTCTTAAGTTTAGCACCTACTGCCAACTTCTATTAATTCTGACAACAAACCCCAAGTATAGGCATTTATTATCCACACCTTAAAGCCTGGGGAAACTGAGGTTCAAAGAAGTCAAGTAAGTTGCCCAAGGTCAGTGAGAAAGTGACTAAGAGAGGATTTGAATTTAGGATTCTCTAAATGCAATTTGCTCTACCCATTCATTCCCACTGACTGGGATACAGTCCAAATCTGGAAAACTCATCCCTCCCAACTTCGGGCAGTCCTTCCTCCCTTAGACAATGGCCTTGAGCAAGAGTGGGTCATTGGGTACCTGGCAAAGGTACTTCTGAAGGTCTCATCCTCCTGGGAAAGTCTAACAGCACCAATACTGCCATCATGCAGCCCAATCTAGTGCATCCCTCGTGTCCCGAGCTCTCCTATCTGCCTACCTTCCTCCCTAGCAAATAAATTTTCCTTTTATAAGGTCAGCCTGGAAGCAATTTTCTTATAATCTCCAATATAAGTTCATTTCCCAAACCAGTGGTGCCTGGCTATGCAGCTTGGCCAAATATGATAACATTTCTGAACATAATTCACCCATGTGTACATAGGGACTCATAATTCCTCACATGAATATACGGTATCCCGAACACATTCTCATGGTTTTATTTCATCTCAAGGAAGTTAAATTGATAACAACAACAATAAAAATCTCACAGTGACTGAGCACTTATGTGCCAGGAGCCAAATTTGTTTATATTCATGTTCTAGTTTATTCTCACAATAGTTCTATGGAGGAGGGATTTCATTATTTCCAGTTTAAGGACTAAGAAATGGAGATCAAGTAACTCAACCTAAGTCATGTATCTAAGAAGTGAAGGAGACTGAATTAAGAGCTCAAATACATGTACTACTACCTTTATTAGATTACTACCTTTATTAAATACTAGAGGCCCAGTGCACGGATTCGTGCACTGGTGTGGGGCATGGCCTGAGGGGATCAGCCTGTTGTGGGAGTGCCACTCATCCTGGTCAGCCGAGCGGGTGTGAACCTGCCCTCTGAGTGGCTGCTCCCTCTATGGGAGTGCACTGACCACCAGGGGGCAGCTCCTGCATTCAGCATCTACCCCCTGGTGGTCAGTGCACATCATAGTGACTGGTCAACTGCTTGTTTTGGTCATTCTACTGTTTGGTCACTGGGCTTTTACATATATAGATATCTCAGGTCTCAAGAGATATATTTAAGTTCACACATCCCCATATTAAAGGTGAGGAGCAGCCTGGGGTTTAATAAGCGGGGCTTTTGTGACACAATCACACCATATCTGCTCAAACTCACAAGGATATGGAGACTCAGAAATTTATTTTGGTGACTCCATGACACAAGCCACATTTGGATGAAGCCTCCAGGAACACCCCCTCCCCACCAATGTTTGGAGGCTGCCCGAGGTCTTTCCTTGAGTGGGTCTCCCTTCCTGTTAGGTCTAGCAGTTAGAGCCTTGCCTGCCCTCACACCCTTGGGGTCCCTCCCACAGCCTCCCCAGCCTGGACTGTGACCCAAGGCCCCAGGACATGGCTCTCCCAGAAGGCATTGCATCCTTTGGCATGGTGCCAACCATGGTGGGGTGGGCCAAGGCTGGGGCAGGAGAGGAATGAGTAAAGACACAGCTTAGTTCTGTGCCCTGACCTTGGTGCAGAGAGACACTGGGGGAGTTTGAGTCCCAGTGACCAGCCCCAGTAGCTCTCAGTGGTTTCAGATTCCTGACTTGGCCCTGAGTAACCTCATGCTGGATCTGCTTGATGTTTCCATTGCCAAACGCCCAAGGATGACATGAGTCCTCTCCTACAGAGACATTCCACCCCCAAGCACATTGGGGCCTCCACACAGGGGCGTGTCCTCCAGGCAGCATGCACCTCTCAAGGAGGTCAAGTGCATCTGGGAGGGCAGCTGGGGGTACACAACACCACACTCCCAAGAGGTGATGGTTTTGTTTTATGTTTTAGTGTTCCCTTTTCTCTCCTTCCTTCTACTCTTTATCTCTTTTGCCTCCCATTATAGGGCCAGGGCATTCTTGGTTCACATACCAGTTCCACTTATAATCAGCCATGTGGCTGTTGGCTTTCTGTGCCTCAGCATTTTTTTTAACCTGTAAAATAGGGATGATGAAATCTTTAGAGTTTATGAGAATTGGAAATAGAGTGTGCTAAATGCCATGTATTTGATAAATGGCAATGATGATAATAATTTAGTATTACTATTATGTGGCATGATAAGAAGACTAGCTAAAGGATTTCACTTCATCTCCAAAGAATACCAACTAGGTACTTCATTACAGATTAAGACTTTTCAGAATAAATCCTTAATCAAGGCTCAGAGGCTTTTAAGGATAAAAATATAGGCATTTCACACAGATTGTTGCAGCCACTATGAAAAACAGTATGGCGTTTCCTCAAAAAATTAAGGTGACACCACTTCTAGGAATATATCCTAAGAAACCCCAAACATCAATTCGAAATATATGCACCCATATGTTCATAGCAGTACAATTTACAATAGCTAAGATCTGTAAAGAGGCCAGATGTACATTAGTAGGTGAGTGGGTAAAAAAGCTATGGTACATTTACACTATGGAATACTATACAGCTGGAAAAAGAAGGATCTCTTACCCTTTGAGATAGTAGGGGGACCTGGAGAGTATTATGCTAAGCAAAATAAACCAGTCAGAGAAAGATAAGTATCACATGATCTCACTCATATGTCGAATCTAAAGAACAAAATAAACTGCTGAACAAAATACATCCAGAGACATAGAAGCATGGAACGGATTGTGGAATCTCAGAAGGAAGGCAGGGATGGGTGGGTGGGTGGGAAGAGATTAACCAAAGAACTTATATGCATACTAGAAGCCTGGTGCACGAAATTCATGCATGGGGGGGGGTCCCCTCAGCCCAGCTTGCACCCTCTCCAATATGGGACATCCCTCTCACAATCCAGGACCACTGGTTCCTAACTGCTCACCTGCCTGCCTGCCTGATTGCCCTTAATGGCTTCTGCCTGCCTGCCTAATTGCCCCTAACTGCGCCCCCCACCCCCCACCAGCCTGATCACTCCTAACCATCTCTGCCTGCTGGCCTGATCACTCCTAACTGCCCCCGCTTGCCGGCCTGGTTGCCCCTTACTGCCTCCCCTGCTGGCCTGGTTGCCCCCAACTGCCCCACTATGCTGGCCTGGTCGCCTTTCACTGCCCCTCTGCCAGCCTGGTCACCTCCAATTGCCCATTCCTGCCGGCCTGGTCGCCCTTCACTGCCCCCCTCTGCCAGCCTGGTCACTCCTCACTGCCCCCCCTGCCGGCCTGGTTGCCACTCATTGCCCCCCCCCCCCAACTGCCTGCCTGGTCACCCCTCACTGCCCCCCTGCTGGCCTGGTCGCCCCTCACTGGCCCCTTCTGCCAGCCTGGTCGCCCCTCACTGCCCCCCTCTGCCAGCCTGGCTGCCCCACAGCCTGCTGTTTGGTTGTTTGGTCGCCCCTCACTGCTCACCCCCCCTGCTGGCCTGGTCGCCCCATGCAGCCTGCTGTTCAGTCGTTGCATGAGGGCATCCCAACCAATTTGCATATTACTCTTTTATTAGTATAGATGTGCATAACCCATGGGCATAGACAATGGTGTGGTGAAGGTGGGGGTTGGGTGTGGGCAAGAAGGGGATCAATGGGGGATAAGGGGGGCATCTATAATATTTTCAAAATTAAAGATAATTTTTTTAAAATATAAGCATTCTGGTTATGGGAAAACATTGCTGATACTGTGTGAGGATCAATTACACATGCCACCTCTGAGTCTGCAGATCTCTTCACTGTTCCTCTGGGTCTCTTAGGTCCCTAGATAGATATTCCTTTATCTGTCCCTGAATAAGATACACACACGCACACACTGACCATTCTCCCCTTGGGTCTACATTCCTGAAGAGTGGAAAAATAAACAAGTTCACTGCCCAAGCTCAAGAGAGAGCAAGACACCCTCTGTGCTGATGGATGGACTCAGCATCCCTATCGGCAGAAGATTCTATTGGTTGATGAAGCTGACCTGGGGACATGCTAGAGGTACACTAGCTTGAGACTACTGTCCCTAGGGAAGGCTGGTGTCACCAGTCCCTTGTGGGTATTTTACTGTCCCTGATTAGAGTCTATTCCGAATCACACCGACCTCTCTTGTTCTCCAAGTGGCTCTCTGTGTGTCACAATGGACAGAAAACTGGATCCTAAAACTGGGAGATCAGAAGCTAGCTCTCAAACCAGGAGACTCTACAAGGTCAGGGAAGGGGAGGGGGTGCTAGAGCTTCAAGTGCAGAGGCAAGAAATAGACTGCATGTTCTTAATGTTCAAGGCTAATTATTCAAGATTGGGAATGGGGAGCTAGAGGGAGAGGGAGAGAGTGAGAGAGGGAGAGAAAGTCAGCCTTTTATCTGAAATTGAAATATTTCCCCTGAAGAAGCACACATCTGAATTCATTCCCGGCAGTGACAAGCCACGGACTAACTCTCTACCAGGTCCCTGCCCAGCCACCGCACTGGTGCCTGAATGCAGGCTGTGCTTTGCAAGGGGGCAGATAGGATGTTTTTCTGATAAATATTCCTGCCAAAGTTAGTTTTTGAGCCATGATTCATAAATATACAGTATTCCAGCAAAAAGTACAGAATGTCCTCCTGGGGTTGACAAGCAAATAGTTTCATAAATAACCCTCTTTGCCACGTGCAAGATGTTAACATTTTTGAAGTTTTGGGCAGGGGCAGACGTGGATTTAATTGCTCGATTCAGTCTGGAGCCACATTGGACTTGGACATTACTTCTTGGGGGCCGACAGAAATGCTTTTATTGGCTTGAGAGAGTTGGGGCTGCTTGTCAGCACGGAGGATAAAGACCTCTCCTCAGAAGATTCTGGGCCAGTGCAGAGCCCTACACAGGTGACTCTGACCAGATGGGCAAGCGAGGGGATCCACACGAGAGCATAAATGAAACGCAACCCCTTGTGTGGGAGGAGGGCTGAGCTGAACCCCGATGTCGGCTGCTTTAGAGGCATCTAGTGCCCAGACCAGGCAATGTTTACATGAAAGAGGAAGAAAATTCCAAAGAAGCTTCCTATTTTGATACCAATTAAAAACAAACAAACAAACAAACAAAAAACCCCAGAGAATTTTGAGCATATCCTAGGGTGGATCAGGCCAAACACTGAGTCCAGGCGGCGATTGGTATCAGAAGGACAGCTGGACCTTTCATAGCAGAAGCACAGTGGGTATTCAGTGGGCATATTGGCGTTCATCAAGTGCGCTTCACACTGACCTGTCATGTTGCTAGAATTCCCACCTCTGAAGTCCAGTGAGGCCCAACCTATTCATATGCAGTGATATCGGGGCTTCATGAATGAGGACACCACACTCCTGAGTATCTCCACAATCATTTATACAGCACTGTAAGTTTCCCACGCCCACATCCATAGCTGCAATTGAGCCCAGAGTATCCCCACCTCTCCCATTTTACAGACAGGAATACAGAAGCCAGGTGAGAGGCAGATAATTGCCCAGGGATCCCAGATTGTAAATGGAAGAGTGGGGACCTGCATTTTGGCCCTTGGCTTCTTGGAGCTCTGACAATAAATGGCTTGATTTATCAGATATGCTCAGAAAGCACCGAGCAGGAGCAGGAGGAACTGGGTCCTGGAACAGGAGGGTTTCGATGGGGACCGTGAGAGGAAGGCTCCAGACATGCTGGGGACAGTCCCAATGGGAGGCCAGTGGCATCTGACTTTCATGACACCTTCACCAGGCGTCGGGAAGATAACCCCCCACATCAGTCACCCACGCTCCTGCCCTGTGGCAGCAGCTGGTGGCAGACACAACATCACCCTGATGTCCTGAGGTGTGAGAAGGGCCCTTGCAGGTCTCAGTTATAATATATCAACAGATTACATGGCAGCCTGATAAAAGGCAGTTCTAAATTTGCCAGTGAAGACAGGAACTTTAAACAATTTTTAAAAAACAGGGTAAGAAATCTCCCTATCCTCTTGTTTGCTTTAATATTTCTGTACATTGACTAAAAGGTCTATGTCAGTTTGCAATGGGTGTTAAAATAAAGGTAATAGGAATAATCACTGTCATTTGACAGCTGATACAGGTACCAGTACCTGAGTTGAGCACTTGATATTTGTACCCAGTTTATTGAGTGGGCTAACTCAAGGGCACAAACAGGAGGTGGATCTCTTTGACCCCCCAATGCTGCACTCCTGAATTCTCTACAGACTCCCTTCTAGTCCCCTGATGACATTTAAATGTGTCCTATTTATACACCTAAACCCATGCCACTTACCTCTAATTACCCCCATTTTAAAGATGAGGACACTGAGCCTCAGAGAGTTCAGCAATTTGCCAAATGACACACTGCAAGGCAGTGGGTAGGGTCTACTCTGTTTTGTCTGAAACCAAAGCCAGTGCTTTTAACAGGGGACA
This sequence comes from Corynorhinus townsendii, assembly GCA_026230045.1. Classification (NCBI taxonomy): domain Eukaryota; kingdom Metazoa; phylum Chordata; class Mammalia; order Chiroptera; family Vespertilionidae; genus Corynorhinus; species Corynorhinus townsendii. The sequence goes on along the minus strand of JAPDVU010000006.1, from coordinate 158,091,767 downwards.
TGGAGACAATGAGAAAGCCATTAGCCAAAATTTCTGCACATAGCTAAAGAGAGAACTGGGAGAACAAATTCTCAAATCTGTGTCCTGTTTACATTTGTCTTCTTTCAAATAACTGTCATTGTTAGCCTGAAAAACAATATCTAAAAAGCTTTGATTTCATTGTCCATAAGTGATGGTGGGGCTGAGCGGCTCAGCTAATTCACATCTCTTGAAAACTCAACCGGCTCGCCTAATTGACAAACACAAATGACTCTGGGCAAGGTGAGGGAGCCAAGTGCAAATAACAATGCTATTAGTGTTGACACCGGAAGTATGATTAAAGGACGTGCTAACCAGAGTTCCCTGTGTGGTGTCAGTCCTCTCACCGATCTCCTGCTTGTAGTCAAATTAATAATTATACTCTACGTGCGAACACAGATTCTCCCTTTCATAACGCATTCGCATCTGTGGCTGCTTTTCATATGTCCCCTGAAATCAGGCAGTTGGAGCAGGGACAGCAATATCACCCCATTTTCACAGAAGGCTAAGACTTGTGAGGATGAAAGGGTCCGGGAGTACACCCAGCAGGTGAATGGCAGAGTGTAGAGTCCTTGCTCAAGCGAGACTCTTCCATAATATATTCAAAGAGGCCCCCAGGAGAGCAAGTGTCATTGGCTGCCTGTGAAGCTGAGTTCCCGTTGGGTGGCTTCTGTAGACACAGGGGAGAGCCCTTTCCATCCGCCTGAGACTTGCTTTGGTTCAACCTCCCTGTCTACACCCTCAATGCATGTACTTATTTCCATGTGTGGTTTGTTTTTTTTTGTTTTTTTAGGAGAAAGGCAGGCACTGCTTCTCACCTTCCCTTCCCCTCTGTCCATGAGAAGCCCAGGAGGAACCATAATTTCAGTAATAACTCCTCTTTGTTGAGCACTTACTATGTGCTAGGTATGGTGCCAACTGTTTCACAAGCATTTTTTCCTTACTCCCTTCAGTTACTGGAGAAAAAGGGACTTCAGGTCCATGGTTTCTTCTTTAAGACCCCAAGATCAGGTACGTTTCAGAATTCAGAATGTTTTAGTTGTTAGAAAGGTAACACCGAATACCTGCTGTATGTTATTTAACACCCTCAGCAGGGTCCATAGTAGCATCTTGTCATTAAACACACTCATATTTCTATGGTGAAAGAGGTTAATAGTCTCCAAAGGTGGAGAAATGAAGGCTGTAAATAGCCTCATGTCAATAGAGGTCAGGTTTGCCACCGGTAAAGAAACTTGTGTTATTCAGAGCTCTTTGGGTTGTAGAATCACAGATGAGGGATGGTGGTATTATGCTCATTTTACAGATGTAGCTACGAAAGCTCAGAGAGTTTCCATGACTTGTCTGAACCATGGGGCTGGTGAGTAGCAGAGTTCAGATATAAACCCAGGCCGCCTGACTCTAGCACCTGCTTCATTAGCCACAAGGCCTCCGTGGTACATTTGTCTCTGGAAGCATCAGATTTGCACTAACAAGCAGCTGTGATTGCCGCTCATTGAGGGTGAATGCGGCAGGACCTTTGGAATCTCTTAATCCAGTTTTAAGAATACATGTAATCTACCCTGTCTAGGCACTATGTGCCCTAAATCCTCGCTCCTGAAGGACGGTCCATGAGCCAGCAACATCAGCATCACCTTGGGGCTCACTGAAGCGCAGAATCTCAGACCTCTGAAGCAGAAATGCATGATAACAAGCTTCCTAAGTGGTTCCCTGGCACAGCTCTGTTTGGGCAGCTCTGACTAAAGCTCTCTTCTTATATGATCTCATTTAATCCGCACAACACGCCCACAGAGGTAGGCACTGTTGTTATCCACCTCAGGTGGATAAGGAAAGTGAGGTCCAGAGAGGTTAAATAACGTGCCCAAAGTCACACAACTGGTAGGCTGCAGACACGCATGGGATTGGCTGACTACAGAGCCCAGGCTGTTCACCACTACATCGTCCTTTTATTTGCAGGCAGGACATAGAGCCTGGGATGCACTCCAGGGCATTGGATGGGTCTGCTCCTCTTGAGTTTTGGTAAGGAGAGAGATGAAACTCAAATTGCAAATTGGTGGTTCTAAAGGCAACACTCTCTGCACTGTCCCCCCACCTGCCCTCCCTCAGCTCCTTTATCTGACCATAGCGCCGGAAGAGTTGTTTACACCTATTCTCATTCTTCTCCTGAGCACAGGATATGATTTCACTGCCTTATCCCACTTGAACACAAGCAGAGCCACGTGACTTGCATGGGCCAATAAAATGTGAGTGAATGTGTTACGCATCGTTTCCGGGCTGATGCACTGAATTGTCAGTACCAGACGGTGCAGCACCCTCGCCTCCTGCCATAGTGGTCCTAGAAGCCCAGGAGAGATGAGGCCTTTGTTAGCCAGGGTCCCTTAGTGATCGCAAGGAGCAGAGCTTTCATTAAACACACACTGGACAGATAGCACAGATGAGATGCGAACCTTTGTGCTTTTAAGCATCTGAGAATGGGGGGGCTGTTTGTTTCCCTGACATAACACCCTGGCTGACTCCGACTCCTCTTCCTTTGCTCTGGAGGGACTGGAGGGACTGATTTATACTGCAGGAATGCCAGCCAGCAGCTCTGTGGATGGGAAAAATGTACCTGCTTTTGTGTACCCAAGTTCTACTGCCTATGAGAGTTCATCTCTTTCGCCTCCTTTCTTTCTTGGAGCCAAATTTATTTCTGATTTGTTTTCCTTGTTGAACCTCTACAACTCCTTATTTTCCAAGGCTATTTTTAGTGGCTTCATTCTACCCTGAAGGAAATAGTTCACATCTTGGTGCCCAGGGCTTTTTTAGCTCCTTTTAATAGGAGAGGATAGCACATAGCAACAATTTTTTTAGCCACCATGTCATTTCCCCAAGAGGCTCAGAGAAGAACAAAATGTCTCCATCGAATGAATTTTGGATGTTAGTCCAACCTCCTCATTGTACATGATCCTCCTCAGTGAGAACAAGGGGATTTTAACTTTCCATTGCTGCTTTCCTTCCAAAGGTTAAGCTTGTGTTCCTCATACCTGGTGATTTCCCAAGCCTACTACCAGTAAATCAGTCTTTGGGAGTGCAGCTCAAACCTCCATGACTTTTATAAGCTCCTTGGGTGATTTACTTAGAAACAATTTGAGGACAGGTGTTTGGGTAGTCTTGGTTTGGCTATGTATCCTACATACTGAGTCATGTTTGTTGTAACTCATCCCTGCTCATCAAAAAACCATCATTGATAAGAAATATAACTAAAAGCAACATTCCTCAAGGATATTCATAGCAACTTTAGTCATAATTTCCAACAACTAAAACAACCAAGATGTTTTTCAGTAGGTGAATGGGTCGATAAACTGTGGTACCTCCAGGCAATCAAGCCATGAAAAGACATAGAGAACCTTAAATGAATATTACTAAGTGCAAAAAAAAAAAAAACAACCCAAAAACAAACAAACAAACAACCTGAAAAGGCTACATAGTGAATGGTTCCAAATATATGACATTTTGATAAAGGAAAAGCTGTCAGAGACCGTGAAAGAATAAATGTTTTCCAGGGGTTAGGAGGGAGGGAGAGAGAAATGAATAGGCAAAGTACAGAGGATTTTTAGGGCAGTGACACTATTCTGTAGGATACTATAATGGTGGATACATATCATTTTACATTTGTCCAAACCCATATAATGTACAACACCAAGAATGAACTCAAATGTAAATTATAGACCTTGGGTGATAATGATGTGTCCATGTAGGTTCATGGATTATACTAAATGTACCACTCTGGTGGGGATATTGATTGTAGGGGAGGCTGGGCACATGTAGGGGTTAGCAGTTATATGAAAACTCTCTGTAATTTCTGCTCAATTTTTAGATGCACAGATGTAATTTCTGTGCATCTAAAACTGCTCTAAAAACAATAAAGTCCATTAAAACAACAACAACACTCTCTTCCATGCTTCCAGAGGAAATTATGTCTCTTTGTGACATAAGGCTGAGGGGAGATGATGCACACTCTAGTTCTTCTATGGATTTGCCATTTGCCATTCAATGTCTTGCATCTAACCAGGAAGGCCAGTCAGGACAAAAGAAGGGTCGGAGTGTAGCTGTGGCCAACAGCCATGTGAGGAAGTGCTCAGGTCGTGGATGGGAATAATCAGGATGAGCAAGGTAGGTTGTGACCCATTTCCTGTCCAGCAATTTATAGCCAGATTGCTAGACTCTATCATCTCAAGGGGATGTTGGGGAGGTTATGGCTTTGTGTCCTCTGTGTTTGTTCTGCAGGGGTCATGAGCATGATGGCTTGTGGCAAAAGGGCAGCAGCATGTATCTCAGAAGCATGTAGAGAAGATAAGTCCAAAGAGACCATAGGTGAAGAGTCAAGAAACATATGAATTTGGAAAGTAGGAGATCAAAAGCCTGGGGAATAGACTGCCTAATGGATAGGAGGCAGGGAGAACATCTGACCAGTGAGAAAGTCTCTGATCATTTTTTTTTTTTTTACAGGGGAAGTCCATGTGAAATGAGATGCACCTTAGGTCTTGTGGTGGCCATGATAGTAAAGACCAAGTGGGATAACTTTCTGGTAGTGGGAGGGAAGTGCTTAGATTCAAGGATGCTACTGCCGCATCACTGGAACATTTGACAAAGAGTATAACCAGTTTTTATAATCATCACCCAAAATGAGCCTTTGAAACTGAGGATCTCCCATTCCTAGGAAGAAGAAGAACTGGATAAGACAGCCAAAGAAGTAAGTGCCTTCATTAGAAGACAACACTGTGTCGTCTTATTACCCCAAATAAATCCTCTCTCTTCATCCTAGTTCTATTTCAATTTATTAGCCATTGAAACCTTTCCCTTTGATACAGCTTGTGAGTATTTTAAGACAGCATCTGTTGGCACTTATAATGAATAAAAACAAAAAGATCAGCCTAGGTTGTGGATAGCTGTGAAAAAATAATCACCAGCAAGCTTACATTTCATCCAGGAAGCAGAAATTTGTTGAACTACTATTTAGATAGTAGAATCACACTAATGGTAATAGTAGTAGTAGTCATAGCCATAGTCAGTCATAGTGATAACAATAAAAAAGATGCTAGTAACTGCTAAATCTCTATGCTACAGTCAAAGATTTATGGCTGAGCAGGTCTGCCCTGGGGCAAGTTTTCTGGACTTTCCTGTGGTTTCCAGCTATCTTGCCTCTATATTGTAACCCACCTTCAGCACAGGATCTGGAATAATTTATATTATAGTGTGAAAAAAATGTGAATGCCAATATGATCCCTGTTTTTAGGGAGGTGCTCTTTAAATCTTACTTTATTGGTGGAATGAACGTTTAAATGTACTGATGTTAGATTTTAAGGTTGTGGGGTTGTAGTAAGGGGTGGTGTTTGGGTGGGTGTAGCCTGAATGATGTTGGGGCTTGTTGGAGGGAAATCATACTTTAACAAGTGAAAACCCTTGCAAGCTGTGAAGGACCATTAGATGCCAAAACAAATTATTTTCTTATCCCAGGTGACCAAGAGCAGATGCTCACACCAGAGGAAGACTAGAGGGAGTTGGGAAGGCCAAAGGTGAATTATTAACTATTTTTAAGTATAGGAAGCATTAGAGTGCAGAAGTTGAGACACAGCGGTTCTCTGTAGTCACCAAAGACAGAAAAATAAGCACTACAGACAGCAGGTGGAATAAGTTAAAAAAGATATCGAACAATATTAAATACAGGAGGGGGTGCAAAATAGTATTCATTTTATGTATTCAGCAAACATTCACTGAGTACCTACTATGCAGCAGACACTGTGCTAGGAGTTGAGAGTCATGAGCCTGCTGGATTGCAAGCTCATGAGGGCATCAGCACATCAGTCTGGCTACTACATCCCCAGATATGTGTCTCCCTCCTAGCAGAGGCCTAGTAGATATTTGTTGCCTGAATGGTTGAACTAAGATCAAACCAGTAGGAAAGACGAAGTCATCGGGCATCACAGGTCCTTTTCTCAAGTCCAGGGCTGATATATTTCTGCCTCGAGGCAGGAGGGTGGCTGACAGAGATCCTCTGTTCATATGAAGCCTCCACTTATCTTTAGGTCTGATTCCCTGCAGCGCTGTTTTTGGAGAAAGTTGCCTCCTCATTGGAGAAGGCCAAGTGTAACGAGTCAGACCTGAAACTTCACCAACCCTCTAAGGCAAGTTCTCTGGCCCCAGAGTTTATATTTAATTATATGTTGTCACCAGTCATCCGCTGCTCCAAGAACACAGAACACTGCTTCCAAAGCAGATACCTTTTTTGGAGCTGCACTTTCTGAATCTTGACGACTGGCGTCAAAACAGCGCCTGGCAGCGTAACCGACAACTGCACATCGGCAAGTGGCTGGAGTCACTCAGCTCTGAGCAAGAACTGGAAGGCTGCCTGCCCCTATGGAAAGGGATGGTGGCCACAAAGCGCCCTGCCCAAAACTTGCATCTGGCTGGGCATCCACTAGGTAGAGGCAGCAGCTTTGTCTGTGTGAACCCCAGGCTCCTTTCTGCACATTCAAAGCTGTCCCTATTCCCTTGAGCCCACTGGGTGATGTCCACACAGCGGCCTTTCTGCCCCCAAGAGCTCCTCCCTGTTGCTTTGCCTTGCTTTTGTCTTCACATTTTAATAAACCCTTCTCATCTCCTATTTATCAAATGCAGTCACAAAGGGACCACTTAATTAACAGGCTGCCATTGTGTGGAGGATGATTGGGAAGCTTAAAGCCATTTAAGAAACCTCACACCGTTCCAGACGACAAAAACAGTGGGACCCACCATCTGCGTGGGAGCTTCTGCTGAAACTGACGCCAGTGTTTCCATGATTAAGAACCTGATATTGTAACATCATAGTGTGCTGTGTCATTTGGTAGGTGAGAGACAGCTTTTTGAGTGAGTGTTCTCAGGTCTCCTCTGCTTGGATGCAGCCAAATCATTCAGCACCAAGATATTTGCTCTGGCAAGGGGCCCTGGTTCACACTGCTCATGTCTCTAACCTCACATTGAGCCGATGCAGGGCTGGCCACATTGAAGGAGCTCAGTTAAAACTTGCGAGGAGTTTTAACTAACTGTGGCATATGGTGAGGCTGTCTGTGGTCACTACATGCTATGAAGGCAACTGCAGATGAATTCACAGTTCCAAGGGTTTGCCTCAAGATGAACTGATTTTTGATATGTGGACCTGAACATTGTTTCAGAAAAACAAAAAACAAAACCAACAACACAGATTTAGCCTTCTACCATCCTTAACCCTTGTTTCCAACTACTTTAGCCTTTAACTTATTTTTACTGAGCACCTACTATGTGCCAGGCATTGTGCTCTATAGGATGATAAAAAAAATTAAGATATAGATACTGCCTACAAGAACTGAAAAAGCTTACATGAGTCCCTTAAAATATAACTGCTACTGCCTCCCCTTTTTACACAAGAAGCATCTATTCATTATGGAAAATTAAGAAAACACAGTCAAGCAAAATTAAAAAATAAAATTACTCATAACCCTCAGAGATAAGCCTCTGAGAGTAACCTCTTTGTATATTTTCATTTCTGCATCATAATCTATGTAAGCAGCTCCTGCATTGCTTCTCTTTTAGGCCACACTTAGTCTCCTCTCTATTTTGCTGATAACTTCTTGTCCTGGTGGGAAAAGCTTCTTCCCTCCTTTCTGGCTATCCAAGTCCTACTCTACAATAACTTGTGGCCCTACCCTCTGAGAAGTTAATCATGTTAGAAACATCATGGGATTATAAAGACTGTCCTTGGGATCTTGGTTTCTTCTACTTAAGCTGTGGACATGAGCAAATCATTTAACTTCTCTGAACCTCCTCTTTTTACACAAGAAACACCTATTCATTATGGAAAATTAAGAAAACACAGTCAAGGAAGTATCTTTTCTTACCACAATGGAGATTAGAACCTTGCAGAGTTACTGTCAAAGTTAAATGAGATGAGATGAATAAAGAGCAAGATCCATAAATGGTGAGCCTCTGTTTCCTCTCTGGTTCTCTGCACACTCAAAGCACTTGTGTTGCCTATAATTTGCTCAGTTTATACGCATTTCAATTTCCATTGTTCCTAGGATACAGTCTCCAACTGTTATGGTGGTTTATAAAACGCTGCTGACCAGCCTCGTTTTGTACCAAGCTTCCTCTTATTCTCCATCCCACTTATCCTCACCTTCTTCCCCGCAGCGGAATTTGCACACTCTGGTCCCTCTGCCTGGAACACTCTTCCCTCTCATCTCTGCCTTGTTACCTACTTCTCACCCTTTGGATCCAGGTTCAGTTGTCACAGAAAAACAAAAAACAAAACCAACAACACAGATTTAGCCTTCGACCATCCTTAACCCTTGTTTCCAACTACTTTAGCCTTCAGAACAGAGCAATCCTCTCCTGCCTTCTTATAGCACCACAGACCTGTGCCTGGACCTTATTTATTCATTTGGGTCTTTAAAAAATTAATATTTTCCCTTTTAGAATCAGTCCCCAAGAAGGTTGAGCTCCATGTCTGTTTCTGTTCTCCACTGGATTACTTGTGCCCACCACAGCACCTGCCACACATATTGCTTAAGAATAAAGCGATTCTGTTTTCCAGTTGCTGGCACCAAATGAATGGTAGCCTCTTAAGGACCAGAGCTGTGTCCTCTATTCCCATGGTGGCTATTTCACCCACACCCAAGGCCCTAGAAGAACGATGCTGCATTAGTCCTGGTCATGTGAACACCTCTCTGGCCTTTCATGAAGGTCTGTAAAGAGCCTGAATGAGATTCTGTGGCATCTATGCCACTTCCAGACCATTCCTCTTTCTCTCTCCATTTCCCTTTCAACTAGCCTAAACACTTCCTCCACCATGAAGGCTTCCCTGAAGTCCCTTTCCCACCAGCACTGACATTGGTTCTGCCCTCTCTGGTACAAACAGAACTGATGTCACTCTGCTCCTTGTAAATGCAGCTGGCTTGTGTGCTGAGCTGTTAGCTTGTTTGGCCTCTGGCTAAGTCCCAGGTCCTTAACAAGTTCCCCTTCCAAACTGGCTCCTACTTCCTGTTTCTCACCATACTTCCTCCTTTGCCCTCATTATCACAGATACCCAGAATGTTTTCAGTTCTTCACCCACCATGATCTCTCACACTCTGGACTCAGGCACACGCTGTTCCCTGGCTGAAACTCTCTTCCCACCTCCTCTCCATGGGCCTAATTTCTAATTAGGCCTTGGCATCTAGGCTGCTTCCATCCGGATACCTTCCTCCATTACCTGGGGTAGTTGGGTGCTCCCCCTCTGTGTGGTGTCTCTTTAAGAGCCCAACAGAGCAATTCTCACATCTGCCCTGCAGGGTGTGTTCCAGAAGAGCGGGGGCCAGTCAGGGTCTCCTTGCCCACCTGGCGCATAGTAGGTGCTTAACAATTACTTGTGGGATGAACAAATGAATGGGGCTGCCACCGTCACCACTGTAACTCTCCTCTGACTCCTCAGCCACTGTGCTCTGCAGAGAGTAAGGCTCGGGAATGCTTGTGGAGTGTAAAGGACAGAACTCAGTTCCCCCAGGTAAGCACTTCTGGAGATGGGCACTGAGCTCCATGTCAGTGGGGACCACTCTCAGCCATCTCTGTGTCACCAGCACAGGCCTGGGCATGCAGCAGGGGTTCCACAGTGTCTGCAAGTTTCAGGTTTTTTAATCGATTGAGAGACTGGGTTGTACCAGCTGTGTCACCTCTGGAAAGTCCCTTTTCCTGTTGACCGCCCCCCCGACCCCCCACTATACGCTCTTTTGAGGGTTAAGTAAATTAAGCTCCAGGCAGCGCTTGGCTTAGGATGCATAGGAGAGCACCAGTGTGAGCCACCTGGTACTCTGCCACCCGCCACACAGAGGTCTTTATGCCGAGGTGGAACCCAGGTGTGGGGACTCTGAGGGTTGGGGGGCTTCTGAACAAGGGCCAGGGTCCTTGCCGCTTTGCTTTCAAGATACCTGGCCTCTGCTGCCCCGCACCTGGGCGCCTTGCCACCGCTGCACGCTGCTGCTGCCTGGGTCCCTGAACTGCCCTGCGCTTGTGGAAGCATTCGCGGCCTGGCCCGTGGTGAGTCACCAGCTTTTTATTAGCAGTGAGCTCTGTGTGCATCACAACTCACTATGGCTTCAGAGAGCCAACATCAATGAAGACAAGCAGGGTGCAGGCTGGGTGGTCTACAGGCGAGGGAGCCGACCCCAACCACTGTCCATCCCATCACACAGTGCCATGCCTGCCTGCACGGGTCCTTCGAACTGCTGGGTCTCCATGGAGCTAGCCAAGGATTCCCACCCCTCAGGGGTCTCTGGCAGCGTCTGTCTGGGTGATTTGGGGCCTTAGAACTGAGGAAGGGTGTGCAGTGGTGAGGGAGGAGAGGAAACCCACGAAGCAGCCTTCTGTGTGGCTGTCCATCCATCCTTTCAGTCACTGGTCCAGCTGCCAGCCTTCCCATCTATCTAGATGTTCCCCATATGCTAAGTCACTGAAAACTCTCTCTTCCTCCCAGTTATTCACACATCCAGCCGCCCACCCACCCACCCACCCATCCATTCCATCCTTCTTCATCCACCTTTCTCCCCTCCACTCAAATACCTGCCTTCTCATCCAGGCATTTGATACACTAGGTCACTTACCGGTAAGGTCCTCCTCCCCACATCCACCCATCAGTAATGCACTCATTTATTTACCTCCCACCTATCTGTCTCCATCCATCCTTCTACCCACCTACCCATCTACCTACTCATTCATTCAAATTAGCATCCTCTAAGCTGGCTGCTAAGTATACGAAGATGATTAGGGCAGCATCTCCACTGTTGCAGAACCCAGACTCAGTGTGGTTTAAAGGGCCCCAGGAGGAAAGCTCTTGCCCTTCTACTCTCCGAATGAAAGAACTATGCATAATGGAATCCTATTACAGTAAGATCATAGTTAAATTAGCTAATATTTATTGAGCATGATTTGCCAAGCAGTGTTGTAAGTTTTTCATATGCAGGATCTGATTGGATCCTCATACCAGCTGGGAGGTAGGTACTATTATTACACCCAGTTTTCAGATGAAAGAAACAGAGGCTTACAGAAGTTAAGAAACCCCTGTGGCTGCACAACTGTTAAATGGCCAGACAGGATTGGAAACCAGACTCTGACTCGGAAATCAGTGCTTCGAGTCACTATACTGGCATTTGGTACCTGGGAGAGGTAACACATTAAAAGGAGCTACTAGTAAGTTGGATCAGCGAGGCATCTCTCCCAGCCTGAATTCTTTTTTGTGAAAGTAGTGACACTTTTCCAAGATAATGTGTTTTACTCAGCCTAACACCCACTTACAAGGACTAATGTGTCTGATAAACTTGTTACGGGCCAAGATTAGAGAATAAGAGTGGGGTCCAGAGGAAATGAGACATATCTATTATTACCATCCAGGCTCATTGTGGAACAATTAGAAGTAATTAAAAACACCTCTGTGATTCTATTATCTTGAAGCAATAGCTAATAATCTTTGGTTTATGTTTTTTAAAATGTTTACTATTCATATATATGCAGGTATATTTTTATATTTTTCTTTGCAAAAAAACCCCAAAAACAACGTTGTATGCTATAGTCATTTTCCCATGGGTTTTCCATACTTCTAAGAAATATCTAAAGATTTCTTGATTGCTGTTCCTTGCTTGCTTATTTTCTTCTCTCTCTGCTTTTTCCCTTCCTCCTTCTCCACATCTATCAGAGGTTCTAGTTGCAGACAATAGAATCTACTCTAGTTTGTTTAATTAGAAAGGGGCTTATTAATAAATAGATCAACCGTGTTTACTATTATCTTTGCTGTTGTCAGAAGATTATTACTGAATAGTTCATACAGTAGTTGGGTCAGCTGAACAGATGTATTCTTCAGGCAAGCTTCCACGAAGGCGCCTGCGAAGGACAGCACAGAACAGGGCCTCCAGACTGCAAATGAGGAAACTGCCACCACCGTGGCCTCTGACTCTAGAACCATGCTACCTCAGCCTCCATCCACTGGTAAAATGCATGTCCCTCTCTCCTGGACCCAATTCCAAATCAAAGTCTTGTGCACATACATCTAATTGGCAAAATTTAAATCCTATCTGAACCCTAGCTGGAAGGGAGTCTGGGAAACATTGGTTTTAGCTTTCCAGCTTCTGCACACTAGAGTGGGGTTAAAGAGACACCAAGAGTTCCAGTCCACAGCACCAGCTCCCAATTACTTTACTAGATGAGTTCATAGGGCTCATCTTGCTGAGTACCCTTCATTTCAACAATAGGGAAACTGAGGCTATAGGTGGGGCTTCCTAAGGCTACCTCATGAATTTATGTTGAAAGATAACTAGAACTCAGGGCTGGGACCACATGGATGCAAGAATGCAAGAAATATCACTGCCTTGGCTTTCTATAAATCCATCTAATTCTAAGCCTGAACCCCCAGGGCTGCAGGAAATTCCATCTCTGGCATTACTGGGGTCCTCTCCTGTCTTGGGGTAGTCAGAATCAGGGAAGCTCCTGTGGTAGATGATTGTTATAATTGCTGCTGACATCCTCTCTTCCCCCATCTCTTTGTTTCCCTGCCAGGCTAGAAGCACTGGAGGTGCATCTGCACAACAGCACCATGAGGTTGGCACCACTGTCCCCACTTCAAAGGTAAGAAAACTGAGGCTTGGAAAGGTGGTTTGATTCCTCCTGGGTAAACCACTAATAAGCAGCTCAGCTGGGAGCAAATCCCAGTTGTGGTAACAGTTGATTCTCATGAAACTCTACTCCACTTAAACACATTTATTTGGCAGACTTATTCCCAACTCATTGCTGAAGAGGTTAGCAGAGAGCCAGGTCCTAAGGGGCCTTGCAGTTATATTAATGAGCTTGGATCCTATCATGATAATGCTGGTGGTGGCAGTGAGGGAACTTTGTGCATTCCATTGTCTGTTGTTGTGCAAACTCTTCCTTGCATCTAGGCTGAACACCTGTTCTCTGGCTCTTTGGGGATGAGGGGGTCAAAAGAGGGTTTATTTATTTTGAATGACAGACAAAAGCATTTGTAAATTGCAATTGCCAACCCAACCACAGTGTGATGAAAAAAAAATGTCAAGAGTTGCTGTGCTAGAATTTGTTTATTTATCATATATTTATTGAGGGTCTTCTACATGCCAGTTACTATGCTAGGCACTGAGGTACAAGGTTGAGGATGAATTAGATACAGACCTGGATCTCATGGATATGTGTGCTAGTAGGAAGGACAGTAAGCGGATACCTACAATGTAGTGGGACACCTGCTGAGCTTGGCTGGGCTCTCTCACATATTTGGGCATGGACTGGTTGTTGGTTGATCAGTGTTGACCTTGGCTGGGGTCTGCTTTGCTCTAACTTTTTCTGAGTTCCACATACCTCACCCAATAGGCTAGTCTGGGTAGGTTCTTAGAGGGAAGGCAGGGGAGGAAAAAGAGGCACAATTGTTTTTGTAAGCTTCTCTTTGTACCACAACTGTTAAAACCCATTGGCCAAAGCAACCCACATGGTCAAACTCAGAATAAGATGAGGGGAAATGCATTCTACCTCTTAACTGGATGAGCTGTTAAGCTACCTTGCAAAGGGTGAGGACCCAGAGAGGGGTAAAGAATTCAGGCCAGTTTTGTCATATATCACATCAGGGAATACTTTTTGAATGTGAGAACTGAACTGGTTTTTAAGGATGAATTGTCAAATAAAAGGGTGACAGTCGTGGAAAAGGGAATGTGGGGTAGATGTACCAGCATGTACCAATATTTATAGAAAAGGGAATGTGGGGTAGATGTACCAGCATGTACTAACATTTATAGAAGAAATCTTATCTGGAAATTTCTAGTGGTTCTGTGCAATTAAAACTAAGAGGGGAAGAAGGGGGCAGCAGGAGATGAGGCTGAAGAGGTTAGCAGAGAGCCAGGTCCTGACGGGGCCGTGAGTTACATTAATGAGCTTGGATCTTACCATGATAATGCTGGTTGTAGCAGTGGGGGAACTTTATGAGTTTTAAGAAGATTAACATTTGTGTTTTCAAAAGAACACTCCGTGGACAGCAATCGGAGGCAAGAATAATTCAGATTGGATGTCTTGGCTGTCATCGACAGTTCACCCGCAGTACGGGTGGAGAGAAGTGAATTTATCTGAGAGAGAGTAAGAATCAATAAAACTGGCTCATTAATTGGTTGTACAGATGAGAAGAAGGGAGAAAGATAATGCCACATTTCTGGATGGCCCAGTGGGGTGGAGGTTGGTTCATCACCAAGACAGAGGCATCTTGATGTGAAAGAGGTTTGGATACACTGAATATGAGGAATGTGGTAGACAGACTAATGGCTGCCCAAAGATATTCACATCCTAATTCCTAGGATCTGTGACATGTTACTTTACATGGCAAATGAGACTTTGCAAATGTGCGTACATTAAGGATCTTGAGATAGGAAAATTATCCTGGATTGTCTGGTTGGACCCAATATAATCACAAGGGTCCTTATAAGCGGATGACAAGAAGGTCAGAGTCAGAGCAGATGTGAACACAGAAGCAAAAGGGACACAGGGTCATGAGCTAAGGAAAGCAGCTTTAGAAGCTAAAAAAGGGCAATACTATGGATTCTCCCCCTGAAGCCTCTAGAACAGTGGTCGGCAAACTCATTAGTCAACAGAGCCTCAGTCTGCCAACCACTGCTCTAGAAGGAACATAGCCTGCTGACATCTTAATTTGAGCCCATTGAGACTGATTCAAGCTTCTGACCAGAACAAGAAGAGAATAAACTCATGTTATTTTAAGCTATTATGTTTGTGGAAATCTGTTACAGCAGCAATAGGAAACTAATGCAAAAGGCTTTGGGCTATTCAAGTGGGGATGCACTGGAGCAGAGGAAAACATATCCAGGGTGCAGGTATGGTTGAGATGGAGAGTCACTGGCACCAGAGTGCCCAGGAAGACAGTATAGAATGAGAGGAGAAGCAGCTTGGAAAGGGCTCAATTCAGGGGAAATATTTATAGGAAAATGAGAAGAGCTTGGAGAAATACAAGGAAATCTAGTGTTAGAAAATCTAAAGGTAGAGTTTCAAGAAGAACCATCCCTGTCAACCATTACAGAGTGATCCTATGAGGTGACTCAAAGCGCCTACTGGGGTTCGATCATTAAGAGTATAGTCTTGCTGAGCAGGGGTCTAACCAGCATGACTGTAGGGAAAAACAAGTTTGGGGTGAGGAATTGGAGACGCAGTGGGAGATGACTTTCTTAGGTTATCAGCTTTGACAGGGAAAGAGATAAAACAGTAGCTGGAAAAGGATGAAGTATCAAGGGAGGGTTTTTTTTTTAAAAAAAAAAGATGAGCGAGAAAGAGAGAGAGATATGAATACGTTTAGCTGCATCTGGAAAGAAGCTAGTGGGTTGGGGGATGACTGAAGATGAAGGACAGGGAGACATAGTTTAGGGATTAGTTCAGGTCTTAGAGGAGGTATGTATTGCGGGTGGGATCCAAAGTGCCAGTGATGATTAATCTTACATAGGAGGAGGATGAGCCTCCCATCAAGCATGAAGGGAAGAAGGGACAGTCAGGTGTGTAAGTAGGGATGAGTGTGGGGACAATTTTCCATGTGGACATTTTAGGACAATTTTTTACTTAACTTGCTATAGTAAATCGCCACCAACATTTCTATGTACTTAGATTAAGAAAGAATTTAGAGGGAAGAAAAAGGCTCGGCTAGTTGTCAGGGGACCAGCAAAGAAAGCAGAGTCAGAACTGAAAAAATTTTCATCTTGAGAATCATAACACCATAAAATATAGGAATTGCCATACTGGGACAGACCCATGGTCCACACAGGCTGATCCTCTGCTGCCAACAGAGGTCCCAGGGGATGAGCACCCAGAGGGCACAGTCATGCTGTACCCACTCTTGATCTTGCTTTAGAGACAGAAAAACCATTTCCCCCTTGACGTCAACCATAAAGGTTAGGTATATCCCAGCACCCATTTATGGCTCTGTCATGCATAAATATACCCAAACCCTCTCCAACTGGCTGCACCATCCCCCTTGGGGTTATGTGTTTCATTAGTTTATTTCCCACTGTGTGACACAGAATTTTAAAAACTCTATTTCTAGCTTGCTTTGTTTGAGGTTCAAAGAGTGGCCATTTATCCCAGTGGGCACCAAATGCAATAGTGCAAATGAAGTACATTCAGCACATCATAAATCCTGACACACGGTAAATGATTCATAGAGGCTAGTGGTGGTGGTAATGATGATGACAAAGATAAAGTTTCAATAGTCAATGACCCTGCCTGCTATGCACAATCTTTCCCATTTTACAGAAGGGCAAATTAAGGCAGGCTCAGTGAGGTTGTGTGACTTAATAAAGGAGACCAGAGAACAACAACAACAACAAAAATTGGAGGTCATTGAAAAACTGAAGCTTGGGGTGTGGGCTAGAAGGTTAAGAAGGAGCAGTTTGGAAATACCCTTCTCCCTATCCTCATAAACCACCCACCTACTCACCCACCCCAGCCCCAGCGCTGCCCTTGCTGGTCAGCTTCTTTCACCACAGGTGGGGAGTCTGAACACAACTCAGCTGAGCCTTGGGGCCAACCAGCCTGACAGGAGTCTTTCAGGTTCAGAGAGGGAAAAGATCCATTTTATTTATTCTATCCTCTTGATGGAAATAGTCCGAAAAATGTCCTTGTGCTTACTAAGCTATTTTCCAGCCAAAGCCAGCCAGAAAAATGTTAATTATCTCATTCTTTCCCTCCCTCCAAGATGAATTATTGACTTCCAGTGCTCGCTATCTTTAATTGCAAGGTATTCCAGAATGAGCAGGTTATCAGAAATGTGCAGAGGGGGAGAGCGTTGGTTCAGCCCTGGGAGGCTGAGGTGGGAAATTTATCCTTACTTATTTACATGGTAATGGGATGAGATTTTGCCAGCTTGCTAATGGGTTCTTAAAGAGAAACAGGTTTCCTGTGGCCTAGTTAGAACGACTGGTTGCCCTGCTGCCACAGAAAACCCTGAATCAAGAAGGCAGTGGCTTCCTTTTTCTAGATTATTCCTCTGTTTGAGGGACCACCTGCATTCTTTGCTTGGGGGAGGGATTTGTAATTTATAGTGGGAGGCCGATTGGTAGGGTGGACACAGCTGCTGTCTGGTTTAAAGAGACCAGACCCTGACTCTGCCACTGACCAGCGATTTGGCCTCAGAGGGTGCCATCTAATCGCCCCTGAATCTCAGTTTTCCTTTCAGCCACATGGAGATGGTTATGCTTTGCCCTAAACTAGCTTAGCAAGTTCATTGTAAAGACAAGATTTAAAAAATTGGTTTTAAGAGTGCTTAATGATCGTGAGCATTTTATATCTCTGAGAAGCGCACGTGATTTTCGGGAAAGCAAGAGACAGGTCCTAATCACATTTAAAAATAAACCTTAGCATTTTCTAAGTGCTTGGCCAATTACTCCAAATAACATTCATTCCAGAAGCTGGGGGAAGGGGATGAGTCACGTGGTGAATGTATTAAGATTGTGGAGCTGCTGTGTCTCTTTCCAAAATCGAGGAGGAAGCAGCCAGGGCCTAGAAAGCCCCAAACCTCTCTCACTGCAGCCATTGGTTTCCCTCACCCAGAAATGCCTGGATACCACTCTGGTTTCTTTCTACCTCATCTTCTTTACCCTTTAGGTCTTCTCATTCATTTAATAAGTGTTTTTTGAGTGCCTTTTATATGCCAGGCACCGGGCTATGTGTTAGGTAGAGACACAGTCTGGGAGGAGGAAAAAGTTAAATAGCCACAAATAAATATGCAATTACAAAGGTAGAACTGGGGGCTTTGAGAAAGAAGGTACCGGGGGAGGAGAAAAGTCAGTTTTTACTGGAGAGTCAGAAAAGGATTCTCTGAGGTCGTTATATTTAAACCAAGGCTCAAAAGATACACCAGTCAGCTAGAGAGTATGAGGAATAGCATTCTAGTCAGAGGGAACAGCATGTGTGGTCACTGAACTGGAAAGAGCTTGGTATGTTGGAGGACTGAAAGTGATGTGTGTGTGTGCGCATGCACGCACATGCATGTGAATGAATAGATTGTGCTAAGAGAGGGGAGGTTGTGGTCAAGTAAAGGAGAGGGGCCAGATAAGCCTAGGTTTGAATCCTGACTCTGCTACTTGTTCTCTGTCAAATTCTGGGCAAGTCACATCACCTCTCTGAGCTTCAATCCTCTTCTTTGTAAAGGAGAATAAATGACATGTGGCTCATGAGTCAACCTGAGGTTACCACAATAGCCTCAGAGTCCCTCTTAACCTGGCCTCTTGGATCTTCTCTGATTAGTCTGTGCCTCCCTCCCTTAGCTCCAGCCAACTGGCCTCTATGCTATTTCTCATACACACTAGGCACATTCTACCTCAAGGCCTTTGCACTTGCTATTCTCTCTGCTGACAATACTCTTCACCTGCAAGCCTTCAGGTCCTTACTCAAACATCAGTGAAGATTTCCTGAACATTTTATTTAAGATCATCACCTTCATTCTATTTCAAATATCCATCCCTGCTTCCTGCTTCATTTTACTCCATAGTATCTAGCACCATCCAATCCACTAAATATTTATTTTGTGCATCATCTGCTCTTCCCACTAGAATGGGATCCATGAGGGTATGGCATTTATCCATTTTGTTCACTGCAGTGTCCCCAGCATGTAAGGAGACTTGCTCAATAAATAATGTTGAATGTTTGCAAAGATATTTGATCAGGTAAGTAGAACAGTGCTTCACATATGGAGAAGAGTTGAATTAGCTGCTTTTTCTTCCTGATTATAAAGCTCTGTCCTACTTGGGCCCACAAACACTACTAGTAAGTGTTCTGTTCTACTAGAATAAATCCCAGATTTGCCAACTCCGTGCCCATACCAAACACATCTTTTCCTCAAGGTCTCATGCAATCCCATCTACTCAAATCCTTCCCCACAGGGGTCTCTCCTTCCTCTGATCAGTTCTAGCACTATCAATTCTTATCTCTTATATGGCCTCATTATTGAATGTGTTGTGGCATCTCCTGCTCTGTCATTTAGCCTTTTGATTCACGTATCTTCCAACTGAGACTAAGAGCCATGGATTCACAGATTTTAGAGTGTGGCTTAGACTTATGTGTTGGGACAGAGGTTTTATCCCTGGGGTAAGAAGTGGGAAGCCCCATGCGTATCCCTATATGAAGAGTAAGGGAAGTATAGTGATGTTGGGTGGTCAGAACACTTCAATATTCACCAGGAAGACTAACCAGTGAGGAACTCGTTAGAGAAAAAAAAAGTAAATCAGTTATTACTACCAGCAATAGTAATCTGTTCAAATTAACATCTCTTTATTATTTTACTGTTCCTCAGAGACACTGCAGTTACATCTCACAGAAATGTGTTGTGTATTGTCTAGTGAGAACCCAATCTCACCATTTTCTTCAAATGATAGGAGTGATCAAGTCTGTAACAAATATCTTCATGCCCTCTATGTCACTAATTCAAAGCACTCATTTGGCAATTAACCATGCAGTGATTGTGATACAGTTTTTATTTGTATTATTATTTTAACTCTCATAAATAAAAACTTTTAATGAGTTTATGGCTTACTTCTCTTATCCAGATAATGATATCTTGAAGGCAGAAACTATATTTCATGCTTCTTTGCCTAACACCGTATGGTCAAAAAGTATTTGCTAGTTTTCTTTAAATTAAATATTCAAATTAAATATTCCTAAGAGCAGTAAATTCTAATAAATAGAAATGCCATTTAAAGGAAATGTAAATGTCGCTAGGACTTTAGGCAAACAAATTATTTCACTTTAAAAACAACCATGGAAGCTTTTTTTGCTGACTATAGAATAGGATTGTAGCTATTCAAACATCCTTCATTAGATAGCAAAATTATGGCATAAAAACATTTTTCCAGGCCCATGAAAGCCAATACTAATTAATCATGCCACTCTTTTCTATAAATCTCGATGTGGCTTTAGAATGTGTCTTACTATAGCACTTCAGCAGGACATTATTAATTGATTAAGGTGTTGGTTCAAGAATGGAGCCCGTTTGTCATCCTGCAAGTCCTGTTTTATGTATTGGGTGGTTACTCTTTGACCAAGTTGAGAGTTTTAGGGGGGGCCACATTTGGAGTTAGATGGGATAAAAAGGACATTTGTTCAGTTAGCCAGAGCAGTCAATTCAACTCAGCAACTTGGGGTGACAGAAGACAGAGCCAAACTACCATCCTAGCTGACATTAAACTACATACTCTTTATTATCACCTAATCCTGCATACTAAGATCAAGTCTGTAGTAGGATCAAATTCTCTTTGATGTTTATGAATCAGATAAAATATATTCATTCATGTGAGCTTGTCTTAGAAAACTCACTCACTGAAAAATCTGATATAGAAACTACCATGTGCTACATTATCCAGGGAAACTCCTTTTGGAAGAAATCAGGGAGATTCTGTAGAAGAAATGATATTTCACTGGTCTTTGCAGGGCAAATAAAAGTTTTCCAAGGAAGCAAAGTATGTATGTAGGGGACAAGGGGTAAAGCTGTTGGGGGAGAGGAGATGGTAACATTATTTTGCAGTTTTTGCAAAGGAAATAGTAATAAAGTGTGCCCAGTTTGTGATGAAGAAATAACAATTCATCCATTGTGGCTATAATGTAGGGTTCATGAACAGATGTGTTGGGAGGTCAAGTTGAAAGAATAGAGTGAGATAATATTTTGAAGAGTCTTAAATATCATATTAAAGAATATGGATTGCCCTAGCCGGTTTGGCTCAGTGGATAGACGTCAGTCTGCGGACTAAAGGGTCCCAGGTTTGATTCCAGCCAAGTGCACAAGCTCGGGTTGTGGGCTCAGTACCTCCTCCCTCCCCCCCAGTAGGGGATGTGCAGGAGGCAGCCAATCAATGATTCTCTCTCGTCATTCCTGTTTCTATCTCTCTATCTCTCTCATTTCCTCTCTGAAATCAATGAAGAAAAAAAAAATTTGGATTTATCCCATGAACAATAGGGGCCAATCACACTCTTAAGTAGGAGAGAAGATAAATTACAAACAAATAGACTGCCTTGGCTGCCGTGCAGAATATGGCCAGGAGGTGTTGCAAGACCATAAGGCAGGGTGATGGGCAGGGAGAAGCCACTATACATGTCCAGTTAAGCACTGATGAGGATATGAACTAGGACAGTGACCACTGTGTAGGTAGGAGGGAACAGAATAAAAACAAATATCAAATTCATGAGATGCCTAAAAACAAGGTGGCAATCAATGAAATCTTTGAGATTTCTGGGCTTGATGATGCTTTTAATTGAGATAGAGATACAATAGGAGGACAGTGTTTTCTGGAAGGAGCTAGGTGGTTTAAAGCATGTTGAGGTTAAGATTTTGGGGGACACCCAAGTAGTGATGTCTAGTTAATTGTTTGATGTGACAATTTAGTGCCCAAAAGGTAAGATGGAATTGGCAGTAGATAATTTGGAGTCAGAATAAGATAAACCCACAAGGTTATATAAGTTCACATACAATGAGAAGAAGAGTATTGAAAACATACCCCTGGAAACACCAACATTTGTGGCCCAAATTAAAATAGAAGAACCCTCAATGAGAAAGAAAAAGAGTAGTAACAATGGTCGGCAGAGAAATACAATTGTGTGCTGAGGATTTCAAAGAAGAAAGTGCCATCGAGATCAAATTAGAAGAGGAGCAAATTGCTAAAGTTGTCAGATATAGAAAGTAAAAATACAGTGTACCAAGTTAAATGTTCATTTCAAATAAATAATTTTTTAGTATATATACATATAAAGTTAACACATATTTGAGATATATAAATGCAGATATATGTCTCTCAAATATTGCATATAACTGGGAATTTTGTATTTTATTTGCCAACCTTACAAGTTGATAAAAGACTGACTGGAAATCACTGGCTTAGACAATCAGGAAGTCATTGATGTGCTATGCATGGGCAGTTTCACCACAGCAGTGTAGGCAGAATCTGGAAATTGGTGGGCAGATGAGTGAGCTGGTGACAAGGGAAAAAAAGATGGTAAGAAAGTGAGGGTGGGGAGGAAGCAAGATTAGTGAGGGAGTCAATTCTTTCTCAAAAGAGTTGGTATCAAAGGAATGTGAGAAACAGAAAAGTAGCCTGAGAAAAAGAGAAAACCAGGAAATATTTGTTTGTTTGTTTGCTTGTTTTACTTTGCTTTAGAAAAAGAGGGAGACTTGTATGTTTGTAGGTCAGCAGGGGGGTAAATATAGAGAAGGAAATTAATGAAAGAAATAAAAAGAGGAGATAATTGCTACAGGGATTCTGAAGGAGGATTAAGAGAACAGTTGAGAGATCTTCCTTGGACTGGAGATGGGAGAGCTTTACCAAGAAGCTGAGAGGCAAAGAGGAAGGAGGGGCCGTGGTATAAGTAAGTCTGAAAATGTAAGAGAGAAGTTGAAGGAGTTCATTCATGACAGACTGTCTTTTTCTTTGTGATCTAGGAAGGTTCCTTAGTTGATGAGAGCTGTTAGGAGGGCATCTGTGAGAGCAGTATTTTGAATATACAAAAAACGGTAAAAGAAAAGATCTTGAGTGCTAGAAAGAGATGGGCTTAAAAATCAATACCTACTGACTGAGGCCAAAGTTGTCAGATATAGAAAGTATAGGAGTGGATAGACAGAAATGTGTGGTGGAAAAAAGGGCATCTAACTTGGAGGTAGATAAGCCTGGATATAGGTTCTGGCTCTATCAATCTGTATTTAGTAGCTTTTACCAGGTCTTGCTGCATAACATACAGCCCCAAGTCTAAGTGGCTTATTGAAAACATTTTTTTCTTTCTCATGTTACATGGTAGTGGCTGCAGGTCAGTTGTTATCTTCCCCAAGCGATGGTAACGTTCAAGTCCATTTCTTATTCCAGGGTTCAGGTTAGCAGAACAGTAACAATTGTGGCATGACTCCTCGTGGCAGAGGGCACAGGAGCAAGAAATGAAACTGAACCAAGCTATCACATTAAAATTTGTTCTTGAATGATTTATGCCATGTTCATGCATATTTAATTGGCTAAAGCAAATCAAATGGCCAAGCCCAACATCCATGGGGCAGGAAAACATACTCCAATATGGGGAGATGGAAGCGACTATTTGGAAATAATAAATAATCTAACACCCCATCTAAAGATTTTATAGCTCAGGGCAAGTTACTTCAGTTTTCTGAACTTCAGTTTCCCCATGTGTAATATGGTAGCCTTGTTTCCTAAGATTGTTGGGAGTATGAAATGAGATTATGTGTATAAAACCTATTATAGTGCCTAGTACATAACAGATACTTTATTATATGAGATTGCCTTGCCTGGTGCTAAAATTACATAGCCCCATGATCACAGGGAATTAAATCAAATTTTATACTCTACATTTTTCTTCTTCCATATTACCAGGTGACTTATTGGACCCTTCCTGGCTCTAGAATCCTCTGTTTCTAAAAGCCTTACGTTAAATAATCAACCAGTCTCTTACCCCAAAAGAACCTTCTGGCTTAAGACAAAATTACAAGTTCATCTATGGTTTCATTTGGTTTATGTCTCCTTGGTCTAGCCAACTACCAGAGGCAGAAAGAAGAGTTGTTCAAATAAACCTAAGAAATCTATAGGAGCCAAAGTGCTTGTAGATCATCTCAGTCTCCATTAGCAACGTTGTTGAAGTTTACAGAAAGGGTGCTGCTTCACAGATAAAGGTCAAGATAGTCTCACTTCACCTGAAGGAGTTTAGCCACCTTCAATAATAAGCTCTGCTGGTGAGGTGTGAAATCTGACAGCAAGTGAGGAAATAGTTGAAGAGGAGGCATTGGAAATGCTTGGGAGTCTTCTGAGGTGTCACCTGTTGCCTTGTAAATGTGTGAAAGCCATAAAATGGTGTCTGGCAGAGCCCCAGAAACTATCCACCATATGTCACTGACTGTTCCACAAAGTGGAAGCAGGTAGAGGCATGTCTGAACAATGATCAAATGACCAAATATGTCAGTTAGGGTTGTGAGTAGCTATAAGGTACAGAAACAAGACCACAATGGATTACCTAAAATGGAGGTTTATTTTCCCAAGTAGCCAGACTTTTGGAAGTAGGCAGGCCATGGTTTAGCAATGGTATTATTGACATGGGAATTTTTGATGTGCATCAGTGTAGGAGAAGGTTGGCCTGGAGAGTTTAGGTGGCAGATTAAAATTTAATTTTAAACCCAAGGATTTCACAGGTACATTCCAAATTTAATTTATAGCGTAAGGAGTTGGCCAGATGCCCAATTTAAATACCTAGGTTTAAAACCAAGCAGAGTTAATTGGTCAAATATCTAAGTACCTACCACAAGTTCTATTCTGAATTGGGTTTGTAAATAATAGAACAAAACACAAAATTCAGTCCAATTTTAGACATAAATAGACTTTATATAAAGGAAAGAGATTATTACATGCAGGGAAAAGCTGATAAAAATTATGACAATCTTTCTCTCCTATCTATGTTCAAATCCCTATTATTTCTAGTAGAATAGCCATCACTCTCTCCCATCTCTTCATTTAATCTAGTCTCAACACAGCAGTCAAAGGGATATTTAATAAACATAAATTAGATATCACTTCTTTGCTTAAAATACTCCAATACTTCCATTGCATTTAGAGCAAAATCTAATCTCCTTACTATGGTATAGTTAGCAGGCCAGCCCTTCCTCTCCAACCATATCCTGCACCACTGTCCCTCATCTTCTCTGTCTAGTCACACTGCTCACAAGGCTAGCTTCTGGGAAGTGCCTTTGCATTTACATATCCTTCACTCAAGCTGCTCTTCCCTCAGAGGAGAGGGTTGGATCCTTTTAATGCAAATGTCACCTTCTTAGAGATCTTTTGGGCATTACCCTATTTGAAGTAGCCCTCCTCACCCTCCTATTCATTCTATCCCATTGTTCTATTTTAAAAATAATTATTATTACTACCTGACTCTATCTTACTTATTTGTTTGTGGCTTCACTATCTTCAGTAGACTGTAAGCTGTCTGCAGTTAGAGCCTAGCACATGTAAGTATGTGCTAAACATTTCATAATCAAGTGTTTCAGACTCTAATCATTCAGAAAAGAGTAATAGTATTATGAAACCTGAGTTAAGGAACTCTTCATACAGGAGAGGAAAATGGGTTGGAAGAAAGAGAAAAATTTATATTGGGGGTTCCCAGGTAAAGCTATGGGTGTGGTTTGAGGTGCATATAGGCATGGCCTGAGTCTGTGGCTATTCCACTTCTTTTTTTATTTTAAAGAACATTTACTCTTTATTTATATACTTATTTTTGTTGTTGTTATTGTTAATCCTCATGACAAGGATATTTTTCCATTGATTTTTAGAAAGAGAGGAAGGGAGGGGGAGAGACACACAGAGAGAAACATCTATGTGAGAGAGACATATTGATTGCTTGCTTCCTGATCTCACCCAGTCCAGAGCTGGAAATTGAGCCTGCAATCCAGGTATGTTCCCTTGACCAGAACTGAACCCAGGACCCTCAGTCCTCAGGTCAATTCTATCCACTGAGCCAAACCAGCTAGGGCAGCTATTCCACTTCTGACCTTCCAGCCAGTGCCCACATTTCTGCCTCTGGAAGATCACAGAGAGACCAAAACTTCCTCAAGAAAACAGGATCAGGGGCTTGGAAGCAAAATACTCTGATGACTTCATCAAAAGAAAACATGTGACTTTTGCAGAGACTAAAATAATTTCCCAGTCTGAGGGGGTGTAGCTGAGGGACAGTTCTCCAGCTGACAGAGAAAGTGCAGGACCTTCCAAGGCATTTTGTGAAAAATGCTTTTTGGATAAAACTGCAACTTAAAAATAACCTCTTTTGGGTATGGAGAGGAGAATAACTCAAATATTGGGGGCAGAAATCCAAAGTGAGGGACAAATTTGGGCTAAGAAATGCTAGATTCTTAAGATTTTTGGAAAGCATCCCCTCCCCCTCCTTATTTACAATGAATAACATTTCTTAGAAACAAATATGAGGAAATTGACAATTTTTTATTTTTAAGGTGTCAAACCAGTATGCTAATAAGTAGATCATCTTCCAGTGTAATGAGGGAAGAAAAAATCCAAGAAAGACAGACCTATGATTCAAGATAAAGAAATACAGCACCATTGGAGAACAAGATGGCATCTGGGAAAAGGCTAAGTAGGGTGGGTCTGACATTCAGAGCAAGGGGTGTAAGGCAGCCAAATGTGGTGGAAATTGAGAATGATCATAGGAAACAAACTCACCTGGGGTGGGGGAAGGTGGGGGGAATCCAGCTCTGTCACTCTTCCTGTGTGATCTTAGGTAATGTACTTCACTTCTCTGATCCTGTTTCTTCATCTGTAAAATGAGAAAATGTTGTTTTACCTCCCAAGGATATTTTGGAGATTAAACAAGTACTTAATGAAAATTGCCTTAGAGAACACTTGAATGTAAGGAGGCTTTAAAAAATCTTATAATTCCATACTATGCAGTAAAAAAGAAAGACTCTTACCCTTTGATGCAGCATGGAGTGACCTAGAGAGTAAGCAAAATAATCCAGTCAGAGAAAGACAAGTATTACATGATCTCATTCATATGTGGAATCTAATGAACAAAAACTACTGAACCAAATAGATCCAGAGACACAGAAGGACAGAACAGACTGTGGAATCGCAGAGGAAGGTGGGGGTGGGTGGGAAGAGATCAACCAAAGAACTTGTATGCATATATGCATAACTCATGGACACAGACAATAGGGTGGTAGAGGTCTGGAGTAAAGGTGGGGTGTTGGGGGGAGAGGTGGGGCAGGCATAAGAGGTCAGTGGGATAAAAATGGGCACATATATAATACTTTCAACAATAAAGATTTTAAAAAATCACACTGTACACTTAAAATAGATTCGTGTTATTGCTTTTGATTTCGACTTCAATAAAGGTAATTTTAAAAATGAAAATAAATAAGATAAATAAAAAAATCTTAGAATTCCATTTTTCTTGCTTCTCTTTTTTTTTGAAACTTCAACCTGACTATTTTATTGATATATTTTTTAATTTTAATAAATCTTTGTTGTTCAGGAATTATTACAATTGTTTTTCTTTTTACCGCCCATAGCTCCCCTCCATCCGGTTCTCACCCCACCCTCTGCCCTTACCTCCCCCCCACTGTTCTCATCCATAGGTGTACGATTTTTGTCCAGTCTCTTCCCACACCCCCCGCACCCCTGTCCCCCTGAGAATTGTCAGTCCACTCCCTTTCTATGCCCCTGATTCTATTATATTCACCAGTTTATTCTGTTCATCAGATTTTTTATTCACTTGATTTTTAGATTCACTTGGTGATAGATATGTGTTTGTTGTTCATAATTTTTATCTTTACTTTTTTCTTCTTCTTCCTCTTCTTAAAGAATATCTTTCAGCATTTCATATAATACTGGTTTGGTGGTGATGAACTCCTTTAGCTTTTTCTTATCTGTGAAGCTCTTTATCTGACCTTCAATTCTGAATGAGAGCTTTTCTGGGGAGAGTAATCTTGGTTGTAGGTTCTTGCTATTCATCACTTTGAATATTTCTTGCCACTCCCGTCTGGCCTGCATAGTTTCTGTTGAGAAATCAGCTGACAATCGTATGGGTGCTCCCTTGTAGGTAATTAACTGTTTTTCTCTTGCTGCTTTTAATATTCTCTGTCTTTTGCTCTTGGCATTTTAATTATGATGTGTCTTGATGTGGTCCTCTTTGGATTCCTTTTGTTTGGGGTTCTGTGCACTTCCTGGACTTGTAAGTCTATTTCTTTCACCAGATGGGGGAAGTTTTCGGTCATTATTTCTTCAAATAGGTTTTCAGCATCTTGCTGTCTCTCTTCTTCTGGCACCCCCATAATTCAGATGTTGGTATGCTTGAGGTTGTCCCAGAGGCTCCTTACACTATCTTCAAATTTTTGTATTCTTTTTTCTTATTGCTTTTCCAGTTGAGTGTTTATTGCTTCTTTGTATTTCAAATCTTTGACTTGATTCTTGCAGTCCTCTAGTCTGCTGTTAGGTCTCTGTATAATATTTTTTTATTTCAGTCAGTGTATGTTTAATTTCTAGTTGGTCCTTTTTCATATCCTTGAGGGTCTCGCTAAATTTATTGGCCTTTTCTAGGAAATTCTTGAAAAACCTTGTAACTGTGGTTTTGAACTCTGTATCCAGCATGTGGGGAGTTCTTCCTGAACTGTTGGATCTCAAGACACTAGAGGTGGAAAGGATTTTAAGTGTGTAGTCCAACTTCCTCCCTCTATAGGAGTCTTTGATCTCTTCTCAGGTCCCTTTATTGCTAGGTGTTTGAAATGATCTCTTATGTTGAAGTAAACTCTGTTGTGAGGGAATAGTAACCTATCTTTCCAGGCATATCAACTGTTACCACCACCAGAGATAGCAAGTGGAGTTGATTGGACCATAAGGCAGGCCTCTATGGGTACACTTGGCAGTCTTCCATGCAAGAGGGAGAAGCCAGGCCTGGACAGGGTCCTGTGATCAGAGGAGGGCTCAAGAGTTCTAGGGGATTTTGGAATATGAGAGCGGTGATAGAATCATTTCTGAATTTACTCCTATCTCTGCATAAAAACCAGCAAATACAGAACAAAATAAAAAAACAAAATTAGATGGTATTCCCATGAATCCCAAAATATAAGTTATGGGGACACTGCAGCAACTGCCCCAAGACTACATGGTATCAATGCCTGTGTGTGAGGAAGAAAGGAAGCAATGAGGTATCTGATAGACCAGAGAACATGAGAACCCAATGTAGGCAACAGGTATTTACTGGAAAACACATGACCCAAACCGAGAGTGGCAGCTGGACAGGTAAGTGTTTTGCTCAAGCCAGTCATAGGGGAGCATTAGGGGTCTGGTGAGAGGGTGGAAGGGCTAGAGCAGTCTAGCTCCTATGGACTTCTGAAACTGACTATTTGAGCTCCCTGTGCTATAATGAGGAGAAACTGCTGGAGTAGAATAAAAATTGGGCAGGATATGGACAATAGAAATGAAGAAAAAAGTCAAGGTAAAAGTTGGGGGCGGGGAGTGAGGGAAGAGTTAGGAAACCTCAGAAAGCAAGCCATAAAAAGTATAAGAAAAAGAAGAACTGGGCCCTAGCCAGTTTTGCTCAATGGTTAGAGTGTTGACCCACAGAATGAAGGGTAACAAGCTCGATTCTGGTCAAGGGCATGTACCTCGATTGTAGGCTCAATCCCCGACCCCAGGGGCCACGTGCCGGAGGCAACCAATCCATGTGTCTCTCTAACATCAATCATTCTCTCCCTCTCTGTCTTCCCCCTCCCTTCCACTCTCTCTGAAAATCAATGGACAAAATATCCTCAGGTGAGGATTAACAGGAAGGAAGGAAGGGAGGGAGGGAGGGAAGAGAGGGAGGGAGGGAGAGAGGGAGGAAGGGAGAGAGGGAGGGCGGGCGGACAGACAGACCTGGGAGTGGAGATGAGGTGGAAATGAAGACTGTAGATTAAACAAGACATGAAAGATATGCTAAAGAATGGGCAAGGCTCATTATAGTGTCTAGGAATGCATGCTGGGTGAGAAAGCTAAAAGGAAATTTAACAAATTTACTACAACGGACTAATGTTTATATTCCCCACCCAATTCATATGTTGAAACTCTAACACCTAATAGCATGTATTTTGAGGTGGGGCCTTTCAGAGGTGGTTAGGTCATGAGGGTGGAACTCTCATGATTGGGAATTGTGCCCTTATGAAAGGGACCCCAGAGAGCTCTCTGCCCTCTTCCCATCAGGTGAGGATACAAGGAGAAGTTGGCAATCGGCAATGTGAAAGAGTGCCCTTTCCAGAGCCCAGTCATGCTGGCACCATGATCCCAGACTTCCAGCTTCCAGAACTGTGAGAAATAAATGTTGTTTATAAGCATCTAGTCTATGACACTTTAGTATAGCAGCGTGAACTGGTGAAGACAGTTATTCCCACAAAAATAAAGATCATGGTTACTTTTGGGGAGGTGGCTTGATTTGGATGAGGTCCATGGGTGGGCTTCTGTTATTTGTGTGGCTTCCTATATCTGTGTTTGATTTTTACCATAAATAGGCAATAAAAGATGAGAGGGCACATGGGGACCTCAGGTCCTAGCTCATACTGAATACCAGCACTAAAGCCAACATAATTCTGGCTCACATCTACTGGACATGTTCCCTATGCAAGGTTACATGTTCTAGGCCTAGAGTCAAGTGATTTGATTGGTTTCATCTACTAACTGTGTGATTTGGGGCAAGTAATTAAATTTCCTTGAGCCTCTGTGTCCTCATCTGCAGAATGGGATAATGATGCATCTCTCATTAGGCTGTTGGAGTGAGGTTTGCATGAAAGGCCCTTAACACAGTGCCTAACTCAGAGTACATGCTCAATCAGTTGCAACCATTGCTGCAACTCTGTGAGGTAGTTGTTACTATTCTCATATATGGATGGGAAAAAATAAGGCTTAGAGAGGTTAAGTTATGGAATAACTAAGTATTTAAGCTAGGCTCTTAACATTTCCTTTCTGTCTTCCCAATTCATTAACTTCCTCTAAAAGAAAGATAGTGAAACTGCAAACGATATTGACCTGGCCTGGTTCCACAGCTCTGTTTTGAAGGCTATCTGGGGTCTTGCTCCCTCCCTTTCCCCAACACATGTTGCAATTTCACTACAAGAAAGAGAAGCCAGAAAGGCTCAGGATAGATGCCTGAAGCATTCTTGGAAGAGTAAGGGCAGGAGGATGCATGCCTGTGTGGCCGCTTCAGTGGAGACATGAACTAGTCCCCACTCCCAGAGAGAGGCAGGAGCTCAGAGAGGCAGCTGGCTGGATGTGTCACACACATTTTCCTGAGAGAGAAAATAAGTGACATTCCTCTGTGCTAAGCTTAAGTGTAAAAAGGAGCAAATTGTTTTCATGATAATTACCAAATATTAGAAGTGTATTGTTCCTTATCCACTCCCCAGACACATGCAGGAGCTCCACTATGCTAATAATGTCAGGAGCACCACTTCCAGGGCCACCAATATTGGTCTAAGACAAAGGCTCTTCGTCTATGTTTGTTCTTGTTTTTCATCAACCCTTGAAATCGAATTCACCTAGGCCAGTGCTCGGCAAACCGCGGCTCGTGAGTCAACAGAGCGGCAAACTCATTAGTCAACAGAGCGGCAAACTGTGGCTTGCGAGCCGCATGTGGCTCGTGAGCCACAGTTTGCCGACCACTCACCTAGGCTGTCTTTTGACTCCATGTTTTGTTTGGATACTGGGAGAAATGAAAAAAGAAAAAACAACACACCACATCATTTGGAGTTAAGATCTTGGACACAGGTCTTAATTTCTCTGGTCTCCATCTATTAAAAGGGGAAGTAATACAGTCATCCCTTGGTATCCATACAGGATTGGTTCCAGGACACCCACAGAGACCAAAATACATGGATGCTCAAGTCCCTTATATACAACTAGTGACCTGGTGCATGAAATTTATGCACATTAAAAGGGAATTAACTAGAGGAGAATCCAAGATGGCGGCGTAGGTAAACACCTAAACTGCTGCCTCACGCAACAATTTCAAAAATTCAACTAAAAGACAAAACGTCTATCACCCAGAACCACGGGAAAGCTGGCTGAGTGGAAGTTCTACAACTAGAAGGAAAGAGAAAAGAGCATTGAGACGTGCACGAGCGCTGAAAAGCTGAGGTACGGAGGCGCGTGATCCGGGCTGGCTGCGGGCGACTGGGTGCGTTGCTTTTTTCAACCTGAATGGAGACAAGCCCCCGATTACTCTGAAATCCAGTCTCTGGGGAGACGCGGGGGACCCAAACTCCTACGGGGAGAAGCTGGACTGTCTGCCAGCGAGGGTGGCTTGCTTGCAGAGCTGCGCGCAGGAATAATTGTTTACTGAACTGGGGCACGGGACTCGCGGATGCCTTTGGGGACACAGAGCCGGCTAACTAGCAGCCATTGCTGTTTGCCACGCCCTAACCTAGTGACACCCTGAGGCCCCGCCCTGCACAACCTACAAACCCACCCAAGCTCCAAGCAACCGAGTTAGCATAAGAAAAGCCTGCCCTATCGCAGCTTAACCCAGCAAACTTGCAGCCTGGGTCAGACAGTTCCAAAACCTCCAAACCCCAAGCAAAGAAGAGAAAACTGCAGCTCTCACTGTAGCTCCTGCTGAGTGGCCTCAGACAGTAGCTGACCTGCACCCCATTGGAGATCCAGAAGCCAGTGTAGCTAGTGGTCAGTGTGAGACACCAGATTTCAACTCCTCACATCCATAAGTGACACATTCAAGAGGCAAACTCAGTGAGCACCGAAGCCCCACTGAAACAAGTCCTGCGTGTCTTCAGCACAGCAGTTCTTCCATTATAGACACAGGGAGTGCTCACAGCTAATTGGCCTGGAGGTCAATTCCTCCCAGCGTACCAACAGCAATTCAGGCTTAACTACACCAAGACTTTGCACTCAGCCCACAAAGGGGTGTACCAAGAGCATCCACATCAGGTGATTGGGGAGGCTGAGCTACTGCCCCCTATAGGTCACCTACCACACAAAGCCACTCCATCAACACAGGGAAGCAGTCAAAATGCAGAAACAAAGAAACATGTCACGAATGAAAGAAACGGAGGAAAGCAAACTACTGGATGACATAGAGTTCAGAACCACATGTATAAGGTTACTCAAGAATCTTCTAAAAACCACTGAGAAACTTGATGACACTTCTGAGGAGCTTAGTAAGACCCTCAAGGACCTTAATGAGAATGCCAAAAAAATGGAAAAGGATCAGTCAGAAATGAAGCATACACTGTCTGAAATAAAAAATATACAGAAACTCAACTGTAGATCAACGTACTCCAAGAATCAAACCAAAGATCTGAAATATGTGGAAACAAAAAACATCCAACCAGAAAAACAAAAAGAAAAAAGAATCCAAAAATATGAAGATAGTGTAAGGAGTCTCTGGGACAACTTCAAGCGAACCAACATCCGAATTTTTGGGGTGCCAGAAGAAGGGAGAGAGCAAAATATTGAAAACCTATTAGAAGAAATAATGACAGAAAACTTTCCCTACCTGGTGAAAGAAATAGACTTACAAGTTCAGGAAGCACACAGAACCCCATACAAGAGGAACCCAAAGAGGACCACACCAAGACACATCATAATTAAAATGCCAAGGGCAAAAGACAAAGAGAGAATATTAAAAGCAGCAAGACAAAAACAGTTAATTACCTACAAGGGAGTACCCATACGACTGTCAGCTGATTTCTCAGCAGAAACTATGCAGGCCAGAAGGGAGTGGCAAGAAATATTCAAAGTGATGAACAGCAAGAACCTACAACCAAGATTACTCTACCCAGCAAAGCTATCATTCAGAGTTGAAGGTCAGATAAAGAGCTTCACAGACAAAAAAAGCTAAAGGAGTTCATCGCCACCAAACCAGGATTACATGAAATGCTGAAGGGTATTCTTTAAGAAGAGGAAGAAGAAGAAAAAAGTAAAGATAAAAATTATGAACAACAAAATGACATCAAATACATACCTACCAACAAGTGAATCTAAAAATCAAGTGAATAAAAAATCTGAAGAACAGAATGGACTGGTGAATATAACAGAATCAGGGACACAGAAAGGGAGTGGACTGACGATTCTCAGGGGAAGCAAGTGTGAGGGGTGCGGGAAGAGATTGGACAAAAATCTTACTTCTATGGATGAAGACAGTGGCGGGGGGTAAGGGCATGGGGTGGGGTGGGGAATCAGGTGGAGGGGAGCTATTGGGGGGGGGAAAGTGGAACACCTGTAATAATCTGAACAATAAAGATTTATAAGAAAAAAAAAAGGGAATTAACTAGAGGAAATATTTTAATATTGCCATTTGCCCTTTCCCTATAATAGAAGTGTCAGAGATGAAAGAAAATTAGTAAAATGTGTATGAAAATCTCCCTCCTGTCAGAGTCTGGGGTGAACCGCAGGACCTAGAGTCAAGTCCCCGCCCACCACCCACAGGCGCTTCAAAAACTCAGGAGACCGAGACCTGGCTGGCCCCGCCCCCATTGGGTGAGACCCAGACCTGGCCGGCCCCACCCTCATCAACCCCCTCTGGGCGGGGGCGCAGCCTCAGGTCCCCCCTGCCTGGCTCCAGGTGGGGGGAGCAATCTCAGGTCCCCTGTCAAGCCCCACCAGGCAGGGGGTGCAGCCTCAGGTTCCCTGGCCTGGTGCCGGGGCGGTGGGCGCAGCCTGATGTCCCCGGTCAATCCCTGCCAGGCAGGGGGCGTGGCCTGAGGTTCCCAGTCAAGCCCTGCTGGTTGGGGGGGCATGGCCTGAGGTCTCCTGTCAAGCCCCACTGGGCAGGGGCCATGGCCTGAGGTCCCCTGTTAAACCCTGCTGGGCGAGGG
Organism: Corynorhinus townsendii; assembly: GCA_026230045.1. Taxonomy (NCBI): domain Eukaryota; kingdom Metazoa; phylum Chordata; class Mammalia; order Chiroptera; family Vespertilionidae; genus Corynorhinus; species Corynorhinus townsendii. The sequence continues at coordinate 158,057,350 of JAPDVU010000006.1, read as the reverse complement.
GTGCAGCCCCGCTAGGCGGGGGAGGGTGGGGGGGGGGCTCAGCCTGAGTCCCCCATCAAGCCCTGCCGGGCAAGGGGCATGGCCTGAGGTCCCCACCCCAGCCAGGCACCATGCAGCCTCAGGTCCCTGCTGTTCGGTCGTTATATTACAGTGTCCCAGCCAATTTGCATATTCCTCTATTATTAGTATAGATGGCATAGTATTTTCACATAACTCATTTGCATACAGCCTATATATAGCAAGGTATGCGTACATGTCATTCCTTTTTTATGGATTCAGCCTAGTGCTGGATGAATGGCAAATTGAAGTTTTGCTTTTGCGAACTTTCTGGGATTTTTGTTGTTGTTGTCCTATTATTTTACATCTGTGGTTGGTTGAACCTGTAGATACAGAGAGCCAACTAGCAGGACTGATGTGAAGATGACTGAGGGAACATATGTAAAGAGTCTGGCACAGAGCTTGGCCCACAGTAGACACCACAAATGAAGGTGCATCCCCAACTCCCATGCCAGCACACCTTGAAAATGAGAGCCAAGATAGCAGACATGTAGCACGCAAGCTTCTTTCCCTTATGATAACCACAGTAGGCATTATTAAGTAATCACAACATTGTTTTCCCTGCTTGGATTAGTTAGCTAATGGATGAAAACAATGCAACTTTATTATCTTCAGTTCTGTAGGTTTGAAGTCCAACACAGGTCTCATTGGGCTAAAATCAAGGAGCTTGTCTATTTTATTTAAGTTGTTGGCATTTATTATTTATTTTATAGGAATAGAGTTGTTCATAACATCCTCTTATTATTGTTTTAATATCTATAAAATCTGTAGTGTTGTTACTTTTCTCATTATGGATATTTGGTAATTTATGTCTTCCTTTTTTTCTACTCAATTTGGTTAGAGGTTTATGAAATTTATTGATCTTAAAGAACCAGCTTTTGATTTTAATGACTTTACTCCATTGTGTTTTTTTTTATTGTGCATTTCACTGCCGTTTGTTGATTTTTATTTATTATTTTCTATCCTATGCATATTTTGATTTTAACTTACTCTCCTTTGTAAAAAGCTTTTTAAGGTGGGAGCTGAGATCATTGATCTGAAACATTTCTTCTCTTTGGCATAGGCATGTCAGTGCTCTAAGTTTCCCTCTTAAGCTCTACTGTAGCAGCATCCCATAAATCCTGATTTGCTGTGTTTTTATTAAGTTAAAAATAGTTTCTTATTTTTCCTTAGATGTAATTTACTTACAGGGTAAGGAAAAATATCCTGTAAGTAAATTACATCTAGAAAATGTTTACTTTAGAAAATTAACTTTCATTTGTAAGGCTAATATCAAGACACCCATGAAAAACACACATGGTGTCAAAACAAGCCAAAGGAAAATCGTTTGGGCAAAAAATGAAAAAGGGTCCCAAGTCAAATTTATAGAAAAGATTCCTTTATTAACTTTTGGTCAAGAATATGTTTGTATATTTTTAGAAAACAACTCCAAGACCATGTGGATTCCTGCAACAGAGAGGAATTGACAGGACTGCTGCAGCCATGAAGGCAGAAGAGAAACAGTCCAAAGATGGAAGATGCTGACGACGCCTTGCCATACTAGCAGTCAGCAGCTGTGCACCGCTGCAGGTTGCCCAGGACCAAACCAGAGAGGGTCGGACTTGCATTACCACCATTTGTCCGCCATCCAGAACTGAAATATCATTGCTGACATGTACACATAAGGAACTGTTTGACATTGAAATTGAGACTCAAAATAACTGTTGGCCCAGAAAGAAACTCACTACAGACTGATTCATTTGCCTCCCAGCATAACCATTATTGCTAGTCTCATTTTCGGTTCTTATAAGTGTATTTCTAGTATCACATGATCTCACTCATCTAGGGGAAATAATGAACAACATAAACCGATGAACAAAAAGAGACCCGGAAACAGGGAAGCATCGATCAGACTGTCAAACCTCAGAGGGAAGGTAGGGGAGGGTTGGGGTAAGGGGGAGAGATCAACCAAAGGACTTGTATGCATGCATATAAGCCTAACCAGTGGTCATGGACAACAGGGGGGTGGGGGCATGCATGGGGAGGGGTTTGGGATGGGAATGGGGGGATGAGGACAAATATGTGATATCTTAATCAATAAAGAAATTAATAAAAATAAATAAACAAATAGTTTCTTATTTCTCTTTTACTTTTGTTTTAATCCACGGGTTATTAAGAAGGGTTTTAAATAATTTTCAAATATTTGGGAATTTATAGGTTTTTTTTCTGTAATTGATCTCTAATTCTATTTTTGTCAGAAAATATATTTTGTATGACTTGAATCCTTTTATATGTACTAAGACTTGTTTTATGTCTCAGATCATGGTCTATCTTGATAAATGTTCCAAACAGTGTTAAGCACTTTAAATAGCTTCGTTCTATATTTGATCTTCACAACAATGCTTACTATTGTCCCTGTTTTAATGAAGTAGAAATAAGTGTCCTGTATCCCCATTTTAAAAAGAAAACACTGAAGGTCAATCAATTTAAACAACTATTCAATGCCAGACAGATAATAAGCAGCATATCTAGAATATGCTCCCAGGTCTAACATCAAAGCCAAGTTATTAACCACTCTTACACAATTCCTACATACCCATCCCTCATCCCCAGAAGCAGGGGAGGACCACTTGTGCTCAAGAGACTGAGTTCAGAGGTTAATTCCCTTTCTCTGAAGGGATCTACTTCTCAAACTGCTCCTTTCTAACATGAAAACAGTTATGTCAGTTGTTGATGCAGACATAAAAGTTGAGTTCTGTCTGATGGTTAAGAGTTCTCCCAACACCCATCTGCTAATCTGAGTCAGAAACTTGCTACTGAGCCCTGCTGTTGACTGTTGTTCAATTATTAGGTCATTCTGATAATTTCCCAGAACAAAGACTAACATTAGGTGCTTTTGCCTCTTCCCAGCAGGTAGCAGAGGATAGCTAATTGCCCCTCAGAGCTCAATGATACTTAGGGAGGCTCTGGACTAGCAGACTCTATTTATAAGTCCCTTGGATTTGCCCTTCAAGTCAACCTGGATTGAAATGACTATTTTTTAACTCTTTTCTTGAATTTAACTATCAGGTATTAAAAGCATGATCTTGCCCTGGCTGGCTGGTGTGGCTTAATGGTTAGAGCATCAGCCCATGCACCAAAGGGTCACAGGTTCGATCCTAGTCAAAGGCATGTACCTGGGTTGCAGGTTCAACAGATTGATGTATTTCTCTCTCACACATCGATGTTTCTTTCTCTTTCTCTCTCTCTTTTCCCCCCTCCCTTCCTCTCTCCCTTCCACTGTCTCTAAAAATCCTCGGGTGAGGATAAACAACAACAAAAAAGCATGATCTTATTGCTAATTAACATGGGTTAACTTGTTCACTGGGATTGATGCCAATCTGAGAGCATATAATTTAACAAAAAAAGTTTTGTGTTTTCTTTTTTTCCCTTCAATCTGCAGCTCCATTATCCAAGTTGTCCAGATTCTTTCTTATTCTTATTACCACAGAAATTTGACCAGCCTGTTAATGATCTTTTCTGGCTGCATCCATGGCCCTGCAGAGTGGTTCATTTGAATTGATGTCTTGCAGGGGCATGTTCCTCTTACACACAAAGTCAATTTAACTTCTACAGTTATTTGAAGGAGCCCAAATTGTCCATAATTGACTACTTCTGAATGCCACTTAGGCTAAAATCTAAGGAAAGGAGTGTGCTACCTGAGTGAGTGTTCATTCCAAGTGCCATTTCTACACCACTTGAAATGCTAAATGGCCAGCACCAAAGGGAGGAAAATAACTCCTGGGGATCTTCTCTGAGCACCTAAACTTCTCACCTTTCACTGATATAGACTGGCTTTGACATGTAATTATTAGCTTGCAGGTTACTAAGGAATTAAAACAGGTAAGAGTATGTAGTCACCAGAAGGTAATCTGTGGTGTGTAATATCTGATTTTTAAATTTCTTCTGAAGAATGATGCAAAGGATATAGACTGGAGGAGTTCTGAAGCAACTTCAAAGCCTGAAGAAACCAGTATTTTAGTTGATAGGCAACTGCTTAAGTCTCTGCTTTCACCCAGATGAAAACTACATGATTGAAAGGAATCTTTTATTAAGATTCTGCAAAACTTTTGACAAGCCACTGGTCAGAAAAGGTAAATCAGCTTCTTAGGATTCTATGTTAAGAATGATTCTGAGGCCATACTCTTGATCCAACGGAAAGAGTAAGGTGATTGATTAGTGATGTCTGTCATGACAGTAATAAGGAATGGTGACACACCCAGAGTGCTAGGCACTGAGAATGTAGCAGTGAATAAGACAGATTCAGCTGAGGAACTCACAAAGCTTACAGGGTGGGAATGACTATGAAGGTCGCTTCTTATTTTATTATTTGAAAATATTATGGTCCTTGTTCTGCCCATCAGTCCCAATATTAATGGATTATTGTAAAAGAGCCACAATGTCAATTAAGACCACTCAGTTTGGTTCTCTAGCAGGAAAACTCAACAACAGGAATGGTATTTATCACAGCATGTAAGATGTATCTTTCAGTGTATTTTCTTTCTCTTCAAGAGCATACTGGCCAAGAACTTCATTTTGATGAAGATGCTCCTTACCACACTGGTGTATTTCTCTATAGAGGATGGCATTCTTGGCCAGGGTCAACTCTTGTTTGTGGGGAATGGAAAACAATGGACAAGAAATTAAGCGTGCGGGTGGAATAGTAGCTTATCGTCTTCTCTGGGGCCTTAAGAGAAGGCAATTCCTGAGACAGAGCAATCAGAGCAGGAGAAAGGGCATTCACCCTCTTGCTAACTGAGCAGCAGCTGTTTCCAAATGCCCTGCATACTGGTTATGCAAGTTGCTCTCACTTACATGTAAAGCCCCTCTCCATGTAGCTCAGCTAATGCCACCAACAGCTTGTCAGTCTAATGGGGACAGGCTCTGTCTGTCTGTGAGGGCCTTGAAACTGCAACTCTGCATTGCTGGCATCAGGGTCCAGAGTTTGCTGCAAAGGGCCCTCCCCTGCCCACAGATGATGCAATGGATTTGTGTCTTTTTCACCATGGTGACAGCAGTTGACATGGAAACAGTTGTTACTTCCACACATAAATATTGTCCCTCACTCGGGCTTGCCAAATGTCAAAAATGTTTGTCTGCTCAGCATCTATTTCTTCTATCTCTAGGAATGGCGTCAAGATTATCTTTGGGGAAATCATCCTTTCAGCACACCCAGACCTGTTGTTTGGGATAATATCTGTCCAAGCTCAGCATGTGATCAATAGTTGGTCCAACAAGGAACTGGTTTTATTATAGACTCTGTGGCCCATTATGAGTCCATGACTGTCAGGCCCAGATTCTGCTAAAATTATTGGGAAAGTGCCTGTTGTTGTCAAGCTGATGGAATAGAAGCCTGAAGCTGTTTTTAGCCATCAGGTGTATAGAACATGCTTAAAAATAGAGATAATTAAGAGGAAAAACAGAATTGAGGGACTGAAAGAGACACATATCAGCTAATAAAAATTGAGCCTCTGGATACAGCCTTATCCGAACCTAACTACACCTTTGGCCTTTTCAAGTATATGAACTAATTTTTGCTTAAGGAAGTCTGAGTTAGGTTTTTACCTCTTACACCCCCAAAAGTCCTGCTGAATATACAAGTTTTCCTTATTTAAAAAAAATAATATTTTTATTGATTTCAAAGAGGAAGGGATAGGGAGAGAGATAGAAACATTAATGGTGAGAATCATTGATCGGCCACCTTCTGCATGCCCCCCACTGGGAACTGAGCCTGTAACCCAGTGCCTTGACTGCATGTGCCCTGACTGGGAATCAAACCAGGACCTCCTGATTCATAGGTTGAGGCTCAACCACTGAGCCACACCGACCAGATACAAGTTTTCTTATTTCAAAGAGCTTCTAATAGGAATTGGGCAGAACTAGAGATGTACCTCTGAAAGTTTCAGCATTTGAGCAACCCATATCTATAATAATAAAAGTGTAATATGTTAATTAGACCAGATGTCCTTCCGGATGTCCTTCTGGATGTCCTTCTGGATGAAGCTGGGGCTGCAAGGGCCGAGGCAAGCCTCCGCTGCTTCGGGGGCCGAGGCCCTTGCACAAATTTCATGCATTGGGCCTCTAGCCTTTCTATAAGCAATATAAGGAATATAAGCCTAAAGTGTTAAGCCCGATATCAGCTCATCAGCACACAACTAGATAACAACCGCTAATGCCAACCACTTTCATGGTGGAAAAGGAAGAAGCCAGCCAGGGCCCCTGTCCTCACGCAGTTTACGGTCTAGCCAGGAAGGCAGACCTAATACAAGGTGAAACTCAGAGCCGAAGCTCTCACCTTCAGGACCACAGTGCATGAGCGAGGCACCATATATTATGAAGCATGCCACAAAGAATTTGTGACTCATGAAGCTAAAGTGCCAAGGTTGGCCGGTGATTTACAAAAGTAAACATGAGTTAGAGTAGATTCAAGGTTATTGAAATAATACCGTCACATTCATTCACTCAGTTCTCTAGAATATCTTTTGAGTGGGAGAGAAAGGGTTGGCATAATAGTTAACACCCACAGACCAGTGTGTTGTTCCCAAGAATGCCGTTCACCGTATGTCCCCAAGCAATGATCATAATATCCATGTCCAGGGGGAAAACCAGCAGAACTGTCAACATTTACTGTGTACCAATTAGGCACCAGGTAGTCCGTGGAGCGCATTGTAAGGGTTGTTTCGTTTACTGTAAGGAGAAACTTGAGTGGTTATTCTTCTTATCTGACAGATTAAAGAACAACTCAGTGCTAAAGAGTGCGAGTCTGTCCAGCACAACTGGGTTCAGCAAAGGGAGTGATCTGCATAGGCTGGAGTTGTTGGAAAGTGTCCCCAGGCGGGCTGAGCTTTACACAGGGCCATGAAGGATAAGAGAACATGCACAAGCAGGGGAGAGGGAGGGTATGCAGGCTCTGGAATAAATGAGACAGACACAGACATCGGGTGCCAACCTCACCTTCCGGGCACCATAAGGGCCAGTACCAGGACATTGCAATATAAGTGCACCTGCCCAACACCCATTTGGCTATTCCATGCATTCTGTCCTATCTCCGATCTTTGTCCATGCTGTTCTCTTTACCCTTGCCTCCTCAAAGCTCTGCACTCTGAGCTTCTTTCTAAGAGAAGCTGCTTTTCCTGGGACAACCAAAGCAAACTATTCCCTTGGCTGCTGGGGGCTTCAATTTCCCTCAGGCTGCCAGGTCCCAGGACTGCCCACAGCCAGGGGAAGACTTGTCTCCATCCTTTCCCTCTGCCCACTCCTAATTCTAGGCCAGACCCTCCTCAGGCCAAAGTGTAGCTCTCCCACACTCCACTCAGTTTTCTTCATTCAGCCAGATAGCTTGTCTGGTTAGCCAGGAGCTGGCATCCTGATCAAACAAACAAGCAAACCCCTAGTCTTATCATTTCCTTGCCAAAATCTTCATAGTGAATAATGAGCATTTATTAACTGCTTTGTGTGCCCCCGGGCACTGCCCTGAGCAATTGCTTTACTGAGTCTTCATGAGAAGGCTGTGAAACAGAACTGGTTCCATCATATTTTAGAGGCCAGGAGACTGGCTCCGGGAAGTTAAGTAATGTAGGTGACACCCCAAGCTGGGGCAGCAGCATGACAGCAGCCAGACAGGTGTCCCTAAGCACCTTTAAGGCATCAACTATGGCCATCAGGATAAAGCCTCATGCCCCAGCCTGGCAGTCCAGGCCCTCCAGCCCCAAGACCTGGCTTAGTTCTCTAATATCAACCCCCCACAGGACTTCACTATGCAATCCGAGCATGGGACCAGATGACTTGCAGTCTCTCAGGGTTCTCTGCCTTTCTCTGTGCTTTGGCTTACACTGAGCTCTCTACCTGGAATGCCATCCCTCACCACCTCCACTTGTTGATTCACACTTTAAAATCTGCCTCTTTCTCAAGGTTTTTCAATATAACCTCCCACTTTATTACCATTGAAATTCATCTCTGCCTTCTCCCACGTATGTCCTTCATCTTTCTTTCATAATGCATCTCCCAGTCTGCCTTGCTTTCTGCTATTTGTGTGCAGTTACTCTATCATGAATCCTCGACAGGCAGGAACTGGGTTTGGCTCTTACGCAGGTTCCACACAGGTGTTTGGATCAGGGCCCTGTGTGTGGGAGCTGCTCAAGAAATGTTAGCAGAGTGAAATGGAAAGCCAAGTTTTACCACTCTCCAAGTACCTTGCCCCTGCGGCCCACCCAAGTACCCGAAATTGCAACCATTAGAATCACTCCCTTGATTTAAAACTGTCCCCAGAAGGTCTCTGCTGAAATGTAAGTAAAATGGCCAGGAAGGGTAATGAATTGACTCATTAATACCTCGGGTTATGAGTTACTCAACCATTGGCGTCAAATCACAACCTGTCTGGAAAGAAGGGAATTATTTTCTAAGGTGAGTGATGCCTCATTTCTTGGTGATGGACAAGTAAGAGGAACCTTCAAACCTGCCCCCTTCCCTAGCTAAATGATTCCCAAGTATCTGTAGGCCTCTAGCCCATTCGCTATTATAATTACAGAAGGACAGCATGACCTTTCTGGTTCTGGAGGTGATACAGGTGGAACGGGGCTGGGGGACACAACACTGCCCAGGTTCTGACCATACACCTGCTGCATCTCACTCTCCTTGCTCAAAAACCCTGCATTGGGAGAGAGGGATTAGAAAGAACCTATAGTGAGTTAAATAGTGCCCTCCCCCCCACCCCCAAATTCATGTCCAACTGGAATCTTAGAATGTGACCTTATTGGAAACAGGGTCTTAGCTGATGTAATGAAGATGAGGTCATTCTGGATTAGAGTGGGCTTTAGATCCAATAACGGGTATTCTCAGAAAAAGAAGAGGGGACATACAGGTAGAACAGTGTGTGTCTGAAACTAGCTTAGGTTCAGAAGCTAGAACCAGAGGCATGGGACAGATTCTTCCTCAGAGCTTCCAGAGAAACCAGTTCTGCCAGCACCTTGATTTTGGACATCTAGCCTTCAAAACCATGAGAGAATACATTACTGCTGTTTTAAGCCACCACATTTGTTGTGGCAGCCCTAGGAAACATACAGGAACCAACGTGCACAGATGTCCTAATGTGTACCAGGCACTTTACTCCTGCTAACACATAACCCTCAAGAAGGGAGTTATTATACCCTTTGTATGGACAGGAAAGACTGAGACCCAGAGAGGTTAAGAACTTGTCCAACATCACAAAGCTGGGAAAATGGTAAAGCTGGGTTTTGGTCTATGAAGCTGTATCAGGCTGTAGCTGATCTTCTTCCAACACTGAAACCCTTCTAATTTTCTTTCCCTGGAGACTTAGTAAGTACACACACACACACTCGTGATAATCATTTTGCAGAAGGTGAAACTGAGGCACAGAGGGGGTCAGTGACTCCCCCAGAATACTGAGCCTTTATCAAATCACATGATGTGATTCATTCCCTCGCACACCTGACATTCATAAACCCAATTCCGAAGATTATTCTTTATCATCTTCCCCATATCACCATCATCACTGTTATTTACTGAGCATTGCTCAGTGCCAGTTCTGGGCCAGATGGTGTGCAAACAGTCTCATCTTTAACTTTTATTATATTCTTAAGGGCTAGTTACTATAGCATCCCAGCTTTAACATACTGGGAACGGAGGCACAGAGAAATGAAGTAATGTTTTTGGTGTCACACAGCTGGTAAGTGACAGGTCAAGTCTCTCTGATTCCAAAGCCCTGTCCTCATAGCGATTAAGTAGATGGCCTCCTTAGCAGGAGCCCCAGCACTGTGAACAAAGCCCTGACCTCCCAGACTCTTCCAGGTTCCCTTCTCCAGGCACGAAGATGGGACCTCTATCTCTAGCAACTTTGGATTGTCTGTGCTTTCTCAGCTCATGTTGGGTTGATTTGTTCACCATCTGCTAGAGAGTAAAAGGTTCTTCCCAGGACTTCTCTTCACCTTCTTTCATCCAAAGCTGAGGTTCATTCATTTGTATGTCAGATAGAGGTGGACTTACAGATAGATGAGGACTGTGGACACAACAGGGATATAGCAGTGAAAATACAAATGTTTCTCTTCCCAAGAGACTTCGTCTAGTGTTTCCTTCCTGTTAGCTCCCAAAAGTCCTATCTTATTTATTTCCCCAGGAAACTGCCAACTTCATGCCATAGTGAAAGTTTTCTTACTTAGTCCCAAGATGCATTTTTCTCCTGAGCTAAGGATACTTTAAGCTAAGATTCTCCAATCATATTGCATAAAAAAATACTTTTTATTGATTTCAGAGTGGAAGGGAGGAGAGAAAGAGAGATAGAAACATCAATGATGCGAGGGAAACACTGATTGGCTGCTTCCTGCATGCCCCACACTGGGGATCAAGCCCACAACCTGGGCATGTGTCCTGACTGGGAATTGAACCATGACATCCTGATTCATAGGTCGCTGCTCAATCACTGAGCCATGCCGGCTGGGCTTATATTGCATTATAACAAAGATTCAGTTTCCCAAAATAATGATAATATGGGAGAGTTTCCAGAATCAGAGAAGGGAGTGGGGGAAGGTGGGAGGGCTTTCTACTTCTGAATTGTACAGGTGAATCTCACCCTGCTTATGAGAAACCTTGGCTTTGCCTGGAGTGACCCTATAAACTCTTTGATCTGTCTGCATGTCTAAGAAGATCCTTTGACTATGACAGTGAGAAAAGTAAGGAAACCAGAGAACATCCTGAAAAGCCTTCCCAGTTTACTGATGGGGAAAATGGGAAGACACTTTCCAAGGTGACAAGCACTATCTGGCCTGAACCACAGTATCTTCCTATATGCTACCATATCACTGGTCTTTCTGGATGTCCTTTAAATGCCCCAAAGTGAGAGAGAAGGGAGGGATAGCAGATTCATTCAGGGCCTCTCCTGGAACTTGCCATTTATAATCATGTCCAGGACTTATCATGGACTTGGCTCTGGAACCATGAAGAAGGGAAGACTGGGAAGGGGCCTTGATGCAGAGCAGGCAAAGGTAGCAAAGATGGAATTGAGTGGAGCAGGGTTTGAGGGTTTATCATCCGCTCGCCAGGCGGACAACGCATTCAGCAGAGGGCCTCAGCCATTCTGCAAAGCAGGGGGTTCCTCAGGGCAGGCTCTCCCCACTGACCTGTACATTCTCTGGAAATAACAACTCGGCTTAAGAACAAGGTCAATTAGTACACCTAGTCTAGGGCCATGTGGTAAAAGGAGAGGACCCTCTTCATCTATCTCTCATGGCCCCACTTTGGACTAAGTAATGTAGATTCTAGAACCTTCCATATGCGTCCCTATATACAGGGTGTGATAATGGATATGCAATCAATATTTACTGAATGAATGGGTCTCCTGTGAGGGTAATATATTAACATATTATCTGCTGGTAATGGCTTTGTGCAAATTAGTTTAAAATTAAAATGGACACTTCTGTGGTGCTTTGAATCTTATTAATATAGTACATTCAGAATCCCATTTAGTTTTCACAGTAATCTTGAAAAGGGTTTATTTGTGACCTCGAGTAAATTATTGAACCTTTCTATGCCTTGGTTTCCCTATTTATAAAATGGAGATAATAGTACCTACCACAGAGAGTCGTTAGAATTATTAATAGGATAATAATATGTGTAAAGCATTCAAGAGCCTTTCCATAGGAACTGTGACCTCTACCTGTCCTGTTTTTCTATTCTTGGAGGACGGACTATAAGTGGTGCCTTGGGATGTGGGGCCAGAGCTGGGGCTGATGTCAACTCCTTCTCATGGTTGCCATCTTGGGTCCTGACCTAGCTGGCCGTCTCCCACAAAGACAAATTGCAGGCTGGTGATCCCTCTGGCCTCACAGCCTGAGGCCAGAATTTTGCTTTGGAAGGCACTGGATATTCTTTTCCTTCTATTGTTTACTTGTTCTTGGATCATGTGGAAAGACCTCTGGAACCTTCAGACACTGTTGTTATGGGACTAGAGAGCATGAGGGAAAAGATGGGAGGACGTGCAAGAAAAGCATGGGGATTGCTGGGAGCCCCTGCTCCTGCTTTGGCATTTATTCTCCAAAATTTTCTAAGCTAGATCTTGGCAAGTGCTCAGGGGCTGTGGCCAAGCTGCGTTCTCTCACTCCACTCTGTCTGTCCCCTTTCACCCCACAACCACCATCCTGAGCCTGGTGGATGAGTCTCAACTCTTCCTGGTCTCACCCTTCATTTAATCTCCACTGAATCTGCAGGGAAACACAACTCTGTAAACATCAGAGACAAAGAGAAGGAGAAGAGACACAGAGGAGAGAGAGAGAGAATAAGAGAGATGGAGAGAGTGAGTAGGAGAGAGAGAGAAAGTGGATATTTTAAAAAAGGAGTAAATGCTGGGCATGATGGGCTTGGTGAGGGAGAGTAAAACTCAGGGAGATGAGCACTCAGGAAGTGGAGTGGTTCAGCCTTTGATAGGGACTCTGGGCCAGGGACATTTAATAGTAGCAGTTGTAAGTGGTCAGCCTATATGCTGAAACCAACCAAATACTAATTTTGAGGTCCATACAAGGTTTTAAAATTTGGAAAAATTCCCATAAAACCCAAGATATCCAGTTTTAAAAATGCGGTCATACTGAATTCACATTTCTTCATGATAACAATGGGTTGGAGCTAGGTAGCAGCTATCTCCTCTAGATGGGGCACATGCCATCTCCAGTTTGCCACAGTCCTCATCACTCTCTATTGCCTGGCTCTCAGCTGGTTCACTTACTTAAATGGTCTGCCTAGTTTTTTTAGGTATCTGATTTAGGTAGCCTGAGTTTCTATGTATCAGTTTTTAGCACCAGTTGGTGAAATCACCTTCTTCTTTATCCAGCTACTCCCTAAATACAGATCTGTGTGTAAAGGCAATATCTGAGAACTGGTTTTTAAATGAAGAGTAGAGAAGTGTGGAGAGAGGAGTAGGGATGAAAAAGGAGAAATAGTTTGAAAATGGGAAAAGCAAAAATCCAGGGCCAGGGAAAAGGGAGGTTAGATAGGTGGAGAGAGAGGAGGAGGAGTCAGAATTCTTTTTTTCCATCTGTCCCCACTGGCTTCCTGATTTCCTTAAACAAGGCGTGTTGTCTTTGTGGGTCAGTAACTCTCCTCGTTAGTATAAGGTTACACAACATGTTCATCACCAAATAATGAGCTTTCCATGAGGCTCCTCTGAGAGTAAATTAGAGGGAGATTGTTAAATAAATTAATCAACGACAATACACCATCTAAATTGGATTTCCTGGATGATTAATTTAATATTTATTAAGCCTAGAATTTGCGCTACAGTATAAATGACACCATTACTATCTTCTTCCAGCTTGAATTAATTTCACAAAACAAGGCATTTGGTTCACGAGCACTTCTAGGTTAAAGCTTTCATCAAGGGCGGCGGGGTAGTGTCAGTGGAGTAAGAAGAGAAAGAGAGAAAGGTGAGGTTTATTGTTGATTATTTCATTAAAACTTCAGTCAATCTGAACCACCCTTTAAACAGTTCTCGTCTCCCTGATGACCAGATGTTTGCCAATATTGCAGCTGATTTGCTGTAAAAATGCTGAAACTGTATGCTATTTCTAAGACAAAGAGCTCTCATGCTAAAGAGGTGTTAAGGACTTTCTGTTTATTTGTTCAGGTCTATCAGGTTCAGCTCTGTGACCAACTTTTGTGAACCCAGTCTCCAAAATGCTCTAGAAACTGCACATTTCATTCATTCCATGAGTAATTCCCTAGCACCTACTATGTACCAGGCACTGTTCCAGGTGCTGGGACAAAACAAGAGAGGCCTCTCTTCTTGTGAAGCGCCCATCCTAGAGGGTGGAGACAGGCATTAGATAAGGCCACACAGATCGGAGGTAATTTGCAGTGGAGGCTGGGAATGAAGTCATCTAGGGGACCCTGAGTAAGGTAGAGAGAGTGAGGACGAGGGGGTGCTTAGGACGGTGCTCACTGAGGAGTGACCGTGCCCTGGCTCCTGAGGGTTGGGAAGGAAACTTCTCTGCGAAGATCTGGGGAAGGGTGGCCTGACAAAGGGAACAGCAAGTGCAGGGGCTTGCTCTGTGCCAGATACAGACGGAATGGCAGCATTGGAGCTGGGAGACTTGGGCTTGCTGGAACTAGGGAGAAGACCAATTACAGAATGTTTTAAGAGACCTGCAGTTTTGTCACTTGGAAGCACCAGCTCTAACGGGTGGCAGGCTAATAAATAACTACTGTGGCAACCCTTAGGGAACCTAACTCTGACGAACAGATAAGTACTTATAAAAGGATGATCTGTAAATAAACACTCCTAAAAACGCCTAATTTGACATTTTAAAAACAATTTGTCCTCTTAAGCAGTTTAAGCACACTGTGTCGCAAGTATTGTTAAGACCTTCCACTTGTGTTCTAAATCTTGGGTCCCTTCTTTCCCTCTTCCCCTCAAATAATTTCTAAACAGCTCTTCAGAGATTGGAGTTGGTTTATAGATTAAAAAAAAATGTTTTATTGATTTTTTACAGAGAAGAAGGGAGAGAGATAGAGAGTTAAAAACATCAATGAGAGAGAAACATCAATCAGCTGCCTCCTGCACACTCCCACTGGGGATGTGCCTGCAACCAAGGTACATGCCCTTGACCGGAATTGAACCTGGGACCCTTCAGTCTGTGAGCCTGATGCTCTAGTCACTGAGCAAACTGGCTAGGGCTGGATACATTATTAACCTCAATTGACAAGTGAGGAAAACGAGATTTAGAGAAATTATAGAATTTGGTCAAGGTTATATGGAGGAAAGTGGTGGGGTCAAGACTAAAAACCTAGGTTCTCTGAACTATTTACTTTGCTCTGCTATTAAGTGGCTTGTGACCTTGGGGGAGGTGCTTACCCTCTCTGGGGCTTAATTTCCAATTGGTAAATATGGCCCTCACAGTACCTGCATGTCTAACCAGCACATATCTATTCCACAAATGTCACCTTTGTGTCATGACATGTGCCGGGGACAGCAGATACCAGGGAACCAAGATGCAAGAACTGGCTTCATGAAGATTACTATCATGGGAAACAAAGATATTGTTCAAATGATCCCACCAATAGGTGTAAAATTATAATGGAAGTAGGTGTGCAGAGCCTTTACACAGGTCAGCCTGGCCCAGCCCGAGAGTCCACCTGAGCCAGTGATTTTGAACTGAGAGCTGAGTGTTGAGAGATGTTAGCTAGCTAAAAGGGTAAGGGGAGGCATCGGTGACACAATGGGGGATGTTCCAGGAGTAAGAAGAGCCTGGGCAAAGGCTCTGGGGAGAGAGGAAACTTAGCCCGGAAATACGGCCAGTGTGTCCAGTACACAAGGGGTTGTGAAGGGAGAGGAAGCTGGAAAATTAGAGGTCAACCATGCAGGGCCTCGAAGGCCAGGTCAGTCCTAAGGGCTCTAACATTTTCCAGATTTTATGACTTCTTTGTGTTGACTCCTACCTTTCTCCTTCTGTTCCATGAAACTATTTCCCTAAACTATTTCCCTGCCCAAGGGGATACCATGCCTTACATTGCTTCTGGACAATTTTCATTGTCACCGGCCAGCACAACTGGAGCTTCGACCTGGCATTTGGGGCCAGTAGACAACACATTCCTTTCAGAGATAAGACAGACCCTGACATTTGTTCCTCGGTAAAAGAGCCAGACCTGCCAGAAGGGTCCAGTGGCCGAGGCCTCAAGTGTTGGAAAGGAAATTAGTTTCAGCAAAAACACAGGGCTGAATGTCAGGCCCTTCCACTCCCTGCCTTGTATGCTAATCTAGCTGGTGACAGTGGACTCCACGAGACAAAAGGTCACATAGGCACTCTCTATTGAATGCCACTGTCCCTGCCCCAACTCCCCCCCAAACACACACTGTTTTTGTTTAAATTTCTGATGGTGTGATGAAGGTTTCAGGCTGCTGGGCTCCTGCCTTCATCAGATTCATTCCAGTGTTAGGGAGGGCTGTTTTCTGGTGTCTCTGAGGAAATAAAGATGAGAAATACAAGGAAGTCTCATACTTGATTAGCATGGATGGGCAGACAGATCCCAGTAGTAATTAATCCCAGGATGTTTACAAATTTTTTTTCCTCTGTCAACTGAGAGTCAGGGTTTGCAGCTGTTGTCATAAAGGAGTGGAATGGAATGGAAGCTATCCTCCTCATGGAATGGAAAGAGTGATGGAAATATATTGATTAACCATGTCACAGTGCTTAGCAAATAGCAAGGTCCTAAAGGTCAAGGCCCCAGGACCCTAAGGAAAAGCAAGTTACAGGCATGCAGGACTCTCAAAAGACAGCTTAGAAAGTCCTGTGGCGTATGCCTAAGATAGCCAATTTTTTTTTGGATAGAGAAAAGGGGATATATAGGAAGTTAAGCCCTCCTGCCCCCAAACAATGCAAAACAGTTACCAATGCATATGGGAATTGGGCTGCTGAGAACTTTCATGAGTAATAAAGTCTGGCAGAAAATCCTTTTGATCCAATCCTGGGGTTGTTCAACATATTTCCAGGGCATCTAAGTTCTCTTTCTTGCCTAGTAAGGACTGGAGAATGGCTAAAGGTCCATCATTCCAGAACAGTCATTATGGGATGATGTGGGTTGTTGTTAGATGTTGGGAACATTATAATAAGCTCTGACCCAAGGATAGGGGATTCAAGTTTGGGTCCTGACTCCAGACAGCATGGATCACGTAACCTTAGGTAAGTCATTTCACCTCTCTGAACCCCAGTTTAATCATCTGCAAGATCAAGGGATTGTGGCTCTGTATAGCTTGAAATTTCTAAGTGGTTGAATTTAAAAGTCTGCACTTACAGCAATTTTAGGCTATTGGGCTGCATATGTAATCAAACTAGGATAGACACCCTCATGCCTTTTATACATATTTTATATGTGAGAGATATCTTTGTGGAGTGATGGTGGTAGGAGGAGATTATTCTTAAAGACATTTGGAAAACATCCTATCTAATAAAAGAATAATATGCAAATTGACCATCACTCCAACACATAAGAGGGCTGCCCCCGTGTGGTCAAAGATGGCTGCCCCCATGTGGACACAAGATGGTCTCCACAAGATGGCCAGCAGGGGAGGGCAGTTGGGAGGGACCAGGCCTGCAAGGGAGGGCAGTTGGGGGCGATCAAGCCTGCAGGGGAGGGCAGTTAGGGGCAACCAGGCTGGCAGAGGAGGGAAGTTGTGGGTGACCGGGCCTGCAGGAAAGGGCAGTTGGGGGGGACCCAGGCCTGCAGGAGAGAGAAGTTGGGGGGGGACCAGGCCTGCAGGGGAGGGCAGTTAGGGGTGACCAGGCCTGCAGGGGAGGGCAATTAGGGCAAACAGGCTGGCAGGGGAGCAGTTAGACATCAATCAGGTTGGCAGAGGAGTGGTTAGGGGGTGATCAGGCTGCCAGACAGAAGCAGTTAGGGGCAATCAGGAAGGCAGGCAGGCAAGCAGTTGGAAGCCAGCAGTCCTGGATTGTGAAAGGGATGTCGGACTGCCCATTTAGGCCCGATCCCAGTAGGCAGTCAGAAATCCCTCGAGGGGTCCCAGATTGGAGAGGGTGCAGGCTGGGCTGAGGGACACCAACCCCCCACCCTGTGCACAAATTTCGTGCACCGGGCCTCTAGTTAAAAATAAACAACTAAGAATTATTTGTAGCTTGTACACTGACAATACAGGTATTTCTTTCTTGTGTGTGTATGTGTGTTGTGTTAATCCTAGCCTGAGGATATTTTTCCATTGATTTTTTTAGAGAGAGTGGAAGGGAGGGAGGGAGAGAGAGAGAGAGAGAAGAGAGAGAGAAATATCAATGTGAAAGAGACACATCACTTGGTTACCTCCCATACACACCTGGACTGGGGCCAGGGATTGAACTTGCTATGCAGATATGTACCCTTGACTGGGAATTGAACCCATTACCCTTCAGTGTGCTGGCCAATGCGCTAACCATTAAGCAAGCACACCAGCCAGAGCTACAGAGGTATTTATAAGAGTTCTACACTGCTTAAAACAGTTTGTTCTCTTGGACACTTTAATAATACTCTTCAAAGGCTTTTTTTCCCCCTTTGCATATATTCTCACTTTGCTTTCAGACACTTTATTCTTAAAACATAGAAAGGTCAGGCTCAGACAATAGATTAAGATTTGTACTGTCTGAATTAAGGAAAGCTTCTTATGCCTTCTGGAGCTCTAAGCGTCCCATCTTGAATCTTCTGAATTCTGGGAAGCTCCAAATGCATTTGCTGAGGCAAGAAGGAAAAAAAATTCTTGGAGGGCATCCAAAAGAGAATTGGACTGCATTTCCAATGGTCTTCTGGCCAACACCAGGGCTTTTTGACCTGACAGTGGTCCTGCCCATCACACTCTGCTCATGAGAAAATGGCCAAGAAACACCCACAAGTTTGAAGCAAACAAACGCTGCTTCATTGGAGATGCGATATTATACCTTCGATCACTGGGCAAAGCTAACATTGCCAAACATAAAGTCAAGAACGGGAAACACAAGGCTTGTTTAAAGATGCAAAGTGGGAGAGAACATCATTTTCTCTCTCTTGGGACCCAACCTCCACTGTGAACCAAAAACTAGAGTTCACCACACTAATATACTAAACCTGTTGAACCAGATCAAAACCTCTGTATCTAAATATGCTGCAAGCTGAACCTGAACAGGACCAAAATTTCTCTTGGTTCAAATCCATGTTCTTTTTTTCTGCTCACAGAATTACCTAAGTGGTTTGGTGGCCAGCATTTCTCACTTGAAGAGTCTTTAGAAACAGGCGCGCGCGCGCGTGTGTGTGTGCGTGTGTGTGTGTGTGTAGTGGTCAATATTAGACTTTTATTATTCTTTTTACATGAAATATTTATTTCTAAAGCTGTAGTTTAGGTCTCTGATATTTTTGTTATTTGGTAAAATACAATTTTGTGGCTTTGTGGTTTTTTTTTCCTTTCTTTGCTTTTTTTTTTTTTTATGAACAAAAACCAACACAGCTGTAAGAACTTTCACATATAATAACCCGAGATAGTTCCTGTTTGCCCTGTTCCCAGATAAAAGAAAAACAAAACGAGTGTGGGGCGGTTTACAGATTTTTGAAACAGGATACATTTTTCCCATGTTCAGATCTGAAAATACTCGGCTGTAATTTAATCTACCTTTATTAGATTACCCAGTTATGTCCACAACATTGTGGAAACCATCCTAAATTAGTAAGGTCAGGGAAGAAGGGAGCTGGATGTGAGAATTCCCGCTGCTCTTGCCTGTCATTTCTTCTGAATGGAGAGACAAGTTATTGGCAAAGCAGTAGAGTCACCAGGGACAGGGGAGCTCAGCACCCCTCGTATGTCCCAGTGGGAAGTCTACCTTCTACTTCTTCCTTAATGACTTCAGAGTAACCCCAGTCCTCAAAAGTAAGCTGGAAAGCTATTGAGTAGGCCAGAAATAGCCAGGCCATCCAAAAGTTATTTACTGGTCCAAAAATGCTTTAAGTATGTAGAACTCTACATAGAGTGTCAGATAAAATACAGGACACTCAATTAAATGTGTACTTCAAATACTAAAACAGAAAGCTTTTTAAAGTGTTAGTACCAGGTATGTCTCCAATAGTGCATAGGATAAACTTATACTAAAAATTTTATTTGTTGTTTATCTGAAATACAAATATAGTTGTGTGTCCTATGTTTTTATTTGCTTAATTTAGCAACAGACTTTAAATCACCCAAAAAGCCACAACAGCAGCTATAAATAGCAAAAATAAAACGAAACAGCCCATGTAACAGGTATGAATCTTAGGCTGTAAATATGAATCTTGCAAGCTGTCTTCATTTTTGAGAGCAACTGATTCTGCCTCTGAGTGCCCAAGCCAGCAGCAAATTCAGCCTCAGTTATTAAGAGGCCCCGAGCTCGCCCAGGGTCCCATCTCAACCTAGGACTTTAGATGGTGTCCAAAAAGTAGGGGTCGAGCTCCAAACTCCCAAGCTGTCATGGTGGCCAGTGATGTCCTCCTGCCTTGGGGCTCAGTGGTCACTTTAGATAGAGGGGCTCTATTTTTAGCTCCCTATGGGGCTAGAAGAATTTTTTTTTTAAGTCAAAGTAGTTCTGCACTTAGGAGCTACTAAGAGTTGCCAAACATTTAGGATTTAAAGAAGGCAGGATTTGGCTGATAATTTCTCCATCCTAACACTGACTTTTAAAAAAAATTTTGTGAACTCTCTTCCAATCTTCACTGGTTAACTCTGAAGGCATTCTCTTACTTCTGGTGGGCCTCAGTAATTTTTAGGCTTTTATTTATGAAAAACAGGAAGAGTTTCTGTCTTCAGGTATTTCTATTTCCCCCCTACCACTCACCTACAAAATAATCCTTTCTGGAGTAATTCCTTATGGGTGTGAACTGGTCATATGACTTGCTTTGTCCAACGGGATGTTAATGGATCTGATCAAGCTAGGGCTTGAAATGTGCTTATGCAATTGGTTATGTCCTCTTGTGCTCTGTCATCATCATTGCCAAGTGTCCAAGGAGGAGAAAAGACATAGAGGGCAGGCAGACCTGGACCAACTCACAGTACAGAGCCAAACTAGTCAAGTCTAGTCCAGATCAGCGGAACCCCAGCCAATCTTCAGACACATGAACGAGAAATAAATGTTGATTATTGTATACTAGTACTACTGAGTTTGGGGCGTGGTTTGTTATACAAAATAACTAACTGATACATGTACAAATGAAAATTCACATTTTAATATATTAGCAAATTATCTTGACACACCTAATGTTTCAATGTGACATTAAAACATTTATTACAACCAAAAATCACAGGTGATCTCTCCCTCTCATGTCTAATATCATTCTCAAGTTATCTATTCCTTCTAATAGCTTACATTCGTTTAATGCTTTGCAGCTTACACAGTGCTCCCACATCCATTATCCTATTAGGTATTTTTAACAATTCAGTGGTGAGGTGAGGTCAGTATTACTAACTCCACTTGAGAAACAAGGATATTGATTCAGAAAGAAGTTAAGGGCTTGCCTAAGGGAACAAAGCCAGTTCTCAGTTACAGATCAGAGCTGGGACTCTAACTAGGTCTTCTTGTTCCTCCTACAGGGCTCCTCCCTTCATGCTATGGATGCCCCTAGAACAACCAGCACAGGGCTGGGCACATTGTAGTCCTGGTAAACACCTGAGGAATGACAGAGGGCTCAAATCTTTTGACCAGAGGTGTAAGGGTAAAGTCAAAGCTCCCAGGAAATGTTTCACTAGAGATTATCTGTATATAGCCTCTATTAATGCTTCCCAAAAAATGTGTTAATAGGAGTTGGGGGGTGGGGGGTAGATGGATGGAGGTGGTGAAGATTACATGTTATTTGATATGTTTTTAAAAATTCTGGTTTAGAAAATTATGTCTTTTTTTGTAGTGCTTTTAAGTAAGTCTGAAGGGCTTGATGACACTGTCTAGGTGAGGAATAGAGTATAATGCATTCCTCTAAATTATTTGACCATGGAAACTTTTCATTAGGAATAATCTTGCTAGACTGGGGTTCCATGGAATCCACTTTGGGAAACACCAGCCTTGGGCATTGAACTATTGAGTTCTGCTTTTTGGCATCTTCCTTTTGTACCATCCAGAGCTATCTGTGCAGCAGGTACCCATTGGGCCCTTTAGCTCTTACTAGTAACTCAGTTCTAATTCCAAGAAGCTTTTAACTTAATGGGATGATAACTTGGTTTATAAATTAAGGTTCCTTCACTGCAAACACAAAAAGCAACCCTGGCAAACTTCCTTAAAGATATTGGGAAAACACAGAATCGTAAGAGTTGCCAAACAATTAGGATTTCAAGAGGGAAGTTTTGGGGATCTCAGCCAAACAGTTAGGATTTCAGGAGGTAAGTTTTGGGGATCTCAGCCCTGTGAGTCCCTGGAGCTGCCATTCAAATAATCCTGCTGCACAGACGTCTCTGTCTGCACTTCTCTGCTCAGGTCCCAGGTTCCTGGAAGGGAGAACCTGATCCTTGTGATTTGGGCCAGATGTCTCTGCCCAGGATCACTTAGCCATGGGAGAGAGGACAGAAGACGCCACAGAGGAAACTGCTGTGATATGGGCAGCCACCTTGATTGTGTCTCCCACATCTGGTATGCAGGAGAGTCACATCTTTTGTGGGGGTTGCTTTGATGTTGGTGCACATAGCTTATAACTATCCTTGGAAAGTGCAGTACACTTCTCTCTAGGTGTTTCTTCTTTTTGGTCACTAAAGAAAGATGCTTCAAGATCATACTATAAAAAAATTCTAATTTTCAGCATTAAAACTCATACTGGGCCTGAAGAAACACTTTTGCAGTTAGAGTAGCGCCTGGAACCAATTAACAATGGCTCAGGGTAAGTGGAATGGTCAGTGGACTGGCCCACACCTCTGAATCCTCTCTATCTCCTTCCTCTTTTGCCAAACGCAGGCAGTTGAATTCACAGAGTACAATGTGCATGTGATGCAACTCCACTGTGCACAGACATGGATGAATACAGCAGCCCTAAACAAATCTTAGAATATCCTTGCTTGTTACTTACAAAATGGATAAGGCCATCAAGGATGGTATCCTAGAGGAAGAGGAGAGCTTTGGAGGTGCCTTTTTGGTATTGATTTAAAAAAATTCAAAACTACTTTTTAAACAGTTCAAACAGGTTTTCTTCTGCCTGCTGAAATTTCAAGTTCATAAGCAAATTAGGCATTAAATGAAATAAACCTCCAACGGCACCACCTCCTACTACTATGTTACACTCTGGGGCTTCATTTGAATATATTTTGCTTTTATTGCTTTGTTCTCTTCCTCACTGTGATTTACAAAGTAGTGTGGGAAAATGGTTAATACAAAATAAAAGTTAAAATTAAAACCACTTTTTCCACTATGGTGCTGTCTCTTTCCCACCCCCTTATCCCTGGGGGCCTATTCAACTTAGTTTAGTAGCACAAAGGCTACTGAGTCCTAGAACTGTATTCATAGCCTACCTAAAATGGATTGATTTCCTAGCTCTAGGACAAGATAAAGGATTAGTTGACTATGGTAGATAACGTGGAAGGAATTGATAAATAATGGAACAAGCTTGTTTTAAGATGCCTTAGAACTCTGTAAATTTATTAAACTATTCAGGTTTGTTCAAGTAACTTTTTGTTTGGAGGTGAACTGCTTATGGGCTCAAATAGTTCCCAAGGAAAGAAACCTACTGTTCACAGCCCTGTTAAATTGGCAGGGACAACTTCTCTTGTTTCTCTCCTCTTTGTCCATCTGAGAGATGACACCTAAATTGCTTCACCTTGAGGAGATGGACCTTGTCAAGAGTCCCTGAGGGATGTCCCTCACCCCAATCAGGGACCCAGCCTAGGCTCTTACAATCACCTGAATCTTTGTTGAGCACTTACTACCAGTATGTGCCTGGGTCAGTGTTGGCCACTTTTGCCCCCATTTTTGGGTTTAACCCAAACATTTTATAGAAAATGTTAACATTTTATTTTACACAGGAAGATATTGAGCTCATAATGATTAAGAATCTTTCCTTGGTCAGACAGTTCTACTGCCAATAATAATAATCATCATAATCCAATGGATAGCAAAGAAGGTTCACTCAGAATATGGGGTAAATGTGGAAGACTGAACTGGTACCCACAAGATACATACATTAGATACAGTAACAACAGCATGTCTGAGGCATGGTGCTAGGTGTCTTTAAGTACTGTGTTTACTTGAATAGTTGGTAGTAAAATGAACTCTATTTTAGAAGTGGGAAAATGGAATCCTAAGGGAAGTTAAGAAAATTGCCTGGTAACTGCTGCAGGCACAGCTTGTGTAATAAAGCAGGTACTGATGCGGAGAATGTGGAGGTAAGTCAGGATAGCTTCCAGTTGCAAGTAATCACAATGAAACTCCAAGTGGGGCAAAGAGCCTTCCACTTAAACAAGTATATAGTCTGTGACACCACACAGCCCAAGTGTTTGGGGACGTGAGTAGAAAGTTATCTCTGAGTCACAACTCTAGAAGTCAAGGAGGAGAGGCTGCCTGCTTGGCATCAGGTGAATGAGGTATACCTGCTTCTCTGCCCTGTACGCACAGGGCACTCAGCCAGGGCTTTCTAGTGCCAGCCACACTGCAGTGTTTTCATGGGAAAATCGGGCTCCAAGGAGTGTTTGAGGATGAATCAGTCGCCATTACACCTGACCTTTTCCTCCATCACTACCTTCCGGCAAACTGAATGATTCTATTTTTAAGTCAAACAGTACATTAGGTATCTCTGTGAAACACGAGCCGTGTTGAATTTTTAAAGGGATCAAAGCCTTACACTAAAGGAGTGAACTTCAGTGAGTCAGTCAGCAGAGTGGCAGGCACTGGGAAAAGGGACAGTGGGATTCGGATAACAATGTCTCTCCAAGGTGCTGGAAAATACTAAACAGACAGACAAAATGACAGGATATCCAGGATTTGTTTCCCAATAATCTTGGGCAGTGGGGTGGGAATGGCTGATGGATGCGAGTAGTTGGGAGTAGAGGTAACATTAGGTAGGCCATAGGTTGATAATTGATGCACCTCTGTAATGAGTGTGTTGGGAGTTCATTGTAGTCTTCCAGTCTATGTATGTTTGAAAATTTCTATAATAAATTAAAAAAATAAAATAGTGTTGGATGTGGTTCAGTCTTCTATTCCATAGGAAATTTCATCCCACTGCAAATATAAATGTTACCAGGGGGATGGCCTGGATTTTTTTTGCACAAAGCTATGAGTACCTCTTACAAAACAATTTCCAAGTCCTGACCCTTTAAACTCCAAAATTGATCTCAAACCTGTCTACTTCTCTCCAATACCACTACCACTACCCTTGTCCTAGACACCCCAGCTTCCTTGTTTAGACAACTGCAGTGGCCTCCCTGCTTCTAGTAGGAATGTCTATTTCCAGTCTTTTCTCTCTACAGAAGACCAGTGGTCTTTTTAAAATGCTGATCTGAAACTCTCATGAGAAAAAAGCAAGATGCAGAACAGTATATATAACTTTTGTTTAAGAAAGGGGAAACCACATACATACACACACTCACATATGTGCAGACTATTTGCTTATATTTGTAGAGGAAAACTCTGGGAAGATAAACCAAAAACTAATAAAAGTAATAGGGGAGGAATTACACAGTGGAGAACAGGGGTTGTGGCAAAACTTCTCTGAATATGTCCTCTTATAAATCTTGACTTTGGAATAAAATAACAACTGTGTAAAAGTAAAATAAAATAAGCGAGTTCTAAAAATTAAAACCAAGTTGAAATGTAAAAAACACACAATTGGTGTTCACTATGGCATATACTAAAATTGGAGTGATACCAAGATGGTAAGCATGGGCCCTGTACAAGGAGAACACTCAAATTCGTGAAGCATTTCATATCTTTCTTATAGAATTGTACACCTGAAACTTACATAATGTTATTAACCAATGTTACCCCAATAAATTTAATTTAGAAAAACTGTTCCTCAAATTGGTAACATTAAATACACCAAGAAATAATTATTTTGAGTAACTTTCATAAAAAGCATTTTGACTTTACATTCTGTGAAATATATTTTAAGAACAAAAAAACAGTTGCAAGTAAGTATTAGACGTCATTCAGTAATCTAATTGTTAGTATTAAGTTGAGCCATATGAAGTTGCCTATATTTGACCATTTTTGACCTAAAAAATGATAATTTTTATGTTGTAAATATAATAATATATTGTTATAATATAAATATAGTAATACTTTTATATCTAAATACCATAATATGTTTACATATAACATAAATATAATATCATTCATATAAATATAGTATAATTATAGCAATATTGGTTTTGTTTTGGAAATAGTGCATATTGTAGGATAAAGCAAATAAGTAATATTAATATTGTTAGGACAGAGATTTTCAGCAAAATAAAATAATACAACTATTATATTAGAAGTCAATAAAAAGCTTGATTTTTTAAAAAAAGATGAAATATAACTGATATCTAATATTGTGTAAGTTTGAAGTGTACAATGTGCTGTTTGATACATTTATGTAATACAATAATATGATTACTACAGTGCTGTTAGCTAGCATCTTTATCATCCTATCTAATAAAAGAGTAATATGCAAACTGACCATCACTCCAACACACAAGATGGCTGCCCCCATGTGGTCAAAGATGGCTGCCCCCATGTGGACACAAGATGGCCACCACAAGATGGCCAGCAGGGGAGGGCAGTTGGGAGGGACCAGGCCTGCAAGGGAGGGCAGTTGGGGGTGATCAAACCTGCAGGGGAGAGCAGTTAGAGGCGACCAGACCGGCAGAGGAGGGAAGTTGGGGGCGACTGGGCCTGCAGGGAAGGGCAGTTGGGGGAAACCAGGCCTGTAGGGGAGAACATTTAGGGGTAACCAGGCCTGCAGGGGAAGGCAGTTAGGAGTGACCAGGCCTGCAGGGGAGGGCAGTTAGGGGTGATCAGGCTGTCAGGGGAGCAGTTAGGCATCAATCAGGCTGGCAAGGGAGTGGTTAGGGGGTTATCAGGCTGGCAGGCAGAAACAGTTAGGGGCAATCAGGAAGGCAGGCAGGTGAGCAGTTGGGAGCCAGCAGTCCTGGATTGTGAGAGGAATGTCTGACTGCCCAGGATCAGGCCTAAATGGGCAGTCAGACATTCCTCGAGGGGGTCCCAGATTGGAGAGGGTGCAGGCTGGGCTGAGGGACACCCCCCCTTACCCCCCGTGCATGAATTTCATGCACTGGGCCTCTAGTGGCATATAATTATCATTTCTTGTATGGGAAATAATAAAAATGTAGTCTCTTAGCAACTTGGAAGTTTGTAATACAGTATTGTTGACTTTAATCACTATGTGGCGATCTCAACTTATTTACTTGTTGCAAGTTTGTGCCCTTAAACAACACCTCCCCAATTTCCCCACTCTCAGCCCCAGGTAATCATCATACTACTCTGTTTTTACACGTTCAGCTTTTTGGGTTCCACAGATAAGTGATATCATACAGTATTTGTCTTTCTCTGTCTGACTTATCTCACCTAGCATATGACCTCAATTGAATTGCAAATATCAGTATGAACTCATAATTCTTTTTCAAAAATACTTATTTCCTGACTGTTCACTAAAATAGCAACCCAGAGACAATGAGTAAGCCTAGAACCCAGATTGTGGCCTCTAAATACCTTCCCACTAAAAGGAAGCAGTGATCCTTTAGAAATTCCAGAAAAAGGACAAGTTGAATTAGGGATATGTTACTGTAAAAAAAGCAAAGAAAAAAATTAATAGATGAAGCAAATGTGGCAAACTCTAGATAAGTGTGGACTCTGAGTTTTATCTGTGAGACTATGTTATGTTCTTTGCTTTGTGTATATCTGAAGTTTTAAAATAAAAGTATTTTAAAAACTGAATTTGATTATGTCACTGCTTTGATGAAAACCTTTCAGCTGTATGCAATGGAATAATACTCAACCACTAAAAAGAATGAAATCTACCATTGGCAACAGCATGACTGGACCTAGAGGTTATTATGCTAAGTGAAATAAGTCAGAGAAAGACAGATACCACATGATTTCACTTATATGCGGAATCTAAAAAACAATATAAACAGAAACAGACTCATAGATATAGACAATAGACTGATGGTTGCCAGAAGGAAAGGAGGTTGGAGGACTGGGTGAAAAAGGTGGAGGGATTGAGAAGTACAGATTGGAAGTTACAAAATAGTTATGGGGATGTAAAGTACAGCATGAGGGGAATATAGTCATTAATATAGCAATTACTATGCATGGTGCCCATTGGGTACTGGAAATATCAGGGGGAACACTAGTAAAGTATATGATTGTCTAACTGCTATGCTGTACAACTGAAATGAATACAAAATAATATTGAATGTAAAGTGTAATTTAAAAAGTTTTAAAAACAACAACAAAAACTTTTAGTGTCCTATCACCCAGAGGGTGAAAAGTCCAAACTCATTCAAAGGTTCTTCAAGTTCAGCATCTGTTCATCATCATAATCTCTTTTTTCACTGATAATACTTTTATTGAGCACTCACCATGTGCCAGGGACTAGGTTAAAACTTATATCTGTTTTGTTGGTTTAAATATCACAACCACCAGAGTTATTTGTCATTTACTTTTTGCAGAGAGGTTGAACAACCAGTCTGAGATTGTATAGCTAGTCAATTGGGAAACTAGGATTTGACCCCAGTCAGACTGACTTCATCACCCATGCCATTAACCCCTTGATTTTATGGCCACTTGATATTTCTCTCTCTTGTATGCCCACATAACATATGGTGCCTAATGTCTGGTAGGTATTCAGTAATTTTTATTAAGTTGATGCTGATAGCTATGTTTCCACCAGGTTTTTTAAAAAAATATAGTTTCCTTCTCATTAATTCTTTTGTAAATAGTCATTTTCTTGTTGGTATTCTAATGCTATCAGGATGACTCATAAGTACTTGCTGAAAAGAAGCATTACAAACACAGAGGAAAAATGCCAAGTCCACACCTTAATATGGCATTTCTTATGACTGTCTTGGGTTCACCCAATGACTATTGCTTTTAATACACTGTAATATAATTCTTTGTTTACCTCTTGACTAGTTTATGAGATCTGAAAGGTCACGGCGTCTATCTTATGTATTTATTTCAACCCCAGTACTTAACATAGAGATTGGCATGTGTTGGGTGTGCTATTAAATTTATCAAATGGATCATGGCACAAGAGCCACTGAAGAACTCCTTTTTACCATTCAAAGCCTGACTCAGAGCTTGTGTCTGTAAAAAATTTCCCACTGCCTTCCAAAGTTAGTCACTCCCTTCTCGGTGCTGTTATTGAATCTTACAGACACATTTGTAATATCATTTACATTGCACTATACTTTTTGTGTGTGTGTGTCCATCTCTGTCCCCATCCAGACTGTGAGCTTTGCAAAGCTTGGCTGGTGCTCTATCATCTCTATCTTACTAACTACATCAACAAAGGGCTCAATACATTTTTGTTCAAATGCAAAACTATCAAAACTTTGCAAATTCTCAAAATGTAAAACTACCTATATTCATTTATTATCTTAGCAGATATTATAAATGAAGGAATATGTTACATTCTTGGCCTTGAGAAAAGATTCTAATCTGACTTTTGATGTGCCTTAGGAAATGCAAAGCCTCCTTCATAGAGTAATACCATCACCAACATTTCAAATCTTCTGTCACTTTCTATTACATGCCTTTGAGACACAAGCTAGTCATTGTCACTTTGTATTTATGTTGCCTCCTTTCTGCTAAGGATACAGCTTACCATATGACCACTAATTTATTTGTTATTTGTGGACATATTCCTGTATGGGACGTTTGATTACTATATCTGGGGAAGCAAAGTTGGAGAAGGAGTAAAGCAAATGAATGGAGTGTTGTGGGAAGACTGGCAGCCTGCATTTCCCTCTGTAACTTCAGACAAGCCATTTCCCTCCTCTGGCACTCAGTTTTCTTATCTGTAAAATTAGATCTCGCCAGATGATCCCAGAAGCCTCTCCTGTGTTCCAGAATCTGATATCTCTGCCTCAAAGAAATAAAAGAGAAGGCAACAATAGACTTCTGCGGGGGCCAGTATCTGTTTGGCCAAGAGATCACCCCTCTGTGAGAGGGGGAACAAGCAAAAAGCTGTTATCTGGCTGGCCCAGGACCTGATGTTCCAATTCATCTTCCTAACTCAGGTAGGATGGGGAGTGATGATTCACAGCCATTCCAACCCCATGCAAAATAGAATACGCGATGAGGTAAATAAAAATACAGGGCCAGTACAGGAAGGAGGACAGAGAGTACAATAGGCAACCTAACTTTAGACCATCCCACTCCCATCCCTGCTACACCCACCTTGTTATCCCAGAATTCAAGGTCAGCAAATCTGTAGCAGACAGATCTCTCACTCCTGACTGTTGTCCATGTCAGACATTGCCAATTGATTACAGCACTATTTTCTTCTAAAGCCAGACTGGGAATATTTCTGAATAGAGTGCTGCTCTAAATGCCAACAACTGATTGAAGTTGGCATGTTAGCTGAAATCTACTTGCCATCTTGGGCTCAAATTTCCTCCTGATTTCATCAGAGAAAAGTACTAAGAAAAATTGTAATTTAAACTAGATAAGGTACCTAGGGCAAGTTTCCTAATTTGGGTGCCAATTTATAAAAATAGAATTCCCTGGACCCATCTATTCAA
This sequence comes from Corynorhinus townsendii, assembly GCA_026230045.1. Lineage (NCBI taxonomy): Eukaryota > Metazoa > Chordata > Mammalia > Chiroptera > Vespertilionidae > Corynorhinus > Corynorhinus townsendii. Next base: position 158,027,082 of record JAPDVU010000006.1, on the reverse strand, counting down.
GAATTCTGTGTTTTTGCGGTTCTGGAATTCTTACCCCTTTTGGAAAATAGGGGCATCTCTGTGACCCTGCTCCAAAGCTCTAGCTGTCCCATGACATACTAGGGTTTAAGCATCCTGACGTGTATCTGGACACAACTGATGCAACGAATGTTAGCGGTCCACGCAACTACAGGGGCCACGAGGTATCTTTTGTTAACCCTCCCCAACTTCCAGACAACTTCTCTAGGGTCAGAGCAGTCAGATTAGGCTGAAGTGAAGCTTGGCTGACAGTGTCAAAAAAAGCCCTCAGGGCTGGCATCTGTTACACAGTCATTGCTAGCAACTTCCTTGGCAAGAAACTACTTTTTCTTGTCTTGTTTCAGGCTTAAATTGCTTTTATTTGTCCTGGAGACTAGATCAATAATCTTAGTCTCTCACTTTCCCTCTTTGCCAGTAGATATAGGATCATTTTATACAGAGAAAGGAAAGGGGGGAGGAGCAAGTGGCAGGGCAGCAGAGGTAGTTGAGAATGTTCCTAGAAGGAATATTCATATGTATTGAGCTGTGTGTCAAGCACTGTGTTGTCACACTTAATCTTGACAAGCTATCAGATATTTACTCTTATTGATCTCCATTTTACAGGTGAAAAAATTTAGGCCCAGAGTGTTCATTTTTGTAGGGTCCTAAAGTGAGCTTATAGTAAAGGAAAACCTGAATCCTGTCTCTCTGACTTCATCCACCACACCACAGTGCCTTTCCCAACCCAACACGGAAGGACTTTCCTTCAGTTTTCATCATCAGGGAGTTGTCCCCCTCCATCTATTAATTCTGAGTTTGCTCTGATGTTAGGCAATTATCCCTTCATGGTGACGAGATGGCTGCAGTCAGCACCAGGACTAGACCCTGTGCCTTCAGCCACCTAATTTAGTGCCATTCTAAAGGGCCATCCAGCCTCAGGAACTCTGTGAGTTGGCCGAGGTCTTCATTAGAACCGTCTCCAAGCCCAAATTCTCCTACCCACATCAGCTTCCTTCTTCTCCTTTCTGCATAGGCTGATTTCAGGAATACCCCATCATTAGCATTTTATGTGCTGACCTCTATCTCAAGGTCAGCTTCCTATGGAACACAGCCTGCATGTGGCAGCTTCTTTAGCTGGGTCCTTAATTTCAGGAGAATGTTGCTACTTTATCACCACTAAGAATAAGGTTGCAATAGGGGTTTTGATAGATACCCTTTATTTGGTTAAGGAAATTCCCTTCTATCTCTCATATGCTAAATGTTTTTAATATGAAAAGGGGTCTCTCATAAAAAAGGAAGTGATCACTCTATGTACACCCATCTACAAAAGGCCCTGTGAGGATATAATCAGAACCTAACCACACTGGTACCCTGATCTCAGACTGCCAGCCTCCAGAATCGTGTGAAACAAATGTTTAAGCCACCCAGTCCATGGTATTTTAGTATAGCAACATAAATGGATTAAAAATTCACGCTCAGAAAATGTTTCCTGTTGTTGTTATCATCCATCTTGGTATTTTAGCACCCACTAGGTGCTATATATATTTTTAATCAATGGAACAATAAAAGATTTTGTAGATGGATCTCTGAGTCCTCCTTGCCTGGCCCTACTTCAGCAATGATTTATTGTTAGTTCTCCCAACTCTGGGTCTTGCCCCTTCCTGGACAGGAAGCTCCAACATTCAGAATCAAACCATCACTCATTTCTTTTCACTAATCTCTACTAATGTCAGAGTTGAACATATTTTAATCAGGGATCAGACAGCTCCTTACAGAGATGAATTTCTATCATCTTCTTTCAAATGTACATCCAAGGGCAGAGTTCACATAAAGACCCAGGCAAAAAACGCTCCTCTGACCTCCTTCCAGGTCAAGAAGCTCATTCTGGGAAGAGTCCCATGTAAATCTGAAATCTGATGCTACTTAACAAAAAATGTCATTTGAATCTAATGCTGCTTTAGCAATAGGCCTGCGAATCGCTGATGCTATCTGCTGCCGAACACTAGTTTTTACAGTTCTATTATGGAAGCCTAAGAAAATAACTCAGCAGATCCAGGGAAGAACAAGCAACAGATAATGTCCCCTCAGACAATGTTAATGGGGCGCAGCTCTTTTGAGGGTGTCTAGCAATTGTGGCTGGGTTGCCCCTGTAGCTTTGAACTACTGTGCTCTAGCATTGCCCCGAAAGAAGGAAGCAAGAGACCGGGGCCAAATTGCTGACCCATTTCCTAATGGCAAAGTGCTTTATAGTGGTGGATACAAAACAGATGCTTTCTCAGGACAGCCAGCAAGGGTGGACAAATTAAAGACATAGTGGCATTTTGCTTTTATCCTACAAGTCCTAACCATGATATTTTCTTGGAGATCCCTTTTCATCCTCAATCCCATGTTAACAGAATTCTGACCTGATTATACAAGTAGTAAGAACTTTCTTCTCTCCATCTTTGTGTTCTTGTTTGGCCAGCATTCTGCAGGATTTGGCTAAGATTCTTGCTGTGCTCTCTGAAGCCAGAGAGTTTCACTGGCTCAAAATCGTTAAGCCTCTGTTCATTTTATGTACCCCAGGTGAGGGGAAAGGAGAGGGGCTTGTATTCAGCCGAGAATGGAATCCCTGGCAGAAAGGAGGATGATAAAGAAAGAAGAGAACAGTGGCAGAAAAGTACAATAGAAGGCCCAAGGCCACGTATGGGCTGAGAAAGAGGATCAGCAAGGAGTAGTGGTTAAGATGAGCAGAATCAAGTCCAAATCTCATTCTCGCCACTTACTGCCTGTGGGATGTGGATGAAGTTCCTTAACCTCTCTGAGCCTCACTTTACTCTTCTTTAAAATGGTATAATAATGCTTTGTTGTAAGAAAGTGCAGTGCACAGCACACGGTGATCTCCCAGCGAATAATGATCTGTTATTGTTACTATTCTCCCTTCCTTTAGACCGGATCTTCCTGTTTTTCTAAGATTGTGGGTTATCTACCCATCACAGAGACCATTACTGCCATAGGTGATAACTTGGTATAATTTGAAGAGACAGAAAGACCACCAACCCCCACCAAATGTCCCCGAGTGGCAGCCTGAGATTCCCATCTTTGGAGTTAATCCAGTAGGAGGGAAGCTGTACGTCATTTTATATAAATATATTATCCAAGAGTATGTAACCTCCTAAGGTCAAGAGTCTTAAACCAGTATATTGCAGTCATGTTTTGTTCTCTTTCTTTTTGCGGGGGAAGAGTGCTTTTCTGGTCACTCTTAGACAATACAAAGTGCTCTCATCACTCTAACTCCTGAAGCGCTCTATCATTGGGTCCTAAGAAGGTGAAAGGTTAAAGCTCCCTGTTCGCTCATATTTGTCACCTATCCTCAACCAGGTAGGGTGTGCGGGAAGGGGACCAAAGTCTTTCTTTCCCTCTCTTCCTCCAATGCCCATCTGTTCCTCCTCACTCATGGCCCATGTTTGGTCCAGAGGGATACCCAGACTCTAGAAAATCTGAGGGTTCAAGGCAATCCCAGCACAGCCACCTATCCTCAGCTTGCCCATGGCTATAATCTGTCCTTCTCTTGCCCTTCAGATTTCAGTCCCTATGTGCCCGCAAGCCTCCTGGCTAGCCTTAAAGCTCCTGTCATCAGGTTAAAGGGGAGTGAAGTGAAGAGGAGGGTGATATTAACAGCATAGCTCTCTCCAAAGAAATACCACAAATTCTCTCTCTCAACCCTTTTATACCCTCACCGTGGGTAACTAGTTTAAGAGTGACCTAACCAATTCTCAAAGGAAATTTTTGCATTGTGGTCAGCCACAGTTGACTTTAGCATTTGATAACTATTGTGTCTTGAGGCCTCAGTTAAAACTTGTAGTTTAACACATTGTTGTATAAACCTATGCCCAAGGACACTGTGGTGAAGGTAGTACATCCTTCTGGGGATGGGGAGGGAGGCAGTATGCAAAGCAGAGTGGTTAATCTATTACCTAGTAAGACATACAAGTTAAAAAAGAATATACTGTAGTATAGAAAACAAAATTGAATACAGTTTAAGTATGAGACTCCAGTGAAATATTGTATTTGTGATGGCTTTTTCTAGCGGAGCCTCTCGCCCACCCCCACTCTTCACCACCACCAGGATAAGTAAGTGTTAACACTTCTCTCCCCTTAGGAGAGTGCTTGGGGTGGGTGGGAGGAGGCATTGCCTAAAGCTCAGCCATTTACTAATTGCAGCAGAGCTAGTCTACAAGTCACCCAGAAGCTGCACTGACCTACTGACATTCATTATCACATTTTTTGCAGACTTGTATATTAAATTATCAAGGATGAGAAAACAGAATAAAACTGCCTGCCTTGCTTTGTGTTTTTGATAGAATGTGGGGCGTAGATGTAGATTAGAACCTCTTTAAAACTGCGTTGTCCAGTGTGGTAGCCTCTAGCTACATGTGGCTACTGAGCCCTTGAAATGTGACTCTGAGACATGCTGACGTGTAAAACACAGCCTGGGTTTCAAAGACCCGCTGTTAAAAAAGAGGGAAAACTATGGCATGGGTAAGTTTCCATATTGATTATACGGTGAAATGGTAATGTTTTGGATATACTGAGTTAAATAAAATATATTATTAGCATTGATTTTACTTTTATAGAGGAACTTAAAAACTGGTTATCAGAAAAGTTAGGATCGTGTCCATGGTTCATATTTCTGTCTTGCATTCTATTTTTTAAAATATATTTTTATTGATTTCAGAGAGGAAGGAAGAGGGAGAGAGACAGAAACATCTATGATGAGATAAATCATCCATCAGCTGCCTTCTACACGCCCCACGCTGGAGATCGAGCCCGCAACCAGGGCATATGCCCTGACCAGGAATCAAACCGTGACCTCCTGATTCATAGGTTGATGCTCAGCCACGTCAGATGGGCTGGCTTGCATTCTATTTCTATGTCTTTAGATCATCTAATTTAATGGCTGCAAACCATGGCATGTGGGCCCAATCCAATTTACTGCCTGTTTTTTTTCAATGAAGTTACACTGGCACACAGTTACACCATTTCTTTGCATATTGTCTCTGGGTATTTATGCACAGTAATGTCGACTTTGAGTTGTTACAAAAGAGACGGTAAGGACTGCACAACCTAAAATAGTTATTATCTGGCCCTTTATAGAAAAAGTTTGCAGGCCCCTGATAACCCCACTCTGTATTTTTAAGGGAGGAAGCACAGCCCAGAGAGAGAAAATGTCTTACTCAAGGACATCTGAACATGTGAGACAGAGGCAGAGGCTCTTGACTGTAGCATGCCTCAGTTTACCTGATGGGGCTGAGGCTCACCTTCCACCTCACAATGAGAGACTCAGCTCCATTCCAGAGCATAGGAGGGCCCTGAACAGAGAGCAAGGCACAGGAAAAGGCTGACAGAGAAGGCTGGAGCCCACCTAGGGGCTGGGAGGGAGATGGGAAATCCTATGGCAATCCTCCTATATCATACTCCTTTGTTTCACATGACTTCAGAAATATCCTCACTGGGTCACAATCGAATGCTATTGCCACTATATCTTAGAGAGTTGATATAAGAAACTTCATTTAAAAGATATCACTGGATCACTTACATAATACTTTTCAAAGATACTGGCCATTATACTACTCAATGAGGATAAGCCACATGGTACATTTCTCCCAGGATTTACTACCAGCTCATCCAAAGGGTCTTCTGGTAGTTAATTTTGTGTCACATTGACTGGATGATCACAGTGTGCCTAGATATTTGGCTAAAAATTATTTCTGGGTGTGTCTGTGAGAATATTTCCAGATGAAATTAGCATTCGAATCCGTGGACTCAGTAAAGCAGATGGACTTCCCCGATGTGGGTGAACATCATCCAATTTGTTGAGGGCCTGAAGAGAACAAAAAGGTGGAGGAAGAGAGAATTTGCTTATTCTCTGCTGGGACATTGGTCTGGTGCCCTCGGATTGAAACTCATACCTTCCATATCCCCTGCTCTCAGGCCTTTGGTCTTGGACTGAACTATACCACTTGCTGTGCTGGGTCTCCAGCTTATAGACAGCAGATCTTGGAACGTCTCAGCCTCCATAAATTGCATGAGTCAGTTCCTCATCATAAGTCGATAGATAGAAACTATCCATATCTTTCAATCTCTATCTATCCAGCCATCCATTCGCCCATCCATCTATCCATCTCTTATTGATTCTATTTCTCTAAATAACATGGCTAACACAGTTATGTTACACTATACCCTTCCTTCAGTCTCATGTAGCTTTACACTTTTATTTAATAAGACATTTATTTACCCACTTACTATGTTGCCTCTTTCGTGCTTTTTCAACAAATATTTGTTTAGGACCAACTAAAATCCACACCCCTTTACAAAAAATAAAAGTTTTTATTCTCAAGGGATTTACAATATAAATGTTGACATGGATAAAAACATTCAGCCACTGGAAATATGATCAGTAGCGGCAGCCAACCTTTGAGTGGAACAGGTGATACCCTGCACAGTGATTTCATGTACCTGAAAAGCGCTCCCTGCTACCACAAATATTGCTCTCCTACAAGCTACAATCAGGATAGTGAGTACGTAATTTAGATACGGCCACTCCCAATTTCTGTGTCTATGGCAGACATCACAATGTACCACCGCATCATTTTTCATAAACATATAAAACAGGCTGTGACATCTACATATAGAGAAGCATTCATCAGGGTACAATTTCAGCTTCACATGAAAATATAAATAATTGTGGGAAGAGTAAAGCTAGATGAAAAGTTATGCCAGTCATTAGCAATTTAGTATAAACTAAATATACCTCTCTCCTCTCCCCCTCCTCTTCCCCCCGTTTCTGACAGCAGATTCACATGTGTAGTTTGACCTTAAAGACATTAGTCACCAGGGGTTGATAAAGAAGAAAACATTAGAGACCTAAGGAGGGTTAAGAACAAACTTTGCAGATTAATGATATTTTACCTGGTTAATAAAGAATCCCCAAACTTTCTCCTTGGACCCCAAGGACATGATTATTGCCTGGAATTGCTATCATGTTCCTTTCCCCTTGGCTTTCTATCTTCTTTCTCATTATATATTCTCCCTAACTGTAAAATTCCTGAATACATGTGTATTTAAAGGAGATTAATCATTCAAATCCCATAATTAGTTCAGGAATTGTGTCTTTTCAAGGTGGAATGATCTAATTAATTTTTTTTTTCTCCCAGGGAACCTGCTCTCAGATGTGAGCTAATTAGTGAGCTGCACATCAAAAGAAGTGAAGTGTATCTTGTAAATAGGATGTCATTTCAAACGATCAAGGGAAGATGTACCCAACTCACTTCGCCATCCTCTGGTTTCTGCAAGCATCAGGCTGATGGCAAAAAGAACAAGTCACCAGCCTGATAAACGTAACTCCAAAGGAGCAACTGCGGCGCTGATCAAATATTAATGAGAAGAGCAAACCAAGTATGTCCGGGGGCGGAATTTCACTCCTTGGATCTTGCACAGCGGGTTTCTGATGTAGATCGGAGGGCAGCCAACCGTGTTTGTGATTCAGCTATGTCCAAAGCTGGAGGTTTGTGTAAACAGTCTCTAGGCTTAGTTCTCTCTGATTGAAGGGCTGTGTGACCTTGGGCATGCTGCTTAACCTCTCTGAGAGTCACTTCCCTCCTCTGTAATATGTGAATCCTAGTCCCTTCTCTACCACCTCTCTTGAGACTTGTAATGATCAAATGAGATGATTAATGTGACAAGACTTTGGAAAAAGCTAAAATGGCTACACAATGAGAAGCATTTTTGGCATGATTAACAAGGTCTCCATAGGCAGAATAAATGAGAAGGAGAGAAAAGTTTCCCAGATGATTTTGGCCAAAACTGTAGCTCCTGAGGAAAACGGCATCCCAGTGGGCCACCTCTGCAGATCAGATTCACAGCATAATTGCCCAAACCTCCTTTCTCCTGTGATTACAGTTAGAAATTAGCTTCCAAAGAAGAAACAGCTTAGACTAAGGAAGGGGATGAAAAGGTCCTTTTGTTTTCCTTTGAAGTTCCAGATTTCCAAACATGATAGATTTCGAAAGAATGAGCTTACTTGTCCTTTTAAATGGTCACGTGTCCATCGACCTAGAAGGACAAATTGGGCCAAAGCAGCTGGTGACTGACGGTGAGAGAGGCCCTTGCCTTGAATTTAAAATGCAAGCTGGAGTAAAGGAAGTCAATAAATACATATTTTGCTAAAACAAATAGCTTCATGTCATTTTTTTTGGTGATGGTCATTAAAACACTAAGAATGTCAAGGTGGATGAGGAAGTAGATAGGATGTTCCCTAAAGAAAAGCCCCTCCCCCAGACACAAGGCTAATGCGTTCCCGCCAGCAAGAACATGGACACAGACAGGGAGCTCCACTCTGGCCTGGTGGCGGGAAGAGATTCAGGGAGCAGCTGGTGAGGAAGGAGGTGGCTCTGGGCAGCACTGGAAAGGCCTCAGGTCCCTCTGTATATTAACTGGTAACAATATAAACCCGGAGCTGCTATCTAGGTCCGTGGATGTCCTTAACACAAAGGCATGAGAGGATTCACTTCCTTTCCGTAACCTCACTAATCTTGGAGGACTTGCCTCTTCTCATGGGGAAGAGAAAAGGAGGCCTGGAAGGAAACTTCTCATTGCTTCAGATGAAGCAGGAGTTTCTGTTTAAGGGGTCCAGGCAAGAGCAGGGCCTGAAAGAATGTGATGGGAGAGGATGGTCAGTTTTATTCTGAACCATAGCACTGCAGGCAGCATGGCAACTGGCAGATATAATATTTTTTTAACTTTATTTTTAATAGAGATGAAATTCACATAATATAAATTTAACCATTGTAAAATCTACATTTCATTGGTATTTAATACACATTTGCAATATTGTACAACCATCAGCTTTATCTAGTTCCAATGGAAGGTAATGCTCAGATTTTTATTAAAAATGGTCTCGGCTCAGCATGGTTACTGAGAGAATAAGATATAACCTTGAAGTTGTCTAGCAGTCTTTTTACTACCATCAAGGGAAGATCAGCCTGATAATTAAACCAAATAGAAGAAAATAAAAACAGCAGATAGTAAGCTCTGATGACATTATTTGAGCAGCTGGATCCAACTGTGCCTGAAGCCTACCTATCCCTGATCTTTCACGTGTACAAGACAGATAATTTTTTTTCTTTTTGCCTAAGGCATTTTCAGTTCGGTTTTCTGGCACTTTTAACCAGAGAATCCCTAATTTTATACACACACACACACACACACACACACACACACACACACACACACACACACACGCCTAAGCGACTGTTATGACCGGTCGACCGAACGACTGGTCGCTATGGCCACAGTCAACCTCCAGCAGCCTGCCAACCTCCTGTGGTCTCTCTCCCCAGCTGGTGGACCCTGACTGGCCCTGATTGGGACTGGGCGAGATGGCCCTCATCAGGCCCTGATCACTGGCCAGGCCAAAAGACCCCAACTATGCATGAATTCATGCACCAGTCCTCTAGTTTAATATAAGTAAAGAGATAACATTCAAGGAAATGATGGCCCCATTGTTTTCTGTGCTGGTCACAAAGGTGAAGAAAGGGATTCCTAGTTGGAAGAGAAACGCATTATAGTAGAAGCCAGAACTTATTGTCTCAGGGACTTTCCTCATTAAATCCTCATTACAACTCTATTAAGAGATAGGAATTAATATAATTCCTCATACTACAGGTTAGTAAACTGAGGCTTACAGAAGTTAAAAACTTCCCTTAAAGTCACAGAATTGATAAGGGAAGGAGCCAAATTTGAATCCATGACTACCTGGCCCCAGAGCCCATGCTCTTGACTTCCAACATGAACTGCTTGCACCCCTTAAGAATTTTCCAATTCAAATAAATACTCACTCTATCAATAAATATCTATGTATCTGAAAAAAAGTTGGAGGTGGGGGAGGGGCTTTTATGGCCTCCAAAACACACGTGCGCGTGCACACACACACACACACACACACACACACACACACACACACAGCCTTCTGGCGAAGGTGAGATATGCTAATAGAAGTCTATTTATTTATTGGCTGAGGCCATTGATGGATTTGTCTGAAAATTTGGGAGCAATAACTTATATGCCGAGAGTGGAATTATTCTTCATGATAAAATAATGGGGAAGTTAGAGACTAGTAAATGATCTAGAAGGAAAAAGAAGATATGAAGCCTGAGTACTGCAAATAATAAATGGAGGGAATAAGGTCCTCCCCCATCCTTTTGCTTATGTCCCCTTGTTTCCCAATGTACCTTGCGAAGAACAAAGATAAAAGAATATCTAAGCAGTAATGATGGTCATTACTGCTGTCCATCAAACATTGCTGGTTCTCTTCCCAGCCACGTGTAGAATTATATTTCCCTACTTCCTTTAAGGTGTGACCACGGGACTGGCTTCCCTCTGTGTAATGTGAGCAGAAGTGAGGAGAAGAGACATGTTCCTTCTGAACCTTGTGTTCTTCTCCTTGATGAAGTGATTACTGCTTGAAAACTTACATACGTTTGGGAAAGGACTGGGAAGGAATGTGAAAAGTGAAATGAGTTGTGTAAAAGGGCTATGATTATGGGTAAGTGCTTATTGTTTAAAACATTTTATTTAATGTTTTCAATAGTGGTTAAAATAGGAATAAAAATTGGAAAAAGGAAATAGAAAACTTGATGAGGCTAAGTGGAGAGTGATTTTGTCTTATATATTCCTGAGAGGGAGTGAATCAATTTTAGCTCAAATATTTTTGGAGTTCCAGATCCAACCTCTGGTTAATTTTATACTTATAAATCTTAAAATTTTGAAAAAAATCAATAACTAGTATTTACTGATTATTTACTGTGTCCTAGGCAGTGGGCTACTAGTAAGTGCTTTATGTGGGTGATTTTATTATTCCCTCTATAAAATTCTGATAATTTAGATATGATTATTATTTCTATTTTACAGATGAGGGCACTAAAGCTCAGAGAGGTTAAGTAACTTGCCCATAACTACACAGCCAGAAAACTGTAAAACAAGGACTGCATTCCAGACAGCTTGAAATCAATGTTCATGCTCATAATCACTGTGCTATATAGTCTCCAAGCTATTCTATTTGTCATCGTTGGGGAAGTCTAAAGACCTGAAGGTTGTAATATTTCTTTGGAATACAAATTAGTCCCTTCCTCCTTACATCTACTATATTACTCCTTTCTCACATCTGTTTAGTTTTGTTCATGGTCAGATGAAAGGTAATGTCTTCTCTAATGTCACTTCCTATTGATTAGCAGTGTCTGTCTGGAGTGTGATATTGACAAGGATTCTAAGGCTACAAGAAAAAAATGCCATGACTGATTTGCAATGTCTATTGTGGGCATGGGAGGGGTAAATGTTGGCCAAGAGCAAACAAGTTGGGTGAAAGGAAGCATTTGGATGGCAGGCCTAAGACTACTGCTTCTTAAAAGCCACAAGGCATTCAAGGGAAATAGAAGTGATGCTGATTCCCAACCACTTACTTGGACCCAGCATAATGGCTCCTACAAAGAAGGGTGTTGAGAAGAAGGGCCATCTGCCATCAACGAGGTAGTAACCAGAGATACAGCATCAACATTCACAAGTATGTTCATGGAGTGGGTTTCAAGAAGCATGCCCCTCGGGCACTCAAAGAGATCCAGAAATTTGTCACAAAGGAAATGGGAATTCCAAATATTATGTATTGACCTCAGGCTGAACAAAGCTGTCTGGGCCAAAGGAATAAGGAATGTCTCATATTGTACCCAGATGCAGTTGTCTAAAAAACATAATGAGGATGAAGAATCACCAAACAAGCTCTATACATTAGTTACCTATGTACCTGTGACCACTTTCAAAATTCTGAAAACAGTTAATGTGGATGAGAACTACTGCTGATTGTCAAATAAAGTTATAAAACTGCCAAAAAAAAAAAAAAAGTGGCGAGGGGGAAAGCATGAATCCCAGGTGAGTGACAGGACTCTGGCCCATCACAGAACTTCATTTTTCCTGCATCTCACTAGTTGCAGGATCTTCTATTCTTTTCTATGTCAGGTCCATTCCTTTATTTGACAAGTATTAAGGGTCTACCACATGCCAAACATTATTCTGTGCACTAGGAAAAAGTAGAGAAAAATAGACAAAAATCTCTGCTCTCATGGAACTTACATTCTAGTGGCGAGAGTGGCAAAAACTTGTAAAGAAGCAATCTATAATAATAAAAGCATAATATGCTAATGAGACCATACAGCTGAATGACCTTCTGGACATCATTCTGGACATCCTTCTGGATGAAGCGATGGCAGAGGGAGTCAAAGCAGAGGCAATTGGGGCAATCAGGCAGGCAGGCGAGCGATTAGGGGCCATCAGGCAGGCAGGCGAGTGGTTAGGAGCCAGTGGTCCAGAATTGCAAGAGGGATATCCAACTGCCAGTTTAGGCCTGATCCCACGGCCTAAACTGGCAGTCGGACACCCCCCAAGGGGTCCCAGATTGTGAGAGGGTGCAAGCCAGGCTAAGGGCCCCCCCATGCATGAATTTCATGCACAAGGCCTCTAGTTTCACATAATATTTCAGTGATAAGTGCTTTGAAAAAGTCAAGCAGATAAGGAGAGCCAGTGTAACAAAGCTGGGGTTATTGGGGGGGGGGGGGGGCGGAGGGAGAGACCTAGGGAGAGCATGGCGAGGCTGCCTAGTTGTCAGCTCTGTGGAGACACTGATCCATCTGTACCTTCAGGCCCTTACAATAAGTTGTATGTAAAGGTGCACAGCTTAGTACAGGAGATGCCTTGGTTTCCAGATTCTCTCACTTCTGATGTGTGGTCAATAAATCTCTCACTATAGCCATATTCCTGATGTATTTCTGCAAATTTGATTTTCTTAATTTTTTTCCCCTGAATTTTCCAAATTCCTACAATGTTCTATCTTTTGAAAAAATTATTATTGTTTTTGCCTGTACTATGCGCCCCCCCGCTCCCCCCACCACACACACCCCTAGAGTATGTTTCTCACTTCTCTATTTCTTGAACATGACTCTTCTTCAAAATCCAGGTTGAGTTATCCCCAAACTACCCACACAGAGTTAGGTATCTCTTCCTGAAGTCACCATCACACTCTGGACATTGCTTTTTGGGTGTCCTAGTGACAACCTCTGGGACCACCAGCCTTCTGACTCTAAGGCCTCTTTAAGTCAATTCCAGTTTCACCTACCCCATGGATTAGTGTTGTAAGGGCCATATTGTAGGTTCCTTTGTAGCCCCAAAGCCTAGTCCAAAGCTTGGTACATGGTAGAAACTCAACACTTATAACATAGAGGAGAAGATGGCTGGATTGATGGGTCTGCGGGTCTGACACATACTCTCTGCTTGACCTTCCACAGGTCACTTAAGCTCTCTGAGCTACAGTTTCTCATCAATTTAAGTTAAAGGTAAAAACAACCAATTCAAAGGATAGTTATGAGGATTGAGATGATTCATATAAACCACTTTGTATAAACCTTGACAAAAGTTAGCCCTCAATAAATGATAGTAATTAATAGTAAGTCCACATTTGAGTAATTAATCATTGTAATAGCAGTACAGATAATGACACATGAATGGATGGATGGATGGTTAGATGCTGTATTGTGATTGCACTTGACTTGAAATGACTGCCTTGTTCTGAACTCCTCTGGCCTCACATTGTGTCTAGCACCACATCTGTCTCAAGCCTGTGCCTATCTTCTTAATGCGCCACTGCTCATGGCTTGGGGTGACATCCAGAGATTCATCAAATATGAGACTGACATTCATATCCTCTTTGGCTATGCTATTTTTATGCCTTCCATTCACCTCCTCTTTTTCTCATCTACACATCAATAACTAGTTATTTATGTGGCATTTAATGCTGCATAAATGTTATGAGCCTTTACACTGCACTAACTGGGAGGGGTACAGTGAAAAGAGTTTATTTGGCATTTTAAATCTAATTTCTCAATGTTATTCTTGGGTTTCCCCCTGGTGGTTTGCATATTTAGGTCCAGCACCCGGGGCTTTTGCAAGCAAATTGTTATTGATGCGTGGAGTGAAAAAGGCTGGAACAAGACTTCTCTTACTGTGCTAAATGGTAACTCTGCATGCCTTAGAATAAATCACACCAGAGCTGCCGAGCCATCCTGGCTCTCCGCTTGCTGATTTGTGACAGAGGCTTGGACCTTTCCCTGAGCCTCTTATTCCCAGCCCACTGGCGGCAGAGCCCTCCTGGCTTCTGTTCATGGGCAGAGGGACAAGCAGCAACAAGATGGTCTCTGCCTCTGACATTTCTGACATAATCGCCATCCTGGCTGGGAGGCTTAGCTGTGACCAGGGCTGATGTGGGTTGTAGGGCTCTGACTACTAAGACACAGGCCAAAAAACACAGGGAAAGCCAAGCCTGTCCTCACAGCCCGTGGTATCCTTCCTGATTCCAGAGCACAAGGTTAAATCAGGAAAGAGGTCAAGCACATAGAAGTCAGTGTAAAGACACACTTGGACGCACACATGAAAACTGTGCAACCATTAAAATTATGCTTCCAAAAATATTTAACATGGGAAATGTACATGATCCAGTATTAAGTGCAAATATTGTACATATGTATGTATATATATAAATAACCTCATATGTGCTTATATGTATATGTAAATGATTAGAAAAAATGAGAAGAAAACAAATATGATTATCTTGGTTTATCACTTGGCAAATTTTATTATATCTTTAGTTAAGATATCTTATTTTCAGACATCTTCATGATAACTTTTTGTATTCTCCAGATTTCTACATGTTCTAATATTATGTTGTAAAGTTATTGTTTAAGGAAAAGGAATAAGACAAAACACAGAATGAAAGATGACAGAAGGCAGAGTATTGTAGGCAAGTGGTAAGGAATAAGAACGCAGCTCAAACTGGCTTAAGTTTTTTTTTAAAAAAGGAAATGTATTGGCCACTCCTGGGCATCCAGGAACCCTGGGTTCAGACAAGACTCAATCCATGTCAGTACTGCTTAGAGACACACAGCTTAGGAGCCATGCTGTCTGGGTTAAAATTGTGTTTCCACACTTAACAGCTTTATAATTTTGAGTTACTTACCTCCTCAGTGACACAGTTTCCCCATCTGTGAAATAGGAATAATCACAACAATCTACTTGAAATAAGCGAATATTCTAGAAAAATTAATGGTACCGGACAAAAACTGTTCCTAAAGTGTTAACTAAAATTTTTCTTGGTAGTTCATCTCATGGTAAAATTGCGTAACATGTAATGAACCTAAAGCAGTCATATTTTAGTACCAAAAATTAAAATGTAAAAGCTATCAAGACTACATTATAAAATTTCCAAAAGCCTCCTAATATTTAAATCAAAAAAGGGGGGATAGTAGAAGAATATCATGTAAGGAAAAATATCCTGTAAATTACATCTAGAAAATGTTTACTTTAGAAAATTAACTTTCATTTGTAAGGCTAACAGCAAGACACCCATGAAAAACACACATAGTGTCAAAACAAGTCAAAGGAAAATCATCAGGGCAAAAAATGAAAAAGGATCCCAAGTCAAATTTATAGAAAAGATTCCTTTATTAACTTTTGGTCAAGAATATGTTTGTATATTTTCAGAAAACAACTCCAAGACCATGTGGATTCCTGCAACAGAGAGGAATTGACAGGACTGCTGCAGCCATGAAGACAGAAGAGAAACAGTCCAGAGATGGAAGACGCTGACAACGCCTTGCCATAATAGCAGTCAGCAGCTGTGCATCACTGCAGGTTGCCCAGGACCAAACCTGCAGTGATGGTCGGACCTGCATTACCACCATTTGTCCACCATCCAGAACTGAAATATCATTGCTGACATGTACACATAAGGAACTGTTTGACATTGAAATTGGGACTCAAAAGAACTGTTGGCCCAGAAAGAAACTCACTACAGACTGATTCATTTGCCTCCCAGCATAACCATTATTGCTAGTCTCATTTTCGGTTCTTATAAGTGTATTTCTAGTATCACATGATCTCACTCATCTAGGGGAAATAATGAACAACATAAACTGATGAACAAAAAAGAGACCCAGAGACAGGGAAGCATCTATCAGACTGTCAGACCTCAGAGGGAAGGTAGGAAAGGGTGGAGGTAAGGGGGAGAGATCAACCAAAGGACTTGTATGCATGCATTTAAGCCCTAACCAGTGGTCACGGACAACAGGGGGGTGGGGGCATGCGTGGGGAAGGGTTTGGGATGAGAATGGGGGATGAGGACAAATATGTGATACCTTAATCAATAAAGAAATTTAAAAAAATTCTCCACCAAAAAACAATAACAGCAACAACAAAAACAATCTACACTAATAAAAGAGAAAGATGCAAATTGACCATATCTTCACAATGCCCACCAGCCTATCAGGAGTTAGTATGCAAATTAACCCAACAGAGATGGTGGGTTAATTTGCATACACAGTTGCTGAGTGGCCGGGGGTTGGGCGGGACACTTGTGTCGTTGCCATGGCAGCGACACAGGCGTTCCACACTGCCCCAGCCACTCGGGCCTCTGGGCAGCGTGGGAAGGCAGAAAGGCGGCTCTGGCCAGAGTGAAGGCAGTGCCGGCAGCCAGGGGCAGGAAGGCCCATTCTTGCACAAATCTTCATGCATTGGGCATCTAGTACTAATTATAATCATGATAATAATAATCATGAGTATAAGGTGTGTGAATGCATGTAAAGCACTTAGATTAGCTCTTGGCAGGTGGGTAGCACTCAGTCAATGTTATCTGTCACCACTACTACTGTTACCATCACTCATCTTTGTTGACTACATTTTGCAGATAAGATCCCATCAGTGGGAAAATAGCCACCAGCAGCTACACCTACCTCTTTGAAGCTTAGCATCCTCAAAGAAAAGAGGATTTCTCTTCATCTGTGTTCAATGATCAATCCCAGGAGACTCTAACTGGCCTGGCTTGGTTCCATGCCCAGACCTGAGCCAGTCACAGTGACCTAGTAAGTGAGGGATACATGGACTGTGCAGTCTGGGTCATAGATCCTTCCTATTGTGGGGCTGGAACACTGGGATTGAAAGTCCCCCTGGGACCTCAGAGAATGAGAATTCTCCTGGAAAAGAAAAGAAGTAGGCAATCAAAAAATTATTGCTGCCAAAAAAAGGCCTTTTTTCAAATTGAATCTTCTAAATCTCTTGAGATCACAGAAACCAGTGACTGAATCCTTAGGGCATGGCCTCAACTCAGATTCCATAGGCCTATAACCTGCAGCAGAGAAGTGGACTCTGTCTCAGGATGTATTATGAAATGCAGGCTTCGATGGAATGCACAATGATATGAAATGCTCCCTGTGCCTAGGAGGTAGATGGTCACGTGGGATGGGTATAGGCACTTATTTATCAGATTTAAGATTTAAGTTGGCGTGAGGGAGATCATTTAGGAAGCCACTGTTGTCATCCAGACAAGAAATTTTGGTGTCCTGAACCAAAGGAAGCAGACAGATAGGAGAAGATGGGGGAGTAAGTACGACTGGGCTTACGAGTGGTCAGTGAAGAGAGAGAGGGTCAAGATGGTACCCATGGTTTCCTTTCTGGTCAAGTGGGTGAATGGACATCATTCAATGAGATGGAAATACATGAGGATGAACAGGTTGGGGACAGTGGGAGGTCAGGAGAGATAAAACCACCAAGGCTATCCAACAGCATGAGACTTCTTGTGTCCTTTCCTCAGCAGACGGATGTCAGAATTACTCAAAGAATGTTAAATGAACCCTGGCAATTTCTATGTGTTGATGTGAAAGACTGAAGACAACTATTTTGTAAGCAAAACACATTACCTCTGGCTTTAAGACTAATGTGCATTTCTTAAAGTGCATTTGCATGCTGGTGAGTCAGTAACAAAGGCCGTGGGCCTCACAATGCATTTGCAACATTTCCAAACTCAGAAAAAATCTGCACAGTATTTTAGTGATCAACATGATCAGCAAAAAACAACCAGTTTGTCATGGAGCAATCTGTGTAAAGTATCATAGCAAGAATATTTTCTATCATCTGCATGGCTTAGTAGAAAGCATTTTCTTCTATTAGCACATAATCCTTTGGGCCTCAGGGAATTGTTTTATAGTGATCTAATATAGCAGAAGCCTGGTTTACTTACAGGACTTAGTAGAAATGATATTGCTTTGCTCTCTCCTTGTCTTGGAGGCTAAAATAATGAGTAAAGGAAGCAAGTCTGAAGATAGTTAAGAAGACTTGCGAGTTAATATATAGCATTAAAATCATTCATATTTGCAAAGTCTTTTAAGAATCATATGCTAAGTTTAAATATGGGCATTAAAAAAAGAAGGCACAAAAATATATTCTAAATCAGTGGGTCTTAACTCTTATAGGTCTCAGGCCCCTTTGAGAATGCTATAAAAATTACGGAACCCACCCCCAAAAGAATCCACATGCATGTACACAAGTCGTATACCACATAGGGAAGACTCATGAATTGAGTGAAGTTCATTTGTGGTCTTCAGATTAAGGACACCTACTGTGAATTTTCATGGCCTCTCATCTTCATTGTTCCCATTTTATTTTTCAGGAATGAACACAATGGACAATGTGGTTTTACTTGTGTGCACATAATCATAATATACATTTTCTGATTGTGATAATTCAATAATTCCATTGCCCGCATAAGCATGCTATTTATATCTTACCCCCACCTCACAATTATAATCCTTGTGAGTTTAAAAGATAGTGCTATTTGGGTGGGGCAATCTCAAGTTTTCCTTTGAAATATCTGGGAAAACTGTGGTTGCCAAATGCAAACTATGGACTTTTCATATCAGAATTTCCTGGGTTTTTCATTAAAAATGCAGATTCCTGGAACCTTACCCCAGATCTACCAAATCACTTCAGGTGGGAGCCCATGGAATCCATACTTTTCACCAGCTGGTCAGGAAGCTGTGATTAGGAGCCACCACTTTAAACAACTCAGAAGAGTAATCCATGTATTCACTATTCAAACAATACATATGTTACTTGTACTTTAAAGAGATGTAAGGCCTTCCATTTGCTCCCATTTGGGAGAGGGGCACCTGAGAGTAACTGAATATGCTTTAGAATAATTTATTGTATTTTTAGAAGCACATTCCTTAATTAAGTCTCTTTAGCATTTACACTGAGTCTAATGCTTTCAAAAGTATCAACGAGTAACATGCCAAACTGAAGCTAAGCAGACTGTAGAAAACCATCAGCTGTGGGTTCTGTTTCCTTTCCTCTTTACCTTTCACCCTAGGTGAGCTATTCCAGTCCTGTTACTTAAATGCCATCTATATGCCCATGACTCACACGTTTTTATCTTCAGTCAGGACCTCTCATGTGCATTCAGGGTCATATATCCAATTGTCTTCCTGTCATCTCTACTTGTAGTCTCACACAAGTCTCAATTTTAAGGAGGATGAAAGTACCTAATTTTTACTTAAGTCACTCCACCAAAACTTCTCTCCCAACCTGCATTCTCAACATCAGCAAATGGTACCACCATTAACCTAGTCCCTCCAGCCAAAATCCTGGGTGGGTTCATTCTTGACCCCACCCACTTTCATCCCATACAACACTTCATTATATATTCCAAATCTGCCCATCACTCTCCACCTCTACTAATAAAACCTTGATCCAAGCCACCACCATCTCTTGCCTTATCTAACAGGTGAAGGAACCATTTCTCCTCAAAGCCATCTGACCACAAGGGCCAGGGGGCTCTTTATTTTATTTTTAATATATTCTTACTGATTTTTAGAGAGAGAGGGGAAAGGATAGGGAGAAACATCAATCGACTACCTCCCACACACCCCCTTCTGGGAATGGATCCTGCAACTAGGGCACATGCCAAACTGGTGCATGGGACCACACTCAAACAACTGAGCCACATGGGCCAGGACCAGGGGCCTCTTTAAAAATTATATTACATTATGCTGCTGTATCATATCCAAATCCCTTTGCAGTGTCCGAGTGAAATGGCCTTCCCTCCTCTTCCATCTCATCCAGGCTGTGTCCTTCCATCACCACCCTCCAGGTTCTTGAATGTACACCAACTCCTAACTTTTCCTCTTGCAAGGCCATCACTCCTGCACCTTCCCTTGTATGGAAGTCATGACCTGGCTAAATTCTTTTCCTCTGGGTATTCACCAAATCTCATCCTCTCTAACGGTTTTCCCTGATTGTCTAAGCTAAGATTTGCACACTTTTTCTATAAGGAGAAAGATAGTAAACATTTTAGGCTCTGTGAGCAATGAGGTCTCTATCAAGACTATTCAACTCTGCTTTTGTAGCAAAAGCATCTGTAGACAATATGAAAGTAATAGGTATGACTGTGCTCCAATAAAACTTTATTTACAAAAACAGGCAACAGGCAAATTTGGCCCCTCAGCTGGGGTTTACTGATCCTGACCTAAGCCAAGTATGACTTTTCTGTTACTCCTTCTCAGAGCTACTCATAATTCCTAAATATGTACCCACTTTCTATCTTTCTCACTAGTCTGTTAGCATCATGAGGACAGTGCCTGGTAGAGCACTTGCTGTAGAAGTGAGGCCTCAGTATCTCTTGAATAAAGAAAAAACAGGGAGATGAGAAAGGAAGGGAGAATTTCTCTTTGGAGCCCAAGCACTTTCTGTAAAATATGCAGCAGCCATGGCTGGCCCATATTTTTAAACCTCTTCTTTTTGTCACCATAGTTCCAGGGTGTATCACTTATTCACATATCACTTTGTTCATGCCTTCATTTCTTAAGCGATGCCAGGTTTGCTAACATCCAGTCCTCTGTGCTGAAGGTGCTGCCCAGTTCTCTGCTCCCACAGGCCTTCTTTCTGGTTTTTCTGCTGGGAGGCCATGGAAGAGTCAAGTTTGTGACATGAAATGGAGAGGTGGAAGCAATTGGCAGAGGCCAGGGGAAGAGCCTCAGCCAGCAGGGAGCCCTGCCCTCTCCTTCCCAACTCCTGACTGTGAAACAGCGCTTGACATAATTCCACACCATTTCTCCACTCTGACAGATGAATAAGTGGGCACCCTGAAAGTTTAACACCAACATTCCTTGGAAGGAGACACTTCTCTGTGGGTTGCATGTCCCACTCCCTCCTCCTGGCCCCCCAATCACCTCCCGGTCTCTACCCTCCTCCAGGCTGCCTGGAACACCAACGAGGAAGCTGAGAGCTGAGCTGGGCAGTCATTAAAGATCATCAACTAAAGAGCTCTTCACCAGGCAGGATAATGTTTAACAGACAGCCAGAGTGTTCTTGCCGGCTCCTGTTAAGTTTCATCAAAACTGTGCCTAATTAAAATCTTCAATTTAATTACGCTCTTCTGCATTACAAATTTTGATAAAATTGGCTTAATTTGGTGCAAGAAGAGATGTTTCTTTCACATGCGAAGGGAACCTGTCCTGAGGCTAAATTCTGTGTCTGGAAGCCATGGCAGCCCCTGGTGTAATCTGAATTGCTCCAGCCCTCCTATATCGGTGGATTTGGTGAATCGCCCATCCCGTGGCAGCTGTTGCTTTGCCCACATCTGCAAGAGCTGTCCTGAAGCCGCACTGAAGCTGACAGCTGCCTTCCCCACCCAGCCTCCCTTTCCTCTTCTGCTTTTGAAATGCCCCATCTCATGGGGTGGGAGGGATTGCACCCAATCTGCCAGTGAAATATGCTGTGGGAATGAAGTTCTAGCAATCTGTTTCCACTCTGGAGAGAAATCTCAGCCTGTTAGTGCCCTGCTCCCAGACGCCTTCTTTCTGGCTTTTCTGGGAGGCCAGTGGAAGAGTCAATTTCGTGACATGAAACAGAGAGGTGGAAATTCTTGGCAATTTCGTGACATGAAACAGAGAGGTGGATTTCTTGGAAATTCAACTGTCCTTGGTTCACAGAGCCCCAGATCATTCAACCCAATGCTTTCTCCTTCTCCTTCCACTTGGGATCAACAGCACTGCCAGAGCCCAACACTTCTTTCTCCCTTCTGGGGTCCTTCACTCTGTTCCATGAGGCCCAGAGATGTGATGTCACCCAGGCAACCCCCTCCACCATATACTCTCTGGGCAACCAGACCTTTCCTGATGGTCTCGCCCTCATCAAAACTTCTCCATCTTCGGTCCCACTCACTCTCTAGGACTTCTCCTGTTAATTGGCTAGCCAATGTGATGATCAGATTCATGCCCCCCACCCCCCAAAATAATAATAAAAAAAACAACACTCCTTGCTGAATGCCTGACTTCACAAGCTGAAGTGTGAGCTCCTTTCCCTGTGTGTGTGCCAGGGATAGCTTGCCCTATGTGAAGCCACAGATGAAACGCTGCCTCTGATCCTAAAGTCAGTTTTACCTAAAGGAATTTAAAATCTTATTTGCATATTGTGAAGTGAAATGGAAAATTCATATGCTGTTTTTTTTTCTTAATTAAATCTTTATTGTTCAGATTATTACAGGTGTTCCACTTTTTTTTCCCCCATAGCTCCCCTCCACCTGATTCCCCACCCCACCCCATGCCCTTACCCCCCGCCACTGTCTTCATCCATAGGAGTAAGATTTTTGTCCAATCTCTTCCCGCACCCCTCACACTTGCTTCCCCTGAGAATCGTCAGTCCACTCCCTTTCTATGTCCCTGATTCTATTATATTCACCAGTCCATTCTGTTCTTCAGATTTTTTATTCACTTGATTTTTAGATTCACTTGTTGGTAGGTATGTATTTGATGTCATTTTGTTGTTCATAATTTTTATCTTTACCTTTTTCTTCTTCTTCTTCTTCTTAAAGAATACCCTTCAGCATTCCATGTAATCCTGGTTTGGTGGCGATGAACTCCTTTAGCTTTTTCTTGTCTGTGAAGCTCTTTATCTGACCTTCAACTCTGAATGATAGCTTTGCTGGGTAGAGTAATCTTGGTTGTAGGTTCTTGCTGTTCATCACTTTGAATATTTCTTGCCACTCCCTTCTGGCCTGCATAGTTTCTGCTGAGAAATCAGCTGACAGTCGTATGGGTACTCCCTTGTAGGTAACTAACCATTTTTCTCTTGCTGCTTTTAATATTCTCTCTTTGTCTTTTGCCCTTGGCATTTTAATTATGATGTGTCTTGGTGTGGTCCTCTTTGGGTTCCTCTTGTATGGGGTTCTGTGCGCTTCCTGAACTTGTAAGTCTATTTCTTTCACCAGGTAGGGAAAGTTTTCTGTCATTATTTCTTCTAATAGGTTTTCAATATTTTGCTCTCTCCCTTCTTCTGGCACCCCAAAAATTCGGATATTGTTTCGCTTAAAGTTGTCCCAGAGGCTCCTTTCATTATCTTCATATTTTTGGATTCTTTTTTCTTTTTGTTTTTCTGGTTGGATGTTTTTTGTTTCCACATATTTCAGATCTTTGGTTTGATTCTTGGGGTATGTTGATCTACAGTTGAGTTTCTGTATATTTTTTATTTCAGACAGTGTATGCTTCATTTCTGACTGATCCTTTTCCATTTTTTTGGCATTCTCATTAAGGTCCTTGAAGGTCTCACTAAGCTCCTCAGAAGTGTCATCAAGTTTCTCGGCGGTTTTTAGAAGATTCTTGAGTAACCTTATAAATGTGATTCTGAACTCTATGTCATCCAGTAGTTTGCTTTCCTCCGTTTCTTTCATTCGTGACATGTTTCTTTGTTTCTGCATTTTGACTGCTTCCCTGTGTTGATGGAGTGGCTTTGTGTGGTAGGTGACCTATAGGGGGCAGTAGCTCAGCCTCCCCAATCACCTGATGTGGATGCTCTTGGTACACCCCTTTGTGGGCTGAGTGCAAAGTTTTGGTGTAGTTAAGCCTGAATTGCTGTTGGTACGCTGGGAGGAATTGACCTCCAGGCCAATTAGCTGTGAGCACTCCCTGTGTCTATAATGGAAGAAGTGCTGCGCTGAAGACACGCTTTTGGGGCAGGACTTGTTTCAGTGGGGCTTTGGTGCTCACTGAGTCTGCCTCTTGAATGTGTCACTTATGGATGTGAGGAGTGGAAATCTGGTGTCTCACACTGACCACTAGGTACACTGGCTTCTGGATCTCCAATGGGGTGCAGGTCAGCTACTGTCT
The DNA here is from genome assembly GCA_026230045.1 of Corynorhinus townsendii. Lineage (NCBI taxonomy): Eukaryota > Metazoa > Chordata > Mammalia > Chiroptera > Vespertilionidae > Corynorhinus > Corynorhinus townsendii. Next base: position 158,003,017 of record JAPDVU010000006.1, on the reverse strand, counting down.
GAGGCCACTCAGCAGGAGCTACAGTGAGAGCTGCAGTTTTCTCCTCTTTGCTTGGGGTTTGGAGGTTTTGGAGCTGTCTGACCCGGGCTGCAAGTTTTCTAGGTTAAGCTGTGATAGGGCAGGCTTTCTTATGCTAATTGAGCTGCTTGGAGCTTGGGTGGGTTTGTAGGTTGTGTGGGGCGGGGTCTCAGGGCGTCACTAGGTTAGGGCGTGGCAAACAGCAATGGCTGCTAGTAAGCCGGCTCTGTGTCCCCGACCGCGTCTTGGAGTCCTGTGCCCCAGTGCCGTAAACAATTATTCCTGCGTGCAGCTCTGCAAGCAAGCCACTCTCACTGGCAGACAGTCCAGCTTCTCCCCGTAGGAGTTTGGGTCCCCCGCGTCTCCCCAGAGACTGGATTTCAGAGTAATCGGGGGCTTGTCTCCATTCAGGTTGAAAAAAGCAACGCACCCAGTCGCCTGCCGCCAGCCCGGATCACGCACCTCCGTACCTCAGCTTTTCAGCGCTTGTGCACGTCTCAATGCTCTTTTCTCTTTCCTTCTAGTTGTAGAACTTCCACTCAGCCAGCTTTCCCGTGGTTCTGGGTGATAGACGTTTTGTCTTTTAGTTGCAGTTTAAATTGTTGTGGGAGGCAGCAGTTTAGGTGTTTACCTATGCCGCCATCTAGGATTCCTCTCCCTAGAGATTCTCATATGCTGTTTTAATAGAGAACAGGAGCCCGTCTGGTGTGGCTCAGTGGTTGAGCATTAACCTATGAACCGGGAGGTCGCAGTTCAATTCCCAGTCAGGACAGATGCCTGGGTTGCGGGCTCGATCCCCAGTGTGGGGCATGCAGGACGCAGCCAATCAATGATCCTCTCTCATCATTGATGTTTCTATCTCTCTCCCCTTCTCCCTTCCTCTCTGAAATAAATGAAAATATGTTTAAAACAAAACAAAACAGGAAATTTCAAAGATAAGCTTCTGGGAGCTGCAGCCCCAGACCCCTGGGGTCTCAGTCAATTTTAGCCACTTTGGGCAAAAATGTCTAAGCAGCCCTGGTGCTGTGTTACCGTGGGCAAATGTGACCCCTTCCCTGCCACTTCTGATGTCAAAAGACTTGATTTAAAGTGGCCATCCCCTCTGGAAAGGATGCCTAAAACCAAGGGAGCCCTGAACTCTCTGTTCAATTCCATCTCCAAATTGCCAACTATTGGATTGGACATTTTCATTTGTATGGCCTACCATGGTCTTGAAATGAACTTATCTACAACTCCAAGCCTACCGTTCCCCACCAGCACCAGCAAGTCCGCTCTCCCTTGTCATGCTTCCCCGCCCCCCTCCCGCCTTGTCCTGAGAGTGCTCCAGGCACTGGGCTGGGAAACATGTGGACATACTTACATCATGCATCAAACGAATAGATGGATGATGATAGATAATAGATAGATAGATAGATAGATAGATAGATAGATAGATAGATAGACAGATAGATAGGCTATCACATAACAAATCCTTACTTGTTCTTAATAGATAAATTGGACTAAATCTTAATTGTTGGATTTTTTTTGTTTTTGAGCAAATATGCCTTGAGTCACTGATACTATTTGAGCACGCACTCTATAACAGTTTAAGACTAGATGTTTCAACCCAACTTAACAATCCTCTAGCCCCTAAGTAAGGCCATCACCAAATCCTGCCAGCACATAGTATGGGCTCAGAAAATGTTAGATGTTAATAGCATTTATACTAAATAAGAGTATGCCTTAACAAGGTCAAAGGTGTCATTTGGATGGTACACAATTAACTGTCAAGTGAGTAAAAACAGGAGGCTGAGGGGTGAGGGAGACACGGATCTTCCGTCTTCCCAACAGTGGGGGAGACAAATAGTCCAAGGAGATTTAGGGAGGAGACTTTGGAGCCTACTTGTGGGAAAGACAAACAAGCTTCCCCAGAGCTTGTGGTTTCTGCTTTTTGGGAAAAGGACACCTGGCATGAGAGCAGGATCCAATGGGAGAGAGTCAAGTGCTAGGACAATGGCTGTTGTGGCATGACGCCAGCAACCACAAATAAAAAATACAAAAGGCATCGGAGAGAAGGCACTCAAGTATTTATGGAGGAAATTAATTATAACAATATCAAAATGGCTAAAACATTTAGTAAGAGCCTGCTTTGCGCTGAGGAGCATGCTAAGTGCTATGCAGGCACAGCCTGTTTAATCCCTGGTCCAGAAAATATAATCCCAGTTTCATAAATGGGGAACTGAGCCCCAGAAAGATGAAGTAGCCTGTGCAAGCGTGCATAGCTAGGAAGTGCTAGAGGTAGGATCTGAACCCACAGCCTGAGTGTTTCATCCTTGCACGTTTCTTCTCCTGCTTCAATGCCTGCATTATTATTTAAATGTTCTCTTTTTTTCCCTCTGAGAATGTTCCAACTCCACACTCAGTAAATGCTTTGAAGATAGAGGCAGGGCCTTAGAGTTCAAATTCTCCTCAATGCCTCACCCAGTGCCATCCATGTAGTAAATAATAAATCTGACTGATTCATTGATAGATATATTTGTTGAGAAAATCAGGCACTATAGCAGGCAGGGGAGCACTTTCTGGGAAGGACCATTCAGTGCAGATCTAGAGGAGTCTGTACTATCAGCAGGCTATATGCAATTCTCTCTTGGCCCACACCACAGGGCCTGGGACTCTCTTTTCCCACTTTCTCCCCCTTTCCTGGTTTAGTTCCTTTTCTCTGATAGGCCTCAGCATCAATGCATCTTCCTCCAGGAGGGCTTCTTGACTGGCCAAATGTGGGCTAGAGTTTTCCACAGAATCCTATACTTCTCCCATCACGGCACTTATCCTACTGTATTACAATTGTCTGTTTATTCTTTAGCCTTCCCCAAGTAGATCTTGTTGAGAATGAGGTTGCCCTCAGCACCCAGCACATGGTATACATTTTAAAATATATCTCTATATATATTTGCTAAGTATATGTTAAATAAAATATACACTAGTTTAATATATACTCACTGAAACAGATGTAATGAAAGCCCTCCTACTTCACTTCTGAGCAACATTAATATGCCTAGCATCTTCCAAAACCAGTAGAGGAGCAGTGGATACAGAATCCTCCACCTCACCCCATTGCCTCAGTCAGGACTGAGATTCTCTCCAATATACTAAGGAGAAAGTGGCGGAGAGAAGCTGGAAGAGGAAAACAAGATTACTGACCTCAAGCTGGCCCCAATAACCCAGGCTTTGTGACCCTGGGCAAGACCCACATGCTCTCAAAGTTTATGTGAGGAAGCAGTGAACCACTCTACCTCCCTCATGGGATGGCTGTAAAGATTCATTACGATGCAAAACAGTTAGCACAGTGCCTGACAGAGTATCTTCCCAGTAAGGGTCAGATACTGTTATTATTTTACTAGTGGCCCGGTGCACGAAATTTGTGCATGGTGGTGGTGGGGGGGGAGGGGTTCCCTTGGCCCAGCCTGCACCCTTTCCAATTGGGGATCCCTTGGGGAATGTCAGACTGCCAGTTTACTGCAGTCGAACATCCCTCTCACAATCTGGAACCACTGGCTCCTAACCGCTCACCTGCCTGATTGCCCCTAACTGCCTCTATCTGCCTGCCTGATTGCCCCTAACCCCTCTGCCTGCCTGCCTGCCTGATCGCCCCTAACTGCCCTCCCCTGCAGGCCTGATCTCACCCCCAACTGCCCTCCTCTGCCAGCCTGATCTTTCCCCCAACAGCCCTCCCCTGCTGGCCTGATCGCCCCTAACTGCCTCTGCCTGCCTGATTGCCCCTAATTGCCTTTCCCTGCCAGCATGATCTCACCCCCAACTGCCCTCCCCTGCTGGCCTGATCTTGCCCCCAAATGCCCTCTCTGCCTCAGCCCCCACTACCATGGCTTTGTCCAGAAAGAAGTCAGACGTCCAGAAGATGGCCAGTTGACCTGGTCTAATTAGCATATTACCCTTTTATTAGTATAGACAGATTATATAGGACAGGATTGCTTACATGGAGGTGGGAGTAGAGCATTTTTTCAGCAGGAGGAGATGCTCTTGGCAGACAAAAATACATAATCCCGATGTCTGTACTGATAGCTAGCCATATGTACTATACTGCCAAACCAGTCATTAAAAAATTGAATCACTTTTTTACACCTTACACCAAACAGCTGTTGCCCTTAAAACCCTTCCTCAGCCCCCACCTTAGGTTCTCCCTTTGCAGTTCATCCAGATTTTATTCTGATTGGTCAGTTTCTATGCCAATCAGCATCTCCGAGCCTATCTCCGGGCCTGATCAGAGAGGCAGGGCTGATCAGCAGCCCCCTTGGAGGCCCAGAGAGAAACAGAGGCACGGCTGCTGGCAAAGCCTGGAGAGAAAGAGAGAGACAATGGCTGATCAACAGCTTCCATGGAGGCTGCAGATCAGACCTTCCCTCTCTCTTTGGGCCTCTCTCAGGGCCTTATCTGCAGCCGCCTCGGCAGTCAGTCCTGGGTCACCACACTTGTAGTAGCAGCAGTCAGTAGCACTGACTGCGGGACTGACTTCTGGTTCGTTGAGCCTTTGGTCATTATGGACCCTGAGTTTTTATATATTAGGATTAGCATCATCTGGTATGGGAGTGTGAGATTTTCCATTTCTACTCATACAGAGCAGCTCTGCCTGAACACCTAATGTCACTGGGATGTTATTATTCACTTAATAGATACAAGGAATCTTCCAAGTAACATGTGCAATTGATTAAATATAGAGAGATGCTGAGGTCTTGGAAGCAAAGTCAGACTGGCCAGCCCCAGCCTGGTCTAAGGGAACATGAGTATGGCAGGAAGCCTCCCAGTAGCGGAACCACAGGATCCATCAAAAGCTTCAGTTCTCTGGCTCAGCAGCAGGTCTCACTCCTCACTCCTTTCCAATTTAGTCCACGTGGCCAAACATTAAAACAAACATTCATAAGAACCATAACATTTAGATACTAACGAAATGTTCTCAAATTTTACTCAGCCATAAAGCTATATATGACAGGAGGGTAGTAAGTTCCCTTCTTAATTTTTTAAAGCTGTGAGCAGCAACATGAACAAACAATGCTGGCTCTGCATTCAAGAACAAAGTTTGGGATTGTGATCAAATAAATTTAACCACAAAGCAAATCTGATATTTAATGATAAACCTTATTATATATTGTTCTGCATGGTAGATAGACAAAATGATAAGTTCACATAATGGTTGTAATTATTTATTTACATTACTTTCATATTGTTAAAGTGAAATTTTTGTTAGTTCTGCATTTATAAAAGCCCTTCTGGTGGACTGTTTTCTCTGACACTACTTACGATTTAAATGGAATTTCAATGCACAAAGGCATAATCCTATATAATAAAAGCCTAATATGCTAAGTGTCTGGTCAACCGTTCAACCAATCAAAGCATAACATGCTAATGATATGCTAAGGCCGCTCAACTGCTTGCTAAGATGTGCACTGACCACTAGGGGGCAGACAGTCAACCAGTCGACCAGTTGCTATGACATGCACTGACCACCAGGGGGCAGATGCTCCGATTGGTAGGTTAGTTTGCTGCTGGGGTCAGGCCAATCAGGACAGAGCGAGACAGGCCAGACATATTCTGGAGCCCTCCCGTGGTCCCTTCCGGCTGGCCAACCTCCCGTATCCCTCCCTGGCCCCGATTGTGCACCCGTGGGGTCGCTCGGCCTGGCCTGCACCCTCTCACAATCTGGGATCCCTCAGAGGATATCGGAGAGCCAGTTTCGGCCTGATCCTGCAGGCCAGGCCGAGGGACCTCACTGGCGCACGACTTTGTGCACCGGGCCTCTAGTTAGACATAAGCACACTCACACACACCGGAAGGCAGAGATCTGGGATAGAAGTCTCCATAAGCTGAGCTCCTACATTAATTGCCACTCCTTCTCTGGTTCAGGGCTTTAATTCCCTGGACCACCCATTTCCCAGACTGTGACCAAACCTTCCCTGCACTTCTCATTCTCTTTTGAGATAAGAGGTTCTGAATAAAAAGATATATCTTGTCCTGTTTCCATAAAAGGATCATTAACCTCATTTGGTTATGTTGGCTGATATAACAAATAGATCCAAATTATGTAATGGCTCAAATATCACTGCCATTAGAACTTGGCCACAGATCCACAGATCCACACATTCAACTTCAAGGGAGGCTCATTTGATTTGGTCAAGGACAGCAACATCTCAGAGAAAGTGGTGTTTGAACTAAGATTCACAGAATGAATAAAAATTATGTAGGGAAGACCATATTGGACAGAGGGAACAGTATGGATAAAGGCTCTTTGGTCATAAGGAGCATGAAATGTTTGACTAAAAGAGAGAGCAGCGTGGCTCAGAGATAGTAACATGAAGAAAGTATGCATGATAAGCTTGGAGAAGTGAACAAGGGCCAGCCCTTTTAGGGCCTTGTAGGCCATGTTAATAACTTTTGGCCTTTACCCCATGTACGCTGGGAAACAATGGCGAGACAGCATGTAAGTGAGGGAGTGTTGGGCGGTAGGTGAGTGACATAATCCTTGTAGCTGCACAGTGAAGAACAAGTTATAGCATAAACTTCAGGAGACCAGTTAAGATACTACTACAGCTAACAAAAAGATATGATGAGAAGTAGAGAAAGGGGATTGAGTCAAGAAATCCTTACAGCACAAAATGGATAGAATTTGGTGTTTGGTGTTGGATTTGAGATGCCAAGATCCTAGAGTTGAAGTTGACAAGATCTTTCCAGGTGATGGTGTCATCCAGTGAGAGAGAAAGCAGCTTGTGAGGAAATTCAGATTGGGACAGGTTGTTTGGGGTGCCTGTGGAGCTGTCTAACATGAGATTAGATAAGAGAGTCTGAAATTTAGAAAGGGGGATGGACTTAATGTAGAGAATTGTGAGTACTTAAAATTTAGAATTAGAATGAGGTAATGTCAATGCTTAAAGTATATGGTCATTTAGGGTATAGAGGGAAGCAAAGGTCAAAGAGAGAAAAAAAATAGCCAGGAGAATCCAAGGGGATGGTGAAATTCAGGAATTGTCAAATATTCAAAAGGTTACCTGAAGACAGGAACTGAAAAATGTCCATGGACTGTGGTAGTTAAGAATATCTTTGGGGACCTCTGTGACAACAGTTCCAGCAGAGCAATGGGGTTAAAATCAGAAACTAGCAATGTGAGGATATAGGAAGAACAGACAGTGGGTGTAAATCACTGCTAGGGGCAGTTTAGATGACAGAGGGCAGAGAGAGATTTGACAGTGGCCATGGGATCTTGACTGTGGGCACATCATTCCATTGCTCACTCATCATATCTGTCTTGATATATTTTATGTTCCAGGCACTAAATACAGTCATGCACTGCATAACAACATTTTGGTCAGCAATGGGCTACATATACCACCTAGGGTACAGGGCCCTTGTCCCCAATGTCATCCTGGCTGACCTGGTGCTAATGACTCATATTTCTCTACTGGAATTCTCTAGGAATTCCTTGACAAAATACTTAGATAAAATTAATGCAAACCATCTGTTTAAAAACAAAAGCTGAGCTCTGGCCGGTTTGGATCAGAGGTTAAAGCATTAGCCCGTGGTCTGAAGGGTTTGGGTTCCATTCTGGTCAAGAGCACAATCTCAGTTGCAGGCCCGACCCCTGGCTCTGGGAGGCAACCAGTCGATGTCTCTCTCACATCAATGTTTCTCTCTCTGTCTCTCCACCTTCTTTCCACTCTCTCTAAAAATCAATGGAAAAAATATCCTCAGGTGAGGATTAACAACAACAACAAAAACAAAAGCTGGGTCTTGAGAGTGGCAGAACCTATGCCACATACCTTCATGGGAACTGGATTTGGGGCCAGTTAACTGGAGACCTGGCAGGAAGGAAAGGAGTTTTGATAGAGGGAGATGATTGCAGAGCAAAGGGCAAAGGCTGGAGTGGTGTGTAGCTAGACTGGCCAGGGGGAGGTAAAAAGAGTATATGGGACAAGAAAGAAGGACAGAGGAAAAGGAAAGGATCGGGCCCCAACACATTTTTATCCTGGGCCACAAGAAATTTGAAAAGGCATGCAAGGTTGCAGTTAATTCTTAACAGCTTCCATTATTACCTGCCCAATGACTCCCCTACTTTTAATATAATAAGAATGATCTCTGGTGTTATTAACATGGCACATTCCCATCATAGGAGACTCTGATTCAGGATGCAGCTGCTAATTGTGAAAACCACTACTTTTTGTTCACTGAGCAAAGATGCTTAGGTCTAGGGATGCTGAATATGAGTACGCCATCATACTAAAGGGGCAGCATACTGCCTCTCTATAAAAATGTTGTGACTTCTAACATGTAGAGTTTTACAAAGTTTTCTTCATTTGATTCTTATGACCCAATGGGGTAAGCCAGGAAAGAATTATGGCTCCAATTCTACAGATGAGGCACTGAGCCTCCCAGTGACATTTGCCCAAAGCCACGTGGCTAATAAATGGCAGGGCAAGGACTGGAAACTGGACCTTCTGATCCCTCACCCATTATCTTTTCTCTCCACCCTGCTGCTTCTCACCACTCCACCCAGAATCTTCACGGAGGCCACAGAGTTAGCTATTTAGCTGACTTGAGTTGCAATTGGCCCTGTGACTTTTAATTGTAATGATACCACATTTTAATGAAGCAATAGCAGGTTGGAATCACCTAGGCTTCTTGACCAAAATACAGATTCCCTGGTGCCAGTCTGAATGTGCTTAACCTGAACCTCTGAGGTGGTGTCTGAGAATCTGCAATTTCATACAAGCTCCCGGGAGGCCGGGGCGGGGGGGGGGGGGGGGCAGGGCAGGGGGGAGGAGAGGTGACGCTGAAGTGTTTGTGAACCAATGCAACACACGAAGCAAAACAAGTTCAAAATCAACTCTCAGCTAATCCTGGACTCATTACCCAGGGAATGGATTACTCAGCATTTAGATTCTGACTCCACTGCAACTCTAAACCCCAATTCTACATTTTCTCATTGTTTTTTTCATTAGCAGCATTTCTTCAGGGAAGAGAGAGGCAATAAAATTTGAGTTAATCTTTTAATTTGGGAGTATCTCTGATGATTTTTGTCTAAGACTGAAATTCTTCTTCTCTCCCCAAAATAATGAGCAGTTTGTCAAAACCTTGGAGGGTAAGGGTATGGTTCAGAAGGCTAATAAAAATATTCTGACTTCACAAACTGCAGTGGATGCTTCAAACACACACCTGGTGTGCTTGCTGATTCTGTGAGGGTTCTGCCTAGAAAAGATCAACCTGCTTTCAAAATAGAATCTAGAGATACAAAGGAATCAGCAATAGCCTCACGTATGTGTACACAATGCACAAATGCAGTGTAGCTTCTGGTATTTTTATTAACAATCAGAGGAGCCTTGTCACAGTCAGCCATCTGCTTGAGTCACTGCCGGCTGCAAAGGCCCTGGCTTTAGAGAAGGAACACTGGAACCAAAGCCCCAGCTCATGGAAGTGTCACAGGCAAGAGAGCCGGCAGTGTCCTGCGAGTGACATTCTTCAGTGTCCTGCAGGATCCAGTCACAGTCTACGTCAGAACCACTTGCCTACATGCTTGGATCCTTAAAGAGGACATACAGCTGTGACATCAGGTGGAAGCTATTAAATTTGTTCTTGGGAAGATGTTCAAAACTTCAAAGTGGTCTCTGCAGGCCCATTAAAATTACAGACTCTGCCCCTGCTCTCCCCGCCCGCCCCCCCCCCCCGCCCCCCGGGCTGCTTTTTCTACATTCTAATATAGGTTTCTGAAAGAAAAAATGTAAGGGAGCTAGCTTGGGATTTTTTTCTCCAGAGAGTCAAAGACATCCTGACTCTGATTACTGACCTTATATCCAAGGAATCATCTTTATTTTTTCCCCTATACTTATTTATTTATTTATTCATTCTTTTTTTTAGAGAGAGGTAGGGAGGAGAGAGAAACATCAATGAGAGAGAACCATCAATAGGCTGCTCCCTGCACTCCCCCCAAATCCACAACACGGGCATGTTCCCTGACCAAGAATTGAGTTGGCAACCCTTCTGTGTATGGGATGATGCCCAACCAACTGAGCCACAGCAGCCAGGGCTACTTTAAAAAAAATCAATGTACAAAATTCTTTCATGTGGGTAAAAAAATGTTCTGCATCTGGGAATACTCTTTGACTACCAAGTTAATAAAATGTTTTAAACTCTTTGCTCCACATCTAATCCTGACACTAAAGGTTTAGGGAGCAGAAAGCAAAGACTTGCCAAGCCAGGAGCTCTCCTCATACACTTGGCATCAATGAAAGTCTATAGCCTAAAATAAAACTGTAAAAAAACCCCAGACTTTTGTTGTTGTTATTTTGTTTTTGTAACTCAATCACTACCTAGGAGAAAAGTGTTTGGAGTTGAGGATCACCAAAGAAAACAGATTAGGACAAAATTATTTTGAGATCTGAAAGCAATGATGAGTAAGCCCAGAAAAAAAAAATAATAAGGGGTGGGAGTTTTGATAGGCAAAGAAAAGAACAAATGTCTGGTGGTTGACAAGAATGTAGTCAAGCTTTTGCAAATACAAAGTCTGCCATGGAGAACAGTGATGCTCTCAGAGGGTCTGTACTTAACCCATCACATAAATGTTACTTGGCATTTGTGCTGGGTAAATCAAGGACAAAATAGGTAGGGGAATGTTACGGCTATTTCTCTAGAAAAGTATCCCAGACTTGTGGGAGGAGGTCAAGAAACAATCAAAGGGTAGGCCCACTTTAGGGAAATGGCCAGGCCTGCATTTGAAAACACATTGGGAGAATCTGTTTTCAAACCGAACCTGAAGCCAGCCACCGAACTCAAACTTGATATCTGGGCTTATACCAGCAACTGTACTTACTGGTAGCTGCTGTTTCCTGTTCTTCTACAGCCATCATAGCTAGAGGTAACCAGATGTGCTACCCATTTGCTGGGCGATATCCCTAAACCTTTGTAAAACGTGTCAATTATTTTACCAACAAAAATGAATTTATCCAGAGATAGCAGAGGGATTGTAATTCTGGACATGCAGACCATGGTGAAGCATAGGCAAGTCGGGAGAACAAAGGAGAGAGCATGCTTTTATGGAGGAAAAGAGGAAGTTAGAAGGAGCTGTTCTGAAGAGAGATTGGAGGAGAAGAAAGTCCAGGGTTGTGTTGGCTTCTCATTGGCTGAGTGTGCTGATTTCTCATTGGCTGGGATGTTGCTGAGCAAGGAGAAAAATCTTTCCTCCCGCTGGTGTAGTAAAGTAAGCTTCTTCCTGCCAAAATTTGTAAAGCGGCTACTGATGGTACCTGCATGAGACCTCCCCTTTAAGGCTTCTTCACTCTATTTGCATGAGGCTTTCTGTTATTTATTTTCACAAACCAGAGAAGTTTCATATTTATCTGTTTTCCTTTAAAAAAAATTCCTAAGTCTACTCAAAGTCAACAATCAGATTTAATTATTTATTATTATTTATTTCTTTGACAATTAGATTCATTTTAATTAAGTTATTTATCACCAAAGCAATTTAGTTGACAGAATGTTAATTTTCTGTTTTTTCCCCTTTTTTAATTTAACTTTTAAAAAATCATTAACACTATTGCAGATGTCCTCCATTACATCCTCCTTTATGATTATTATTTCCTTGTGGTAATTACCAAGAAGTGAAAGATTAGAAGTACAAAATATCAATTGTGCAATTTTAACTATTTTCAAAGGAAGATAAAATAAATGTCAGGTCCAACAAGGTCATGTGTCCTTTCAGCAAATAATTGTCTCCACAGCCTCTTTTGATGTATTGAAACTGAAATAAATTGTTAATGCCTTTCATTTACAGAGGGGAATTCATGGCTCTGCAACATTATAGAGTTTAGAATCTAAATCAAGCCCCCCAGACATTAGTCATTCTTTCTGGGTAATCATCTAAAAATAGGGATGGCCTTTCCAGCTACCCTTTGTAGAACATTAAAAATGGGATGATGGAGGTGCCTTCTAATGTCCATTTCATAGACTCTCTGACACCATTTCTTTTCTCTCCCAAACTCTCCTGTTTTGGAGGAAGGAAGAACCTTGTATTAAAGGTTACAAAAATTGGGCTATGTTTCCTGAATTGTAGCTTAATCAACACTCTTTGATTCTGTGTAGAGAGAAGCTCACTCAGACTAAAATAGAGGGAGTTTATTCTAAAGGTGCAGGAATAAAACCCTAGGAAAGTGCAAGGGGATGCACATAGACTCTGTGGAACCAGCAAGTGGAAAGCCATTAGAAACCAAGGTTACTGTCTCTAGTATGCCACATTCTCTCATATCTGTACCCTTGTGCAATGAATTAATCCTCCTCCTTTGATTATATTTTTTTCACAGGCCATAGTTAAAGATGGCTGCTCCATAGTCCTCAAGTTCAAGTGACCAGAGAGACTGGCTAATGCCTCTTGCTATCAATTCTACATTTTCTGGGGAGGAAATACGATGGGCTGAGGTAGGGGCTGGTGTTCACCACTGTTCCAATAACTAGGACGAAGGAGCAGAGTTGTGTAGTACAAACACAGCTGCCAGGACCCACCACTATAATATGCAGCAGTGGGGGCCATGCACCAGATAGACAACCCCAAATGCACTGACTACAACCTATCACTAACTTCATTCCTTCAACAGGAAATGTTAAGACCTGCCTGTGATCTATACATTCTGAGAAACCCTGGTTTCTAATCAGGAAGCTGAAGCTGAGAATGGAACGAACGTAGACAAGTAAATATAAGAGTCAGGAAGTGGGATAAGTGCTATAATAGAAATAATCATAGAACAGGGTCTCACAAGCTCAGAACCTTTGACATTTTGGGCTGGCTAGCTCTTGGTTGTGGGGAAGGGAGGGTTGTCCTATGCACTGCAGGATGCTCAGAGTATCCTTGGCCTCTGTTTATTTGGTGCCAATACTACCCTACTCCCACACCAGTTGTGACAACCGAAAATGGCTCCATACATAGCTAAATGTTCTCTGAGAAGAGAGCACGTTTTACCCCCATTTGGAATCACTGCACAGAGCAATATGAAGTCATAGAAAGGGACACCGAACATCAGGCCCAGAGGTCCGGAAAAGCCAGAACAAGAGGTTGAAGCTTTGAGAGGCAAGCTGGAGTCAGATAGGTGAATTAGGGCTTTAGGGCAGGGCAGAGGAAACCCATGTGTCCTGATTCATGGTTCAAAGTGCTTTTCACTACACCAATATTTTCAGAAGTGTGTTACTCAGGACACTAATCCTGCTAGATTTTTGTGTGAATACAGGCAGACTGGTGATATTGAGAGTTGGTATCCAGACCACTTTAACGAATATTTCAATAAAGTCATAATATATTTTGCTGGAGGAGGGTCTTGCCTTCAATTCGTAAAGAACAAAAAAAAAAATCTGTGAAGGACAATAATAACGAGGTATGCCTGTAGAGAGTTCCATGGTTAATGATTCAGATCCTCTTTTGGTAAGTTCTAATACACTTTATTTTACAAAATAAATTCCAGTACACTAAAGGCTCTGAGAAATCCTAGGGGAAAATCACTTATCTTTGTAATTCTCTTTCAGAAAGATGAAATCATTGGAAAGAGATTCCCCTGATCTGAATCCTGTTTCTACCATTTACCCAGAGGTATATAACCTGCCAAAACTTGGCTACTTACCTATAAAAATTAGATGATCATAATAGGACTACATCATAGGGTATCTGAGAAGATTAAATGAGATAGTACATCTAAGGCACCCTGCACAGTTCTTGTCTTACAAGAGGTGCTCAGCAAGTGTTATATGTTTTTTTCTTATTTTTTAAAATTTCTTTATTGCTTAAGGTATTACATATGTATCCTTATTCCCCCATTAACCTCTACCTCCCACTCATGCCCCCACCCCCCTGTGGTCTGTGTCCATTGATTAGGCTTACATGCATGCACACAAGTCCTTTGGTTGATCTCTCCCTCTTACCCCCACCCTCCCCTACCTTCCCTGAGGTTTGACGTTCTGAATGATGTTTCTCTGTCTCTGGATCTATTTTTGTTCATCAGTTTATATTGTTCATTATATTCCACAAATGAGTGAGATCATGTGATATTTATCTTTCTCTGCCTGACTTATTTCACTTAGCATAATGCTCTCCATCTCCATCCATGCTGTTGCAAATGGTAAGAACTCCTTCTTTTTTACCGCAGCTTAGTATTCCGTTGTGTAGATGTACCACAGTTTTTTAATCCACTCATCTGCTGATGGGCACTTAGGCTGTTTCCAAATCTTAGCTATGGTGAATTGTGCTGCTATGAACATAGGGGTGCATATATCCTTTCTGATTCATGTTTCTGGTTTCTTGGGATATATTCCTAGAAGTGGGATCACTGGGTCAAATGGGAGTTCCATTTTTATTTTTTTGAGGAAACTCCATACTGCTCTCCACAGTGGCTGCACCAGTCTGCATTCCCACCAGCAGTGCATGAGGGTTCCTTTTTCTCCGCATCCTCGCCAGCACTTGTCATTTGTTGACTTGTTGATAATAGCCATTCTGACAGGTGTGAGATGGTACCATGTTGTTGTTTTGATTTGCATCTCTCTGATGCTTAGTGTCTTTGAGGAGGTTTTCATATGTTTCTTGGCCTTCCTTCTGTCTTCTTTCAAAAAGTGTCTATTTAAATCAGTTGTCCATTTTTTGATTGGGTTGTTATCTTCTTTTTGTTAAGCTGCATGAGTTCCCTGTAAATGTTGGAGATTAAACCCTTATCGTTGATATCATTGGCAAATATGTTCTGCCATGCAGTGGGCTTTCTTGTTGTTTTATTGATGGTTTTCTTTGCTGTGCAAAAGTTTATTTTGATGTAGTCCCACTTGTTTATTTTCTCTTTAGTTTCCATTGCCCTAGGAGCAGTATCAGTGAAGAAATTGCTTCGGCATATGTCATAGATTTTTCTGCCTGTGGATTCCTCTAGTATTTTTATGTTTTCTCATCATATGTTTAAGTCCTTGATCCATTTTGAGTTTATTTTTGTGTATGGTGTAAGTTTGTGGTCTAGTTTCATTTTTTTGCATGTATCTTTCCAATTTTCCCAACACCATTTATTGAAGAGACTACCTTGACTCCAGTGGGAGGTAGGAGGTAATGCCTCCTCTGTCAAATATTAATTGAGCATAGTGATTTGGGTCGATTTCTGGGTTCTCCATTCTATTCCATTGATCTATATGTCTGTTCTTGTGCCAGTACTAGGCAGTTTTGAGAACGGTGGCTTTGTAACACAGCTTGATATCTGGTATTGAGATCCCACCCACTTTGTTCTTCTTTCTCAGGATTGCTGTAGCTATTTAGGGTCTCTTTTTATTCCAGATGAATTTTTAGAGAGTTCTTTCTAAGTCTGTGAAATATGTTGTTGGTATTTTAATGGGGAGTGCATTGAATCTTTAGATTGCTTTGGGCAGAATGGACATTTTAATGATGTTGATTCTCCCAATCCATGAACACGGTATGTTCTTCCATCTATTTATGTCTTCCTCCATCTCTTTTTTCAGTGTCCTATAGCTTTTCACATATAGGTCTTTTACCTCCTTAGTTAGGTTTATTCCTAGGTATCTTAATATTTTTGGTGCAATGGTAAATGGGATTGCTTTTTTAGTATCTCTTTGTGTAGGTTCACTATTGGTGTATAGAAATGCCATAGATTTCTTGGCGTTAATTTTGTATCCTGCTACATTGCCGAATTCATTTATTAAGTCTATTAGTTTTTTTGATGGAGTCTTTCGGGTTTTTTATGTATAATATCATGTCATCTGCAAATGACACCTTTACTTCCTCTTTTCAAATTTGGATGCCTTTTATTTCTTCTTTTTGTCTAATTGCAATAGCTAATACTTCCAGTACTATGTCGAACAGGAGTGGTGACAATGGGCATCCCTGTCTTGTTCCTGTTCTTAGGGGAAATGGTTTTAGTTTTTGCCCATTGAGTATGATGTTAGCTATGGGTTTGTCATACATGGGTTTTATTATGTTGAGGTATGATCCTTCTATTCCCACCTTGCTGAGAGTTTTTATCCAGAAAGGGTGCTGGATTTTGTCAAATGCTTTTTCTGCATCAATTGATATGACTATGTGATTTTTATCTCTCAATTTGTTTATGTGATGTATCACATTTATTAATTTGCAGATATTGTACCATCCTTGCATCCCCGGGATAAATCCTACTTAGTCATGATGTATGATCTTTCTGATGTATTGCTGGATCCAATTTGTTAGAATTTTGTTGAGGATCTTGGCATCTATGTTCATGAGGGATATTGACCTGTAATTCTCTTTCACTGTGTTGTCTTTATCTGGTTTTGGTATTAGGGTGATACTGGCTTCATAGAATGAGCTTGGAAGTGTTCCTTCCTCTTGAATTTTCTGGAATAGTCTTAGGAGGATAGGTTTTAGTTCTTCCTTGAATGTTTGGTAAAACTTTCCTGTGAAGCCGTCTGGCCCCAGGCTTTTGTTTGCTGGAAGCTTTTTGATGACTGCTTCAATTTCTTCCATAGTTATTGGCCTATTAAGATTTTTAGAATCTTCCTGATTGAGTTTTGGAAGGTTGTATTTTTCTAGGAATACGTCCATTTTCTCCAGGTTGTCTAATTTGTTGGAATAGAGTTGTTCATAGTATTTTTTTTTTTTTAACAATCCTTTGTATTTCTGTGGGGTCTGTTGTTATTTTGCCTCTTTCATTTCTGATTTTGTTTATTTGGGTCCTCTCTCTTTGCTTCTTGGTGAGCCTGGCCAGAGGTTCATCAATCTTGTTTATCCTTTCAAAGAACCAGCTCTTGGCTTTGTTGATCTTTTGTAATTTTTTTTTTGGTCTCCATGTCGTTTATCTCCACTCTGATCTTTATTATTTCCTTCCTTCTGCTTACACTGGGCTTTTCTTGTTGTGCTCTTTCTAACTTTTTGAGTTGTAAGGTTAGGTAATTTATTACCATTGTTTCTTGTGTTTTGCAATAGGCCTGTAGAGATATGAACTTCCCTCTCAAGACTGCTTTCGCAGTGTCCTATAGATTTTGGATTGTTGAGTTTTCATTGTCATTTGTTGCCATGATGTTTTTTATTTCTTCCTTGATGTCTCTGGTAACCCAGTCATTGTTTAATAGCATGCTGTTTAGTCTCCATATGTTCGATTTTTTGGGTTGTTTTTATTGTAGTTGATTTCCAGTTTTATGCCACTGTGATCTGAGAAGATGCTTGATATGATTTCTATCTTCTTGAATTTGAAGAGACTTTGCCTATGACCCAACATATGGTCTATCTCTGAAAATGACCCATGTGCACTTGAGAAGAATGTATATTCTGTGGCTTTGGGGTGAACTGTTCTGAAGATGTCAATTAATTTCATCTGGTCCAGTGAGTCATTTAGGATTGATGTTTCTTTGCTGATTTTTTGTTTAGAGTATTTGTCCAATGGTGATAGTGGGGTATTAAAGTCTCCTGCTATTATTGTATTACTGTCAATCTCTCCTTTGATGTCCTCCAGGAGTTTTTTTATGTATTTGGGTGCTCCTGCATTGGGTGCGTATATGTTTACCAGAGGTATTTCTTCTTGTTGGATTGCTCCCTTTAGTATTATGAAGTGGCCTTCCTTATCTCTTGTTGTGTCCTTCACTTTGAGATCTAATTTGTAAGATATAAGTATTGCTATCCCAGCTTTTTTTTCATTTCCATTCACCTGAAACACCTTTTTCCATCCCTTCACCCTCAGTCTGTGTGCATCTTTTTTTCTGAGGTGGGTTTTCTTGTAGACAGCAGATATTTGGGTCATGTTTTCTTATCCAATCTGTTACCCTATGGCTTTTGATTGGGGCATTTAACCCATTTACATTTAAAGTTATTATTGATAGGTACTTGTTTGTCACCATTTTTATTCTTTACCCCTGTGTTCCTTCTTCACTTCCTATTTCTTTCTTTTTTTTTTTTTTTTTACAGCAGACCCTTTAGCATTTCTTGCATTGCTGGTTTGGTGGTAATAAATTCCCTTAGTCCTTTTTTGTCTGTAAAGCTCCTGATTTTACCTTCATTTTGATTGATAGCCTTGCTGGGTACAGTATTCTTGGATTCAGACCCTTCCTTTGCATGACTTTGTATATTTTATTCCATTCCTTTCTGGCCTGATGAGTTTCTGTTGAGAAATCAGTTGTTAGTCTGATGGAGGTTCCTTTGTAGGTAACTTTCTGTCTCTCGCTGGCCCTTTTAAGATTCTTACTTTGCCGTTGGTGTTTGCCAGTTTAATTATAATGTGCCTTGGTGTCGGTCTTTTGGGGTTCATTTTGCTTGGGACTCTGTGAGCTTCTTCGATTTGGATGGGTTTTTTCTTCCCTATATCAGGGAAGTTTTCTGTCATTATTTCTTCAAACAGGTTTTCTATTCCTTGCTCTGTTTCTTCTCCTTCTGGAACCCCTATTATGCGGATGTTGTTTTGTTTTGTGTTGTCCCAAAGTTCCCTTAGGCTCTCCTCCTGCTTTTTAATTTTTTTTCTAGAAGCTGCTCTACTTGGGTATTTTTTCCTACCTTGTCTTCTAGCTCACTGATGTGGTCCTCTGCTCCTTCTAGTCTACTCTTGATGCTTTCTATTGAGTTCTTTACAGCAGCAATGTCATTTTTCATTTCTTCTTGGTTCTTCTTCATTTCCTCTTGGTTCTTACTCATATTGTTGAATTTGTCTTCCATTCTTTTCAGCCACCTTATGACCATTTCTCTGAATTCTTTCTCTGGCAGGTTGCTTGCCTCCATTTCGTTTAGTTCCTTTTCTGGTGATGCCTGCTTTTCTTTCATATGTGGGCTGTTTCTTTGTCTCCCCTGGTCTCTCTCTCCTTATCCCAGGCCAAATCTGACCTTTCTGTGGTGAAGTGTAGAGCTCCTCTGAATCCGTATGTTTGAGCCAATTGGGGACCAGTGCTCTGAGGTTTGCAGCTGTTTGGTGGATGCCATAGTTGTAGATTTTCAGGCTTCAGATAATATCCACTTTCCCCTTCAAGATGGCGCGGTCTTCACATCCAAGCCAGTGGCTCCGGGAGGGAACCTGGCAGCAGTGGGGGCTGCCCATTCAGGGGACTCCTGTCCAGCAGTCCCCCACCTTCTCCTGGAGTATAGGTGTCCCTTAACTCTCCAACAGACACTCCCCATGCAACCCTCAGCTGTTCTTTCTATCTGCTCTGGGACAAGGCTTGGGACACATCTGTCTATTCCACAGCCATTTTTCCACCACCAAGTGTTATATGTTTTAAACATCCAATTTCCCCCAAAATATTTTGATCACAGAATTCAGTTTTCACTCTGAGAAACATATTTTAGAAAGCTGTACAAAGCACTCTGAGCTACTCACCCACCAAAATCCAACTTTTTATCTTTAACACACAGGACCTACCTGACTTCCTGGAAGGGTGTGAGGATGAGACAGGAATATGAATGGAAAAAGGCTTGGAAAGAGAAGGTAAAATGACACTTGTGGAGGGTGCTGTGAGAAGCCTACCCCACGGACAGTCTCAGCTTCCTCTCTGCTAATAGAATACTGATTTTGTTCAAGGAAATACTTTTTCCAGCCTCAAGAAGTTGTTTTAAGCCAATTTTGGCACTTTTTCACTTTTACTAATCAGCCTTTTTTCAAGCTTCCTCTGTATCGATGGGGCAGCTATGGGACCCACTTTTGTGCAATAATAGATATGCAAAGGGGATTCTGTGAGAAGCAGGTTTCAAATGTTTAAAACAAGAATTTCCAACACTGGCTTCTACCGTCTGTCAAAATTCCACATGAATTTTTACAGTGTCTTAACTCAGTTTCCTCAACATCTTTCTCCCTAATGTAAGTTGATCTAACTATTTCTCTAGGTCACCATCCGGCCAAGTTGCACATTTGACATGTCCCTATTAAACCTCCCACCTTAACTCTGCCATAGGCTCCTCTTTACTCTGGGAAAAGAATATGAAGCCCTCTTGAAATTATCCTGTGAAATTCAGTTCTCTTCCCCCACTACCCTTACATTCACATATATACTTAGCTGTAAAGCAGCTCCAGAATCTGATTACCCATGCCTTCCAGTCTCCTTTCTTAATTTCCCAATGTCACTGGAGGCTAGAAGTTATCTACCACTCTGGGTGAGTTTCTCTCTGACTCTGCCAAGCCCGCAAGTCAAGTAGCAGTAAATTCTCTAAAAACAAACACTAAGTGTTCCTGGTAGAACACTAGATTTAAACAACACTGCGTTCCTTCTGCAAGGAAACACATCTGCTTTATAGTTCAGATTTTCCTGTATATGTTTTTCTTAAAGAAAGGCCTGCCTTGAGCCAGTACTGAATCCCATGATAATGGTTTATAGGAATGGAGGCTGCAGAACAGTGGTTGAGAGTGTGGCCCTGATTTCTTGGGTCCAAGTCCTGGCTCAACCATGTCTTACTGGGTCTTTGGACAAGTTTATTTCTGTAAGACACCCATGCTTCATCTATAAAACAGAGATAAAATAGTACTGGCTTCATAGGACTGTTGTGAGCATTAAATGATACTATGCCTGGTACATAGCAAGCACTCAATAAGTGGTGGGATTACCCCCACATAAGAAAAAGTGATTGGACCAGTTTATTGACATAAAAAGATGCATGATGTGGGTAGAGAGAGAGAGAGCTTGAGAATGCACACACTATCCTGAGTGATGTCATGGCTCTGAATGGGAGCTAGGACACAGAATTAGAGAGCAGATGCCAAGGCTGATGAGAAATGAGGATTACAGAGGCCTCTGGAAGCTTTGAAATGTAATCTCACCTCAATCCCCAGGGAAGACAACAAGGCTGGGGATGTAGCTGATCTATTCTATCTAGAAACCCTCACCTAGTTGTTCTTACCACCCAAAGGGATGGGCCGCATGGGTGATTGAACAGTCCAGATCGAGGCTGATATGTATGTATTACTCTCCCCAGAAAATATCCTTGACTGTCAGGTTTGGTAGTGAAATTTGGAAGTTATAATAAAGAAACAGCACAAGGAGACAGAGCAGTGGATTCATGATTGGTGGCTTGAGTCTGAGTCCTGCCTCAGGCACTAACTAGCATGCTTGAAGGTCCTGGAAAACTCATCTACCCTGCTCCATCAGTTTTCTCCACTGTATAATCAGGAAGTGAGATAGGTGATCCTAAAAGACACCTCTTCAGTTTCAATAATCTATGATGATGAAAACGAAGTTGTGCCTATTTCCCCAAATTCCCCAGCAGAAGGAGTAGAGGAGGAGAGTGGATCACCTACATCAAGAAGTGACCAGGGAAAATCTTGCAGAGTCTTCAAATTAGCACCTCACCACTTGTGTTCACCATATTTAGCAAGACTAAAATTCCTAACCTAAACTAGAAGGGCTAAAATAAAAAAGAATCAATAACAACTGTTAGGGAGGATGTGGAGAGATTGGAACGCCCATACACTGCTGCTAAGAGTGCAATTAGTACAACCAGTCTGGAAAAATGGTTTGGAAGTTTCTACATACTCTCCCATCTAGCAATTCCACTCCTCAGGTTATCCTCAACACCACTGCTCACCTATGTGCAGCAAAAGACACATACAAGAGTTTATAGCAGCACCATATGCAATAGCTAAAAACTGGGAACAGCCCAATGCCTGCTCAGAGAAGAGTGCAGACACAAATCCTAATAGTTTCGTACAATGAAACACCTTCTAGCCATAGAATGAAATGAATTCTAGTACATGTGTCACCACGGATGAACCTCGTGAAATAAGTCCAACAAAAATGTACAGGTTGATTGATTCCATTTATATAAAGTTTAAAAACAGCTGACAATAATCTGTTGGGAGTCAGGAGAGTAGCTACCCCTGAAGGGTGATTAGTGTGATTTGAAGTGGATATGGGTATGTTGGATTGATATGTGTAAACTGTTTGCCTATCACTTACAAAGATTGTCTTGTTTCCTACTTTGTCATCAGTCGTGAGCAAAGTATAACTTGTTTTTGTGTAATTATGTAAATCACACAACCACAGGCTACCTGAGTCAGGGGGTATCCTAGAGATTTTCTAATCTGGGAATAGCAGATGAACAACGTGCATCTCACCATTTCGAGCTCTGTGTCTGTAGCAGACATCACTAATCTATGAAGGCATTTTTTCCCACTGAGTTGAATGAATACAGCTTCAGAATTGTCTGCAATATATGACTTCAAAAGATGAGACCAATTTGCTATCTATTGGGCAGTTCAACTCCATTCCTCCCAATACGTGAGAAAATTGAGACCCATGGTAAGGAAATGTGTCCATGATGATGTTGGCAAGAGCTAGAACTGGAAGCCCATCTCTTATTTCGTAGGGCCATGTTTATTCTGCCCTCTACCTGAGGGTTTTCCAAAATGTCCCAGTGTAACACAATCATGGACATGCTGCTATATTAAACAATTATTCTTTTTTCAAACTTTCTGATCATATCAAAGAAGCCTTAGTTATTATGCTATTATGTCTTTAACACTCTAATTATATTTTTAAAGAAACAGTAGATTCAGGTCTACATCCTTCAGTAGGCAATATAATTTAATATCAACAAATTGTCTTTCTTTTATTTATGCTTATGATTACCATCCAATTACAGTAAACCTTCCACAGATGGCAGTGATGACATATTCCTTTTAAAATAAATTTAAGTGTTTCAAGAGTTAGTATGAAGACAAATATTAACCAAATCTGGTATAACACATGAATGTGGTACCTACCATGCAAGTACTGTGTTCAGGGCTCCTGGATACTTTCTTCTCCAAGACAAATATTTCTCTCCCCCTCTTCTGCACCTTTCCAGTTGCTAGGCTCTGTCATTTTCAGCATAGCTCCCTCCACCTGCCAAAAAAATCCAATCTGAGTCTGCCTCTCTGCAAACCATATGGCCTGGCAGACAAGGAAAGTTCAATGTTGATTCAAGAGTTGAAAGCAACTATAGCTTCACTCCATCCTACCTTCTTAGTGGGAGAGAAAGCAAACTCTGTTGTTCTGTCTCTCCTACCCTGAGCCGAAAGAAGGTGATCCAAGCAAACCTGACAGTGCTTGACCTGAATCCTGCTGCCTCACTCCTCTACAAGAATATTCTTAGACTTTTCTGAGACCTTAGAAAGGAGCATTTTGTGTTCCTGGTTAAATATGTTTCAAGCTGACAGACCTTCCTTGGGTCAGCCAGGAATGGCCCAGCCAACCTCCCTTATATGCAGGGCAGTGCATTTGTCTAATAGACATGCCACCTTGAAGCTGTTTCAGCAGCTCCTCCCATCCCTGTTCCCCAAGCTAGAGATGAACAAGGTATAGAGATTAGAAGCTGTGCTGAACCACTCTGAGATGGCCCGCATTCTGTGCTTTCTGGTGTTCATGCCTTGTGTCATCCCTCTTTTGACCTGCTTTCAAACTATGGAAATGATGGCAAAGCTGATGGGATGTCATATCCACAACCTATATATATAAAAGGCTAATATGCAAAGTGTCCCCTCAGGAGTTCAACTGGGAGAATGGGAGTTCAAACGCTCGCTATGATGTGTGCCATCAGGGGGCTGCATGGAACATGGTGGGCGACCAGCGGTGGTGGGGTGCTGAGGGAGCAAGGAAAGGAGGAGGCAGGGAGGCGGGGAACCTGACTGGCCCTGATTGCAGGCCAGGCCTAAGGATTCTACCCATGCACGAATTTCGTGCACCAGGCCTCTAGTATATTATAAAAGATCTTAATGCCAATCTTGCAGAAAAAAAAAAGACTCTCTTGCAGCATTGGTGAAGCAAGTGGCCATGTTCAGAAGGCCCATGTGACAAAGAATTGAGGGCAGCCTTCTACAAACAACCCACAAGAAACTAAGAGTGGCTTCCACCTATTAGTCAACAAGACACAAAGACCCTCAGTCCAACAAGCCACAGGAACTGCGTTCTGCCTACCACATAAGCTTGATGCCATGTTTCTCCACTGGAGCCTTGAGATGGGCAGTACCAGTTGATACCTCAATGTAAGCCTTATGAGAAGCACCTAGCGGAGCCAGGCCTGGGCTCCTGATCCACAGCCAATATGAAATAATAAATGTGTGCTTTTTAAAAATATATATATTTTTTATTGAGTTCAGAGAGGATGGGTGAGGGAGAGAGAGATAGAAACACCAATGATAAGAGAGAATCATTGCTTGGCTGCCTCCTGCATGCCCCCTACTGAGGACGGAGCCCTTGACCAAAATTGAACCTGGGACCCTTCAGTCCACAGGCTGACACTAAGTATCCACTGAGCCAAATCAGCTAGGGTAGTGGTCAACAGAGCCAAATATCAACAGTACAACAATTGAAATTTCTTATGAGAGACAAATTTTTTAAACTTAAACTTCTTCTAATG
Source organism: Corynorhinus townsendii (assembly GCA_026230045.1). Taxonomy (NCBI): domain Eukaryota; kingdom Metazoa; phylum Chordata; class Mammalia; order Chiroptera; family Vespertilionidae; genus Corynorhinus; species Corynorhinus townsendii. The sequence goes on along the minus strand of JAPDVU010000006.1, from coordinate 157,978,668 downwards.
CCACTTCTTCAAAATAGACTCACATGTGGCTCGCGAGCCGCAGTTTGCCGACCACGGAGCTAGGGCAATGTGTGCTTTTAAAAATATATATATTTTTATTGATTTTTTTTACAGAGAGGAAGGGAGAGGAATAGAGAGTTAGAAACATCGATGAGAGAGAAACATCGGTCAGCCACCTCCTGCCCACCCCCTCCTGGGGATGTGATCGCAACCAAGGTACATGCCCTTAAGCAGAATCAAACCTGGGACCCTGCAGTCCGCAGGCCAATGCTCTATCCATTGAGTCAAACCAATCAGGGTAATATGTGCTATTTTAAGCCACTAAGTTTGTGGTCATTTGTTCTACAGCAACAGATAACTGATCTAGAAACCAAGATAAAGAAGCAGCAGGATGCTGGGGAGAAAAGCAAAGGAGGTGAATGACCTGGGGGGAAAAAATAGGAGGGTTTCCTTTATGCCCATCTGAGAAATGTGTTTAGTGACTCAGATGGAAACTCTAGCAGACCCATGATTTTTTAAAATATATCTATTTATTGATTTCAGAGAGGAAGGGAGAGAAACATCAATCATGAGAGAGAATCATTGATTGGCTGCCTCCTACACGCTCCCAACTGGGATTGAGCCCGTAACCTGGGCATGTGCTCTGACCGGGAATTGAACTGCCACCTCCTGGTTCATAGGTAGATGCTCAGCCACTGAGCAACACTGGCCAAGCAACACGTGACATTTTTTTAATCACTCTTGGGTCACAGAAAGTTCTACGACCACCTTAAATAGCAAATATGGTTACATTTGGGTAGTTACGATGCCTAGTCCCTTATAATAATAAAACATGGATTATAAATGAGATTTATGATTTCCCTTTCTCTTTTCCTTCAGATAGGGCCAGCCACCTGCCAGCCTCCTGCCTCCTGAGAAGGCCATGGGGATTTTCATTTCTTTCTCTACTTCTTTTTCCTTAGCTTACTAAAAGTGGATTCCATTTTCTCCACTGTTGGGATATAAAGACAATAGGCGGTGTTCAGTCCTAATCCCACAGATGGTAGCTGTTCACATGGAACCCTTCTCCATATCGTTTTTTAAAGGAAAGAAATGGGGGAAAAATAGATACAGAGGCAAAGAAGCATTGAACAGACCATCAAACTACAGCGGGAAGGCAGGGGAGGTTGGACGGGGGGGCGGGGGGAGGCTGTAAGAGATCAACCAAAGGATTTGTACGCATGCATATAAGCATAACCAATGGGTACAAGACATTGGAGGCGGGAGCGAGCAGGTGAAGGCATGTACTGGGGGGTAGGGGAGGCCAAGGGGAGGTCAATGGGGGGGAAAAAAGGAGACATATGTACTACTATTTGTAATACTTCAAACAAACAAACAAAAAAAAGACAATAGGAAAGAACTCTGATTCTGCTGGGAGATTGGACTTAGGAGCTACACGGGTTCTTTATTTTCTGAGCATGTTTTGAGCTCCACAGTGTCTCCCCAGTTGGATTCCTCTGTTTGCTATTCCACTGACACAAGTAGAACTTCTCCTTCAAACAACTGCTCCCCACTTCCCTCCTCAAACTCAGCTTATTTTTCTGAAGGGCCACATCATACAAGCTCTTTGTTGGAGTGACTTGCCTTCTGGAAGTAGTCCTTTGGGGCAGGATTCCTTTTAAAACAGCCCCATGCTAACGTCCCTACCACAGGGTCTACATCTGGTCCCAAATCATCATGTAGCCTCTTCCGTCAATGGAGGAGAGGGCAATTATTCCCAACTTAGCAGGCAACTCGGTTTCCTTCTGCCTTGCCATCTACACTAGAAAGTCTTCAGATTTTGCGAGTATCAAATATTAGTTTCTAGGGTCCACCTCCAACTTCAAGGGGCAAATATCAGCTTGCCAAGTGGTCTTCTGATGAAGCTCTATCCTTATACCTGCGGTGAGGGGACAACTACCCCCGTCTCAAAGATGGGATTCACCAAGGAACAGATCAATCCAAGGACAGTTTGTTGCAAATTCTCCTTCAACATCTACTCTTGATCATTCAATGCCCTGAAATTGGTTATTTTTTAAAATTGTATTTTGGTTTATCACCTCACTTTGGAATTTCATTCTCATTGTATTGTGGTGCTTTTGTTGAAATGCTTTTAATTTAACATCTTGTTATGTGATACTATTGATCTGGTGATCTCTCCAACCATTCCCCTTGCCCCCTTGGCTAACTCAAGTAAACAGACCTAAGCTAATTTGGATGTTAGACAAATATCAGATTCTTTTTAGTGTAGGTTGGTAGCCTCTGGCAATTAGAGGCAGAAGAAGGTGATACAGCTCTTTTTCTGCAATGTTGCTTACAAGATGGTATCTTAAAGTGCAAGTAAGTCTCAGGCAAAATACACCAAACCTACACGTTTATTAGCAAGTGGGCAAACAGCTCTATGTCTTTAGAGATTCTTCTCCTCTCTCTGCCTTCAGGTTCCCTGTCAAGACGACTGCAGAGAGCTCCATCAGAAATAGATTCCTTTAAAGTATAATTGAAGGCCTCATTACTGAGCCAGCTGGTAGGATCCTCTATGGGAAGAACTTCCCATATGGGCTCTAGAACTTCCACCTCTGGTATTGACAGCTAAGCATACTAATTTCTTCTATCTTATGCACAGATTGTGGCTCCTGCTAACCCACTCCCAAATGATCTTAAACACAACTCATTTTGCCAATAAAAACTTATTCCTAACATCCCTTATGCTAATTAACCCAAAAGTATTGATTCAGATAAGGACTCTTCACATACTAATTAACCACTCATTCCTAGAGTGTTGATTAGAATTAACTTGCACACATACACACCATACCACTTATTTTGAAGCAATTTAAAAGTAAATTACCATGCACACAATATAGCACTAACAGAACTCTGATTTTGTTTGGGCTGCTGAGTACACAACCTTGAGAGAGGAATTGCGATTGCTTCTCTAATTCAATCATGACAAACTTGACCTCATTTTTGTCACATATTCACTTTTCCAGCTTCTCTTTGTGGTCATGGTTGGCCATATGATCAAGTACTGGTCTACAAAATAGAAGAGGAAGTGTGTTGAAAACAACACACTTTTTTTATCCCTCCCTGATAAAAAGGACACATGTAAAGCAACTTCTCAACACCCTGGGTGACTTTATTTCTATCTTTGTATGTGGCCAGGTAATAATGTGATGCTTGTAGCCGAGGCAGCCATATGCAATCATGAGGCCTTCAGGATGAGAATGAAAAACTAAAATGAGAGAATGGCAGATTGAAGAGGCCTGGGTTTTGATAATTTGTTGAGTTACCGACCATCCCTGGGACTTCTATCTCTTTTCAGTAAGAAATAAATCTATTTATAGTTTTAGTCATTTTTGGTTAGGTTTTCTATTATTTTCCAGCCCAAAGTATTCCAACTCATATATTTGGCCTGGAATATAGATATAAGGGATGGATCTTTGCTAAACATCTGAGGCCCTAAAATAAGACACACACACACACACACACACACACACACACACACACACACACACCCTTCCCTCCCACTCCCAAGGCTGAAGACCTATTCTCCTTAGAGAGTTAGTTCAAGTCCATCATTTCAGGGTGTTCTGAGCAGTTTTAATCTCAGGTTCTTCATCTCTAAAATAAGAAAAGTAGCATGTTCCCTAAAGATCTATGGGCTTAGAGTAACATTTAAATAAGGTAATTTAAATGAGAGATGATTTAGGTCAATCCTTAAGAAGCTTCTACCCTAGAACTAGGTGGCCTGGGTTAAAATCACAGTTCTATTACTTATAAATTATAGGAGCAAATTATTTCTCTATGCCTTAGTTTCCTCATCTGCAAAATGAGGATTAAAATTATAATTGTTTCAAAGGGTTTTTGTTAGTCTCTAATGAGTTAATACTTGTAAAGCACTTAAAATAGTAACCAACAAAATAAGTGCTACATAAGAGTCTGCTATCATCATCAATATCATCATCGTCGTCATCATCACATCTAAAAGGGCTTTGAAAAATATAAGTGCACTTTGAAGTTGTAAGAGGATAATGATAAAATAACATTGGTCATCCCCAGGTTACGAATAAATAATATTAGTGAAACAAACAGGACTTACAATTTTAGCTGGAGAAGAAAAAGAAAGAAAAGATAAGAAAACAAAAGAAAAGGAAGAGAAAAGAATGAGATGGGAGGTGTTGGGAAGGAGAGGTGAGGAGGGGAGGGCTAGGGAAGGGGAGGGAAGAGGAGAAGGGAGTAAATGCATAGCAAGTGAAATTGCTAATTTCTTCTTTCACAGAGTGGAAATAAGGGCTAAGTGACAAGAACAGGAAGAAACTGCTCATTTTCCTTTCAGCAGGCATCACTGTAACATTGGGAGAACATCATTCAAAGTGCACCATTTCCCACAGAGAATAATGTGGCTTACCCACAATTTCATCAGTTGTGCCCAAGCTGCATTAAAAGCATTGGAGCCAGCCCTTCACCTGAGGGCAGTGCCATGTGGTGTGATCATTTCAATGACAAACAAAATCTTTCCTAAGAAAGAGAACAAAGAAAGTAACTGAAAATGTGAAAAATTCAGGATAGCTAAGCATTTCACATTTGCACAGTTGTCTTATGGTTGAGTCCCACCCTGGTGGCACATAAGGGTCCTATTTTTGGACAGAGAACCAAGCATTGATGTATGTAGCTTACACCTGAGGTCTAGATGCCTCATTTTCTGGTTCCTGGTACTCACCAAATCAGGAACAAGTAAATTCATTCCTAAGCCTGATCCCTTACAGTTCAGCCCCCTCCTTCCTTGGAAAGACCTATTTCTCATCTCTATTCATGTCCCTGGCTGGGATCTTGAACCCATGGTTCCCACGCACCCTTCATCTCTACCAGTTTCTTCCACCTCAGGACAAATGCCCAATAAATATGTTTGCAATTTAAAAAATAAAATGATGAATGTAAAGGGCAAAGCAGAGCTCGGAGGCACCTACTACTACATGATAGCACTTAATAAACATTAGTTACCCTTCATTTGCCTTCTGTAAATTAGATCCCTCATATCATCTCTATCTCAACCTTTCCAGAGGCAGTGAAGTACAACCTTAAAGGCTAGCTGACTTTGGGCACAACAGATGGGAAAAATTATCGGTAAGTAGATTGGATAAGTTATTAATCACCTTATTTAAAAACGAAAATGAGTTGTTAAAAGAATCTATTATTTCAGTCATCAGAATCAAATTCAAGAGTTCTATTATCAGTTAGGATGCGGGGATCCATAAAAGACCTTCATATCATAAAAACAACAGAAACACACACACACACACACACACACACACACACACACACACCCTTTAGTTCTCTTTAAAGCCTTTAAAGTCTAGGGGTACAAAAGGAAGAAAAATCTGAATACACTCAATCCAGAGAGGAAGAAGGCCTTTTTTAGATGCATACAGACAAGAGACGTTTAATCTCTTAGGGGAGTTGCTGAGTCTGGGTGAGAAGCAAGCTTGCCATAGGCAGAGCAACTTTGTGGGAACAAGGAGAAATCGGCCAAGCTTTTAAAGGCTATGCATAGGCTGGCATGGCAGATTTGGAAGCTGGAAGAGTTCCAAGCTCAGAGTTAGCCCTTCCCATCCACCAATTTCCCCCATGAGAATTTTATTCCATAAGTGGAATTATCAGAAAGCCTGGAATATGGTATGGGAAGCAGAGAGAGAGAGAGATCTCTTAGTCCTGTGGAGCTGAGATCCCAGAACCTTGGAGTGAGGGGCACGATCTCCCTCAAGACAATGAAACAATAAGGGAACTGAGACTTACTCTACTGTCCATCCAGCCCCATTTCAGCTCAACTGCTAATTAAATCGATCAGCCCAGCCCCTAATAATAGCTTCATGTTAGAAAAAAGGGTGGGCCCTTTCTGGAAGAAAAGATAATCTATTTCAGTCTTGTCTGGTCTTTTACACAGTATGTCTGAAATACAATAAATAATCATGACATGTGAAAAAGCTGGAAAATGTGACCCTTAGTTAAGAGACAGAAATGCATGTCAGTAGACTCAGACTCACTGACTTGGGTCCATTTGATGAAAATTTCACAAGTTATTTGTAATTATTGTAAATATGTTAAAGAACTTAGAAAAAAAAGGATTAAATGGGATTAGCGATGAAGAATTTCATCAAATAAATGAAAACTATATAAAAGAACCAAATAGAAATTTTAGAACTGAAATATACCATATCTTTAAAAATATTGGATAGGCTGAAGAGTGGAACAAAGGATTAGTGAACTGTGAGTCAACAGGAATTATTCAACTGAAGCACAGAGAAAAAATAAATAGAAAATAACGATATCAAAGACCTGTGGAACAATATAAATTCAACTAACAAGTGTAGATGGGAGACTCATAGACAAGAGAGACTAGAGAAGAAAAAATGTTTGAAGAAATAATGACCCCCAATTTTCCAAAATGATAAAAAACTTCAGCCCACACACGTTTTAAAAGCACAACTAACACAAAGCAGAATAAATATGAAGAAAAACCTCACCTAGGTACATTACTGTCAAGCTGCTAAAAATCTAAAATTCAGTGAGAGGGAGAAAAATCATTCCATCTATGGGAGCAACAGTAAGAATTACAACTGACTTCTCATCAGAAACAATGCCATGACATCCTGAATGTGCTGAGAGAAAAAAGGAACTATCAATTGAAAATGTTCTAGTCAGTGAAAATATCCTTCTGAAATGAAGGCAGAAATCAGTATTTTCAGACAATCAAATACCGAGAGAATGATGACCAACAGATTTGCACTACAAAAATAGGAAGAAAAAATTTTCAGGCTGAAGGAAAAATGACCCAAATATCAATCCACAGCTTCAGGGAGAAATGAAAAGCACTGGGGAGTATAAATATGTGCATAAATATAAAAGAGGATTTTAAAATGTTTCTTGATAGGACTATTAACTATTGAAAGTACATATAATAATATATTCTCAGGTTTATAATATTTTTGAATTAAAATATATGACAGCTCAAAGGCAGAAGCAAAATGAATGGAATAACACTTTTGTACGGTTCTAACATTATTCATGAGTTGGTATAATAATAATTTTAGGTGGGCTGTAATGAATTAAAGGGTGAATATTATAGTCTCTCCATTAGTACTAAAAATAATACAAAGAAATTTAGGTAAAAGCCACTAGAAAAGATGAAATGGTAAAATAGGTAATACTTTACTAATCCAAAAGGAGTCAGGAAAAGAGGACAAATAGCAAGATAGCAAATGATTGCTAATCACATTAAATATGAATGTATTAAATATTCCTATAAATCAACAATTAAAAACACAAAATTTTAAAATAGGGAAAATTTGCCCTAGCTGGTTTGGATCAGTGGATAGAGCATCAGCCTGTGAACCAAAGGGTCCCTGGTTTGATTCCGGTCAAGGGCATGTACCTTGGTTGCGGGCTCCTCCCCTGCCTGGGTCCTGGTTGGGGCTCATGCAGGAGGTAACCAATTGATGTGTTTCTCTCACATCAATATTTCTCTCTTTCACTCTCTTTTCCATGATCTCTAAAAATCAATGGAAAAATATCCTTGGGTAAAGATTTTTTAAAAATAGGGGAAAACTTTAGCATACATTTCACAGAAGAAATATTTGAATGGTCAAGAAGCATACAAAAGGGTAATTAACATTGGGCAACAAAGAAATACAAATATATCCTTATTCTTTATTTCTCAGAGAGGTGAAATGTCTTATATTTTGTTTAAAAATTTAAAATAAAGTGGATTTTTCTAGTTTTTCTTTGTTGATTTTTCACATGAGTCATACTGATCTTTGTTCTATGATTACGCATTAAACTGATTTTTTTCTTTTTTGAGTGTACTCAAGAGAATTTATACACACACACACACACACACACACACACACACACACACTAGAGGCCTGGTGCACAAAATTCGTGCATGGAGGGATCCCCTCAGCCCAGCCTGCACCTTCTCCATTCCAGGACCCCTCAAGGGATGTCTGATTTCTGGAAGTCGGGCATCCCTCTCACAATCCGGGACTGCTGGCTCCTAACTGCTCACCTGCCTGCCTGCCTGATCACCCCTAACTACCCCCCCTGATGGCCTGGTCATTCCCAACTGTCCCCCCTGCCAGCCTGGTTGTCCCTAACTGCCCCTCCCAATGGCCTGGTCACCCCTTACTGCCCCCCCCCAGTGGCCTGGTCGCCCCTCACTGCCCCCCCCCCCCCGCCAACTTGGTTGCCCCACACAACCTGCTGCTCAGTCATTTGGTTGTCCCTCACTAACCCCCCTGCTGGCCTGGTAGCCCCATACAGCCTGTTCAGTCGTGCGTTCGGTTGTTCTGGTTGCGACAGTTGCATATATATATATATATATATATATATATATATATACACATACATAGAGAGAGAGAGAGAGAGAGAGAGAGAGAGAGAGAGAGAGAGAGAGCAAGTTCCAAGCTTTGTATTATAGAAAACAAATTTGTAAACTTCCCCAGCTTTACCTCTGAGTCTAATGCATTCTGAAGTGGCTGTGAGAAAGTCAAAGGACTAGGAAACCAAATGCTTGAATAGTGAAGAAAACATATTTCTCCAGGGGAGGACATTAAAACATATTCCTAATGGCTGATTCATATAATTTAGAAATTAAACTTGCTTGCTTATTTCAAACAAGAGGCACCTACCATGTTCCCACATGCACGCACACACTCTATAGACTCAAGGTAAACAGTCAGATATGTCTTATAACCAATTTTTTTTCTTGTAAATCACAACCATTATCAACATGCAATTTCTGAAGAGAATTAACTTTCCTTGGCAACCACATTTTCCATAAATCCAAGACTGTCCACACTGGTGTTCTCTGCAGTCAGGAAAAGAGTAGAACTGAGAATGCGGTGACCTGCCATTTGGGCAACATATTAGCTGTTGGAATGTTCTCCTTATCTTCTTGGCAAATTCACTGGAGGGACGTTTTTCTCTCTGGCTGCCCCACAGCACAGCAGCTGTCACTCTGGCGTGGTGTGTGTGGAGGAATACAAGTGCACTACATGTTTGCTTGGAAAACTGCCCACTGTTCATTACCAGAGAGACTAGTCTGTTTGATCTCAACCAAATTAAGTTTCTGGAAGGGTTCATTTTACAGTGAGTTTGAATTTTCTATGTCATTGACCCTTATTCCTCTCAGAGAAGCAGAGTGGAGAAAACTTAGATGTTCATTAATCCAAAGCATTATAAATTAATCATGATTTGGATCATAAGTTGGTTTTTCCCTCCCCCCAATAGTAAAAAGGTCAAAGCAAGTGCCATGATATAGCCTGTCTTCCTACAATGAACAGTTGCTTTCCTAAGAAAAGTTACACTAACACCATTTGCCCTATAATATTGCTTATAGTCTGCCAGGCACTCTGCTAGGGCTTCACACAAGATTATTCACTGACTCAACATAATCCTAAAGAAAAGCACTATTAGTATCCTCATTTACAAATGAGAAACTCAGGCTGAGTGCTTAAGTCATTTTTACACTATTCTTGATGCGGCCTCCCTGGCTTCAAACTCTAATACAAAAAGTCTAATTTTTGACCACTATCCTTGATTGCTTTCCATTTAAAACAAATGAGAAATTTGTAGCATTGGAGTAAAATAACTTAGGAGTTAGAGAATTTCTTTTACAGTTTTATCACCTTCATGGTTCACTGTTGTAGCTGAGTTCACAACCATGAATGGCCAACAGAAGAAAGCCCACACTGAGAAACTAACCAGCCTGACAGGTACCATCTTGTCTCTTTCCAGTGGTGCCCATTCCTTTGTGGTTGTAACAGAACACCAATGTTCTGCAGAGTTAAAATTCTGCGCTCTCTAGCCACCACATCTAATTTGCATTATGAAAATTCAAGCTGTAGGAGAAACATCTGTAACTGTAAGGTAGATTTTCCAGTATGAATAGGCCAGATCCAGGAAGCCTCATGTTTATTTCTTCCTTTGTCTGGATCCCAAGCTTCATGATGTAGCGAATACAGCACTGCATTGACTTTTTCTTTAATAATCTGCAACCAGAAGAGAATTGGGGACATTTTGTGTTCTAGGAAGTAGCCGTAGCCAGGCAGCATTTTTTGATGTCTCATGCCTTACCAAAGTTGTTAGAGGGATACTCAGTGTGTTAGTCAGATTTCTGCTATGATAATGCTATGTAACAAACAACTCTCTCCCCCTCCCATCACCACCATCTATCTTCAATGATTTTTTACAACCAAAAGTATCTACTTCATGTTCATGAGAATGTAGGTTCCCTGTGAATTGGCTTAGCTCAGCTGGGTTAGGCTAAACTTCAATCTGTGAGTTAGGTTTAAATCTGCGACCCTATGAATTTATTCCAGGATTCAGGCTGAGAGAACAATAGCTACCTGGGACATACTCATGTTCAGTTCAAACTCCTTCTACCCCAGGATCCCAATTTGAAAAGGCCAGCAGTGTGTGGTGTCCTCCTTGATAATACCAGCCCTCTCCTAGGCCTCCTCCAAATAATCAATGACACACCCATGACCTATAGTTTTTCATCACCACTGCTTCTATATGTAAATTTTAACTCCCCATTTAATTCTAAGATCCTGTGGACAGATATACTGGATGTAATGTTTACTATTTGTTATGGGTTGAATGTTTGTGACTCTCCAAAATTCATATGTTGAAACCCTAACCCTTAATGGAGATGGGGACCTTTGGGAGGAAATTAGGGTTAGATGACATCACAAGGTTGAGGTCCTCATGATGGGATTAATGCCATTATAATAAGAGACACCAGAGAGCTGGTACTCTCTCCTCACCTTTTGTGCTCATCCACAAAGAAGAGCTCATGTGAGGACACAGTGAGAAGGAGGCTGTGTATAAACCAGGAGGAAAGCTCTTACCAGAACCCAACCATACTGGCACCCTGAACTTTGAGCCTGTATAACTGTAAGAAATAAATGTCTGTTGTATAGGCCATCCAGTCTGTGAGCAGATTAAAACAAGTTGTCCTAAGCCTACCTTTCCTTCCTTTGCTGGACTTCCCTCTCCTCTGAGAAGGGGAAGCCATCCTCTAAGTACAACAGGCACCAGCTGATTGGCCCATGTTGGGTGAGTAGTTCCCGTATTCCCCACTCACATCAAGGCTAATTGGCCCAGGGACAGATACCTGACCTAGGTCAGACAAATCAGAGTTTCCAAAGGCTTTGGAGGACCCGCAGTGAGGAAGGCATTCCCTCTTCAGTGGCAGAAGCAGAAAGGGTAAAATCAGGAAACATCTGTGGACATTTTCCTATTATATGGAGAAAGAGGCCAACACACAGGGCCTAGCAGATCTGATAGCCAAACAGTTTTCCCCAGTCTAGCTGTGGCCTTGCCCTTCCCAGGACCTGATATTCATGCTTGTATCCTGGGGCCAGTAAATTCCCCCTTTACTTAAGCAACTTTGACAGGAATGTCTCTCCCTTGCTCTAGGAGGAATTAAATGTAATACTTCCTCAGAAAGCTGAACAAAGATCAAGGGACCAATAAGTACTTGTTGATTGCCTGCTTGCCACTTATTGGCTTCAGTCTTGCTGAGAGATACCATCCTGGGAAAATATTGACTGCCATAGACTCCAGCCAGGAGATGTAACCCCAGGCAATTCACACTTGCAGTACTTGTGAAAATCAAAACTACTGCCTAGCAGAGAGAGTGAAAACAAATGAGGGGGCCTCCACTGGGATGGGGAGAAACAGACACAGTGAAGGCTTTCCCCCAGGATAACACACTCAGAATGACGACAGGAGAAAACGGAGAGGTGGAATAGTCTGGATCCAGGATCAGAAGATATGGATCTTCATCTCAGATCTACTACTGACTAGGAACTTGGACATCTTTAATCTGGACCAGACACTATAGGAGGGGACTTAGGAACCATGAAATTTACCAAGGAGGAGAGCCTGGGCTTCCAAATCAAGGTGGCTGAGGGACAAGCCTCCAGGGACAGAGAACTCACTAGAGCTGCCAACGTCCCAGAGAGGGTCACTGCATAATACCAGGATCAACACATTAGAGTTGCCCCGTTTGCATATATATATATAGATCGGGATGAAAAATTTAGGGTTGCTTGATTTGCACATATATAAAATCTATAGCTTTTTAGCCTGGCGGGTAGAGGTAGCAGAGCCAGCATGTACATTAGTCAGACTAGCAGAGTTTACCAAGAGTGAGAAACCTGAGCTTCTATAGTGCCAGGAGGAAAGCTCTTACCAGAACCAGCCATACTGGCACCCTGGACTTTGAACCTGGCTCCCACAGGAGGGCTCATGCTCACTTGGTGCTTGAGGGTCTTATCTCTGCTGGGGACTCTGAACCTTGCCCTAGATCCAAACCCCAGAGCTAGGTTAGGTGGCTTCTGGAAAGAGAACATCCCGAGCTTCCATCCACACCCTTGTGGAATACTGCAATCCCCTGGGAAAAGGTTGGGGTCCAATTGCCTCCCGCTGTCCCAAAGGAATGGGAATGTGCCTATGTGGTAGTGTAACTTAATAGGAAGGTTTGAGTTTAAACTGATCGGATAATTTTATATTGGATAATCTTTTGCTATGTTCTATAACTTTATGATAGATACAGGCACACCTTATTTTATTGTGCTTTTCTTTAATGTACTTAATAAGTGTTGTGTTTTTTACAAACTGCAGGAAAGACCCTCCACTAGCAAAAATATTTCGACTCACTTTATTGCTATACTCACTTTATTACAGTTTATCATGGAACCAAACCTGCAAGGTATGCCAGTAGCAGTCATTTGGAAAGCCCATCTCTGGGGGATTACACTTTATTACACCAAAGCCCTGTAGAGAATTTAACATGATTCACCTCTAAACTAAGCCCTCCCTCCCTCCAATAACAGAAAAGTGAGGTTGAAATGTGTGTCAAAATGAGCGTTCTGGTTCCCAGTTTCTGGCTCTTTTATTCTTTCTCTCTTATCCTTAACCTAACTCTATTTCCTGGCTCTCCAAGATTGAAAGACCCAAAGTAGTCCAAAGTCATTAGCCAAAGTCTTTATTCTGCAGAAAAGGTGATAAATTCACAAGGAGAGGAAAAAAAAACACAGAAAAAAGAAAAAGGCAGAAAGTTGATGAAATTACTTTAAAAAATAAAAGTTAATTCTAAAATTATCATTCTTAATTCTAAAATTTGGTCACCCATCTATATTTAATTCTGTTGGTTCTTTATGCTATTGGGTATCTTTTTTCCACTTACCTTTGCTTGTTTTGATGATAAAAAAGCAAAATTCAGGCATTTTAAGTGTCAGAATGGAAGGTATTTCAGCCATCACTACAGATAAGCCCCTCGGACATGCAGACACATAGCTCAAATTTGGTTCAGTGGAAACAGATTGGGGACGTTTGTCACCTAAGTCCCCAGTGCTAGGAACTGTCAGCTCTGACCATCTATCTTGTTGATTATCCAGGTGCTCTGTGTTCCTGCCTATTGCCCAAGTTGGCTCAATGTTATAATATCAGTTTGGGGAGATGAGGAGACATGGCAAAGAGGACATAAGGAAAGCAAAACAAAACAGAAACACACTCTTGGAAGGAATCTTCTGAAAACTTAACCCTGATTCCTAAAGTAGAGCCATTTCTGCCCCTTGTTCTGCACTCAGGGACTACCTGAGGACATCAGCCTCGGCAGTTAGTGAGCAGTATAACCAGTTGTGCCAACATCCCACTAGAATAGAGTTCTAGACCTTTCTTCTCAAACCATGATGTAGATGTGTATCAGACAAAGAACTAAGGTATGAGCCTTACAGTCTGGGATACCATAAGGTCAGCCATCTAGGCGGTTTGGAAGGTAGAAGGGAGCATTATTCAGTTATGCCAGGACATCGGGCATAAACCGGCACTGGCTGGTGTGGTTACCCGCCTTAGGAACCATGGAGACAAGCAGTCCCAAACCTGATCTGATCATGTGAGCCTTCGACAATAGAATGAAATTTATGAACTGTCTCCCTGCACAAATGTACATTATTTTGCATAAAAATTCTGGAGTTCCAGAAGCCTTCCGTTGACCCCAGCCTAGGAAATCTTTTATAGCAAAGATAATAATAATAATGGCCCATAAAATTTCCCCTTCTCCAGCCTCTTAGCAGGAATAAAAAGGGAACGGAGAATTCTGTATGCTCCTGAAAGACCACACCTCAACCTCACCCCCAAATACTCTCTACCTCACTGTCAAGTCAGCGTGATCTCTTTATGTGTTTTATCTCAGATTTCTCCAGTTCTCACAAGCTGCCTGGGACCCAAGGCTACTCCTTATATCCCACATTGCAATCCTCACACAGCTCAAGAGACGTCAGGAAAAGGACCGGTGCCCATCCTGCCATTACCCAGCGCCCTCCCCTGCTTTGATTTTGGCCACAGCACTTCATCATCATCTAAGTTGTATTTTACTTGTCTGATCCCTTTAGGCATAAAGGCAGGAATTCCTGTCTGTTTGTTTACTGCTTTATCCTCAGTATCTACAAGCTGTGCTTGGTGCAAATAAAGACACTCCATCAATGTATTTCTAATGAAAACATGATGACTAGGAAGCTAACATTTATTGAGCATCTACTACATGCCAGGCACATAAGCACTTCTGCATATACTATTTCATTTCATCTTTGCAATAACCCAGTGAGGGAAGTACCTACATTATTTTCATTTCACTCATGAGAGTGAGACTTGGAAAGGTTATGGAAGGTGCCCAAAGCCACAGAGCCAATGAGTGGTGGAGCCATGATTCACCCCAGAATCTGTGCTCCTAAGTTTTTAGTTTTATTGTGGTTTGAAGTCATTACACATAATATTGTGGCTATTCTGTGTCGCTGATGGGGTGTCTTAATCTCTGTTTTCTGTCTTTGCCTGAGCTGTGTTCTCTGTTATTCTAAGAGATGAGGAGAGAAACTTGATCTGTTCCACACACACACACACCACATACACACACCATTTCTTCTTATAGTATACATTGTAATGAGATTGGGAACACTGGAATTTGAAATATTTGACTAGGACAAGTATCACCACAGAACTACATGGCATTACTCATTTCCTGCCACCCTTGCGCAAACAATATCCGCTAGATGAGAAGTCAGGTGCAGAAATCCAGTGGTCCCAACTGAGCATTCAGAGCATGTTCAGAGTATAAGCGGAAGAGCCAGCCCACTCTCAGAATGATGCATTGCCCCTGCAAGCCTGCAACGGCACATTCATTTCTCATTCATGGGGAGAGTGGCTCTGGAGCAGGCAACTGGGGATTGACCAAAAAGCAAGCAAGTTGTCAGCCTGAAAGGACAGGACCACCTTCCAAAATAGAGCACTCACTGCCTCCCACAGTGTAGTCAAGATGCTGCTGCCAGGGGAGAGATGGGAGTCCCTAACTCACCACGCAGAAAAAGAAATCATTTGTGCAGAATCTGACTGACCTCCACATTCCCTTTGCGTGCTAAGTGGAATCATCCCTTACTTATGTGTGTTAGTGATATTATAGAAGGTTCAAATTCAGATGATCCCCTTTTTCCCCTCCAAAGCGAGATTTTCACATTAAGGTATCAAAGGTTTCTGATAAAATTCACCTATTTGATATGCATGGAATTGGGCCGGAGGAATAAAAACAGAAAAAAAAGAAAGCCAGAGCTCCCGTCTCTTGTCCTCCTGGGGCTAGACCTCAGGGAGAAGAGTCATGCTGTGTAAGGTACATAATGTTAGCTCATCATCAGCACTGTGTTGGCAAGAGCTGTGGTGCCACTGAGTCATCCAACAAGACCAGAGGCCTGGAGGTGGGCATCACAAAGGGTCTTAGCTACACCGAGTCTGACTTGTAGGGTTTTCTAGTAAGATCTTGAAAGTTGTGGTGCCTCCCACTGCTCCTAGAACAATTAGGTGCTGTTTTAAATGCAGATTCCTGGCCCCATCCTGTGTCTGTGAAATCAAAATCTCTGAGGACTGGATCTAGAAATGTGTATGTTAACAATCTCCCCAGGAGAGTCTGATGTCCAGTGTTAGGTTCTGTGGGCCATATAGTCTCTGTCGCAATGACTCAACACTGCCATTGTAGCCTGAAAGCAGCCAGTCATCACGGCTCTAGACCCAGAAACCCATAATTGGGATCAAGGCATTCAACGTGTTTGTTACTCTTTGTTCTTTTTCACTTTGGTGATTTTTGTCCACTGTAAAAGTTTAAAATCACCACTTTAAGAAGCTAGTAGAGAGTTTATTAGGCACTTGTGTTTTATACATCAGGAGAGCCAGGTCCAAATCTGTCTCTAAGTAGTGATAGTAACTTTGGACAAGTGACTTATCTCATTAAGCCTCAGTCAACTTACCTGTTAGTTGGGGAGGAATACCTACTTCTCAGTGTTGTTGAAGGGATTAAATGTGATAATGCCTGCAAGGTGTTTAGGGTGGTGCTTGGCACAGAACAGAGTAATGACAGTGGTGGCAGAGGTGACACTGAGGCCCAGAACCAGGCTGCTGACAGAGTCACAAGTAGTCTGAAGGTTGGAATCTAAAAATGTGGTGATGTGAGGTAAGAAAAAGGATAGGTAAATCCATATGAAGGTGTTTGTCAGGGACAAGGGAGCATCTTAGTTCCGGGGACTCTGCAAACTGCATCTCTTGGGTCAATCCAGCCTGCCATCTGTTTATAAATAAAGTTATACCAGAACACAGCCAGCCCATGCATTTACACACTGTCTATGTCTGCTTTCAGGCTACAATGGCAGAGTTGAGTCATTGCGACAGAGACTGTATGGCCCACGGAACCTAAAATATTTACTATCAGGTCCTTTTTAGAAAAAGTTTCCAATTTCTACCACACTGGGCAGCAAGAGGGCTTGTATTCAGGAAGAGGGGGCCCAGAAGAGAACACTGAATGATGATAAGGACAAAGGTGCCAGCTGAGCTGTCTTGTGCTGCCCAGCAGCCCTCCATACACACCATAGACCACACACATACATGCACACACATATCCCCCACATTCACTACACATGACATACACAAACCCATTACACAGCCCCTACACCCCCAAATATTCCCCATATCCCCACAGACACTACTATACATCCCATATACCCAAGTACCTCCACACACCCTACTCATGTCCCATATCTCATACACACACCACACACTACTCACTAAAGATCCCCACACACCCAGATATACACACATTCCCTGACATCATACATATCCACACCTCCCACACATACTATTCCCCAACCCTACCCTAGGAGACTACAAAGATTTTTTCAGAGTTCTCCTTGGTGAAGAGTAAATGCAGCAGAACATGTAAAGAACTCAGCTCATAGTAGGCAATGCCATGCACTCTAACAAATGTAGCTTAGGAGAAGGCAGCTGCTAGTTATCTTTTGCTTTGTAACAAATTATCCCACAAACTTAGTGGCTTAAAACAACAAGCATTATCATTTCACAGTTTCTTTGGGTCAAGAATCTGAGCATGGCTTAGCTTGCTGCTTCTGATTCTAGGGCTTCTTACAAGGCAGTGACTAATCTGTTGGTTTTTGTCTCACCTGAAGCTTGACTGGAGAAGGACTGCTCACTTCTGCGATTGTCAGGACTCGGTTCCCTGCTGTAGGGAGGACCTCATTTCCCGACTGGCTCTAGCAACTCCTTGCCATCTTGGCCTCTCCATAGGGCAGCTCTTCTTACATGGCATCTGGCTTCCCACAGTGCAAACAAGAGAGTGAGAAGAAGTGTTCAAGATGGAAGCTAAAGACTTTTTCGTAATTGAATCTTAAAAAAGGGACATCTTATCACCTGAAGCCACATTCTAATCATTAGAAATCAACCACTAGGTCCAGATACTCTCAAGGGGAGGGGATTCCCAAGGGCATGAAGGAGTCCTGAAGGACAGCACCTGAGAGGGTGCCAAACACAGCAGGGTAAAGTGTGAAGGGGAACAGAAACATGCTCTGAAATGAGATTATAGTCGATCCTCACTAGTCACAGATTCCATTTGCTGTGAATATGCCTGCTTGCTAAAATTTATTTGTAGCTCCCAAATCAAGACTCCTGCACTTTCACAGTCATTTGTGGATATGTGAAAAGCAGTGAAAAATGTGAGTCCCAACGCACACATTTGAAGTTGGTGTGAAACAGCAGCAGGAACCTAACCCTGTATTTTCCCCCAGGAGCAATGGTTCTGTATTCGCTAATCTGGTGTTTGGGGAGACTTTATTGAATATAACTAGCACAAAGAGCAAGAACCGACTGTACTTCAGTTTGAAACCCAACTCCACTACTGGCCCAGCTGTGCCATTCTGGGCAAACCTTTAAACTACTCTGTGTTTTATTTTCATTCCATAAAATGGGTATAGGAATAGAACATACAACCAAAGGTTTTGGGGAGAATAAACTGACACAAAGTAATTGCTTAATAAATAAGAGGTATTATTATAATTCTTTTTGTCTGAGCTCAGTTTCATCTGTATTATATCAATTTTCTGGAGACTCCCTTTATTCGGGAACAGTGCTGGCAACAGAGTAGGCACTGATTAACTACATGTTGAATGAAATAGGATGCTCTATCAGGCAGAAGTTCTAGAGCTAGAGGAAGCGTGAAAACTTCTGTGTCTGGCCTCTGGGTTTGATATCATAATTGTGGTTAGTGGGGGTGGGAATGTGCAAAACATTATAAACTCTCACCCCAGAACCCACACAGAGACACTAAATTCATACTATTGACAAACTGTTGACTCATTTCCCCCAGAAACCCGGAGAATACCCACAAGATGGAAATGTACCCAAGACGCATCAGCTGTGATATCTTCCCCACAACACCAGGCCTGAGGCCAGAGTGGATCTGGCCATAGTACACAATGGGTTCAATCATTTGTAAATAAGTCGTCTGTGTTGTGTCAGAGATGATTTTTCAGCTCTAAACGATGAGTCATGGCCACGGGAGCTGAGGTGTGAAATCTCTGCGGCCTCTGGCTTTGGGATTTGACCTTGCTTTTGCAAATTGCTCTGCAAGCCAAGGGCCATATCGTCCTCCAAAGTGGAGAGCATTTGGGGGCTCTCTGGTACAGAATGTCTTGGGGAGGGGCACGGGTGGATTTCAAGGGCTACACGGTTGGCTCTCCTTGGGAAAGCAGAGAAGTTATGTAGGAGAGTTCTTATGGCCATAGTTGAAAGGGGGTGTGCACTATATCCTGTTTCTTGAGGGCATCCTAATGAAGCTCTGTGACTCAGAACCAGTTCATCTCTCTGAGACTGAGTTACCCTCATCAGTAAAACAGGAAAGGTAAGCAGTGCCTATTTGCAAAGCATAATATATATACACGGAGACTCGCTCATGTGAAAGAGAAAGTAATTTAAACGTATTCCCAGTGGAGACATGTAGCCACCCACCCCTTCTCGGGGTTTAGTAATAGCTAGTAACAATAGCTAACTTTTATTGAACACTTAGATCCCGGGTATTATCTACTCCACTCCAAAGCCTAGTATTATTACTCCCATTGTATAAATGAAGGAATGTCTCGTGTCTTCCTAGAAGATGTCTGTATTTTTTAAAAGATAACATTTTAACCTAAATACTCAATGGAAATTTCAGGTGAGAGAGACATCTGGGAAAGACAGATCTTCCATCCCACCTCATTCATCATTACCTTACCTGCATTTGAGAGCTGACCCCCTGAAACAGGGACTGGAAAATTAACCCAACTCATCATTACTCCCTTGTCAGATCAGTCTTAAATGCCTGCCTCAATCTTAAATAAGGAGCTGTGATCAATTTGGTGTGTGAACAGACTTTAGAGTCTCAGGCTGAGGTGTGGAGGGCAGCAGGCCCCCAAACTTCACGGACATAATCACTATTCCTGCTTTATTTTTAATAAAACACCGTTGATGCTACATCTACTTAGTGCCAGGGACTGGACTCAGTACCTGACAGGCTTTATTACTACTCCTCACAAAAACTCATGACAGCTACTATAACTCCCATTTTACAGATGAGAAAATAAAGTCAGAGCAGTTATGTGACCTCTCAAGATAGACAATCAGTAACAGATAGAGATCCAGGGTTCTTGTCCAGGGCTATCTGGCTCCAAAGCCAGACCTCCTGCTTCAACCACACTATGACCCAGAAGCATCCCTGATGCTATAAATCTGCTCCTTGAGCCAAAAGGTTTCATTAGACTGGCTGCTACCAGGTAGCAGCTGAAACTGCCAGACTAGATAAAAGGCTGCTGAGGTTGTCAGGAGATGGCTGTGCCATATAAAACAAAAGCCTCTTTGGAGACAGAGAAAAGTTGTGACCCAGAACACCAGCTAACATATATTAGGGATATAATGTGACCCAGGTTGTAAGGTAACTTTTATCACACCAAGGAGAACTGGGCTGGAAAGGCTCCTATACCAGGATTCCTACCTTGGATGTCAACCCAGTGTTGAAGATGTTCTTATTCCACCACAAAAAGGTCAGCATTGTCAACAAAAAGGTCTGCACCAATCCAATGCCAACAATGAGTCCTCAATCTGGGGTGTGGTAAAAGGAGAAACTTTATTCAGGTAACCAGTTTGCAAACTGGAGAAACTCAGCCTCTGGTGGGAAGTGAAATTATTCTCACCCTCTCTTCCCTCCCCCACCCCCTTACCCCCAACTAAAGGGAGGCAAATTTTATAGAGAAAGTTCTCACCCTAGTCCCTGATTGGTTCATTTTTATGCAAATGAGGAATCAAAATTTGTACAGTTTGATTGGTCCTAATAGTATTGCTCTGACTGGTCTTTATGGAAAGCCGCTCTGATTGGTTGGAAAACATGTAAGTGAGGATATAGCTACACAGCTTCCACTGGACAGAGCAGCTCTCAGCCTATTGGTCAAAATCCAACTCCAGGAACTCCTTTATAAGGTTCAGCACCCAATGCAGGAGGCTTGGTAGCTTAGTCTGCGGCTTTTCCCAGTGTGTGTGAAAGGCCTCTGTAAACAATGTTTGCTAGACTCTGATTATGCAATTGGGCCAATTAACCACAAGGAGTCCCTTTTAGCATGTATATTCCTTCTCAGGGTCAACAACGTATAGACCAGCACCACAAAAATCCCTTCAAACAGAAAAATTTTCAAGTAGTAGTATCTTAAGCTAAAAGCAATAGAGATTTTTAAAAAAGTGATAGGACAAATTCTGACACCTAACTCTGGGGCAATTTACCTTAAATACTGGCCGCAGCAGCATATACTGGTGAAAGGGTCACACTGAAATAACATTTCTGGAGGGTAATTTAGCAATACAGATCAAAAGCTTAAAAATATGCCAACCATTCTCTTTCAAGGATTGTATCCTAAGGAAATAATCAGAGATATGCACATACAAGCTTATCACAGCATTATTTTAAAAAGAAAAAATATATAGAAACAATCTACATGGCTATAATAGAGGATGGGTTATATGAGCCCACTGTGGTCAACGAGCCATGTGCTTCAAAGCCCAGGACTTTTCCCTCTCAATCCTGCTCCTCCTCCAGTGAGCTCTCTCCAATCGTTAACATCCACATCCATCTAAGTATACCAGGTTGAAATCTGGGAGTGCTCCTAGAAGCCTGTCTACTTACCTTCCCTTTTCAATCAGTCACAAGTCCTGTCCCATACTAACTCTTAAAGAAATATTAAACCCATCTATTTCTCTTTGTGTCCAGTTGGTATAATCCTAATCAAACCTTCTCTCCTAGATACTCTGGGCCTCCTGGTATCCACCCAGAGTCTCCATTTCTTTTCTTTTTCCATTGATCTTTTTAGAGAGAGTGGAAGAGAAAGGGGAAGATAGAGAGAAACATGGATCTGAGAGAAACACATCAGTTGGTTGCCTTCTGCATGCACTATGACCAAGGCCCCGGCCCAGAAAGGAGCCTGCAACCGAAGTATGTACCCTTGACTGGAATCGAACCCGGGACCCTTTGGTCTGCAGGCCAATGCTCTATCCACTGAACCAAACTGGCTAGTGCCAGAGTTTCCATTTCTAATCTGTCCTCCCCACTGGGGCCATAATACTCCTTTTAAAAATGTTTTAAATAGATTTTTAGAGAGAGAGGATAGTAGAGATAAATATCTATGTGAGAGCAAAACATCAATCAGCTGCCTTCTGCACACCCCCTACCAGGGATTGAGCCCACAGTCTAGGCATTTGCCCTGACCAAGAATCTAACCAGCAACCCTTCGGTGCATGAGACAACACCCAATCAACCGAGCCAACCCCGCCAGGGCGAGTGCTCCTTTTAAAAGGAAATATGATTAGCTTCTTTCCGTTTTCCTATCAAAGCCTTTCTTGTACTTGTGATAAAACAATAGCAGGGGTCAGAAAACTTTTCCATAAAGGGCCAGTAAAGGGAGCTAGTAAATATTTTAGGCTTTGAGGGCCATATAGTTTTGGTAAAAACTACTAATTTTTGACATCATAGAGTAAAAACAACTATAGACATTACATAAATGAATGGGCATGGCTCTATTCCAATAAAATTACATTTTAAAAAGCAGGTGGTCTGCTAGAATGCTTGCTGACACTTGTTCTATAGAATCCAGCCCCCATTATCCTGCCCTTCATCTGGACCTCAGGCAAGGTATTCCCTCCATCAGGAATTGTCTTACTCCCTTCTGTTCCCCACCTGCTCCTTAAGCTTACCCCTTTGGCCCATCACATGCCCCTCTTTACTGAGCAGTGATTTCTCACCTTTCTGATCTCGGTTTCAGGATCATTTCCTTAGGTGCACTCACGGATGCACGCAGGCTAAGCTAGGACCCCCATTCTCTCAAAAGATTCAGTACTTGTTCTTCGCTGACTTTGCCAAAACTTGAGATTAAAAACTTCTTAGTGCAGTTGTATGCCTGTATGTCACTTCTGCTAGACCCAAAGTTTCATGAGATAAAGTACTATGCATATTGGTGATCACAACTTTAATCTCAATGCCTGGTAAGGTGCCTGATACACATAGAATGTGTTAGAAACTTTTGGGAATGTTGACTGAATGAATGTTCACATAAGTAGGAAAAATCTGCATGGATATATAATGAAATATTAGGAGTTAAGTGTACAGGTACTTCTTATTTTCTTCTTATATATTCATCCATTTCTCAATTTTTTAACAAAGAGCATATATTACTAGTATACTCAGAATAATAAGCAAAGTCGAGAGAGAGAGAGAGAGAGGGAGAGAGAGAGAGAGAGAGAGAGAGAGAGAGAGAGAGAGAGAGAGAGAGAGAGAGAGAGAGAGAGAGAAGAGAAGGACAGAGAGATTAAGAGACAGACTGGTCCTGAATTAAAATAACCTGTAAGACTAGCCCATTTTTGGTACACCCCACTTTGAACCATCATCTTTCCTCTGATTTTTCAGAGGTGCATAATAAACCCCTCTACTTTCCTTCTTGTTTCCTATACCTGGCCATTCTTCCTGTTCTATAGATGACTCCATAAAGTCCAGGAGTGCCCATGTACCTGGGCAGTGACTGGAGTTGAGTCACTGCTTCTAAGAATGCCTGTACCAGATGGACACTTGCATATACACACACCCATGTGGTCTAATTGGACTTCCAGGGCCTTCCAACTCCAAGTTTAGGGAGGAAAGAGGTTAAGAGATAAATTGCTGACATGTGAAATTATAGGCACCAGTGGTTTTGCAATGCAGAGACTGTCCGTGCAGATGGGAAGTATGACAGAAAACTTATTTATTTCACTCAACAGTGTGGCTCAGCTTCAAACATCTGGTCATTTCCATGCCAGGCTGATCTCCAAGTAGTACTCGGGGGCAACAGACTACATAGCCACCAAATTCCTGCTCATTCATCCAGTAATTCCCTCCACATTCAAGAGGAAGCCAATGAAGATGAGACTAATTATCATCTCCAAATAGAGATAGCATTTTGGTCATCCTCTGAAAGAATCTGTGTGAGCGGAATAAAGAGGGGGTTAATAATTGCCAAAAATTGTGTGGATTATATAAGGGGTTGTGGGGCTACAAAATGTAAAAGGTTTATCTCTGTCCTTGATTCAGAAAGTTTCCAGGCTAGTTGGATGTTCAAAAATCACATTGAAAAACAATACAACGTAAAATAAATAACAGCTGTAATTGTCAAACAAGTGAGGGTGAGAGTAAGTAACATGCAGGTCTCACTTCCCCCCAGTTCTTGAAAAGTCAAGGCCATTGCTTCACATTCTTAAGTTTCTTGGTATATCTGAGCATTATTGGTCCCAAGTAATAGAAAATACTAACTCAAAAGGACTTAGTAATAAAGTAGGTATCACTTCATATTTAATAATGTCAAGAGGTAGGGCAAGATTGGATATCTAGCAGCTCACAAAGACATCCAGATTCCTGCTTTTTTCCATTTCTTCATTCTGTTACCACTGATTACATCACCCTCAGACTTGGAATTAAAATGACTGTAGCAATTACAGACATAACATCAAGACATGACAATTCCTTTTTATGGTTTTCTGCTAAGAATAAGAAAACTTTCCTTGGAAACCCTCCAAGAAATTATCCTAATATACCATGGGCTAGAGTTGGATTATGTGTCCCATGAGATAATAGGGACAGAGATGACCCTTAGACCAATTAGACCCACCACTGGAGCTGGGTCAGCTTATCTTGAAGCATGTGGTTATATGGGGGATGGCTTTTGTTAGGAAGGAGGGAAAATGAATGCTAAGCAGGCTAACACTAACATCTACCATTCATGGTTAATTCTAAAGGTAAGAAACATTTTATACCTACAGAACCAGACACTGCAATTACATTTCCAGCTTCATCTCTCACTACTGCACCCCCCATCTCTCTCTCTCTCTCTCTCTCTCTCTCTCTCTCTCTCTCTCTCTCTCTCTCTCTCACACACACACACAAACACACACACACACACACACACACACACACACATCTTAAACTAGTCAGACTCCAATTCATTCAGTTCTTCAAAAGCAATATGATTTCTCATACCACTGGAGTTCTTTCTGTTTCTCAACTACAGTCTAATCACACATTTCTGTCTGCTCAGAGCAGCCCTGGTTTATACATGTTGTCCAGACATAACTATCAACAGTACCCCCATTATTCTGGAAAGTGTTTCAATTTAGTTAAGAAAAAAATATCAAGAAAAAAACAGAAAGGGACCCTAGCCGGTTTGGCTCAGTGGATAGAGTGTTGGCCTGCGAACTGAAAGATCCCAGGTCCTATTCCAGTCAAGGGCACATGCCAGGGTTGTGGGCTCGATCCCCCGTGGGGGACTTGCAGGAGGCAGCAAATGCATGATTCTCTCTCATCATGGATCTTTCTGTCTTTCTCTCCCTCTTCCTTCCTCTCTGAAATCAAGAAAAATTTATTTAAAAAAAAAAAAAAAGAACAGAAAGGGGTTTGGAAGATTAGGTATGGAGAGTCAAGGAGAGAAAGGAGTCTAGGATGACTCAGGCATCTGATTTGAAAGGCTGGGTAGATAATAGTGCCAGCCATCAAAACAGGGAATTAAGGAGGGGATGGTTGGGGAAAATGTTAATGAAATAGCCAGGTACAAATGACCACAGAAAACTTAATCACATAAGTTTAGAATTCAAGGACCTCACCTTGAGATAGAAACACGTGAGTCAGTAACATCTAAGTACTTGGGGTCATGAATATGAATGAGATGTCCTAGAAGAGGTGTAGAATAAGAAGGTGCCCATGGCAAAAAATTGTGGGAAGCCAATATTCAGAAATTATGCAGAGAAAGGAAGCAATGATGGAGATTTGGAACAACTGTCCAGAAAATAAACTGGGAGAGAATGGAGGCATGAAAGCCCAGGAAGATAAGAGTTTCAAGAAGAAAGAAGTGGTTAATAAAGGTTAAGTGTTACAAAGAGCTCAAATAAGGTAAGGACCAAAGATAGTTTACTGACATCAGGAATTCATTGGCCGCCTTTCCTAGACCATTCACAAAATAGCACGGAACCATATAATTTTAGGGTAGGAAATGGCATTATGGATGACCTAGTTTTTACTGCGAAAACAGTGCTCACAAGATTAGTTAAGACTCCATGACAGAACCTGGACAAACACTCCTGACATTTGATTCATACATAATTCATGGAATTGTCTACCATATTACGCTGTCTCTTTCTGTGTGCTGAAACTATAGAGATGGGTAAAAGTGTGATGCATGCAGGATCAAGACAAATTAGTCTCCATCAATCTAGATAAACAATTCTACTTCCTCTCTCCATCTCCACTACTGCTGGCTGTGGCTACTATCATATCAAGCCCAGACTTCTGCAGTAGCCTCCTCACTGATCTCTCCACTGCCTCTAGTCCATTTTATTCACATCAGAAAATACATCACATTACTACTCCTATGCTTACTAGCCTTTAACAATCACCAAAGAAGTCCAAGAGAGAAAGAACTGTCACTGGAACTTGATAGATATCTGGAAAAGAAAGAACTAATCTCAATATGATCAAAATAAAGATTCAAGGTGAATCATAGATCTAAACATAAAAACTAAAACTATATGGCTTCTGGAAGAAAACTGAGAAATAATTCACAACCTTTGGAAAGCCAAAGAATTTTTAGATACAAATAAAAAAGCATTAATGAAAAAAGAAAAAAAAATCAAATGGACTTCATCAATGTTAAAAACTTAATGCTCATTAAAAAGCACAATCAAGAAAATGATTCAGAGTGTGTGTGTGTGCATGCGTGTGTGTGTGTGTGTGTGTGCAACAAATCAATGGTTCAAAGACAAAAATCTCAATTAAAAATGTTTTTGAAAGATTCTGATGCTGTGATAAAATACTGACTAAACATATACTTGGTAAAGAATCCTATCTAATAGAGGGAATATATGCTAACTGACTATCACACCCTCACAAGATGGCGAAGCCTAAAGCCACAAGATGGCAGTGCCCACAGTCATAAAATGGCAGTGCCCAGTCCTCTCAGCCCCGCCTCATCCAGTCTCAGTCCCCCAGTCCCCTCAGCCCCGCCTCATCTAACCAGAGTCCCCCAGTCTCCTCAGCCTCACAGGGGAAGGCAGTTGGGGGCAATTGGGCGAGCAGGGGAGGGCAGTTAGAGGCGATTGGGCTGGCAAGAGAGCTTAGATGTCAATCAGGCCAGCAGGGGAGCAGTTAGGGTGCTATCAGGCTGGCATGCAGAGTGGTTAGGGATAATCAGACAGGCAGGCAGGTGAGTGGTTAGGAGCTGGTGCCGGAAGCCAATTCCAGCATGTCATAATTGCAAGAGTTTCATCAAAAGGTTGATGGAACTTGGGGACTCAACAAGGGCTGAGTCACATATGTTATCTCCTGCTGGAATGGCTAAAGGCATTTCCCCAAAACCTGAGTAGGATGATTGCTTGCTCCCAGACAGCTCAGGGCATCTTAATCTACATGTTATTGCCTCCTATTGGCCAAACACCTG
This sequence comes from Corynorhinus townsendii, assembly GCA_026230045.1. Lineage (NCBI taxonomy): Eukaryota > Metazoa > Chordata > Mammalia > Chiroptera > Vespertilionidae > Corynorhinus > Corynorhinus townsendii. The sequence continues at coordinate 157,951,234 of JAPDVU010000006.1, read as the reverse complement.
AACAGCCGTAGGCTATTCCCCATTCTGACAATGGACCCTACCCTTCGAAGTGTGTATCTCCACCTTGCCTTAGGACGGTTTGTATTAATAAAAAGCAAGGGGTCCTGAGACAAGGAGAACTTAGCTCCTCTGACCCTCAATGACTTTCAAAATTATCTTTTGTCTTTGGACTCCTACTTAATGCACAGCCTTTCTCCAGATTGCTGAACCCTTCTTAATGCTGGAACAAGAACTCCGGCATTAATGGCGCCCAACATGGGGCTTCCTGAACCCTTGCAGCACCAAAATTAATGGCATCCCGAACTGGGGCTTCCTGAACACTTGCAACACCAACAAGCCATCAATCCTGAATTGTGAGAGGGATGTCCGACTCCTGGTTTAGGCCCGATCCCTAAACCAGCAGTCGGCAGGATCGGGCCTAAACCAGCAGTAGGACATGCCCTGAGGGATCCCAGATTGGAGATGGTGCAGGTTGGGATGAGGGACAACCCCCCCATGCACAAATTTTGTGCACCAGGCCTCTAGTTTGTATATAAAATATATAAAGACTTTTTAACTCACTAACAAGAAAAGAAATAACCTAATTTTTAGAAAATAAAAAATATTTCAGAAACATCTCATCAAACAATATAAGAATGGCACTTAAGCGTATAAAGAGTTCATTATTATCGGTCATTATAGAAATTCAAATTAAAAGCATATGAGGAGCCCTAGCTGGTTTGACTCAGTGGATAGAGTGTTATCCTGCAGGCTGAAGGGTCCTGGTTTCAATTCCATCCAAGAGCACATGCCTGGGTTGTGGGCTCGATCCCCAGTAGGGGGTGTGCAGGAGGAAGCCAATCAATGATTCTCTTTCATCATTGATGTTTCTATCTCTCTCTCCCTCTTCTTTTCTCTCTGATATCAATAAAAATATATATATATATTTTTAAAGAAGATGAGCAAAATGGCAGAGTAAGGATCCCTATAAATGTTCTTTTCCATAAAAGCAATTTAAAAACTGGCAAAAATAGCTAGAATCAACTTTTTCAGAACTCTGGGAATTAACCACATTCATGCAATAATCTGTGAAGCACTTATTTAAGAAAAACAAGCCAAGTCTCAGTAAAGAACATGTTTGGTGGCACTTTAACTTGTCCTAGTCCCATCCCCACTCTCCAGTTCAGAGTAGCCTTAAAAACTAACAGTTCCAAATTATGGTGAAAACCAGTAACCTGCCAGCCACTGGAAGAAGGAGAATGTTGTTGAAGATACTTCAAAGCCTCATTCCCAAAGAATTGTCACTATTTGAAGATCTCACTTACAAAGCTGTATTTATTTGACCTGAGCCACAGCTCACCTAGTACCTACCTGGAGGCATTTGTCAAAAACAATTACAGGCAATTGCTTAATTTCATGGCTGTCTGAAATGAAGGATAACAGTTGAAACAAACGAATCAAAAATCTTACAAGGAAAAATTGGAAATGAGATATCTATTGGGTTTTTGAAAAGCTCTGACACATTTCTGAGAACCTTAAAGACAATGTAACTAGATGGGGCTATGTACAGGCACAGGAGAAACCTGAGAAAGCCCTAGCTCTGACCTCTGGCTGAACACAAGACTCTGTGCAAACAGGAAGTGAGGATAAGGTAGAGATGTCAGCTGCCTGGCTGAATGTTCAAGACATGCTCCAACATTCATACAGAGCACCTTTCAAAGACTGGAAGTCATACTGGTTGTGTTTTAAGGCAATTTCTACCTAATAGCCAACCACTAAGCTAATTAAGCAGTGACCTCAGTGGTCACACTTAAAGAATACAGATTTTACAGAACTAGGTCAGAAACATCACTAAACAAACTAACAACAATAATTACAACAAATATCAACAGAAACAAAGCCTGGAGAGGGGAGAGAATCTCAATTCCATTGTTGCCATATTATGTTATTTAGAATGACTAGATTATTTTTTAAAAGTATGAGATATGTAAAGAGAAAAACAAAAAGCAATAATAGAAATTATGTCTGAGAAAGCACAGACACTGGACTTAGTAGACAAAAACTCTAAAGCAGTTATTTTAAATATATTCAAATAAATAAAGTATATCATGTGTAAAGAACAAAAGGAAATTATGAGGATAATATCTCACCAAAGAATATCAATAAAGAGATAGAAATAATATAAAAGAACCACATAGAAATTTTGGAGTTGAAAAGTAAAATAACTGAAGTGAAAACTCACTACAGGGGCTCAACAGCATATTTGAATTGATTAGGTTGAAGAAAGAATTGACAAATATAAAGATAGATTGATTTGGGATTATCCAATCTAAAGAAAAGGAAGAAAAAAGCATGAAGAAAAATCAACAGAGCCTCAGAAACCTGGGTGAGACTATGGGTGAGGGTCTTATTGACTGCAAAAGGGTATAAAGGAACTATTTAGGATGTTATGTGTTTTACATTATGATTATGGTGATGGTTACATACTTTATATAACTGTCAGAACTCATCATTTACTTAATATAGGTGAATTTTATTATATGTAATTTATACCTCAATGAAGCTGATTGATTCAAAACATAAAATAATATACTTACCTATAAATCAGCAATTTCACTCCTTGTTACCCAAGAGAAGTGAAAATATTTACCCTCAAAAAGACTTGTACAGAAATATGTATAGCAGCTTTGTTCATAGTTACCAAAAACTGAAAGCAAAAGTTCTTCAGTAAGAGAATAGAGAGCCAATTATGGTTTACTCCTACAATAAATATTACAAATTGCATGATTTCATTTAGTGATAGAAATCAGAAGAGTGGTTGAATATTGGGGGTGGTAACTGATTGGAAGGGGACATAAGGGAACTTTCTAGGGAGATGGAAATATTTTATATTGTGACTAGGGAATTTTATAAGATGTATATATCTGTTTCTCCTGGTAGAGTAGTACACTTAAGATCTGTGCATTTAAGCAATGTAAATTTTACAAACTTTAAGAGATTCCCATTGCACTTAGAATAAAATTCAGACTCCTATAGGCCTTCAAGATCCCAGCCCCCCTCTCCAGTTTACCTTATTCCACACTTTCCCTCCCTCCCCATCTTCCAGGCATACCAGCTTCTTTTAGAACCTCAAGCATGCCCTAGTAATCCAGGCCTTCACACATGCTGTCCCCTTTGCCAGATACTCTTCCCTGCTCCTTCATATGGCTGGGTCCTTCTCATACTGCAGGTCTCGGTTAAATATCACCTCCTCCAAGAGACCTTCCTTGACCACACCCAATGTGGTCCTCCTTCGTTGTCTGCCTCTGGCTCTAATTTGTTTCACGCATAGCACTTAATGAACACTGCTTGCTATTTTGTGGTCGTTACTTATTTTGCCTGCCAGCTCTGTCAATAGTAGCTCAGTATTTTGTTTTTTAGTGTTTGGTGGAGGAGGGAAATGTAGGCTTAAAAAATATTTTTATTAAAAGTATCACACATGCCCGGCCAGTGTGGCTCAGTTGTTGAACGTCAACCTATGAACTAGGAGGTCATGGTTTGATTCCTAGTCAGGGCACATGCACAGGTTGTGGGCTTGATCCCCAGTAGGGGGCTTGTAGGAGGCAGCCAATCAATGATTCTCTCTCATTTTTGATCTATCTATCTCCTTTCCTCTCTGAAATCAATAAAAATTTTAAAAAATGTATTTTTAAAAGTATCACGCATCACATTTTTCTCTACACCTATCTCAAGCTCTTTTTCATCCCCAATCAGTCCTGACTTTCCAAATTAAATTAAAAGTTTCTAAAGGTAACCATCACATTTATTTATTTATTTCTAAATGGGACTTGTAGACACTCACTTGGATTGATTTGGCCATCTACAAAAGCCCTATCTGTTCTCAAATTGTTCAGCTCATCTGCTTTTATGCCAGAATACCCAACCTTAGGGACTTTTGTTGGGTCAAGACAAAACTACCACCAGAAGTTCCCTGCAAAAATACAAATATATTTCCTGGGTTGGATAAAATGTTGTCATGCAGGATTAATTATTAATAGAACTATTTTACTCTTAAAAGTTTCCCAGTTAGCACATTAAATCCTATTATCCTACCCAGCAAGATACCTCACTGACAAAATGTCATGGAGGAGAGGTAAGTTGCGGTGGGGGCTGAGGGACCAGTGGCTAGTTGGTGAGACAGGCGCATAAAGCCAGTAGGAGATGCCAGGTACACAGGATGGAACAGGAATGGCAAAAGGTAGCAACGAAAGAGGTTCCAGGAAGAGATTGGAGATGCCAAGACATACTTGCTCCTTAATGATTTCAACAGGTACCAATTCAGCCTGCACCACTCCAAACAAATTCACCTTTCTGCAAAGCAAATGTGGTTGGTGCGACTTGTCCAGAGGAAAATTAGTACATGTCCATAGTTAATACAGTTGGCCCCTGACTTACAATGATGTGACTTTATGGTGGTGCAAAGCAGTGTGTACTCAGTAGAAACTCTACTTTGAATACTGATCTTTTCCCAGTACAGAAATATGTAGTATGATACTCTCTCGTGAAGCTGGGCAGTGGCATGGAGCCACAGCTCCTGTCAGCACCACATCACAAGAGTAAACAACCAGTACTCAAGTGTACAATGCTGCTGGCGCTTATATTGAATACTGTGTTATGAGCACATTTAAGGCTAAGCTAGGATATGTAGTAGGTTAGGTGTATTAAGTGTATTTTTTTACTTAGGATACTTTCAATTTACAGTGGGTTATTGAGAGGTAACCCCACTATTAGTCGAGGAGCATCTTTTTTTAAAATTTCTTTATTGATTAAGGTATTACATATGTGTCCTTACTTCCCCATTACCCCCCACCTCCCATTCATGCCCCCATCCCCCTGTTGTCTGTGTCCATTGATTAGGCTTATATGCATGCATATAAGTCCTTTGGTTAATCTCTCCCGCTTACCCCCTCCCTCCCCTACCTTCCCTGAGGTTTGACATTCTGATTGATGTTTCTCTGTCTCTGGATCTATTTTTATTCATCAGTTTATGTTGTTCATTAAATTCCACAAATGAGTGAGATCATGTGATATTTACCTTTCTCTGCTTGGCTTATTTCACTTAGCATAATGCTCTCCATCTCCATCCATGTTGTTGCAAATGGTAAGAACTCCTTCTTTTTTACCGCAGCATAGTATTCCATTGTGTAGATGTACCACAGTTTTTTAATCCACTCATCTGCTGATGGGCACTTAGGCTGTTTCCAAATCTTAGCTATGGTGAATTGTGCTGCTATGAACATAGGGGTGCATATATCCTTTCTGATTCATGTTTCTGGTTTCTTGGGATATATTCCTAGAAGTGGGATCACTGGGTCAAATGGGAGTTCCATTTTTAGATTTTTGAGGAAACTCCATACTGTTCTCCACAGTGGCTGCACCAGTCTGCATTCCCACCAGCAGTGCATGCGGGTTCCTTTTTCTCCGCATCCTCGCCAGCACTTGTCATTTGTTGACTTGTTGATAATAGCCATTCTGACAGTTGTGAGATGGCACTGCCTTGTTGTTTTGATTTGCATCTCTCTGATGCTTAGTGTCTTTGAGCAGGTTTTTATATGTCTCCTGGCCTTCCTTCTGTCTTCTTTCAAAAAGTGTCTATTTAGATCAGTTGCCCATTTTTTGATTGGGTTGTTTATCTTCCTTTTGTTAAGCTGCATAAGTTCCCTGTAAATGTTGGAGATTAAACCCTTATCATTGGTATCATTGGCAAATATGCTCTCCCATGCAGTGGGCTTTCTTGTTTTATTGATGGTCTCCTTTGCTGTGCAAAAGCTTTTTATTTTTATGTAGTCCCATTTGTTTATGTTCTCTTTAGTTTCCATTGCCCTAGGAGCGGTATCAGTGAAGAAATTGCTTTGGCATATGTCGGAGATTTTTCTGCCTATGGATTCCTGTAGTATTTTTATGGTTTCCCATCGTATGTTTAAGTCCTTGATCCATTTTGAGTTTATTTTTGTGTATGGTGTAAGTTGGTGGTCTAGTTTCTTTTTTTTTTGCATGTTTCTGTCCAATTTTCCCAACACCAGTTATTGAACAGACTGTCTTGAATCCATTGTATGTTCATGCCTCCTTTGTCAAATATTGAGCATAGTGATTTGGGTCGATTTCTGGGTTCTCTATCCTATTCCATTGATTTATATGTCTGTTCTTGTGCCAGTACCAGACAGTTTTGAGAACAGTGGCTTTGTAATACAGCTTGATATCTGGTATTGAGATCCCACCTACTTTGTTCTTCTTTCTCGGGATTGCTGTAGCTATTCGGAGTCTTTTTTTATTCCAGATGAATTTTTGGAAAGTTCATTGTAGGTTTGTGAAATATGCCGTTGGTATTTTAATGGGAAGTGCATTGAATTTACAGATTGCTTTGGGTAGTATGGACATTTTGATGATGTTGATTCTACCAATCCATGAATATGGTATGTTCTTCCATCTGTTTACATCTTCCTCTATCTCTTTTTTCAGTGTCTTGCAGTTTTCCATGTATAGGTCTTTTACCTCCTTAGTTAAATTTATTCCTAGGTATCTTAATTTTTTTGGTACAATGGTAAATGGGATTGCTTTTTTAGTCTCTCTTTCTGTAAGTTCAGTATTGGTGTATAGAAATGCCATAAATTTCTTGGCATTAATTTTGTATCCTGCTACATTGCCAAATTCATTTATTAAGTCTAATAATTTTTTATGGAGTGTTTATGGTTTTCTATGTACAGTATCATGTCATCTGCGAATAAGGACAGTTTTACTTCTTTTCCAATTTGGATGCCTTTTATTTCTTCTTCTTGTCTGATTGCAATGGCTAGTACTTTTAGCACTATGTTGAACAGGAGTGGTGAGAGTGGGTATCCCTGTCTTGTTCCTGTTCTTAGGGGAAATGGTTTTAGTTTTTGCCCATTGAGTATGATGTTGGCTGTGGGTTTGTCATATATGGGCTTTATTATGTTCAGGTATGATCCTTCTATTCCCACCTTGCTGAGAGTTTTTATCAAGAAAGGGTGTTGGATTTTGTCAAATGCTTTTTCTGCATCAATTGATATGAGCATCTTATTCAACGCACAATCCTTGCTTATTCTAGAAAAGGAGTCAAGAGCTTCTCTTACAACACTTTAATCCTTTGGCCTAACTATTTTCCAGCAGTGGCTGAAACAGCACAGGGTCCATGTTGAGGGAAGGCTGAGGGGAAAACTGGTGAGCCAGGCAAGTAGTCCGTTTCAGTACAAAATGCTGGCTACCTAGTGCCAGTTTCTCTGTCCCTCTGGGAATGTTAGTGCAATTCCTACTCAAGCCGCCCATTTCAAAGTTCCCTGGCCTGTCAAGCTCACTGTTACCATCAGCAAGGCTGGTCCACGAAGAAAAACTCACCTTCAGATTTATCTTTCCCCTGAGCCTGGAAAAGATTCTCCTTGCTGTGACCTCCTGCCATGACTGTTGGCAGGAGATGGAAAACCCAGGATTTTCATCCAGTAAAACCCTGTAAAATGTTTCTGGATGTTTCCATTCAAGGTCTGCTATAGAGAGTCAAATTCACCTTTTTATTCAATTCTTCCGCCAAAAGCCAAAAAAAAACCCAAGGCAATCCGACCCATGCACTGCTTCACACTCATGCTCACTGTATGCCATGCCAAGGAAAGAAAAGGAGTTGGGGTCTTTATGAACCTTGGAAATGTGTACCCCAAACATGGCCACTTGGCAGCTATTTGGATCTCCTCACTTTTCCCACCCCAGCTGAATTCCTCCTCAGAATTGTTTTCCAAGTGGCAGCTTGTGTTTATTCTGCTGGCTTTTGGGGAACTTAGGAAAAGGGAAAAAATCAACAAAGTGTAGTTACGCACATGGAAAACCATATGCTTCATAAACTGCTTATGTGCTGTGTTGAAGATGTAAAGGAAGATATGCAAAAACAGCACCTGCCAACTCCCCAATCTACCTAGACTAGAAAATTCAAAAAGCCTGTGTTCATATGCAAAATATACAATATACCTTTCACAGATTGTTAAAGCCAAAAGAGCTCTTTCAAGGGTTGCAAATTCAAATTCCTATAGGGAGCATCAGTTAATATAAATGAGTGAAGTAGGCCAGGTAGGGCCCTGGGGAACCAGGAGTAAGAGCCCTGCCTAAATTGTTTTCTTTAGGCCATTATTGCTACACAGAAACACTAAGAAATCTAGAAATACAGATTCTTATGGGAATTTTCTAGATTTTTTTCAATATTGTTGGGTAATTCAGATTTTTAAAATGTGTGAAGGCCAAACAATACATATCTGAAATAAAATCTGATCTACAGACATCAGTTTGAGACCTCTGTTCTAGAAAGATGTGAAAATTAATAGAGAAGTAGTTTGATGTAAAGATACTTTTTCAAAGTCACACTGATTGTGAATAGCAGGTGCAGCAGCAGGGCTCAGCTCTCCTCTGCTGTTCTGTCACCTCATTCTGAGATACTCTATAACCTGCGTTAACATGGGAGGTTTCATACACAGGTGTTCAGATGGTCAGTTTCGTGGTATATCTGTACAGGTGATTTTTTTTCTTTCTTTATTAAGGTACTAGAGGCCCAGTACACAAAATTTGTGTGTTGGGGGGCGGGGGTGTCCCTCAGCCCAGCCTGCACCCTCTCCAATCTGGGACCCCTCGAGGAATATCCGACTGCCCGTTTCCAGTGGGATCAGGCCTAAATGGGCAGTCGGACATCCCTCTCACAATCCAGGACTGCTGCCTCCCAACTGCTCACCTGCCTGCCTTCCTGATTGCCCCTAACCGCTTCTGCCTGCCAGCCTGATCACCTCCTTAACCACTCCCCTGCCAGCCTGATTAATGCCTAACTGCTCCCCTGCCAGCATGTTTGCCCCTAACTGCCCTCCCCTGCAGGCCTGGTAACCCCCCCCAACCGCTCTCCCCTGCAGGCCTGGGTCCCCCCCAGTTGCTCTTCCCTGCAGACCCAGTCACTCCCAACTTTCCTCCTCTGCCAGCTGATCACCCCTAAATGCCCTCCCCTGCTGGCCTGATTGCCCACAACTGCCCTCCCTTGCAGGCCTGATCCCTCCCAACTGCCCTCCCCTGCTGGCCATCTTGTGGTGGCCATCTTGTGTCCACATGGGGGCAGGATCTTTGACCACATGGGAGCAGCCATCTTGTGTGTTGGAGTGATGGTCAATCTGCATATTATTCTTTTATTAGATAGGATAGAGGCCTGGTGAATGGGTGAGGGCCAGCTGGTTTGCCCTGAAGGGTGTCCTGGATCAGGGTGGGGGTTTCCTTGGGGTGTGGGGTGGCCTGGGCAAGGGGCCTGTGGTGGTTTGCAGGCCGGCCACGCCCCCTTCCCCCCACCACTGCCCCCCCCCCCCCCCGCGACCCAATCAGAGGCCCTGGAATCTGGGATTTATTTATCTTCTACAATTGAAACTTTGTAGCCTTAAGCGGAGGCCAAAGCAGGCCAGGGCTGCAGAAGCTTGGTTTCTTCCATCGCTGCAGGCAACCCTAGCCTCCTGCTCTCTCCAGCTCCATGGCTGCCACCATTTCTGTTGGGATTTATTTTATCTTCTATAATTGAAACTTTGTAGCATTGAGTGGAGATCTGGGCCAGCAAGGGCAGACGGAAAGCTTGGCTTCCTCCATTGCCCAGGACACCCAAGCCTTTCTCCTGCTCTCTGTGGCCGCAGCCATCTTGGTTGGGTTTATTTGCATATTCCCTCCTGATTGGCTGGTGGGCGTGGCTGGTGGGCATGACTTGTGGGTGTAGTGGAGTGATGGTTAATTTGCATATTACTCTTTTATTAGATAGGATTACATATGTGTCCTTATCCCCCCATTGCTCCCTCACACCCACCTCCCCACCCCGCTCATGCCCTCACTCACCCTGGTGTCTGTGTCCATTGGTTATGCTTATATGCATGCATACAAGTCCTTTGGTTGATCTCTCCCCTTTATGTATGGGTGATTTTTCATTTGGCTCTTAAGATCCATTCTGCATCGTTCTCTACTCTGCTCTGGGTCTCAGGAGGCTGACCTATATGGCCTAGGTACCTATCTTCTGGCTGTCAGTTGAGTTTAGCCAATGGGAGGCCCCTACAGGAGTTCAGATGGAAGGCAGGAGGACATTGATGTGTTTCCCTCCACTAAGGGCTCCTGTCAGGCAGAGCTTATTCCTCTGAGTATCAGCAGATATACTCTCCTCTTGCCCCTTTAGGCTGAAGGGTGGTAATGGCTCCCATTGTTGTTAAGTCCAGAGTGCTGCTTAAACTGTACCTTGTTGGGTTTCCTAAACCCTGTACAAGTTTGTAAATAGTCCCTTTATTAAAATCTCTTCAATGGCCAGTTGAAGTAGGGTAACCAACCACCCTTATTTGCCTGAAACTTTTAATATTAGCACTGAAAATTTTGTGTCCTGAAAAATCCCTAGTCCTGCTCAGAGAGACAGTCAGGCAACCTATGTATGAGCTCTATTTGTACATTTCCTTTAAATCGGCTACTTCTTTTATCATACTACTCATTCTCCCATGTCTTTAATAATTTCAAATGTTCTTATTTTATAGTCTCTTACATATATTTCTATTATATCTGAGTCTTGGGATGCTAATTACCCTTTTGCTATACCTGCTGACTCTTCCTCATGGTGGTTAATTCCCTTACATGTGTCCTTTGTGCCTTGAGTTGTAAAAATGTCCCCCCAAAACCAGTTTAGCAATTGTTTCTATTGTAGCCTAAGGGTTGAATGGACCTGAGCAGTTGGTGCTAACTTATCAGCAGTATACAATTGGATATCATACCCATATGTGGCACAGACCTGGGGTTTTGGTTCTTTGGATATAACTTTTTCTTCTTTTTTAGAACCAGAGCTCTAGACAGGTGGAAAAAATTCCTTACTCCTTTCCTAGATTTAAATGTGGAGTTGCTACAGTTGCCATTCCATGAACTGCACAACTTGTCAAAGGCTCACAGCTTTATGCTGTTGCTCAGTTCAAGCTTCCCGACCAAGCAAGGGCTTGAGGCCACATCTTCTATACCCTCCTGGGGAGTCAAACCCCCAACCTTCAGCTCATAGGGCTGATACCTGGGTCAGAAATTTTGCTGCAATATCAGCTCTCCATTACTGTCTTCTCCCTTCATTTCTTGTACCTGGGGATTTTTATGCCAGAGTAATTTATAAAACTCTTTCTATATTTTTATTCAGTTTCCCTATGAACTTTCTCTGCCATATCGTCAGAACCAAAGATCACTTTGAAACACTGAAGTTCATGTCCAGCATAAGCTGAAGATAGGCTTATGAGGTTCTGCTTCTGCGCTTGAATAGTCAGTAACAGAATTCAGCTGACAAAATGAAGCCAAAATACAGCAAGTCTGAGGGGGCTAGACTTGGATACCAAGCCAAGTGTGAGTCATGTCTGATGTTAATCTAGTCTCATTTAAGGTGATTGGCACCATGAGGCAAGGTGGAAATGAAAGATTCATTGCCCAATCAATATTGCCTAATTTGTATGTCCAAGTGTTGACAAAAGAGAATCTTTGCTGTGTACTTTATGAGTAATTGTAAATTAATATGCAACCCTGCACCCTTTCTAGCGAAAAGAGAATAACTTAGATTTTGCCAACTGTTCAACAACATGGCCTGGTTTCAGCTGCAGATGTCACCCATCCTGTTTTCCACTGCTGGGAATGCAGAGGGATCAGGAGACTTCCTAAGAGAAGCAACTTTGAAGAATATTATAGAACCTGGACTCTGAAAATCTTAAACAATCAAGGTTACAAGAAACATTAAAAATCATCTTTTCATCACTTAATAGATGAGGAAGTTGAGGACCAACTTGTATGTCAGGTTTAGATATTTCTTCAAGCTCTTCGAAGCCCTTCCACAGCACAGCCAAACAGTCATTTGCTCCTGCAGTGGTATTTGTGTTATGTGGCTTACTAGATTTTTTGCCCCTCTTGAAACATGTATCAAACAGATCCTGGGTTGTTCAATACCTACACAGATCTAGCAGGCAGGACTCGAGTGCTACATCCATCAGGATGACTTACAGCCCAGAGATAGCAGCTTGTTCATTTCTTTATACATCGGCCCCTGAGGCTTCCTGGCGGCTCAGTTAGAAAGGAAATGCTCAGGGATTTGACACTTTGCAAATGTCAACTTGAAGTTTGTTCAGATGGTTCTCTCAACTCATACACAGGCTGTCAACACAAGAACCAGGCCCTCACAGCACGAAATAGGTGCCTCCTCTGCTCCCCAGCCAGAGCCCTGTCTTGGGGGATTCAGCTCAAGTCAAGAGCTAGAATTGGGAGGCCTTCTCTCTGAATATAATTTCTTCATTCAATAACAGGGGCAAGGGCCAGTGGAAGATCCCGGAGGAATAAAGCAATGTGGGTGTGAAGCACAGAGGAAAAGCATATTGTAATCGGAAAAGGGGGAAATGGCCAAGATAAAACTAGTAAGTATTATTTATGGTCTTGGCATCCATTATCTTATTTAATCATTACAAAAAAAACTATGGGTTAAGTACCACCATTAATCCCATTTTACAGATGAGAAAACTGAGGCACAAAGCAGTCAAGTAGGAGGTCACGCAGCTGGCAAATGGCAGAATCAGAATTTGATGTGGGCATTCTGAATCTAGAGCCTCCAGTCTTAACCACTAACATGTCATGTCAGATATTCTGGGGAGCATCATCATTCAAATATAGTATTTATCTGTTCCTGTGAGTTTTCTTAGGCCTGCTCCCTGATCTTAATATTTTATACTGTAATAATAACAAAATATTTATAATGATAACAGCATACTTATAATAATAACTGAATACTTCTTAGATAAAAACACTGGGTTAAGTGCTTTATATGCATACATTATCTCATTTATCCTCACAACTCTATGATGTATTATTATCCCCATTTTACTGATAAGAAAACTGAGGCTGAAAGTTACTAGCCCAAACTCAGACAAATAGTGAAGGGCAGAGGTCACATTCAAATGCGAACCCTCTAATTTCAAGTCTGATGCCTCAATTTGACAATGGATCTCAAATTTGAATGTATACCCTGGGAATCTTGAGAGAGCAAATTCCAGGCCTCTATTTCCAGATTCTGAATCAGTAGATCTGGGTAGAGCCCAGGAATCTGAATTCTTAACAAACTTCCTAGAACTTGAGGACTCTGTCTTGCCAACCCCCCAGTATGCTACCCCATCTCTATGACTATAGCAGGCCAGGCATAAACCGCTCAGTTGTATTTTAACTGTAACAACATACTACTGCTAAAACCTCTCTCCTCTGCAGGTTGAGATGATCGAATACCAGCAGGTCATATGCCATTGCTACTGTATTTTCTCATTACATTGCAAATGTCCCTTTTTCTTCTCCCTGCATATCACCCTAAGTACCAAGGTGGCTGTGCCAGTTTGAACATTTCTCATTGCAAGTGACAAAAACTCAATTAAAACAAACTTTAGCAAAAGGCAGCATTTATTGGCTTGTTGAACGGAAATGTCCAGGGATACCCCAACCTTCAGGTATGGCTTGATCCAAATGGTCAAAGGTTGTCACCAATAATCTGGCTCTTACCACTTTTCAGTTTTGTTTTCCTCTGTGTTTGGCTTTATTCTCAGGTCCAGGTTCCCCTCAAGAGCTGATGGCCATCGGCAACTCCAAGCTAATATCCATGTAGTTGAGTAGCTCTGGTGGAAAGCAGGAGCTTCATTCTCAATTGTTTTGGCAAAAATTCTGAGGCTGAGTCTCATTAGGCTGTCTTAATCTAGGTTCTCATCCTTGAATACTATGGCCCCTGGGTGTAGAATACTTCAATTGGCTAAATATTAGTCAAGTGTCCAAACCCCAGGGTGGGGGTGGCAGCAGGGCCCGTCCAACCATAACCACATGAAATGAGAATGAGGGAGAGGTTGTTCTCCAAAGGACAATGACTAAAGACCAAAAGAAGAGTATATTGGGCAGATGAAAACTACCCACGTACAGAACTGATTCCTGGAGCCGAGATGGCCAGGTCACAGTGGATTCTCCTCTAGGGAAGATGGCCCTTCAGGATTTTCACAAACTGAGTTAGGTTGTTTTGGGGATGCTAGCAGTTTGGAAACCAAAAAAAACAAAAACTTGTCCTTTTACAACTCGAATAAAACACATGACAGAATTTTAAGGTTGAAAAGGATCTTATCAATATTCCATTCCAGCCATGTAATTTAAGAAATCAACAGAATTAACCACTTTGAATTAGGAAAAAAAAATCAACACGCCATCCATTGAGCACACAAGAGAGGAGCAAGTTTGTTGACATCTGTGGAAACAGCACTAGAAGGTGTGGAGCCTTGGGTTCTAGTCCCAAACGGAGGCAGGTCACTTAGGCAATATGGTTCCCATTGTCTTCCATCTGGCGATTTATGAGACTTTTCTCTGTGACATAATATCAGAGTCAGGACTGGAACCCAAGTACCCCAGCCTAGGGACTCTTTCTTTCATCTTTGCAGTTTTTTGTGGGAGTTCATGTCCTTTCTGTATTTGGGTCCTACTTTTCTTCCTCTTTGTGTGTGTGTCGGGGGGGAGGGGGAGAGATTTTATTTTTCCTTCTTATTGAATGTATTGGGGTGACACTGGTTAACAAAATTATATAGGTTTTAGGTGCACAATTCTAACTTTCCTCTTTACTCAAGTTAAACTTTCTACCAGTCAAGAGTTTGCAACATTCATTCAATCAGCATGAAACATGTAAGGTTGGTGGGAAGCTAGCAATAAGTGAGAAATAGTTGGTGCCCTCAAACTGACAACTTGGGTGTCCTCAAGTTTCTTGGAAATGCCAGTTACCTGCAAACTCGCCCCTTGCTGTCACACTTTCCTCGACAATCTCCAAGTTCAGAATCCTCCCCAATCTTTCTCATCCCATGAAACTCCTTCCTTCTCAGGGAGCTACTGCGGAGACAGACTCACTCCCTTTCTCTGATTTCCCACTCCACAGGCCAGAGTAACCTTTCTCGAAACTCATTCTGCACCACCTGACAGCATCCGTTAAAATTTAACGGCAAGTGCTTAGCAAAATGATAACAAGCTTTACTGGCAATTCAAATCAGGTTATTGGGCACCATCTGCCTTACTTCAGATTAATGAGAAGGAGGAATGAATCCTTTGGGCTTTGTTTATTTTTAGATTATTGCAAAGGAACCCAGAGGACTGCCTCTTGATCATGTTAATCCCCACTGTAAATGAGGCCCAAATATCATGTGGCACAATTAAGTGACCATAAACAGATCTCTATTCACAGGCAATAGTTATGGGGAAAGTGTTCCTGTCTCCTTGTCTTCATCCTGTCATCGCCCAAGCCCCACATTATCCCCAGACCCACTGGGGAAAAAAATAGACTTGTAACTGTGAAGAGGTGGCTGATTGAGACTTTACTTGGGTAACACAAGAGCAGTGAGAATTTCCTGTCTCTTCCACAGCCCATATCAAATTCAGGTCAAGTCTGTGGTTGTATTTCACCGTCAATTTCAGTTACTGAGGACATCAGGACTCTAGAGAAGAATGTCTTTGGAAAATACTAGACAGGTCATGTTTGAACTTGACTGAGCTTAGAAGGATGATTCTGTAGGAGTCAGGGAGAGGGCCATCTGTGGTTTCCAAACTTGAGTTAGCACAGGACTCCTATGGGAACTTAAAAAGGCAGGTCCACGGGCCTATTTCCAGAGATACTATTCAATGTACCTAGGTGGAAGCAGAGAATTTACTTTCAACAAAACCCTGCTATAGGGAATTATTCTGGGGGCCAACCTTGAGAAATTCTCTCCATGTTGTGCCCCTCCCTCAGGCTGACTTTCTAAAACTCTGCCCAAAACAGGCATTAGCTCTAGAAGGCTCCAATTAAAAAGCAAATAGGGTTGTGAGGATAAATGAACCAGTGACTCATTAGCAACTCTTACCCCATCAGCACAAATTCCTGAGCAGATAGATAACTTGCACTTTATGAGATGAGCACAGGGTTGATCAAGATGGATAAGCACAGGGTTGGTCAAGATGGATAAGCTAGAAAGGCCTGAACACGGGCCTCCCGGGAGCAAGAACATAGGTGAAGACTGGGAAGGTTGAGGTGAGGAGAAGGAAATGAAGACACTGAGTCTTAAGGGGTTTGGAGGCAAGGATGGATCAATGCCAGAAAAAGAGGGGAGAAGTGGAGAGAGGGAGAGTTGAAAAGGTCATGAAAACAGATGGGAACATTTTAAATTTAATTTCTGCTACCTTCCAGTTTTTTCTAGAGTACGTTTTTTAGGACTGGGAGAAATACCAGAGTACTTGATTTGATACAGTACCAGGTCTTTGGGAGAGGGGTCGTCTATGTCAGTAACACTCATATATTCACATGAATATATGAATAATTAAAATCACCTTATTATTCTAATTTTTTGTACATTATAGAGTATAAAAATAACTTTTGACATTTCTGGCAGAAAGCATTTCATTTGGGAGCATTTATACAATATTCTTTATGTAATGCAATTGTGCATTATATTTTTCAGGCCCCCATTGGTGTCCTGTCAATACCTCATGATTATAAAATTATCTCATCACTGGATAAGCTTGGGAAATGCTGAGGTCCAAACCCTTAGCTTCTTCTGTGTGCCTGCATCCAGTGATGGGGCACTCAATTCCACCTATTTGCTATTGGACAACTCCACTGCGTAGAGCATTCTCCCTTGTGTGGAATCCAGTAGTTCTGAAACTTTGGCAAATGTCAGAATCAGCAATGGGTTTGTGAAACACAGCTTGCTGGGCCCACCCCGAGTTTCTGCCTCAGCAGTTCTGGTATGGGATCTGAGTACTGTGCATCTGGGACTAGTTCCTTGGTGCTGCTGATGCTGCTGGTCCAGTACCACATGTGAGAACCACTGGCCTAAGCCCATCCATCTCCCTATGATTTCCACTCCCTCATCCCCAACTGGATTCTAAGAATGACCAAGCAAGTCTAATTCCTTTTTCACTAGAAAGAACTTCAAATATGGGGCTGCAAACATGCAATCTCCCACTGCAATTCCAGCACCACAAGGTTAAGGGTTGGATCCACAACTTTACCTGGCTTTATTTCCCCTTAGCCGTGCTGTCATCTTATTGTGCATGCATGCAAGATTTGCTGACTGGCTGGCTGGTACACAGTAATCACTGTATAATTGTTGCTCATTATTCTTATTACTTCTGAGGAATAAAAATCACACAAGATGTTTTCCATCCAGAGGGCTCTAAGAGAAGCTACAAATGGACTCTGACCCTGACCGCTATGTTTCCAGACCTCAGTAGAGCCTAGAATCAGGCAAAGAGTGTATATTTGCCCAAGGTAAGAGGTTTCTAGAATTTTCCATCCACAGGCTTGGCAGTGCTTTAAGTTACATTACAGCTCTTTAAAGAATGGGGTCACAAAAGGAGTGAAGTGACGAATATTTGTGCCCAAAGGAGTCTCTTGAGTGGAGGGAAATAATGGAACTTGACAATGACATGGGAGATGGAAGAGTATCCCACAGGGGATGTATTCCATATATCCTGGTAGTGATTCACCTCCCATTAACATCCCACAGCTGGAAAACAGTGGGCGTGCAAAGGGCCTGGTGTGTAAGCAGCCACTTCTTATTACTGGCTTTCCCAAGGGAATAAATCTCCAGCCAGTGTCATTTGCCATTATTAGAGTGCCCACCTTAGGTGTGGTGTCTGTCCATCAAGTGATGAAGTTGTTTTGCACCTTGTGCTGGCCTTGACGCTTCCCCAACCCAGTGCTTCAGTTTGAGCAAGATGAAATAAAAAGCCTTTAAAATGAATAACTCAAAAAGCAACTCATTTTTTGTCCTAAAGCAGAAGCACTATATTTGAGAGTTGAATGGAAAACTTCCTTTCCAGAGCCTTTGCCAGACTCAGAAACAAGTGATTCCAAAGCCATCACAGGCAATTGCCTCAGCAAAGAGACAAAGACAGAAGAAATTATTGCTGTGATTATGACTAATTACAATCCCATGATTCATTTAATCTCCATGTAAGAAGTTCACCAGTTGGAGAATGCCATTGATCCTCTGTGCCCAAGACAATTAAATATTTTGGTCCAATCCAGAATGGTTGCCCAGCCTGTGCCAGAATGAGATTGTGTTTAGAATTTTATTTTTATAGCCTCTGAGGCATCCCAGATTTTAACAGGACATTGGAAACTAGCCATTGGTGGCACATCTGCTCCAACAAGATCTGCATATTTCAAAAATCATTAAGAAGCTCATACTGAAGCCCATTTTAACTTTCTCTCCAATGACAAGTTGTTTCTTTACATTCAAGTGTTTTGATATCCCTTAGAAAAATGAAAATGATTCCTGAATACCTTAGAATTTTGGTCCAGATAGTCTAGGAGGAAAGAGATTATAAGTGACATCTCAATTTCAGGCACCTCATTAGTCAGGGGAACTTGGGTTTCCGATGATTGCTCTTCTAATTGACTAGCTCAGACTGTTGCTCTCTTGGGTGTTGGAGAATGCCAGAATCCTGCTTCCAGCCCTCCAAGGGGTTTGCAGAGACTCCTGCCTATCACTGCCTAAGGTGTCCCTGGGACTGAAACAATCATGACAGGCAGTACAGCCCCTGCCATTTACTCACCCTGTAATCTGAAGCAAGTTATTTACCCCCTTGGACCTACCATGGGGTAAATAAGTCAGATATAAGTCAAATAATCACTCGGTTTAATTTTAAAAAGAGATAACTACAATAAAGGAGAACTTAAGGCAGAGAAACTGCTGGTTAGGTGGAGATTAGGTGGAGAGAGAGGGTCAGGGTAGAGATTAGAAAAGATTAAGGAAGTAACATTTGAACTGAGATGTAAAAGATGGAGAGAAAGCCACACCTTCAACCCTGTGAGAGGCACAATAAGGGAAGAGGCCCCTGGAGGGAACATGTGGGTAGCATGGCAGAGATGGGGATGAACTAATCACTGGCAATTTCACATAAATTATTAATAAGCTTTATCCAGTAAAGCCTTTGATTTAAATGATAAATTTTTATGAGTCATAAGAACAAACTTTTGACCTTGCTATGATATAATGTTTATTGACAAGAATACTTCTTGATCCATTTCACTAATTTCTCTGAAAAGCTGCTCTCTAATTCATATGAAAGGGAAAACAAATAAAAAAATATAGTTATGTGTAGCTACATAATTACATCTAAGGAAGATAATAGAAAATGAATGCATTATAATTTATAAGAAGAAGTAGGCTTGGAGTTGATGAATGATGTATAGGATAGGGGCTCATTACCAGTTATGTTATCTTAAGCAAGTCATTTATTTAGGCTTACATGACATATATCATTGAATTTTCACAGCTGTCCAGTGAGCTATACAATGTCCTTGTTGTTATCATCATCTCCACATTATAGAAGTTGAGACAGCAGCTTAGAAAAATTAAGTAGCATGCCCAATTTTACATAAGTAATAAATAACCAAGTTAGCATTTTAATTCTAGCAACTTGCTTCTGAATCTGCACTCCTAAAACCATAGTATCATCTGCTCTGTCCAGCCTGGAAAGTAGTTGTAAAGATGAAAGTCCTTTATAAAACCCCTGCAAGATCCCAGACCAATATAAACAGCCACTAGGATGAACGTCACTGCTTTCCTGCCATGAAACCCAGATCCTTTCAGGTTCATCCAACTTTATTCCAACCATCCAAGCTGGGACTTCACAAGAGTTTACAGCAGGGTGCTTCAGCTAGGCCCAGGGGCCCATGGGTCCACAAAAATTATTTGCAAAGCATTCTGTGCTTGTGCAAATGGACATTTTTCTTGGGGTTGGTTACCTAAAATGTATATGAACTTCCAAGAAAAGAAAACTTCTCACTAAAGTCTGATTCAATGTTTGTAGCAGTGTTATTTACAACTAGAGGCCTGGTGCACAAAATTCGTGCACAGAGAATATGTCCCTCAGCCCAGCCTGCACCCTCTCCAATCTGGGATCCCTCTCACAATCCAGGACTGCTGCTCCCAACTGCTCACCTGCCTGCCTTCCTAATTGCCCCTCACTGCTTCTGCCTGCCAGCCTGCTCACCCCCTAACCACTCCCCTGCCAGCCTGATTTATGCCTAACTGCCCTCCCCTGCAGGCCTGGACACCCCTAACTGTCCTCCTCTGCAGGCCTGGTCCCCCCCACCCCCAATTATCCTCCCCTGCAGGCCTGGTCTCCCCCAACTGCCCTCCCCTGCTGGCCATCTTGTGGTGGCCATCTTGTGTCTACATGGGGGCAGCCATCTTTGACCACATGCGGGCAGCCATCTTGTGTGTTGGAGTGATGGTCAATTTGCATATTACTCTCTTATTAGATAGGATAGCCAAGATCTGGAAAACAGCCCAAGTGCCCATCAGTGGATGAGTGGATAAAAAAGCTGTGGTACATTTACACAACAGAATACTACACAGCTATAAAAAATAAAAAGAAGGATCTCTTACGCTTCGCAATAGCATGTAGGGACCTAGAAAGTATTATGCTAAGCAAAATAAGTCAATCAGAGAAAGACAAATAACACATGATCTCATGTATATGTGGAATCTCGTGAACAAAATAGGTCCAGAATCACGGATGCATGGAACAGACTGACAGATCACATAAGGAAAAGAGGTGGAGGGATGGGAAGAGATGAACAACAATAACAAAGAAAGCTGGTTTAGGACAATAAAAGACTAGGGAGTTCAGATGAGATTTTTAATTCAGTCTGTTCCCAAAGAGGAATGAGCTGCTAATGAATTATTTCAGGTAGGCCCAGAATATGAATCCAGCCATCAAGCTCCAACTGGGCTCCTTTAAACATTACCTCTGATTTACTTGCTTTCTGAAAAAAACTTGCTTACTCCACTCTATAAATTTGTATATTTAGAAGTCAAGTAACCTTGCAGAAAAAAATGTCTAAAACACAGAACTCTGAACTATCTCATCCCTCAAAGTCTGCAGTCTGTGCCAATGTATTAAGATTGCTTTAACAGAGTTGCTATCAGGATGTACCTTCCCTTTATAGCGCTGGTTGTTTACAAGTGGTATTTCACATAAGCATGATCCCACTTCGGCATGGCCCATGCACTTGTTATTTTACTGGTAACAACATGACAGTATTCCATTCTGTTAACATCTTGAATGTACTTAAAATGAAAAGAAATGTTTGATTTTAAACCCTCAACTCCTTGATTTTCAATTTAAAATTTAAAAAACACTGATGTAGAAAATGCTAACAATGTACAGTTTAGTGGTTTCAGAGCATCAGCTTTGGAATTCAATAGACCTGTATTTGGATCCTGTTTCTACTGCTTACAAGCTGTATGATCTTGATCAAGTCATTTAAGTTCTCTGAGCTGCAGTTTCCTCAATGTAAAACTGTGATAATAGCAGTATTTCTCTTCAAATTGTTGCAAGATTAAGCAATTATAATATATTTAAAGTGCTTTGCCAAGTGCCCAGTCCAGGCTAAAAGTTTAGTAAGCGATAGCTATGGGCATAATAGACAGAAAATAGAGAACAGGATCCATATCCAGAGCATTTTCTTTAAGAGGGATGAAAAGATTATTTTCTCAAGGTCACAAGAAAAGGAAATCTGAGGAAATAAGAAATAAGGAAGACTTCAACTACCCACATGTTGCTGTCAATTTACTTGCCAATTCCAAGTTTGGGTGCCTGAAACATTTTCAGCCCTAAAATAAGATGGCAACTTGGGGCTGGTGAACATGAATAAATATAGACAGAGACTAAATACACCCTGCATGATCCTGGCTCAGTGCATCTCATCGTTCCTCACCTCCCTGCAAAGCAAGTCCTTTGAAGCCAAGTGAGCCCTCCTCCATCAAGGAGGATTTTCTGATGCCTGCCCCGACCAAATGCTAGAACATGCAAATTAGACAGAACCATGGTGAATCTCTCTTGTCTAACTCATTCACTTTAAAGATCAGAAAATGGGAGGTTCAGGCAAGTGAAATGAATTTCCAAGGTTCTAAATGGAAAAACTGGTATAGAATGATCAGTCCCTTCTGATCACCAGCCCAGAGATTTTCTGATCAGTCATTTGTGCTCCACCTTCATTATAAGTACTCAACTGTGGACCCTAAACTATGATTTACTTAATTTTTAATTATCTCTTTTTTGTTGTTAATCCTCACCCAAGGATATTTTTCCACTTATTTTTTTAAAAATATGTATTTGTATTGATTTCAGAGAGGAAGGGAGAGGGAGAGAGAGTTAGAAACATAAATTTGAGAGAGAATCATAGATTGGCTGCCTCTTGCACACCCCACACTGGGGATCAAGCCTGCAACCAGGGCATGTGCCCTGGCCGGGAATCAAACTGTAACTTACTGGTTCATAGGTTGATGCTCAACCACTGAGCCATGCCAGCCAGGCTCCATTGATTTTTAAAGAGAGTGGGAGGGAGGGGGAGAGACACAGAGAGAGAGAGAGAAACATCAATGAGAGAGAGAGCGGAACACCCATTGACTGCCTCCTGTACACACCTCAACCAGGGCTGGGGATAGAATCTATGACTGAGGTATGTGCCCTTGACCAGAATTGAGCCAGGGAACCTTCAGTCTTTAGGACGACACTCTATCCACTGAGCCAAACTGATGAGGGCTCCCTTTCTCTCTGTCTCTCTCTCTTGCTAAAAATGTCAAAGGACATTTTATTTACTATTAATGGAAAAACCTGTAGTACTTAACATAAAAAGAGTCATAAAAAATAAATAGCAGAACAATGATACTGAATTCCAACTAAAATATACAATGATCTCTCAAAGGATTATAGCTTGAGGTGAACGCTCTCTTCCACACACAAAAAGAGATTAGCAAAGATTCAAGTGGGGCTGAACAAGTGTCAGCAAACTAAGAATCCATTTACTGAAAAAGCCACCAAACCTTGCTCTTTGAGGGCAGAAAGAGAATGAAAAGGGAATAACTGCACTGGTTGGTACAAGGGGTGTGAATTTGGAGAATACCAGTCTGCTCTATCCTGCTTTGTTTTGCTTTCCAGTGTCCCCTACACTATCTTTTAACTGTCACTCACCTTGGAATGATTTCTAGAGTATCTGCTTAGGAATGGAATTGGAAGTAATAGGATATGAAAATCCTTATCTTCACAAGATAAGACCATTCATTTTACAGGGTGGGCTCTTGTATTTTGAGATCAGTTCTAAGCTCTAACAAAGCCATCTACTTTTTTTGCTTCCTTTTAGAATCTCGGACCTCTAATCAAACCCTCAGCATCTCTGCACAGTTAAACTGTTCACAGTCTTGTCTGCAGCTCATCTTAGCTTGAGGTTAGCCTTGTATATATACATTATCTTATTCCATCTTCAAGAATACCTTTGCACTACTAAAATCCCCATTTTACAAATGGGGAAATCGAGGCATGCAGAAATATCTGAACTTGTCCAAGTCCATAGCTGATAACTTTGAGATACCTGCTTCCATAAATCAATGCTCTTAATCATTGTGATATACTACATTCCAGTTAGTCTGTTTATTTGATTTGCTTCAGAAATATTTACCCACTGTTTCTTATGATTCCATCAATGAGCTCAACATAACAGGAGCAAGCAAAGAAGGGTAGATTTCAGGACTTGACCTTGAGTTTTCCATGTCACTAAAACATTCAGCAAATACTTATTGGCCTACTATAAAGTTGTAATCTTATTAAAGAACCAAGACATTTACATATAAAAAAGTGTGTGAATAAATAATATAGTCAAATACTAAAATGTACGGAGTAGTTGGAAGGAGTTACAGGCAGGTCAGGAAGGAGATGTAGCGTTATGCTGTGGTTTTATTGGGGAAGGTTTCATGGAAGACATGGACCTTGAAAGGAGGGAGGGCATTCCAAGCCAAAGGACAGAGAGAGCAAAGGGATGGAGGTGGCACCAAGCACTGGGGGTGAGGGAAGTTCCTTTTGTTGATACCTGATAAATTAACAACAACAAAACAAGCAAATGACCTGGCACAGGTTAGCAGGATCTTATACTTCTTAGCTATAATTTTCAGGAATCAACTATAATAAACTCTGAGAAAAAAGTTCCTCCTCTCTTAAGAGTGACATTGGGTCAAAGGGGTGCTTTCCCCAAAGATGCTTTAGATTTCAATTAAGTGCCTGAGAAAGCTCTGCCACAGGCGTGGCCTAGGATATCTGCTCAGGGGCAGGAAACTTTCAGGGAGCCTCAACACAGTAAAGGGACGAAAAAAATCTACTTACTTAGATTGTTTGCTCCAGAAGCCTTGAGATAGCCTGGCAGGGCAGAGCTTAAGAAGTAAGACTTGCTCCTTACAGTTAAATGCCAAGTGCTGTTGATGACTTAGGGCTGGCTCATGATGGACCTATTTCAGCTAATGCTCCACAGGCAACAATCCTCCTCTTTTCAGGGATGATGGAAGCCTGGGGGAGGTCATTTCTCTTCCAGTCAGGTGTGAGGCCAAAGAGCCATTCATCTATAATAAGTCTCCAGGCTCACTGGATTCTCCATATTATAGCTAATGCAGAATTTGCAGGTCTCTGAGACATTTAACATCTACTCTGCCCTTTTCTGGTTAAACAGCAATAAGAATCTGTCTATTCGACAGCCTATCCATCTTCTTTGTGACATGGTAGGTTTGCAGAATAGCCATCCACATATTCACTTACCTTATGAATTAATTCAATCAACAGGTGGGTGTCTCAATTGTACATACCTCTCTTTTAGCGCCTACACACTTGATTGCATTCATTTCATTTGGAGTCTGGGCCTTACCTACATCTCAAGCCTCATCTCCCACTGCCCTGCACCTGACATGCTCAGCTCCACCCATACTGACTCTGCTTCCTGGTCTGTGAGTTGGGCCTCTCCCTCCTACCATGAGGCTTTTAGGCATGCTAACTGTTCTGCATGGATATAGAGCAAATATGCCTTCCATGTCCTTCCTTCATCTGGTTAGCTTCTACTCATCTTTCAAACCTCAGCTCAAATCTCACCTTGCTTTCTCATGCCTAACAACTTCAGCTTCTTGAGTCAGAAGCAACTGACCACCTGTTTGCTCACTGGTCTGTAAGCTCTGTGTGGCAAGGATCATGTCTGTTTTTGCTCCCCAGCACCTAGCATAGTGCCTGGCACATAGTATGAATTCAACATACAATTGTCGTTTGAAAGAATGAATGAACAAAGAAACGTGATCCTCTCCCCAGGCCACTGTCAGATCCTGGAAGCCAATAAAAGCATCTCATGGCCCTTGTGCCTAGCACGAGGCCTATCGTATGTACACTTGGTAAATGTTTGCTGAAGTGAATGAAAAAAGTTTCTATGTGAAAACCATCACTTTAAAACACCAGGAAGTGCCCAAACAAATATTAAAAAAATAGACATGTAACTACATGGTCCCAAAATGTAAGGGACGTCCAGCAAAAGAAAAGAAAGGGGACAAGTACACAAATAACCATAATGGTGAAGACACAAGTGGCATGAGAGGAGTGCAGATCAAATGACTCAGCAAGTTCAGAGTCAGGGAAGATCACATCCAAGGAAGGGATATGGGGGTGCACAGCACAGCGGGGTGAATGGGAGAGGTTTTAGGGAGAAAGTAGCCCTGAGCTCCGCAACTGTCCTGGTTTTCAGAATCATATGTCCAGTGCTCTGGTGTGCAGAGCTATCCCGGGGTAAACTGGGGTAGAGAGGTACTCAGTTACCACCACACCACTTCTGGCCCTTTCTATATTGCATGAAGGCTTAAAACAGGGCAGATGATTGAAAAGCCTACAGGGGGCAGGCAGCTAAGAAAACTAAAAGTTTTAGGTTGGCTGCAGGACTGTGGCCAGTTGCAAAGCACTTTCCATTGTCAAACACGCAGCAGCACACACATATGTCACACCTTAATCAATAAAGAAAAAACAAAAACACAAAAACATATGCAGTGGCAGCTGCTTCTCCACTGTGCTAGTTGCTGTCATATGTGAATATGGGCCCTGTGTGCTGATGTCTTCCCATTTCCTTACCAGAAGGAAAAAACAGAAATCTAGATTCTTAAGTGAAATCTTTCAGTTTCCAAATATTGGCAACTAATTCAATTTTTTTGGTTCATAACACACCCTTCAATCAAACAAAACACATCCATGAATAGCATCCAGATTACAGGCCTCATTCAGCCATGCACAGCTGGCTTGCAACCTCTGGACTAAACAGATTGGACTCATGAAAATGGAAACCATCATTTCACACCCACAAGATCAGCAAATGTTAAAAAATCTGTTGAAATCAAAGGTTGCCAAGGAAGTGGAGTAATAGGAACAGAACACTTAGATACAGCTCCCAAGAGTGATGTTGGAAGATCCAGCCCACCCTGTAAAATGAGTGGTTTTATCTTGCAAAGATAAGGATATGCATATCCTATTACCTCCAATTCCATTCCTAGGCAGATGCTCTAAGGAAATTGTTGCAAACTGCGCAAAGAAACATACTAGAATGTTGATAACTGCATTGTTTATTATAGTAAGAAACTGGAAACAAACCAAATGCCAATTGTCAGAAGAATAAACTGTAGCACACTCATAAAGAAGAATAAAAATAACTAATAAAGTGCTCTCAGTGAACAGGGATCTGGTGTCTTCAAGGGTTAGGTTCATGTGACCTCTAAGATCTTTCCATCCTTAAAGTGAAACATTCCTAGATATTACTAACCTACCATTAGTAGAACTTTTATTCATGGAACAACCATGAGCATCCATATGCCAGGCACACTGCTAGGTGCTGGGGAAGCAGAGGAGAATCAAACAGAAACTGTTACTGCCCTTATAGTGTGGTAGGAGATAGCATTAAATAACCATCCAAACAAATAGAGAATCATAAATGGTGAAAAGAGGCAGGTGCTATGAGAAAGCATATGGAAGAGGAACATACAGTAGAGGGAGTGGGGAGGAGTATGGAGGGTGAGAGACGTCCTCTCTGTAGAAAGGTCATTTAGGTTAAGACCTGAGAAGTTAGACAGGAAAATGTAACAGGAAAAAGCATACCAGGCAGAGGAAAGAGCCCTGCAAAAGGCCCTGAACCTGCAAACAGCTTCACATGCTCAGAGGAACTGCGAGAAGTTTAGCGTGGCTGGAGAATGGTGCGCTAACATGAGAAGGCTTGCTAGCAATGAGGAATAACATGTGTTCACCCTTCCACCCAATTTTCAAGATGGCTGGCAAGACAGAATGATGTATAAAAATTTAAATGACAAAACAAAACCAACTAGACTTAGACCACAGGCTCTAGCTGCATTAACGTGAAATTCTACTCAATTACCCATCAACTAGAAGGAAGACAATACCAAGCTCAAATGACTTCCTTCTGCTCGTGCAGAAAGACTAAGGTTAAGTCCAGACACTCAGGGGATCAGAATTCATGACCCAAAATAGCTTCAGATGTTGAATATAGACAAATTCATGTGAGAGACTTGGCTCCATGCAAAAAAAAAAAAAAAAAGGCATTCACCCATTCAATGATTGCTTTTCTCATGGTTTCTAATTCAGACACTGTTTAATCTCTGTGTCATGCACACATATATCACAACTAATTTCAGTATCTGATTTAAAAGTTTTCTGCTTTTGCTGTTTGATCCTTGGTCAATAAAGAAAACCCAATGGAATAGAGCTCATTTGCTACTGTTAAATTTTAAAAATGTTTCATCTCCCAGGTAATTAGGAACAGGATAACAACAGGGCCCCTTGCAACAGCCCACCAGAGGCCTCATAGTGGGCACCACCACCTTTTATGAACAGGCAAGCAGTATTTTAATCTCAGTACTGGCTTTGGCCAAAAAGCCATCCCTAACTTATTTTGCAGTCCAATTTCATAAAACCTATTCAGTGTTTAGCTAAATCTCATGGAACATCTCATTTCCTTTTAAATTTTCATTAGTTTGAATTAAAAATAAAAAAAGCTAACAAGAATGGCTTGTATGAGTGATTCTAAATTAAAACACAGCAGCATTCTCTTTCACTTTGCTGTTTACAGAATCTATCCCCACTCTCTTTTCTCCCCCAGTCTGAATGCAAAGGGAGAATGAAGAGTAGAATTGTCCTGGCACTCTGGGCAAATGAATTCTCTTCAGGACCCACACTTGGGACAGATGTCTTCAAAATTTCCCATGAAAAAAGATTGAACAGATGTGCAATCTACTTATATGACTTCAGTGGATTCAAAATTCCCACTGTTATTCATTCTCGCATACTTTTTGGAACCGTGAGGTCAAATCTTCCTTGAGTTCCCAAACACTGTCAACCTTTTGATTTTCTCCTACCTCCCTGACCATGTTCCTTCACTCATTCAACAAATATTTTTGAGAATCCTCTAAATGCCAGGGATTGTGCCTAGAGGGGTAAGTTATGATTTGTCATCATTCACCCCCACCCACATCTCTATAAGAAGGCTACATGATCACCCAGTGCTGGGTAACTGAGTCAGTAAGAGCTCAGCTGGATGGTTTTTCTGTCGGGTCCCTTAATGGTGCTGGAACAGCAGGGAGTAGCACCTGCTGGATCTATTCCAGCATCTCTCCCCCTCTTTCCAAGTGTGGTCTTAGGGTTTCTCTTTGTGGAGTCTCCATGAGGACAAGTTTGGGCTTCCTTACAGCATGGTAGCCTCCAGGTAGGCAGGTTGTTTCCATGTGACTGAGGGTGAAATTATTCCAGACAAGGCAGACGTTGAGTCACTTTTTATGACTTGCCATCAGAAGTCACATTTGTCACCTCCACCACATTCTCTTGGTTACAAGCAAATGACCCCACTTAGATTCAAGAGTAGGGAAATCAGACTTTATTTTTTTTTTATGTGGTGGGAAAGAGATACCGTTGTGGTCATCTTTAGAAAATATCATTTGCCACACCATCACTCAGATTCTCTTCCAGACTTCTTTTTTTGTGACAGGTACCAAATCCTGCATTTTACTTCCATGGCTGTCCTCTGCTTTCTGTTCTCATAACAACTCTCTTCCTGATCAGGTTCAAATAACTTTTTAAAAATATATTTTATTGATTTTTTTTTTTACAGAGAGGAAGGGAGAGGGAGAGACAGCTAAAAACATTGATGAGAGAGAAACATCAATCAGCTGGCTCCTGCACATCCCCTACTGGGGATGTATGCACAACTAAGGTACATGCCCTTGACTGGAATTGAACCTGGGACCCTTGAGTCTGCAGGCCAACGCTCTATCCACTGAGCCAAACCAGTTAGAGCTCAAATAATTTTTGATATGAATTATGTTAGCTGACTTTACGCCAATATCTCTTCTTTCTTCTCCACTACTACCCAGCATCTCTTCCTAATGCACACTCCTGACCATGGCATCCATTGACACAGTAGATGGTACATAGTACATGTTCTTTACTGAGTTTTCCTGAAAATCTCTGTGAATCCTCTATTATCTGTTGAGTTAGGTACAAAGCCCTTGGTCTGACATTGAAAGCCTTCCATAATATTAATTTATTCAACAAATACCTATTGAGCTTTCACTCTGCCAGACACTGTGCTAGGAGCTGGGGATAAAATGAAGACCAAAATTAACATGTTCCCTGCCTTCATGGAGCTTCTACATTCATTCATTCATTCACAAATATTTAATGGGGTTTTTTTTTTATTGTTTAAAGTATTACATATGTCTCCTTTTTCCCTGATTGACCCCCCCTCCCAGCCACTTCCACCTCCAGGACAAGCCCCCACTGCCCCAGTGTCTGTGTCCATAGGTTATACTAATATGCATGTATATAAGTCCTTTGCTTGATCTCTTACCCCCGTCCCCTGCCTTCTCTCTGAGGTTGGACGGTCTGTTCAGTGTTTCCTTGTCTCTGGATCTATTTTTATTCATCAGTTTATGTTGTTCATTATATGCCACATACGAGTGAGATCATGTGATATTTATCTTTCTCCAGCTGGCCTATTTCACTTAGCATAATGCTCTCCAGGTCCGTCTATGCTGTTGCATAGCAGCACTAGAGGCCTGGTGCATGAAATTCGTGCACTGGGGTGGGGGGAGGTCCCTCAGCCTAGCCTGCACCCTCTCCCAGTCTGGGACCCTTTGCTCCTTACCGCCCACCTGCTCACTGCTCCTTACCACTTGGCTCACTGCTCCTTAGCGCTGCTACGGACGCAGGAGAGGCTCCTGCCACCGCCACCGTGCTAACCAGCCGTGAGCCCTATCTATCTGTGTAGTTGTCTGTGGGCCAACTGCTCTCTTCCTTCTCATTTAGGGCAAGCAGTATGTGAGGGCAGAGCATGCTATCGTGGAATGCAGAAAGCTGCCTGGAGCTGAGGGGAGTGGCCAGGCCCACAGGGTGAAAGGTGGACACAGAGGACGCTATCTCACCCAATTGTGGGGCGGGCGGGCTGGCCTTCATCTGCCTGACCCCACCCAGGGAGGGACTGAGCAGGGTGTCTGCCTCTCCCATTTGTGACACCTGTCATCCTTGCCAGGCCTCCCCCCACCAAAGTGAGTTCAGCTCAATCTCTGAATGTAAAAGGGCACAGGGGTCCACTCCAGTGCCCCCTGATTCCCAGCAACAGGACCTGGTTGATAGGACCTGATATCAGGATGGTGGCCACACTGCAGAACATAGATCTGTTTCAAGGAAAGTTGGGAATGCAGACTTTCATATGAGCCCCTATTCCAAAAGGTGGCAGTTTATTCACATTGTAGCAAATACACTTTCAAGAGTACCATAAATAGGTAAAGTCAGGGGCAAGCTGGGCCATTTCCTCACCCAATCTCTGAGGCATGTGGACAGAACCAAGTCTCAGCTCTTTGTAGGACACTTCTGGGGTTTTTCAAGCCCAAAGGACAGTAACCTGTTTCCATTCTTGTTCTTTGGGATTTTTTTTCAACGTCAGATAAAAGGATACGTACATTGGGGCAATCCTCTTGAGATACAATATTACAGTTGCATCCATGTGGGAACACAGCACCCCTCAGAGGGAGGGAGCCAACAGATAGGGAGCAGGGAATTCTGAAAACCAAAGCGATGACAGAGATGCTAAGCCTTTCCTTCATGTGTCTGACACCCCTCCTCACGCGACCTGTAGGCCGGGCGTCTGCTGGACCTTTACCACTTGATGTCCCGCCCCGTGTGCCCTGTCTCAGCCCTGGAGCACAGGGAGCATCTGGGTGTGCCCCTCCTCTAGCTGGGAAGGTCCCCACTGCACTTCTACCTCCTTGGGAAACTTTGATTTTCCAGCTCTGCCCCCATGGGACAACCATAGGGACACCAGATCCCTTTCCTTCCTTCAAAAGTGCCCTGAAAAGCACAAAGACAGCTATGCCGGGAAGGGGTCACTTAAAAGTTCAGCAAGAGTTTGCGATTTGCTGAAGGCGCATTGAACAGTTTTCTTTTACTGCATTTGTGGGAGTGTACTCTGATTTAAAAGCAATGGACTAAACAAACAGAAGCACTTTCTGCAGGGAGCTCTGGGCCCCAGGTTTGAAGGCTGGCCAATTCCCCGATCATGGTAGACCAAGTTCTGCCGGTCCAGCTGGGCCCAGACCTCCCTTCAGCCGCCGCACCCCAGCCAGAGGGAATTCTGAGCCCTGGCAGGGGGCAGCTGTGCAGGGAGCTCTGGGCTCCATGTTTGCAGGCCAGCCATGCCCAGATCGCAGTTCCACCACATCCCGGCCAGGGCCCAGAGCTCCTTTTGGCCACCACCCCAGCCAGGGCCCAGGGCCCAGGGCCCAGTTGTTTGGTTGTCCCTCACTGCCCCCGCCACCCCTGCTGGCCTGGTCACCCCACACAGCCTCCTGTTCATTCATCCATTCTGGTCCTTTAGGATGTGATGACCCCTGGTTTTTATATATTAGGATAGTATTCCATTGTGTAGATGTATCACAGGTTTTTAATCCACTCATCTGCTGATGGGCACTTAGCCTGTTTCCAAATCTTAGCTATTATAAATTGTGCTGCTATGAACATAGGAGTAACGTATGTCCTTCTGATTGGTGTTTCTGGTTTCTTGGGATAAATTCCTAGAAGTGGAATTATTGGGTCGAATGGGAGTTCCATTTTTAATTTTTTGAGGCTTCTCCATACTGTTTTCCACAATGGCTATTCCAGTCTGCATTCCCACCAGCAGTGCACGAGGGTTCCTTTTTCTCCACATCCTCGCCAGCACTTGTGGTTTGTTGATTTGTTGATGATAGTCATTCTGACAGGTGTGAGATGGTTACTCATTGTTGTTTTAATTTGCATCTTTCAGATGATTAGTGACTTTGAGCATGTTTTCATGTCTTTCCTGGTACTGGCACTAGAACAGACATATAGACCAATGGAACTGAACAGAGAACCCAGAAATCAACCCAAGCCATTATGCTCAATTAATATTTGACAAAGGAGGCAAGAGCATACAATGGAGTCAAGACAGTTGCTTTAATAAATGGTGTTGGAAAAATTGGTCAGATACATGCAAAAAAATGAAACTAGATTACCAACTTACATCATGCACAAAAATAAACTCAAAATGGTTAAAGGACTTAAACATAAGACAGGAAACCATAAAAATCTTAGAAGACTCCATAGGCAGCAAAATATCAGACATATATCATAGCAATATCTTTACCCATTCAGCTCCTAGGGCAATGGAAAAGAGCAGAAAGTAAACAAATGGGATTAAATCAAAATTAAAGCTTCTGCACAGCAAAAGAAACCATCAACAAAACAACAAGAAAGCCCACTGCATGGGAGAACATATTTGCCAGTGCTATCTCAGATAAGGTTTTAATCTCCAAAATTTACAGAGAACTCATACAACCTAACAAAAGGAAGATAAATAATCCAATCAAAAATAGGCAAAGGACCTAAATAGAAACGTTTTGAAAGAGGATACACAGAAGGCGGAAAGAAATATTTAATGTACTGAAGATACAACTATTTGCCAGGCGTGGTCCTAATCAGCCTAGGTGAAACAATCATAATAATAAAAGGCCAGAGGTGTCATGACCGAAACAACCAAACAACCGGTCACCATTAAGTGCATGGAGCACCTCTCAGTCCCTCCCCTGCAGAGCACAGTCTCAGATTGCAGCAAGGCTGGTGGTCGGCAGGCAGGGTGGCAGGTGGGTGGGTGCAGCAAGGCCAGTGTGGCAAGGTGCGCCTAGGTGGGCAGGGCCATGTGATTTCACGTGCTGGGCCTCTCTCTAGTCTATATGTATAAAAGCCTAAGCAACCAGAACTACCGGAATGACTAGAACTCCTCACTATGACACACACTGATCACCAGGGGGAAGATGTTCAACGCAGGAGCTGCCCCCTGGTGGCCAGTGCACTCCCACAGCAGGAGCGTTGCTCAGCTGAGACCCATCCTGGAGAGCCAATCACGTCCCAGCCACCCCCGCCTCGGAACACCACCCATGCACAAATTCATGCACTGGGCCTCTAGTATTAATATAATATTGACATGGCCACATTGTGTCTTATTTAACCCAATGAATTGAATTTCCTGCTACTTTTCCTCTTAAAATACATGCTCTGAATAAACTGGATGATTGATTTTCCACACTTTTGTGTCCAGACTCTATGCTCAAATTTTCTATTTCCACATTTAAATTTATGGTCTCTGTCTGAAATTCTTCTTGCTCTTCCCCAATCTTAAAATTCTATATCAAATCCTTTATATTTGCAGGAAAATTACCTTACTCTGATGTCTAATTAAGTGTGGACTCTTCTTCCTTTATGCCTCCATGGCAAAGTGCTTGTGTCTCCCTCAGGCCACTTCTTATGCTTTGTATGGTAGATAGTTACATATGAGTCTTGGCTCCCCTGCCAGACCAATAGGCCCTCGAGGCAAGGACTGTGTCCTACTCATCTTTATCAGTCTTTCTCATCTATCTTATGGTAGATATTCAATATTTATAAAATTAGTAGATAGTTTAGAAGCAAACTTAAGAAAATACCAATCCATTTCCTTGTTTTGAGACAGGAGTATTAGTAGAATTGTTTGGTTGATGTAATTGAAAAGTCCATGGATTGTTGGGTGTCACTGGGAATCCCCTCCCTCTGTCAGTACTGTATGCCACTGTGTTGCTTTATTCTCAGATAGGTCCTCAGGTTTCCCACCAGAATTATATCCTATGGGCTTAGCAACTTCTTAAGGAAGGGAATAACCCTTTGCTAAGCTCCAGGGTTGTGTCTTTGACTCAGTTAAGGTCACATGCACAACCCTGGACCAATCACTGTGCTCCTCTGTACCACCACATTCTAAAAGAGATGATGACTGTCCAGACTCTGGAGCAGAGGAGGGATGAATTGCTAGTAATGTTGCGAGAAAAACAATCTGATGGGAATGTAAAGGGAAGACTGATGACAATGACAGGCAAAAGAGGGAATAAGAAATGACATTTGAACTCCATGACTGGAAACCTTGATTCCCCTTTTGCAGGAAAGATCAGCCAAAGCAGAGGAGCAGAAAAGCCATGCTAGACTTAAACTGAAAAGCCATGGGCAGCTGCCTGACAGGACTTACCCAAGCCCACACGACAATGAGGGAATCGTGGTCAACAACAGAACAGGAGTCATGACATGAGCTTTATCTCCCTGGGTCTGCCGCTAACTATCTACATGATCTTAGGCAGACCACTTAACCTTTCTGGACCTCAGTTTCCTCATTTCTAAAATTATCTGGGAGGGCTCTGTGGTCACTGACTGCCTTTTCCATTCTGACATTCTGTGCTGCTATTTCTGGAGATGAATATAACCGATTCTCCCTTCATAATAGCTCTGGAATTCATTTTTCTCTGTCTAGTGGCCTAGGTCTTCACAGAGTCATTAAGAGTATGACTTCTTCCACTCACCAGGTGTGGGATCTTGGGTGAATCACCTAATCTCTTTTGGCTCAGTTTCCTTATCTATAAAATGGGAATAATAACAGTCCATATATTTTTGGTTTATTGTGAAGATTAGATTAAATGAACATATATAAAGTGCTTAGGATGGATGGGGCAAATTTTAAGTGCAACATAACTAT
The DNA here is from genome assembly GCA_026230045.1 of Corynorhinus townsendii. Taxonomy (NCBI): domain Eukaryota; kingdom Metazoa; phylum Chordata; class Mammalia; order Chiroptera; family Vespertilionidae; genus Corynorhinus; species Corynorhinus townsendii. Next base: position 157,916,256 of record JAPDVU010000006.1, on the reverse strand, counting down.
TAGTTATTATCAAAATTACTCACTGTGTTGTCTCCTGACTTCTATTGGGATGAGTGCTCTTGAAGGCAGGATGGGAAAATGAACAGTGTTTGATACATATATCCCCCTGGTCATGCATATTTTTCATAAGTGGCCACAAGGACAGTCTCATTTGGGCTTGAAGAAGCAGAGCAGTGCATTATGAGTATGGTGGGCATATTTTTGGAACTCTGAATTAGACCATATGATTTCACAAGTCTGATTATAGTCATTAGCAAGTGAGAAATATGATGAAATAAAAACTGTCCTGCATTCTTGCCATAATTTTGGGTAAATTTCATTTGTCTAACTCCACATTCTGATCTCTTCAACAAACACTGTACCAGCCCAAGAAGAAATACCACTTGCACTAGACCCAGAGTCAGTCATACTGTGCCCTTGCTCTCTGAGAATTGCTTTCTAGATGCCTCAGGGGGAGAACAGCACTTAGGGGCATAAATCACACACACACACCACACACGTTTTTTGTTCTCCCAAAGGCTGAAATTTTACCAGTTTGTTAGTAATTTTTCAAAATCTCCCTTGTCTGTACTGCCTTTTAGTGCCAACTTCCTCTGTGCAGAAAATAAAATAAGAAGACATATAATTGATGGGTCCTATTGGCTTCTAAAAACAATTGCATTGCATTTTGTTGGTAATTTATTGTAAAACCCAGGTTTTTACGGTGGTGCCACTCTAATATAAAGCTATCTTGAGGCTGAGGACAGAGGACAAGAGACCCTGATTGGCCCTGAAAACTGAGGGCCAGCAACTTGTATAAGTGTTTATGCTTTCCAAGTGCTTTCATTTCTATTACTATACCCATTCTCATAACAACCTGTGGGTAGGTAGATACTATCATCACTGCCATTTTACAGATAAGGCAACTGAGGCTCAGAAAAAGAAAACAACTTGATTGAAAAAAATTTATGTTTCAGCTAGACCAAAAAATCTGTGCATCCTCAAAATTCTACTTCAGTGATTGTTTCCCCCAAAAAAATAACAAATAGGATTTCTCTCTTAAGCCATTTCTAGTCTCTCTGGAGGCTGACCAGAGATCTTTCATTAAAAAGGATTCTAAGGTCATGCCTAGGGTTGTGATTTGTTAGCAATGTCTGACTCGCGTGGATAATAAAGTGCCATCTATTTGCCATCTTATGTCATATCATGATATCTATACTCTTTGACCTTGTCCCTATATTTCAGAAATCTATAGATCCTTATGTCTCATAAGTATCTCTTTTCATTGCAATTAAGCTCAAACACACTTAAGCCAAAAACTGAAAATTTATTATAAGAACATGGAGGTGTCTCTTTGAACCCAATGATTAGAAATGCTGACGGGCCTTTCCATAAATCACTGAAACCAAGAACTGAACTGTCAGACAAACTTTCCCTGTTACTTTCTTTATCTCTGATTCCCTCTCTCTTTCTAGCCCCCTATCCACTCTTAACAGCTACCCTTTCTCATTTTCTGTATTCTCTCCCCCACCCTCCTCTTTTTGGAGCCACATATTATTATTTTTTTTACTATATTTTTATTGATTTTTTTTAAGAGGGGGGAAGGAAGGGAGAGGAAGAGAGAGGGAGAGAGAGAGAAACATCAATGAGAGAGAGAAACATTGATTGGCTGCTTTCTACACATCCCCTACTGGGGATAGAGCCCACACCTGGGCATGTGCCCTGACAGGGAATCAAACTGGTGACCTCTTGTTACTTTGGATGACACTCAACCAACTGGGCCACTCCAGCCAGGGCTGGAGTCATGTGTTCTTGTATCTGATATCTCTGAGCATTTGCTTAATTCTTCTTTCTCTATGGATCAGTTTTCTCTATTTCTCCAGGCACATGTGACAAGATTAAAAGTAGCACTTTCCACAATTAGGATGGCTATAATTTTAAAAGTTGAAAATTACAACTGTTGGTGTGAATTTGTGGAGAAATTTGAACCCTTGCACATTGCTGGTGGAAAAGTAAAAGGGTGCAACTGCTTGGAAAACCATTTGGGGGTTCCTTAAAATGTTATACATGTTATCGTATGACCCAGCAATTCTATTTCTAAGTGTATACTTAAAAGAATTGAAAGCAGCCACTTAAACAGATATTTGTACACCAATGCTCAAGTCATCATTATTCACAACAGCTAACAAATGGAAACAACCTAAATATCCATCAACAGGTAAATGGATAAATAAAATGTGGTGTATACATGTAACGGAATATTATTAAGCCTTAAAAAAGGAATGTGATTCTTATGCTTCCTATAACATGGAGGAACCTTGAAAACATCATGCTAAGTGAAATAAACCCAACACCTAAGGACAAGTATTATATGATTCTCCATATATGAGATACCTAGAATAGATTAATCCAGAGAAACAAGGTAGAATGGAGGTTACAAGAGGCTAAGAAGAGGGAGGAGTGCGAAGTTATTGTTTATTGGGTAAAAAACTTCTGTTAGAGATAACAAAGTTCTAAAAATAGGTAGTGGTGATGGGTGTACAATATTGAGAATGTACTAATGCCACTGAATTGTACACTTAAAATGGCTATAATAGTAAAATTTATGTTGTGTATATTTTACCATAATAAAAATATGGAGGAGGAGAGAAGAGTAGCACTTTCCAATACAAATACAATGAATCACAAATGAAATTTTAAAAATTTTAGTAGTCACTTTTTTAAAATAATATATTTTATTGATTTTTTAAAGAGAGGAAAGGAGAGGGATAGAGAGTTAGAAACATCGATGAGAGAGAAACATTGATCAGCTGCCTCCTGCACACCCCCTACTGGGGATGTACCTGCAACCAAGGTACATGGCCTTGACCAGAATCAAACCCAGGACCCTTCAGTCCTCAGGCTGACGCTGTATCCACTGAGCCAAACTGGCTAGGGCAGTAGTCACATTTTTAAGAGGTAAAATTAATTTTAAAAATATACCTTTAATTAATATATATTTTAACATAAATTAAAATATAATTTAACATATAATCAATATAAAATTTTAATGAGAGATATTCTGAACTTTTCCTTCATACTAAGTCTTTAAAATCTAATGTGCAGTTTACACTTACAAAATATCTCAATTTGGATTGGCCACATTTCAAATGACCAATGTTTAGTGGCAGCCAAACTTAACAGCACAGATCTACAGTTCATATGTCTTTGATTCTAGCAACCAGCTGGGAATGGCTAGCATCTCTGACTCTCCATTTCAATCTTTCAGGACAGAGAACCCGCTTGACCTACATCAAGGCAGGTGTCCATATCTCATCCAATCAGCCTTGCCCAGGAAGGCAAGGATCGCATCCTATAAAAATGGTGGCCAACTAGGAGGGCAGATCTCAGAAAAGAAGAGGGAGGGCTGGCCTGGGTCTAAAGGATCTGTAACACAATGTTTACAGAGGCTGTGTTAGGAAGAAACATTTAGTGTCCCCTTTATTCTCTGGGAGAGTCCAGAAGTTCTCAATAATCCTGCATTTGGGGAATATAAGACTGAGACACTCCTCAAGGCAAGGGCAACCCAAGAAGAATAGTGTGTCCACCTGAGGGAGATAAACAAGCATGCATCCCAAATTCAAGAGACTCGGAGATGTCCAGAGAGGACACCGCCATGCAGAATCAACTCTGCACTGGATCAGAAGTCTGCAGCAGAGGCTGGGAAACAGGCATTATCATGATCACTTTCAAGCTGAGAACTCATCTTGAAGAACAAAATTAATCCAGGAAGAACAGTCTCTTGCAGCTTTGGAATCTGCCCTTGCCCCCGGCCCCCCGCCCCCCAGGCCTCGGGATGGAACTTTTGTCATGCTCTGCGCCAACACCGAGAGCTCCCCTTTATAAAGATGCCTTTCAGTTACACAAACAATTTTTGTGGGAACATCCAGTAATCTCTGCTTTTGTTTATGGAAGCTCTTCAATATGAAGAAGGCTTAAGTCCTTAATGAGAGCAGAGGAAACAACTGTTTATGCTCTTCTTAGGATACTGGGGCCTCTGAAGGAGCGCATGCCCCTTAGTTAACTACAACCATTTATTGAGGTGACTATGTCAACTGTTTGTCACAGTTCCTCACCCAAACATGTCCACTTAGCCCTCAAGTAATAACAGCGACAGAGAAAGATTGCCACCACTGCATATAATGGCTACTCTGAGAAGAGCAAATGACGGAGCAGGATGGAAGGCGATAGTGTGAGGTTTCTGGGATCCTGTTTCTTTGGCTGAGGCCAAGCTACACTATCAGTGTTTCTCAAAGTGTAGCGTAAGGATGATGACTTTCTGCTGCTTCAAGACTTTCTAATGCTTCACATTGCTCTTAGGATAAAATCCAAACTCATTACCATGGCCTCCAAGGCTTTCTATGATCTGGCCCCCACTTACCTCTCTGACTTCCTCTTGTAGCTCACCTTAGTCCAATACTGGTCTCCTCTCTATTCCTTGAGCATGGCAATTCCTGAGGACCTTTGCCTAGGACCCTCTTCCCTAACTCTTTGCATGGATGGTTCATTCTCATGGTTCAAGAATCAACTCAAATGTTGATTCTTTACAGAGGCTTCCCCTGATCCACAAGCATAAATCAGTCCCTGACCCCTTCCTGCAACTGCAAGCCATTCCTCAACCCATTGCCTGCTTCATAACACTCTTCCCAATTGGGAATGATCTTATTTTTTCATCTTTATTTTCTCCACTGGAATGTAAGCTCCTTAACAGTATGGACAGCCTTAACATCAGCCTGTGGACTAAAGGGTCCCAGATTTTATTCCAGTCAAGGGCACGTACCTTGGCTGCAGGGTCCTCACCAGCCCAGGCCCTGGTCCGGGCTCGTGCAGGAGGCAACCAATCAATGTGCTTCTCTCACATCAATGTTTCTTTCTGTCTTTCCCTCTCTCTTACACTCTCCCTAACAATCAATGGAAAAATATCTTCGTTTGAGGATTAACAAACAAAACAAAAAGAGTACAAATATATCTAGCTCATTAACTGCTGACCCCTAGAGACCAAAATAGTGCCCGGCACATAGTACAATCTCAATAAATGAGTCAACTATCTGGAGTGCTCCAGACCCACTAACTCATATCCTCTCGAGTCTGCATTTTTCACAAGTGCCTCAGATAATTTGTTTGAGAAAAATTTCACTATGTTTACCTGCCTGATTAACAACCCACCTTTCCCTCTTATTCTCTACCTAAAGGCTCTGTCCTGTCTGAGACTGTGGGGCAAATGAGAGGACATTTATGTCCCCACCAGCATGGTGGCTCAATTTGCCCTTCCTGTGATTATTCACTGAACGGTGATGCATAAGGGATGTAAGTGGGATAATGAATTTGATGAGGACAAGAGTCATGTGGGATTTTTTTTTTAATTTGTTTATTTTTATTGTTGAGAGCATTACAGATGGCCTCCATTTCCTCCCTTTGCCCCCCTCAACCCCACTCCCACCTCACCCCAGCCCTTCACTGCACTATTATCTGTGTCTATGAGTTATGCATATATTTATATAAGTTCTTTGGTTAATCTCTTCCTGCTCCCTTCCACCCCCTTCCCACTGAGATCTGTCAGTTTCTTCCATGCTTCCATGTCTCCGGACTAATTTTGTTTGTCAGCTTATTTTGCTCATTAGATTCCCCATATGAGTGAGTTCATGTGCTATTTATCTTTCTCTGAGTAGCTTATTTTGCTTAGCATAATAGTCTCCAGGTCAATCCTTGCTGTCACAAAAGGTAAGAGGTCATTCTTTTTTATAGCTGTACAGTATTCCATTGTGTAAATGTACCACAGATTTTTTATTCATTCATCTTAACTATTGTAAATAAAGCCGCTATGAACATAGGGCTGCATATATTCTTTCTGACTAGTGTTTCTTGTGATTGTTAGGATATATTCTCAGAAGTGGGATTGCTAGGTGGGTCTTCTTCATTGTTTATTCCCACATTTAACAGAGTGACATATAGAGGGCTGACAATAAATATTTGTCAAATCAATCAATAAACAAATAATGAACACTGACATGAGTCCCAGGCAATGTGCTAGACACCAAATATGACAAATCTACATATATCTATAAGTTTATCAAAACCTAGAGGGAAGACAAAAATGAAACTTTACAATTAGATTTTGAGCTCTATGGATAAGGTATTTGGGCTTCACAACGAAGGGAAAATTTGAGTTACACATTGTTTTATTTCTTTTGCATCCCCATTACCTCTCGTATCAATTATCTATAAGTAGAGTATTTTAGTGTTCTGGAGAGATATTGGAGAATAGGAGTTTGTTTCTTGGCTCCATCATGTTCTTATTAACCATGCAAATTTAAGGGAACCTCTCAAGGCTTCAATTTCCTCTTCATGTACCTATTTCACAGGGCTGAGATGAGAATTAGATCAATTAATGCATGAAAAGTTTAGCCTAGGACTCAAAATACATAAGCTACTATTATCATGTAGCTTTAACTTCCTCTAACCCCCATTACCAGCCCCTTTTCATGCACATTAAAAATGAATTTTTACAAATTCATTTACCAATAGCTAAAGCAGGAGGGACTATAAGTCTCAGCCTCTGCCCAAGTTAATACAAATCCCATGTTAGTGGAGTCTGAAATTAATTGGCTCTCTTCTCCTTGTGACATTGTAATTTAGAATGAAAGTGTTTTCTCCCTAGATGGGAGAGGAATGTCACCATTACATCACACAGAATGGGGTCCCCATGTCTTGCTAAAGCTTTTGCAAAGAAAAATTTTGTTATAATGAAACCACATGTTTGAACTAAAGTCTTTTGTTATGTGAAACTTTGACTTCAGTAAAAAAGAAAACTTAGGGAGAAACCAAGATGGCAGCATAGGTAAACACCTAAACTGCTGCCTCGCACAACAATTTCAAAACTACAACTAAAAGACTAAATGTCTATCACCCAGAACCACAGGAAAGCTGGCTGAGTGGAAGTTCTACAACTAGAAGGAAAGAGAAAAGAGCATTGAGACATGCACAAGCGCTGAAAAGCTGAGGTATGGAAGCGCGCAAATCAGGCTGGATGTGGGTGTCTGGGTGCACTGCTTCTTTCAACACGAAGGGAGACAAGCTCCAGATTACTCTGAACTCTAGTTTCTGGGGATATGCTGGGGACCCAAACTCCTACGGAGAGAAACTGGACTGTCTACCATCGGGTCGGAAAGTGAGGGTTATTTTCTTGCAGAGGTGCACCCAGCAATCATTGTTTACTGCTCTGGGACACGGGATGCGGGGACTTGGAAACGTGGAAACGCAGAGATGGCTGACTGGCAGCCATCGCTGTTTGCCATGCCCTAGCCTAGTGACTCCGAGGCCCCGCCCTGCACAATCTACAAACCCACCCAAGCTCCGTGCAGCTTTTGCATATAAATGGCCTGCCCTATCGCAGTTTAAGCAAACAAACCGCAGCTATGGTCAGATAGCTCCAAAACCTCCAAACCCCAAGCAAAGAGAAGAAAACTATACTTCTTTTTTTTTTTAAAATAAATCTTTATTGTTCAGATTACAGGTGTTACTTTTTTTGTTTTCCCCCTATAGCTCCCCTCCACCTGATTCCCCACCTCACCCTACCCCATGCCCTTACCCCCCGCCACTGTCTTCATCCATAGGAGTAAGATTTTTGTCCAATCTCTTCCCGCACCACTCACACCCGTTTCCCCCTGAGAATTGTCAGTCCACTCCTTTTCTATGTCCCTGATTCTATTATATTCACAAGTCCATTCTGTTCTTCAGATTTTTTATTTACTTGATTTTTTGATTCACTTGTTGGTAGGTATGTATTTGATGTCATTTTGTTGTTCATAATTTTTATCTTTACCTTTTTCTTCTTCTTCCTCTTCTTAAAGAATACCCTTCAGCATTTCATGTAATCCTGGTTTGGTGGCGATGAACTCCTTTAGCTTTTTCTTGTCTGTGAAGCTCTTTATCTGACCTTCAACTCTGAATGATAGCTTTGCTGGGTAGACTAATCTTGGTTGTAGGTTCTTGCTGTTCAACACATGGAATATTTCTTGCCACTCCCTTCTGGCCTGCATAGTTTCTGCTGAGAAATCAGCTGACAGTCGTTTGGGTACTCCCTTGTAGGTAACTAACCGTTTTTCTCTTGCTGCTTTCAAGATTCTCTCTTTGTCTTTTGCCCTTGGCATTTTAATTATGATGTGTCTTGGTGTGGTCCTCTTTGGGTTCCTCTTGTATGGGGTTCTGTGCGCTTCCTGAACTTGTAAGTCTATTTCTTTCACCAGGCAGGGAAAGTTTTCTGTCATTATTTCTTCTAATAGGTTTTCAGTATTTTGCTCTCTCTCTTCTTCTGGCACCCCAAAAACTTGGATGTTGGTACACTTGAAGTTGTCCCAGGGGCTCCTTACACTATCTTCAAATTTTTGGATTCTTTTTTCTTTTTGTTTTTCTGGTTGGGTGTTTTTTGTTTCCTCATATTTCAGATCTTTGGTTTGATTCTTGGGGTACGTTGATCTACAGTTAAGTTTCTGTATATTCTTTATTTTAGACAGTGTATGCTTCATTTCTGACTGGTCCTTTTCCATTTTTTTGGCATTCTCATTAAGGTCCTTGAATGTCTCACTAAGCTCCTCAGAAGTGTCATCAAGTTTCTCAGCGGTTTTTAGAAGATTCTTGAGTAACCTTATAAATGTGGTTCTGAACTCTATGTCGTCCAGTAGTTTGCTTTCCTCCGTTTCTTTCATTCGTGACATGTTTCTTTGTTTCTGCATTTTGGCTGCTTCCCTGTGTTGATGGAGTGGCTTTGTGTGGTAGGTGACCTGTAGGGGGCAGTAGCTCAGTCTCCCCAATCACCTGATGTGAACGCTCTTGGTACACCCCTTTGTGGGCTGAGTGCAAAGTCTTGGTGTAGTTAAGCCTTAATTGCTGTTGGTACACTGGGAGGAATTGACCTCCAGGCCAATCGGCTGTGAGGACTCGCTGTGTCTATAATGGAAGAACTGCTGTGCTGGAGACACGCTTATGGTGCAGGACTTGTTTCAGTGGGGCTTTGGTGCTCGCTGAGTCTGCCTCTTGAATGTGTCACTTATGGATGTGAGGAGTTGAAATCTGGTTTCTCACACTGACCACTAGGTATACTGGCTTCTGGATCTCCAATGGGGTGCAGGTCAGCTATTGTCTGAGTCCACCCAGCAGGAGCTATAGTGAGAGCTACAGTTTTCTCCTCTTTGCTTGGGGTTTGGAGGTTTTGGAGCTGTCTGACCCGGGCTGCAAGTTTGCTAGGTTAAGCTGCGATAGGGCAGGCCTTTCTTACGCTAAAGCTGCTGCTTGGAGCTTGGGTGGGTTTGTAGGTCATGTGGGGCGGGGTCTCAGGGCTTCACTAGGCTAGGGCGTGGCAAACAGCAATGGCTGCTAGTTAGCCGGCTCTGTGTCTCTGACTGCATCCCATGCCCCAGCGCAGTAAACAATTATTCTTGCGCGCAGCTCTGCAAGCAAGCCCCCCTCACTTTCCGACCCGGTGGCAGATAGTCCAGCTTCTCCCTGTAGGAGTTTGGGTCCCTCGTGTCTCCCCAGAAACTGTATTTCAGAGTAATCAGGGGCTTGTCTCCCTTTGGGTTGAAAAAAGCAACGCCTGCCACCAGCCCGGATCACTTGCCTCCTTACCTCAGCTTTTCAGCACTTGTGCACGTCTCAATGCTCTTTTCTCTTTCCTTCTAGTTGTAGAACTTCCACTCAGCCAGCTTTCCCGTGGTTCTGGGTGATAGACGTTTTGTCTTTTAGTTGTAGTTTTGAAATTGTTGTGCGAGGCAGCAGTTAATGTGTTTACCTACACCACCATCTTGGATTCTCCAAAACTGTAGTTCTTGCTGTACCTCCTGCTGGGTGGCCTCAGACAGTAGCTGACCAGCACCCCATTGGAGATCCAGAAGCTAGTGTATCTAGTGCTCAGTGTGAGACAACACCAGATTTCAACTACTCACATCCATAAGTGACACATTCAAGAGGCAGACTCAGTGAGCACCAAAGCCCCACTGTAACAAGTCCTGCCCCCTAATCATGTCTCCAGCGCAGCAGTTCTTCCATTATAGACACAGTGGGTCCTCACAGCCAATTGGCCTGAGTTCAATTCCTCCCAGTGACACCAACAACAATCAAGACTTAACTACAACAAGGCTGTACACACAGTCCACAAAGGGGTTCACCAAGAGTCTCCACCTCAGGTAACTAGGAGGCTGACCCACTGGCCCATACAGGACACCTAGCACACAAAGCCACCCTACCAACTCAGGGAAGCAGCCAAAATGCGGAGACAAAGAAACAGATCACAAATGAAAGAAATGGAGGAAAACAAATGACTGGATATAGAGTTCAAAACCATGGTTATAAAGTTTTTCAAGAATATCCTAGAAAAGGCCGATAAATTCAATGAGACCCTCGAGGATATGAAAAAGGACCAACTAGATATTAAACATATACTGGTTGAAATAAAAAATATTATAAAGAGACCCAACAGCAGACTAGAGGAATGCAAGAATCAAGTCAAAGATTTGAAATACAAAGAAGCAAAAAACACTCAACTGGGAAAGCATAAAAGAAAAAAGAATCCAAAAATTTGATCCAAAAAACAATTCAAAAAGTTGTCCCAGTGTAAGAAGCCTCTGGGACAACTTCAAGCGTACCAACATCAGAATTATGGGAGTACCAGAAGAAGAGAGCAAGATACTGAAAACCTATTTGAAGAAATAATGACTGAAAACTTCCCCCACCTGGTGAAAGAAATAGACTTAAAAGTCCAGGAAGCTCAGAGAACCCCAAACAAGAGGAATCCAAAGAGGACCACACCAACACACATCATAATTAAAATGCCAAGGGCAAAAGACAAAGAGAGACTATTAAAAGCAGCAAGAGAAAAAGAGTTAATTACCTACAAGGGAGCACCCATACGATTGTCAGCTGATTTCTCAATAGAAACTATGCAGGCCAGACGGGAGTGGCAAGAAATATTCAAAGTGATGAATAGCAAGAACCTACAACCAAGATTACTCTACCCAGCAAAGCTATCATTCAGTATTGAAGGTCAGATAAATAGCTTCACAGACAAGAAAAAACTAAAGGAGTTCATCACCACCAAACCAGTATTATATGAAATGCTGAAAGGTATTCTTTAAGAAGAGGAAGAAGAAGAAAAAAGTAAAGATAAAAATTATGAACAACAAATACATATCTCTCAACAAGTGAATCTAAAAATCAAGTGAATTAAAAATCTGAGGAACAGAATAAACTGGTGAATATAACAGAATCAGGGGCATAGAATGGGAGTGGATTGACAATTCTCAGGGGGAAAGGTGTGTGGGGGGTACAGGAAGAGACTGGACAAAAATTGCATACCTATGGATGAGGACAGTGGGAGGGAGGTAAGGGCAGAAGGTGGGGTGGGAACCGGGTGGAGGGGAGCTATGGAGGGGAAAAGGAGAAACAATTGTAATAATCTGAACAACAAAGATTTATTAAATTTAAAAAAAACAACAACAGATAAAACTTAAAAAAGAAAACTTAAATATGTGGATTATTGTCTATGCCTTAGAGAGGCTTTGAATCCCGTGAAATGTGGGGATAATAGGGTTTGTTAATAGCTACCCCCCATCCCATTAGCCAATGAATTCTTAAACAATAATATCTGGGCTTTGTGGTTACAGAAACCACACGTTCTGGCTTGCAAGAGATAGTCCCAGTTTATGCCCATTATTATTGTTTAGTTAAAAATAGTACTTTCTTGCACTCTTAAAAATGTCTCAGTTTGGGTGACAATTAAATGCTCACCCCAGTCACAGTTGTTTAGTTCTCCCCAGTGGAAAACTCAAGATCCACTATGGAGAAATAACTACACTAACTACATTTGCAAAGCCCTTCCTACGTGCAGGGCATGTGCTGATCACTCTCCATGCATTATTTCACTCACTGCTCCATAATAGCTCAGATAAGACTTCCAGAAGACTTGGGAAGAGAAAAGATTACAGCATGCCACTCTGTGCCTCAATTTTATCATCTGTAAGATGGATATAAGAGTGGTTGTGATGAGGATTAAAGGAATTATTACAGGCAAAGCTCTTAGACCAGTGCCTGGCACACCGAACAAGTGTTATCTCCTATTATTAGTCATCTCTTCAACCTCATTTGGGGTCACCTCTCCACTGCACACATACATGTGTGCACGCACGTGCACACACACACACACTCACTCACTCCACGGCCATGCTGGTTTTCTTCCAGTTATTCCAACCAACCAAGTTCTCTACCTCACTTATGCTGTTCTTTCTTCATGGAATGCTCTTCCTCTCTTCTATGAAAGGCCAATTCATGCTCATGCTTTGAGCCTTCCCTAAATTATCACCTCCTCAAAGAGGCCTTCTTTGACCCTCTTCAAAACAAAAGTCTCAGTCTGTCTCTTTTTATTTCCTTCCTAGCCTTCAACAGAATCTAGAATAGTCTTGTTTATGCATTTGTTAGTTTGTATACTTATTACCTGCTGCAACCCTTCCTAGGAATGTTAACTATCTTGCTATTCTTGTGTATCTGCTTCTAGCACAGTGCCTGGCATGATAGATATTCAATAAAGATTTGTTGAATTGCATTCCCCAAACTCTGTAAGTAAAAACTTCAGATGCTAAATCCAAGTCAGGTTACAACCAGAGGCCCCACACAGAAAGAGATATGGGTTATTGTGCAAACGGTTTCTCCCTCATAGGAACCCCATCACCTTCAAAAGCTCGAAGCCTATGACTCAGTATTCTATCCCTGGCACCCCTTCCTATTTATCTCCTGGCATGAGTGCCCTGATAGTTGAGTTAAATGGTCAGGCTCATACATTTGATGATTTAAGTCCATTTCTTACACCCCACAGGGAAATAAGAGTCTTCTGATATATATTTGCTGAGAAAGCAGTGAAAGCTGTCTCATACAACTCTCATTACCTGTGCTATTTGGGGAGCAACAGTTTTATTGAGGGCATCACCACATGTCTTTCGGATGCTTGTGGGATTTGGAGAACCTGAATGAGGTTGGGGATTTTCCTGTCCTGGACAGAGACAGAGTGAAGGGTTATCAACTCTCTTGTGCTCTTTTGTGCATCAGAGTCACCTATAGTTCTTAGTAAAACTACACATTCCCAGCAACCCAACTCATGAGAGTCTGAATCAATGGAACTTTTGTTATGGTAGCAGATACTCAGAGTATCTTTTATGACTGCTGATGTGCTGCATGTAGGTAAGCAGCTTTATGTACATTATGTGGTTTAATCCAACTCTCAATCCTATGATGTAGGCACTACTTTCTCCCTCTTCATAGATAAAAAAATCTAGAGCTGAGAGAAATTGAGGACTTTCCCCAAGGTCATGCAGCTCATGGGTGGAGCTAGGAAGCCTAGCTTCTCAATTGTGTCCATAGACCAGTAGCTTCAGCAGCCCCTGGAAGTTCATTAGAAATGCAGGTTCTCAAGCCACACCCCAAACCTCCTGAACCCAAATCTCCCCAACTGACTTAGGTGCACATTCAAGTGTGAGAATCTGACTCAACATTGGCATTCTTTCTCTCTTTTCCAGTGGTGCTCAAACAAGAGTTACCACAGGAACCACCTGGGATTGTTATCAAATAGGTAGTTATCCAGGCCCTGCCTCCAGAGGCCCTAACTCAGTGGGTCTGGGCTGAGACCCAGGCAACTCTTTTTCTAACAGCAGCCCAGGCAGTTCTGAGGTGGGTGGTCTATAGTTAAGAACCACACTTTGAGAAACACATGTAGAAAAGGTATCAGCCTCCCTTTCCTTCTCTGTTAAGAGTGAAATAGAATCATTTTAAAAATGAGCTTCCAACTAAGGTTATTCTGTTAAAATTTGTTTCCTTATTTGTGATGAGGAGAGAGGGCAGACCCCTCAACATATTGACACTTGAAGTAGAAAGATGTGCCGCGCCAGCACAGCCAAGGGCTCGGCGAGCCTGAGGGAGGGCCAGCGAAGGATGAAGAAAAGACAGAGAATAAGCTGGGTCTAGGTGGATCTTCTGTGCGTGACTAAGACCACAGGAAGCAATGAATGAATGAATGAATGAATGTATGAGCTAATCCATTGATTAAATATCAAGTGACTGCAAATTATTCTGAAATACCCCTTCCTGTTTTTTCTTTTCCTTTGTCCCCAGTCAAATGAGCCCAGAATCAGGTTAGAGTAGAATGCACCACAGCCTTGTGAGTATCTAAGGAATCGGAATCACAGATCCACTTTTCTGCTCACCAGCTATGTAACTTTGGGCAAGTCACAAAACCTACTTAAACCTTAGTATGCTTATATAAAAAAAAACAACAACAATAATAATAATAATAATAGTAACCATTTATAAGGGTTGTTGTAATTGGAAAAAAGATAACACAATTAAAATGCATTCTTATTTTAAGCACTAACACATTTTTACAGCCATGTTTGGTTTTTAAATGAGCTTGAAGTTGTTTTAAAGCCCCCTGAGGGTAAGGGACTGTTCCTTGAACTTTCTTATCATCCCCACAATCCCCAACTGGATATATTCCTGAAACAGTTGCTCAGTGATAGGGATCAGCCCCAGTCCTTGTTACTATGTTTACATACCAAGGGAGGGAAGAAACTCTTCTTCAAGGCATAGTTTCCCTGACCCATCCCTGACATCGGGGACGGATAGAACACAGGAATGTGCAGAGAAACTTCTACCCATAGCAGAAGATGAACTCTTCTTTAAAGAAAAGTTACCTTGAAAATGAATTGGACTGGGCATCACCAGCATACTTTTCCCATCCTGGTTGGTGGCCTTAGGCAAACCGCTCAGTCCGTCTAGGTCTCTATGCCTATCCCCATGAAAGAAGCAGGATAGTTGCTGAGGTCTCTCAGGACTCTTGCCAGTATTAACTTTCTAATTCTTTGAGTCCATATTCAACAGCTATCAAATCCGCCCCCCCCCCCCCCTTAATCTTCACTGTAGGATATTGATGGTGAATGACCTGGGTCTCATCAAGGGGGGGGGGGAGGGGTACATAAAAATTACTAAATATAACATAAATAAAACTATTAGAGCTTATAAATTGAGTGCCTACTATGTGCCACCCATTGTGCTGGTGCACCCATACCTATCACAACCCTAGGAGGTAGGTATTATTGCTATGATTATACATATGGGGAAACCAGTTCAGAGAGCTTAAGAGATATGCCCGATATGCCCAAGGTCACATAAGTGGCATAGGTAAAATCTGAACCCAGATTTTGTGTGACCCAGGATATATTGTTAAGTTTAAAAAAAAAAAAAGCAAAATGGTCATATGATAATGTATATAATCTACTATAATTTATCTGTGAAAGTGGAGGTGGTGGGTGCAACTGAGACATATGAAACATTATTTAACTGTATCTATATCTATATCACATCATCTCTATCCGTACAATCTATCTATATATATAAAACCCTAATATGCAAATAGACCAAATGGCAGAACAACCAAACAACCAGTCGCTATGACATGCGCTGACCACCAGGGGGCATGTGCAGAACATGGAGGGCATTGGCAGCAGGCAGCAGAGCGCGGAACATGGCAGGCATTAGCCGCGGCAGGATGGTGGAACAGGTGAGCGGGGATGTCAGACCAAGACAGGGCGCCTTTCGCTGCCATTGGGGTGAGCCTATGGTGGTTACTGGAAATTCTTTGTGCCTACGCACCATGGTCCTACCCGGCGCTTGCACATGCTGCCAGCACCAGCCCCGTTTGTACCTGCTGCTGGTGCCTGGTGCTGGCCTGATCTCTTGGCACCATCAGCAGGTGCAAATAGCGGCTGCCCGCCTGATTGTCCCTCAGGGCTTTTCCACCGCCCCTGCTCCTGAGGGGTGATTGAGGCAGCAGCTGTTGCTCGTACCCCCTGAGGGTGCTGGCACAGCTCCCACCCGCTGCTGGTGCTGGCCCCAATCCCTCTGCGCTGTCAGCAGCTGCAAGAGGGAACGGTGACAGCAGCGTGTGGGAGCTGCAGCGGTGGGAGTGGGGCTGCATTCAGACAGAGGATGGGGGCCGTGGCAGGAGGGGCTGGATTGAGGCACGGAGGATGCGCCGAGACCCACCCCATGCCCACTTTGGCCCACAGTTCCTTTCAAAGTGCACAAATTTGTGCACTGGGGCCCTAGTAGGAAGATAAATGATAAAATTTTTATGTTTCTATTTATAGGGGAGGAATGGAATTGGGTGGAGGTAGCAAGTACTTCTTTTAATATATCTTGTTTTAAAAGCACTCCCTAAAAATTCTAGGTAAGTGGGAGCAAAGGAACCTAAATGTGTAATCAGTCTTTGGCATAACAACATGGACAAGAGCTATTCAGAGAGACTATAAAGCACCATTATTTCGCTGCAGATCCCTACTAAGATATATCCTAAGGACAAATGGGACTGGAAAAAGTAATTGTATTGGTGGCAGTAGTGTTGGTATTGGTACTTTGAGAATGTTGTGAGTGTACTGTGGAATAAATTGAATGAATAATTTTGTGGGTGTCACAGAAAGCCAAGATTTTCAACATGGGAGAAAGAAAATACAGATGTATGGTAGATGGTGGTGAATAAAAACGCTGTAATCCTAAATTTGAATAAAAACTGTTTGTATGGTACATATTTTCTAGCTCTATTGGCAGAAAAAGCCTAGAAATAGCAATCTAGATGCACTGAGCAACTCTGGTACGTAGACTGTTACCTCTAAACACTCAAGGAAACCAGGGCCCCTTGGAGAAATGACTGACTTCAATTCTGGAACAGGAAACGTACAAAATGAGCTTGGAAAGTTTGTCACATGAGAAAACAAGGAAGCTATCAAAGATTATGAGGATTACATCAAAACAACACAGGAGCAAACTTGAAGAGACTTCCTTTGGCCAAAAATGGAATAATTTGAGCACACAATGTGCAAATCACTTTTAACATATTTAAATTCATGGTATTTTAAGACATTCATTAATCACTCTTACAGGTTGCTGTGGGACCAACTTATTATTTAGAAAACTGGCAAATAAGAGAAAGAATGAAACATAAATTATATTTTTCTAGAAGAACTATGCCTTAGCTAGCAATGATCAATGACTGGTCACATTGCAGGGAGAAAATCAGTGCACATCCTGTAGAAGAATAGGGCACCACCAATGAAACAGCCTTGCCCTCCCCCCCCAAAAAAAAATGGATTGTGAATTTAATAAAAATTCAACATCTATCTCCCAGTTTACAGGAAACACAAGAGACAGGGAATCTGTTAAATGTCACCACAGAGATGTCTTCAGTAAGACTGAGACGTGGGAAACTCTATAGAACAATCCACTCAGTTTGTCCTATAAAACACTTGCAAGGAAAAAAAATTAAAAGAGAAAAATGGAAGGAGAATCTATAGATTACCAGGGACCTAAAAGTCATAGTAATCAATTATAACATTTGGATTTTATTTGGATTCTGATTTAAATGAACAAATAAAAAAACAGAAATGTTTAAAATAAAACATCAGTGAAAAGAGAACAAACATCTATTAATTATTTAATAGTCATCATAATGAATCATGATGCATTTCTAAAGTATGATGCTATTTCTAATGGTTAATATTGTAAGTGTATAATGGTATTAATGTGATTATTTCTTTTAGAAAATTATACCAAGATATTCACAGATGAGATAATATGCTTTCCAGGATTTGCCTTAAAATGATTCAGGGAGAGAGGTTGGAGATATAGACAAGATTGTCCATGAGCTGATCATTGTTGGCACTGATGGTGGGATTCAAAACACTATTCTACTTTCAAATAAGTTTGAAATTTTCCATAATAAAAAGTTAAAAGCAACACTTCCACAAGGCCACTGATGGAGAATCCTAGAAGTATGGTCCTTGTTTCTGTGACTCCTAGGTCCTCCCTTCCCTGCCTTCCCTTCCCTCCCCTCCCCTTCACTCCCTCTCCTCCCTCCCCTCCCCTCTCCTCTTCCCTCCTTCCCTCCCTCCCCTCCCCTACCCCCTCATCTCTGTATAAGTAAAAGGACTTATACAAGTACTTGCATGGCTAATTGATTTCTTTTTCCTATTACTGGACTATAAGTTCATGAGAGCAAAGATTCTGTCTGATTTTGCTCACCATTAATATCCCCAAGAACCTAACAACTGTTGCATTCAAGTTGATTCTACATGTAAGTACACCCATCAACTATTTCATAATGCTTCTAGAATAGCCAGGTTTGAGCATTTCCATACTGAAATACGTATTATTTTGTTACAAATTATTTTCCTTTTATTTTTTATTTACACTAAAGGTGGGCATTATATTGTCTTTTAGAATTATGTATCTAAGTGGATATTATGTTTGAACTTCATTTCACAATAACAAAGGGGGATTAAAAATATTTGTTATGGAATTCTGGGTTCTCCTCGAAGACTCTCGTCCTTTCATGCCCACTCTCCTCTGTGACTGAAGAAGCTACATTTACCAGGGGGACTCCGGAAGGGCCGTGGGACATCTAAATATCGTGGGCTGGCGCGAGGAGGACGGCCTGACCTTGGACACGGAGCGGGGTACTTCGGTGGGTCCTTGACTGGGTGACTTTCAGCCGGCGGTTCGGGCTGCAGTGTCCCTCCCGGCGCCATGGCTCAATTTGTCCGGAACCTCACGGAGAAGGCCCCTGCGCTGGTAAACGCTGCTGTGACTTATTCGAAGCCTCGATTGGCCACGTTTTGGCACTATGCCAAGGTTGAGCTGATTCCTCCAACCCCTGCTGAGATCCCTACAGCTATTCAGAGCTTCAAAAAATAGTCCGAAGTGCTCAACTGGTAGCTTCAAACAGCTCACCGTTAAGGAAGCTCTGCTGAATGGGTTAGTGGCCACTGAAGTATGGATGTGGTTTTATGTCGGTGAGATCATCGGCAAGCGCAGCATCATTGGCTATAATGTTTAAAAAACAATCTTTAACATCTGAGTTGTTGTGGGGTTTTTTTGTTTATTATTTTAATATTCTTGTACCGTGAGTGATCAGAACGGTATTTGAATAAAAAGAGATACGTCAAAAAAAATTGTTATGAAAGCATGTTCTGGATCTGATGGGGTTGAGAGCATGGCTGTATCAGAATTTCAGCTGCATGGGTGTGAGTTACTCACCCTTTCTTTCTGAGCCTCAAATTCCAGAACAGCACACCAGGTGTAATATCAGTATCTATCTCCTAGGTTTGCTGTGAGGATTAAATAATAGCAATAGGCTTAATGAACGTAGTTATTATGATGATGACTATAATTATTATAATAATTATAATAATCAATTACATCAAATTTCTCTTCACGGTTTTGTCTAATTAAAACTAAGCCTTGGCTCAGTACATAGGATCTTTGGGACCTGACTCCAACCACATCACACCACCA
The DNA here is from genome assembly GCA_026230045.1 of Corynorhinus townsendii. Lineage (NCBI taxonomy): Eukaryota > Metazoa > Chordata > Mammalia > Chiroptera > Vespertilionidae > Corynorhinus > Corynorhinus townsendii. Next base: position 157,896,855 of record JAPDVU010000006.1, on the reverse strand, counting down.
CGAATCCAACTGCATTTTACAATTTGCAATCCCCTGAATGATTTGCGCAGTTCCAAGGCCTGGGCCATGGGCATGCTGTCCTCTCTGCCAAGAAGGGTCTTTCTGTGCCCCCACCCCTTCCCCTCTTCCTCAAGACTCAATTCAACTATCACTTCTTCTAGGAAGCCTTCGCCCACCAACCAATCTGACATCATTGTTTCTTTTTTATACTCTAATCCAGGGGTAGGGAATGTCCAGCCCACAGGCCATATCATTTGGTCTGGCCCTGCCAAGGCAACCACAGGGGAGACTCAATATTCAATAAATCTAGGAGCTTTTTTCAGAGCAACATAAATTTTCAAATTGATAATTTTGTATGGCCCACGAATAATGTTATAAATAGCCAAAGGGCCCTTGGCAGAAAAAAGGTTCCCCACCCCTGCTCTAATAGTTATATTTTCTATACCTCTCAAAGCTATAAGTAATAGTTGGTTTATCCATCTCCTATATTAGACTGTGAATTGCTTGAGAGCAAAGAAAATTTTTTGTTTGTGTTTCTTCAAATTCTGACATACAAGTTGGTGCTTAATAAATGTTTGTTAATTGAATGGAGAAATAAATGACAGAGTGAATGAATGAATGGTACCATTTTCCTAGAAACCCTCTTCATGGTTAATAAGCAAAAGAGCCAGACCTGAAATGTGAGTCTTTAAACATCCAATCCAAGGTGCCTGTAGTAACCCAGCTCACCTGAGTGGTTTGGCCTGGTCAATGCTACAGAACAAATGTTTTTCATTCTTGGAAGTTTTGCCTCCAATTCCAAGATTCCCTGCTGCCTTGGACAAGGTGTTTGTTACTTTCAATACAATGAGGAGGAGTGCCGATATAAAATGTGAGAGGACCTAGAAGTGTGAGGACTCTCAGGAATTGCACATCCACTGGGTTCCAATATACCAACCAGCTGTTCTTAGATTTCCCCTGACGGTTTGTCCTGGTGAGGATCCCAGCTGCCCTATGTTGGCCCCATTATTCCAGGCAATTCTGTCTTTCTGGAGCTGCCTGATGACCATAAAGGTGCCCCCTTAAGATTCTAACTTGACAACCACCATAAATTATCAGGCTCAACCAGGGCTCAGGAAAATACTGCATTTTCGCTTTTCTCAAATCTGTGGCTTTCAGGTGACTGGTCAGTAGCAATGAAAAGGTTCATAGTGCAGTCTTGGGGATCACTGGCAGGTGCACTTCAACACTGACTTCCCCAGGTCCAGATCCTCCTTTTAAATGTTTGCATTCTAAACAGACTGTCAAACCTCAGAGGGAAGGCAGGGGTGGGTGAGTGAGTAGGAAGAGATCAACCAAAGAACTTGTATGCATATATGCATAAGCCATGGACACTGACAATAGGGTGGTGAAGGTTGGGGTGGGGTGGGGTGCGGGGCTGGCTAGAAGAGGTCAATGGGGAGAAAAGGACACATATGTAATACCTTAAACCAGTGGTCAGCAATGAGTTTGCCGGCCACTGGGATAGGGGCTTAATCACAAGGAACAACAACAGCCTGTAATTATTGGAATCGAGAGTCTAGGTCAGTGGTCGGCAAACTCATTAGTCAACAGAGCGTCAAACCGCAGCTCACGAGCCGCATGTGGCTCGCAAGCCACGGTTTGCCGACCACAGCCTTAAACAATAAAGATTTTTAAATAAATAAATACAGCCTAACTAAAATAAAATAAATGTTCTCATTTTAGTGCGTCTACCACCTATTTTATATTCCTGCCTTGCTTTCTTCCTGGGGAGGCAGAAGAATCATGGACTGGGAGAGCGAGGACCCAGTTCTAGACCTGGCTTTACCACTATGTAGATGTGTGGCCGTGGGACAGTCATCCAACCTCTCAGGACTCCAGGAGTCTTATTTGCAAAAGGATTGGATTCAAATTTATCTCTAAGGTTGTTCTAGTTGTAAGTGCTCTACAGCCTCGCAACACAAAGTGTGGTCCACAGACCAGCAGCATCAGCATCACCTGGGAGCTCGTTAGAAATGCAGAGTCTCAGGTCCCCAGGCCTCCGGCATTAGAAACTGTGTTTTACCAGGACCCCCAGGAGTTCCTATGCCCACAAAGTTTGGGAAGCACTGCTCTCTCTATAAGATCACACATTTAACTGCTGGATGGAATCTCCCCTTCCTTCCAGAAAATTACATTCAGATTTGGACAAGAGCAGACTCTACTTAGAAGATTAATGTCACCCAAGGGAGGAGGAAGGATGGCTTTTTGGGCAGGGTTTGCTCAGTCTGAACCACCTAAGTAAACGCTAAAGCAGATCTTTCCCTTCCTCTTTTCCTTCCTTTCTTTTTTCCGTCCATCCTTCCTTCCTTTTTTCACTAAGAAAACTGAGAGAAGAAATGTTCTACCATCTTCCAACAAAAGAATGATCCTATTCCTGTTTCTGAAGGCACCTTGGTCCCCCCTGGGATAATCCCTGTGAGTGTGGCAGAGAACACAGCCTCCTCCCCTCCCCCGGAGCCACCAAGCTGAGGAGGCAGAAGAGAGGTCCTGGAAGTAGGAGAATGAGAAGCAGGAAAGAGGAGCTAATAGGGCTCTGCAGGGAGGCAGGCCCCACTGAGTGAGCTTCTAAAAACAAACATCCTGGATCACGGTCTTCTAAGCTTGCCAAAATTTCCCTTCTGGAGGAGGCCACAAGGACCCTCTGGGGCCCTCATCCTTAGGCAGTTACAGGGCAGATTCAGAGACCAGGCTACCCCCTGCTGTGTGTGTTGGTATGTCCAGCCTTTAGTCAGAGATTAATGTCCATTTGTCTGGTGAGAAGTTGAAAATTAACACATGAGTGTTCCCAGTCCTCTATCTGTGAAAGAATTCTGGCGTAGCCTGCCTAGTTTTTCCCTCTCCACGCCCTTTCAGGAGGCTTCTGCCACTGCCAGATGGGTTTTCTGGCTTGAGCATGTGGCAGAAAAAGGGAAAAGGGGAAAAGAGATACAATGTTTAAGGATTACAAAAGAAGACAGATTTCTAGATGAGTTTTAAGGGGCGATCATGAGAACAACTAAAGGATGGAAGGGTTGTTGAGAGGAGAGAAAAAAAGGTTGATAAAGTTTCCTTATAAACCAATGGTTCTCAAAGGGTGATCTCAAGACCAACAGCATCAGCATCATTTCGGAACTTGCTAGAAATGCCAATTCTCTGGCCCCACTTAGACCTGTTGAATCAGATACTGTGGGGATGGGCCCAGACATATTTTAAGATGTTTTTCAGGGGATTCTGATGCCAGCTAAAGTTCTGGAACTATTGTTATAAACTGTATAGCAATTTACAGTTTTAATGAATTTGAGTTCATTAAAAACGATTGCACCCTTTTTGACCACACACTTTGGTTCTTCTGGAACACTGACATGATAGGGTTACACTTTTCTTACTGGTATTTGCTGCATGTCATGCATCTTCATTCTGCTCGCATGCAGAATCACGCTACAGGACTTCTATCTTGTCCCTGCTGGGCCAGCACTGCTACTTGGAAAATAAGTCAAGGATGTATATACAGTTGAAGGATTGCTCTTTTATCCTGGGGGCTTTGTACTTAAGAACAGACATCTGCTAACCCTTGTTTTCATTCAATAATGGATGGCACATTTAACTTTTGCCCAAGACTGTAACCCTACCTAACACTTTAACTAGAATTGGCCAGAAGCTGCAGGACTGAAGGGAATGTTTTTCTCCTGGATCCCACCAGTCTATAAGTACAGAGGAGTTTTAATACTAACTCGGATATTTCACTGTTTTTGTTCCACTTTGTTCATAGAAGACCACAGCTTCCCAAGCCTGCCTCCAATATCTCATGTGATGTTGTAAATCAGGCTACATTACCACATGTCACCTGTCCCACACAGGGATGTCATCTACTGGCCGCTGTCCTAACCAGTAAGTTCAGACTCATATGGAAATACATATGAACAGGCTATTATACTATAGGGGGGATTCCTATAAACATTTTGTTTTTAAAATAAAAACAAGACATACAAATGGTTTTAATGAATATAATGAAGTGTATTTTTAAGTAGCCCTGGCTGGTGTGGCTCATTTGGTTGAGCATTATCCTATGCACCAAGAGGTTGCAGTTCAATTCCCAGTCAGGGCACATGCCTGGGTTGTTACGGGCTCGATCCCCAGTAGGGGACATGCAGGAGGCAACCGATCGATGTTTCTCTCCCTCTCTCTCTCTCTTTCTCTCCCTCTCTCTTCCTCTCTAAAATTAATAAAAATAGATATTTTTAAAAATCCTATCTAATAAAAGAGTAATATGCAAATTGACCATACTTCTGCTATACCCACCAGCCACGCCCACCAGATAAGAAGAAGCAAATATGCAAATAAACCCAACCAAGATGGCTGCAGCCACAGAGAGCAGAAGGGAGGCTTGAGTTTCCCCGGCAATGGAGGAAGCCAAGCTTTCCATCTGCCCTTGCCGGCCCAGGCCTCCACTCAATGCTACAAAGTTTCAATTATAGAAGATAAAATAAATCCCAACAGAAATGGCGGCAGCCATGGAGCTAGAAATAGCAGGAGGCTAGGGTTGCCTGCAGCGATGGAAGAAGCCAAGCTTCTGCAGCCCTGGCCTGCTTTGGCCTCTGCTTAAGGCTACAAAGTTTCAATTATAGAAGATATATAAATCCCAACAGAAATGGCTGCCACCATGGAGCGAGCAGAAGACTTGGCTCCACTCCAGGCTACAAAGTTTCAACTGTAGAAGATCAATAAATCCCAGATTCCAGGGCCTCTGCTTGGGTCACTAGGGGGCGTGGCCGGCCCGCAAACCACCACAGGCCCCTCACCCAGGCCACCCCACGCCCCAAGGGAACCCCCACCCTGATCCAGGACACCCTTCAGGGCAAACCAGCTGGCCCCCACCCATGCACAAGGCCTCTAGCCTATCTAATAAGAGTAATATGCAGATTGACCATCACTCCAACACACAAGATGGCTACCCCCATGTGGTCAAAGATCCTGCCCCCATGTGGACACAAGATGGCTGTGACAAGATGGCCAGCAGGGGAGGACAGTTGGGAGGGACCAGGCCTGCAAGGGAGGGCAGTTGGGGGCGATCAAGCCTGCTGGGGAGGGCAGTTAGGGGTGACCCGCCGGCAGAAGAGGGAAGTTGGGGACAACCGGGCCTGCAGGGAAGGGCAGTTGTAGGAGACCCAGGCCTGCAGGGGAGAGCAGTTGTGGGGGAACAGCCTGCAGGGGAGGGCAGTTAGGGGTGACCAGGCCTGCAGGAGAAGGCAGTTAGGGGCAAACAGGCTGGCAGGGGAGCAGTTAGGCATCAATCAGGCTGGCAGGGGAGTGGTTAGGGGGTGATCAGGCTGGCAGGCAGAAGCAGTTAGGGACAATCAGGATTGGCTGGTGGGTGTGGCTGTGGGTGTAGCGGAGTGATGGTTAATTTGTATATTACTCTTGTATTAGATAGGATTAGCATACGTATTATTTTTTATTCACACATAGGACCATTTAGTGCACACTGTTCTACACTTTGCTTTTCTCCTTTAATAGCTCAGAAATATGCTAGCACATTCTTTTTTTATTTCAAAAATATATTTTTATTGATTTCAGAGAGGAAGCGAGTGGGAGAGAGAAATAGAAACATCAATGATGAGAGAAAATCATTGATTGGCTGCCTCCTGCATGTCCCCTACTAAGGATGGATCCCACAACCAGAGCATGTGCCCTTGACCAGAACTGAACAGATAGGCTGACACTCTATCCCCTAAGGCAAAGTGGCTAGGGCTACATTCTTTTTTATGGCTGCATAGTATTTCAACATATGAATGTGCCATAACTAGAATAACCAACCCTTTTTCAGGCCTTTTCCCATTTCCCTTTTCATAAATAATGTTACATTCTTGTATCTATGACCTGGTGTACTTTTGCGAATGTATATGTGGACTAAACTCTTGCACATGGTTCAAATGGTATATGCCTTTATAATTATGATTGATATTGCCAAAATGTCCAACAAAATATTACATTTAGTAGTATGTTCATTGACTGTGAATAAGAGTCTCTGTTTCCTTATTCATTCAACGCTATTACCAAAATTTGTAGATTTTTTCCCAATCTGATAGGTGAAAATGGCAACTCATTATGTTTAAATATGCATGTCTTTTATTAGAAAAAAGCTGAACATATTTTCATACAATATTGCCTATTTGTGTTTGTTTTTCTGTGAACTGACTTTCATATCCTTTGCCTATTTCTCGGTTGGTTTGTTCATATTCATTCTTATTGATTTGTGTGAGTTCTTTATAAAATAAGGAAATTATCTTTTGTTCACTGTGTTATAAATAGTGTATGCCATTTTATCAATTTTTTCTTGACATAACAAAATTGGCTTCCATAAAGACATTTAAATTTTTATGTAACTGAAGTTATTAATTTTTTGTTTTATGGAGAATGGTGTGAGGGGGGAAGAATAGGCAAAAGGTCATCCACTTCTGATGGCATTTGCTGACCTAGTTTGTCCTCTTTGAAGCCAAGGACCTGGAATTGACATGGGGCTAGAACTAGGGTGTTTGGAAGTTAAGCTGGGTCACCTATCCACCTGGAAAAGTTCTGGGAATGGTGCTGGGCCAACCTCTCCCACAGACCTGGAACAATACCCCCCTCCTATCTCACCTTTGATGCAAAAGGCAGCCCATCAGTCTGATCTCGTTTACCCTCACAGAGAATTCTCTTTCTATAATCTGACCCTGGTGAAGTCTCTACAGGCCAGTGGTCAGCAAACTGCGGCTCACGAGCCATGGTTTGCTGCTCTGTTGACTAATGAGTTTGCCGACCACTGCTACAGGCCATTCAAGCAAATTACATAACTCTGAGCCTCCAAGAAATTAAGCTGGAGTTTTTGTGTATTTCCTCCCAGGGAAATACTATACTCCCCACTATATATGTAAGTGCAAACAGCTCAGCTATCTCATCCCAGGAGAAACCAAGGCCCCTTTGTACTAATGGAGGAGTAAGAAATGAGTCTCTGATTCAACTAAAATGTCCTGTTATAAAAACTAATGAACCAACTGATCACACCTTAAGCCTTCTAGAGGATTCTTTCAACTTAATTGAATCTCTTATTGGTGGTATTTCAAGAAATGTAAAGGAAGGTGGAAAACAGGCTGTGTGAGAAAGGATGCTTGTGGGCAGGGTAGTTAGGAGGTGGGCTGTGCATCCGGTCCAGGGGTCTGCTCCAGAGTCAGTTCTCTAACTGTTCTCTTCCTAACCTATCCAGACTCTAAGAATGCCATTTGAATTAATTTTAACCACGTCCCTGGTAGTAGCCATCAGAGAGAAATGCACCAGTTGCCACTGAGGCTGTTTGGTACACATGTCAGTGTGGAAATGGTGAGTTGGAAATCCTCTTTACCATACTGTTCTGCGTAGATGGAGGGAGAGCATCAAAGTTACCTAAAGTGACAGGCTGATGTAATTCGTACCCCATTGTAACCCCTACACACCTTACCCCAAGGAAGATGTATTTTGCTTCACACCTCAGTTAGCAGGAACATCACATTACTTCAAGTCAAAGGAAATCTAACTCTTAATCCTCTGTTGATGGAAAATTCAATCTGAGTCATGATTCTGAGAGCCCTTCCACTCCTTGAATTCATACGGAATCCAGGATCTCATTTGGAGACTGGGAGATGGGAGAAGGGTCTTGAGTCACCTCACTGCTAAAAGGCAGATTTCAGAAACTCATGGCTGTTTTGAAAGTGCACCATGCTGCTCACACCTCTTGGCACCGGGTCTTTTCTGAAAGCCACAATCCAGCTGTTTCCTGGATCCCACAACCTGTTGAGAGGTAGCTGGAGGTGGAGCATAGGACCCTGCCAACTGTAGGACCTGCCAAAATCTCTGACATTTACCAGTTGTGGTAGTTTTAAAAACACATCTGCAAATTCTTTAACATTTCTCCCATAAAAAGGTGGAGTCCAATTTACCCTAGGCTGAATGTTGTCTCCCCAAACTCCCCCTCATATGTTGAAGCCCTTATGTCCCAGTACCTCAGAATGTGACTGTATTTGAAGATAGTGCCTTTAAAGAGGTAAATAAATAAAAATGAGGCCATTGGGGTGGGTCCTTATCCAATCTGACTGGTAGTCTCATGAGAAGAGGAGATTAGGACACAGACACACACAGAGGGAAGCTCATGTGAAGACACAGGGAGAAGACAGCCATCTATAAGTCAAGGAGAGAGGTCTAAGAAGACACCAACCCTGCTGACACCTTGATCTTGTACCTTCAGCCTCCAGAACTGTGAGAAGTAAATTTCTGTGGTACTTTGCTATGGCAACCCTAGCAAGTGAATGCACATGGTGACTGGTCTGGAATAAATAGAATGCAGTTAAAGTGATGCTGCATGACTTCCCAGGCTTGGTTAGAAAAGGTGGCTCAGCTTCCACCAGCTCTCTCTCTCAAGATGCTCACTCCTGGAACCCAGTCCATATGGAAAAGTATAGGTTTTCAAGCCAGCTCAGTAAAGGCCCCAGCTCACAGCCGGCATTAATTTCCAGGCATGTGAGTGAACAAAAGAGAGAGAGAGAGAGAGAGAGAGAGAGAGAGAGAGAGAGAGAGAGAGAGAGAGGCTGTTCCTGCTAAATCCTGGCCAAACTGCCAATTCATGAGCAAAACAATGTTGTTGTTCTAAGTCACCAAGCTTTGAAGAAGTTTCTTTAAGCAGCAATAATAAAAGAAGTCTCTTGTCACTGGATGCTGAGAGAATGATGGGCTCATTAGGGTGGATTGGTTGGTTTGTAGCTTCCTGTTTTCTCATCCAGACTGAAGACCGGGAATGTGACTGAAATTTGCTTATTGGGGAATTATTTTAATAATTGGCTTGTATATTTTACTTCTGTGTTTCTCAGAGTCATTTTGTATTAAAAGCCAACTAGATGCCTTTTTAAAAACAAACAAATAAATAAATAAAAATAAAAAATAAATGCCAGTCTTGAGGATCAAGAGCTTTGTGGTCCTCTCTCTAGTGTTAAGGAGTACGCCCTTTCTCTCCTCTGCATTTCAAAAGTGGCCATATAATCTCCCTCAACTTAACTTTAGTTCTACAAGGTTGGTTTCTCTTTCCAAGGGGTAAGGGTGGGAGGAGATGAGGGTTATGCCAACCCATTTTTCTTATTAATTCGCACTAATACAGCAATCTGAGTGCTCTCTTGTAACACATTTTGTTTTATCTTGTTTCAGGTGGAGGGTGTGATCTATGAAAGGAAGAAGGTCACTGCATCTTTATACAGCAGTGATCAATATGTGCAGGCTTCCCTATGACCGCCTCTGCTCTTGCAAAATGCCAGCCTTGAGTGTCCATTCAGCAGTCTGCCTCACTCCCCAAAGCACACCCAATTTCCCATACATTGGAGAAGAATGTAGGTATTATTTCAAATTGAATTGAGGGATGGAGAGAGAGTTACATTACACACCACAGAAGAAAACTGTTAGTTTGCCATAGATATCACTACTTTCTCTTTCCAGTCTTCTCACAATCTACCTTCTCACCCCACGTGCCCTGTCACCACGGCTCTTGTCTCCATCCCTCCAACATGAAATTCTATCTCCCTTCAGTTACTCTACTAAACACAGAATGTGTGTGTGTGTGTGTGTGTGTGTGTGTGTGTGTGTGTGTTATCTTGGCAGTCAAACAGGATCAGCTGATTGTTCCCAAAGCATGCCCCTAAGGCCTTCAGCTCATTCCAACACACCTCCAATCTCATTTTCATGTTGTTACTCATGTTACTTGTTTCTGTTTCTTTCCCGTGGAGCTCCAGGAACTTGGCAAGAGCTTCACTGTTTTCCTTTTGTGTTGCTCTAAAGAATGCAACCATGGCATCCCTGCTCGAAGTCCTGCATGCCAAAGTCAACAAAGGGGTGGAGAGCCTACAGCCAGTCACCCTCAGGGAGTTCTAGTCCTGCTGTGGCAATGGCTTCGCTTGCAAAAGCCATACAGCATACAGCCCCAGAATAGCAAGAAACTAGGCAAATGCAAGAGGAAATGCTCCCAGTATGTCCATCTTAGTTTTATTTGATGGACAGAGGGTATTGGAGTCTAGCCCTTATCCTAGAGGTAGGCAAATTTTGCAGTAATCATGCCAGTAGGGACACCATAAATGGTGATTGGTGAGAGCTGGCCATCTCCCAAAGAGGCAGCAAGATGTAACAATTACAACAGGAGCTCATAGCTGCCATTTGTTCAGCACTTACTATGTGACAGGCATCATGCCAACAGCACTATCTCAATTAATACATAGAACAACCTTATGGGGCAGATACTATTATTACTCCCATTCCACAGGTGACAAAACTGAGGCTCAGAGGATGCTAAGCAACTAATCCAAGACTAGAGCTAATGAGAACAGGTGACTAGTAAGCAAATGAGAAAATATCTCTTGTCTCATAATCAGTATCAATAGAATACCAAAGGAATCTGGTCTAAGAGGGCAGATGCCACTGATAAAAGAGCTGCTGTTTCTGAGGACTCCCTTTGTGCTAACCCTTTATTGCCTACATCAAACTTAGGAGGAAGGTGTGCTCATCATCCTCATCTTACTGATGAAGATTTTAAACAAGAAAGTGGCATGACTTTGTATTTTAATTGGCCTGCTTCAGGACTCTACCTAAATCCCTAAAGTCACTTCTTACTGTGTGGAGAATGGATCCACAGAAACAAGAGTAGAAACAAGAGAAGTGGTTACAGCTGTATATGTCCAGGTGAGGAGAAGAGTAACAGGAAGATGACAAGGGAACAGATGTGGGATACATGGTGGAGGCAGAAAATATGGGACTTTCTGATCACTTGGATGGGTGTAAGGAAAATGGAGAAATCAGGGATGTCTCCTAGATATTTGGACTGAGCACATGTGAAGCCAACTGAAATGAGTTCAATGCATGCGGTGGGATCAAGAGACAGGTATGGACAAGTAAGCTTGAGAGTTCTGTGAGTCATCCAAGTGGGTCTGCAGGTGGTTTTTTAAGGTCTCCAGTTTTCAGGGCTCACTCTTCCATTTCAATGAACAATAGTCTGAACCTTTCCACCACCACTTAAGCACAAAAGGATGAGTCATTTTCAGTTTTGTCCCTTGTTTTAATGCCATTCCCTGAAGAATGCTTATTGCTTTATCCAAATCCCTACAGGTCATCTCTTGTCCTCTATAGACATTAGGGCTATGCTTATCCTGCTTTGCCTCAAGCTGAACATTCTAGATCAGCTGTCGCCAACCTATCGGACCTCACTGACCACCAGTGGTCTGTGGACCACCAGTTGGCGACCACTGTTCTAGCCCATCTAATGCAGAACAACAAAGTTGGCCTTCTCAAAGTTGACACTGAGTTTCACCACATCATTGGTGCATGAGAGCCAGGCTCACCTCCTTGTAGGACTCTAGGAGGTCTAACAGTGCCCCCAGCACTGTGAATACAGCAGTCCTGATGGAAATACCACCTCCCATTTCACCACAAGCTCACCAGCACTGAGTAGTAACCTTTTTGCAAAGCGAAAAATTGGTTATATTTTTATTTGCATTGCAAAATTAAACTTTTACATTGCAAAGCACAATATAAACTCAAGTCTAACACAGAAGATAATTTAGTGTGCACACAATCTGCACAACCACACAATAGCAATGTTTATGATTGTTGGAATGTAGAGCACACCAGTGACGTGCACTTGCTAAGTACCAGATACTCTCGTTAGCACTTTGTATCCTTCAGTTAGTCCTTACAGTCACCTGGTGAGTAGCTGTTGTCCTGCTTTCAGATGAGTTAAGCAGAGGATTAGCAAGATAAAGAAACTTGCTCGAGGACTTAGAGCTCATCAATAACAGAACCAGGACTAACCCACTGCTCAAGTGGGTGGTGGCATTTGGAGTCTCAGTCCCTCTTCTGCTACTCACCTTGGTGTGATTTCAAGCATGTTATGGCCTCTCTACTCATCTTTGAAATGTTAAAAACACACAAGGTTGGGAGAAATGAGGAAGGACCAAAGAAGGAAAGGTGGGCAGAGGGAAGGGGACGAGGAAGGAAGAAAGTGAAAACCCTTGATTAACAGTAACTCACCAAAGTTACTTCTTCAAGTGCAATAAATTCTGGCCAAGTCAGTCACTGACTGTAGGTATGGAACCTAAGCCTGATCACTTCCCTCTGTAAAAAGAATAAAACTGGTAACCCCTAAGGAACCCATGGAGCCAGAAAATGTTATGCTTGGAGCCAGTGACCAGCCCCTATTCACTTGACTCCTCCTTCCTTTCTCTTGCCCCTGTCACCTGCCAAGCACCAGGTGGACAGAAAGCTACCAGCAACACCTGCAGGTGGCAGGAAGCCCTGCAACTGCTCATAAGTGGAACTTCGTTGAAGTCAGGGCAAGGTCTTTGGTTGTCTTTGATCCTGAGCCTGGGGAAGAGATTGCATTTGTTAACAATCTTGGGCATCAGGGAGTAGCATTCTCAGGGAATGATCACTCTGTTCCATATTCTGTCAAAATCAGTGAGGAATTTTTCACTGTTCTCTCATAGACTAATTCAGGAATGATCTTAATTTTAGAGGGAGTGGGTAATGGCTTCTGTTTAATACCAAGGGTAGTAGGAAGGCATTCCTTCTCCCCCTAAAATTCTCTCCTCGCCAAGCCTGCCAAAGAAGTTTCACATGCTCCCATTATCAATTTATTCCATTGTAGACCACTTTGAAAATGTAATCCAAATGATGGAGATAATCAGATAATCCATTAAATCTCTCCATCCTGTTCTGAAGGACCATCAGAGTGTTGGTTCTAAGTATTTACTCAATCTGAATGAAATCATCTCGACTCTCTATTACTCCATTTTCCCAGCCCAAAGTGGGATTGTTGTGAAGATAAGATGGCACTCCCACATTAAGAGCACAATGCCTGGTACAAAGTCAACACAGAATTTGTGGGAGGTGGTGAAGTGGTAGGGATGGCAAAAGTAGCAGAAACAATTATTGTCTGTATCAGAAGAAATGAGAACAGATAAGACCACACAGAACCTGTAAGGGAAAGGAGTGCTCAAAGACAAAGTCACCAACTGGACCATCTTGCTGAGAGTGGATCTCAGTGACCATGCAGTAAACAGAGAATGATGATACCAGCCACCAAATCACTATGTGCCAGATTCCAGGCACCTTGCCCCACTCATTGAATTCATTCTTTTTGAATCCTCATACGAACTCAATGAGGTCAATCCTACTAATATCTTCCATTTATTTATTTAAATATATTTTTATTGATTTCAGAGAGGAAGGAAGAGGGAGAGATAGAAACACCCATGATGAGAGAGAATCATGGATCGGCTGCCTCCTGCAAGTCCCCCGCTGGGGATCGAGCCCACAACCCAGGTATGTGCCCTTGATCAGAATCAAACCTGGGACCTTTCAGTTCACAGGCCGACGCTCTATCCACTGAGCCAAACTGGCTAGGACTTCCTTTTTTTTTTTTTTTTTTAATTCTTCCATTTATGATTGAGGAAACTGAGTCTCAAAGAGCTGAGACAATTAGCCTAAAGGTGACAGAACCAGGACCAAAACCATCTCTGTCTGCCCCCTAAGTCCAAGTGGTGATTTCTGCACTGCCCCCTGGGAATTGTATGGGGGCTGAGCAGCCTCATTCTGTGCTTCCGCTCACCCAAGAGACAGAGGGAGGGGTGTATGCAGTTCTCTCTTCAGTGTCTGGAGACCATGGCCCTGCAGTGAGCAAACAAGCCCGAGGCCAGGCAGGGCCAGATCTGAAGCCTTGCTATCTGCCTCATTTCATCAGGCTGCCAGGCGGCCGAGCACAGGAAATTAAAAGCAACTCATAGATCACAAAGTGCGGCACCAAGTGATCTCAGATAGAATCCGCCCCCCTTCCCTCTGCTTCTCCCTTCCGCAAGAAGATGGCTCTTATTAGTTGGCTGCTAAACGTCTGCAGGGACTCAGACTGCCCTAGCTGCCCCAGAGGCAAATAAGGAGGCTGTATGCTCAGAGTCTGGGGAGACAGGCCCTTACAGTGAGAGAGAGAGAGAGAGAGAGAGAGAGAGAGAGAGAGAGAGAGAGAGAGAGAGAGAGATCATTCTGGAAGGAGACAGAAAAAAGTGGTGTCCTGTATGGGGCAAACTGGGCTCAGAGGTGAAGGGAACCCCAACTTTATACCTTTTTGCATGGTTTAACTTTGTATAATGTGCTTATGTTAATACATATTTTTAAAAAATAATACATAAAATAAAATGATACATGTAGAGATGAGACACCTAATCCATGGAAAAGGGGAACGTTAGAAAAGATTTCTTTCAGATGATACTCTTAATTCTTGAAGAACAAAATGAATTAACAGGTAGAAAGAAAGGAGAGAGAATTCCAGGCAGAGGACATAGCTCAAACAAGGGCTTGGAAGTGTGGGGGTACCAGGGGGCTTGGTGTAGGGAAAAGGCCTAGCACTGGAAGATAAGTGACTGGATTTTCAGCCTCTCTCCTTCCTCCCCCATTCACCACATGCTATAGTATTGCTCAGTTCTAATCATTAGTCTGTTGTGAAATTAACTTCAGGGGGTAGAGGTCATCTTACCCATTCCACCTTTATGTGTCAGCGGCAACATCTCACAGTGGAGGATGTCCCTGCTAGTGTGGCTATCTGTTATTTCTGCTTGCCTGGCATCCCTTCCTCTGAATTTTGGCTAAGGTGCCCTGTTTAATACCTTTAAAAAGTCTCTTATTCTCACATATGGTCCTGAAGATGGTCAATGATGACACTCCTACTCCATGTTCCTTCAGCCAAGTGTGTGGGGGTGTGGCATGTGTGACCCAAACTCCTCATAGGACTTTGTCTCTCTGAAGGCTGATCTAGGTGGGAGCCTCATTAGCATGGCAAAAGGCTGGGCTGATTCACCCCATGGGGACACCCTGAAGAGATATCCATGAGTTCCTGTTCGCTGGGACCTGATTGTTCAACTTTCCCTTTAGTTCTGTGAGCTATCCAGAATCTGCCTGATAAAGCCCATTAGCTGCTTATTAGCCAGAGTCCATTTCTGTTACTTATAACCAAAAACCCTATTGAATGCCCCTGTTCTTTGAGGCCAAATAAACATTGGTTTAAGACCCAATCCTAATGAAACAGATGATCCTCATGCCTGCCCACCCTTCTGAGAACTTCTATTACCTCTTGCCTCAAACCCCTACATCCACTAAATTATTTTAGTTTATGTATAATCTTACCATCTTGTGTGGGCTATCTGTACCAATACAATGAACTCAGCACCTTTTCTTCATTTTTTTCTTTTCTCCCCTCACCAAGACCCACTGATACAAGGTGTGTGTGTGTGTGTGTGTGTGTGTGTGTGTGTGTGTGTGTGTGTGTCTTTACTGAAAAAGTTTACTTCACTCAGATACACACAAAAATGTGCAATAAAAAAATTAGACATCCCTGTTCTTAAAATTTCCACTAACGCAAATATCTAGTTTAATTTTTTCTTCTTGTGTCCTCTCCCCTATTTCCTCTCTTCCTTCAAATTCCCTCAACCCAAACTCCCCATTTTTTTAATGAAAAACCACCAGTTCTCACTTTATCACTTTATCTCCTGCCAACTCTGCCCTCAGGGTCTCAAAACAGTTCTCCAAAAGAAAATTCTGGGCCAAGTGTTGACATAGTTCCACCCTGCTACAACTGCTTAGAGAGAACGAGCTAATCCCATTCCTGTGCCCCTCCAATTACTGCTCACTGCACCCCAGTTAACTCTGCTGCTGTGTAGACAGGCCAAGATTCAAATCAACTTCAAATGCCAATCTCCCAAAGCCAAGTCCCCTAGAGGAGCCAAAGCACCCGCCCTCCTCGCCAGGCACCCCCAGCTTGGGTAGCTTTCCTCACACTCTTTAACCTCCACAGGCAGCTGCTTGGTTTCTGAGAATAGACTTGCCCCAGTACCCTCCTGACCCCTTGAGGAGGAGGAGGTGAGAGGCCCTTCCCAGCCAATGTCAGCGTACAGTGGGAACAAGGCCTGGGGACAAGGCCGGGCTGACACTGCAAATGTTATTTCTTCCCCGACTCCCATCCCCAGCACTAGCTGTGGTGGCCTCACCAGAGCATGGGGCATGCTTCTCCCAAGCAGGACTCAGTGGGTCGTTTGGGAGTCAGCCGTCCTCTGGCAGCTGCTCAGGCTCCCAGGACTTCCCAGAATCCCCCACCCCCTTTGTCTGGGATCTGGCTCTGCTTTTGAAGAGAAGCTCAAGTGGAGACCTTCACCAGGATGGGAATCTCTCAGCTTTACTGGAGCTCCCCCAATACTTCTAAAAACCCTTCACTGAAGACTCAAAGGGAAGGACTCAAAAGGCCCAGATAAGCCAAGTTAAGTGCCTGGCTGCTATTCTGTCCCTTTTGTGAGACTCAGAGAACCTGCCATACCCATATTCAAATTAAAGAATTCCCCATGCAAAAGAAGTATTTTCTGCATCATGGATCCCTACCTATAGCTAGCCTGATCCATAGAAAGCCAGGTTGTGGCCTGACTAAGGCCCATGTGGGAGCCAGCAGCCTACCAGTGGTCGGCAAACTGCGGCTCGCGAGCCGCGGTTTGCCACTCTGTTGACGAATGAGTTTGCCGACCACTGGATAGGGGCTTAATCACAAGGAACAACAACAGCCTGTAATTATTGGAATTGAGAGTCCTGGTCAGTGGTTGGCAAACTCATTCGTCAACAGAGCGGCAAACCGCGGCTCACGAGCCGCATGTGGCTCACGAGCTGCAGTTTGCCAACCACTGGCCTAGCCTATGGGACTCCCAGAACTGGATGGTGACTGACAGCCTGAACCAATCACATTCTTCCTCATGCTATACTTTATCCCTGTATACATATGGAGACCTTCTCTGCCAGGTACTAGGCTAGGTTCCAGTGGTACAAATGTAGAAGGGGCTTTGTAACCCCAGATCTTTTAACCCTTGGCAGGAATTCAATATATGACTCTGTTTCTTATTAGCAACTTAGACTTGCTGTTGGGATTTTGTTATGACAAAAACACAACCTCTTATTTATAAGGTAGCCATTGCTTTAAATAAACCAATAAATTTATTAGGATCTTTGATTTCAAAGAACAGAAACTGAATCCACTCTGGCTTAAGGAAAAATCAGAATTCACAGGTTCATATCTTAGATGGCCCCCACTAGAGCTGTCCTCAGGAAATCAAATGATGGTATCATCTCACTCTCACTCTCACTCTCTCCCCCTCTTCCCTCCTCCCTTCTCATTCCATCTCCCAGCCCTCTGCTTCTCTTCATGGGTTGGACTCATTCTTTCCTAAAATATAAGAGCTTTATCCCCAAAGCAGGAGACATGGCACAGTCAGCTCCAGGCTTCATCAGCCCAGATCAGCAACACCCAAGGAAGAAGAGGATTGCTCTCTCCCAGAACCCACATATAAAATTCAAAGTAAGGACACAAATAAACCAAACATGGGCCATGCGGCCACAACTGAGCCAATCACTATAGTATCTCAAGGGGCATGAGGCACCACGATTGGTTGAGCAGTGGTCATATAACATCCCTTAGTGCCTCTAGAATCAGATATAATGAAAGAGAAGTAGCTCCCCCAACAAGGGAGTGTGCTCTTTCCACTGGAAAACAAAGCTCATGCTAAGCAGAATGGAGGACACAGAACAGATGAGAGATATCTGTTATAGCAGAAAGAATAAAACGAAAAGCTAGTTGTACAGAAGAAAAAGTAGGGAAGGCCTTTACCAAGGGTAGTTAGCTCTAGGATTATTTCTAATGACCAGTTCCTTTAGAATATGGAAAACAACTATATTGTAAAATGCTTAATGGATTGGCAACTTTTATAGGATATGTACATGTGATGAGTCAGTACAGGGCTACTGCCCAAGGTAGCAGGGGACAAACCAAATACCTTTTGAGACTAGGAAGGGAATTTGCATCTATTGACCAAGGGTGTTGGGCCTTGTATCTCCACACTACTCACAAAGCTATATGTGCATTCATAGAGGCAAGTGCTATTGTTTCCCTCTATCTACAGGAGAGCGAACTGATGCTCAAAGACATTAAAAAAAAAACAAAAAACAACCATCTCACTAAAGGCCCCATGGCAAGTAAACAGTGGAGCTAGGATATGAACCCAAGTTGTCTGATTCCAAAGCCTGTGCTTGTTCCCCAAGTTTGTTCTGCCTGCCAAAGGCAATCTAGCTCCAATGAAAGGTGGAGGGGCAAACAATGAGTCCCTCCTCTATTTATAGACAGAGGACAAAACCAGACAGCCCAACAGTCAGAAGTGCCGAGAAACAGTTTTTCTGGGTCCTTCATGAGGACATTCTTTGCTCCCAAAATGGAGAAGGCACTCAAAAGTAAGAGTACACATTATGGAATGCTGTGGGGGCCAGGAAAATAAGGCCAAGAAAGGACAATGGATTCAGCCACCCAGGGATGACTAGTGGCCTGCAAGAGGCTGCTTCAGTAGAGAGTGTGTCAAGATCTGGAATTTAAAGGAATTTACAGCAAGTAACTGGTTGAGAAATGGTGGCTTCTAAGGTGAATCTCTTCCTTTGAGAAGTTTAGCAGTAAATGTGAACATATCTTACATATTTTTAAATGACAGGGAAACAATGACTGAAGAGGAAGGGTAAAGTATCAAGTTTGAATGAAAAAGAGTGTTTGACTTATTTACAGATAGAAAAATATTGGGGGATGGGGCTGGAGGTGGAAGAAAGCATAGAGAGAATAGTGTTGGAAAAAATGAAATAAAAAATAAAATAAAAAAGGATGGATTTAAAAAGGAGAGAGAAAAAAATGTTGCAGGGAATATGCCACTAACAACAGAAATAAAAACCCAAGCTAACTTGAGCAGTTGAAACCTTAGGCTAGGAAAACAATGAGTCTGAACCATGTCATAGTTCTTTGAGTAGCTGCAATCCTCTTCCAAAAGAAAAATAGTATTAACCATTATTATTTGGCAAACACACACAGAACCACGGGGCATGGTACACAGAGCTTTGTCTTGTTTCTCCTTGAGATGCATTAGCACACATGGACCCCCTGAAGGGGCTTTCAGAAGTCCCTTTTCTCACACCTTTCTCCTCCTCTTCCCTGAAACTCCCTTGTCCTATTGGCCTTTTGGGCCTCTCTGCCCTCCTTTCATGGCTCCCAGGAAACCAGTTCCACTCAATCCCATGAGAAGCTGGAGGTAGTGGCGTCAGAATCCTCCAAGGAGGGGGCTTCAGGCCCTTCAGCAACACATCAGAAGACTCACAATTTTTTCTCTAAGTGATAATGTCATCTTTCCTCTTACAGAGATGACTCCTTGGGAGCAACCTTAGGAGTCTCATACTGAGCAGGCCACAGTGTGACCCAAAGTGAAGAATACCTTCCCCAATACCAGCTCTTATGGTTGGCACATCACTTATAAATTATGAAGCCACACTATGCAACTATTAGATATAATTTTTTAAAATCCTACTATTAAAAATATTTTACATATAAAATAGACCTACAAGCCCTAGCTGGTTTGGCTCAGTAGATAGAGCATTGGCCTATGGACTGAAAGGTACCAGGTTCGAGTCCAGTCAAGAGCACATGCCCGGGTTGTGGGCTCGACCCCCAATAGAGGGCGTGTAGGAGGCAGCCGATCAATGGTTCTGTCTCATCGTTGATGTTTCTAGCTCTCTTTCCCTCTCCCTTCCCTCTGAAATAAATAAAACATATAAAATAGACCTACAATAAGGAGAATTTTTAAATTCATGAATTCCATTGGGTTATAGGATTTTTACTGAAAAATCCCTTCATTGTTGTACATATTCTGCTCATCCTATCTAAGAAAAGAGTAATATACAAATTAACTGTACCTCTGCAACACCCACAAGCCACGCCTACCAGCCAATCAGGAGCAAATATGCAAATAAACCCAACCAAGATGGCTGCAGCCACAGAGAGCAGGAGGGAGGCTTGGGTTTTCCCAGCAATGGAGGAAGCCAAGCTTTCCATCTGCCCTTGCTGCCCAGGCCTCCCTCCAGGCTACAAAGTTTCAATTATAGAAGATAAATAAATCCCAACAAAAATGGTGGCAGCCACGGAGCTGGAGAGAGCAGGAGGCTAGGGTTGCCCCCAACGATGGAGAAAGCCAAGCTTCTGCAGCCCTGGCCTGCTTTGGCCTCCGCTTAAGGCTACAAAGTTTCAATTATAGAAGATAAATAAATCCCAAAAGAAATGGCTGCTGCCTTGGAGGGAGCAAAAGGCTTGGCTCCACTCCAGGCTACAAAGTTTCAATTGTAGAAGATAAATAAATCCCAGATACCAGGGCCTCTGCTTAGGTCGTCAGGGGGCATGGCTGGCCTGCAAAACACCACAGGCCCCTCGCCCAGGCCGCCCCACACCCCAAGGGAACCCCCACCCTGATCCAGGACACCCTTCAGGGCAAACCAGCTGGACCCACCCATGCACCAGACCTCTATCCTATCTAATAAAAGAGTAATATACAGATTGACCATCACTCCCACACACAAGATGGCTGCCCCCATGTGGTCAAAAATGGCTGCCCCCATGTTGATACAACATAGCCGCAACAAGATGGCCAGCAGGGGAGGACAGTTGGGAGGGACCAGGCCTGCAAGGGAGGGCAGTTGGGGGCGATCAAGTCTGTACATGAGGGCAGTTAGGGGTGACCAGCTGGCAGAGGAGGGAAGTTGGGGACAACTGGGCCTGCAGGGAAGGGCAGTTGGGGGACCCAGGCCCGCAGGGGAGAGCAGTTAGGGTGGGGATGGGGGAGGAGGACCAGGCCTGCAGGGGAGGGCAGTTAGGGGCAATGAGGCTGTCAGGGGTGTGGTTAGGGGGTAATCAGGCTGGCAGGCAGAAGCAGTTAGGGGCAATCAGGAAGGCAAGCAGGCAAGCAGTTGGGAGCCAGCAGTCCTGGATTGTGAGAGGGATGTCCGACTGCCTGTCTGACTACCTGGATCAGGCCTAAATAGGCAGTCGGACATCCCTTGAGGGGTCCCAGATTAGAGAGGGTGCAGGCCGGGCTGAGGGACACACCCCCTGTGCACGAATTTCATGCACCAGGCCTCTAATCCTATATAATAAAAGCCTAATATGCTAAGTGTCCAGTCATCCGTTCAACCAATCAAGGAACTGTTAGACATTGAAACAGGGACTCAGAACTGTTGGACATTGAAATTGGGACTCAAACATTTTTTTGTTTTGTTATTATATGTTTACTTCTAGTCTGCAAAGGCAAAACTTTTTAAAGGAAAGAAATGGTAGGAAAAAGATACAGAGGCAAAGAAGCATTGAACAGACTGTCAAACTACATTGGGAAGACAGGGGAGGTTGGGCGAGGGGGGCTGTAAGAGACCAACCGAAGGACTTGTACGCATGCATATAAGCACAACCAATGGATACAAGACACTGGGGCGGGGGGGGGGGGCGGGCAGGTGAAGGCATCTACTGGGGGGTAGGGGAGGTCAGGAGGAGGTCAATGGGGGGAAAAAAAGGGAAACATATGTACTACTATTTGTAATACTTAAAACAATAAAAAAAATTTTAAAAAAAGTGTAATATGCTAATGATATGCTAAGGTCACTCAACTGCTCACTATGATGTGCACTGACCACCAGGGGGCAGATGCTCCGACCGGTAGGTTAGCTTGCTGCAGGGGTCTGGCAGATCAAGACTGATCAAGACAGGCCGGACATGCCCTGGAGCCCTCCCACTGCCCCTCCCCCGCTGGCCAAACTCCCGCATCTCTCTCCAATCCCTCGGGGGATGTCAGAGAGCCAGTTATGGCCCAATCCCACAGGCCAGGCTGAGGGACCCCACTGGTGTACGAATTCGTGCACCGGGCCTCTAGTGAAGCAATAAATGGACACAGCATTCTGCTGGGCCACCTGGAAATGCTCATATTCTTTTATCCTGCAATTTTAATTCCAAAGCATGGACTCTGATACCACACTGACTCCATCACAAATCAGTCATGTGATTTACTCTTGCTGAGACTCAGTTTCCTTATCTCTAAGATGGGAATAATAGCAGTACCTCTGGACTTTAAAAAAATAATGCTGATAGAGGGCCCCATCCTTGGAAATTCTCATTTAAATCACTAGGTCTCAGGATTTTTATTTTGTTCTGTATACTTAATCTTTTCCCCTGAAATTTTCTAAAATAAACATGTATCACAGTTATAATTACAAATTAAAACCATAAATGCTATTTAAAAGACATTTCAGTTACTCCCATGAGAGTAGCTGACTAAGCAGTGATGCCCATAACTGGTTCACCAGGTTGCTTTCTCCCAGGGAGAGCTCACAGAGGAGGCGAGGGGAGCTGCCATGGACAGAGAGTGAGTGAGAGGAGATTTCAGAGTGTGAGTCACAGCTCTGGAGAGGGGGCACTAGATGGGGAAGAAAAGTGTAAAATAAGGACACTGGACAAGAGGGGCTGGTGCAGGATATCAAGAGGACTCACAGCCAGCATGGCTGAGCGATTGCATTCAGGCAGCTGTTAATTTGTGGCCCTTCTTGTCTGTGGCCTTGCTCAGTGCCCATTGTAATGTTGGAGTTTCATTTATGTATGTCAGCATGTTTTCTCTTTTCTAGCATATGCTCTTGATAAGGAGAAAGGAAACAAAGAAAAGATTATAGCTATTAAAAAATGCAATAGACAAAGTCCAGAGATATTTGTATTTTTCTCCTTCCAGGTCTGATATTGAATGCTTGGGGTCTGAGGAATGATCTTCTTTATCGGTATAGCATTTATTTTTTCCCCTATTTATTCAGCAAATCATTATTGAACTCTTATTAGGGGCCGAGCCCAGTGCCAAGTACTTTTCATCATTTAATTCTTATCTAGAACTTTAAACAAATGACTCAGGTACTGTTATTAGCTTGCTTTTTACAGAACAAAGATTTGAATCTGAAGGAAGTTATTGGGCCTAAAATCTCCCAGCAAGTTGTTAG
Organism: Corynorhinus townsendii; assembly: GCA_026230045.1. Taxonomy (NCBI): domain Eukaryota; kingdom Metazoa; phylum Chordata; class Mammalia; order Chiroptera; family Vespertilionidae; genus Corynorhinus; species Corynorhinus townsendii. The sequence goes on along the minus strand of JAPDVU010000006.1, from coordinate 157,873,896 downwards.
TCATCACCATCATTATCAGAATAGCTACAGTTCATTGAGCACCTACTAGGTATTCGGAACTATACTAAGAATTGTATGCCTATTTTTACCCTCTTATCTCACTCTATCATTGCCTCCCCCAACCCCTGCAATAGCCCTATGAGACAGTAGTTATTATCCCCAATTTATGGATGAGGAAACAAGCACAGAGACCTCATACAAGGTCACAGCTTTTAGGCAACAAAATAGAATTTATATCTTAAAATATCAAACTCCTGGGCTCCTATTCTTAATCCCTAAATTATGCTGCTCCCACTATTTAGTGACTGAGCTTCAAAAGTCAGGCCAGGCTTGATGCCTTTAGTATGCAGTATATTGAAGGTACATCAATTAAAGATGTTCAGTTCACCTGTCTTGGCCTGTTCTTAGTACCAGAGATTGCTATAGGCTACAAGCAAATAGCCTGAGGAGCTGGAAACCCCAACCTAATCTGTGTCTTCTTTTTTTAATTCTAATTCTCTTTATAACTACTAATTCAGGCTTGTGCCATTATCATCCAAAAGCCATGGCAGAAGAGAATTATGGGAAAATGAAAGAGAAGACAAGAAAAGGGCACCTGCTGGTTGCCACGGTGAATTGTTCAAAGGAAGCAAGAGACAGCCATTAGCATTCAGTTTAATGGTGTGTTTAGCCCCATCCATAACTGGAAGTGTGTTTACCGTTTCATATTTCCTTTGTGAGAAGTCACAAATCTCATTCTCTGTATTGAGAGCCAGTTAATGGTTCTAATTATACACTAGCTCACAGTTTCTCAACCAAAGGGTGGGGCAATCAGAGCTCCTCGGTTACTCCAGGCTGTGCTAGCAGATACCCTGGCCCCATGGCACTGACCACTTGCTGCCCAGTGGTTGTGGATAACCCAGGATTGCTAGGAATGTGGCCCAGAGCACCTCCAGAATGAAAATGAAATGAGGTCATTTCAAAGCCCCAGGAACTTTTTGTCCCAATGCTTCCCATTTAAATGACACCTCACAAGAAGAAACCAAGATGGCAGCATAGGTACACACCTGAACTGCTGCCTCGCACAACAATTTCAAAACTACAACTAAAACACAAAACGGAAGTTATTCAGAACCACAGGAAGTCTGGCTGAGTAAAAATTCTACAACTAAAAGGAAAGAGAAAAGCACACTGAGACTCACAGGAGCTGCGGAAGTGCAGAGATACGGAGGTGCGCGTGGAGAGGGCTAGCAACAGAGCACATGGCTGGCTTTTTCAAGCCAGAGGGAGACAAAAGCTCCAGACTGCTCTGAACTCCAGTTCCTGGTGAGACTCAGGGGACCCAGACTCATACGGGGAGAAAGTGGACTGTCTACCAGCAGGCAAACATTGAGGGCAGCTCTCTCTTAGAGATGCTTGCAGCAATTACCACGGGACACCGGGATGCAGGGGCCTCTTAGGGCAGGGCTGACAGGAAGCCATTGCTGATTGCTCCACCGTGAGACTCTGCCCCATCCAAGCTGAGTGCAGAGACTTTTGCATATGAAAGGCCTCATCCTTTGAATTTTAAACTTACCTAACAAACTGCAGCTGAGTCAGTGAGACCCAGAACATCCAAAAGAAGTCCCAAGGCCCCACAGCAGCTTGCATTGCTACACAGCTGGGTCTCATCTGGGCACCTCCAAAACCCAAACAAAGAAGAGGAATCTGCAGATTTCTCCGTAGCTCCTACTGCATGGCCTCAGGCAGAAGCTAAATTTGTACCTCCTTGGAGATCCAAGAGCCAGTGTACCCAGGGGTCAGAGTGGGACCATCCAGATTACAACTCCTCAGATCCATAAGGGACACACTCAGAGGGCAGACTCAGTGAGCACCAAAGCCCCACTGAAGCAAGTCTTGCCTCATAAGGGTGTCTCCAGCACAGAAGTTCTCCCAATGTAGACACAGCTGACCCTCATAGCCAATTGGCATGGAGGTCAATTCCTCCCAGTGATACCAAAAACAATCAAGGCTTAACTACAACAAGACTGTGCACACAGTCCACAAAGGGGTGCACCAAGAGTGTCCACCTCTGGTAAATGGGGAGGCTGAGCCACTGGGCCATATAGGACACTTAGCACACAAAGCCACTCTATCAACATAGGGAAGCAGCCAAAATGTGGAGACAAAGAAACAGGTCACAAATGAAAGAAATGGAGGAAAGCAAATGACGGAATATAGAGTTCAAAACCATGGTGCTAAGGTTTTTCAAGAATTTTCTAGAAAAGGCCGATAAATTCAATGAGACCCTCAAGGATATGAAAAAGGATCAACTAAAAATTAAGCACACACTGGCTGAAATAAAAAATAATATACAGAGACCTAACAGCAGACTAGAGGATTGCAAGAACCAAGTCAAAGATTTGAAATACAAAGAAGCAAAAAACACCCAACCAGAGAAGCAAAAAGAAAAAAGAATCCAAAAATATGAAGATAGTGTAAGGAGCCTCTGGGACAACTTCAAGTGTACCAACATCCGAATTATGGGGATGCCAGAAGAAGAGAGAGAGCAAGATACTGAAAACCTATTTGAAGAAATAATGACAGAAAACTTCCCTCACCTGGTGAAAGAAATAGACTTAAAAGTCCAGAAAGGGCAGAGAACCCCAAACAAAAGGAATCCAAAGAGGACCACACCAAGACACATCATAATTAAAATTCCAAGAGCAAAAGACAAAGAGAGAATATTAAAAGCAGCAAGAGAAAAACAGTTAATTACCTACAAGGGAGCACTCATACGATTGTCAGCTGATTTCTCAACAGAAACTATACAGGCCAGATGGGAGTGGCAAGAAATACTCAAAGTGATGAATAGCAAGAACCTACAACCAAGATTACTCTACCCAGCAAAGCTATCATTCAGAATTGAAGGACAGATAAAGAGCTTCACAGATAAGAAAAAGCAAAAGGAGTTCATCACTGCCCAACCAGTATTATATGAAATGCTAAAAGGTATTCTTTAAGAAGAGGAAGAGGAAGAAAAAGGTAAAGATAAAAATTATCTTTGATAATTTGTTGATAGACAACAAATACATGTCTATCAACAAGTGAATCTAAAAATCAAGTGAATAAAAAATCTGATGAACAGAATAATCTGGCGAATATTAAAGAATCAGGGGCACAGAAAGGGAGTGGAGTGACAATTCTTGGGGGGAACAGGGTGTGGGGGGTGCGGGAAGAGACTGGACAAAAATCGTACACCTATGGATGAGGACAGTGCGGGGGAGGTAAGGGCAGAGGGTGGGGTGGGAACCGGGTGGAGGGGAGCTGTGGGGGGAAAAAAGAGGAACAACTGTAATAATCTGAACATTAAAGATTTATTATTTAAATAAATAAATAAATAAATGACACTTTACAAGCTGTTTATCCACCCAACACCCTGCCATGTTGTCAAGCTCCATTGCCCACACACTGGAAAGGGGATACTGAGATAAAGGTACACCACATAGAACACAAATCAGCCACTTCCAAGGAAGGGATGGAAATGTTCCCAACCACAGGAATTTGCTAAATCCCTCCTGACCTTTTACTGCTCCACAGTGGTCCTCAAGCCTGGAAGCCTGTCAGAATCACCTGGAAGCTTGGCTCCATCCTAACTCAAGAGCATCAAAATCTCTGGGAGGAAGGAGCGGGGATGGGAGATCAGGCATCTCTAACTCATGAATGCTCCTCAGGTGACTGAGCTATGCAGCAGAGAGTGAGAACCACAGCTCTGAGCCCTCCACACTCTCTCACAGCACCTGACTTATGCATCTGGCATTTCACTCATTCTGCCAAACAGACTTCGTCATTAAACCAGAGTTTCCAATAGACAGTATGGCTCAAGGGTAAGCATGGGGATGCTCAAGTCCTGCTGACCTGGGTTTGAATCCAAGCTCTGCCACTTTCTGGATATGGACAACTTAAACATACTGGACTACAATCTCCTCATCTGCAAAGCAAAATGGGAATAGTAGTGCTTTATAGGGTTGTTGAGAGCATAAAATTCCTGGCACACTGTTAGTGCTCAATAAAGAGTAGCTACTACTACGGGTAACTATGATCTGAGCTGTTTCTTTTTTAAAAATATATTTTATTGATTTCAGAGAGGAGGGAGAGGGATGAGAGAGAATCATTGGTCGGCTGCCTCGTGCATGTCCCCTACTGGGGATCGAGCCTGCAACCCAGGCATGTGCCCTTGACTGGAATCGAACCCAGGACCCTTCAGTCCACAGGCCAACACTCTATCCACTGAGCCAAACCAGCTAGGTCTGAGCTGTTTCTTACAGAAGACAAGGGGAAGGAGAGCTGTCCTGGACCAGTGAGTTTCCATTATAGGCAAGTGGAACAATGCCCAGCTTTATATTCTCAACAGTTTTCTGCACACAGTGGGAGGATGGATTTTCCCCCTTTGTTTAGTTAGAGAGAAACCTAACAGCAGCAACAAGGACCATAGACTGCCCTTTTCTGTTTCTGGAAACTGAGGCTGGGTATTCAAAATATTCACATATAAACTGGGTGGGTGAAGGGGAGACAAAAATGAAAGAGCACCAAAAATGTGGTTTGGGGCAACATAGATAGATTCAGATAATTGCCCCGATTTTCCAGTTTCTACACATGCATACAGGATTGTTTTTTAAAAAAATAGTAAATAAAAACTCATTTGAAATGAAGTAGGGACTAATCATTATGCTGTACACTAGAAACTAATACAGAATAATATTGGATAAATAAAAGCAATCTTTACTAGGAAAAATTAAGCTATTGTTAAAACATAAAATGAAGTAGGGAAACCAGAAGGGAGAGCTCTCACACCCTACAGTTGGTGGCAGCCCTCTGGATGGCCTCTTCCCCTCTACTAAAGAGTTTCCTCTCCTTTTTTTTGGAAGACTTGCATGTAGACTGCCATGGCTGCATATTCCATATTGCAATTCTTTATTGTTCCTGAATACACCCATTTTGCTGGAGAAATATTTGCCTGACTTGTTTAAGGTCAACAGGTTCCTCATAGATAATAACTCAAATTGTATGTAATGTTTATTGCATATCAAAGCCAAATTGTTTCCTTTCAAACAGAAGCTATTTTAAGTAAGCAACTAAGGCTCAAAGAAGTAAAAGAACCTCTCCAAGATTACACACACAATAAGATGCAAAATTGGAACCTAACCTCTACAAGAGCTGATCTTACCAATATACTGTACCACCTCCCAGGTTCCACAGGGCAGAGTGAATGCATAGTGATTATCCCATGGCCAGTGGGTTGCAAAGGCTTACCTGCAGTGAGGTGCCAATGCCCAAAATCCACACTCCCTCTCTTTTCCTTGAAGGACCTTTTGGAAATAATAGCAGTAACTTTGCACAGAAGCATTGGATTCCCACAGAAATATCAGGTAACCTGAAGACACAGACACACACACACACACACACACACACACACACACCGCCCATCATCATGAAGTCAGCTCAAGAAGCAGCAGCTCAACCTTTGCTAATTCCTACCTCTGATTGCATTCTATTGGCCAAACAAGTCTGTAGTGGATATGTTCCCATGGAAAAGAAGACACAAGTGCATCCAGAAGAAGGGAAATCTAAGCAACTTTGGTCTATTCTGTGTGTGTGTGTGTGTGTGTGTGTTTCTCTATCTCTTCTTCATCTATACTACACATCATTAGGGAGGAAATATATATATTACAAGAATGCCAAATAGTACCATTTGACATCCTACCTCATGCTTTGTAGGCATTACTAATTTATCTCGGCACTCTTTCCTCTAAGTCAGGATATTGCCTCAATATTTTTCTACCTACAGGATTCCTGCCAACCAATTAATGCCGGCAATGCAGATAAAGCATATTTTATCCCTGATATAGTGATTAAGAGCATATACTTCGGAATCCGTCAAACCTAGATTAGAATCCCAGCTTTGACTGTGTGACTGACCATGAATATGTTGCTTAACTAATCTGAGCTTAGAATTTTCTTATCAGTAAAATAACATTATCATATTTCCTTCACAGAATTCTCATGAAGACTAGAAATGCCTGTGTAACTTGGGGCTCCTCACCAGACACACAGAGGGTCCTTGGTAAATGGTATGCATCCATCCCATTTCTTCTTTTTTTTTAAATTTAATAAATCTTTATTGTTCGATTATTACAATTGTTCCTCTTTTTTTCCCCCATACCTCCCCTCCACCCGGTTCCCACCCCACCTCTGTCCTTACCTCCCCGTCACTGTCCTCATCCATAGCTATACGATTTTTGTCCAGTCTCTTCCCACAGCCCCCACTCCCCTTTCCCCCTGAGAATTGTCAGTCCACTCCCTTTCTATGTCCCTGATTCTATTATATTCACCAGTTTATTCTGTTCATCAGATTTTTTATTCACTTGATTTTTAGATTCACTTGTTGGTAAAAATATTTATCTTTACCTTTTTCTTCCTTTTCCTCTTCTTAAAGAATACCTTTCAGCATTTCATATAATACTGGTTTGGTGTTGATGAACTCCTTTAGCTTTTTCTTATCTATGAAGCTCTTTATCTGACCTTCAATTCTGAATGATAGCTTTGCTGGGTAATCTTGGTTGTAGGTTCTTGCTATTCGTCACTTTGAATATTTCTTGCCACTCCCGTCTGGCCTGTATAGTTTCTGTTGAGAAATCAGCTGACAATCGTATGGTTGCTCCCTTGTAGGTAATTGTTTTTCTCTTGCTGCTTTTAATATTCTCTTTGTCTTTTGCTCTTGGAATTTTAATTATGATGTGTCTTGGTGTGGTCCTCTTTGGGTTCCTCTTGTTTGGGGTTCTCTGCGCTTTCTGGACTTTTAAGTCTATTTCTTTCACCAGGTGAGGGAAGTTTTCTGTCATTATTTCTTCAAATAGGTTTTCAGTATCTTGCTCTTTCTCTTGTTCTGGCACCCCCATAATTTGAATGTTGGTACACTTGAGATTGGTACACCCAGAGGCTCCTTACACTATCTTCAAATTTTTGGATTCTTTTTTCTTTTCCGGTTGAGTGTTTTTTGCTTCTTTGTATTTCAAATCTTTGACTTGATTCTTGCAATCCTCTAGTCTGCTGTTAGGTCTCTGTATAATATTTTTTTATTTCAGTCAGTGTATACTTAATTTCTAGTTGGTCCTTTTGCATATCCTTGAGGGTCTCACTAAATTTATTGGCCTTTTCTAGGAAATTCTTGAAAAACCTTAGCACCATGGTTTTGAACTCTATATTCAGTCATTTGCTTTCCTCCATTTCTTTCATTTGTGACCTGTTTCTTTGTCTCTGCATTTTGGCTGCTTCCCCGTGTTGATAGAGTGGCTTTGTGTGCTAAGTGTCCTATATGGCCCAGTGGCTCAGCCTCCCCAGTTACCTGAGGTGGACACTCTTGGTGTACCCTTTTGTGGGCTGTGTGCACAGTCTTGTTGTAGTTAAGCTTTGATTATTGTTGGTATCACTGGGAGGAATTGACCTCCACGCCAATTGGCTGTGAGGATCAGCTGTGTCTATGCTGGGAGAACTTCTGTGCTGCAGACACCCTTATGAGACAAGGCTTGCAAAAGCCTCTGTGCTCAGCTTGGATGGGGCAGAGTCTCAGGGCTGAGCAGACAGTCTTGGCTTCCGGTCAGCCCTGGGTCTCAGTGTCCCTTGGTAATTGCTGCAAGGACCTCTGAGAGAAAGCTGCCCTCGACTTTCGCCTGCTGCCAGACAGTACAGTTTCTCCCAGAATGAGTCTGGGTTCCCAGAGTCTCACCAGGAACTGGAGTTCAGTGCAGTTGGGGGCTTCTTTCACCCTCCCGCTTGAGAAAGCCAGCCATGCACTCAGCCGCCAGTCCTCTCCGCACTCGCGTCTCCCTACCTCAACCTTTGCAGCTCCTCTGAGTCTCAATGTACTTTTCTCTTTCCTTCTAGTTGTAGAATTTCCACTCAACCAGCTTTCCTGTGGTTCTGGATGATGTCCGGTTTGTCTTTTAGTTGTAGTTTTTAAATTGTTGTGCGAGGCAGCAGGTTAGGTGTTTACCTATGCCGCCATCTTGGTTTTTCCCTCCATCCCATTTCTTGATGAATGTTTTGTGAGCATCACCATGAACTGCTTCTCAGGGAGCTAGGACTATAGGAATGAGCAAGTGAGATAAGGTTCCTGATCTTATGGTGCATTCCAGTGGAGATGGCGTTTTTTTGTAAGTAATTATTTGTCAAATAATTTCAGCGTGTGATAAATGGTATGAAAGAAAAGGACTGAGTGATGAGACAAAGAACACTAGGATGGGGTAGGTAGCAACATGGGGAGTCTTGGACACTACAGAAAGCTTCATCCCTGTCAAGTGTCTGCCCCTGAGTCCCTGGCAGAGGAAAAAACAAGTGGAAATGGGACCAGGTGGTATTTAGAACCACTGCGATGATAAAGAAGGCAGGTTATTCATAGTGCTTCACCCCTGGCCCTCTCCTGTTTGATTATCTCTGTCCCCAGGATGGAAGGGACTGAACACTCAGTGCTACACTGACAAGGTCCCTTTTAGGTCTCAGCTAATCTGCTGCAATCAGTCTGCAATCTGTAGCACAGGCTCAGCTATCCCAGCCAATCAGCCCTGGACCCCTGGGGACCCATCCCGGCACACAGCTCCCTTCCTCTCTCATCTTCCTCCCCTGTCCCTGATCCCACCTGCACAAGTTCATCCCTCACTTTCTCTTACCCTCCTCCTCTATTTCCCCATGCCTGTAGGTACAGAGCCCACAGAGGCCTGGTGCAGGGCTCTTCAGCCCTTTGACAACTGCTCCCTGCAGAATTGGATTTCACTCACTGCACATGGGCTCCATAGCCAGAGACAGACAAGAATCAATGCCCAAGAAAGGGACATCTCTAGAGAATTGCAGGTCTAGGGGCCACCAAAGGGCAACCCTAAGGACATGTGTGCATTCAAAGGAAAACAGACCCATATAATAATCACTTCCATGTGTATGATGCTTGACAAATCATTTTCATAGCATCTCTTCTCCTCCAGCAACCTTGAGAGGCATTAGGCAGGTAGGGAAACTAAAGCTCTGTGGTACTAAGAATCTTTCCCAGGGTTGCTCAGCTGCTCAGTGGAAGAGCCGGGACTAAAACCTGGGTATTTTTTAAACACACAAAAATCCAGAGTTTTCTCCCCCTGCATCAGTCTGGGTTCTCCAGAGAAAAAGAAGCAATAGGATATGTATACAGAGGGAGAGATTTATTTTAAATAATTCCTTCATACTATTGTGTGGCTGGCACGTCTACAATCTGTAGGGCAGGCCAGCAGACTAGAAATTCAGGTAAGAGAGGTTGTTGCAGTCTTGAATTAGAAATCCATAAGGCAGGCCAGCAGGATGGAAACTCGGGCAGGATTTCAATGTTACAGTCTTGAGGCAGGATTCCCTCTTTTCTGAAAAACATCAGTGTTTGCTCATAAGGATTCAGCTGATTGGCTGAGACGCACCCACATTATGGAGGGTAATCCGGTTTCCTCAATGTCAACTGATTGTAAATGTGAATCACATCTGCAAAATACCTTCACAGCAACATCCAGACTAGTGTCTGACCAAACACCTGGGAACCATAGCCTAGTAAAGTTACCACATAAAATTAACCTTTGCACCTTTCTTGAGATATTTTATTGCGTCATCTCACTCAATGCTCACAATAACCTATGAGGTTTATTTACATATGAGGAAACCGAGGCTCAAAGAGGAAAAGTAACTTATCGGAGCTCTCACAGCTCAGGTGGCAAGGCCAGGAGACCACCTCTCGTTGCAGAGACTTCACAGGGTCCCAATTCTATGGCTGGGAGATACTAATTTACTCCTAACGTCAGGTCACTATACAGTGAGGAGTTTGGCATGAACATATCAGAATTTAAACATAATACAGTAAAGTGATCTTAAAAGGGCACCATTCAAACAGTGCTTCAGTTATTTATCGGTGCCTTTCTGGGCCTTCTTCAAGGCACTTAAGTGATATGCATAGACTCACTGGAAGAATACATGCAAAATCTGGAAAGAAAACTGGTGGCTGGGTGACCAGGACAGGAAAGGGATTTTTACCATTTATCTATTGTGCCCTTTAAATTTTGAATCATGTGACTATCTGGGTTACTAAATTAACAAAATTAAAAATAAAATATATAAAACAAAAAACACATATATATGGGGCAACAGGGCTCTCAGCCTCACAACTGCATGATTGCACGTTGCTCCAGACAGAAGAATGGATGAGGCAGGCAGGCGTTTATCACCACTCAGCCAACCTGTTTATCACCACTCAGCTCTGAAGGACTCTCACTTCCTCCAAGAATCAAACCACTCTTAAAGAATGAGAATTTGTTGCCAGTGAGGATATGCAAATAATTTACTTAAATCTCTGAAAACAATTCCAAGAAGAGCTTGAAAATTCTTTTGAGCAAAGGTAGTATCATTGGAGAAAGTGTACATCACCCCCAAGGTGATGCTTTGGATGAGAAGAATTCACTGAACTAAGTTCAAGTTTCTCCTTATTAAAAAAAAAAAAAAATCTGTCATAGCATCGTCAGCAAGTACCTGATCAACTACCACATGAAAAAATTAGACCAGAAATTTCAAAATCAAAACCCTTCCCAGTCCAGACAGGCAGCATAAACATCTAAAGCTCCCAGGGAGTTGTGGGGGCTACAGGGAAAGGTCTGTGCCTGGCCTTCCAAAGCACCCACATCCAACAGTATTTAAGACATTGTGCTGGGCAATGTTCTTATCTCAGGCCAGATTTGGCCATAGTCCACCAGTTTACCTCCACTTTCTGCTCCAATATTGGATCATGTGAACCAAGCCTCACTGTAATTTTATGCCTCTGGCCACGGTAATCGGTTCAGACATGGGCACATGACATAAGATTGTGCAATCAGAATGAATATCAGACATAGAAGATGCGGACTGGGAGACGCTGGCAGCCTTTATGCCACCAGGTTGAGCCTGAGAATGAGGATTACATGATGTCCAGAGAGACTGGGTCTGGAGGCTCTGCGTCAAACTTTCTCTGGGTGTTTCTGTTATGTAAGTTAATTAACTCCCTATTTTGCTAAAGTCATCTTGAGTTGGGTGTTCTGTTATTTATCACTAAAATAATTCTCACCAATACATTTGCCAGTAGCAATGTGTTCCTTTGGGTTTGAGAATTGAGAGAATTCTCAATTTGTCAAAATTCCCCATTAAAATGCAAATACTTCTGGGAGAAAGACTGATATGAGAAATAGAATCTAGGAATTATAAAGATGGCAGAGGCCTCAGAGATTTCCTCTCAGAAACCTCCAATGACTTTCAGGTTTTATTTCAGCAACAGAGCTCTTTTTCAAAGACAGTCACACAGAATCCTAATATATAGCTTTTCCTGCCCATTCCACTCTGGTTGTACAAGTGCAATGAGAGTGCCATTAGGCCTATGCACATGCTGTTTCTGCTACCTAAAGCATTCTTCCTACTCACCATTTCCCCCATGTGCCCTAAACTAGTTTGCTAAACAAATTACCAACCTCTGGCCAACTCAGTTTAAATATCACTTCTGTTGAGATACTTTCTATGAAGTCTGGGGTTGGATGCCCTGATAATGTGCTCCCAGATCACCCTGAACTCTCACCAGGGCATATATAACACAGAGTTGCAATCACTCATGTCCTTATCTGCCTGCCCACCTGGAAGTTGGCTCTTAGGCTACAGATTGAGCCTTTATGCACTTCTGTGTATGACATAGATCATGTCTGTAAGTATGTGTAGAATGAACACATGCATAAATGGATGAATGAATGCTATCTGTGCCCTGCTTCTTCAGATCAGAGTTCATTGTTTAACCTCAACTCAGAGGCTGAGTTATAAAAGGTACAATTAAGAGCTGTCTTTGCCACTTGCTCACAACCCAACCCCCTTCCCCAGCCCTTCTCTGTTTTCAACATTTCTGCTTTGGCATTTTATTTCTTTGTTTAAGGGAGAGCAGTCACTTCTCCAAGTGCAAGCATCCTTTGGATGAGTAATATCAAATCCTGCTAAGATATAAGCTCCATGAAAGCAGGGTTCCCACCCCCCCCCCTGTTTTGTACACTAATGTATTCTGTACACTGAACAGTGCCGGCACATAATAGTGACTCTGTAAACATTTGTTAGATAAACAGATGAATCAGAGGGCATTCGAGTTGCAATGAAACTTAGTCCTTTGGAAATCATTGAATAATCTTCTCTCTATGTCCTGAGGGACTTATCTTTTGAGAAAAGTGTTCTGTCCAAATAAGTGTGTAAACCACTGCATATTATTTCCCAATTTTAATGATTCTCAATGTAGTTTAAAAGTAAAGACTCTAATAATTCCTGTGGTAAAAATGCCTGTTTAAGTTTGTTCAATACATTTGGCCAGAGAACACGTTCTGTTTATTTGATGGTGCTAGTGTAATATCGATGGACATCCCATGGAACTAATGATCCAAGAAACACATTTTGGGAAATGTTACTTTAGACCAATTTCCTCATTTTTCAGTGGAATCATAATGGTTTATATCTATACAATGTTTTCTATTTCAAGTGCTTGGCTTTGTTACTATCTCCTTTAAGCCTCACAAAACTGAGATATCACAAAGATAGTATCCCTGTTTTGGAGATAAGAAAATAGAGGTCTGGATGGGTTAAGGGGTTTGCTGAAGGTCAAACAACCAGTTAATGACAGATATGACAAAAGAATCCAAGTTTCATATTCATCCAGTTATCACCAATTAACACCTTAACACGGGTCTATCCAATCTTTTTTCATACGAGGAAAGAAAGTAGAAAGCAGCATTTTCCTCAAAGAAAGATGAAATGGATCTTAGGGAAGAGAGAAATATTCAAGAACATGAAGATTCTTGTTAAGAATTTGGGTTGAGCTTCCTCCTTGCTGACAACTTCAAAAGATTAAGTATGACCCCTGGTATTCTGCATGCTCTTACTACCTGTCACAGGCATCCTTTGAGCCCAAAGGCAGCAGCACATGGATGGCACACATTACCATCATGGCCCCTCCCTTGACCATGAAAGACATGGCTAATTCATTACCAACCACTGAGGCCAGGCATGGCCTGAGATATGCTGAATCAAGCACTTCCAGCAGCCACTATTGACAGACCACAGTTGGCCCAAAGTTGAAGTGTGTCAGGCATCTTTGATACTTCCTTCCACATTGCTCCCTCTGGCTAAGGGAATCTATAAATGTACCCCTCAAAGGGTCAAATAGGATTTCCTTTCTATTTGCATGGAGTATACATCTTTCAAACTTCAAAGACTGATACCTATTTTTGTAATAATTCAGTGATACATATGTAAGTAAAAGAGCTTTGGAAGCAAAAAATTGTACTATTAAAAAGGCATTATTATTGTCATAACTTCTCTTTTGCTTCATCTGTCTAAACTAGAGCCAGCATGCTTTATCTTCCTATTTTCTACTTCTAATTTAGGTCCATTTGTTCTAACTATTGGATGTGTCATCCCAAGTGGCTCCACAGAATTCTTAGAAATCAAAACTAAATTGAGCTTCATTTTTGTTGTTGTTGTTAATCCTCACTCAAGGATATTTTTCCCATTAATTTTTAGGAAAAAATGGAAGGAAGGGAGGAGAAGAGAGAGAAACATCAATGCCAGAGAGGAAACATCAATTGGTTGCCTCCCACAGATGCCCCAACTGGTGCTGGGCAATAAATCTGCAACCCAGGTACATGCTCTTGAATGGGAATCAAACCCGTGACCCTTTGGTGCATTGGCTGACACTGTACCACTGAAACACACTGGCCAGGGCAAGCTTCATTTTAAATAGGCCCTAGATTAGTGCAGTCTCAGGCATCATAACATTTATAAATGTTTTACTTAAAGGGTAACTAGACACAAGTTGAGAAGCAAATAACACTTCACTTCAACTATCATTGGATTTAGTACCTCCTTTAGACCTGGGCAAGAAGGACCCTACCCAGCTCCCTGCATTTTGGAGAGACATGTCTGCTCCCTCCTCTGACTATACCTCTCCCCATGGAGTGAGGACTCCCAGGGGCCCAAGAAACATGTCTACTCAAAGCCTGCACCCATCTCTTTTACACTAAGTACGAAGCACCCTAGAATTTCCTTCTTCAATGGCCATGACTTCACTTCTGGGACCATGTAGACCTCTTCCACAGGCTCTACCCTCCTGAGGTGGATGAGGTTGGGTGTGGGGCTGGGTGTGCACTCACTTGCAAAGCCCCTTGCGATGCAGAGAGCATAATGAAGGTCTTCTCAAGATAGGAGAATGAAATATATTTTATTTAACTATTTCCTGACTTGGTGTCCACATTTCAAATATTCATACATATGTAAGTGGGTACCTCCATTTGTAGGTACTCTTACCCTGGGCCCTGCAAGTCTTAGATGTGGACCTGACTGTACCTTTTTGGAACTTTTAAGTCTCAAAACAGCCTTGTCTACTTGTTTTCTGTGATCTATCATTTAAGACCAATCTGATATGCAATCCTAATTCTAAAGGGAATGTGTGATGATGGCTCTGTGTCAACATTGTACTCAAATAGGCATTTATTTATTTACTGAACACCAGAAAAGACTTAAGCATTACGAGAGATTTACAATTTACCAGATGGTTCATCTTTTTCTCAGTCAAATAACATAATATAGCTAGAAATGTTTGTAAAGTGCAAGTTGCTATTCTAATGTAAGGGAATTTTATTTTCATATGTAAAAAAAAAAAAAAAGATCCTACAGAAAGGAAGGGTTATGATTTCCTTCATCGCTATATGACTGGGTTTGCTAGGGATTGCATTTGTGATTTTAATCAGAAGCATGGGAAATTAATGACTTTTAAAATACTCTGGTTTTCTCACATTATTTTCATAAATGTATGTTTGTGTTTGTAATCATTGAAGATATACACCTGCTTAAGGTAATTTTAATTTCATGTCCCTCAGGAGGATGTGTAGTAAAGTCACAAACAATACTAGCAAATGCATAGCCTTTGCACATTTCTACCTTTCTAGAGGGTCTGCAAACATCTGGGCAGGCGCTCAACTTTCCCTAAAGCCTGGAGGCATGTCAAGGCTAAAGAGAGCACATCACTGCCAAGCAAATCCATCAAAACCGACTGAGAGCTCATGTGAGTTACCAGGAGGCAGACTTTGTGGATTAGGAAAGCTCAAAATGAAAGGAAAGTTACTTTGCTAAAGAGTTGCTTCCCAGTTATGCAGGTGGTAAACATAGGAATGATAGAAACCCAGAGAAGACACAAGTTTTATTCCAGTTCTAATCCTCCTCTCCCTTTAGATCCTTTTAACACAGCCATTAATACGCAGGCCATGGACTTGAGAAATTGCTACTGCAGAACAAATTAATGTTTATTTATCTCTTAGGGTTCTTGGTTAGAGAAGATTTATTCATTCTATGTATTTTTGTTAATCAGGTGCCATGTCCCAGGTTCTGTTCTGAATACTGGTAAACAAGAAGAATATGGTCCCTGTTCTCATGAGACTTACATTTAATAAGCTTATTTTACTCTCTAAAGAGGAATCTCTTAGAGATGCCTTTGCCATACCTTTACTTCTCCACTCCTAACCCCAAATTTGGACAGATGCCAGACAATAAACTGAGAATGGAAAAAAAAAAAAAGTTCACATTATTAAGTGCTACAAAGGAAATAAACCAGGTGATGTAATAAGGTGTGGCTGGAGGGGTTACTGTATGAGCCTAGGTGCTTAGAGAAGGCATCTCTGAGGATGTAACATTTGAATCAAATGGATAAAAGGAAAAGCCCTGGTAGTGAGCCCTTTCAGAATGGCTGAAGCCTGGCTACCCTCCATTGTTATGACTCAGCCTCTGGGTAGACATCTGCCCTAAAATGATACAAGAATTGATGCTCTCTTTGCTACCCTCTGTCCTGGCTCCGCTACCACTGGCAGTTCCAATCAGCCTCCAGCCTTGGGCGTCTTCTGGGCAAGAGGATGTACCCCTCATACCTCCAGATATTCATTCTTAGAGCTCTCTTATTTGTCTCATTAGTGGTAGGTCAGGGGAATTTAGTATTCTTTCCTCCTAAAGCATCCCTTCTTTTAATTCCATCTTCTTAAATGTCTGGTATTCTGCTTATATAGGCTGGAGGTAAGTGATGGGCAGAAAGGACCATTTCTGTTGACTCTCAGTAACTCTTCATGGATGTGTCTAATATCACCTTTTTTTTCCCAGAGGTATGGGTACTGCTCACTCAAGGCCCTCAAATCTGGAGACTCAGTTAAGCCTCTGAGAATACAATGAAAGTCAATTTAACATCCTGGCACATTAGTTCAGGAACTTTAAAGCACTCAATTTTATTTAATCAATTCTACCCAAGAAGTAGCAGCACCTCCTTTCTTCTCCAGGACAGGTGACTTCCCACAAAGACAAGCTGGTTGACACCTTTGGGCAAGAAGAGTGATTAGGTCCTTCCTTGGATGTTGACTAGTCGTCTCAGCAGGAAAGAATGCCGTCTCCCATTAGTGATGCCTTCTTGGGTTTGGGAGGAAGGGCTGAGGCACAAGTGCTATGCATTTGCTACCCTTGGACTAGGGTCTAATAGCTGGAAAGACCTGATATAGAAAGAAGCTCAGTATATGTGAACCTCTTGCTGGACCATAATGAACTTCCTTCTAGACCAGTGTGAGAATTATGAACCACTCCATCACTGTATCTCTTTATGCATTATTCACATTAATGAGATTTATTTAAATTAGACAAATATAAATGTGTATATCTTTTCAGCCTTTCTCTAGGGGAAATATGTTCGGGGGCGTTTTATCTACAGAATTGGATAGGATCCAATTCTGGGCCTTGCCAGGTACTTACTTAGGGAAAATTGAAAACCATTCTCTGCTATGTAAACTTTTCAATGAGCTTGACATTCCTTCACAACCAGAGAGGTCACCACTGCCTGCCGCTCCGTGAATGTGCATCATCGCCTTGGACCAGAGGCCACATGGCCATGAGAGCATCCAACCAATAAAAGCTCAGCATCAACCTGGCCACCTGCCAAGCACAGACAACCCAGAGATGGTTGTTCATGCCAGTGATCCAAAATCAGGACTTAGCTCTAGTCCTCATTAATGTAATACTTAATAAGCCTCATAAGCCAAGCAAATCCATTTTAAAAGGTGATTTGACTCACCCATGGTTAATGACAACAATAAAATAATACAATATAACCCACTGCATAAATATTTACAAGTAGGACAGAACTTGACAGGGACAGAACATTAGAATCAAATTATGCAAACAGAAAAAAAAAGTGACTTTTTTTTGGGAAGAATTCAGCTTGCCTTATGCCTGATTTTGGTTCAAGTCTTGCTAGCCTTAGAGAAGCCTCTGAACCCCAGAGCAAGGGGGAAAGACATGTGTTTATTCACTGGGTTATTTCCTACCTGACAACAAAGTGAAAGTCATAGTTTGATCACTACTCTCATTTTAAGACAGGATGATGTTGAAAAATTCAAAGTAAGTAATCCTAGGATCTTCAGCTCTCAGAAGGGGAAGTCTCCTTAAGATCTTGTGGCCTGTCCCCAGATAAAATCCAGAAAGGTGGAGTAACTTCTCCAAGGCCACACAGCTGTTGATGATAAAGCAGGACCACCATTCTGGGTCCCAGACTCCTCATCAAATGCTCCTTCCTGGACCCATGCACACTCTCTTGATGGAAGACCAGAAGTTATGGGATGGTTGTCTTGAATTACTTCTATGGCTTTCTGAAAGGACCTGCTTTTGGAGATGTGCTCTGCGCCTATTTTCCGGAGGTCTGAAAGAGAGATGCCCAATACGGCATCAGTGAGAATTGCGCAACAAAGGAGTGTGAGCACTCTCCCGAGAACCTCACCTGCAGAATTCAAGACTCTACTATTTCAGATGCACTTGCTGCCTGGTAAATACTTCCTTTCCAGAATTGAAACAGAAACAGCTCCTCTACAGCTTATTCAAAGAAGCAGCCCTCGAATTAATCAAACTAATGGGGAAGAAAATCAATAAAGATAACTATCACAAATAAACTCAAGAAAATAAACAACTTATTTACTGAATCGTTTGCTTTGCCACGAGGTGCTTTGACTTCACAGAAGTGTAATTTAAATGAGCTACAGGCTACACAGATGAGCCTGGGCTAGAAAGGAGTGGACAGGAAGATCTCTAAAAATATTAATGCCTCACGTGGACATAGAAACAGGCCCACTCCAAGAGCGAGCTTAAATTGATACAACTTCTCAGAAAGTAATTTGAACATGTGTATAAAGAAACTGGAAAATGTTCATACTCTTTTATTGAGAAATTCTATTTCTAGGGGATTTATCTTAAGAAGCTAATCAGAGAGATGCTCAAAAATTGTGTAGAAGAATGTGCAACAGTTTTATAATACAAGGGAAAGGGGACCAAAAAATGGAAACACCTAGGCATCTAACAATAGGACGGTAGCAAATATTCCTAAGGTTTTCTGCTAGCCCTATCCTAACACCCTTCCTTTTTTGGGGAAGGCCCATTGTGAGTCTTGGTTGGAGTCAGGGCCCTACTTCTCACTGTCTGTCCCCTTGTAGATAGGGTGGGACACACTTTTCAGCTTGGCCAGTAAGATGGCTTCTCCCCAGAACAGGGAAACCTACGTAAATGCAAAAATGGTAAAGACAGATTGTCTCTGTGGTCAGCGGGTTCCCACTGCTCAGTCTATCTTGACATCTGCCCTTTTTCTTAGTCTATTTTTCATCTCTTCCATAGGTGCTATGACTACCTAATATTATGCCAGTAAATTCCTCTTCCACTTAATTTCGCCAGAGTTAGTAGAAAACAAAAATTCTAATGGACACAAAGAGAATGATTAAATACATTATGAAATATCTATTCAAAAATGTAGTGTTATTCATCTACCAAAACCATGTTTTCAACACATATTTAATGGCATGGAAAAGACAGTATTAAAAGATAAATGGAGATTATGATCACAGTTCTATAATTCTATGCACATCTATATAAATATTATTAATATATCTATATCTATCTGTCTGAATGTGTATATCGAAAAATATACACATAAATGTTAACAGTTCTTTTTTTCCTGAGAAGCATTACAGGTGATATAGGATGTTTCCTCTACCACTCAAGCCATTTTATCTTCAGAACTAGTTTATCTGTCACCTCCTCCAGGAAGCTTTCCCCAACCTGGGTTGGACCCCCCTCCTTTGAGCTTTGAGAGCACCTAATACATCTTTGTATCACAATGAATTATAATAGCCTCTTTAATTTACCTGTCTCCATGGCCATTTTTATTGCCCACTCTCTATCCCTTATGCTCACATAGTGCCTGCTTCCAGTAGAAATGCAATAAAATTCATAGAATTCAATAAAATGTATACATGCAAGAATTACTGTTATAATAAGAAAAAATGATGTTATTAAAAAGAAAGGGCTAGGAACAGAAGATATTCTGGTCAGTGAAGAGAGACAGAAAACTGTTACTTTGAGTAAATTCGATGTGACCAAGAATTGACTATTTTGGACCCAATGAAATGGACACATATTGTGTTGTCTAGTATATTAGATTGGTGTGGACAGATAAACTATGGCCTTTTTCTTGGTCTAAATTACTGCTGTAACTGCCTCCCCTCTCAATTTTTACTGTGCTCCCAGAGATATTGCCTGTTCATCCAGCAGCTTCTATCCTCTGAGCATATCTGCTGAGATTACCATCAGCTAAATATTACATTGTCTTTGGACGATTTTCCTACATTGTAACTCCGCACACTGTCAATGCTTTTTTCTAGTTCCAGACAAGCTACAGACTGTTAATTTACGCTTACCTTTGCCTTGCCCAAGGAAATTGAAAATAAACTTTAATTTCCTAGTCAAGGGTTATGAATGCTTTGGGTGCATTCAGAGAAAAAGGAATGATTATTGTTTGATGGAATTAGGGTATATGAAGAGAGAAGTTACACAGTAATTGGTCACGTCTACATATTTAGAGTTCATTCCAATAGGCAGAGGTTTTTGTCAACATCTGGGGTCTGTTCGATGCCTGGCCTCAATCTATCAATCACTTCAGTAACTATATTCATAGACTTCAGATCTGAATTTTGAATTCCATCAAAAGCTTTCAAAAAAAAAAAAAAAGCTTTCAACTGGCCTTTGAGATGCTGTTAAGCCATTCTCCTAGTGAGTTAGTTACCTATCTGATTACACAAAGTGAAAGAAAAACATTCTTTGGGACAAACCAACAATCTCTGGAAGGATACTTCCAGAACTTCAGAAGCCCAAGTCTGAGTTTCTGAAAGCAAAGGATGAGCAGATACGTCTTGTTTGGAAAGTGTGATGGCCTGTAGGAACTTAATGAAAGTTTGGTTGAAGTCCTAGAATGAGCTAAAGTCTGATGTGGAGCCCACTGGAAAAGGCAGAACAACTTACTTCTAGTGGGGAAAACAAAGACACTAACTTTTGGAGACTTAGATTTTTTTTGTTGTTTTTAGCTTTAATTCCTTCTTTGGAGATCTATTTTTATTGTAAAACTACATAAAGCTAGCATTAAAATAGTGAAGAAGAATTTAATGTGTATCTACCATATAATAAGATCTGGGTTCCATACACTGGTGAACATGAAAGAAATGGCCCTTACATGCACACAAATGTGTATCATGTCTTTTCTTTACCTAGTTGCAATCATTACAGTATGTGTGTTTTCTTTTTCCTCATCATTATGTCACACATTTCCTCATGTTTCTACAAGGTCCTCATGGTCAACAATTTAATTATAATAAGTAACCATTCCTCTTCTATAAGAAAAATTGCTGCTATAGTAAGTAAGACCAAGGAGAACACTTTTTTGGTATGTAGCATTTCTTCTTCCATTGTAATTGTTCCAGGGATAAATCCTCAGGAATTAGATTCTTGAGTCCTTGATGATGACAAATGTGGTAGATGTGTACTATCATGCTTCATTTCCATGGTACCGGAATGCTTCACTGTATCCATTATAGCACTGCTCCTGGCTAAGCCTAGATGCTGCTTCAGAATCCTTCTTAACACAATACTCCAAAGATCCTCTATCATTCAGCCTCAGTAGCCATTCCTAGTCAACAAGTTTATAATTTTCATATATACTGCCACACCAAAATATTACCTTGAAGATATGTCAGGGGAAAATGCCTCTTTCATTTACTTCCTTTTCCCAGTAAATCAGCAGATTTTCCTTTTAGCTGACCTAATCTTCCCTGTGGCTTTCTGGGTCACTTTTGTGTGTCTAAATCAGGGGTCCTCAAACTACGGCCCATGGGCCACATTCGGCCCGCTGAGGACATTTATCCGGCCCGCCTGGTGCCGCTGCCTGACCTGCTTAGCAGCCGACTCGTCCTGGGCCCTCAGTGCGCATAGGAATTTGTTCATAGTTTTTTTTGTTTTTTTTTTAACTATAGTCCGGCCCTCCAACGGTCTGAGGGACAGTGAACTGGCCCCTTGTTCAAAAAGTCTGAGGACCCCTGGATATTCAATAGCCTCATCCACATCCATGGTGTTCCATCAAAGCTCACTGTACCATGATGCAAACTGCCTTTCTGGATGCAGTGGGATTTCACCAGGGCTTAAACAAAAACACTAGGTTTCCTTTAGCTAAATTCTCAGGCTTCCTGACAATTCAGTGGCTACCAGGAATGGCAAAGAACCCTCCCAAAGCAGTGAGAAGAAGGTTCAGACATTTTGTTATTTAAACTAGAGAAAATATGCTTAAACCAAGAGGCCACCAAAGATCAGTATCCTAGTCCCTCCAACCAGGCAGATGGCTGACTTTCACATGTGTGGCTGGCTCTTGCTGACACATTTCCAACAATATCAGGACCTGGCATATGCCTTTAACAGCTTCCTCTCTAGCCACACCTAAAGCCTCCAGCACCATGAAGAAATCTTCTGAAGGTATTTCCATCTACTCCAGAATTGCTCCAATTTCTGCTTCTTTTTATTCAAGACTTATTGCTCTTGCCTGGACGGCATGGCTCAGTGGTTGAACATTGACCTATGAACCAGGAGGTCATAGTTAGATTCCAGGTCAGAATACATGCCCAGGTTGTGCACTCGATCCCCAGTGGTGGGTGTGCAGGAGGCAGCCGATCAATGATTCTCTCTCATCATTGATGATTCTCTCCCTCTCTGAAATCAATAATATTTTTTTAAAAAAAGAAGACAGGATAAACAAGACTGATGAATCTCTAGCCAGGCTCACCAAGAAGCAAAGAGAGAGGACCCGAATAAACAAAATCAGAAATGAAAGAGGAGAAATAACAACAGACCCCACAGAAATACAAAGGATTATTTAAAAATATTATGAACAACTCTATTCTAACAAACTACACAACCTGGAGGAAATGGACACATTCCTAGAAAAATACAACCTTCCAAAACTTACTCAGGAAGATACTAAAAATCTCAATAGGCTGATAACTATGGAAGAAATTGAAGCAGTCATCAGAAAGCTTCCAGCAAACAAAAGCCTGGGGCCAGATGGCTTCACAGGGGAGTTTTACCAAACATTCAACAAAGAACTAAAACCTATGCTCCACAGACTATTCCAGAAAATTCAAGAGGAAGGAACACTTCCAAGCTCCTTCTATGGAGCCAGCATCACCTTAATACCAAAACCAGACAAAGATAACACATTGAAAGAGAATTATAGACCAATATCCCTCATGAACATAGATGCCAAAATACTCAACAAAATTCTAGCAAATCAGAAAGATCACACAGCATGACCAAGTAGGATTTATCCTGGGGATGCAAGGATGGTACAATATCCACAAATCAATAAACATGATACATCACATAAACAAATTGAGAGATAAAAATCACATAGTCATATAAATTGATGCAGAAAAAGCATTTGACAAAATCCAACACCCTTTCTTGATAAAAACTCTCAGCAAGGTGGGAATAGAAGGATCATACCTGAACATAATAAAAGCCATATATGACAAACCCACAGCCAACATCATACTCAATGGGCAAAAACTAAAACCAGGAGAATCCAAGATGGCGGCATAGGTAAACACCTAAACTGCTGCCTCCCACAACAATTTCAAAACTAAAACTAAAAGACAAAACATCTATCACCCAGAACCACGGGAAAGCTGGCTGAGTGGAAGTTCTACAACTAGAAGGAAAGAGAAAAGAGCATTGAGACATGCACAAGCGTTGAAAAGATGAGGTACGGGGGCGCATGATCCGGGCTGGGTGCAGGCGACTGGGTGCGTTGCTTTTTTCAACCCGAACGGAGAGAAGCCCCCGATTACTCTGAAATCCAGTCTCTGGGGAGACGCAGGGGACCCAAACTCCTACGGGGAGAAGCTGGACTGTCTGCCAGTGAGGGTGGCTTGCTTGCAGAGCTGCGCGCAGGAATAATTGTTTACTGCACTGGGGCACGGGACTCACAGATGCCATTGGGGACACAGAGCCGGCTAACTAGCAGCCATTGCTGTTTGCCAGACCCTAACCTAGTGACACCCTGAGGTCCCGCCCTGCGCAACCTACAAACCCACCCAAGCTCCAAGCAGCGGAGTTAGCATAAGAAAGGCCTGCCCTATCACAGCTTAACCTAGCAAACTTGCAGCCTGGGTCAGACAGCTCCAAAACCTCCAAACCCCAAGCAAAGAGGAGAAAACTGCAGCTCTCACTGTAGCTCCTGCTGAGTGGCCTCAGACAGTAGCTGACCTGCACCCCATTGAAGATCAGGAAGCCAGTGTACCTAGTGGTCAGTGTGAGACACCAGATTTCCACTCCTCACATCCATAAGTGACACATTCAAGAGGCAGACTCAGTGAGCACCAAAGCCCCAGTGAAACAAGTCCTGCCCCATAAGCGTGTCTTCAGCGCAGCAGTTCTTCCATTATAGACACAGCAAGTGCTCACAGCTAATTGGCCTGGAGGTCAATTCCTCCCAGTGTACCAACAGCAATTAAGGCTTAACTACACCAAGACTTTACACTCAGCCCACAAAGGGGTGTACCAAGAGCGTTCACATCAGGTGATTGGGGAAGCTGAGCTACTGCCCCCTATAGGTCACCTACCACACAAAGCCACTCCATCAACACAGGGAAGCAGCCAAAATGCAGAAACAAAGAAACATGTCACGAATGAAAGAAACGGAGGAAAGCAAACTACTGGATGACATAGAGTTCAGAACCACATGTATAAGATTACTCAAGAATCTTCTAAAAACCGCTGAGAAACTTAATGACACTTCTGAGGAGCTTAGTGAGACCTTCAAGGACCTTAATGAGAATGCCAAAAAAATGGAAAAGGACCAGTCAGAAATGAAGCATACACTGTCTAAAATAAAGAATATACAGAAACTCAATTGTAGATCAACGTACCCCAAGAATCAAACCAAAGATCTGAAATATGTGGGAACAAAAAACATCCAACCAGAAAAACAAAAAGAAAAAAGAATCCAAAAATATGAAGATAGTGTAAGGAGCCTCTGGGACAACTTTAAGCGAACCAACATCCAAATTTTTGGGGTGCCAGAAGAAGGGAGAGAGCAAAATATTGAAAACCTATTAGAAGAAATAATGACAGAAAACTTTCCCTACCTGGTGAAAGAAATAGACTTACAAGTTCAGGAAGCGCACAGAACCCCATACAAGAGGAATCCAAAGAAGACCACACCAAGACACATCATAATTAAAATGCCAAGGGCAAAAGACAAAGAGAGAATATTAAAAGCAGCAAGAGAAAAACAGTTAATTACCTACAAGGGAGTACCCATACGACTGTCAGCTGATTTCTCAGCAGAAACTATGCAGGCCAGAAGGGAGTGGCAAGAAATATTCAAAGTGATGAACAACCAAGATTACTCTACCCAGCAAAGCTATCATTCAGAGTTGAAGGTCAGATAAAGAGCTTCACAGACAAGAAAAAGCTAAAGGAGTTCATCACCACCAAACCAGGATTACACGAAATGCTGAAGGGTATCCTTTAAGAAGATAAAGAAGAAGAAAAAGGTAAAGATAAAAATTATGAACAACAAAATGACATCAAATACATACCTACCAACAAGTGAATCTAAAAATCAAGTGAATGAAAAATGTGAAGAACAAAATGGACTGGTGAATATAATAGAATCAGGGACATAGAAAGGGAGTGGACTGACGATTCTCAGGGGAAGCAGGTGTGAGGGGTGTGGGAAGAGATTGGACAAAAATCTTACTCCTATGGATGAAGACAGTGGCGGGGGGTAAGGGCATGGGGTGGGGTGGGGAATCAGGTGGAGGAGAGCTATGGGGAAAAATAAAAGAGGAACACCTGTAATAATCTGAACAATAAAGATTTATTTAAAAAACAAAACTAAACTAAAACCATTTCCCCTAAGAACAGGAACAAGACAGGGATGCCCACTCTCACCACTCCTGTTCAACACAGTGCTAAAAGTACTAGCCATTGCATTCAGACAAGAAGAAATAAAAGGCATCCAAATTGGAAAAGAAGAAGTAAAACTGTCCTTATTTGCAGATGACTGTACATAGAAAACCCTAAAGACTCCATCAAAAAATTATTAGACTTAATAAATGTATTCGGCAATGTAGCAGGATACAAAATTAATGCCAAGAAATATATGGCATTTCTATACACAAATAATGAACTTACAGAAAGAAAGACTAAAAAAGCAATCCCATTTACCACTGCACCAAATAAATAAATAAATAAATAACATACCTAGGAATAAACTTAACTAAGGAGGTAAGAGACCTATATGCGGAAAACTACACAACACTGAAAAAAGAGATAGAGGAAGACATAAACAGATGGAAGAACATACCATGTTCATGGATTGGTAGAATCAACATCATCAAAATGTCCATACTACCCAAAGCAATCTGTAAATTCAATGCACTCCCCATTAAAATACCAACGGTATATTTCACAGACCTACAACGAACTTTCCAAAAATTCATCTGGAATAAAAAAAGACCCCGAATAGCTACAGCAATCCTGAGAAAGAAGAACAAAGTAAATGTGATCTCAATACCAAATATCAAGCTGTATTACAAAGCCACTGTTCTCAAAACTGCCTGGTACTGGTACTGGCACAAGAACAGACATATAGATCAGTGGAATAGAACAGAGAACCCAGAAATCGACCCAAACCACTATGCTCTAATTAATATTTGACAAAGGAGGCATGAACATACAATGGAGTCAAGACAGTCTGTTCAATAACTGGTGTTGGGAAAATTGGACAGAAACATGCAAAAAAATGAAACTAGACCACCAACTTACACCATACACAAAATAAACTCAAAATGGATCAAGGACTTAAACATATGACGGGAAACCATGAAAATACTAGAGGAATCCATAGGCAGAAAAATATCTGACATATGCCAAAACAATTTCTTCACTGATACAGCTCCTAGGGCAATGGAAATTAACAAGAAAATAAACAAATGGGACTACATCAACATAAAAAGCTTTTGCACAGCAAAGGAAACCATCAATAAAACAACAAGAAAGCCCACTGCATGAGAGAACATAATTGGCAATGATATCAACGATAAGGGTTTAATCTCCAACAGTTACAGGGAACTCATGCAGTTTAACAAAAAGAAGATAAACAACCCAACAAAAAAAATGGGCAACTGATCTAAAAGACACTTGTCAAAAGAAGACAGAAGAAAGGCCAAGAGACATATAAAAACTGCTCAAAGACACTAAGCATCAGAGAGATGCAAATCAAAACAACAAGGCGGTACCATTTCACACCTGTCAGAATGGCTATTATCAACAAGTCAACAAATGACAAGTGCTGGCGAGGATGCGGAGAAAAAGGAACCCTCGTGCACTGCTGGTGGGGATGCAGACTGGTGCAGCCACTGTGGAGAACAGTATGGATTTTCTTTAAAAAACTAAAAATGGAACTCCCATTTGACCCAGTGATCCCACTTCTAGGAATATATCCCAAGAAACTAGAAACAGGAATCAGAAAGGATATACGCACTCCTATGTTCATAGCAGCACAATTCACCATAGCTAAGATTTGGAAACAACCTAAGTGCCCATCAGCAGATGAGTGGATTAAAAAACTGTGGTAGATCTACACAGTGGAATATTAAATTGCGGTAAAAAAGAAGAAGTTCTTACCATTTGCAACAACATGGATGGAGATAGAGAGCATTATGCTAAGTGAAATAAGCCAAGAAGGGAAAGATAAATATCACATGATCTCACTCATTTGTGGAATATAATGAACAACATAAACTGATGAACAAAAATAGATCCAGAGACAGAGAAACATCAATCAGAACGTCAAACCTCAGGGAAGGTAGGGGACAGTGGGGGTAAGGGGGAGAGATCAACCAAAGGACTTATATGCATGCATATAAGCCTAATCAATGGACACAGACCACAGGGGGGTGGGGGCATGAATGGGGGGTGGAGGGGTTAATGAGGGAATAAGGACACATATGTAATACCTTAATCAATAAAGAAATTATAAAAAAAAAAAAAGACATATTGCTCTTATTTTCTCCCCATGGTGTGGGCAGGCACATCTGCTATTTTGCTTTATATCATCTCTCTCTCTCTCCTCTGGTTCATTGGATAACAGGTTCCCCTGTACGTACTTTCATTTATGATATCGCTGCTCCCTCATTATGCTTTCAATGTGAATCTGATGGGACTGCCAATTTCCATTTCCTGCCCATTCCTCTGAAAAACATTAGTATGTGGCCCATCCTCATCCCTCTGGCTCTAGAGATTGGTTCAAAGACTGGGGGGGGAGGGGGGGGCCAAGACAGTAATCAGTCTTTTCCAAAGCTGTAAGTGTTCTGAAATACAGTGTCCCCAAAAATGTACACACACTTTGAATAATTATTCATTCCATGGCTTAAATATGAAAAGAAAGTAACATCAATTGAGCTATCAAAAAGAAAAGTGTGTATACATTTTTTGGGATACCCTATAGGTTGGGGTGGGGGATCTGTTTTTCTCCCAAGGTTGTGAGGCTTGGTTACTATGGCCTTGGATATGATGGTGGCCATGCCCTTTGGCCTTCTGCCACATGGTGGCAGCTCAGCCACAGCAGAAGAAAAGGAGGCCTGCCTACAGAGATGGGGACAAGAATGGGTGGGTCCTGTTGACAAATTTGAGGCTCTACAGCTAGTTTGGCCAATGGAAGGAGAGAGATTCTAAGGATGCCTTTTATTCCAAAGCACCCAGAGTCTGCCCCCTGCCCCACCAGCAAAAGTATGAGGTTGGTATGACCACTCTGAGAAAGAACTTTGTCAGTGATATAGGGTTGTTGACCAGGCAGTGTGAGAAGGGCATGGTCTGAGGTAAGCCAACTGGTCTACTCAGTGTTGGCTTCTTAACAGAGACTTGAACCGCATGAGTTAGCCCCAGTGTTGTTTCTCACAGACATACAGGGGGACCATTTGTTGTGAGTTCACAAATTTGGTCACCCACACATTTTATTAAATTCTTGTTAATAACATTCTTGTTAATAACCTTCTTCCTCTAAAAAGGCAGTTTCTCTGGGAGACGAGAATTGAATGCTTCCTTTTGACAGAGAAACAGAGTGATTAATGAGCAGATTAACTAATCAGCCAAACGGGTGTGCTCACCATCCCCTGAACGTTTCTTGCACAGCCCTTCTGCATACACAATGCTGTCACCCCAGTGTTCTTCCTCCTTTCTGCCATTGATTGGGAAGACATTTAAATTTTTTAATTGTGCCACCTGTCATCCAATATCCATGCATGGGTGTGGACTGGCTGCAGGGGTGATTTTTTGATAAGCATAGTGGGTTGAGAGGCCCCACTTTAGTATAGGGCTTTTGGATATGAATCAGTTGTTAATCAACTGTATATGGAAGCTTTAATGAGATTTATTTTTCCTATGTCAGTAATGCCTCAGAAGGCCCAAATTCTATGAGATAATTTTAGTGGAATGACATTTAAGGACTTTTAGATCATATTGTTTATTTATATACAACTTTAATGACAATTACTAATTAACCCAAAAGTTCCAGCCAACACCCAACAGAAGTGATGACAGGTAATTAAGTTCCATGGCTATAGAGCTTGGTGTGTTTGTTAGCTATAAGGGAAGCATTTTTTTTAAAATATTTTTTTATTTATTTCAGAGAGGAAGAGAGAGAATTATCAATGATGACAGAGAATCATCGACTGGCTGACTCCTGCACGCCCCCTACTGGGGATCAAGCCTGCAACCCAGGCATGTGCTCTTGACCAGAATCAAACTCGGGACCCTTCAGTCCACAGACTGACGCTCTATCCACTGAGCCAAACTGGCTAGGGCCTCATGGCAGCATTTTAATTACAAAACCTCAGATGAGCTTAGCCCCAGACTCAGGCCACAAATGGAGTAGATGACTCTGAGTGGCTGCTCTTCCATGAACCCTTCTCTGAGCTCCTTTGCCTTTTGTGTTCCTCATTAGCTTCTGATCACTGGCTGCTTCTCATTAATAAACATTTATTGAGCAGCCATGAAGTGCAAGACACTCTGCTATGTACTGTGGTGAAACTTTCCTTCTCCCCCTAGAATGACATACT
This sequence comes from Corynorhinus townsendii, assembly GCA_026230045.1. Classification (NCBI taxonomy): domain Eukaryota; kingdom Metazoa; phylum Chordata; class Mammalia; order Chiroptera; family Vespertilionidae; genus Corynorhinus; species Corynorhinus townsendii. Next base: position 157,844,320 of record JAPDVU010000006.1, on the reverse strand, counting down.
TCCATCCCTCTATCTGTCTCTTACCATTCCTCCACATGGAAGGAGGGCTAATCTGATTGATCACCCCTTGACATTTTATCCTGAGCAGTGTGACGCCTGTTGGTCCTGCTGGCCCATCCCGGCTGGATGGTTCAGGCAAATCTGCCATCCTTGCCATAGGATGAACATTTTCAAGATCTTACATATCTGAAAGTGCCTTTTTTTTTTTTTTTTCAATTATACACTTGATTCATAGGTTATCTAGGAAACCAATTCTAGAATGGATGTCCTTTTTCCTCAACAATGTAAAGGCACCTTCACCAACTTCCACTTTCCAGTGTGGCTATTAAGGAGTCCCACGCCATTCTGATTTCTCTCCTTTGTATCCACCCGTTTCTTCTCCCTGGAAGCTGTGAGATCTCCGTTTCTGGCATTCTGGAATTTCACAATGATGTGCTTTGTGAGGGTCCTTTTACTGTCATTGTTTGAAGCACTTTGGTGGACACTTTGCATTTAGAAACTCAGGTACTTCGATTACAGGAAATATTATTTCTGATATTATCTTCTTTAGTTCCTTTATCCCCTTTTTCTAGCATTCCTATTAACTGAAGTTGAACCGCCTAGATAGGACCTCTATTTTCCCCCTGTCTCCTGCTTTCCTCTTTTCCACCTACTTTCAGGGAGATTTCCTCTGCTTTCTCATGTAGCCTTTTAATGAAACTTTTATTCCTTTACCATATTTTTAACCATTAAAAATCTGAGTACTTTTTTTTACAAAATCCAATTCTTGTCTCACAGATATAATTTCTTAGTTCTCTGAAGATAATACTAATAAAGTGTTTTTTAAACCTTTTTATCACTGCATTGTTTTGTTTGTCCTGTAACTCCATTTTGGAATCTGTGTTTCAAGTTAGAAGCTATCCTCAGTATCTGGCTACATTGAGATATAATCTGAATGATTATATCTCCCCAAATTCATATGTTGAAATCCTAATGCATAATATCATGGTATTAGAAGGTGGAATGTTTGGGAGATAATCAGGTCATGAGAGTGTAGCCCCATGAAGAGGATGAGAGCTACCTGGCCTGTGTGAGGACACAGCAAGAAAGTGTCCTGGAAGACAGCTCTCACCTAACCCTGCCAGCACCTTTATCTTGCACTGTCACGCCTCCAGAACTGTGAGAAATAAATCTCTATTGTATATAAGCTCCCCAATCTGTGGTGTTGTGCTACAGAAGTTCACATGACTAAGACTGCAGCTTTGGCTATGCATGCACAAGGGAAGCACTGAGCAGGAAGGACTCAGTAGCTGTGGAATTCTTGTGTTTTGGTCCAGTTCCCCTGAGAACAACCATCCTGCCTACCTGTGGAGGGGTAAGACTAGCTGCTTCATTCTGAGAACTGAGCGGAGGATGGAAGCTGGGATCTCCACATTCAACAGAGAGCCTTTCACATAATCCCTGTTTTTAATAAAGGAAATCACCCCCATGCTCAGCTGTGTCCCAAGCCCAGAACCTCTCTGCTTCACCTCTATATAAAGGAGACACCATCTTTCTTCAGCTGGGATGAGGATGAGAGTTCCCCAGCTGCCAAACTGGGAAAGGATCTAACTGCTCCTTGATCAGACTTTCACCCATTATCCTGGAGTCAGATACCTGCACTAGAGGAGTCCAGTGCCTCAATCCCCAAACCTCTAGACATTTTGTGGGGTGAGTCACCATGTTCTTTACAACGCCCCACCTGACAGGCTTCTGAATTTCAGCATCCCTGGCTCTTTAAGAAGACCCTCTCATTCCTTCCTCCCATCGTCTTCTCCATTGATTTCTCTCATTTTCCTTCTTTGTTTTCATGGATTTTAACATCTTCACTTGATTAATGTCATTTTAGCAGGGGGTGGGATTAATAGAGCTGTTTACTGTACCACATTTGAATGAAAGTTTTCAGGGCACCTTTATATTTTATGTTAAAGTATCTTTTTATGTTATTTATTTTATGTTCAAATATATTTTATTCATTTCCTATAATAATAAGAAAAAAATAACATTTTAGAGAGCTTTTCTGAAATCTTAACAGCTTTGGCCATATATTGTCTTAAAAATAATAATAATAATAACCAAGCAGAGGTGACACTAAAATACCACCTCTGATCGTGTGACAGCTTTTTACATGAAAACCTCTAGCCAGGACTTAGAAAGGAGAGGAATTTCCTGGTCTGTAGAGCCAACTCAGGTTGGAGGAAGAGAAAAAGCTGAACATGAGGAACAGCATAAGGAAAATGCAAAGAGAAGAGGGCTTGGAGGGGAGAGGAGGGGATGTGACCCACACAGACTCCACAGCCTTCCCATCCCTCCCAGATTCAGGCCCTGCCCAGGAGAACAAATACTATCATAACGAAACTCTCTCCAAAACAAAAAGGGTTTGAAAGCCCAGAGGATGTCAAGCTCCACAGAAATCAATACCACAAAATTCCAACAGAACTCAAGAATTAGGGTAGCCCCTGTGGTGATGGGCTGTGACCTGGCCATGTGCCTGATGTGGCTGGTGGGGAGGGCTGGCACGTGGACCTGGGCCAAGGAAGGCATGGTCGTCTCACCTCCCTCCCCCACCTCACCTTCTCTGAGGAAATTTAATTTTCTTTTTTGGGGTCTGTTCCGACAGTATCCATTATTCTTGGCGAGGCCACGAAAAACTTCACCTCATTTCTTTTTGCTTGGATTTCCTGTGTTTATGTGCTTCGGTGGAAGCTGCATCTGAAATCCAGTTACCATTATTCATCTGACTATTGTTTGAAAAGGCATATAGGTTCTGAACTCTATTATGTCTCATCTTTGTCTCCTCCAGCCTCAGGTCTGCCGGAATGCACTGTATCACCCTTGCAGGATGGCTTCCTATTAATATTTACCAGATGCCGTTTCACTCTCTAATCCTCTTACCCTCCGACACATTTCAGCCACGTGCTACAGCATAAAACACACACACACACACACACACACACACACACACAAAATGCCATGGTAGCTATGTACTTAAGAGCCTGTGTTCATGGCCCTTGATTCAGAACCAGGAAAAGAAACCAAATAATGATCAACTCATAAAATGAAATGTTCAAATTACATTTTGTTCTTCCTGAGGCCCGGCCCCCATGATTATGGTGACTAATGCAACAAATGGAGTGAAGCACAGAGATTTTAGGCCCTGGAGGAGAGCTCAGGCTTGCTACAACTCAGATGGTCAAAACCCAGGAAGGGGGTCTGCCAGCAGCATTTCTGCACTGAGATAGCCACATGGGGTTGCCTGGAAGGCGTTAAAATGGTTCTCTCATCCAATTCTATCTGAAAACCCCTGGAGGAAAGCCCTGATAATGTGGGTTTTTAGCCTATACTTGCTTCTAGAAATGATGGGTGCCTACCTATGGTGCTGAACGTGATGCAGCCCCAGCTTAAAACCTAGCAGAGGCCCTGTCCGGACAACTCAGTTGGTTAGAGCATCACCCTGATACACCAAGGTTGTGGGTTTGATTCTAGACAGGGCACATATAAGAGTCAACCAATGAATGCATAAACAAGTGGAACAACAAATCAATGTCTCTTACTCTCTCACTCTCTCTCTCCCCCATTCTCTTCCTCTCTCTCTCTCTCTCTCTAATCAATAAAAATTAAAAAAAAAAAAAACCTACTAGAACTCAAGGTAGGGGCTACCATGGCCAGAACGAGCTTGAGAGGCAGCTTCTGGAGTACTGGAGGGTATGTTTCTTGATCTGGGTGCTACTGTTTTTGCAAGCCCAGAAATCTGTACACCTATAATATGCACATTCATCTATATGTATGTTATTCTTCAATAAAGTATATTAAAAACACATCAGTGACTTTTACCTTCCTGGAGTCACAGAGCCCTATGAGAATCTGATAAAGGAGGAGGACCCTCTCTCCAGGAAAACTTGCAAAAAACACCCAAATTTTCATCTAATCTTGGGAGTTTTGTTGACTATCTGAAGTCATGGATAGATAAGAACCCCCAGTTAAGATCCTTTGCCTTTCAGATTTCTCTGTTCCCTCCCTCATTTTTACCCCAATTTCTTCTCATTTGCTGAGTTCCAGCCACTGTTCCTGCAGACAGGCTGCCTGCTTTCCGTTTCCACACTGCCAGCCTGGCCCATCTCTGACCTTCATTGTCCCTAATCCATCCCAGGCACCAACGATTTCATCATGAAAGGTTTCCACTCAAAAACCTGTACTGCATTCTCTAGTCTAACTGGAACAAATAGACACATTTTATCTGAGATTTGCAGAACTTTCATCAGCTGCCCCTTTCTTACCTACTCAATCCCATCTCATACTCTTCTCCACTGTAACCTAAAATTTCAGTGACATTCATAGTATATCAATTAATTCCTGCCTTTGAACATTTCACTTCTCTCAGCCAGAAGTTCCTCTCCTTTTGATCAGCTCATAAAATCTTACAGCCTGCCTTCCCTAAGAATGCTTTCTTGACTATACCTAAAGACCTGTCCCTCTTTTAAACTCTATGGCACTTTCTCTCCACCCCTGGTTTTATTACATGGTTCTGTATCATTCATTCATTAATTCTCTATAAAGAATATCTGTTATATTTTTTTGAACTCCATTAGTTCTCTATTGCTGCTATAACTAATAGGCACAAATTTAGAGGCTAAAACAACACACATTTATTATCTTACAATTCTGTAGGCCAGAAGTCCAAAATGAATCTCACTGGGCTAAATCAAGTTATCAGCAGGGATACCTTCCTTACTGGAGGCTTTATGAGAGAATCTATGTTCTTGCCTTTCCCAGCTTTCAGAGGATGACTACATTCCTTGGCTCATGGTCTCCTTGCTCCATCTTTAAGTCAGTGACAGTGGGTGGACTCCTTTTCATGTCACATCACTCTGACATTTTCTTCTCCCTCTGTCTTCCACTGTGAATACATTGGGCCCACCCAGACAACCCAGGATAATTTTCTTATTTTAAGATCACCTGATTTGCAACCTTAATTCCATATGCCAACCTCAATTCCCCTTTGCCATGCAAGGTAACACATTCACAAGTTTCAGGGATTATCAGGTGGACATTTTTGGGGAGCCATTAGTTTGCTCTACCACAAATTTTATAGCACTTTCTTCACTATACCTGATTTTATTACTTGGTCCTGTATCACTTATTCATTTATCTATTCATTCATTTTATAATGAACATACGTTTTGTGATCCAGCATCTACTACCCACTTCTAATAAAGTATCCCAAATTTCCCCTCAGGAATCACTCCCTCTCTCTCAGCCCATGTGCTCCAGATGAGGAAAACTCCACCCCAACTCCTCCCCTGGCCACAATGATTCTTTCAGCGAGGGGCATGTGCCCAATCAGAATTTTGTGGGACTACTGGGAAAGAATATATCCTTTGCCACTGGGCTGGAATTGGAAGGATGAGAATCTGGAGGTGCCAAGGAATACCATGGAAAGCCTGGAAATGAAGCCAGTGCTAAGAAAAGCAGAGCTGAGAGAGGAAAAGAAACTGAATATTAATGCTGGATCAAGCCAAACCTCTGGGCTTTTCAGTTATGAAGTCTGTATGATTCTCTTTTGATTAAACTTAGTCAGATTGGGTTTTTCTGACATTTACACTTCTTTATTTAATACTAGAGGCCCAGTGCATGAAATTCATGCACTGGGGGAGGGGCTTGTCCCTCAGCCCAGCCTGCACCCTCTCCAATCTGGGACCCCTCAGGGGATGTGAGACTGCCGGTTTAAACCGGCAGTCTAACACCCCTCTCACAACCCGGGACTGCTGGCTACCAACCGCTCACCTGCCTGCCTGATTGCGTCTAACCGCTCTCCTGCCAGCCTGATCGACACCTAACTGCTCCCCTGCCAGCCCGATTGCCCCCAACTGCCCTCCCCTGCCAGCCGAGTTACCCTTAACTGCCCTCCCCTGCAGGCCTGGTCCCCCACAACTGCCCTCCCCTGCAGGCCTGGTAGCCCCCAACTGCCCCCCCTGCAGGCCTGGTCGCTCCTAATTGCTCTCCCCTGCAGGCCTGGTCCCCCACAACTGCCCTCCCCTGCCGGCCATCTTGTGGTGGCCATCTTTGACCACATGGCGGCCATCTTGTGTGAGGGTGTGAGGGTCAATTTGCTTATTACATCTTTATTATATAGGAAGTTTACACTGCAAACCTACTTTGTGTTATGCACTAGAAATTGCAATATAATATTGCTATTGTGATGGAGATTATGAAAGTATCTACAACTAAGCTGACACAGTAGGGTGAATAGGAGTTTGCCAGTCTGAGGTGGGGTTGAGGTAAAGAAAAACACTGTTCCACACAGAAGGAAAAGCATATGTAAAGGCTAAGATATAAGAAGCTCTCTACTTGTTTCCAAGTGTACGTCCTGCCTCTACTACCATAGGCTCCTTAGTATATTACCTACATTTAGGGTGACTTTACGACTCTGATAGCTACTAGAATAGGAACAGTATCAATAAATGCTAACACTTTTTGAGACTTATATATCAGTAACTAGTCTAAGTATTTTGCATGTATTGTTTAATCCTAAAAAAAACATTGGAGGTACTTACTATTATTGCCACTTTATTCTTTTTATTTCTTTATTGATTAAGGTATTACATATGTGTCCTTTTCCCCCCATTGCCCTTCCCACCCACCCCCACTCATGCCCTCACCCCCCTGTTGTCTATGTCCATTGGTTAGACTTATATGCATGTATAAAAGTCCTTTGGTTGATCTCTCCCCCTTCTCCCCACCTTCCCCTACCTTCCTTCTGAGGTTTGACACTGTGATCGATGCTTCTCTTGTCTCTGGATCTGTTTTTGTTCATCAGTTTATGTTGTTCATTATATTCCATAAATGAGTGAGATCATGTGGTACTAATCTTTCTCTGACTGGCTTATTTCACTTAGCATAATGCTCTCCATCTCCATCCATGCTGTTGCAAATGGTAGGAATTCCTTCTTTTTTACCACAATGTAGTATTCCATTGTGTAGATGTACCACAGTTTTTTAATCCACTCATCTGCTGATGGGCACTTAGGCTGTTTCCAAATCTTAGCTATGGTGAATTATGCCTCTATGAACATAGGGGTGCATGTATCCTTTCTGATTGGTGTTTCTTGTTTCTTGGGATATATTCCTAGAACTGGGATCACTGGGTCAAATGGGAGTTCCATTTTTAGTTTTTTGAGGAAACTCCATACTGTTCTCCACAGTGGCTGCACCAATCTCTATTCCCACCAGCAGTGCACGAGGGTTCCTTTTTCTCCACGTCCTTGCCAGCACTGGTCATTTGTTGATTTGTTGATGACAGTCATTCTGACAGGTGTGAGATGCTGTTTTGATTTGCATTTATCAGATAATTAGTGACTTTGAGCATGTTTTCATAGGTCTCTTGGCCTTCCATCTTCTTTCAAAAAGTATCTATTTAAGTCCGTTGCCCATTTTTTGGTTGGGTTATCTTCCTTTTGTTAAGTTGTATGAGTTCCCTGTAAATGTTGGAGATTAAACGCTTATCGGTGGTGACATTGGAAAATATGTTCTTCCAAGCAGTGAGGTTTCTTGTTGTTTTGTTGATGGTTTCTTTTGCTGTGAAAAAGCTTTTTATTTTGATGTAGTCCCATTTGTTTATTTTCTCTGTAGTTTCCATTGCCCTAGGAGCGGTATCAGTGAAGAAATTGCCTCGGCATATGTCTGAGATTTTTCTGCCTGTAGATTCCTCTAGTATTTTTATGGTTTCCCATCTTATGTTTAAGTCCTTTATCTATTTTGAGTTTATTTTTGTGTATGGTGTAAGTTGGTGGTCTAGTTTCATTTTTCTGCATGTTTTTGTCCAATTTTCCCAACACCAGTTATTGAACAGACTGTCTTGACTCCATTGTATGTTCATGCCTCCTTTGTCAAATATTAGAGCATAGTGGTTTGGGTCCATATCTGGGTTGTCTATTCTATTCCACTGATCTACATGTCTGTTCTTGTGCCAGTACCAGGCAGTTTTGAGAACAGTGACTTTGTAATACAGCTTGATATCTGGTATTAAGATCCCATTTACTTTGTTCTTCTTTCTCAGGATTGCTGTAGCTATTCGGGGCCTTTTTTTATTCCAGATGAATTTTTGGAGAGTTCTTTCTAGGTCCGTGAAATATGCCGTTGGTATTTTAATGGGGAGTGCACTGAATCTATAGATTGCTTTACGTAGTATAGACATTTTAATGATGTTGATCCTACCAATCCATGAACATGGTATGTTCTTCCATCTGTTTATGTCTTCCTCTATCTCTTTTTTCAGTGTCTTGCAGTTTTCCATGTATAGGTCTTTTACCTCCTTAGTTAAGTTTATTCCTAGGTATCTTAATTTTTTTGGTGCAATGGTAAATGGGATTGCTTTTTTAGTCTCTCTTTCTGTAAGTTCAGTATTGGTGTATAGAAATGCCATAGATTTCTTGGCATTAATTTTGTATCCTGCTACATTGCCGAATACATTTATTAAGTCTAATAATTTTTGATGGAGTGTTTATGGTTTTCTATGTACAGTATCATGTCATCTGCGAATAAGGACAGTTTTACTTCTTTTTCAATTTGGATGCCTTTTATTTCTTCTTCTTGTCCGATCGCAATGGCTAGTACTTCCAGTACTATCTCGAACAGGAGTGGTGAGAGTGGGCATCCCTGTCTTGTTCCTGTTCTTAGGGGAAATGGTTTTAGTTTTTGAGTCTGATGTTGGCTGTGTGTTTGTCATATATGGGTTTTATTACGTTGAGGTATGATCCTTCTATTCCCACCTTGCTGAGAGTTTTTATCAAGAAAGGGTGTTGGATTTTGTCAAATGCTTTTTCTGCATCAATTGATATGACTATGTGATTTTTCTCTCTCAATTTGTTTACGTGATGTATCGCGTTAATTGATATGTGGATATTATACCATCCTTACATCCCCGGGATAAATCCTACTTGGTCATGGTGCATGATCTTTCTGATGTACTACTGGATTGATTTGCTAGAATTTTGTTGAGTATTTTGGCATCTATGTTCATGAGTGATATTGGCCTGTAATTCTCTTTCATTGTGTTGTCTTTATCTGGTTGTGGTATTAGGTTGATGCTGGCTTCATAGAATGAGCTTGGAAATGTTCCTTCCTCTTGAATTTTTTGGAATACTCAGGAGGATAGGTTTCAGTTCTTCCTTGGATGTTTGGTAAAACTCCCCTGTGTCAAATTACAGCGGAAGGCTGGAGAGTGTTGGGGAGGGAGGGAAATAGATAAACCAAAGGACTTGTATGCATGCATATAAGCACACCAAATGGACACAAGACACTGGGGGTGGGGGTGGGATGAGGGCATGCATCGGGGTAGGGGAGGCTGGGGGAAGGTCAGTGGGGAAAAAAAGGAGATATATGTACTAATATATGTAATACTTTAAACAATAAAAAAAAGGAAGAAAGCACAGAGTAGAAACGATGGGACATAAGCAGATGCAAATGTGGTCCCCGAGGAGATTCAAGTTTGGATAAATAGCAGTAAAGCCCGTTTTGGAGACAATTACATAATGTAAATATGGTTTATTATCAGATGAGATAAAATGTGTTGAAATGGAAAAGTGGAGATCATTGAAGAGAAAATGAAATAAAAAAAGCAGGTAATAGTAAAAAAATAAATAAAAGTAATAAATAAATAAATTTATTTTTAAGTCGGAAAAAAAAAAAACTCCCCTGTGAAGCTGTCTGGCCCTGGGCTTTTGTTTGCTAGAGGCTTTTAGATGACTGCTTCAATTTCTTCCATAGTTATTGGCCTATTGAGATTTTTAGATTCTTCCTGAATGAGTTTTGGACGGTTGTTTTTTTCTAGGAATAATATGTCCATTTCCTCCAGGTTGTCTAGTTTGTTGGAAAAGAGTTACTCATAGTATTTTTTAACAATCCTTTGTATTTCTGTGGAGTCTGTTGTTATTTCACCTCTTTCATTTCTGATTTTGTTTATTTGGGTCCTCTCTCTTTGCTTTTTGGTGAGCCTGGCTAGAGGTTCATCAATTTTGTTTATCCTTTCAAAGAACTAGCTCTTGATTTCATTGATCTTTTGTATTGTTTTTTTTGTTTGTTTGTTTGTTTGTTTGTTTTTTGGTATCTATGTCATTTATTTCTGCTCTGATCTTTATTATCTCCTTCCTTCTGCTCACTCTGGGCTTTACTTGTTGCTCTCTTTCTAATTCTTTAAGTTGTTGAGTTAGATGATTTACTACTATTTTTTCTTGTTTTTTTCAGATAGGCCTGTAGAGCTATAAACTTCCCTCTCAGAACTGCTTTCATTGTGTCCCATAGATTTTACATTATTGTGTTTTTATTGTCATTAGTTTTCAGGATGTTTTTAATTTCTCCTTTGATCCCAATCATTGTTTAATAGCATGCTATTCATCTTCCATGTGTTTGAATTTTTAGATTGTTTTTATTGTACTTTATATCTAATATTATGCCATTGTGGTCTGAGAAGATGCTTGATATGATTTCAATCTTCTTGAATTTGGGGAGACTTTGCCTGTGACCCAATATGTGGTCTATTTTTGAAAATGTCCCATGTGCACTTAAGAAGAATGTATATTCCGTGGCTTTGGGGTGAGATGTTCTGAAGATGTCAATTAAGTCCATCTACTCTAGTAAGTCATTTAGAATTGCTGTTTCTTTGCTGATTTTTTGTCTAGAGGATTTATCCAGTGATGTCAGTGGTGTATTCAAATCCCCTACTATGATTGTATTGTTTTCAATCTCTCCCTTGATCTCTTCCAGGAGTTTCTTATGTATTTGGGTGCTCCTGCATTAAGTGCATATATGTTTATCAGGGTTATATCCTCTTGTTGTATCAATCCCTTTAGTATTATGAAATGGCCTTCCTTATCTCTTGTTATGGCCTTCACTTTGAGGTCTATTTTGTCAGATATAAGTATTGCTAGCCCAGCTTTTTTTTTTTTTTTTTTTTTTTCAGTTCCATTTGCCTAAAAGATATTTTTCTTTTTTTTTTTCTTTTTTTTTGCTGGTTTTCTTTTTTTTTTTTCCTTATAAATCTTTATTGTTCAGGTTATTACAGGTGTTCCACTTTTTTCCCCCCCATAGCTCCCCTCCACCTGATTCCCCACCCCACCCCATGCCCTTACCCCCCGCCACTGTCTTCATCCATAGGAGTAAGATTTTTGTCCAATCTCTTCCCGCACCCCTCACACTTGCTTCCTCTGAGAATCGTCAGTCCACTCCCTCTCTATGTCCCTGATTCTATTATATTCACCAGTCCATTCTGTTCTTCAGATTTTTTATTCACTTGATTTTTAGATTCACTTGTTGGTAGGTATGTATTTGATGTCATTTTGTTGTTCATAATTTTTATCTTTACTTTTTTCTTCTTCTTCCTCTTCTTAAAGAATACCCTTCAGCATTTCATGTAATCCTGGTTTGGTGGCGATGAACTCCTTTAGCTTTTTCTTGTCTATGAAGCTCTTTATCTGACCTTCAACTCTGAATGATAGCTTTGCTGGGTAGAGTAATCTTGGTTGTAGGTTCTTGCTGTTCATCACTTTGAATATTTCTTGCCACTCCCTTCTGGCCTGCATAGTTTCTGTTGAGAAATCAGCTGACAGTCGTATGGGTACTCCCTTGTAGGTAACTGTTTTTGCCTTCTGCTTTTAATATTCTCTCTTTGTCTTTTGCCCTTGGCATTTTAATTATGATGTGTCTTGGTGTGGTCCTCTTTGGGTTCCTTTTGTATGGGGTTCTGTGTGCTTCCTGAACTTGTAAGTGTATTTCTTTCACCAGGTAGGGAAAGTTTTCTGTCATTATTTCTTCTAATAGGTTTTCAATATTTTGCTCTCTCCCTTCTTCTGGCACCCCAAAAATTCGTATGTTAGTTCGCTTGAAGTTGTCCCAGAGGCTCCTTACACTATCTTCATATTTTTGGATTCTTTTTTCTTTTTGTTTTTCTGGTTGGATGTTTTTTGTTTCCACATATTTCAGATCTTTGGTTTGATTCTTGGGGTACGTTGGTCTACAGTTGAGTTTCTGTATATTTTTTATTTCAGACAGTGTATGCTTCATTTCTGACTGATCCTTTTCCATTTTTTTGGCATTCTCATTAAGGTCCTTGAAGGTCTTACTAAGCTCCTCAGAAGTGTCATCAAGTTTCTCAGCGGTTTTTAGAAGATTCTTGAGTAACCTTATACATGTGGTTCTGAACTCTATGTCATCCAGTAGTTTGCTTTCCTCCATTTCTTTCATTCGTGGCATGTTTCTTTGTTTCTGCATTTTGGCTGCTTCCCTGTGTTGATGGAGTGGCTTTGTGTGGTAGGTGACCTATAGGGGGCAGTAGCTCAGCCTCCCCAATCACCTGATGTGGATGCTCTTGGTACACCCCCTTGTGGGCTAAGTGCAAAGTCTTGGTGTAGTTAAGCCTGAATTGCTGTTGGTACGCTGGGAGGAACTGACCTCCAGGCCAATTAGCCGCGAGCACTCCCTGTGTCCACAATGGAAGAACTGCTGTGCTGAAGACACGCAGGACTTGTTTCAGTGGGGCTTCGGTGCTCACTGAGTTTGCCTCTTGAATGTGTCACTTATGGATGTGAGGAGTGGAAATCTGGTGTCTCACACTGACCACTAGGTACACTGGCTTCTGGATCTCCAATGGGGTGCAGGTCAGCTACTGTCTGAGGCCACCCAGCAGGAGCTACAGTGAGAGCTGCAGTTTTCTCCTCTTTGCCTCGGGTTTGGAGGCTTTGGAACTGTCTGACCCGGGCTGCAAGTTTGCTAGGTTAAGCTGCGATAGGGCAGGCCTTTCTTATGCTAACTCGGTTGCTTGGAGCTTGGGTGGGTTTGTAGGTTGTGCAGGGCGGGGCCTCAGGGTGTCACTAGGTTAGGGCGTGGCAAACAGCAATGGCTGCTAGTTAGCCGGCTCTGTGTCCCCAAAGGCATCCGCGAGTCCTGTGCCCCAGTTCAGTAAACAATTATTCCTGCGCGCAGCTCTGCAAGCAAGCCACCCTCGCTGGCAGACAGTCCAGCTTCTCCCCGTAGGAGTTTGGGTCCCCCGGGTCTCCCCAGAGACTGGATTTCAGAGTAATCGGGGGCTTGTCTCCGTTCGGGTGGAAAAAAGCAACGCACCCAGTCGCCTGCAGCCAGCCCGGATCACGCGCCTCCGTACCTCAGCTTTTCAGCGCTCGTGCATGTCTCAAAGCTCTTTTCTCTTTCCTTCTAGTTGTAGAACTTCCACTCAGCCAGCTCTCCCGTGGTTCTGGGCGACAGAAGCTTTGTCTTTTAGTTGCAGTTTAAATTGTTGTGGGAGGCAGCAGCCCAGGTGTTTACCTACGCCGTCATCTTGGATTCTCTAAAAGATATTTTTCAATCCCTTCACTTTCAGTCTGTGTGAGTCCCTTGTTCTGAGGTGGGTCTCTTGTAGACAGCATATATATGGGTCATGTTTTTTTATCCATTCAGCCACTCGTTGTCTTTTGATTAGATCATTTAATCCATTTACATTTGAAGTTATTATTAATAGGTACTTGTTTGTAGCCATTTTTATTTTTTGTGCCTGTGTTCCTGCTTACCTTTTTATTTCTTCTCTTTACATCAGACTCTTTAGCATTTCTTGCATTGCTGGTTTGGTAGTGATAAACTCCCTTAGCCTTTTTTTGTCTATGAAGCTCCTTATTTCCCCTTCAATTTTGAATGATAGCCTTGCTGAATAGGGTATTCTTGGATTCAATCCCTTGCTTTGTATCACTTTGTAAATTTCCTTCCATTCTTTTCTGGCCTGATATGTTTCTATTGAGAAATCTTTAGATAATCTAATGGGAGATTCCTTGTACATAACTTTCTGTCTCTCTCTTGCAGACTTTGATTCTCACTTTGTCCTGAACATTTGCCATTGTAATCATGATGTGTCTTGAGGTGGGTCTTTTAGGGTTCATCTTGTTTTGGGACTCTGTGCTTTTATGACTTTTTTCTTCCCCACATCACGGAAGTTTTCTGACATTATTTCTTCAAATAAGTTTTCTAACCCTTGTTCTTTTTCCTGTTGTTCTTCCACCCCTATTATTGATATGTTGCTGCGTTTCATGTTGCCCCTGAGGATCTCCTCCTGTCTTTTAATTTTTTTCCTCCAAATGCAGTTCAATTTGGTTGTGTTTTGCTTCCCTGTCTCCTAATTCACTACTTCAGTTCTCTGCTTCTCCTAGTCTACTGTTGAAACTTTCCATGGTGTTTTTTATTGCAGCTATATCACTCTTCATTCCTTCTTGGTTCTTATATAAGTTGTTGATTTTTTCCTCCATCTGGTTTATGAACTGTATGACCCTTATTCTGAATTCTTTTTCTGACATATTGCATGCCTCTGTTTCACTTAGCTGCTTTTCTAGCAATTCCTCCTTTTCTTTCCTTTGGGGGTTTGTCTACCCATTTTTTATCTCACCGATGGATCTAGATGTCAAGTTGTGCAGGGGCTCCTCCTTGGGTGGCAGTGGCTCCTCAGGCTGCAGTTGCTCCTTGGATGGGTGTGGGCTGATCACGAGACTGCTGATCTTTGGATGGGGGTGGGCTGCGCGCAGCTGCTGCTCCTTGGATGGTGGCGGGCTGCTTGCATGTCTGCTGCTCCTCGGACAGGGGTGGACTGCTCACGTGGCTGCCGCTCCTTTGATGGGGGCTGGCTGTGCGTGGCTGCTGCTCCTAGGATGGGGTGAGCTGCTACTGAGGCTGCTGCTCCTTGGACAGGGGCAGGTGGCTCGCAAGGCTGCTGCTCCTTGGACAGGGGTGGGCTGCTTGTGTAGCTGCTGCTCTTCAGACAGGGGTGGGCTGCTCATGCGGCTGCTGCTCTTCAAATGGGGGATGGGCTGCTTGCATGGCTGCTGCTCCTTGGACAGGAGTGAGCTTCATGTGTGGCTGCTGCTCCTCGGATAGGGGCCAGCTGCTCATGCAGCTGCTGCTCCTCTGACAGGGGCAGGTTGTTCACTCAGCTGCTGCTCCTCAGACAGGTGCAGGGTGCGGACTGTGAAGCTGCTGCTCCTCGAATGGGGGTGGGCTGCATGGGGCTGCTGCTCCTCAGTTGTGGGCGGGCTGCTTGTGTGGCTGCTGCTCCTTGGATGGAGGCAGGCTGTTTGCATGGTTGCTTTTCCTCAGACGGGGGAGCAGGCTGCTCATACAGCTGCTGCTCCTTGGACAGGAGCAGTCTGCTCACGTGTCTGCTGCTCACATGGTCGCAGTGTGCTGGGCTTTCTCCAGGGGTCCTCTGCCCTTCCCAACTGCAAATTATCTCACCAGCTGAGTCTCCTTTGCCAATTCAGGGTGGATGTTATTTGTTTCAGCTGCTCATTCTATCTTCTCTGGGACAAGACTCAGGACACATCCATCTATTCCACCGCCATTTTGTCCTCCTCTAAAGTTGGGTTTCTAATCTATTATCAGAGGATACTGAGGCAAAGAAGAGATAAGCTACTTGCCAAATGTGGCAGACACTTCTGGTTCACTAACCAACAATCATTCTTCTGATTCTCCCTTGTTAGCAGAACCTCAATTTTGTACAGGGGATCATGTCCAGATGTTTTTATACCACACATAACTCTTGTACATTCATAGAAATATATATACAGGGTGTCCAAAAAAACATACACACACTTTAACAGTTGAGAGCTCAATTCTGAAAATGAAATATATTTTAATAAAGACTGCCTTTATAATTATTCAGAGTATGTGTATACATTTTGGGGGAATATATGTATATAGGAAGTAAATCAGTCAAGGTATTCCTAAGTATGTTTCACATTGAGAGTCTAACTCTCCTGAATCACTTTCCCACTAAGAGTCATCAGTGTCCAAGTTTTTCTGCATATTATTATTCTCCAGGCCATCAAGAGCTTTGGTGATACAGTGTTTCCCAAAAGGGTTCCTTCCCCTCTTCAACCTCCAAGTGTGGTTCCCAAAATGCCATCACCATTCTGTAAGGTTGACGCATGAGCACAGGCCAGGCTTAGCAACAGCAATTACATGACATACCCAATATCTGAATGTTTAAAATAGAAAATATGTGTGTTCTGTGCCTGCCCATACCAGTACATCTCAGGTTATTCACCAGTATAATTTGAAACTCGTCATTTTTGCTGCAGACTAGGCTACTGATCACTGTGCTAAACTACTTTTGTGTTTTAGCTAAAGTGACAGGTCTGATTTATTGATAATAACTTCCTGGAGTGTGGTGTAGAGGGGACTCTGAGGCCGTGGTCTGTTATCTATGGCTGCCATGGAACCATGAGTGGTGACTTATATTGTGCACGTCACATGTTCACTTTTCCTAGATATTCATTTCAACTTTCAACTTTTATTCAAAGTGATGAATCCCTACCACTGGAATAGAACCATGCTCGACCTAAACACTTCAGGACAGAGACAGGACTGCCACAAACTGCCATGCGACTGTGTATTGTGCAACAACAGAGTCCTATTCACATCGATTAGGGTGTAACTGACAGCCCCGGGTTTTGTGCCGTACACAAACTGCACAAGTATACCTCTTCAAATAATAATTCTCTTTTAAAAACCATGGATATAACGTTCATAGCTAATTGCAATAATTTATTCTGGAATTTTATACCGAGTATGAAGGTCAACTTATTTTTATGACTAATTAAATTTCTCCCATTTAAATTAAATTCTCTTCCTGGATGACACAGACTTAAGAATACTACAAAGTCTGGCTTGGTAGAGGCTCAGTATTCATCCCACATAAGTTAATCATTAAAAACCCTTCATATATTTGAAGACAATAATTAAGTCTCCTCATTAGCTTCTTTAAGCTAAACCAACCCAATTCACTTAACAATTTATTTGCTATGTGCCAGGAACTATGCTAAGCACTCTAATTCATTATGTAATTTCATACTCACTGGAACTCTGTGTGATAGATAGGTTTGTCATTATTCCCATTTTACAGATGACAATTATAATGGTTGGGAGTGTAGGACCTGAAGTTAGTCAGCCTGGATCCCTGTGATCTTGGATAAATCACCTAGTCCCTCTGTGCTCTAATTCCCTCAACTGTAAAATGGAGATAATGACCATGCCTGCTTATAGGATTGCCCCAATATTTAGTATAGTGTCTGCAATAAATAATTCTTTTGCTACCATTGTTCTTATAATTCCAACACCCCACTCCCCCTTTGCAGGGGAGGGACTGAGCAGGGAATTGAACTCCAGGATGTCTTCCCCTCTCCCTCCCCTGCCCAACTCTGCCTCTCTAACTCTATCACTGTTTTTAAAAGGACCTTAGGGACCATGTCATCACCTCCTCATTTTACAGACAAGGGACCAGAGGCTGCTGAGGATCACTACGACCCACCTTAACTCACCCAGAAGAATTTGGCTCTCAGAATGGCCACTCTCCTCTCTGCCATTCTGCTACCTACCTTCATACACTGAGCCTGATTACATGGGCTGAGGCTTCCCCCTCCCATTGGGATGAATGAAGAAACCTTTGAGAAAAAAAATAGTACACTTAAAAGGGACTACTTGGACACATGTTTTATTTCATGGCAAGAGAAGAGATTGTCCAAACACAATGCCAGGCTGATGGAGGTCCAAGGAATTCCCAGGCCTGACACCTCTATGGAGACCTGGTACCTGGGCTAGCCCAGGAGCCAGCACATGCTTGGATACTCCAAAGACCCGTGGCAATTACAGGGCACCATTCACTTAGCCCGGGGACTTCTTGTGTGAATTAGTGTCTCCTATTAAAAATGAAATCCAAGATAATAAATTGTCCTAAAGGACTCAGATGTCTTTAATCGTGGTTTTATCTTCTCCCCCAGGCCTGGTAATTTCTAATGAGTTCCAGCTCACATCTGGATGAATTATTGTTGGAGGAGTGTGTGTACTCAGTAAAAATAAACTAACAGCGACACTCATGTTTACTCTTTAATTCACTCTATCCAAAAAATAGTATGCTTTTTTTAAAGAACATTTTTTAAATAGAAGAGTGACTGCTGATTAACCCCTTATGCTTCATAACAAAAAATAAAGAGACACACCCACACACCACAGGTGAATTTATGACTTTTGATTTATGGAGTAATGTGTAATGTGAATGTAACTTATGATATCTGATAAGTTTCTTCCCACCCTGGGCCTCAGTTTACTCACCTACAAAATGGGAATTATTATCTACCTCTCTTGACTATTGTGAGGATTCATGTAAGTAATCTTCATTTCAGCACATAGTAGTAATTTCTTAGGTTTTTTGCAAAAGCTAATATTTTATAATGCTATCCAAGGCTCCTAAAAATTGAATTGAGAAAATCCATCCTGTTTTCCCATTGATTTAGATAATTTCAGAGGTCCTCTATCTTTTTCTTTCACTCCTCCTGGATCTATAGCAGACCATGGCTCCTAATTGTTTTTCTGCTTCCCTCTGTCTTCCATTAAATACCCATGATCTGCAAGCAAATTCTTAAATGCTCTAGAGGACTACTGCTTAAAGAAATACTATGCTGAAACAAAGCAGTTGCCTACAAACTGAATAATCACCTTTTAATTGATGTGGTTTGTAAGTTGTTATATTGAATTCCTGTAAATTGAAACCATACTGTGGGGATGGCTGTATTTTTGTTTCCTCTGCAACCTTATCCGGTGAGAAAGAAATGATACACCAAGGAAAGGAGGGATGGAGCTGGCCCCAACTCTCTGCAGAGTATGGGTTTTTGTTATTGTTTTTCTTTTCTATAATTCCTTCCTCTTTCTGCCTTTGGAAGAGGAAAGGGCCTCCAGGCAGGATCAGTCCTAGCTAGGGTAGTGAGAGACAGTTTTGTGTGTGAATCAGGGAGGGGGTATTTGAGAAAGAAGTTAAACTCCTGAACTGGACCCTGAGTATGGGTAAAGACCAAAAGAACCCCTTGTCCAAAATAGCAGCCACTTCTCTTCCCAGTACCTCCTGCCCCCACCTTTTCTCATGCACTCCTCCCAAGGGCCATCTCCGCCTAAAAGAAACCAAAAGCCAAAGGGGCTTTAGTCAAGGGCATCATGACTTCCCCTCTGCTCTGAGGGTGAATCATCCTCTGGTTTTCTCATCACTTGAAAGATGAAAATGAGTATGTGCTTCCTCAGGGCAACTGTAGAGTCTACAGATGAGGCTTCAGTCATTATTCATAGGATTGATATCTACCTTGGTCCTGGCAGATTATGAAGAGACTCTGAGAAGAAAGTCAAGAGTAGAAGATTAAAAAATAAGATATTTTTACCCAAACTTCTCTTGTAAATATATAATTCAGTCACGATTCTGGAACCACTATTTCTGAGAATGGTGAAAAAAACTCACTCTTTCTACATCATGATAACGCCATCACCTCTCTGGTTAAAGCTCATCTCTTTGGGGTAATTTATTCTACTTAATAGAAAGCTTTCCACCCAGCTGGCCTGGATCAGTGGCTGAGCACCAACCTATGAACCAGGAGGTCACGGTTTGATTCCCAGTCAGGGAACACGCCCAGGTTGTGGGCTCGATCCCTAGTATGGGGCATGCAGAAGGCAGCCAATCAATGATTCTCTCTCATCATTGATGTTTTTATCTCCCTTTTCCTCTCCCTTCCTCTCTGGAATAAATAAAAATATATTTAGGAAGAAAGAAAGGAAAGAGGGAAGGGAGGGAGGGAGGGAGGGAGGGAGGGAGGGAGGGAGGGAGGGAGGGAGGGAAGAAGCTTTCCCCTTCCCTTCTCCTTGTCTCCCCAGGGGAGAAGCTAAGTTCCCAGAAGGCTTTTTCTTACCCTCCTGACCTCATGAGAAGGTCATCTGTTCCAAATAACACCTGTCATCCTGGCAGGTCCAGGTACCTCCCAATGTTCATACTGGCATCTACTAAGGCATGTCATCCCTCTGGGCTTGAGTATTGGCTTCTCCCCTTAAGATACCCACTTCTGAAGAGTTCAGAACTCATGTTTCAATGGCACGGCAAATGCAAGTTGTCCTCCCTATGACTCAGCATTTCATTGGCTCTGTTGATAATGTGACTCATCTGTGTTCTCTCTCTGGGCCCCAACTTTGGCTCATCCATACTAAATATTCTGCTATGATGTCCCCTAAAACCACATCACAGTGACCCTATGGCATGGGACACCTTGACCAACAAGTAGATTCTTCCCAGAATATCAGATACTGTTTTTATGTCTCCAACTGTCCCCCTCCTTCATGGATTCAACACAAACCAGGAGGTTGGGAGAGGTAAAGGATAATTACTCTACCGGCCTGAGAGTGTTGATGTAAATCCTCAGAGGATCCAAGGAGAAAATGCATGTAAGGCATTAAGCCTGGGGCTTAGGATATAGAAAGTGCCCTATCAGTCTTACAAAAATAAAGCTATCCCATTAGCTAGCATAGTCTAATCAAATAACTAATCAGTTACTTAATTGATTTGATATCTTTGTGTTCCTTATTACCCATGTCAGCACAAAGTATCAAATACAACAGGGCTCAGAAATTTGCTTAATTCATTCGTTTTAAGGGATAAAATCAAATTTTGCTTGAAGATAAATCCTATACTTTCCACTGGGTTGGGAGAGAGATGGGTATTGGTAGCTCATTTGGGGTCCAGAACATGAGCTGGCTAGAAAAAGGACAGGTACATATGGGGCTTTTCTACCCACAATAGTCTTCATGCTCTTCTTTCTTAATTATTTGTCAAGGTTCCCCTCGAAAGCCAAGTGGCTGAGTTGAGTTTAGGAAATGGTTTTGAAATTGATGGGCCCAGGAAAGTCCCTTTGAGTCAAAACCTAAAGAAAGTAAGTATTGCTGAGCAAATGAGCTTACCTTGCCTCAAGATGGAAAGAAATTGTGGGAAGTGGCGCAGGAACAAGAGTCCATACTCAGTACTGTGCCTAGCACACAACATGTGTTCAGTGGGTGGAATGAATGAATATTTGCTTCCAGCTACATGTTCTAAACCTCACTTTTTACTTCCCTTGTTCAGTGTTCACACCTTGTCTCTCTCAGCTCTGAAAACCAATGTAGGCAGAACAGCAAATGTGCAAAGTTGTTATTTAGTATTGCACACATATGAGCAAATTCCTGGCATATCACATCCCCAGTCCTACCAGCAACTTAAAAACTGGCTACCTCAGAATGCCCTATAATCTATTCAATTATGTGCATCTGTAAGAACCAGTAATAAGAACTTGGAGGAAAGCATGTAGAGGGAAAAAAACATAACTCCTGCCCTCAAGAAATGTATAGTTAAAAGAAAAAAATAAATATACAAAAATAGATTTAGTCATACTAGGAAATATATGTTAAGTTGCATTTGAATGATATACTCATATTGGTCTACAGATTTTCAAAAGAGCAGTTGATACCTTTGGGGATCAGAGAAGTGAGAAAGAGACTTTCTGGAGTTACTGAGATCTCTGAGTCAGATTCAGACAGGCAGTGGCAAGGGGAGTCCTAAAACAGTGAGGAGGCCAAGTCACCACTGGCCACCTCTCTGGAGCCTCCTCAGAGAAGACATTGGGAAGAGTCTAGTCAATAATAATAGGGACCAGCTCTAGTTGGTTTGGCTCAGTGGATAAAGCGTCGGCCTGCAGACTGAAGGGTCCCTGGTTCAATTCCAGTCAAGGACACATAACTGAGTTGTGGGCTGGATCCCCAGTGAGGGAGGCGGGGGCCGTGCAGGAGGCAGCCAATCAATGATTCTCTCTCATCATTGATGTCTATTTCTCGCTCCCTCTCCCTTCCTCTCTGAAATTAATAATAATAATAATAATAATAATAATAATAATAATAATAATAATTAGGGACCACATGGCAGCCTTTGGGCCAAGAGTTTAACATGAACTATCTCAGTGAATCTTTTCAACAACTTCCTCAAGATAGTGTGGCACATACTGGGGTCTCTTCTTCCTCACAGGACCTCAGTTTTGAGGTGTCAATACATATTGGCTTCCTTTGCAGATAGGGCTGGTCATCCTGTCATAGTCATGGCCAATGACATACAAGTTGGAGTCACTAAGTGGGACTCTCCAGAAAGTGGGACAGGTGCAACTGGTTTCTTGTTACTTTGTCTCAAACTGGAATAGACACCTTGTGGCCCCTTGTGCACGCTTGGGCAGCAAAGAGGAAGGAGCCTGGGTCCTAAGTGAATCCCTCGAAAAACAGTATCAACCCTGGATTGCCCACTTCTGAACTACTTGTTCCAAGAGAAAATTAGCTCCTATTTGGTTGAGCCACTGCCATGTGACCTTTGTTGTTTGAAGCCAAACAGAATTTTAACATATCCATGGAGATTACAGTAATATCCTATTTATAGGCTAGGAAACCAAGCACAGAAAGTGTCACTACTCTTAAGTAGCAATCCAATAGTTACATCCAGATGATGCAGAATAAGGCTGGTTGACTCCAAAACTACACTGAGGATGCGTGAACCTGGTGTAGAATCACATAACAACTAGTTAGATAAATAAAACTTTAGCAATTCTTTTTTTAAAAATAAATCTTTATTGTTCAGATTATTACAATTGTTCCTCTTTTTTCCCCCCATGGCTCCCCTCCACCCAGTTCCCACCCCACCCTCTGCCCTTACCCGCCCCCCCTCCACTGTCCTCATCCATAGGTGTACAATTTTTGTCCAGTCTCGTCCCATACCCCGTTCTCCCCAAGAATTGTCAGTCCACTCCCTTTCTATGCCCCTGATTCTATTATATTCACCAGATTATTCTGTTCCTCAGGTTTTTAATGCACTTGATTATTAGGTTCACTTGTTGATAGATATGTATTTGTTGTTCATAATTTTTATCTTTATCTTTTTCTTCTTCTTCCTCTTCTTAAAGAATACCTTTCAGCATTTCATATAATACTGGTTTGGCAGTGATGAACTACTTTACCTTTTCCTTATCTGTGAAGCTCTTTATCTGACCTTCAATTCTGAATGATAGCTTTGCTGGGTAGAGTAATCTTGGTTGTAGGTGCTTGCTATTCATCACTTTGAATATTTCTTGCCACTCCCATCTGGCCTGCATAGTTTCTGTTGAGAAATCAGCTGATAATGGTATGGGTGCTCCCTTGTAGGTAAGTAACTGTTCTTCTCTTGCTGCTTTTAATATTCTTTTGTCTTTTGCTCTTGGCATTTCAATTATGATGTGTCTTGGTGTGGTCCTCTTTGGATTCCTTTTGTTTGGGGTTCTGTGCGCTTCCTGGACTTGTAAGTCTATTTCTTTCACCAGGTGAGGGAAGTTTTTTGTCATTATTTCTTCAAACAGGTTTTCAGTATCCTGCTCTCTCTCTCCTTCTGGCACCCCCATAATTCGGATGTTGGTATGCCTGAAGTTGTCCCAGAGGCTCCTTACACTATCTTCATATTTTTGGATTCTTTTTGCTTTTTGCTTTTCCAGTTGGGTGTTTTTTGCTTCTTTGTATTTCAAATCTTTAACTTGATTCTTGAGATCCTCTAGTCTGCTGTTGGATATCTATATATATTTTTTTATTTCAGCCAGTGTATGCTTAATTTCTAGTTGATCCTTTTTCATATCCTTAAGGGTCTCACTAAATTTATCGGCCTTTTCTAGAAAGTTCTTGAAAAACCTTAGCACCATGGTTTGGAACTCTATATCCCGTCGTTTGCTTTCCTCCATTTCTTTCATTTGTGACCTGTTTCTTTGTCTCCACATTTTGGCTGCTTCCCTGTGTTGATAGAGTGGCTTTGTGTGCTAGGTGTCCTATATGGCCCAGTGGCTCAGCCTCCCCAGTTACCTGAGGTGGACACTCTAGGTGCACCCCTTTGTGGGCTGTGTGCACAGTCTTGTTGTAGTTAAGCCTTCATTGTTGTTGGTATCACTGGGAGGAATTGACCTCCACGCCAATTGGCTGTGAGGATCAGCTGTGTCTATGCTGGGAGAACTGTGCTGGAGACACCCTTATGAGACAAGACTTGCTTCAGTGGGGCTTTGGTGCTCACTGAGTCTGCCCCCTGAGTGTGTCCCTTATGGATTTGAGGAGTTGTAATCTGGATGGTCCCACTCTGACCCCTGGGTACACTGGCTCTTGAATCTCCAAGGAGGTGCAAATTTAGCCTCTGCCTGAGGCCACCCAGCAGGAGCTACAGAGAGATCTACAGATTCCTTTTCTTTGTTTGGGTTTTGGAGGTGCCCAGATGAGGCCCAGCTGTGAAGCAATGCAAGCTGCTGTGGGGCCTTGGGACTTCTTTTGGATGTTCTGGGTCTCTCTGACTCAGCTGCAGTTTGTTAGGTAAGTTTAAAATTCAAAGGATCAGGCCATTCATATGCAAAAGCCTCTGCATACAGCCTGAGTGGAGCGAGGTCTTAGGGCGTAGCAAACAGCAATGGCTGACCATCAGCCCTGCCCTAAGAGGCCCCTGGGTCTCAGTGTCCCTTGGTTATCGCTGCAAGCACCTCTGAGAGAAAGCCGCCCTCGAGTTTCGCCCAATGCCAGACAGTCCAGTTTTTCCCCGTATGAGTTTGGGTCCCCAGAGTCTCGCCCAAAACTGGAGTTCAGAGCAGTCAGGAGCTTCTGTCTCCCTGCAGATTGCAAAAGCCAGCCACGTACTCAGTTGCCAGCCCTTTCAGCGCATGTGCCTCTGTACCTCTGCACTTTACTTCTTCACCTCCTGAGTCTCAATGTGCTTTTCTTTTTCCTTCTAGTTGTAGAGTTTCCACTCAGCCAGCCTTCTTGTGGTTCTGGATGATGTCTGTTTTGTCTTTTAGTTGTAGTTTTGAAGTGGTTGTGCGAGGCAACAAATTCAGGTATTTACCTATGCCGCCATCTTGGTCTCCCAAACTTTAGCAATTCTTTAACCCCTCACATAGCCCTTATCAGAATCTAACTTTTATTAGATGTTGGTAAGTGTTTCTCTCTCCCCTGTATACTGCTAGAAGGCAGGACTAAGGCATAATCATGACTGTAGCACCCCCATTTTCCCAGTCAGTGCTTAGCTCGGGCTAGGTAGGCACCCCTAAATTGTTGGTTGACTTTTAAAACATCAGAATGCTAAGTTGGGATAATAACTGCCCTGAGAAAGCCCATTCTTTTGTGTACAAATGTCTGTGGTTGTGCCGGTATGTGCTTGAAGGGACGTGTCACATTATGTGCACGTGTGTATGTGATTAGGTGCATATGCACACACACGTACATGACTGGGGTCTGGGAGAGAGAGCCAAAGGAAGAATATTTTCTCACAGCTATCAAATCCCATCCTCGCCTCACCCCATTCCTGGCTCCTGGCATACAGTGACAGCACCAATGATTATATTAGCAATAACTAAACTTTTGGGCAGGAATTGAAATTTTAATTTCCTTGTGGGAAGCTGCAGAGAACTAAGCTTATTTGTGCCAAGAACCCATGAACTTTCCCAGAAAAGGAAGAGAGAATACCAGCTACAGTCACTGGCCTTTGGATTTTTCTGTAAAATTAAAAGGCACCAGCTCACTTTTGAATGCCCCTTTTAGAAACAGCTCCAGATCCTTTACTCTCTATGCCTACCCTACCTCAGAGTGGGTGGGAAGACACAAGTAGCCCTTGAGGAACATCTAAATTATTCCAATGATTGTAGCTGTCTTCTTTCCATTGTTGAAAGAAGTATTACTCTATCAATTTTTTTTTCTTAATTTACTTGAGTGGTTGAGACCCCATGATATTTACTGAGGGCTAACCATGTGCCAGGCACTGTGTTGAAAGTGTATGCATGCGTTAACTCATTGAATTCTATCATTTTGAAGATCAGAATACTGAGGCAAAGAGAAGATAAGTAACTTCCCTAAGGTCACACAACTAAGAAGTGGCAGAGCTAGGATACAAATCGAGGCAGTGAAACTGCAAAACCCAAATCCTTAATGTCACCATAAGACCTGGTAAGTCTAGAATGCAAGCAACACACACTACTTCTAATCAACCTTAAAAAAAAAAGTGGAGGAAGAGGAGAGGCACACTTCCCATTATCAATGTATTTGAAAGGCAAAGTTGTCTTTGCCTTGGTCACAGCTCACCCCCTCAACTAGGGTCAAGTAGGAGACCTCAGATGACCATCCCCAGTCTGCTAGTGATGAAATAGAGGGGATGTTTCCAGCCCCAGGGGGTGTGGATACAGAGCAGAAGAAAATGACTGATATATATGCTGCCATGCCTTAGAGAAATTTAATGATTTCAGGGTTGAGTCCTGACATAAACATGGCACCAGGAGCTTCTCAAGGTGTCCTACCCTTAGGATTCATCCAGTCACTCATTGACCAAATTGTCTCTTTTCTGTGCAAGCAGTGTTCTGGGAGATACACTGCTTCCATTTGGGGAAACCAAACATAACCACCCACTTATTTTCCAAGCTCTATTGCCCATCACTGCAAACCAGGCAGAGTGGGAGTCACCAGAATAGAGTGATAAACAGTCAGATAGTCTTTACTACATGCTTATTCTCCTAGTAGCTACAATACATTAGGAATGGGCCTTATGATGGGGGAGTGCAGAGATTTGGGGAGGCAAATAGCAGAGAAACTTCATTTGGGATATGCTAGAAATTTGCTCCTCCAGATCCACTTTCCACCTATTTCCTTCCTTCTCTGTGTCTCCAAGAGGCTAACATGTATGGACTGTTTCAACAGGATCTTTTGTCCTCTGGCTTCCAGTTAGGTTCAGCCATTGGAGGCACTGGCAGGAGACAGGAGAGGAGGAAAAAATGAGGTTGAGATGTTTATTTTCACAGCTCCCCCCATGGTGGTTAGCTGCCTCCCTCTACCTAAGGCCACAGGTCCTGCGAGGTGCCCTCTCCTACAATTCCTACAACTGCCACCACTTTCTCCTGCCCCCAGTAACTGCTCCCTGCCCTGCCCACTCAGGTGCAGCAGCGGGAAGGGCTCCCAGCTCTTGCTAGCTCCAGGGGTGCATCATATTCCCTTGGTGGAGTCCCTTACTTCTGCCCACATCTTCAAAAGAGCCCTGCTGAGTGAAGGTAACACTGTTCCCTACATAGGGTCAAGTAAGATTTACCAAAGGAAGTGACATTTAAGCTGACACATACCATTTTTTTGTTGTTGTTAATCCTTACCTGAGGATATTCTTTCCTTTGATTTTTAGAGAGAGTGGAAGAGAGGGTGAGAGACAGAGACAAACACTGATGTGAGAGAGATGCACTGATTGGTTGCTTCCTACATGTGCCCCAACCAGGGCCAGAGGTCAAGCCTGCAACCAAGGTACACACCCCTGACCGGAATCGACATCCACATGCTGATGCTCCAAAGACCGAGCCAAACTGGCCAGGGCTGACACATACCATTTTAAGCAGCAATGCCAGACAATAATATATTGGGTGACCTGCAGAGTAATTCATTCCCAAAGGCATTACCAGGTTGGTGCTGCTAAAGAACTTTTATCCTTAGCTTTATTCATTATGTTAAATGATATGTTAAATTTAGGAAATTTGCCAAAGAAACACCCTAACGTGAATGTGATGAACCCCTGTACAAGAGCATTTGTGATGCCTGCCCAACCTACACAACTTCTCTGGAGACATGTTAGTACTCGTGGGCCTGGTTCCTACAGAACGAAGCCTAGACAGGCTGACACCTGGCTCAAAATGAACTTTCTTCCTCTTTAGGGACTGGGACTCAAGAATGTTGGTTCTTCTCGCTGGCTGCTTCTGAGGATAAGTAGAGTCCAGAGTTCCAGACATCTTTGCAGCCACAACAGACAAATGAGTAAGTGCTTCCCTGAACAACTCTGGGTGGTGGTGGCAGGGGCGATATTTACATTTGTGGTCCTCACTTATCTGTGTGTATTTAATACAGTCTCATGGCAGATGGTAGTAAAGTATTTCTGAGAACGGGCAGCCTTTCTAATTGGTACAAAGGCACCACTTGGCTAGAAGCCTGACTGCGTTTCTATATGTCATATACCCACCAAAGCTAAGAAAGCCAGAGTCCAGAGATGACACAGACAGAGGTGAGAGACTGCGGCCCCCATACAGTGAGCAATGATGGCGGCAGTTCCCTCCACTCTCCTGAGACTGCCCCACTCCTGGTCCTGTCCTTTGTGACCGCTTGCTACTTCTACCCCTGCCTCTCATTAACTGCATTCTTTCAATAAATCCCCCTCATTCACTTAGGCTAGCTTGAACAAGTTTCTCTTACTTGTATAGTGGGATAACATTTCTAAAATATTAACCAATATGCTCTTTTATTCTAGCATTTCCTTATACCCCTGTGTCTGTCCCCCTCCCCCCCTTTTTTTTTTTGTTCAGCCTGGCAGTCTGCATCCCTTCCCTCCAGGATGAGATAACATAAAAGAAAGCAGAAGAAAGTTAACGATTAACATTTGAGCCTCAAAAGCATAGGTTCTGGTGAATAAAAAGGGCTCATGCATAAGCAACATGTTGGAGATAATACAAAGTGAAGCTTCCTCTTCCCAGAATGAAAAGGTGTCCCTAGGCTAGGGAGTAAGTTGGGGTGGGGGTAGGGAATGGGGATCAATTAGGACACAATTTGGAGGATCCAAGGACAAGGTAGAAAGGCGTCTGGAGGTAGCTCAGCCACTTGAGTCAGCACTGTTCTCCCATATTGCCCAGGAGCTATGCAGAGAACCATAATAAGAACCATTAACAGAGAGTACAGAAGAAACCAAGATGGCGGCATAGGTAAACACCTAAACTGCTTCCTCACACAACAATTTCAAAACTACAACTAAAAGACAAAATGAACATCATCGAGAACCACAGGAAGGCTGGCTGAGTGGAAATTCTACAACTAGAAGGAAAGAGAAAAGCACTGAGACAGAGACAGAGAGCTGCAGAAGGCAGAAGTACAGAGGCGCACGCCGAGAGGGCTGGCAAGTGAGTAAGCAGCTGGCTTTCTCAACCGGGAGGGAGACATAAACTCCCGACTGCTCTGAATTCCAGTTTCGGGCGAGACTCTGGGGACCCAGACTCATACGGGGAGAAACTGGACCGTCTGGCATTGGGCGAAACTCGAGGGTGGCTTTCTCTCAGAGGTGCTTGCAGTGATTACCACAGGACACTCAGAACCAGGGGCCTCTTAGGGCAGGGCTGATGGTCAGCCATTGCTGTTTGCTACGCCCTGAGACTTAGCCCCATCTAAGCTGAGTGCAGAGGCTTTTGCATATGAATGGCCTCGTCCTTTGAATTTTAAACTTACCTAATAAACTGCAGCTGAGTCAGAGAGACCCAGAACATCCAAAAGAAGGCCCAAGGCCCCACAGCAGCTTGCATTGCTTCACAGCTGAGCCTCATCTGGGCACCTCCAAAACCCAAACAAAGAAGAGGAATCTGTAGATCTCTCTGTAGCTCCTGCTGGGTGGCCTCAGGCAGAAGCTAAATTTGCACCTCCTTGGAGATTCAAGAGCCAGTGTACCCAGGGGTCAGAATGGGACCAACCAGATGACAACTCCTCAGATCCATAAGGGACACACTCAGGGGGCAGACTCAGTGAGCACCAAAGCCCCACTGAAGCAAGTCTTGTCTCATAAGGGTGTCTCCAGCACAGAAGTTCTCCAATCGTAGACACAGCTGACCCTCATAGCCAATTGGCGTGGAGGTCAATTCCTCCCAGTGATACCAACAACAATGAAGGCTTAACTACAACAAGACTGTACACACAGCCCACAAAGGGGTGCACCTAGAGTGTCCACCTCAGGTAACTGGGGAGGCTGAGCCACTGGGCCCCATAGGACACCTAGCACACAAAGCCACTCTATCAACACAGGGAAGCAGCCAAAATGTGGAGACAAAGAAACATGTCACAAATGAAAGAAATGGAGGAAAGCAAACGACGGGATATAGAGTTCAAAACCACGGTTATAAGGTTTTTCAAGAATTTTCTAGAAAAGGCTGATAAATTTAGTGAGACCCTCAAGGATATGAAAAAGGATCAACTAGAAATTAAGCATACACTGGCTGAAATAAAAAAATATATACAGAGATCCAACAGCAGACTAGAGGATCTCAAGAATCAAGTCAAAGATTTGAAATACAAAGAAGCAAAAAAACACCCAACCGGAGAAGCAAAAAGAAAAAAGAATCCAAAAATATGAAGGCAGTGTAAGGAGCCTCTGGGACAACTTCAAGCGTACCAACATCCAAATTATGGGGGTGCCAGAAGGAGAGAGAGAGCAAGATACTGAAAACCTGTCTGAAGAAATAATGACAGAAAACTTCCCCCACCTGGTGAAAGAAATAGACTTACAAGTCCAGGAAGCACACAGAACCCCAAACAAAAGGAATCCAAAGAGGACCACACCAAGACACATCATAATTGAAATGCCAAGAGCAAAAGACAAAGAATATTAAAAGCAGCAAGAGAAGAACAGTTACTTACCTACAAGGGAGCACCCATACCATTATCAGCTGATTTCTCAACAGAAACTATGCAGGCCAGATGGGAGTGGCAAGAAATATTCAAAGTGATGAATAGCAAGCACCTACAACCAAGATTACTCTACCCAGCAAAGCTATCATTCAGAATTGAAGGTCAGATGAAGAGCTTCACAGATAAGGAAAAGGTAAAGTAGTTCATCACCGCCAAACCAGTATTATATGAAATGCTGAAAGGTATTCTTTAAGAAGAGGAAGAAGAAGAAAAAGATAAAGATAAAAATTATGAACAACAAATACTTATCTATCAACAAGTGAACCTAATAATCAAGTGAATTGAAAACCTGAGGAACAGAATAATCTGGTGAATATAATAGAATCAGGGGCATAGAAAGGGAGTGGACTGACAATTCTCAGGGGGAACGGGGGCTGGGGGGTGTGGGAAGAGACTGGACAAAAATTGTACACCTATGGATGAGGACAGTGCGGGGGACAAGGGCAGAGGATGGGGTGGGAACTGGGTGGAGGGGAGCTATGGGGGGAAAAAGAGGAACAATTGTAATAATCTGAACAATAAAGATTTATTAAAAAAATAAAAGAACCATCAACATACCTGATGGTTATGGCGCTCCATCTGCCTGAGCGCCATATATCACCTGGGCTAAGGGAACTTAGTAAAATGCCCTTAGCCCATGGCAGAAGCCGGCTCCTCACTGCTGACTGCAGATATGATGCCCATCAGGCCCCAGGACTGGGTTTAGTACACTCACCCAGTGGTCATCTGAGCAAGCAGCATGCACAGTATTGCTAGGCTAGTAGGATCAAGTGACATGGACATTTAGAGAATTTGTAGTCAGCAAGAAATTAGACATGATAAAAACATCATTTTATCCTTGTGGGAAAGCTGGGAAAATGTGGGTTACATGGCAATACACATTTAGGGAGATTGGGAGCCATCTGAACAACCAACATGCTAAAAGCCTGAGTAATGATGCCAGTATCCTCTCAGAACACAGTCTTTGTCCTCAGCTCTGTCCTATTCAGGGGGCAGCTGCTCAAAGTGGAGGGCATATCCAGAGCAGGCTCAGAAGTGGCACATGGCACAAGCTCCTGTTTGCTTTCTCTGTACTCTGCCATGACATCCATGCCACACCCTCTTTCTTCCTACCTGTGGCACCCAGAAGCCAGTCCATGGTTTACTTTTGTGGCAAGTAACAGCAAACCATTCAGACTAACTTAAGAAAAAATGAAGGGTATATTAGAAGCATGGGATGTCTCTAGGACCTAGGGAGGGGGAGCTCACCTGCTTCTCTCTTAGGCAAGCTACCACAAATGAGCAAAATCTAACAAGCTACACGATTCTGTAGTCAGTTTTTTTTTAATTTCCAACTGCACCAATCCTTGGTGGGATAGAATGCAGCTGAGGCTAGCATATATGGTAAGAACACTTAGGATGTGGACTGCCTGCTCAAGATGAGTCAACAGTGTGATGTGACTGCCAAAAAGCCAATGTAATCTTGAGCTGAATTAATAAAAGAGGAAGTAGTGGTGCCCTCAGTTCAGGGACTCGTGTATTCAAGGCACAGTGGCCAGGGAGGACTCAAAATCATGTTCTAGGAGGAATAGTGATGGTGCCTGGAATATTACTGTCTGGACTCCTTTTTAGGGGATTGGTGGAAATTTCTAGGTGTTGGGCTCACCAGTGGGGAGTCTGGGGTTAGATTACCTGATTTAAACCCCAAATTCAGTCACTTCCTAGCTATTTACTACCTGCCAGTAATGTCCTAAATACCTCACCATGAAGTGTCTGATTTAATCATCATCACAACCTTCTGAAAGAGATCATCTTTATCCCTATTTTACAGATGAGAAAACTGAGGCACAGAGAGTTTAAAGAGCTTACCTAACATCACAGAGCAAGCAAGTTGAAGAGCTAAGCTTTGAAGGCAAAGGGAGTGTACTTTCTTTGCTCTGCCCTAACCAGCTATATGTCCTTGAATCTTGTCATCTCTCCTCAGTTTGCCCAGCTGGAGTGTGAGATGAGTGATCCCTGTCCAATGGCTAAAATATTATTGATAAGGAAGTGTTGGAGGAAGATTAAAATGATATACCAAAAGATGCACTATTACCTTAGCCTACAGAGGCCTCACGGAGAAAGATATGGGAGGAACCCTCTTCCTATACAGCCACATATGGGGGTTTCATCCTGGTTGTCCTCACTTGCACAGTTCCAAACCCTCTGTCTCAGACTATGCAGTTAGCCTTCATAGCCACTCATTAGCTCCGCAAACAGCTAATAAGACTTGACACACTTTTTGGATTTCCCAGGACAAAAGTTTATTCTACCTCTGGACAGCATCCTTCTGATACACAGCTCACTCCTGGAATTAGTGACAATGCACATCCAGGCAGAAGTAATACTATCAAAAGCCCTTTATTGAGCATCATTCTCATTATCTAGTGCTGCATAACAAACCATCCTCAAATAGAAGCTCAGCACGAAAACATTCATTTTGCTCATAAATCTGCAATATGGGCAGGGCTTGATGGGGACAGCTCATCCCTACTCAACCAAAGGCAGGGCAGTTAGCCTCACTCACTGTGCCTGGTGCCTGGGGTGAAAAGACTCAAACAGCTGGGGCTGGCACAACTGGGGCTCCCTGGGTATTGCTCTATCTCCTCAGCATCTCCCCACCTGCTCTCTCCAGTATGGTGACCAAAGACAACTTATATGTTGGCTTATGGCTCCTGGGGCACATGTCCCAAGACAGAATGAGAGATCTAAGCAGATGATTTTATGGCCTAGTCTCTGAAGCCACATAGTATTACTTTCATCATACTCTGTTGGCCAAGGAAATGACAAAGGTGCATGTGGCAAGACAAGGAAGTCAAAGATGACATGGCCATCTTCGGGGAATACCATCTGCCACAGGTACTGACAATGTTCCAGGCATGGAGCTAAGCACTTCATGGCCATTAGGTGTCATTATCCTTAAACTTGCCCCAAAAATCCTGTTTGGCACTCATCTCATTTTATAGAAGATGGAAGACTGAGATGCAGGGAGGCAGGCAAGGCCAGCCTGTGAGGAGGGAGACCTGAGAATGAGCCCAGGAGTGTCTGACTGTGAGGCCAGAGAAAGGCCAGCATGAGGCAAAGATCTGGTTTCCATGATGGAACACACTCGGTGGTAGGCATTTGGCATAGGGATCAACTGAGGGAGCCTTGACATTGGCCTGCTGGGGTTCACAGCCAGACCTCTCCACTTACGAACTGCACAACTTTCACAAGTGTCTTCCCTTTGAGCCTTGGGGTCTTCATTAGTAAAATGGGAACCACCACCGTGCCTGCCTGTGAGGGTGAATTGAGACCCAGAGAAAAAGCTTTGCACATTGTCTGGAATCTAATGAGGACTTTATAAATGTCAGTGGTTACTATTTAAAAAGTGGTCCAAGAAAGATATCTTAAAAAGACAAATCTGCTACCACTACCAAGATTATGCGTCATGCACCCTCAAGCCCAGCAAATGCTTTGTTTGTCTGCGTCATTACTTAACCTCAGGTAGACAAGATGTTGATGCTCATGCCCCTCTACCTCACAGTCCCTCTGATAAACAAGGCGATGATGCTGTCTACAAGAGCTCCTGCTGTGTCTTTCCCAGAAGGAGTACCTGGCTGACTCAGCCGGAGGGCAGGGCGTTCAGTGACTCATTACCAATCAAAAACTGATTAATCACCCTCAGGCCTTGGGAAGGGAGCTAACACCCAGGAGACCAAAGGTTCTCTCCCCATCCCAGGCGCCCAGTGGTTCCTCAGACAGGAGAACAGGGCATGAAAATTAACTGAGTTTCCACATCAGCAAGGTGTTAGTCATTCTGGGCACACACATCTCCAGTTTTAATAAGAAGAGTTTTCAGTCACTTCTGAATATTCAAACTCATCCAACCACCCCTCCCTCACCCATCCCCATGGCTTCAATTACCATCCAGAGCTAGTCCCAAATCCATATCTCCACCCAGATTTTTTTTCATAGCCACTCAGCATGCCCCCCACCTTGGTCAGCTGCTTTTCCCCTCCCAGACCAGGCCCTCCTCCAGAATCCTTAGTAATGATTTCCATGGTGCATGCAGAAGCCCAAACCAGAACTCCAGCTCATCCTGACACTCCCCTGCCCTGCCCCCCACAAGTGAACCACCACAGGTCCTGCTGTTTCTACCTCCTGAGTTTCTCCCTCTGCCAGATCCTCTCAAGAGAGCATCCATACCACTTCTGAAGTCATCTATGTCCTTCTCCAAATCTTCCCCATTGCTGCTAGGACAGCTCGGTAAAATGCACACAAGAGCACTTTGCAAGGACGCCCCCTTGCTTTCAGATAGAGCCCACACTTCTTAACACGGTTCCAGGGCCTTGCTTGATCCAACCACCACCCATCTGTTATTGGCTGAATTGTGTCCACCGCAAAATTCATGTTGAAGCCCCAACCCCCAGTACCTTCGAATGTGACCATATGGCAAAGGAAAGCCACTCTCTCATAAGTCTGTGTTTCTTGAGCCTCCAGATAGACTGCTGAAGTAGGGGATAGCTATGGGCGCTATCCCCTAAAAAGAAGGTGGCTGATGCAGGTTCAATCACTGCAAACCCCCTTTAACATGTAACAACATGATGAGCTCAGAGACACACTTAGAGTTTAAAGCTTTATGTCAGAGAAACCCGGCCCCAGAATTCCCACCATGATAGTGCCCAGTAACCTTCACAACATCCAGCAAGAAGCCCTCTGCCTCTCCAGGACACAGATTCATTCTGGTCTTGACCATTGAGATCCTGCTGTTCCCACCCCTACCATTCCAGGAAGGAACCAGGTTCCTGGACACAGCCCCATGCACCCCATCAGCTCAGCATGCACTGGCCCTGTGTGAAGTGGAAAGTAACCCCACCCTTCTGCCTCTTTTAGGCTCTGATCCCCTGCTAAGTATTTGGACTTGCCTGCATTTTACCTATATGGAGTGAATCTGGTTCTCTGCATAATGACCTGCTTGTTTAGAAGAAAGAAAACAAAACCTCGTCTAGCTCCATCTGGAACTTAGAATGAAGGGCCATATGCTGACAAATTCCACCCCACCGGCCCTTTCTACCCTCTTCCCTGGTTTGTTCTCATTCGTGTCACTTGTCACCATCATCTAACTTACTGTGCATTTGATTTGTTTGCTCATTGTCTGTCCACCCCCACTCCCCTGGTCCTCGCACCCCCATCATCACAGTAGAATGGAGGGCACTCTGAGGGCAAGGATTTTGCCATTCCTCAGAATGTGTATATGGACTGATTAAAGGAATAACTGAACAAAGGAACAGATGCACACACGCCCTTCTTCCCTCCCCCATGAAGACACAGAGGTGATTCCCCGCTCTCACCATACCTTGGAGAGTCCCCGAAATCCACAGCAGGAATCCCCTCCAGCACCCTCACACCTTACCTTCCTCTACTTGAGATTTCTGTTTGTATGTTAAAAGAGTCACTGTTCTATCTGTGGACACTGCCCTGACCCCACCAATGTCCCTCAGGCCAAGGCAGTTTCTATTCACAGATGTGAAAGGGGCCAGTGACCCATGGATCCCAGCAAACAGATTCACCAGTGCCTGAGGCTCCTGCCCCTATAGACAGGCAAGAGTGTGAGGCCAGGACCTCAGCTGGACTGGTGCAGGGGACACTAGGGGTCCATCAGCACTGCTGCCTCAGGACAGACAGGAAAAAGTGTTGGTGGCCTGGGGACTCTGAGTGAGGGAGGAAGGGCAGGTGACGGCAGAAAGAGCACTGAACCAGGAGTCAGGACCGGGCCTCCCCTCACCAACTATGAGCTCTGGCAAGTCCTTCAGAGCCCTGGCAAGCCCTTCAGACTTCCTGAACCTTGGGGGCGGGGGGGGGGTGCCTTTCTGGGACTGTTAAGAGAAGCAGGTTGAGAAGCTTGAGAGAGAGGAACCAGTAGTGAGAAGTACAGGCTGATGTTGCTAGTGATAAGACCTCGGACAGGTTTCTACACCTCAGGCCTCACTGTTTCAGGGTCAGACACATGGTCAAAGAGCTACTGAAGATAAAAGAATGCAAAAGAGTAATCTGAACCTAAGTCAGGAGAAGAGAGATGGGTGATGCAAAGGTACAATCTTATTACAGTTGTCTTAGAAACTGAAAACTGTCCTGCTCACCAGTATCCCACCTACAATAACCCCTCCCTCCAACATAGCCCCCACACATTTCTAGGTGGAGAGATATATTCGTATGCTTCCTGGGACATGGCTGGGCTCCAGGTCTAGAATCCTCCCAGCAGCTGCCTTTCCCTTAGTTGGTGACTGACCTCAAAGAAGTGGCTGCAGAATCTGCTCAACAGAGCCCAGATTCGAAGGCAGGTCTGTATTAATCCAGGGCTCATAGAGAGGAGAGGGAACAAAGGGAGGGGACAGAATGTGCATCCACAGAGAGCACACACCCCCGTGATAGGGCAGAAAAAGCAATCTGTGAAAATGCATGGTTTTATTTATGGAAAATTAATTCAGCATACAACTTCATCATAATAACATTTCTCAAAACATTGACTCCCATCAATGTTGTAAAAATCTAGGAAGCTACAAAATGTCTTTTTTTTCCAAACCCCCTATATGGATAAACATCTACTGCTCAGGTCAACCGAGATTTCTCCTCTCCACCCTTGGTCTGTTGATTTTAAATCTAGAAAGGTCAGGGGTGACCCCACAAGTTGCCATGGGGAAAGCAGCACTTTATGAATTAGAGCCTCCTCTTTGGGTTGAAATCCACAGCCACAAATGTACTATTTTCCCCAGTCATAGAAACAGAAGTGAAGCATTTTCTTTCTCTTGTCTAATATCGCCCTCTAGTGGTCTCAGCTCTACTTGAACAATAGATAGGTCCCACCTGCAAAGGCCCCTTCCTTCCTTCACTCCTTCAACCACCCTCCTACCCAGCCATCTTTCTGGCCACTCATTTAGTCCTCATTGCTTGAGAGCTTACCAAGTGTCAGGCACACACAACAAGGATTCTGCATGCCATAGGTGCTTAGTGATTCACTTGCTAATGTGACACTTGGAAGTCTGGAATGGTCCAGATCTGGAGTCTGGAGACCAAGGTCAGAATCCCAGCTCTCCTCCTTAAAGCCTGATGACCTTAGAGATGGAGGTCAGTTCACAACACTGGATGTGTTTTCACCATGGAGCTGGTAATACCAACCTGCCCATCTTCAAAAGAGACTATAACATGTACCTCGCCCCCCGCCCCCCCCCCCCCCCCCCCACTTAATCTTATCTTTGTTTTCACAGCCAATTTGCCTTGGACAACAATTCCTGGAGCACCTTTAAGTTTTTGTCACAAAAGAAAAGCAGGGGAGGTCATAGGTAAGCCCAGACCATAACTTCAGAAACCCTGAGTTCGAATCCCAGTTTGGTCCATTACCTACCTTAATACCGTGGACACACTACTGAACCTCTCTCAGTCTTTTTTTCCCCCCGTCTGTAAAATGGGCACAATCGTAGGGTTCAACAAGATAATTCAGTTTCTCAAACTTTGATGTAAGCAAAATCCCCAGGGATCTTGTTAACAAGACAGCCCCTTTCCAAACTTTTTGGTCCCCATCTGTGAAGATGGCCCTGGGTGTGAGCAGTAACCAAGCTGCCCAGGTGATTGCCCAGCCTTCAGCAACCAGTGGAGTAGAGAGGTCCCATGGTCCTCAATCTTGGACCTGCATTGGAATCTTTAAAAATACGGATGTCCACCACATACCCCAGATTTTAATGAAACTGGTCCAGGGTCGGGGAGGCTAGCATTAGGATTTTTAAGAATTTCTAGGATGATTCTCATGAGCAGGCAGAGCTGAGAACCACTGCCCAGTGCCTGACACATTGTAAGTCTTAATACATGTTAAAAGAAAAAAGTCCTACTAATATGTCCACATCATGACTCAAACACCTTTATCCAAAGACAACAAATAGTGAGCCTCAATCAGGTGCCAGGCTCTGGCAATGGAGTCAAACCAAAACAGCACAGTAAAAATCACAGCCCTCAGAGATATCACAACAATGTAGTGGGCCAACCTGTCATTTGGCAGGTTGTATGTAGTATGTAGTCAGCCCAGGGAGTGGGACTGCATATCATACAGGGCCTGTGGCTCATGGCAAGAACTTTGTCTTTCTCTTTGAGATGGAAAGTCATCACACCTCCCACAATTATCTTAGAAATAAAAAACACACAAGAGCTTTCAAGATGTCATTGCATCTTGGAAAGTGACTGTATGATGGCAAGATTTCAGTCAGGGAGACAGGGGCAGGAGGGGACATCGTTTGGGGCCTACCCTTACTGTGTCCCACATGTCTGTTTATTCCTCTTTGTATAAAGCTTTCTGGAGCTCCCTCCCTATCCCTTCTGCCCGCTGTCCTGCAGCCTGCACACAGCCTCCTCCTCCCACAGACTCAGCTGGCCAGCTGTTTCCAGCTGTAAAGGCAATCCTTACTCTTAATCAAGATATGAGCTCTGCACCTGCTCCCCTTGGCTGGGCTGAGCCTACTTCAGAAGCCAGAGATGTAGAAGCTGGAAGCTCCCCCACCTTCTCCCCCCCCCGCCCCCCCTCCCCCCAATCACAGCAGCTCCTCAGCCAACCCCAGCTGCTTTTCAGCACCTATGAATGAGGCCAGGGAAACTCTGTGGAATCCTGTTAAATCACCGAGAGCACTGTAGGAGAGGGATGCAGAGGCCTCCCCTGGTCTTCCAAGCCAGAATAATTACCCTCACCCCTCTCTCCTCTCCCTGCGTTATCTTCCATCACAGCACCTCACCCACGTTGACACTTTGTTTACTTGGAGAGCCTGCCTTCCCCATTGGAACATAAATTCTGTCTCCATCACCACGGTACTCACCAAACCACACCATGTATGCCACCCAGAGGGATATTTGTGGAATGTTTGTGGCATGAATGGATTAATTAATCGTTTCCAGTTGACTCAGGTTAACACTAGCTCTGCTGCTACTTAAAGCAGGAAGAATTGGGGGGTGGGGGGCGGAGAAATAGAAGGAAAGGAGAACTGACCATAGGAGTGTGCAAACAGGACAGGACTGTTTGTCTCTCCTGCCAGTACTGAAGAAAGACCCCTGGTTTGTCACCTTGTAGAGAGGGAGGATGAGTTAGGTGAGATTGCAGGCTTTCTCCCTGTGAGGA
This sequence comes from Corynorhinus townsendii, assembly GCA_026230045.1. Lineage (NCBI taxonomy): Eukaryota > Metazoa > Chordata > Mammalia > Chiroptera > Vespertilionidae > Corynorhinus > Corynorhinus townsendii. Next base: position 157,804,794 of record JAPDVU010000006.1, on the reverse strand, counting down.
AGAGGATGAGGATATCTCAGGAGCCCCCAGATGGGGATCTAATGGGGTCGCAACTGGGCAGCCCAGATGCAGCTAGCAGACATGTCCTGTTGGACCAGCAGTATTTTTGTTTGGTTGGTTGGTTGGTTTTGTTTTTCAGCAAATGGTGATTCCACATTTAAAACCAAGCCTCCCTAAAAGGGCCAGTAGTAACAATGGAGCCCCAACCCCCACAGCTCCCAACTCCCCAACCCACGTTGCCTGGTGCACAAACCCAGAAACAGTGGCTCTGCCCTCCCAGGCAAGGCATAGTCTCCCAGACCTGTCAACACAGCCATAACCCCGAGTGGCCAAGGACACCTGGGGGACACTAAGCATCTCTCCTATACAACCACAAGGCAAGTCAAAGCAGGTTATTCTTTATCCTTCCCTCTCGTGGCTCCTACAAATTCAGCCACCAGAGTGATTTTTATTCCGGTCACCTTCCCCAGCCTAGAAACCAACAGCTCCCTGTTTTTGCTTAGCCTGTTAGACATAAACCCCCAGCCTTCATGGTCTCTGATGCCCTCCTTCCTTCCCCCGTCCACTTTAAGTATTTCTAAACCAGGCTCATTCCTTTTCATTCTTCCCTGTGGCCTCAATCCTCCAGCTCTTAAAATCTACTCAGCTATCTCTGGCACGCAGCCTGTTCCTTCTTGCTATTAATAAGGCTGAGAATAATGAATAAATAAGACCTTGCTTTCAAAGGGCTTTCACAACACCAACCAGAGCCTTGCAAGAACCATATGAGATAAATAGTGACACGCAGAGCTTAAGTGACTTGGTCTATGACCAGCAGCTAGTTAGTGGCTGAGCCAAGCCAGGAACCTATTTTAAGTGTTATTATTTATGTCTTATCAGGAAATTATCATTTTAAAAAAATGAGTGGAAAAAAATGGTCCAGATGTTAAAGGGTGACTTTATTATATTTGAAGGGCAAGATTTATTCCCACTCCTTAGAATTGTAATTAAAACAAATGGAATAAGATTTGGTATTGTATTTGCCTTTCACCCAAACCTTTCAGAGAGGCCTGCTTTGCTCTGGGAAAGGAAAACCATCTGCTCATTTTTTCACGGCATTAAACACCTGCTCACTCACTCAATCAATAAATTTGTGTTGCACTCTTACTACATGCCCGACCTTGGGTTTGACACAAGGCATGCACTGGTGAACAAAACAGGCCTGGCCCTGCTCTCATACACTTAAGAGTCTAGTGGTGACGTCAGGCACTAAACTGAGATTCACAACAAGAACGTGTGGTCAGAAATGTGCTGAGTGCCATGAGGGAGGCACAGAGGCTCTGGCAGTTTCTAGCAAAGAAACAGATTTGGTCCAGAAGCTCTGGGAAGGCCTCCCAGAGAAGTGACCATTGCCCCTGGAGCAGAAAGATGAGAAGAAATTAACAGGAAAGAGGAGAGGAAAAAGAGCTTGTAGGAGAGGGAACAACATATACAATTGCTCAGGGTAGCATGGTACTTTCAGAAAACAGAGAGAAGCTGGAGAAGTATGTGAGATGAGTAGGGGCTAGACCACTCAGGACTCAGGAACACTGTGGGTCTAGATAGGGATCTCGGTCTCTCCCCAAGAGGCAAAGAGGAAAAGCTCAAAGCAGCCTGACATAGATTAAATCTAAATTAGCTGTATGGCATTTTGGATGGCACAGGGAGAGGAATATCTCAAAGCTCAAAGCAATTTCCATCAGCTTCTCTGACATTAAAAATGAAGCCCTGCTTAAAATTAGGATGCTGATTTTTCTCAGAAATATAGGTACCACTCCTGAGCTGACAATAAAAATAATAAAAATTAAAACATTCTATACCTAGAAGGCATTTGGCACTTTATATACATAATTTTACTTAACCCTTGCCTCAGTACAACTTATAAGATAGGCAGCATTATCACCCCATTCTACAGATGAGTAAAGTGAAGTTCAGAGAGGACTAGTAACTTGCCCAAAGGTCACACAGCTGTTACTAGAAGATTCAAGGTTCAAATTTACACTGTCTAAATATTGGCTTTATCATCTCCATAATCTTGGGAATCCTTAACCAGAATTTCAAAGGCAGCAAATGTGACAGGTATAAAAAGTTTGTCCTCACTGGAACATAAAGGTCAACAATGGGCTACACCTTGCCAAAGCCAATGGCCAAATCTCTTCTTGTCTTACTTGACCCTTTTTCTGGAAACATGTTCTTTTGTAATCATCAACTACTTGTGTCCTACCCACTGCTTCTTTCTGCTCCATCTCCTCTGCTAGCTAACCTTCCTCTAAATTGCTAGGCTCTCCAAAGCTCTGTCCTTGGCCATTTTTTAATTGGTAGACTCTCCAAAGCTCTGTTCTTGGCCATTTTTCTACTTACAATCCTTCATTCAGTGGTGTCTTCTATCCCAGGCTTTATGCTGTGCCAATACACTGACGACAACCAAATCTATACTTCCTCACCCTACCTCTCTGAATTCTAATCCTGGCTCAGCACTTGGGCAAGCCACTTAAACTCTGTTTTCCCATCTCTCAACTAGGAGTAACAATACCTACTTCATAGCAAGCTTTGATGAGATGGTATGTATGTCACACTTAGCTTGACTCCTGGTTTATAATAAACTAGAGACCCGGTGAATGAAATTCGTGCACTGGAGGGGGGTGTCCCTCAGCCCAGCCTGCACCTTCTCCAATCTGGGACCCCTTGGGGAATGTCTGACTACCGGTTTAGGACATCCTAAACTGACAGAAGGACATCCCTCTCACAATCCAGGACTGCTGGCTCCCAACCGCTCGCCTGCCTGCCTGATTGCCCCTAACTGCTTCTGCCTGCCAGCCTGATCACCACCTAACCACTCTCCTGCCAGCCTGATCAACGCCTAACTGCTCCCCTGCAACCCAATTGCCCCCAACTGCCCTCCCCTGCCTGCCTGATCACCCCCAACTGCCCTCCCCTGCTGGCCTGGTCACTCACAACTGCACTCCCCTGCTGATTTGGTCACCCCTAACTGCCCTCCCCTGCCAGCCTGCTCACCCCCAAACTGCCCTCCCCTGAAGGCCTGGTCGCCTCCAAACTGCCCTCCCCTGCAGGCCTGGTCACCCCCAACTGCCCCCTCCCCTGCTGGCCCAGTCGCCCCCAACTGCCCTCCCCTGCTGGCCATCTTGTGGTGGCCATCTTGTGTGAGGGTGTGACCATCAATCTGCATATTACCTCTTTATTATATAGGATTATATAGGATGCTCAATATGTGTGAATTACTGTTACATGCTCCTTGATTTCCTTGAGGCCAGTCCCACATCAGCTGATGCTCTCAGTAAGTCAGACAATGCCTAATTCTTGATTTGCCACATTAATCTGTGCAGGAATCAGTAGGAGTTTAGAGGAAAAGGGGGATCAACGAGGCTTTGAGTCATGCCTTGACAAGGAATAGTCATAATATGAATGGCTTCTTAGTATTCCCATTTCACTAAAGAGGAGACTGAGCCTCAGAGAAGAATAAGCTTTCCAACAGTACACAGATCGTAAGAGTTGGAATTCAGCCTGTGCCTGTGCTCATGACCTCCAGACCCACAATCTGACCTGAAGAGGAACAGTGCACTGACAGAGACACATGAAAGACTGGCCTGTTTCTAGCAATGCCACCAGCATAAGTGGTTTGGGGCCGCTCTGAGTTTTCATTCTCTAGGACTCCGAAGAAACTGAGGTCCAGAAGGACAGACATGCAGGGATCATCAGAGGACATGGGTGAGGGGTGTTCCTTGCCACAGGATGCTCACCCCTTGATAGCTCATTACCACATCACAAGCACAGAAGGTGAGTGAGCCAGTCCGCGGCCCAGCCATCTGGTGAAGAAAATGCACAGGCAGGATAGGGCTAGATGCACAGGCAGGATATGCCTAGATGCACAAGCAATACGTGGCCACATGCTCTTGATACTAGAGACAAGACGATAGGTTCCCCAGAACCCAGAGAGCTGTCTGCTCTTAGGAAAAAGTTGAGAGGCAAAACTTCAGCCCTCTCGGTGTGACTCTCAGCAGCCCACACGCACAGGTATTATTCTGACTACAGGGCTCAGGGCACCCAGTGCCCATATGCCCCTCAGGCTAAGAGGATCTGTCATCATCCCAGGTGTGACCTCACCCACACTCCTGTTCCCCCAGCCCCCAGAACAGGATTTGGCCTCTAGGCCTTTCTTTTGGAATCACTGGGCTCCTTAAAAATGACTAAAACTCTGCCTGAGTCTAAAGCTGTGGAACAGACAGTTCTTGTTACAGGTATAACTCGAGGAAGTATTTGCTAGATACATTTTTTTTTTCTCTTTAGTGGAAAATTTAAATGAATAAACTTGAGAAATAAAAAATGATCAGTGTGAAATGAAGTCAAGACTCAAACTCAAGCCCTCCTGAACCCAAATCCCATAGTCTGAGATCTTCCCTAATTTGCTTAATAAACCATGTAATGGAGTTGACAAAGAAGAAATGTCATCTTAAAAAAGGGACTATATACTGGTGCCACTGGTGTAATAGAAAGAGTTTGGAATCAAATAGACATGGGTTTCAGTCCTGGGCTGTGTGGTTTACGAATTTGCACTAATTGTTCAATTTCTCCAAGCCTCAATTAGCTCATTTGTAAACTGAGACACTTATAGTGGAATGCACTAAATGAGCTTCATAATCATAGCCAAAAGGAAATAAAGGTTAACCCTGGGGGTTTCCAGTATCATGGGATGCTGGCGGGGTGCGATTTGGGGAAGGGACCATACACTTCACCCAAATCTTCCTCCAGTACAGAATAGAGCCCCTTATCCAGGGACAGCCCCTCCTAAGACTGGGGACTTTTTAAATGATCAAATGATGTTGAAGGGCAACATGTTGACTTTGTGGTTCTGGTATCTCTTCCTCAGTTGCTAAAAATTAACCTCCCCTCTCAGCCTATCTTCCTCTTCTTGTTTCCAAGACAGAGCCTATAAAAGAAGTCAAGGCAGTTTTCGTTTTCAAATGTTCATCTTTCTTATTCTCTTTTCCTTCCAAGCCCTCCATATTACTTTCTCTCCCTACCTCATTCAGGGAGGGGTATTTGGGTGACATCCTGGACCCCATGGTTTTAGGACACCCAGGTTGCTATAAGAAGCAGGTGGCTGGAACAGTGACTCGGAGTAAGAAAGGAAGAATTTGGCAGTAAATGAGGGAGGGGAGAAACAGCTTGATACTCATTCATACCCACTCTGAACATAACCTTTTATCAACCCCAAGAGGTAAGTGGGAACAGTCATGCTCTCTTGTTCACGTCCATACAAATTACTGAGGCTACAAGGTTTTCTGGTGACACCCCCTTTTCCTGTAGTACTGCCTTTGAAGGGCCCTGTATGGAGAGTGCACTTCTACAGGCCTGAATAAACATCATGATGTAAAGTGGGCATATTCAAGCATCTAGGAAAACTACAGTCTTCCTGGAAAGGTATTTTGGCCATAAGAATTGATTCTTTAAAAAGCTGATACCAAATAACTCCAATTGTATCCAATGTGTTAAGGAACCTCAACTTGCTAGGATTTCAAATACCAACTTGCCACCAACTGTGGCTTTTTAAACCCTCTTTGATGATGCTTAACAACATCTTAGTCCAATGCCATTTATTTCCAGTTATTAGGGGTTATTCAGTCACATTTTGTTTCCAATAGGACTCAGTCCTATGTATTTCAAAACTTTAAACTTATTTTCAAGCAACAACTCTTTTCTCCTCACTGCCCCTCCCTCCAACCCCAAACACTAGACTTGCATCTTAACAAGCTTGGGGTTGGGGGTGGGTGGAGGGATCTGTTCTTATCACATGTCCTGTTGAGGCAGGACAGAAGGATGGAAGGGCAGCAATGTCTCCTTACTTAGTTGCCTAGGGTGAGGGGCTGATCCCCTTATTTTGGTGGTTGCTGCTTCCATGGATAATAGAGACTGGCCTCTGGCTCCCTCTGTGTGGTTGCTCTTTCACGTGCCACATACATTGAGTTCTCTGCAAAAGGCTGTAGGGTCACTCTCTGCATAATACCTGCAAGGATGGCCTGACTTGGGTTCCAGCCACTTCTTTCCCTTCCCCTCCCCAACTAGAGGCAGTCTACCCTACACTCCCCTTCAACTAGGACCATGTCAGTCAGTCAGAAGCTACCTTAGGGAATAATTAATGACAGGACAGCTCAATTCCCACCTCCCAAAGGCATTCTCTCAACCTGAGGGAAGTGTGTACATTCTTGTCACATATGAGAGTCTACAGACCCCTATGTCCTGCCTCTTTCTCCACACCCAAAAAGCATCAGGTATTGTGCTGGCCTATGGCTCAAAATCAGTGAAAAGAAAATTCATTCTGTTGGTGTTACTATGAATTTTAAAAATCTCCCAAATCTCCAGACCTTGATTCAAGTCTGCTAAGCACACAATTAAGAGAAGAGCCAGATGAAAACAAAAAGCAGAGGTCACATCCCATATTAGTCTCTGGAGCTGAGGACAGTATGATGTCCCTTCCCATGAGACATGGACCCAGAGCTCCTCAGGGGCAGAAACCAAGAGCAGAACCCACCGGGAGACGGTCAGCCCCCAGAGATGGCAGGGATCTTAGGGAAAGTGCTGAACTTCCCACAGCAAATAGGATCAAGAGCTTAAGTCACTTTGATTTAAACCTCAAACTACAGGATGACCTCAGCTATAAACAGTGAAGTGGCATCTTCTCAAGTCCACGCTCCAGTCAGAAATGTCAAAAGTCAAATTATCCTTGAAATGCCTTAGCATCATACCATATGGGAGGTGGACAAGTCTCAGTAAGTTTCATCAGCCAGTGCTTTCCTAACTCTTTGATATCCCTGACTCTTAATATGATCATCAGTTGATGCAGTTGGTTTGAATGAGGCACCATGTTGAACTCAAAATGCATCTCTTTAAACCTAGAACCACAGTCTACGTGGCGAGACACACAATGAGAAGCACCAGGAACCAAAGTCTCAGGAGGGAACAGCAGATGCAGTGGAATGGTGAACAGAACTGCCCACGCTTTAAATTCTCTTTCCTTCCTCTCTTCTCTCCCAAAACTATATCGTTGAACATGTATGACTTTACTGCACATGTAATGTGAAGCCCATGAAAATATCAAAAATACTTAAGCCAAGAAAAAATACTGGAAAGGAGGCAACAAACCCTTAGCCTTGGCAGTCCTTGGGTCCTCTATTATTCAGGTTTTCTACAGTAAGCACACAAAATGCCTACACTGTTAAGTACCTTATAGGGCTACAGGAACTGATAGTGCTTCAGACAAGACATGCACACATAGTAGGCCCATTATACATATTATCTCATTATTATTATCAGGAAAACAAAGTTGACCTCACTACTGTGTGATACGATAGAGGTGGCAGAGGAGGTCTACCAGCAGGTAGTCACCTCCTACCCCTAAACTTGCAGAAAGTTTCATGGCAGAGAAGGTGAGAAGGAAATGTTAAGAGGTGACAAGAATTTCCAGGAAAAGTTTCATCAATGCGGTCGTCCTGGGTGGGGAGCAGTTCTGGGCTGGCCTCCTTCTCAGGACAGAAGGAAGGAGGGCGATGACTAAAAGCTTGGGCTCTGTCCTCCCATAGGCCTGGGATGAGAATCCCATCTCTGCCACTTAGACAAGTTACTCAATTTCTTTTGGCCTCAGTTTTCTCATCTAGAATACGAGAGGTGATAATAGCATGTACCACGTCTGGATGCTGTGAAGGTTAAAAGATGGACCATGCCTGCAAAATAGCACAGTGCCCATCAGACAGTGAGATTTCAACAAATGTTAACCATCGTTATTATCTCAACCCTAAAAATTCCTGTATAATTAGGTGTGCTTGTGAGTGCTTCAATGAGTCTGTGTTGCAATTTACAGAGAATAGTTTGCTACTTAAAACCACGTCTTTGCAATACTAATTGAAATGTGTCACCATCTATCATCTATCAAATTGGCAAATAATACTGCCCTGCCTTGGTGAGAATGTGGCGAGATCAACACACCTTTGCTGCTGATAGGAATGTAAGTGACACAATCTCTGTGAAGAGCTATTTGACAATACATATCAGATCCCTTAAACATGTCCACTCTGGTGCCAAGCAGGATGAGCAAAGAAGTCAGGTGGTGGTGAGGAGTTGAGCAAAGATAGGAGCATGTCTGGTGGAGGGAAATGCGAAACATGGAATGGGCAAATCATCTTTAAGGAATCCCAGACACTCCAAGGAGGAGATATATAATATGTGGTCAAACAAATCAAGTCTCAGGTGATTGTTAGAGAGAATGCTAATCGTTTAAAGCCCCCCCCCACACACACACACACACACACACGTACCTCCAACTGCATTTACCCCTCTCAAAGGCATCTTCAGCTTCTCATACCCATGATGGGTTTATGGACTGACCACATTCCCCACCCAAAAACGTTCATCTCCCAACATTCCAGTCTCAACAACAATAATAAAGATACCACAACTTACTGGTTAGTTAAGCCCCAACCCAAAGAGTCATCCTTGATTTCTGTTTTCTCTTCACCAACAGCACCCCAAACCGCCACGTCCAATTGCTCAACAGGTCCTGTTTCTTCAGTCACTCCTCTCAGTTTCTACTGCTACTGTCCGATTTAGGCTACCATTATTTCCCGCCTAGACTTAGCCTTGTCAATTATCCTCTACTCATAATCCTTCCAAGTCATTCTCATATAATAGCCTGGATGCTTTTTAAAAAATATAAACCAGCCCAGTTGGCATAACTCAGTGATTGAGCATCAACCTATGAACAAAGAGGTCACAGTTCGATTCCCAGTCGGGTACATGCCCAAGTTGTGGGCTCAATCCCCAGTGTGGGGTGTGCAAGAGGCAGCTGATCAATGATTCTCTCTCATCATTGATGTTTCTATCTCTCAATCCCTCTCCCTTCCTCTCTGAAATTAAATAAATACACACACACACACACACACACACACACACACACACGCCAGATTGACTCATTTGATAGACTAGGTTAAAACTCATCAATTTGTTTATGCTACCTACCTCTTTATCTTTGTCTACTATACATCTTGGCCTCACTGACATCCTTCAGACACACACGCCTTCTCTCTGTTCCTCAGACACAGAACACACAGGGCCTTACACCTTGCCCATCCCTTGGTCTGGAGTGCTCAGTCATTGGCTCTTCTCAATTTTCAGTTCTCTCCTCAAAGAGGTCTTCCCTGCTAGACCAGTCAAAAGAGCCACTCTAGTCACTATCACAATACCTTGTTCAATTTTGTTTGCAGCATCTATATCTGAAACTCTGTTATGTGTTTGCTTACCTGCACTTTGCTTAGGTTCTCCACACACACACACAAACCACTAGAATGTGATCCCCATGAAGGATGAAGCCTGCTTACCTTGTTCACTATGTATCTTCAGCACCCAGGTCATGAGACGTGCTTAATCATTAGTTAGGAACCAACCAAAGAATGAATGTCTGGGTCACACAAGGTTGTGGTGCCTCCATCTCCAGTATCCTCAGCTCATTTATGACTTAGATGTTGGTGGTGAGAGGAGGCAGAAAAGTGGGAGAGGAATAGACCACTGGTTCTGGTGGAGAAATAAGGATGAATGCTTCTTGTATAACCAACAGGGAGCTCAGGAGAATTCAGGATTTGGTCTGGGCTTACAGAGCAAGAGGATGACAACATGAGAAGTTAAAGCTTCTGGAACCTTGGCACTTGTCCAGGTGATTGCTCTGCATATGTCTTATCGACATCTCTCTGGTGTTTTTTCACAATGGTGAACAAATGATGACAATTAACTGCATCCCAAAAGAAGTCCTCTTGGGACATCCAGTCACATGACATGTAGGAAGTTGATTAAGGAATAAGTATTCCTATGATGAAATGTTGGAACATCACTGGCCTGCATCACAGCGCTGAGATCCTTTAGCTCAGTATTCATGGCTCCCCATACTTTTGTCTCTTTCCAAATCTGAGATAAATCTTGACCTCAATTTTCTCCATCTGTACAATTAGAAACAAATAATCAGCCAAGTTCCTTCCAGCCCTTATGTTTTAGAATGCTTCTGTCAGACATGAGTTCCTTCTTCCAGCCAAATTGAACTACTTACTGTCACCCACCCACACATAAACCTAAAATTATTTGCTTTTTCTTACACTGGTCCTCTGCTAATAATTGTCATTTCCTCTCTGCTCTTTGAAATACTATGTAGCCTTCCCTGATCAATGGAATTTCTACTCACACTCTTCTTCTTTATTTTTCCCAGATGAAAATATTTCCTTTTTAGAAACTCTTGGACATTTATGGTGTATTCCAGAAGTGGGTAAACTACAGCCTTTGGGCCAAATTCAGGCCATGGACCAAATCTGGTTTTGTAAATAAAGTTTTATTGGAACATGGCCATGTCAATTCATTTATGTATTGTCTATGGCTGCTTTGATTACAGAGGCAGCATTGAGTAGTTATAATGGAAACAGTATTGCCCTAAATACTTACTGTCTGGACCTTTACAAAGAAAGTTTCTCAAACTTAAGTACACAAAGACACAGGCTGAGATCTATACAGAAGATATATAACTTGGCATATCTTCTTAAGAGTATCAATTTTACTGGAAGACTGGGGGGTTAATAGAGTGTAAATGTGGACATCAAAGCAAGCATGTTTATATTATGGAGTGGAATCCAGACTTTGTATAAAACTTTTAAGTTAAAATCTCAAATGTGATTTTAAAAATCCTGAGTTTGAGAAGGGCCTCTTCACATTGTGGCTGGTCCTTCACTGTTATCTTGGTATCAAATTTTGAGAAACATCCACCTATGCTATTTAATTTGAGGTGAAAGCACATATTTTAGGGTTTTTGTATTCTCACCACTTCAGACAGTGCTTGAATATAGGAATTCCAGAAGGGCTGGGGTCATTTATCAAGGTGAATCCTAAAATGCCTTCACCTATCGGGATGATTAATGGAATCCTGCCTAATGGCAGAGGGATAGACCAGAAGACGTGACCAGCAAAGGTCTCATTCCCTGGGGGATGAGGGGAGCATATTAGTGACTTGACTCTCTGTGGCAACAAAAAGTCTAACATTTTGTTTCTTTAATGATGTGCACAATGCCATCACCAATTCAAACCACAATTAGTTCCTTCCAGAGCTGAAGGCAGAACCAATCTTCTAAGTAAATGAGCGATGACCTACTGACTCCAAAATTAGCATCCCCATCTCCACCACTTCCCTCACCCAAAGCATCTCTCTCTGACTTTTAGATGGGAACAATCCCTATTGCATAAATGGGTGACCACTCAGTTTGCTGTTGTTTATCTTCATTTTGTTTTGTTTTTAATATACATTTTTTATTGTTGATAGTATTACAGATGTCTCCCATTCCCCCCTGCACCCGCTTCTTTTGTTTTTAAAAGGCAAACAACCCTAGGGAAGGATAACACATTGTTACTAGTAAGAATCAGGAGTTGGTTTTGGAAGATGGGGGAGAGTCAGCCCCAGACACTCAGTCAGAGTTGGCAGACGTGAAGCCAACCTCAATTTTGCCATTGGCCTGCAGGGCCACCCTGGGTAAGCCACTTGCCATTTCTGCACCTTCCTTTTTCTTTCCTCTAATACAGTGGTCGGCAAACTCATTAGTCAACAGAGCCAAATATCAACAGTACAACGATTGAAATTTCTTTTGAGAGCCGAAAACCGACTTCTACGCATCGGCCACGAAGTTTCAATCGCACTGTACGTGGGCGCCTGCACGTGGTATTTTGTGGAAGAGCCACACTCAAGGGGCCAAAGAGCCACATGTGGCTTGCGAGCCGCAGTTTGCCGACCACTGCTCTAATATAAAAGGAGGTGGGACTTTCCAGGAGCATTTCTAGCTGTAAGGTTATACAGTTCAAGGCAGCATAAAGGAAAGATCAAGGTCATGACCACATACATAGGCCTTGAAAATATACACCAGATTGGACAAGGTTACTTGCAGAATGAGTTGTACTATATGATCCCAATTCTTACATTTAAATTTAATGTTTAGAATAGGTAACACAGCCTATCTATATTACTCAAAACACTTTTTAAGAAATATATTTAAAAATTTTTAAGGAATAAATTTAAAAGGGATGAGTTTCCCTCATCCTACTCCTTTCCTCCCACATGTAAAGTTATTAGTTTTCATATGTAAATTTGCAGAGTTTCTTTATGCACATATAAACAGAAATGGATAGACTTATTTTTCCCTTTGCTACAAAAAGATAGCATACTGTACATTTTATTCTGCACTTTGATCGCCCCTCCCCTTAATATGCATTGGAAAATTTTCCATATTAGCATAGAAAGTGCCTCCATTCTTTTTTATAACTGCAGAGGATTCCATTACAGAGATGTACCATAATTTATCCAACCAGCCCCCTACTGATGTTTGTATGGATTATTTCAGGTCTTTTTTACAAGCAATACTTCAGTGAATGACCATGAACACATGTGCTTGTGAACATATACAAATATATCTATAGTCAAATTCCCAGAAACAAAATCTGTTTTGTAATGTTGTGCATTTGCATTTTTTATAAAGATTGCAAATTGCCCTCTACAGAGATTATACCAATTTATTCACCCACAATCAACATCTGAGTGCCTTCTTCCTCATAGCCTCTTCTACAGTGTTACTAAACCATGAATATGGACCAATTTGAAAGGTTTAAAAGATGGTATCTCAATGTGATTTTAGTATTGCTCCTTTTTCTTTTTTTAATATACTTTTATTGTTGATAGTATTACAGATATCTCCTTTCCCCTACCCCCTTACCCCCATCTTCCCAGCCCTTCTTCCATCCCTCAGGTTTTCACTACCCTATTGCCTGTGTCCATGGGCTATGCCTATCTATACCAATAAAAGGTAATATGCTAATTAGATCAGGTCGACTGGACATCTGACTTCCTTCCAGACAGTTAGGGGATGAACAGGCTGGCAGAGGGGCAGTTAGGGGTCAACCAGGCTGGCAGGGGACCAGTTAGGGGGCGACCAGGCTGGCAGGGAACCAGTTAGGAGGCAATCAGGCCAGCAAGCAGAGGCAGTTAGGGGTGATCAGGCAGGCAAGCAGGGTGGTTAGGGGTGATCAGGCAAGTAGGCAGGCGAGCTGTTAGGAGTCAACGGTCCCGGATTGCAAGAGGGATGTCAACTGCCACAGGGATGGGGCCTAAACCAGCTGTCAGACATCCCCCGAGGGGTCCTGGATTAGAGAGGGTGCAGGCAGGGCTGAGGAACCCCACACAAATTTCATGCACCGGGCCTCTAGTAAGTATGTAAGTTCTTTGGTTTATCTCTTCTCATCCCCCCAACGCCATGTCGAGGTATGTCAGTCTGTTCCATTCCTCCATGCTAGTATTGCTCTTTTGATTAATCTTTTTGCTGAATCCTTTCTTGTAGTTAACAGCCATTCTTCCACTATAAATGAATATTTTAGCACTTTTTCATATATGAAAAGTCTTCAAACACACAATACTATCTATTGGTTATAGCCATGGACACACATAATGAGGATATGAGGGACACTCGCTAACCTCAACTGAGAGACTGCTTGCCTCTGGATAGGAGAGTCGGGGAATGAGACAGGGGTGGGAAACAAAGGGACTTCATTGAGTGTGTGACACTTTATAGCTTTAAAGAAGGACATGCAGCAAGCATGACAGAAAGAAACCTCCAGGGGAGGGAAGAGAAGGGAGAGGAGGGGAGGAGAGGAGAGGGGAGGGGAGGAAAAATAGGCTTTAAAATTCAATAAACCTGAACTTGAATCTCAGTCCTACATGCTTTGTGGCCTTTGACAACTCTTGTAACCTCTCTCATTCTTAATTTCAACATCTATGGGATATAGACAATGCCTATCTTGCAGAGTTAGTGTAATGCCTAAAGCTAATTCCTGTAAAACCGTGATTAACACATCATTGTGGCTCAACAGTCACATTAGCAATGTTACTCTTAATTTGGTTATTATTATTCAAATGTAGGCAATGCCTCAAGCCAAAAGAAAGGTCTTTTCCTGTTGGGTTTCTCAAGGAGTCTGCTTGATGATACCACGCCAAACGTTTCAACCTTGCTAACCCCTTTCCCAAATGTCCTCCCAGAGCTGCCCCTGTTGGCAGGACTGGTGTGAGAGAAGCCAGGGTGTGGTGAGAGGCAGGGAAGGGGAGTTTCCTCCATGTTGCAACCCTGCTTCCCAGGATCTATGACCTCTACTAGCATCGGATGGGACTTTGGCTTCCCTCTGTGGCACCTAGAAGATCCAAGCCCAAAACGCCCCTTTTCTCAGAGCAAATCTTGAGCAAGGGTCTCCCCAGCAGCCTTCTGTAGGGATGACACATGGAAAAAAGTACAACCACAGTTTGCCAAAAACCTGTATGTAATCCTGGTGGCCTCTGAAGTGGCTATTTCCTCCCTCTCACCTTAGTTTTTATTGCATCAACAGGCAGCAGACTGCCCACACCACACCCAATGCACAAGTCCCTCTTGTTGTCTCATTTCCCCAAACAAGAAAACCAGAAAAAACATTCCTTTACAACAGGGGTGGGACACCTTTTCTCTGCCTAGGGCCATTTGGATATTTATAACATCATTCTCAGGCCACACAAAATTATTAACTTAAAAATTAGCCTGCTATATTTAGTCAAATATTTAATTAATTCACCCCTAATGCCTTGGCAGGGCCAGATCAAATGATTTTGCGGGCCTTATGCTACCCACGGGCTGGATGTTCCCCACCCCTCCTTTAGTGGGAAGACTAGAGCAGTGAGCTTACACTCCTGCTTACTCTTTTGGGTTATTACTGAGTTAAAATGGTTTCTATAATTTTTCATTATTTTTATCATGAAACATCACAAAACAAAAGTTGAGAGGAGAGAGGAGAAAAAAAGGAGATGGGGAAGGAAGAAAGATGGCAGAGACAGAAGGAAAGATAAAGGCTGGAAACAGATGGCCTCTTAGCAATGTAAATTACTAGACTCTGAATATGAAGCTCTGGAAGTGACCTAAAGGTTTGCATCGGACACCACTAGGTCCCTGATTGGTGGGTGAACCTGCTATAGGAGCCAATGCCAGGTGCTGGTGCTGGGTGAACCTACCACCTGCTCTAATAACTTCACCAAGCCAGCAAAAACATCCTTCAATTACAGGCAGCAATGAACCCACCAATCAACTGATGAAAACCATGGGGAAAGGTATTATGTTTATCCTTTGCAGGTGAAGTTTGCTTTATCTTGATAGAACTGATCTGAAGGGAAACTGTAAGACACACAAAGTTTAACTTTCTTGGCATTTGTGAGTATTTCTTCTCTCAGCAACCTGGATTCCATGAAGCCAGGAATCTCTCACTGCAGCATCCCTCACTGGCCTGCTGACACCGTTACCAACAGTGCTTCACCTCTCCATCCTTCATCCAAATTTCCCTTTCATTGGCCTCAATTCTCAAAGCTCTTTACTGAGAGACAATGACCCACTCTGAAAAAAATAATTCATTCTAAAGTGATAATGGTGCTGTAGTAGAGAGAATAAGAACCCTCCAAAGATACCCATGTTTTAAAGAGGATATTCAACCTTAAAGGGATTTTGTGTGGGGGATTAAGATTAAGAACCTTGAGATGGAGAAAAGAATCCTGAATTATCCAGGTGAGCCCATACTTGAATCATTAAAGGTGGGAGAACTTTTTCCTGTTCAAACAGAGATGAGAGGGAAGAAGATTGCTGACTTAGAAGATGGAGAAATTGGGCACATATCAAGGTGTTCTGGCATAAGTGACCCCAAGTCAGGACAGAGACCCCCAACTGTATATTAAGGTTTGGCAGGTGACCCACGCTCAGAAGCATGTGGTTCGTCATGCTCCAGCCAGGCATGACTCCTGCCCTTTGTTTTAAAGTAAATCCATCCCACATCACAAAGGTAATTTTTCTGTGCCTGTGGACCAGAACTACAGGAGATTGATTCCCACTGACTCAGTAGCTCCAGGAGTAGAAACTGTAGATGACTTTTAGAGATTATTAACTTTGCTCTGTAACTACATTCTCCCATGCTTTGTAACTTTTGTAATTGCTTGTTCAACTGAAAATCTTCCATTTTTGTAAGTAATGTAACTGACTTTTTAACCAATCACGTTCTGCCAAATCCCCCTGCTTTGGGATAAAACTTGCTTGCTCCGAGTGTTCCGAGCTCGCACTGCTCCCTGCTGTGTCAGTGGAGACGCGGGCCCGGGCTCGAGTTCGTAATAAAGGCTTCCTAAATTTCAATTTGGCTGCCTGGTGGTCTTCATTCGCAGGTCGCCCCACAACATTTGGAGGCCCCGGCGAGGTACCCGAGAGGGAGGAAAGAGGAACCCCCCAGAAGGGGCTGGAGGCTCTCCCTCCTGAGGGAGGAGAGAGGGATCCCCCAGAAGGGGCTGGAGGCTCTCCCTCCCGAGGGAGGAGAGAGGGACCCCCCAGAAGGGGCTGGAGGCTCTCCCTCCTTTCGGGGACCTTAGCCGGAGCATCAGCCTTTGGTGGTCTTATTCTGACTCCAGGGTTCGATCCCACAACAAAGGAATATGGGTGGACTCTAGTAGCTGGGAATGGTCCTCTGTGATGGCCAGCAAGGAAACAGGACCTTGGTCCTACAACCACAAATTGAATTTTGCAAACAACCAAAATGTGTAAGGAAAAAGGTCCTTTCCTAGAACCTCAAGTAATGTATGCAGCCCTACTGACACCTTGATTTTAGCCCACTGAGACTCGTGTAAGAAGTGCAACCTACAAAACTGAAAGATAATACATGTGTTGTTTGAACCACTATATTTGTGGAAATTTGGATATATTTTTAGAATGAAAAACCAATACAGATGCTTACATGAGACTCATTCAGGGGGATTTTCAGTTAGTGTTTGAAGCAACTATGATAGTACTAGATGAGAAAAAATCTGGTGTGCTTTTGGAACAAGCATACTGTTTTACAATTCATGACTAAATGTGTCATCTACTTTGTTCATTCACCTGTTCCATAAATATTTATGGAATGGCAACTATGTACCAGGACATAGCTTCCTACACATATAGCTCCATGTCTACACAGGTAGATTCGGTCAGCCAGTCAGTGAACAAATGTTCATCGAGCATCTACCATGTATTAGGTATAAGGGTAAAATTGAGATTTACAGAAAGGGTCCTTTCGCTGCCTGAGAAGGCTGGAAGACTGAGATTCCAGATTTGGCAAAGGAAGATTGGAATCAGACAGCATCGGAGCCTGTCTTCACAAGACCTAGGAGAAATTACTGTCTCCCTTTTTCTTATGTGACAACTTAGGCTGAGAGACTAACTGGCCAAGTCACACTGCCTTAAATGATAAAACTAAAAATTAAAAAAAAAAATTTTAATTATGTTAGAATACATATAACATGAAATTTACCACTGTAGCTATTTTTAAGCATACATTCACATGATTGTGCAATCAATCTCCAAAATTATTTTCATCTTGCAAAACTGAAACTCTATACCTATTGAACAATTCCCCATTGCCCCCTCTCCCCGACCCTTGACAGCCACCATACTACTTTCTGACTATTCTAGGTACCTCATGTAAGTGGAATTATACAGTATTTGTCTTTTTGTACTTGGCTTATTGCACTTAGCATAATGTCCTCAAGGCTCATTCACATTGTGGCATGTGTCAGAATTTTTTTCCTTTTCAAGACTGAATAATATTCTACTGTATGTATATATCACATTTTATTTATCCACTCATCTATGGACAGTAGGCTGCCTTCCATTTTTTGATTACTATAAATAATGCTGCTATGAATATGGATATACAAATACTCAAGACTTTTACTTCTTTTGAATATATACCAATAGAATTGTAACTTGAACACAGGTCTCTCTGACTCTGACATCCATTCTCTTTATAGGATGTCACACAGCCTTGGGTGAAGTTATGGCTTCCCATGCTTTAGCTAACCAGATACATGAAATTCTGAGCTCACATTCCATTTTACACAGATAAGGAGGAGCTAGTTTTATTCTATGCTTTTCCAGTGATTACAATTAATCTGATATAGTACACTAGGACTAAAATTCAAACTCCTTGGTGCTATATGGTCTGGCCACTGGCTACCTTTCTAACCTCATTTCCAACCATTTGCTACTTCAGTCATGCTGGTTCTGCTCTAGTCTTCAAATGCACCAAGCTTGTTCCCACCTCAGGGCCTCTGCATCTACTGCATATTCTTCCTAGTACTTTGCATACCTGGCTCCTTCTCATCAATCAAGTCTCATATAAGTGTGACCTCCTCCAAGAGGCCTTCTGAGACCATCCTTTATAAAGTAGCAACATGGATCATATTGTTCTATTATATATTCTTTAAAATTTATTTTGTTATTGTTATTTTCTGATTTATTTCTGTCTCTCTCACAGGAATGAAATTTCCACATGGAAATTTCCACGGTTTCATTCCCCTTGTATCCCCAGAGAATAGAACCATGTTGGCACATAGTAGGTGCTTAGTAAATATTCACTGAATGAAGCAACGTATAAGGATCTTCATTCCAGCATTGTTTACTTTTATTTTAAAAAATGGAAACAGTATGAATGTCCATCAGTGAGAAATGACTAAAAGAATAAAATTGTATAATATAAAAATTCTATAGCCATTAAAAAGAGTTAAGATTAAATTGTAATTATTGACAGGAATTACTTCAAGACACAGTATTTTTGCATTTTTTAAAGCAAGTTGCAAAACAATCAGTATGCTATAATTCTAATTTTGTAAAATATAAAAAATGTATGCCTGTATGAATGTTTTGAACTACTCACCAGCAGTTATGCCCGGGGAACAAGACTGGAGATAGAGGAGGAGAGAGAGATTTTTCTCTTCACTTTATATATACAGTATTGTCAGGAAGTTTTATAATTAGCTTCAATTGTTTTTGTAATAAAAAAAACATCTTACAATTTTGCTGAAGTGTTTAGGAGAAAAGTATAATCATGTTTGAAACTTACTTTAAAATATATTTTTAAAATAAGATGGATTGGCAGATGGATAGAGAATTAGATGGTTGGATGAATAAGTGATAAGGTAAATATAGCAAAATCTTCCTTGTGGAATCTAGATGGTGAATATATGAATATTCACAGTACAATTCATTTTTTTTTTAGCTTGAGTTGTTTTTTTTTTAATAAATATTTATTGTTCAGATTATTACAGGTGTTCCTCTTTTTTTCCCCCATAGCTCCCCTCCACCTGATTCCCCACCCCACCCCATTCCCTTACCCCCCGCCACTGTCTTCTTCCATAGGTGTAAGATTTTTGTCCATCTCTTCCTGCACCCCTCATATCCCCTTCGCCCTGAGAATTGTCAGTCCACTCCCTTTCTATGTCCCTGATTCTATTATATTCATCAGTCCATTCTGTTCATCAGATTTTTTGTTCATTTGATTTTTAGATTCACTTGTTGGTAGGTATGTATTTGTTGTCTTTCAACTTTCTGTAGTTTGAAAATGATCAAATAAAATTGGCAGGCGTGGAAATCTTACTACTTATCTAATGCACATTTCTATTATGTGTCAAGCATGCACTGAGTTTCTTGGTCTTATTTTCATGTTGCTACAGTGACTCCTAAAGGCATTTGGATTGAAGGCCATTGACAAGGCACCTCCCTCTCAGTCATGCTAGCAATTTCACCAAAATCCAGTCTACAGCCCTCCTAACATCCTGCAAACCCAAGATGCATCCCAATAGCTGTCTACTTTCAGGTTTAAGTTCTCCCTGTCTTAAAGAGCCCTGTGTCCCAGGTGGGGACTGGCCACGGTGTCAAAGAATCTGTATTTGTTCAAGTGCAGCAGGAAATAGACACTTAAAAGAGTTAACTGAAGAGAGTTAGAGGAAGGGGCTATATATAGAGAGGTGTGGGCAGAGTTAAGGGAGCAACTGGGAATAGTGATGCACCCAAGAAAGCCATTACCATCCTTGGGCCAGAAGGAGACAGGAGAGAGCAACATTTCTAGAACCCAGCCCAACAGAAGCTGTGGGTATAGAAAGCAGCCACTGACAAGGCTGTAGTGAAAGGGGCAGCACTCCATGCTGCGGAGGCGTCCCATCATCAAACCCTGCTGGAAGCCAGAGAGCAGATGCATCCAAGCGACACTACCTTTGGAGGTCAGCATCTCAGGGCATGAAGTTGGTCTGAGCCTGGGTCTGGGGTGAGGGAGAGGCAGGAGCAGGCAATCAGAACAAAAAAATTTAAGACAACCTATTGTAACTGGAAAAGGCTTGAATCAAGCAAACCTTATGACTTATCAACCAGTAGAAGCTCCTTACAGAATGAAAAAGGATATTATTAATAACTAGAGGCCCGGTGCACGAAATTCGTGCATGGGGGGTGGGGGGGTTGTGCCTCAGCCCAACCTGCACCCTCTCCAATATGGGACCCCTCAGGGGATGTCCGACTGCCTGGTTAGGCCCGATCTCTATGGGATTGGGCCTAAACAGGCAGTCGAACATCCCTTTCACAATCCGGGACTGCTGGCTCCCAACTGCTCACCTGCCTGCCTGATTGCCCCTAACCACTTCTGCCTGCCAGCCTGATCACCCCCTAACCACTCCCCTGCCAGATCGATGCCTAACTGTTCCCCTGCTGGCCGGATCATCCCCAACTGCCCTCCCCTGACAGCCTGGTCACCCTCAAATGCCCTCCCCTGCATATTCCCTCTTTAATAAATAGGGTTTTTTTCTTTAACATATTGAACAGTGTACCTGCCATGGTCTTGACAAACCAGTAAAAATGTAAACCCAAACTAAAAATGTCATAAAATAAACTCCTTAAACAGGAATTTCATGAGACCTTGGAAAGGTGATATCATGTGGTTGTTTCTTCCTTTCTTCCTTCTCTTTCTTTTTCTTGATGTTTCATCTTTTGTCCTTTCTTTCTTTTCTCCTTTTATTCCGTTTCTGTCCTCTCTTTCTCTTAACTTTTCCATTGATAGAATTGTCAGTACTTGAATCTGTCTTGCTTCCAGAAGATGAAGAAGAGGAAAACACACCGTCATCTGAAGAAAAAGATGATCTATGTTGGGATCGGTGGTGTTTCTGGTTTTGCTCTTTTCCCGGTTTGTCTGTCATTTCTGTGGGCCCCAGCATCTTCAGGACTTGTGTGTGGGCACTTCTTATTCATGTCTACAAAACCTCCCTGCCTTGGTGAAAACTCTAGGGGGAAAGGCCTTCCTGGGTGGGCTCAAGCCCTGCCCAAGGTGCTGAGGAACCAGGGTGGGGAGCACCCACCACCGCCCTTGCAGAGCTAACCTCCAGACCTTGGCGTACTCTCCAGTAATGTAACTGCAATGTCCCCATTTGCCTTCAGAAATTAGTTGTAAGTTACTTCGGATGTGAAATCCTACCTCAGACATTTCCTTTGTGGTTAATAAAGATTTTAAACAAAACCCACTTACCTCCCTAACCTGGTCAGAAGTTTCTACCCAATGGGAGAGGTTTGCTGGGCAGCATCACCCAGATACCCGCCTCCATCTCCAATCACTCGGCTGGGGGCAAGGGAAGTTCCAAGGCTATAGGTGTGTGTGGGGGGGACCACTCCATGGGGGTGCAGGCCCTTTGGAGGCTGACACCCCAGGCTGCCGCTGGGAGGGAATCGCTCTGGGGGGGTGCGGCTGCCTCCCAGGCCTACATCCCCCGGCTGCGGCTGGGAGCTGATCACTGGGGGGGGGGGGGGGGCGGCGCGGGGGGGGTCGGGGGGGGGGCGGCGCGGGGGGGGGGGGCGGTGCAGGCGCCTCCCAGGCCCACAGCCCTGGCTGTGGCTGGGACCTGATCGCGCCGGGGTGGGTGCGGGCGCCTCCCAAGCCAAAGGCCCGGGCCGCGGCTGGGAGCGGATCGCACAGGTTGGGGGTGCGGCTGCCTCCCAGGCCAACAGCCCAGGCTACACTCTGCCAGCTCTCATCAGCAGCCCTCCCTGGGACTGAGGGACTCTGGTGGGCCTGAGAGGACCGGGCGCCGCCATCTTGTGTCTATGGGCACCGTCATTTTTTGTTGCGGAGTGATGGTTAATTTGCATATTACTCTTTTATTAGATAGGATTAGAGCAGATCCACTGACAAAATCAAAACTATATGGCCACTCTACTTCAATCATCTATTCCAATCCCCTCAATTTGCAGATGAGGACTCTGAAGAGACCCGGAGAAGTAAAGTGACCTGAGGAAGATTGCCTAACAGGTCAGGGGCAGAGGTGGGAAAAGCTTTGACAGCTGACACCCCGGCTGGGGCCTTTAACTCCTCATTACTTGGTCACTCCAGGGCCCAGTGAAACATACTCCCCTGTCTGCTGCAATGCCCACGTGACTTTGGGAAAGACAGCTAATTTTTCTGTCCCAAGAAGCACGTGGCTTGGAGCTCATCTTTTTCTCTTATTTTTTCTTCCCCTTTTTTGTGGTCAAAATACTGGGCTGGTTGAAGGGGAAGCACTCAGGTGTCTGGGGTTTCACTGCTGGTTCATTACATAAGTGAAAGCACTACACAGGGAGAATGAATGCAAAGCAGAGCCATCTGACAAGCTCTTAGTCTGGTCCAAGGGCTGCCTCAGCCATCCTCCAGGCTCAGTTCTGGGAAATATTCATTCAGTATATTCCTTATCCAACAACTATTTCTTGAGCATCTGCTCTGTGCCAGGCACTGTGGTACATAAGAAAGGATGAGAAAGACATGCTCACTACCCTGATGGAGATCCCATGATGGAAGTGAGTGTCAGATAATAAACATACAGGCAAATATATTAATTTCAGGCATGGTTAGTGCTAGAAAGGAAATAGAGTACTCTAAGAGTTTCAATAGTTGACATCTATTAAGTCATCCTTTGTCCCCACCACTTTGTGAGGTAGATATTACTATAGTCTCTCTATCTTATTGATGTGGAAACTGAGGCACAGAGAGATGAGGTGATTGCCCAAGGTTAAACAGCTAGTAGATATAGAGCTGAATGTAAACTCAAGAAGATTCTTGCTTCAGAGCCTGGTCCTGCACCACTAACTCTCTTGGGCAGTGGAGGCTCAGAGAGAGGTGCATGTTTCAATTAATCAGGGAAGGCCTTTCTGAGGAAGTAGCATAGAAGCTGAGATGAGTCAGAAAAGCCATAAGAGCTGACAGAAGAATGTTCTGGCAGAAACGGGAGCACTGTGTCAACGGACAAAGGTAGGAAAGAGGCTGGTGTGTTCTATAACCTGTCAGAAGGTCTGGGTAAAGGGGGCTGAGTTGGATTTTATTCTAGTTGTCCCTTAGAAAGTGTCTCTGCAGACATATGCTTTCACACTTGATCATCAAGCAGCCTTGTCAGGCCAATCAAGTAAGTGTTATTATCCACGTTTTGTAGAGCACTATTCGCTGTTTCTGGGAACCTAGGGATGAAGGTGAGACTGGCCCCCATGACTCTGGACTCATGTCAAGTGCTCTTTCTACTCAACTTTCCTGATGAGACACCAGCCACCCTTCTCCTGCTCCTGCGGCCCCTTAACTACAAGGTACCACCATAGCCCCAGCACCTCCTCCTTCTCCACCCATCTCAGAATTTACCTTTCTGGCAGCCTCAACAACTTAATTTCTAGGGGAATCTGATAAATCTGTTCCTATCTGATAATGGATCATAAAGCCCTGTTGGAAACCTGAAGTCAACTTGTTTTTATATCCCTGTGAGAATTACAACAGCTTCCCTTTCTTCCAGTCTAAGATCAGCCTCCAACTATTGGCATTTCCTTCTCTGCCAAAGTGGAAGCCATTAGTTGATTAATGACCTATTCCCAGAGAAGCCACCCAGAGTTTGAGCCTTGGGCCTTTGGTTAGCAGGTAGATGTCTGCAGATGCCAATAAACCAACCCTTGCTTAAATCAGTGAATTCCTAGTCTGCGAACATGATTTCATCCACCTTTGAAAACCAGCCTTGGCTCCTCATGATGGCATACAAGTCCCTCAAGTCCCAAACACTGTCTTCCTCTCCACCTCAACTGGTCCCACCTCCTACCTTGACCTTGGGGCCCAAACACAGCCGACCCTTCCTAGCACTGAGAGCACACCATGTGTTTTCACACCTCTGTGCAGCTCTGCTTGTGACCTCATCCCCATCTTCGTCACCAGGCTCTCTCCTTCACACCTACCGAAACACCACCCAGGTACTGCTCGTGTGGGAAGCCATCCCTGAATGAGTCTCACTGAGTCTGTGTTACAGGCCCCTTCTCTCTGCCTCCATCATCACGAGGTACAACATTCTTTGAGTGCCTATGATATGCCACACACTGTGTTAAGCACTCTGCACAAATCATCTCAATGTGATAGCAATTCAAGGAATCACCTTCTTTCACCCTGCCACTTTATCACTGAAGAAACTGAAGCATAGCAAGGTGCTCATGGCTGAGCAGCAGGTGCTGGAGTTGAGATACAAACACAGGCAGTCTGGCTCCATCCAGGATCTGCATCATCACCATCCACTGTGCTCAGCATCACAAATAACATTAATTGGGCACTTACAGCCTACTTCCCATAGCCCTAAGCCATTGACATATATTTCCTCATTTAACTTAACAGTCCTATAAAATTTAGTCACTACAGGTTGGTGTTATTAAATCCATTTTGAAGAAGAGAAAATTGAGGCTCTACACCTGGCTGAATGACAGCAGCTCCACTTGAACCTCTGCTTCGAGCAATGGTGGTGCCATTCCCATGTCTGGGAAATCCCAGGCAGGAGCCAAATTAAACTTGGAAAGTGAAGTCAGCAGAGCACCTGAGTCAGGGCTGGCTGCCAATTTATGCAAAACAGCCAGCCACCCAAGGATTGCAATCTGAGGAATTTCCTCACATCTCCACCCTCTCCTTACTACACCTAAAATCTCTCCTCAAGACTGTTAATTCCAGTGGGAGGTGAAACACCACCCAGGTACTTGCCATGCCCACGCCCCTAGGACAAGGGAGTGAGTGCACTGGCTATTAGGGACGTCAACCTCTGGGTTTGCTCATCTGCACAGTGGAAATCATACTGCCTACCCCAATATGGGGAGCTGATTAGAGGGTCAAATGCAATGATGAACAGGAGAGCCCTTTTGTAAAACGTTATACAAACCCAAGACAGTGCATGTAGTCATTTTTCTAGGGACTCAGCTTCCACAA
The DNA here is from genome assembly GCA_026230045.1 of Corynorhinus townsendii. Classification (NCBI taxonomy): domain Eukaryota; kingdom Metazoa; phylum Chordata; class Mammalia; order Chiroptera; family Vespertilionidae; genus Corynorhinus; species Corynorhinus townsendii. The sequence goes on along the minus strand of JAPDVU010000006.1, from coordinate 157,779,618 downwards.
TTATGGAAAATTCCTTCCAGATCCCACACTTATATTCATTACAATCTTTTCTACACTCAAATATAAGCCATTGATAAAAGGGTTTTTTTGGGGCAGAGGGGGAATTTTCTGAAATGTAAAGGGTGAGAGTAGGGTGGGGGTCCTATAGCAGTGGAGAGAGAAAGCCAAGAGTATGGGAGACAAAATACATAAGAACAAGGTCACAGTCTTGTAATTTCTTTTTCTGGAAGTGGAAGAAGGGAAAGAAGATTGAGATTTATTTGTTTGTTTGTTGTTTCTCTAAGGATAGGATATTCAAGCTACAGGTGGTCTTCCTTAGTTTAGACAAGAAGTTAACAGTAGTTAGTTCTTTTAAGGAAACAGACTGAGAGTTAGGGGGGACAGGGACTTTCACTCTTTATAACTCTCTAGGTATTCTTTTTTTTACCACAAATGTATTTTTTAACTTTGAAAACAGAAATTTAAAATGTGATTAACTAAAACATTATTAAATAACTTCAATTGTCATGCCCACACCCTCCTACCCCTCATGGGGCCACTACATAAGACAGAACCCAGATTTTTTAGTCCAATCATTAGACTGCCCATCTTACTGACGCCACAGTTGGAGGGCAAGAAGATTGGGTCACATGCCAGTTCCAATTAAACATCCTGTGCCAGATGCTGCCCCCAGGGTATAGTTGCAGGGATGCTGGACACAGAAGTGTGAATTCCTACCATTTGTCAATCCCCTAGGTCAGTGGTCGACAAACTCATTAGTGAACAGAGCCAAATATCAACAGTACAACGATTGAAATTTGAGAGCCAAAAACCGACTTCTGCACATGGGCCACGAAGTTTCAATCGCACTGTATGTGGGCGCCTGCACATGGTATTTTGTGGAAGAGCCACACTCAAGGGGCCAAAGAGCCACATGTGGCTCGCGAGCCGTGGTTTGCCGACCAGAGCCGTGGTTTGCCGACCACTGCCCTAGGTCAATACCAGAAGGGATGTGCCTTCACCCAATTGTGGCATTAAGTCATGGGAGGAGTGGCTCATTGACTAATTTACCCATTAGTAGAGGTTAGCTTATCTGATTAGCTCATCACCACTACCCACTCCTACCCACAGAAAGCACAACTCTGAAGAGAAGAGAAAAGGATGTGCTAGTTTTGATCAGAGGCAAAAAAAATAAATTTAAACATTAAACTGGTATAGCGGTGTGTTTTCCTCATATCAGAATGTCTTTATATAAACTGCCCATTTAATCCTCCTCCTCTCCCTCTTATTCTTTTCCTGACTGCCGCCCAAGGGCACGTTATCTCCTTGGCTCACAAAGTGACCCAGCCAGTGCTGGTCTCCAGCATTTTGGTACCTATCCTGGTACCCTATGGTTAAGGCTAAGCATCTAAAAGGTTTGCCACAAGAGATACAGGGCACCCAAAGGAGAAGGAGATGCAAAATGGAGCAGAAAAGAATTGGACAACCATCACAATTTCTCCAAATCTCTGAATATCTATAATAATAAAAGCGTAATATGCTAATTAGACTGGATGTCCTTCTGGATGACCTTCTGGACAAAGCCAGGGCTGAGAGGGAAGCCTGGGTCCCAGGTGCCAGAGGGAAGCTAGTGAGGCAGCCGGGGGAAGGAAAGCCTACTCTTGCATGAATTTCATGCATCAGGCCTTTAGTCTTCTATAAAATAGGGCTAATACTGTCTATGGTAGAGTTTGGGGAAAATCTGACCTGAGAAGGCATGTGAATTGCCTGGGATACAGAAGGTCTTCCATAAGTTTTTCTTTCCTTTCCTTCTCAGGAGACTCAAGATGTTTCTTAACTCCTGCCTTGTAATCTCACATCACTCACCTGAAGAAGTATGTAAGGAGCAAATATGATTAGGGTGCTTCAGAGAAATGATGGGAGGCAAAGCATTAGGAAGTGATCTGCCCCTCATCACTCCCGACAGGCACTTCCACTCCAGCTGTCACCCACCTACCCAGTGGGAGCTACACAAGACCACAATGTTAATACTACTTACACTGGCAACTGATTCCGCACAAGTGAATCAGCCAATGACGGAGACCAGTCACCACAAGCCAAGAGCTTTCTCACTGGTTTTTTCCCCCTGCTTTGTTCTTTTGCAGAACAATTTACCCCACCGCCAGATTCTTGATTTCTGGGTTGTCCCCTAGGTTAGTTCACTACTGACCCATGGACCCCGGTTATCTCAGCAACCTCGCTAAAACTTCAGTCAACGGGGGCAAAATGATCGTTTGACATCATGGAAAGCCACCATCCAGGGGATGGGCACCATATGGACCTATAAGCCCGGTGCCCAAAAAGACTGCCCAACTCGAGTTGGCTGGTTCACTTACAGACTCTTATGTCCTCTGTTAGTCTTCTCTGCCAATCTGTTTGTTGGTGAACATTAAAATCCGGCTTTAAATGACTAAGTAATCAGATCATAGTAGAAACAAGGGGGTCTGGTTCTAACTGAAATCTCGGCATTTTGGTCACTAGTAAGAAGTGATCTTACATCTGAACCCCACCTCTTTTCTCTCTCTCCTTGTGGTATTATCTTTCTTTGGATTTTCCATGGAGTTTCCTTTCTTAGTAGTTGGTTCCTTGGGTTTTTATCATTTTACACTAATTTCCTCTTTGTCACTAGCCTAAGTCTTACTCTTCACTCTGCCTCTGCCTCCTCCACATTACTCTTTCTTCCTCCTTTTCCTCCTCCTCCCGCTCTCCTTTCTGTGAACACCCCTTGACACTCCTCTGCACTTTATAAGAAATCTGTCAAACAGAGAGAGACAGTAGAGTTTATTGGTTAAAAGCAGCAGCGTTGGTGTCAGCCCTGAGTTTGAAGCCAGGAGTTGCCACTTAGTAACTGTACTCCTTTGGGCACATAATCAAGCCACCCTGAACTTCAGTTTCCTCATCTTGTCAACAGGAGTAATAATACTCATGTCACGGGATGATGAATGTAAATTATTTTGTTAGCAAAGTGCCTAGCATATTGATATACTCGGAATAAAATTTAACTGGGGAAATGTATTAATACAAGCTTTGCTCTTTCTCATTATTTAAATAGACAGGGCTCCAACTGGGTTCCTTGAAGGGCTAAGGCCCCACAACTCTCCAAGGATGGGAAGGGGTGGAGTCGGGTGGGGTGGGTGGCAACAGACTGAGCCCTACTTACCCTCCCATTTTTAAAACATTTATTTTCATTCTCCCGCACATTGGGTCTCTGAAACAAAGATCCCATTGCCGTGGAGGAAAAAAAAAATTCTGGAACTGGTTCAAGTTGATTTTCACCTGTCCTCTTGCCAGAATTCTCTTATCTTTGTTCACTCCAAATGAGTAGGTTCTTGACATATAAAACCTATTAAATTTTGTTCTACTCCCTGTTGCTTTCTTGCAACATGAAGCTTCCCATTCTCCACTAAAAAAGTGTAACTGATATTTCTTTTCTGTAAAGAACATATAAAGAAGTTTAGCCCACCCAGCGATTGTCTTGGGAGTTCTTTGCACAGACTTCTAAATATCTGATAGTGAAAGACCATTATTAGGTGCTTAGTTGCATTTGAAGAAAGCTGATTGTCCGTTTTCTTTACCACTTGAGAAATGTGGTCACATCCAGAATTTCACAAAGGAGTTGGTGGTTGTGAATTGAATCTGAAAAAGTGTTCTCCATACTAGACAATGTTGTTTCACTACCTTAAAAATTTTTTATCTTAAAAAAAAAAAAAGGCTTGATCTCATTGAAAGCAGACCAGAAACAAAGGTCATTTGCATGACCTGCAATTCTCTCAATGATGCCCTGGAGGCTGAGATCCCTGTTACCTGATGTATAAACATGAGGACAAACTTGTATGGGCTTCAACAAAGTTCTAGGCTTCTGGCAGTAAGTTCAGATGCCTCCTTCTCCCCCACCCCATATCCATTTTGCATCCCCACATTTACATCCCTGTGTTTTGTTGAGGGTTGAAGGAAGTTGTGAGGAAGGTGCTGAGGGAGGAGAGAACCCTCCTTGATAACTCATCCCAGTGGTGAGCTCACATGAAAGCACATGTGATTCAAGTGAAGCACTGTAGGATTGATGTTCATGAACGACAATGTGTACAGACAGTACTGCTTTAGGACCCAGGATGCCAAAGGGGACATTTGATTGAAAGCTCAATGGTAGCAGAGCTCATGGTGACATAATATATCAGTGTATTCCCAGTGCCAAACACATTGCTGACATATAATAGACATTCAAGAAAGGGAGAAAGGAGAGAGAGAGAGAGAGAGAGAGAGAGAGAGAGAGAGAGAGAGAGAGAGAGAGAGAAGGAAAGTTTGAATAAAAGCCATTTTCCCTGCCTCCCCTCCTGGTCTGATCAGCCACAACTACCCTCCCCTGGTGGCCATCTTGTGGTGGCCTTCTTGGCTCCCCTCTCATTTCCCTCCTATTCATCTTCCATGCTACAGCAAAAGTGATCCATTTGAAACATAAATCAGGTCTTGTCTTTCTACTGTTTCAAGCCCTCCACCTAGGGCCTAACATATAACTGAAATCTTTGTCTTGGTCTACCAAGCCTGTGTGGTGTGGTCCCTGGCTAGCTCAGTGAACTCAACCCTTTCCTTAGGCCCTTATTCTATGTACTTCAGCCACTATGATCCCTCAACAAGCCAAGCTTATTCCTACCTCAGGGCCTTTGTACCTACTGTGCCATTTCCCTGAAACACTCTTCCTCTACATTTTAAGTGAAAGGATACTTTATGTCATTTAAACCTTGGGTCAAATGCCACCTCCCCAGAGTGGCCTTTCATGAGCACCCAGCCTAAAGCAACTGTCTGTTCATCTCTATCGCATCACCACTTCCATGCTCTTCATAGCAGGAAGCACTTGCAAATTGTTTTGCTCATTTACTTGCTTTTCATTACTGCTAGTCTGTGCACTAGAATGCAAGCTCCTTCTCTACTGTGTTCACAGTTGATAATTCTCCACTGCCGGGAATAGAAACTGGCACACAACAGGCACTCAATAAATATTTAATGAATGAATAAATGCAGCCTTGGCATCCTGAGGACTCTGGGCAACACCAACTAACTTTTCCCAGGGGGCCAATGCATCAGAAGCAGCAGATAAATGCTCAAATATAAGGGCCAGGAAGGAAGAAATATGAAGCTAACATTTGGAAAGCACTTATTATATGTCAGATTATCTTTTCAAGTCCTTAATATTTATTATCTTTTCTCCTTCTCACAGCCACCCTTGGAAGTAGGCCAAATTATTATTTTTATTTTCTAGATAAGTTACTGGTACAGAAAGTAAATAATATACCTTCTCACAAAGTAGTAAGTGGAAGATCAAAGATGCAAATTCAGACTATGAACCATTACACTAGAGTGCTCTCTCACACTGACGTACTCAAGAGCATATGTGGGCTAACAGCCACCCCTGGAAGGAGACTTTGGAGCCAGGTAGAAAAATGGAGCAAGTCAGGTATTGATATAAAAGTAAACACTGATGTACCCCCAGGCTGGTAAAGCCTGAAGCCAGGGGTGTAACTAGAATGGTTTCGTGTTGACAGAAAATGCCCTTAAGTCTACCATTTAGCCTTTTGGCCACAAACATGTATAGTAAAACTCCACATCCACAGCTGTAGTGGTACCTGGGTGTACCCTCTGCTACCACCCAGCAGCAGGTGACTCATAACCTGAGAGCCAGACCCCACCCACAGGCATGTTTTACTTAATCCTCACAGTGTGGCCTGCATAAATTTTTTTTTTTTAATTATGCCTGTGGCCAACCTTTGAAATCAGGATACTTCACATTTTATTTCAGATTTCTGGCTTCCCTCAAAACATCACAAGAATTGGTAATACTCATCTTGCTTTTGCACCTGACATGATCAGCCATAGACCTGAGTCCTGGCTGTCCCTCTGGGAGAAGTATGAGCCACCAGTTCACCAAGGTCCCCTGACTTTCTAGTCTGTCCTTTATACTGAGCCTATACTTCTCTCTGCATGCATTTACTTACATAAGCTGTGTAGATTCTGGGCATTTGCATTAATGACCTCTGGTGGGTATTCAACACCATGCCTGCACTTCTGGGACGGCTCGGACTGGTCTCCTAGCATTTAAGCTGGTGTCACTCCAGTGCCATTTTCCCCAGGGCCACCAGATCCCACACAACAGGGAAGGAATCAGCCAGAATTAGAATCTGAGTTCATCCCTGGCATTGCCACTTGCTGTGTTGCTGTTTTCTCCACCCCCACAGATTTTTTCATCTCTAAAGTGGGGAAAATAATAATAATATCCTCCTTGGATGGTCAATGAGCATTTTAAATACAAATTCCACAGCACATATGAAATTCTGGGCATTCTATGCTATTTATCTCAGACTCTACTGTTCCTTTATACAGAATGTTCAGCCTTTGGTTAAAAATAACAAGACACACAAAGAAAGAAAATACCCTGCTGTGAAGTGATAAAATAGGCAGCAGAACCAAACCTAGAAATAACCCAGATGTTAGAACTGCCAGACAGGAACATTGTAACTACTATATGGACATGTTAAAAAATCTGGTATTAAAAGTTGAACGAAATGGGGGATTTTAGCAAAGAGATAAAAGCTATTTTTTAAGGGTCAGATGGAAATGCTAAATTAAAAAAATATTTTAAAAGACACACAACATCAGAGATAAAGAATTCCTTTTTTTCTGCTGTGTCAACAAGCCGGACAAAGCAGAAGAAAAGATAAGTGAACTTAAAGATAGGTCAATATAAATTATTTATATAAATATAAAATGAGAGCAACAACCAGTGGGGAAGGGGGGAGGGGGGCGGGAACCTCAAGAGCTGTGAAACAATACCAATTGTCCAGCATACATGAAACTGGAGTCCCAGAAGGAGAAAAGAAAATGGGGCAAATGAAATATGTGAACACAAAATGGCCAATAAGTGACACAGACATATCAACAATTATAGTTGGAGAGTTCAACATTCCTACTGTCAATACTGACAGAAAAACTAGACAAAAATCATTAAAGATATAGAAGACTTGAACAATTCTATCAAGCAAATCAATCTAATTTGTAGAACACTTCATCTCATAGAATTTACTTTATTTTCAAATATTCAAAATATAGACTATATTATGGGCCATAAAGCTAATCTCAGCAAAATTAAAAGAATTAAAAAACATAAAAGGTATGTTCTCTGACCACAGTGGAATTAACTATAAATCAGCAACAGAATGATATCAAGAAAATCCTCAAGTATTTGGGTAATACTTTTAAGTAGCTCACAGGTCAAAGAAGAAATCACAAGGGGAATTAGAAAAGATTTGGAACTAAACTAAAATGAAAATGAACCTTAAAATTTTGTAAGACCCAGATCAAGCAGTGCTTAAAGAGAAACTGATAGCATTAAATGCTCATATTAGAAAAGAAAGGTCTAGATCAACTATCTAAGTTTCCACCTTATAAAATTAGAAAAGAGCAAATTAAACCCAATGTGAGTAAAAGGAAGAAAATAGTGAAATACAAAAAACATTGAAATAAGAAACAGAACTATAGTTAGCAAAATCAATAAAACCAAAAGCTGGTGTTGGGAAAGATCAATAAAATTGATAAACTTCTATGTATACTGACCAAGAAAAAAGGACAGAGACCCAAATTATCAATCCTATATAATAAAAGCCTAGGAGGCATTTGTGCGACTTCGTCACAAGATGGCCACAAGATGGCCAGCAGGGGAGGGCAGTTGGGGCAACCAGGCCAGCAGGGGAGGGCAGTTGGGGGCGACAAGGCTGGCAGGGGAGCAGTTAGAGGTGATCAGTCTGGCAGGCAGAAGTGGTTAGGGGCAATTAGGCAGGCAGGAAGGCAGGCAAGTGGTTAGGAGCCAGCAGTCCTGGATTGTGAGAGGGATGTCCGACTGCCCATTTAGGCCCGATCCCACAGGGATTGGGGCTAAACCAGCAGGCAGACTTCCCCCAAGGAGTCCCAGATTGGAGAGGGTGCAGGCCAGGCTGAGGGATACTTCCCCCCCAGCCCCTGCCCCATGCACGAATTTCATGCACCAGGCCTCTAGTGTTATAAATACAAGGACTATCCCTGCAGATCCCTCAGACATTCGAAAGGATAAAATAATATTATGAAAAATTTTATGACAATTGTGAACAAAAAGAGGCCTGACAAGCTCAGGAGAGGGGTGGAAGGGGCATAGCAGGCCTTACAAACTCAGAAACCAAAAGTAACCATACAGGATAGTCTGAACATAAAAATTCCTAACTAAAAGCAGTCATGGTGGGTAGTCATCAATCTTTGCTTTAAGTATCTAGAATAACATACCTTTGAAATATCCGAGTAATTTTCTTTTCCAGACCCCTCTGCTGGCCCCAGAGATGAGACCACAGAACCCCTCATTGTTATTTTGTTGCCTACATACCATCTATGTGCTATAAATGTTAATTGATAACTATCCTGTACACACCAATGTAAAACAAGTATGTGTCTCTCCGTTTTGCTTTTTATCCCATCTCAGAGATTTCCCTGCTTTGCTTTCTCCTGCTCTTTTAATCTACCACCAGTGGATTTCATGTAACCCTTCTATATCTCCTCCTTTTATTCTTATAAAAATAAGCTGCAAAACTGCCATTATCGGGAGCATTTTCTCAACCCGTTGAGATTTTGCTTCAGGACATGTCCTCAAAATGTGGCTCAAATAAACTCTTAAAAAAACTTTTTTATAGGCTGGAAATTCTTATGTCAACACAATAAATTTGACAGCTGAGATGAAATAGACAAATTCCTCACTAAAACTCCCTCAAGAAGAAAGAGAAAACTTGGATGGCCTGATAGCTATTAAAGAGATTGTATTCACAGTTAAATCCTTCCCACAAAGAAAACTCCAGGCCCAGATAATTTTACTAGGGAATTCTACCAAACATTTAAAGAAAATAGAATATCAATTCTACATGGACTCTTCCAGAAATTAGAAGAAAACATTTCCCAACTCATTTTATAAGGTCCGCATTACCCTGACACTAAAACATTACAAGAAAAATATGGCCCTAAACACCTAAATCCTTGACAAAATATTAACTGAGTCCTGGAAAAAAGATAATACTTCATGGCCAAGTGGGGTTTAGCCCAGGAATGCAATGTTGGTTAGACTTTAGAAAACAGATCAATGTAATTCATCTTGTCAACAGACTGAAAAATAAAAGCCATAATACGATTATCTAAACCGATAAAGAAAAAAAGATTCGACTGAAGACAACATCTATTCATGATAAAAATTCTCAGCCAATTAGAAACAGTTCCTCCCATTATGTCTCTAGTTCCCCGAATGCCACAGCCCAGCACTGAAGCCAGACAGAACTGGACCCTATAAGTTCATGCTTTGGCCCTTTAAGAGGGACTGCTTCAGTCTCCAGCAGCCTTGGTGTCACTCAGCCACAATCCCACTGGTTTTTACAGCCCAAAGTTACGAGGACTTCTCTTCCCAGCTCTGGAATCCTGGGTTGGGGGTCTGGTGTGAGGCTGGGACCCCCTGCTTCTCACAGGAGTCCTCTGCCACAGAGCTAGCCCTCCTGATTAAAAACAAACCACACGTGGTTATCAGACCAGCCTTTTCAGGCCTCCTCCCTTCCTAGCAGTCTCCATGTGCTTTCATCTTTACTTCTCTAGTTGTAGGCTTCCATTCAGCCAGCTTTCAGGCAGTTCTGATTGATGATTGTTCTGTATTTTAGTTGTAATTTTGATGTGGTTGTGGGAGCCATCGAGTTCAGGCTTTTACCTATGCAGCCATCTTGGTTCTCCCAATTTGATACAATCTCAATCAAAATCCCAACATTGTGTCTTATAGCAATTGACACAATGCTTCTAAAATTTGTATTAAAATACAACAAAATTAGAATAGCCAAAACAATTCTTTAAAAAATATAACAAAATTAAAGGAATTAACATAAATGATTTTAAAACTTATTATCAAGCTACAGTTACCAAGATAGTATGATATTAGTATAAGAATAGATACAACAGAATAGAGAATCCAAAAATAGATCCACATATATAGTGTCAATTAATTTCAGACCAAAGTGTCAAGATAATTTAATAGGGAAAAACCAGTCTTTTAATCAAATGGTGCTGAAATAATTGAATATTCATATGCAAAATCTTGCAATCGTCAACCTTTATCTGAAACTGTAAACAAAAATTAATTCAAATGGATTCTAAGCATAAGAATTTTAAAACTTCTAAATGAAAACATATGAAAAATTTTTGAGAACTTAAAAGCACAAACCACAAAAGTTGATAAATTGAACTTCATCAAAATAAAAAGTATTTTCTCTGAAAGACTTTTAAAAAGTAAAAAGATTAGTCACAGACTGAGAGAAAATATATTTAAGCCATATATTTAAGCCAAAATATATTTAAGCCATCTAGTAAAGGTCTTATATCCAAAAATAAAAAAACTCTTACAATTCAACATTATGAAGACAAGTGATTCAATTTAAAAATATGGAAAATATTCAAATAGATGCCTTACCAAAGAAGATGGCCATTTAAAAAAAAAAAAGCACAAAAGTAAGATACCACTAGAATGGCTAAAATTTTCAAAAAACAACAACTGACAATACCAAGTATTGAGCAGTACTTCCTTATAAAGTTAAATGTACCTTTACCATACAACCCAGCAATCCTACTCAAGGAATTTACCCAAGAGAAATGAAAACATATGTCCTCCCAAAGATTTAGAGAAGAATGTTTACAGTATCATTTATTCCTAATAGCCAAAAATTGGAAATGATGCAAATGTCCATCAATTGGTGAGTGGTTAACGAATTGTAGCATATAATGGAACATACAGGAATAAATAAAAAGGACAAAACTAGTGATACATTAAAAAGCCTAGACGAATCTCAAAAGCATTATGCTAAGTGTGGGGGCGAGGTGGGGGGAGAGGCAGGGAGACACAAAGGATTATATATGTATGATTTCATTTAAAAGACAGTCTAGAAGAGACAAGAGTATAAGAATTGAGAAGAGATCAGCAATTTCTAAGAACTGGGAATGGAGAGAGGGGATTAACTTCAAAGGACCATGAAGAACTTTTTGGGATGATGGAAATGTTATACATTTTTTATTGTGATGGCAATTACTCGGCTGTATATATTTATTAAAGCTCATCAAATTATATACTGTAAAAAGTAACTTTTATTATACGTAAATTATAACTCAGTAATTTTTAAATATCTTTAAGAATGTTACCATTGGAGAATATGGGTAAAATGTACTCAGGATTTTTCTGTAGAATTCTGTACAAATGCATGTGAATCTACAATTATCTCAAAATGAAAAGTTTTGATTTAATTTTTTTTAATTATAAAGAGATTTTAAAATCTCTTTAAAAGAAGAATGAAGAAGAAAACATTACTTCTATTCATTTAAAAAAGGAGGAGGAGGAGAAAAAAAGGAGTCACTTACACTACAATTCAGGGCTCAGAAAGAGTCAAGATCACACCTGTGGGTCCGCAGGTCAAAGCGTTTTGCCCAAAGTCATTCATGTGAGAGATGGAGATGGGTTCTCCATTCTGAGCTTGCTCCAGTTGTCATAAAAAAGCCACTGCTGCCCAGCTGGCGTGGCTCAGTGGTTGAGCATCCCACCTATGAACCAGCAGGTCATGGTTCCATTCCCAGTCAGGGCACATGCCCAGGTTTTGGGCTTGATCCCCAATGTGGGGCGTGCAGGAGGCAGCTAATCAATAATTCTCTCTCCTCATTGATGTTTCTATCTCTCTCCCACCCCCTTCCTCTCTGAAATCAATAATAAAAACATATTTTTTAAGTTTTTTTTTTTTAAAAAGCCACTGCCAGTCATGACTCAAAATGTTCCCCTAGATTAGGAAGAACCCTGCAATCCTCAATGACAAACTTCAGCTCAAGGCCTCATCGAAAGAGCTCACAGAACCTGCCAAGAATCGAAGTCAAACTGCAACTATTCCAAATCTCCCAGCCGTACTTTCCACCAGTGGAGCAAGGCAGCCCAGGACAGGGCCTTGTCTAATGAGAGTCTGGTGAGCCACAAGAAACTTCCCAAAAATCCGCAGGGCACAGTGTTGGTAGAACTGTCCAGAGCAGTTGATGAAGTTCCTCTTTTGAGTTTCACATCTGTCTGGTAAACTTCCTCCCTTTGGCCAGCAGAAAGGTTCCAATAACCACAAGTAGGCATCACTACGGACCAAGCAGGGGAGGTATTCTGGCAGGAAGCAACGGGGCAAACGGTCAAAGAGGGCCTAACCTTCACTTTGGAGAAAAGGCCCCTGGTGCATTCATCTAGAAGCTACAACTTGACTTTTATCAGAAGACTTGAGTTTCATCCTGGCTCGGTCTTTAATCTCAGTATTCTCATCACTGATGGTGGTAACAATACTTCATGAGAGAGAGATTAATAAGTCATGAGGTCATGGTTATTCAAATGTTGGACTTTTTTTCTCCCTAAGTTAGTGCTTCCCAAGGTGTAGCCCACATGTCACTAGGGGTACACAAGAAAATTTTAGGCTATAATGGACTTTTAATATTTATAAACGTGTGTGTGTGTGTGTGTGTGTGTGTGCGCGCGCTTTTCTTTTTTTGTTATTACTTATAAACTTTTTAAAGTGCATTAGGAAAAAAACAGAACCAGCCCATTTACCTCACTAAGATGAAATTAAATTTAAAATTGAATCCAAGCAAAATCTACATTAGAAAAACACATTAGGTTAAGGTCAAGGACGGGCTAAAAAATAAAAAAGTTGAAGGGGAATAAAAAACTCAAACTTCCAATTATAAATAAGCCACAGGGATGTAGTGTACAACATGTATAGTCACCAATATTGCAGCATCCATCTTATTATAAAAACTGCTGTTTAAAATTTTAACTCTGCTATTTGACTTCTGTAAATGCTTGCTTGCTTAAATAATGAGGAAAATAAGACTACTCCCACTTCAGAGAGGCCATTAAACCTTCGCCGGACAAAGTTACCAGTGCTGGCACCAGGCCAGGCCTTTGGTTGAGGTCTCAAAGCCCCAGCACATAGGGGCTCTTTAAGAACTTACAAAGGGGGCCGGAAACATCCCATATTTGGGAGACAAAAAAGATAAAAACATATAAATAGGGAAAGTTCCTCCATGTTGGGGCCCAGAATTTGAGAGACATTTTCTTCTGGGCCCACACATAATAATAATAATAAATGTAACTCCATCTCTCTAAACATTGCTTGGTTCTTCTCCGGTTTTCTGTAATATCATAACTATGTACGGTGACAGATGGTTATTAGATTCACTGTGGTGATCACACCGTAAGGTTTATAAATGCTGTATCACTAGGTTGTACTCCTAAAATTAATATAATATTGTATGACAATTATACTTTAATAAAAATGTTTAAATAAAATAAAAACTTGAAAAACATTAAATTAATTTTTAATGCAGCAAGTAGACATGGCAGAAATCATAAAGATGATGAAATTCTAAGAACTAATAATCCCAGCTGTGAGAACCAGGGCTGTGAGTCTCATCGTTGGATCTTCTGAAATAAGCTCTGGAGGACTTTTACATTATGTAACACAGTGCTCTCTTCATAAGAACCCAGGGACACGGTATTTTTGGTCATAGGATCAGATGCAGTTGTACTTTCAAGGGTTTGGTCTGTTTTACTTCACAGGCATTGCTAATTGTGTAATTAATTGGGTTTTTCTGTTTGCATTAACAACAATGCAATATGCTTAAAGCCCAATTTGAGGACCAGTTGTCAAATATGTATAGGACTGGATCACATTCATTGCTTATTAGCCTCACTCCTAACTCTGTTTAATGTCCCCACTTTATTATCATTTAAAAATTTCTCCTCTATTTTTAACTTATTGGCTTCCTATATTTTATAACCTTTTAAGCCACCTTAAATCTTATTTGAAATGAGAGGATATTAAGTTTTAAATGTCCTAAATTTCTTTGTTTTTTACAAAGACAGCATAAGTAAAATACGTCGTTAAACTCAAGGGATAGCTTTCTGAATCTTTTTGTATTGCCAGGTTAATGTGGATTTCAGTGTGCTTTGATAAGAGTAAAACAATCCATCATTTAGTATCATTTTGAAATCAGTCCTTATCAAAAGCCATCCTTTTTAGTGTTACCTCAGTAATATACCAAAAGATAGCTAAGACTGACTTCAGATCTGGGTACCCCACGGAACCTAAAGTAAAATGGGAAGTGGGTGCTGTGGTAGAATTGGGCTTCCTCCTTTTTCCTCAAAAGCCAAGGCTTTGCTGACAAAACAAAACAAAAAAACCCAACCTAAAATGATACCAAAATTTGGCGTCAGCATACTTGCGGCACTGGGCAGCTATTTAATCATAGTTTTTATGCTGAATATCCTGCCAGTGACTTTTCCTGCCTGCATCTTCTTGTACTACCAATGTCTGCTCCAGGCAAAGAAGACTGGGTTCTTGATTTGAATCAACTCATCTCTTTTAGTATCTCAGTTACATTATTTTCTTCTGAACCTCATTTTTTTCTCTGTAAAATAAAGATACCTATTCTACCTATTTCAACATGAAGCCATAAGGAAACTTAGTCAGGATTCTTTTTGTTACATGTGACAAAAAGTCAACTCAAACTAGTGAAGGGCAAAAGATAGATGGTGGCAGTGGTGGGATTACTAGAAGTCATTCAATATGAAGATTGATTAAGCAACCAAATCAGTGCTTAAAGGTGGATTTCAGAGACCTCTGGAATCAGAAACTTCAATGCCAACAAGATTCTCTTTGTACCTCTCATTTCTGTTCATTCTTTCTTAAAACAGATCAGCCAGGAATATGGCCACCCATTAATCCAATATCTCAGAACTCATGCTGAATGCACAAACTCATAGAGGAACCAAGATCATTTTCTCCAATCCCAAACACAAAAATCCTACAAATGGAATTGATTGGCTAGTCTTGAGCCAGGTATCCATCACTGAACTCATCCACTGCGGCCATAAATTTGGATATTATGATTGGCCCAGACTAGATCAAGTGCCTGTCTTCAAGCCAATCAACACTATCTGGAAGGGAGATCTTTAAAAAGCTAACAGCTCCTGCTAAAGTCACAAAAGTATAAAAAAGAGCATTTCTCAAAAAAAGAGATGGTGCATAAAGGTAGACTGTTATGGGCAGGAAAAAAATAGAGAATTATTAAAGAAGATTTTAGTTAATCTGATTAGACAAATACATGGTTTTCAAATCAACCAAGACTAAGATTCATATCAAGTGCCATCTACTCCAAGAAGCCTTCCTTTCCTGGTAATTAGTGTCAATTATGTAACCCTTTCCTCACTGGCCTACTCATTATGGTTAGGTGCAATATACCTTCCACTCAATTATACTTAATTTTTCATTTGTGTATATACTATATTACATTGCTTTCTAACAAACTGGCTATTTTAAATGTTGTCTTCTCTACTTCATTGCTCCCTGATGAAAGAAACTGTTTCTTGCTGACATAGTCATAATGATTGGTGTTCATTTATTATTGCTCCCAGAAAGGAGACTTATATTTTAACTGGGGTCTACCTCAGGCAACACCTTAGCCCAAAGGAATGACTGCAAAGTTGGGAATGTTAACCACATATAACAGGACATCTTTGACAGTCTAATCTAGAGCCCAAAGGCTCTGAAATATAGTCCCCGCAATACCACTATCTGTATCATCATCATCATCATCACTATCATCATTTTTGGTCTGTTCATAAACTTACTGCAATTGTGAATTCAGGACGTATTACCTGGTAGTGGGAAGGGGAGGGCAGCATTGCACTGTAGTGAAGACCATAGACTATGGAGCCAAGCAGACCTGAATTTGGTCTAAATCCTGTCACTTAGTTGTGTGACTAAAGTCAAATTACTGCCCGGCCGGCATGGCTCAGTGGTTGAGCATCGACCTACGAACTAGGAGATCATGGTTCAATTCCCAGTTAAGGCACATGCCTGGGTTGAAGGTTTGATCACCAGTGTGGGGCGTGTAGGAGGCAGCTGATCAATGATTCTCTCTCACCAATGATGTTTCTCTCTCTCTCTCTTTCTCTCTCTCTCTCTCTTTTCCTTTTTCCCTCTCCCTCTCCCTTCCTCTCTAAAATAAATTAAAAAATATATATATTTTTTAAGTCAAATTACTTCACTCCTCTGAACATCGGTTTCCTCACTATGATATGAGTACAATGATGGTACCTATCTCAGGGTCCTGTTTTGAGGATTAAGTGAGATAAGATATCTAAAGCGTTTAGTATTGTACCATACACAGGACGTGCTCAATAAATGGAAACATTTTGTTAATGTTCTCATTCAAATACTGTATGTGTCCCATTCCCCAATAAACACATATATTCATCAAATCACACAATGCAACTTTTTGTTAGAGAATGTGATAATTATACCTAAACTCTATGTAGGAAGAGCTATAGAATCACAATGGTATATTCAAACATATTCCTATATAAATTCTGTGAAGTCTCTTCTAGGACATAGGATTGCAATAGTCTTATAAAACTTTATTAAGTTCATTAAGGTTGTTTAATTAAGATTTCTTACAAAGTCCCACACAGAGACATGTATAGTAATACAATTACCACTGGACCCAAACACTAGAAAGTATCATGGATCACAGCAGACTCTATATGGACAAGAAACTAACCTTTCCTGGGTTGAGATACTGAAAATTGGAGGTCGTTTTTTATTATAGCATCACCTAGTCAATCTAACTAATAGAATTCTTCATTTTTTCCCCGTGCCCAATTCACACTGCCCTCCCAGAACTTCCTTTCCCCGTGCTCCCAATCCTTCCTTGTTGCCTCTCCATCCAAACACACCTCTCCTATGTCCCATGCCTTCAGTGCAGTGAATTCCATACTAACTCCTGCTGACATGTTAATGGCTACAGGAGTGTGAAAGTATTATCCTTTCCAGGGAAAGTACTTACATTGTAACTAAAGCCAAATATGACAAAATGTCTTATCCCAAAGGAGTAAATTTTTAATACCATGCAAGTCCAAAGAGAAAGAAATTTGGGACATGTAAGACATCCTTTTACCATAATATTAAAAATGCCTCATTATAATGTTTTATAGTTCATAAAGAACTTTTATATTCAGTACCTCAGGGGCAATAATTACCTTCATCATATAAATAAAGGAATGGAGACTTGGAAAGTTTGATTTGATGGCTCAAGATCACATGGCTGATTAATGATGGATTGAGGAATATTTAATCATGACATTCTGGCTCCAAGCACAAAGTCCATTCATTCAGTGAATATTTTTATTTCATTTATTTAATATATTTTTATTGATTTCAGAGAGGAAGGGAGAAGGGGAGAGAAGGAGAGGGAAAGAGAGGGAGAAAGAGAGAGGGAGAGAGAGAGATCAGTGATGAGAGAGTCATTGATCAGCTGCCTCCTGCACATACCCCACTGGGGATCAAGCCGGCAACTCGGGCATATTTCTTAGAGAAGAAATAAGGGAGAGCCAAATGGTAAATAAACAGGTAAATTTATTTTGTGTCAGTTGGCAAGAAGCATAATGAAGAAAAATAAACTAGGGTAAAAAGGACAGAGTGTGCTAGAGAGTGCTATTTTATATAGGGTAATCATAGAAGGTCTTTATGAAAAGGTGCATTTCAACAGACACCTGAATGAAAGGAGTAAGCCATGTGTCTCTTGAACTATAAACTTTCCCAGTAAATGTGACAGAAAGTGCAAGCGTCCTGATGAGAGTGTGTATGAAGTTTCTGAATAATAGCAAGGGGACCAATGTGGCTACAGCAAGATGAAGATGGGAGTGGGCAGTAGGAGATGAGACCAATGAGGGAATATGTAGGGAGAGGTTATAGGGTTAAGCCCTGGACTGACCTGTTGGCAAAGCCACAAACAAGTCCCAGCTTAGAGGGCACACCACTCTTAGCATAATTAAGCTTGATCTTGTGCCCGCTCCCTAGATCTTTCCTGGGTAGCTAATGGGCTGTGGGAGGTGCAGCAAGTGCTGCCATTAAAAAGTGAAACTTATAAGAATGTTGTAAATTACCTTGTTTACCTCTGACTATAAAATAAAGGCTCAGCTTGCAGTCTGGATCTGATCTGTGGTCTCAGCCAGGCACAGAAGATCCACCTAGACCCAGCTTATTCTCTGTCTTTTCTTCATCCTTCACCAGCCCCCCTCCTCAGGCTTGCCAAACCCTTGGCTGTGCTGGCGTGGCACAGGAATAGGAGCAGCTCATGAAGAGACAGGTGTGCCAATGCAAGGATTTCAGCCTTTGGAACACTTCAAGCATGGGGGAGATTGGAATTCTGATAGGAGCCATTGCTGTAACGTTGAATAACCAATAATTCATTAATTTAGGGCTCCAATAAAGATCATACCTTGAGGAAAACTTATAACCTTACAACCCATATATTTAAAGAGAAGAAAGGCTGAAATAAAAACAGTGATCTATGCTTTCATCTCAAAAAGTTAGACATGAAATAACACATTAAATCCAAAGAAAGTAATTAAAAAATTAATCCCTAGTGACACAAATCAAAATCAAAGAGAAGGCACAAATAACCAATTCAGAAATAAAAAGGGAAATCATTATACACGTTTTTTTAAATTTATTGATTTTAGAGAGAAAGAAACATGGATATGTTGTTGCATTTATTTATGCATTCATTGGTTGCCTCTTATATATGCCCTGACCAGGTATCGAATCAGTAACCTTGGCATATTGGGATGATGCTCTAACCAAGTGAGTTATCCAGCCAGGGCCCTAGAGAGATATTTTAGACACTGAAAAATCATAGGGCCCTGGCCAGTGTCTTCAGTGGTTAGAGCGCCAGCCCTCATGCACCAAAGGTCACAGGTTGAATTCCCGCTCAAAGACACATACATGGGTTGCAGGTTCGATCCCCAGCTCCCATCAGGACATGTGTGGGAGGCAACCAATCCATTCTCTCTCACATTGGTGTTTCTTTCTCTCTCCTTACCCCATCCCACTCTCCCTTCCACTCTCTAAAAATAAAAATCAATGCAAAAAAATATCCTTGGGTGAGGATTAGCAAATAGATAAATAATCATAAAGAATATTATTAAAAATATATACTTCTAAATTTCAAATTTTAGAAGAAATCAATTCCTAGAATAATATAACTTACAATATTAAAGTAAAATTAATACCATAATCATAAATTTAATACATAATTTAAAATCTTCCCCAAAAGAAAACCATAGGCCCAGATAGCATTACTTATGAGTTTTACTAAGCATTTAAAGAGGAAATGTCAGATTCCATGGTAAATAAGATGGAACACTCACACTCACTATGGTTTTGAGGCCACTATAACCTTGATATAAAAAACAGGCAAGGGTATTTTGAGGAAGGAAAGTTATAGACTAATCACACTCATGAACATTGATGCATTAAAGCCAACAATATATAAAGGACAATATCTCACAACCAAGTCAAGTTAGAACAGAAATGTAAGGTTGAGTTAACATTTATAAACTTATACATGTAATTTACCACATTAAAATAACGAGAAAAATCATCTGATTTTCTCAAGAAATAAAGAAAAAAATTGAGTACTTCAAAGAGGAGGTAATTGTTCACTCATCGTATTATTCATGTGGTATCAGTTGTAATGTTTCCTCTTCTTTTTTTAAAATATATTTTTACTCATTTCAGAGAGAAAGGGAGAGGGAGAGAGAGATAGAAACATCAATGATGACAGAGAATCATTGATTGGCTACCTCCCCTACTCCCCCACTAGGGATTGAGCCCACAATCCGGGCATGTCCTCTTGACTGGAATCAAACCCAGGACCCTTCAGTCCACAGGCCAACACTCTACCCACTGAGTAAAACCAGCTAGGGCTTACTTCAAATTTGAGTCTTCTCACTATTTTTCTGCTAAACCTAGCTAACAGTGGCTACCCTAGTTGAAGTGTCATCCTGTACACCAAAATGGTTGCAGGTTTGATCCCAATTGTGGAACATATGGGAGGCAACCGATCAATGTTTCTCACATCAATGTTTCTCTCTCTCTCTCTCTCTTTTTCTCTCTCTCTCTCCCTTCCCTTCTCTAAAAATATCAATAAACATATCCTTGGGTGAGGATAAAAACAAAGAAGTCCCAATGCCCAACCCATACCCTAGATCCGTGGTTGGCAAACTGCGGCTCGCGAGCCACATGCAGCTCTTTGGCCCCTTGAGTGTGGCTCTTCCACAAAATACCATGGCCTGGGCGAGTCTATTTTGAAGAAGTGGCATTAGAAGAAGTTTAAGTTTAAAAAATTTGGCCCTTAAAAGAAATTACGATCGTTGTACTGTTGATATTTGGCTCTGTTGACTAAGTTTGCTGACCACTGCCCTAGATCTACTAGATCAGAAATTCTTGGAGGAGTGAGGAGACCAGGCATAAGTAATTTTTTTAAAGCTCTCCCTAGGAAGGAGCAGTGTGAGCCAAGGATGAGACCTTCTATCACTGATGCCACTGCCTGCCAGAGCCTCTGCACCTAAGGCGGGCTCTCAGAAAAAGAGAGACCAACAAGTGATGGGGATGTGCTAAGACACACTAGCCTAAAACATATCAAAGGAAGACAAGTTTGACTCTCCTGCAAATCACAGATACCTCAAAAATCTAAAAGGGAATCTCTAGTTTTCTTTCCCCTGTGGCAGCCTTAGACCAGAATACAAAAATGTGTGCCTGGAAGTGTTCTTAATTTTAATTTATCAAAATTAAATCTCGTCTTTCCCTTCGGCATGCCACTGAAGATCCTGGTGTCGCCATGGGTCGCCGCCCTGCCCGGTGTTACCGGTATTGTAAGAACAAGCCGTATCCAAAGTCTCGCTTCTGCTGAGGTGTCCCTGATGCTAAGATCCGCATCTTTGACCTGGGGCGGAAGAAGGCGAAAGTGGATGAGTTCCCACTCTGTGGCCACATGGTGTCAGACGAATATGAGCAGCTCTCCTCTGAAGCCCTGGAGGCTGCCCGTATTTGTGCCAACAAGTACATGGTGAAAAGTTGTGGCAAAGATGGCTTTCACATCCGAGTGCGGCTCCACCCCTTCCACATCATCCGCATCAACAAAATGTTGTCCTGTGCTGGGGCTGACAGGCTCCAAACGGGTATGCAAGATGCCTTTGGAAAGCCCCAAGGCACAGTGGCCACAGTCCACATTGGCCATCCGCACCAAGCTGCAGAACAAGGAGCATGTGATTGAGGCCCTACGCAGAGCCAAGTTCAAGTTCCCTGGCCGCCAGAAGATCCACATCTCCAAGAAGTGGGGCTTTACTAAGTTTAATGCGGATGAGTTTGAAGACATGGTGGCCGAGAAGCGCCTCATCCCAGATGGCTGTGGGGTCAAATACATCCCTAATCGTGGTCCCCTGGACAAATGGCGAGCCCTGCACTCGTGAGAGTCTCGGTGCTGGCCCCACCTTACACCCACCAATAAATCAACTTTCCATCAAAAAAAAAAAAAAATTCAATCTCATGAGGTTTTCCCCTTGCTGGCATCAGAAAAACTGGAAAAAAAATTTTGAAATGGGGAAAAGTTCTCATTTTTAATTTCTGTTGAATGTATTGTTCCTTTGCCAGCTAAAATCACCTCACGTGGCACTTGCCCTTTGGAAAACACTGGGACCAAGTGGTCTGGTTTCTCTTTCTGTGCGCTTTCCACTCCAACAGCCCTCCTCCCAGCCGAAGACTCCACCGAGGTAATTCTGGAAAACCCTTACTCACCTCTGTGTTCTCCCTCAGGGACTCTAAATGCTTACACTTACATCAGTTTTAGGCCCATCTTTCTATTTCCAAATGAATCCAGCCAGTGGTTCATATTTGAAAAATCTTAAGGGAAAACCACATCTCCATCTTCTTTCATTTCTGCTCGAGAAGCCCCTCATTTTCAACCAGAAATGTCTGATCCAGGAGGTAGTTTAAGTCAGCAATGCAGCTTTTGCATCTTAAAAGGAAGTGTTACCAGGGAAGGAGAATCAGGAGAGACAGTGCAGAAGGCCACATGACTTGCAGAGGGGCTTCTGCTATTTTGTTTCTCTTTCTCCTCTCACCTCTAAGCACACACAGTGCCTAGCGACAGCCTTTCCCGACTGAGGAAGGAGTGTAGAATGAAAGATGGGCTTCTGAGTACAGATTCCTGATTGCTAAGGCCTCACTTCCTCTTCGGGCCTGGGGCATCATTACCAGCACTGGGCACCTGCCAGCACAGGCTTGAAGGACTCCCCCAGAAGACTACATGGCCTCAAGAGCAGGCAGTTTGGTTCACTGAACATAAAGTTGAGCAAAGCTCTAATCTACTCACTTCCTATATTTAAAACCTCCAATGCTGATACACTGTCTACGGCCAGACAGCCAGGCCGTTTTAACTGTCTTGTCAGCTGAGCCCTTCTCTCCTGTTTACTTTAGAGCCTAAGATCCAGCCTCAAGGCCTCCTCCCTATGCACCACCCCAAAGCTGCACAGCTTCTGCTGTACCCACAGTCTAAAAAGTGCTCTGTCCCATTCCCACCTGCCCAAAGCCTACCCACCCTCAAGGCTGACTGCAAATGTCACCTCCTCCATAAAACCTAAGGTGATTCCTCTAGACCAGTGGTCGGCAAACTCGTTAGTCAACAGAGCCAAATACCAAATATCAACAGTACAACGATAGAGATTTCTTTTGAGAGCCAAAATTTTTAAACTTAAACTTCTTCTAATGCCACTTCTTCAAAATAGACTCGCCCAGGCCGTGGTATTTTGTGGAAGAGCCACACACAAGGGGCCAAAGAGCCACATGTGGCTCGCGAGCTACAGTTTGCCAACCACGGCTCTAGACAAATAATAATGGTAATGGAATAGTAATATATTTAATATTAATAGCTAGCATTTATCAAGTGCACCAAGCTAAGAGCTCACAAGCATGATTTCAACCAAACAATACACTAAACAGTATCTGATTAGCCCTCCTCTACCATTTGCTATATCTCTGACATGGGTCAAGTTACTTTTTCTCTCTGCACCTCCATTTCCTCAAACATCAATGGAGATTTATAATATACTTCCTCCTAAGGTTGTTGTAAGGATAAAATAAGCATGTAAAGCATATAGCATAGTACCTGACACTTGGGTTTTGCTCAGTAAGCAGTAGTATTTCTCGTAAGAAACTTATGAGAATTAATTAATAATGTGTTAGTAATTTTCCTCATTTTACAGATGAGGAAACCAAGGAACAGTCCAAGTTCTCAATGAAGAAATACTCTCTAGTCTTAACGAGGCTTTGCTCATAGTGCTCAACTACTGTTGATCATTTGTGTATCTTTCTGGCATCCTTCTCCACTTTTCCTTTGATGGACACTAAACTCTAGGGGAGCAGGATTCATTAGTGTCTCCTGGACACTCGGCCCCTGCATCTTCTTACCTCATTGCCCACTCCTGGACTGCCTCTTCTCCTTATCACAATATATAGCCCTTCCTTCACATCTACTGTGCCTGTCTCCTCCTTCCTGTAACCTGCTTTCCTCCTCCCAAGTGGGTGTGTTCTCTCTGTCCCTTAGCTCCCTGAGCTTCATCTGTGCTCTGCCTATTTATCTCTTCAAGCACTGCTCTTACCCTGTCCTGTTTAACAGCCATCAGAGCATTTGAGTTAATTCCCCTGCAAAACTGTGAATTCCTCAACCAAATAATGCTCCATAAAAGTGTGATGAGTAAGTGAATGAATGAATGAATGAATGCACTTGCTTCTTTGGAGAGGATCCCTGGCTTCCTGGATGTGTTTGGTACCTGTTAGCACTTTTGTCCTGAGCTCTTTGCAGAGGAGGTAATTGTTCATTCGTCATATTTTTCATGCAGATCAAGGAGCTATCAAGAGAAGTCATATTCATATGACTCTTACTGTAGGAACTATCAAGAGAAGTCATATTCATATGATTCTTACTGTAGAATTCTGAGCTATATTATACCTTGGCAAGCTTTATGTACCCTTTCCAGAAGTTGCTATCAGTCATTACGGTCAAATTCAACCCTCGAGGATGTTTGTTGTAATGATTACAATACTGTGGTTGTTTTTTCTTTTTAATCAAATTTAAGGTATAGAAGAGAGTTTGACAATTTAGAAGACAGTTTGAGTTTCTTACAAAACTAAATATACTAACCATACAATACAGCAATCATGCTCCTTAGTATTTACCCAAAGGAATTGAAAACTTATGTCCATACAAAAACCTACACATGGATGTTTATAGCAGCTAGTAATTGCCAAAACTTGGCAGCAATTGAGCTATCTTTTAGGAGTTGAATAAATTTTACTATATTCTGATAATGGAATATTACTGAACTGTAAAAATAAAAAGAGCTGCCAAGCCATGAAAAGACACAAAGAAATCTGAAAGGATATTACTAAGTGAAAGAAGCCAATCTGAAAAAGTCTACAAACTGTATTATTCCAACTATATGACATTTGGGAAAAGGCAAAATTATGGAGACAGTAAAAAGATCAGTGGTTGCCAGGGGTTGGGGATAGGAAGAGGTGAGGGATAAACAGGCAGAGCACAGAGGATGTTTAGGGCAGTGAAAGTATTCTATATGATAGTACAGTGATGGATACATGTCATTATACATTTGTCCAAACCCACAGAATGCACAACATCAAGAATGAGCCCTAGTGTAAATTGTGGACTAAGTGATAATGACGTGCCCATGTAGGTTCATCACTTGTAACAAATGTACCACTCTGGTGGGGGGTGCTGATAATGGGAGAGACTGCATGTGTCGGTGCAGGAAGTATAAGGAAATCTCTGTAACTTCCTTCCTCTTAAACTGCTAAAAATAATAAAGTGTTTTTTAATTATTGATTGATTTGAGAGAGGGAGGTAGAGGGAGACAAAGAGAGAAAAACATTGATTTTTTGTTGTTGTTGTTACATTTATTTACCCATTCATTGGTTGATTCTTGTATATGTCCTGACCAGGGATCAAACCAGCAACCTTGGGGTATCGGGACAACGCTCTAACAAACTGAGCTACCCAGCCAGGGCCAACAAATACAGTCTTCATTTTCAAAAATTGAACTTGAATGCATTTGAGATGGAACATGACAGCCCTAGTATTCCAATGTCTCCAATACTATCCAGAATCATACACATGGCATTCTTTACTTGTTTACCTTTCCTACCTAAAAAGCTCCAGATTTTATCAACCCTGCAAGTTTACCATAATAAGGGGTCTTTATGTCAAGCCTTAGCTGAAGAATGTTGCAATGGAATAATGAGATAATCTAAATAAAGACCTATTCAATTCAAATACAATAATTCCAAGTGGATATAGCAGAAATTGAGATATGAACATATGAAACCATAATTGAGGACTAACTTCATGTGTCAATTTCATGACTAAGTGTCCTGAGAATATTTTTAGCCTTTCAGAGATCAGTATTAGGCAACATTTTTATAATTTATTAATCAACAGCACCAATTTTCTGCCCAATATTACGCTAAAGACTGACTTGGAAGATAAAGGGAAAAAATGGCATCTTGATTCAAAGAGACAATCTATTTAATGCAATATCTCCTTCACTCTTCACAACAGCCCTTTCTGGTAGGTACTAGAAAAAAATAATCCTCATTTTAACATAAGAAAATTGCAGCACAGAAGATTGAGTACCTTTCGCAACTCGATCTAAACAATAAGTACTAAAGTTTGTATTTAAGCATCTGGGCTCTTGGAGACTATTCTCTTTATGCTCTATATTCCACCTCAAAAGGTAGCATAAGTTTACTTTAAATGTACATAAGTGAGGAAAAGTGGCTCCAATTCAGGTCATCCCAGTTTGAAAGGATATATCACTGTTTCTCATCCCCATCCCCATCCCCAGCCCCAATAAAGCCATGCTTTTTCTGCATAAATCAACCACTAGACCACCACTCTCTATGTGGTTTACCATGACAAAAGTCAGTGAATCCAAGAGGGAACTCAATGACTACACCTTGCAGAGAGAACTTGTACTGTTCAATGTGAAACTACAAGTGTAAAAATTTCTGAGGTAGGATTTCCCCAAGGAAGTATATCCTCGCTCTGGTCATCACCAAGATAAAAGGAGACAGCCTAAGCCAACCTAAGAGCTCTTCCTCATTCAGAGTGTATTTTTTGATGCCTAAAGTATAGACCAATAAGGACACTCACTACCTCTGAGTGATATTATGGGTTCTCTGGCTGATTTCCTGGATGGATCCATCATAGGGATGATGTAAGGAGATCTCCCAGTTGCCATGAGAACTGGTTTCATCAGTCTCAGCCAGCCTGGAAATTTTGCTTACATGATGTCATACAGAGAGAAAGTTAAGCCGCCTTAAAGTCAACTGGTTCTACAGACTAGTGTTCTTTGAGACAACATAATATTTATATTGCATCAAGGTTCTGGAGCATTTCAAAGACAGGTCTGCTCACTAATCCTCAGTTTCTCTCACTCACCAAGGATGGCATCTAGCTAAGGAAACAAATGAGAGCAACCAAAGAAATGTGCTGGTAGAGCTAGATGGGTGTTAAATGCCTTTTCTGCATGTTCTATAATCACCTCTGGCAGGATGTTCCTGATTACAAAGGGCAACACTCCAAGGCTTAGCCAGCTTAACTGCAGGTTCCAACAATAACCAAACAACCCTTCAGAATCTCAAGATTAATTTCTTAATCAAGGGCCCCCAAATCACTATTGCACATCACATACTCACTTCCTCATTGTACAATAGCACGTGCTTTTATGCTATTGCTAAACATCTGTACATGTTTCTCATCCTTTCCCTCTTTTCCTCCATCCAAGGTCGCCTGGCTGGGTTAGTACTCTAGGACAGTCCCTATTGATTTATGGGCAACTAGAATACAATTTTCAGAAAGAGTGGCAACTTTCCTTCCTAGGATTCTCACATAAAACGTTAACTATGTGCTCAAATATGGCTCTGGGAAAGGAATTACTTGCAAAGGACTATCTTGGTTCCATAGTCTGAAACCAATATGTCTAGTCCTGTGGTCCCTAAACTGTATACCAAATCACCCAAGGGTACCTTGTAAATTCACAGAAGTACTGTGGGATATTGAAATTCTCCAAGGGAAGCACAGGATACTCAACATCTGGTGAATAGTGAGTGCCCAACTCAGTGCTGTTCATAGCGTCAAATCAGATCATGCCACATTCTTTTCAATGATGGCATTATCTTTGCAAAGCCATGTTTTCAGTAGTTACTATGATAAAAAGCAAGTACCATAAGGATATTAGCATGGAACAGGAGGTGAAGGTTGTAATGCCCAAACTGACTCCAAAGATTGAGGAGTTATACAGTACCCAACAGGTGCATACATTCCATTAGTAACTAAATAATTTATTAATGTGATTTTAAAAAACAACAACTATTTTTTAATGTATGTGTATTATTTTTTTCAAATGCCTACTAAAAAGATGTTAGGACATAAAGATGTATTAAGTTGTTTGGACCTAACTACTTAATAAGTGGAATCGTTAGGTATTTCTTCCACCTAAAGGCACCATGAGAAAAAAAAATCACTAAGATATTCAGGGCTCAGTAAACGGAGATTGTTTCAAACATCTGGTTTTGAGTGTTTTACAGTTCCTAGGGACCCCATTTGTGCCTGATCTTATTACAGAGCATACTTGGGTCTTTTTTGGGTGTCATGGCTGTTTTAGCTGAGTGACTTTTCTACCTTTCAGTGCTAACGGGGCCCCACTGCATGGGGCCTTTCTAACCACCGTGCCTGCCTCGGCCTCACTGGGCATCTCCTCTTGGTCCTCCACACTCTGCTCACACTGGCCTCCTTTCAGCCCCGCAAACACATCATGCCCTTTCCCATCGTGGGGACTTCTGGCTTGTTCTTCTTCTGGCTCACTTTCAGGTCCCATACGAAATGCCAGCTCATCAGGAAGGTCTCCCCTGATCTACTGTAGCTCAATTTCCGTTATTCTCTGTCTCACCCCCTACATTTCCTTCATACTTCTTATCCTCTGCACAGAAATATTTATCTCCATGGAAGAAGGGTCTCTGTTCTGCTCACAGCTGCATCCTCAGAACTTAGCAAAAAGCCTGGTACACAAATGTCATCCCATAAGTAACTGTCAAATATACGAATGCCAGTTTAAATCATGTGAAGGTATTTTGACTGTGGCCTTGTCAAGCACCAAGCATTCAGAAGGCTTTTCTGGCAAACAGCCCTTCAGATAAAAATGTGGATCAGATGTCTCACCAGCCCTGGACAGAGGAGATCAAGGGCAATGTATGAGATCATGAATGCCAGCTCTGCCGTCTCCTTGCTGGCAGACCTTGGGTGAGTTACTCATTCTGTCTCTACCCCCAGTGTCTTTGCCTGTAAAGGGCTGAAATGAGGACTGAACTGTAAAGCTCTTAAATAATGCCTGACAATAAATAAGCAGCCTCGACAAAAGTTAACTGCTATTATAAGAAGAGTATTCAAGGACTCCTCATTAATGCACACATATCATTCTCGGGGGGAAGTTCTGCCTCAGAAACTGAGTCTCACTTGTTATAAGAAATACAAGTATCACTGCAAACAGTGACACTTGGGCAATGAATTCCGAGACCTGTTGGTATCCCTCGCTGGACTCATAATTGGAACCCAAAAGAATCAGAATGGAACTTTGATTATACAGTAGGTTACATAAATGGCACATGCCTGAGTGTGTGTTCCCTTGAACCTTCCAACCATTTGCTTGCTCCCTTTTAACCCTGGTGTCTGTCCAGTGGTGCCTGGGGAGCTCAGTTACAGAGGGGAGATGCCATGTGGCTGCTGTCTTCATCCATTCATGACGCATTTCCTGAGCCTTCTACCCCCAGTCTTTCCCCACCTGACCCTCGTATCTGGATGCATCATTCTCAAAAACCAGGGGAATCACATAATTCTCCTCCTCAAGAGCTATCTGCACCTCCTATTTCATGTGTACCCACATCTCAGAAAACCACATAACCCTTTGGCCTCCTACGTATGACTTTGTAAAGATAATGCCTTTCTGCTATTCTGAGTTGTCCTCACTTTATAAATTTAACATAGGTAGCTTTTTGTGACAGATGGTACTGATGGAGTTAAGCACGTGATGTGTTTCAACCCCAGCTTCTATAATTACTAACTACATTTTCTATGGCAAGTTAACTTTACATCTATGAGCCTCCGGTTCCTCATCTGTAAACTGAGCAAGATAGTATCTACCTTCGTTTTGTTGTGAGTACTACTAGTAGATGAGAAAACACACATGAAACATGGTACCTGGTAGACAGAACCACATTCAAAAAAGGTAGCTATTATCCTTCCTCATACAAACTCCTCATTCTTTGGATCTCAGCTTAGACATCACTTCTTCTGGGAAGCCTTCCCTGACCACCACCTCAAAGACACAGACTTCTAAAGCACCTGCCCTGATCATCACTGTAAGAGATGTCACACTGCAGTGTCATAGCCTCTTGGCCTTTGATTGCTCCCTGGAAACTGAGAGCATCACTGATGGGAACAGTGTTCCTTCTACACTGCCACAAAACCTGGCACAAAGTAGAAGCTCAGGAAATACTTAGTCAAATGAAAATTAATTAATTAAACTACCAA
Organism: Corynorhinus townsendii; assembly: GCA_026230045.1. Classification (NCBI taxonomy): domain Eukaryota; kingdom Metazoa; phylum Chordata; class Mammalia; order Chiroptera; family Vespertilionidae; genus Corynorhinus; species Corynorhinus townsendii. The sequence continues at coordinate 157,749,993 of JAPDVU010000006.1, read as the reverse complement.
GTAAAGACAAATAATTGATAACACTTTGCTGTGTTATATTGACCTAATAATCACACTACTGTAAGATCAGAGACTCATTTGGCATTCCTTTTATTATATCACTAGAGACCCAGTGCACAAATTTGTGCACCAGTGGGGTCCCTCAGCCTAGCCTGCAGGATCGGGCTGAAACTGGCTCTCCGACATCCCCCGAGGGGTCCTGGATTGTGAGAGGGCACAGGCCAAGCCAAGGGACCCCACCGGTGCATGATCAGGGCCGGGTAGGGACACGGGAGGTTGGCCAGCCTGATAGGGACCACGGGAGGGCTTCAGGGTGTATCCGGCCCGTGTAGCTCAGTTCTGATCGGCCGGACTCAGCAGCAAGCTAACCTACCAGTCTGAGCGTCTGCCCCCTGGCAGACGCATGTCATAGTGAGCGGTTGAGCAGCCTTCGCATATCATTAGCAATTATGCTTTGATTGGTTGAACGGCTGACTGGTCAACTGGACACTTAGCATATTAGGCTATTATTACATAGGATTTGATTTTAATAAGTTACTATCTACCTTCTATGCAAAACTGTACGTTGATTCTTATATCTACTCCCTGAGGTAGGCCCTATCAGTAGGCCCCATCTTCCTTGTGTGAGGACTCTGAGGCTCAGAGAGCTGAAGGAGTTTTCCCAAGATCATCCAGCTATCAGAATAGAGCTCAGAACTAACCCCAAGACTGCTCAACTCCAGGGTCTGTTTGCTCATATGCTTCTTGATATCAATGAAGGTGCTGCTTTTCCTTTTGGCTACATTTCTCTGGCCTCCCAAATACTATAAGAGACGTGTTTCATCATCATTGGTGCTTACATCCTATATACGATATGCCTCATGTAGAAAATTCATTTGGTTACTAATCACCCACTACCTTGCCATATTTTTTTTTTGTCTTGGCATTATTTAACTTCCATGCTTTGTCATGTCTTCCCAACCTGAGTGTAATCTAATGGTGGCAGTGCTTAGCTAAATCATAAGATTCTATCCCCCAAGGTCTAAAGGAACATCTTTCACCTAGTAAAATAAATAAGTAAATGAATAAAGTTTTTGTCTATTTGGTTGTTACATACCTAAGTAAAAAGACTCGAGAATCATTACCAGATTTGAAGAGTAACTTTAGGACAGCCTGACTTTGTAAGGATCTATGGTACAAATGGTTTTCATGCTGAGGAATCTGGGAGGCACCTCAAGAAAATAGACACCTTTGTACTATTTTATTTTAATCAGGAACATGAGTTATTTTTAAATGTGCCATCAAAAATAAAAATAGATAGTCTGGCAGTGTGGCTCAGTGGTTGAGCATTGACCTATGAACCAGGAGTTCACGGTTTGATTCCCGGTCAGGGCACATGCCCTGATTGTGAGCTCCATCCCCAGTGTGGGGCGTGCAGGAGGCAGCTGATTAATTATTCTCTCTCATCATTGATGTTTCTATCTCTCTCCCTCTCCCTTCCTCTCTGAAATCAATAAAAATATATTTAAAAATTAATAAGAGGGGCAGAAAGAGAGAGAGAAATTTTAAAGCCAAAATTAAAGAGAAAATGACAGGGCAAGAGACCTGAGGTCAATTATCTTCCTGAGCAGATTTCTACAAAGAGATACAATAAAAGCATGGATGAATATAAATCTCTATGGAGAGAGAAATTAATATAGCCTCAAATGTAAGTCCCAAACCACAGTCACAATGGACGATGCTTCAAAGTACAGGCCCTGATTTTGTGTCAAGCTATTTCTTGCCTAGAGAGTTCTATGTGCTCCAGGGTAAGTAGTAGCAGGAATATGGTTTAACAATTCATCCAGAGATGGGGTGGCCCAATGATATACAATAATTGTTTGTTGATTTGAGTTGATGTGGAAAGGGACCATCAGACAGCAGATGGTAACCCCAGATGCCCACCCTCTCCACCTTGTCCCACATTGCATTGTTCTACCAGTCTCTGCTGACATCAAGACCAGACCCGTTTCCACACCTTTCTAGCATAAGCATTTAAATACCTCAGCAAGTCTACAACCTAAGGCACACCCACTTCCTTCTGGTTTCCCACACACCCATTCCTTTCACTGAGATTAACATAAAGTTGCATTTAGAGAGGAAGAGAAAAAGATTTCCATATGCAAATAGAAAATCAATATTAAAATGGAGCATTGGTTGTACTCTGCAATCAGTCCAGTCCTAGACCAAAGATGCTCATTTGGATGAAGAACTTCAGCAGTGACTGCATCTGAAATCCCCTGCCTTCCTAGCTTGGGCCCAGGATGGAAGGATGACAGTGTAGCAATGTGATAAGTCATTGTTGAAAAGGAGGAGGCTAGTGAAGACTTCTTAGTCACTTGAAAAATGAAGGTGACTTTAGGAATGGTTTACAAAGCATTACAAAAAGTATATACTTGAAGGACACTTCAAAAATTGAATGAGATCATTTCAGGTTTGGGGTTTTTTTTCCCCCTGTAAGAATAAACATCTCTGAGATGGCAGGTGGGATCAACTGCTCATGCCGTTAACTAGAAGCACCCCTGCAAAAACAATTGACTGTCTGGGTGCTCATTATTTACACATTTGCCATATTTCTTCACTTCATTGGCAGCACTAACCACTTGGGCTCACCTAACAGACACACATGGCTCTTAATTGCCTACCCATGTCCACCTAGTTGGAGTACCCATTCCTCGGAGATCTTGTTCCTCTCCACAGCTCAGGGGCAAACCTGATTCATTTAGCACTTTCATTGTAAGCCCTTCTCCATGAAACAGGGCTTCAAATTTTATTCTATGTACTAGAGGCCAGGTGCACGAAATTCGTGCACAGGGGAGGAGGGTGTCCCTCAGCCCCGCCTGCACCCTCTCCAATCTGGGACCCCTCAAGGGATGTCTGACTGCCCGTTTAGGCCCTATACCAGTAGGATTGGGCCTAAATGGGCAGTCAGACATCCCTCTCACAATCCAGGACTGCTGGCTACCAACCGCTCGCCTGCCTGTCTTCCTGATGGCCCCTAGCCGCTTCTGTCTGCCAGCCTGATCACCCCCTAACCACTCCCTTGCCCACCTGATCAATGCCTAACTGCTCCCCTGCCAGCCCAATTGCCCCAACTGCCCTCCCCTGCCAACCTGGTCACCCCTAACTGCCCTCCCTTGACAGCCTGGTCACCCCTAACTGCCCTCCCCTACAGGCCTGGTCACCCCCAACTGCCCTCCCATGCAGGCCTGGTCCCCCACAACTGCCCTCCCCTGCAGGCCTGGTCCCCCACAACTGCCCTCCCCTGCAGGCCTAGTTCCTCCCAACTGCCCTCCCCTGCTGGCCATCTTGTGGCAGTCATCTTATGTCCACATGGAGGCAGCCAGCTTGTGTATTGGAGTGATGGTCAATTTGCATATTACCTCTTTATTATATAGGACATTTTATTATTAGATGTTTTTGCAATAGTATGCATGTATTGCTTTTACACTTTTTTAAACATTTCAATTTTAAAGACTATATATGGCTTCCCCTTTACTTAAAATGTGTATTAGAAACTCAAAGCATTCTTTTAAAAAAAAGGTTTTGTGGTCAAAAATTCTTCAAATGACTTTGTTTCCAGGGCGATCTACTCCATCTTACAGCTCAGCACACACTTGCTCTTTGTCAGCACACCTTCCTTTCCCATAGGAAGAACCAGAGGGAGATCACAGATTTTAGTTTAGTTTGTCTGGGGTCCAGATCTGGATTGTAAAGTGGGGCAAGGAGCTCTAGCCGGTTTGGCTCAGTGGATAGAGCGTACGCCTGCAGACCAAAGGGTCTCAGGTTTGATTCCAGTCAAGGACATGTACCCCTTGGTTGCAGACTTGATCCCTAAAACCTGGTTGGGGCACATGCCAGAGGCAACCAATGGGTGTGTGTCTCTCACCCCCCCCTTCCACTTCCTCTAAAAATAAATAAATAAAATAAAAATAAAGTGGGACAAGGTGATTGAGCTCTTCTGTGAAATCACGACAATGGGCACTTAGTGGCCATTGCCAGAGTGCTGGCCAGCCTTGTGGGGTTCCAGTAACGAGTAAGGCATAAGATGTATCTCCAGGCAATGAAGCACAAGGGCTTGCAGTGTGTCTCAAAGTGCAGGCCAGAGTGACCTGCAAGCATTGTTAAAATGCAGGTTCTGAAGCCTTATTAATCTGAATCGCAATTCCAAGAGCCTGAAATTTTTTAATGTATTTTTATTGATTTCAGAGAGGAAGCGAGAGGGAGAGAAAGATAGAAACATCAATGATGAGAGAGAATCATTGATCGGCTGCTGCCTCCTGCACACCCCCTACTGGGGATCAAGCCCGCAACCCAGGCATGTGCCCTTGACTAGAATCGAACCTGGGACCCTTCAGTCCACAGGCGGACGCTCAATCCACTGAGCCAAACCAGCTAGGGCTGAATTATTTTTATATGCACATAAAGTTTAAGAACTACTTTCTCAGTGAACTAGACTCATCAAAATAATCAGTCTGATGGGACATGGGCAGATTCTTTTTTCTCATTTTGTTGACCTGTATGCTCAGAGCCAAATTAGTGTCTCAGCCCTAGCCATGTGGTCTTTTGTTATCTTCAATGTCCCCTAGTGAGCTAAAGCCCCCTGGACAAGCAGGGTAAATAAGTAAATGAATAAAATATGTCATTTATTAAGCACTTAGCCAGGATGCTAAATGCATTACATCATATCTCACTTAATCTTCACAACAAACCTATGGTCAGGTACTATTATGAATCCCATTTTATAGATTTGGGAACTGAGGCTTAGAGAAGTCAAGTAACTTGCACAGCAGGTGCTAGAATCCAGGTCACTAACTCCAGATCCCATACTCTTAAGTATCTACTACTTGTCCTTGGCATAGGTGACCACTGGTAGCCCCATACTTTCTATAGGATTGGTCCTTGGCTACAACGTGAGTGACAAGGGGAGCCCCTTGAAGCTTACCTTGAAGCTTCTTTCGCACAATTAGCATACTATTTTTACTAAGATTTTATGTTCCAAATCAATTTTTTAAATTTTGACGGTGCTTTTATGAACACATATCTAATACATTTTTGTCTTATTTTATGTATATGTATGTATTTATGGGGGGGGTTACAGAAGGGCGCATCTGTAGTGGTGCAGCCACTGTAAATGAATTAATGAAATTATTTCATGTCAATTTCATACGTTTTCTGTTTCGCAATCTTTGATGATTGTTAGGGGAAATGAAGATAGTTTTACAGAGAGAACCCTTCCCCAAATTGATATATACTTTAATAAATGTGTATATCATATAGAATTGACCACTGAACAACACAGGATTGAATTGCCCAAATCCACTTATTCACACAGATTTTTATTTTTCAACCAATATAGTCAGCCCTAGGAATCTGCCCTTTCTGATCCAAAACAATACTTTCCATCAGCAATTGGGAATTCTCAGATTCAAAGGACCGACTGTGACACACACACACACACACACACACACACACACACACACACGGTATCATATTACCAACAAACAATGCAACCTATTTGTTCTCTTCCAGGGGTGGGGAACATCCCGCCCGAGGGCCTCCAAAATCATTTGGTCTGGCCCTGCCAAGGCATTAGGGGTGAATTAATGTTTGACCAAATACAGCAGGCTAATTTTACGTTGTTAATTCTGTATGGCCCATGAATGATGTTATAAATATGCAAAATGCCCTTGGCAGAAAAAAAAAGTTCCCCAACCCTGAATGTGATTTGGATACAGGTCATTTTGCTTTGTTGTGTAACTTGAGAACTTCCCTTTCACTTGAAGCCTAAGAGGCAAAATTTTGGAAGGCCTAGAAGACAAGGGGGATGGGAGAAGGCGCTCTGACCTGGAGGTAACATCTCCACCCAAGCCAGAGGACAGGGCGGATCACGAGTGGTACTACCAGCTAAGCGGCCCGCCCTCCCCACAGCGGGGACAAAGGGAGGGAGGAAGTGTGCGCCTGGGAAGCTCCGCTGCTCTCCTCAGGGTTTCCCATTTTCCCCCCACTGGGACTGAGAAGCAAGTTAGCACAGAAATCTGCGCCCACCTGAATGCCGGTCTGGCCCCAGGAACTTCCCAGCGGCGATGACTGGGGTCCAGGCGCCAGGATGGAGAAGTGGCCGGCTCGGGGTGCGCTCCCTGAGCGGGTTCGCCACATGGGGACTGCCTTGCAGCAGCGCCCTCTGTCGGCAGCTATGGGTACAGCCCGCGTCTGTTGGCCTGTACCTGGTGTTCATGATGGTGTATAAGACAGGAAGGAGGGGGATGGTATCTAAGATCTGTGTACACCTTTGAACCCCTCTTAGTACTGGTAAGTCTGCTAAAGATTTCTAGCTAATTCGGCTAATTCTGTGCATAAACCTCCTAGGTCCATAGATTTGTGTGCAAATGAGCCTGAGTGTACCACCCCACCATCCCGGGTGCCAAAGGGGGTATGTCTTGAATGTGGCATGCATGGGTTGTCTCTGTACCTGCCTGTGGATATTTCACATTCTGCTTCTATCTGGCTATGAGCGAGAACTTATGCGCACAGGTTGTGTCTCTCTCTGAGTCTTATTAGCAGTATACACATTTTTATCATCTCCCCAGGGCTGTGTCTGTGTCAGTATAAATGTGCAGGGATGAGCGTGAAAGTGTATGTGTATGTGTGTGTGTGTGTGTGTGTGTGTGTGTGTGTGTGGTAATAGTATGTCTCTTAAATCCAGATGTTAAAGGAATAGTGTAGGGGAGGATACCCCAAATATACTCAACCCTTTACCCTTCATCTCAACTCTGACTTCAAGAGAACCATAGATTTTGCTTTGGGGCCCTCTAGAATACAATTGCATCATTCTGACCTGAACTCAGTTTCCTGCGTGACCTCATCCTCCTTCATGTCCAATCCTTGTCCTTCCTTCTTCTCCAATCTGTGGAGCCCAGGGAAGCTGCCTACTGCTGTCTCTAAGCATGCTGGCCATGATGTCAACCCAAAGAAGACAGCATCCCTTCTCCTTCCTTTTTCCCCACCCAAAAAGTTGTTTCCTCTTAGTTCATTACCTGGGATTTTGATGTTATGTTCCCTCAGTGTTATTTAAAAAAAAAAAAAAGGAACTTACTGAAATTCCCCCAGAAGGTTTTGAGAGTTGTTTTCAGTGTTGCAACTTGGAACAAGTCAGTTTCTAGTTTAAGTTTCCATCAGAAAGCTTGGTAGGAGCAGGGTATATAAGCTGCAGTCACAGAAGCATCAGAAGAAACAACAGTTTCAGACCCAGCGAACTCTGAGGCTCAGCAAGAAGCAAGGTAAGCACTTCCCTAGTCCCTGCCATGGCCCCCACCATGCCTGTGCTACCCCTGAACCTGACATCATGGACAGGGTGAGTTCCTGGGAGCATTCCTGGTGACTCGACTGCTGGGACACTTTGGGGGCTTATGTATAAAGTATTAATTTAGAGAGTAAATTAATAATAATTGTTTACCAAGGTCTGTGAACAAATGCACATTTTATAGAAAGGTCTGTTTTATCTTGTTTAAAAGTGGTATGTATATAACAGTGTGTCCCTCAGCATTTAAAGCCCACCAATTAAAGGATTGTGTAGAGTTAAAGTGAGTGCTGCTTGCTTTAGTATGGTAAACATTTTTAAAGCCTTCCATTCGTTAAGTAATAATGAATTTAATAAATAATTTATTTCATATTCTTACTTCATAATTGAATGTTACAGCACATACTCGCTCCCATATTTGTGAAGGGCTTACTAGCCAGTTGTGACAGTCAATCAGATTGATAGCTGAGGTCCCGTTTTTCTGGATTAACTAACTTGGGTCCACTTAAAAAATGAAAAGCAACTACTATGCTTAAAACTACTTTCTGACAAATTTAAAAATCTGTAAGAAGAAAAAAAGGATAATCTTTACTGAACTGGTATTGTGTGCAGTAATTTTCAGGTTAAAAAAAGTAATGATCAGATCAAAATCGCATTTTAACGAAGTGATTGCCAAAACCCAGCTGATGGTACACTTTTTTCAAATAAGGAATTTCAAGATGTTAGAAAGCTGCCTCTTAAGAGTTCATTTTACTGGGATTTGAAATTTTGTGATTTCTGTATATTCATTCATTTGTCTAATTGTTAGCAAAATCCCTACATACTAAAATCTGGGATATAGTGTAGAATAGGACAGACATGGTCCCTGCCATCAGAGCGCTCAGAGTGGCAGGGAAGTAATTATTCATTAACCAAAGAACTCCATTATTGTAGGAAGTGCTATGAAACAAGGAATGGGGGCTCTGAGAGAGCAAATCGTCGGGAGTCCAGACCTCATGCTGTACATTTTACATGAATTATTTCATTAACTTCTCACCACACCAGGATGCCCATTTTACAGATTAAGAGTGTGAGGCCTAACAAGCAGCTTTCCCAGTCACACAACTAATGAGTGGCAGAGCTGGGATGCCAGTGCACGTCCTGCCTTGGCTCTAGAACTGGGGCCCTTTGCAAGTGCTACCCGTGCCTTGTGTGACTATATCTTTTTATTTTTTTAATAATAATTCTCTCTTTTAATTAAAATGTAACAGAGTAAAACCTGAAAAAGTGTCATTGTCATGCCCACATTGACACAAGCATTGGGAAGCCTTAACATACCACAGGCCCTAGATTCCCTGCATCCTTCATTCATTATTTCAAGAGTTTATAAAACCTATGAAACGACATGAAAATTTTTTTGATCCTCGAGACTCTCAAACTTAGCATGCCAAGAAGTGCGGGCTGTGCGATGCAGCCCTGCTATCAGCTGGTCTAGAGACCCAACTACTGTTGCCCTCTTTTGGGTTTCCCCTAGGTGCCACCTCCTGCCAGTATTCTAAGGTTTAAAATGAAAGTTGTGTCTTAGAACCATCACCAGGTCTCCCTTGATCCTCAAGTACAATTCACCTGAAATTCTCAAATGCATCAGAGGTCCAGGGAGGAAGTGCTGGGCACATAGCAGAAGGGAAAACCCCAACTTCAAGTCTGTGTACTTGTAATACCTCTATGGCATTTCCCTATAGCCAGGCACAACTCTCAGTCTATCTGTTACATATGAGATGGAGAGATGTCAACTTTTTCCTTTATCTCTTCCTTTTCCTAACCTCTTATTGGTTGCCTTCTGTAATATGTCATCTCATTGCATTTTCCCCAACATTCCTTGGAGATGGCTATTGTGTCCATTTTATAGATGAGGAGACTGAGATGCAGAGAGTAATTTGGTCAGCATCACACAACTAGTGAGTGGGGGAACCAGAACTGAAACCCATAGCTGCTGACTCCAAGCCTACAAATGTACTAACTGATGCTCTGTGGCAAGTAGTACTTTGCTGCAGTCAAAGCTTGCTGAACTGACAGACATGCCCCCGTAAGCCCCATGCAGCCCTGACGAGAACACTGGCAGTGTATAGGAAGGCCTGCTTTCTAGTCCTGTCTTGGTCATCATAGCTTCTATAACCTAAGGAAGTAAAGGGAATGGCAGAGTTCCCCCAGGATCAGCAGCAGTTCTGACGTAGCCATAATTTGTCAGTATGCAAGCACACCAATCAAGGGATGCTCCTTTTTAAGGTATTTAGCTGGAAATTTTGAGTCTTGTTCTTCATATAATTTAGACAGTCGTTTCTGAAACGAAGCTGCTACAAAACATGCGTGCTCTCCGAGATGGATGGAGGTGTTTCAGACTGAAATTAAATTATAATCATCTCTACCTAATTTACAGAGGGGGTGTAATTTTCACAGTCTGAAGATTTTCATAAATCCTGAATACTAATCTAGACTGAGTTTCAATATAAGGTGGTGCCTGATTTAGCATCAAATGATGCATGTCGTTATTTCATGGCGGATGTGTCACTATGTCATGGTCTTCTCCCAAAGAACAGCTTGATTTTCAGGGGCTCTGGAACCTGAAAATGGGTTAAAGCAGTGTTTCTCAACATGTGGTCCCTGGACCAGTAACATCAGCCTCGCCTGGAAACTCTTTTAGGAATGCAGGTTCTCAGGCCCCACCCCCAGAACTGCTGAATCAGATAGTCTGGGGGTAGAACTCAGAAATCATTGGTTTAACAAGGCTTCTGGGTTATTTTGACAACCACTAGACTATATACGACATGTGGGAGGGTGTCATCTTTGAGTTTGGAGCAATTACAGTCTAAACTAAAAGAGAAACTAAATCCCCACAACAAGGGCTAGTGACCAGGTCATTGCCAGAATTTGAAAGATTGTCTCTGTTACCTTTTCCTCCCCAACCTAAGGCCTTTAGCCTCAACTATTACTGCAGATACTGCCTTGTGCTTCAAGATACTGCCTTGTGCTTCAAGGACACACACAAGTAGCTTGTCTCTCCAACTGACTTAATAAATATATGCTGAATGAAAGCATTTGCTCCTAAAAGGCAGGATCCAGATAAAAACTTTTTTTCACTCCAACCACTCTAGCTTGGTGCCCTTTATGTAGTAAGTACCAATTAAAAAAATTACTGAATGTTGATCTGGACAAATAATGTTCTTTCTCTGAGCATTGGGTTTCTCATCTTTAAAATAAGGGTATTGTATAAGAATCTCTTTCAGTTCCAGATCGTCTGTGGTTCTCTGTTTGGAGATGTGCTCACCTAGAGACTGGCATAAGGGCTCCTACAATTCATTTAATGTTACCATGACAGTGTAGAGAAGAAAGAATAAAATAAAGATTAGAAACAATATGCATAGATTGTGAATATGGTTTCCAAAGGTAACTGAATAATGATTGACATTCTCTCTCCTCTTTCCTTCTTCTTTCTCTTTTCCTCCTCCCCTCCTCACTCTCTTTCCCTCCTACAGATGCATCAGCAGCAGTTGGTCCTCTTCTGTTTTTCCCTGGTTTTGCTGGCATCTCCCCTCATGGCCATATGGGAACTAGAGAAAGATGGTAACTAGACTCTCCTAAATCTCTCATTTTCAAGATGATGATGCCAGAGCTTAGAGTAACTGAATATCTTGTCTAAGGCCACAGGCTAGTATAAGAGATGGAACTGACTCTAAACCAGTGGTGGGGAACTTCCAGCCTGCAGGCTGTATAAGGCCTGCGAAGTCATTTGGTCTGACCCTGCCAAGGCATTAGGAGTGAGTTAATTCAATGTTTGACCAAATATAACAGGCTAATTTTTAAGTTGGTAATTTTGTATGGCCTGTGAATGATGTTATAAATATCCAAATGGCCTTTGGCAGAAAAAAGGTTCCTCACCCTTTCTCTAAATCCAGACCAACGTGACTCTAAAAACCAGGCTCTTTACCCCCGTGACTCTCACAGCAGGCATCAAAATCATCTGGAAAGCATAAAAAAAATAGGTCACTGGGCCCATCCCACAGTTCCCTGGTTAGCAACTGAGAATTTGCATTTCTAACAGATTCCCAAGTACTGCTGCTGATGGGTGTTCCATGACTGTGGTTTGAGAACCACTGCATTAAGTGATTCTATTTAATTAATAATTGATGGCCCGAATGAAGCTTTGATGTGACACCCTCTTTGAAATACTATATCCTAAGCCCATGGTTGGCAAACAGCGGCTCACGAGCCACATGCGGCTCTTTGGCCCCTTGAGTGTGGCTCTTCCACAAAATACCACGGCCTGGGAGAGTCTATTTTGAAGAAGTAGTGTTAGAAGTTTAAAAAATTTGGCTCTCAAAAGAAATTTCAATCGTACTGTTGATATTTAGCTCTGTTGACTAATGAGTTTGCCGACCACTGTCCTAAGCCATTCCTCAAGTGTCAATTTAGATGCTGGTATTAGAGACCCAAGGTAAAGCCAAGGAGACAGACAGTCTGAAATACAGCTCTTGTGCTTCTAACTTGCTGTAACCTTGCTTAGCCTCTTGGTCTCAAGACTCTCCTCTATAAAATGGGAAGACTAACACCTACTCAACTGCCTCATAAGAGTATAAAATAGCTTTAAAAAAATACAGAGAGAATAAAATTTTCCTGTAGGGAGTGGCTACAGGGTCAAGCCTTGGACTGACCTATGGCAGAGCCACATACAAGTCCCAGCTTGGAGGGCAGAGCCCTTCTAGCACAATTAAGCTTGACCTTATAAGTCATCCCTTGTTCCTAGGTAGCTAATGGGCTGTGAGAGGTGCAGCAAGTGCTGCCAAAACAAGGCTTGAGTAACAAAATTGATTTGAAACTCGCAGGAACATTGTAAACATGTTGACCACTCCCCTTGTTTTGCTTTGTGTGATATGACTATAAAATAAAGCTTCAGCTTACAGGCTGTGTCACTGTTTTCGCATCTAGGCAGTGATCCACCTGGTCCCAACTCTATTCTCTTGTCTGTCTTCTTTAATCCTTCATTGCCCGTCCTCAGGTTCACCCCTGGCCATGCTGGACTAGGTTCATGTGGCATCCAATGTGAGGCCTGAGTACAGGGAAACTACAATTGCAAGGTGAAAGGACGCTTTAATCCTTCACCGCCCCTCCTCAGGTTTACCCCTGGCTGTGCTGGACACGGTTCATGATGGGAAGACTTAAGACCTACTTAACTACCTCATAAAAGTGTAAAATAGCTTTAAAAAAAATACAAAGAGAATAAAATTTTCCATTGGTGAATTTCATGCAATATTAAACTAAGTCCCAAAATCCCCACAGAAAATTGTATGACAGTCTCTTTGTGTAGTTGTCTGACCCTTTGGTCTGTGACCAACAATAACAACTGAGTTTACTGAGGCAGGCTTCTTTCATTTAATACGCACAGCTGAATGAATCTATGATGTAGGTACTATTATTATTAACATTTTACAGACGAGGAAACTGAAGTCCATGGTGATTAAGTATCTTCCTCCAAATCCTCCAGCCAGCTAGTGGCGGTAGGATCTCAGTCTTGGTCAGTCTTATTCCCTCTGAGACTGAAATTGTGCTGGAAGTTGTTTATCTCCCCAGGCCTTCAGCAGAGTGTCTTGTGCTATTTGCATTCTTCTGTGTATCAAGGCCTTCCTCATCTGCCAGCTGATCAGAGGTTAATTACTAACAGCAGCCTGCCAGTTAACGAATTGTTGGCATCTATACAACTCTTTGCTTCTCTCTTCCATGACCTTGAGCCCAAGGGGAGCCCTGTACCCTGAGATCTTCTCAGCAAGCCTTTGCTGCTATAAGCTAGGTTGTGCTTCAACAGTGCAGAGGCCCAGGAAGTTCAAAAGACACAGTCTCAGAGTCTGTGTGGCTTGCAGTATGGTTCTCCATGCTCTGTGCTCTCCAGTTTATGTTGTAGAGTTAGACTGGTATCCTGACACCCCTGGAGAAGTGGTGGTCCTCACCTGCGACACCCCTGAAGAAGACGGCATCACATGGACCTCGGACCAGAGCAGTGAGGTCTTAGGCTCTGGCAAAACCTTGACCATCCAAGTCAAAGAGTTTGGAGATGCTGGCCAGTACACCTGTCACAAGGGAGGCGAGGTTCTCAGCCATTCTCTCCTTCTGCTTCACAAAAAGGAAGACGGATTTTGGTCCACTGATATTTTAAAGGACCAGAAAGGTAATTCCATTCCCTTGGACAGCATCAGTTTTCTCCGTAAGAAATACAAAAATTAAAATTTTAAAGGCAACACATGATCAGTATAGTTAATGCAGCAATCAAGTCCCTGACAGAAACCACTCAGAACCTACACTGTTCTTTGCTTTGGTTTTCCTTTGCTAGACACTTTGGGTAATCTCATGTTGAGAGAGTTTCATGGTGAGTCTGGATGCTTTTCCGTAGGTTCTCTTTAAAAAATGGGGATTTTATAGAGAGGGTAATGGAATTAACCAACATGAACAGTGCATAACTCAGCACTGGGGTGATAGCCTTGAAAAAAATGAACACTCTCTCGATATGTAAGGTGTTATGCTCTGCAGAGTCAGCTAGCAGTCCTTGCTGAATTGCCTGCCAGGGGAGCAGCACCATTTTCCAATGAATTCAATGGAAGATTTTTTACTCATACCATTTGGTGACCTGTGATTAATCACAAACAAAATCTTTCTGGGGGAAGAAATAAACACAAAAAAACCACAAATACAAAACCTAAATATCTGTTCTTTTTCAATCCAGAACCCAAAAATAAGACCTTTCTAAAATGTGAAGCGAAGAGTTATTCAGGACGTTTCACCTGCTGGTGGCTGACAGCAATCAATACTGATTTGAAATTCAGTGTCAAAAGTGGCAGAGGGTAAGTGAAACCACTCTGTTTTTTCGGTGTTTTGCTAGAACTACTATTTCATTAAGAAAATAAGGATGACCTAGTAATGCCTTTCAGTTAATGATAAGAGAGAAAACAAAGTCAAACCCATATTTTTTTTCAATGACACCCCCTCTCCCCTTGCCTAAGTTGGGGAAAGAACATGGAGATTTAAGCTAATTGCCTGAACAAATGTATGCATTAGAACATATTACCTAGGCCTGGCCATAGCCTCTGCTGTGTTTGAACTCACTTAGCCAAATGGCCTGGTGATGCTTCATTGAGGCTCATAGTACCATAGGAAGGGATAAAAGGAGAAATCGAAGCTATAGATGACTTGACAAAATTGCACCTCGAATCAGAAATAGAAACGAGCTCTGGAGCATAAACCTTGCAAGCCCTGGAGTCGACTCCAAAACTCTGAGGCCTCTAGACATTTTCCCCAGGCCACTTGAACAACTTTTTCTTCTGCTAACACTGCTCATTTGAAGTTCGCTTTGTCTGATACACTTGGATTTTTCCTAAGAAACCAATTCCCATGGATGTAGCACCTGTGTTAGCCCCTCTAACATGTGACTTCACTCATCATCTAAGTTCCCAAACAGTGTAGGAGAATAGAGCCAACACTAATTGATCATCCTGACCTGGCCACTGTGTACCTGAGGAACCTTTTGGGTCTCACTTTTTCATCTTTGAAATGAAAATGCTTACTAAAGAAGTGCTTATACAAGTGCACCAAGACATAGATGCAAATATTCATTGTGATGTTTTCGGTAATCAGCAAGGGAAAGGTGAAATAAAGTGTGATTATACTCTCCAGCTTAATGTGCAGTCATCAAAAGAACCCAACATATATGGTCTGTTGTGGATCATTGAAAAAGATGGTTACAAAACCATACACACACACACACACACGTGTGTGTGTATATATATTTGTAACCATCATATATATATTACATTTTATTTTTTTATGAAATAAGGATCAAATTATATATATATATATGATGGTTACAAATATATATAACCATATATATGGTTTTGTAACCATCATATATATATATATATATATATATATATATATATATATATATAATTTGATCCTTATTTCATAAAAAAACAAAATCTAAATGTATTTATATAGATGAAAGATGTATATGCATAAAAACATATGGCTATATAACTGCTTTGAATATTCATAGAAAAAGTTTTGGTGGGATACAACAAGATATAAATATATATAATTAGGGTTAAAAGGGGTATTGGGTTTAAAAGAGGCAATACATTTCCTTTATATGCATCTTTATCATTTTGCTCTTTTATAATTAGCATGTATTTATTTTATAATTAAAATGGGAAAAATAAAATAAAAATGTTAATCAGGAGTTGTAACCAGGGGATCTAAAATTTTCCAAATTCATGTTGGCCATGAACCTCCGTTTCCTCATCTGTAAAATGATAACAACAGAACATTTGTACTACCTCTGAAACATCTGCTCTCGTGGGGAGGGCAGTTCCTCACTGCCTGGGGATAAATCAAACCAGTTAGAGAAACTGTGACCTCAGACAGTTACAACCACAGGAACTCGCCCACATCTGTGTGACACAGGATATGTCTGTCTTCAACTTCAGCTCCTCTGACCCCCGGGGAGTGACCTGTGGAGCAGTGACACTCTCGGCAGAGAGGGTCAGAGTGGACCACAGGGAGTATAAGAAGTACGTGGTGGAGTGTCAGGAGGGCAGTGCCTGTCCAGCCGCCGAGGAGAGACTGCCCATTGAGGTCGTGGTGGATGCTGTTCACAGGCTCAAGTATGAAAACTACACCAGCAGCTTCTTCATCAGGGACATCAGTGAGTGTACTTCAATATATATGCTTAATAGAGATAGATGCCATTCATTCACTGGAGTAAGGGGTTTACATGCATTATCTCTTTTATTCAACACCCCCCAAAAAGTACAGTGAGATACTATTATCTATCTGCATTTTAAGGAAGAGGAAGATGAGTCTTTAAAAAGTTAAACAACTTGTCTTAGATCTCACAGCTAGCAATTCAGATCCTGATCTGCCCCACTAGAATAAGCAGGCTCACCCTGGCTCATTTGGTTGAGGGCACATGCCAGACTCAATCCCCATAGGGGATGTGCAGGAGCAGCCGATTGATGGTTCTCTCCCATTGATGTTTCTCTCTCTCTTTCTCCTTCTTCCTAAAAATCAGTAAAAACATATTTGAAAAAATAAAGTGAAAGCAGGCTCTTGGTTAAACTTCTGTCCTGCTCCCAGGGAGCTTCCTGAGGAATCCAAGAGCAGTCCCCTTGGCATGATAGTCCTATTCAGAACCAGCACTTTTCCTACCAGCTGCAATTATTCCCCACCCATCTTTCTCTAGAATCTTGAGACTACTTTATTGGAATAAAAACTGCTCCAAAATGGACATCAGTTTTTTAAATTGGCAGATGGAGATTTTTTATTTCCTTTACCATTTCTCCATTGAGATAAAGTGTGAAAGAACCACACTTTAGCTAGCATTGGTAGACTGCCCTTGGCGGGTTGGGGAAAGGTGGGATCTAGTTCACAGAGTTCTCACTGAGGAGGTGACATTTAGCTGAGTCCTAAAGGAAGGGAGATGTCAGTTGTGTTAAGAACAGAGGGAAGAATATTTCTGAAGCATCTGCTAGGAGCAGTGGTCTTTGGAGTGGTGCTGGGCCTAGGAGCCCAAGCACATTCCATAGAATGTCTTCCTCACCTCATGAGAAGAAGGTACACTACTTGGGGACAGTCTTTGGGACACTCACTGCTGTACTTCCCATGTGTAGTCCAGTGGCTGGCACACAATAGTTGCTCAGTTATTATTTATAGAATGAATGGATGAATGAACATATGAGCATAGAGACAATGTGACTGTAACTGCTTCTGGACAAATCAGTGCCAGAGGCCATAAAAAGACAAAAGAAAGACACTAAGTGGGGAATCTTTCACCTCATCCCCAGCAAGAGACTCAGCTCAGTTCTGAGTTGGGTGCAAAGAGGGAGCTTAACCTCAGAGAGGGTGGTCCCTCACCGATAGCCCAGACAAGAGAGTCTTGTTGTCTCTAAGAACTTTCTTCTGAGCACTACGCAGAAGTAGTTCCCTGCCAGAGCCCATCTGATTGTCCATGGTAACAAGGTTTCTGAGCCACTCTCAGGGTCAGCCGTAAAGGATGTGGCGGCCTTCCACAGGCACCAGAGTGAGCACCAGCAGTAAGGGAGTGTCACTTCTGCCAACCAAGTGCTCAGAGAAGTAACTACCTTATGGACTCACAACTGGTCAAAGGTGAAAGTGGGATCAGAAGCCAGAACTACCTTGCTCCAAAGCCCCACAGGAAAATAAAAGGTGTGTATCTTCTTCCACAGTCAAACCAGATCCACCCAAGAACCTGAAGCTGAAGCCGTTAAAGGATTCCCGGCATGTGGAGGTCAGCTGGGAGTACCCTGACACTTGGAGCACCCCACATTCCTACTTCTCCCTGACATTTTCTCTTCAGGTCCACGGCAAGAACAAGAAAGAAAGGGTAAGATGTGATTCGGTGCCAGACATGCTGTGATCAGGTTTATGCAGGCCCACAACAGGGGGGGATGAATGATGATGACAACAGCTAATGTTTATTTAGCACTTTTTCTGTGCCTTTTTGTGCACATGTTTATCTCAATCATCGCAGTAACTCTACAAAGACGGGCAGTACTATTATCACTTCACTAAAGCTCAGAAAGGTTAAGTGACTTGCCCAATGTCACCCAGCTAGGAAGTGACAGAACCAGGACACAAACTCAGACTGCTGGACACCAAGGCCATACACCTCCTGTACGGTTGACCATTAATTCTTGCACTCAACTGATCCTGATATAGGAGAGCTGGACTCCAGGAACCGAAATTTATTATTTCAACTGAGTGAATATAATGGATGATATAACATACATGCTATGTCTCACCCAAAATGTCTAACTCTTGGCTGTTCTACATATTGTAAAATTATTTTATTAAACAGAATGTCGGTATGTACATAAGCTAAATGATGGCTTTTCAATTTTCTTGTCTTGGCACCAATAACCCCAGGGTCCTAGAGGCACTTTTATTGAGCTTTAGCCTCCTTGGATCCCAGTTTTAACATCATTGGATAAATGCCTTATTCAGCATAGCATTTAGCATCTGGTAGAAACTCAGTGATTCAGTCGCTCCCTAAGAATTTTTTTTTTTTTTTTTGGCAGGGGAAAGGGCTATTCTGGAGTCAAATTCAATAAATATTATTTAAAATCTTCATATGCATTTTCCCTACTTTAAGATCTGTATCATTAATAAGTATTATTTACTGAGTGCTTTATATATGGTTAGAGATTTTGCTACAAGTTTTACACAATTATTACCTTTAACTTTTACAACTCTGTGAGGTAGACATTTTTACCATCCCCCTTTTATAAGTGAGGAAACAGACACAGCCTAGGATATTTTTCAGTGGTCACACAGCTACTAAGTAGCAACGCCTGACTTTGAACCACAACTTTGTCTGATGAAAGGATCAAGAGTGTGGTATTTCTGAATATCCACGGGACAACTAGAGCAAATCTGTCCCAGTCTCACCATCGGCCTTGTACTGGGGTGAGTGCACATGGGCCTTCAGACAAGGCAGCTGTGCTAGAAAGAGGAAAGCTGGACCAATTTCACCCTCAGACACCCGGTTTCACCCTTGAGTAGGAAAACTGCATCTGTGTTTAGAGCTTCTGTCAGTAGGTGGCGCAAGTACTACACACTCCTCTGTGAATTGCCCTACAACCAAGATGTGCTTGCTTTGAGAAATATGCCCAGCCTACCTTGTGACTGTATTACCAAAGGTTTTCCTCTCTTTTGCAGAAAAATAAACGCTTGGAAGACAAGACCTCAGCCAAGGTCACGTGCCACAAGGATGCCTTGATCCGTGTGCAAGCCCGAGATCGCTACTATAGCTCATCCTGGAGCGAGTGGGCATCTGTGTCCTGCAGTTAGGTGAGCAAGCCTAGCCCAGACCTGCACACTCAGTGTACCAGGTTCAGGTAACTGGGGTGGGGGATTCAGGAGAGGAAATAGAGGATTCCCAGCAATGTCACTGGAGTCATAAACATACTGTTGCTCATTAACAGATATTTATTTGATGTTCATGTTGTTCCAGGCACTATGCTAGGCTCAGGGATATTGCAATAAACAGAAGAGGCATAGGTCCTGCCCTTCTGGAGGGAAAGGAAAAGAAGAAAGAGAGGCAGCTGAGAGTCAGAGCAAGGATGGTTGCAAGCTGTTTCCAGGAATTAGAAACTCATCCAAAGGGGGACCTGGGGGACCACTGGAGGGCTTTCAGCAAGGAAATGACATGATCAGATATCCTTTTAAGAAAACTTTCGAGAGAGTCTCTCGTAAGCGAGATACCAGCCAAATCCCAGGCCACATAAGGAAGGGTTGGACCCTTCTGACATGGAACCCCGCAACCCAATTGCCCAGATAATGTGATTTGTGAAATATGAAAAGTCTGCTGCGGCCTTCCTAATCCTCATAGACTTTGGGCATTCTTTTTCAGGTTCTACTCCCAGAATGAAACCTTGGAGGAAAAGAGGAAGCTGTGCAAAGCTTTTAAAAGGCACGATGCTCTAGACCCAAAAAGATATTTTCTACCTAATTTGTGTGTTTAAGTGTTTCGTTGTATTTTTTTTATTGAAATGCTGACTGCCCAATGAAACAATCTGGTAATTTATTTATAGAGTTGCCAGCTAGCAGGTTGCAACTGTTATTTAGTTATTTAAGTAATTTATGTATTTATTAATTTATTATGGTTACTTAACAGTTTTGTGCCAAGACTATGTGCCAAGAGTATGTTTCACACTCTCATGACCTGATCCATAAGGAACGGGGTCCTATTATGCAAGATGTGAATTTTTGTGTCATTTATACTGACAACTTTTCCATCGAGGCTGCAAGTGTCTCCATGTTATGGCAGCCAGTAGGAATGCAGTGTTTTGATGCCAGTACTATAATATACTTGTGATGGATGGATAATTAGAGACTTGGAGATGGGAACCTAATTGAGGAGGTCCTGGGAAGATGTTAGTTCTCGTGTCCAGGAAGAGTTACAATTCAGGGCCACCTAAGCAAGTTAAATCTTTGGATGCCTGAATTTAGAAAGGGCTAAAATTAAAAAAAAAAAAAGAAAAGAAACTGACCTTCATTCCACCTCTGTGGCAATCCCCACCCATCTACCTGTAAGGAATAAGAGAGTGACACAGAGACATCACAAGTGTATGAAAAGTAAAAAGACCTTATGATTCAAGAGGAAGGATAAGTGTGGTTATGGCTAAGGCCATAAAAGTGTCAGAATTGCCAGTTGCTCCTTAGTAGCCATGCAAAAAAAGCAGGCAGATGCAAAGAAACGATCAAGAACCACTCAATGGTCGGCATGAGTGACCCTGACACGCGGATGTGACCAGAGAGTGCCGAACCATTAAGGTGCTACTTTTAAGTAATGAATGTGCTTTCTGTAAAGTGATTCCATTTGTTTTCTGTTTATTTATTTTTATATTCCGTCTGTGAACTAATAAAAATGTAACTTTTCTTTGCAATATTATTTTGGGCTTGCTCAGCTGCCTCGGGTATCTTGTTCCAACATTTACCAGGGCTGCAATTTTTCCCCACTACCATTGGAGAATGGCCCCCTCCTTCCAGCAGCTTCATTTCCCGTTTTGCAGAGTTGTCCTTTCCCTTTATAGGATTCCCAGTCAGTGTCTTGCTGAGCTCAGGGACTGTCCCTTGTCATCTGACCATGGGGGACTCTGCAAGGACACTGAACTGTGTCATGCCCTCTTTTGGGGCTGGATGCTCTGGCTTCTTCTGTCTTCTGTCCTGGAATCAACTCTCCTCATTTCCCAAGCATCAGGAAATAAAACGCCAACCTGGTAAAGCTACGAGCGTTCCACTTCATAGGTCCAGCTCCTGTTTACGGAGGGTATGCCATGTGTCTGGACATGTGCTAGCCCCTGGGGTTTAGGAGTTCCAAAAAACCTCAGGCTGCCTCCCCCAAACAGTGCCCATCCCTATAAGACAGGGATGAAAAGTTAACTTTAATACCAGTAAATGCTAAAAATGTTCTGTATACGTGGTGTCCTGAGGTGAGAACAAAGGAGAAGGATCAGTGTGACCCAGAGTCACCCAAGAAGACTCCACAGAGAAGAGGAGGTGCCCACTTTGGGCTCAATGGGCAGGGCCTGCTCATTCCCTTTTGGTGCCTCCCGTGGAAAAAGTAAGTATGGGATTAGAAAGAATGGAATCCATTCTTTGCTGTCTTCAAAAGCCAGGTGTGCACATCCGGGCTTCCTTGCAATGGCAAGGTAACTATAAGAGGGATATCTGTTCACATTCCTTATTTTAGGTGTCCCCTGAAACCGTGATTATACTCTGCTCCTGGCCTAGAGGAATGGTGGGAAATTTCTGTCATCCTAATCCAACATTTGAAACACATCATGTTGTGTAAGTTCACACTTGATAGCACATGGTTGGTTAATCACTGTCTCCTACTGGGTCTTTCACCTAGAGATATCAAGGGATTATTGGGGATTTAATGAACAACACTAACCAAGAAAAACAATAATGAATCACATTTCATGAACACAGTGACCTGAGGACTTTTCCCAAAATTCCCAGCTAGCCTGGGGCAGAGCTCAGATGTTCTGGCTCCCACCATGCCCAGTGCTTTCCTGACACAACTTCTTAGTATTTTGATTGTTTCTTTGAAAGATATTCTCCAGGATGGTCCTTTTTATTGGTAATCTACAAAATATATCAAATGTCCTAGCAAAAGAGCTCAGGACTGGAAACCAGGAGACCGGGTTGTGGGCCTGGTCAGCCTTGCTATGTGACCATATGACCTTCGGCAGGGCCCAGGACACAGCCTGCTTGCTGTCCGATCAGTACTCACTCCCAACATCCTTCTTCCATGAGGCCCCTCCTCAGCTCTAAGATTGGGAAGCTAAGTGATCACTTTTCCAGCCAGCAAGGCCACAAGACCCAGTTCTGCCCATTGAGATGTAATGGGGGCTTTCTAGACAAAAGACAGAGCCATTGCTAGCATGGCCCTTTCCCTCCTCTTTCTCTCTTGAGCAGATAACATTTAAGACTCAAAAGGTATCTAGTGACCAGGATGAAAACCACCACGCTAAGACGGTAAAGACAGAAAGACTCAGGGACTCTAGTGACATCATCAAGGAGCTACACCAACACCTGTAACTACCTACCCCAAACTTCTTGCATGTTAGAAAGACAAGCCCCTATTTGCAGGGTTTTCTTAACTGTGGTAATACACATAACAAAATTTGCCATTTTAACCATATTAAGGTGTCAAATTCAGTGGCATTTACTATATTCACATTATCGTGCAACCATCACCACCATCCCTCTCCAGAACTTTTCTTCCCAAACAAGCTCTGAACCCATTAAACAATAACTCTCCCCATGATTGTTTTTTAAGATAGAGAATAAGTAAGCCAAAAATTAAATAAAGATATTATCCTACACAACCAGATCCCCATCTATGAGAGGCTGCTGTCCAAGTCAGAAAAAGGAGCCAGGCCAGCTCAGGAAAGAATCAGCATCAGAAAACCTGGCTCCGCCTCTCATGGCTGGCAGGACTCTGGGGAAGCCCTGCAGTCTTCAATTCGCCATGATGCCAGGTGGGGTCCTGGTAAAAGGCTGACACCCTGGCAGAGAGGAACCAGGTCCAGGAAGCCTGCTCCAAGGGCAGCCTGAGCATCAGCAGGACACACCTGGTGGGAAAAGGGGTCCAGGCAAACAGTTCCCATGAGAAAGTCACCTCTGCTGTGCCTTCATTCCCTCAACAAACATTTTTAATTTACTGCTCTATCCTCAGCTCCATCCTCATCTTTATGAATAGAGAGAGGGGTGAACAAGCCCTTGCCCTCATATGGTTTTCAGTCTTCAAACTAAATGCTTGAAATTCTAATCAATGGAGACCACTTTTTGAAAATTATGGACATTATGAAATGAGATCATTGGTTTAATGTGATTGGCCTACAAGCAAGCACCCAATAAACAGTAGCTGTTTCAAATGGCTAGTTCTGTGATCTTGAGTAGGTTACTTAAGCATCTCAAGCCTCAGTTTTCCCATCTGTAAGATGGTATGATAGCAGTACCTATCTCACAGGGTACATGTGAGGATTAAGTGGAATAACACTTAGAAAGTGCTTAAAAATATAAAAATACCTGATCCATAGTAAGCGCTCAATCAAAGCTTATTGTTAATATTCTTATTACATTACTTACAACCAGAAAGAAGCATAATTCTGAACCCTGTTCTTTTGGGGTTGGGAGGCTGGAGGGGTCATTATTAGGAGGTCTTGATATCTCTAATTACTGGGTTGAGATGGGGATGAAAGAGATGGCTCAGTCCATTGAGATTTAAAAGTCTCAGTGTAGAATCCCTTTCTTATAAAATTGCAAAAACATTCCTATGTGGGGAAATATCAAGATGCAATGAACCCAGTTCCTGCCTCAGGGGATGTACAGTCTGGTGAGAGAGAGAAGGGACACAATGGGGTGAATATATTGAAATGCAGTTTGGCTGGGATAAGAGTATGTACAACCTGAATATTTCTTTTCACAAATGTTTGCAGCTCCAGAAAGAGAGAGCTCTTTTATTCCCATTCACCTCCCTGAGTGCAATAATTTGTCATAAATCTACCAATTCACCTTACCTATAAATCAGTCTTTAATCATCTCTATTTCATTTCAGTACAGTCCCTCTTCCAGGACAGAATTTGTGAGCGAAATGTATTTGGACAAAACTTTCTCCAGAGGGTCATATTATACCAAGGAAATGAAATCCCTCTCTCAAGCTCATAAAATGCAAAAATAAAATCAGCATTCTGGCAGACTGAAGGGAATCAGGCGCTCAGAGTGGCAACCCTCCCTATGCAGGAAGTGTGCTCAGAGAAGCTGATTTGCATTTACCTTCACGCAGGCCTGGGTTCCGGAGGGAGGGAGGAAGGGAGGCATGGGGTGTCCTGGCAGCCTGCCACTGCTGCAGCCTCCCCGCCCTCCTCGTGGATGCCAGTGTATGATGGGCTGCAGGGCAATGTAGCTGCTCTGCTCGCTCACCTCTGTCTCCTTTCAGAGGAGCAGTCTTTCCCCTGCCCTTCTCACAGCCCACCTGGCATCTTCCCTGGCTGTTTGCAAAAGGACAATTGTTAACCTGAGCATGGGGGTCAGAGGGGAGTATGTCCAGAAAACTGAGCATTCTGCCAGTAACCCTGCGGTTCGGAGGAGAGGGAAAGTTGGGGGACAAATTTTAGACAAACCACAGTGTCGAGTCAGCTTCCTCTTTCCCACACCTACCACCCATATAGGTGGACTGGAGCTCAAATGGCAGCAAGCAAATGCCTGGGAGGAGTCCAGACCACAGGGATACACCAGGCCTGCAGCAAGGAGACCTGGCTCAAACCTTCCTCCCCACTTACCAGCTACAGGCCCTTAAGGCAATCCCTTAATCTTTTTATGCCTGTTTCCTCACTTCTAAAACAAGCAGGTCAGCAGTGCCATCACCTCCTAGGAATGGGAGGGTTTAAAGAGGCTCACAGTACAGTACCCAGCACCTAGCAAGTGCACTGAAAATGCTAGTTGCAGTTGCTGTTTTTCTAAAGTCAAACCAAAAAAGGAGAGGCAATCCCACTTCATCCTCCCTCCCCTTGGAGATGAAGCTGTTTGGGGACATATACAAAGCCTTCCAGTTATAACTCAGAAATCTGTGTTCTCCCACCCGCCATCCCTCTCCTGGGTACACACTGTAAACACACAGCAGTGACAGTGCCCCAAATCTTCACACCCAGAGCAATGCTCCATTTCAACAAACCATGGCATGGGATTCTGCTCAACTCTATAGGACATTCTCCAGCCATTGCTGTCCCTTTTCTCTGAAATCTCTCTCTTTTGAACTTTGGGGGTCCTTACAGGCTAACCAGACCAGTGATCCCCAACTTGTTTGTGCCAGGATCCCTTTGTTCAAATGGAAATCTTTTTTTGTTTATTTCTCCTCATCTGGGATATTTTTTTCCATTTTATTTAATTATTTTTAGAGAGAGAGAGTGGAAGGAAGGGGAGAGACAGAGAGAAACATTGATGTGAGAGAGACACATCAATTGGTTGCCTCCCATACGTGCCCTGACCATAGCCAGGGATCGAGCCTGCAACCGAGGTATGTGCCCTTGACCAGAATTTAACCCATGACCCTTCAGTCCACGGGCCGACGCTCTAACCACTAAGCAATACTGGCTAGAGCCCAAATAGAATCTTAGAGGAAGCCCCAACATACACAGGGACTGGGGAGGATAGAGGCCAAATTTCTAATTTCTTACAAGAAAAATATATTAGTATTTTCCTGCATAATTAAAAGTTAATTTTTATAAAATCCTACATGTAAAACAGACAAAAGCAGAGATGCTCTGGCTGAAACCTCCCACCACTCAGTCCTGTCACCCTAGTCACCTCTGAGAGCCCTGGGGCCACCTCAACACCCCTAAATTCTGCAAAACACAATTTGAGAACCTCTAGTTTTACAGACAAGGAAATGGAAGAGCAGAGAAGTCTGTTGTCTAACCCAAGCATCCAGAGCTGGGCTAATGCCAGGGCTCACAGTTGAACCTGGATCTGAATACTGACTCCCATTATGGCCATTCCTGATACATTATCATCATTCCCAAAAGACTGGTATTAACATGATCAGCCTATCACCAGAGAGGGGCAGCACATGATAACCTAGGAGCTTTCACAAACACTTTCATACTAAGCAGCTTCGCAAACAGTCGCCCAGTCACATGGTATTCAGAATCTAAAGAGGACCTAGCTCCATTCCATGTGAGGGTGGAAAAGAAAGGGCAAGGGTATGTCCCTTATCAGACAAGAGTCAGAATTTGGATGGTCACAGTGCTGCTACTAGTCTCAGAGCACATTAATGCCAATAAGAAAAAAAAGGTGTTCCTTTCTCTGGATAGACACAGCTCCCTGCCAGGATGCTGCCTTACTGAGTGAAGAGCAGGCTAGATATCTGCTCCCACTTGCCCCCTTGACCAGGTTCCCTTGTGCAGGACACAACCTGCCCAGCCATACAGGGAAGCCCTGGTCATGGTGAGAGTAGTAGGTGCTTGGAGTATAGGAAATTGAAGGAGAGGACTTTCATTCATTCGTTCGTTCACACATTTATTCATTCATTCAGCAAATAATTGTTTATTGTGCCAGACATATACCTGCAAGAGAGAGTACATGAGTAAGGTGGGCAGGTTGTCTGCAAGTCAAAGTCTTACATTTCAAGAGGGCTGAAGGCAAGGCCACTAACAATAATAGTACAATGTGGTATTTGCACAGATGAGGAAAAGAGCTCTACGGAGTTACCAATTAGGATGCTTCAGACTGCAAGTAAGAAAGACCCTACTAAAAAGTGGTTTGAGCAATAAGGTACAAGACAACCTAACCAGAGGTCTGGAGGTAAGGTGTGGCAGGAGATAATAAAGAATGTTATCAAGAACTCAGACACTTCTCAGCTTTCTTCTCCACCAGCCTCAGTGTGTGGTTTTGTCATTATATACATACTAGAGGCCCGGTGCACAAAATTTGTGCACAGGTGAGGTCCCTAGGCCTGGCCGGCAAATGAAAAGCAAGCATCTGGCATGGAAGGGCAGGTCCCAGCTGACCTCTGTGCCCTTGGCAGCACCTGGGCCCCTAGACCCCATTGCACCCCCTTTCCGCCCGAGTCATGGCACCTGAGTCCCCATGTGGAGATGCAGCGAGCATGGCCAGACACTGCAGGCTGCCCAGCAGTGCTGCACTGGGCAAGCAGCGTGTTCTCTCCTGGCTGGCCTCGCAGACTGGCTCCTGCACAAACCCACGGGGAGCCTGATCGGCCCCTGTGATCCTGGCAGCTGCAGCCCAACTTACCAGGAAGAGGCCGTGCAGGTGAGGGGCGGGCACAGCAACTGAGTGACCAAACCCGGGCATCCTGGGGAAGGGTAGCAGGGAGAGTGGGAGTGAGCTAGCGGTCACACCGCATTCTCACCACATCTCTGTCCCCGTTACCCCAACCCCCAGGTAGCCAGCAGAAGGGTGCAGCCCTCCACCCAGGCACCACAGGAAGTAGGCTGCCACCACCCACCCCCAGTCCCCCGTCCCAGCCTGGGGCTCAGACCCAATCAGCAATCTGGGCCTGCCAGCCACTGGTCACCATCTGCAGGTGATCAAGCCCCTGCTCGCATCCACCTTGGCCTGGCACCACCCACTCACATGCTCCACCATCCTGCCATGGTCTCGCTCTCATTGGGGCCCATCAGGGCTGGCAGTGCCTCCACTGCCACCCACTGCCAGCGCCACATCACTGACGCTCACCATGTTCTGCGCCGCTCCCTGGAGGTCAGCACATGTCACAGTGAGTGGTCAAACTACTAGTCAACTCCCAGTCGAGGGGTCAACTTGCATATTAGGCTTTTATTATATAGGACTAGAGACCCTATGCACGAAATTCATGCAAGGGGCTGGGGCCTCGCACCCCCAGCTTCATCTGGAAGGTCATCCAGATGGTCATTTTGTTGTTTGGTCTAACTAGCATACTAGATCTTTATATATAGTACTAGAGGCCCAGTTCACAAAATTAGTGCACGGGAGGGGGGCAGTCCCTCAGCCTGGCCTGCACTCTCTCCAATCTGGGACCCCTCGGGGGATGTCCGACTGCCCTCTCGCAATCCAGGACCACTGGCTCCTAACTGCTCACCTGCCTGCCGGCATGATCCCCCTAACTGCTCTCCCCTGCCAGCCTGATCCTCCTACCTGCTCTCCCCTGCTGGCTTGATCGGCCCTAACTGCCTCTGCCTCTGCCCCGCCACCAAGATTTGTCTGGAAGGTCATCCAGATGATGTCCAGTCTAATTAGCATATTACCCTTTTATTAGTATAGATTCTCTTCAAGGTGGCTACTGTAGCTCCCAATATTATGCCTTTATATCACTATGTGTGGGAATAAGAAAAGCAGTTCTATAATTTTTTTTTTTTTAACCAGGGAAGACCACCTTTCCTAGAGTCCTCCAGCCTTACCTGTAAGGGAGGCTGGGAAAGCAAGAATCTGGCATTTTCATCCTCTAAAGTGAAAGGGGGGCGCTGACAGCAGTGGAAATCATTGTTTGTTAGTCCACTAACAGTGCCTGCCACAGAAGTGCAAGGGGGCGACAAAGAACCTAGATTTGAAGGTGGGTACCTATAGTAGGCAAAATAATGGCCCCCAAAGATGTCCATGCCCTAATACTCAGAACTAGTGAATATAAGATTATCCTGGCTTATGCTGGTAGAATGCATGTAATCACATAAGCCCTTAAAAGTCCAAGAGAGGCACAGTGGAGGGGAAGTCAGAGACTTTGAAGCATGAGAAGGATTTGACATGCCATTGCTGGCTTGCATATGGAGGAGTAACATATCAAGGAAATGAGGACCTCAATCCTATGACCACAAGGAACTGAATTCTGCCAATAACCTGAATGAATCTGGAAGCAGATTAATCCCCAGAACCTCCAAAAAGGAATGTAGCCCTGCCCCATGAGAAACTAAGCAGAGAATCCAGCCAAGTCTACCTGCACCTCTCACCTTCAGTGCTGCAAAATCATAAATGGGCATGGCTGTAAACAGCTAAATATATGGTAACTAGAGGCCTGTTGCAGGAAGATTTGTGCAATAGGCCTTCCTTCCCCTGGCTGCTGGTACTGGTTTTCCTCAGGCACCTGGGACCCAGGCCTTTGCTCTGGCCGCTGCCTTCCATCTTTGCTCCAGCCAGAGTCTTTGCTCCAGCCAGCCAGAGTCTTTGCTCAGGCCAAAGCCTTCAGTCTTCTCCGCTCCAGCCAGAGTGCCACTCCTGTACTCCCTCCGCCCTCTGCCCTTCCCCTCATAGCAGGTGTCCCCCCGCCCCCTGGCCCGACCACTCCACGCCTATGTATGCAAATTAACCCACCATATTTGTTGGCTTAATTTGCATACTCACTCCTGATTGGCTGGTGGGTGTCATGGAGGTACAGTCAATTTGCCTATTTCTTTTTTTTTTACTTTTTTAAAATAAATCTTTATTGTTCAGATTATTACAGGTGTTCCTCTTTTTTTTTCCCCCATAGCTCCCCTCCACCTGATTCCCCACCCCACCCCATGCCCTTACCCCCCGCCACTGTCTTCATCCATAGGAGTAAGATTTTTGTCCAATCTCTTCCCGCACCCCTCACACCTGCTTCCCCTGAGAATCATCAGTCCACTCCCTTCCTATGTCCCTGATTCTATTATATTCACCAGTCCATTCTGTTCTTCAGATTTTTTATTCACTTGATTTTTAGATTCACTAGTTGGTAGGTATGTATTTGATGTCATTTTGTTGTTCATAATTTTTATCTTTACCTTTTTCTGCTTCTTCCTCTTCTTAAGGAATACCCTTCAGCATTTCATGTAATCCTGGTTTGGTGGTGATGAACTCCTTTAGCTTTTTCTTGTCTGTGAAGCTCTTTATCTGACCTTCAACTCTGAATGATAGCTTTGCTGGGTAGAGTAATCTTGGTTGTAGGGTTTTTTAAACTAATGTTTATTGAGTACCAATCACAGGAAAGCTAGTCCAGGAGCAGGGAAACAGCATGTGCAAAGGCCCTGTAATGGGGGAGGGGAGTATGCTAGTGTCAACAGCATAAGGAAAACAAATCTATTGTGATTGAAACACAGTAGTAAGGAAAAGATAGGCCCAAGGTGAGGGTGGAGAAACAGCAGGGAGGGCCAGACCTAGTAGGACTGTGAGGAACCTGTAGAGTTGGATTTAGCCTACATTCTCATGGGGAAAGCCATGAGAATGTTTTAGGTCAATACATGATCCGATACCTACTTTTTTTTTTTTTTTTTTTTTTAGAATAAACACCATTATTACATGAGCTAAGATAGGAGAGCAGAGGATTTATTTGCTTTTCTGGGCCTTTCATTTTCCTCAAATAGAACTCCAGCTCCTTGCCCTCGAGCACATAGCCATCTGCTTAGCCACACTGGCCTGGTCTTAAAGCGATGCATGCAAGAAGCTTGCCCTGCTGGAACTGCTCCTCGAGAAGACTGTTGATTTTGGCATTCTTTTCCCTTTCATCATATTTCTTCTGAATTTTCTTTGATCATTTTTTGTTCAAAATTTCTTCCTCTTCAGTAGTCAGCTTGGCCCCCTTCTTGTGGCCCAGGGGCAGTGTGTATTGGGCCTCATACCTCTGTTGGTACGGTGTGTTGTCAACGAGCATGATGCAGTTCTTTACTAGGGTCTTGGTGGGGACCAGTTCGCTGTTGGATGCATTGTACACAACATCAATAATCCTTGTTTTTCATGTACAGCACTCTGAGCCCCGGAGAAGTTGCCCATGTCCAGCCTCAAGGCTATGTACTTTTGTTGCCTCCGGGCACAATCTTAGTGTTCCAATCTTAGTGTTGTTTCACTTCTTGTGGTAGGGCTTCCTCTTGCCCCTGATCTTGTGGCGCTTGTGCCAGTTGTCCTGAGAGACACCCACCACTCAGAGCAGGCTTTTTGTCAAAAGCCACACGTGCAGGAATTAATTCCGGAGGTGCAGCCTGCTTAGGTTCACCGTAAGTTAGAAGTGGTGCCTTAATGGCCAACTCATCCAGGTCAGCCTGGGACAGCTGGTTGACCTGAAGCCGGTCCCTGCCTATTCCAACCGTTGGACGACGAGCCATTGCATCGTCATGCATGTAGTTCAGTGTCTGGCTTTTATGGAAATCTGTTTTCGTGGGGTCCGCACAGGATGTGGCCGGGAGAAGGAGAAGACCAGGCTCGGGGTTGGACATCATCGCATCTGCTACGCCGCCGCCGCCTTGGAAAGGTTTTATCGTCCCTGGTTGCCCGGGCAACGTGCCGCGATCGCGGGTCTCTCGGTGTTCCATGGTGATATCAAACAGCTCCAGCACCTGCATGTGAAATGCAAGGCCGCGGACATTGAGGGAGCCATATTTCTCTTTTATTAGTATAGATTTGTTGCAGCAGCAATAGAAACCAAAACAGGATCCCTAATGAGACTATATCCAAGCTGTGTCTTTAAGAATTAGGAGGAATTACCAGGTAAGGGGAATAACATCAGCACAAATCTGTAAGAGAGAAAGACATGTTTGGAACTAGTAAAAAGCTCTTTTCAGCTGAAACAGTGTGGGGTAAGGAGAAGGAAAAGAGAAAGATGGAAAATAAGGACAGGAAGATAAGTAGGAACTAAATCAGGTGGGTCCTCAAATGTCAAGTTTTGGGCTTCATTATGATGGCAACCAGAAGCCATGGAGAGAAGTAATTAGGTCAGATTTCTGTTTTTACCATATCACTCAAGCTGCTATATGGAGAACTGACTGAGAAGTGGCAAGAGAGAAGCAAGTTGATCAGGTAGAGGGCACAGTAGTGGTCCAGGTGAAAGATTATGACAGTTTGGACTGGAAATATGCCAGTGGAAAGTTGACAGGACTTACTGAATGAACATGAGTGGTTAAGAGAGAGAAGAATCAAGGAGGAAGCCTATTCATTTTCATTCATTCAACACAGCTTTATTAGCACTTTTCATAGTACAGGGTCCAAGGACTGAGCTAGACACAGGACATTACCTCAGCAAAAATGGACATGGTCCCTATTTACATGGAACTTAGAGGGTTCTGACTTGATCAACTTGATCACTGGTGGTACCATTCACTAAGAGAAGAGGAGCAGGCTTAAATGGAGAAAAACAAAGATGAGAGAAAAATAAAGTTGATGAGTTCCACTTTGTATATGTGGACATACATAGGAAACAGCCAATGGAGACTGGATGTATGGCTCTAGAACCCATGAGTGAAATTTGGGCTGGAGTTAAGGAGATGGTGATGACTAGTATATACGAGAAAATTACCTTCATTCACAACATCCTATGAGAAGAGGGGTTAAGAATTGGGATTCCCTCCACCTTTTGGTCTGGGGACAAACCCTGAATGCGACACTAACTGAAAACTGGGCCGGACTGTCTTCTTGTTAAAGTCAAACTGGCTGAGCCTGGCGCCAAGAAGCGCAGGGGTGCTCAATAAAGGTTAATTGAATGAAGGAATGACTCAAGAATGCAAACAAATGAAGCCCAGTGGGTAATTATCTCTCAGATTATTTGCTACAAAATGGAGAAAACATTTGCTCCCTCCTTTTAAGTAGCTCCAATGCCCCAGAATTAAGTCTCCCATGACTCAATGCCCAAGTTTAATCCCAAATTTTCGCTTAAATTAGTTGTTCACTTTCAAAATGGAATCTCTCCTTGGATGACTAGCACTCCTGTCTTGGGAGGATTAAGACATTCAGTGCTTCTAAGTAAACAGACATTTGATATCACCAGGCTAGGGTGGTTGTGAACTCATGGGTGATAAGGAAACAGGATGTGACAGTCACATGCGTGCTTGACTATTTTTCACCCCTGGGATTTATATATGAGGGACAGAGAGAAATTAATCAAAGGTAGCCATTTCACATCACATAAGAAACCTCTGATATTGGAAGCCAGAAAAAGTAAGATGTACAGTGAGATGTACAGAAATATGCCAATGACAGACTGCAGAGGTAGTAACTCACTCTTCCATTTGCTAGCTGTGTGACCTAGGGCAAGTTACTTACCCATTCTGTGCATCAATTCTGAGCTATAAATTGGAAGCACTAATAGCACCTATTGCAAAGGATTGGGGTGAAGATGAAATGAGATAATTCATGTGGAGAGCTCAACATACGGCCTTACATGTTGCTAAGTTCTCAATAAATGTTAACCAGTGTATTAGTTTCTTTAGGCTAACACAAAGTTCCTAAGTAGTACACAAAGTTCCTTATAACTATTGCCCAGCTTCCTAATGTAAACATCATCCATCATCATAGTGCAATTATATGAACCAGGAAATTAACATTGGTACAATAATATTAACTAATCCATAGACCTTATTCAAATTTTGCCAGTGGTCCCACCAATACTTTTGTGTGTCTGTGTGTGTTTGGTTTTTTTGCCAATCCAGGATCCAATATTGCTTTTGGTTTCATGTCCCAGGAAACATCCCTCCAATCTAAGACAGGTCCTTGGTCTTCCTTTCATTCATTATCTTGACATTTTTTTTGAAGAGCAGCAATCAGTTCTTCTGTGAAATGTCCTTCAATTTGGGTTTGATGTTTCCACATGATTAAATTCAGGTTCTGCATTTTTGGCAAAAATCCCACACAAGTGATACTGTACCCTCCTCAGTGAATCATATCAGGAGGTTTGTAGGTTCCATGTGTCCCAGGACTGTTGGTCTTAACTTGGATCACTTAGTTCAGGCGGTATCCACAGGTTTCCCCACCATAAAGCTATTATTTCCCTTTGGAACTGATATTTCTTGGCACACCAACCCTGCTGAGGCAACTGGCCAACCTGGCTCCCTTCCCCTTTCTCACCCAAATGGAGGCGGGGAGAAAAGTGGGCAACCCATGGGAGAGGACGAATCTGAACTTCTGCACTGCCCCCAACTCCACGAGCACCAAGTGGGACTTGGCTTGCTTCAGATTCCCCCGGAATCCAGCCAGATAGATGCCACAAGTGGGTGAAAAATTGTAGGAGAGCAGACTTAGAAAATGAAACACCTAATCAAGTACATAAACATTATTATGTGCCAAACACTTTGAGACCTCTATGATCTGTATAACTAATCCTTAAAAGACAGTTCTTGGAAATAATGCAATACCAATGATATTTGATCTTACCAGTCATTTGTACAATCTACATAGTAGACACAGAAAACAAATAAAAGAACTAAGTGAAATGAGGATACTGAAATGGAAAAAATTTGGCAAAATTTCTGAGCAGGAACTAAAAACATACAGAAATCAACAACAGCAATGCTCAGAACCCCAGTGGCAGAAGAAGGGGGTGAAGAACAGGATGCAGACGTTTTGCCATTAATTCTTGAAGAGAAGGAAAGAAAATACTAAGATCTTTATTTGAAATTTTTATTCTTATGGGGAAAACAAAACATGTCTGGATGGACATGAAGCTGATGAAATCCCAGAAGGTTTCTATATTCCTGATAAATTTCAAGCACTGAGGTTCTGAGAAAGTGCTTTGAGACAACAGCAGTCAACACACTGTTCTGTTAAAAAAAAACATGACAGAAATAGATACTAGAGATCTGTGACAGCTGCATTTGGGAAGAAACCGTCAGGCAAGTGACTCACTTCTTTTAGTTTATCACAAGGACAGAGCACCTGCCCACTATGGTGAGGTTTGTTGATGAATCTCATAACCTGAGAGAGGAATTTGTGGGCTTTCTCCCTTAGGACGCTGAGGCCAAAATTTTAACTATGAAATTTCAAACCATGATAACTAAGAAGTGAGAATTATACATGGAGTATTATTGTGGCCAGGTTTACACTGTGTCCAGTAAATTTTCTTCTAACATGAAAATTGTTTTTTCTTGCTTTTTATATATCCCCAAGCTGTCTACACACCCGCCTCTTCCTGTGCCTTAAATATGTGGTTGGCAAAATTGGTGCCTATTATGGGAGTGTCTGTTGAATTAGGAATAATTCAGGAAGTTGGTCCTTTTTTCCATC
This sequence comes from Corynorhinus townsendii, assembly GCA_026230045.1. Taxonomy (NCBI): domain Eukaryota; kingdom Metazoa; phylum Chordata; class Mammalia; order Chiroptera; family Vespertilionidae; genus Corynorhinus; species Corynorhinus townsendii. The sequence continues at coordinate 157,715,135 of JAPDVU010000006.1, read as the reverse complement.
AATCACCACAAACTGCTTTTAGAGCTTGACAGTGTAATTTCTGTCCTCTTTCAGAACAATGAAGAAAGGGGTAAAGAATTGAAGGAAATTTTAGTGGGCCTACAAGCGCTTGTTTTATGTTTAGATGATATAAATAGCGACACACTATGAGATGGAGTAACTGTACAGCAGGCCGAGCATTTGCACTCTGTAGTGCAGTAACTGGTTTTGATGTCATTGTTATCGTTGTCATTCTTAAAAACGTTCTATCTTTTTTACAAGAGCCTTTGGGGGAAATCTCCAGGAGCAGACTTCTGATGTCTTCTTTGCAGCCAGTAGCTTGACTGCAGTGTTGCATTCACTAAATGAAGTGATGCAAAATATGAAGTCTATCGTGAATTTTAGTTTGAGGAAGCCACCAATTTGGCAACCAAACTTGATATTCAGATGAAGCTCCCTGGGAAAATTTCACAGAGCTCAACCTGGAATCTCAGCTGACCTCTGAGGGTTACTCTAAAGAAGCTCTAAGTGTTCCAACAGTGGAGCACATCATTCAGGAACTGAAAGACAGGTTCTCAGAACAGCATCTCAGAGCTCTTCAATACCGATCTCTGGTACCCTCTGTCATGGGACAGATCAAATTCAATACATCGGAGGAGCACCATGCTGACATGTACAGAAGCGACCCACCCTATCCTGGTACACTCTCAGCTGAGCTTCACTGTTGGAGAATCAAGTGGAAAAACACAGAGGGAAAGACAGAGCACTTCCACCCACCATTTATGAAGCCCTCCACCTGCCAGACATCAAGTTTTTTGCTAATGTTTATGCATTGCTAAAAGTCCTATGTATTCCTCCTATGATGGTTGAGAATGAACGCTATGAAAATGGGCGAAAGCATATTAAAGTGTATCTGCGGAACACTTTGACAGGCCAAAGGTCAAGTAACGTAGCTTTGCTTAACAGAAATGTTGCTATAAAACATGATTTGGATTTAATGGTGGACACATATATCAAACTCTATACAACTAAGTCAGAACTTCCTACAGATAATTCAGAAACCATCAAAAATACGTGGGAGACTTTTAAAATAGGTTTTCTATTTGATATTGAAAAAAATCTGTCAGAAATTTGAAAACGTCCTATAAAAAACTTATAAGGTGTATGTAAACCATTGAATCACTGAATATGTTGAGTAGATTAGCCATTGATAATCTGCCTATTTAAATGGCCCCCATTTGAACTCTCATGCTTTGGAGAACTGTCCTTCCAGAAAACAGCACTGAAAGTGCCATGTTGCATTTCTGTGTGATCTCTGCTAATGGCACTTTGCAATTGTTTTAGTAAAGTCATTTTAGACATAACATTTATCATCACTGGATCCAGTTGTCATGGACTGAGTTATCAGATCAGGCCAGCAGAGGAGGACAGTTGGGGGTGAGATCAGGCTGGCAGGGGAGGGCAGTTAGGGGCGATCAGGCAGGCAGGCAGAGGCAGTTAGGAGCAATCAGGCTGGCAGGGGAGGGCAGTTAGGGGCGATCAGGCAGGCAGGCAGAGGCAGGTCGGGGCAATCAGGCCAGCAGGCAGGCAGGCAGAGGGGTTAGGGGTGACCAGGCAGGCGAGTGGTTAGGAGCCAGTCATCCCAGATTGTGAGAGGGATCTTTGCTGGTTTAGGCCCAATCACACAGGGATCGGGCCTAAACCAGCAGTCAGACATCCCCTGAGGGGTCCTAGATTGGAGAGGATGCAGGCCTGGCTGAGGAACCCCCTCCATGCATGAATTTCGTGCACCAGGCCTCTAGTTTTGTCATAATTATGTATGGTGTCAGATGGGTACTATATTTATTGAGGTGAGCACTTCCGAAGGTATATAAACATCTAGTCACTATGTTGTACACCTGAAACTAATATAATATTATATGTTAAATGTAATAGAAAAAATTTTTAAAAATTAAGTGGGGTGGGGAGGTAAACTGGCAGGCGCTGAAAGCCTAAGAGTTAGCAAGAGAAGGCTGTGTGTATATAGTAAAGAGGGCCAGTTTGGGGACAAACACACAGCAGCCCTTCCCCCTAGCATGTGCAACCCAATCATGGCCTCTAAAATAGAAGTTGGCACTTGCCATTCCTTTTCCTGGAATGTTCTCCCTCAGGTCTTTCAGCTGTCTGCCAACTCTTACCTCATCTCCCTCACGTGAGAGGTCTTCCCTGTGCGTGCCATCTGAATGAGGCTCCCTTCCCTGAGAATCTCTCTTCACTTCCTCTGCCTCATGTTTCTTCAGAGCAGCCCCCACTGACAGCATTTGTCATTTTTTGTGTAGTTGATGTCCCCCATGAAACTGGGTGCTCGATAGGGCAGGGGTGCAGGTTTGTTTTGTTCACCGCTTTGGCCCCAGCACTTAGAGAAGAGGCAGGTGCACAGTAGGTTCTCAAGAAGTGGTTGTTGAATGAATGCCAGATGGATGAGGAGAAGGAAAGGGAGGAGGAAGGTAGATGGGAAAAAGAAGCAAGAAGGCCCCACCGTTAGTGGGAATAAGTGTTGGTATAAAAGACAAAGTTATACTTTTTCTTTTTTAAGAAAGCAATTTGGTTTTCAAGTGCCTGGAATAACATTAGGCTAACTAAGGACTTCTGGAATGCTTGGGATTTGTTTTAATGAATAGATGGAAATTATATCTAATTAGAATTAATTTTTATGTGTAAGCGAGTACATCCAAATTGTATAAAAGCAGTTCTCTTGAATAATTTAAATGTTCTCTTCACCCTGCAAAGCATTTAGCATACTCTTCCCTCAAAGATTCTATTAATGGGAACTAAAATCACAAGGTTTTAATGCAAAATAAAGGAGTTTTTTTTTTTTTTTTCGTTATGCAGGCACATAAGAGAATACCTCAGAACTGGACAGACCCAAGTATCAGATACCAAGGACTTAACCTCAAATTTAGGGATTTTAAAAAGAAGAATATAGAAATAAGGGAAAGGCTTCTTTATGGTAGAATTCAAATTAATGAGCATAGAAAGAATGATGAAAATTAAAAAATCACCATTAGGCAAAATGTTTCAGGCAAGTATTATCAATGTATGTAATAAAATATGTATAAAAGTATGATGATGAGGAGGATATGAACATAGTCTCAAAGTATCTCTCCCACAAGATATAATAGATCTTTTTTAAAAACAAAATTCCTATTTTACTTACACTGAAATAAACTTTATATAAAACTAGAGGCCAGGTACATGAAATTCATGCACTTCGGGGGTCCCTCAGCCCGGCCTGTGCCCTCTCACAGACTGGGAGCCCTCGGGGATGTCAGTCAGACATCTTTAGCACTGCTGCAGAGGCAGGAGAGGCTCCCACCACCGCCACTGCACTGCACTCGCCAGCCATGAGCCCAGGTCCTGGCTGAGTGGCGCTCCCCCTGTGGGAACACACTGACCACCAGGGGGCAGATCCTGTGTTGAGCATCTGCCCCCAGGTGGTCATTGCGCATCACAGCGACCAGTCGTTCCGCCGTTTGGTAGATTTGCATATTATTCTTTTATTATAAAGGACTATTGACCTGGTGCACAAAACTCATGCACATTAAAAGGGGATTAATTAGAGGAAATAATTTAATATTGCTATTTACCCTTTCTTTATAATAGAAGTGTCAGAGATGAAAGAAAATTAGTAAAATGTATATGAAAACCTTCCTCCTGTCAGAGTCTGGGGCTCACCACGGGACCCAGAGTCAAGTACCCACCCACCCACATGCACCTCAAAATCGCATGAGACAATTGGTCGGTTTCTATACCAGTCAGCATCAAAAGCTCCACATCCTATGCAGCCATTGGCTCCTCGCACTGCACCCAGATTTGGTTCTGATTGGTCGGTTTCTATGCCAGTCAGCAGCAAAAGCTCCACATCCTAGGCAGCCTTTGGCTCCTTGCAATTCACCCAGATTTGGTTCTGACACCCAGATTTGGTTCTGACTGGTCGGTTTCTATGCCAGTCAGCATCTCTTGGCCTACCTCTGGGCCTGATCATAGAGGCGGGGCTGATCAGCAGCCACCCCAGGCTGCTGGCAAGTGGCTGAACTGCTGACCTCTAGGGGGGAGAGAGAGAGGCTTGGCTACTGGTGAGGCCAGGAGAGAGAAGCAGGGTCTGATCACCCTGCTTCTCTATCTGGGTCTCACCAGCAGCTGATGCCACTGCTGATCAGCCCTACCTCTCTCTCCAAGAGGTCAGCAGTTCAGCCTGCTCACTTGCTGCGCGCACAGCCTGACATTCGGTCAAGCTTCCGGTCGTTGTGGATGTTATGACCCTGGCTCTTTATATATATATATATATATATATATATATATATATATATATATATATTACTTTTTTAATATGTTACAATATTATTGATGTGTAGTTTTGAATATCTTCCCTCACCTGGAAGAAAACACATGCACACACACACACACATATATAGGGGGGGAGAGAGAGAGAGACTGAAAGACTGACACTCTTTTTTTGATGAGTGGCAGCTGACAGTTTTTAATCCTCAACCTTTCCTTTTATTTTCTGTCTCATCCACATAGAAAACCTGGCTACTCCCTCCTTTGGTATAACATTAGAAACAAATTTTGAACCCTGGTCAGTGTGGCTCAGTTGTTTGGGTATCATCCTGTGCACTAAAAGGTTCGATTCCCAGTCAGGGCACATGTCCAGGTTACAACTCAATCCCCAATAAGGGGTGTGCAGGAGGCAAGGCAGCTGAATGATGCTTCACTCTCACATCAATATTTCTCTCTCTCCCTCTCCCTTCTTCTGTCTCTAAAATTAATAAGAATATTTTTAAGAACCAAATTTTGAATAATACACACACACACACTTGCACCGTTCAATACTGCAAGAACTAGCACGTATGGCTACTGAGCACTTGAAATGTGGTGAGAGGTGCTAATACAAACTGGGTTTCAAAGACAGTATGAAAGAATGTAAAATGTCCCATTAATAATATTTATGTCAGTTATATGTTGAAACTGTATTTTGCATATATTAAGTTAAAGAACCATGAAAATTAATTTTCCCATTTCTTTTAACCTTTTTTAATGTGGACACTAGAAATTTTTAAATTACATGTGGAGCTCACATTTATGCTTCACCTTATCTTTCTGTTGGGCAGCACTAATATATACCAAGGTATTATCAATGGGTGTATCTTAGGGTGTTTTTCTCTAAATACCTTTCTTTTGGCTTCTCTATGTTTTTTTGAAAATGTATTTAAAAGTAAAAAGACCCTTTCAGGCAGTTTGGGGGTTGGAAAAGGAGAGACTGCCCTGATCAAAAAATTCAGAAAATGAAAATATTTTCCAATCAATCATATTTCTAAAACTAAAGTCCATTCCCTGCTCTCTCATGCCCTGTGAGGGACAGGCAGCATCTCTGTAAGCTTTGGATGTAATGACTTTCCCTCAATTATAACATTTGATTCCTCTTTAAGAGAGGCCTACCCCAAAACTCTGCTATCTTCCTGTCCTTGGACATGACTTCACCTCACCCTCTTCCCTACTATATTAGGCCCTCCTATAATGAACCCCTCACAAATAAAGGCATTATTTGTTTAATGCCTTTAATCTTGAATCTGCTTAATCTTTAGCTGTAAGCTCCATAAAGAAATAGACCGTATCTGTCTTGTTCACTCAGCACTTAACACAATGTCTGATACATATGATCTCAATAAATGGCTGAATAACTTTTTCCTACAGGAACATATAAGTACACATAATATTGGTAGAAGGATGCTTATTATTGGTAATTGTTATTATTGGTAAAAAATTAAATGTCCACCATTAGGGAAAGAGCTGAGTACATTAGAGTATCTCTGTAATGTGGAATAATGTGCCTAGGCAAAACAAAGAAAAACTCTTGCAATTCATTTCAAAGTCATTAGCTATTACTCCTGAATTATGTCCCGCCTTAGAAAATCAATGCCATTGCCTTTCTTCCATATCACATAGATACTATCCTTTGAGAGACTCAAGTTCAAAACTTAAACTTCTTCATATTCTAATGAGTTCTTACAAGGGTCTCCATGATTCAGATTATAAGCATTTATCAGGATATCCATTGGTTATCATTGATGGTCATCACCATCAGTCACTGACATTTATGAAGGCACCACGCAAACACTTGATATATATTATTTCACTTTTATACCAACTTTATAGATTAGGCTCAGGGATTGGGGCAGAGAGATCATAAATAATTCTACCTCCTGGTGCTCACACCTTTGTGTAATCCCCTCCCCTGACTGTGGGAAAGACCTGTCACTTGCTTTTAACGGAATAGGGTAAATGTGATGAGATGTCATTTCCACATTTGCTTCGTTATATAAGACAGTCTGCTTTACCTGCCAGGAGTAGGAGACTCACCTGCCCATTTGAAGAGGTAAGTATCCATACTGGAGAAACTCAGTGAATGGAATTGTGAAAAGCCTCTAAAACCCGAGGGCAGCTGACAGCCACCAAAGAGTAGGGGGTCTTCATACGATCATAAAGCCTCAAGGAAAGGAATTCTGCCAACAATCTGAATGAGTTTAGAAGCAGATTCTTCCCCAGTCAAACTTCCAGATGAAACCCAGTCTGACCAACAGCCTTGGGAGACCCTGACCATAGGCTCCAATTAAGCCATGTTCAGACTCTTACCATAAAAACCATGTGATAATAAACACATATTGCTTTAAATTTGTGGGAATCTGTTATATAGGAATAGAAAAACAATATAGGAGTTAAGTTTCTAACCCTACAGCCACAGTTGTGGAACTGGATATCTAGCCCAGGTCTGCCAACTTCCAAGTCCATGTCCATCAAGGCCACACCCTGCCCTGCTACTCCCAAGTGGTGCTGTCAAGAATGTTTCAGACTCAGCTGTCATGAATCTCGTTACAGTTGGAAGCATTTAATGAAGCAAATGTTAAAAATAAAGACATTAAATCAGTGCATGTTTTATGGCTTGTTTATCTATTCGTTAAATTCACATCTGTCAGATCTATACCAAGTTCAGAAGTTTACTTCGGACCTGGGATACAAAATAGAAATTTGGTCTCTGCTTCCAGAAGCTTTCAACTATATCTAAAAATAACCATATGGGCCGATTCAAGCACCAAGAGCCACTGAGATCTAGCCATTCTTGTACATATATTTCATCAGTACACATGGACATGGACAAATGCTTGACAGCAAGGAAGTACATCACAATGTTAATCTCTAGATGGTGAGATTGTGATTCTTAAAAATTATTTGTCTTGCCTAAATAATAGAAATAGCCTTTAAAAATAAAATCATGCATAGCTATTATAGATCTTTTAAATCATTAAGTCTAACAACTAATCAGATCCACCAAAACAATGATGTACATTCTTCCTTAAGCAAACAGCAAGTTAGTGGAAAATAATGTTTATAGAATATGGACTGTAAACATATTTCTTCTTAAAATTTAGTAGTATCTACACAAGTTCTTGTGTGTCCCTTCATTATTTAGCCCTCAGTATAAATTTCACTTATTTTTTGTTTTTGCTTCAAGTATTTCACAAACATTATAGCAGTGCATGTTCTGAAAGATACAACTATAATGCAGCACCTTTAAATCCCATTTGCATGAGATGAGCCCCAAGAACGCTGGAGGAATGCGTTCAATAGACTGGGAGTTGAAAAAACATCTGGCAGGAGAATTTAACCACAAACCTAGGGCATACCCATTAGATATTAGGGGAGGAGTGGCAATATATTGAGAGAACACAAATGCAAAATACTCCAAAAGTCTTTTCAGCTGCCCATATATGAAATAGCTAGACGGGGATGTCCTCACTGCAGTACATCATTGCCCCCCCCTACCCCCCGCGAAGAGAAATGAAAGAGGCATTTGATGTGTCCTCCTGACTGCACAAATCTAGAGCTCTTCCCCATGCTGTCATCCATGCATGCTCACACTGGACACTCCATCCTGCCTCCAGCCTCTGGACAGGAGGGTTAGCTGGAATCAGAGGGCTTATTCACTGAGGGTGGAGGTGAGGTGAGAAAGAGTCTTTATATGTTGGCTTTGATGTGTTGAATTTTTTATTCTTCAAATTAAAGCTCTTACCAAGTGGTGAGGCCCAGAGGGCTCATGCACAGTCCCACAGCTGCATGCTTTATAGGGCAGGGATCAACACCTGGCACCTCACAAAGTGTCTGGCACATCACAGGGGCTCAACAGGTAGTTGGGAAATGATGCAATGAAAAAATGCAAACTTCACTTTGAAAACCTCTCACCTGGATAAAATCAATAGCCTCCTAACTGTTCCTGTCCTTTCTACTTTTGGCCCTCTATAATCCATTCTCCACAAAAGAACCAGAGTGATCTTTAAAAAAATAAATAAATAAATAGGTTCTAAAATTAGATCCTAGTGATGGTTTCTTAACTCTGTAAATATACTAAAAACTATTGAAATGCAAGTGGGTTAATTGTATAGTGTGTAAATTATACCATTCTGTTAAAAAAAATTAGTTATTCCCCTACTTAAAATCCTCCACTGTTCCCACCATTTCACTTAGAATTCACTAGGTTACTGACTGTGACTTGCAAAATCCTACTTAACCCCTGGTCCCTACCATCTTCCCCATGCTCAACTCCCACCAGGCACTAATTACCTCCCACTAGTCCCTGCATCTGCCTACCTGGTTCCTGCCTTAAGGTCTTGCATTTGCTCCTAGCTCTACTCCCAACAACCTTCTCCATAATATTCTGGATGATGTCTCTTATCATTCAGGGCCTCCTACTTATCTCATGCCATTGTGAATCACCACCATCACCCCAATCACTTCCTATCATATTTTTATAGCACTTCTCATTCTTTGAAAATTACCTTATTGGTTTTTTTTTCTTCTTTCTTTCTTGTTTCCCTTCCTTGAATACAGTATAAGCTCTGTGAGGGTAGAAAAATCTCATTGTGTTCATCTATGAAGAACAGTGCCTTGAGATATATAATAGGTATTAACAAATCTAATCAGAAAAGAAATAACATTTAGCTTAGTATATCTTAACAATTTTTAAAATGTTTTAAAAAACCCATTGCTTTGGAATGATTTTTTATTTCTTACATGGCATGGCAAAATTAGCACGCTTCTACCTGCGAATAGCTAATTTCCAAAGTTAGAAGATTAAAATAAAGTTAATATTCCACTATATTTCAAACATATGCACTTTGGGAGGGGAATTAGAGGGGTAACGGGGTGGGGGGCTGACAGGTATTCCAGTCCAGAGGCTCTGGTGGTCTATGAGGTCCAAAAGGTTGGCGACTGCCTGGACCGTAAGAAGTATTTCCTCATTCTATTTCCCTTGCTTGTATAAAACTTTAAAAAACTTTTTAAAAGGTAGTATTTGTAAAACATAGACTTCATCAAGGAAAGTTTTCCTCTTAATACTGTCCTCTTGGTAATTATGAATAAAACCTTCCAGTTGTTTAAAAAAAAAAAAAAAAGGAAACGTCTCCTATAGGTATTATTACCCCAATAATTGATTTTCATCAAGGACAGGACAGGCTACTAGATATCAAACTGCCCTCTAAAGCAAAGATTAAAAGTGTTTTGCAGTTTTCAGGTTGCACATACTTCCTTAGGTACAAACTGTCTGAAGGTGGGGGACAATTATACAGTCATCCCTCCCTGTCTGCGAGGGACACGTTCCGAGACCCCCCAGTGGAAGCCTGAAACCACGAATAGTACCGAACCCTCTATCTACAAACTATGGTTTTTCCCTATACACACATAATCATGATAAAGCTTAACTTACAAATTAGGCACAGTTAGAGATTAACAACTAGTAATAAGTTATGACAATTATAACAATACGCTATAATAAAACTTAAGTGGATGTGCTTGCTCTCTCACTCTTTTCAAAATACCTTATTATACTGTACTCACCCTCCTCGTGACGATGACTGACGAGATGAGTGAGGTGAATGACGTAGTTGTGACGAAGCGTTAGGCGACTACGGACCTGCTGACGGTAAATCAGGCTCATCGAGCCATGGTGATGTCATGTTCCCCACCCCCAAATTTAACGCCTCTTCCATAACTACGACTTATTAAGCACTGTGGTCCTACTGTTTGCCATTTGAGGTACGAGAGCAGAACTAGCACAATTTCGTTTTCCTTCTTCAGTTTCACGAATATAAGATTCGCTCTTATTTTTTATTGCGTAAGTCAGCAACCTCAGGTTTCGGGATTTTTTCTTAAGTCGAGAACTTCACCTTTTCACTTAAAGGAGGTACTTTACGGCTGCTCCCTGGCATACCTAAATTGCCAACATCACTATATTTGAGCTTCGGGGCAATGATAAACTAAAAATAAGGGTTACTAGAACACAAGCACAGCAGTACCTTGACCGTGGATCGGACAACCAAAATGGCGACTAAGCTTTTAACGAGCGCCAGCGTCTATAGCGGGAAGACACGGGATCAAGGGGTGATTATCGCGAGATTTCACCGTAACTCCGAATGCCATGCAATTTAAAACTTATTACCTCTGGAATTTTTCATTTAATATTTCTAGACCACAATTGAAAGTGGGTAACTGAAACCACAGGAAGTGAAACCATGGATAAGGGCAACTACTGTATCATAAAAATAACTTGCTATTTCGCCAGACTATTCATCTAAATTAAGTCATCTCTTGGCTGTTGTGTATACCACACATAGGAAACTATATATAAGACCAGTACACGTCCAACAAATCATGAGATGCAAGGACAAGCCGAAACTTCCATTTTCTATGAATGTATTAATAACAAGCACATGTGATCTCAATCAGCTGACAATGACAACCTTCTCTTAGAATTGTTTCATTTAGCACACTGGCTTGTAATGTTTGGTTTGGGCACCACCTAATGGCAAAAGTGTTTTTAAAAATCCTATTTTGTGCCCAGCTGGTGTGACTCAGTGGTGGAGACTCAACCAATGCACTAAGAGGTCATTAGTTCGATTCCCTGTCATGGCACAACATGCCTGGGGTGCAGGCTTGATCCCCAGTGGGGGGTCATGCAGCCAATCGATGTTTCTCTCTATACCTATCAAATGAATAAAAACATTTAAAAAGAAAAAAAAAAATCCTACTTTGCTTCCTGAGGCTTGCTAAGTTTTGTATTTTAGTTTATATTAATTTAGAAAATGTCTGCTTAAAAAATATATCTGCTCTTTTTGAGCCATTTGAATAGTTTTAAGTGTTCACTTCTCTTAAAAAGAATGTCTTTTCCATGCCTACTTTGAAATAAGCTGCCTTTTATAGTGAGAAATGTACCAATGAAATGAACATTCTATTCCATCCTTAAATATTTAAACAGCCTCAGAATTAAGAAACACATTTTAGGCCCTGGCCAGATAGCTCAGTTGGTTAAAGCATCATCCCAATATGCCAAGGTTGTGGGTTTGATACCACATCAGAATACATACAAGAAATCAACCAGTGAATGCATCAGTAAGTAGAACAACAAATCCATGTTTCTCTCTCTAAAATCAATACATTTTTTCTAAAGAAACACGTCTTAATTGAATAATTTTAAGGGGTCTCAAAATCTTCTGCACCATATATCCTTATAATCACCTGTCATAAAGAAAATAGTTTGCTCGGTGGGTGTGGCTCGGGGTTGAGCATCTACCTATGAACCAGGAGGTCATGGTTCAATTTCCGGTCAGGGCACACACCCAGGTTGTGGGCTCAATCCCTAATTGGGGGCATTCAGGAGGCGGCTGATCAATTATTCCCTCTAATCATTGATGTTTCTATTTCTCCCTCTCCCTTTCTCTCTGAAATCAATAAAAATGCATTTTTTGAAAAGCTTTAAAAAAAGAAAAGAGGCACAAGATGGTGCTGCCCTTCACATATTCTCAGTGCCTGTGCTGCTGGAGAGCCCCAGGGGTCCTCAAACTACCCAGTTTCAAACTGGAAGAGAAAACCGCCCACAGCAGCTTGGCATGCTTCAGAGAAGACACAGGTGTTAAATATGGATTGAAGTCCACCAAAAGCTCCCTAAATGTGGAGCGTTTCTGGGAGTGGGCAGTGGTGCCGGTAGACACAGCGATCACCAGTGGCAGGTGCTATTGGGAGGTAATAGCGAAGTGCTCCCAGCAATTCCAGGTAGGAGTGGCAGATGCGGACATTTCTTGGGATAGCTGCATCAGTGTTGACTGTTCTTGGGTGTTCACCTATGCCCAGCACAAGTGGCACACCATGTTGGCGAACGAGAAAGCCTCTATTGAGGGCATTGGGCATCCAGAGAAGTCGGGGCTGCTGCTGGAGTATGGTGATGCAACTGAGCATGGTGGATGTGAGCTGGGTTGCTGTGGTCCACACACTACAGATTTCCAGGGTCCAGTGGTACCTGCCTTTCCCCTTTGTGATGGAGAATTGCTGACCCATTCAGGGCTTGAGGTGCCTAAGGACCTCTAGTATGTCCATCACTGGAGTTCCTAATCACACTCTGGGCCTGCTCAGATCCAAACCCTCACCGTCCCACCCCAACCTTGGTATTAGGGGTTGAGAGGAAACCTGGTGGGATGAGCATGTATGTGAAATGTATTTCTGTTTGACCCTGTAGCTCCATCTTATTCTATTTTTATGATGGTGATGCAACTGAATGCCTATAGAGGAGAAAGAGGACTGTGTTTAGCAAAAATAACCATTTGTGTAATTAAAGTTTATTCAAGCAAAAAAAAAAAGCCTATCTTTTTGAAAACATGGTGCTTATTAGAATTAAGTAATTTAACATATCTAAGTAGTTGTTAAAAACCAATTCTGAATGCATGAATAGTGAAATACACCCTTATAAAACCACACACATTTAATTTTTTTCAAGAGGTCCTTGCCTGGACCTAATGATCGTTTTGTGATTACAAAGTATTTGGGATAACAGAGCAGACAACTAGTGTTTTAAGAAAAGGTATTTATTATTTACACCACTGAAATAGTCCCGTAAGAACAATATACACCAGGTTCATTTGAAAGGATCAGATTCCTTTCAAATACAAGAACTGTATAAACCAATACTGTCAACACAAAACAGTGGTCACATTACATATTTGCAGGCTTAAGCATTTCAACTTTTTTAAAGCTTATGGCTAGATATTTTCACTGAAACAGTGTTGCACTTAGACAAGATATAGCTAGAACAGAACAACACTTTTGTTCATGCTTTTTAGGGCTGAATCAGTGATATGTCCCATTTTAAAATGTATTGCCTCTGCTTTTATGACAATGGTTTTAGGCAGAAATGTTTCTACTTAGCCACCAAAAAGAAACATTCCTGTTCCTTAGTTTTATTCTTCAATCTTATGTTTTCTATTTTTCATACCATGACATATCGGTATTGCAGCTGACATTTTCCAGTTTTACTCAAACACTGACACACATACAACCAGACAGCTCACAATTTAGAGATGTCAATAGTGGATAAGAAGAGAAATTGTGTCTATGACAAAAGAATTTTTTTAAAAATTGGTGCTTTTAAGCATACCAAACTAGGTTCCTCATTGAAAATACATATGTGTGGGTGTGGATGTGGGTGTGTGTTTGTTGTTTGTTTTAAAAGGAAAAGCAGTAGTTTCAAGATGGAATTGGTCTTAGATTTAGTTCAACAACAACACAAATAAGGCAGGAACGTAAAACATAACTTGTTTCCAAAATCTCAAAATGATATCATTGAGTATACATTTCTGTCCACTTTTGTGTGAGTGGGGGGAGGGGGGCAGAGACACCTCAGTACTCAAACCTGGAGAAAATATTTTTCAAGAGTCAATATATTCACATAGGGGGAAAAGAGATAATATTTTTAGCATATTGCTGTGATCTTCATAAAATATAAAATTAAATTTACAAAAAACTGGAAGACCAAGTATAAGTATAAGCAGTCTGGTATTTGCTTCAGTGTCCAGCACTATTATAATGATTTCTAGCATAAAAGCAAGAGTTCGTGGATCTCAAGTATCTTCAATAACTGCCAGCGTAACTTGGAACTACTGTCCTTGCTTCTTTGAGAGATATCTGCAAGAAATAAAAGACGTCTAAGCTGTACCATGCTAAACTCACAGTAACAATCTAACTCTCTCCCCAAAGGAAAATAGTTTTAGTACCAAAACTTTTAAAGACGAGTAATAACTGTTAATAATCACTAACAGTTTTGGACTATGTGCCAAGCACTATTCTAAACACATACTCTATGTTCATTTGGTCCTCACAACAGCTCTATGAAAAGTTTTCTATTAGAACTTATTCCTATTTTACAGAAACAAAGAGGTTAAGCAATTCCCCCAAGTTCACATAGCCAGAAAGTGGCAGAGCTCAGATTTAAAATAAGGCCCTCAATCACTCTATACTGCCTTACCTATAATTAGTATTGTCATTTCTCCCCTCAAAAATCTCAAACTCCATTTAAAAATCTTATTTTTCTTACACAAAGATAGTGGGCCAAAGATGCTAAGGAACTCTGATTAAGAGGGTAAAGATGCAAATACATTAATTTACTAATCAAACAAACTTTCCTTCATGTAATTTTATAGGAATCTACCACTAAATTAAAAGTTTCATATCTCTATCACATTTATAAGTTACCATACTCAGTGGTAATGGGGAATGAGAAAAGAGTTCTTAAAACGATAACACCTAGACAAGTTTAGATGGTGCAAAACTTGTTCACTTCCTGGCATTGTGGCATTTATACCTACCATTTAGTTATATCATCTACAATTTGTTTTTCTAGTGGAATAAAGTTCGCTAACATTTCTGATACACAGATTATTTGTAGATAAATTTTAGTGTATTTTATTTTATGCAGACGTATTTTACAATATCAGACAGAGATTACAAGCCCAAGTGAGTCATAATAGAGTGACCTATCTCATGTCACAAAATAATTTACAGGTAGCATCACAAATATGTACCAGACTCTCAATTCCTCTCTATTAGAAGTACTAGACATCTTAAGACGTGGGTTTATCGACTAGAGGTTAAGACAAAAGGGGAAAATACTCTTGGGGGAGATGTCATGGTATTAAAAAATATTCTTAGATTTACCCATTTTAAAATAAATATTAAGAGTTATGTGTAAAACCAGAGTCGCCAATTTTTTCATTCGTTAATGGAAAGAGAAAATTAACAATTAGCACTTACCTTTCCCAATATTTGTGATTTAGGTCCAAAAAGTCATCTAATTTTGCTATTTCCTTGAGGTACTGAGTTAATTTTAAAAGTTCTTTGTCTTTATCTCGATTTAGGTGAGCTTTCATAAAAGGCCTTATCTATCAGGAAACAAACATTACCCAATATTTCACGTTGCACTATGGAAACTGGTCCAAATTTACACTCATCTATCATTTAGAGTTAATGACATTAAAATACCAACAAGGATGTCAATATTAAAAATTACTTTTATGTTACCTCAGTTTAACAAACCAATAGTCATGGTATAATGTTTATAGTACAAGTTAAGAGCTCTTCCACCTAATTTTACCTTGTTATCTTTTCAGTCTGGACCTGAAACACTGGTATTCTTATAGCACTTGAATCCTATATGGTGTCTCTTCTTTTCATAACTGCTTTGACTTTTCCCCTTCTTACTAATTGAATAATTTCATTCATATCACTTCATTCATAAAAATTTAACCCAGCCCTAACCGATTTGGCTCAGTGGATAGAGCATCAGCCTGCAGACTGAAAGGTCCCAGGTTCGATTCCGGCCAAGGGCACGTACCTTGGTTGCGGGCACATCCCCAGAAGGAGGTGTGCAGGAGGCAGCTGATCGATGTTTCTAACTCTCTATCCTTCTCCCTTCCTCTCTGTAAAAAATCAGTAAGATATATTAAAAAAAAAAAAAAATTAACCCAAATACAAGCTTGATCTAACAAGGGAGACAAATTTTAACATTGATGACTTTCATTTCAACATTTTTCTATGAAAATTTTATGTAGCTAGGATAGCATACATTTTTATAACCTGTTTTGCCTCTAATTAAAAACAAAACAAAACAAAAAAACACTGAGCATGGCTCAGAGATTGAGCGTTGACCTATGAACCAGGAGGTCACAGTTTAATTCCAAGTCGGGGAACATGCCCGGGGTTGCGGGCTCCATCCCGTGTGGGGTGTTCGGGAGGTGGCCAATCGGTGGTTCTCTCATCATTGATGTTTCTGACTTTCTCTCCTTCTCCTTTCCTCTCTGAAATCAATAAAAATATATTTTGAAAAAGACCCTTACTGCCAGCTTCCCAGATAACTAGAATATAAGAAATTCCAAGATTTGCATCCCTTATTAATAAAATGTCTGATGCTTTCACTTTTTTTTTCTTTTAATCCTCACCTGAGGATATTTTTCCATTGATTTTTTTAAGGAGAGTGGAAGAGAGAGGGAAAGACAGAAAAAAACATCGATGTGAGAGAACACATCAACTGGTCACCTCCTGCACGAAGCCCAACCAGGGCCCAGGCCAGGGAGGAGCCTGCAACAAAGGTACGTGCCCTTGACCGGAATTGAACCTGGGACCCTTTGGTCCCCAGGCCAATGCTCTATCCACTGAGCCGAACTGGCCAGGGCTGATGCTTTCACTTTTGATACTAAAAGTCAATGGTCAATAAGGTCATGTTGCTCCCCCCAAATTTAATTAAAAATAAAACACCTAAATGAGTTGGCCAACCAAGGAGAAAATGTTCAATTTTATATAAATTTTTCTAAATAACTAAGCTTTTCTTGCATGACCATAATGATAAGAGTACTTCCAAAAATTTATAAAACTCAACAGTATTAAAGTGCTACCACATATTCCAGGTTATGTGAGCATAGCAAGTAAAATTGTCTTACCTTTAGTCCATTCTGTGGGTTCATTAGAAAATTTCTTCCTATGTCATCAAACATAATGGTGTTCTTTTTGCTGTAAAACTCTGAAAACTTCCCCCATATAACGCCAAGAGGCTTTACCTTAGAATAAAAGTTTAGATTTAACTCAAATTTTATCAATAGTTCACCCTTTCTTAAAAAGCAGCAACAACACAAAATGCCCTGCAGGACTACACCCACCAGGTGTTCCTCTGTAAGGCAGGCACAGCTGGCTGTGTGACCAGACCAGACTGAGATACAACACACCTGAAAGCACGATATATCTCAAAATGTTAACTTCTGAAAGATCTGTTCAAACTGAACTGAACTAAACCCCATTGTAAGACTTCCCATAATCTCAACATGAAGATTTGGGGTCAAAGGAAGAATAATAGTTTAATTTAAAAAGAATCTAAAGTAATGGCTTAGATGTCTGCTAAGCAGTCACATTACTTCCTGGGCTAATTACTAGCCCTCAGAACTAGAAAACCTTAGTGATGAACAATGTACCTGGATCTTTTAATACAGAATTTAAATATTTTCATACAGAATTTAAATACTACAGAAAAACTGACTTGTCTTTAATTCAGTAGCACAGGTGTATAATTTCTAGAGCATTTGATTGCTTAACTTCAAAAGTAAGTTCTTGCTTTTATTTCTGAATTCTTAAAATGAGCCTTCAAAAAGATTAATTCGTATCTGTTGGTACTTGCATTAGAAATCAAGAATAAGTGATTTCCCGTGGGAAGGAGCATTAAGGAGAGGGAGGGCCCAAGTGGAAGACTTCTCTTATGTACATTTTATTTTGAATCATGTGAATGTATTTTACACATTTAGAAAAAATATTTTTTAAGTAAATTAACTTTTAGTTGCAAAAGTACATTTTGATGAAGGGAAGGGTCTCATTTACAATACTAGAGGCCCAGTGCATGAATTTGTGCATGGGTGGGGTCCCTTGGCCTGGCCAGCAATCGACAATCAGGGCCAATCTGGTCCAGGCGGCCAGTGGGAGGGACCGCAGGAGGTTGGCTGTGGGAGCGCACTGACCACCATGGGGCAGCTCCTAACATTGAGCGTTTGCCCTCTGATGGTCAGTGCAAGTTATTGCAACTGGCCGACTGGTCATTCCATTGTTCGGTCGCTTAGGCTTTTATATATATAGATGAGATTATATCATAACAGTAACCCCGACATTAAATAGTAGTAAGTAAATGGTGACGATGGTTGAAATTTTAAAATGTTAGGTTTTGCCTTGGCCAGTGGCTTAGTTATTGGAGCATTGTCCTGTACACCAAAAGGTTGTGGATTCAATTCCAGATCAGGACACATACGTAGGTTGCAGAATTGATCCCCGGTTGGGGCGTGTACTGGAGGCAACTGATCAATGTTTCTCTCTCTCTCTCTCTCTCTCAAATCATTAAACATATCCTCAGGTGAGAATTAAAAAAAAAAGTTAAGTTTTCTTTTTTTCCTTCTATCATTTAATGTAAGAAGCCTATTTTCTTCTTAGTGTCATAGTTACAGCAAAGAATATTATTAAAATATTTTAATTTTGCCCAGGCCAGTTTTTCTCAGTGGTTAGAGTGCTGGCTTGCAGACCAAATGGTCATGATTCAATTCCTGGTCAAGGACACATACCTGGGTTGCAGGTTTGATCCCTGGCCCTATCGGGGCTCATATAGTGTGGGAGACAACCAATCAATGTGTCTCTCACATTAATGTCTCTCTCTCTCTCTCTCTCTCTCTCTCTAAAATTCAATGGAAAAATATCCTCGGGTAAGGATTAACAAACAATACATATACACTAGAGGCCCGGTGCACAAAATTTGTGCACTGGAGGGGGTGGGGGTCCCCTCAGCCCAACCTGCATCCCTCTCTCCAATCTGGGACATCCCTCGCACAATCTGGGGCTGCTGGCTCCTAACTACTCACCTGCCTGACTGCTTGATTGCCCCTAACTGCCCCCCCGCCAGTCTGATCACCCCTAACGGCCTCTGCCTGTTGGCCTGGTCGCCCCCAACGGCTCCCTCCCTCACCAGCCTGGTCATCCCCAACTGCCCCCCCTGCTGGCCTGGTCGTCCCATGCAGCCTGCTGTTCAGTCGTTTGGTCATCCCACACTAACCCCCCTGCCAGCCTGGTCGCCCCACACAGCCTACTGTGCAGTCGTTTGGTTGTCCCTCACTAACCCCCCTGCCAGTCTGGTTGCCCCACACAGCCTGCTGTGCAGTTGTTTGGTCATCCCTCACTAATTGCCCCCCAGCCGGCCTAGTCGCTCCACGCAGCCTGCTGTTCAGTCATTTGGTCATCCCTCACTAACCCCCCTGCCAGACTTGTTGCCCCACACAGCCTGTGTTCCTTCGTCCACCCAATTGTTTTGGTCATGATGGCCCCTGGCTTTTTATATATTAGGATATATTTTTCTTAATTTTACTAAAACTTTACTTGACTCAATTTGTTTGTATAAACCCCTCAAATATTTGAAGACAAATATACATGAGCTGTCACAATCAAGCCAGATTCTTGATTTTCTTGGCTAACAAAGTCTTAAGAAATATGACAAGAGCTTTATGACACCCAGGGTTAGGGAATCCTACATCCTCTAAAATAGTGTCATTTTGTAGTTAGGTCAAGCCACCAGTTGGTTCCCAAACATGGGCTTTTCTCTAATGGCTGTTGTTGCTCTTCTCTGGGGCTTCACAGACATTACCCCAATTTATCAGTTTCACATAGGGCACGGCAACTCTGTTTTGGTTTGTTTCTAGTACCTCCCTTGATGTCAGTATTTTTTCCCACACTCTGTCTTTAGCAACACTATGCTGCCATCATCATAGGACAATTATCCATGAACTTTCCTGCATCAAAACCCTTAATTTTATAATTAAAATTCAAATCTGAAAAATAAAATAAAATTCAAATCTATTAACCTTAAATTCATCTTCCTAAGTCTAAACTCAACTGAAACTTTACTATCCACTCAGATGTGTCTAAACTCTTTATGTAGTTTATTCCAGCAATATAAATACAAAAGTACATTAAAAAAGAAACAAGTCTTTAAATAAAAGTAAAATGATTTCTTACATCTATTAATCCTCTCCTTGGCGTATGCACTGTTATCATAGCAGCACTGTCCAACATGAAGGTAATCTTATAATTTGCATTTGTGCTCACTCCCAGCTCCTAGAAATACACAATACTCATGTAGTTAAAATATAATAATGTGCAAATTCCAGGTTTTCTGAATACTCTAGCTACAACTTCCCATAATGCCAACTTTCTACCCTCCTGGCCACCACCTCTTACTTAACAACTGGCAAGTATTTTAGTTTCACTTAGCTAAATCAATAAATAGCAGTCCAAAGAAAGAAACTAGAGACAGATTACTTCCCAATTCATTATTTTAAAAGAGCATCACTCCTTTAAATATCACACACCAGAACAAAAAGAGGAAAAGAAAGCATTATAGTAAATTGGGAGGGAAGAGAAAGGAGAGCTCTGCTGTACTTCTTCTTAAAAAAGACATAGATATTTAACACACTTCTAACTCCTGTACTGTTTATCCACTAAATGTCCTCCAGTGAGAATGAAATTAATCCAATTAATCCAAAGAAAAAGACAATTAGAGTTTCGAGACATTCTTAAATGGATTATTTTTTAATACTTACTTTCATTTTAGCTTCAATCCACTTCATATTTGTTGCAGCTAAAACATGAGGAATACAAGACACATGAAAAGCATGAATTTCATTTTAAAAAACCTTTCTTCTGTATAAATTAGTTTTCTAAGCAAAACTAAAAGTTTAATCAATTACATATTTGTGGTAATTTTCTTTAGGTATTTATAAAAATAAACTTAGTGTGTGTCTTTAAGACAGAATAAAACTTAAACAACTACTCTTATATAACAGAGGTGGGGAAGTCTGGCCCACGGCCATATAACGCCTACAAAATCATTTGGTCTGGCCCTGCCAAGGCATTAAGGTGAGTTAATTAAATGTTTAACCCAAATACAGCAGGCTAATTTTTAAGTTGGTAATTTTGTATGGCTCATAAATGATGTTATAAATATCCAAATGGCTCTTGGCAGAAAAAGGTTTCCCATCCCAGATCTAAAAGATACAGGTAATCAATGCTCAAAAGAACTGTGAACCTCGGAAATGTGTAAGTCAAGACTTAAATTCTCTTTAAAAATAGCCTAATACTATTCTCTATCAGTTCCAAACTTAAGTTTAGGGTGTCTGGATGCCCATTTTTTTCTATCCAGGCAATGCACAAGTATATACATCAATATAAGCAGATTAATATTATATGTCAAAAGTTAACATCAGCCTGGCCTCAGTGGCTCAGTAGTTGAGTGTCAACCTATGAATCAGGTCACGGTTCAATTCCCAGTCAGGGCTCATGCCCGAGTTGTGGGCTCAATCCCCAGTGGGGGGCATGTAAGAGGCAGCTGATCAATGATTCTCTCTCATCATTGATGTTTCTATCTCTCTCTCCTTTTCCTTTCCTCTCTGAAATCAATAACATAAATTTTTCTAAAAAGTTCACATCAAAGATTAGCCAGGTTCAATGAATTTTACCAGGCTCACCAAACTCAATGCTCACTGAGTCTAATAACTTTTAACAGAGTCTGAGACAACTATATTCATAAACTGATCTATGTTACATATCTGTTTATTGTCCAGTTTTGAGATCAATGATATTAAAATATTAAGCCCTCATCTTTATGTACCCTCCTGGTCTCAAGTTACTGGACTAAACCAAATAGGTATTACCAAGCAAAATGTTTATAAAGGGCAAAAGTAGTTCAATTGTTTTAAGTATGTGTATGTGGTATTGTTTTAGGGCAATAGAGGTACAGAGAGGTGTTCTCAAAACAAGTATCTTTAGCACACACATACAACCACCAAAAGAATCACCTTCCATGCAAAACTGGCCAGTTGAACTAAAATTTTAGAGACTGATGTATCTACAATGACAACCATCATGAGAGAAAAAAATAATTTTTAATTCAGTATCATTTCAGGTTTCTAATTTTTAGATGAGAAACAAAAAAGATTCATGAAATGAAAAGGGTTTCTAATTACTAAGTAATCATTATATACTAAGTGCCATAGTATTAGTTAATATACCAATTTTTTTTTTTACAACTAATCTGTAATATTGGCTCATTTATCTCCATTTCTCAGATAAACTGACCTACCCAGTATCATAGAGTAAAGACAGAGCCAGAATTCAAACCCTACTCTATTTAGCTTTCTTCTGTGTCTTACAAACCGGAAAATTATGTATTTCAGTATTTAATTTTAATGGCTGTGAACCTGTATTACCACTGAACAATGGAGAGTTGCAGATTACAAGGAAAAGCACAAAGGAAATTTACAGATTGAAATACAATTATGTGGCCTCTCATCAAAAACTTAGTACAATTAAATGTAGTATCTTTAATTTTATTTCATTCACAATCAGGATAGGTCCTCTGTGCTTATGACATTGCCAGAGGCAACTTTACATGTTTGTGGGAAGGTGAGATGTAAATCAATATACTGCTTCCCTTATCAAGAAAGTCTTGCCACAAAAAAAATTGTCAATTGAACTAAACAGTGTGCTCAGTTATGTAGTAAATTTACTTTTCAAAGCAAACTCATTACCTTTATCTTATCACAAACCTGTAAATTCCTGGAATGGTCCATAGACCACAATTTGTTATACCGCTTTAGTCCATTCATTCATTTTCCTTAAGTAAGTTCACATTGCCTTTCTTTATTTCTGAAGAACCACATCACTATGATTTTTAAAATACATATATTTCTCCAAGTATTTTGAAACTAGAGTGATGAAGAAAGAAAGCAACAATATCCTGAAGCATCAAAGATTCTACAGTAAAGATCAGAAAGAAAAGTTCCTAATCAAGGGGGTGGGGGGAATCTTATGAAAATAAGGCCATTTTTATCTGACACCAAAATCCACTCTTTTCCTATATTTAACTATTTCAGCAGTACTTGGCAACTATGTGATGCAAGAAAGTCAAACATGACTATTAAAAATTTGCTAAATCAAATGAAAAATGTATCATATTTAAACACAGGTCATTTTAAGTGACACTTTATAAAGCAGAATATAAGGAACAACCTTATTTCCATGGAAAGCTAAACAAACAAACAAACAAAACATATATATATATATATATGTATATATATGTATATATAGATATAGCTTACACCAAATAACAATGTCATAATCCTCATATGCAGATGTTAGGAATTCATGAAGATATGGCCGCATTAATTCTACCCCAGTCTCTGCACAAGACCTATGATCTAAAAGAAAATCAGTCATAGGTGATTATTAGTTTATTATGTGAATAAGTACCTAATATTAATTAAACTTAGGAAATCTATATATAAAAGCCTAAGTGACCGTCTGACCAGTAGCTATGATGCACAATGACCACCAGGGGGCAGGCACTCCAACCGATAGCTATGACATGCACTGACCAGCAGGGGGCAGACACGCAACGCAGGAGCTACCGAGCTGCACTGACTTGGCACCTGAGGTTCTCAGGTGACGCACCCGGAACCAGAGAGAAGGAAGCCTGATCCCAGGGTGCATCACCCGAGAACCACCCTCTCACAATCTGAGACCCCTTGGGGGATGTCGGAGAGCTGGTTTTGGTCCGACCCCTGCAGGCCAGGCGCACCGGGTCTCTAGTGTAATATGAACACTCCAACGCAAGCTACTTCAGACTGACATACATTAGCTGACAAAAGAGATGACTCCAAAGCACACAATTCAGTATCTTTGCAATCCAATTTTAATTTGTCAATTTTATTCAATTTGTGAAGAAGAGCAACAGCCAGAACTCAAGCTTACATAGTAAAGTATAGAATTTTTTTTTTGTCAACTAGTCTCTCAAGTATAGATGTTACTTTACAATATGTAAAACAAACTAGGGTACTTATTCTCACTTTGAATCATTCACCTTCCAGATATAATCACATTTCACCAAACAACAGGTCCAATTAATTTATAATCAAATTTTAAAATAAGTGTACTTTAAGTTATATCATGTACTTAAAGTTTAGGATAATGGTAAGTAAATTCTTTCTAATATCAGGAGTTAACTAATCATTTCTTGACAATATTAGAGGAGGAAATGAACATCTTCCTAATTTTAAAGAATTGGCCCTGAACATAATTTACATTTTAAATTCAAAAATCGGCCCTGAATATAATTATCAGATAACCAGGGTTAATATCAAAAGTGCTTTTTAAAAAATCCTCATAAAAATTTAAATGTTAATCAGTAGGGAATAACTTGGTAACCTACGATGCACCAAAAAACTAGAATTCTGTCTAACAAAATATATATATTTTTGTCATTCACAATAAATATCCAATGAGAAAATATTCAATATATCATTAAGCAAAAGTAATAAAAATATACATACAAACACACCTTAAAGATACACAAAACTATAAAAGTGGTCATCTTTGGGTTTCAGGATTATAGATGACTTCTTTTTATTCTTATATGTGTTTTCTACAATGAATGATTTTCTTTTGTGGTAAGAGAAACTTTCAAATATTTCATATTGCAAGGAAAAAACGTTGTGGATAACAGAAGATGAAACACAATTTTAGTCGACTTACCAAATAACGTATAATCAACGTCTAGTACCAAAAGCTTTTTCCCTTCCCTGGGTGGATTTAAAATTTCCACTTTGTACTCTTTCACTCTGCGAGAAATTTTCAGTAGGTTTTCTTCCCTAATAAAAAAAATAAAATCAGATGAAACATTCATTTTTTTCTCATTTTACAACCAATTTTCTTTGGTAGTGAAAAGCACTTACCTATTTTCTACTTCAACTACTTCATCTTCAATATCAAAGTCATTAACAACATCATCGTTGTCAGGAGGTGGACCTAAGACATCTTCCTATTAAGATGAAAATGTTTTCTTTTACCATGTTATCTTTAACACATAAATACATACATAGTATAATTTTGCAAATGAGAGATTGAGTTCCAAGAGTTTTTCAAGAACACACTGTGGGAAATTTTTCATTTTATAATTTGTTATAGACATTCACTGGGCAGATCTGCCATGTTAAATTTGACCATTTGCACTACTATACTTACAGCTATCCATATACTAACAAGTTCTCCAGTATTTTTCTGTGGCGTTAATACCACATTCACCGTACAGTTACTTTTCAGTTAATACTAAACTGACAATTTTATAATTTAAATTGTGATACAGAAGTGAAATATAAATCATATTATCTTCACAGGGACAAATGGTAACAAAAGTAAACATTTACCAAGCTCTCCTCACGAGTTCCCATCATCATGATTTTAGTATTTGGTTTCAGTTTGAGAGCTCCAAGCTTAACATCATTTTCTGCAGGTTTGCCTACAATACAAGCAAATGACTGTTTTCTCACTAAAGTTCAGGTGCTGGTTTCACTATCCTATTATACAAAACCCTAACAATAAAAGGTTCAGTACAGATCCCATAGCAGTATTTTTGTCCCTTAAATTAACAAACTATTACTGCTGAATTTGGAATTTCTAACACTCTAAGAAGTATCAACTAATACAAGGCCTGATTTTTCCCCCCAACTCTGTCTTAAGGAACATCCTTACTCAACTCACTAAGCAAAATAAATTTGTGGTTTTATTGTTAAAGATGAAGATAACTATTTTCCAAAAAGTCTTGAAAATTGCACACCTAAGATCACTATAGATTTAATGCTACTCAAAACACCTTTCGATGATATGACAAACACAGACAACATGAAAATCCCTTTTAGACTGGATATGAACAATGCATATAATTGCTAATCATTATTTTAAATCATCATTACTTTCAAATCAGAAAAGATTTGAAAGTAATGAGTACAAGGCCCAAGCTATTATGAAAAGGTTATGCTAAAGGGCAAATGTCAAAACTTAGTTTTACCTGGGACTTGTGTGACAAATATTTATCACGCAAACACCATCAAAGGAATCAAAAGTAATCTTGTATATATACTTTTTTTCTTTATTAAGGTATTACATATGGGTCCTTACCCCCCCCCCATTGCTCCTATCCCCCCAAGCCCCCCACACACTCATGCCCTCACCCCTCTGGTATCTGTGTCCATTGATCTTAATCCTGGTGGTATTTTCAAGTAACATTTAATAGTCTTCCTTGTATCACGTAAAAATTTTAGGAATAGCCCTATCAAATAAATCTTCCAAGGGGACTTACTGAAGAGAATAGATAATAACTAATATAAAAATTCATATCAATGCAAAAAAATCTGACATGAGGAGAGAATTACCTTTAACTTTAAGTCCAAGTAATTTCTGTCGTTCTGGTAGCACTCCTGTGAGTGTCTTGAGAAACTGTTTGAGATCCAGCACAGTATCATCTTCTGAAAGTGTGGTCACTGAATATTCCTGCCCACCCCATTTTACGATGATAGGGAGAGCCATCCTTAAAACATATGTTGACGCAACTTTTGTTCAGAAAAATACACCTAGAAGAAAGGCATATACAAATACACAAGTTAAAATAAATATATCAAAGATGTATCCAAACCTGTAACTTTGTTTTTTTGTGAGCTAGAAGAGAAGAAACACATCAGGCCAGAAGGGAATGGAATGAAATATACAAAGTCATGCAAAGGAAGGATCTGAATCCAAGAATACTGTACCCAGCAAGGCTATCAATCAAAATTGAAGGTGTGTGTGTTTTTTTAATATATTTTGATTTCAGAGAGGGAGAAACATCAATGATGAGAAAGAATCATTGATTGGCTCCCTCCTGCAAACCCCCCACTGGGAATTGAGCCCACACCCAGGAATGTGCCCTAACCAGAAATCAAAACCGACTTCCTGGTTCATAGGTTGACACTCAACCACTGAGAACCACACAGGCCAGGCTTTAAGTTTTATAAGTTGGGTTCTATTTTACAATTTGATAGAGAAGCAGGACTTTCTTACAGTAATATTACCAGAATGCCAAAGGTTACCAGGACTAAGTTAAAATTCCCCCAACCTCTCAATTTTTGGCTTAGAGTTACTACTTCCTCATCGTCTATCAGATTCTCTCTGTTCACCTGGAAAGTTGTAATAATGAGCTACCTATCCCTCCCTCTCTGTTTGATCAGGTTTATGCTACAGGCAAGTTTCTCCATGATGGATCATTGCTCATTTAACATTTGCGAGGCAGGAGAGAGTCATTAAGAGTACAAAACCTATTGCCAGATTATCTGTGTTCAGGTCCCAGCGCTTCCACTTACTATTTGACTATGGGTGGTTACTTGAATCTTAGTGCCTAGGCTTCCTCGTCTGCAAAATAGAGATGATAATACTACCTACATCTTAGGGTTTTTATGAAGATTTAAGTAGTTCATATTTATGTCATACAGTACCTACACAAAATAAGTATTATATAAGTATTGGGGTGGCAATTTAAAAAAAAAAGTGTTAACTCAAGCGTTCCATGCACTGTGCTAAATAAGTACTAAATGGCCATTATTTACTTCATATTTAATACACGGGACAGTTTTTATGGAGACTATCTCGTTTAACAAGATTGATAAGAACTGTCCCACTTTTACAATTAAGGAAACAGGAGTTCGAGAGGTTTAAATAATCTGTTCATGGGTATATAGCTGGTAACAAGTCTTCTGACTAAATTTCATGTTTTTTCCCTACACCACCACTGTCTCTCTTGAACTGAACCTACAGACATCAAAGACCAACAAACACAAAACCCTGAGGTGCATATATGAGCACACAAAAATGAGGTAGCAGCTGCTGTGCTCAAAGACAGCATGTAGGTCTCCTCCCTCATAAAGCTGTCTACCAGTTTTCATTAGTTTGTTCTCCCCACATACATCAGAGAACTGGATTTTCTAATATCAAAGTATTGCTATTTCCAAATGCTATCACTTATTTATTGAAACCTTTGAATGTACTCTTCATGTATTACAACCAACTGCAAGAAAGAAGGCAAATTCTTAATATGCAAAAATAATTTGAAAACCGTAAGGTATAAAGTGTCTTCAATGTGTCTGGTCAAAGAGAACACCACAAACTCACTTAATTTACTCTTACGTTTACAGCCTGCTCTAAGGAATTTAAATTAAGTGTGTTACTTTAGAGCAATGCACTTCATTTTAGCGAGAATTTGCTCTCATAAATGTTATGATCCTCAATAAAAAGTCAAATGAATCAAATTGAAATAGTTTTAATATTACTATACAGACTAGAAAACTCAAAGAAGTAAAACAACTTGCCTAAAAGTATTTTGCAAAGGCGTGAATTGGAAAGTAACAGCAGCAAAAGGTAACATCTTGGGGACTTGGGGGGTGTTTACAAGCCTAGTAAACGGTATAGTACTACTTTCAACTCCTAGCCAGAGCAGCACCACAGCAGTAACCGAGAGGCAGTGCAGAGCCGAGCGCTGTGGGAAGGGACAGGTATGGAATCGCCTAGAAAGCAGGCAGAGAGCCCCAAGTCCAAGACGGCCGGGTGTCTACAGGGACAGTGAGGGGGAGAGATGCTCAACCCCCAGAAGAGGAAGGAATGAAGTGTGGGGATGCAAAGTCCACTGCGGCGCGGGAAGCCCTAACCCTGGGCGAGGAGGCCGGAAGGGAGGGCGGCGGCCCCGGCGACCCGCGGCCCAGGGCAGGAGGCCTGGGCGCCAGACCAGGGCAAGCACGGTCCAGGGCGCCCACCGGCAGCCCCCAGCCCGCCGAGGCCGGCGGCATCGGGGTCCCGAGGACGGCAAAGTTGCGGTGACCCAGCCCACGGCATCTCGGTGGGCAGCACGCTGGGGTGCCCGAGTCCCTCACCTGGAGAGCGGTGGGGCCGTCGGCAGCGGACGCAGGAACCTGCCGCAGCGCAACAGAAGGCACCGGAAGTGAAAGGCAGAGACAGGAACCGGCTGACGAACCGGAAGTTAGGTTTAAACCGGAAACGCGCTGGAGACGGGACTGCGGTTTTCCTCGTTTTTCTGCGGGTAGTAATACTGGGTAGCTGCTGCCAGTATTTCCTCACGGTGACGGTGGAGCCAGGCCTTTCCGAGACTGACCACTGTGCAGATGCTAGGACCTCTGGATGGCTGACAGCCTTCGCCTGTGCTGCGCATGCGCCAGTTAGTAGGATCGGAGCTAGGAAGGTGTTTTCGGGCGTGTGTGAGGTCTCGGGTATTGTTTCGTCGACTCTGAGTGGGCCGGGGGCGGCGCACGGCTTGCCCAGGTTTGCTCAGTTCTTCGTGGAACTCGGGACTAGTGCCCATGTTCTGAATGAGGCCTGAAAGGTGACCTTTGAGGACTGACGACTTGAAATCCTTCCCTGGCACCAGGAGCCAACAACACAAGTAATTTCAGCTTAGAAGTCTCCCCATTTTACGCAGTCCAGGACGGGGTGGGGGTGGCGAGGGTAGAGAAGATTGTTAGGAAAAGGAAGGGGCAGGCCTAAGTGACTCAGAGAACCAAGGAAGCAAATCTCAATAGGAGAGCTGCCCTGGAGATTTTTATAACATTGTGTCAAATTGTATCACCATCCGCCGATTCCCACCTTCATTTCCCTCTGAAAGCGAGGAAAGCCAATTACAAACCCTGACGAAAGAGATCCAGATTTTAACAGAAATTCAGAGCGGTCCCTGTCGGGTCCTTACAGCGAACTCCCAGCGTGCATTACCTGCTGTTAGCCAGTAAATGAAAACAAACAAAAAACCCTGCTAGGTTGTTGTATATAGTACCAAACAAAACCTAGTTTTGAAAAGGAAGGGAAAACGCGACAGTTAATACTGGCCTCCAAATATGCACCAGTCCTAGAATTACCTATATTTTGCCTTCTGCTTGACAGCGCTGTTATGGAAGGGAAGTGAAGAGACAAGTTTTGTTTCTTAACAGTGATTTAGTTAATATGTACACTGTTTTATGTTCTCTTCCTGCTCTCTTTTGGTAATTTTACTGCATTAATAATGCATGAATATCTCCTTTTGAAAAACAAAGCATACTTTCAGAAAATATATGCCTCCTTTCTTTAAAAAAAAGGGGGGGGAGGGGGGAGTCCCAAATTAAAAGAATTTGTACAAAAATCATGCATAAGCAATCCAGCCAAAGTAATGATCAAAAGACAAGGGACTGGACCCTAGAATGAATTACAATTTTCTTTCAACCCATTCTGTTCCTTGCCTTGTTCATGTGCTAACCAGCTGCTTAGCCACTTTATATTTTTTTGCTGTTGTGATTAAAGAGGTTTGTTTTTGTTAATCATCAAGGTCAACTAAAACTTTGAAGCGTCACTAATTCTTAGCAACACAATTCATAAAGAGATTCTTTTCAACAATGGAATAGCCATTGTACAAAGGGTCTGATAAGTTTGGTATTACTAGAGTGTAGATAATTTAATAATTATCAAGTGTTGAACAATAAGTATTTCTCAGAGAATAATGGTAGCTGAGTATTTTGGACAAATGGTTCGTTTAACAGATGATTTTTTAAGTTATCTTTTGCCCAGATCTCAGTCCACTTCTATTTAGCTAAACATTCATGAATTCATAAACAATGTTAACAAAACACTTTGAGTAGATTGCAAGATATCTCTTGAATATAAGAACTGGACTCTTGGTAACCTAGGGAAGAACACAAAGGTGACCTAAGGGTTTACAGTAACTCACAATGACCAATAAAAGGAGAAAAATTAAACTTCTGCCTCCTGTTGCTCATTAAAACCTCTCTTCTAATGCATTGAGGATGATACCCTTGTGCCTTCATACTTCTCCGCAGCAACTAAAGATCCCTGGGAATTCCTTCATAGGGTTTTGATAGATTGTCAGGTCTAAGAGACTAAAAGAATTATGGAACCAATGTTACAAAATCAGATGATCGCCCTAGCTGGTTTGGCTCAGTGGATAGAGCATTGGTCTGCGGACTGAAGGGTCCTGGGTTCAATTCTGATCAAGGGCACATGCCTAGGTTTCAGGCTCGATCCCTGGCAAGGGGCGTACAGGAGGCAGCCAATCAATGATTCTCTCTCATCATTGATGTTTCTCTCTCCCCCTCTCCCTTTCTCTCTGACATCAATAAAAATACTTTTTTAAAAACCAGGTGATAAACTACTATCACTGTGACCATGTTTGGATTGGAAGACAAAAGGACATGCTTGTACCTCAGCCACCCTGCCTTTATCTCCATCTTCCCTGACCTGTTTTCTTCCTTTCCTTTTCTCAGGCCATTGTCTTCCTCTCCTTCCAGTTGAAAAACAATCCTCTTTTTTTTTTTTTTTTTTTTTTTTTTTTTAGTTCACTGGAGCACTTTGTTCCTCTGTTCTAATATCTATTACCTTGCCTTTTCCCTGATTGCAATCAGTGAGCTGAAAATGGACAGAATCTGCCTCACAGGACAGATTGTACAGGCCCTTTATTCAGCCTGGCAAGTTTACTACCTTTTCTATTCAACTTCCTTTCCAAAATGACTACTTTAAAACCTCAACTCTCTTCAAATTTCAGATCTCCCAATTTACAACCTTGCTCTTGGCAGATAACATCTCATATTTTTGCTAAGAAAATAGGTCTCAAAGAGTAATTACCTCAACTTCAGACCTCTAAATCTGCAGTTATATCTGCACTGTCCTCACTTCTTTTGCTTCTGTTGCAATGTGGCAGTTTCCTTCTACCTGAAGCCAACCGATATATTCGTGCTCTGGCTCCTGGGGAAGCTTTCTATAAATCCAGTATCCCCCTCTCTCCTTGTATTTTTAACCTCTTTCCCTCTACTGGTTCATTTTCATCAATGATAGATATGGTGTCTTGCTATACTTCCCTTTTACGTTGTATATTTCAAACAAATGTCTAAACTTGATACAGTCTATAACTGTATTTCACTATGATTTCATTCATTCATTTAACAAATACTGGGTGCATCCTATAGTGCTTTGAGCATTTTGGTGTGTATTTCAAAAATTTCCTGTGCATCCAGTCACATACAAATTATAATCATTTACTGATATGTATTTACCATATGTATAATATGTATTATTACATGCTCTCAGTACCTGACATTCCATTCAGCAACTATTTACTAAGCACCTGCTTCAGCCAACATGCTGGGCTCTGAGACTATAATGCTGAATAAAACAGACATGGTCTTTTTTCTCACAAAGCTTACATCAGTGGTTTTCAACCAGTGTGCTATGCACACTGGTGTTCTGCGAGAATTTTTAAAACATTCAGTACCTCGCTATTCAGTCAGGGGCACCGACCTCTTTTCCCTTAGATTGTCAAATTTAGAAAATGACAACATGCCCACCCGGTATGGCTCAGTGGTTGAGAATCGATCCATGAACCAGGAGGTTGCAGGTTTGATTCCCTATTAGGGCACATGCCAGGGTTGTGGGCTTAATTCCCAGTAGGGAACATGTAGGAGGCAGCCGATCAATGTTTCTTTCTCATTAATGTTTCTATCTCTCAATCCCTCTCCCTCTCTCTCTAAAAAAAAAAACATTTTTAAAATGCCAATAGCCAACAAAACAATTGCCATCCCATGTGAATGAATCAAAACTACCTTTTTTGGTGTGTCGGATCTGCAAAAATACACTTATTGGTGTACTGCAGAATTTTAGTAATTAGTTTATGTGTGTCATAAGATGAAAAAGGTTGAAAATCTCTGGCTTACAGAAAATCCTTGTCAGATAATTCCACATCTTATCTTGGTGTTGGCATCCATTGGTTGACTTTCTGCATTTAAATTGAGATTTTTCTAGTTGCCAGTATGGTGAGTACTTTTCTATTGTATCCTGACTATTTGGGGCATTATTACATTATGAAATTCAAATCTTATTTAAATCTTCTATTTCAAGAGTGTGGAATCTTGGAGGGAAGGCGGGAGAGGGTGGGTGGGTGGGAGGTAATCAACCAAAGACCTTGTATGCACATATGCATAACCCATGGACAAAGTAGGGTGGTAAAGGCCTGGGGCGGGCTGGAAGGGGTTAATGGGGGCAAAAAGGGGACATATGTAATAGTTTCAACAATAAAAACATTTTTTAAATAATTTTTAAAAATAAAAATAAATTTGTTTCAGCAGACCTTCTCTGACACTATTGGTTAGGGAAGGGTGATGTCACCTTGTAATTACCTGGTTGGGATAGAAGTCCAGGCTTCCCATTAGGCCTCCTTTGACACCCCATGTGGGCAGGAAAGGACACCAGTACTGTTGTGCAGGGGCAGGAGGTCAGGTTCACCAGGCCTCCACTGATACCACCCACCTTGGTTGGGAGGTAGAGGGGTGCCTCTTCACTACTCCCCACTTGGCCTCCAAATGACATTATGGGAAGTGGCAAAGGCAGCCCATTACCACTGGAAGATGGTGAAAGTTCTGGCTTCCCACTGGGCTGACATAGGTGAGGGTGGGACTATGACTTTTTCTATATATGGCAATGGCAGTGTGTTGGTCTTAACCACTCCCATGTTCAATGGTTTACTAGAAGGACTCGCAGGACTCAGAATATAGTTGTATTCACAAATGAGATTTACAGCAAAAGGTTACAAAGCAAAATCTCCAAATGGAAAAGCTCCATGGCGTGAAGTCCAGAGGAAACCAGGCACGTGATTCCAAGAGTTCTCTCCCAGGGGAATCACCCAGAATAGACTTAATTCTTCCACCAGTGAATTGTGACAACAGGTATGAAGTGTCATCTTCCAGGGAAGCTCACTGGAGACTTACTGCCTTCTCTCCCCCTTTCAGACTCGTCTTATATTGGTTTTATAATACCATGCAGGGTATTTAGCTATACTTAGACAGAATGGAGAGAAGTGCAACTATCCCATACTAGAAATTTGTATTATTTTTGCAATTAAGAATAAAGTGATTTAAAATTTGTTATTTTGAAAATAAAACATGAATATGACATAGGATTAATTTTTTATTGGATTAGAACACTTGACATGAAATCTGCTAAAAAAATTTTAAGTGTACAATACAGTATTGTTAAGTATAAACACAAAGTTGTACACTAGATCTTTGAAACTTGATTTTAAGCCTGAAAGTAGCAAGCTTAATTTAAATATAGGATCTAAAAATTACCAGCAAGAGGAAAAATGATGACTTGTTCTAATAGTAAAGTTCATTTCTCCCAATAACAAAAATAATATGTATTATAGAAAATTGATTTTACCTTTTTCTGTAGTAAGTGGAGTGAAATTTTCAAAGTTAATATAAGTTATGGGTGGCAGAAGATCCATATTAATTTAATTTTGCCATGATTTTATAGGGAAATACCAAGAAAAGAGGGGGAAATTTCCTGTAATATAGAACTAAAACAGCCCCCCACAGATGGCCCGGCAGCAGTCTCCCATACACAGTGTTAACGGTAAAACCTGGGCTGCTTGTTTACATCCAAAGTCATGTGCATAGAAGATAATATCTTCTCAGTCATAGGAGAAATAATCACAAATGTCCCTACCCACAAATTCTAGACTAATGAACTATTTCTGAGATGAAATTTTAGTATAATATATTGCTGCCTAATCAACACTCAATTTGAAATCTTAAACAAGAACATCAAATTGTAATTATGTTGCAGTATTTCACATTATGAGGGCAATTTTCATTTATTTGTTTTTTTATATCCACAGTGACTCATAAGTGGATAAATTAATATCTCCCATGCTTCCACAAATATTAATGAAATGTCTAGACTGTTATAATCTAAACATATACAACACGACAAAGCAAGCTTTGATCACCAAAAAGCTATCTGTAAGGAATAGGCTAGCATTGTCTTATTTATTATACATCACATCATCAGGAAACAATTCTTTAGCAATGTGTTTATGTCCATAGAGCATTAGTCAGGATTCTGGAAGCAGCCTTGCTGAAAATTATCCTCCTGACCTTAAGGTAACCAATTTCCTCTGAGCTCAATCCTTGTTAATCAAAATGAATTTATTAAATAACTAAAGACTTTTTAAAATTCTGTATTTAGAGTCTAGGGTTTAATTCAATAGTTCTTCAACAACATTCTTTGGGCCTGTGCTATATGATGACATAGTTTCCATCAACCTTACACTTGCAAAATGAGAAGTATAAGGACCATATAGTATCTATATATATAAAAGCTTAAGTGACTGTTAAGGTGGAATGACCAGTCGCTATGACATGCACTGAGCAGGCAGGCAAGCAGGCGAGCAATTAGGGGCTAGTGGTCCTGGATTGCAAGAGGGCTCAGGCTAGGCTGAGGGACCCTCCCCACCACCACGTACACATTTTATGCACCAGGCCTCTAGTGTTGTTCATAAAGCCAAATGGAAGAATCGTGTTCTTTCTTTTTATTGATAACTGTGATTACTTCTCACAAGTATGCATTTATCTTACCTAGAATTTCCAGAGCCTCCTTATTCATACTGAAATAAATGCATTATTTCAATTTAGTACTTAGAATTTCATTGATAACATTAAAGTGGTACGTTTTTTCCTTCATGCTGAGTAAATATTACCTCAAGTGATTGGTGTTAAAATATTATTTCTGGTTTTAAATAACAGAAACTTAATGAGGCTGGCTTGAGCCAAAAAGTAGGAGGCAGGGAGGAGAAGGTGGTATTAAGAAGGCACAGTACCTGACATAGAGTACCAGTTGAACGTTGTTGAACCAGAAACCAAGGCCCTTAACAATAAATGCACATATTTTACCCCTAGAGTACTGCCATTAATATGATTTTGACTCCCAGTCTCTGTGTCACTTAGCTCCAAATTCCAAAATTCTGGGATCAAATCTTAATTTGTCTAACTTAGGTTACATGTCTATCTCTGCATCAACCAACTCTTCCAAGGGCATCAGGTTTTGCCTAAGCCTGCCCCTGTCTCCTAGAGACAGTTTTTAGAGGAGAAGACCTCCCTGAAGGTCAAACAGACTCTCCTGAAGTGTTTTATACTGATCATTAATGGTGTTCTCTTCCTGACAGGTTTC
The DNA here is from genome assembly GCA_026230045.1 of Corynorhinus townsendii. Classification (NCBI taxonomy): domain Eukaryota; kingdom Metazoa; phylum Chordata; class Mammalia; order Chiroptera; family Vespertilionidae; genus Corynorhinus; species Corynorhinus townsendii. The sequence goes on along the minus strand of JAPDVU010000006.1, from coordinate 157,679,321 downwards.
CATATTACTATTTTCTTTCCTTAACATTTTACTTAATTCAGTACTCATTTATACACTCTATTCCTTAATGGCAGTCACATTTTATCAGTAAGCAAATCATTCATTTTCTTCTTCTCCATCTATATCTCAGTTCTTTGGATGAACATTAATTTAATTTTTTAAAATGTTTTTATTGATTTTAGAAAGAGAGGAGGGGAATAAGGAGAGAGGGGAGAAGAGAGAGAGGAGAGAGAGAAACATCCATGTCAGAGAGAAACATCAATCGGTTGCCTCTGCCTGCACCTCAACTGGAGACTGAACCTAAAACCTGATTGCAATGCAGGTACAGGGCTCAGCGCCCTGTGATAGAGGTAAGCAGGAAAGGACAGGGTGTGGATCTGAGTGCTAATAGGCCAACGACAGGTACAAGACATCTCCCGGGTCTGGCCTTAATTCACCTTCCTGTTCTCATTTCCATTACTTCCTGCCCACTCCTCTTATCTCCAGCCATATCAGATATTTTCAAGCTATGCCATGCACATTCACAGTCTCTAGCCCTTTGTTCAGACCATATCCTCAGCTTAGAATGCTTTCTTATCTTCTTTGAAGCCACACATCCTTTGAATATCACTTTATGTCTTCATCCTTGAATCATTTCTCCCCAAACATCCTTTTAATATTCAGGTTTCTAGAATGCTGTCCTCGGACCTCTTTTTATCTTGTATTACTTGGGTATTTTAGTGGGTGATTTTATGTATCCCCATGACTTTCAACTTCCACTTAAGTAGTGATGATTCACAAATTTGTGTCTTTCCTAAACTCCAGACTAATATATATAGTTCCTAACTAGACATTTCCACTTGCCTGTTTTTTAATGCCTCAGACTGAGTCTGTCTAAAACCTAACTCATCACTGACCACACTCCACCTCCCAGTATAATCCTCCTGTATTTTACTCAGTTGCTCATGTTCAATAAGAAATCACCCAGTTCTCCTTTCCTTTCTGATCTCTTCCCCAATTAGTCATCCTGAGTCCTGTCAGATGCTACCTCATTTACAACTCTAAAAGATGCACTCTAAAAATTTGGCAGCATATATTAAAAGTCTTACAGATATGTTGTAGGTTGAATTGTGTCCCCCCAAATTCATAAGTGAGAGTCCTAATGCCTAGTATGTCAGAATGTCACCTTATTTGGAAATAGAATCATTATAACTGAGGTCATACTGGAGTAGGGTGGACCCCTAATCCATTATGACCAGTGTCCTTATAAAAAGGGGCAATTTGGGTATAGGAACATATGGTATATCCAAATAGTGGAATGTCATGTACCTTTAAAAATAGGATGCGTGTATAGTAGGAAGAGAAAGACATTGACAATATGGTTAAGTTGCTTTCAAAGAGGTTACAAAGTAATACAGCGTGGTGACTGACCCCATCCTGAAGCTATCTATTGGCTTATCAGCATAAATTCAGGTAAGATGAAAAGGGGCTTGTTACTCCTATCAGGAAAACCCTACGGTTTTAGAATCTCTGTACCGAAAATCAGCAACAAAGACCAAATGTGTGTTGTCCCAAAAAATGTATACACACTCTGAATAATTATTAATTCCAATGGGTTCAATCTGAAAAGAATTGAGATACCAAATTTTTGATAGCTCAATTGAGCTATCAATAATGTATGGGTATATATTTTGGGGGGGGACACCCTACATATATGGTAGCACACATTGGGTGTCAGAAGGCTCCAGAGAGTTTTCCATAGCTCAGCATGGTGCAGGAGCAGCAGAATGGATTGCCCCATCCTATCTCTTGGAAGGTCTCACAGCCACTAGACTAGAGCACAAGGGGTTAGCACCTCCCATGATGACTTCTTTGCTCAGCAATACTGACAGCAACACCTCCCTCCAAAGAAATCTTTCCCAAATCCTTTCTCTGCTCCCTTTTTGCACCATTTGGTGACCTTATCTGCCCACAGGACTCCGGGAGTCTCAGAACTAGTGTGTTCACATTCCTTTCATCAAGCCCATGGGAGAGTCTATGTCACCTTCATGCTGGCATCTGAACCTACTGTTTTGGTACCCTACTTGACACTGAGGCAGAAAGTGTCCCACATCAACTTCCCTGAAATGTATATATAAAATGTGTGCTCATTCTGCCCCTCTGCCTCATCCTTGACTCACCTAGCTGACTCCTCAATATTTCAACACTTGGAATGCTTCTCCCTTCCATCCCATGACCCCACAGAATGGGCTAATTCCTCCCATTTGTATTCCCATGGCAACTTGGCCCACCTTAATCATAACCAATCCATTCCACTTTGTATCAAAACTATTTATGTGTCTGTGCCCAACCCTATGGGATTGGAAGTTCTTGGGGACAGGAACTCTTGAGATTTACTGTTAATATATTCAAAGACTAACAGAAAATTTAAATTAACATTAGCAATACCATAAAAACATAAAATATCTAGGAATTAATGTAATAAAATACATGCAAGACCTCTATGTCAAAAACGAAATGTCTCAATAAGACCTTGAGGAACTTGACAAGCTAAAATTCCAAATTTAATTCCAAAATTATTAAGGAAATGCAATGAGCCAAGATCCTTTTGAAGAAAATAAAACAAAACAAAGAATTGGGAGAACTTGCTCTACCACATATGGAGACTTCTTATTTAGCTACAGTAATTGAAACAGTTCGGTATCGGCACAGGATAGTCAAACCTGTGCAATGTTATAGTGAGTTCAGAAACAGATCTACACAGATATGCACACTGGATTCAAGACACAACGGCTTTGTAAAGCACTGGAGAAACAGGCTTAAAAGAATCATTACATATAAAGACTTTACATTTATGTTCCTTATTTAGAGAATGAAAAGGGAAGCTACAGAGCAACAGAAGATGTTTGCAGTATATATGATTGACAAAGGGTTAGAAATGCAAAGAATATACAAAAGATTAGAAAACAAAAAGCCCAGGAGAAAATTGGGGAAGAGACTTGAGCAATTCACAAAAGAGGAAGTCCAAAATTCCAATAAACATGAAAAGGCACTCAGCCTCCTTAGCAATTATGAAAATGCAAACTAAAAACCCCACTAGAGCCCTAGCTGGTTTGGCTCAGTTGGATAGGGGGTTGGCCCGCTGACTGAAGGGTCCAAGGTTTGATTCGGGTCAAGGTCATGTACCTTGGTACAGGACCCTGACCCTGGTTGGGGCCCATGGGGAAGGCAACCAATTGATGTGTTTTTCTCACATTGATGTTTCTCTCTGTTATTGCCTCTCTCTAAAAATCAGTGGAAAAATATCCTCGGGTAAGGATTAAGAAAAAACAAAACAAAACAATCCCCAGGAGAATGGCTACAATGAAAAAGATGGCAATACTAACGGCAGGCTAGAATATAGAGCAATAGAAACTCTGACCAATTGCTGTTGGGGGTGCACATTAGTGCATACACCTTGGGAGACAGTTGGAGTTATCTAAGAAAGCTGAATACCTACAGACCCTGTGGCCCAGCATTTCTCGTCAAGAGAAGTATTTGCACATGAGCACCAGGAGACAAGTTCCAAAATGCTGATAGCAGCATAATTTGTAGTAGCCTCAGACTGGAATTTAGGTGTTCATTAACCCAAATGTTCATTAACAGCAGAATGAATACAAAAATGGTATATTCAGATGATGTAATTAAAATTGGAATTTTAGTGAAAATGAAGGAAACTGCAGGTCTACACAAGAACATAATTGAATCTCAAACACAATGTTAAGCTAGTCACCAAAGAATGCATACTATATGATTCCATTTATATACAATTCAAGAACAGGCAAAACTAAACTACCATATGTAAGGACTCAGGTATTCACACAGAGAAAAGGAAGTTACTATATTAAAGTTAGGTTAGACATTTGTGAGAAGAGTGTGTGTGTGGGGGGGGGGGGGAGGACTTCTGGGGTGTTAGCAAGCTTCTATTTCTAGATAGTGGTTAAATGGGTTTTTAAAATAACAATTCGTTAAGTTGTACAATTTTGTTTCTATGCACCTACCATCATTTTTAAAAAATATATCTTATTAATTCCTCACAGAGAGGAAGGGAGAGGGATAGAAAGTTAGAAACATCAATCAGCTGCCTCCTGCACCCCCCAAGCCCCCACCGGGGATGCGCGCAACCAAGGTACATGCCCTTGACCAGAATCGAACCCGGGACCCTTCAGTCCACAGGCTGATGCTCTATCCACTGAGCCAAACCGGTTAGGGCCCTACCATCATTTTTTTTAGTTACTTCCTCATCTTCATAACAGCATATTGCACTGACTAGCAAATTAAAAGGATTGATGACTAGCAACTCTTTTACACTGTGGTTTCTTTTTATATCTTGGGTTCTTTTACCTATTTTGGCATATTTTTAAGTTGGTTGTTCCCTTTTAGGTCTAAAATGGCAGCCCATAGTCCCTGAATTTATAGGATTCTTTATTCAGGTCTAGCAGAAAAGAGAAACTTTGCTCTCCCTCATAGTTCAGCCCAAAGCCCTGGTGCTGAGCCTTGCTCTGATTGCTACGGTTTGACTGGGTCATGGGGTTTTCCCTGGACTAATCACTGTGGGAAATAGGAAAAAAATCAATGATCCATCCATGATCAATTACCAATAGACTACATAGCTAGGACATTCAAGGTGATATTGGGGAGGCAACTAACACATGTCTATGACAATCAATATCCATTCTAGCACATTGATTATCATGCTTGAAAAGCAACACATAATTTTGTATTACTGCCCATTTCAGGCTTAATCAGAAGCAAGACAAAGAAAATGGCTGGGTAGGATGGAGGTATAGCAGTTGATCTTAAATTTGAAAACAACAAGAGTACATTTTTTTTCTTCTCCCTGCTGATGTTAGAGACTCAAAACAGTCAGAAGCACTCAGGTTGATTAAAAGCAAAGCTGGCTTGTAAGATGTAACAACCGAGGCAACTAAGATGTAACCACTGATTTGATCTTGGTTGGAAAAAAAATGTATCAGTAAAAGATAATTCAGGGAGAATTGTGAAAATTTGAATATTGGTTGGACAGTAAAAGATTTAGAGAATTATTCATTTTGTTAGGTGTGGTAATGGCATTTGGCAATACTGAAGAAAGCTCTTACTTTTAGAAGAGAAAGACTAGAATATTTAGGGGTGCAGGGTGTTGTCTGTAACTTACTCTCAAATAGCTTAACTATACACATACATAAAGCAAATATTCAAAACCTTAACAATTGTTGAATCTAGATGGTGAGTATATGAGTGATGACTGTAATATTCTTTTAAATCTTCTGTATATTTTAAACTCTTCCAAATGAAAAGTTGGGGAAATAAAAAATGATGTTTTTTTTGGGGGGGAGGATTTGAAAAATCCAAACCAAACAAAAGCTGATTTGTTTCAATGTTTTTTCCCTCCTATAGAATTGGTTATTCATTCCCCCGAAGGTAGAAAAAGATGAATTTATTTTGTATTGAAATTATATAAGTTTCAAGACAAAATAATCATCCATTAAAAAGATTTAAGCAACTATGTGTAAGCATCTCTTATTTTTTTAAACATTTTTATTGATTTCAGAGAGGAAAGGAGAAGAAGAGAGAGACAGAAACACCAGTGATGAGAGAGAATCATTGATGGGCTGCCTTCTGCAGGCCCACACTGGGAATCGAGCCTGCTAGTTGAGGAATGTGCCTTAACCAGGAATGGAACTGTGACCTCCTGTTTCATAGGTTGACTCTCAACCACTGAGCCACACAGGTCAGGCAGAAGCTCTTATTGTTAATAGGGAGTTATAATTGTTTCTCTATCTGACTTTACTACAGAATAAATGTTGCCAACCAAATACCAAAGACAGAAGGAAGGGAACTAATAGCATTCATGGAGGGCTTACTTTATACTAGGAATATTCACATACATTTCATTTAATTTTCATTATAATCTGTGCAGTACATACTACCATTACTCCTGTTTCACAGATGACAAATGGAGGTATTAATAAATTATGTCCACTTGGTCCCACATCTAACAAGGGGCCATCTGAATCTAAGGGTAAATCTCCCCTCATACATGGCTGATGGGAATGTAAAATGGAGCAGCCACTTTGGAAAAGTCTGGCATGACTGTATAGTTTTGCTCTTGGAATTGGCTTTCAAAATCAAACCATGGGCGTAGCTAGATTTAAATATATTTTATTGATTTTTTACAGACAGGGAGAGGGATAGAGAGCTAGAAACATTGATGAGAGAGAAACATCAGCCACCTCCTGCACACACCCCACTGGGGATGTGCCCGCAACCAAGGTACATGCCCTTGACCGGAATTGAACCTGGAACCCTTCACTCCACAGGCCGACGCTCTAGTCACTGAGCCAAACCAGTTAGGGCGGTAGCTAGATTTAATGATATTTTATATATCACTCAGATTTTTCTATTCAATAAAATTAACTACTTTTGAATTGGATAGAGAAAACTTCAAAGTACCCAGAAAATACTAGGAACTAAGAAAATGAGTGAATAAATGAGTATATGAACATTCTCCTTTCTCTATATTTCCAATGTTGGCTAGCCAAGTTCTTTGGATTTGGGCCCCATTTTGTGAAACCTATTATATGAGTTCTTATCACTGGATCTAGAAGGTAAAGCATAACAAGCTGACCATCAATTATCTGAAGATACTCATCCAAGGACTATTTCTATGTGATTACTAGCAATAGTCGGTTTTATAAGGAATTCAGAGACTAGCCTTTTAGAATGGCTAGAGCTGGAACTAAATATGCACTCTTCCAAACTTTGTGCTACCTTCCTCCTCAATGTTAAATACATTTAGTGAACAGGAAAATAACCTTTGTAATCCTGAATGGATTGCCATTCCAGTCATAAACACTCTACTCCTTTCTAGCAACCGAAGCTAATTCCTTTTATGATCAAGCTGTGGCATTTGGGTATTTCCTTAAGCTTGGTACCAGGCACTTACCCTAAATTTTGCTCCTGACCTTTCCTGATTTGGGTGGGTTTGGGTGCCTCTAGAAAGTACTTTACGGTGATTGCTCTCTTTCATTTGAGCGATCCTCTCTACTGCCCCTTGCCTGTTCTTTTTTTCTATAGGTTTCTTTTTCTTTTGATTTGGTTACCTGCTTCTGGCAAGGTGGAGCTTTCCCAAAAACTGGATCTGCAGCCATGTAATAACAGTCCTTTCATTACCAGAGTAATTTTATTCACTTGTTTTGAACTTCAGCATTTACTGGCGGCTGCTATAAAATTCAAAGGCAAAAAAAGACATGTGGCTTTTTTCTGCTTTTAGAAGTCCAGAGTAGTTATAGTCAAGGTTACAGGGTTTTGAAGCCATTTTTTTCCTTTTTTTTCAGATTTATTACCATTTTACTTTAAATTTATCTTTATTGTTGAAAGTATTACAGATGTCCCTCCCTTATTTCTCTCATTGACCCCCTCCACCCCTTTCCTGCCTTTCCCCCAGGCCTTCACTGTAATATTGTCTGTGTCCATGGGTTATGCATACATGCATATACATTCTTTGGTTAATCTCTTACTGCCTCCCCCGCAACCCTCCAACCCCCTCTGAAGCTGAGGTAGGCCTTTCCTCCATTTCAACAAAACACACCAACCTGGTAACAAAACTAAGGTAATATTTTCAAGATTTCTGCAATTCACCCTAAAGGAGTAAATAAAAACTAGTCAGAATTTAGCATTATATAGATTTTGACTTTTTTGTAATATCTGTGGTCTTTTATTTTCTTGAATGAGTCAGTAATGAAGTTGTCCAAACAGGGAGGAAACCAAGGGATAAGACTTAGCTATCTTGGGCAATTTCCTATTCCAGACATTAGTCATGTGGTGTCTGTAATTTCATACTTACCAGGCTATATAAAGAGACTCATAAAATGGCCTCCCTGGGATATAGCAGGCTTAATGATTATTCTAAAGTAGTTAAAGGCACCTGGATGAAAGGTGGCTGTAGTTATGAACACAATTCCCAGAAAATTTTAAAAACTTGATTTCTATAGAAATCAAACTAGATGAAGGGGGAAGTTACTCTGAATTTGATTGATACCTCTAGTAATTACATTTTTTAAATTATAGAGCTTCCTTTTACAATTTTAGCAAGACGCAAAAATTGCTCAGAATTGGGGGTTTAGTATTTAAAGTGTAGAGGCCAGAGAGTTGAATTTCCAAGGAGGGCCCCCAACACAGAAATCTAGATTGAAACATATTAATTTACCTTGTAACATGCAGAAGTTGAGGCTTCACAATTTCTGGATGATCCAGTATAGTTGCAACATTTTACCTACGGATATATATTTATGTAATAGGCACTGACAACATCAAAGGCTAGACTGGTTTCTAATAGCAACCTAACAGTCCTGCCAAAGCAGGGAAGACTAGCAACATCCTTGATGCATTCTGTGCATACTCAACGTGCTGCAGGCTTTGTATTGTGGGGAAGTGGGGCACAGTTTCTGCCCTAAAAAGTGTGTCGACATTTAAATTAGGGCACTAATGCTGGCCAGTGCTAGAGATTCCAGCAGAATTTCGACCTTGGGGAGGGTGTGTCTGTGTGTGTACTCTGATCTGTTTTGAACCTTAGAACAAAAGACAAGACAAACACAAAATAATTTAATACTACAGTAATTTAATACTACAGTAATATTCTTAGAGCAAATTCTGTAAATGGAGGGGGCGGAATTTTCCAGTTAAGGATACTCAGTTCCAATTCATTTATTCATTCACCCACTCACTTATTCAACAGAGGTTTCTTGAACACCCGTTCTGCGCTAGGCACCGCCGAGCCATCACAGACGTGGTCCCTAACGCCATGGCGTTGACAGTCTAGTCCAGTCACTGAGGGACTTAAAACACATTCTGGCATCATTGCTACTGCGATTGCACCGGGTGAGGATCGGCCCCTCCAACTCTTCCACGTGGGCCTGGCAGGTGAATGTGGGTGTGAGCGCGTGAGTGGAGAGTGTGAGAGCACACGTGTGTCAGAATGGCGCGTGTCACAGTGCGCGGGCAGGAGTCGGCGTGGTACGCGTTTCCATAACCGCCGGAGCCTGGCTGTGCTGGCCGCAGTAGGCTAGTCTCTCCCACCCACGTACCGGAGGCAGCGCGGAAACCCCCGGACCAGCGCGATTGTGAGTGAGCGCGGGCGCGCGCGCAGGAGGAGAGGGGGAGGGGCGCGCCGCGCTGGCGGCGCTGCGCGCAGGCGCAGAGCGCAGAGCGGACCGCGGCCGCCGCAGAGTGCCCGGGGGCGGAGCAGAGAGCACTGGAGGCCATGGCCGTCGCCGGCTGCTGATGGGCTCTGCCCGCGAGCGCACGCTGCCGCGGACGATGGTGACCGTACGCGTCGGGCCGTTGCCGCCGCCGCTGCCGCCGCCTCCCGAGACGCAGCAACCAAGGCCCGGCGCGGAGGAGCCGCCGCTGTGAGCCCTGCTGTCCCGGCCCCCGCCGCCGCCGCTCTAGGAGAACGGGAGGGCGGGCGAGAGATCCAGGCATTTGCGGAGCCTTCAGCCCTCGGCTGCGCCGCCTCGCAGGCAGGGACGCTGCAGCCCGAGGTGACCGCCCCGGCCGGCCCCTTCCCACCCGCGTGCCTCCCATCCGCTGCCGGCATCCTCCCTTCCCCCATTCCGTCGCCGCGCCTGCCCTTTCTCTGCCTGCGCCCCTTCTCCCGTTCTGCTCTCTCCTCTTCTTCACCGGTGGCGCCTACTCTCTCGCCAGCCCCTCCCGCGGTGCTCCTGGCCCCCTCACCGCCCCTTCCCTCCCGGAGCCCCACACAGGGCCCCTTCGCGCGCCGGGTCGGCTGCCCACCCCCCACCCCATTTCTCCACCCTCCTGGAGCTATCCCTCGCCTCCCCCGTCATTCCTAAGGTACCCTCACTCTGCGCTTTCCCCCATCATCTCCCCAGCATCCCATTTCAAGGCCTTTTGTAAGCCCCTTCCTGAGCTGCCCCTTTCCTAGTTGCTCCTTTTCTCTAGTTCCTACTTCCAACTTTCCTTCTCTCGCGTCTTTGTCCACTTTGCGTCCAGGCTTGCCCCCTCTTTCCTCTTGCCTTACCCATCTCCGGTCTGCGCAGCCCCAAACAGCCTCCTTCTCTCTTGAGGTTCGAGGTTTGGGGGTTGCAGAAAGGCCTGCCAAGCCATTCTTCGAATGGGGACCCATTTGCTGTGCATCCCGTTTGTGAGTCCTTTTTTACAGTAAGAGCACTCCTCATCCCTTCTTTTTGTCTCTATCGCTTCCTCCTCCTCGCTTGCCATTCCTTCTGCACCCTCCCCCTCCCCCCTCCCCGCGCAGTTCGGTGTTTCCCACCCAGGGACCCCAAGACCCAGGCCCTTCCTTAAGGAACGAGACTCCTTCCCGCTCGGGGATGAAGAACTTCCCCGCATCTTTCTTTGGCATCTTTCTGGTGTTCGGCGCGGAGGAGCCAGCACCCTTTGCTAGACAAGGAGGAGAGCCCCCTGGCACGGGCCTCTCTCCTGGCAGAGTTTTTGTGAACGTAATCCCCTACCCCGCGGCGGCGGCGGCAGCGGCAGCGGCCCTGGCCCCGCTGCTGCTGCTTGCTTTGCAGCGAGCTGAGTTGGGGTTACTATAGTTCAAACGCGTCTGAGATCCGCAGGCGTGGCGGTGGGGGAGGAGATGCAGGGACGAGGAAGGGGGCTTTGCAGTGTGAAGGCATCAAAGATTAATGGATGGCTTTGCATCGCAGTTTACAGGAAACAGGAAACTAGTGCGAAAGGAAAGGAGAGGACTGGGTCTTTTTATGTTTTAAAATACGGCGTGTGCAGTTCTGACTCTTGAATCACGCCCAAAGGATGAGCTTTCGGTGCTGCAGTCGTGACCCCAGTAGAACGCTGAATGGCAGAGGTAGCAGTTTTTACTTCCACTGTCTGGCTCCTTAAGTTGAAAGATTCAGAGTGGACTCTGTCTTTGCTGAGATTTGGAGATGCTGAGAAACTATGGGACTGTTAGTAGTTTATGTGGAAATCAGGTACATACAAAGTTAGCTAGCAGTGAGTGGGAGTGGGGAGGACCAGCTATATTTAAGACATGTGCCAATGCTTATGTAAGAAGTGCATACTCGTCCCGGGTGTTTTTGGCAGAGTTGACTTATGGTTTTAGGCTCTGGTTTTATCCTTTTACATTTTTTAGAGCTTATCATACTAACATATGGACAACTAGAAAATATGTCAGTTTTAAGATTGGTTTTAGCTGATGGTAGAATATTTTTTAATTGGATGGGACAAAGGAAATTAATGATGAGTGATAGTTTTTTTTCCCTTCTTTTGATGGAAAAAGGTGTAGAAACTTTCAGCCTTAAATTATCCTAAGTATGTTCTGAATAATTTTAAATCGGGTTATATAGTATTCTTATTTTTGCTTTGTCTTTTTAAAAGGGAGTTTATCCAGGAGATGTGAATACTATTCATTTTTTTTGAAACATCACATTATTTTCCATTTCTGTTATTTACCACAATTCTTCAACTGAGCTGAGCTATGACTTTAAAATTTTATGTTTGTCATATTGTTCGTGATAATTTGTTTGATTTCTTTAGATTTAAAACCACTGCAGTGTTTTCAGGAAAGTGTAGAATGAGGCTCCCTGTGTTTCCTTACCCACAAATATGAATGGTGAATCATGCAGCGTTATACTTGTACAGACATTACTGTGTTTGTAAGTAGCGATTACTGCTTCCAAGCCTGGGAAAGTCATTTAATGAAATCGTTGTGGTCCTGTTTTTGGTTAGCATTTGTTGAATCTTTTTTCCCCATTATTGGACAGAGGCTTTTTTTTTTTTTTTTTGAATTGTTTGTTTAAACTATTTTACTGGGTAAAGCATCTTTAAATTTTAGTCACATTTCGTTTATGTTACTTGCTGAGACATGGTGTTGGAGTATTACTTTTCCAATTCTTTTAATAGTTGAAGGAGAAAATTTTAAAATCTTTCATTGAAAGTAAAATGTATGTAACCGAACTGGGCTGGAAGTAGCTTATATGTTTGGTTTTAGGAGTGTCGAGCCTTTCAGTTTTCTTTGCCTTTAGCTTTCCTCCTTATTTTTGAGATTTATTTGGTCTTGTTTTGGTTTTAAGAGAATTTTCAGCTCACTCTGACTTAGTATATGCTCATTCGATCTATCCAACAATTTATCTTTTTAAGGAAAAAGATAAATTAAGCTTGAACCAAACATCATAAAGGTGTAATAATCTCTTTACTCCGGGAGAGAAGGCTCTATTTTGACTAAAAGCTTGTAATCATTGATTTGGCAGGTATGAGTGATTTCAGGTATCTGCAAATCAAATAAATATTTCAGCATTTTGTTTAGGTGTTGGTTTAGTTTATGGTGCTATAGTGTTGCATATGGTATTTATTTGTGCTGATCACTACTCTTATATGGCATTTCTGCTTTAGAAAGATTAAAAATTATTTAGAGAAAATGTTTTTTTTTCTTTCCATATCTTTTGTGGGTAACATTTTAGATTTGGTTTTTCATGTATTAACTTTGTTTCCTCCATGACCCTACACATGGCATTCACGTACAGAAATAAACGAAAAGTTTAATAAGCAATAGATTTGTTATTAAATGAACATATTTCATTCTATCCAAGGTCCTTCTTAATTTAGACTCTTGAGTTTACTATGTATAGAGTTTGGGGCTCTGCCTTGAATATTCTTCTGTACTGACAATTTTAGGAATCTATGATTCTCTTTTTTTTTTAATTTCTTTATTGATTAAGGTATCACATATTTGTCCTCATCCCCCCATTCCCATCCCAAACCCCTCCCCAGGCATGCCCCCATCCCCCTGTTGTCCGTGACCACTGGTTAGACTTATATGCATGCCTACAAGTCCTTTGGTTGATCTCTCCCCTTTACCCCCACCCTCCCCTACCTTCCCTCTGAGGTTTGACAGTCTGATCAATGAACAACATGATTCTCTTTTTCTTCTTGTTCTGTTTGTGAGACAGGAGTAGAGGTAAATACGAGGGAACGTGTACCATTGTACTAATGGTCTTTTGTAATAGAGATGATTCTTTGTAAGAATTAGGGAGGTCCCCCCCCCCCCAAAAAAAAAAAACAAAACAGTTCAGATCTTGATTTCTAATGCAGGATTGGTTATTTGTTTCAAGTTTTTTCTCTACCCCTTAAGAGCTACAGTGAAGGATGAAAGTGGGTACATTTAAAAATAACATTAGAAAGAGGAAGGTTCCGAATCAGATGAAGTAAATATGGACCACAAATATTAACTCAGTAAATATTTTCTTTTATGTTGTTGTTGCTTAAAAAAGGAGTAGTGACTTATATTGGATTTTAGGATATGGAAAAATAGCTAAACTCATAAGAGCACATTGAGTTATCAGTTTAAACTACAAGAATAAGCTGTTATTTCGTGTGTGTGTGTGTGTGTGTGTGTGTGTGTGTGTGTGTGTGTGTGTATTTTTTGAAATCCTCACCTGAGGATAGGCTTACATTGATTTGAGAGAGAGAGAGAAACATCGATGGGTTGCCTCCTGCCGGACCATGCCATATCTCTCAGGATGTGCCCTGACTGGGAATCAAACCCAAGACCTTTTGGGTGCTTGGGACCACGCTCCAACCAACAGCCACACTGGCAGGGCTCCTGTATATATTCTTAAGTAGATGGCACAAGCACATTACACTTTTTACCAAGAATTTTTCTTTTTTTAAGTGCATCTCCACACTTTCCAAATAACACACGGATAGTCTAAAACATTTGGCAAACAGGAAAAGATAGAAAGAAGGGAATAAAAATTACCCCAGCCCCACTGTTGAAAGGATGTTAATATTTTGGTGTATTTCTTCCCAGGCTTTCCCCCCCCCCTCCCCTTAAATATGAGCTTTGAGAAACTTAGGATCCTGAATGGTGTTATTTGCAATAAATGTTGATTTGAGATTTTATTTTTCAGTGCTTTTTTTCCCCTTAGGCCCACCTATTTGATTTGGATTTCTCACCATATTATTTTTTCTTATGTAGGAAAATTATTAAAGTGGTCTTGTTCATTTAAAGTAACCAGAATTTCAGTATTTACAAAAATGTTAATTATGTGGTATTGATAGGATATGTGTATATATAACGTGGGCAATAGGAATGATATGTGATTAGCCAACAGTCAATGAAATTATCATTTTTTCCATGCTTGAAAAACTTATAATAATGTGCCAAGTTGTGCTGCCCCCTTTTAAAAAAGAAATAACACAAAAAAACAACTATCTGAGCTTGGAAGCAATGAAAATTAGAGGGTAAAATGGAAATACTGACAAATATTTAACTATAGCATAGCAATCTGTCACTATAATTTTCTTCAGAAATAAATGTTTTCATTTGTCTGAAATCACTGCCAAAGCTAGACATGTGTTTAGCTTTCTCAGCGAAATTCTTAAAAGGATATTGTCAGAGCCAACAATTCAGAATTATCTTAAAATTGTCCTTTACCCACCTTTGTCCTATCCTCTTTCTTATAATTCTTTGGGTTAATTTGCAGCTCAGTTCTATAAAACAGTATTCCACTGAATTGTCCTTTTAAATAGATTTGTCCAGGAGATCCTTAATTTCCTTCTTTTTCCCCTCTTCACTCTGCTACTCATCAACAATTCAGTAAAGTCAGGGGCTGCAGACTCACACAATGCCTGACTTCTTTCATGTGCCAGCAAGCATGTTGTGTATCAGAGGAAGAATCTAAATTATTTTCCTACCTTGAAGGCAAATGATGGAGATTTCAGATTAAGAGTTTAACTCTAATTCAAGGAAACTATTACAAATAATGGTTCCTTTACATGTACATATCACCAGTTCTCTGGATTTTATCTGTAGCATGTAAATTCAGTACTTGTTTTGATTGTAAGTGGTAAGGAAAAGGATAGACTGAGATACTGTAAACTAAATATGTAATTATCAAATTTTTATTGAATTGCTCAGGTTTTTAACATTTATTAATATTTAATGTTTTCCTTCATTTAAGAGCTACATACATCTCAATTTCATAGGAGTGAATTTTTTATCGCAAATTAATTGGACAAAAGCTACAATATTCTTTTAAGGTATTTTGTTGCTAAGTGCCTAGATTTGGGAGTTAGGGGCTTTTTAAAAATAAATTTGGAGGCCTGAACATTTTATCAGAATCTTAATGTGGCTAGTAAGTTTCAGACAGTCCAATATAGTCTTTAATAGTATGTGAAAAATCCATTAGATTCATAAGAAGATATCTAAAAGCTATTTGGGGTGACTTTTTTTATATATATTGTGCCTCTTGAATTTTAGGTCTGCTCCAAGAAAAAACATGGCTGCAAAGGAGAAAATGGAGGCAGTGTTAAATGTGGCCCTGAGGGTGCCAAGCATCATGCTGTTGGATGTCCTGTACAGATGGGATGTCAGCTCCTTCTTCCAGCAGATCCAAAGAAGTAGCCTCAATCACAACCCTCTTTTCCAATATAAGTATTTGGCTCTTAATATGCATTATGTAGGTAAGTATCTGCATCACCTTTTGTCGTCTTTTAGTGAGCCATGATGAACGTTTATGAATCTTGTTTATAGTCTTACTATTGCATATGGATTATTAGGGGTAGAAGAAAACAGTTGCATTATTTTACTGGATGAAACTAGAAGGCAGAAGGAAACATTTTAGATTTTAATATGATAAAATATAAATAATGAAGAATACTTTTCTAGATATTTAGCTTGTTTTAATTTGTGATTATTTGTGGTTTTGGTAGTGATTCAGAAAGTAAGCTTCTTAAAATGCATTATTATTTATTGTTCCAAACATCGGTTGAAAATAAAGCCTTCATTTCAGTTAAATGAAAGGTGGGAAATGATATAATATTTTCTTTTAAAATACTCCTTGAAATATAATTGATATGATTTGGAGTTAGTTATAAAAGTAATGTTGAGGGGTTAAAGAAATTAAAGTCAGTAAATACTTTCAGGAAACATAAAATTCATCTACATAAAAAGTTATGAGTCTCAGTTTTTTTGGTTAATTTTTGGTTTACATGAAATGATAGCAACAATATATTTTATTTAACGTTGCTATTGCATAACTCAGTACATGGTTTGAAAGATGTACTATAGTGGTTTTATTAATATTTTTACTAGAATTGCCCATCATCAAGTGCATCTTTTATAAAATTGTGAAGGGTTGTCCTTTCTCTACGAGATTTATCTTTATCTATTGAAGGACTTCTCGGGTTCCAAAGCCTAGCCCTGAGTACCCCTTCTAGCTCCAAGAGATTATTACCAAGTAAGTCATTGTGGGAAGAAATAAGATCTAGCAGAAAAGACAGTGTGTACTGGAAGCAGAACATCTGAATACAATAAACTGTCTCTCTTAGGTGGCACTACATTGGGAAAGTCTGTGACATGAGAAGATTCTTTTATGCTGTGAAACACTATAATTCTCAGCCCTTTATTAAAGGCTTTGTATGTTAGCCAATTTATGGAAAATAATTCCAGTCTGTTTTAGAAGAACAATTGAGTTCTTGGCTTAGATGTTTAGCTTAATCAGCAAATAATTTACAGGGTGGTTTAAAAAAATGTGTTTATCATGTGTATTATTTCTTAATAGATTTAAATATTTGTTATAAAAACAGCCATTTAGTAACCAAAAACATTAATTTTAGAAGTTGAATGTGTTCTAGTTCAGTTGCCATTCATGTCCACTGACATAACTTTGTGAATGTAACTCTTAAATACACTTAGTATATGCTATGGTAGAGTAAGCTCAGTGATTACAGATAATTTCAGCTTGAATAGTAGTTTTTTGGTTGTAGAAACCCCTTTGTGAAAGTATTATGTAGTTCTTAGGTAATGTTCTTGATTATAGAAATTTCCTCCTTAAACACTGTAATGTATTTATGTTAAAAAATCAACAAGCATAAAAAGTATACAGTGAAAAGTATCTCCCTCTATATCTGTTTCTCATTCATTAAGTTCTCACTCTGATCCTGAACAAGCAGCTATTTTTATTTCTTTGTGTATAATCTTAGAGATATTTTTGTGTATATATAAATAATTATAAAAATGTGTTGATATGTGAGTGTAAATATATAAGTTTAAGTGTATGTATTTCCCCTTTTTTGTACTGTTAGTATAATGCACACTATTCTGAACCTTTTGTTTGTTTTAGCTTAATGACAAATCAGAACCATAACTACTGCTTTTAGATATTCATGAAATAAAGCTTTGTATTCTGTTCTGCTAAATCAAAAGATTCTGAGATAATGTTGAGTCCTCACTCTTGCCCCAATCGAATAATTGTTTCATACTAGCATAGTGTCCTTATACAGTCTATTGAACTAACCATTAGTGGACATTTTAGGTAGATCCTGTCTTCTATTTCATTAAGTATTGTACCAAATAATTTGGTATAGCCATAATTTCATCGGGTACAAATATGTTGTTGGGATAAATTACTAGAAGTGAAATTGCTGGATTAGAGGGTGTATACGTTTGCAATATTGAGCGATAGCACTCTCCGTAGTGATTTACTATTTTGTACCTCCAGGAACAATGGCTGAGAGTCCCTGCAGTCCTACATTCTTTTCAAAGCAGTGTTATCAGACTTTCATATTTAGCTATTTTCAGTATGTGAAAAATGGATGTTTTTAAATGTAGTTTCAATTTTTCTCATTATGAGTGAGATTTAATTTATTTACATTTAAGAAAAATGCATATTTCCTCTTGGGAAAGTTGTCAGTTAATGTCCTTTGCCCACTTTTCTATGAGATTGTTAGCCTTTTTTTTAACAATTTGTGGGAGAAACTTACCCTTCGAAATCATTTTTCCCAGTTTCAGTTCTCTTAATTATGTTTGATTTTTTTTGACATGCAGAATTTGTTTTTAATGTGATTGAATTTATTGTTTTTTCTTTTATAACTTTACAATTTTGAATATGATTAGAAAAGCTTTTCTGAATTTATATGCATGCACAGTGTGTTACAGATATAATTTTTTCCCCAGATAACTGTCCGGTAGTCTCTATTTATTAAACAGTTTTCCTGACTGATTAATATATACTAAATTATATATACTTATACAGCATACTAATATATTATCACATACATTTTGTTCTATTTCTGAACTTTTTTCCTATCTTGATTTTTAAGCCTCATCCAAGGATGTTTATTGATTTTAGAAAAAGAGAGAAAGGGAGAAAGTGAGAGAGAGAAAAAGAGAAAGAAACATTCATCAGTTGTCTCCTGTATGCACTGACCGGGAATCAAACCCGAAACCTTTTGGTATATGGGACAAAGCTCCAACCAACTGAGCCTCTCCTTTTGGTTTGTCTATTTTATTATGAGGATTTAGATTATATTTCATTGTCTGATAGAGTTAGTCCCTTCATTGCTTTTTATTTCTCCCTCTGACTTTTTCTGTTGTTAGTTTTCTATATGAACTTTAGAATTATCTAGTCTTTTAGTTCAAAAGTTTTATTCATACTACTCTCATTTTTGCATAAGTATTCACAATCTCTCAAAAATCTTGTGCAGTATGTTATTATCACAGTTATTTTTCCACTGGAATGTGAAAATGGGAGTGTTGGTTCTTTTTGTTGTTGTTGTTGGTTTGTTTTTTTTTATTTGTTTTCTTGCCTAACCTAATGGGTCTCTAAAGGGTTTGAGAACCATTAGTTCAGTCTGAACTCCTTATTGTCATTTACAAGGCTTTATATTGAGGCTTTTGCCACCAGTTCTGTCAGCACTATCTCCCAGTACTCTCCCAGTGTTCTTTCTATTGACACCAAATTTTAATCTCGCCTACAGAATTGACTGTCTTCTGAAAACACTCTGTGATTATATGGTTTTCATTCTGGCTGTTCTCTTTTCCTAGAATGTTTTTCCTTTCTTCCTCCTGGTAGAAAGATTCATTCACCCTTTGAGGTCCAGATCAAACTTAATCAGTTAATCAACCATAGCCCTTCTAATGTTTGCTTATTACAGCAACAGTATTGTATCATACTTTTGTCCATGGTTATATTTCACTAGACTGATTATTTTATTCTCTTTTGGATCTTCCATGTCTAGGAATGCATATGGGTCATACTTTACATGTAATAATGTTGGTGGAGTGACTGGGTAACTGACAGAATGAATTAAATGAATATGTTCAATCTATAGGATTTGGCAGCTGATTTTATGAGATGCGCAGGGGAAGAGAAAGATAATATATGGAAAGGAAAAGGATAGTTCATTTAAAGAATTTAAGGAGAAGTTTTATGCCATAGACTGATTAGAAAAATTCTTCAGCCACAAACACTACAAATGCTTGTTAAATATAATAAATATCCTTTTAAATCTATTTAGAACCAACACCCCCATTTTCACATTCCAGGTATTTAACAATATTCGGGCAATTATTTTAAGAAATGAAAAGCGAATAGAAATACTGGTCTCTGGCTTCTGCTGGATTGTTCTAGGGTGCATGTGAAATCTGAATTTACCTCTTTAGTCCCTTAGCGCACCTCACCTGTTTTCCTTGCTCTAAGCACAATGGTTGAGTCAGCCTGAGAGAGGCATTAGGTGCTAAGAAGGGATATCTGTGCCCTAATAAAGACTCATTAATAAGTGGAAAATAGTGACAGGAGAGTAGATTAACCAGATTTAGCAAGACCTAGAATATCAGACTGGGAAGTTTATAACTTTAAAGTTTTATAACAAGAGAGTTGCCTAGATGAAAGTGATGGTTTTGAGAATATTATCCTGATAATGAAATATAGGATGTATGAAGATGAAAGGAGACTGAAAGAAGAATAGTAATTAGTATGCTTATATATTACAGAGTGAATTAGGATGGGCACCTAGGGACTGGAAAGGAAGGGTAACATGTGACAGACTTACTGAGAAAGACTCAGCAGGACTTGGTAATAGGAGAAAAGATGACTCAGATTTGAGTCAGCGTGAATGGGATTTAGGAGAGTGAAAGAGGGTGAGCAAGCTTGTTGAGGAAGGAGGCAGGAGCTCAGTTTGTACTTGTTGTATATGAGAACATCTCACTGGAATATGACCAGGCATCATGTGCTATGGAGATGTCTACTTAGGATAAGAAATGATTAAGCTTTGGAGGAGGGGGGTAAAGACGGAGAAAATGGGACATATTTGTAATACTGTCAACAGTAAAAAATATATTTAAAAAATGATAAGGTTTTTTACTTAGAAAAGAAAGGATTAAGGTTTTTTTTTGTTTGTTTGTTTGGTTTTTTGCTCATGTAATAGGTTCTGAGTAACTATTTGTTGATACCATACATCTAGAATGGTATATTTGAAGCAACAAAATGATTATTTAAGCTACGTATTTTATACGGAGAAAAGCTGTTGTTCAGAGACTAAATTTTCTATGTTCATTTGACAGGGTGAAAAGAAAGTAGAGGGGAGGATTTTAAAGGGTAAAAGGAAATTCATGTCACAGAGTCATAGAATAATTTTGAGAGTAGTTACCTTAGAAGCTGGGACAAAGATACACAGGTTGTCTTCTTTAGAGTGGAAAGGGCGGGGGCGGGGGGGGTGTTGGTAGATGTGTAGATTGTAGATTATAAAGAGGTAATAGTAGATGGTTAGAAAATAGAGACACTTGCTCAGCTGGTGTGGCTCAGTGGTTTAGCGTCAATCCTTGAATATAGAGCAGCCCATTGGATTCCAGGTCAGGGCATATGCCCAGTTTGCGGGCTCGATCCCCAATAGGGGCAATGCAGGTGACAGCCGACCATGTTTCTCTCATCAATGTTTCTATCTCTCTATCCCTCTCCCTGCCACTTTCTCTCAAATCAATAAAAAATATTAAAAAAAAAAGAAAATAGAGACACTGATACACATAGTTTATAACATTTGTCAGTGGAATGAGAAAAATAGGCAATAGAAAAAGGAGAAATTAGTGTGAAGAGAAATTTTCCTCAGGACTTGGGGAAGAGGCCTGCACGTTGTTTGAAAAGAGAGGTAAGGACTGGTATCAGGGGAATGATTGGAGATGAAGAAGGTGGAGTCTTTAGAAGTTGGAAAAATAAGATCTTAAGTGAAATGGAAGGGGAAGCCTTCGAGAGACACGAAGGTGCCCAGGTCTTCCTCTGGGACTAGGGAATGGGAGCCTTGGTGTAGAACCAGTGAGTGGACATCAGGAAGGGTAGATGATGAGAGGAGTCCGCTGTGCCTTTGTGTGATGTGTCCAATTATATAGTACAAACATCTACAAAAGAAGTGAAAAATGCTTTACATCTTCAACAAAAAAATCTGCCGTGATTTTACTGTGCTGAATTTACTTTGGTAGTGAAGTAAAAAAAACCTTAAGTTGTTGAAACCTCATTGGAAAGTAATTTACTTCAATCTCTTTTTAGTGGTGTAATTAATTGGGAGACTAAATTAGAACCGTATTTTATTTATATTTCTCTTAATTTTTACTACAGGATATATCTTAAGTGTTGTGCTACTAACCTTGCCCAGGCAATACCTGGTTCAGCTTTACCTATATTTTTTGACTGCCCTTCTCCTCTATGCTGGACATCAAATCTCCAGGTAAGAATGTGACCCCATTTTTGAAATGAATGACTGAATTTCAAGTTTTTCTTTACCAAAAAAAATTCTTTTCATGAACACAGTTAAGAAGCTGAGGCTTTGGTAGGTATCCAAAACCTTTTTTTAAATACTTGTTTTCTAACTAAATATTAGCATACAGGATTAATAGCTGGGGTTATGTCTCAAATTTTATTTTTGCTTTTAAAAACAATCTTACATAAAATGGGCCTTAAAGTTATGTTTACAGTGATACCTATGAGCTTTTCTGTATTACCTGAGAAAAGAATTTCCAAAGACAGGCTATAGGACCACTTTAACAGTTACAGACTTCATTACTTTCATTTTTTTAGGAAGTCAGTGTATGTTGCTTGAGAATCAGTATAAGATGCAACCATGTACATAGTGGATGATTAATATAAATTATTTGATGGGGTTAATTGTATAGCTCAGAACTTCTACCTCTTTGGCAAGAGTGTCTGTTTGCCTAGTTCTGCTAGCCCTAAAATTTAAGACCAATGAATATGAGTGTCCTACTTTGGAACAAAATGTTAAAATACAGGTGAACCAAAACCCACACAGTAAATGTAATAGAGTAGAATACATTTTGGAGTATTATTTCTTCTGTTTTGATTGAAATGTATAAAATATACTCCCTAGTCTAAGAAGAGTGACAGCTACTTTGCATATATAACAAGATATAATTATCTAGAGGTCTGAAACAGATACTGGTGTAGACTTGCAATTTAATGTTGGAAATAGCATTTTTATATGACTAGAATCGAATGGTTGACTTTTAAAAAACCCCCTTCCCTCCCGATTTTAAAATAACATAGTACTGCTCACCTTAGACAATTTTTGGGAAACAAAACATTTAAAGACAGTAATAATCACCTGAAATTATGCCACCCAGAGATAGACCTGTTAAAATTCTGGTATGTCCTTCCAGTTTTTTAATACCTTTCAGTTTTCACCACTGCATTGGACACGAAAAAGAGAAAATAATTAAAAGTCACTGACAAATGGCCTTTCTTGTTGAAGCAGGAAAGGTCCTACTTCATCCTCCTTAATATTTCATCTAGTTAATTCTCAGAGGCTCCAGAGTGTTTCCCAGAAACCAGTCTTCTCACATTCCTCACCTCTGTTTCTGTCTGATTGATTTCCTCTGCTCAAAAAGGTACCTGGAGGGTGGGGAATTACTCTTGTCTCGCCCAGGGTATGTCCTCACATGTCAAAGTTGCAAAATCTGGAGCTGCCAGAGTAGTGCTGCATTTCTTGTAATCCTCACAGTGTTGCAAGTCAAGGTGTGTTTGACTCTCAAGTGGAGGCAATGACTTTTCTAATTTGGTGTCACACAAGTATGTCCCTGTGTCTTAGGCTCCATCATGGGAACAACTTGGGCCTTCTCCTGTAGCATCGTTTTCTCCATAGGTCCAAGGGCCAGTGCTGACACACACAACATGCTGGCCTTCCCATTCCAATACCTGCCCCAGAACCTGGACACAGTTTCTTCCTATGGCCTTACCCAGACACCAGAATCTCAGCTCACACTCAGAGTAAACAGAAGTTGTGTCTGTAGAGTATAATGCAGTACGTCACCCTTTTAGGGTATAAATGAGTGTCCGGGCACCTACGAGCACCACATCTTTTGGATAAATGGATAGGTGATTTCATAGGTTCACATTTCACAGTCCTTATTTACTAATCTGTAACCATAGTGTCACTTATCTGAAAGATAGGTCTCAATTTTCCTCACTTGTAAAATGGTGATAATATCTTAAGACCTATTGTAAAGTTTATGTAAGATAAAGCACATAAAGCTGCTAGCCCAGTTTCTGACATATAATAAATGCTTAGTGAATTTTAACTGATATTCTTAAGTATTTTTATTAGACAGTATTGTTTTGTGAGCATTTTCCTATGTTGTTAGTTCTTTAAAAATGATTTTGAAATGGCAGAATATTCCATGCTATAGCAAATGATAGCTTTTTATCTTTATAAAAAGAAAGCTTTATCCAAGGCTATGTTTTTCATTGATTCTAGAAAGAGAAGGGAAGAAGGGAAAGGAGAGGGAGATAGAAAGAAACATCGATGGGTTCCCCACCCACGTGCCCCAACCCCGACTGGGGATCTTACCTGTAACCTAAGTATGTGCCCTGACTGGGAATTGAGCCTATGGCCCTTTGGTGCACAGGATGACGCTCTAACCACTGATCACACCAGCCAGGGCATGATAGCTTTTAAAAGTTAATAGGACTTTTTTTTTTCTATTTTATTTTTTCCAGTACCATTTATCAAGTGCCATATCATTTCACTCATGGAATTTAATGAACAAACTGAGCTGTGAAGCAAAACACAGATAGACTCATAGATAGAAAAGCAGGCAGACAGCACTGGTAGAGGGAATATTGGTGGGGGTGGAGGGATTGAATAAGAAAGTTAATAGCATTTTGATGATTAATCAGAGAAATCTCAAAGTTGAAGGTAGAGCTATTAAAAGTATTGCTTTGGCCTGGCTGGCATGGCTCAGTGATTGAGTGTTGACCTAAGAACCAGGAGGTCACAGTTCAATCCATCAGGGCAAATGTCAGGTGTGCAGGAGGCAGCCAATCAATGATTCTCTCTCATCATTGCTGTTTCTATTTCTCCCTTCCTCTCTGGAATAAATAAAAATATATATTAAAAAATTGTGGCTTTGCTAGTTATAATTCTGGATAAACACACACACACACAACAATGAACCTGCCCTTTCCCTCATGGTTTTTCAGTTTTCATGTGGTTTGTGGTATAGTGATGCTGAAATCATGTAGCTCTATTTTTATCTATGGTATTACCATCCTGGCTTTTTTAGAGAGGTCACACTTCTGTTATGTAAAGATAAAAGGATCAGCTGTAAAGAAAAGCCTTTTTCTAATTATTTTTGTGGCAATTTCAACTTTTTAGTTTTAATTTAGGAAGTAATGCTTTTTTCTGATGTTTAAAGTTTGTTTTCATTATTAAAAAGTTTAAACTTACTTTAAACAATAAAAGAATTATAATAGAACTTTACAGTATACAAAAATATTTCTGGTTCTTGATTTCATTTTGATCCTTATTATAATGCTTTGAGATTTACAGATAAAAAAAACTGAAGGGACGATTCAGACTTTAACTTGACTTCAGGTTTTCTGATTCTTAGTTCTCTTAGGGGAGACAGGATGTTTTGTGGAAAGAAAATTAGTTTTAGAATCAGATTGGGTATGAAATAGTTTTACTACCAAGTGAATACTATGTTACCTTGGCAAGTTGCTTCTTTGAAAGTAAAGACTTATCCATCTTACAGAGTTAGTTTTGATATTACCAAATTTTAAGAAATGACATATTTTAGTATTTATCCTCAGTATAATTTACCCTACATGATGCTATGTCAGAAAAGATTTGCAAAGTTGTGTTATTCTTGTTCAGAATGTATTACATGTATAATTCATTAAGGTCGAAATTTTTAGTTTGTTTAAAAAACTGGTTCAGATTTCATGTGACAGTTTTATAACCAAGTGTCTTAAAAAATAAGACACTTTATTTAAAAACTAGAGGCCTGATGCACAAATTCGTGCACTGGTGGGGTCCTGCCAGCCTTCCCCGATTAGGGCTGATCTGGCCAGGCCAGCCAA
Organism: Corynorhinus townsendii; assembly: GCA_026230045.1. Lineage (NCBI taxonomy): Eukaryota > Metazoa > Chordata > Mammalia > Chiroptera > Vespertilionidae > Corynorhinus > Corynorhinus townsendii. The sequence continues at coordinate 157,654,155 of JAPDVU010000006.1, read as the reverse complement.
GGGGAGGGACCAAGGATGGTTGGTGGGCTGGCCCCACCCACAATTGGGATGAGGGGTGATTAGGGGCAGGGCCGGCCAGGGGAAGGGGCCATGTGTGGTTAGCGGGCTGGCCCTACCCTCTGGTCCAACTCCTGGTCGAACTCCCAGTTGAGGGACAATTTGCATATTAGCCTTTTATTATATAGGATAAAGCTTTATTGAAATGTATACATTGACTTTTACAGTATGTGGTTCTTTGTGCCTGGCTTTTTGCACTTAGCATATGTTCAAGGTTCATCCATGGTGTAGCATGTATCACTTTATTTTTCTGTCCAAATCTTACTCTGTTTTATGAATAGACCATATTTTGTTTGTCCACTCATTCATTGATGGATATTTGGCTATTATGACTAATGCTGTAAACATTCATGGTGAACATACTTTTTTTTCTTGGAGTGGAATTTGTAGATCATATGACATTTATATTTAACTTTTTGAGGAACTGTCAGACTATTTCTAAAGTGGCTGCACTATTTTATGTTTCCACCAGCAATGTATGAGGGTTTCAATTTCTCCATATCCTTGCCAGCACTTGTTGATAGGTCTGTCTTTTTTAGTATAGACATCATAGTTAGTATGAGGATTCCAGTTTCTCCATATCATTGCCAACACTTGTTGGTGGCTATCTTTTTTACTATAGACATTGTAGTTAATACAAAGTGATATTTCATTGGGGGTTTGATTTGCATTTTCTTGATGGCTAATGAAGTTTAGCATCTTTTCATGTTAATCTTCTTTGGAAAAATGTTTATGCATATCCTTTTGTCCATTATTGAATGGGGTTATCTTTTTAAAAATTGAGTTGTAGGATATTTTCACATGTCCTAGATACAAGTTCCTTTATTCATTGTATGATTTACAAATATTTCCACCATTACTCCAGTCTACTTTTATCAAGGTTAGTGTATAATACAGTCCTGAGAAGAAGAGTCACACTTTAATTTGGTACTTCAAAAACTGGTTATATATAAAGACATTTGCAAATATTAATTTATTAAATAGAAAATTTCATAAACTCTTGAAAAACTGGATCTCTGTTTTCCCTAAATACATGTACTCGCACAATGAAGCTGATTCTTCTTAAGTGAATAAAAAAAATCTGTTTAGAATATGTCTGTAGAATGGATATGGCTTATAGTTGAGAAAATTTAAGCTAGAAGAGCCAGGGGCTCAGGTGGTATAGTATGAACATTTAATACTATATGAATTAAACTCATGAGAATTAAACTCATTAGAATTTGATAAAATTCTTAGAATCACTAAACTATACTCTTAATTTTGAGTGATGTATGGAATGTTTTTTCAAGTACCAATCCTACTGTAATATTGAGACTATCAGAAATATAGGGGAAAAAGAAAACTTCAATTTACATGACCATTCCTATGAGGGTGTGCTCATGGTTCAGATCCACTGTTCTTTGTTTTTTTCTAAAATTTTTAAATTCTAGTTTTCTTAAAATTTCTTGCTTAATTGCTAGATTTTTGAATCAACATATCAGTTTTCATGTGTGGCCTGAATTAAGAGGCTGTGCTTTTAAAAGATGAAAGTATACTTTTTTCATACTGGTCTGTCTTGGGTATGTAAGTATGGTTTCAAATGTAAAAATTTCCCAAGAGTTACCTGTGTAAAACACAGGTAACCAGCTCTCCTTCTTATGAAAGCTTGTATAATTCTTAGCTGTAGATGAGGGTTTCTCTATTTGGGGGCCATTAGCATTTTGAGCTGGGCCATTCTTTGCTGTGGATGGCAGTTCTGTGGTTTTCATAGAGTGATAGAGAAGAATTGCTAAATCACCCATGAAACTTAGGATTGTTCCCCAAACTGCTATTCTTAACAATTTGTCATTTAAGTTTTTAAATTTGATTTTTGGCAGTACTCCCATTGCTGATTATGTAAGGGTCATTTCTTGTTTGGCTGTGGTATGCTAAAGGAATTCAACTTGATTGCCTAATAGGAAGTAATTTCATGGAAAAAGTAAATACAGCCATATGAGTTTGTTCAGAAATACTTGCCACATTCAAACCATTTTGAAACACAGTGAATAAAGCATTCATCAATTGAAGAAAAGAGGAAGGATATTTAAACAGATTTCCCCACTTTGATGTAATAAAATTTAAACAACCACTTTCTAGTGCTACCATTTAACTTACTGATTAATAAATTAAATTATCCTCTTCTGTGTTTCCCACCTATGCCCTAAAAGTTGTTTTCTCAGAGTGTAAAGGCTTCTTGGCTACTACTTAAATCATGTTGTTTCTTAGTAATCACATGTTAAATGAATTAAATTTAAAAAGGGATATTTGATTTGGTTTAAGATTTGTTTCAAAATAAATGTATAGACTACTTAAATTCCCTAGAGACTTAAAAGTGACATTTTTAAAGGGTTGTCTTCTTATGAGCCAGTTTTCTGACTAGTTTAAGGTTTTACCTGTGATTAATTAAGTACAACTGGGGACAAAACTTTGGGGAAAATAAGACAGGATGAATGGAGGAAGAGAGCCAAAAGAGGAAATAGTTAATGTAATATTGCTGGATATTATTAAATAGTAGAGTAGAGAAATGATGCTTCAACTGGCTTTTTACTGGGTGTAAATTATTTAATAAGGTCATGGGAAGAAAGAAAGTCCCACACAATGGAGGTTCGCCTGTCTTCTCTGCATAGTAAACTACCATTTCTGTAAATTCTTTTTCAGTGCTTGGAGGAAGGAGATGAAGGCCATTCCTGTATAACTCATTATACCTAAATTTTTCCTTAGAAGTGGAAAGAGGAGTTATTAAGGGGAGAATATGCTTTTTATATGAATTCTGTGCTTTAGCTGCTTCTGTCTGCCATCTGCACTTGGGATGTATCTAATCCATTCTTACCATTTTACTTTTATAGGGACTATGTTCGAAGTGAACTGGAGTCTGCCTATGAAGGACCGATGTATTTAGAACCTCTCTCCATGAATCGATTTACCACAGCCTTAATAGGTAAGTACTATAAAAGAATTAAAAGTGTAGGTGGGAACCAACCAGTTTTGCTCTTATAATTACTACAAAAAAAAATTACTACCAAAAACAAACAAAACTCAGGGACTCTTTCAAACTACAACCATTGGTAAATGTTTCCTTTTCTTAGTCTCTTTTCCCCTTGCATCAGTGCTTTTTATTTTATGTGTTTATAATCATACACTAGAGGCCTTGTGCACAAAATTCATGCACGGTGTGTGTGTGTGTGTGTGTCTGTGTGTGTGTGTGTGTGTGTGTCCCTCAGCCCAGTGTGCACCCTCTCCAATCTGGGATCCCTTTCACAATCCAGGACTGCTGGCCCCCAACCGCTCACCTGCCTGCCTGCCTGATTGCCCCTAACCAATTCTGCCTGCCAGCCTGATCACGCCCTAACTACTCTCCTGCCAGCCTGATCAACGCCTAACTGCTCCCCTGCTGGCCCGATTGCCCCTAACTGCCCTCCCCTACTGTCCTGGTCACTCCTAACTGCCCTCCCCTGCTAGCCTGGTCACCCCTAACTGTCCTCCCCTGCAGGCCTGGTCACCCCCAACTGCCCTCCCCTGCAGGCCTGTTCCCCCACAACTGCCCTTCCCTACAGGCCTGGTTGTCCCCAACTGCCCTCCCTTGCAGGCCTGTTTCCCCTCAACTGCCCTCCCCTGCTGGCCTGATCGCCCATAATTGCCCTCCCCTGCCAGCCATCTTGTGTTCACATGGGGGTGGCCATCTTGTGTTTTGGAGTGATGGTCAATTTGCATATCACCTCTTTATTATATAGGATTGCCTATAGTTGCTTGTGCTTTTTAGTGGTATTTTGAGTATTTGGGAAGATTAATAAAGCTAATTATGACTTTAAAATAAAATGTGTAATGTGTTAGAAGTTATTTATTACTATTGAAAGCCATCACCTTATAGCCAAAAATAAATTGCCAGCAACTTCAAGAACTTGAGACATGATTGAAATATTCAGGTAACAAAATGTAAAAGTGGAAGTGTTGGCTAAGGCCCCAAAACAATATAGATACAGTGTAAAGTGAGGAACCAGAGTTGCATAAAAAGAAGTGAGAGAAAACCTATTTGTGGCTCTTAATCTCACCTATGCAAGTGTTAAAAAGGTCCATTGTTGGAGATTGAAGGAGGGTTTCTTTTTTTAACTATTATTATTAATATATTTTTATTGAATTGAGAGAGGAAGGGAGAGGGGGAGAGAGAGAGAGAAACATTAAGGAAGAGAAAGAATCATTGATGGGCTTGCCTCCTGCATGCCCCCTGGGAATCAAGCCCGCAACCCTGGCATGTGCCCTTGACCGGAATTGAACCTGGGACCCTTCAGTCTGCAGGCTGATGCTCTATCTACTGAGCCAAACCAGCTAGGGCAAAGGAGGGTTTCTTTAGAGAGAACTGTTTCTCTGAAATACCTCTCTAGCCCTTCACATCTAGAAAATTCAATGCTGGACCATTGCAGGGGTGGGGAATGTCTGGCCTGTGGGCTGTTATAAGGCCTGAGAAATGATTTGGTCTAGTCCTGCCAAGGCATTAGGGGTGAGTTAATTAAATGTTTGACCAAATATAGCAGGCTAATTTTTTTTGAAGTATACTTTTATTGATTTCAGAGAGGAAGGGATAGGGAGAGCGAGATAGAAACATCAAGGATGAGAGAGAGGATCATTGATGAGTTTGCCTCCGGCATGTCTCCTACTGGGGATTGAGCCTGCAACCCTGGCATGTGTCCTTGACTGGAATCGAACCTGGGACCCTTCAGTATGCAGGCCAATACTCTATCCCCTGAGCCAAACCGGCTAGGGCAAGCAGGCTAATTTTTAAGTTGATAATTTTGTATGGCCCTAGAGTTATAAATGTTCAAATGGCCCTTGGCAGAAAAAAGGTTCCCCACCCCTGATTTAGAGAGTCACATGTCTTCAGTGGCTTGTGAGGGGCGGGGGGTGTGATACTATGGACTGATGTCTGACCCAAGTCTGCAAAATCTAAAGCTGTGTCATCTAAAACTAGCTGCATGTGGGCACTGAGCACTTGAAATTTATGTGGTTTTGAATATCTATATGATATTTGGGATATGTTATGTTAAAAAATATAGTTAATTTAGCTGTTATTTTATTTTTAAATAAATCTTTTTTTTTAAATAAATCTTTATTGTTCAGATTATTACAGGTGTTCCTCTTTTTTTTTTTTCCCCATAGCTCCCCTCCACCTGATTCCCCACCCCACCCCATGCCCTTACCCCCCGTCACTGTCTTCATCCATAGGAGTATGATTTTTGTCATTCTCTTCCTGCACCCCTCACACCTGCTTCCCCTGAGAATCATCAGTCCACTCCCTTTCTATGTCCCTGATTCTATTATATTCACCAGTCCATTCTGTTCTTCAGATTTTTTATTCACTTGATTTTTAGATTCACTTGTTGGTAGGTATGTATTTGATGTCATTTTGTTGTTCATAATTTTTATCTTTACCTTTTTCTTCTTCTTCCTCTTCTTAAAGAATACCCTTCAGCATTTCATGTAATCCTGGTTTGGTGGCGATGAACTCCTTTAGCTTTTTCTTGTCTGTGAAGCTCTTTATCTGACCTTCAACTCTGAATGATAGCTTTGCTGGGTAGAGTAATCTTGGTTGTTAGCTGTTATTTTTAACTTTCTAAAATGAGGCTTAAATTTCCTATACAGTCGCTACATATGTAAATTAAAAATTACGCATGTGCCTCATTATAATCTTAATCTACACTAATAAAAGAAATATGCAAATTGACCATACCTCCACGATGACCACCAGCCAACCAGGAGTGAGTATGCAAATCACCCCAACAAAGATGGAAGGTTAATTTGCATACACAGGCTTGGAGTGGCCGGGTGGGGCGGGACATCTGTTATGAGGGGGAGGGTAGGGGGCAGAGGAAGCTATAGGAGTGGCTCTCTGGCCGGAGTGGAGAAGACTGAAGGCTCCGGCTGGAGCGAACACTGAAGGCTTCAGCTTGAGTGAAGAGTCCGGCTGGCCAGAGCAAAGACTGGCCGGAGTGAAGATGGAAGGCGGCAGCCAGAGCAAAGGCCTGCGTCCTGGGTGCCGGAGGAAAACAGGTTCTGGCAGCCAGGGGAAGGAAGGCCTAGTGCACGAATCTTTGTGCAACAGCCCTCTAGTCTGATATAAAGGCCAACAGTGGAGTGGCTGGCTGTTGAGTTTTCTGACTGTGGAGTGAGAATGACTTGTGGGTTCTCTGCATCTCCTAATCTGTTTAGGCAAAAGATGCTAGTTTCCTATGGACTGGGTGGAGGGATTTTCTTAGTCCTTCCAGGAGGGCCCTTTAGAAGGATGACAAGACCCCCAATAGGGATTGAACTTCCAAGTTTCCCAGGAGTTGAGGAAAGAACCAAAAAACAGCCAGAGGAAGGTACATAGCAAGCCTCAGGGATACTGCAGATGAGATCCATACTGATGGGGACAATCTCAGAAGAACCCATGTAATTGCCCAGGAGAAAAATCAGTTTTAAATTCCCCCAATTCCAGGGAGCACTAGCATATCATTTGTCAGTACACTTGAGTAAGAATTTCCTACTTCCCTCCCTCTCCTTCCCTATCTTTTTCAATCCTGGGTAAATGAAAAGAGAGGGAGATGGTGCTGGCAAAGAAAGAGGTAGAATCCTGTCATACCTGCTCCACCGTGGACCCTCTCACAAGGCAGGTTTTCATCCATAGTCTCATAGGCCTAGGCCAGAGTAAAGGGAAAGCCTCAACTTTAAATCAGTGTCCGTTGTAGTTATTATTAGATTGAGACTGAAAATTAAGCTAAAGTTATGGAGCTTACTTTTGGGATAGGAGCACACTAATCTTCAGAATGGGTTTTAAAAGATAGTAAGAGACAAAGATATGTTGCTTTCTGAGTATATCCTGAGTTGGTGTATTCAGTAACGGTAACATTCAAGTGTGAGGATATTTGGTAGGTTAGAAAGCTTGTAAATTATTCTTATTCTGTGATAGTTACAATTTAGTATAAATCTGAAACATTTTCTTAAATTGTTCCTTTTAGTGGTTACAATAGTATACTCAAATAAGATTCAATTAATTAGAAATAAAACAAAACCCATACACTATTAATAAGTAGCATGTTTTCTTTTGACTTTGATTTTAAAGTAACTGTCTACTTCTTTCCTCCCATTTCATTAATGAGCTTTTAATGAAAAACTAAGTAATTTGAATATGCTATCATTTATTAGGGTTGCAGATTTCTTGGAGATATTTCTAATAGTGGAATTTAGAAATCCAAAGAATACATTGAGATTTTTATTTATTCAGACTTATAAGTGTTAATAAACAACTTCTTGTTCTTTCGGAGCTACTGAAGAGATTTCCACGAATTGACTCCTTCTTCCATCTAAGTAGGAGGAGAAGTCTGCCCTTAGAATCATAGCACATGAGTCATATTCTTCTATGAAAGAAGATAAGTGAAGCCTGTTGTCCAGAGCTGAGCACTGAGTGCTGGCGTAGGCTTGTGGGAATGTTCAGAGCTTAGAAGTTATCATTCTGAACAAGGAAATTTAAGTGTCATAGCTATGAGCACAGTGAAAACAAGCTTTGTAAGAAAGAAAATTCCTAATCTTTCCTAGTATTAAAGCATTTCCTTAAAAGTGAAGAAATACTACAATTTTATGATGAAAATCAGCTCTGTCCTGTACCTCTCTGCTCCACTCAGATGTTGTTCTGCTGTTTTCTCTTTTATCCTTTTCTGGAAATCCTGTTAATTGTCTAAGATTTCTCTTACATTGAGCCCCTAACTTTCTTACGGTTCTGTTTTTCTTCCTTTCTTTTTGTCTTTCTGAAATTTCTCAATTTACCTTCCAGTACTTCTATTGCATTTTCTTGTTACATATTTTTAATATCCAGGTCCTTGTTTTTAATGAATACTTCTTTGTACTATGACAGTCTTTCTTTTTAAATATATTTATATTGATTTCAGAGAGGAAGGGAGAGGGGAAGAGAGATGGAAATATCAATAATAAGAGAGGATCATTGAGGTACTGGGGTATCAAGCCTGAAACCTGGGCATGTGCCCAGAATTGAATCCGGGACCCTTCAGTCCGCAGGCCGACGCTCTATGCACTGAGCCATACTGGCTAGGGCATGACAGTCTTTTTATTTCTTAAATGTATTCATTATCTCTTTGAAGCTTTCTTTTGTTCCATTTCCTCTGAGATCTTTTTTTCTGTTTATTTTGGTCTTTGTCTTTCACGAGACAGCAATGCTGCTCAAACCTGGATTGGAAACACCTGGGTATTTTTTTAAAATTATGAATGCTGATGCTAGGCCCCAGCTGAGGCGAATTAAGCTATATGTTTTTACTTAAATACTTGGGAGTTTTTGGCAGAACATTTGTTTTAAAGTGAGTTATTAAGTTGGTGACTGGAATCTCTTTAGGGCCGAGAGTTTGACATGCTTGCTTTAGGGCTTAGCAGCTGGTGTGTACACAGTAGGTGTTCAAGTGGGACTGGGTACTTTTAAGTGTATTTGTAGGTCTTTTTACTTAGAGCTGATTATAAAATATGTACACTACACATTTCCTTTACGTGAAACATCTGTGTATATCCATGTGCATGGTATAAGTCTGGTCATTTTCCCTAAAGGGGAATCTTTCTGTCCCCTCTGTGACTAGAACTGGGTGGCAACAAACGTGGTGGCAGTGTTTGGAGATCTAGAGAGATCTCATCTTTTGAGGTGCAGATTTTTATTTTAATTCCCTCTTTTCTTTGGGGCACCTCACATGCCCTGGGCTGTTCAGGAGTCTGTTCAGCCTCTCCAGAGCAGTCTTAGCCTTCCTCCCTGGCAGGGAAGTATAGTGGCCTGGCTGAAACCATGCTGCCTCATAGCTCTGTTTTCTCTCTGATACAGTGTTGGCCTGTCTCACTTGGTGGCCTCTCTTCTGTTTTTTTTTTTGTTTGTTTTTTTAATTGTTACAGGGTTTCCTCTTTTTTTTTATGCCTTTATGAATGTTTTTTTCACATTATATGAATATCACTTCTTTAAAGGCTAAAATTAATATGTGGGAGAAAATACCACATGTTTTATAGCAAGTAGGTTCTTCATAAACATTTGGCTTTGTGTAAAACTGTTGCCATTTTTGTATTCTTCTAACAGTAATATGAATGGAACACAAACAAAAATCCCAGAAGTATTGTTTTGCTTTTCATTGGCAAGAAGGAAGATAATTTGACTAAGTGATATTTTTTTTGGAGCGGGGGGGGGGGGGGGAGGGAATATATCACCTGAGGATATGTTTTTATTGCTTTTGGGGGGGGGGGGCACAACCTGGGTATGTGTCCTGACCAGGAATTGAACCTTTTGGAGTACAGGATAATGCTCCAACCAACTGAGCCCATTGGCCAGGGCCCCTGTATGCTCTTGAGTAAGAGGAACCATGTAATTAACCATGGCAGCAAAGATGGAAACCATTAAGGAAAAGACTGATAGGTTTGACTCTTTACAATAAAAACTTACACTAATAGGAACAAAATATTATTAAAATAGACAGGTGACACATTTGGAAATACATTCATATGGCAAACTAGATTAAAGTCTTAAACAACAGAAGACTACATATTCAAGTAGAAGAATGGGCAGAAAGTGTGAATAAGAATTTCAACAAATAATTGCAAGTTTTTAAAAAACTTAGAAAATATTCCTTGCTCTTCCTCAAAGTATTTTCACTTCGGCGAGTCAGTGGGAAAATGGGCACCCTGTACACTGGGCGTTTTGTTCCTGCAGGGCAATCAGATAGTGTATGTCAAAAGTCTTAAAAAAATGTTTGTTACAGTTCTGTAGTCCCATTTTTAGGAATTGAGTCTAAGAAAATATTAGGAAATGTGCACCAAGTATCTCATAAATATGCAAAGCTTTTTATAATTATGAAATATTTAAAAACAGCCAAATGCTAATATTATGTCATATACATTAAGTGTAATAACATACCATACAGCAACAACAAAACCAGGTATATATTTTTATTGGTATGGAGATATATATGAATAATATATATTAAATAACAAGAGCTGATTATAAAATACTAGAGGCCTGGTGCACGAAATTCGTGCACAGGGGTGTGTCCCCCTCAGCCCAGCCTGCAACCTCTCCAATCTGGGACCCCTTGAGGGATGTCCAACTGCCCGTTTAGGATCGGGCCTAAATGGGCAGTCGGACCTCCTTCTCACAATCCAGGACTGCTGGCTCCCAACTGCTCACCTGCCTGCCTTCCTGATTGCCCCTAACCACTTCTGCCTGCCAGCCTGATCACCCCCTAGCCACTCCCCTGCCAGCCTGATTGATGCCTAACTGCTCTCCTGCCATCCTGTTTGCCCCTAACTGCCCTCCCCTGCAGGCCTGGTCCCCCCCCAACTGCTCTCCCCTGCTGGCCTGGGTCCTGCCCAACTGCCATTCCCTGCAGGCCTGGTCCCCCCAACTTTCCTTCTCTGCCAGCCTGGTTACCCCTAACTGCCCTCCCCTGCTGGCCTGATTGTCCCCAACTGCCCTCCCTTGCAGGCCTGATCCCTCCCAACTACCCTCCCCTGCTGGCCATCTTGTGGTGGCCATCTTGTGTCCACATGGGGGCAGCCATCTTGTGTGTTAGAGTGATGGTCAATTTGCATATTATTCTTTTATTAGATTGGATTATGTACACTAAACATTTCCTTTACATAAAACATCCATGTATATTCATGTGTATGGCATAAATCTGAAAAGGTAACACATAATATGGTAGCTAACTTCTGTTGAGCACTTACTAGGTTTCAAATACAATGCTAAGGCTTTATATGTAGTACTTCATTTAATGGAACCAAGACATACTTTTGGGTGATAAAATTATAAGACATTGGGATTTTTTCCTTTTTTACTTCTTGATATTTCCTAAATTTTCTATAATGATTATGCATAATCCTCTTTGAGAATTCATTGCCTCAGCTTTTCAGTTTTAACTTTAATTATTGAGTCATTTGAGAAGGCTTTTATGGTCCTGTAAAAGCAATTAAAGATCAAAAACTTCATATAGCCCTGACTGGTTTGGCTTAATGGATGGAGCGTCGGCCTGCGGACTGAGAGGTCCCAGGTTTGATTCTGGTCAAGGGCATGTACCTTGATTGCAGGCATATCCCCAGTAGGAGGTGTGCAGGAGGCAGCTGGTTGATGTTTCTCTCTCATCAATGTTTCTAACTCTCTATCCCTCTCCCTTCCTGTCTGTAAAAAAATCAATAAAATATATTAAAACAAACAAACAAACAAAACTTCAGAATAAATGTTGTCACAGCATGATCTTGGACAGGTAACAGTCCCTCTTGGATTTTATTTTCCCCTGCAGACCAGAGAGTTAAATATTGAGTACCTTTGTAAAAGGAGCTATATGTATAATAGCAGTAACTGATTTATACTATTGAATTAGACATTTTAGAAACTTTCTCCATATTACACATGCCATCTGGAATGGGATGAAGACCAGTGAATATTTGTGCTGCTTTTTTCAAATAATAGGGAATTGCTGCTCAAAATCCATAGAACATGTGAATATGTAATTACGGTCAGATGAAGTTAAAATTGGTCTAAGTCAAGCATGTCAAACTTGCAACTGTGGGCTGCATGCCTTGTTTATTTGGCCTGTGTTAGCCTTTGAGTTTGACATGCTTGGTCTAAGTCCGTGGTCAACAAACTGCGGCTCACGAGCCACATGCGGCTCTTTGGCCCCTTGAGTGTGTGGCTCTTCCACAAAATACCACGGCCTGGGGAGTCTGTTTTGAAGAAATGATGTTAGAAGAACTTTAAGTTTAAAAAATTTGGCTCTCAAAAGAAATTTCAGTCATTGTACTGTTGATATTTGGCTCTGTTGACTAATGAGTTTGCCGACCACTGGTCTAAGTGATCTTAATTAGACTTCTTCAAAAGCTGTGTCATCATCCTTATTGACAGGGGGTTTTGTTTTCACTTTGTGGACACCAAATCTCAAAAGTAAATGCCTTCTTCCCCTTTAGGTCAGTTGGTGGTGTGTACTTTATGCTCCTGTGTCATGAAAACGAAGCAGATTTGGCTCTTTTCCGCCCACATGCTTCCTCTGCTAGCACGACTCTGCCTAGTTCCTCTGGAGACCATTGTTATCATCAACAAATTCGCTATGATTTTTACTGGATTGGAAGTTCTCTATTTTCTTGGGTCTAATCTTTTGGTACCTTATAACCTTGCTAAGTCTGCATACAGAGAATTGGTTCAGGTAAGACTGACAACCACACACAGGTAGATAAAACTCTACATAAGCACTACGTATATTAAAGATTTAGTTCACTTTTTTTTCACAGTCCTGATCATGGTAACCTGTTTGATGGTTTCAAGATAGCAATTATTTTCAACCCAATTAGGAACATCTGAGATTCTTTGTTGGGATGTGCCATTGAGAGGCGGTAAAGGGGAGTGATTTCTCTGGGGTTTACTCTGGTGCTGCTGTTGACTAGCTGTGTAATCTGGGGATAGCCACTTAACTTCACTTACCTATAAAATGGAACTGATAATAGCAGTTATACTTAATTCAGAGGGTTGCTATGAGATTCAAATGAGTTCAGTGCCAGGCAGGTGATGTTTAATATGTATTAATTGTTGTAATGAAGACAGTTAATACATACTGGAGGTCAGATCCTATTTTCCTCCTTATTATAGTCCTACGGTAACTGCAGTTTTCCCTCTATGTTTGCCTAATTTGCTTAAACTGAGAAGTTAAATAGTTCTGGACTGTAACATGATGGATTTCGTTTAGTACTTGAACTGACTTGCTAATATAATGTGCTTCTGTCTCCTAGTTTTTTTCAGACTTTGTTCTAAAACATTATTCCTAGATACAAACAGTAGATATGCAGGAGATAAATATTTCTATTTGATTTAATCGGGAAATTGCAGTATCTATATATATAAAAGCCTACGCGACCATCCGACCATTCAGCCAGTAGCTATGATGTGCAATGACCACCAGGGGCAGACACTGACTGGTAACTATGATGCACGCTGACCACCAGGGGGCAGACACTTAACACAGGAGTTACGGAGCTGCAGTGACTTGGCAGATGTGGTTCTCTGGTGACGCACCCGGAACCAGAGAGGAGGGAGTCTGATTCCAGGGTGTGTCACCCGAGAACTGCCCTCTCACAATTCGGGACCCCTTGGGGGATGTTGGAGAGCTGGTTTCAGCCCGATCCCTGCAGGCCAGGCCGAGGGACCCCACTGGTGCACAAACCCATGCACCAGGCCTCTAGCCCATATATATATAAAATAGAGCTTAAAACTGACCTTGGTATAAAAAGAGAGTGTTGAAATGGGCATTCTCTTCTCCTGACTGTGTGCATATGACCTTAAGGTACAGGAAGCTCTCAGGTTGTCCAAACATACTAGATGAAGCAGGCTTTTGTGTTGTTGTGGCCCAGGAGCAGATTTCCCAGAGAAAAAATTTCCAAACACTTGACCTTAGCCTGAACTTCCTTCTTCATCTTACACAATGTTGGGTGATTCCTGAAAGTAGATCTTCCAGAGATGAAGTTATTTTCGGTCTTTCCATGAAAAGTTGCTCCAAGGGGAAGGTTGCCGTTGTATTCAGAGAGAGAATGACCAATTTAATTGGTATATTTTCTTCTTTGAACTCAGTCTCGTGGAGCTGGCCTAGTTTGTAAGAAACAGTAGACACTGAGTAAGTATTAATGGATACTGTTTAATCTCCAAAAGGGCAAAGTCTTCATTTTCAGTGTCGTGTTTCAAAGACATTTTCAGTGTCAAGGGTTGATTGCCATAAGATTCATGCATCACTTAGTGTGCCAGTTGAAAACACATTATAAGTTATAGAGTTAATGACCTGGAAGGAATTTTTTAAAGGTTTTTAAAAAAATATGTTTTTATTGATTTTTAGAGAGAGAGTAAGGGGAGGGTTAGAGTTAGAAACATCAATGAGAGAAAAACATCATCGATTGACTGCCTCCTGCACACCCCCCTACTGGGGATTGAGCCTGGACCTCTTAGTTTGTGGGTCAAAGCTCAACCACTGAACTACACCAGCTGGGCTGACCTAGAACGAATTTGATGGGCAAGAAGTGAAAACTGTCAGGTTTTTTAGTGATCTGCTCCTTGAATGGAAAGGAGAAAAATTACTCTACCTCTCTCAATGATCACTTTGCTGCTAATAATAATTTTACAGCTAGTTGAGCCATTTCCTTCTCCCCTCCCCCTCCAATATTTTCAAGTTGAGGAAAGAGAGGTTAATTTTTTACTAGTTTTTAGTAAAAGCATTTGATTTAGTGGTACATATGAAAAAAATTAAATTAAATTTAGAATACCCTGCAAGTGAGTGTATTTTAACTTAAAAGATCTTTACCTACCTAGAGAGATACTAATTAGAAACCAGAACAACGTGCAACCCCATGTATTTTAAGATCTTTATAATTTATTGAAGAATCACATTGAGAGTTCCAGCAAGATCAGTTGACTGCTTAGGGTAGCGCATGTGCCTGCCTGGGTTTTTTTAATAAGGTATACCTTGTTTCCTGATGTTAATGTGCTTGACAAACCAAATTGAGAAATGTTGCTTGATAAATACACAGTAGAAGCAAAGGAAAAAACTTGCTGATTTCCTGGGGGGACAAACTCGCTAATTATCTTTGCTTCACAATACAGTAAACCTCTCCAGGGATTATTCTGTCTTCCATCCAACTATTTCTCATTGTTGACATTCCTGAATAAAACCTGAAAAATACTTCCTTGTATATTTCATTTTTCCCTAGTCCTTCAAGCAACATTGCATTAATCGTGCTAGGCCTGATCATTTTGATTAAGATAATAGTAAGTTTAGCAAGTCTCCTGGATTGCCCTTGATATAGTTTTACTCTGCGCATAACTTTATCCCTGAACTATCAGGGCAATTTACTCTTCTATTTGATAAGTGTGTGTTAAGTGTTAATAATAATGCAGAAATCAATAAATTTTTAAAAACATGCTATTATTGGCTAACTATATGTGTAGAGTGACTTTAAAGAAATTTATTTGAAACAATCTTGCAATAAAAGTGATTCAATTTTTATCTGTAGTACTTTAGAATAAACTCTTAAGTTTAAAACTAGAGACCCTGTGCATGAATTCATGCACCAGTGGGGTCCCTTGGCTTTGCCTGTGGAGATCGGGCCAAGACCAGCTCTCTAACATCCCCCGAGGGGTCCCAGATTGCGAGAGGGCACAGGCCAGGCTGAGGGACCCCACTGCCGCACAATCGGGGCCCAGGAAGGATCGCAGGAGGGCTCCAGGGGATGTCCAGTCCATCTTGCCCAGTTCTGGTCGGCTGGACCCCAGCAGCCAAGCTAACCTACTGGTCGGAGCATCTGCCCCCTGGTGGTCATTGCATGTCATAGCAACTGGTCAAACGGTCTGGCACAGCATATTAGGCTTTTATTATATAGGATTGTTTATTAATGTGTGATACAAGATAAGATGTTTTTCTATTTATTTTCTTTTTCAGGTTGTGGAGGTATATGGCCTTCTAGCCTTGGGAATGTCCCTGTGGAATCAACTGGTGGTCCCTGTACTTTTCATGGTTTTCTGGCTCGTCTTGTTTGCTCTTCAGATTTACTCCTACTTCAGTACTCGAGATCAGCCTGCATCGCGGGAGAGGCTTCTTTTCCTTTTCTTAACAAGGTAACTAATAAGAGTGTCTGATACTGCCATACCTTAGGAAGAGAACACTGAGCTAGGAACAGTAAGTTTTACAAATTAACTTTTATCAGTCTTATTATAGTCCTTCATATTTAATTAAGATAGGATTTTCATTCAGTGGCTGTCCAGGTCTGGTGATGCTGGTGCCTTTGTTATTATTACCATTTTATAGCTGAGGACACTGTACCAAGTCACCCAGGTGGTGCTGCAGAAAGAAGCAGCGCTAACCCTGAAACCCCATCTGACTTCAAACCCTGTGGCTTACCTATGCGCTTTCTCTATGCCCCATTATCGTTATTATTATTATTATTAGTTTAATATAATTTGTATTGATTTTAGAGAGGCAGGGAGAAGGGAGAGAGAGATAGAAACATCAGTGATGAGAGAGAATCATTGATCCGCTGTCTCCTGCACACCCCCTACTGGGGATCGAGCCCGCAACCCAGGCATGTGCCCTGACTGGGAATCAAACCTGGGACTCTTCAGTCCACAGGCCAATGCTCTAGCCACTGAGCCAAACCAGCTAGGGCACTATGCCCCATTATTTTTAATGTTTTGCTTCACTATTGAGATAGAGTCAAATAATTAGTGAAATGGGTTATTTACCATTCTTTACTACTAAACCGCAAGGAATTCTAAGACTTGGTTTTTAAGGTTTAATGTGAAAAAAAAGTCCTTAGAGTCTTTTCTTACTTCACTGTCTTTGCTGTGAGCTTATGCTAGATCCACATCTGCCATTTTTCCACTTGGTATTGGAATCTTGAGCCCTCAGAATCTAGCACATGGGTATTCATCTTTGTTCCCTGGCTCACTGTCACCTTAAAAGGCAAAAATGAAACTGTCCTTCTGGAAAGTAAATACTACAGGTGGATAAAAGTCTTGAGTTTTAGTTGATAGAACCATTGTTTTCTAGCCATCCCAAAATGATGGAACACTGTGTACTAAGTGGTACAAGGAATGAGAAGTTTAAGACAAATTTATGGTCCTTAAGGAGCATGTTACTTGTTACACAAAGTTAAGTATTAATAAAAATGTCATAGGGCAGTACCTATGTTAACAAAAAAGTAGAGTAAACTTACTGGTACTAAACTCAGATTTTGTAGTTTCTGAAAATAACACTTTTAATTGATAAGTAGCTTCTATAAACATACAATAAATTGGTATCAAACATATTTTAATGGCCCGTTATTAACTAAATTTTACTGCTGTTTACTTCCGTGTAAATATGGAGGTTTTATGCAGAATTTTAAAATAATGTAAAAAATAACTGAATTTAATGAGAAAGAGAGATAAAAATCCTGTGGTTATAATAATAACCTAAATATGACTGTGTTTTAAACCAGATTGCTATTCATTGTAAAGCACAATCAAATTAAGTATAGGATAGTGTAATAAATAGGCTCAACAATCAGTAAGCTGTGAATGAATTTGGACTTAATTACAAACTCAGAAAAATAATACTGAGATTTTGGATGAGGTTTAGATATATTGCCAAGCTAATTTTTCTCTCTATTGTTTTTTTTATATATATGATAGATTGATCCTCAAAATAAGAATGCTTCAATTTGTTGTTTTTTTTTTAACATATTTTATTGGTTTTCTACAGAGAGGAAGAGAGAGGGATAGAGAGCCAGAAACATCGATGAGAGAGAAACACCAATCAGCTGCCTCGTGCACACCCCCCACTGGGTATGTGCCCACAACCATGGCACATGCCCTTGATGGGAATTGAACCTGGGACCCTTGAGTCCGCAGGCCGACGCTCCATCCACTGAGCCAAACCAGTCAGGGCTCAAGTTGTTTTTTAATAGAGAAGTTCCCATATAGTTCTTTGCTTAATTTATCTCTGCAAGCATTGTTTTTTGGTCTTCTTGATGCTCTTGTGTGCCAAGTTATATTTGTGTGTTGCCTTGCCAAAAAATAAAAACAAACTTTATTTACAAAAAGGAGGGTTGCAACTTTATCAGAACACCCAGACTAAACCAATCAACCAAAAAGCATACACAAACTGAAAAACAAAAAAGAAGCTTCTTTTGCAGCTAGAAAATAGAAACTAAAATTAATAAAATGGCTCATTGAAGAGAGAGGGGAAGAAAAAGATTTATAAATTTCCCAGACTCTTTCACTTCCCCAAAGCTAGGTTGAAACCTCTTGTTTTCTTTGGTATGCTCTCTTTTGAAAAATAGCAACACATTCTTTTCTAAAGTAAGGGAAGATGAATGTGCTTCTCTTGAAAATGTAATTAGATCACCTTTCTTTGGGTGCAAAAGATTACTTTAAATAGATAAAATTTTTAGTGTTATTTCCAGCCATGATTTTCCTATTTTTTAAATTACTGGACAATATGTTTAAACGTGTTATATAATGATTTCTCTAAGAAAAATGTCAAACATTTCAGAAATTAGATTTGTAAGAATGCCATATAATATTTATTTTTTTAGCTATCAGCCAGTAGAATTGATAGGTATTTTCATTCCTAACATGAAACCAGACACTTTTTTCTCATTAGAAGGTATATTGGTCTGCATGAAATTAGATATTTTCCTATGAAAACTAGCTAGTAAGCAGTAATGTAGAAAGGATACCTATGTAGCAGAAGCATGGAGCTGCCTAGTAAAGGACTGATATGATTCCCCTGAATAAACTCCTCATGCATCCAAATGAAATTAAAACCTGAAGATACAGGGCTTTAAACATTTCTTAGATGCTGTGTAAATGCTAAATCCAAATTACTGGTACATAATATATATATTTGCAAAATACTTATAAGTTAATAACTGATATGTTCAGTGAATGTATTTCCATAAAATATGAAAGTGTTTCCAAGCTTCAGTGTAAGATCTTCCAGTTTTCCTTGTAAGTGATATTCATAGCAAACTTTAATGTTAAATATCGATATTAAAATATTCTTAAATGGTCTTGAGCTATATTCCTGGACTTGCTTTAAAAATAACCCAAAATAGAGAGAAACCAAGATGGCGGCATAGGTAAGCACCTAAATTGCTGCCTCGCACACCATTTCAAAACTACAACTAAAAGACAGAAGGGACACCATCCAGAACCACAGGAAAGCTGGCTGAGTGGAAATTCTACAACTAGAAGGAAAGAGAAAAGCTCATGGAAAATTGGAGGAACAGCAAAGGGTTGAGGTACGGAGACTCGCGCGCAGAGAGGAAGGGTGGCTGAGAGCCTGGCTGACTTTCTCTGGTGGGAGGGGGAAGGAAGCCCCCAACTGCACTGAACCCCAGTTCCGGGCGAAACCCCGTGGACCCAGGCTCATACGGGGGGAGTCTGGACTGTCAGGTAGAAAGAAAGGCACCCGGAGTGGGAGCCATAGCGGGCAGGGGTCTGGAGGCGCATGCGCAAGTGCGCACAAAGACTGCGGAGGTTGCCACAGGCTTTCCCTAGCAGAAGGGAGTCGGAAGCTCCTGACTGCACTGAACCCCAGTTCTGACTGCACTGATCACCAGTTCCAGGTGACCCCCTGGGGACCCATGCTCTTACCGGGAGAATCTGGACTCTTGGGCGGAGACTTGGGAGCCAGGGAAGGCAGAGGTCTGGAAGCGCGCACAAGGGCAGGGCTGACAGGAAGCCAAGACTGTCTGCTCCGCCCTGAGACTCCACCCCATCCAAGCTGAGCACAGAGGCTTTGCAATTTGGCAAGTCTAATCCTATAAGGCTGTCTCCAGCACCGAACTTCTCCCAGCGTAGACACAGCTGATCCTTACAGCCAACTGGCCTGGAGGTCAATTCCTCCCAGTGATACCAACAACAATCAAGACTTAACTACAACAAGACTGTGCACACAGCCCACAAAGGGGTGCACCAAGAGGGTCCACCTCAGGTAACTGGGAGGCTGACCCACTGGGCCATATAGGAAACCTAGCACACAAAGCTACCCCACCAACTCAGGGAAGCAGTGAAAATGCGGAGACAAAGAAACAGATCACAAATGAAAGAAATGGAGGAAAACAAATGACGATATAGAATTCAAAACCACAGTTATAAGGCTTTTCAAGAATATCCTAGAAAAGGCCGATAATTATAACGAGACCCTTGAAGACATGAAAAAGGACCAACTAGAACTTAAACATACATTGACTGAAATAAAAAATATTATATAGAGACCCAACAGCAGACTAGAGGAACGCAAGAATCAAGTCAAAGATTTGAAATACAAAGAAGCAAAAAACACCCATAAAAGCAAAAAGAAAAAAAAATCCAAAAAGTTGAAGATAGTGTAAGAAGCCTCTGGGACAACTTCAAGCATACCCACATCAGAATTATGGGGGTTCCAGAAAAGAGAGAGAGCGAGATACTGAAAACCTACTTGAAGAAATAATGACCGAAAACTTCCCCCACCTGGTGAAAGAAATAGACTTACAAGTCCAGGAAGTGCACAGAACCCCAAACAAAAGGACTGCAAAGAGGACCACACCAAGACACATCATAATTAAAATGCCAAGAGCAAAAGACAAAGAGAATATTAAAAGCAGCAAGAGAAAAACAGTTAATTACCTACAAGGGAGCACCCATACGATTGTCAGCTGATTTCTCAACAGAAACTATACAGGCCAGACGGGAGTGGCAAGAAATATTCAAAGTGATGAACAGCAAGAACCTACAACCAAGATTACTCTACCCAGCAAAGCTATCATTCAGAATTGAAGGGCAGATAAAGAGCTTCACAGACAAGAAAAAGCTGAAGGAGTTCATCACCACCAAACCAGTATTATATGAAATGCTGAAAGGTATTCTTTAAGAAGAGGAAGAAGAAAAAAGTAAAGATAAAAATTATGAACAACAAATACATATCTGTAAACAAGTGAACCTAAAAATGAAGTGAATTAAAAATCTGAGGAACAGAATAAACTGGTGAATATAATAATATCAGGGGCATAGAAAGGGAGTGGACTGATAATTCTCAGGGGGAAAGGGGTATGGAGGGGTGCAGGAAGAGACTGGACAAAAATCGTACACCTATGGATGAGGACAGTGGGGGAGGTAAGGGCAGAGGGTGGGGTGGGAACCGGGTGGAGGGGAGCTATGAGGGGGAAAAGGAAAAACAATTGTAATAATCTGAATAAAGATTTATTAAATTTAAAAAGTAAAAAAAAAATGTATTTTAAAAAATTAACCCAAAATAAAATGAATTGATCTAAACTTAAACTAAGCCTAAATAAATTTATTTTATAGAATCAACAGTATGGAACACGTTGAAGGTGAGGTCAGGGACGTCAGAGCCAACATAGACCCTGCCCCATAGCATTTGGCCGAATAAAGAGTTTTGACTAGTATCTACAGTCGCAGTACAGTCAGAACAATTTGAACAGCCAACATTTTTCAGAAAGAACAGAGTGGACAACTATACATGTTTCTTTTGACTATCATCAATATGTTAATGATGTGTTTCTTAAGGTTGGAACAAGCTGTAAGTCCTGGGAGTTTTAAGGAGATGATGCATTTGAAGGAGATCCTAGATAAATAAAAATTAAGAAGACTCTGTTTGAGATATGGTGCTGTGTACTGAATATTTGCCAAAGGGGTAAGAAATTGTAGGTTAGGGTAATAAGAACAGATTTAAATTATTAATAAGGTGTTTAGGAGATGACATCTGAAATTTTAGTTTGGAGTGTTTTAATTAATGAGGATTAGGTCAAGTTTGGTGATTATTTGAAAGTTTAAGATGTTTTTATTCCAAATAGAAAATTTTTATCTGCCACTATTTCCCCTTTTCTTCTAGTATTGCTGAATGCTGCAGCACTCCTTACTCTCTTTTGGGCTTGGTCTTCACGGTTTCTTTTGTTGCCTTGGGTGTTCTGACACTCTGCAAGTTTTACTTGCAGGGTTATCGAGCTTTCATGAATGATCCTGCCATGAACCGGTAAGTTCTCTACTCCAAATATTTCTAGACATTTAAATCTTATCTGTAACTTGAAGAAGTAATGATAAATTCTTTTTGTTGATGCATTTTAGAGGAAATGGAGTTTTCAGGGTTTTTTTTATTATTTATTTATTTATTTATTTATTTAAATAAATCTATATTGTTCAGATTATTACAGGTGTTTCTCTTTTATTTTTCCCCATAGCTCCCCCTCCACCTGATTCCCCACCCCACCCCATGCCCTTACCCCCCGCCACTGTCTTCATCTTTAGGAGTAAGATTTTTGTCCAATCTCTTCCCGCACCCCTCAAACCTGCTTCCCCTGAGAATCGTCAGTCCACTCCCTTTCCATGTCCTTGATTCTATTATATTCACCAGTCCATTCTGTTCTTCAGATTTTTCATTCACTTGATTTTTAGATTCACTTGTTGGTAGATATGTGTTTGATGTCATTTTATTGTTGATAATTTTTGTCTTTATCTTTTTCTTCTTCTTCCTCTTCTTAAAGGATACCCTTCAGCATTTCGTGTAATCCTGGTTTGGTGGTGATGAACTCCTTTAGCTTTTTCTTGTCTGTGAAGCTCTTTATCTGACCTTCAACTCTGAATGACAGCTTTGCTGGGTAGAGTAATCTTGGTTGTAGGTTCTTGCTGTTCATCACTTTGAATATTTCTTGCCACTCTCTTCTGGCCTGCATAGTTTCTGTTGAGAAATCAGCTGACAGTCGTATGGGTGCTCCCTTGTAGGTAACTAACCGTTTTTCTCTTGCTGCTTTCAAGATTCTCTCTTTGTCTTTTGCCCTTGGCATTTTAATTATGATGTGTCTTGGTGTGGTCCTCTTTGGATTCCTCTTGTATGGGGTTCTGTGCACTTCCTGAACTTGTAAGTCTATTTCTTTCACCAGGTAGGGAAAGTTTTCTGTCATTATTTCTTCTAATAGGTTTTCAATATTTTGCTCTCTCCCTTCTTCTGGCACCCCAAAAATTCGGATGTTGGTTTGCTTGAAGTTGTCCCAGAGGCTCCTTACACTATCTTCATATTTTTGGATTCTTTTTTCTTTTTGTTTTTCTGGTTGGATGTTTTTTGTTTCCACATATTTCAGATCTTTGGTTTGATTCTTGGGGTACGTTGATCTACAGTTGAGTTTCTGTATATTTATTTTAGACAGTGTATGCTTCCTTTCTGACTGGTCCTTTTCCATTTTTTTGGCATTCTCATTAAGTTCCTTGAAGGTCTCCCTAAGCTCCTCAGAAGTGTTATCAAGTTTCTCAGCGGTTTTTAGAAGATTCTTGAGTAACCTTATACATGTGGTTCTGAACTCTATGTCATCCATTAGTTTGCTTTCCTCCGTTTCTTTCATTCGTGACATGTTTCTTTGTTTCTGCATTTTGGCTGCTTCCCTGTGTTGATGGAGTGGCTTTGTGTGGTAGGTGACCTATAGGGGGCAGTAGCTCAGCCTCCCCAATCTCCTGATGTGGACGCTCTTGGTACACCCCTTTGTGGGCTGAGTGCAAAGTCTTGGTGCAGTTAAGCCTTAATTGCTGTTGTTACGCTGGGAGGAATTGACCTCCAGGCCAATTAGCTGTGAGCACTCGCTGTGTCTATAATGGAAGAACTGCTGCGCTGAAGACACGCTTATGGGGCAGGACTTGTTTCAGTGGGGCTTTGGTGCTCACTGAGTCTGCCTCTTGAATGTGTCACTTATGGATGTGAGGAGTTGAAATCTGGTGTCTCACACTGACCACTAGGTACACTGGCTTCTGGATCACCAATGGGGTGCAGGTCAGCTACTGTCTGAGGCCACTCAGCAGGAGCTACAGTGAGAGGTCAGCTACTGTCTGAGGCCACTCAGCAGGAGCTACAGTGAGAGCTGCAGTTTTCTCCTCTTTGCTTGGGGTTTGGAGGTTTTGGAGCTGTCTGACTCAGGCTGCAAGTTTGCTAGGTTAAGCTGTGATAGGGCAGGCCTTTCTTATGCTAATTGAGCTGCTTGGAGCTTGGGTGGGTTTGTAGGGCGGGGCCTCAGGGTGTCACTAGGTTAGGGCGTGGCAAACAGCAATGGCTGCTAGTTAGCCGGCTCTGAGTCTCCAAAGGCATCCGCGAGTCTCATGCCCCAGTGCAGTAAACAATTATTCCTGTGCGCAGTTCTGCAAGCAAGCCACCCTCACTGGCAGACAGTCCAGCTTCTCCCCGTAGGAGTTTGGGTCCCCTGCGTCTCCCCAGAGACTGGATTTCAGAGTAATCTGGGGCTTGTCTCCGTTCGGGTTGAAAAAAGCAACGCACCCAGTCGCCCGCAGCCAGCCTGGATCACGCGCCTCCGTACCTCAGCTTTTCAGCGCTCGCGCATGTCTCAATGCTCTTTTCTCTTTCCTTCTAGTAGTAGAACTTCCACTCAGCCAGCTTTCCCGTGGTTCTGGGTGATAAACGTTTTGTCTTTTAGTTGCAGTTTAAATTGTTGTGGGAGGTGGCAGTTTAGGTGTTTACCTATGCCGCCATCTTGGATTCTCTCCTCGGGTTTTTTTTTTTTTAATGGTTGCAACATTTGGGTTAAAATACTATGAAAAAATAATTAAATGTCTATGTGTAAAAGATGATTTTTATTCTATGTACATAATGCATATTGGACACCTCCCTTTTCTAAATTTGTTCTAGAGGTTTTTGATAGCTTATTTTAAAATCAAATTTCTATATTTGATACTTAAAGTTTTTTTAATGTTTGAACATAATTTTGATACTAATCAAAGTTTCAAAGGATCATTAATGAGAATACATAATAGTTAAAATCTAGTGGTTATTAAATTACTAAGATCAGGTTATTGGGAAACCCTGTTTCTAGAACTTGTCGTCTGTTTAAATATAGGAGTTTCATTTATATAAGTTTATATAACCTCTTTTTTTTTTTTAAATTTATTGATTTTTTACAAAGAGGAAGGAAGAGAGAGATAGTTAGAAACATCGATGAGAGAGAAACATCGATCAGCTGCCTCCTGCACGCCCCCTACTGGGGATGTGCCCGCAACCCAGGTACATGCCCTTGACCGGAATCGAACCTGGGACCCTTCAGTCCACAGGCTAACGCTCTATCCACTGAGCCAAACTGGTTTCGGCATAACCTCTTCTTAAACTCTAAATTTTTATGGATTATTTAAGAATTAGTACATAGTGCATACCTTGTAAATTGGGGGGGAAATTTTGGAGGAGTGTATATTATATTTTTATTACAGAAAATTTAAAAACCTGTGCTCTATAATCTTCCTGCCAGTCCCAGCCAACACCTTTGTGATGGGAATAAAGGGGGGAGGGCGAGAAGAAAAATAACTCATGTGTAAATTGACAATTTAAAGTGTACAAAAAGTACAAAATGGATAGTGATACTTTCCTCCTCCTACTTTCCATTTCCTCTCCCCAAGCATAACAGCTATAGGTGGTTACTTTAAAATTTCTTATTTAAAAATATTTTTTCCTTCTTACCCATTTTTAAAAAATGTATTTTTCAATTACAGTTGACATACAATATTATATTCGTTTTAGGTGTACAACATAGTGACTAGACATTTATATGTGTTATGAAGTACCCCAATAAATCTAGTACCCATCTGACACCACACATAGTTATTACAATATTAATGACCATATTTCCTCTGCTGTACTTTACATCCCCGTGACAATTAAAAGTTTAAGTTTTATCTATAACTTGACTTATAGGGAAAAGTGCATATATATATATATATATGTGTGTGTGTGTGTGTGTGTGTGTGTGTGTGTGTGTGTGTGTGTGTATTTTTGGCTCATTTCTGCATGCTATACACACTATTGTGCACCTTATTGTTTCACTTAATGTTTTAAGTAGTCTTTTTTTTTATGTCAATACATGTAAATACATCTCATTCTTTTTGATGAAAGCATAGTATTCCAAATGAGTTTATTTTTTTTCTGTTAAAAAGTAATGCTGTTCTGAGTAACTTTATATATGTTTCTCTTATTTTTAAGCCCTTAATTAGGCAAATTTCAAACCAACAAAGCTGAGAGAGGAGTGAAATAAACTCTCAAGTACAGTCTTGTGTCACCCATGTCCTTATCAACTTCACCTATCCCATCCCTTCCTCCATAAAGCCCTGGCTGCATTTGTTTGGAGGGAGTAAATCCCAGATATAATATACTTTTACCTAAATATTTTTGTCTATTAAGCTTTTGAAAAAACATAACTATAATAGAATGTTTATTCCTAACAAAAGAATTCCTTGACATCAAATACCCAGTTGGTGTTCAGATTTCCCTAGTAATCTAAAATGTCTTAAACATTTTGTTTGGTCAACTCAAGATCCATATAAGACCGTATTGCACTTGTTTGATATGTCTCTTAAGTCACTTTTAATATTTAGGTCCCTACTATATCTGTATTTTCTTTCATTTTATTTATTGAAGATACCAACAGGTCAACTTCATCTTTCAATTCTGCTGATTTTTAATTTGTTTTTCAATTTTGAGTCTCAATTTTCCTGATTGTATCCCCATGATATCATATAACATGTTCCATCATTCACTATATTTTTTTTGATACATAACTTTTGTAGTACATTCATAGGAAAAATTATTTGTGGTAATTATTTCTTTGATACATAACTTTTGTAGTACATTCATAGGAAAAATTATTGAGTTGAAGGGTATGTTCATTTTAAATTTATTAGCAAATTTTTCTCCAGAAAGGTTTTATCTGTTTATGTCTCATGCTGTAAAAATGTGTAATTCAGTGGATATCTAAGAATGGTAGATGTATTTTGATCATTACCAAACTCTAGTTAGAACACTTATTTGTCTCAAAAGTTGCTTTTTTCTTTTGATTGTATGTTCAAGAAATAGCTATTATATTTTGCTTATGTACTGATTCATTATGACTATATTATTATATTGATGTTATATAATAAGTTAATATTCTGATTTTTTTTTATCTAACGATCACAGATACATAACAACAGACTGAGCCTTTAGATTGTTTTCTGTTGTAATTAAATGAGATTCTGATTGTTTTTCTGAAATTGTATGCTTCTTAGGGGCATGACAGAAGGAGTTACGCTGTTAATCCTGGCTGTGCAGACAGGTCTCATCGAGCTGCAGGTGGTTCACCGGGCATTCCTGCTCAGTATTATCCTTTTCATTGTTGTAGCTTCTATCCTACAGTCTATGCTGGAGATTGCAGATCCTATTGTTTTGGCGCTGGGAGCATCTAGAGACAAGTAAGAAATTTGCTAAGAGAAGTTTTTGTAGTATGCTTTACATGAGTTTGTTGTCTGAAGATTTGGATAATGTTCACAGACCAAAAATGGATGAATAATTGGTATTAACTTAAGTGAACAAATTTACATTTTAATTTTTTTATATGGCTTACTTTTCTATTGTTTATTTTTTCTCTTAAGATTCCTATAGTTAAAATAATATCAAAGGCCATTTATTACAAATAAACTTTTCTTCAGAGAAATTTAATACTTTTTACAATTTTCCAGTTTTAAAATGAAGAACATAGAGCATAAAACTTATTTTAGTAAATAGAGCAATTAATGCATTATTTTATTCTGTGTAATGCTGAAGGAGAGAAAGCATTGAGAGAAATGTAAATGAAAGAAAAAGACTGGAGGCAATCATAGAGACAGGCATTTATGGAGTAACAACTTCATCTGATGGCCTTTTAGACAGTTGTAACTTACTAAGGTTGCATTGGGGAATCTTGACATCTTATGGTACCAGATAAAATTGATGGCTGGATTCATGTTCATCTCATATAACAGAAATTTTAAGGAATAAAAGTCATTAATTTAGCTTTTTAAGATACTATTTTGACTTACTGTATTTTATACAAGGACATTCTATAAGGAATTGCTTAAAATTCAGTGCCTTTTTTCCCCCCAGCATCTATCTACACTGATTATTGATTATTGAAATACCTGTTTTTATTGCTTCTTTGGTAGTGTTTAATGAGTAAGGGAGCAGGCAATGTTTTGGGAGATAGAATTTCAACAGCAAATTTTTAAAACATTCCAAATTAGCATTTTAATTATAGTTCATCAGGTTTATCTTTTTATCCCCAGGTAAGAAACCCTTCTAAGGTGTCTTAGAAGCATTTAAGATGTTGAACTCAATAGTGAACTTAGTTAATAGCCACTTTAATTGGATTGTTTTTAATTTAAGTACTATTTTGTCTGGCAATATTTTTTAGTATTAATTAAGCATATGTCAATAAGATTAAGATAATAGTATAGAAAGTTTGGGCAAGAGAAAGGAAAAAAACACACAATTCCACTGCCATAAGATTTTTATTACATTTTAACTGCTTAAATAAGGAGATAATATGTTTGTATTTATATGTATAAACACACAAAAATTAGATACAAATTTAAAGCTCTTTGCATATTATTCTAGTAGAGCCTTTGGAAGCTTAGTGTGGCTGGTGGTGTCCAAGATAGGTCTCTGGGGAGGAAGAGCAGCTAGTAGGTCTTGCCTCAGTTTTTCCTCCAACCTCAGCAGATGTGAGGATTAATATACCTGTCATCGGAGCGTTCCTCTCACTAATCCTGCATTCACGGGAGCTGAGATTTTCATCACGGCAGAGTGGGCCGGGAGAGGGGGCATGGTGATGGCATATGACTTAAGAACACAAATTACTGTTAAAATTGTTAAGGTTTAATGCTACGAAAGCCTGAAATTGCTTTCAAATAGCTAGGACTGGGAATGAAACTGAAAGCAAACTGTTGAGGAAAAAAAGAATTGATGATGCCTGGCCGTGGCTGAGTGTGGAGACTAAGAGAAAAGAGTCAGGTGGACACACCGGGCCTGAGCCCTGACCTGCCCTGCCCTGACCTTTAGTGCCGTGACCGGCTGGTGAAGGGTGCTCACGGTGGTATTTGTAAACACCTGTTAGCTGGGAGTGTAATGGTTGTGTTACTAGGAAACAGGCACTTTAAAAGAATACTTTTCTTTCTCTAGGAGTTTATGGAAACACTTCCGTGCTGTGAGTCTTTGTTTATTTTTACTGATATTCCCCGCTTACATGGCTTACATGATTTGCCAGTTTTTCCACATGGATTTTTGGCTTCTTATCATTATTTCTAGCAGCATTCTTACCTCTCTTCAGGTAAGCCAAAGTTATTAATGTTGTATAATAACTAAAACTTTTTAAGGATTCGTGATAATATGTGGCCTATGTAGGTGATTACTTCCCACCTTCTTTACTAAAATATGTGACATTTATTTGGGCATAGGAGTTGAAGGTAGTTTATTGAAATACTAGGCTGTCTTGTCACTGTATTCTATTTTATCAAGGTAATTAAACATTGTACTTTCTCTTTTTCAAAATGGTATGATACAGAGCTGTTATGTAAATCATAAATTGAAGTAATTACAAAATATTAAAAGATTTTAGCACTTGTTTGGAGCACTTTTTTTTTTTTTTTTTTTAGTAAATACCATTCAGAGATATCCATAGTTTCATGATGTTTATAAATACATGACGTGTGTATTACACACTTACACAGTATTGTCCTGAAAATGATAAGCTTATTATAACTCAAAGGTGGATCTTTGCTGCCTGATCCGTAGGAAGTAAAAAAAAACGTAGCACTGGCAATAGGATTTATTCACTGTTCCTTGTAGAAGTAACAGTTCTTTCAAAGTGGAGAAACACGTATGACTACAGATTGAAGAAAAGTCAGATAGAATTTTTATGGGTTTTGGTGACCTAGGGACTAAGAGGAAGGAAAGAGTCAGAGAAAACTAATTACTAATTAGAACTGTTTTAGCAAAGTTATGTCTCAAGGTATGGCTTTTTGGTATCTTAATACCTGGATTACTGAAATCACCCACCCACATTTTAATTATGTCACTGTCTCCTCTAGATATTAATATGGCATCCAAAAGTGTTAGGAATGTGTTAATGTTTAATGTCTATGGAAAACCTTTCACAGTGATCATATTCTGTTTTAATGTACATGCCTTTTCTTTCAGGTTCTGGGAACACTTTTTATTTATGTCTTATTTATGGTTGAGGAATTCAGAAAAGAGCCAGTAGAAAATATGGATGATGTCATCTACTATGTGAATGGCACTTACCGCCTGCTGGAGTTTCTTGTGGCGCTTTGTGTGGTGGCCTATGGCGTCTCGGAGACCATCTTTGGAGAATGGACAGTAATGGGCTCAATGATCATCTTCATCCATTCCTACTATAATGTGTGGCTTCGGGCCCAGCTGGGCTGGAAGAGCTTTCTTCTCCGCAGGGATGCTGTGAATAAGATTAAATCATTACCTCTTGCAACGAAAGAGCAGCTTGAGAAACACAATGATATTTGTGCCATCTGTTATCAGGTAAGTCGCACAGTAAGAGTCCATATGGGTGGGTCATACTGTATCCTTTGGTGTATCCCTTGGGACATTAGTTACATTATCCAGATTCCAGTTAAATTCCCAGGCAGAATTATCTCCTGGGTACAAAGAACGTGGGCCTCAGAAATGATAAGACCTGATAAAATATTTCCATTTTATTTCTAAATTTAAGTTTTTAATTTAGTTTCTCAAATTCTAATATATTGTTATTTTCAACATTATTGCTCACCCATAAATAAAGGAAAAACAGGTCAGGTGTATTTTATATTTTACTCCTGAGTACATTTACACACACACTTAAATATATGCACTCTCAAATACGTACTGTCACTCAGGAGTCAGCAACTTCTGAAAAGTGGTGTGCCAAGAATCAACTCTTTTTCTTCTGGTATTCCCAGGGTGGGGAAGAAGTGTTACTTTACCTTCCGTAGGTGGAGAGAGTATGTGCTACCTGTGGATATCTGCTATGGTTACAAGTCTCTGTGTGTGGGTGGGGTGGGCACATATGGTAGAGGCAACCAGTTGGTGTCCTATTGCATTGGCCTATCTTTGGCACATGTGCCATGTATTGCTCATGATTACCTTCTATTAAAAATCGAAAGATGTTATTTAAATCAGCTTGAAAATATAACAACAAAAAAGAGGCCTAGAGTTTAGTCACAAGTCATGTGCAAAGGGGTAATTGAGTAGCAGCTTTTACAGCTCAGCTGTACTGTTGGGAGTGTGGACAGAAATGATGGGCAGCAGCAGAAGCTGCACGTGTAAAGCAGGGGTGGGGAGCTTCCAGCCCGTGGGCAATATGAGGCCTGTGAAATCATTTGGTCTGGCCCTGCCAAGGCATTAGGGGTGAGTTAATTAAATGGCAAATATAGCAAGCTAATTTTTAAGTTGTTAATTTTGTATGACCCCCAAGTAATTTGATAAATATTCAAATGGCTCTTGGCAGGAAAAAGACTCGCCCCCCCCCCCCCCAAAGTCACTCTTGGAGTGTGGTGAGTGTGGCCCGTGGGATAAAGCCGCAGCGTGTCAGTGAAGACACAGGGAACGTCCTCCCTCCAAGGCTGCTACACCAGCTAGATTAGAATTTTTTTTCTTAAGAGTAAAAGGCATTTATGTACCACACTTTATTGTTATTAGAACACACTTTTGGATACTGGCAAAATACTGTTTCTTGGTTTGTTTTTGCATTTGAGAGGACTTGGTGTATAATGTAGGTTCCCCGAGTTAAGTGGTTGCTGTTTTAGTTTTGGCACTTGGTGCTTAGCACCTTGTCATGTGCAGGACAGAGCCTAGCAGTGACAGATTCAGGGCACAGCAGCTCCAGTGGCCAGCCTGTGTCTAAATATTCCAGAGCTGGGATTTGAGTTCTCTTTCTATTTTCTGTTGTCACATCACTTTTTTTGAGGTGCTTGAACTACCTGCAGATGCCACACAGAAAATGGAAGTCAAATTGCTTAACTTCCAAGCTGGCTGCATTTCCTTGGATGGCTTTCTGCTTAATAGTTGACTCCCAGGTGTTACCAGCTCTTGACAAGGGATTTCTAGAAATTCCTTGTTTTGGGACTTTAAATAACCCTAATGGTCAGTTCACTAAATTACAATCTTAAATTTAAACTTCATGTCCTCAGCCTTCCCTCCCCAAATATATCTTAAGCAAGGAATATTAATGCAAAGTCTACCACCTCGTATTCCAGTGGTTATTGAACTTGAATGTGCATAAAAGTCACATGGATGGCTAGCTATAACTAGATTTGTGAACGGTATCTTCAGTTGTCAACTTCTGGCCCACACATATGCATGGTTAACCAGCGCTCTGGGCAGTTCTGATGCAAGTTGAGAAACACTGGCTCGGCTTATACAGACCATATCTTGAAAATTGGATATACACGTTGAAACTGAAATTGCTATTTTCTTGCCAATACCCTGGTGTTTTGTGGCTGATTTTGTCTCCTTGCCAATAATCAAAATAATCTGTTCAACTGTGGAAAAGCTCTGTCTTCATCAGATTTTTCTGAGGTTCCAATTATACTTGTGCCATACCTGATGGAGACCCAGTAATTCTACTGCCTTCTACAGTTCTGTAATCCTTGTGTTTCAAACAAGGCAGAAACCAGTTAAAGAGGTCATTTCTTCCCCGTTTTTGGCTTTTACTTATTTAAAAAAATTATTTAGCCAGTGGTTCTTGCATTATTTGTAAAGGGGGGGGGGCGTGTTTCTCTGATGGCAAGAAAATTATTACTAAAATATAAAATGAGTTTTAACCTAACATCTGTGTTACAAATTTTCTTTGGGGAATTGTGGGGAAAAATGTGGCAACTATAACTTTTGGGGATATCATCAAAGATTGTAGATAATAAACACAAGGTATCTTTATTCCCCATTAGGACATGAAGTCCGCTGTGATCACGCCTTGCAGCCATTTCTTCCACGCAGGCTGTCTGAAGAAGTGGCTGTATGTCCAGGAGACCTGCCCGCTGTGCCACTGCCACCTCAAAAACTCTTCCCAGTTCCCAGGGTCAGGGACTGAGCCGGCTCCACAACCACGTGCTGGAGCTGAGCAAAACGCTGAACGTCAGGAAGGGATCCAGCCGGCTCCACAACCGCATGCTGGAGCCGCGGAAAACGCTGAGCATCAGGAAGGGACTGCACCCCCAGACCAAGAGCATCCTCGAGGGACTGGAATGGAAGAAGGTTCCAGAGACAATAATGAGTGCATTGCCAGCAGATCAGGTAGCCAGGAAGGGACTTGTGAGCCCACGGAATAGTTTCTTGGTGCAAAAGATGAAGCACGTCCTGCTGAGGTCAACCCACAAGAAAAGCAGCAGGAATAACGCTGTGTATGCTGGCGGGGAGGCTAACTCCGATGGCATTTGTGCCAAGATTTGAGCAACAAATATATGGGGTGATTAGGTGGGAAATTTGACATTCCAAGGATCTAATCCAGGAAGTACTTACTCTCAGTGGAGACCACCTGCTTTCATGCCCTTGACATTGTGGGAGAAATTTTACATTGTATGTTAATCAAAATGTATTTATATATCCTATGCTGATGTTTTGTAGAGGTTTGCCAAGGAAATTTAACCTCAATAACTTCAGAAACTGCCCCTGATTTGTAAGGGATAAATAAAATCAGATTTGAGTGTTTGAAAGGGGCTAAAGAAAGGAAGACAACATAAGGACAATCTGGGAAGAGGCAGGCAGAGTGGAACTGACATTTCACTTTCTATGGGACAAGATCATTTTTGTTACAAAATATGAGTAGTGACCAGCCCCTTTCTGCACCCCCTTTTCCCTCAGCTAATTGGAACTCAGTCTGGTAATTATTAAGTTTTGTACAGCACTGATTGAAATCAAAGATATAAAAGCATTAATTGTATCCAGAGACCGAAACACGCTCATACTTTGTATGTGCTTTAGTGGAGGGGCGGGTGGGCATTTGGCCTCAGGTACATTCACATAACCTGAGACCCTTGAACTTTCCGATGGAGTCCTCAATATTTTGTGTATATGAAACTTTTGTTAATATAGCGTATATTGTGTTGGCTGTGTGAAGTAATCTAAAACTCTAATGAACACTTTGGAGTCCACGTTAGTGTGGGAGACCAAAGTGGGAAGGGCTTTAGGGCACTGATAGAGGCCTTGTGTACTTTTCAATCCTGTGTAATGTTTAGTTCTTGTAACTGAATCAACAGTGTTAAATTATGGCAATATTTGCACTTGGGAATGAGTACATAACTGTATGATCACACTCTGCAAATGCCACTTTTAAAGCTGTTAATAGACTTTGCACCTTTTCTTTGGTAAGGATGTGTCATATTTAAATTTTTACATTCATCATGGCTACAGGTAGACCTGGGGGGGGGGTACAATTTTTTTATGGGAATTTTGATATGAAAAGAAACTAGTCATTTATTTATACAATAGGCTTGATTCAGAAAGTGTTTTTTCAGACTTGGTATTCCTAATGTGGGTTGTGACTATTTTATTTTTAGTAGCAAATTTGGATGTAGACTGACAGACATAGCTGAATGTCTTAATAAATTTAAATTTGAAGATAACTATGTTTTTTCCCCTGTGATTATTATTATTATAAAGTGTTTTGTTCTTAGGAGACTTTTTCCCCCCCTCTCCAGCTGGGTTTCTTATATCTTGATCCCTGTCTAAAATGCCCTGTAGATGACAAAACTTTTTACTTGAAAAAGGGCCAGTTCTTTGAAATCTCCTACACCAGTAATAGCAAACTCAGCTCTGCACTAGAGCATCTGGAGAACTTTTTTTAAAAAGTACACATTTTTTTAACATCACTTCAGACCCATTGAATCAGCTTTGGGGGAGCCTGAGAGCGGGCACTTCAGAGCTTCCTGGGTGATTTTATCCAAGACTGACACTAGCACTGTTGCATGTTTAAAAAAGTGGCTAGATTAGGATGAATTTCTCCCTGGTGGAGCTGGAAGTTTCCCACCATCCCATTGGTGAGCCAGGTTAGGCAGCAAAAAGAGCAAATGACTCCCTCTAGTGGTGGTCAGGCCATTGTTCAAGACCTAGCAGCGATCTTTGATTTAAAACGGATTTTTGGCCTTTGTGGAAAAGGTGAGTGTTCAAGTATTAACCTTTTTGGTGCCTCGTTTGAAGGAATTAAAATTGCAGATGAAGTTGAAATCATTTGTGTCACAGTGACCTCGGCCAGCCTTGAGCACCATCTACACTTCTGACCAAAGGACTCTCATGTACAACTAAGGAAAAGTAGATGTTTAATAAAAGCAGGGGCTTCTTTGACACCAGGTTTCACATTAGCATACACTTTTTTTTTTTTTACCTCGTAATAGCATGGAGACCCCAGCTCTACTTGCCAAGTTGCAGCAGCCTGGTGGGCAAATAACAGTTGCTGCGATACTCAGTCTACCTGTTAATGCTTTTGCTTCAGTCAGGAGAGCTATCTTGTGTTGTAGTGATGAAAACCCTCCCAATCTCAGTGGCCCTAAAACAACAAAGGTTTATGCCTCACACACATCGCATATGTGTCTATTTGCTTTGGAGCAGACACTCAGGGATCTAGGCTGAGTGGAACAGCCAGTCTTGAACCTTCCTGATGGCCACGCCAAGAGAAAGGGCTCTGGGAGGCTTAGCAAGTACATGCTCCTCTCGGTGGGTGTGCGTCCCTTCGGTTCATCACCCTTCATCATCCCGTGTCCGGAACTGTGGTCACACCAGCACACGAGGGTGTAGATGTTCAGTCTTCCTCCTGTGGTCTGGGAAGAGGACACAGCAGTGCTGATGATTACCACACCTCTGTTGAAGCAACATGTACTCTTACTCATTAAAAACTCGGGAGCACACCTGTGAATTTTTCAAAATATACTGGTTGGTTGAGAACCTCTGACCTAATTTGCTTCTTGTTCTAATATGCTGGGACGGTAGGTAGCATTGTCTAATGCCATCTGTCTTTCACATTTCTGTTTTCCAGCCATGTTTCCAACTCCCTGCCAGACTTTGGACCTGAGAAGACAAAGTTTAATCACCTAGTTTGTACCATGGAAGAGAAAACAAGAAAATCAGATCAGATTTCCCTTATACTTGATCAAATGAAGTGAGAAAATGGCACATTCCTGATGGGCTCTTGTTAGGCCACTTTTCCTATCCACTTCATTTATCAGATAGTGTGTATGTACTTTTCACCCGTGATCACTTTTCTCTTAGAAATTTTATTCCCTTATGAACTTTGACATCAAAGTTAGTACTAAACAATCTCAATTCTCATACTAGTTATTAGTATATATTTCTAGTTTGTGGTGTTTCTCATTTTAGAAAGCTGTTCTAGAGGTCTAAATCATGCTATTTGCACAGCATGTCCTTATAGAGGTCTGGTCTTTTTTTGTTAATCCTCACCCAAAGATGTTTTTTCCATTGCTTTTTAGAGAGCATGGAAGGAAGGAAAGGAGGGGGAAGAGAGAGAGAGAGAAAAAAAATAACAATGTAAGAGATACACACTGATTGGTTGCCTCTCATTTGAATTCCATAGTAGTCCAGTGGTCAGGGACTCCTTAGCCCAGAGGCTGGGTATGCCTTGAGTCTCACGCCTTGATTGTCCCTGTTCTGAGTTGTACTCCATTTCCCCATGGAGCTGGTCCCACAGTGTAAGCTGCAGGTGCTTGGGGTCCTCCTTGCTTTTGCCTTGTTGCACTGTCTGATGCAGTGTCTATGGTTGGGACCCAAACACTGTTTCTGACTAATTAGATCAGGCAAAGACTCAAAGTCTCCAGAGACCTGCCTCTGCCTGCAAACTGATTGGATTCAGCCTTGAGTAACCTTGCACTTGTCCACAGGTGGGGTGAGAGGTTTTCCAACTGGGTGGGGTGATTGCTTTTGCCTGGAGGCTAATTGTTATTCTTAGTTTCTTAATGGGCCTCAGAAATTCTGTATAGTACCTTAGGGCAAGGTGTTTTCCATTAGGGTGGGTCAACTGTCTTCCCCCCAGGCAAAAACCACCTGGATAGCAAATGTCAGCCTGAGAAAAATGACCTCTGCAGCATGAGAAAATGACTCAGGAAACTGGGGTGTCTGCCTTCCAAGTGCTAACCCCAGAGCCCCCAACCCTGGCTTCTGTTCACCCAGCTCCAGTCATTCTGCACTCCCTCTGCTGGAGCCCAAAGTGAGTGGCTGTACACAAAATTTTGTGCATTGGCCCTTTAAGAGGGTGCCTGCATTTCCAGCAGTCTGTCCCTGGCAGACAGCAAGCTGCTGCTTTTCACAGCCAGATATTGTGTGGGTACCTTTCTCAATTCTGGTGCTCTCTGCTGGGATGTCCATCTTGGGGATTAGACCCCAGAGTTCTCAGTGGCAACCCCCTACAAGCTGAGCTATCCCTCTAGAACTTCAGCTGCTGTCTGTGGGGGCTCAGCCAGCCCTTCATGCCTCTCCTACCAGTCTCTATGTATCTCCACTTTCTGTCCTTGATTATCAGGGTTCTCTCCAGTTAGACTTCAGTTGATTATTCAGGATGTTTTTTTGTTTGTTTGTTTTTGTTTACTTTTTGTATTTTAGTTGTAAATGTAATTCCATTTTGGTCCTGTAGTGTGCCTGTGTAGCATCCACTTACTCCACTGCCATTTTTAATCTGGAAAAGTATTTTAAAAGAATAAAAATCCCACCTAATCTCACTTTTGGAATTAGTCTTTTCAAGTTATTTTTATATCTGGTGATAGCAGACACCCCTCCCCCCACCATGGAGAAGCACAAGCCCCCAGAGCGTCATTTCCACTTCTCTTTTTAAAGTCAACTGCCTATCTTTTGGTTTCTGAAATTCAAATACTTTCCCAACAGTATAGCAATTCATCAGTTGAGGCACACCTGTTTCTGCCACCTTTGCAGACAGAGAATGCTATGACTTTAAAAAATAGGGTTACATCTTATAGGTAGTACTTGCTTAGAAAATAATAAGAAAATAACTAGGAGTCACTTATGGAGCTAGTCATTTTTGTAGCCACTCAGAAACATGCTTCCTTTTTCTCCAGTGGGTTCTGCAGTCACATGCAATGTGTGGACAGGTCGAGAGTCAAGGTAAGACATTCACAGTGAAGATAGCAAACTCTGCTATTGGCCATGCTTCTGGCATCCTCTTTATTGTCCTTGCTCATACCTACACTGATATTCTGGTTCTTTTCCTAACCTATTTTTTAATGAATGTTGACTGTTTGACCCTTAATTTCTCTTTCTATTCTTAATAGATGTAAGCAACCCCTTGCTTTCCTATTGTTATTATATACTAGAGGCCCAGTGCACAAAATTCGTGCATGGGTGCAGTCCCTAGGCCTGGCTGAGGATTGAAGTGTGAGCATCTGGCATGGAAGGGCAGGTCCCAGCTGACCTCTGGGCCCTGGGCAGCACCTGGGCCCCTGGACCCCTGTGCGCCCCCATACCCTAAGTCACAGTGAGTCCCCATGTGGAGATGTGGTGAGCGTGACCTGACGCTGTGGGCCAGGTACAGCATGGGCCTCTGGGCCGCCCAGTGGTGCTGCATGGAAACTGGGCAGGCAGCGCACGCTCTCACGGCTGGCCTCACGGACCAGCTCCTGTGTGAACCCAGGGGGAGCCCGACTGGCCCCTGCAGTCCTGGTGGCTGCAGCCCAGCTCACTGGGAAGAGTCTGTGTGGGTGTGGGGTGGGCTCCTTGTGGGCACCCAGCACCTGAGCATGGGGGCTTCCCTGGTGCACAAGCCCTGGCATCCCGAGGGAGGGAAGCAGAGGGAGTGAGAGAGAGCTTGGTAGACACCCCGCATTCCCACTGCACCTTCATCCCTGTCACCCCCTCCCCCAGGTAGCTGGCAAGAGGTCACAGCCCCCTGCCTGGGCACCGCAGGAGGTTGGTTGCCACCACCCACCCCCAGTTCCCCGTCCCAGCCCGGGACCCAGTCCAAATTGGGCCATGAGGGCCTGCTGGCTGCTGGTCACCATCTGTAGGGTGATCGATTGGAGCTGGCCCTCCCTCCCCTCGCTCCCTCAGTGCCTGGGAGCTGGATGGCGGCCCCGCCCCTGCCACCTCCACTGGTTGCCATCTGCGGGGCTATTGGCAGGGCGATCAGGTCCCCACTCGCACCTGCCTTGGCTTGGCACCATCTGTTCTCCTACTCCACCATCCCACCATGGTCCCACTCTTGTCGGGGCCCATTGGGTTCGGCAGTGCCTCCACTGCCGCCTGCTGCCAGGACCACATCGCTGACACTTGCCATGTTCTGCACCACCCCCTGGTGGTCAGCGCACATCATAGCAAGTGGTTGAACTCCCGGTCGAAGGGACACTTTGTATATTAGGCTTTTATTATATAGGATTCTAATGTATGGCTTCCGACTTGCAGGAAATAATCTCCATGGATGTAGAAGAAATCTTGAGCCAATTCTAGATGGAATATTCTATTGCTTTCCAGGTGAGAACTTGCCAAACTGATTTTTCTGAGGGCCATCAGGCCTGCTAAGTTTCCTTTGGTAAGTCTTTATGAGCCCCCTTGGGTTTAGAGAACTAGATGGTGGAAGGAGGAAACTTGACTAAAGGCAGGATCTTTGGGCTGTACTTTTTACTCCCTTTCACACTGTGTGATCCTTGGCCAGCCTTTGTTTTTCTGGGCTTCAGTCTCATCTGAAAAAAATGATCTCTGAGGTATTATTCTGCTCAAGATTTTGCTCATTGGTATTAATTTTTAACACTATGAGCCTCATCTATTTGATGAACCTCATTTATTTTTATGTACTATGCGAATATTAAACGTAACTAAGGTTGGATTTCTTCTATGTTCCCCGTGCCTGACACAGGGCAGGAGTTCTCTGAGTATCTGCTGAGTGAACAAATTAACCGCGTCTATGGCTCCTTGTACAAACCCTATAGTTAATAAAAAGACAGAGAATTCCGCTAGTTCTAGTGGCAGAGCGCCTAACACTGCGTGCCATCTAGATGAGGTCATTTCTGTGAGTGGCTTTTGATCTGGGGCATGCAGGTGAAATCTGGGCTGATGACTTTTGCTTTGTTCTATGGTTTGGCCTCAGTCGTGCTCTTCAACATCATGTGTTCAAAAACATTAGAATCAGTTGCCAACCACTTAAAAAAATTGCAAGCCTCTAAATACAAACTTGAA
Organism: Corynorhinus townsendii; assembly: GCA_026230045.1. Taxonomy (NCBI): domain Eukaryota; kingdom Metazoa; phylum Chordata; class Mammalia; order Chiroptera; family Vespertilionidae; genus Corynorhinus; species Corynorhinus townsendii. The sequence continues at coordinate 157,614,541 of JAPDVU010000006.1, read as the reverse complement.
TTTTCCAGCTTCTCAGAAAACTGGAAGAGCTGGCTGCATGAGGTTACTCATGCCTGCCTGGCAACCGTTGGCAGGAGCCGAGGTGGGTTGAGTGGGCTAGTTTCTAAATTCATCCTGGATCCCTCCCCACCACGACCTGCTCTTGAAAATCAGATGGTTATCATCGAACTCTTCTGTTCCCATAAGAGATGCTGGGATTACTGGGCAAGTTTCCCTTCTCATTTAATGAAATTGTGTAATGCAAATATTCTGTGCTGATCAAAGTGAAAAATGTAAAAAGAACCAGAAGCAATGTGAACAAGTCCGATGTTCAGTTGGGAAAGTGTGGAGTCTGTATATTTTCATTTTTCTTTCATGACAGTAGTTCAGTTTTTTTAAAAAAAACTAAGTGGCCTAGTCTTTCATTTGCATCTATTTTCAATTTGAGTCTATGTTTGAGTTTTGCACTCTGATGTTGCCAAATTGTGGCATGACCTTGGGTCAGCGATTTTCCTTCTTTAATGGGTGTTGCTAGCAGGTGGAAGCTTGTTAAAAATACAGATGCCAGGGCCCAGCCTCACAGGTTCTGATGGGGCAGGTTTGGGGTGGAGATTGAGCATGTGTTATCCTTTTACAAATTTTGCAGATGATCCTGATCCCGTGGAAACGTGAGAACCTTTGATCTAGAGTAAATATGCTTGCTCTTTTGGTGTGGGGGAGGGTCCTGATGGGGGGAACTACTGCTTTTACGGAAGAAGATTCTTAGAGAGGAGATACACATGAAGACAGCTGCCTCTGAGGAAGGTCTGTGGTTAAGGATGGCAGCAGACCTCACAGCTTACAGGGCTTCTGCAGTGAAGCACCAAAGCCTGCAGGTGCACACGTGAGATGTGGCCTCGTTGACCAAACATTTTGGTTGATTAACCACCCAGAAATATCTGAAACTATTTATATTTGAAAGTAAAACATTGTCAGCCCTTCTCCCCCTCCCCCTCCCCAAACATACAGAATTAAAGAACCATAGGATTTTGGAAATAAACCAGCCTTTGGCGATCTAGCAGTGTGATGCATTTAGAATCCAATATGAAGGCACAAATAATAACACACCATTGCAAGAGGTGGACTTTGAGGGTCCCCACCAACCACCCCTGGCATGGCTGTCAGGGTCAGTGTGTGTATTATCGTTCTCACTGAGTCACCCAGTCCTTATAGTGACGACCACCATGCATTTAAAGAGCTAAACATAGTCAGAACTGGGGCACTGCCTTCCCTTTCCCTTCAGTCTGATCCTAAGGTTTTAGAACCCTGTGTCCTAGTTAACAGGGTTCACGGTCCATGTTTTTCATGCACCTGACGACTAAAGGCAGGATAAGTAGCATCACATCCTTTTTTTCTAATATTCTCCAACGAAATAATAGCGGGCACTTGCCTTATGCTAGGTACTATTTTAATCCCTTTACACAAAATAATGCCCTCACATTCAACCTGTTCATGTGAGTATTACCATCCCCATTTTCCAGATGAGGCAACTGAGGCAGAGAGTCATTCAATGACTTGCTCAAAGTCCAGAGTGGTATTTGAACCCAGGAAATTTGGCTTCAGAGTCTATTTAATCTTTACATTATAGTGTGTACCTATTCCCAAACACATGTTTTCCAGAATTTTTTATTCTTATACTTAAAATTTTGGAGGTGGTAGGAAAGACAGTTTAGGGACGACTTCCTGTAGGCGTCTATGTGCTGGGTACTTTGCAGGTTTCATTCATTCAGTAGCCACCAGAGGTGATCTCTGTCAGACCCCAACTCTATTCTCTGACATGGACAATGGATGTTTTCTCCTTTCTTTGCAAAGTAAGTGTTATAGAAACAGCTTCAAGCAGTGTCCCATCCCTTCTCCTCCCTGTCCCCAACTAGCTTGCCTTTCCTATGTCCCCATGGTCTCTAACAGACACATGTTGGAAGTTACTCCTAGACACCAGACATGGGCTCAATGCCAGGCACAGCCCCTGCCCTCATCGAGCCCTCACTGAGCATTCAGAAGACACAACACTAAATAAGACCAAAGTGTGGCCCAGCCGGTGTGGCTCAGTGATTGAGTATCGACCCAGGAGCCAAGAGATCACTGATTCGATTCCTGATTGGGGCACCTGCCTGGGTTTCAGGCTCCATCCCCAGTAGGGGGCGTGCAGGAGGCAGCCGATGGATGATGATTCTCATGAATGTTTCTATCTCTCTATCCTTCTCCCTTCCTCTCTCTCTAAAAATCAACAAAAACACATTTTAAAAAAGAATATGTCCACTTAAGAAAAAAGAATAAAGAGTGATGATAGGGAGCCCAACTTCTCTACTTCACCTGTGCTTTTGTGAAGTCCATTGTTCATAAGTCCAAAGAGAGTAAGGAGGGGTTTCAGCTTGTCATCCCTGGATTAATTTTTCTGTCCAGTATGAGAACACATTCAATATTTGAAATTGAAGTACTCTTCTTGCTTTCTATGAGGCATATTGCTTCCACCCAAACCAGCTTTATCAACACTGCAGAGACAAGGTCTCCGAATCAGAGAAGCGTTCCCTAGCTGGAGTACAGTGGTGAGCTAACTTGCTGCACATTGGAATCCCCTGGGCTGGGTGAAACCTACACATCACGATTTTGAAAAGCTCCCTTAGAGGTTCCTGTATGCACCAAAGTCTGGGAACCAGAGTGTCCAGGGGATCTGCACTCTTCAGCCCTGTCACTTTGATGCTCTGTAGGTAGAGCTGATGGGCCTCGGACCTTGGCAACCAGGGTCCCTGGGTTGCAGCAGTTTCCCCATCCTGAGCCTTCCTATTCCCAGCTCCCCATCTGCTCTTGAATCAGCTTCAGGCAAGTTGATCTCTGCCGCTGATATGGGCTCAGACTTGATAAACTGGCACCGGAGGCCTGAATCTGACTGGTTTTATTTTGCTTGGACAGTGTTTCTAAAACATTTGAGCTAAAAGAGAGATTTCATATTAAAAATCTGGACTCCTGAGTTTTCTGAAAAAATAAGAACTCTAAGCCCATTCTCACTGTATTATTCAACAGGGGCTCCTGCTCCTTAAACTGGCATCTACCCCACCTCCAACCGCCTAGTGCACCAGGCCCTACCCCGACCCCATCATTCTTGTTACCTATGACCCCTGCAGGTCACGTGACAGTTGCACTTACTCACCTTTTGCTAAATATTTATTTACATACATAGATACATTTACATACATACACAGAGCGCTTTTCCAGTCATGGGTTGCTTCCTGCTTGCACAATTCACACACACACACACACACACACACACACACACACCACTTTCCAGGTTCATGATCCCTACTTTCATATTCACTTTTCAGACCATGTCCACTTCTCCTTTCGAACTTTCCTGATGGGATAGGGTTAGTGGTGTTTTTCAAAACATTGCAAAATTAAGTAGAAACCCAAAAGTATATGGCAGACCAGATTCTCAAATTCAAATGCCTACAGGGGTCAGGTCGGTAATGTCAAGGGCAGGAGTGGGCTGCCTGGGGAACCTGAGGAGCACTCGCATCCGCAGAAGGCAGCCCTCCCAGCTTCCCTTCAGAGGGTGGTGCTGTAGGACACTTGATGATGACAGGAGAGCCCACTGCTCCATCCAACATGGCAGCCACGAGAAACGCGTGGCTAGTGAGCATGTGAAGTGTGGCTACTGAGATGGAGGAACTACATTTTAAATTTCATTTAATTTTTATTACTTTAAGTTCAAATAGCCACATGTGGCTAGTGACCACCCTCTCAAAACAAGTCTAGCTGAGTCTTCCTGATAAAGGTGAGTGTGGGTCCAGTGTGCCTTGGGTTGGTTGAGCATCGTCCCATGCACCAAGAGGTCACCAGATCAACTCCTAGTCAGGGCACATGCCTGGGTTGCAGGCTCGATCCCCAGTAGGGGGCATGTAGGAGGCAGCTCACCAATGTGATGTTTTTCTCATGGATGTGTTTTTTTTTTTCTTTCTCTCTCCCTTCCTCTGTCTCTAAAGTAAATTTAAAAAAAGCAAAAGCAAAAGCAAAAGCAAAAGAAAGTTCATCAGTGGCAGAGTTTATGTACCTCCTATCCTATGAAAGCATGTAACAAGGGTCGTGTAGTGTGAGACATAAATGGATGAAGAAAAGGTCTGCAAAGGAGAGGGAGCAGCAAGGGAAAGTCCTAAGGACCAGAGAGGACACCGTTGGCTGGGGACCTAAAGAGATCTGATGTGTCCGCTCTGTCCAATATAGTAGCCACTAGCCACATAGGGCTATAAATGTAAATAAAACTTCAAACGTTAAACATTCAGTTTCTCAGTCACGTTAGCTACAGTTCAAGTGCTCAATAGCCGTGCGTGGCTCGTCACTGCCATATGGGACCTTGAAGGTACTGAGCTTGTTTATTCTTATACAAGTCTATTGGAAAGTACTAAGCTCGGGGAGTGTGGGAGGCAAAGCTGGGGATGGGGCCTCATGAGAGGGGCTACAGAGCGATTCGGGGGCCAGGCCGCAAAGTCCCAAACAGGCCAGTGCAGCTCATTGTGAAGTTTGGACTTGGAGCTGAAGGTTTGTCATTTCGGAAGCTCGTGCTGCTGTGCTGTGTGGAAACGGATGGACGATGGGAAGGAGAACCAGAGTGGAGGGACTTGATAAGAGGGGTGCCAGTCCAGGTAAGGGGTGAAGATGTGGCCCTGGCTGGGTAGCTCAGTTGGTGAGAGCATCGTCCCGACACATGAAGGTTACGGGTTTGATCTGGTCAGGGCACATAGGAGAGTCAGCAATGTATGCATACATAAGAGGAACAATAAATCCATGTCTCTCTCTCTCTCTTCAATTTTAAAAGAGAGAGAGATAAAGATGACCAAACAGTGACACATTATCTGTTCTCCACCATCCACCACACACGGCTCAGGAAAAGCGTACAGTCACCACTTGCAGTGGGGACATAGAATCACCCACTCAAAACAGGCCTGATTCCTCAGGAGAGGACACAGAGGTTCATGGTGGTTAAATATACCAGCTTCACAGGCCACGCAGCCAGTTCATTCCAGAACGATGCTTCTAATCCTCGGCTATTAGTTTCAAAACCTGAGATTAGCTTTTATTTTAGTTCTTTTCTCACATCAACTTCCCCCACACCCAGCGAGTCACTCCCTCTAACTGCAATCTCACCCACACTCTGTTCCCTATAAGATGAAGAGAATTATATTTTAGAGCCTTTTTTTTTTTTCCTCTCAGAGCCAGCTTATCCTATTCCACATTAAAGATAATCACAGCTGGTTGGCTGAGTTCAATGCCAGAAGCCGACCTAGATAAAAGTCTTTTGTATGTGATAGTAAATGTGTGAGCTTTTATGAAAATATGTGTGCCTTTGAGGAATTCTTCAGACATCGGGGGAATTTAAACTAGTAATTTATAATAGATTTTCTTGACTAGCATGGTAATTTCCTAATGAAAAGAGTGGGGCTTGATCGCAAACTGTGTGTGGCAGTGAAAAGAGACTTTTCTGAGGCTCAGTATTCTCAAGCCTCTAGGTATAAGTTTACCTGTTTATTTTGCTCATTTTTTTCATTTGTTTTTCAAAATAAATCAAACTTTAAAAAGCACCTTAAAACCTTATTTTTGCTTGATAACTTCTATTTTTATATAATTTCAAATTTACAGAAAAGTTGCTAGAATAGTACAAAGAACCACTGTGTACACTTCACCTAGACACACCAATTATTAACATTTGACACACTTGCTTATTTTCTTTCAACATATACATACATGCATATATGCATACATGCATGCACACACAAAATAATTTTTGAACCACTTGAGAATAAGCTGCAGACATAATGCTGCTTAGCCCCTGAATATTTTAGTGTGTATTTTCTAATACTTCTAAAAAAGATTTTTATTGATTTCAGAGAGGAAGGGAAAGGGAGAGACAGAAACATCAATGATGGGGGAGAATCCTTGATTAGCTGTCTCCTGCACGCCCCCTACTGGGGATTGATCCCTGGGCATGTGACCTGACCAGGAATCCAAACTGTGACCTCCTGGTTCATAGGTTGACACTTAACCGGTGAGCCACACCAGCTGGGCTAATATTTTTATTTTACATAATACAGTAAATTGATCAAAACAGAAAATTTAACACTGGGAGAGTATCATTATTCAATCCACAATATCTAATTCAAAAGATTATTCAGATTTTACCAAGTACCCCAATAATGTCCTTTCTAGCTGTTTACAACTCCTTCCACAACATCCCAGGCAGAATTGAATCCAGGATTATGCATAACATTGAGTTGTTAATCTCTTCAGTCTCCTTAAACTGGAACAATTCCTCATTTTTTTTTTTTTTTTACTTTCATGGTATACATTTTTGAAGAGAAATAAATAGCAATAGATTATGGATTATGAATAATATAATTATGTATAGTACTAGAGGCCTGGTGCATGAAATTCATGCACGGGGGGCGGGTCCCCTCAGCCCACCTGCACCCTCTCCAATCCGGGACATCCCTCTCACAATCTGGGACTGCTGGCTCCTAACTACTCACCTGCCTGCCTGACTGATCACCCCTAAATGCCTCCATTGCCAGCCTGATCACCCCCAACTGTCCCCCCTGCCAGCCTGGTTGCCTCCAACTACCACCCCCCCTCCCCCGCTGGCCTGGTTGCCCCTCAAGGCCCCCCCTACCAGCCTGGTTGCCCCCAACTGCCCCCCCTGCTGGCCTGGTCACCACTCACTGCCCCTCCCCCCCCCCCCCCACCTCCCACCAGCCTGGTTGCCCCATGCAACCTGCTGTTCAGTTGTTTGGTCATCCCTCACTAACCCCCCTGCCGGCCTGTTGCCCCACGCAGCCTGCTTGTTCAGTCATTACTGTGAGGGCATCCTGACCAATTTGCATATTACCCTTTTATTAGTATAGATGCTATAGATGATGTAAGAATTCATGCGTCCATATTAATGAATACAAACACAAATAAGAAGTAGGGAAAGCTCTTCTTTCAGTAAAATGATAACTGGTAAAAATGTAGAAAAAATAAACAGAATTAGAGAATTCTGTTACATTATAGTAATAATTGATTTAGTCAAGAATTACTATTTTTCTAGTTTATAATTTTTGTTTTTATATTATTTTGTATTAGTTTCAGCTGTACAGCCTCGTGATTAGACAATCCTATACTTTGCAAAATGTTCCCCCAGGCAAGACTTACTAATGGATAGTAAAATTAGCAAATAAAAGTTTAAGAGAAAAAAGATGTTTATATAGCTTCAAAATATTGCCCCACAAATATGTGATGAATTAGAAAGGAAAGGACAATAACTTTACAGAGTGTAAACCTGGCAGGTACCCTGTTAACCAAATAGTTAAAGTTAACACACTAATAATGGGATAAGCCATTATCACCTGCTTCTTGATATGATGCACAACTTCACTTAGGTGGAATTCCTGTTAAAAAATAAATCTGTTTGACTTGGCTCAGTGGATAGAGCATCGGCGTTTGGAATGAAGGGTCCCAGGTACGACTCTAGTCAAGGGCACATGCCCGAGTTGCAGGTTTGATCCCCAGTGTGGGGCGTACAGGAGGCAGCCGATCATTCTTGATGTTTCTATCTCTCTCTCCCTCTCCCTTCCACTCTGAATTCAAGAAAAATATACCTTAAAAAATAAATGTGTTGCCCTGGCTAGTGTCCTCAGTGGTTAGAGCGTTGGCCCCCACACCACAGGGACTGCTACCAGTGTTCGATTCGATTCCTGGTTCAGGGCTCGTATGAGTCGGGGCACATTCGGGAGGCAACCAGTCCTTGTGTGTGTGTTTCTCTCTCTCCCGCTCCAACTTCCTTATCCCCTTCCCTCCCTCCCTCTCTCTAAAAATGAATGGAAAAATTCCTTGGAGGAAGCATTAAAACAAACAAATAAACAAACAATAAATCAATAAATATATTTATGAGGAAAAAGACAAACTCAAACTGAGGGATAGTGTCTGCTTTTTAAATGACAAACTTGCTCAAATCAAAGGTTGCACCAAAAGTTGCAGTATTGAGGAATACCACTAGACGTCACTGTGGTTTTACAAGTTGCACTCTGACTGATTTAAGCTGATAATTTCTTGGCTAAAATAATTTCAGTGCCCTTTATAAGATTTTTGCCTAACCACATTGGACCCACTATTGGTTTTCTTTGCTTTTTCACCTGTACTCTAACTTATCTAATGTTTATCTTTAAGTTGACTCTGTTTTTTTTTTAAAGGAAATAAATTTATAGGTGGATAACAAATAGAAACCAGTTCCACTTGCCGTAAATGGAAAGTAACCGCAAAAATAAATGTAACAAAAACAACATCATATAATTAAATTGGAGCTAGATACTCGTGTCTGCCAAAGGCTCAGAGCCTGTGGCTGACTTTTTATTTTATTTTTAAAGAGAAGTGTTAAAGAGAAGTTGAAGACAGACTAACCCTGCCACTTTCCCTCTGATGTAAGCGAAAGAATTGGGACTGAGAGCAGAAGACCTTTCTGTCCGTGCTGTTCAGTATATTTAAGTCTGTATCCACAAAACCTACCACAATACTTCGTATACCATCTAACCAGTCCCTGCTTTCATAAGCTGTTCTAAGTTGTATTATCCCCTCTCACCCTCCCTTTCTTCCTTTCATTCTTTTTTTAAAAAAATATATTTTATTGATTTTTTACAGAAGAAGGGAGAAGAAGGGAGAGGGATAGAAGTTAGAAACATCGATGAGAGAGAAACATCGATCAGCTGCCTCCTGCACACCCCCTACTGGGGATGTGCCCGCAAGCCGTACATGCCCTTGACTGGAATTGAACCTGGGACCCTTCAGTCCACAGGCCGATGCTCTAGCCACTGAGTGAAACCGGTTAGGGCTCCTTTCATTCTTTTCTGTTTGTTTGTTTGTTTTTTTTTTTAACTTTTGCTTCTTCACTATTCCTAATAGACCAGAAATAATGTAGAAATCATACATTATTAATCGTTTTCTTCAATCTATAGTTAAGCTTTCGTTTTATTTTGCTATCCCTTTCAGTTTAGTATCCGTTTAACTGGCTTTTGTGTTTATTTAAATCTGCTTTTATATTCAGTCTTCTACCATTTAAACCGCTCACTCCCTTTTAAACAGAGGAGATGATACATATCCCTGTGCTGTCAACGTCGAAGCAATTATATGCCACCAAATGACTTGCGATTTGGCATCTTCTCCTGATAAAGGCTTGTGATAGATAGGATGTGGCAGAGGTCAGGAATTCTGCTGAGTACAACCTGAGGGGATGCTTCAAATTGCTTGAGCTTTATCCAAATCCCCCAGGACACAATCAGAAAACTGGTCCCCTTCAATTTTGGTGCCGAGGGTTTTCTTCTTCCTTCTTCACAGAGATTCAGAGTGAAGACATCGGAGGCTGAACCATCTAATTGCAAGCTTTACTCCTTCACATTCGTGCAGCCTTTTCCTGCTTTGTATAATTTGTTATAATTACTAGTTTGCTGGCCACAGCTAGGGGATTTTACAGGAGCCGAGACAATGTTTTAGCGACGCGATGTTACTGAATAATTTGAAAAGGGGAAGGCCAAGAATTTACATCAGACATGTTTTGTTTTCTTAATGCCTGTGCTGCAATTTAGGAAAACCATTATAAGGCAAGAAAATCAGGAAATGTGTGAAGATCAATATGCCAATTGTTTTCTGCATTATAGTTATTCTTTCTATAGTTTCCTTTTCTCGGTAAGATGGATTTAATGTGTCATTAGGAGCTCCAAACCTGAGAGGTCAGCTTCACTGGTCAACAAAACAGAATGCTTTTCATCTTGCATGGCGCCCTGTTTCTATCTACAAGAAAACTACCTGAAGTGACTTCAGAAGAAATTTTCATGACATGGTTGATAATGAATCAATGGAAACTTTTTTCTCTACACCAAATTCTGTAAAACTACACCAAATTCTGTAAAACTATACTCTTGCCACTCACCCACCCCAATTCAGAGTAAGAACACCTGGGTTTTTTTTGTTTTGTTTTGTTTGTTTTCTTTTCTCAATGTTCATCACTATAAGTATGCTGAGATTCAAACCAGGGTGAGCAGATAAAAGATTTTATGAAATCCACTAAATACAGTAATAAAAATCAAATACAAAGCATGATTGTTTTGTGAGTGTTTTTTTTTTTTTTTTGTGAGACATATTTGAGGTTTGCGAGAGAATTCTTTGGATTCCCTTTAGCCCTATTTTACTGGTGTTTAGTGTTTGTGATTGCATTATTCACTTTATGTTTCTAGATTCCAGGCCCCCGGCATTCACTCAATTGTTTTATTATATGTTGACATTGGTCTTAATGAAGGATGGTTCTTTGGCAGAGCCTCCTTCCAAGGTTTGCTGAATATCACCAGTCAGTGAGCCCATTTCTGGAACTATATCCCAAGTATGTCCCCAGGGTTGCAAATTATACTTTATTTCATTGTCTCTAAGTGTGGAGAGCCAACATGTCTGTTTGAGATACTGAGCCAAGTATTGTCTTCCCAGCACATCTATAACTATTGATTCCTATGAGGGAGGCCTAATTATATTTGTGCTTATCTTAGGACTACAGCATTGAAAGAGGCCTTAAAGATCTCTCATCCCATCTGGTGCTCGGGTCCCCATTGAATCAGCCTTCTGTGATGCAAGTAATAAAAACCAACGCTGGGCAAGTTAAACCAAAAAGGGTATATATTTTATTAATAAAGGGTGGCTCATGGAATAGAACAAGCAAACAAAAAAATGGCCCAAGAACCCGGCTCTGCAGGGTCAGAAACCACATCCACTGGGTTTTAGGTAATAGTCCCTAATGGGCAACATCTTTAGGAGTTACCCAGTGGTGACTTCAAGGGGATATTTGGGGAGCTTTTAACTCCCCCAAAAACCCAATTCTTAATCTAGGCAGGTGAGATTTCTTATTCTTTTTCAAAATGCTTTGCTATGGAATCCCAGCCAGCCCTCCCCCTTCTACACAGAAATAATAAGGCTGGTACTGAAACAACCACGAGGGGGCATTAGGTTCGCATTTTCCCCAGCTCCATCCTGGAACCACTGCGGAGAAAAAGGGTTCTGAGGGAGGAAGCCCACTTGGCTCCTAAGTCATGATGTGACCACTCTTTGTCCAGGGTTATTGTGAAGCCTCAAGGCTGCCACAATAGGGGAGAGATCATTCCCAATAGGAAGGTAGGAGGCTCTTCTTCAAGAAAGGAGGAATGACCAGGTAACACATGTTCACTGAATTTGCTAAGATTAGAGTGACAATCAATGCCGGTGACAAGGGCCACGGGGACTCCTCAAGTAGCTCTTGATGAGGTACTTGAACCGATGGTAGAGTTAATGGAGGGCTGCCAAACCTGTTTTCAAAAGAGAGTGGGATAGATTTTTTAAAATCTTGAGCCATTTTAAAAAGTTTTATTATGGTATAATTTATATGTAATAAATTGTATATATTTAAAGTGTAGTATGTGATAAGTTTTGAATACATATGCACCTGTGAAACCATATCTATAATAGATACCATATATACACAGGATGTCCTCCAAAAATGTATACAGACTTGTTTCTGATAGCTCAATTGATGTTTCTTTTTTTTTATATTTAACCCATTGGAATTAATAATTTTTCAAAGTGTGTACACATTTTTTGGGGGGACTGTATATATCTGTATTGTATATATACACCTATGTAAACATACACATATATAATAGATTGTTTAAGAAGTGATTATAAAGTGAACTTTCGTTAACCACCACCCACGTGAAGAAATAGCATGGTATTGGCATCCCAGAAATCATCCCTGTACTTTATCCGTTTCCAACCACAACCCCTTTCTCCTCAACAAGGTAACTACTATTCTCATGTGATAATCATTTACTTGCTTCTTCATAGTATTACTCATCCCTAGACCAGGTATTTTGGTCTTGCCCGAACTTAGAACTAGATATAGACGGAATGATACTGGATGACTCCTTTACACCTTGAGTATTTTGCTCAAGATTATGGCATGATGGAGTGAGAAGGTTGACAAATATTATCCTTAAGTTGGTCAAAACTCCAAAAACAACCATATCAGTGCTCTGGAAATTTACCAAAAGCATACCACTAACTGTTGTCTTTTAATAGGCAGAGAGTTTCCATTTTAGGAGATGAAAGATCGGTTTCACAACAATATGAATACATTTAACACAACTGAACTGTACACACTTAAACATGGTTAAGATGATAAATTGTATGTTGTGTATATTTTATCACAATTTTTAAAAGGAGGGAAAAGCCTGCGTGGAGAGTGAGCTTTATCACTTGTCACTATATCTCTATAAACACAATGTACCCCCAATTTTTTCTTTATTTTTTATTTTTATTTATTTTTGTTTGTTTTCACTTAATTCTTTTTTAATTTTTTTATTGAATTAGCAATTAAAACTATTCTCACAGAGAGAAAAGTCCAGAAACAGATTATTTTTTACTGGTAAATTCTAGCAAATATTTAAAGAAGAAATCATATTGATCCTTCACAAACTTTTAAAAAAATATGTAGCAGGAAAAAGCTTCTAAACTCGTTTTGTAAGGCTACTATTATCCTGTTACCAAAACTAGACAAAGATCTCATTAAAAGCAAAGTCCATGAATCTTCAGAGGGAAGGCAGGGGAGGGTCGGGGTGGGGAGTAAGAGATCAACCAAAGGATTTGTATGCATGCATATAAGCATAACCAAATGGACACAGACACTAGGGGGGGTGAGGGCATGTGCTGGGGAGTGGGGGCGGCCCATGAGAAAAAAAGGAGACATGTAATACTATATGTAATACTTTAAACAATAAAGAATTTTTAAAAATAGAAAGAAAGAAAACTACAGAGAAATTTTCCTCAGGAACAGAGATACTTTTTTTTTTAAAGTTTTTATTTATTGGTTTTTAGAGAGAGAGAAAGAAACATGGATTTGTTGTCCCACCTATTTATACATTCACTGTTTGCTTCTTGCATGTGCCCTGACCAGGGATCGAACCCACAGCCTTTTTATATTGGGATGATGCTCCAACCAACTGAGCCACCCAGCCAGGGCTGTGGAATTAAGTTTAAAGTACTACCACATTTTAAAAAATGCAAATTATGGAACATTTTGGTCTGAAGGTATAAGTATACTCTTACTGTCCTGAGCTTACCCTATTGTCCTGAAATTCCGTGCTGATGTGGCCCACACATTTCAAAATCCGGTCTCTATTTTGTTTTTAATCCTATATGCCTTTTGAAGGGTAAAGTTTATCACACAAGAAAATATTTTCTTTTTTCTTACTCAAACAGCACACATATTCATGCCATTTAATTTTAGAGCATAAGTAATGAGTTCACTGTTCTTCATTCTCTAAAAAGTCAACTGAGGTAAGAATAATGGCTGTAAAACACATACGACATAAGTTATTTCCTTTCCCTGTGGTTTCCAACAGCAAGGACGATGGAGTCAGAGTAGGCAATGAGTGTCCCGGCCGGCATGGCTCAGTGGTTGAAGCATTAACCTATGAATCAGGAAGTCATGGTTCAATTCCTAGTCAGGGCACATGCCCGGGTTGCAGGCTCCATCTCCAGTGTGGTGTGTGCAAAAGGCAGCTAATCAATGATTCTCTCATCATTGATATTCCTCTCTCTCTCTCTCTCTTTCTCTTCCTCTCTAATAAACATATTTTTAAAAATATATTTATCGATAAAAATATATTTTTAAAAAAAGAGTAGGCAATGAGTGAACATCACATGGGCTTTTCCAGGGGCCAGGGTACTGATGTTGTTTCCTCAATTTGTGTGAGAAGCCAGAAGAAACCTGCCCCTGCCCCTGACTCCACAGGTTCTTGATGACCCACCTCCCATTCCAGAGCCTTGAGGTTCTGAGTGACAGAACCTCAGGAATAGCTGACTCTAGTCATTGGGGTGATTCTTCCACACTGATTTTGCACATATGCTCAGAGTAGGGGCATGGCCCCTGTGGGTGTCTGAGATTGAATGTCGTCTTCACCACTTATTGCCTTTGGGACTTCTCCAAACTCTCACCCTCCTGAGCCTCAGTGTTCTCAATGGTTAGAGGAGGAAAAAGGACTGTTTTCACATCACAGACTTGCTGTGAGGAATACATGAGGTCATAAGTGGGAAGGATTCAAACAGTCATTGGCATCTAAAAAGTGCTCAATAAATGTTGGATATTAATCTTCAGACTTGAGGAACAGTAGGCACATATTTGGTTAACTCACCTGGGGAGAGTAATATTCTTGAGAGAGAGTCTTGAATGTAGTTCAGAAATAATTAAATGCCTTCCTTGATTGAAATAGAAAGGCAATTAAGACAATGCAGCTTTTTTCTCTGTGTTATCTAGGACATATTTTTCTCATTTCCTCCTGTAATGGGAAAATTTGAAGCTCACACAGAATGGTGAAAAATTACTCATCTTGAGGTTAATTGTTCCTCAACAAATACATTTCAAATAGGAAAGGTGGGAAAGATTCCGGAGGCGTCGGAAGCCAGCCAATAGCATCCTGTTTGGGATGCAGGCAGGCCTAGGTATCCTGTGTTGCCAACATATGATTTTGGAAAAATTCTTTAACCCTTTTGGGTTTCAGGCTCCTTGACTATAAATTAGGGGTAAAAAGTGGCAAACTGCAGTGGTGATATTGGCAGTTTTACAGGTGACAGGCTATAGCAGGACTCTTCCATTGTAGCTGAGCAACAATCCAAAACTTTGCAATAGATCCTGGGGACTTACTATAAAAGGGAGCTACCTGTTTACATAAAATGAGCCAGTTAAACAAGCTCTGGTCATGTTTGCCAAGCAAACTGCCTCCCAAATGTGTGCCTCTGATTATCTGGGATGGGGCACAGAACAACCCAGATATGTATCAGGGTACAGGGTGGTGGGATGGAGAGAGAGAACAAGGACCACTTAGAATGTTGTAGATGTTGCATTCATTAATTTCTTCACACACATAATTATTTACTGATAGTGTTTTATTTATTTAATTAACAATATGCATTGGGAAGGCTCTATGAGAGAACCTGTGGGATCATTTCAAGGGGAAGGAGAAAAGAGCCTCAGATTGCCTGGGGTCAAGTTCATCCACAGTCACGTGCTCTTGATGACCTCCTGCAACAATATCAGAGCAGGCTAATGCCAAAATAACCCTAAAATCTCAGTGACCTCACATGATAGAAGTTTAGTTGTTGCTTGTACAAAGTCTGTTTCCTCATGCAGTCATTGAGTGACCCAGATTCCTTCCATCCTGTGATTCTGATACATCCTAGAGCAGGGGGGTCAGCAAACTATGGCTCATGGGCCCAATTTGACTTACTATTCTTGTAAAAAAAATTTTTGTGTGTAAATTAAGTTTTATTGGAACACAGCCACACTCATTTATTACATATCACTTGGGCTTTGTAGCTCCTCTGACGCTTACAATGGCGGCGTGGAGAATTTGCGACAGACTCTACGGCCCATGAACCCTAAAATATCAACTATCAGACTTTTTACAGGAAAAGTTTGCTAAGCTCTAGAGCATTGGGTCTTATCTTGGATTCTCTGATTCAGCCCACAGAGGGAGAAGAAGAGTGGAAGATTTATGAACTATGTCTTCTATCAATTCCATCTGTGGGTTTTTTGTTTTTGTTTTTTTTGCCAGATCTCAGTCATGTAGCCTACCTAGCTGCTAGGGAAGTGGAGAAATTCAGCTTAGCAATGGCCCAGAAGGAAAACACATAAAAGTTCTCCATAGACTGGTACTGCACTAGATTCTTCCACTCATTCTATCCTCTGTGTTCTTCAAAACAACTGTTTAAGATAAGTATAGTACTACTGTGCAAATGAGGTACCTGAGGTTCAGAGAGGTCAAGCAACTTGCCTCAAAGTTGCCCAGCATCAGAATAGTAGGAATGAGGATTTGATAGTCAGAATATGTTGTTCTGAAGCCTGTGCTATTCTTTCTGGAAAAAAATTTTAAATTGTGGTAAAATATATAGAAAATGTGCCATTTAAGCCATTTTAAGTGTATAGTTCAGTGGCATATGATATCTTATCTAATAAAAGAGTAATATTCAAATTAACCATCACTCCGCTACACCCACAAGCCATGCCCACCAGCCAATCAGGAGCGAGTATGCAAATTAACCCAACCAAGATGGCTGCAGCCACAGAGAGCAGGAGGGAGGCTTGGGTTTCCCTGGCGATGGAGGAAGCCAAGCTTTCCGCACACTCTGGCAGGCTGGGCCTCTGCTTAAGGCTACAAAGTTTCAGTTATAGAAGATAAATTAATCCTAACATAAATGGTGGCAGCCATGGAGCAGGAGAGAACAGGAGGCTAAGGTTGCCCCCGGTGATGGAGGAAGCCAAGTTTCTGCAGTCCTGGTCTGCTTTGGCCTCCACTTAAGGCTACAAAGTTTCAATTATAGAAGATAAATAAATCCCAACAGAAATGGCTGCCTCCAGGGAGGGATCAGAAGGCTTGGCTTTGCTCCAGGCTACAAAGTTTCAATTGTAGAAGATAAATAAATCCCAGATACCAGGGCCTCTGCTTGGGTCGCCGGGGGGCATGGCCGGCCAGCAAACCACCACAGGCCCCTTGCCCAGGCCGCCCCATCCCCCAAGAGAACCCCCGCCCTGATCCAGGACACCCTTCAGGCCAAACCAGCTGGCCCCCACCCATGCACCAGGCCTCTATCCTATCTAATAAAAGAGTAATATGTAGATTGATCATCACTCCAACACACAAGATGGCTGCCCCCATGTGGTCAAAGATGGCTGCCCCCATGTGGACACAAGATGGCCAGCAGGGGAGGGCAGTTGGGAGGGACGAGGCCTGAAAGGAAGGGCAGTTGTGGGCGATCAGGCCAGCAGGGGAGGGCAGTTAAGGGTGACCAGGCCTGCAGGAGAGGGCAGTTAGGGGCAATCAGGCTGGCTGGGGAGCGGTTAGGCATCAATCAGGCTGGCAGGGGAGTGGTTAGGTGGTGATCAAGCTGGCAGGCAGAAGCGGTTAGGGGCAATCAGGAAGGCAGGCAGGCGAGCAGTTGGGAGCCAGCAGTCCTGGATTGTGAGAGGAATGTCTGACTGCCCATTTAGGCTCGATCCCACTGGGGTTGGGTCTAAATGGGCAGTCGGACATCCCTTGAGGGATCTCAGATTAGAGAGGGTGCAGGCTGGGCTGGGGGACACCCTCTCCCACCCCCCGTGCACAAATTTTGTGCACTGGGCCTCTAGCGTATGCGCACAAACACACACACACACACACACACACACACTAGAGGCCTAGTGCTCGAAATCTGTGCAAGGGGGAGGGGTGTCCCTCAGTCTGGCCTGCACCCTCTTGCAATCTGGGACCCCTTGGGTAGGGTCCCTAGGCCTGGCCAGTGATCAGAGCTTATTGGGGCTTTCCTGCCCCCCAGCTGCTGGCAGCTGGTCCCACCCCCGCCACTGTCACTGCTTGCCATCTGTGCAGCGCTTTCTCCCCTCCCCTGCCACTGGTGGCCTCCCTCTGCAGGCAACAGGTGTGGGGTGTGATTGCTTGGCTGACCTGGGCCTCCCTCTGTGGGGTGATCGTGGGGCAATGGCTGGGCCCCACGACCAATTGCATTGCACCCACCTTGCTGGTCCGGCACCAGTGCGTATCATAGCATGGTTGTCCCCGGACGGTCGTTCTGCTGTTTGGTCGTTAGATCGATTTGCATATTATGCTTTTATTATTATAGATTTAATATATGAATATATTTTTATTGATTTTAGAGGGAGAGAGGAAAGGAGAGCGAGAGAAACATCAGTGTGAGAGGAAAACATCTTGGCTGTCTCTCACACTGGGGATTGAGCCCCCAAGTTGGGCATATGCCCCGAATGGGAATACAATCCGACACCTTTCATTGCATGGGACGATGCTCAAACAACTGAGCCACACCGGCCAGTGCTGAAATATATTTTTGAAAGTGGAAGATTCCTAGATTTTGATAGAAATGTAAAAGTGTAGGGCTTTCACTGCAATGATTGTCTTAAAAAGTTAAGCATAGTCAGGCTTAAAACTGAATGCTAACACAAAGTTTCCAAGCTCCCATTTTAGTCGATGTTTATTGGTGCCAACAGTGATTCTTGACTGTCATGGGCTGATTACAAAGGGACAGAGGTTTATTTGATAGTAAAATAACTCATTTAAGCTTTCCCTCTACTATATTAATTAAGGAATGCTTTGCAGTCATTCAGAAAAAGAGAAAAATGGTAGGACATTTGAGACATCACCCAGGACATAATTATATAGACATGCCATGCTCCAATTAACCTATTTTACTGAATTCAGAACCATGCTGATGTTTGAGTGGCAATTTAGTTTCCACAAAACAATGGCATCCAGCACATTTTATTATTGTTCGTTTATAAATCTTCGGTGTTGTGGCATTTTTCTTTTCTATTAACTTTGAAATTGGGTTTCACAGTTGTTTAAGTGTTATATGCATAAAGATTGTATTCCTAGTTTTATGCTATGCATATTTAAGAAGATAGTAACATTAATTTAAATAAAAACACGAGAGAGCCAGGGAAATTTTTCTCTTTAAAAGGTGTGTATATAAGATTCAAGTTTACAAGAGTCCACCCCACAAAGATAGTTCCCTTTTACAAAAGACTGAAATTTGAATTAGGAAACTGTACCGGTCAGGACAGACTAAGTTAAGCTGTAGTAACAAGCAACCCCTAGATTCTAGTGGCTTAACACACTTGCTTGCATTAAATCAGTTGCTTATGGGTAAATAGCTCTGCTTATCATGATCCTGATAGCAGGACCCAATCTGATGGATTTATCTCCAGTAATATTTCTGGCTTAGGGGAGCAAGTACTCTGGGGGTTTTCAGACCTTGAAGTGAAATGCTCTGGCTCAAGAAAGTCTGATGACCACACCTAACTTCAAGAAGAGGACTACAGTCTTTTTGGGTGCCCAGAGGAGAGAGAAACCAGTTGACAACTATAATGTCTGCAACAAGAAGTACCCTGCATCTTTTTATAAAGGAGTGCCCTATGGCCTGGTTTTGACACTTTCTATTTCCTAGTAAAGTTGCAGAGAGCTTTCTTAATTTCACAGGAGTCTGTGGCTCCTGGGTTACAGCCAAACTCTGCTGTTTACCAGCCCCATGGCATAGGCAGATCTAAACCTCAGCTCCTCCCCTGTGAAATGGGGGTGGGGGAAAGTGGTGGGAAGATGTCTGTTGCACCGTTTGTTGAGAAGAGTCAAAGTAATGACTGGTGAAACCTCTTCATCAGTTGTAAATGATTATCTAGATGAAGGAAGTATTATTATTTCTGGCAATCAGTCATGCCATGTGAAGGAGAAAGAACACATAATAATGATTTCATCCCACAGCACTTGTCACACAATCAATATTGTCTCACAAAAGTTTCTCGGAAATTCACAAGAAATTTCCTTTGGTGATCTGATAATGAAACCCGAAGAGAGTGGTTCTCCAATAAAAAAAGCAAAAATTTCCTCTTGGCTGGAAAATGACAAAGCATTTTACATGACCCCAAATCTATATGGCCCACTTTTCTAGCAGATTTCCACATTCAAAAAAAAAAAAAAATTGAGGTTGAAGAAAAGAAGTATTATCTATCTTGCCTAAGAAACATTTTTTTAGAAAGCTGGGATCCATGTGGAAAAATTAAAAATGTTTTATGAAAGAGTGCTGAGGATAGAAACACAGGGAGAATCTCATATGGTAGGATTGGCTCCTGAAACTGCTATTACCCAAATATCCCAGAATTCTTGCTTTGCAGATAGAACTGAATGGCACTCTGGTTTTGTCTAACACGCCTGTTTTCCAGATGAAGAAAGTAAGGTCTAGCAAAGTTAAACTACTTGCCCTAGCACAAGTCGGTTAGCCAAGTGTTCTTCCCTTCCACCAACCTGAAGTTATAGAAATGAACACCATGGAGGAAGAAATGTTTCTTGCATGGAACTGTGAACCTAACCCGAGCCTATGAAATTCCCTTCTTTGTGTACCTGCAAAGCGGGCAAAGGGCTCCCTGGACATTCTTGAAGATGGTCCAGCAATGATTTTGACAACCCTTCTCAGCATTTCTAAAATTCCGTTGTTTTCCCCATTTCAGAGTTTTCTAAATAGCATGTTTGACTCACAGGAAATGTATGAATTAAATAAGAAAACAAGAAACAGATTTCAGATGGAGTAACTTCATTATGTGATTGTTCTGCTTAATTAGATGTGGAAGCCTACGTTGTACTCTAGGAGAAGAATTCTCACACTGTCCGCCAAAAAGGAAGGAAAGATGTGTTGCCTTCCTACGCGTATTTGTCAGGGGAGGCTGGGTTTGCTCTGGGATTTACAGTAACGAAAGATGATTTCCCATTCACGCGAAAAGTCCACTGTGGGCTCAAAGGGTCTCCACTCCGCAATATCTTTGCAAAGAGTGGCAGGGGGAGGAAACTGTGTCTGGGGGTCACCTGCCTCTGTGGCACAGGTGCTTTTAGAGCTCCTGTCTATAAATAATGCATATTACTTCTGCTAATTTCTCATTTGTCAGAGCAAATCACAGGGTCACATCTAAATGCAGGGGGGTCAGAATACTTCCATCTTGCTATGCACCTGGAAGGAGAAAAATTGATTTTGATGAACATCTCTGATGACTACCATACTAGGAATAAAAGAGAAAAAAACAGACCCCTCCCTCAAATGACAAAAAGCCAGTGTCTTATACTACCAGCAATATGAATAAAAGCCCAAAACAGGATAATAAAATATCTGTCAACTCTACAATAAAATCATTTAACACATTAATTTGCTGCAGCTAAAATTTTCTGAATTTGTTTCTTCCTACAAGAGTATTGCATAGAATGGGCAGCAGGTACAAATGAAGTAAACCAAATTGGGGCTGGCTGAGATGAAGTTTCTAGAAAGTCATTATAGGCCAACTAAATAGGGAGGCACATTTATGCTTCCTGTAGATTTTATTAGACTCATTTCTCTGAGGAGAAATAGCTTCTTTATGACATGACCGTGCTCGTCAACAGACTTTCTGAAATAATTTGATAGTAGGAAAGTTATATCCTGATCCAAAGAAGAGTTTGTTTTCATTTAAATGGCTAATAGGAGTAATTGTTTAATGGGTCATTCTAAAAAGAGACACTTGCCCATCCAGTGTGGCTAGGTGGTTGAGCAGCTGACCCAAGCACCAGGAGGTTGCTGGTAAGATTCTGAGGTGAGGCACCTCCTGGGTTGCCAGCTTGATCCCTGGTGGGGAAGTGGGGGAGGGGAGGGGCAGACGTACAGGAGGCAGCTGGTCTATGTTTCTGTCTTTCTGTCCCTCTTCCTTCCTCTCTCTGAAATCAATAAAAACATATTTAAAAATAAAAAAGGCCGTGAACCTTTAAAACTTAGCCTTTTGGGGAAATGTCTGAAGGTCTGGAATATGTTTAAACAACCCTCATTTGTTTCTTTTATTTGGGTACAATCATTTGCTTAGATACATATTTTTAAACTTTTTGAATATTACCAGCAACAAAGTGTTTCAAGTGGGGAAAACGCAAACTAGCTCAGAATGTCCCCTAAATTAAAAAATAGAGTTTTGTACTTTCCAGAATAATAAGCATTTTTAATAGTCTTTCTTTAAAGCTTTCTTGGTAGAAATCTACAAAGCAGGAGGAAAGGGTGAGAGTCAATGTCATCTCCCCCCCCGCCCCTTAAAATTTTATAACAGAGCAAGGTTAACATGAACATGCCAAACACAATAAACATACTTTATTACATATTTTATGTCCAAGATGAAAATGAAGACATAACAGTGAGATCATTTTATACAAAGGTACAGTGAATTCCATGTGAGTAGGGGAAAGTCAATTTTGTGTTCTGTGCTTTAGTTTTTAAAGCTATCATTAATAATGATATCACAGTAAAATTTTATTGAGCATTGATCACAGTATGAGGGACTACATCAAGTATTTACAATTGTTCCTCATTAAATCCTCACAGCAAACTTGCTTTCACAAATGAGGAAATTGAGGAGGAAGTGACTTGACCAAGGTCACCTAGCTAGTGAGTAAAGGAATACTCTTTGGGAGTAAATCATTATAGTAACATTTCAGTTAAGGTATCTGATAATTGCAATATTTTTATAGCCCAACTCTCTCAGAGAAGAAGGATTTAAATCTGGAAGTGGTTCATTTATTCATAAGTATACGAATGCCCACTCTGTGCCTGGTCCTAAACACCATGCATACAGAGCTGAGTAAGTCTGCAAGGCGCAGAAGTTAAGAAAAATGGGCTCTAGCATCAGACAAACAAACGTGGGTTGGGCTCTACAATGTGACTTTGTACAAGAACTCTTTAGTCTCATCCATAAATCGGGAAATTATATTGGTGCTTACTTCATGGTTTTGCTGGGAAAATTAAGTGAGATAATGAAAGTGCTTATAATGAACAGCACATTGCATAAGATGCTCCATAGTATGCTCAGAAAATAGTAGGTTTTAATTGTTATTTGCATTGTCATTACCATATGCAACAGTGACAATAATCATTGTTGGGGAGCTCTTGATTGGGGAGGGGAGAGACATTTAAACATTTCTTGTCTAATGTGATATGAGCACTGGGGAAATCAGGGAAGGCAAGAGTGATTGCCTAGAGTGGTTTGTATAAGTTTCACAGAAGAGGTGAACTTTAAGCCCGTGGGAGCGCAGCTTCTCAGGTGGAGAAGGGTGTAGGCATGCCAGTCTCCTGGAAGGTACAGCTGTTAGGCAACGGCAAGGCATGTTTGGGGAACCTGGAGGCTCCTGCGAAGTGGAACTCTAGGGGATCGCGAGGTGGCGCTGTGGTTCCACGAAAGGAGGAGATTGGCGCGCCCACGGGTCACCGCATGCCCAGGGCGGCTTCCAAGAGGCGGGGCAGTGCTGTATTGCTCGGTTGGGCACGCTCTTCATACAGCCACCAAATAACGACAGTGATAAAGATAATAAATACAAAGGCAAATAACCCTGAAGCGTTCTCCGTTAGGACACGCGGCATCAGTAATCATTAAGAGCGTGGAACTGTCCAGCAGGGATCATTGCGAGCGCAGTCCTGGTAAACTTGTGGGGCGCCCGTGGGAATCCCGCTCGCCCGCCCTGGGCGCTAACCTGCAGCCTCCAGGCGGGTCAGCTTCCTGATACCCGCAGGCAGAAGGAGCAACAGTTTCCACACCGGCCCTTCTGCGATCAGTCTGCGCCCTGCCTGCGCCTTGCTTTTGACCGGACCTGAGATTTTAGAGATTTCTTTGCAGCATTTCACATGGACACACGCGAACCACGTCTGGGCTCAGGCTCACCCACAAGTGTACGATCCTCTGGCACACACCCACTCGCATAAACAAGACACTTGGCACATGCACACACTATACACATGCACGCGTGTGTGCAACAATCCTCCTCGAGCGCACGCCCACACATGCACCCAAGTGCGCGCTGTCACTCACCGGCACACGCTCTTACCGGACTGGCCCACAAACAGGCAGCCACTCTTCGTTCATACAAGCGTATTTGCACACTCACGTCACACGCATCTTGCATGTCGGTAGCTAACAAAGACCTCCAAGCAGTGAGCGGTGCCTAAATATATATGAATTGTGACCTGGGTACCTTGTGCTAAACTCCACACTTCCCCACAAGCAAACAGGCCTACAGAGCTCTCTCCCTTCCTCTCCAAATCCTCGCCAGCCTCAGTTTCTAGCAAATGGATTTGCATTTGAAGGGATGCTAATTTCCAAAGAGCCGCGAGCTCCCTCCTCCCGCATTGGAGCCTCCTTCCACCGTAGAAGCAAGCGAGGGCCCTTCCCCGATTCCATGTTCTAATAGTGTGGTTGGAGGACTGGGGGGAAGGGCCCGGGTGCGGTATGGTCGCACCCAGCAACAGCCTGGGATTGGGAGATCCTTTCCGGGGCAGTGGCCCCAACTGGATTCTCTCGGCTCAGAATACCTTTAGCTTTTCGCCATTTATGGCCATGCCAAGGCTATCTGGTCTGCCTCCATCAGAGCACATCCGCAGGTGCCCAGATTTCTGTCCTCGGATGCGTGTCGCAAGCATCCCCCAAAAGTCTCGCGTGTAGCCCATTTCAATTCAGCGACTTTGCCCCCGCCTGGAACTCGAAGACCTCAGTTAGGAGTGGGAGAAGCAGATGACTGGGATTCAATTTAGCAAAGATGGCAGAGCCGGGGCTGGAGTGGATGCAACCCTGGAAGCCAGGAGGGTCACGAGTCCCTCTCTGACCGCAGGCATACACATCCAGTCTTCTCATTAGGACTTGGCACCGTCCTTGCTTTCCCCTCCTCTCTCCCTTCTGCTGCCTGCCCTCAGGAGGCAACTTGCACCCAAGTTCTTCTGTTACCCAGACACCCAGGGGCTTGGGAGCGGAAGGGATCTGTGCTTGCGGGGGGAGGGGGGGGAGATGGGGGGGAGTTCGTTCGCTCCTGCGGAGGCGCAGCTGCTGAGTGAGTGGTTTGGAGCTAAGGTTAAGGGCACAGGTTCTGGGGTAATTTCGGGCGCGGCGACTTTATTAGCAGTGTGGCCCCGAACAGGTTGACTCATTTCAGTCACAGGGCGTCTGTTTCCTCACCTGTAAAACAGGAGTGATCTTACCTGCCTTCTAGGTCTGTTGTGGGAATTCAGTGAGTTTATGCCCGTAAAGCCTTCAACAAAGGAGACCTATTATTATCTGGGGACCGCCCAGGGGAAACCCCAGAGAGTGGGCAGGCTCCCTCTGGGAAAGGTTTGTTCCAACCCGGTGCCCCAAGCCCTCATCCTAGGCAGAATAAGAGCTCACAAGCCCTGGACTGATCCCCCCCCCCTTACCTCCGGCCCCCCCCCCCACGGTGTTGTCTGCCTGCTCTCCACCTCTTAGCTGTCTGTGGGTATCCCTGTCACTCCCTGGGCCTCGGTTTCCCTGTCTGTACTACGGGGGATCCCAGGGGCTGGCAGTGTCCTTCAGACAGGGCAAGTAAAGGGGACCTTGTCTGCAGCGCGGGGTGGGAAACTGGGATCAGGTTGGAGAAATGACCCCTTCCCTTTGCCACTTGCCAGAGATGGCTGATGGCGAGGAGGGAGAACAGTCGGATTTCCGGAACAACCGTGGCCTGCAGCTCCTGCGTGCTCCCGGAGGGCAGCGATGGAAGTCCCAGAGGGGCAGGGGCAGAGCCAGGGGCTGGGGCAGGGTTTTGACCGCGGGCCACCGGACCCTTCCGCTCCGCCATCCTGGCACCGTCCCGGGCCGCTCATGCGCCCCTGCGGGGCTGTGCCGCGTTCAGGTCCTCACTTCCCCAGGGTTTCGGGCTGCCTGACACCCACTCCCATTCCTCTCTTCTTGCGGGCGGCGCCCGGCCTCTGCTCCCCGCTCCCCGCTCCCGGCCGCGACTCCAGGGGGCCAGTCGACGCCTTTGGAGCCGGCGGTGTGCGGAGGGACTTGGCGCCTTCGGCCTTCATAGCTGGCACTCCCCCCCCCCCCCCCACACACACCTTCCCCTTTGCTTCTTCTCAGCAACCAAGAGGCGTTTTCCCTCCGGTCTCCCTCTCGGCGGCCTCAGGCTAGCGGCGAAAGGAAGCGGACATTTCCCGGGCTAGGCGGCCCCTTTGGGAGGCGCGTCTTCACTAGGGAAAAGGAGATTCAGGGAATTTTTTAAGTGAGAGGTCTCAAGTCTGGCCTCCTGGGGGCGGACGAGCAGAGAGGATCCTCTGGCCTCGGGGCGTCTGTTTGTTCCAACCAGGTGCCCCAGTATTTCCAGTTTGGCAGTATTTCTAGCCTCTGCTCTTTTGGGGCGAGAGTTGGGGCTGGCGGGGACAGCTCCACCTGCACCCCTTACCCAGTACATTTCTGCGTCGATTGTTGCCCTTCAGGAAAGGGACTGGATTTCCCTATGCTTAGGAGGGGTGGGATAGCCAAAAGCGAGAAGGGTTCCCAGTTCGGAGTGAGGGGTGTTGGTGGCTTCCTTCCTGGGCCTGCGCTTCCTTTGGCCGGGAGCAAGGGCTGGGGCAGCCTTATCTACTTTTTTGGAGCAACAGAGAAGGAGGGGTTTTGAGGATGCTCACTTGTACCAGGAAAGAAACTGTGAGAAGCTCTGCTGGAGAATTAAGTTCAGGGGGAAATATCATGCCTTTCCTTCCCATTACTTCTTCCACATATAAACCCATTTTGCTGTCTATTTTTCCTAATGCACAGGTTCCCCTCCCCCCCCAACACACTTTCTTCGCCCCCCCCCCCCCCAATTCTGCAGATTTGGACCAAACCTGGAAATCTGCATGTCTATCCCACCCTCCCATATGATCAGGCTGATCAGTGGGGTTGGGGATGACTGTGACCAGCTACCCTAAAGGCACATCAGAGATATGCTATAAAGCCTGGGCAAGATTATACATACAAGTATCTCTCCTCGCTGGAGGTGTGACTATAATGTAAAAAGGATGAAACCAGTATATACGTTATAGTCCCACCCTCCCCAGGTATGCTGTGCCTTCTCGAGGTGGTGCTAACCTTATATCAGAGAAGATCGAGAAGTGTTGAAGGGATTTTTTTCAAAGTTTAAAATTGCAGTCGCGAGTTCAATATTCACTAGGAGGAAATTCACCAAAATCTAGGGCTCTGCTGGCCTGGCATCATCCTTCTTTGTCTCTTTCCTACCTTCTCTTTAGGTGGGAAGAAGGAATTCTTATCTAAACACTTACTCCTGGGTGAGAACGCCAGGTCGAAAGCACAAGGACACCAGAAGAAAGGTTGGCTACACTCTGCTAGATGAAAATAAAGTGTACTCAGCATCCCAGGTGAGGCACCCGCTGCCCCCACACAGCCAAAGGGCCCTAGTCTTACCAAAAGATTCCTGCCCCCTCATCTTTTCCCTCCTTCTATGGCCTGGCAGATATGGAGATTGCCTCCTCTTATTTAATGCTTGAAGATTACTGGCTCTGGGGCAGGAACTGGGCAGCTGAAAGCTTCGATTTCTCTGGACCAATTTCTCTTTTGAACCAGGCAGCTTCAGGCCCCTCAACAAACGCATCATTTCTGGAGTGCCTCTATATTCTCCTTGAGTCCCCCACCCCCATCCATCTGTTGTGCCTCATGATCCTGATCCTCGGAGAGGCTGGATCTCTCCTTTCTCTGGCACCTTTACCACCTCCCTTCGACAGCGATCTTGTCACCCGTGGTGTTCTCCCTATCACTGGGGTATATTCCTCACCCAACTCAATTTGGGAGTCCTGAATACTATTTACTGCAGAGTAAAATGGAGGCTCAGGTAATTACAAAGAAGGAGGCCTGGGTCTTATGCCAGGGCTATCTGGGACTCAGTGATAGGACTGTGGCCTCTGCTTCCTGGTCCCCTTCCCTTTAAGGATCTCTTCAGAGCAGGCAGGGGGAGAGGTTGGCTCTTGAGGACCTTTTGGGCCTTGAGATTAAGCTTGGAACTTTGGGGAGTTTTCAGCAGGCCCAGTTTCAGCTATGTATTTAAATTCTAAAGAGATGGAGAAGGTCCAACTCCCTCTTTCCTCCCCACAAACCTATAATCCTTCAATTCTCTGCACCAACATGTCCCACTGTGTGCCAGGAACTCTGGTAGATGCTGTGGGAATCCGGATGGATCAGACAAAGCTCTTCAGGAGTGTCTTGGAAGAGATGGCATGAATTATGGTGCCAGGGAGAAAGTGATGAGCATGCTAGTGGTCCTGTTGAGATGGTCTGAGAGCTGGGAGGCTTTGTGCATAAGAGATAAAGTGTTTTGAGGACAGTGGCCATGTACTGACAGGCCTGGAACACAGGCTTTCATCCAGTTTGGGAATCAGGAAGTGGCTCCCACTTTCCTGCTTTGCCAAGAGTACAAAGCATAACTCTTGCCTGTCTCCATTCCATTCTACATGGGCATGTTTATACTTTTCCATCACTGACCCCATGAGCTTCCTAAATCAAAGGGCCAAGCAAGGCCAGCAGAAAGGGGACCTGGATTTCTGGCAAAGATTTTCCCCGAAGGAGTCCTTAGCAGATTTGGCTGTAGCCAGGGAGTTCCTTTGAGGGCAATGAAACAGAAGTTCATCATGTGCTTATTAGAGGTTACAACCTGCTAAAAAATGATGGGCACATTACCCAGAAACATCTACCTAGTTCCCTAGCCAGCCTCAAGCATACATGCCAAAGGCCTGAGGTAGGAGATCTTTCCTTCCTTCTTTCCTGCTTTCCTTCAATCTCTCTCTTGACATATGCCAGGGGCAGAATTTGGGGAGGGTTTGTTCAAGTCCGCCACCATTTGAACAAAAAGAATAAGGATGGGAGAAACCCTACACCAAATAAACGACTACTCAGAGGCCTTGTTGTTGCTTTGGTAGTTACTCTAAAGGAAAACTACTTTGGGGGCGGGGGTGAGGGGCTGGGATAAAAAATGAGTCCATTTTAAAACACATCCTGACACAGTTCCAGTGAGAGCATTCATTCCACCGTTTACATATCCGCGGATTACTAGAGGGAGGTGAGCATATGAGGACAGTATCTTTAAAGCCTGTGGCCTCAAGGCTAGCGGCCAAGTTGAGAAGCGTTTGCAGAGGCCAGACTAGGGGCAGAGCCCGCCCCCCGCTCCACCCCTCCCCAGCGTGAAGGCAGTACGCTCGGCGAGCCACCAGCCCCAACCTCCAGCACCCATTTTCCACCCCACCACCCCCTCCTCAAAGCGAAGAGGTGGGCACCTGGGACGCGCGTCCTGCTTTTTCTGCCTGGGATCTCCCGTCTCCTCCACTTTTGCCCCCGACGTCCCAGAACAGCGGAGCAGGACGCGGGCAACGGCCCTGGGAGGGCGCAGCCTGTGCTCCTCCAGCGCGCTCAGGGCGCGGCGAGGATGCTAAACCGCAACGACCAGGATGCAGATCCCAGCTCAGTCCCCGAGAAGAATATCCCCACCCGATCCTTCTGTCCCCATTCTCTTGCCAGGCTCTGCCCTGCTCAGCCCCGCTCCTTCCAGCTCAGACGCTCGAGCTCAGCGGTCCTTCGCTCGCCTCTTTGCGAGGAACTTTGGCCGGCTCCCGGGAGCCGCCGGGAGAGGGATGTTAATGAGGGAGCGTGGTCCCGCACTGCGAGCCAGCAGGCTCCTGAGTCGCGATTGGCTGCGGCGAGGCGGAAGAATGACGTTATGCAAATGAAGGGGCGGGCCTGGGAGGCGCGGGCCCCGCCTCCTCCCTTTGGGGTTAGTGTGCCTGTGTTTAGCTCTGGGGAGAGTCAAACTGGATTCCATAGGGAAAGCCTGCAAATCACTTCTATTTTAGCGAGGAGAAAACAGAATCTCCATCCAGCAGGGTCCACCCCTCTCTCTTTCTCCCTCTCCTCTCCTTCTCTCTCTCTCTCCCTCCCCCCCTTCCTCTCTCCCTCTTTCTCCCCCCTTCCCCCCATCCCAATCTCCCTCTCTGGTGTATCTGTCTACGGCAACCAGCGTCCTCCTCATCTATACGCACTGAAGGAAAGAAACATCTTTGGTTGGGAGAGAAGGAGGGAAAAAAAAGAAAGAGGAAAAAAACTTGCCTGGTTGTGGAAAATGACACTTGAAGTAGCAAAGCCGGCAGCGCGAGTTGAGTCTATTGTTTCTTAAATTGCCATCAGGGCTTTTTTTTTTTCTTCCTGCTTCTTCAAGTGAAGGGTACCTCTGCAAAAGGAAACTCCAGCCCCTCCTGCCCTCCACCGGCCTGTGATCATTACAAAAAAAAAAAAAAAAAAAAAAAAAAGCAAAAAAAAAAAAAAAAGCACCCAAACCAAAAATTAACCAACCAAACAACCCCCAACAGCCAAGCATACATCTCATTTTTTTTTTTTTTTGGTCTTTTCGTTGGATTTTCCCTTCTTTTTTTTCTGCCTTTTTTTCCGAGTTATCGCTCAGTTTTGAGCGACGGTTTACATTTTTTAAAAATTTGCTTTCTAGCCCGCCTTGATCTTCTAACGCGAGTTCACCGTCTTAAAAAAAAAATCTCTGGCTGGCGTTTTTTCTTTCCTTTTTTTTTTTTTTTTAATATTTTCAAGGGGGAGGAGATTTTCCACAAGAAAAGGTTGTTTTCATGTTTGGGATTCAGGAAAGCATCCAACGGAGTGGAAGCAGCATGAAGGAAGAGCCGCTGGGCAGCGGCATGAACGCGGTGCGGACGTGGATGCAGGGCGCCGGGGTGCTGGACGCCAACACGGCGGCGCAGAGGTGGGTACCGCTCGGGGACCGCGGCCGGGGAGGCAAGCCGCGAGCAGAGGAGCCGGGAGGCGGTGGCGGCGGCGGCCGCCGCGGGGCCTGGCCGCATTCGTGCGGCCGCCGCTCCGCTCTGCTCGCCTCCCGGGCTCCGCGCTCCCGGGGCCGCGCCGCCTTAGTCGCCTGAGGCCGGAGGGCCGGGAGCTCCCGCGAGGAGCCCACGCTTTGCCGGCACTTTCCCCTGCCGGGTCTGTGACTGTTTTCATTTTGTTTTAAGCCAGAAGAGGCGAGAGTCTCACCAGCTTGATGTTG
The DNA here is from genome assembly GCA_026230045.1 of Corynorhinus townsendii. Lineage (NCBI taxonomy): Eukaryota > Metazoa > Chordata > Mammalia > Chiroptera > Vespertilionidae > Corynorhinus > Corynorhinus townsendii. The sequence continues at coordinate 157,584,053 of JAPDVU010000006.1, read as the reverse complement.
GATATCTGTGTTTTTATGACTGCTTTCTTCCTTTTCCTTTTTTTCTTTTCTTTCTCTTTCCTCCTTCCTTTCATTTCTTTCTCGTTCCTTCCTTTCCTTCTGCCTTGCTTTTTTGTCTTTCCTCATTTTAAAACTTTCCTTCTCTTTCCCTTCATTCCTTTCCTCCCTTCCTCTCTTCTTCCTCCCTCCTTCCCTTTTCCTTCCTTTTTTCCTTTCCTCCCCCTTTTTTTTACTTCCCTTCCTTTTCTCTTCCCTTCCTCCCTCTCTTCCTTCCTCTTTCTTTCCTCTTCTTTCTTCACTCCTCCCCCTCATTCTCCATCCCTGACCCTCTTTTTCTCTTTTCTATTTTCATTTTGTCCCAGAATCTTCTCTTATTTCTCCTATCAGTTTTTCTCAGTCCACTCCAGAGAACAGCAACTCCCAACTTTAATTCTGACATCTCCTAAAAGTCTTCCCCACCCTGTCTCCATAGCCCCTCTAGCCCCTCTCCCACTCATGGCCTCTGGGATGCTAGATTGTGTTGCCTTGAGGCACTGCCCTTGGAGATTGACGGGGTAACTTCCCTGGGCGCCCTGCACTCTTTCTGGGGACTCCTGGTCCCAAGTGAGAAATGGTCATTGCTTCCCCACCCCTCTAGGCCACCAGCTGGGCTTCAGGGAGTAGGAGATCTGGCGGCCCCAGGCCTTATCGGACCCAGAGAGGGCGGAAGGGGAAGAAGGAAGATGACTAATTACATCATCCTTATTTTCTCTGGGCTGCAGACAAGTGTCGTTAACACTGTTTCCATCCCCACTGTGTATAAAGATGGGGGTGGTAGGTAGTGAGAGTGAGTTGGATAACTGGGCTTGAAGTGAAAGTGTGTGTGTGTGTGACACGTGTGTATGTGTGTGAGCGCGCTTGTGTTGGGCAGGTCAAGCTGTCAGTGGCCGCCGCCCTGCTCCCCGGGCGCCCCAGCCTCTATCCCCGGGTGGGCGCTCTCAGCCGTCAGCCCTAGTTCTTAGGGTTTCTGGACAGAGTGTGAGGATTTCTGCGGAACAGCTAAAGTTTGTCAGGAGAGGTCTTTTTAAAAAAACACCAAACACAAAACACCCCCAGCTCCCTTTTCCACAGTGACCACCCTTGACAGCTCTGCGTTCCACCCTTGGATTCCTTTTCTCCATGCTTTATGGGGTGGGTGGGGAGCATGTGGCTTCCCGAGGCCGGGCGTCCGCGCCTGCAGGGGTGCATGAGGTTTCCTGGAGGATGGTTTCAGCAGCGAGCAGCTGAGCATGTTCCCCATCCCTCCTCACCAGCCCACGGAGCAGAGACTAGAGAATCGAGGGGGTGGCGGGAACCACTTCCCATGCCCCCTCCCTCTAAGCTGTCAATGAACTGCTCTATTCCGCGTACGCGGGTTCGCCTCCTCCACGGCCACGTTCCCTTCTCCTCACGCAGCGCGCGCCAGGTCGGAGTCCATGCTTAGAGCGTTTTACCTCCTGCGCAAAACCCAAACAAAACTTTCGCAGCGCTTCTGCGAGTTGGGAGGGGGGATGCCCTGTGCTCCGCGCGGAGGACAGGACGCGCGAGAACACGCCAATCCCGCCGTCGGGTGGGCACGGGGCGTCTGAGTGGAGGGCGCCCCCCGGGCGTTTGGGGGGCAGAGGAGGCGCGTGTGTACGGGGCGACCAGGGGTCGCGTGTGGGTGTCCCGTTTAGCCGTCTAACTCTGCCTCTTTGGCCGCAGCGGGGTGGGTCTGGCCCGGGCTCACTTTGAGAAGCAGCCGCCTTCCAACCTGAGGAAATCCAACTTCTTCCACTTCGTCCTGGCCCTCTACGACAGACAGGGCCAGCCCGTGGAGATCGAGAGGACCGCCTTTGTGGGCTTCGTGGAGAAGGAAAAAGTAAGTGGGCGCCGCGCCGCTGCCCCTCGCCCGGCGGGGGAGCAGGCCCAGGCGCTCGGGAAGCGCGCTCCTCCGCCCGTGCAAAGCATTCCTCACACTCGTGCGCAGGGTCTCCCGAGCCACTTCCCGTCCTGGGCGAACCCCGGCTCCTGGTCCGGGAGGTTCTGCTCCAAAAAGAGTTTGCGCGGAGCCCCCCAGAGTTGGAGAGAGGCGAGCCCGGCTTCACACTTCAGGGCGCCCGGGATGAACCCGCCCTCCACTGCGCGACCCCGCGCGGCTCCTGCCTCTGCTGGCCCAGGCCCGAGCCCCCAGGGGATGGGGATCGCCTGTGCGTGCCCCACGGAATTTTCTGGAAGGGAAGAGGGAGCAGTCAGGGTCGTGTTGGGGGGCGGCAGAGGGATCCCAGTTGGCCGCAATTTCTGCTGTTCCCGGGACTGTCCGGGCTCCCCGGCCAGGGGCCCGGATGGGAAAGTTGCCTCGAAGTCAGGCCACGAGCTCACGCCGACCTCTCTCCTGCGTCTCTTGTGTCTTTGCGTCCTGATGCGACCCAGGAAGCCAACAGCGAAAAGACCAACAACGGGATTCACTACCGGCTGCAACTCCTCTACAGCAATGGTGAGGCTCCCAGCGTGCGCGCCGGCACCTGGGGCGCGGGGCGAGGGTGGTGGGGGGCGCGGGGAACTGCGGGGGAGGAGAGCGCCAGCTAGACTCAGCCCTTGCTCACCCGAGTTTCGCCCGAAGAGGCTTCACCTGAGAAGCCCTTGAGTGGCCCGTGGACGGGCTTGTCGGGCCTGTGCTTACCTTCACCTGAGAAACCCTTGAGTGGCCCGTGGACTGGCGTGTGGGGCCTGTGCTTACCTGGGGCCAGGTGTGGCTGGCTCCTGGGCCCTCGCTGGGCCGCTTTCTCCCTTCCTTCCCTTTCTAAGGCCGGTTCCCTCCGCTTAGCCCAGGCTTCAGGCCCAAAGTCTCTGGATGGCTCCCGGGGACAGGAGAGCGCGCAGAGGGGTTCCTTGGGAAGGTCGAGTGGCCAGGTGGGGCCCGGCCCCATTCCCCGCTACGGGCTTGGGGGCTGGCTTGCTAGGGCTAGGCCCGAGGCCCCTCTCTGGACCCTGGGGAAGGGGGTCCTGGCTGTGCTTCTTGGGGCCTTGGAGTCCCATTCTTTGTGTGCTTGTTTGTTTGTTGGTTTTCGCACAGATCCTCTCTCACTTAATTCTCCTTGTTCCCCTCCCCCGCTCCCCCAGGGATAAGGACGGAGCAGGATTTCTACGTGCGCCTCATTGACTCCATGACAAAACAAGTAAGTTTCTTCATTTCGCGCCGCAGGGGTACTTCTAGGGCCGCAACATTTAGGGTAGTCCAGAAGCTGGCTACTCCTAAGCTCGTGGGCTTGGACTCGAACTCTCGGCGTCAGGGCCGGCCGCGGACCTGGCTCTCAGCGCCGCCTTCCAAGTGCCCATGCGTTCAGGCACTTGTGCCCTCCGCGTGGGGAAGATGGCTCGACGGCTCCTAAGGGAAACTCAGACCTTAGGACTACGGGCTGCTGAGTGGGGAGAATATGGGCTCAACTTTGCTTGACCCCGCCGGGTGCCCCAGGGGGCGCACAAGGTGTCCCGGGAAACTGGTGAGGAGTGGGCCAGATGTGCAAAACCCAAACCACTTGGGCCTCCCCCAGGAGTCCTGGGGTAGAGGGAGCCGGTGGGGGCAAAGTCAGTTTCTCCAGTAGTGGTGAGGAGGGCTGAGAACACAGATGATCCATGTCACAGATTTTTAAAAAGGAGATGGTAGTGGTGGTGGTGGTGGTGTGTTGGAAGAGGGAGCGACAATTGTTAGAGAATATTTTGCAAAAACCCTCCTGCTTTTGCCTCTTAAGTTTGGCAAGAAGCCAGGCAGCATGAGTGAGCTTGTGGTCTTAAAGGTACATAGACAGCATTTTCTTAAGCTCCCCAACAGGCATTGAGTCAAGCAGTATACATTAAGGTTGAGTTATGGTTTAAAAGATACAATTATGAGCCCAGTCAGAAAAGAGGCCTGACATTTTAATGAGGCACAGGAGCTTTCCCCCGCCTTTCTTTTAAAATTTAAGAAAAAGTTTAGTTTCAGAATTAAGTAGTAGCTGGTTAGGTAGTTTGGAGGACTTAGTCACAGAAAAAAGAAGACAGCTTTATTGGGTGAGGGAAAGAAATCAGAACAAAGAGAAAAGTTATCCATTGTGTACCAACTACCAATTTAGTAGGAGGGTTAAAACTTACTTGCCTGATGGTGATTTAAAAAGATTTCCTTTGAAATAAGGGATATTGATATTGGTTTGGAAGGTTTCAAATTAAGGTATAGATACATTTAAAATTTGTTTTTAGATAAGCATGTCTTAAATATGTTGTACAAAATGCACACCATTAAGCTGTTGTAAGTTTTAAAATCTATCAGCAAGAATAAATTTAGTAACAGCTAATTTTGATTATTACCTCATATTTCATTGCGAACCAAGTAGAAAAGGAGGGTATGAAATATATTTTTAAGATAATAAATACCTATTGAAACCTATTTCAAGTATTTGCAAAAAATTGGACTTTCTTAAAGATCTAGTTATTTCTTGGTTGATTGTTCAGAGTAAATCCACATTTATACTTTTAGTCTTTTTTTTTTTTTACTGGTTTTTATTATTATATAGGAGAATTCCCTTTTAATTGGATATATTATATTTTGTTAATTTTTTCCCTGCCAAGCAGAAACACAAAAGCCTGATTTCAACAACAGTTGTTTTTTTCACGCTATCAAAACAAAAATGTCTTAAGTGGTGTTTTGTTTTAAAAAAATTGTCTTTGATACCTTGATTATCCTTTCCTGCCATTCTCATCCCAGGAAAGAAAAGATGGGAGGGAGTGGGGAAAATATGAACTCTAATATGTATTCCATATGTATTCGTTAGAATTTACTTTTTGAAAGATAAAAAATCTCCACATACTAGTACATAAGGCCTGTCTGCTTGTGCAACATGGACAACTTAAATATTAAATTATAGGCAGCACTATGAAAGCAACAGTTGTAGGGAGCACACAATTAGGACATGTTTGAAGTGATTAACTTCTCTCAAAACTTTACATTAGACCCCTTACACAAAAAGTGCCACCAAAAATCAATTTTCCTATTAGGAAATGAACTGACTTTACACACTTTCATATGGTGGGAGAATACTCTTTTATATTTTTATAAAGCAATTTCATGATTTTTATAAAGCAATACATCAAATATCATTTTACTAACAAGGTCACAGAGTTTAAGAAAAACTATAGCTTAAGGCATCCTTTGACCCCTTTGTTATCATAAATTCTACCAGTTGTATGTGTGTGGACTAGAACAAGATACAGTTTATTTTTAATAATAGCAGGTATGAGAAAGTCATTTGCCATAATATGACATCTCACTGGAAGTTAAAATTACAAATGTATACAATTCTATATTTCGGTGAGGAGTGACCTGAGAAAAGGTTTAAATAATTCTCTGAATTTAGTCTAAAAATATCAAGAAAAAGAGATTTCTTTTTTTGAGTCATACCTGTTTGCTTTCATAATAATTTCCTAATGCCTTCTGTGTAGCTTTCACTTTGAAAGGCAATCCTTGCCCATTCTCCGGCTGTATGTTCGTTGATTATGTGCTGGAAGAGTTTGGGAAGTAGGTTAGCTTCTTGTGTACACAATTAACACAATAGTCTTTAAAAAGCAAATCAGTTTGAAGAAGCATAACTTTCCTTAGCTGTGACATAATTATCATATTTTAGCCTTGATGAGTAAAACGGGGTTCTCATTTAGCTTGAATTATTCTATGATAATTAACTACCAAGTCTGATAAAAAATTCTTAAATTTTTGATTTTAGTTAAATATGCGGTAACCCATTCAATCAGAAGTAAGGCTAAAGTTGACTGAATAAATGGTTAACCCTCCTCCGCACCCCCCCCCCCAAATTCTTCTAGATAGACTCAGGATTTTGATACTTAGAATGCAGACTGAAATATTTTCAGTGCTGCGATGAGTTCTAATAGCATCATAAGTTTCAGAGAGAATACGTAGCCACAGTGCAAGTCTTCCATTAGCTGCTGGTTTATTGTAACATTTTTCAGATCTGAGATACAGCGTTATGTGTGTGATGTCATATCTTTGCCTCACAAAATGGGGTTAAAATTCAAAGGGAATCGTTGGCAAGCAGAATCCAAAACTAGCTGTGTACTCCACATTTTCATAGAATGTCCCTGATCTTGGGTGGAGTTAGAATCATTGAGATCAAACAGAAATGTGCTCAACCAAGACATGTTGGTATGACACACAGTATTTCACACCTTTTCAAAGTGTCTCATGACACTCTTTTGTATAATGACTCTTAATTTTGGACTCTCCCAGAAAGATGCTTCATTAGAAGTGAATGTGTAAGGACCCAAGCCCCCTATTTCTCTGCCTCTCGTATAAAACACAGAGGATTTAAGGATATTTTAAAAATTCATCCACCAACTAGAAAATAAGAGGCTTGCTTTTTGGGAAGGGTTGTTCAAAACCAAGTTTAGCTGGACTAAAAATAGGTTGTTTTTGTGTCATTGCTGTTTTTGGTATTCCATTAGTGAGCATGCAAAAACGCCTGTAGAATTCAGAACTTTATGGCTGTTGCATCCAGAAACAGTATCTACTGCAGAAGCTCAAGTGAACCTGGTGGGGAGGTCTGAGGTTTAATCTGCTTCATTTCAGGTTTTCATGTAGTATTTGAAATTGGATTATGTTCTGTGATTGCTTCACTGAGTTATTTATCTTTCAATAGTTAAAAAAAAGCCTTTAACTTATCTTTCCTCCTAATATCTTGCTTTAAAAAAAGTGACATTTTTATAATTCAAAGAAAGAGTACCAAAGTCCATAAAGTTATCAAAAACAAAACTCTCCCTGCCCCCAAACAAATGCTTTTTTTTTTTTTTTATTGGAAAAGGGAAAATAATGGCCACATAATCCTTGAATGTATGGTTGAAGGTAGGTGATGTGGTGAGGGAACTCTAAAAGGTCCCAGCACAGTGGGAGGTGCAAGGAACAATAATCAGAAATGCTGTCATATTTCTTTTCCCAACTAATCTTTATATATTTGTTTTGATGTTCCTGGTACTTTAAGTTATTGATGCAAGTGCATTTTTCCTTATTGATTGTTTCATTATATCCTGCCACAGCTACGTAGATTTGATTAACAACCCTTTCAGTTCGTGGTTCTTCATTGGTAGATAAACACATTTTTAGTATATCAATAAGTTCCAAAGGAATTCACTAGGTCAGGAGAGAGGGTCTTTCATACATTTGGGGAAACAAACAAAAAGCACAGGGCAAGATTATAGTCAGGAGCCATATTTCAGCAGCTTTCTCTCTTCTTTGGTAAAACGTAAAAAATGCAGGTGATTTAAATTTCCTTGCACATGGAGGAATGAAGAAGTTTGGAATTTTTATGCATGATCAGGACCTGTGTTTGGGAAAATGTAAACTCATCACAGTGGAAAATGTGTTGTTTGGAGTCTGGGGGTGAAAACAAAGCTGATGGTTTTGGAGAGATTGCCGGAGCCAGATGGCCTAGTACTTCCCCAGTCTGGCGGTCCAACTGCTCCCTCCTGGATAATATACAGCCATTTGTTCGGGGATATTTACGCTAGAGCTGTTTCCATGTGAATGTTTGAACAGCATTAAAAACGAACATATTAGTAGTGATGCATTTCTAGAACTTGTATGACTACGCTGATAGACTGTTCTTATGCCTTTACTTACATTGCTGAGAGGCAGGAAGGAGGGTTTGGATATTGGTGAATTGTTTATATAGTTGTTGAACAAGAATAATTTGGTCTTAGTAATTAGAATATGTAAGCATTTGGAATTAAATTAATGGAAATAAGGGGAGCACCTACCTCGGAGCTCTATTGTGAGAATTATATGAACTCATACATGTAAAGTGCTTAGAATAGTGATGGGCACACATTAAGTGCTTAATAAATTAGCTGCTATTATTATTATTATTATTATTATTACTATCCCATTGGGTTGACAAAGCCAGTTGAATCCACTAATATAGATGTAAATGTCGTTATCATATGAGTGAAATATCTTTTGTAATATGGAGTTGTTAGAATGATTCAGTTTTTATCTTGGTGTTTGAATAATATAAGGGATTTTATTTTTTTGAGATGTAAAAGATGTATTCTAAAGCTAACTGCCTTTGGTACACATTCTCTTTTTATTCAGGGCTGTGATGTAACTGAACAGCATACTGAATATGATATCATTCCTTTGCAACTTTCCTAATTCAGTCCTGAAAAAGGCCTGTTTAGCTGCTGAGCTGAAATTACATCTTTGTAACTTGTTCACCAGTAGCCAAGCTGCTAATTGAAGCAAAATAATTTTTTATTTTATCCCACTATTAATGTTGGAAGGCTGTTCGACACAATTGTTTATGAAATGTCAGATGTGTAGTGTTTTCTTTGGCTCAGGTTAATTTCTAACCTTCTGGAAATTTCTAGGATCACATTAGCTAGCACTCTTTTTTTTTTTTTTTTTTTTTTAATGACAAGCAGTGGAACTTGGTGGTCAAATGTAATGATTCATATCACAGTATGCTGATATTGTAGGTGTTAGTATTATTTTTGATTAGTTTCAATTCTTGATAATTTGCTATCAAAGCCTTATTGACAATCTATTTAGAGGACACTTCGCTTCTGGTTGAAGGAGATACTTTGTACATTCCTGAACTCGTTTGTTTTTTTTAATGAACTGATTATTTAAAGTGACACATTAGGTTTGGCCTTTTATTTTGTGTGGGAAAAATAGAGTAACATATATTCAAGGTTACTCTTTGGTTTAAATGGAAAATTAGGCATTTTTGTTACTTATACATAACTTATCTTTCTTCCTCCCCGCCCCCCCCAAACTAATGAGGATAAATCTCCTATTATTTGGTTGTAAACCAAAACGACTAATACAAATATTTTGTTTCTAAAACCCTTTTGGATTTTGACGAACCGAAGTCAGAATATTCTCCTCACCCTCTTTCTTTTGGCAAGGAACACAAAGAGTTAAAACTATTAGAAAAATAAACAAAGAAGGCCATGCTTAATTCTCTGTATTTCCTTTGGCATCCTATTGAAGTGTGATCCTGGAGTGTATGTTCACCATGTATTTTTTGTTTTACTGTGTGGTCTTTATCCACAGTAAGTTTCAATTAACTTTTAAAACCCAGTGATATTTTAGAAAAGCAGGATGAATCACACTTCACAAGATGCCTTCTAAAAACAGTGGCAACCAAAGCAGATTTTCACTATTGATGGATTATTCCTTTGCAAAGATGCTATAGGTTAATTTATAATTAGGCATTTGAAATTGATGGCATTTTATCCTCATGGTAAACCTTCTGCCTTGTTGCATAAGGATGTGAAAGTTTAACAATTCCTATATTTTTCTTCATTTTTGTTAATTATAAAACATTATTCTGGGAGAAAAAAACCCTCTCAATATGAAAGTTAATAAAGTATTAAAAATAATTGCATATTTTCTTTCTGCTTTTAATAGAGGAGGGCATTAAAAACAGGGAGGCTAGTCTGTCAGAAAAATAAATTTCCAGTTATGTCGTTTTGACAACTTGTTTGTCAATTTCTCCAGGTTTTTAAAGTTGCGATGAAGTTAACTCTGTTTATTCTTCTACTTTTCTTCTTAAACAAGCATGCCTGCCACCTTAAGCCACTTACTTGCCATTGGTAGGATTAATATACACATTGTGTCCTACCTGATCCTGCATTTTTTGTTTCCTTGCTTAAAATTTCAACTTGCTTTACCATCCATTCACTTATTTAAATAATATATTTTTCTACGTCTTCCCTTCCTTGCCCGCCCATCTCTGTGACAGGCCTCCCATCCTTACTCCTGGTAAACACATTGATTTATTTAAACCACTGTTGTCTTTGTTGCTCTCACAGCAGACTACCTTCCTCACAGGGAGCAGACGCATGATTTACTATGGAGGATGAAAATAAGCCTTCTTCTTGGTGTTCTATTGTTTGGGCCCTAAACCAGCTGTCTATTAAAATGGTTTCACTTAAAATAGTCAATGCTGTTTATATGCTTCTGTGATCTCCCAGCTGATCCAGCCTCAATGAGTTTTACTCACACCCCACAGAGACACACATTTAAATTAGGAAGAAAAGCAGGAACTTCTTCCGAAGTTGGTGTTAAAGGATCCCTTTCCTTTTAGGCTTGAAGTCTGGATTTGCTAAACTGTGAACCGGTCTTGGTGTGTGTACTGACTGTAGATGGCAGAGTTAATGTGTGGCTGTCAGTTGTGTGTACAAGCTGGAGGGTGAACTTGGTGGCATTTTTAAAAGTCTGTCTTATTTTTGACAATCTGCCTTAGGGATATTCGCCAACATGAATTTATCATGTTTCCCTATGTTGGATCTCATTAGACTGTTGATTTCCTGGCCCATACCTTTTATATAATATTGTGTGTGTGTGTGTGTGTGTTTTGTTATTAACAAAAACTGCTTTAGGTGAGGTTGGAGGTGAATCCGTCTTTGACTGAGTTCCACTCCCTAGTTGTTACACGGAGGTTCCAGTTTATTCTAGTCAAAGGATTTGAGCTCTACTCACGGGACAGTGAAAAGGCTCCTTGTTTCACTTGCTTTTATTTCAGAAGTCACAGAAGCAGCAAGCCCTTCTTTTTCTGCATTTAGGTGCTGAAAAATATTGTTCTGTTGAGGCCCCCAAGAAGGGGACAGCAGAAACTTCATGCTTCATTTCTCCCCCGAGTTCCTAACAACTTCTGAGCAAATCCAAACTCATGCTTTCATTTTTCTATGCTTGATTTGGAGAAAGATTCTCCATTTGGACTCTGTTGCCAGAGGCCAAGTGGCAGTTTGGCATTTGGTAGAGATGTATTACAGAGACCCTGGAACTTCAGCAGATGAGGCTTCCTCACCAGAGATGAAAACATGGGGTTCCTGGGAGTCCAGGAGTTATTGACTGTTTGGGGTGTCATGTGCATTTTTGCAGCATATCTTTAACTGAATATCATGATGGGCCCACTGATTTTAATGAAACTGGCAGCCGTAGTAAAAATAATACATGTCATCCAGAAATAATCAAAACAAGAAGGCCTGATGTAAGGGATACTCCCTCTTCCCCAAAAGAACAAAATAAAAATTTTTTTTTTGCAGTAGGGAAAACACCACCAATACCTGTGAATTTATTTACCAACTTACTAGTTTAGCATGAAAAAAAACTGAAATTGACACAGAGGTTATCAGGGATATTAAGAGAACATACAGAGTGTAGTGATAATAGGATTTTACAGAAATGAGTGATTAGAATTTTTTAGCATCGTGTATGAGATCTAATCAGTTATTTACAGCATTTCTTTGGTTTTCCAGCTGTGATTGCAGAAAATAAAGCAGGCAGATACAATTTTTTGGTTCACAAAACATTTTCAGTTCACAGAATGCATTTTTTTTTTGAATAAAGCAACTTCTTGGGTATTTGAAAAGTTCCTTTAAGAATACAGGAAATCATAACTAGAGGATGAAAATTTGAGGGATAATGGAATATTAGCATAATCTAGATATTTCCCCCAGAAGATAGTTGTGAATTACATAAGGTGTGGAAGTCTGGCTGATGATCTCTGTTGGACAACAGGCACCACCTTAACCAAATGGCCAGAGTTTACTGCCAGTAGTGCATCTAGTTGACAGTAAGATTTGATACACTGAGAACTCAGCACATGTCTGTGTTATTCTGGCCCTGAATTATATAACTTTAGTCTAAGTCTGAGGAGACATCAGACAAACCCAAATTGAGGATGTTCTGCAAAAGAACTGGCCTGTATTCTTCAACAGTGTCAATGCCATGAAATGCAAAGACTCAGGAATATTTCCATGTTGGAGACATAACAACTGAATGCAATGATTGGTGTTGGAATATGGTGATTGTTTTTTTTGGCTGTTAGGACATTATTGGGTAGTTGATGAATCTCAATTAAGGTCTGTAGATTAGATGATTGTATCAATGTTGATTTTCTGATTCAGATCATTGTACTGTGGTTATATAAGATAATTCCTTGTTTTAAGGAAATATATGCTGAAGTATTTAGGGTGTGTCTGCAATCTACTAATAAATGGTTCAAGGAAGAATAGAAAAGAATAAAGCAAATTTAGTAAAATTTAAATATTTGAAGAGTCTGGGTAAAGAGTATGTTGAACTTATATATCTTTGCAACTTTTCTGAAAGTCTAAAATTATGTCAAAACAAAATCTTCAAAAATGATAGGCTAACCATAAAAAAATCATTTTGATGGGCCAGTGGTAGGGAAATGTGTTCTTTCTATGCACATGCTTTTGTAATTTTTAAATTTGTTGCTATTTTTGTTTTGTATTGGAGTTAGATATCTTAACCAGAGCATGTTCAAGGGTCCCCACCCACAGTGTCTTAAGTTTCCTTCATCATTTACAGGCTCTAAAATTCCTGGTTTCATCAACAAAGCACATTAGAGCCAACTAACTATAAGTTAGTTATTGTAGCATCTGTATATACCAAATAAGGATAGTTTCTGGGTAATTTAAGTAGTTTTATCACTAAGCAATTGAGGGTTAGGTGAATGTGCGAAAGTAATTTTATTAACAATTTAAAGCTGTATTATGCAGTGATACAGTGTTAAATTAAATGTATCCCAATGTGGAGAAAAGGAAGATGGGGGCGTTGGTAAATGTCTGTATTCACTGCCTCCCACAACCATGTCAAAATTACAACTAAAATACAGAGCAACCATCATCCAGAACCGCTGGAAAGCTGGCTGAATGGAAGTCCTACAACTAGAGAAGAAGAAAGCACGCTGAGATTGGTAGAGATGCGAAATGGGCTGGCCTGGCACCCTGTGTGGCGCTTTTTTAATCAGGAGGGAGATCCTCTCTATGGAGGACGCCTGGAGGAGCATGGGGTCCCAGCCCCTGACCAGATCCCTAGCCCAGAGTCCCAGAGCTGGGAAATGAAGTCCCTATGGGCAGTAAGAACTACAGGCTGTAACAACCAGTGCAGATTTGGGACTCAGTGACACAGGCTGCTGGAGACCCAGCTGTTCCTCTTAAAAGACATCACCATGAACTAAACTTACAAGGTCCTGCTTCCTCTAAGCTCTAGCACTAGGGCAAGGCTTTGGGCAACACAGACACCTATGAGGAGGAACTGGATTGTCTGGCATTGGGGCAGGAACTTGGGGGCGGCTTTCTCCCAGACAGAGGTGCTTGTAGGGGTCATGGTTCCTATGCTGGGACCTCAGCATTGCAGGGCTCATTGGCAGCCATTTCTGTTTGCTCCACCCTGGTGATTCCCTGAGACCCCATCTCATCCAGTTTACAACCCCACCCAAACTGTGTGCAGTAGCTTTTGCATATGAATAGCCTGTCCTTTCCCAGGCCTTGCTTCATAGGTGGGCCTCATCTGGGCACTTCCAAACCCTATATGAAGAGGAGGAATCTACAGATCTCTTTGTAGCTCCTGCTGGGTGGCCCCAGGCAGTGGCTGACTTTGCATCTCCCTGGAGAACCAAGAGCCAGTGTACCCAGTGGTCAGTGTCAGACCATACCAGATTATAACTGTACATATCCATAAGTGACACACTCAAGGGGCAGACTCAGTGAGCACCAAAGCCCCACTGAAGCGAGTCCTGCTCCATAGGGGTGTCTCCTGCACAGCAGCTCTCCCACTGTAGTGGCAGCTGGTCCTCACCGCCAGTTGCTCTGGAGGTCAATTCCTCTCAGTGACACCAACAGCAATCAAGGCTCAACTACAATAAGACTGTGCTCACAGCCCACAGAGGGGTCCACCTGGAGTCCCCAGCTCAGGTGACTGGGGAGGTTGGGCCACTGGGACTGATAGAACACCTATTACACAAGGCCACTCTACCAACTGAAGGAGACATAGCAGCTCTACCCAATACATAGAAACAAACACAGGGAAGTAGCCAAAATGCGGAGACCAAGAAACATGTCACAAATGAAAGAAATGAAAGAAAGCAAACTACTGGATATAGAGTTCAAAATCACAGTTATAAGGTTACTCAAGAATTTTCTAGAAACCTCCCCCCAAAAAGGAAAAGGACCAGTCAGAAATGAAGCATAACTGACTGAAATAAAGAATAATATACAGAGATTCAACAGTAGACTAGAAGATTCTGAGAATCAAATCAATGATTTGAAATATGAGGAAGCAAAGAACACCCAACCAGAAGAGCAGAAAAAAGAATCTAAAAATATGAAGATAGTATAAGGAGCCTCAGGGGAAACTTCAAGTGTACCAACATTTGCACTATGGGGGTGCCAGAAGAAGAAAGAGAGCAAGATATTGAAAACCTATTTGAAGAAATAATGATAGAAAACTTCCTCCACCTGGTGAAAGAAGTAGACTTACAAGTCCAAGAAGTGTAGAGAACCCCAAACAAGAGGAACTCAAAGAGGACCACAGCAAGACACATCATAATTAAAAGACCAAGGGCTAAAGACAAAGAGAGAATCTTAAAAGCAGCAGGAGAAAAGCAGTTAGTTACCTGCAAGGGAATGCCCATACGACTGTCAGCTGATTTCTCAACAGAAACTCTGCAGGCCAGAAGGGAGTGGTAAGAAATATTCAAAGTAATGAACAGCAAGAACCTACAACCAAGATTACTCTACCCAGTAAAGCTATCATGAAGGTCAGATAAAGAGCTTCACAGACAAGAAAAAGCTAAAGGAGTTCATTACCACCAAAGCAGTATTATATGAAATGTTGAAGGGTATTCTTTAAGAAGAGGAAGAAGAATAAAAAGAAAATGATAAAAATATAAACAACAAAATGGCAACAAATACATACCTATCAACAATTGAATCTAAAAATCAAAATAAATGAATAAGAAACCTAATGAACAAAATAAACTGGAGAATAAAATAGAATCAGAGCTATGGAAATGGAACAGACTGATGATTCTCAGAGGGAAGGAGGGTGGGAGCAGGAAGAGAATAAATGAAGATATATGTATACTAGAGGCCTGGTGCATGAAATTCATGCATGGGGTGGGGGTGTTCAATCCATGACCCCTCAGGGGATGTCCGACTGCCGATTCAGGATCGGGCCTAAACCGGCAGTCGGACATCCCTCTCACAATCTGGGAACACTGGCTCCTAACTGCTCACCTGTCTGCCTGCCTGATTGCCCCTAACTGCCCCTCCTGCTGGCCTGGTCACCCGCAACTTCCCTCCTGCGGGCCTGGTCACCCCATGCAGCCTGCTGTTTGGTCGTTTGGTCACCCCTCACTAACCCCCCTGCTGGCCTGGTTGCCCCACGCAGCCTGCTATTTAGTCATTTAGTCATCCATCACTAACCCCCCTGCCGGCCTGGTCGCCCCACACAGCCTATTCAGCTGTCCATTCAGTTGCGATGGTCACTTAGGCTTTTATTATTATAGATATGCATTACTTTTGGACACAGGCAATAGGGTGGCGAAGGCCTGGGGTGGGACTGGAACTGGGTAGAAGGGGTTAATGGGGGGAAAAAGAAGGACATCTACAATCTCAACAGTAAAGATTAAAAAAAAAAACCCCACTAAAATAAACAAATAAGTAAATAAATAAATAAAATGTATCCCGATGCAGAGCACTGCTCTACCAATAGGTGTGAGTTTTTCTTTGGCTCAGTTATTAACATGTAGATCTTCCAGGAAGCTGAGTTCTCAGGGAAACTTCCTAGTGATCATAAGCAAAATGTTTATACACACATAACTGAAAACAGACAGAGACATCTTGGCTGGTGAGGTGGTTTGGGACTCCAGATTTTGAGAATCAGATGTAATTCTTCTTAGTTTAGGGAGATGGCTCTGTGGCTTAAGCCCACACATATGCTGGTGAACATTACTGTATGGGTGGGTGTACACCCTGGAGAGCACATGTTTTCCGCCTGCTGGTGGGAAGAAGGGTTTTCCCTGATTGATGAATCATCTCAGAGGAGACAGTGAGTGAATGGATTCATTGATCATACCTCCTCCACTTGTTTTCTACTGCTCATCTCTGGAACACTACATGCTGGGGCTGGAAGTTGTAAAATGAGGAGGGAAATACATACACATCCGTGTACTTTTCTATATTTTAAATCAAGAGTATCTCAATCTGCTAAAACGGCTGGGTTCCTCTCGTCATTGATTAGGTTTCTTTTATTCTGAATTGAGGGTGAATTGTGGTTGTCTTGATGACAGACACCCATCTCACACACGGCTGCAAAGATGTGTGTCATAATGAGGCCACAGAAAAACATAGCCACTTCCACTCAGTTTGGGTTGGTCCTTAACAAAGTATCTTGAAACAATCAGCCCAGAGAGGCGTTAGCTCCTGAAAACTTCTGGGCCCACAGCAGTGGGGAGAAGTGGTCAAGAACTCGACTGTGATAATTTGTTCTCTGCTACTTGTTTCCATTCTTAACTCAAATCCTGCCTTTCTTCTTCTTCTTCTTTTTTTTTTTACAGGCCATAGTGTATGAAGGCCAAGACAAGAACCCAGAAATGTGCCGAGTCTTGCTCACACACGAGATCATGTGCAGGTAAGAAAGATCTTGTTCTCTTCCTTTAATTAGCAAAAAGAAGATGGATTTGTATCTCCAATCTAGGTGAACTCAGGTTTATTTTGGGGTATATATTTAATCTTCGATTAGACAATCTAAAAAGAACCCATGGACTTGAATATTTGGCACTAAATTCTCAGGCATCAGAGTGGTTCTCAATTATTTATCAGAGTCCATCCTGTAAGATAGACATTGTTGATATCTGCACTGTTAATGGGCACAAAGCAGTACCCTCCCCTTCTTCCTTTCAATCGAATAAAATACAATATAACCCTTTTAGTGTTAATATATGCACTCAACCACATTGCTAGTAAAATGAGTAAGAGTTCTATTGATGTCAGCAGAAGCCTCCGCTTGATAAGACTTAAGGTATACAGTGATTCCCCCTTTTAATTCTACCACTTAAAAATAGAATGTCCGTACATAGGTAGCATTCCTCCTTAAACTGAGCGTGGATTTTTTTTCATTCGCCCCCCTGCCTCCCCCCCGCCCCCGACTCTGATCTTAGTTACCCAGTGTGTAACTATGGCAGTGTAACTAATATTTCTGAGGGCTGGTGAGCTTTTGGAAGGATAGCAAAGAGGAGTCCCTGAAAGCTATAAAAATTCATGACACTTGCAAATGAGTGTCTTTATTTTTGCCTGATATCTGACTGAAGCTACATTTGAAAACAGGCCCCTGGACCACATTCAGTTCCCTGGTCTCAGCCAGTCCTCCACATGTGGGAAAGCAGACCAGAGAATGAACACTTTTTAACGTGCAGTTTAGGATTCTTATTCTTCATAAAGTAACAGTGGTACTTGGCTCCAGTATATTTTGAGTAATTGGATGAAGCATGAAGATGCCACTATGCATCAGAGAAAGGCTACTAATTGCTTTGTTAGCCATTCAGGCTGGGCTCAAGCAGGCTTGGCCCCTGACTATTACTGACCATTGCTGTTAGGGCTTCAGCATGCGTGGGCTTTATTTGCTGCTCCTGGACTTGTGAACTCAGTCTTAAAGCTCTAGTTGGAAATAAATTACAAAGGGCTTAATGTATAAACATGTTTACTTACTGAAATCTCAAATATTAACTTCTTTATCTAGAATTATGTATATGTCTGAAAATTTCCTTTTTTTCTTTTCCTTTAAAAAACATACTTCTAATACATTATTATAAAATATATAGGAGTTTCACAAGTGCTCACTCCAGTGATTTGTAAACCTGGTTAATTATTCCAAAAATGGGTTGCTTTTCTCTAACTTTAAAGCAGTAGCAAAATCCAAAAATATGGTCGTAAATTTCTTAGAATATATTACTAGGCAAAAATCAGCATTATACTGCATACAATAATTGTATGATTAAAGCTGAGTTGCACTTTACAGAATTAAATGAGTAAAATCACTTTGAAAAGCCTTAAAAAATGACCTCCTTTGTATTACTATTTTTCAGACTGTATTTTAGCTTCCCACAATTAGCATGTTATTAGAATGAATTTTCAATGTTCTATTACATGTGATTCTAGAGAAATAGGAGACAGACAGGAAGATGGATCTCAACCAATAGGCCACCTAATATCTATATATCATAGATTTGCATCTCAGAACTGCACATGTTTGGACTCTGCTAGAAATAATTCTGTTCTTGAAATACTTAAAGATATATTATGCCTTTCACACACAAGCCTACCCTCTATTAATGCAGTTTATATTTTTCTTGTTCTTAAAATTCATTGGTCCAAGGTATTTTATTATGCTGGTTGCTGTGCTTTACTGCTGGTGTTCTTTCTATTTTTCAGAAACATAAAAATAGCAAAAATAAAATTCTCAAGCCACGGAAGGCAAATGATGATGTTTGTACTGCACGGCTGATAGGGAAAAGCTATATTCAAAATGCCATCCTGTTAATGTTACAGATTACGGTTTTTCTGGCTGCCTATAGATGTGTAAGAGGTACTGTTTGTTTACCAGGCCGCCATGACCCTATTATACAAACCTGTCATCTATTGTGTGGCTAACAGTCTTTTAAATTGCAAATCAGATGCTCTTTAGGGGGCTTTAGGAAAAAAAAAATCTCACTTTCCACACCATCCTATTTCTCTTGATTTCTTGCCTGTTGTAAGTGGAAGTTGGGATGTGCTGAATTTGCACCAGGGGTGCAAATGCAGGCTCAATTATAAGCATAAAATTAGAGTCTGTTCACCATTAATCAGCCTGGCTAATTGCTATGCACCACCATTAGCCATATGGTGTGAAAGACAGCTTGCTCTCCCCAAGATGAAATTTCTCCATTGCAGACATGAAATAGTGAGGGCCCTGGATTCTAAAATAGCATGTTTTAGATATTTAATTTCTAAACAACTTTCCGCTGTGCTTTCTATCAAGGCAACAGCACAATAAAACTTTGCGTTTATGTCACAAAAACTGTATATTTATAGTACGTTGGAGCGATAATAAAGGAGACAGAGAATTTACATAGACAGGAGAGGGTTTGGGATGGTTCTGTTTTGTTGCGGAAAAGGGGGAAAAAGAAAAAAAAAAAGAAAAGAAAGAAAAGAAATGAGATAAGAGAAAAGAAGGAAGTTTTGTCTCAGGTGGCTACAAATTTAAGAAATCCATTTTGTTCTGTTATGGGATAACTCCATGGCATGAGTTGACTAAAGGACTTGCCACCATTGGATTACAGTGATTGCTACTCTTTGAGACAAAACCTTGTTGACTTGGTGGCATAGAGTAGTGGCATAGAGCTCTTTCTGTGGAATTTTGGGAGAGTTTCTACATTTTTGGTAAATTAGAATCTATCATTACATGTTGCTAATACCCGGTGGTTAAGGCCTTAAAATAATGTGGCTCCATGAAGGATTTTTATATAAAAAAGCTGATCTCAACCAATAGGCCACCTAATATCTATATATCATAGATTTGCATCTGTAAGATATTTGATTTTAAGTGCATCTCAGCATCCTGTATTTAAATGTGAATGGAAAACAGGAACTGTACTTGGTAGTTGAACCAGCTCCCAACCTCCCAGGAAGGCTGAAGCAGGTTTTCTCTCCTTCCAGGTCACAGGATGGTTTCCCAGGCTGGGTGCTCTGTTGAGGCGAGCGATCATTTTCCATGATCAGTGCCTGGCTTTTTGTGGGGCCATGGCTTAGTTCTCAGGGTCAGCCTCTCCCTTGATCAGACCTCTTCTTCTTTCTCTTTTGCTGGCTTATTCTGATTTTTCCTTCAGATCCCACTTCAGCGTAATTTCTTCAGGAAAGCCTCCCTAGCTCTTGTCCTGAATTGTATTTCCTTGTTAGGCATTCTTATTCTCTCCTGTGCTTTTCCCTCAAAGCACTCAGGGCATTTAACTGTGGGTCCATGGCCTGTGTTCCTTGCTGGACTAAGGACTTGCAGGCAGGGAAATTAACTCAGTTCTCTGCTGTGCCTCAGTTGTTCCATGTGTGAAATGGGTGAAAAATATTATCTCATAGGTAGTTGTTAAGATTAAATGCTATAACCTATAAATGTGTATCATGGTACCTTCCATATAGAAAGTACTGAATGTCTGTTGTTAGTATTTAGAGCAGTGGCAGTAATATTAGTATTAATATTAATAGTAGCAGAAGCAGTAGTTGAAATCATAGCAGCAATATCCAGTGTCTAGCTAGATATCTGGCACATAGTTGTTCAGAGGGAAAGATGGATGAGAGAACTTTGAAAGGAAGTGAAGCATCCCTTGGTCTGGCCCGTGGGATCGAGCCAAAACCAGCTCTCCAACATCCCCCGAGGGGCCCCAGATTGCAAGGGGGCTCAGGCCAGGCTGATGGACCCCACCGGTGCTTGATTGGGGCCAGAGAGGGATGCAGGAAGTTGGGTAGCTGGGGAGGGACTGTGGGAGGGCTCCAGGGCATGTCGGGTCCATCTCTCTCAGGCCCGATTGGCTGGATTCCAGCAGCAAACTCACCTACTGGTCGGAGCATCTTCCCCCTGGTGGTCAGTGTACATCATAGCCACTGGTTGACTGGTTTACTGTCTGCCCCCTGGTGGTCAGTGCATGTCATAGAGAGTGGTTGAGTGACCTTAGCATATCATTAGCATATTACACTTTGATTGGTTGAACAAACGACTGGATGACTGGACATTTAACATATTAGGTTTTTATTATATAGAATATCCTATCTAATGAAAGGGTAATATGCAAATTAACCATCACTCCATCACAAAGATGGTGGCACCCATAGCCACAAGTTGGCGGCACCCAGTTCTCTCAGCTCTGCTGGAGTCCTCCAGTCCCAGGGAGGTGGCCGCTGAGAGCGGGGCAGCATGAGCGGCCTAGTGGAATGCTTGCTTCGTTGCCGTGCCCGGCTTGGGCTGGCCTCCCCAGAGCCGGAGCGGACATGGACAGGGACAAGGGGGCCAGCCTGCAGCCTCTGCATCCGAGTGCAGGCATGGAGAGGAGATGGCGGGACTGCCTTCTGCGGAAGCAGCTCAGATTCCTCCCGTCTCCCACGGAATCTGCATGGGTCCCTCCTGGCTCCTGCGGAATGAACACGGGTCCCTCCTGGCTCCCGCGGAATGAACACGGGTCCCTCCCGCCTCCTGTGAAAGCATCGCAGCTCCTGGTGGTGTGCTGCGGTTTCCACTGGCTCTTGCAGAAGCGGTGGGCAGCCTATGGCACGTGATATCATGCGATGGGCTACAAGTATATCCTATCTAATAAAAGAGCAGTATGCAAATTGACCGTACCTCCACTAAACCCACAAGCCACGCCCACCAGCCAATCAGGAGTGAGTATGCAAATTAACCCAACAAAGATGGCTGTGGCCACGGAGACAGCAGGAGGCTTGGGTTGCTCCTGGCAATGGAGGAAGCCAAGCTTTCCGCACAATGGAGAGGCCAAGCTTCCCAGGCCTCTGCTCAAGGCTATAAAGTTCCAATTATAGAAGATAAATAAATCCCCGAAAATGGCAGCAGCCACAGAGTTGGAGAGAGCAGGAGGCTTAGGTTGCCCCTGGCAATTGAGGAAGCCAAGCTTTCTGCCCACCCTAGCGGGCCCAGGCCTCCACTCAAGGCTACAAAGTTTCAATTATAAAAGATAAATAAATCCCAGATACCAGGGCCTCCGCTTAGGTTGCCAGAGGTGTGGCCAGCCTGCAAACCACCACAGGCCCCTTGCCCAGGCCACCCCATGCCCCAAGGGAACCCCCACCCTGATCCGGGACACCCTTCAGGGCAAACCAGCTGGTCCCCACCCATGCACTAGGCCTCTGTCCTATCTAATAAAAGGATAATATGCAAATTGACCATCACTCCAACACATAAATGGCTGCCCCCAAGTGGTCAAAGATGACTGCCCCCATGTGGACACAAGATGGCCACCACAAGATGGCCAGCAGGGGAAGGCAGTTGGGAGGGACCAGGCCTGCAGGGGAAGGCAGTTAGGGGTGACCAGTCCTGTAGGGGAGTGGTTAGGGGGTGATCAGGCTGGCAGGCAGAAGCAGTTAGGGGCAATCAGGAAGGCAGACAGGTGAGCATTTGGGAGCCAGGAGTCCTGGATTGTGAGAGGGTTGTCTGACTGCCCGTTTAGGCCCTATCCTATCTGGATCGGGCCTAAATGGGCAGTCGGACATCCCTCGAGGGGTCCCAAATTGGAGAAGGTGCAGGCTGGGCTGAGAGATACACACCCCCCTGCACGAATTTTGTGCACTGGGCCTCTAGTGTGTTTGTGTGTGTATATTCTCCATTCTTCCCCACTCTTATTTCATAATGTACTTTGTTCATTCTAGGTGTGGTGGTTAAGGATGTTTTCATTCATCCTTTTAGCCCCTACTGAGTGCAAAGCACTGTGGAATGCCGAGCCGAAAAGGACTGAGTCCTGTAGTAGGAGAGCGGACAGATTAGATGAGACTTGTGGGCAGAGTACCAGACTGCTCTGTAGAAAGAGTTGACTGTGATCAGAGCTGAGGCAAAGGATTGTGGCTATTCAGAGAAGACAGGACATACTTGTAGGCAGGTAGTAGTCTCAGAAATGGGGAGGAGGGTGAGATAGGACAAGGATTTTAGAGGATGCATGAAGAAGTGTTTGGGCCCATTTGTTGGTGGTCCAGGTAGGATTTCTCTTTGGAGAGGTCTAAAGGTAGGTGGCCCTGTGGCCTGGAGCTGGAAGAGAGTCAGGGTAAAAGACAACCCGCTTCAGAGGTCTCTTCCCAAAGGTGAGAGTTGAAGTTATGGGCTTATAAGGGGTTGACAAGGGTGGGAGAAAAGAGAGCAAAGAGTCCTTGGATACATTCTTGGGGGAAAATCACACATTAGCAAGGAGGGAGGGTGTGTTCAAGAATTAGGGAAAAGAACCTTGAGCATCCAGGACTTAGAAAGAAAAGGAGGGTGTTTCAAAGATGTGGGCCATCCATGTAAGTGCTAGGGAGGCTCCACATGGATATGAAGACAGAAAAACAGCAAAAAGGTCACTGGTGAATGAAGCCAGTTTTTATGGGGTTAAGGTGGCAAGAACTGATGGAGACTCTGGCAAGGAGAGAGTTGGACAGGAAAGAAACTAACTCAAGAAACAAGATGGAGCAAGTCTTTTTTTTTTTTAAAGAGAATGGGAAAACTTGCCCTAACCGGTTTGGCTCAGTGGATAGAGCATCGGCCTGCAGACTTAAGGGTCCCAGGTTCGATTTCGGTCAAGGGCATGTACCTTGGTTGCAGGCACATCCCCAGTAGGAGGTGTGCAGGAGGCAGCTGATCGATATTTCTTTTCCACTGATGTTTTTAACTCTCTATCCCTCTCCCTTCCTCTCTCTAAAATAATCAATAAAAAATATATATATATTTTAAAAAAGAGAATGGGAAAACTTGACAATGTATATAAACTGAGGGAAAGAATGAACTTACCCTCACAACCATTAATTTGTGAGGATAAGTTCATTACTCTTTGGGTAATTCCTATATCTCCTTCTCCAGCCACTTTGGCTAAATAGGCAAGACATTTTACTTTTTATTGCAAAGCTTAGAGATTGATATGGTGTTTTTCTCTAGTTGAGAGAGCTTCTACTTATCGGAAAACCTGCATGTTCCTAAGATGAGGATCTGCTGGTCCCACGACTAAGAGACATCTAGCCATTTCTTGCCGTGATTTATGGAGCTGCGTGTCAGCTCACTGGAGATACACCACCTGTGTCAGGCTGCTATGGAAGAGACTCATAAGTTTGTCTTTCCCTGGGTGTGCAGAACTGTCCAGGAGACGCACAAGCCTGCTGGGGAAAGGGCTGCTGTTTTGAGTCCACAGTGTACTTATGGTGTCAGGTGCTGGGTACCCTACTCCTGTGACAGGCCACATTGCTCTCCTGCCAGTTGGGTCGCAGGTTGAGAAGGGGCGTGAAATAGTGGGAGTCCTGCCCTGTGACAAAACAAATTAGGCAATGCCAAGCCCTCCCACACGATAGATGTCTGCATTAGGGAGCCAATACCAGGTCTGAGTCTGGCACAGTGCCTGCCACACAAGTAGGAGCCGGAGAAACACCTTTTTGACTAGATGAAGACCCATCCATCACACAGTAATGAGGATATAATTATTACTGCGAGTTCTTTCACTACCACGGTAACTTTTCCTTTGAAATGCCTTTGCATTTGTTGTCCCAACATACTATAGTGTTTCATTCTGAGTCCTCTTCTGCCTTACACATAAAGGAATCTGGGCTCTTTTCAGCAGTCCTTGGTTGATGCCTGTCTTGTGTATGGTGGAGGTTGGTGCCACCTTCCTGAGTTCTTCTGAGTTCCATGGAAGAAACTAGGGGAGGTTCAGCTTAGAGCACAGAGGACTCTTGGGGGCAGGGAACAGTCATGGGAAGAAGGACAGGTCTTTGCTTGGTGCTCGGGTTAGAATTAGGGAGCTACAGGGGGATCCATGTCAGCTCAGTCTAAGGGAAGACCTTCCGTCTCCCACTGACAGTTGATTTTCATTTTTCATTGGAAAGTAATCAATACAAAGCAGAAGACTGAAAATGTATTTAAATAAAATATACACCCTCCATTATTCCCCATTCCTATTTCCTTTGCTATAGGTTACAGCGTTGAGGTATCTATTCATTTATTAAATGTTTTCCGAGGGCCCAGAGTGTACTAGGCTCTGTCCTGGTTGCTGGGGATATAAAGGTGAATAAAAATGTCTAAGGTCCTGTCCTCATGGGATTTATATTCTAGTGTGAGTGTCAGACAATAATGAAGAAGATAAATCAATATAAAATATAATGCGGGGAGTGCTTGGAAGAACAGTGATGCAGAGTAAGGGGCTAGAGAGCTCTGCGTGGTCAGGGAAGCCTTTCTAAGGCAGTGACTTTGTGCAGAGAGTTGAGTGACATGAGGGTGTGGACCATGCTTATGACATTCTCTCTCTGTCTCTGTCTCCGTCTCTGTCTTCTCCTCCTCGCTCCCCCCACCTCCTCACATTTTTCTCTCAGAAATTGGACCGTACAATACATACTATTTTGCAACTTATTTTTCTCAATTCACAACTGACTTCTTTTCATGATAATTCATAAAACCCACCTTCATTCGTTTTTAATGCTGCACAGAACTCCATTTATACATGTACATGTATATTATATATATATACATATATATGTATGTATGTATACACACATACAGACACATACACATATATATTTAAAGTGGGCTCATACCATAGACACTATTTTGTCATCACCCCAGGTGCAGAGCAGAGCCCACGTGTCTCATTTTGGGAAAACTATATGATGCAGTGACATGGCCTGGGAGATAGGAACCTGTTGGAATATTTTTCATCCTTTGCCTAAAGTTTTTTATAAGTGATAAGTGACCTCCAGCAGTCCCTTGATTTTGTTTTCTCTTCCTTCGTTCCCCCATTTTAGTCCTATTCTGTCCTTCCTTCTGCACACCTGTTCTTCGAATCTGCCTGCTCCTCTGGGTCCCTTGGGGCACAGCACGGAGGGGATGGTTCTTATTTATGCTATTCTTCAATTCCTCTGGCTTCTCTCTAAGTCATTGTTATTTGGGACAGTGCTTAAGTCAAAGGACAAATCTCTGGCCTAGTGTGGCCCTTCCTTGGGGGAGGTGGTTTGGTGTATGGGGTGGGGTGATAGCGACCCCCTCTTTCCATCTGGAGTGCCTGCCTAGAGGGTCAGCTTGGCTCTCTGTCACCTTTCTGCTTTCATGGGTTATATTCCCTCACCCCGATATGTTATACTCATTCATGAAGTTAATCAATCAATCCAATATTTGTGCTTCTCTGTTCTATTCTAGGTTTTATGCTGCTCCTTAAGTAACTAAAATTGACAGTTTTTTCCTTTAAGAAAAATATGGGTTAATGAGGAAGGGGTGTGCAAAGAGAAAGATAGCAACAAAAAAAAAACCACACAAATATATATATGCAAGAATGGACTTTTCATTGTATTAAGTACCCTGAAAGGAAAAACAGGACAAACCTAACTTTGATTAAGGGCAGATGTCAGGGCTAACCTCTCAGAGGAAAGAGCCTAGAGGCTGAAGTCTGAAGGGGGACCAGGGGCTGCCTAACTAGGGAGGGGTCGAAGGAGGAGCAGAGCAGGTGGGAGGCCTGGCCTGACCTGGGCCTGGGATCAGACTGAGCGTACCTATCAGAGAGATTGAAATTGGCTAGTGAGACTGCAGCTTGGCAAGTTGGAGAAGAGTGACAGGAGATTGGGAGGTGGTCTGGCATCCTGTCATGCCATAGATTTATTCTAAGTGTTGTGGGAAGGCATTAAAAGGTCCTGGGCAGTGAAGTGACACAGTCCCATTGACATTTTGAAAAGATCACTCAGGCTGTTACAGGGAGTAAAGAGTAGGCAGCAAGAGTAGGCCACTGGAGAAATCCAAGGACAAATGAAAGTGATTGGACCAGGGTGGTGGCAGTGGGGAGGGAGAGAATCAGGTAAGCTTGAGATGTAGATTCTACTCCACAATTATCATCATGCAAGTTGGAGGAGTCTGGAGGGTGGGGGGAGGGGGAAGGAAGAGGACATTTAGTCCGGGCAGGACCTTGGTGAGGGCATGGCCACTGGGGACTTGCATTGCCCACTCACTGTTTTGAAAAAAAAAGAAAAAAGGAAAAAAAAAAGGGGGAAAAAAAAGGAAAACAGAAAGGAGAATATAGGCCATCCCATTCATTGATTTTCTCCGTGGATAAAGGGGACTATGAGGCTCTGTAGATGGGCTGCTTTTGGGGAGTTGCTGCCTCTGAGGAGGAGGCAGGAGCTGGGCGTGACTGATGCTGAGCGCTTACTAGGTCCAGTCATGGAGCCCGGCTTAACATCCTTACTGCATTGAATCTACGCCTCCTCACTTAGGGGTGGGTACAATCATTGTTCCGTTTTACAAATGAGGGAACTATGAGCTGTGAGGGGTAAGGTGACACAGGTAGTTTGTCTGATTCCAGAGCCAGTGTTTTTAACCACTGTGCTCCTCTGCCCTTGAAATGTAGGCACAGAGGATCAGAGTTTAGGGAGGATGGAGTTGAGTTTCTAACTTTATGTTTTTGCATTCAGCCCAACTACTGTACTTCTCATTCCTGTTCCTCATGTGTCTTATCCATTGAGACACTTTAGGCCTTCTATCCCAGGAGCACCAGCACTGCAGAACTCAGGCCTGGAGGAAATAGTTCCTTCAGAATCAGACAGGCAAAAACTATAGGGAGTGGAGTGGTTTTTAGTTGGGGCTTTGGCAAAGGAAATACAATTCTTAGTATTGCTTTCTGAACATATGGGAGATACAGAATTAGCACCAAATTTGGAAGCTGATTCTCTTCTCAGGGATATAGTTACAGCAAGGAAGAGACTTCCCAACTTTGGGGAAAGACTCCCTATGCAGAAGTATGTCTCTAGGTCCTGAAAGTGAAGCTCAATGTTTGATTCTCTCTGGCAGCTCTAAATTTAGGCTCTGTGATTCACTAAGTCAAGTGTGTGTGTGTGTGTGTGTGTGTGTGTGTGTGTGTGTGTGTGTGTGTGTGTGTGTGTGTTTGTGAAAGAGAGAGAGAGAGAGGGAGAGAGAGAGATCATGCACGTGTGCCTGTGTAAGAAAGTGAGAGCAAGGTGCATATTATTTGTGCACGGTAATGTATAACCCTTGGTTAACTTCTTCACCTCCTTGACTGATGAAATATTTGCTTTTATAGTGTGCCCCTGTGGACAGACAATGTTTTATTTGCAAACAAGTCTCAGGTGCATAGGTTTCCACTGATCATGGTTAATTTTCAAAAACCATAATTTTTTACCCTTTAGAAGCATCTTAAGGTCACAGCTGGGGTGGGATTTGGATAGGGGTGCATTTCTTGCCCGTGGCTGCTTTTCCTGATCTAATAAAGAGTGCCCACTACCACGGCTGTGCTAGCCTTTCGATCAACTGTCCCTAGTGCTTCCAGAAAACTGAAGTGGTGGCCAGTGCAAGACACAAAAGCACAAGAGGGCATGCTGGTCTCCACTTTCTTTTATCCCGTTTCTTGGTTTGTCTTAATTATTGTGTCATGCTTTTATTCTCATGAAGATGGTTCAAAAGCAAGCACTTGCAGCTTTAGGATTTTAGAAAGCCTGTGGTTGAAGAAAATGTCTCCCATAAAAGAGAAAGGAGGAGGAAAAGGAATCCATTTAATACAAAATGACTGGAGGGGGAGAAATCACTCATACCTCATTATTGACGCGTTCCACACAATTAATGTGATCTTGAGGGAAGAACGTTTGAGCCACCCACAACCCTGAATATTCTCATTGGGTAGATGTAATAATAATGCATTTCACAGTGAACCCCTCCAATACCGCGGGCAGTGATGGGGAGACCCCATCTTAGGGCTGTCAGTCCTGGCTCCCAGGGAGTCCCTTTCTCTCTTTCTTTGTGCAGGGAGAGGTTAAGCCTGGCCATTAACCCATAGGTGACCCAAATAGAATTTTCTGTCCCAGGGATCCATTGATTGCCAGGTATGGCTTTGTGGTAATTCTAGCATTTGCAACCCAGCAATTTGAACCTTCTGTCTGCCTAAATGATGATTTTACATTGTAATGGTTGTACTAAATCCTTTCGCTTTTGCTCCATAGCCGCTGTTGTGACAAGAAAAGCTGTGGCAACCGAAATGAGACTCCCTCAGATCCAGTGATAATTGACAGGTAGGGACCACTCTACTTTCACTGGATTCTTATTCCTCATTATAATGAAACACCTGCCTTGTGTCGCTCATGGGCGAGGGTTAGGAATGCATGTGGCCGAAATTTGCCTGTTGGTCATGACTTAATCCGCGCAGAACTATTGCGATTCATGGGAAAGCCATATGGAATGTTCTTTGGAGGCCTGTTTTCTTGGATTGCTCCGGTTTTGTGTCTGATTCATGCTCCTAAAGGAATATTTTTTCCCCCTGACTTTCAGTGGCTCAGTCCTCACGCTGTGCCAAGAAGCTTCAGAAATAAAATAATAATAGTTTGTGATTTATGAAATGTGGTTGGGTGCTTATAAATATTTAACTTTTATTTGAAAAATGTTTGAATCATTATCACTTTTAGCTACAGTAGTTCTGTTGGATGTAATCCATCTACATTTTAAGGTTTTATTTATGCATAAAAGCAGTTTTAAAGAGATTTGCGAACCAAGATTTTCCTACTGTTATTTTCTGGGTTTGAATGTAGCTTATACTGTATCGTAAGTTGATTAATTTATCCTGCTTGTCTTAATTATTGTGTTTTTAAACAGATCCATATTACTAATCTGACATGACCGAGTAAATCACTGTGGAACGATAAATCTGTTTTAGTTGTTCGGTGCAATTTGAAGCCAGTATGTGCACATATTATGCAAAGCCACATTCCAAATATTCATTTTACATTTTAATTATTGAAATTCATTGTATGGAAACATGTATGATAAACCATTTGTTACATAGCACTACTCATTGAGAGTTAAATGGCCTGGAAGGTTTATAGATGCTGTTGGTTGTCAGCTAGGAAAAGAGCTAGCACCCTCCATGAGCCAGAAAAGAGTCTTGCAAGCAAGACTGACTGATTCCTCATTGTAGGAACCTACAGCTGACCAAAAGTCTTTTTTGGAGTTTGATAATATTGTTTTTTGACAAAGCTCTTCCCCCCCCCCCCCCCTTCTCTGTCTTCCTAATTCTTTTTTATCATTTAGGGACTTGCCTAGTCATTTTTCAGTGAACTGGAAAGTGTTTGCTTCATCATAATTTATGACAAAACATTGGTTGTTGATTTTGACATATGTGGTTCTTCAAGCTTAAGCCCAGTTTTGTTTATTTTATTTTATTTTATTTTATTTTTTAAGCCCAATTTTGATTGCCAAGTAGCTTCCTAAAGCTCACATTTCAATTGGATATTTTACTTAAATATTTCTCACTAATGTTCACTAACAACATATACTTTTGCCCGATAAATAAGTATGAATATTCTTGATTCAAAGGTAACACAGGTAATGTTTGTGGTGTAGTGAGGTAGTGTGCTGTCTATAGAATTAGAATGACATGTTTATCTGAGACCACAGGCCTGCCATTCATATAATATTTTTTTTCTGCAACAGAAGATAAATATTCAAATAATATAAAATAATAAGTATCACCTTTGTGCTGTTTGTTTCATTTAAATACACCTCTTCAAAATACCACTTCTTATTTTAAGTTTTTCTTACTCAGCCATTAAAAAGAAAGTATTCTGATCAAAGGACCAGCCCAGATCTTCCCCCCAAATTTGAAACTCTACGCATTTTGTTCTGCTACCCAGTTCCTTTTGGTTTCGATGATGACAAGAACTTACCTTGCCACACTCAATGAAAACACTTTTTTTGCTTGTGAATGGGTTAAGCTTTTAAGTTCTTCGTTTGGTTTTAAGCCGTGACTCTGATAGAGAAGGTTGATAGGACTGTGGTTTGAATAACATTTGATTTTGACCTGTTCCTGTGGGTTGCAATGGCATAAGAAACTTGACTCAGCAGCGCTGTAATTAGCCCGGCCCGTGTTTTTGAAACAGGATTGTGTTACCTGGATTGCATTAGTGTGGCTTCTATTGTTGCCGCTTTGCATCTGTCCCAGTAGGGTACTTAAAACCTTTTCTTGGCTGGGGTAGTTCAAACAATTTAGGCAAAATAAGTATGCACTTTATACTGTTGGTGGCTTTCGAGATATTACTCAGGACATTTATCCTTTTCATTTTTTTTTTTTCCTTTTCGGTCTGACAAAGTAGAAAACTGTGTGTAGCCAGTGTTGGGTCTCTTAAGAGAGGAGAATTTTACAAACAGCTGAAACTCAGTGCTTCTGCACAAGTCCAGCGTGTGTTTATTTGCTGACTATTGCCACTGTCTCCTGTGAACTATCTTTTTAAGCAGTGATGCCAGCTGATATGCAAAAACCCATTTAACTATCCTTTATTTGCATCCGAGTTTTCAGAATTTGCCCTTCAGACGGCCAAAGGCTTTTAAAGCTCCAGTCTTGTTGTCTATGCTGATATGTGAAACTTCCATTTTTAACGAGAAGAGAATAACAATAAGAAAAGAACTCACACAAGGAAGGGCAAAATAGAAAAGATTTTTCAATTCCATACAATTGCTGCAAAGGAAAAAAAAAAATGAAGGCAACTATGTTTGAATTTCATAGTTTCCAATTTGATTCTATATTACTGATTGCATAATATCTGTGTTACATGCTTAGGGTTTGATTTGTTTTCAGATTTATGGATGTGAATCCCTGCATATTTTGGAAAAGTAGGTTATGGGGCCCGCATTCAGTAGCAGTAGTAACTGTTTTTTACAAGATGCACACAGTATGTAATTATAGAGCTGAGGTATAGGCAATCGTTGTGTTAGGATTTAGCACAGTTTTAACACACAGTTACCTTTTGGGCACCAGCACTGTTTAGCTCCCTTTGCTTGTCCTTCGGATTTTGGAAGAACACTGCTAAAAAAAAGACTTTAAGCGGTGGTTATGCAGGAAAACTATTTATAGGGTAGATAGAAGAGGCTCTCTGGTCATACGGCAATGGTGCAGGGTAAGCTATTTCTGTGTTGAATTTTGGCTGTATTATTTGCCGCCAGTGATTTGGGGACATCAGCTTGGCATAGTCTATCCAAAAAGTGGAATTAACAAAATCAGCAGTAGCACACTATGAGGTAGAAAATGACTCCTTTTACAATTGTGACAATTTGTCGAGTCACTTCGAAAAGCTTTTTGGAAAATTCTCTGCAAACGTAGGAAGTGTGCATCTGCAGTTGACTGCCAGGTTATATTTTATATTTCTGCCTGATACCAAATGGCTTGATGAAGAATGATAAAACCCAGGCTGTGCCTAATGATCCAGATATTTGGGCTGTGTAGACATGGAAAAAGTCAAATGTGTTATGTTAAATAGCTGGTGACCAGGAACTAATAACAGCAAATTTCATTATTGTTGAGGTAAAGGGCTACGTATAGTAATTATTGTTAAGTAAAAAGCAAAACAATGATTTGCAGTTATTGAATTACAGTGGAGATTGACTTAACATAGTCACATAGTAACTCATATTTGAATTTAAAAGGTTTGCAATAAAATTCATGTTTAGAAATTGAATAAATTGTAGTTTTATTACCACATTGGATATCCTTGTGTCCTAACCTTTTTCCTTGGAGTTATCTAAGTTCAATAAATAAAACCTCATTAGACTATTCCCATTTCAACGAGTTTATTAAATTTTGCAGGAGTAATTATCATAAGCTGTGCTAATTTTTCTGGAAGACTAATGAGGGAGATTTTTAATTAGGTTTACTTTGTAAGAATCAGAAAAGATGATAATGACAAAAGTCACATAGGGTAGTCTGAATTGGGAACCCAGTTTTTCTGAATCTGTAAAAAAAAGCTTCAATTTTCTGGATGGAAACTTCTTTATAAATGCTTGAACCGAATACATGAAATGTGCAGAATGTCATTCCGTATCTAGTTGTTAGGATTACCATCCAGTCTTGGTTTGCTTCACAAAACTTTATTTTCCTACCCTCGATTCACTAAACTATCTTTAAGCAATGACATGGATGAATACAGATGGTCTTACAAAAACGTTTCTTTCTCCAAATTATACTGCAGGATTCCTTACACATGGAGCCCTAAAATTTCTCACCAGATTTGTGTCACTTATTGTCAGTAAAGCAGGATAGGGGATGACTCAATATTTGTGTGTTTTCCCCCCCCAATTTTATTCTATCAGAGTGCTTGATAGAATCGTTAGGCCACTAAATAAAAGGAAAAAATAAGAGCTCAGTTCTTTATTTCCTTGTACTGTGGATCTTGATCAGTTAATAGTGAATTTTTGAAAACAGAAATAATACAAGATGAAATTCTTCCTCAAATTATATTCTCCTGTCTCATGTGAATTTAGATGTAGCCCTTTCGGGATATGTAGCTCAAGCAACCTGCAAAGTTTTGAGTTCCTCAGAGCCAATATTTAAAGCATGGATTTTTAAAGCCTGTCAATTAAGATATCTCTAAAGATTTTGGGCTTGCACATTGTAACCTTAACAGATTTGTCTTTATTTTCCATTTCTACAAATTCTTGTATCTATGTTTCAGATGAAAGCTTTGCCATGTAACATAAAAAAATACATACTGATTTCATAGAGTGAGAAGCCTAGTCTGTTTGGAATTACTCAAGGGTCTCCTAAAAAGAAAAAAAGCATGTATATATATGTATTTTTAAAAGATCTTCCATATCTAGATCACTTTCATTTAGGTAACATTAATTGGGTATGTCTTATATTTATTGGTTGAAAAAATGTTCAGGAGTGAAAATATTAGGATGCTTATTTTACCTGTTGATTTTACAGGATGTAAATCACCTGAATAGAAAAGCTTAACCATGTCAGGGTTGATGAAAGAACCGATTTTATTTACGATCTATTCTTCATCTAAGAGATATAAATGTTGTGATAGGACATTTCATAAAGTGCAGTGTTATCACCCAGCTAATTTCTTGATTAAATTGATCCCGATATATTTATATAACACGTATATTCATTTGTATAATAGGAAATAATATTAAAACTTTAGAATTAGCATATAATTGTGTGGGTTTTTTTTCCAACCATTGAGCAGGGTGGGGTATATCCTAATTTCTAAATTCACAATCATGAGGTTGTGAAGGCATCTGGGCCCCTCAACAATAAATGACTTGCTTCTGTCTTTTATTAACAGAGTAAACCCCCAAAGCCATTAAAGTTTTTTTATCTTCTATAAAAATAGTCTTCAACTAACATGAATATAAACATATACTTTTATTTAAGTTGCAAATGAGGCTTTCAGACAGAATTTCTTGGTTTCATATTATTGACCTTTCAACTCTTAATATTTTGGTCTTTATCCAGTTTTTAGAAGGACCAACCACTAAACATAATCCCTCCATAAGATATACAAATGACTTGTTTGGGATGTGAAAAACCAGAGGTGTACCTGCATTTCTTGGAGTTCTGATAAGCCTTTATACCACCCGATTTCCTAACCTGGAATGCTGGGTTAAAGTAAAAGGAGGAGGAATTCACCTTTTAAAGTTGCCCCAGGCAGGATAATTGCTGTCCTCCTGGCTGGTTTGGGAGGTTGCATTTTTCTAAAAGTGACAAGCCAGCGTCTATACCGAGCACGAATTTACAGATGTTTATTAAGTCTAGCATATTTAAACATTTGTTTTCTCAGTGGGAAATTCATATGCGATTATTAGGAATGAGACTTATGTGAGAGAGTATCATTCTAAATTTTATCACATATCAGATAATACCATTCTGAATATGAGATGAGCCCTGTACATTTCACTGCAGTTTGCTTCCATGTTAAGAAAATAACGAATACAATAAGCTAATAGCAGCCTATATCCCATTTGCTACTAGCTATTCCCAAATACACAACCAGGATACATTAAAATGCATTTCAAATATGCTGACAATATATCATAATGCAAAGCACTTTTACGTGGTATAATGCTACTGCAGACACTGTATAATGAACAACAGTGGTTTTCCTGTAAAGGAAATAATGGCAGCAACTTCCAAGAAATGTATTTAACGGAGATTCAGAGAATCAGCAGTGGATATGTGTAACTGGCCTGGGTGTCAGCTCATGGTGTGGGTTTTTCTTACCCTATGTCATCATAACTTTGCTTTTGTAATGGTTGTAGAAAAATACAGAAAAGCAGTACAAAGTCCCCTGTGTGTCATCTGGCAACTTTGCACCATCAGTTTGTGATGAGAATATATCACCGTATTAAATATGCTTTTACTTTTCTAATAGAAGTTGCTTAGAATGAAAATAAAACCACACTCCTCTTCAAGTTCAGCTCTTCATTGATGAATTTCACTCATTTATCCCTACTTCCAGCACCTGACCAAACTCTTTTATAAAAACTGACCAGGTTTTTAAAACTCTATTTAGAGGTTCCTGCATATAAAGAGATAGTATTTTGGCCATTTTAAATTGAGGCAGTATTTGAAATAGACAACTAATTCTTCCTTCCCTCCCCTGCCCACAGCCCATCCCTCTCCATACAAACTGTGTAACTATATACAGCCCCGGACAATATAAAAGTGACCTAAATACTCCAATTGCAGTCAATGAAATATGGTGAACAGTGCAGGTTTGTCTTTGGTTGCTCGCTGCCTTTAAAGGTGTGGGTAGATGAAGATAAATCTCCCTCCCAAACTCTTTCTCCAGTTACAAGCCTTTGTCCAGAAGCAAATGAAGGTTTTAACGTTACAGTACTTATTGTAATAGAATTTTAATTGCCTTAAGTGTGAAGCTGAGTGCATGTGTGTTTGTGTATATGTGTTCTTCACGGGGAGGAGAGTCCAGACAACCCTCCCCCACTCACACTGATTAGTGCATATGTCCATGGGACGTGGGGTCATATATGGTAAATGACGCAGACTTAGTGAAATAGATTGTGAGGAAGGGAAGGCCTTTGGCGTTTGATCCACATAATCTGAACTCCACTTTCAGCAGGGGTGGAGTGGTCTTCAGTGTGCTTTAGGGATTTTTGTTATTGAAGGTGAAGTGCTTGGTCTTCCAAACCCTACTCGTAAAGACTTAACTAGACAAGCTAGCAAGTTATAAAGCTGGACCCCACACAATAGCCTCCAAAATGGCCCTCGGTAACTATACCATCCCGCTAACTGTTTGAGGCACAATAGTTTGGTAATATAATATAAAGTATTAGTGTTGGCCAACACATCTTTAATAAGATATTGTCCGTGCCTTTGCCATATGCTACAGAGCAGCCTCTCACTCGGTGGGCCTTTTGATTCCTCTCAATAAGATTATTTCAAATGCTCTAATCCTGAATCATTGACATGAATACAAAAGCCTAGTGACATCTAATAGATGCCTCTTAGCTTTGCTTTTCCTCTTGTTCCTTCCCTTTTTCTTGTCTTTTTACCTGACAAAAAGCTTATAGACACTTGGGCTGCTCTGTCTCTCAGTAGCAGCATGGGGGGCTCCTCATGAAATATAAAAGAGGAAAAAGGACTGACAGAGGCCCGATAAGCTACAGAGTGAAGGGCCATAGATTAAAAGTAAATGCCAGTAAATCCTACCCTGTACACTTACTTGTTCTTCTATTGTTTTCTTTAACACTTTCGGGTCCAGGTCAGACGGGGAAAAAGAGAAAATGATAATCACATAGTGCCTAGGCATTTTTAAGCTGGACACGGTTACTATACATATTGTATGGGGTTTGGGTAAGATTTTCAAGTTTCAGTTCAGTAAAGGTTGTAGTGATAACTTTTCTCATGCTCAGAGGTTCCCTTATCTACCTTTCCAAAGAAACCATGATTTGACTAAAGTTTTTTTATTTTTATTTTTTTACTCTGTCTTAGATCAGACAATCATGCTACTTGCAATTTATTTGTTATTGTTCCACAGATAAACTGGGATTTCCCCCCATTTTTTAAACATGCTTCCCATTCATTAGTATTTTGATTTGTTAGTAATACCTAAAAATAGCATTTTAAAAATAGTCTTGAATGCACTATTGATTGAAGTCCCTCACAAAATGGAAAGGTAGTTTGAAGAACAGTGGACCTACATCAGGTTTGGTTACTCTCACATGTAAACACACACACACAACAAAAGGCAAAAACAAAGATGAAAAATGAGAAGTCTCTTTTTATTAATTAGAAAGTATTTTAGAAAAGAAAGTTGGCTAAGAGGTAACCTGGTTATCTTTGAAGCTATTACAATGTAGAAAACCCATGTTTCTCTATACGATCTTGGTCTTATCTTAAAGGTAGATTCTAATCTCAGAATTTCTTTAAAAAACTGAGTCCTTCTTTCTGTGGCGATGGGGGTGGGAGTGTCCAGTTCTGGCCCCCGGCATAAGTTCTCTGACCAGCATCAGAATCCTGACCCTATGAGCACCTGAAAGCAAAACTAAACCCCTAACCTTTGTGGATTAATAGTAACTTACGTCTGAATGATACTTGCAAAGTGACAAAGCAGGTGGTTAGGAACTTCATTGCCTAGCTCTCAGCCTGATCTTTTTCCTTCCTCAACTGCCCAGTAAAAAAAAAAAAAAATTCTGTTTTCAGTATTTCCTAATAGTCTCATTTTTTTTCTTGGTGTTCACAATTCATACTTTCCATGTATGACTCTAAACTTCTTTACCTAAGCAGTTTTCTTAGATCCTGACTTTTGGGATTAAAAAAATAATAATGTGACATATAAATTGTTGAACCCATTGCTGTAGCAGTGTTTGAGTTCTGGTGTCCTCATTTAATTTGATGAGTGAATCACTATGTTTTGTGTGGAAGAAGCAGGCACTCTCCTACTTTTTCCACTGAGAAATCTAGGAGAAGGCAGAATATTACGGAAAAGACATAGATTTTGGAGTCCATCATTTGTGGGTTCAAATCCCTCCACTGCTACTTCCCAGCACCTCTGCCTTAGGGGGCATCTCAGTTTTCCCATCTTTAAAATTGTAATAGAATCTTTCTATTTCGAAGAGTTGTAAGGGTTAAAATACCTAGCACTGGGCGTGGTGCCTCGCGGGTACTTGAAATCAGATTGCTCTTGCAATTTGAATATATTTCATGTGGATTGTTAGTCTTAATGTGATGATTGCCATGGATCTTTCTTATAAGCAAAACTACCTCACCAAAGTTTATCATGGTAGCTAATCTCCTTGGATGAAGAGGCACTCAGTTTAGTTTTTCCATAAATATTTACTGATCTTCTACTATATGCAGTGCACTGTTATCAGGGTTGGAGATATAACATGGTTCCTGCCCTCAAGGAGCTTTCAGTGCCTCAGAGTTGCATAAAAAATTGGAAGAGTGAGTGTAAACAAAGAATATCTTGATTAAAAAAATAAATAGAGGAACGCTATTTTAAGTAGGGAATCATGATGCAGAGGAGAAAATTCCCTGGGCTGTTACTCTTATCCCTGGGTTATTGAACTTGGGCAAACTCATGGCTTTATTGCACTCCTCCAAGGCAGTCTACACAGTGGTTTAGACCCACAGGCTGTGGAGTCAGACCATGTCGCGTCATATCCAGCTCTTCCAGTGTTAACTGTGGGGCTGCAAGCAGGTCATTTAACTTCCTTAAGCCCCAGTTTCTTCATTTTTAAGGCCAGGATAAGAGTAGAAGCTCCTCCTTTATAGGGTTATGGTGAAGAATAATGCATGGAGAGTACTTAGCACAGTGCCTGGCACATAAATCATATTCAGTAGAAGGTGGCTATTATTTTTTAAAATAAGGGCTGGAATGTAGAGATCTCTGAGGCTCTTTCCAGCTATGAAATTCCAATTTTAGTTCCCTGTGGTATTCCCGAGGCAGATAAACTCGTTAGGAGGTAGACTGTGAGCCCCAGAGGGCAGTGATTCGTGTGTGCTGGTTGCTGTTGTATCCCCAGCACACAGCACAGTGCCTCGCTCCTGTGCAAGATGTGCTTAGAGTATGTTTTTGTGAAATGGAAGAAAGAATGAAAGAAGCTAGAAATGCAGTTTGTTGAATCTTGTGGTCTCATCTCTCTGGGTAAAGACAGGCTTGTTAAAGCTACAATAAAGTGAGAAGGCACTGCCATTAAAGAATGATGAGAAACAGAAAATGTGAGATAAGATATTAAATTTGTTACACTTAAAAATGTTAATCTTCACACAATTACCATGCAAATCCCCTGGTTGCCTAACTGTTTAATTGATCAAGTAAATCACAGAAGAGACAAGTAAGAGAAAAACCCTGCTGTTGACATCCTCACAAAGCATATTTCCAAGAATATATTCTGGTAACTAGTATGTCTATTACAGAGGACAACGTGAATTAAAAGGCACGTGTGTACACACACACACACACACACACACACACACACACACACACACACACACACACACACACACACCCCCCCCCCCCCCCCCCCCCCATCCTCTGCAAGCAAGCAGATTTCAGATAGTTTGGGGAAAGCTTTATTTTTATGGTAACTTGGTCATCTCCCATTATGATACCAAACGTGGAATCAGTGTGAGGGTAACAGATGTTTTAGCGGTGCCTTTATTTTACATAATGTTAGAAGACTTAAGTCACCATTTTTTCTTTTAAAAGAAAAACTATATAGGTATATTTTGACATGCCTCTCATGATTAAAGGGTCAATGAATTCTCTCTCTCTTCTTTCTACCCTCTCTCCCTCCCTTCCTCCCGAAACCCCCTTCTCTCCCCCACCCCAATCCCATCATGTGCCTGGTTGACTCTGAAAAAAGAGGCTTGGAGTTGCCCACAGGGCATCTCTTTTCCCAGCCTCCTCCAAGGCCACCTGGGCAGATGGGAGCTTGCCTCCTGTCCTTAGGACACAAAATCCAATCAGGCTCTGAGGCTTGCTAGTCTCTCTGACCTTCCAGCTGGGAAAGAGGAGGAGAAGCAGAGACCGCTCACATTTAATAGGCTTCATCTCTGCGGCTTAAGGGGGTCCTGCCTCTACTGGAGGAAGGAAGTTCTCTCTCATTTTCCAGATAAGGTGTCGCGCATGAGGGCAGTGTGCTGAACTAATCAGGTTAATTGAGAGGCCTCAAATCATCCTCATTGAGGCCAGCACTCCTTCCTGTTAAAGGCAGATAGTGCAGACAGACAGATAACACATACTGTAGTTTTCTCCCCCAAAGCCCATGAAATCTGCAGGGGTGCAGGTCATATAGGTTTAGCCAAGTGTCATTCAGGCTATTTGAGCATGGGTTCTTATAGAACAGGATAGCATTAAAACAAAAACAAAACACAGTGCTTTTGAGCGTCCAGTATCTTCTTTGCTTTTGCTTAGTGTTACAATAGCCTCAGTATTTCAGATCAGCCTGGAATGACTGTCCGTTAAAGGATCCAGATAGATTCCTCCTTGGCTATTTTATTTAAGATCAAAACTTAAAAAGAAATCTCACTGTGATGTGTCATCAGTAACAAGGAATTTCGCAGGCTGTGTTTCAGTTCCCCAGCATCCAAACTGGACGTGGGGGTCCAAGCCAGACACCACGGTGCTGTGGCCCTGATTAATGGCACCTCTGGCCTCCCCTGGAGACCCTCCTCCCCCCCACAATGAAGAAGAAAACAGAGCTGGTTCAACTGAATCCCATGAAGGGTGGGGGTTCCTCCTCCCTCTTCTGCACTCGGAATGATTTGTCATAGTCTAATTTTAAACGCTATCATTGACTATTCTTTCCTTCGACCCCACCTCCCCCCCCCCCTTTTTTTCTTGGAAGTTCCAGGAATGACTTTAATTATCTCCACAATCAAATTCTCATTGCTGCCTCTGTGAAAGTGTGTAGTCATAGATCGCAGGGATTATTTTCTTTAGCACTTGGGGATAGAGAAACCGGTTGTTTCAAAATGAGAACCAGCTGGTTCCACAGAGCCCTCTTTAATGGGGAGCCACTTTGTACACAAACCTTGGCTCAGGTCAGTCATTACGCCAAGCCCCAAATCAGCAGTGTTTGGTCTAGCACCCTTTATTAAATGTCGAGTGAGGAGTGATTTAGCCGATATGATAATAATACTAATAATTAAGAAAAACCCACATACCCTGCATCTTCAGTTTTGCCTCTGCCAAGTACTTGGGTTTATAAGGAACATTTCTCAAACCTGTTCCTATGGTAATTATATCATAGACCTAGTTTACCACTGCTCTCTCCTAGATGCTGTGTGTGTGTGTAGCTTTAACCCTCTCCAAATCCACAAAATAAAATTAAGCTCATCTTTCAACATGATCTTTTATCTGACAAGCACAGTAGATAGATGAAAAGTAGATATCCAAGTTGTGGGTCCCATTAATAGAACCAATTGGAGGACAGAGATAACTACTATTATCAAACATCTTTGATGCCATTCTGTAAAATAGGGAGGAGGGTGATCCACCATATGTATTTTGCTGTCTTTCGAGCTTATAGAAACTGGTTTGTTGTCATACCATGTTAATCGCTAGCAGCACCAAATTCAATTTGAAATAAGGAAAGTACTTTCACTAGTTGACTGTACAAAATATTTCTGAGGCATGCAAAGAAGGAAAAGCATAAAAAACACATAAAATCATAGTAGATATTTAGTTTGTTTTTAGACCCTGAGTTGCATTTTTATAAGGTAAATTAATAAAAAGAACAGCTTCATAGAGATTTTTAAAAATCTAATTTAACCAAATTTTGTTTTACAAAGGTGAGGCATTACTTTGCATTATTAATAAAAATGTATGGTTAATTCTTTTATTATAACATGCTTTTTTTACATTAACATCAACACAATAAAGTAATTTGAGGAAAGGGTAAAAATTTAGAAATTTAATTTTCACAGGTAGTTTGATCAATAAGCACTGGTTTATATGCTTTTACTTGTTTTTATTTTAAGGGTTTTCTTGTTAAAATATGGCTTGAGTAAAATTTTATTTAATAAATTTTTTGTTTGTTGATCAATTACTTTGATTATATACGGTCTTCTTAGTTCTTAGTGTATTCTATTGCATATTTCCTGTATCTGTATTTAAAAAAATTTGTGGGTTTTTTAATATAAAAAACAAATAACTGTTATATTTCCAGTCACTCAAATTTGAACTGAATTTTACTTCCTGTTTCAAAGGTCAAGGCAGACTGACCTCAACAGCAGTGTGGAGGCTGCTGAATTATTCATATCATTGACTTTGTGTCAGCTTCCACATTTGTGGAGAGGGATGTTTTATTCATTTATCTCATTTAGGGTTCTTCTCTGCACCTGTTTCTACCATTAAGTACCCTGTAATTTGCATTTGATGCTAATTTAGTTTCATATCAGCCTGGTCCCCTCTTGTTAATTTAATTTTCTAAGACCCTTTTCATTACAGTAGAACTGTTTTCCTCTTTAAAGCAAACATCTATACAAGTAATTGTATAAACTGCCTTTTAAATAATATCTTTTAGAAGATTCCATCGTTTAATTCCTTAATTCCTATAATTAGCCATGGTTTGATTAATGTTTCAAAGGGTTAAATTAAAATGCAGAATTACTCAAATGCATACTTGAATAATTTCTTATATATGGATGGCAGTGTTCATGTTTCAGTACTTTTCCTGATAATTCTCAGAACAGTGGTAATTTTCTTCATTTAGACTGTTGTTTAGTTTACTAATAGTAGTTTCTTTCAAATCATGGCATTCTCAACATTACTTTTTAAATTGTTAGCTTTTTCTTTCATTAAATTACAGATAGACAGTGGCTTAAAAATGTTTCTGCAACATTAATAATGACATGCCCAAAATAATCAGGGCAGAATTAGGTTTGATTCCTTAATATGTCATGGAAATTTGGTATAATGAATTTCAGGATAATGTGTTACATTATGTGTCTGTTTCTCTTCTCCCCAAGTCCTTTTCTTTCTCTCTGCTGCTCAGAGGAGATTACCTGGGAATTTCTGTTTCCCAGAAATGGTAGTTTTAGCAAACTTTTGTTTGCTTCTTTGAGCACCCATTGGTCTTCAGTTGCCACCTAGATATTGTAGAAATTAGGAGAAAGGTTGCTTAAGGAGGCCTCACTGAAATGGTGGCTACCTTGGTAGGAGCAGCCGCGTCCCTGGAGCGTCCACAAAGCTAGCTGAATGCTCCATAAGAATAAGAGGAAAGGGTAAAATTGGGGATTTGGAGGGCATGAGAACTAGCAACTCCTATAAGCTAGGTATGCAGCCCCCCCAGGGTTGAAGAAAGAACTCTACCTCAGTCGTTTCCCTATTAACTGCTTGGAAGGTTGTTGATACAAACATGCAAATATTCCTCATAGGCTCACTCGGGTGGGAATTTAAAACAAGGGCATGAATTACAATTTGAAGTTCTAAGCTACACAGGAATTACAGAGAAGGAAAAGCTGTGGCAGTAGCTGAATGTTACCAAAAAATTGGCCCAAGCTCTAAGGTGACCCTTTTGCCACAGGTTGGGTTAGTTTTATCTGTTGTTCATATTCTCTGGGGAGAGCAAATGGTGCCGTAGCTTTGGGTTTCCAGAAGGCTCTCAGGCCTGTTGAAATTGGAGTTTGAAGGCGGCTTCTCTTGTTCTCTCAGTTATAAATGATTCTTGGGGCCTCCCACAAACAACTTTGTAATTGTGGAAAATGAAAGGGAATCTTGGTTTTCTAGCAGACAGCTTCATCTGTCTGGTTTCCAGACAGGGCCATGGGTGGACTGCATGCTCCCAAGGGTCCCCTTCAGCTGGGGACTTCTCAGGTATGTCCCATCACAGAGAATTTTCTTATTCTTATGGAGCATTCAGCTAGCTTTGTGCTCCTGCTGATGAGTTTAAAACAATGGGAGATTTTTTAGGAATGAAACGTGGGATCTTTATTCATTAACGAAACATTTACTTACAGACTCTCTCTTCCCCCCATTTAGACATGTTTGTGAGCGCCACCAGAAACGTTTTAATGAGGTTTGATTAAACAACCAGGTTTAAGTACAATAAGAAATATTTGGGGAGCCCTTAAGCTGTAGGAAAGGTTTTCCCACCCAACTCTGGATGATGCTTAGAATTCTACTGTTAGAGTCCCATCTCTTTAGCTAAGAGTCATTGCTTTCTACTAAGACATACCTAACTTTGGGAAGGCGAACACTGTCATTCTATCAGTCATCTACCTCTTTGAGGGAATGAAATAAAGATTGTACATGAGTTCAGCTCTTTGCAGTTTACAGAGCTCTGTGACCTACATTGTTTTAGTTCCCATGGCAACATAGGTAGGGGTTTTTGTACCCATTTCGTGGTTATGGAGAATGAATAATTTAGCTCTAGGAAGCTAGTAAATAACCTGTCTAGGTCTCAAGGGCAGGTTTTCTGAGGAATCTAGGTTGTTGTAGAAAGAGACCAGGTTTCCATTTGAGCCACATGGACTCTCAGAAATTTTGGTGCAATCCCTTCATTTTACAGATGAGAAAGCTGAGGTCAAGAGAAGCTCGGTCACGTTCCCAAAGATCTAATTAGCCTCAGAGCCAGGACTGGTTCTGATTCCAGTGGCTTTTCTCCTACTACTCTGGGCCACCTGTGTCCCCCTCTGCTCTCCATGTCATCTGTGAGATCAGGCTCAGGGAAATGTATAACTTGTATTTTCTGGATTTTGGTTCCAAGGAAACCCTGCACATATGTATTAATTGTTTCTCAGGAATTATAACATGGGGAGGAGGAAGCTACAGAATATCCCATCGTAAAGAGTTAATTTAGTTTTAAAAGCTCACATATTTCTGTCATTTGCAACTGTGCTTGTTCATGCTATGTCATACTACTGTGCAGAAAAAAAAATAATTTTTGTTTATACTCGTCAGAGCTACTTCATCGATAGTCATCTTCCAGTAGGTATTTTATAAAAGTCCTTTCTATCCTAGACATCTCATCATGAGCAGTTGTCTCTGACTATTATCTTTCTCTGGAAGGCACTGACATGTATAAATATTGAACTTGGCAAGTTTCAAAGTAAGTCCTAATTTAAAACAATTATCTTATATTTAAACCTAAACAAATGTAATAAACTGTCCCTTCCAGAAATAATAATAAAGGAAATGAGGTATTGCTGTAGAATATAATTCTGAAGAAATCATAGTGAAAGGGGGAAAAAGTACATTGAACTTCCTCCTCCTCAAAACCACCTTTGTGTACAGTGCTGTCTGAACAGGTTTGTCACACCTTTTGAACTGCCAAGGAGGGACAGCCATGGCCATGGTGCTGAGAGAAATGAGTAGCCCCTGGTGTAGTCTCAAGCTGAACTGTAGGGGAGCGTTCAGCTGGTAGGCCGGAAGGAGGAGTGAGTGATTAGCATATTTTGTACTTTTTCAGGATGTGGGGAGAAGAGGGGGAGCAACAGATATCTCAGTTTCTGAATGAAATGCCTTTCTGGCCTGCCTGAAATGATTGAGCTGATATGGGAAAAT
Organism: Corynorhinus townsendii; assembly: GCA_026230045.1. NCBI lineage: Eukaryota > Metazoa > Chordata > Mammalia > Chiroptera > Vespertilionidae > Corynorhinus > Corynorhinus townsendii. Next base: position 157,539,200 of record JAPDVU010000006.1, on the reverse strand, counting down.
TTTCCTCTTGGTGCAGCGATGTGACTGAATGTCAAGAGCTGTCTTTCTCTCCTTTATCCACTGTCTGGCCATTTAAAGCCCATGCCCTACTTTAAAAATGATGACATTTCAAATATATGTATTTTCTCTTCCTCTCTGTTCCTCTTCCCAAATGATCACAAACCACTCAACAAGCTGAATTTGGTTGTGCTCCTGAATGTTTTGATGTCAGAGTGCAGGGAGAATAATTCTGCTAACCCTACAGCAGGTTGTTTCATGACAGGGGAGGCTCTTGTTTGGAACCATTGCTTTCATTGCACAGAGGCCATGAAGACAGGCACCCATGAGTCCATTGACCTTAAATAGGAGGAACAGAGACACCAGCATGTTAATTTATTCACTAAATGTTCAGAAAGCATCTACTGTATGAAGTAGGCGGTAGCCCCTAGCCCTGAGTGAGGCACTTCTGGGGCACTCACTCACTAAGGAAATTGCCATCAGTTAGGATCTATTTTTTCCAAATCATCACCAATCTGATTGAGTTGTTCATCTTTCTCCTGCCATCCCCTTGGCCCCCTGCCTCACTCCCAACCTAAGATCTGAAGTAATTCATTATACATCAGATTCAGTGTAGGTTAATGCCCTACTATGCTAATTTTCAATCTTCAAGTTTACTGTTACCTCCATGATGAACCCCAAATCGAGTGCATCCTTCTGCGGAGAGAGCATGCTTTGGTTCTCTTACAGGCCTGAGAAGTTAAACCCCTCATGCTGAAGTTGGAGTTTTCATTTATAATGAAAATGAGAAGCAGCCTGGTGTAGAATGCTGGACTGGGACACAGGAGACCTGGTTTTCAATGTGGCCTCCGCCGTTAGTTAGATATGTGAGCCTCAGCAAGTCTCTTACCTTCTCTGGGTTTCAGTTTCCCCATTTATAAAATGAGAGAATTGGACGCCTAGGATCTTTAAGGTTATCTCTTGCTCAATGATTTTAATCCTCTATACTCCTATAAATCTGGTCACCTCTTATATCTAACATTGCACAATAGCCTATTATTAAACACTAGAGACCCAATGCATGAAACTGGTGCAAGAGTGGGCCTTCGCAACCACGATGGCTGCCCCGATCCCTCCCTCGCAGCCGGGCAGCTGCCTGGATCCCACAGTTGCAGCCCTGGCTTAGTCCAGAAGGACGTCCGGTCTAATTAGCATATTACACTATTATTATAGGTTTGCTTGGGCAGCAGGTACTGTATGGGAAATAGCAACCTCACAGTCAGAATTGAACAACCAGCAATATTCTCCACCAACTTTCACTCCTCCTTCATTACCTGTCCCAGGTATCAGCTAGGTCAATAGTTGTCAAACTGTGGCTCGCGAGCCACATGCGGCTCGTGAGCTGCAGTTTGCCGCTCTGCTGACTAATGAGTTTGCCGACCACTGAGTTAGGTAATAAAAGGGTAAGGCTTGCACAGCACACGTCTATTGCTGGCATTACCTTCAGGCAGGGGCTATTGGATGAGGTCATTAGGTGATATATCTTATAAGGTTAATTGAGTCAGTATATTTAAATTTATTGGTAGCATAACTTGGGAAAGATGGGGAAGGGATCTAGTAAAAAGAAAATTGCAGGCTTGTAAAGTGTGAGGCACACGGACAAACACTGTCGTCTACGTGAGACAGTAACCCCAAAAGGCTGTCAGCAGAGGCTACCTATGTGGCATCCAGAGTCATCTAACCAGATTCCTCCAGTTTAGACTTGTCTTCCAGATGAAGCAGCCTAAATGTTGATACACGAAGACACATACTCAGATGTACATAGAACATGCTCATTGAATGATTAAGTATATCTATTTTGTATCTGTACTTTTGGAGGTGGACAATTCCCTTTAAGTCCAAATGACTCTGAGTCTCTTTAGAATGAAGCTATGAGATAATATGCTCTGCTAGTAAGTACCCTGTCCGTGTGTGTGAGAATACAGTGTATATCCCTTAAACTTAAAGAAATTAGAATCTCACAAACTCTAAAAAACGTGTTTGTTTTTTTTAAATTTTGCCTTGTGCAGAGATGAGAGACTGAGAAACAGAACTTTGTCTAGGACAAGAGTAAGATTCTTTATCTACATATTTTTTTAAAATTTGAAATTCTTAAATCTGTACTTAGAAACATTATAATATTTGATAGATCCCCAAGGAAACACATTTGTGAGTCCTCTGGATAATGACTTTCTGAGAATTCCAGGTACAGAATAGGCCCTCTCAGGATTTCCTGTTTTTCGTTTGCTTTCCTTTATTTCTTATTTTATGTCTAATAAACCTTTACTTTAAGCAGGATCAAGTGTTAAGACAAACCAACTACAGAGCTAATGTATAGAACATTAATTCTATAGTAATGCTCTATAAAAAACCAAAAGAAATAAGACCAACTATTAAAAGAAATCCATATGTCTCTGGAATTTTTATTTAAGTTTGTATTAGCGATAATGACCTTGGTTCCAGGGAATTCGGTAACAATTAATGACCAGCAAGGAGTCACTGGCCCCATGGTGCTTTGTGCCAACAATTCCTTCCAAAATGGTCAAGAGGTGGTCATTTATCCCAAGGAAGTGCCCCGAGGTGAGGTCCTTATCCTTTTGCCATCTGATTATAATTTAACCTCAGCTTTTAAAGGGCCCCTAGGACCAAAGGTACAATGGGTCATGCTTATAGTATTTTAAAGAGTTTATTTTTTGCCATGCAGTTTCTAATTGAGTGTCATCAAATAGAATTATCAAAATAAAGTTAATAATTATGTTCCTTTCATTCTGGGATGTGAGCACTCATTTTCTGTCTGAGTATCTGCTGGCTAGTATTGGTGTAGTATGTGTCCATGTATATGCTTATATTCGTACTCTTGTGTCTGGTGTGTGTGTGTGTGTGTGTGTGTGAGAGAGAGAGAGAGAGAGAGAGAGGGGGAGAGAGAGAGAGAGAGAGAGAGAGAGAGAGAGAGAGAGAGAGAGAGAGAGAGAGATGTATTCAGTATAAACAGAATGAAACAAAATTGAGATTATAGAAACTCAGTTACATCAGTTTTCCTTGAAGTTTGGCAAGCCTGTAGTTCTATAATACATAAAATAAGAGGCTAGAGGCAAAGTAAAATTAGTCTTTTCCTGGGGTAGAAATGACCAGTGTCACGGTGACTGGCATTGGCTTTTTCAGGTTCTGTTTTATTGTTGTAATTACTGGTGATGATGATGGTAATAATAGTTAACATTTGCTATGCTACGTATTTGCTAAGTGTGCTCCTCATCTATAAAATGGGGAGCGGGGAGGGGAGAATAAGATGAGGAAGAGGGGGCTTTGAGAGATGAAATAACTTGCTCAGGGTCACAGAGCTCCTAAGTGGTGGAGTTGGGATGCCAGCCCTGCTGTTTTGGATCCCAAAGATCAGGGTCTTAATCATGACACCATTCTGCCTCTATTTAAAAAACTAACATTTCCATTTTCTGAGCGCAGCCTTTAACATATTCATTTAGGCAAATTTCCATCCTTTGCTGGCATAATCACTATTCCTTTTGTTGGTCATTGCTCCCCTGGGCTTCCCTCAAACATGGTCAGAGGTGCCCCGGACTTTTTAAAGATGGAAGAAAGGCCACATGGCTCTGCATAATTTGACCGAGACAGCTGTGCAGTTGGTTGTCTCATTTAAATTACAACCACAAAAAAAGATGTGCCAGGCTTCATTGACACAGGCTAAGGGCAGGAACACAAAATGGTTTCTTGAACCTGCCCTGGGTTACTGCCAAAGGTAAGCAGCCACGCTCAGCAGGGTCTCATGGACCACTGAGGGGGCAGTGAGCTTCACTAAAACAATTATCCTTCCCTGGGCCTCTTCTGAAGGGTTGCAGCTCCAAATTCTCAGGGTAGAGATCCTGCCTGTTTCTTAATTGCCGCGTGGAATGGCTGACGGAGGCAGGAACTTGAAGACAATCTGTCTGAGAGTCAGGGAGAAAAAGAAAGATGTGGGATTTAAGAGGCTGGTGTTGCAAAGCATCCTCTTGACAGGCTGTGGCTCAGATTTAAAGAAACCCCAAACTGATTTGCTGAAGGCTGAACGCGGAACCTTGTAACCACAGACCAGAGAGGCATTCATGAGACCTGACAGGCCTACTTTTACTACAGAGTCTGGTACAAAGTTTCATGTGTGTATTTTTTGCGGTGGGTCTCCCCCCTCCCCCCCCCCAATATCTTTTGGAATTGCGGCTGAGAGTCCAAAGGAGAGATTTCATGTGCAATATTTTCTTCTTTGATTTGAGATAATTAGTAGCTTTTCTGGGGCTGCAAAGCAATACACCTATGTCTACATGACATAGGATGCCTTTTTTTTTTTAGATGGAATTTTTACATTGCATTGTTTCCCCCCTGTTCAATGATTTTTAACATCCCTTACTTTTTTTTCTTTACCATTTCCCCAAAACATCATTTATAGTAGATGCTTTCCAAATCAGATTTGGTTTTATTAAAATTATTATGTCTTTTTGAAGCAAACACACACACTCTTCCATAACAGTGATATAATATTTTTTTTGCACGTGAGTGTATTGTGAGCCCCCGTGTGTGTGCGCGCGCGTGTGCGCGCCATGGAGATTTGTGTAAACATGAATGTAGTATGACTTCTCTATTGCCATTATAAATGACTATAGAACATTTTTGAAGTCTGTTGGGTTTTAACAAATTATGGTAAAAGGAAGGTAGTGGGGATTACTTTTCCCCCTCTTATAGTAAAAAAAAAAAAAATTACAAGGAAATGAACGAGGACAAACTGCACGTGCGGTGCCGGGGGTGATGGGCTCGGAGGGCGGCCAGCGAGCGGGAGCACGGACGGTCTTCCCCGCTCAGTGCCTCTCAGTGGTGGCATTGTGGGGACTCATGAATGACCCCTTACAGTCGGGGCTCCCTGCTATAAATCTAGCCTGGTGCCGAGCGCACTGCGGGCAGCGGAGCACAGAACAGGGGCCGCCGGTGTTTGTGTTGTTGTTAGCGATACGTAGCGAGTTCCTCCGAAACGGAAGGCCCCGGCTCCAGTTTGTCGCCAGTGAAAGCCGAAACATGAGTCGCACATGTGGACGGGAGGGGAGCCGCCGGCTGCCTGGGGTGCAGGGGGAGCTGCGTGCAGAGGGCCCGGCACCGCCACCACCCACCCCGGGCATTTGTTTGGAGGGGAATGAAGAGGGGGTGGGCGGGAGCAAAGAAAATTGCCCGAGGGAAACTAGGCAAAGGATACCCTGACCCCTAACCGGTATGGGCCTTTCCATTGCATCTCACTACTTGTCCGAATACTTGAGAGAATTAAAAAAAAAAGTACCCTCTGTGGCGTGGCTTTCAGATGGCTTTCTTTCTCAGGAAGTCCTGTGTCTGTCTTTGGGTGGGGTTTTTATGGGTTTTCTAGGCTAGGAGATGGTCTTCTTCTATCCCTTTAAGAGGTAAACACATGAAAAGAATGTAAATGTCGGGACTTTAACACTTCCCCCCCTTCCTAACATTCATATAATTGCTGTTAAGCCACATTGAAAACCCTGGGGCCTGGTGTGCACCAGGGTAAAGTTACATTTCACAAGCAGAAAATTGACTCACCACTTAGGAAAATTGGCTACCAATTATGTGTCAAAGGCTCTAAAGTCAACCTGAGGTTTTCTTTTTGCCAGAACGTGGAATTAAAAAGGGCCCAGGGGCCCAGCCTGTCCCTTCTTCCCCTCCCGGAGGGACTTCCTTCTTGCCCGGAGTTTGAGACTTTGCTTCTCAGGCTTGAGTCCTGGTGAGGAAGGAGGGCTCCCAGCCTAGGAGGGACAGGCTGGGAGGAGGAACAGGGGTAGGAGAAAAGGAGACAATCAATAGAAGTGAGTTCATGCGTAAGTATTTTAAAAATCTGCTTAGGACACACATGGGGAGAAAGTCACTCTTGCCCCAGTGCTTTTGGCCCAAGGTCTGAGAGCTGTGACTGAGTCTCCTGGGGCCGAGGGGCACTGGGGAAAGGGGTGCTGGGGAAAGAGGGGTGCTGAAGGCCAAGCCTCCACTGTCCTGGGGCATCTGCTGTCTCTGGGGACATGGCACCATGTGTGGAGCCCTTTCGGGAAGCTCACTGATCCCTCCTGTTGTAGGAGGAGCCCCCCCAGGGGAGGAGGGGGACCAGTTCCAGGGGCAGGAGGATCCATGGTCTTAGGGGCACGTGGGGGGTGGGGTGTGAAAGGCAGGGGAGAGAAAGGGGGCGGGGAGGGAGGGAAGGATTATATGGTTATATGGGCGAGGGCGAGACAGGATATGGAGGAGAGTGCGGGAGGAGATGGAAGGGGGAGAGAGCCAGTGCTCTGTACATCACCTTTTGCCTCCCACCCTGTCTGCCACCGTGCCCTGTGTCTCCTCTGTGCAACTTCCTTGACACGCTGCTTGCCTTCTTTCAAGGCCTGCTTTCTGTGCCTGTTGCAGTGGCTTATCCCAAGTTTTATTTCTTAATGCCTTGAAATCAAGCCTTATTTAGTGCTTCATTTTCTGCCTCTAGAGGGAGAGAAAGAGAAAGCGTTGGGACTTGCCAAATTGAGTGAATCTGCTGTGGTGTGCTGGAGAGAGTTAGTTTTCTAGGACAACCAGGATGCAAATGCATACTGGATTTTATCCCAAGATAAGCATCCCTCCTGACAACAGGATGTGATATGTAATAATTTTAGTGAGACAAACCATCCACATTTTGCCTCCTGGGAAATCTTATGCTTGCTGTTTCTGTTTGATTCTCATGTTGGAAATTTTCCAGAACTCTCAAGAACCAACTATCTTAAATTTTCAATGATTTTGACAGAGAAGACTGTTTTGTCTAAGGGACAGCAATTCTAAGGCTGAGTCTTAACCAAAAGATCTAATTTCAACTTAGTCCTAGCATCTTAGCTGGAACAAAGAGAGAAAGGATTTATACTTTGCAGAATATATAGTTGACCTCAGAGTCTTTATTGTGTTAAAAAAAAATGTATGTGTGAGTTTTTCCTTATGCAGCAATTCAGAATGGAAGTTTATGTTTTTCTAATCAAGACTCAAATAATTTGAGCGGATTCCTGCTCCCCAACCCCCATCTTATATGATTGAGTGATCTTTTCAGGTTTTAAGAATCTCACGGGCTCCCTCAAGTGATGCTTAATTAGAGAAGCCTTCTACCCACTAAGTATTTTCTTAAATGTATAATTGATTGTGCAAGGAAGGAAGAGTGGCAGGAGTGAAAATCATACATCATTTCATTATTAATGGCAATGTCTAAATAAAATGCAGACTTTGTCATGCTAATGGATGGTTGAGTATGTTTAAATCAGAAGCTTTTCTTCTTTCTTTACTGTTCTGGGATCATTTTAGGAAGTTTACATAGCATTTAATATATTGATAAATATGTTCTAACACCCAATCAATCTCTGAAGAATGTGAGGGAAAGGTGTAACAAAACTAGTAACTGGGAAGCCACATACATTACCTCCTTTTTATTGTGAAGAAACTGGATTTTTACCAGGATTTAATTGACAAGATATGTATTTAGCACTTACCATGTGATGTTTTCATGGCAACACTCCACAGATATCCTCATAGAATCATAGAACTGCAAGTTTCTGAATAGCCCTCACCCTGGTTTCCATGTGGAATTCATTAGCCAGAGGGAAAGCTAGAGTATCTCGTGGAGACTGAAATGGCTGCTTTCTTTTATTTAAATTAAATTTAATTTTTTCCATCACCATTTGTCCCCTCTATGCCCTCTTCCACCTCCCTTCTCCCCCTTTCAATTAGAAGCTATTTAAGTTTGAAATTCTCCTGAAAGTACTAGTAGACCTTCCAGAGGGATTTGGATGCAGGTAGTTTACGTGGGCATGATCCTAGGAAAGAGGAACTGAGCAGAGTGACAGGTAAGGAAGAAACATTGAGATGATGACACATTTTCTAAGTCACTGCTTAGGCAATAGGTGTTCAATCCTATTGTGATCTTCTAAGAGGCAGACTAAAACACCGCCCCCGGCCCCTCCCCGAATTATGCGCCTGAAGGACAAGAGGCCAGAGCATTTATTTCCTGGCTCTTCTCCCCCTTGGATTGAGGGTTGTCCATGGATGTACCTCAGAAGCTGTGCTTGCGTGTCAGCCAGGCAACTCCTATAGAATTGGTATGCCATGGAAGGAAGCCTTCTTGTGGTGACTTGTGGTCAGGGTGAGCTAGGTGGTTGAAATCAGAGTGGACTACGGAGATGGGAGGCAAGCACCAGAGGCATCTTTTACAGAACCTGAGTATAAAGTGCCTATGGGGAGGGAAGCTTTTGATACTTGAAAGTTAAATTTTTCTTTATTGAGTACCTGCTGTGTGGCATAGTAGGCATTCCGTGATTCCCTGTTGAATCAATAATGCACAAAATTCATACACAATATATGTTCGGTGAGTGCTTATTGTGTGTCTGGAGATATGTCTGTCTGTCTTCTTCTAAGTGTTCATGTTGTTAGATCACCTGTTGTGATTTTGCTTTGGAAAATATGGTACCAAAATATGGAAAATATGGTATCTATCTTTTGACAAGTCCAGGCATTACAAAGATGAATGAGACGTGATCTGAGTTCTGTGTCCTCAGCCTAAATACACACAGTTCTGGAGTGTGTGGCTCTGTTAGATGTTGAAAGTTTGCTTCCCACCAAGAAGCAAGGATCAGAAAGCAAGTTTGGGAAGGGGATTCTGCTGATGGAGGGAAGTGGCAGTAAAATGGGTTTTATGGCAACTGGTGTGAAAGGAGGCTGGGAGGAAAGCAGGGACCAGTGTGTAAGGGCCCTGAAGGCCATGATAAGAGATATGGATTTTCTTTTGTGGGGGCCAATTTTACATATAGGGCTGAGCAGTTAGGAGGTGGGGACATAAAATCCATATTGAAGAACTTGGTGTCCAAACATGAATTCTCAACTGTGGTTCCTAGACCAGGTCATATCCTTCATATTACTTACAGATTTCTCTCTCCCTCCAGTTGTAGAAACTTGGGAATTGTCCTTGTTGCTTCTTTATTCCTCATACCCGGCAGCCAGTATCTCTCAACTCTGTCTTCTTCATACCATCCACATGCTTACCATGCCTGTGCCCACCTCAACTCCTGCTATAACTCCAGGTTAATGTCGCTGCACCCATCTGACCTCTCTAGAATCCATTCATTCCACACAAAAGCCAGAGTAATTGAATTTTCAGAATTCAAATTTCATAGTGCCCCTCCCTAGTGTAAAACCCACCACTGACTTCTTATAACTTGTAGGATAATGTCCAAATTCCTAACTCATGTGCTAGCACACCTTTTCTAACTTCCACAGCTGGGTCAGTTCCCACCATGGTTATGTTGTCACCTCCCTGAGGCCAGGGTCTCTGGCTGTTTGTCTACTATTTTATTTCTACCCAGCATAGTGCCTGACACTTAATGGTGATCAATAAATAGCTATTGGATGAATTATTGGGTAATGGGAAACTTAGCTTGTAGCTGTGGGGAGATAGATCTTGTCCTGTGGTGTGCTGTAACTGGCATGCATGGGCTCATGAGAATCAACTGAGTGAATCTCTTCCCAACTCTGTTCAGTGGTCTTACATTGGTAGCTTGAAATCACTCATGGTGGGAATATTTACACTATGGGAATTGGCAAACACTGTGAAGTAGGATTCCCTCCATCCACTTTAGCAGAACATTGGTGATTCTGTCAGTTAAGATTCCTATAAAATCTTTTGTTTTTCAAACTTTTTCCATATTTAGTCTTTGCCATCAGCTCTGTGGAAGGCAGAGACCACATCTTATCAAGCTTTGAGTCATCAACACATAGCAAAGCATATAATTCAATAAGCATTTGTTCAGAAAAAGAAAGCAAAGTAACCAGTAGCTTGAATCTCCAGTCAAGCAGTGCTGTCTGTCCCTGTCTGATCTAACATGCTCCTTGAGAAAGGAATTTTGAAATGATATTTCATCCTACTTTGAGCCTCTTTTTTCCTCTACTCCACTTGGGCCAATGACTCTTACACATTCTACTTGTGTTATAGGAGCATGTTTTAATAAGCAGGATTCTTGTCATCATGGACAACTCAGCACAATTAAGTGAATAGTTCAATTCCACAATAAAGCTAATGGGTTAAATTCAATGAGAATAATGAGGGTCTCTTTCGTGGATACCCTGTTACTCAGGGTATTGTACAGACATTTGAGGCTTTTTCTGCCCTCAGATGTCTGTACAATTGAGAGGTGCAGACATATGCACCTCTAACCAATAAGATGTTAGGTGGTGTGCTGGAGTATCAAGGAACACCCATATCAAGGACTAGGAAGAAGTGATATTTGAGTTGGACTTGGAGGGATGAAAAGAGAAAGCTGTAGAGGGTGTTGCCCAGAGGCAAGGAGACCAAGTTAGGAAGTTACTGTGATAGTAAGGCCCAAAGAGGATGAGGTCTCAGTGAGTACTGGAGGCAGGAATGGAGGGAAGCAAACAAAGCATCAGATTAGCTGTGGGGAGGTGAGAGAGAAGAGAATGAAGGCAAACTGGCCCGATCATTTTCTCAGCCACCCTTTTTTAGGGTGGGAAGATGGGAGAATTGAAATGATCTAAATATGGTTTCTTAATGTTCATATTATCTTGACTAATCTTGATAAGACTTTATGACAGCTTTATCTCAAGCTGCTGCTGTTTCAATAGAAATTGGATTGTAGGATGCACAATTTGATTAAGCCAAACAGCTTTGGACTTGCATCCTATTTCATTGTCCCTGAGTTTCATTACTGTCATTGTCTGCAACTTAATTCTATTTCTATTTGAATCACTCATTAAGCACCTTAAAATTATGCATGTAGTAAATTCACAGGATGACATATGCAAATAAGAAGCACCCCTCACCCTAGTTCTAAATAAACACTGTGGGTTTGTTAAATAAACTTAGGAGTTTCAGATCATTTCTTTTATGTAATGAAATTGTATACACATACTTCCAATACAGCTAGGACTCTTTTCCTCCTCTCCCTTTAAATACAAGGAGAAAAATATATTTTCATTTTGAGTCAGAAGTTGGGGGGGGGGGTGGGTATGCAGAGGAGAGAGATGAAGAGGGAATGTATACAGCTTCTCTTTTGGGTTTTGGCAAAAAAGAGTAATTCCCATCAACTCAGCTTGGCTAAGAGAAGCCTCTAGATAAGAATTCTTGAGATCTCTGACTCTTCTCCACATAAAAATAAAAATAATAATAATAAAAAAATTACAAATGATCTGGTCTTGAAGGCCAAAAGTGTAACCTTTGATGTTGGCTTTTCGGAAGTTAAATAATAAACCAGTTTCTTTTTTCTCATTTTTAAAGAGGACTGCTTTATAAAGTCTATCTCTATAATAAAAAGAAAGAAAACATAAACAAAAGACACTCAAATATTTATACAGTTATTCAAAGGATTAAGTGTATTTTGTAAGGTCTAAGGTTATTTGATATTTTCCTCTTTTTTTGAGTCTTTGTTTTTAGCTCTGGTCCATTGAGGATATTTCTTTTCCCTGTGGTTTGGTTTATAGAAAATTAACTAATTTCCTTATAATCCTGGCCAAAGTTACCTTAGTTATATGCAAATACAAATGAATGAGAGAGATGGTATAGATGAGATACGAAATATTTAAATCAGTATGGTTTTTATATTACAGTGCTTAATTAACACCTAGTGTTATTGAATAAATAACAAAACCATGAATAATTGCCTACTGATAGATAAAGATCTCAGGGACCCATAATCTAGAATAATATAATTTTGCTTTAAACTTTTTTTTTGTTTGGTTAAGCCTCACCTGAGGATATTTTTTCCATTGATTTTTAGAGAGAGTGGAAGGGAGGGGTGGGAGTGGGGGGGGGGGAGAGAGAGAGAGAGAGAAACATTGATATAAGAGAGACACATTGATTGGTTGCCTCCCATGCATGCCCCAACTGAAGCTAGGAATGGAACCTGCAACCCAAGTAGGTGCCCTTGACTAGGAATCAAACCCAGGAGACTTTGGGTGGACACTTTAACCACTTAGAAGCACCGGCTAGGGCTAAACTTTTATACTCTGGCAATGTACTAGTACATACTAGTATTCACATGTATTTTGGGAAAGAAGGAGAATGATTAATTTAAAAATGCAGTGTATTTGTATTTATCATGAGTCTAATTAGGGCTAATTCTACTAATGTCCTCCCTCTCCTGCACTCCAGCTAGGATGCTTTTGTGAAAACATACCAAACTTCTCTTTAGAGTTTTAATTTGTTTTATTATATCAAAATTTAAATATCCAGATAGTAGTTTCTGGTGGATTAAAACAACAACACCAACACCAACACCAACCATAATGCCTTACCTTACACCTTTTGAAAGTCCCAATGTTATTTCTTAGTAAATAAGAGGGTGGGACCAAATATCCTATATTTAGACCGTCATTACTTTCTACTTAGGATGACTTAATTTCCTCTTAACAAACACGAATGGGTATTCTATGTAGTTAAATATTCTGGTTAGTAGATAATTTCTTCATATGCTCTACACAGAACATCATTTTCAGATACAATAACATAGTTGTTATGATCAATATAGTTTTATTCAATGATTATGTGTTGTATAAAGCCCCTGGGAGAATTGTATAATGTGGTCTCTACTCTCAAAGAACTTCTTACCTAATGTCATTTTTCTATGATCCAGAGGATATCTTGGTGACTTGTTGTGAATTAGGGTCATAATTATGACCATCATTTATCATTGTACTGTGACTGCACAAGTGCTGGTTAATAGAGGATTCAGAATGATAGAATGCCGGGTAAGTCACATCACCTTCTTCTGGAGCTGTGTCTTGGTGAGCGGGAGCAGAAGCAGAGAATGGGACTGATATCATTTCCATCTGCAAGCCCTGGTGACGTATGAAGTGCGTGAGACATTTATGGCTTTGTTGCTACCATCAAAACCTTTGGCAGAGTTCTAAACTTATTTTGGTCTCTCTCTCCCTCTCCTTTTTTTTTTTTTTTTTTTTTTTTTGTTAGCTATTTCCAGCTGTTTATTTTTATCTTGCTTTGAGATGCTTAAATGAAAGACATAATTTGAATCTAAATTGTGGTTTTTATCAGATCTGGCTAGGACAATTAGACAGTGATAGCAACTTGGGTTCTCCTAGCTATGTATTTTGTGCTGAATTTACAGCAAAGGTAAGTTTCAAGTAGTGGCTCATTCATTCATTCACACACTGAGTACCTACTGTGTGCCAGCAAAGACTGTTTAGACCTTGCATAGACCTTATAGTTGAGTAGGAAAGATAGTCATTCAAAGAATCACATAAATAAAGGTGAGATCACGATTATATTAGACTAGAGGCCCGGTGCATGAAATTCGTGCAGGGGCGGGGGGAGTGTCCCTCAGCCCAGCCTCTGCCCTCTCACATTCTGGGAGCACCGCAATGGATCGCCCCCGCAGAGGGAGTCTCTGCCTACCTGCTGCAGCGCCCACCCATTGCAGCGCTGCAGCCAGGTAGCCTGGGCCTCCCTCTTTGGTGCCATCAATGGCGGGGATCCGCCATCAATCGCCCCAGAGAGGTAGGCCCTGCCCATCCACCATGGATTGCCCCCACAGAGGGAGGCCCTGTCCACCCGGCACAGTGCCGTGCTGGGTAGCCTGAGCCTCCCTCTTTGGGGTGATCAATCGTGCCCTGAAGAGGGAGGCCCTGTCAACCCGCTGCAGCCTGTGGGGTGGTGGCCTGGGCCTCCCTCTGCAGGGCGATCATGGGGTGATGGCTGGGCCCCTGACAAGTCACATCACACTTGCCTTGGCTGGCCTGGGGCTGGTGGGTGTCATAGCATGCTTGTCCGGATGGTTGTTCTGTTCGGCCGTTCATTCTGCTGTTCGGCCGTTTGGTTGATTTGCATATTACACTTTCATTATTATAGATATTATGAAGGCAAGTGCAGGAGGAGGATTTAAGTGCGTGTATCAGGGAGAAAAAGAACAGACTAATGGTGGTGGTGGTGGGGTATCAGGGAACGTGCCCCCAGGGGGGTGATGATCAAACCAAGAGCAAATCCCTATGTCTGCATGCTCCTTTTAGTCAGAGTGGCACAGTAGAAATAGCATAGACTCTGGAATCAGACGGACCAGGGTTCCAAACCTCCTGTCCATTCACTAGCTGTGTGACCTTGGATGAGTAATCTCATCCTTTTAAAATTTAGGATTTTTTTAATCTGCAAAATAAGGAAAGCAATATCCATCTGCTGGATTGTTTTGTGTTGTAGGAGTAGCACATTCTTTTTTTAAAAATTAAATACATTTTTATTGATTTCAGAGAGGAAGGGAGAGGGAGAGAGAGATAGAAACATCAGTGGTGAGAGAAAATCATTGATCAGCTGCCTCCTGCATGCCCCCTACTGGGGATCGAGCCTGCAACCAAGCATGTGCCCTTGATGGGAATCGAACCCAGGACCCTTCAGTCCTCAGGCTGGCGCTCTATCCACTGAGCAAAACCATCTAGGGCGGAGTAGTACATTCTTTGATAGATAATAGGTGCTCACTATTATTTTTTTTCATCTATGACAAGATGTAAATTTTGTAAATCAGGCCCTATCCTTTCCAGAAAGATCTTTTAAAATAGACATTTCCTGATCACCTAACCTAAACCAGCTCCCTATCATGGCATCCTGTTAAACTTTTAATTTTTCCAATGTTCATATTTGCTACATAAAAATAGTATATGTAACAATTATGCTAGGAAGCACAATGAATAAAAACGCAGAACCCCTTATTGAACTTAAAGACTTAGTCTTTTTGAAATTTAAGATATTAACAAATATGAGACCTATGGTACAATTCTGTTCAGAAGATAGATTTTTTTAAAAAGAAAAGCCAAAATGATGCTAATTATTTTAAGCCTCAATACAGTCTTTGTTGCTGGGATACCAAAAAACAAATACACACAGATATACATACACACAAAGAAAAAGAAATTTTTTTTTCCTTTGGGAAAACAGTAATATGTCTAAGCTGGTTTGGAGGAAGTTGATTGTTTCCCAACCAGAATGACATTTGGGATAACATTTGAATTGGTTGATCATGGGTTTAGGTAAACAAACTCAGAAATAGGTCAGTTTTTAGATGTATGGAGGGGGAGGGACTCTGGGCGAGGGTGCAGGAAGATGCTGAGTTCTGGTCCTGGCTTTGCCTTTGCCTTTGACCATGCACATGAGATTTATTTAGTTTGCTTGTTTAGGCTTTGTTTCCTCACCTCTAAATCAAGTTGATGAAATGACCTCGGAAGTTAACGATCCCTCAGTCTGTGCCTGGTGACCTGTGCTCTCCACAGATCCAGGTCCCTCAGTGACTAGAGGCCGTAAGCATGGTCCAGGCCCCAGTCAGGGAGCGAGACTGGCTGCAGGTGTGCCTTTTTTCATGCCAGTGTGCCATCTCTGATGGGTTGGTGCCTACAGCAAGCTTCTTTGTGTGGGAAAAAGTTCCCTTCCAATTACACAGCAGTTTTGTGGTGGCTGAGGGCTATAATGGGAAAGCTTTGCAGCCAAAGCACTCTCATTCATAAATTCCACTGTGCCACTCTCTAATTTTTTCTCTCTTTTGGAGAGATCAGTATTTTGTGGTTCCTTCTACCATAGCCATGCAAGCAAATGTGAGTAAATTGTCATGGCTTTTAAGTCCCTGCAGCAGATGGACATGACATTGTCAGTCACAAGCAATATTTGGTGCAGTAAATATGAGTGTACTGACCCTTCTAATATCTTCTAAGAAGCTCTCTTTAAAATAAACTACAGGAAAGAGCTGAAGAAGGGAGTTGGTTTGTTTTTAGTTTATGGATTTCTCTGGAAATAGACATTTTATTCTGGTAAAAGCCCTCTGTTCATCACACACAGCTCGATACATATGCTGAATGTCAACCCATTTGTGCAGGTGTGAATATCTATTGTAAATTATGGAAATTTAGGCTGCATATTTTTAAAAAATATTTTCTACATCTGTTTTTGCAACTTGCATTATTCCTGGGTTCTCTTTTTGGAAGTGACTAAAATGAAGAAGGAAAATAAAAGTAAATATTTAAACAAACACAGAAGAATCTAAAATAACCATACAGAATCCATGTACAACACAGACTATTTTAGTGTTTATTTATTTTTTAAACATGAGAAGTATATTCTCTTAAAGCCAGTGTATTGTTCGCCATGGTGGAGATCTAAAAGAGTTATGCCTCATGAAAAAAACTGTTCTTTGTAGGATCTTTCCCCTGTGTTGGTGTAGGTATATACATGGAGCAGAGCATTAAAAAGTTAACATTGGTTTCTGCCATGTGGTGTTTATGTTTTCATGGCAGTGATAAGGGATACTGCAATTAGATTCAGCATAAGTGTAATTTCAGAAGTACTATTAGCTCATTAAAGCATTGAAGATTGGTCAAGTTTAGCTCAAATAACCATGGATGCGTGTGAGGTTGGGTACCGTATTGTGGTGTAATGAATTTGTAGATAATAACTCTGGCAAGGGTTTGCCTCCGTATTTCCCTTTGAAAAAGATGACGGTTCCTCTGTAGATATGTAGCACAGAATCTGTTTCTAAACAGCTCCAATAAAATCTGTTTATTGGTGTCTCTTGTCTACATACAGCCACCTGTCTAAAAGCATAAATTCACATGTATGGAGTGTTCTATTCTCCCCTGTATAAGTATATGTCACCCCCACCGGCATCAATGAAAGCTGTGTTCTTACCAGCAGGAGAATAGATTCATATGCTGTGAAAAGGTATGGAATTCTGATTTATGGTCTGTGTTGCTTTTAATGGATATACCTGCAACAGCCACAGAGCTAGAAACTGTAAGGTGTTAAAATAAAACATTTTACAGTGCAATATATTGCTTGCTTGTTAGTTAAAAGCACTACCAGGGAGCACATTTTAGCTAAATTTGGCAGTATTAAAAATACATGTGGTGTATCCTTGCCTTTTTTTTTTTTTTCTTTACTCTTGCTCCCTGCCTCTCTCCGAGTATCCTTTCCCTGTTTGGGGACTCGCTGCCTGTGACCTCCAGGGCAGCGAGGGTGGACATTCCTTGTGGCTTCAAATGAAACTAAAATGAAAGATTAAAGCAATTCTGAAAGATTTCATGATAGGCTGCTGCCAACTCAGTTTCAGAAGAAGAAAAAGGAAAAGAAACACGTTTCTTGAGTCGCCTGCAATTTGGATCATTGCTAGCCATTTCGGTGGTGTTCTCAGTGGACGTAACGTAGCTAGTGCTTTCAAACTCTTCATGCTAGGCCTCAGAAGCCTTTGCAGAACCGTTTATTAAATATTTAAGCATTTCCTCTTTCTGCCTCTCACTCAGCCACAGATAGAGCTGGAGAGCAGCATTTTCCAAACCCAGCGAGGGACCAGTGGGCGGCCATCATTCCTTCGGTTTCAGGCAAGGGTCAGCTTTGTTTTGGGGGATGATTCTGCAGTAAGCTCCTTTCACCCATCACTGAGGACACCCATGGTCCAAAATCCAAATGCTAACGAGAGCCCCTGCATGCATGTTCCCTATAGTCTTTAATTGGGGTGACTGTTTAAAGAAATTCATGGTACTTTAGAGATTGGTTAATATTATGTTTGAGCAGAAAACAATTTTAGGCATAAAATTTAGGGTTGCCTCAAGCAAGCTTTTGTTTTGTTTTGTCATCTTTTAGAGCTACTGCAGGAAATATTTTAAACTTAACCATATATATCAAGAACCCGTGGGCCTCATTATTGGAAATGCTGGGTTGCACTCATTCGATATTTTATGCTTTACATGTTTTTATTCCCTGCCCAGTTCTTGCTTTTAGGTGGGTATTAGTTATTCTAAGAGCTCTTGAGAAGGAATAATGGTATGAGTTGGTTTTAAGTTTCATGGTGAAGCTGCTTTTCATATTTAAATAATTTCTCTTTTGAAATGAGGAACTTCAATAAGAAAGTTATTTAATAGCTAAGTTACTTTAGCAACTGGCTTTCCTAGTTCTTTCTTAAAGTCTGGAATAGTGCTAAGATAAAGTATAATGTAATATTTAAAATAAATATACCTGGGGCCTGTGAAAATCCTACTTCACAGCATTTGTAGGAAAATGTAATGCATGCAAAAGTACACAGTAGTTTATATAGTGGTTTTATTTTAACTAGTACAATATAACAACCCGACATGCTGTGAAAAATAAATAACTTTTTGAAAACGCATTTTCCAAGTATGAAAGTAATATTGAAAAATGACAAAAGTAATCTCTTTTGCATAGATTCTGAAAGGGGGAGAGAGGGAAAGAATAATTTATGGTTTAATGCATAGAATTTTACAAATGTATGAGAGATTTCCTTTTTTTTGTGGAGCCTGAAAGAATATGCTTTGCCATTTTGCAAAAAGACTCAGGAAAGACAGCGGACTTGTGAGAGAGCGCTTGCCAAAGTCTTGGCCAACTCATTTATACCACGGGCTCTCTTTGTTTTTGGTTTTGGGGTTAGCAGATTGAGTAAATGGATTTCTTGTTATTTCTTCATAGGGAGAAAAGACTTCTTTGGCTGTTAAATTTCAGTTTTCCAAAGGAAGTAAACATTCCATCTCAGGCTTCTCACACATTCAGATAAACAAACCACTTTGAATCACATAATGTTTATGGAGAGGAAATAGCCTCTCCATTTTATAGATGAAGGTCCAGAGAGGAGGCGACTTACTCAAGGTCATACAGCTAGTCAGTATCCAAATCAGGATCACTTTCTGCCCAATTCCATTACTGTTGACTGTCAGACTTTCACAGACAATTAGGTGCGCAGGTACTAGACCAGGGACATGGAGAGTGTTGCTGATAGTCTTGCTAATATAATGGGTCAGGAAATCCCAAACAAACCAAATATCACTAGGTCATTGACACTACCAAGATATGGCTAAGACGTATCAGCTCTTCCCAGTCCCGCTCAAATACACACACACTCTGAGTTAAACTGTGCTTGCTTGCTGCGGAGTTTAGCTTCTAGACAAGTTTACAAGCTTTCTTCTCCCCATCCTCCCCAACATAATCATACCCTAGACTTGTATTGATAGTCTAGAGCAGGTGTTGGCAACCTGCGGCTCGTGAGCCACATGCGGCTCTTTGGCCCCTTGAGTGTGGCTCTTCCACAAAATACCATGGCCTGGGCGAGTCTATTTTAAAGAAGTGGCGTTAGAAGAAGTTTAAGTTTAAAAAATTTGGCTCTCAAAAGAAATTTCAATCGTTGTACTATTGATATTTGACTTTGTTGACTAATGAGTTTGTCGACCACTGGTCTAGAGCCAATCACTGCATTCGATTTTAAGTTGTTTTGACTCTGAGTTTTGATATCTCTCTTTGGTGTGATCAGCTCGGTACACCTTGATTAGATAATATATACAAAAAACATATTATTTTCGTTGGCTTTAAAAGTGTGAAGTATCTGGGCTGATACATAAGTGCTAAGTAGAGAAGGTCTGGGTGGGTGTGTTTCCCTCCCTGGCTTTTTGACTTTTTTGCCATGAGGTTTGCAAGTCAAGAGAAAGAGAAAGTGAGTCTACCTTTCTATCTACCAAAAGGGATGGTCATGGTGGGGCATGGGTCAAGGGAGAAAGGACTACTAAGATAAAATAAGATCATGAATCCCAGGGTAGCAAAGAGCAATGCAGGATAAGGGGAAAAATTATGATACTAGTACTCCTTCTTCCCAGTTTCCCCAGAACTGTGATAAGTCCTTAAAAAATAGCCCTGGCAGCTGGAACCACCTGTCACTTGGGCACTGCCCATGAGCCTAGCTGAAGGCATTTGTGCAGAAACAGTTCTTGCAAATGGATCCCCCCTCCCCGCCCCTCCAGTCCTCTTTTGCTAGAAGATCTAAAGGTGCCTGATGTGGCAGGTGGGAAGGTGACAGTGGTCCGCATTGCTAAGGAAGCTGGGGATTCAAGTGATTAGCTTATCTCCCTTTCTATCAGAAACAGGGTATCCGGAAGTGCTGGCTAATGGCTGATAAGATGATGGAGCAGTTAAAGCACAACTCTGGAATCCTTCTCTTCTTCCCTGCTTTCTTAAGTCTGTTTTCTTTTTCAGTTTTATTCCTCGTTATGCACACATAAAGCTAGTGCTCCCCAGAGCCCAAGTTTCTCCTGACCAAGGAGTGGGAAGAGGAGGAGAACTTTCATTTTATATCTTTGGAGAGATCAACCCAAGGACTGATTTTTAATGGTAAAATTCAAGGTTCTCCAAATCCAAGACAGAGATTTTGAGGAGGGGGTAGTTATCACAATACTTCCATGTGTACATGAAATTGGGAAGGGCAATAACTTGATACATTCTGATCCTCCACATCCTTCAGTTTCCCCATTTATAAAATGAGTCTGAAAAATTACTTCTTCCCTACTCATAAAAGTATTTTAGGGTCTGGTTAAATAATGATAGCCAACATTACTTATTGCACACAAGACTATGTGGTCATCCTTATGGATAGATGAGGAAGATTAAAGCTTAGAGAAGCTAAAGGGGCTTATACAAAATCTACAGCTAGTTAGCAGAAAAACTGAGATTTGAATCTAAGTGGTTTAATTTTGCGCAGTCTCCATGGCTTCCTCCAAATATGGCTGAAGATCCTTCACTCCTGTGGTTTATAGCATCAAATTCTGCTGGTAATTTAACCTTTGGTATTGTTTAATACCAAGAGCTGCCAACTAGATTTTTCTGACTTGGAATTCTCAGTTTCTTCTTGGCATTTTTTGGGTTTATTTTGGTGTGTGTGTGTGTTTCTCATGCTCCATATAGTAAAAATACAGGTAAAAACTTTTTTGGTGTGATTTGGGAATTTTCCCTTTCTCGAAAGCTTTTAGTTGATGTTTGATGAGTCTTTATTGCTCCCTTGATGAAACAGTGCCCTAAATTCTCTTGGCTTGATTTCTCTCTTTCTCTCTCTTTGATGGCTTTAACAAACCAATAATATAATTAAGTAACAAAAATAGAGAAATAACTAAGGCTCCTGGTTTTTGATTTTCTAGTAAGAAATATCTTCAGTCCTTAATGTTTCATGGCATATGTTTTCCAAAGAGCTCCATGTTAAACTGGATCTTATAGAGTGGATTTTGTTTTTATAGAGGGAAAAAATGGGGGTAAGGCACCGTTCGGAGTAAACCAGGTGGTTGGGAACCATACTGCAGGAGGATTATGTGCTTCACTCTTGGTTTTTATTACCTGGAGTTCCATCATGAGTCTCAGGGTGGATTGAAATCCTATATTGAGGCCAAAAGTGAAAGGAAAACGAGGACAAAGAAATCTGCGGGGCAAGGGGAGGGGCTTGCTTAGCAAGAGCGATGGAAAACGACAATGAAGTAGCTTGTAGCTTGCTGCCTAATATGTGTAAAGCGTTGGTACAGGCAAGATGGAGTTAATTCAATAAAATAAATATAAAATACTCTCTCCTCTGTCAGGCCACGCTGGAAGCGGGTCAGAGGTCACTGAGCCGCTTCACTGGAGCACTAATCGATTTGCTGTCAAGGTGGCCTGCTGGGGTTTCAAGCCGGAGAGGAATTGAGAGGTGCTGTGGCCCAATTTCCATAATTGCTCACTGCCGTTAGTGTACAACCTTTTATGAAACACAAAAAATATATCATGGAATTGTATTGATTAGCCATTGGACTGAATAATTCACTTACTATTTATTACCTGACCCCCAGAGGTTAAATAAATCCACTATCTAACTTGGGTTTGTGAGAAATATTACTTATTCATTGAAATGTGGGCTGATTATTGCACAATAGGCCTGTATCTTTGTTTCTTGATTTTGCAATCAAGGTTAACCCTTCTTGCATTTTGGGGGCCAATGAGTTGGAATACAAAAAGCACAGTTTGAGTGCTTCCCCAAAGAAGCCTAATATAATCACTGCTGGAGTATCATCTTGAAGTCATTTTCTTATCTTGAATTTGAGTCATTTGAGTCAAGTTTCAAAATGGCCCCCAACTTTATGGATAACGATGAAATGCAGGCATAAACCTGGCTTTCATTGCGAACACTATATTTCATAATAACCGACTTATTAATGGTGACATCTAAGCCCAATTTTATTACACCATTTTTGGAAGCTTATGCTATTGTGATAAACATTCATAAATTAAGTGTCCTGGGAAACAAAAGGGTGGGTAGGAAGAAGACTCTTTCAGTCTTAAAGATGAATCAGTCATGGGCAGATGACTGATATTCATTCCAAAAAAAGATGATTTCAGGTAACTTGAAAATATGATGGAATTTTATTGGTAGGGCATTTTATGAATGTCTAGCCTTTGTGGGTAATCATTACTTATTTACCAGGCATTTGTATATTTCTTTTACTCTGACTAAAAGCTAAATCCTTTTTGATGTGTTATACATCCCAGTCACAACCACATGGCATCCAAATCTAATTATTTTCTTGGTTGCCATGAGCTCTCACTGTCAAGTTCCAACCCTTCCCTGCCACCACCCTCCTTCCAGAAAAGACGTTTTTAACTTTTGTGCAAAGCCTTTCTTCAGTTTCCTGTCCGCATCCTCCAGCATCTCAAAGCATTGTTTCTGAAGTTTAATGGAATTTGTTGTAGGTCAAGAAAAGGAAGCATGTGAAGCTTTGTTTTTTTTCTCTCTCCCTTCAATAAAAGGGAAAGGGGAAAAATTCATTTGAGTTCAGTGCTAACTGTATGTTTGTTGATCCTTTAACATTTCTGTATCCAGGATCTAACCTTGCGATTAATGGTAGGAAAAGCCAGGGCTCTGGTGTTAGACTCAGAATGGGTCTTTCCTGTGCTGTGCAGTGGAAGGAAGAGATGGCTGCAGAGCAGGTTAAATGTGTGCAGAACTCCCCCGAGCAAGTTCAGGTGTGCCCCACTTCCCCTCTTCCATGTGGCTGCTCATGTGAATTGGAGCATTGCATTTAATTTTTTTGTATTCCATGTTAAAATGATTTTCTGATTAGCACTTTGGGAATTTTCAAGTTCGCGTTTTGGTGTTTGGTCTCTATATTTAGTTTGGGGGTGGGGCGGATGTGGGAGGGTGGAAAACCTTGGGGAGGGAAAGAGAGAGGGAAGAGAATATTAAAAAAAATTTTTTTAAAGTGCAATTTTAAGCCTTCCTCTCCTTCCTCTCCCTTCTGTCTGTGTGGGGCTCAGTTAAATGGAGAACATAGTTAACAAAATGACTCAAGAGCTCCAGATAGCCTCTTGAGATAATTTGGTTTTAAACACTGAACAAAATGCATTCCCTGGATCTACTCATTTCAAGTGCTAATTGTGAATGCTAAATTTTTAAGGAAGCCGGTGTCATAATATTGTTCATGGCAATTCCAAAATAAATATTAGTGAAATGTTGTAAAAGTCTGGCATGGTGTAAGAGATATGTTCCCCCCTCCCCACCCCTGTAGAATTCTTCTATTATTTGACATAGGCTCTGACATTAGGCACAGACATTGCATATGTTCAAGAATAACAATATACAGATAAGAGGTTTGTTCAAGGGTCTAGAAATTTAGTCCAAGGAAACTAAATAACAGCTGATCAAGGAACCAGTGGTACATCTTGATGTCTAAATATAGCTCTGTTGGGTAGATGAGGGGGATTTATTCATATGGAAGAAATGCAGTGGACAAAGACTGAATTTTGAATAAAACGGCCCTGGGTTTGAATACTGGTTACCATGTATACCTGGGCAAATTAACTTATTTTGTGTTTTTAATTTGTACAGCAGAGATAATAGCACCTCCCTGTACAGAGTTGTGGATTGAGGATTATAGGATTACTAGTATAGGATATGATTCTGGCACATAATGTATAAATAAATGGTAGCTGTACTATTCTTCTTCAGATATTTTCTTAAAAATATATTTATTGATTTCAGAGAGGAAGGGAGAGGGAGAGAGAGATAGAAACATCAATGATGAGAATCATAGATTGGCTGCTTCTTGCACGCCCCCTATTGGGGATCGAGCCCGAAACCTGGGCATGTACCCTGACCGGGAATCAAATCCTGACCTCTTGGTTTATAGGTCCATACTCAACCTCTGAGCCATGCTGGTTGTGTTATTCTTTAGATATTTGTTATAACCCATTGATATTGATTGGACATTTTGGGGCTGCTCTTGGTGGAGATTCTAACCCAAAAACAACCTCCATCTTCTAGAGCAGTGGTTCTCAACCTTTCTAATGCCGCGACCCTTTAATACCCGATGGTCTTAGGCAACCCTGCTAGCGGTTCTCAACCTGTGGGGCGACCCACAGGTTGAGAACCACTGCTGTAGAGCCTAAGACCATTGGAAAACACAGATATTTACATTACGATTCATAACAGTAGCAAAATTACAGTTATGAAGTAGCAAGGAAAATAATTTTATGGTTGGGGTCACCACAACCCGAGGAACTGTATTAAAGGGTCGTGGCATTTGAAAGGTTGAGAACCACTGTTCTAGAGCATCCTGGGACATATCCCCCAGGTAATCTAAAAGAAAAGCATGGTTTGACATTTTTGAAAAAAAAAAAATTTTTTTTTAACCATGAACATTTCTTCAAAGAGGGGAGGAGTAGGGAAGATTTTTCAACTGCACCCACAAATATGGAGGTTTTGTTTTTTATTTTAACTAAAAGTGGCCAAGATTTCCCAACTGTTCTATTTTTACAAATTTTAAAAGTTTCATCGCTGGGTCAGATTTAGGGCTTGTGTGGGAAACAGTGAGCGCTGCCAGCAGCTCAGCCAGATTCCTGCTGTGTTGTGGTTTCCATGTATTTTTACATTCCGTGCATTGCTGAACTGTGTATAGCAGAGAGCTCTAAATCACCGGTGCTTTATGTGCATTTGCAACCTTCTGATTTGGGCTTCAGAGTTAATGCATTATGTTAAAACTGGAGAAGGTATGCTAGTGAGTCCTCCACAGATTTCTGCTCCCCTTCTCCCTGCTCCACCCCTCACTTCCCCAGTGGAGGTCGAAGGTAAACTTTATATAGCACAGGAAACATTTGGGACTGCTAATAAACAAATGTTAGAAATGACGAGGCTTTAATTTTTGGATGTGCACACGCACGCTCGGGCACTAAAGAAAGCCTGGTTGAGATGGGGAGTTAAGGAGGGAGTTTCTGTTTCCAAGAAATGTATAGACATCTTAAGGACAGGTTATATGTCTTCATGGATCGCAGGCATGTTGTTGGAGAGTTCTACATATAGTCCCTACCCATGCGGTGGTTCTCACCTATCCATCCCTATAGCTCCTACACTGGGTCAGCCTGGGATCTCTCAGGGCCTTCCAACTGGTGTCTGGGGCCTTGTTATCTTCACAGCCCGTGGCACCACATCCAGTCCACTGGGCACACTCCAGCCACGTTAGTCTTCATCAAGTCCAGCCCCAATCATGTCATTTCTGCTCACCAAAGGCCTCCTGAATGAAGCCTAAACTATTTAGCCTGTGGGCTTAAACCACCTTTTCAGCCTCCTGTTCCTCAAATGTCCTCAAGGTGCCTCATGCTCTGCAACCCTGACTTCTTCCCTTTTCCAGACACTTGTATTGCTTGCTGAATCTCCAAATTCTGCTGGCTGTCTTTCCCTTCTGCATGAATTGAAGCCTTGCTATGGCTTCTCCAGAGAAACTTCTCCTGCCTCTCCTACTGCTTCATTTATAATCAGATTTTAATTAAAAAATATATCTTTTTGGTCAGCCAGTATTTGTGGAGTTTCTCTTCTCTGCCAGCTCTTTTGCTTGATGCTAAGATGCAGAGAATAATAATACATGGTCCCCTGTAGATCAAGGTTACTTTTAGGCATATTTTTCCTTTAGTAAGTTATAAGACTAATTTAACTAAATTCCAGAAAAATTGGGGTAGAAATATAAAAGGAAAGAAAACCCCACAATCCAACCATACACATAGCATTTTTAATTCATGTGCATCTTTACGAAGTTACGATAATATGACTAGAATTCTGTTTTTTTGTTTTAAATTCCAATGATATATAATTTTGTAATTACATATAAAGTATGATATGTCACATATACAAATTTTCATATATAGCTCATGTTTAATGAATAATAAATTATTTTCCTACGATTGAAAATTAAGTTTTTTCATTTTTCACTATTATAAATAATACTGATTAACATATTCATATTTATAGTGGTTTTTATCATTTGGGTTATTTCTTTAAGAGAATAGTTTTGTTTCTCTTAAGTTAAGTACCAGCACTCCCTTTTTCAGTAAACTCTGTTATATATTCAGGACCCTGAAGACATAAAACAGAGCTGTGCTGGGTCATGGGGTAGAATACCTAAACCCTTCCTTCCCTTTCAGAATCACCAGAGGCCTTGAGGCACCTCTGCAGAACCCGAGGGCTTCATAGAAAATACTTTCAAAGCCTTGTGATAAATCTCAGAAGAGGAATTACTTCTTCAGACATTATAAACATTTTCATGCATAACATCAAATGGTTTTCCAATAGCTTGAGTTCCCAGTGCTCAAGTCAGTTATTTGTGAGAGTACCACTTTCTCTGGATCTTTGCCAGTATTGTATATTATCATTACACTTTTTCCTCATTTAACAGATGAACATTAGTCTTATGTGTGCACTTCTCTTATTACCAGTGTGGTTGGGCATTTTCCATGTGTGCATTTATTATTTTCATGTCCTTTTTTTTAATAACTTCTCTATTTTTTCTCATTGAGGATTTCCTTATTGGAATTGTAGTACTTTTATTATCACTTTGTTTAAATATTTATACAATAAAGATAATAACTATCAAAAATAATGCTTTATACATATTTTATGGTTTTGAGACACATATGATTGATACTTCTATTTTGTTTACAAAACAAATAGCTAAGATTTTATTCTTAAAAAATTCTGGCTAACCCTCTTTGGGGTAAAGGAGCCTTTGTATTCTCTGTAGCAATTCCCATTGAGTTTTTTATGTATCAGAGGTTCTGAAAATGCCAGTTGGATGGACAAAGTTCCTATCACAGCTCCTTTCTATTTTCCGTCCTCAGTCCTCTCCAGGTGCACCCATCTCCAACCCTGCCACGGTCCCTGCTGTCCAGGGCTGCTGCCACACACATTAGCCTCACTGGCCTCCTTCTGACATGCCAGACCTGTTAATGTCTTGAGAACTTGCTGTTCCTTCTTTCTGGAACTTATCATAATGAACATTTATCATGGCCTCTTTCTTGCTTCTCAGCTCAAATGTCACCTTCTTAGCGAAGCCTTTCTTATTCACTTTTTCTCCTACCTTTCCTCCCATCTTTACATCTAACCATCCATTCATTTATCCATTCAACCTTCCATTCATCCTTGAACACAGAGTATTTGTTGAGTTCACACTACTGTGCTTGGTGCAGGGGATACAGTAGTGAACAACACAGATGAGGTCTCTGCTCTCATTGGAGTATCTTTTTTGTTTCCTTGTTAATTGTACAGTTCTCTCACTGCCACCCATAGAATGATAATTCCATGTGAGCAGATACTTAATTCTTCTTGTTCATCATTACATTCCAGCCCTATATATGCTAAATAAGTAATTGATGAGTGAATAAGTGTTTCATCTCCTACCCCAACTTGATACTATTTCAGTTGCTTAGAATGTTGATGGCATCTTTTCAGAAGCGTAGACTTTCTTAGCTGAGCAGTCCATAATTTTTGGGGGTATTTTTTTCTCTTTCTTTAAAAATTTTTTTAAAATTATAGTTGACGTACAATATTATATTAGTTTCAGGTGTACAACATAGTGATTAGGTATTTATGTACCTTATGAGGTGATTACCCTGGTAATTCTAGTACCCACCTGGCATCATCCATAGATATTGATGACTGTATTCCCTATGCTGTACTTTACATCCCCATGACTATTTTTGTAACTGGTCATCTTCATTGGTTTCTCTCTTCCTGCCTTGTCACCAAATTCTTGGAGAGAATGAAATTAAGGATTGTTCTCTTATTTACCCTCACTCCCACCCCAGGTCTTCCTGTTCCCATCCAGCCATCCACTAGGTTTTGCCCAAAGGATGTGCTCTCTCTTTAGTGCAAGAGCCCAGCTCCCATTAGTGCTAAGGGGGATGATCCTGTCTCATCTAGAGCCTGCTGGGATTTTTCAAGCACTATCCACACACTTAAAATAGAGACACTTCGTAAAGTAGGAAGCAGTTACACAAAGCCCCAACTTCAACCTGCTTTTAATAATAGAAATCCTTATTTGCCAAGTTCATGTCAGTTTTTCCCTTGCAAGCTTTATTTGGAAAAGGCTTGGGCTGAAGTTCATTCTTCCAAAAGAGAGTAAGGGAAAGATCCATATGAATTTGGGGAACCCTAGGCATGACAAGCTTGAAAGTACTTTGTACAACTCAGGAGCTGCAAAGATCTATGTAAGGTTCAGTGATGGTCTACCCTGCTGAGCAGCTGTTGTGTGAGGGCTGGAAAAGGAGGACTAGATGTTTCAATTCAGTGTTAATCAAATGCCAGCGACATGTTAGGCCCAGCACTGAGTAGTGGGGCAATGACTGTGACTAAGACGGGAACTCTACCTAATTGGGTTAACATTTTGGGACAGTGCTAGCTGAGTCACCTGTGTTTGAATCACTTTGCTCAAATGAAGATTTCCAAGCCTCTGTCAGAATTAAGAGTTTCTAGGAATAGGTGACTGAGAATTTACATTTTTGTCAAACTTCCCTGTGGATTCTTTTGTATTCTAAGGCCTGAAAAAACACAGGTCTGGTAATTATTGAGAGTTGAGTGTTAAACAAGGAGAGGGTTTGTTAGGGCAGCCTAACCTGATCTGGGAGTGAGTAGTGGTCTGAGAAGGCTTCCTGAGAAACATTATTTCTGGGGTGACTTGGAGGAGTAGTAGTTAATGGGAAGGCAATGGGGTCTGGGCCTGGTCTAGGATAAACCATAGATTAATAGGAGGAAGAATTTAGTCCCTCTCTGAGAAGAATTCAGGCCATCAGAGTGAGTGAGCATAATGTCCATGTGTTTAAACAATAGTAAAGATTGGGAGTACTGTACAAGGTAAGGATTTCTTACTCATGACAAAGTCAGGCTACGTAGACAGTAGCACTGCCCCTGCTGAAATGCTGGACATACCCTCTTCCTGTTTTCTCATGGAGGGAACAAATGGATCCTGGATGTCATGGTGATGAGAATAGGCACTAATGGTCCAGATAGATGCCCGAGGCCAGAAAAGCCAACTGGGTGGGCCTAATGGAAATTGGGCAGGGCCCAAACCAAATGAAATAGACCATATCCCTTCTTTCTCTTCACTCTTTGTTTTGTTGGATTTTCCCCTAATGGGGATTTGTATGTGCTATAGACAGATGCCAGTTTCTCCCTTTTAATTTAGAGACACAGGGAGTGTGAGGGACAGAAAACGAAGAAATTGATGATTAGAAAATAAAGTGGCATGGACCCTGTTCTTGTCTCTCATGCTATGCTCTTGCTAGGTAGAAGTTAAAAAAAAATTCCTAATCTGATGCCCTTGATTTAAGTATCTCAGGGTGCATTAAGCTTAGGAGAGGAAAAGTCTGAGCAGATGGATGGCTTCTAAGTCTTGTAGTTCTGACTTGTACAGAGCAGAGAGAACTGAGAGTCCAGCTTCCTGGTCTTTCCTGTGCCAGGGAACAAAGGCCTGGGCACCTCTGGGATGTGAGAACAATGGTGGCCAGCCTAGGAGTGCACATTAAGGAAGCATTTGAGCCATGGACTCTGCTGGCTATTGGCTCAGGCTTTCCCATCTTTGTTGGTAGGAAATGTTATTTTTGCACCCACAGTTGTTAACATTTATGTTTGCTTGGTTTGTTAGCACTGACTGGCTTCCCTCTATATCCTCTTTCTTTCCCAAGGTCTAAAATGTCCTTATACTGACAGGGATATTTAAAACTGTGATTTCCCTGATTTGGGGATATTGATACTCAAGCTGGAATTTTTCTTCCCTATGTTTCAATGATAAGAAAACTAGTCTTCATTAACATGGGAGCCTGCTCATCAAAATACATACTAAATCTGGCTGTAGAATTTGACTCCGTGACCTTTTTGGGTGGTGAATGTCAAAGACCGAGCCCCGGGCAGTGTGAAATAATAAACAACTGGGCTGTAAGATCCAGCTTGATGGGTATCATCTGAAATCACCTCCCTGAATTTATTAGAGTTAATCAATCCAGGCTGAAAAATGGAGCTAGGAAATCTCACCCACCATACTCAGTTTCATTCACACTTATACCAGGTAATAGAAGTTTGTGAGTTTGTTTCACTGGTGGATTTTGTCAAGACAGTCAAAGATGTCCCCAAATGGGCACTACTTGGATGTAACGTAAAAAGTGATAAACCGCCCAAGAAGCGAATTACCAAGTTGTTTCACTTGAATTGCTCAGGGCGTTTTTCCAAAGGTAAAATGTATCCCTCCTCTTCCAAGGTGTATGTTGGTGGTGACTAAAGTTAGCAGGAATCACATCTCATTTCAAACATCCAGGCAGACCTGTAGAGATACATTAAGGAGACGACCCGTTGAAAGAGAACTACCTATAGAAAAATCTTTCAGGGTTCAGGCTAGGGCAGTTGCTTGTGACCTCAAGGAATGGAAATAAAAAAATCTGTTATTAGTTCCACATCAGTTCTCAGGGCGAACGTTGCAGAGTGATGGAGGGTGTTAAGCTGTCAAATACTAGCAAGGGTTAATAAGGTTAAGGAAGAAATAAAAGCTGGTCAACAATAAAGCAGTGTGGGTAAATCAGCTCCAATAAATAAAAACATGTCACATCATGTATACACTGTGCAGGAAAAACAAAAATCGTAACACATTCTTGAGCAATACTTGTAGAATTCTGCACCGAAACATCCCAGTTTATTTCCCTGGGCATCTGGCATGCTCGCTTAGAGACCTCACAGCCCCTTTTCCCTTCTGGAAACCACTTAATCACTTTCCTTGTGGGAGAATTCTCTAACATCAATCAGAGTGCAAAATATAAGAAGAACAGAGTCAGTGTATAGCTTAGCACCTGATGTCAAGGGAAGGTCCTTATAAAACACCATGCCAAAGAGGTGATTCACTTTCAGCCCCCTTTGACCTCTGCCCTGGAAAGAGAGGTCAGATAGATGCCTTCTGTGTGGGCTGAGTTTGCTTAGCAGACTGGGGAAATGCATGACTCTGGTGGCCAAAGGATTTTGCTGATTCTTTTGTACATGGCCCGTAAGTAATGCAAGGACTTGAGGAGCATGTAGCTGAAATTCCTTCACAACCTCAGACCCTTGCCGTTGGCCACAGCAAGCTCTCAAGAACAGGCAAGGTAGCTCTTTTACTTATGTTGGTATGTAAGCACCAGGTTCTGGCTCGGTTGTAAGTGGCTGGTAACTGGCCATTCTAGGTGACCCATGAGCGTCATTTTTATTGTTTCATGGCTACTTCCAGATCCAGGGGCTGTGGAGAATACTTTTGCTTTATCAGTCAGTCTCATTTAGACGTGATTCTCTATAGCATGAGTACAAGAAGTCATATGATGTATTTGTTTTTTAAAGAAGTACACCCCCACTCACACATCCAAGTGAATAATTGCTCTTTTGGGAAGCCATCCGTTTATTTCATTTCTTTAAACCTTGTATGCCCCTCAACTTGCAGCATATTATTTTTAGTATCCTTGATAGCAACAAGCCTTAGTCTTTGGGGGCTGTGTGTGGAAAGAGCCAAGCTTCAGGAGTCAAGCAGGTGGTCAACTTGAACGATTTTTCTTTGTTGCATTAGATATAAAGTACAAATGCTGATTTTTTTTTTTGGGGGGGGGGGGCGCGGTTTGGTTTTGTTTGCAGTAAGACTGTAAAGGAATTTCCAAAATACTAGTTCCAAAAATATATCAAGCAAAGGCCATAACATTGGAAAAACTGCATAGTTACTCGAAGGTTTAAGTTCTGGTAGGTGTGTTAGTTAAGCTATAAGTTATCGTTTTATAGTCTCAGGTTGTCAACTGCAGAACCAGTCAAGTTTGTGGAGGTGAGGCTTCTGTTCTCAGGACTCATCTTCCAGCTGGCAATTAGGAGTTTATGAAAAGTGACCACAGTGACTTCTCTGCTTGGATCTGCTGAGCCTTCCGAACTCCAGAAATTGGCTTGTAGAGCATGTAGGGTCCAGGGATCTCAGCCTAGAAGTGGCCTAACTCACAGAGACTTTTATCTGAATACTGTTGGCTTTCCCATTCTAAGGAAGTGAATTTCTTACCTTCAGCCACTGCTTTCACTGACACTTAGTTTTTTTTTAAATTTAATAAATCTTTATTGTTCAGATTATTACAATTGTTCCTCTCCCCCCCCCCCCCCACAGCTCCCCTCCACCCGGTTCCCACCCCAGCCTCTGCCCTTACCTCCCCGCCACTGTCCTCATCCATAGGTGTACGATTTTTGTCCAGACTCTTCCCGAACCCCCCACACCCCTTCCCCCCTGAGAACTGTCAGTCCACTCCCTTTCTATGCCCCTGATTCTATTATATTCACCAGTTTATTCTGTTCATCAGATTTTTAATTCACTTGATTTTTAGATTCACTTGTTTATAGATATGTATTTGTTGTTCATAATTTTTATCTTTACCTTTTTCTTCTTCTTCCTCTTATTAAAGAATACCTTTCAGCATTTCATATAATACTAGTTTGGTGGTGATGAACTCCTTTAGCTTTTTCTTATCTGTGAAGCTCTTTATGTGACCTTCAATTCTGAATGATTGCTTTGCTGGGTAGAGTAATCTTGGTTGTAGGTTCTTGCTGTTCATCACTTTGAATATTTCTTGCCACTCCTGTCTGGCCTGCATAGTTTCTGTTGAGAAATCAGCTGACAATCATATGGGTGCTCCCTTGTAGGTAACTAACTGCTTTTCTCTTGCTGCTTTTAATATTCTCTCTTTGTCTTTTGCTCTTGGCATTTTAATTATGATGTGTCTTGGTGTGGTCCTCTTTGGATTCCTTTTGTTTGGGGTTCTGTGCACTTCCTGGACTTGTAAGTCTATTTCTTTCACCAGGTGGGGGAAGTTTTCGGTCATTATTTCTTCAAATAGGTTTTCAGCATCTTGTTCTCTCTCTTCTTCTGGCACCCCCATAATTCGGATGTTGGTACACTTGAAGTTGTCCCAGAGGCTCCTTACACTATCTTCATATTTTTGGATTCTTTTTTCTTTTTGCTTTTCCGGTTGGGTGTTTTTTGCTTCTTTGTATTTCAAATCTTTGACTTGATTCTTGAGATCCTCTAGTCTGCTGTTGGATCTCTGTATATTATTTTTTATTTCAGTCAGTGTATGTTTAATTTCTAGTTGGTCCTTTTTCATATCCTTGAGGGTCCTGCCAAATTTATTGGCCTTTTCTAGGAAATTCTTGAAAAACCTTATAACCGTGGTTTTGAACTCTATATCCAGTCATTTGGTTTCCTCCATTTCTTTCATTTGTGATCTGTTTCTTTGTCTCCGCATTTTGGCTGCTTCCCTGAGTTGATAGAGTGTGGCTTTGTGTTCTAGGTGTCTTATATGGCCCAGTGGCTCAGCCTCCCCAGTTACCTGAGGTGGACACTCTTGGTGCACCCCTTTGTGGACTGTGTGTACAGTCTTGTTGTAGTTAAGCCTTGATTGTTGTTGGTATCACTGGGAGGAATTGACCTCCAGGCTAATTGGCTGTGAGGATCAGCTGTGTCTATGCTGGGAGAACTGTGCTGGAGACACCCTTATGAGACAAGACTTGCAAAACTGCAAAAGCCTCTGTGCTCAGCTTGGATCGGGCGGAGTCTCAGGGCAGAGCAGACAGGCTTGGCTTCCCATCAGCCCTGCCCTATGAGGCTCCTGGGTGTCAGTGTCCCTCGGTAATCACTGCAAGCACCTCTGAGAGAAAGCTGCCCTCAAGTTCCACCTGCTGCCAGACAGTCCAGTTTCTCCCCGAATGAGTCTGGGTTCCCAGAAACTTGCTCGGAACTGGAGTTCAGCACAGTCAGGAGATTCTGTCTCCCTCCCGCTTTGGAAAGCCAGCCGCACACTCAGCCGCCTGTGCACTCAGCCACCCATCCTCTTTGTGTGCTTGCGTGTGTCTCTGTACCTCAGCCTTTTGCAGCTCCTCTGATTCTCAATGTGCTTTCTTCTTTCCTTCTAGTTGTAGAATTTCCACTCAGCCAGCTTTCCTATGGTTCTGGATGGTGTCCGTTTTGTCTTTTAGTAGTAGCTTTGATATTGTTGTGCGAGGCAGCAGTTTAGGTGTTTACCTATGCTGCCATCTTGGTTTCTCCCCGACAATTAGTTTTTCCTTGCTTGAGTAATCCTAGTAGCAATCTAAAAAATAATTTTCATTCCAAAGAAATAAACCCATAAAGAGAATTGTGAATTGTTAACATGCATGTTTCTCATATGCCTGTCCTGTCCCTCCCCCATTTCCCACTCTTTTCTTCAACTCCACATGTAACGAAGTGTGGTTTTATTTAGACAGAAGGCCTGATTATTTTTACATGGATTGATTTCTTATCAGTGGATTCTCTCTGTCACAATGCTATTTTATGGCAAACAAGATATTTGTGACTCTTGAACAGAGGGGGAGGTTTGGAAACCAGCTGCTAGAATTTTGTTTTTGTGAGTAAAAGGCAGGTTAATGTGAAAAGTAAGCAAACATAATCCTCTCCTATCACCAGCTGCATGTTCCAAATTATGTAAATTTGTAACTTTACAAATATAGCATGGTGTAGGCAGGGCTTCTCTGCACCAAAGGTCTTAATTCCTTGAGAATATGTTTTCAGCCCAAGGTAGAAGGGCAATGGAAAGACTTATGACAAAAGCATAGCTTGGGCATCAGACAGAACTGGGTTTGAATTTTAGTATTTTCCTTTCCAGTTGGAAGACTTTACTTTGTTTAGGCTGAACTTCCTTTCTATACAATAAACATAATTCCTGCTTCATAGTGTTTTTAGACTGTATCTCTCATGTAGCTGTAATATCCCAGGATAAAACCAGCACTCAGTCTCTCCATTTTTTCTTTTGTTGAAAGTTATTTGCATAAAGTGAATTTCACAAACTAAGTATTTTTGTGTGTGAGAAAATTCTGGCACTGATATAGAAAATAAGTTAATATTTGCTTGAGAGTACTCTTTTCTACAAGTGAAGCATAGATTTTTATGGCTCTCAATGGCCCCAATTTTTCACAATTCTCGAAGCAGAGAAATAAATCCAGGAACTTTGCTATATTGAAGGAAGAGCTGGAAAGGCCAGGTCCAGATTCAGGGACACTTTGGAAATAGTTGTTTAATTTCACAACACTTTTTTATATTTTATTCAGTGAGTCACAAACATTTTTTTAAAAGTCAAATGCTGAAAAACAGACACTTGGGATGCAAAAGTGCTTACACGTTCTATTCTTTTGCTCTCTGTCCATCTGTCCATCTGTCTCTCTTTTAATACTGTGAAGGTGAGGAGTCCTTTTTAGAAGCACGTGACGTTGTTTTGCCCACCCACCCTGTATCTTTATACCAATGGCCAGTCTTCAGAAAATAGAAAGGACTGTTTTTAGTCCCTTTCCTTTTCATTATATACAGACTACAATGTAGAAAGCCTTTTTGCCTGTCCCCTAATTCCTCAGCCCATCCTTAATTAGTGTTTTTATGGTTAATCCCCACCATATATCTTTAAGAGTTTCACATGAGTCGGCTCCCCACAAGTTTTATTGCATTCAAAATAGAGGCAAGCTGGCAGTGTGTGATGGTGGGAATATATACAGTCACCACGAGGGGTTGGCTGTTACTTATAATTGATTGCTCACTGAAGCCTGCCCGTGCACTTTACCCCGAGGCCTTGCTCTCCTCCATATGCCTAGTGTCAGAACTTGGAAGCCAGCTGGTCAGTCAGCGCACATCCTGTGGGAAGAGGCAGACACAGGCGGCCGGGTAGCCATCAGCCTCCCCGAGCACATTTCCTCTGTGTTTTGATAATAGTTCTGTAAGCTTTAATTATGCTGTGTGACAACACATTCACAAACTATCAAAATAAATCCTTTGAGGAGATGGCTGCTAATAAGTTTTGAAGCCACCGTGCTTGTTGGAGAGACGTAAGGAGCAAGGCAATCAGAGTTTTCAGGATCCCCCTCGACGTTGAAACCAGATGAAACGTTTTCTTGCCTTTTTATCGTGCTGACAAATGCTCCTTTTAAAGTGGTGCCCTTAAGAAGTTAACTGAAGACACTTATTGCAACACTCGAGTGTATCCAACACAAGGGCTTTACAATTAGCGGCAGTAATGTGAGCATAAAAGCTGTGCCCCAATATCGGTATATAATCTGAAGGAACACGGCGGGGTCCATTAAAGCCATTTACAGTTGAGACGGAGACTAATGGTATTAAATTATTACAGCTCTTGCTAAGGGGCATTCTAAGTGAATTCCTTCCAGCTGGGTTGGCTGTGTGTGCTCGTTGACAACAGTACAGTCCTTTAAGGATATGCTTGTTGTTCGTGATCATTTAGACGTGATGCCACGTGCTTTACAGAAAGTATAAATAACACCCACCAGAAAGACCGGGAATCAGTGTTGGATGAAACTTGGCTTAGAGTTAAGTGGAACTGGGTAGTTCTTGGGCAAAGAAGCCTGCTTGTCTTCACACACACATATAGACTCTGATGGGCTCAAACTCAGGATTATCTGTGTTCAAGAACTGTGTGCGGTGGCAGTTTTTGCCTGGCTCCACATGACCAGGTAGACCCAGAAGTCAGTTAAGAGTTACTTGCATTGTTCTGTGTCATTGTTCTGTTTGGAACTCGGCAGAATTTAGGGGATTAGAGAGTTAGAAGAGAATTCTGTTTGGAACCTAAGAACCATTTATAATCTTTCAACACACATTAACCTCTCTCTCTCTCTTTTTCCCCCCTATGGGTATGATTGCCCTTTATTTGGATAAAAGATTATGCAAATCTCTTTCAAGGTTGGTAGCATTATTAACTCTTAAGATATTTTAGCTTCCCCAACACCTAGTCAAACAGTGGGAAACTATTTTACAGAATAATTGAGCACTAGAGTCTTCGATTTCAATTTATTAAAGCAAGGAAGTTGCAAAGAGAAATTTGGGAATAAATGCCAAGTTGCTAATGAGCTTAAAAAATGCACATGGCACAAATCAATAACACCAGAAATACAAGAGAGAAAAGACTAAAAAACACAGAGGAACCTATCTTCTCAGGCAGGGGTCAAAGGTCATTGCGAATAAGATCAAGGTGGTTGCCATATTAGGAATATTCATATATATTGTATATATGCTATATATGTGTGTCTTCTTCCTATTGTATGCATTACATTCATAAAGATAATTGAATAATTTTTGTTATTTACTCTTGTAGTTTACCTTGGTCAGATATATTTATTGAGCAGCAACTTACTTTGTGAATTCCACTTTACTAGGCACTTAGGAGGGAGAGGAGAGTCCATCAGACATGCCTCTTGCCTCAAGGAGTTTGTACTCAAGTTGCAAAGAATAAAGGAACAGAAAAAAGAGTTCAGTGTGATCATGTAGTGATGGTTGAGTAGATTGGAGCTTAAGAAGGGGTGAAATGTCTGAGCTAAGTTTGTAGTATCATAGAACTGCAGTGAGGTGGTGGTAAGAACAGATCTTGAAGTCTGCAGGGGGTTGGGAGATACAATGAAGGATTGCTGGGTTAAGGTAGAGCCTTGTCCTGTCCTCCCCCTCTGGGAGCTTAGTGCTTATGCATCTTTCAATTGAAATAAAAATTTGTTTGCAAAGAATTCAAGGAACTCATGGTCCCTTTGAAGCCCATCAATTGATTCTTTGATCCAAGGTTAAGAATTGTTGCCTCACAGGAATGTAAGGTAATGCAAAGGGAATATAGTCAACAGTATTGTAATAGCTATCTATGGTGCCAGGTGGGCACTTGCATTATCAGAGGGAACACTTTGTAACCTAGAAGAATGTTTGGCTGCTGTGCTGTTCACCTGAAACTAATATAAAATTACGTTGAATGCAAACTAATCAACAAATGAAATGGAAAAACACATACCCATTGCTATTCAGAGGAGGAATTTTCAAACATAGCATCAAGATACTTAAAAATACTAATACTCTGACCCAAGAATTGCACATATAGGAATCTGGCCTAATGGAAAAAATATTGATTTATAACTGTTTTCATTACAACAGTATTTATAATACCTTTAAAAAGAGAGAATGATTAAATGAGTTGAGGTACATGCAAAGGATATAATACCTAGTTATGAATGATTTGAAGCGTAAAAAAAAGAACAACTCATTGGCCACTAAAAAAATGCTGGCTCATGGGAATTGTAGGACATAAGTTTAAGATGGGACTTTTTGTTTTGTTTTGTTTTTTTTGTTGGGTGGGCACTAAAAACCTGGAAAAGGAGACAGACTGACATAAGAGACAACAGAAAGACTCTAAAAAGACTTACAAAGAATGTTAAAGATAGGCCACTGTCCACCTACCTCGTTTTCAGGTGGTGAAACTGAGAGCCAGGGGCAGAGGACACCACCCAAGCTCCCCAGCTGGTCCTAGTGGCTCTTTATCATCTGCAGCTGAGTGGACACTGCCCGCCTGGGGCAGGTACTCTTGGGAATTCCCAGGGTGGCAGCAAAGTGTGAAAGATGAGAAACCGACCTTTGGTTAACGTCTCTTTAGCTGAGAGGCACGAAGAAAACCCAGGGCTGTAAGAGAAAAGGAGAATTTTGGAGGAATAAAGGACAAAGGATGGGACCACCGGTGTGAAAGAAGCTCTACGGAGTATAGTTTTAATGCACAGAGATACTGCTAGTGAGAAACCTCTTCTTCAGCTTTGCATAAAGCAGAGAATCTTTGCAATCTTTGAAACCTTTCACTTCAGAAATATCCACAAAACAAATGGGAAAAACAAACATTAATGAGGCAGATATAAAACACTTTGGAGAAAAAAAATTTAGCATTTTTATAGTTGCTATAGAAACACCTCAGCCCTCTCACTCTTGCTAATTAGTTAGATTTTACACATTTTATATTTGGAAATGCAAATCAGTTTTCATAAATTATTACTTGTATTTTTTTCAGTTACATTTACAGTACTGGTATGCAGATCCACTGAAAGTCTAGGGTATTATTTAGTTATAGAATGTGACATAGTTATGTGAGCATGACATTTATATCCAGTAAGACATTGCTTAGTTTAAATATTCTCCTGTTAAATGTTGTGGGAAATTATACAGAGATTTATAATTTTTACAGAAGAAAATGAGAAAATGTAAATTATGCGGTGGCTTACTAAAGTGTTTTCTCATGGAGTCTTGAGAGAGATCTGGCCCCCCTCACAGTTAACTCTAAATAATAAACATTTAAAAACTTTTCTCTAGTCGTGGGAATTGTGGTTGGTTTGGGTGTCTTCTGAACTTTGGGTACTAAACACTCGCCATCTGTAAACACTTACTGGATTCTCGCTGATTGGAGAAGACACAGAAATGTTTGGAGGAGTGGGACTACAGGACAGGTCCAAGATGTGGAGTGGCTGGTAGTCTTGCGGAGAGGAGGCGAGCAAATGCTCAGACTCAGGCGATGGGAATTGCAGACATGTTTGCAGTTGGTAGTCAGAAGACAGTGGGTGTGAAGCTGTGGACGAGGGCTTTCTTATTGAAAAGGGATTTCATTGATAGACTGAAGTCAACTGCTGGCCCCTCTTGCTGCAAGATTTGGGGCAGATTTATTGACCACTTTGAGCCAATTCCTATAAAATGAGGACCAAAAGGATGATTCCTGCATCCCAGAGTTTTTGTGAAGATGATAATAGAATATTTATAAAGTGCTTGGTTGGGGCCCGGTACATTGTAAGTGCTTAGCTAGTGGTATCATAAAATTATCACCACAGTTGATTTTCATTGTGCATGCATTTATCTTTCTGATTTCAGCTGTATGGAGTTGAACAAAAAATAAAAAAGAGAAAAAAATGCTAAGAGGAAAAGAACAGTTTAAATAATATTGTCCATTCCACTCACTGGGTACATGTCTCTGAGTGAGTTCTAGAGGTGAACTTAACTGATAATCAGGCTTTTGTATACATATTAATGCTTATGCTGTAAACACATGTATACCACACTCTCTGTGTAGTTTAAGGGATTTTCAAGCACTATTTTGACTTTATGTAATTTTTATCTGACTTTAGAAGCTAACTCCCACATCACAGTTGAAGCCACTGTATTATTATTGTTGTTGTGTTGTTCATATTATTACTAGAGGCCGGATACATGAAATTTGTGCACGGGTAGGGTCCCTAGGCCTGACTGGTGATCAGGGCCAACCTCTGGGGTGACTGGCGGGGTGATTGGGACCCCCCTCCCTGCTGGCACCTGACTTGGCTGGCCTGGCTGCCCCTGCTGCTGCCACCTCTCTCCTCTCTCTGTGGCGTTGGGGTCTGCGGGCTGGGGGCAGCTCCTGCATTGAGTGCCTGCTCCCTGGT
Source organism: Corynorhinus townsendii (assembly GCA_026230045.1). NCBI lineage: Eukaryota > Metazoa > Chordata > Mammalia > Chiroptera > Vespertilionidae > Corynorhinus > Corynorhinus townsendii. Next base: position 157,498,785 of record JAPDVU010000006.1, on the reverse strand, counting down.
GGTCGGTGCGCGTCATAGCAACAAGTTGTTCCGCCATTTAGTTGATTTGCATATTAGGCTTTTATTATATAGGATTGGCCTGTTGTGAAAGAACCAGTAGGGCAGCTGACAGAATGACTGGAACCTTCAGTTGAGACCTTGGATTAGGTCTAGATGTCCCTGGGTGGTTTTGATATGAAGAGAAAATAGGGGTGGTAAAAGACTCTTAAATGTCTAGGGTGAGGGAGAGAGAAAAAAAGGGGTGGGGCTGAAGGTGAGAGATGCTGGGAGGGGCTGTGGCCCAGTGCCAGGTCTTGACAAGGGGTCCTGGAGAGAGGAAACCAGTCTCAGAGAAATGAGAGCCACAGAGACGGGAGGGACTGGGTGACTAGCCACATGTGGGAAATAAGCAACACACAGAGAAAAATGTTTATATATGCTGGTATTCTCAGAGAGCAAGGTCCTTTTAGTGATATGTTTGAATAACAAGGTGTTCTAATGCCTCTCAGCCTTATGTCTTCAGTTATTTGAAAAACAGAGTAAACAGGATCACTTTCTTCCCCAGGCTGATTTCCGCCCTTTCCTGAATCAATAAGCAAGAATTTGTTTCTTCTGTGTGTGGATGACCCCATTTAAATTCAGGGTTCATGGTAACATAAATGGTAAGTGGGAGGAAAACAAATAAAGTACAAATACATAAATACATTTCTTTTTCAGAATTCACCACATTAAACAAGCCAATAGTTTTGATGTTATCTCCATAGGTTGTGGCTGTGCTGTTGACTGTGCCAGCTGGGGGATGGCCAGGCAGGAAATCTCAGGAATTGAAGCAGTGGGTTCTGAGCGGGACGGTGGCTTTTAGAGGGAGGCGCTGCCGTTGTTTCTCAGCTCTACCTCCTTGTGGCTAGTGGAGCACTGGAACCCAGGCTTGCCAGACATGGCCTTTCAACAGAAGCCAGAAACGGGTATTTTAATGTGAAATCTGATTTCAAATGATGGTAACTAATTAAAAAAAAAAAACCAAAGCCCAAACAAAATTATTCTGTGGGTTGCAAGTTTGTCACCCCTTCTTTTAGAGTGACACTCTCCAATATGGTAGCCCCTGCCTGGAGGTGGCTACTGACCACTTACAACATGGCCAGTTCAAATTGAGATATCCTGTAAGTGTAAAAAGCACACTGGATTTTGCAGATTATAAAATATATTAAGGCTTAAAAAGATTGATTGCATGTTGAAATGATAATAATATTGTGGATATGTTGGATCCAATATAAAATTAACGTATCTGGTTCTTTTCACTTTTTTAACAAAGGTGGCTACCAGGAAATTTAAAATGACATCTGTGATTTGCATTCCATTTTGAGTGGACATGCAGTGCTCGAGTGCTTGAGCTGTGTTTTCCCTCTGAGGCCGTCTCTAAGTGTGTTTGTGGTTTTGCGTGGGTGAAGGTCCATACACTCACCTACTGGTGCAGTCCTTTCTTCTGTCTCAGGTCAACCTAAAGATCAAGAAGGGCCTGCCTTTTTGGTGTGCCCTCCCGCCAGGTCAGTTTTGAGCCAAGGATAGAGCTAAAAATAGATCTCATGCCTCGAGCTCAGGTTTTGGTTGGCTGGCAGGTGTGCATGCAGCTGTCCCCGCCAGAAGTGGTGACACTGACATCTGGCATCCCAGACATGGGCACGCAGCCCTTGGTACCTGGGCTCTTCAGAAGAGATGGTGAACTCCTGGGAACCACATTTCTTTTGTTTGCCTTTATGTTGCTTAGAGGCTTGTGTATAGTGGGGAAAAAAGAGCAAACACTTTAAATCTGCCCAAGGTGAGGATAAGCTGTCATTGGCACCGTGGGAGTCACATCATGCTCACATTTTAATGGGTTCAAATGATTTAGGAAGTCACCAGAGATGGTGGCTGGTCAGTGGGGCCACAGTGGAAATGCCAGCTTGAAAAGAGGAAAAGCCCCTGGTCAGTTCTCCTCTCCAGCTTTTCAGAGAACAGTGTTTTCCGGTGGAATTGAGCAAGCGCTAGATTCAAATCCAGGAAATACTGTCCCATCTGCTAGGTGCTAGGCTCTGTATGAAGTGTCTTCACACACATTATCTCATTTAATTCTCACCTCATAAAACATCTCTGGTAACCTCTGTTGGGGTTTTATGTGCTTCATATCAAAAGAGGAGAGGATGAAAGCATCAGTCATCACCCATCCCCAGACATGTAAGGAATTACATAATTTTCTTAAAGGCAGGAGAGATTGAATGCTCAGAGACTTTAAGACTATGAGCACAGAGACTTTTACTTAGTTCAGCTTAGCGGTTCTCAATTTTTAGTGTAAACACAAATCCATAGGCGGCGTGGTACTTTACAGATGATGTAAGTGATTTTCAAGGATAATTTTGACTATGTGTGATTGTTGTCTTCCCTGCTCACTTGAGGACCTGGCTTCCTGGCTAAGAAGTAACTCCTCTAATATGTGTAAGAGTTCTTAGTGCATGATCCCAGGTGGTTGGACACAAAGATGTGCAATAAATATCCACTGTTCCCACGAATTACAGAATAATGTGCATTCTTAATGTCAGGGTTGGCAGGGTGGGGAGAAAATTCATGAAGCTTAGGCAGTGTCAGTGTTCCTGAGGTGAGGGAGCAGAGGAGACATTCTTTGGAAGTGGTGGAGGCAGCAGAGGGCAGTATGAATGGGAGAACAGCTGGGTCCCACAGCTGCCCGGGATCAGAGATCCACAAGCATTATAGCTCCCTCAGGTACTTTGGTCCATTTAAGCCATAGTCATGTTATCTCTAGAAGGATCTTCAGGACCAGCTCTAAGATAAGCCCCTACAACTTCCAATAGTGTCAGTTATGGGGCTCAAAACTTAAAGTGCAAGCTGGATGTTGGAACTTTAGTGCTTGTTATGGAGAATCCAGTGAATTTCATCAGCTCTGAGAGTTTCCTGTGAGTTCTATCATATGGGGAATATGGTGGTAGTAAGCTAACATTTACTGAGGGCTTCTTATATGCCCGGGACTGTGCTAAATATTACAGTTACATCATATCTCATGTGATTCACACAATATGAGATTGGTATTACTCATCCTAGTTTTATATATCAGGAAATCGGGAGGATAAATAATTTACTCAGAGTATCATGCTTTTCTCTATGTGACTGCATCAGCCTTGGTTAGATTTAGCTGTAAGTGAGGGAATCTGTGCCCTGAACCTGCCCCCCTCAAAACCAAAACAAAACAGTGGCCTAAATAAGACAGAAGTTTATTACTTTCACATAAATGAAGCCTGGAGGTAAGCAGCCCAGGGCTGCGGGGGAGGCTTGGCTCCACCAAGCCCTTAAGGCATGCTCCCTTTACCACATTCTTCTACCATCTGGAGGGTGGCCTCATTTCTGCTGTCCAGTATCCATAGACAACATCCAGTGTTCCAGAAGCCTCCCTAATAGCAAAATAAAGGAAGGAGGGGGCAGGACACATTCCTTCTCTTAACACACTGGATTTTGTATATAGTGTTCTGCTTACCTCTCATTGGCCAGAACTTGGTCATGTGATCATGTAGCTATAAGGGAGTCTGGGAAATATTTTTATTCTCGACAGTTCCATGCTTAGATAAATATTAAAGATGTTACTACTTCACATGAAGGGGAAAACAGATATTTGAGGTTAGCAATAGGTTTTTGTCATCCCAGTGACCTTGGACAGATCACTTAGGCTCCCCCCGTTTTATCTGTAAAATGAAATGATGAGAATAGATCCTAACTCTAAGGTCAGTGTCCCATAGCGGCATCATTCAAAACATCATAGCTATTTTACACTGTAACATGACCAATCTTTTCTTATTCATGTTCATTTTGTGTATATAGAAACACAGTCACTAGAGAAAGATGCTTGCTTTTACATTTTCTCCCTGATGTTCTAGTTTACTATTAAATAATACTTGTGAATTTCTTGGCTACCATGTAACCTTAGTTCAATATCTGTTTTCCTCTCACCTGCGGTGGTAAGATTCAGTGATCAGGCGTTCTATAAGATTTGGAGAAGAAATCATGGGAGGTGAGATAAGTTGTTTTTTTTTCTCTTTCTATTGATACTGTCCCAGATGGTCTATTTTTCTTGTAGAACTAACTTTTACATTGTGTGCTTGGAAAGTTGTGTGTTAATGTAGCCATAATGTAAAATAATTTAAAAACTTTTTAAAGGGAGGGGTTAATTCTGAAATTTTACATCTGGACCTATGTCTATCTAGGATGGCACTGTATAAGATTGGCTGAAAAGAGAGGCATACCTTTTAAAACAGAGGCTTGTACTCTTTTTAAAAAATTTTTATTTTTTAAATTTATTTTTAGAGAGAGAGGAACGGAGAGGGATAGAGAGATAAAAACATGGATGAGAAGGAAACTTCACTGATTGACTGCCTCCTGCATGTCCTCTACTGGGGATCGAGTTCACAATCTGGACATGTGCCTTGACCAGGAATCGAACAGGTGACCTCTTGGTTCCTGGGTCAGTGTTCAACCACTGAGCAACACCAGCTAGGCTTGCACTCTTTTTTGAAACACTGATAGCTACCATTAAAATTCAACACCTTTGAGAGATAATTTTGTAAATTGGCAGTTACAGAATAGTCATGGGGATGTAAAGTACAGCATAGGGAATATAGTCAGTAATATTGTAATAACTGTGCATGGTGTCATGTGGGCACTAGACTTAACAGGGGGAACATTTTTGTAAGTTATTTAAATGTTTAACCACTATGCTGTACACCTGAACCTAACACAACATTGAATGTCGACTGTAATTGAAAAATAAAAAAATAATCAACACCTTTGATTAGGAGACATGCATGGGCCAAAGAGTGCTATATCTTTAGTTTGGACCAGATCTTGACAAGTTTTGCAGGGGGTAGTGATGCACTGAATACTAAGCTAAAATCCTTCAATGGCATCCCATCTGGATTCAGTCCACAGTGCAGGGCAAGGTCCTGGTGATCTGATCCTGCCTGCCTCATTGGCCCAGCATTCCAGGCACTCTGACCACACATATTTTCCCTCTGACCTTGGGGCTCTTCTGCAGTTTGATCCCCCTGCCTGGAGCACCTCCCTGCCCTCTATGCTTACTTATCTACTCCTCATCCTCCAACCCCACTTCCAGGAAAGCTCCTCTGAGGCCCCGGGTTGGTCAGACTTTTTGGTTTTTACTCTCATAACATGGGCCACTTCCCCCCAGAATGCCCGTCTTAGGCTGTAATGATATGCTTTTTTAGGTGACCATGTGGTTCACATCTGCCTTCTCCTCTAGTCTGTGAGCTCAGTGAAGGCTGGGTAGATGTCTCTGCTTTGGCTACCATGTTCCCTGTGCTTGGCCTGGTGCTCAACAACTATTTGTGGAAGGAATTAATTTAAAAATCTATAAATTATCTATGGATCATCCTCTGGCAACTTATAGGACCCGCTGATAAACAACTTTTTTTCCTTTGGGGGAAAAAAAAAGCTCAACAATTGCTCAGTGGGCATCATGGACTCTACCTAACACAGAAGTTTAATAAGTCAGCATTCTCTAAGCAGAGACTGGGGTGGCTGTGGCCCAACCTGGCCTGGTTCGAGTAAGGCCCAGCCAGGCAGCTTCTGAATGACACAGCGAGAAAGGCAGAGAATGGGACCCCTAAGGGTAGGTGGTCCACATGAAAGAGCAAGATTTATTTTTATTATGTTTTTTCTTAACTGAGGGCATCTTATCTAGTTAGTCAGGCTTTGTTGGAACCAAATTTTGTTCTTTGTGACATTTGGAATTAATATGAGGAAATAACTCTTTGTATTGCCTGGTATTGAAAATGTCAGTAAACAAACTCAGCAGTCACAGAAGGGGAGTGGGGGTGGTTCATAACAAAAGACATTGTTTCTTGGTGCAGGAGGTAAACAAGAGAGTATAGAACAAAGGTTTTCTCAAAATAGGCTTTTTAGCAAGCTTCACAGCCTGGCTCTCGAACCCCACCCACCTCCATTCTGCTGGAGCTGGGGTGCTGATGAGAATCCTTATTATTTTAACCAGCCACCCGAACTTACCAACACAAACACACTCTTAATGTCTGTGCTGACAGCAGGCCTGGGAAGGTCCTTATAGGATCACAAAACAACCGGGCAGTTGAGGGCTTCCGGCAGCCAGCTAACAAAAATATACTCTCAGAGGATGCAGCTCAGGGAGGCGTGGGACCCGCACAGCAGTGAGCCTGAAAGCCGGCTTTTCCGTTTTTACAGAGCTTCACCCCTCACATCTGGTGGAGCTGTGACAATCAGTGTTAGACCATTTTAGAAATCAGATACCCTGGGTACCAGGAAGTTGATTTGCCTTCCACTTCCTTAAGAAAACACACATTAATATTTAAGCCGGGTTTTCATAAAAGAAGCGTTGTGTTGAGATGCGAAATAAAGTCAGGGGGCTGGGAGACCTCCCCTAGATACAGTGACCCTGATGCAATTCAAATCGTCCTCCCGATTTGAAAAGGAAAAGGCTCCTCCTCCCCCGGGGAACTTGTGGCATTTGGTATATGCTGTTTTATGGTGTGTGTCTATAATTTGGGAAGAACTGGACTTGAAGTTGTAACTTCCTTTTCTGTAAACAGAAGTTGGAGAGCCATGGAGGTTACCTTCGAAAGTGATCCTGAGAAACAGTGTTTAGGATTCCCACCTCCGTATTGTTTCTTTGCAGCTTTCTGCAACTAGAGTACTGTGTGGTGCACACGGTCCCATTTCCGGGCTCATGGTAGCCCTTGTGCTCATGGTCCAGCCTTATGCATTTTTCTACACTCCTTTGGGTCCACGCTGCTCTATGTGGAGCTGACATGGAGATTGTGTCAGATAAATCAGGCGAGACAATCCTGCTAGTGCCTTCTTGAATACAGAGTGAGATTTTTTGATATGTCTTTCAAAAAATTGTGGAGACAAATACAGTTCTGAAAGGGTGAAAGGGGTTTTTCAAAGATCAGTGTAAATGGCTTACTTTAAAAATAAACATTTTAAATCACTTTGATCTTGGCTGTCTAAAAGATGCAAACTAGTCATGCTTCTGGGGAGTATTTTCCGGGGTTTTAAACCTAGCATAGACATTTCCTCTTTGCTTGTAAGAAGCTAAATAATTTTTGAGACAATAGAAGACACGAAGAAGCAATTGTGCAGCTAATAGGCAAGTAGGACATTGAAGGTACTGTAAGATCAGAGGTTGATTTTGCATTTGCAAATGGAGATTTCAGTAGCTTCTCTTGGCAAAGTTATTTATAGATATGAATCCTAAAAATTGCCTTTCCTCTCTGTTTATTCACCCACTCATCCACATGCATTGCATCTGCAGGGTTTTACCATGACCTTTTTTTTGGTTAGATACCTTCCTGAAAATTTGCTCATGCTATTTGCTGGTATGTCTTAAATCTTCTGTTTTACTAATTAGACTTTACTCTTTTGGAACATATACTTGCCTGTTCACCAGGCATCATCATTTAAATATGATTCCAGCATTAACTGGATATCTGAATGTACCTGTATTTGGTATTTTGGTATAGTGGTTAGTATTTTGAAGACTGCCTAAATTTTAGACTTTGATTAAGTAAAACAATTGCAATGGGAGTAAGTTCTGATGCACTTGAAAAACCCAACCACAAATTATTCAAAGATGGAATGATTTTGAGGTTTCCCACAGGATTCTTTTGCATGGGAAAGCAAGTGTCAACTGTACTAACATCACATACTATTTAATCCTTAAACTATTTTTCTGTTAGTTTTCTATGTGATGTATAAAATGGTGATTTCATGGATGGCAGAAAGTTGTCCTCAATAGATCAGCCATCTTTTTTCATATTTGTGCTATGAATTGTTACCCTAAAGATTAACAAGTCAAGCAATCATTTTATTTTTTAAAAATATTTTTATTGATTTCAGAGAGGAAGGGAGAGGTAGAGAGAGATAGAAACATCAATGATGAGTGAGAATCATTGGTTGGCTGCCTCTTGCACACCCCCTCCTGGGGATCGAGCCCCTGCAAACCCGGGCATGTGGCCTTGACCGGAATCAAACCCGGGAACCTTTAGTCCACAGGCCGACGCTCTAACCACTGAGACATACCAGCTAGGGCTCAAGCAATCATTTTCAAAGAAGATGCTCAAAGACCAAGATTGACATAGTAAAGGAAGTCTAATATTTTATTTTCAACTGGTTTCCAATGGCATTTTAAAAACAGGGTTCCTTTTTCATGTTCTGTAGTCATGGTGTGAGGGTGCTGTGCAAGAAGCTTTGGGTGATTCTATGTGGGTCTCTTACCACTATAAAGCAATGAGCTATAAATGTATGCTCTTCCTTGGGCAGATAGAATCACATCGTGGACATAGAATTAGGAATCTGAATTAGGATATTTGAGTTTTAATCTGAGATCCTCCATTAACAAGCTATGTGACCCTAGGCACTGACTCTTAACACTTGTGGGTGGTGGCTTCTCGCTTATACATTGAAAAGGGTTTGACTTGACAGCAAATTAAAAATATACAGAGAATAAATGAAGACAAGCTGTTATTGTTAAGAAGAACATGAGCCTGGGGTAGCCTTCCACTGACTAGGCCTGTCCCCTCAGCCATGCAGTGGCCCCGAGAGCCCTGGAGCCTCTGGCACCCAGTGTGGAAGTCACCTTCTGTTGCTGGCATTTGACATTCTTTAAGTCTAAAAGAGGTCACATTCATTGGAATTTAAACTCATAAAAGCTATTTGACTTCTTTCAAGTGTCCTTTTGCTGATATTACATATTGCAGAAAACTTGGGATATATGGGAAAGTTTACAAAGGTAACCAAAGTACCTCATGGGTGCCACTGAGATACACATTTGATATACTTTCTTGCTTTTCCTTTTCTTTCAATTTTCTTATATATATTATTCTAAGAAAACACATACACACACACACACACACACACACACACACACACACACAATTTCAATGATTATCATGTGCCATAAACTGAGGAGTATGGTTAATGACAAACAAAACCTGATCATCTGTATGTACAGCTTTGAATCCTGTAACTTCTAATTAATAGGGTGTCATGAGAATTTTTCTAGGCATTTTGGGGAAAGTATCTTAATGGCGATTTAATGTCTCATTGACCAGTCCCTCTTTAATTGATAGTTAGGTTATTGCTAGTTTTTCACATCCATGAATGTCACCATGATGAACATCTCTGACTGCTGCTCTGATTACAGTCTTAGGATAAATTCCTCAATGTAGATAGAATTCCCAGGTCAAAAGTTTGACTTCTTGTTGTCCCAGTGATCTTATTTTAATTTTGGTTGGCACTACTTGTTTAAGTAGAAATAATCCCTTATTTTTATATGTGGAAATCTGAAGAGTTGTTCAGACTGTGAGGTGAAAGAATATTCTGAAAAGTAGTGAACACGAAGCATTTCTTCCAGATTGTAGAGTAAAATGTAGCTCCCACGTCACTATTAAAAGGGTTGTTGTCCTCATTGAGTATCATGGCCGAGAGTTGCTCTCCAAGTTAGAGAAAGTGACCTGCGGAATCAATGCTAACATTTGTCATATATCTGATTGCTAAGGTTTTTCTCTCCTTAGCATCATAGGATACTTACCATTGGTTTAAACAAGCACAACTTATGTCTTTCCAACTCCCCTCATTTCTGAACTCCTAGCTTTGGGGAAAAAAAGTTGGAACGAGGCATTTTGGGGGGGAGCATGAATGCATATTTAAGGTATGAATGCTTCTTTCAGGAATGATCTGCATCTTGGCTGGCAAACCTCTCAGGTGCACATAGGGGCCCTGGCTACTTGGTCATTCGTGGAGGAATATATTTTAAAAATGCTTTCTTGACCTTCTTCTAACTTGGAGACAAGCACATTCCTCACTTTTTCCCAACCAAAGCGAACAAAATTTTCATGTGCAGAGGATGTGTTTGCAGTGGATTAGACCCAAAGCTATGTTGTTCTAGAGGTCTTAGAACTGCTTATGTAGTGCACAATAAGCTTTGTAGCACAATTTAAACGTTGATTTTAACATATAAACAGTCATCCAAAAGCATTTCAGTGAAGCTGTTTTTAGGAATTGGCTTCAAAATATATTGGATAATGATTTTCCAAGCATGTTTGGGTGTTTTTTTTGGTGTCTTTATTTAGGCATATAAAGTTTTCCTTTTACTTGGACCCCATAAAAGAAGTTCTGGGTCTGCTTTCTCTTTCTCTGGGCCCCCTCCCTTCCTTTTCCAGCTGTTTCTTTTACTCATCTGAGACATTAGACAACATCCTTTATTATGCTGACAATGACTTATTTATCCCTAATTGCCTGGATTCTGAGGTTGTTAGGAAACTGTATTGACAACAATAATTTTCAGTAGTCTCACAATGAGGGCACACGAATTAACACAGATCCCAATCAAAACATGGCAAGTGAAAAACAAAGCCCCCACCAATAGCATGTTTCTGACACTGTCTTTGTTAAGTGTTGCATTAATGGGAAGGTGACATTCTTTTGAGAAGTAAAGCATATGTAAATAAGAAGTGTTTTTAAACATAGAATTCTGTAAGACAGACTCATTTCTTTAGCTTTAGAAGGCAGAAAATAAGTTAGAAGTCTCCTGTTTAATAGAGAATAGAAATTGGAGCTGTTTTCCTGCTTCATTGAAGAGCCAGACTTTCTTTTGTGTTGGGCATAGCTGAGTATAGTTGGGTATAAATCTGACACATTGATTCCGTATTTGAATTTCATCACAAGTGAGAACCCAAGACGGACCTTTTTTTGGCATGACTGTGATTATATGAGTTTGTGATATTGCAAACTTAACTGCTAGGCAGCATTAAAACAGGAATTACCGGGAATGGAGTCTCTGGTTGCTTTGCGATTTGGCCATTATGGCTCTTGATGTATTTCTTTCTCTAAGAAAGGAATAAAAGTGCTGCATTCACTAATGACCAAATTGGTCGGTTCCACTCATATGCCCCACTCTGCCTCTGTACCATTCAGCCCTTTCCAAGTTAATCTATTGTAAAATTAGATTGTAAAAATGGACACAGCCGTCGCCACCCTGGGACAATGCTGAAGGACTCACGGTGTCAGCCCCACTAAACTCCCCAGTGGAAATCGTTACACAATTCATTTGCAGTGTCACCCACCTCCCCAAAGAGCTTGGCTTCCTTTTCAGCCCCACTTATCTCTTGGAAGTGTGACCCTTTGGTTTGACTGCTCCGAGAAGGCATGCAGTTTTCTCTGGATGGCGAAGCCCCTCTCTCTAGGTCTGCATCTTAAATGGCAGAGATGCAAAAGCATTTCTCCCAACAGTGTTTCGAATTCATTTCTCCTTTATGTAATCATGCATAAACCGAGTAGTGCATCCAGTGAAGAAGAGAGGAAGAGAGGGGCTAGGAGGTGTGGGTTCCAGTAGAATTTAAATAGCCACTGAACTTGCAATTTTAAACTGTGAACACCTCCTCTGTTAGCACATTGGACAAGTCAGTTAGATGAAGCGAGCTTTTATGGTGTTGGGGATTATAATTCAGGGATTCTTAATGTATAGGTAAAAAAATACTATATTTCAGGAGGTGGGGGCATTGAGATTTTTTAAATGAATGGGACATTTTTTATTAGGAATACACATTTTCCTAGGGAGAGACTTTTATCAAGTTCTCACAGGGGGCCAACAGCCCATAAAAGGCTAAAACACCACTGTATTCTATATTCCTAGTTTTTAATGTTTTATTTCAAAAGTTGACATCCTGTTTCCTTTTATGCAGAAGAGACCAAAGCATGCACAACACTGATATTCCTTGATCTTTAATTTCTTCTCTCTCGTGTGTCCCATAATAAATGTACAGGAAAGAAATATAAAACGCTACCCAAACTCAGTTAATAGCTCCGAGAAATGCACATTGAGAGTGCTTTAAAATCAGGTTACAAATATAATTTTCAATTTGCTGGGGAGAAAATAGGCAGAAAGAATCCTTCAGAACACAGAATAAATTCATTGTATGTGCATTATCGGCATTGGTTCATTATGTTCCTCATTGGCCCATAACTCAACACATCTTTAAGAAGCAGAAAGTGCACAGACTGTCCCTATTGACAAGATTGAGGGAGGGGCACACACACGGAACTACTGTGAGCAGGGTTCTTGAAGTCAAAGAGGTGCCAGGTGAAGTTTTTTTTTTTTTTTTTTTTTTTAAAGGGGAAGCATTTTATTAAAAGGTTTGTACATGGCCCTTGGAATTAGGGTGATTTGACTGTAGGTAATTGAGTCATTTTATATAATGTTGATTTGATACAGGTACTGCTAATTAGTAAATATATTTAAAAATAAAGCAAGTTATCTTGAAATGGAAAGACTAAGGAAAACATGAAGAACAGACTTTTGAAGACATGAGAAAGGCTGACTGACCTCCTTCGTGTGCCAGGTGAAGTTTTATTCTCTGGCACTGTAAAATCCCAAAGGCGAGCGGTGTTATCAGTGAAGGACACTTACTAGATTTGATTGAGAAATTTACAGCTCTTGGGGATTGTTTCCTCCTTTGTGGGGTAATCTGAATGAATGTCAAGACCTGGCCCTGATAGATTCCAGAAAATACGTCCATCTTAATTTGCGGGGGACCTAAGGGAGCCGCCGTATTGCAGTGTCTGGGTCCCTGTCACATGGAAAGTCTGGAGTTTGTAGGAGGGCACTCTTTTCCCTCTTTAAAATTCTCCATTTTCCACAACTGATTCTTATTATTCTGTGACATGCTGGAAGTGTTGCTGTGACTATTTAAGAAGTATGGACGGATATATTGCTGACTGACTACTTACTGGAAGAGTTTCACATTATGTTGATTTTAAGCAGCTTTGCTATTTCCACCTCAAACTTCTCAGGATGCTTAGCCTTGCCTCATCCTGAAGTTTCCAGAGTCTCTTCAACAGAAGCCACTGAGACGGTATGATCTATGGTGGGTCTGGAGAATTCCAAAGCACTTACTAGCTGGTAGGGAAACACAGTATTTACTATATGATCAGCTAAGCAGTTGCAAAATGAGATGTGGCAACAATTACCTTTCCGCTAAGTGACTTTGATAGGTTTTGATGATTTATTTATTTGCCTATTTTTTTGTTTGTTTGCCATTTTATAGCAAAATAATCATCTTGTGGGAAGACCCAAATTCCAGTCCCAGCTCTTCTAGTCATGGCTGTTTGAACCCTAAGACAATGCTTTAGCCGTTCTGGACTTGCTTTTTCTCACCTGTAAAATGAACATATTATTATCTCTTCTTATGATTTAATGTGGTTAGGGTGTGGGGGAAATCAGAAATCAAATCAATAAGAAGCATTTTAAAACCAAGTGGAGATTGCTCTTTTCCGTGACAGAAACTCTCCCAAACATTTCAGACTTAATCTCAGGCCATGTATTTTAGTGGATCACAGTTCTGGCTCTGGAATCAGACAGGGCTGGGTGAGCATCCTGGCTGGGCCACTTACTCATAGGTGATTTTGAGGAAGTCACTTGTGTGATCTGAGCCCCCATCTGTGTAACTCATCTTCAAAATGAGAGTAACGATAGTTCAGACCTTACAGAATTGGAACATGGATTGATTGAGAGGACTGTGCCTAGCACAGTGCCTGGCATGTGGTCAGTGTTCAATAGCTGTAAGCTATTGTTACGGTTCAAGTCCCTTAACTCACATTGTTAAGCATCAGAACACCCTGAAACGCAGCCCTGCATATGTGCTCCTGGAATGAATGATAGGCAAGCTGTCATTTTAAGGTGAAATCATCTGGGGTCTGCTGGTTAGTCCTAAGAAGGTAATACTCACCTTCTATTACCATCAGATTGGATCTTCAAGTAGTGGCAGAATGCCAGTTTTTCCTGCAATTCTCAGTTTCCCGTGTCTTCCAGTGGTATTCAAAATACTTCACAATTTGATTCAAGAAATCTGGCACATCTTCAGAATAAATTATTACTGTCATTAGCACATTACCACCCAAGAAAATCTGTGCAGGAACCGAATACCCAGAATGAAAGGCTGTATGCTCATCAACTTGTGAGCGCCATGCATATGGGGATGTTTTTGTTTCAGGTTGCTTTTTGTTCACCAAAGTTAAACGCCAGGCGCACCCGATGGTGTTTGTTGATCTTGTGACTAACAGAGTTAGCAAAGACTCAGTTAGGACAGGTCAAACAGGAAGAAAGATAAGGATGCCAGCACCGAGAAAAGTCACAGAGGCAATACCTCCCGACAAAAGGGCAAATGTGACAAAGATGTCACCATCTTACCTTTTATCAACTTGTGTATGTGAACGCATCTGGCAATGAACACATTCCCGACTTGCATTATGAGTGAAGAAATTGAAAGGAAAATCTATTTTGGTTGTTTCCATGGAACGTCCTTTTGACATGCACTGAGGTTAATCAACTTTCCTATCCAGTGGTAGTTCTTTAGCTATCCATCCTCGCCATCGCTTTCTTTCCTGGTGGATCTTGTTACCTGCGGTTTAGCACCACAAATCATTTTCATGTCACAGGTTTCTAAAGGTGATAATTTCTTGCATTTTACATACTAACAATAAAGCATTGCTCCAAAGTCACTACAGTTTCAGATGCCCACATTGCTTCATCCTTTTGAATAGCATTCCTTCCTCCATGTACATATTACTATATAAAAAAAATATAAGAAATTTCAGCCCTGAACCCAAACTAAAATTTCTTTCGTTAAAAGGTATGTTCATTATTTACTTTGAAATGAATGCGCTATGGATCCTTAAACCTGAGCTTGGAAAATAGGAAATAATTCACTCTGGCTTGAAAAGGGTGGGGATTTCTTTGTTTCTTTTTATATTTATTCAGGAAAAGCTGACAATCGTCCCACATTAATGAACTACACCATCAATCACAGAGTTGACAATGAGCGGAAAAGCGAGGTATATGTCAGGCTGACGGCATATTGCCTTTTTCAGTGAGGGCATGGCTGTTTATAGCACTTTCGTTGGCAAAATTCTTTTTTTGCACTGGAACAGGAATAGAAAGAAGAATTAGAAAGGCAGCCAGTGGAAAGAGCTTTACGTTTTGAAATTATGAAAAAAAAATAATATGGGAACATTGAGAAATGATTATCTTGGTAGTTTGTGTACCTGTCTCACAGAACTTAGAGAATAAATGGAAAATGAGAGAAAAGAGGTTGTTTCTTTTATTTCACCTCATTCTTCAGGGCTTTGTCTTTTCCCAAGACCATGCCAAAAAAGTTTCAAAGATTATATACATCGACTGCATTTGAACCCTGAGACTGTCACAAAAGTGAATTGATAGTAATGGATGTACTCTGATCTGAGCATCCACCTTGGGTTAACACACACACACACACTCTTACAGGTTTGAGCTGGCCATTGATAATGAAAATGGCTTCAGTGGCCTCAGGAAGTGGTAGAATTTTCTCCCTTCCCTGGCTCCCACTCTACTCTAGTACCAGGTGGTAAGAAGAAAGCTGAGCCATGGTGGAGTTACCATCAGGCCCTATTTTGGAAAATTGTGACTTAGACCAAACAGCCATGTGTCCATATCACTCATGAGTGGAGGCCACCTTCATCTCTCCTTTTGGGGACAATTTCTCCACGCTTTCTGAAGCTGAACAGCTCTGACCTGTTTCCACTTAATAAGTTGGCCAACAAAGACAAGATGAAGGCAATATTGGCAGCTAGTAATTAAGAATTTCTTATGTATTAGGAACAATATTGTTGTTACTTCTTGTAATTCTTGCAATAGCCCTGTGAGATGGGGGAACATTATTACCTTTACAGATAAGGAAATTGAGGTTTGGAGAGATGAATGATTTGTGCAGGGTACCTCACAGTCAATGAATGCTGAGTTATAATTTGTGGGTTTCTCTTAACTATAGAATTCAGTCTCTCCAATGCTACACCAGTGCTTTTTGAACCTTTTGGCCTCATGACCCCTTTATACTCTTAAAAATGATTGAGAATCCAAAGAACTTCTGTTTATGTGGCTCATGTCTATACATATTCACTGTATCATAAATAAAAATGAGAAATTTAGAAATATTCGTATTCATTTAAAAACAACAATGGTAAACCCACCACACACTAACATAAGTAATCATATATAATAAAAGGCTAATATGCAAATTGTCCCCTCATCCGGGAGTTTGACCAGGGGGTGCGGCTGGCTGGCTAACTGCCCGCATCCCCTCCTTCCCCCGCCCCCCGCCGGTCCTGTCCCCGATTGTCCTCTATTGGGGTGGGCCGGCTAGACCCAACCCATGCATGAATTCGTGCACCAGGCCTCTAGTACATTATAAAATAAGAAATAACTTTATTTTCTGAAACAAAAATACTTAGGGAGAAGAATGGTATTGTTTTACATTTTTACAAATCTCTTAAATGTCTGATCTAATAGAGGTCAGTATTCTCAAATTTGCTTCTGCATTAGGTTGACATATTTTATTTTGCCAAATGTATATGAAGAAAATGCAGCTCTATAAATACCTGAGATTGGGGAAAAAGTAGTGTTTTAATAATGTTTTTTAGGTAACTATGAATATTCTTCTTTGATACAACATCAGAACTCAACAAGTGGTAGTTGTTTTTAAAGTTAGTTGCAGTGTTTCTTCTGAAAACATATCAATGAACTTTTGGTACTCTTTATATTAAAACCTGTTGCTTTATTTTTCACTTTGAATGAATCTTTTATCTATCATGATTTTGTAACACCATGCATTGGTTATTTGGAAAATAATAATTCATGGAGATATTCACTGAGTCATAACATATTTTATTCTACAATATTAAAATTTTATATTCATTAATATCACAATAAATCTAATCAGAAAAAGTTATTAGGAAACTGCCATTCCCATAATTCGTGGATACAAGTTTTCCAAAGTCCCAATTTTCACTGGAGAGCTTGAATTTGATCATTGGCGCAACACATGACTGTCAATTATTTTTTTTGAAGCGACATTCTCATTTTGCTCATATGTGAGAGGGTGTTTGCCAGGTACCCAAGTCTGAATAAGCATTGTTTGTCGGTTGTACTTGCAAGTAAAAATGGTGTTTTGCAAAACGAAAGGACTAGTTCAGCTTACAACCCCAATAGTTGCACAAGTACCTTACCTGGAACTTATCATTGTCCTTTTGCATGCGGCAGAAAGTTTGGTTACTTCCCATTTCACCTCACAGAATATTAAGAAGTCATAAGAAGGGTCAAGATGTTATAAAATTTAACATTTTAATAAAGTTAATAAATTAATAATTTTTACTACTTCATCAAGAGCATTCTTAAGTGAAATGTTTTTTTATGTGGGGCATGTGTGTGTGTCTGTTTGGTTGTGTTTACTGTGAGTTCATGATGGTGAAGAATCTAACGATTGCTGAGTATAGTTTGGTGCCATTGCCTTTTTCTCAATAAGCTACCATCATTGCTTTGCCTGTCATTGCTTTTGCATCTTTCATACAAATGTCAGCACAGTGGTTTTATTAGGAAAATAGTTTGGGCCTCATGTATCTCCTAAAAGAGACTCAGTGACCTTCTGGGTGGGAACCTGGTAGAGGAGGGTAATGGGGGCAAAAAGGGGGAACATTTCTAATTCAACAGTAAAGATTAAAAAAATCAAAACACACACACACACACATACACACACACACACAGACACATATACATACACTCAGAGCTAAACCTAGCAACTAATTTTGAAAGACTCTTGAAGAAAAGCCCTCATTTTGTTGAAGTGAAGACAATTGGAGATTTTTATGGAAACCTACGATAAGTACTAATATGCTTTTTGAAATTATCCTTCCATTGTTTTGAATGCCCATTGGCCATATTTCCTATTTGTGGGGCATTCTACAAACTCAGAAATTGTCTCTGTCTAAGGCTACAACACAGATAGATGAATCTCAGAGTCGAGCCTCTGGGTAAGAGCTGTCAATATGGGTCTTTCATTCTGTTTCTTTTTCTGTGAGAATTTTTTTTCTTTTCAAAGAGAAAATGAAACAGAAAAACTCTTGTATGCTCTTGAGGTTCGCTCACTGCAATCTGAGAAGCGTGGTGTTTGGGCTGAGCCTTTGAAGCTTCCATGACAAAGAAGTGCTTAGGATGTAGGCACTAAATTTTTCAGGTTGTGGATATTTTTCAGTAGTAGGTAAAAAGCCTGCATAATATACTTGCTATCTGGCACAACTGGGGAATCGAACGTTTGTCTGATGAAGTCAACAGCATTTCCTAAAGTGTGCTAAGATACCACTGAATGTACCAGCATTAACCTGTAACATGATTTGAGGAGACAAATAGATCATTATAACCCTATTTTTATGGTTGTCTTTAAATGTGCTTGTTTTCTAAGTATAGTTTTCTTTGAAAATAATTTTACTTAAATGAAATAATCAGTTTAAAGTAGAATTATCAAGTAAAGGAGAATAATGACAGTAGGTGGATTGCCAAAATGTTATACAAAGGGTTGAATTTTGAGGAAGCTGAAATAGTTCAGACATGTTTAGTGCATTCGTTTACTTACCAACATTATTTATCGAATGCCTGCTTATTCTAGGTACTATGAATTCAGCAGTCGATAGTATAAACAAAATCCCTGCCCTTGTGGAACTCCCATCCTAGACAGGGAAGTAAATATAACATATAATATGGGGTGACTAATGTTATAAAGAAAAATAAAGCAGGGTTTGGGGCTAGAAGTTGAGAGGGGGTAGTATTTTAGAGAAGGTTGAGGGAAAGCCTTGTTGAGAAGGTTGCATTTGAGGAGAGACCACCATGAATTGAATTTAGTTCATTTTAGCAAGCACGTGTTGGGTGTTTGGCTCTGGAATACAAATGTAAATAAGTGGTCAGAAAACCTCAGAATTGGGGGCAAAGGTAATAATTATAATTTAATAGGCTATATAGGATAAATTGAATGGTGATCTATAAAAAGGATGCTTTGATACCACAGAGGCGGGGGATGGCTATTCCAAGCAGTGGGAAATGTGGTCATGGAAGGTATCCTAGAGGAGGTGGCTGCCTGGAACCATGTGTTTCAGCATGGGGAGGAGTTAGCAGAGGAAGGGGCTGGTGGGAAGGCGAGGTTATTTACAGCAGAAGAAACAGCATGTGCAAAGGTGAAAAACATTCCTAGTAGGTCAAATCTGGATTTTGAGGGACTGATACAGAGATGGAGGGTGAGCAACACTAGGTTTATGGATTAACAAGTTCTAGAGAATTGGAAAGTGCAAAATACTTAATACTAACCTATATAGAATGCCCATTGTTTCCTTTGATTCTGAAAGAAGCTGAATGTCCAGTACCACTCTGCTCTGGATTCTACTCTTAAGAGGGCCCCAGTTTGGCTCTCCCCAGCCATACTCTGCCCTATGGGATGAGAGGTCCATGAAACCACCTGGAACCTGCATACCTTCAAGATCACACTCAGAGTTGTTGGCACCAGGAATTCGATGCCCTAATGGCCCTGAGTTCACTTTCAAGGCCTGTGTGGGTCCCTCACATGGATCTGTCTTCCTGGTGTGTGCAGCCTAGTCTTGAGGGGATGGATGAAGGGCTGTTTATAGAGGATAAGGAAGAAGGTTGGATGTGAGGGTTGCAGTGTTCATGTTTGTGTTTGCAAGGCCCCTTGAGATGCTGATCTGAGCCAGAGTTGGGAGGAGAAGGGGGGCAGCATGGGGTGGGGCTGGCTTCCTGGTGCCACCAAGGTCTTGAGTGGAACTTTGATGAGCATAAGGATTCTAAAATCAAAGTTGGCTTTCCAGGTCATTACAAAGGAATATTCGTCAAGAGGGGAGGTGTAACACATTTCATTTAAAGTTTGTCTTATAGCTTTGACATACTTAGCCATGTGGCATGAAGAATAGGTCTGAGTATCGTAATTCTTTACATTTGTTGCCTTTAAACTGGAAATACAGTAATAATTGTAGAGATGTTCAGTTTCTATAAGGCTATTAAACAGGCTTATTAAAAAATGCAGGTTTTTGGGAGAAATTATATGAAGATGTGCCTCACTTTCCATAATTTCCCATGTTTTTTTCCTCCTTACTACCTCATAAGTTCATATCCAGAACTGAACTAAATAGTTAAGAATAAGCTCATATTTTGAAATCGCTTTTAAAAAAGCAGGTTTGGAGAAAGTGAAAGAAAACCCCACATTTTTTTGGGGGTGTGTGAAATAAATAATTTTCCAAGTATAAATAATAATTTTTGTCATTAACCTATAGAATGAGAGTTAATTACAATATTTTATAAAAAGTTGGGAAAAATTATAACAAAAACATCATTAACTTATCAAGAAAGTATGTCAAGAAATGATAAGCTTACAAGTGATAAAGTCCATAGTATATTTCTTGATTTGATTAATAAATGCTAAGTACTTCCAGAAAAATTCCTTTCTAGATAAAAAGGTCCAAAAAATCAGCACAATCATCAGATTTATCCAATAAAAGATAGGGCGTAGGAAAGAGTGTGTTCCAGATAAGTCCTGTGTAATACTCCTGAAAGCCATGAGGTCACCAATAAATTAAAGTTGGATTTGGGGCCCAGAATCTGTTAGAGCCCAAGGCTGGAGGCCAGACTGCCAGAAGCATGGCTGAGATCTTCAGGGAGGCTGAGTCCTCCTGGTTGCCGTACTTGATGCATCAATGAGCCCACTAGGTTCAAGTTAACGCATTTTGGGAGTCTCTATGCATCATGCGACAAAATTGCATTGCGTGACTCTGACTAAAGGTGAGATCATTTTTCTTAGCTCATAGTTTCAGGCTCAGTCTGCCCTACCCATAGGCGGAGTAATACAGAATGTCTGTGCCCTGGGATATGAGGTGGGAGGGAAGTAAGATTTTATCACTCAGCTACCCTGTGCCAGGCAGAGTGCTGTGCTTTTTCTTTAACCTTCTCACAGCAGTCCTGCAAAAAGGTCGTAGAGGTTGAAAAATAAATCCAAGATCCCAGAGCTTCACCAATGGTAGATCTTGGAGTCCTTCACTGTCCATGTAAGGCCTATTGTAGACTCTTTCCTCAGCACCATGCTGAGGGGTGATGAAAGCTTTCTTTGCACCGGGAGGTTGTTTAGCCTCCTAGACTCACAAGGCTCAGAAGGACTTGGAGATATTGTAGTCACAGGATTCTTCTGTTGCTGGCATACCCACTGCCACATTCCCAGGAGGTCTAAGACAAACATGTCTAGAGTCTTCCCCATCACTGAGCTGCTACTCTGCCTAAAATATTCCCCTATTCTGCATTGAATCTTAATCTCATGCTAAATAAAATATGACCTCAGGAAGATTCCATTGATACCTAGGTTCAGATTATTTTACACCATTCGTATGTAAGAACCCAAGGACAGTAGATGTTGGGAGAAGCAGAAAAGGGAAAATATGGTCTCTGGAAAAGGCCCTGGCATACCCTTTCCCCAATTTCATACCTCTTGTCCCCATCCTCCAAATTCTCCCACCAAGGTGGAGAGAATCTTCAAGACAGAAGCTGACTTTTCTTCAAAGCTTGTCTAGAATATAGGGGGAGAACCCATGTGACTTCTCTTAATCGATGGCTATTTGTCTATCATAAAGCTTTGTCTGCTCTGTGTTGCTGGAGACCAGAGCGTGCCTCTCGCACAATCGATGATGCATTTCTGAAATGTTCAATCTAGAATGAATTTCAAAAATTAAAATAAACTAAAAGAACGTGCTTTCTTATTAAGGATTTTTTGCATGATGGAAAAAATCAACTCAAAATTTTCTGCATTGTTAGTTCAAATGTTCAAAAGTCCAAATGAACTAGGGAATTTATTAGTTAGCACTGTCTAGAGTAAAGAATTCTTACCTAATAAAAAAGTCATTCATGAATTTTCTGCTTTATTAATTTGAGCAAAACTGTGGGTTTTTTTTTTTTTTTGCCCTACTGGGTCTCTTAATGTAATGGTATATTTGAGATTTTGAGGTGGCAATGAATTTCTGATAAAATAACCATTCAAATGATGAAATGTAAAATAGTAATGCAACATCAGTCATTCTCATTATAAGGCATCAAGCTAACAGGATATGAATGTTAAAGTGAGAGACAACTTCAGACATAGAGTTCCAAGAAATAGGTTACTTTACTCAAAAGGAGTGTAAGTGTTGTTCTTGGAGTTCTCACTAGCAGAGTAGACGCTGATGTCAGGGAATACTCTCCATTGGTTGAGTTATTCTTTTGCCTGTGGTTTTGTTAGCACAGCCCCCTGTATCAAGGCATGTTCAGCTTTTTCATGGTGGACTTTGTAAGATGAAGCTCCTTTGACTTAAGGGCAAGAGTTTAAAGAGGCTAATAATGCTGGCTTAGCTGTTGGATTTGGGTGAAGCCATTCTACAAATAACCAAATGGTATGCGGAACCAGATTGCTCATTTACCCTGTAGAACGTTGGGTTAAGCTTTAGTCTACTCATATTGTTGGAGTTTCCCACTTGTCTCTCCGTGGTGGAAATGTAGGAGGAATCTCACAGTCATTTAATTGGGTAGCCAAAGAAGTAGCTCATGTTGTCCTTCCTCTGGAAGACAGCTGCAGGATTGATAAACCCACCCCATTGAAGGTTTGAATGGCTTACCTGAGGCCTGCTGCTGTCTGCCTCTTCTTCTTGGGAAGTGTGAGAACAAGCCTCAGAATGAGAAGAGAACCCAAGTAATGTACCCCCTTTTCCCATCGGCCTTGACAACAATGGGTCATTCCTCTTCTCTGATAAAACATGGAGGGAGACATTCATAGGTAGCTCCTTTATGTGCTTACTTGCTCACCTAGGACAGGCTTACTTTCCTTGACTGGCTCCTTTCTCCCCAGTTGAACTGGAATGTGAGATTTTCAGTCTGGTTTGTTTAATCTATTGATTTTGGCCATGATCTGAATTTGTTTCTCAGTTTTACTTTTGCTGGTTTGTGATTGTGATTCTGACTTAGGCTGAATAGAGTCTGAGAGAGTGGCAGTAGGAATTGCTTTGCACATTTCAAAGTACTTTGTCATTATTAAGTTAAAAGCAATCCTTGCTCATAGTATAAGTATCATTAGTCCCATTTTACAGACAAGAAAAGAAGGCTCAGAGTGGTCAAATGTCCTGTGCAAGGCCATTTAGCTTGGTGTCTGCCTCCAAATAGTAATTCCATTGTTTTCCAAACTAACCATGGCACTTCCTATTATCACTGTTATTTCTGTGAATAGGATTTTTCAGCCAAAAATATTGAGACTTTAAGAAACATTTTTTCTCTTGATAATCCATTGGCTCAGTAGCTGAGCCAGACCCTAAGCCCAGACCCCTTTGTAGGCCATACTCAATCCTTAACAAGTCTAAAGGAACAGCAGAGCTCTTAATATACCCCTTAGTGGAGATAAATCCTATGAAATTACATTTCAGCAGCAAAATAGACAAGCACAGTAATTTCAGTGTAAAATGTGCAAAGTCTTATTTACAGAACATCTCATGATGCTGTTCCCAGATGTCTTTTTAAAGAAATTTTTAGTTACATGCAAAGGAACTGAAAACCAGGAATATAATTGGTAAGAAAAGTAAATCTGTCCAAAAAAAACATTTACAACAACTTGATGAGATATATATTTTCTCAGCATCAGCATAAAAGAAAGAACATTCTGATCCAGAAATGGTATGTAAGTAAATAAACTTTAATTGGTTTGACAATGCCCCTTTTCCTGGCAGTGCCAAGAATCCTAGCATTATAATTACACAGTTCTGGGCAGACATGTGGTTTCCATTAAGAAAGACTTGTGATTGACTGAGTTCATGAGGCATGTCAGAAAAAACACATCAATGTCTTTATAAGAAGGGAAAAGAAATGGATCTAAATGTATTTATAACTTCACAAGATATACATTCATAAATAGTTTTGAAAGGGCATACATTTCTTTAATTCTGATGAAAAAAAATCATTAAGGAAAGCCATTTGGGAGCATTTTGGCCTCTGCTTCTGTATAAACTCAACACAGTTACTTGCGTTCAGGCAAAAGGGACACCTTTTTGCCCTTACAAGGATTTATTTAAGGGTTCTGTCAGGAAAATGTTGAGAAATGGCTTTACCATTAACAAAAAGATTTTTCAGGTCCATTCTCTGCTAGCCCATGTGGTGAGCCACGCTGAGTTTATTCTCCCTCAATCCTACCCCCACTCCCAATTGTTTAAAACAAGAGGAAAACTCGGGAAGTTAGTAGGTTGCTCAAGGTCTCAGAGCTAGTAAATGCTTTTAATTTAAAATGTGTTGCAAAAACATTCGAGGGAGTGAATTGGGTAGGTGGGGAGGGGTGTTTAAGCCCTTGCAAATGCCAAAAACTCCAAGGTAATACAGATAAAAGTTAAACAGTTTAAATTTATACGCAGAAGGATAAAAGTGGCTAGACTGGAGAAGGTAAATTTCCTCCAAGGACATTTTAAACTAAAACCTAATGAATTGTCTTAATCACCCAAAATGACTAAAATATTGAATAGTTTATTTTCTGCTTTTGCATGAATACTTTTAGGATGACAAACATTTTTAGGTCTGCCAAACACTGTCATCTTTTGGCAATATTCACATCTCGGTCTTGATATATTTTCTTGACAACAGAACAATTGTGTGTGTGTGTGTGTACTTTTTCTTTTCTTGAAAAACATTTTGTCAATAAGCAGTGGCAAAACATGTGGCTAAAATGACTATCTTCACAAAGGCATATCTTACATAAAATATGAGATTTTTCAACTTAAAATACAAACCAGTGACTTCCTCAATGGAATGTCTCAAGCTGTTTTTATAAGCAGTAATTCGGATATTTTTAAGCAGCCATCTGGTATGCTACAGTGGATATGCAAAATATTATAGTTTGAAATTAATGAAACAATGCCTATGATGTCAGCAATAATAAAAATAACAATGAATAATAGCCACTATTTATCAAGTTCTTA
Source organism: Corynorhinus townsendii (assembly GCA_026230045.1). NCBI lineage: Eukaryota > Metazoa > Chordata > Mammalia > Chiroptera > Vespertilionidae > Corynorhinus > Corynorhinus townsendii. The sequence goes on along the minus strand of JAPDVU010000006.1, from coordinate 157,473,888 downwards.
CTATGTGCCAGGCACTGTGCTCTGTGGTACATATTTACTTAATAGTCTTATGAGTACTAGGAGATTATTAACCCTATTTTACAGATAGAGAAACTAAGGCTTAGCAGTAAATTCCTCAAGCTTACACAGATATTAGATAGCAGGACTGAGATGTATTGGTCTGCTCCCACTCTGACATTATTACTCTGTGAATCTTTCTGTAGTGACTGGACATGGAGGCATTTAGCAGGTCCTATGGCTAAGGCTCAGTGTTGGGATATTTTATGGGGTTCTCTTACATTTCATTGGCTCTTGTTATCACTTGGTTCATCAGTGCTGGGGATAATGGACAGTGATGGGTTTCATTGAGATTAGCCCATGATTAGAGTTAGATTATCTATGACATAGAAGCCTGGAAAATACAGATCCTTGAAGGACCACCTTACAGAAACAGCACAATGCTCTTATTAGTCTATGTTTCTATAGTTCTTACAGAAAAAGTGAAAATACATTCACGTCTGCCCATCCTAATAGTATTACCCATTAAGCATCACTATGAATCGTGACAAAGAGACCAAGGCGCAGGGAGATTAAGGGATTTGCTTGAATTTGCACAGCTAGTGTTTGCTTGAGTTAGGGCTAGAAACGAGACTTTCAGACTTCAGCCCATTTCTGTAGAGAATCACATTGCCTCTCAAAACCAAGCCGGGCCCTATATTCCAGGATTGAACGAGTGACATTGCAGGGAGAGGCGGTCTTCACATGCCCATTCTTGGTTCCTCCGCCGTAGTTCAGGCCTACCTTATTCCAGTAACCTTCTAACCTGTCACCCCGCTTAAATAGTTTCCTCTTCTGATCTGTTTCTCCAGCTGCAGCCAGGGAAGACTTCTTTATAGAACAATTCTGACTAGTCCTCTTCCCAACGAGGAGACTTTAGTGAGCTTCACAGAGCCAGGATGGTTGCATGTTGTCACAAGGCCTTCCTGACATGATTTCTGAGCCTGAGTGACCTGGGATGTCTCCACAACATGTCCCACTCCAGAAGTAGAGTTCCCTTGTGGTATCTAGTTTCCCTGATTATGGACTTTCTGCTGTTCTCCCTGGGCTGTGCACCACCACAGACCTCCACCCTGTGTGTAGAATCATTCCCATCCTGTGCCAGAACCTTCATGTTTTGCTTCCTCCTGGAAGTTTCTTCCTCCATCTCTTAATCACCTTCTCCATTGTCTGCTTTGCAGTTCTATTGATTTTTGTTGGGATCTCTCATGTCACTCATCACTTTCCACCCAGCTTTCTAGTTTTTCTGTGTTTTAATCCCTGTGAATACTGTAAGCGCCTCAAGGGCTGTGCCATCTAGAGATTTGCATAGAAATAGTGTGCCTGTGGCACTTAGCATGGCAACCGAGGTGGTCAACAGGTGTCTTGAATGAAGGAAGGGGTGAGCTATAGCATATCTTGGGTGCTGTTATAATAAATTAATGTGTTTTGAATGAATGAGTACATGAATGAATGGCTGTGAGAGGCACTTGACCTCTCATGGACCTTTCCAGCATCTTGAGTAGAATTTCTCAAGTAGTTACTGCTGTCCTCTTTTTTTGGTGGTCACAGCTCTCATGCCTGTGAGCTGGGTTTGGAGCTACACAAAGGGAGGAGGACTTTAGTGAGAAGTGCTGCACCCAGCCTTGATCCTGGGATGCCTGCATTTGGTTTTAATTGGTGGTGGATTACAGTGATCACCGTGACTAAGCACTTAGTGTGAGGGTTTCCAAGAGCCTCATGGCCATTTGTATCCATCATTTGACATGAAGAGGTTTGTGTCTGCTCTCCAGTCTGACAAGAAATTGGCCATCATTTGGCATTGGAGCAGCCGTCTGCATTCAGGCCCAATTGTGCACTTTATTAACACTCAGAAGCCCAGCTCTCTGTAGTGGGGATTAAAAAGGAGGCTTCGCAGAAAACCCTCCTTCCCCAATCTGACATTTCCTGTTTCTTGCTGGCATAAGAGGTTCAGTGACTGTGATATTGGAGGCTCAGTTACGTGTTGGGGGTGGATGGGAGGACTGACCTGGTATTGGAGAGCCAGAAAGTCACCATGTCTCTGGGTGTGCCTCAAAAGCCAGAAGCAGCCAGAATCACACCTCAGGATGTTTCAACAATGTTTCTCTGGGGCGGGGGGAAGAGAGAGAGAGAGAAAGAGAGAGAGAGAGAGAGCGAGAGAGAGAGAGAGCGAGAGAGAGCACGAGTGCACCTCAGCCTGTGGCGGGCAAGACCAGTGGCTTGGCTATCAGTTCCTTTCTGTGGGAATTGTGTATAAGCTGGTTCAACTGGAGATACCAGCTGCTGAATGAGGCAAAGGGGAAGAATCTCTGAAGAATTATTTTTCTCTTCTCTCACTCCATTGACTCTGTTTTGTCCAATTCTAAACCAGAAGGAGAGAGACGGAGCAAAACATTGAAAGCAGGGATCTCTCTCCTGCATCAGTAGGGGCAACCTTAACATACTATACACTTGTTTATATTTGCTGTATAGTTATTGATATGTTCTGAGAGGCAGACTCAGAAGAACAATGGGGCCTATTTAAAGCCTCTTGAGATTGCATCAGCTGATCCAATATCAACCCTATCCACTACACTGTTCACTTCCAAGGCAGATGGTCCTTTGGTTATAAGCCATAAAAATTGATTCTTGACAACTTAAGCAAAAAAAAAAAAAGAGGTTTATTGGAAAAATAAATGATAAGTTTAAACTTCCCCAAAGAAGAACTGACTAATTAGGTAGTGAGAAGGTGAGGATGTAAAGCAGCATCTGGGTGTTATGATGCAATGGCCTCTCAAGATGGTGCCAGCCGAAGGCCTGGCTCCTACCATTTCTTCTCCAGGGTCCTCCTCTTCTTAAGATTCAACATCTTGAGAGAGAGTTGGATTGGCCTGGTTTGGCTACCAGTTCCTTTAAGATTATGAAGAATGGGCTGGGGCAGCTCACTAAAGGAATAGTATAATTACAAAGGGGTGGATTAGGCAGGAAAAATAACAGATATCCACGAGAATGAGCCAGGTCCATTGCAAATGGGCTCACAGCTTTTTCCATCTTTCTGAGCAAAGGTATTCATTCATTGCACCCACTATGAGCACCTACTATGAGTCAGACAATGTGCTAGATGCTGAAAATAGAGAATTTAACAATGCAGTCATCTAGGATGTAAGATGTGCTCCGGAGAAAGAGTTGGGGAAAATGGTGTGCTTCCCCTGAAATGCTGCTCCAGTGAGCTCATGGGACACCATTCCCAATTCTAATGAGTTTGAGACATGCACAGAAGGGGCCCTGCACCTCTTACTGTCCTCCTCTGGAAGTACTTCATATTTCACTATCCCAGTTTTCACTCATGCTAAATTACTAAACTGCTTTTAGTAACTATTTCCTATATGTATTTATCCACATAATTTGCAGTATGTTAATTCTAACTCATTTACATGTCTTCAGAAATATATACATATTTAATATTATATATATATATATATATATATATATATATATAATTTTATTTTATTTTTTATTGGGAAGTTAGTTGTGTCATAACCCCCATTAATTTTCCAGGCACCCAAGGTCACATAAAATCTTTCTACTACTTTTTGTGGTCTTCTCTACCTACTTCTTCCTTGAAAAGTAATGGAAGACAGCTCAGGGTTATGGAGCCTGTGTCTAGCTGTGTGACTTTGGAAGTCTTGTGAACCCCTCTGTGCCTTCTTCATTCTCTCATCTGTCTCTGAGTCCATCCCTGCCCCACCTACTGTATCAGATTCTTGGGAGGTTCAAATGAAATAATGGATGTTAAAAGGCTTTGAAAAGTTAAAAGTGTTCTTAAAGCTCAAGGGAGTTTTAAGATTCTGTGGCTTTAGGTTAGAGGCTGAATATGAGGCATGATGACTCAGTAAAGAAAAAATAATAGTAGCCCAACTTTACCCAGTGTTTATTATCCTCCAGGTGCTATGATAAGCCTTTACATAAATATCTCATGTAATGCTCACCCACTAGCCTATAAAGGAAATACTAATGCTATTTCCATTTCCCGGAAGAAACTGAGGCTCAGAAAAGTGAAATAGTTTGCATAGTTGGTATGTGGGAAGCTTGGCTTTTACTGAAAATCTGTCAGCTTTAGCTCCCCAAGTCCCCTGATCTTTTCCCAGACCTTCTAAAAATTAATTTATTGATTGATTTTTGATAGAGGGAAAAAGAAAGAGAGAGAAATACCATTTTGTTATTCCACTTATTTATGTATTCATTGGTTGATTCTTGTGTGTGCCCTGATTGGGGATTGAACCCACAACCTTGGTATCAGAACAATGCTCTAACCAACTGAGCTATTGGGCCGGGGCTCTCTAGACCTTTTAGTTCTAGGATGGGAAGCTCATTGTTAGTGCAGGGTTAGAAACGTGGGCACTGGAATCGGACCGCCTCAGCTTTAAATGTGTCTAACACTCTGCAACTGTGTGATCCAAATGAGTTATTGAGTCTCTGAGCCTCAGATTCCTTATTGTGAAATGATGGCGATAACAGTACCTTATTCATAAGGGTGTTTAGCAAAAGTACACACGAAAAGCTATAAAAATAGTAATAATAATCATTATTAATTGGATGGAGAGTGATTAAATTGCTTAGCTGGGGCCCAGACAAGGGTCATATAAGTCTGGCAAATCCAATGAAACAAGAGAGATTAAATTCTTAAGAATTTGCTTTCCCCTTCCCCCAACCCCCTGCTTACAAAAAGTCCCCAAATCTGTGGCTCCCTTACTTAATTCAGAATTCAGATGCATTTAATTTGGTCAAAGAATATATATGTATATTAATTAGAATTAGAAGCCAACATTATAAAATTAGAGGATTTTGCATTCAAATCTGTGTATCTGGCTATTCCTAAAAAAATAGAGAATATATAACCACTGGCTTACTTACCTGCCTGGCAACCCCTCTTTGCCTATTATAGTTACTGTGTTTTTGTGGGGGTGCAATGCTTCTGTTGTTCTTGTAGGCATTAGAGTTTGAGCCCCCTGCATGAGAACCACCCAAGTCAGCCTGGAAGAGCTAGGAGAAAAGTTAGAAGTGGCTCTCTCTCTATATAAAGAAATCTAGTCTTGAAATTTTACCTGTTCCTAATTTTGTATAGGACTTGTCATCAGCATTCACTTGAACCTGCTGTGCCATGATGTAGAGGGCAGCCCCCTACTGCAGACCAAGGAGGGGGAGATGAAAAAGAAAACCAGAGAAAAGAGAAGGGAGAGGAGAGAGGAGAGAGAAGAGAGAGAATGAATATGTTGTTTCTTAATTAAGCTAGAGAAGGAGACAGGGACTGGGAGAGACAGTGCAGCTTGCAGCTGTGTGTTTATCACTCCATTGCCCCCTGACCCAGGGGCTGTGCTGGACGGAAGAGCAGGCTGATCGGAATGGCTTTGCTGATATGCCATTTCTGGGGCAAGTGGTTATTGATGAAGGGACTTAAGTGGCATGTGAAGAGCATGAGCCCTGGAGCTAATGCTCAGGGCCCTGCAGTCTGCACATCTCCAGGAGCGTGGCTCCACAGCCCCCCCTGCTCTTGGATCAGCACCTGAGCTTCATGGGCTTACTGGCATCTGAGGCAAGGAGCTGCACTGTCCTGCCCTCTCCTCTTCTAGACACAGCAGTAGAGTTAGCGATCTGGGCTGTTTGTCTGGGATTCCTGACTTTCCACTCTGAGGCCGCTGTTTTAACGGCTTTATTCCTGATGTGAGACACAGGGAAACAGTGCCTTAATGGCTTTTGTGGATAACCGTGATTTGGGAGTTGTCAGCACTCTTCAGAAAGCATATGTGGTTCCAGGACCTTGAAAGAAAGTGAGAGAAGGTTTGGAAAAAAAAGAAAAACAAGAAAAAGAAAATGAGAAACATGGAGAAAACAGACATTTACTTGCCTTATATCCCTTTTAGTGGAATATTAGGATTCAGAAGATTTTAGAGGTTGTCTCTCCCGGTGGTTCTCAGCCGTGACTGGATGTTAGGAATTCCCAAGACTCTTTAAAACAAATACTGATGTCTATTCCCTGCTCCGGACATCCTGAATTAATTGGTCTGGGGTAGAGCCCAGGCATCAGCATTTTTAAAAAGATCCCCGGACCACTGTAGTGGACAGTCAGGTTGAAAACGCTGATCTAACGCCTTCGCTTTCTGGTCAAGATAAATGGTGATCAGTGACCTCCACATGGTCGCAGAGCTGGTTGGCGGCAGAACCATCACTAAAAACCGAGGCTGTCAGCTTCTCAGCTCAGGTGCTTGCTTTCCTGCCCAGGTTTACTTGTAAACACCCTTCCCATAGATCTTGCATGGTTTTTGCCATCTTCTATACCATTTGTACTATTATAAAATACATTTATTTACATCAATGCACTTTTTAAACTTAAATTTATTTACAAAGGAGACTCTATGGTGCTGCAGACGTGCCAGTTTAGCCTCACCTGCAGTAAATGGGAGGTGACCACAGATACTCACAGCGTTGTGATATTTGGAGCCAGACTCTGGTGCCTACCAGTGACTCTGCTAAGCATGGAGATAGGCAAATGTCAGGTGTTCCAGAAATGCTACCACCAAACCGAGACACTCTCACTGACTTCATCAGAACAATATAGGAAATTGAAAAGGGAACGAACTTCTCACTTTGTGGTTCAATGTTACTTAATGGTCACATACTTGGACCACTAAAATCGTTTTGAATGTATTATTGGTATTGTTTTCTTTGCCTTAAAAAATGATAGTGGGACTTATAAGAAAAAATACTCTGAAGAAAGATCAAGTCCCCACAAAATAGAAAAATAAGATTTAAGTTCAGGTCATTGGACAGGAGACTTGAGAAAACTAGAGAAAATAAATTAGAAACCTGACAATCATCAGGAACAGAACCGTAGAAATCAATTTTCAAACCAGGGGGAGAATATGGGCCTGTGTGGCTTAGGCTACCATTGGTATATTGTTGTCAGCACCCTCTGTAGCTGACCAACAAAACATGGTCAGCTGAATTTAGAGGAGCTTGAGGCCCATGAAATCATTTGGTCTGGCCCTGCCAAGGCATTAGCAGTGAGTTAATTAAATTTTTGACCAAATATAGCAGGCTAATTTTTAAGTTGATAATTTTGTATGGCCTCTGAAGGATGTTATAAATATCCAAATGGCCCTTGGCAGAGAGAAGCTTCCCCACCCCTGCTCTAAAGGTTTCCTATAGGTATGTTACCCTTTCTGTTGGGATTCCAATTAAGACTTGGATGTTTATGAGATTTATGCAAAACCAGCTGCTAACCAAAGGACTCAAATAGTATATGTACAGTAACCAGCATCTGAAGAGACAGTCTGTTTTCTTTATTTGGTCAGCACACATACACACACACACACAAGCACACACACAAGCACACACAAAAGCACACACACACACACACACACACACAGTTGCAGGATGAGATTCTGCCCATATAAAGTACTAAAATACTCTCAAGTACTTATAATAATGGCCTAACCTGGGCCTGGAACCTATTTCTGGGTTTTGATCGATCACATTATCTCTGTGAGGCCATTGCCTCCTCTCTACACACCCTACCCCCGGCCCACTTGGTAGTGTTTGCTTTCCAAATTGAAATATCTGCTTCATATTTCCTTTGATTTTTCAGTGATGTTAGAGCCAATAGGGAGTCTCAGTCATTGGGTCAATACTCTTTGATACATTTACCTAAATGGCATGTTCCTCTTCATGTCATTGCATCCACGCAATAATTAAATGTACCTTCAAACAGTATTGAAGAGAGGTCGTCTTTGAGCTTATTGCTTAATTAGTTCAGGTTTGTCCTATAGTTTCCCATCACTGTGCAATCAATACTACTCCAGAGAACATTCACCAATATTGGAAAAAGATGTCTCTCATGTCCAGAGTTCAGTGGTATTGTAAATGAGTTGTATTGGAAAGAACAAGTCGGTCTTACTTTCAGAGAGCTTGCTAAGTGAATGTGCCTCTTCCAAACACTTCTGTACATAAAACCCCTCCACACTTCCTTGGGGCCTGTTTTTCCTTTCTGTTTTCATGTCTTTAGGTTATTAAGAATTTCAACCAAATGAAAGTTAGGGCTTTTTCCAAGCTTGCTGCCACAGGGAACCCTTGTGCTATTTTACCACCTTCTGGGCCATCACAGGAATTTGATGGAAATGAAAAGCTGATATTTTTCCTAAGAGAACTCTGTCCTGGGCTTGAGAGCATAGGGACTCCACGAGGTGTACCTTAGATGAAGTGTGGCCTTTAGGGCCGGGTGCCAGGAATGACAAACCCTGCAAAGATTCAGCCCTATGTCACACAGCATTCATCTTGAATTTCCTTCCAGGCTAATGCTGGTTAAATTAAGAACTTCATACATAGCATGCTGGGTGGAAGTTTGAGTCTGTTCAGACCACAAAATCTATATATTTTTTCTTAAGTATCCACTGGATTATAGTATCTGAGTCAAGAGATTATGGCTATTTTATTAAGTTACTTTTAGCTAGGGACGAGTTTTTAAAGAGAGCAAGCTGGATTTGTGATGGGAAAATCCAGGCATGGCAAAAGGAATTAGACAGTGAATGCCTTGTCATGGGGAATTTTGTTTGGTTATTAATTCATTTGTGTGACCAATACTTATTGAGTATCTGCAATGTGTTGGGCTCTATGCTAGGATCCGGAGATATAGCCAGAAATAAGGCAGACAAAGTAATGGCTCTCAGATAGCTTAGTTTAATCTTGTTAATCTTTGCATTCTCCCCACCCAACACAATATCTGACATACAATAAATAGTCCCTCAATAAATGATTGTTAACTTGAGAAAATGTACGTATCTGTGTGTACCCAAGTACATCCCCTCTATCTGTGATTTTAAGCTTTGGGCAGCTGCACCTTTGATTGAACCTTACTGTGCAAATAATACTATTAGTAACAACTGTAGCAGCTAATATTTATTTAATAATTGTCAGTCGATTTGCATGCATTAGTTCATTGTCTCAGGGCACTTATCTATTTGACCTAGAATTTCTAAAGACATTTCTAGACATGTTCCAAAAATCTATTGAACTTTATTACAGAGTTTCAATTTGTTTGTGGTTCAGTCTAGGCTGCTAGTCAGTTATTTTGAATTCTCTTTCCCAAGCCATAATTTGATAATTAATTAGCTCATGTTGCATAGCTCATGTTGAGCACACAGTAGGCACTTAAGTAGGTTCTGGTTCAGCAAATTGGAAGCGATTTTAAATGATGTAATCACATCACATCTTTATAATAATGACTTGAAACCATTATTTAATCTTACTCTGCTATATGTATCTCTTGATTTTTTTTTTGGTAGGGTTCTACAACACTGTTTTGATGAAATACTTAAAACAAAAGCAATCGCAATATTTCTAAGTCCACCAGTGCAGTTCTGCAAAGTAACCTCAGCTTTTTCTATTTTTCTAGAAGCTTAGGAATTATTTCATATGTAGAACAACAACATAAAACCTCTAAAAATACAGAACTCGCAGTACTTGAACGTTTGTATTTTAAAATTAATTTTTAATGAGTTTTAATATTTTAATATTGTAGTGGATTTTAAGTAAGAAAGTTGTTCTTGTATTAGACAGTGGTGTACAATATTACTTCATGGGATAACATTTAATTAAAATACACTAATTTATGTATTTGTTTATTAGCTTTATTTCTAAAGCAGTGAGAACTTCGGCATGATTTTATGAAAAATGTAAATGAGGGTTTTGGCATCACTAATAATGTTAAATTACCAGAGGTAAAGAATGTATGCTTTCACTTTCATAACTTCATCAAAAAGAACTTTAAGATGTCGATTTGACATATAATAAAGATCACTTTTCAGTGAAAAGATTAAACTCCCATGAAAACAACCTTCTATTTTTCTAATTTCCTTTTGGCTTTATTAGGTTTTACCTGATTTGTTCTTGTCTCAAAACATTTTTTCCTTGTTTCTGTAATTGCAGGAGTCATTCTAATGCAAGGATATTGTAATAAGATTTTTTTTTTTAACATTTGGAAACAGTTAGCTACCCTTACTCAATATGGTTCACTTTGAGTATTGATGTAACAAATGAGAAACACCTTATTGAATGGTATATGTTCTTTGCCAATTTTGCCTACCCTTAACTTAGATTTTACGCTCCTTGAGATGGGGGCCTGGTTTTTGGGAACTTTTGCTGCAGTGTTGTCATCCTTCATATTTTTTTATTTCTTTATTGATTAAGGTATTACATATGTGTCCTTATTTCCCCATTACCCCCAACCTCCCATTCATGCCCCCACATCCTTCATATTTTAGAAATAAGCAATAATATTATATAGCCTTAACCTAATTATCATGGAACTTATTAGCTTATTTTTTTCTCTTTTAAAAAATCGTTTAAGTCTCTTGATACAGGCGAGGAGGAAAAAATGAGAAGAAATAACATGCTCCAGTTTTTCAGAGTTTTATTTAATGTGCTCGAGACCAGTATACAAACACCTATTGTTTTTACTGTCCTGGGTGCCATGGATATGCCTTCAGGAGCATCATGTTTCCAGCAGAAAAAAAGAAAAGAAAGAAAGAAAACAGATTCAAAATGCTTTTAAAAAGCAACAGCCCTGAGATATTTTCTCTCCATTCTTCCTTTGTTAGTTATTTATATTCACACTTCTTCACTTCACTTCGTTCCATAGTAAACAGCTTGCAGGGGGGTTGATGTTTGTTAATGAACTGTCAATAAACACATGTTCTCCCCGACTTCTTAAAAAAAGACTGTTTTAGGGGTGAGCATGCTGGTTTCCAATTCCTGTCCATGCTGTGGAGACAGACCAAGGAGTCTTGGCTGAGGACCGGCCGGAGCTGGGCACGGCTTGCCATCACGTGGTGGGCGCGCAGCCTTTGTGCGGGAGGGAAGCGGCAGATTTTGATAGAGAGCGTGCAAGCAGTTATTAGCAAGAAGTAGGGAAGTGTTTGGAAACAGGGCTGCTCGCGTTCCCAACAAAGCTGGTGGACAAGTCTCTCCAAAGAACAAAAGGCAAACACATCCTCAGGGTGAGGACTTTCTTCTCTGTTGACATAAGAGACTCAGAAGCTGACCCATGTTGGGAGAGAGGACAAATAATAACATCTTTGTGGAGGGAAATGGGGTCCAATCAGTTTCTCCTGTCCTTAGTCTCTCTTTGGCTCTTCTTTTCTCTTGATAGCTCAGATCTCCACTGAAGTGTTTAATGAAGTCCTGTGCCTATAAAATACCAGTGGAGAGGAACCTCAGTCATTTGAAAAACTAACACTTTCTTTTCCACCGAGGTCCATCCCAGTGACTGATGGGCAGAGGGAAAAGAAGGAGACTATACTCAGGGGGTGGACATAGGCGAGAGGCCAGAAGCATGCTCTTTTGTTATTGGTACAGTCCTAAACTACACATTTAATGAGAGAAACTTAGACCAGCCTTTAAAGAAAATTATTTATAATTTCATTAGTATTATTGCTGCCTTCCATTCATTTTGAAACAAATTGTCCCAAGAGCAACACTTCTGGAAATGTGTGCTTTGGGAAAAAAAGATGTTGAATTTCCCAGTATCCTTGTCTGTTTTGTTGTGTTGTGTGTTTTTTTTTTTTTCCTTAAAAATTTCATGCATTGTTAGGGAAGAAAAGTCTAGTCTAACTCACAAATGCATCCTTATTCTCATGTATATTTGATACCGGCCCCAGTCTAATCTGATAAAGTGCACTTTGCCTGTGGTGTCTTACAATAAGCTGGCTGCATTAGTGCCGGGAAAAATCAATACCGATTTATAATTTACCATCGCAAAAACCTATCACTTTTTATGACCCTCCATCCTGGCTCATTAATATTACATTAAAACACACACACCCACTGCAACAGGGGGAAATTGTAGCTTGTCAGGTTTACAGCCATAAAGAAACCTTTAATTGGGCTTAGTTTGGGAATTCAGGCACAGATTTTATTTATTTGTTTTCTTTTTAATATATGACATTTACCTTGGTGGATTTTAGGATGATCCCTAATATACCTCTCTATTTTTTCTGAGAGGAAAGAAGAAAACTGTGTCACAACAATTCTGAAATACGCTTGCATGCTGCTCTCACCCCATACATTTTAATTGTACCTCATCATATCCTTCCTGGTTTTTCTCTCGTCTCCAGACCCTTTCCACTTCCTTCCTTTTTCTTTTTGTGTGAGTGTGGGATTTCATTCTCTATGTGGGAGCATTCTAGTTGATGGTATTTCTCTTATCTTTTTGGCTTGTCATAGTTGGTATTTATTCCCTCTGCCCCACAAAGAAGCTAAATGCCATCTTTTGCATTGTCTGTCTCCCAAAGAAAGGATGCATATTTGATAATTCTGCACACTGACCCTGCCTGGAAACAGTGATCCTCTGTGCTGCTTTTTCCCAGCAGAGAACTAGTGTGTGTATGTGCGTGTGTGTCCGCCACTCTTTCACCTTAAAGCAACCCCAAAAGAAAAATTAAATAATACTCTTCCCTGAACCACGTCTATTAAGCAGCTTTACCCTCATGTGTTTTTAGACTTAAAAGTCTTATATCTAAATTCTTTCCAGATAATGTAAAAAAAAAAAAAATGATGTCACTGTTTATGTTGGCAGCTGCAAGGTGCTCTATTTATTTCATACTATTCAAATAGTTTCCAGGGAATTTTTCCTGTTAATATCATGAAGAACCAACCTTACTCTGTGGCTTGTTGCCTTTCCCTTGCTGCCTGCGAGATTAAGGTCTCTCCCCCCAACCACCCTGCCACCCACCCCTCCCCCCAAAAAGAGGTAAAATGCGAAGTGCAAAGCAGAGCTGAATAAATAAATAAGGAAGGGGAAGGGGAAATTCACTGTGTCCTCAAGTGTGCAGTAGATCTGCACCATGCAACAAATACGTGTCGTGATTGGGTTTTTAAAAGACGTCCGCCTCGCCCCTGACTGACAGGGCCTATTGATTTTTTAGGTTTCTGCCGTCATCGGTTTCCAGCCTCACAGCGGCCGCGTGTCGGGGGTCAGGGCGCACCGGGGCTCAGTGAGCCAGCCCTCGCCACTTCCCAAAGTGAAGGGCCGCTGAAAGAAAATCAATCATGTCATAAGTGAGAAGCATCAAAAAATTTCCCCCTGTATGGCCAAGACCCATCAGCCTGTCTCCACTCAGTAGCTAAGGTTAGGCATCTGTCAAGTCAGGCTAGGTGAAAAGTATTAGAAATGCCAGTTAACCCATGGGTAGGCTGTGCAGGCCATTCTGGGATGACAAGGTTGGCATTTTCACTTAATTTTGGAGCTGGCATCACCCATTTCCTACCCCTTTAGGCTCAGTGTCTCTCCTCTCCTTCCCGAAGATAGGAGGAATTGGGGCCTAGTACCCTGTTTACTTATGAACTGGTGAAGAGTCAGAATGGATGCTTCCTCTTAGTAGACCCCTTGGGAGGACAGTGCTGTTGTGTTTTTACCAAATCACAGAGTCTGTTTCCCTAAATGAAGCAGATTCCCTTCACTCCCCCCACCCCCCATTTTGTATCTCGCTTTGGAAATGCACATTACCCAGATAAGTTTAATTGTAGAATTAATTGTGCACATCACACGGTAGGAAATTTTTATTTGACCATGGTGCTGATGTTTCTCAACTGATTGGAAACACTGCATTTTTTTCCTGTTCAATGAATTGGGAGAAAATACATTTTCAGTGCTCAGAGAAATGGTCAGGAGTGTGCCGTTCATTCTCAAATGCCTTTTTATATTTCTTACATCCCAGATCTGTATAATTAGACTGTATAGTTTGGCAAAGGAAACATTACTCAGTGTCTAGCTTGGAGAAACTTTTTTGCATGTGCCTTCTAATTCTGCACTTCATAATTGGCTAGAATGTCACGATAGATGCTTTTCATGATATAAATTAGATGATGTCTTCTGTGGGAGAATGCTAGGCTTTGATTCACATATTTTCCAGTGCATTTATTAAAATCAATAAAGTGAAAATGGGTAGTTTCGTTTGCTTGTCTGTTTTGCTGTACAGGAAAGGTGGATGGGAGAACTGGCGGCTGTCAGATTGACCTCACTTCACTCAGTACCTCTCCTTCCAGGCTTCTCTCTATTGGTGGACACTGGTTCCAGGATAGTCACTGTTAATTTACGACCAGTTTGAGAGCTCCAGAGAAACACTTCTTTCTAGAAAACTCACAGGGGGAGCTTGTCTGGGCGGAGGGGCAGATTTTAGGATCTCCTCCTCTGTATGCGATGACCACCCTGGAGCATCGGAAGAACCCGAAAATGATTGAACTGAGCTATGTTGTAACTTTCCTTACCTAAATCGACATTCACCGCCTGAATCAAGAGGTACACTCACTAATAAATATTTTAGCCCTCTCTGCTTCAGTGATTATGCTGGCCATTCCATACAGATAAAAAGACAAAATGTTTCTTTAATCAGTACTGTGATGTGAGACCGTTAAGGTAATAGTGCTTGAAACTATTAGAATCTCAAAGATATTGACTGGCTTGCTTTTGGCATGGCAAATATAATTACATCTTTAGGTTACATTTTATGGGTTTATACTAGTTATTCTCACATGAAAGAAGTTGCTGTCCTGAATTTTAACAGAGGGGAAAATGATCGAGGTTGAAATCCTCAGCCGTCCGGGCGTCAGGAGCTGCTAATATACGATCTAATTGTGATCAATACTTTCTTTTCTAGTTTCTGTAATGACAAGGCTTTTGCAATAAAAACACTACCATCTTTTTGAAATCCACAGGATGATTAATGACCCAGGCCTACATGGGGAGGGGAGGGGAGTGTATTTTACATTCCTAGTGATTTATTATGGGGTTTGGGAACATAGCTGGTGTGAATCAAGCTTGGGGAGGGGGAAAAGAGGGATAAAGAGGAAAAGTTCCCAACAAAAAAATTCATTCTGCCTAAAATGCCTAGGTTTAAGTCCCATTACGATTGATGTGAGCTGAGTACTCTCATCAAGGCGCCTAGGAACCCCTGAGTATTTAGATTCTTTGTGTCACATCACAGGAAAGGAAATAAAGCCAACACCATGAACCAGGACTTTGCTCTGTAGGAATGGCTAGGTCAGCCTAACTCACATGTTACCTAAAAAGGAACAATTTGATTGTGTCTTGACAATAAATGAAAGCTTGGCTTTGAAGGTGCTCTTAGCCTGGTCTGTTTGCTTTTGTAGACAGTATATTGGGCAGGTTATTTCAGGTGTAAGAAGGGAAATCTGCTCTTTCATTAAGTATTAGGGACTTAGCTCCCTTTGGTGAAAACCAAGTCCAGTCATCTCTGACCTCCTTTTGCCTGTACGGGGCGCATTGCTGAGCTAATCAAATCCAGCTGGTCATTTAGACCTGGCAGGTAAAGTTTTAAGGAAGCCCCGTGGAGATTTGTAAACTCTACAGTATAAAGTGAATAAAAGTGGTGAAAGTGGATCAAAAAAGTGTCTATGTGAGCCCCTGTTCAGCTTCCCTCCCCATTGTTTATGTCCAGGAGTGTTTCTCATATGGCTCTGGTTAAGTCTCCCCGTCTTTCCCTTCTGGATTTCTGTTACAGGTTGGCTGTTGACATTTTGCTTTAGGCTGGCACTTAGTGTATAATATTACTGATGTCTTTCAATCTTCCTTCCTTTTTTTCTTTCCTTTCTTGCTTTCTCTCTCCTTTCTTTCATTTCATCCTTTAAGTCTTTTTTTATTTTCTCTCAAAAACAAAAATTCTTTTGTTAAAAAGAGGTGAAAAGAAGATGAAGGCACTATATAGCATTCACAGCTTGGGGACTGATCCAATGTACTTTCTGCCATTCTCCAGACCCTTGCATTTCTTAAGAAAACTTCCAGTGTAGCATTGACGTGAATGGAATTTTTTTTTTTTTTTTGCTATGAAACAGAAAATATCCCATTTTCCTGCTTTGCTAAACACAGCTTACAGTAAGAACTAAATACAAAGGCTAAGGGCTCTTATTCAAGTATTTGTTTTCTTTGGTCCGGTCTATGGAAGCAGATGCAGAAGGTATAGGAGACTAGGTTTTTACATGAGATTATGAATCATCTCTTTTCTCCTGAATCAGGCTTGAGACAAAAGGGATAAAGAGTGTTTTCTCCTCAAATATCCAATTCATCCTATAAGATTTTCCACACTGACTTTATCCACCCAGGTCTTAATGTATTTCTCTTAGAACGTCTCATCAGTGACCAGAGCTTATGGGGTCTTTGAACATTAGACAGTACCCATTAGTCAAGGTCCCTGGGCTAACATCTTCTGGATGGCATTTTCTTCTAAGTGTGCCATTAGTTAGTATAATGGACTTGTGTCTGTCAGCCTTTGGGGCAAGATAGAGGGAAGCATCTAAGACCCTTTGTTAGAAGAATGGACTGTGTGTGTGTGTGTGTGTGTGTGTGTGTGTGTGTGTGGTGTGTTTTCCCCCCTTCTAATCTGGAAACATGTTCCCAGCAACATTTTTAGCCCTTGAGAGACAATAAATGTTAATGGCTTCAATGAAGTCTTTATGATCTCCTGGGTCAGACAGAAATCTTGTCTTTTTCCCTGAAAGTCTCAAATATGGATTTACAAAATACTCTTCAGAACCATTATAGTCTTTTGGGTAAATAGTTTTTATTTTAAAACATTTTTATAATACACACATTTTAAAAAGTGTTCTAAATATGTATTTTTACGATTGATCGTGACAGCTCCTTACAGAGCCATTATTGCCTATCAGGGAGATAATGTGTGTGTTTATCCAAGAAATTGTTTACAAAAAAAAGTCATCTCAAAGCTGCATATATTTCCAATGAGGATTTTTTTCCTTACCAATAAACTTGAGAAAAGCATGCAGAACAATCAAAATTTAAATTGGCTGTAAAAATCAGACAGTTTCAGAGAGGAGGATTTTTGGAATGTCTTTCAAAAGGCACTTGAGAAACTCCAGGAAGTGAATGATCAGAACTGCTGGCTACCCTCCTTTGAGACTCTGACCACAGAGTTATCAAAGATTTGGCTAATTTGCCAGGCTTACTTCCTCAAGCCTGCCTGCTTTGCAAAGTTACAAGATAGGGCTTTTGCTCTTGTTGGGTTCTCCGCATCACAGGTTGCCATCTCATCACGGAGGGCTTGAAATCAGCCAGAGTAGAGTAGTTGCTGGTTTATTCAAGCTTTTCATGAATATGCCATTAAAATTAATTTTATTGAATATGTCACTGAATAGGTGCTAGAAATTACAGGTGTACAGAGAATAAGCTGCATTAATGATGTTGGGGAACATGTAGACCTGTAGACAGGCGTGGGTGCTAAATCCTACTATGGAGGCATGCATGAAGTGGGGCACTGGCAGAGTGCTTTAGAATGAGATTGGTTTCAGTTTGTAGGATTTGGGTGTCTGCAAGTTTCCTTGGGATACAAGATAATTGAGCAAATAATTGAGGGTGCTGGGTGAGGTGGGGAAGCCCTGAGAGAAGTGTGATTCATGGGCTTAAGGAAGAGTGAGGAGGACAGTGTGACTGGAACAGAGCAAGCAAGGGGAGGAGGGTTGTAGGTGATGCTGCCAGAGGCATAATGGGGAATTGGGGGGCCCTGTGGGCCATATAATGATCTTGGGTTTCTACTCTGTGTGAGATGGGAAGCCATTGGAGATCAAGGATAAATAGACAAGGTTTGCAAGCAATGTGAGGAAGATGCCCACCCAATAAGCAGATAAACCCTAAACTAAAGGGAAGCATTCCCAGGAATGCGCTTTGAGTATTTCAGATCTCCCGACATTTCCTGAATGAAACCCTAAAACCACTGTAACGTAAGATTCGGTTTTTTTAGAATGGCTTCTGTGTCCAGTCCACCAACAGGATTTTTTAACGGACCTTGACTCATAAAGACGCGATTTGGGAGATATCCTTCTCACCCATTACAGAGATGCTTTGATAACCTATTGCTAAAGTTCTGTCTGAACTGTTTGTCTAGTTATATGACAATTGTGTACCCAAATATGCAGTGCCTGTGTTGTAAGGGTGAATGCAATAAACTCAGCTGAGGCTCCAGTGGGAGGGTGAAAGAGAAGGGAGGGAGAAGGAGCAGCTGCAAATGCAGATTGAGGTGCACAGGCAAGACAATGGCCTGTCCTGATAAGCACCTTTCCCCAAAGGTCATCAGTCAGTCATGGAGACTCAGCGTGGACACCTTGGCTTTTGTGTCAACTGAAGTTTCATTCTCCAGAGAAGCCAGTGGGATGTCTGAAAGGAAGGTTAAAAATCATTGTGGCAATTTGCAAGATGATCAGGAAGAAGAAATTCTTTGCTATTCATAAATAAATACTTGGTGACCCACGTGTAAGGGCCCTTAAGCTGTTTCCCTTTCTAGCATCAGAGCTCTATTCCTTTGATATTCATCTTTGATAGTAATCTCTCAAGGCTAGGGAGCAATTCCAAAGAGTGACTCCAGATTCTCTGCACTTTCACAAAGTGGAAGTGCACGAGCACTCTGGAGTTTTGGCTCTCGAAGGCTGCATGGAATGGGTGTTGGTTGGTTCACCAGACTTTTTAGAGGCCAGAACAAAAACTTTTTTGCTAATTATACCTCTTCAGGCTTTGAGTCCATTTTTGATGTCTTTGCTTGTGGTCTTTTGGTCAACTCCTTGACAATACCCTTCTATGGCATTTGTTGGAGAAAACAAAGAGGTCCTTGTGAGACTTGGAGCACACTTTCCCTCTTGATTTCCAGTGACTATTCATCAGGCACACTGAGTGAGCCTCTTTAGGCTTCGACCTGAGGTGGGAGGTGTGTGGTTACCCAAGCAAAAGCAAAGAAGACCCTAAGAGGGCAGCCATTGAGAGCTCATATTGTTGGGTCCTGGGGCTTGATGGTGAAGAGTGATTTCATTCATGGTTGCTTGCTTTTCGTAGAGGTCCAGATCCCAACTCTAGCTGATTTTTTATAATCACTCATTTGACTGGCTACAGGGAGCCAGAATTCATAGGCCTTTCTGGACAGCCAGTTTCCCAGGACTGATGGGAATAAAAACAAATATCACTCACTCAGGGATTTTCATCATTGAAATACTTTCTACATATGAACTCATTCTTCTTGCAAGAATCAGGCTAAGCATTGTTATCCCCACTCTTTGATGGGCATGCCCAGATTTCATTATTCCGAAGATAGATTTTGAATCCACGATAAATGTACTTAGCATCATGGTCAATTGAAGATGAAAAGACCTGTTAGGTCACCCAGTATCACCCCTTCCTCTCCACCTTCACACAGCCAGAACAGGAAGCTCTCTGCAATGTACTTTCTGGTTCTTTGGCCAGGCTTCGTTTAAATGTCCCAGGGGAACCTCCCTATAAGTCTAACCTTGGAGAAAGGATCTACTTCTAAAAGCAGCTTTTGTATTCTTAGTGCTGTGACCACCCCCCCTCTGCTGAAAGGTTCTTGGAAGTGAGAGGAGTATGGTTGGAAGTCTTTTTTCCTTTCTCTTAATAGGAGAATTGCCATTCCAAGAGTCACATGTGTATCTTTTTCTTTCATAGTAGATTTTTATATGCCTTTCTAGGTTTACTAACAGACATATGGGATTTTGAGTTACAGTTGGGACATGAGCTCATGAAATTAGTATTAACTGCTTTAACCCCTGGGTGCTCGAGTTTATGGAATAAGCAAGTCATAATCGCTGACCACAGCCATTAAAATCTGATGTGAGTCAACTTCGAGTACAAAGACTTTCTATAACCCAACCCTCTTGAAGCAGAAATGATCACAATTTAATATAACGAGAATAATTAATAAGGAGTGTGCCAGTGACCTTGAATATTAATATTGTTTCCTTTTCCTGTAAACAAACTGGGCTATTTTATTATTATTTTAGTGTGTAATTTGGCATAAACACTCCTTTTCACATAATTTCCCCAGGTGACTTTTGTCTCCTTGGCAATTTCCGGCTTTAATAAAGAAAACCTAATTAAGGAGGAGCTGTTGATTGGTTTGCTAGTGTAATTAACACAGGTGATGCTAATGAGTTTCTATGAAACTGGTGGTTTATGGGAAAAATAAACAGACCGCTGTTGCATATGGCCCAATTGATACCTGCACTCTGCAAGAAAGGGTGATTTCCTGGTCCCCTGTGAGTGGGTTGTGGGCATGGAATAGGCAGATAAAATATTTTATAAGATTCATTAGTGGAACTAGACCAAATGGAGCAAAAGTCTCAGTGTTAGGCGATATTAAAAAAATCTGATCTCTGGTTGTACTTGTTTGGTCTGTCTTTTTTTTGTGTGTACCTAGAAGGGGCAGATTTCTTTTGTTCGAAGTGGGTTTCAGACTTTCACGGCAGGCATGTTAAGTTGGCAAAGCTCCTAGCAGCCTTTGTAGAGACATTTTAATTTTCATCCTCTTTCCTCCCTGATTTTGCCCATTAACCCTTGAAGTTGCATTGGCCAGAAAAGCACATGGAATTCCTGCAGAAACAGACTCTCAAGAACCTTCTTTCTTGGCCTACAACAGCCTCCCAGGGAATTCTTAATATTTAAACTTTCTATGGCATCCATGCTACTCTGGTCTACCCAAAATTACTTATAAGAGACAAATTTTCTCTTTGTTCCCCTCTCCCCTTTCTTTGTTGGGCTGGGAGGGAAGGTGGGGACTGTGGTTCAGATTTCATTTAATAACAGTTTCATAAGATGACCAAGATTCATGGGATCGATGCATATTTTCTCATTACAAATTTTACTCAGAATACCTGCCTATTATTTTCGATAATTTACAAATATCCTGCTCAATTTCAAATTAGGTTCTTGAAGTTTTTCATATAAAAGACTGGTCTATAGTAAGACCTTTGATGTTTATATCATTTTTCTGGACCTCTTCTGTGTTTCCTTGGTATGTTCTTCAAATCAGTTTTTTAAACACGTGTTTTCTCTTTATTTTCATCTCATTTTTATCATCGGCTAGTTAATTCATTCTCTCTCTCTCTTTTTTCTGTTTCCAAACACGCCTGCTCTACTTTGTCTCTCATCTATTGCTATGTGACAGAAAAGCCAGAGACATTCTGTGTCTAGCAGTGCACCTCCAGGGACATCTTTTGAACTCTCATAATTTGTATTTATTGCCACCCACTTTGTAAGTTCACAGTTTAATTTGCCAGCAGTGGCAGTGTTAGGCCGACACAGTAAAACAAGATAACGTTAAAATGTCAGAATGAGAAGGGGCATGAATGATGCATTACCCCTACTAGGACTTGCTCTTGTCATTCCTTTCCACCAAAGTGATGTTAACTACCTTTTGAGAGCTTTATCTGGCTGGTATTACTCAGAAGTAGGATCATTAGTTCACTGTTCTGATTAGGAAGCCGCTATGCTTGATTAACTCCTCTTGGACTAGGATCTCAGTGGAAGCATTAAATGAATCGCACTGACTTAGACATCTAGAACTAATTTATAATTATTTTTTTGCAATTATTTGTCGTTGTTGACATGTGTTTTTCCATGATGTGGTACTTAACGGGGATGAGTTAAACCTACTGGAAAAAAGACAGGCATGTTTGAGTTGCATTTGTAATCCACATTTCAGGGAAGGGCTTCTAGATTTTTAAATATTTCCCCCAGGGACAGATGCCAAGGCATCATTCTTAGCAGTATCAATGTACAATTTGTTTACAAACCTTTTGAAATTTCTGAATTTTGAAAAATGATCCTTTTGGTAGTTTTCTCAGAATCATCCTGGGAAGAAACTCATTGAATTGATGTTTTCTCATGGTGGTGACTTTATGTGCAAAAAACAGGGTTAACATGGGTTTTGAAAAAGCTTTTCAAGTGATAAATCTAGGAAGAGGGACCTTCTCCTTCCTAAAACCAATGTACACCATTCTTTCCCTATCTAAATTTTTCTTCCCAATCTTGCTGCTGCTTGAAATCCTCATGTTGATTCCTTGGCTTCTGATCAAATACATAATTCTCTTTCCCCTTCAACACCCTCCCTCGCGCCCCCCCACGCCCATGTACTCTTCAATGTAAGGTTCTCTTAAGAGTAGGTTTTTTTAAAAAATATATTTTTATTGATTTCAGAGAGGAAGGGTTAGGGAGAGAGAGATAGAAACATCAATGAGGAGAAAGAATCATTGATTAGTTGCCTCCTGCATACCCCACACTGGGGATTGAGCCCGCAATCCGGCATGTGCCCTGACTGGGAATCCAACCATGATCTCCTGGTTCATAGGTCGATGCTCAATCACTGAGCCACACCAGCTGGGCAAGAGTAGGTTTTGAAAGGCTAGAAGGTAGATATGGGCGTGGCATGGAAGAGGAAATTGGTTCTAGAGCAAGGACCTTGATGGTAGTGAATACTTAATTTGTGCTCCATAGAAAAAGGCTGTTTTACAGTAAAGATATATATTGATTCTGGTCCACAACTTAAGGAAGTTATATTTAGTTCAGCCTTTCTGAAACAATAATACTTTCCATTCTTGTACTTCTAAACAAGAGCTATATGGAGAACAGGAGGGGCCTCTGTGCATCTCCTGCACCACTGTGGATACACTGCCTGCTCTTCTAGGTGCCCAGTATGCATTTGTTAAATGGAGTGGATGAAGCTATCACCAAAGAGCAGTGGCACAGTGTTTCCCAACCCCCATTCAAGTACTTCCCTCTACATGTCTTATTTCCTGAAAGTGCTTTTTATCTGTGTAGATCCAGAAACTTGGGTTGTTATTACAGATGCCACTGATGAACCCGGGGTTACCCTGAGCATCTTAACAGCACCATCTCATTATGTTCCTTCTCATATACTTGACGTCTGCCCTAAGTTACTATTCTTCACTCTCTGCTCAAGTCAGGCTATGGTCTCTTTGGAGATTTCATGACAGAAATCCTTGCTATAGTTTCAGATGATTTAGCCTTCAGCTATTTGTATTAAAAATTGTAACTATGACTTCCTTGTCCAAGAAGGTGATTCAGACCACATTTTCAAGGCCAAGCCAAGTGCCTTGAAATGGGGGAGCAGGAAATCAGTGTAACAATTCCAAGGAGAACTTGGTTTCAGGGTAATGATGATAAAACCCTACAGGTACAGAAAAGAGAATGTTTGGTTTGAGTTTCTTGGGTCTATTAATCGTGCTCTAAGGGTATACTTTTTGTCAGGGTGAATCATTTATAATAAATTCCATTTTATTGATATTTCTCTCTGTCAGCCTATTTTTCAATGATTATACCCTGTATCGCCCAGAGCACTGATGCTTTCTGAGATTTGGCTGTAATGCTGCTTTTGTAGAGAGGAGAAATGAAGGCAGAGAAAAATCAGTAGTTTTTGATAAGCCTATGTGAAAAGGTAGCCATCAAATAGAAAATATTCCCCTCCACCTCTATGGGGGGAACCTTTTGATCAATTTGGGTCAACTTGAGAAAAATTAACTTTATTTCAAAACTGCTCTTATTTGGAAGTTCCCTTTCTATACCCTTTCTCAGAAGGGAAGGTTGGGAGTAGAATTCTAAAGGAAAAGCTGTTGGGCTAAGCAAATATGAAAAATTTTCCCTGCATCAAAGTTTAACATACCAATACATGCTTTAGGGACCCAACAAATGTGAGTTCCCTAGAAATAATTGTCAAAACTGAATTATGATGACGTTCCCAAATCTGCCCCTCTGCATTATTCAAGGTTTCCTGTGCCCTGCATTGTCCCAGATAGAGAACAAAATGAAACTCTCACCAATTTTGTCTACCTTTTTTTTGCTGTAAGCCAATGCTTTGCAGCACCATTAGGATGTAGATTATCATATTTAAAACCTGTGATGACACCGTTGTACCCATCTGAATGATTAATCTGCTCATTAAAAGAGTGCCGATGGGCTAGTCTAATTGGAACATGGATCTTCCTAAAGGACGTTACAGGGTCGGGAATAGGAAATATTACTCATAACATAAAGTAGGGATTAATTATGCTACTAAATACTACTGTGTGAAATTTACATATGGGTCTGGTTAGAGATCAGGATTAGAAAAAGTGTAGCATCCCATTTTATAACATTTATGTCAACTTTAAGACAGGTGGTGTGTTCCTCCTTTAATCCCAAATCTTAAATCAACATTTACAAAAGCTGTTATAAACTCAAATGCCACAGAAGGCTTAGGAGGTTGGGATAAACACAGCATGTGCATCAGTGAATCACATGATTCCACCGGATGGACTTTGAAAAACAATCGCAAAGATCCAAAGCTGCAGAGCAATCTTTACTCTGCCTTAAACCCTCAACTTCTGGATGGTATTAATCTTCCTAGAAGAGGATGAGAGTACAATTGGGATCTTTAAGAAAATATGCAAATCCATTGAGCACAAGTTTACAAGCTTCCCGCCTTCCCCACTTTAATAACCTTTCTTTAAGCAAATACTATGTACAAAAGATGTAAGGGGATTGCTGCGGTTGCAAAGGGGACTGGAGAATTCCAAACTCCACGTTAGTGCCTTTCTGCTACAGGGATCCATGGCTGCTGTTAAAATAACAACAATAACCAAAACCACCTTGCCACATGGAGGTGGGTCCTAGAATCTTGGGACCCACAGATAGTAGTGTGGTGAGGGCCTGGGAGGGGTGGGTGCAGGATGGAGGGGGTCAATGGGGAAAAAGGGGGACATCTATAATACTTTCAACAGTAAAGATACATAAAAAAAAAGATTCTTTTCTCACCCAAGGATATGTTTTTATTGATTTTAGAGAGCGAGGAAGGGCCCCTAGGTGCTCTGACTGGGGATCAAACCTGCGATCTTTTGGCATATGGGATGACATACCAACCAACTGAGCCACCTGGCCAGGACTTGAAAAGAGTTGTGAAGGTCGTTTATCCTGTTTCCCTCAATTCAAGGCAAGGGACACAAAGCTTACACAACTGGTTAGCGGCAAGCCAGAGCTAAAACCCAACATTTCTGACTCAGTCCAGTGCTATTTTTGTAAGCAACACGGCATCTCTAGTCTGGTTACCAAATATCTTGACACGTTGGATTGTTTGTTCAACACGCCATGTCTTAAGATATCTCTGTTTACTGAAGTCAGATCTGTTTGACAAATGGGAAATATATTCTTACACATCTTGCTGTTTCCACTATTTGAAAATTCATACTTTTTTTTTTTTTTTTTTTGCTGTTAGGCAGATGTCATGCCATGTGTGTAGTAAAAAATGGAAAGTTGTTACTTCAGAGTAAACACGTTACTGTGCTGACTGGTCTAGCCAAAAAAGACACAGTGAAAATCAGGGCACTTGGTTATTAGTGGGTCCCCACCTGTTTAAAGAACTGAAAGGATTATGCATTAGTTTTTAGGGTGCTGTCAAGCTTAGAGAATTTCCTTGGCCTTGGGCAACTGTGTGCTGCTTCTGAGGTTGGGGAAGCCTTGCTTAGACTGAGAATGTTGGGCTTACAGGTACCTTAACAGGTTAAAGTGCCTACCTGTCTCTGGACCCTCTCAGTCTGCTCTCCCCTCTCCCTTTCTTTGCACTTGTCTGACTGAGCTCACCCTCGTCTCTCATGCCGATGACTATAGTTAATGTCTTCGTTATCTCTTGGCCTCCAGTCTCGACCCTGCTCAATCTGTTGTCTATACAGCAGCTAAAATGATCTTTCGGAAACCTTTCTGATATTACTCTCTTGCTTAAAACTGTCACTTGGATAGCCTATCTCCTCATTGTCCCAGAGATAAAATTCCAAGCTTTTTAGCACTCCATGCGCTGTCCCTCCTGGCCTCATTGCTCCCAATGCTCCTCCTTGCTTACACTGGGGCCACCTTCCACTCACACAAACTTGCCATGCCTTCTGAGGTGGCCTGTGTCTTTGTATCTGTTTTTCTCGATAACTAGTATGTCCTCCTGAGTTCCTCCTTGCCTCGGCTTTCATCTGGCTATTTCTAACTTATCTCAGGATTAAATTCAGCTTTAGCTCCTCACAGAAGCCTTCTAGGCCCCACCGATGTAGCATCCCACTATCTTAGCACTTTTCACAGTGCATGGTGATGCCTTACCATACGACACCCCCATTCCCAACCCCCCACCCCCCCCCACCAGTGAGCTCCCTGAAGGCAGGGAACATGTTGTTATTGTCTATTATATTTTTATTTCTTAATGCTATGTCTGGTTCAGGGGAGGAAATCAATAAAGGTGGAAGGAAGGAAGGAAGGAAGGAAGGAAGGAAGGAAGGGAGGGAGGGAGGAAGGAAGGGAGGGAAGGAAGGGCCATTATGCTCTGTCACATGTTTTGCATGTCAACAGAGACCCATAATCAAAAGAAGAGGTTGAGAAGTAGTTTTCCAGTTGGAGAAAAGAAGCTTTTGTCATGGATTTTGAAGTACTCTTTAAGCTGGCATTGTGGCATGTCTTAGAGGTCAGTTCTAAAGATATTCTTGCTGTAATCTGATGTAAGAGAGGCAACTTTCAAAGGAACCTGATATTATCATTCTGTAAAAGTTAACAGCAAAGTGTCATTGCAAAGCTGCTGGAAATCTTGGTTTTCTGCGGTAAACCTCTGAACATTTTTAAGACTCGCCCGAAACCTTTCTTTACAAATTCAAATCTGGTAGAATACCATAACTGTCCAGTGACGGAATACACCTTGGGGCAGAATATTCTTCAGTCAATATCATTCATTCCTGGATGTTCACAGATTGCAAATGAAAATACACACTATAGGCCACCGAGAAGTTAAAGAGACAGACACACTGCTATAGTCAAACCTTCATCAGCCAAAATGCCAGGGAAAGAGAGTTTGTGAATTTTTTACAGCCTTCCTGGTGGAAAAGTATTTCTTTGTCTCTCTTGGCAAATGATGGGCTGATGAAGGAGATGTGATGTAGGAGGTATAGGAAGTTGGGCTAGATGTGAACCAAATCTTGGATATCCCTGAGTTTTTCTCTTGAATTATAGAATTGTGGGTCTTTTGAGTCAGAATGGGACTCACCCACAGTCTGATAAAACCTCATTCATAAAGAAGTGGTGGTGGAGGTCATTAGAGATGACCCAAATGGCCCAAAGTCCCAGAGCAAAGTGGTCCCAAAGATGGGATTTATACATGGTCCTTGGACTCTAATTCATTATTCTTTATCCTATACTGTAAGTTCCTACATGGGCTTTAAGAAGTGCTTGCATTTTATCCTATTGTAAGCTCAGTGTGGAAAGTAACGTAAGTTAACTAAATTGTGGGCTGATAAAATAACACTTTGTTATAGTGACACCTTGGTCTTCATGATTCTCAAACAAAACATTTTCCCAGGATGTGCAAACTCAAAGTTGCACGCTGGCAGCTGTGGTCATATTTGGCTTGGGGAAGCGTTTTGTCTGGTGCTGCAGTATGGTTGCCTTTTAGATGGTGCATCGTCTGTGGGTTGCCCCAGTCCCCCCTGTTCCCAGTAGCTTCACTTGACCTGGTCTCAGAGGCTTTGGAATCAAGTGCTCTCAGTTTAGTGTGATCTTTTGTTTTGTTTGGGACTTACAGGAAGGTAACTCAGAGATGCCCAGTTTATTTTCAACCCTTCTGAGAAGGGGGCTCCATGTATGGGGTGAGCTGGTTGTTGACAATGTTGTTTACATATTTGAATGCATGCCGCCCCTCAAGCTGCCACCGGCTTTATTAAATCACTTAAACCAAGCCTGTGTTGCCATCAACATTCGTTCAAATCTGTCACAACTGGCAACCTTCAGCATTTGTATGAAAAGATGGCTAATCAGTGCGCGTAGGCACAGATGCGAGGCATAAGCAAACAAGATTAGTGCGTTTGTGCTACTCACCACTCAGGTTTATGCAAAAAGATATCAAGGTTTTTCTGTTCCATCTGGAAAAAGACTTTCTAGGATTTAGGATTTTCGTTTTTCTTTCTTCTTAAAAAAATCTCTTTCTCTCTCTCTCTCTCTTTCACCCCCCCCCCCCACACACACATATACACACCCCTAGGCAAACAAATAATTATCTTTTTAAATAGAAATGCCCTCCACAGAATGCATTTCAGGAATATTCAGGAATATTGTAAGCCTTCATACGTTTTTCATGAGTGATGGGTGTAAGCATGTTATTTATTTCTTACTCCTAAAATGATTTTAAATTTAAAATTTTTAAAAATAAAAGCGATATATGTTCTTTGTAGAAATCTGAGAGAAGACACACAAGAAAACTAAAATTACCTCTTATCCAAAGACTTGAACAAAAACTCTTTTAACATTTTCTGTAGTTTGTTTAGAATACCTTCTATGTATATATTAAAACTGTGTATTTATAAAATTGAATTATACTGTTTTATATCTTGCTTTTTGTATTTAATATATTGGGAATATTTTAATGTATCTTGTAATTTTAAAAAATTGCCTAGCATTACATCCTATGGCTATCACTTATTTAACCATCCCCTTGCAGTGGAACATTTCATCTGTTTTCAGGGGTTTTTTGTGCTTGTTAAAATTAAGCAATGAGCCACCTTGTATATAAAATTTGGGGTTGCAATTTGATTTCCCCCCCCTTAGGTTAAATTCCTCAAAGTATAATCTTTGAATTAAAGGATATAAATATCTTTAAGTCTTCTGATGCATGTTACTAAATTGCCCTCCAGAAAGATTATACTATTTATGCTCCTGCCACCATTTTTAGAGATTTCCATTTACTGGCATCCTCAACAGAACTTACTTAAAAACATTTGTCAACTTAGTAAGCTGAAATATGGTATGTACTTCCTATTTTAATTTGCATTTTGTACTTATGGCTGAGGTTGAAAGTTTTTTTGGGGGGTCATTTATATATTTAAATTTTTGTGTGAATTGTTTATTCATTGTCTTTGTATTTCTTATCTTTTTCTCACCAATTTTTACTTAGGTTTTAAACAATGAACATTTATTATTCACAGGAATTCATAAACAGCCACAGTCATCTGAAGGCCTGACTGGGGCTAGAATCCACTTCCTAGATGGTGCATTAACAAGGCGATCAGTGGGAGGCCTCAGTTTCTTGCTACTCTGGCCTTGTTAGAGTGTCCTCCTGCCATGGTGGCTGGCTTCCCCAGATTGAGTGATTTGAGAGGAAGCGAACAGGAAAACGCAATGCCTTTCGTGACCCAGTCTTAGAAGTTGCACACCACACTTCTGCTATATTCCATTTGCTAGAAGCAGATCAGTGCGTCCAGCCCACAGTCAGGAGGGGCAGTGAGATGCCACCTCTTGAAGCAGCAGCTCCTAGAGAATTTATGGGCCTGTTTTAAAGCCACCACAGAGTCTATCTTTTTCTTTTTTTCTTTCCAGTGTGTCTTTCCAATGGTTTCCTCTGTTTTTTGTTGGTCTCAGTTTTATTTTTTTCACATTCAGAGATTTAAAACTGTAACGTAAGTCTTTTAACCATTTCCTTATTAACCCTTAAAATGCTTCCATGCTGATTGGTAAATAGATGCTGTCCTAAGCCCCCACACTTCTTCCTTTTCCTTCAGTTCATATGCGCCCCCTTTTTAATTAATTAAAAGGCTCTCCTCTTGGCACATGGAGGAGGGTAGATATGGTGCCTCCCAGACTAAAGATCTGGTGTCAACTCCAGTGTGAGTTCTGCTAGTTTGAATATCAACCCTAAGGACATAGAGGCACATGGCTTCTTTAAAATTCTGTTCCATTGATTGGTATGTCTAGTCTGATTCCCTTACTGAACAATTTTGATTTCTCTAGCTATTTGTTTTAACAGTATACCTTCTTCTATTTCCATAACTATTGCTTCTTATTTATTTTATACCAGAGGCCTGGTGCATGAAATTCGTGCATGGGTAGGATCTCTAAGCCTGGCTGTTGATCAGGGCCAATCTGTGGGGTGACCAGTGGGGTGATCGGGGGCACCCACTGGCACCCGCCTTGGCTGGCCTGGCGCTGCCTGTCTCTGGCCCTGCTCCCCGCCACCATCGCCAGTTTGCCTCCCTCTGCGGGGTGACCGATGGGACAATTGGGGGGCCCCGCTGGCCCCTCCCTTGGTTGGCCTGGGGCCTGCACACTGGGGGCAGATCCTGCATTGAGCATCTGCCCCCTGGTGGTCAGTGCATGTCATAGCGACCAGTCGTTCCACTGGTCATTTAGCTGTTTGGTCGATTTGCATATTAGGCTTTTATTATATAGGATATTAACTATAGATTATTTTTTAGGTTATAATAATTTTTAAAATATATCAAATATATATATATCCTTAGGTAGAATTTTTATTTATAATATATTTTTTAGTTTCTTCCTGTATATTTTATCATTTTTCTTGCTTTTGGTAATAGTATTTTTCAAAAATATAGTAAAAATAGTATAGTTATTTATTGTTCAAACATGTTAATCACTCAGAGTTTCTTTTTTTAAAAATATATTTTATTGATTTTTTACAGAGAGGAAGGAAGAGGGATAGAGAGCTAGAAACATCGATGAGAGAGAAACATCAATCAGCTGCCTCCTGCACACCCCCTACTGGGGATGTGCCCCCAACCAAGGTACATGCCCTTGACCGGAATTGAACCCGGATCCCTTCAGTCCACAGGCCGACGCTCTATCCACTGAGCCAAACCGGTTTTGGCAGAGTTTCTTTAAGATAGTAATTTTCCAAGTTTCAGAATGACAATTTACTAAAGTCTTTTTCAATCACCCCTCTGTCACTTAGGTTTTTGATAAGGTGAACAAAAATTCTGGCCATTTACATTGTATAAATAACCAGTTCATAATGGTTTCAGGACACCTTGAGTGACACAGAGATCACATAGGCCAACTTATTGTTGCTATTCAAGCTACCAGCCTTTAACTGTTTCTCTGAATGGCACATGGCATTGAACCTGGGGGGTTAATGTTAAGTTTTGAATGGGACAGTTTGAAAACAGCATTTCTGCTTTTATAAGATTCTCTCGTCTGGATACAAAGCTTGTTCCAGGGTATACCAGGCCTTTACTTCTCTGTGTTATAAAAATGATTGGGTCACTGTTAGCAGAGCCATAATACCAGTGGGATGTGTGTATTAACCTGTCTGTCGGGGGAACATTCTAAGAGCAACAGGCCTGTAATTTAGGCAATAGCGTTCATCCATGAAAAACACGCTGCTTTTGCCTTGATGCTAATCAGGAAACCATCAGACAGTTTTCCCTCTCTGAGCCAGGGCAGGGCGGGAAGGAAGTCAGCTGTCACTGTGTTTTTGAAGAAGAAAAAAACCGAGAGGTGAACTGAACTCTGTGATAAGAACCTCACTCTAAAGCTGCTTCCTGAATTTAAAGGTGTGGTAGTCCAATCAGCAGCACAAATTGGAGGCATCTGATTTGCATGGATTAACCAGAGTGGGTCACCACCTTCTGACAGGTCAATGGCACCACTGGGGATCTGAAGAAAACTTTGATTTTTCCTCTTTTCCCCTCTGCCACAAAGCCATCATGCTGTTCTATTGTCACAGAGGATCCTTGCCTTATAAAGAGAAGCTTGTCATTTAAATTCACCCAAGTTAGGACACTACAGAGCCCTGTCAGATGTCAGTCTCAATACAGCAGGAGAATGTTTTTCAACAGCTTTCTAACCCCTTTGCCTGGAAACACAGAGGCCTGGATCAAGGGGGAGGGGCGCTGACTGGGGCTGGAGGATTCTGACAAAGGCAAGATAGGAATTTTTCATTTAAGGCAAGTTTTCTTCTTCTTTGCTTTTTCTTCTTATTTTTTCCTTTAAGCCTTGTGTAAAAGATACTTCCACAAAAAGGGAGTGGGGGGAAAAAAATCAGGTTGATTGTAAAGGCTTCTTCAGTCGAGGGTCTCCTTGAAGGCAGTTAAGCCTGGGAGTGATGTTGGTATTTTTCTGCATCCCAGGTGATGGCTGTTTGCCTGTCACTTCCCTTGAAAAATATTGTTTGGCTTTAAGGTGACTGTGAAATGTTTGGCAGAGGAAACATCCATGGCCGAATATGGACAAAGAGAAATGGAGACTTTCTGATTAAGCTTTCTAGCCCCTGGCACCCCAATCTGATCAAAATTAGGGGCACATGCCATCACAGAGGGGTTCCTTCTGCTCCAAAGCACCTTTGGTCAGGGTCGGGGTGGGGTGGGGAGGGGCTTTGTTCCTTGAACGCAGTTAACCAAATGCTCAGGAGACAAGTTCCAGCAATTCTAAAGTACTCACTCGACACTTACTATTTCCTACATTTATCAACAATTGTTCATTCACCATGTCCTTTAGGCCAGGTATTGTGCAGGCCTTGGAGACTCCACCTGCGACAAGATAGATGTGATTCTTGTCCTCCTGGGACTTCCTGTTACGCCTGCCTCATCAGTGTGCTTTTCGTATGTGTCTCGATCGTTGCAATTTCAATTCCTGGTCCTTGATGGAAAGGATCAATAGCTCATACTTTCCTGTATCCACCATAGCACTTAATATTGCAAAATACTTGGTCTGTTGTTTGATTGGCTATATGGGTAATGTTTAAACTTTCGAAGCCTCGGTTTTCTCAATTGTAAAGCAGACATAATGACTCCTAACACACAGGGTGCTCATGGAGAGTCAGTGACGTATTGCATATAAAGCACTCAGCAGAGAGCATGGTACGGGGCGCTCACACAGTATTTGGGAACCGCTAGTATTTTCGTTAGTACAAGCAGCTAGTGTAGGTGTTGGAGGGTATGGCATTGACAGCGCGCCCTTCTCACCTAGAACCTCTGTTCTTGTTAATTCCACTGAAATCTTTCTTCTTGGAGTAAATGTCTCTTTCAAAGAACCAGTGATGATCTGGATGCTTGGGAGTGACTTGGAAGACTTAAGGCCATGATTTGAAACAAGTTCTCGGTGGTTGGTGAAGGCAGATTACCTGGGAGATGGCGTGTGTCTGTGCGTGCGCACGTGCTTGTGCTCATTTTGAAGATAAGTCCTGTAGTTGAGCTGCCAGTTGAAATTCCAGTTTTGGATTTCAGAAACAAAAAGCCTCTAGAATGCCCTTCTCAGTTCTCTTCATTTTAACAGCACAGATGTCCTTCCAGAGGTAGATGTTCTTATTCTGCTCCTGGTGGAAATGCGCAGATTAGGCTGGAGCCCAGGGAAAGGCACTGCAGCATAGGATTTGACATGGAAAGGCCTGTGACGTGCCACAGCCATGCCCTTCCCAGGTAGCACTTGTGCTGGTAGAATAGTATCGTGGATTGGAGCATGTGTGCTAGAGTTTGACCTGGGTTTAAATCTTGGCCTAGTTATTTAGTATCCTTGTGACCTTGGACCTGCACACACACACACACACACACACACACACACACACACACACACACACACAGAGGTACCCACAAATACTCATATTCATGTATTAATGCGGTGTCTGGCACTTGTAAGCAGGAACTTGTAACAAATCAACATTTCTCGCATGAATGAATGAAAACTAAGACTCCTTCATCAATGCCATTACTGAGTGTGTTTTTGGAGCCTCTCTTCCCCTCAGTTGCTTGCTGAACTGCAGCACCTTCTTATGACTGCCCCCCATAGTAGCACACTTCCACTTTTTGAGGATTGATCTGAGTTTCAGAAACAGTCAGCAGTAATTTGGTGCCAAGTCTGGTATAAAACATCAGCCTATGAAGACTATTTCAAATCCGAAGTGGGGTGTGCCTGTAAGGGAGCTGGAAAGAACTCTGCCCAGGTTCAGCAGAAGACTACAGGTGTGCTCGAGCAGAATATCCCAAAGCCACGGACTGGGATGGGTGGGATTCATTCTCATATGCAGTTCTACTTTGAGAAGCAGTCACAATTCAAGTCTCATTCTGGTCTCTCTGTCCTGCACAGAGATCGGGTGAGGTCTGGCTCTCAGGGATATGAAAAGCTGAGTGTTAAGATCTGGTCAGTTAGTCCTGGGTTTGAATCCTGCCTCTGCCACTCCGTAACTGTAAGTCCTAAGGCTCGTTACTTAAGTCTTCAGCTCTATAGTTATTTCTTTGAAAGTGTTTATTTCCTTCTGAGATTGCAGGGGGAAAATGTTCTTGGTACATAATACTCCATGTTAAGTTTCAGGATTATTTCCCCCTTTTACACGATTTTAGTTTCCTTTTCACATATACTCAGGGCTATAATATTCCTTGGCTCCCAAAGACCTAGAAAAAAATGATCTGAGAAATAGAGTCACAGGAAGCATTACTGCCTTGGTGTCTTTTGTACCCTTCTTGTGAGTATTTGTAGTTGAAAGATGGTGTCTAGAAGGGACAGTGCCTCATTAAGTGGACTGTGTTTCTAATTTTAGCCTCTCAGGCACAGTGAGACTAACATTGAGGTCAGGGAGGCCAAGGGGGCCACACCACCTACCACATTGCTACCCCACAAAGTGGACAGAAATGTTAAGCTTTCTGGAATCTGTCCCCCACTTCTCACCCCCTCCTTAGCTTAGTAGCCAATACCAATGGGCACTTGTGTTGCTTGCAGAAGCATTATTAAGTAGAGGAGCCCCTAAGAATAATTCCTTGCAAATGGATAGCACATTTGTTCTAATGACATGACTTTTAAAAGCAAATTAATTATAAACTGGTTGCAGTTTAATTCATTTTGTCTGGATTATGTGCTTGCAAGGCCTATGAGTACATTTGGCACTGTTGCTGGCCCATTTGGATTTTAATGCCTTTGACAAGCCACAGCTTCCTTGGCCCGGGTGAACTGCCTGCTGCCATACTGTCCTCTAACTCGATGGTGCCAGATTGACTTTTCAGCTTCGGCGTGGGTCTTCAGCGTGCATCCCCACCTGTATCAGCCGTGCATTGACCTAAACATTTAGTGAGGACTGGACCCTGAGAAAATGATGGTTAATCACAGAGAAAAGTTTAACTATTTGCATCAGCACAATAATACATAGGCACATAAGACTTTCAGTTCCCCAAAAAGTGGTTTAACAAGGTTGTGTGAAAATTTGACATCCTGCTATACATATAAATGTAAAAGCCAGGTTGGGAAAAATAGACGAAAATCCCCCCTTTAGTAAAGAGCACTATGCATACTTTTTCCCTAATTATGGAAGGTGTCTTTAAAATTTTTAATTTATTTATGTGCTTATTTTTGAAGACTGTGCTTTCAGCATGCTTATGAAACTATGGATTAACAATCCAGCAGGGCCGCAGGTCATGCTGTCCGTGGACTTTTGGGTTTCTCTACACTTCTCACTCTCTGCCACTAGCTCCTCCACACACCGGCCCCCCCCCCCCCCCACCACCCCACCTTGCTAGGCCTTGGAAATTCCCAGTCCTTATATGATTCTCAAGCTACAGTGGATCTCTTCCATGCAGACTAATTAAGAGAAAAGGAGGAAACTTCAAAAAGGACATAAATAATTATCAATTTTCCAAGTTTGGGAAAGAGCATTAAACTAGCACTACTGAGATTTGCACTTGTGACTCAAGGTGTCAACTTTTGTGAAAGGGGTCCACTCCCTTCAGACCAGCCACGTTAAAGCCCTCAGCCTCTGTGTATCTGCTGCCTCTTCCTTGGCGGGATGATCTCTGACATTTATTTATCTATGAGGCTTGCAAAATCATGGTCTGTCATAAGGGTAAATAAAACGTGTTGGAGTTAATATGAAGAAGAAAGGAACAATTACAAATGCTTAAAACAGTCTTAAAATATACTTAAGCAGAGGTTTGACACATAAACACACAATTAAAGCAGGAATTTGTGATGGATGCAAGGATTTGACGGTCCTAGACATATTGTTTACTGGTGTAGTTAGCAGATGGATAAGTCAACTGATCCCAGATGTGCAGCTTATAAATATAAACTCACGTCTTACTAGTGATGTATGTATGCAAGTAGCAAAGTACTTTCTCTGTAAGTCTTGACTATTTGCTGGGGGTAATTTTGTAATACTTGCTAGCTTAAAAAAATAAAACAAAAGGATTTTTTGCCTCTTTCAGAAATGTAACCAAATAGCTAGAAGAGGGTGCTTTTTTGTTGGGGTCCTTTTAAAGGACAGTTTTAAATAGGTTGATTTTTTTTCCCCCTTTTAAGTTGGAAGATCCCTAGCCACAGTTTTCAGATATTTGTAGCTAATTAATTCTTAGGAAATCTAATCTGAATTGAATTAATTTTCCCTGTTAGGGCACATGAAGCAACTTTTAGAAAAGAAAAAAATGAAAACAGCTTTTGTTGCAAATAATTCTTGCAACTAATGAAAAGTAATATTGCTGTTCCTTCCAAATAATGCAATAACAAAACACCGAATGAGAGCCTTGCATTGTATTGTTATGTTTGCTGTTTAAATAATTTAGCTGCAAAAATCTGAAGGCTGCTTTAGCTGTAATTAATTATTTATTAATGACATGCTAATTGCACAATACCTTTGAATATTTAACAAAATGCAAAAGCCAGGCTCTGAAGTTATGCTCTTAGTGTAAGGGTGGAAAAAAATCCTTTAGTTCATTGCTGCATCAGGAGGACCAAAAAAAAAAAAAAAAGTCCTTTTTCAGATGTGAGGTGGAGTTGTGGTAGTGGCCTACTTTCCATTCACCATCTCAGTCACCCTTTGTGCAGGGTAATATAATGTCCTTATCTAGACTTAACAATTGACAGGGTGGTAAATCCCTTGACTTTTGTCCAAATGATTTCTCTACAAAAATGGGTTAATTATCGCCTTTCCCTAGCTTTTTGACTAACAAAGGGCCCCGGGTCTCTTTTTTCCTTTCTTTCCTATTTACTGTAAGGAGCCCTTTGAAATGTGATAGTTTAATCGGCAACACCTTCTACAGGGGAATACTGAGAAGCAGACTGGCCCTTGCCTGGAGCTCAGGTTGCTCTGTGAACATTACCTTGGTTAGGAGATATGACCTTTATTATGCCAAAGCCATCCTGGACTTTCAGGATGAAAAACTCCTGAGTGCTCGGTAGTGGACTTCGTTTGTTTCTGCTAATAAAAGCTGGTGGGTTTTTAACAGTGTCTTTTAGTGGGTGGGAGACGAAAGGGCAGTGGTGTTGAACTGGTTTAGTTGTTTCATTAATTCACCTGCAAGGCTGCGAGTTTGCTCCCTGTCTCTGTTTCCAAGCTTCAAAGCTCCTCATTGTCTCCGACCTGAAAGTCAAGCAGAGTCCTGGTGGTGGATAAGCAGGGAACAGGGACTGGCTTTTCCTTTCTATTTGTTGTTATCACCATCTTGGTCCCAATTAGAGACTGCCCAGTCCCTAATTTAACACAAAGCAGCGAGCTGTGGGGCAGCTTGTCCTTGTGGTTGAGAATATATTTTATGCACTGGGGCCTACTCAGTCATACTTTGCATTTGAATCCTATTGCTATTAATGACATTTATGAACCCACATTGGCGGGAAGAAGACCCTATTGAATTTGGGCATTATCAGAGAGATGGGGAATTATTAGCATACTCCCGCGTCTGGTCCATGATGGATTTTACTGTGCCTTGGAAATACTTAGTGATGAAATGAGAAATCGCCATGTACCTGCCAGGAAGAAAAAAGAGCAGAGTAGAGGAGGAGGAGTGTTCACTCAAGTTGATGCCAAGTGCACTCTTTTGCATTTGCATTGTCTTTATTGGGAAATGTTACATCTGCTTGTAGTCATTGCTCAACAAGGCAATATATAATAGGGTCCCTGGTTAGTAAATGCATGGCATCACAGGCCCACCCAGCCAAAAGTGTTCGTAGTCAATTTAGGAAGGCACATTCTGCTAAGTTAAAAATGGAATAATGTACCCAAGAGTTCTGGGATTGCAAAAGGGCAAACCATGCCTTGAGTCAGCCTACAGTCAGTCATGTTTTATTTGGCTTAAACTTTTCTCTTTTTAAATTTGAACTAATACAAAAAAATCGAGATTTATATACATTTCCAAATTTCCATCTTCTCTTGAAAAGTCAGAGAAGGTCTAAGTAACTGAGGATGCCCTTCCCACTGGGCAACAGTTTGTTGGAGCTAAGTACCCTGGAGTAGTCCCCCTTTGGACACCATATCTGTCTGCTCTCTCACTCCTGATAGGGGATTTGAGGTAGGAGCTGCTGTGCATTGGAGTGGTCAGGGAAGCTGACTTTTGGACAAAGTCCACCAATTAACTCTACACACTCCTGTGGTATTCAGCCATGATGAGATTTCAGATGATTCACATCACTCATTTATAGATTCCCCTTTCCCGTATTCAAAGATGTCATGAAGGTTGTCTTCAGGGCCACTGGAGAAATACCTCTGTTGCTTTCTGCATGGTCCTCAGATCAGTGCCAATTTCATCAACATCTGAATTTCTTAAGATATCTTGTATTTCTTTTCATACCTAAAAATAGCTCTCATTAAGCATTTTCTCTTTGCAGGACACTGAGCTGGGCATTTTTCACATGAGTCAGCTCCTTTTCAGGTCCATAAAGGCCAGACTCCAGTAGCTGTCAATGGCAAATACAGTGAAACATTTGCTTGGACTGAAGTTTCGCTGGGAAATAGCAGTATGAAGAACAGGTTGCTATCTTCATTGGCTACTGACCCTGGGCCTGGAGCCTACCGTGGGTCATCTTTCCTGGTGTGTGTTCACTAAGGATGAATGAATGAGGTTGTTACATAAAATCATGCTTCTTCCTGAGTCCTGAAGTAAATAACGTCCAAGGGAGTGCCCAGAGAAGCCAGTTCCATGGGTGTTAATTAGAGGCCTATGAGCCAGAAAATAGAAAAGCATTGGTCATCCACTTCTCCTTAGCCCGCTGCCTCTGTGCACGTTAGCCTAAAACCTTTCATTTTACTTATAAGTATCAGGGAGACAACTGTGAACAGGCACCACCATACACCTCTGGGAATTGTTTAGAAGTGATACAAGTCTGTCAAGTGAAAACTACTGCTGTGAGGAACATGCCATAAACCGCGTGAATGCAGGGACCCTTCTTCCTGGAGGTTTGGGTTGAGCTCGGGAATGGTGGTTACCAGAAGAGAAGTTGTTCTTGTGAATTAGGGGATGAGAATTCAACAAGTGACAAGTAAAGGGTGGAGTTTCTTGGTTAAATACAGGTAGGGTGCATTTGAGTTGGAGCACATTGATAGCTGCGAAGACTCATTCAGTGCACATTTATTGAACACATGTAGGGGGGAAGGTCTTCGTTTATTTGAGAGGGGCATATATAGACATCTGAGCCAAAGTCCCAGTTTGGTCATGCCTAGATTGCACAGGGGTCACTTTTTTGTCTTCTAGGAAATTATTTTACTCGTTGATGTGGCTTCTTTGGGGGAAAATCTGAATGTAATTTCTCTATTGTGATCTGTCCTTTTACTGATGAAAATGTTTTCAAAGAGCAAGAAGCATGATAAATGGGCAACTATCATGGTATAGGAACTATGGTGATACAAAAATCAAATCTTCCTACATGCTTCTGTGGATTAATAAGGGACAAGTGGTTATAGATTGGGATATTCATCAATATAAGGAATAAACTTGGGAATTGTATAAGATTATACAATTTTATACAATAAGGAGAGTAGGAAAAGGTATGTGAGAGGAGACAGAACTTACTATTCTCCTATATACACACAGATGAAATCACAAATGTGTAGTATAAAAAAGGAGGGGTCTTGAAATCCATTGGCATTTCCAGAAAATAGTTCATGACCTACTCCTGTTGCAAATGTGCCTTTTACTATCACAGGGTGACAAAATGCCACAATCCAAGTCCCAACTACAATTAAGGGCCTATGTGATGCAGCAGGCAGCCATTCTTGAGAATTTTCATCGTGTAATTAAACTGAGGGCCAGGAGGCAGGAAATGAAGTGGGAGAGGAAGGTCCAGTTGAAGCATATTCAGATATGACATTTTCTGATGTCGATAACCATCGAGAACTTGGCTTCTCTGTCCATGAAGACAAGAATGTCACATGTCAGTCAAAGGCAGAGCTGTCAGGTGAGCCAGGCTTGAGGCTGAGGGGAGCCATGGAGGGCCCATCTGACTCTGGCGGAGCTCAGCCTGGACTATTCTCAGGCTGTAATTGTCCTTTCTTTGTGTCAAGGGTGTCCACACCCAGATTTCTGATGACACTATGAATATGGAGAAAGAGCAGGTAGAGCAACATTTCGAGCTGGGATTCTAGGCCACGCTTAACCCCAGTGGAATAGATAAAAATAACACACCCAGCAAGCAATCTCAGAAAGATTTATTTTTTTTTTGAGAGCCATTTTAAGTAGTGTTGGCTCTTATTCTGTATACGTGTGTCGTACCCCTCATATTCCTCCATGGGGGCTTTGCTGCTCTATTTATATCATGGAGTCAACCACCTTCCTGCTCTTCACCTAAGCACATGCTGCCACTGGTCTGCCCTCGGGCCTCCCCTGACATCACAGGAACAAGCAGCTGTATGAGAAGAACCCAGATCACCCTGAGCAAGGAAGGGAAGGAGGGTTCCATCCAGGGAGAACATTGGTGATGCTTGACACGGTTCTGCACCTCCCACCCGACCCTTGTTACAGGGAAAACTGGGAGGTCTCCTCCTCGTGGCAGTCCTTATTTTCTGCTCCTGAATAGTCCTAGGAAGCACACCTACCCTCTGGGGATTAAGGATTTGTTTCTTTTAAGGGCCACACTACAAATTCTTCAG
The DNA here is from genome assembly GCA_026230045.1 of Corynorhinus townsendii. NCBI lineage: Eukaryota > Metazoa > Chordata > Mammalia > Chiroptera > Vespertilionidae > Corynorhinus > Corynorhinus townsendii. Next base: position 157,433,377 of record JAPDVU010000006.1, on the reverse strand, counting down.
TATAGGCTAATCTTTTTCATGTTGTAGTTTTAGAGAAAACTAGTGTTTGATAGGCAAAGGTTGGATTTTATTGGAGTAAGGATGCTTTAGCTCTTCACAGTGGGGCTTTTAAAAAAGCTGCTCCACGTGTCTACAGATGAGGGAAATGAGTCTCATTCCAACTCTACATTCATGTTTAACTTTGCTCTGATGTGATACTCCTCCTTTACCATTGGCTGCAATCCTCTGCTTGCCTCCCGAATTCTAACATTGTAGGTTATCTCAGCACAGATTAGAAAGGATCCTAATAACTGACAAATTTAAAGTAAGTTTTATCTCGCCTGCTTATACCAGTCCATTGTCAGTGGCAGCCTGGAGTACTTTGTTGAGAAGTATAGGAAGCAAAGAGTGCTAGGACAAAGCGGTGCATACATCTGTCCCTGCACAAGAGGTAGGAGTGGAGGTGACTGTCAGGTATTTTCTACCGCTGATTTTGCCAAATCTTATTTTTTGTAGATCATGAGAGAAGTGATTCTAGGCTCACTTCTGCCTTCCTATTCTGCTTTCCATTTCATCTGAGACTCCAGCGTGGTTCTAAATTTTCCCAGGCATGCGGGCTGCCACATAGAATAGGCACAAGAACACTCTTCTATAAAATCCACTCTGCCTGCCTCCCTGATTCTAGAAGCCAGGCGGATTCTGGAGGTTAGGTCAGAGGTCCTGGGTTTGGATTCTGTAAGGGACCTGTTCTCTTTAGAAGCTTTTCTGTAGGGATTTGGATCTGATCAGGGAATGCCACTTACAATTCAGAGCACAATTGGAATGAATGGCTATTTCTGTGTTAGCTGTTTCATAGCTATCTAGACAGCTAGGTTAGAGGCTCCCAAAGAGCTGTTTTGCTATCTCTCTTCATTTCTGTGTTCTCAGAGCCAAGCAAAGTGCCTTGGATATAGAGAGTACCCAATAGAGACTTGCTAAGGGCATTGAATGAATGGACAACAGGAAACTTTTGGACTCTGGAAGTCAGCCCTGAAAGACCCCTAAAGACTGTCTAGTTAGAATGATGACTGGTCTGTATGTCATTCTGGCCACTCTGCATTAATGTGACAAGATGGGAAATTCAGTTTGTTCAGATGACTGCCCTGAATTCATCTTTGACTCATGATTAGTCATTCTAATCCTTCAACTAGAGCAGTCTTTCCCCCTCCCTCTTTCTCTGTACCTCCCCCCCCTCTCATTTTTCCTTTCTCCTCTTTCCTCTTCCTCTTCTTCCTCCTCCTCCTTTAAAAATATTCTTGTACAGACCCTGTCCTTCGCTTTGCCATTTCTACCATTCTCATCCAGACTTGTATGGGACTAGCCTGGGACCATTACAGACTTTCTAGGTGGCCACAACACCCCTCATTTCTCTTTTATAGTATATTAAACCCCACTGGTCTGAGCTTCCTTAAAAGCTTATCATACCACTCCTCCTTAAAAAACCTTCACTCGTTCCCTACTTCCTTGCCTATGAAATTAACACCCCTGTTTGAAATTCATGATAACTGGTGATCTTTTCCCACTTACCCAGTCCTAGTGTCCATGGAAGCTGAATAACAGCTCTCATTTATTGAGGGCTTACCATGTGTTCAACACTGTGCTGCTTGCTTTTACCCTGTGGGGTTCTAGGTATTGCTGTTATCCCCAATTTACACATGAGATTATGAGGCTTAAAGAAGTACAGTAATTTGTCTAAGTTTACATGAATCCTTAATGGTACAGCTAGGATTTGATTGTAGGTGGTCTGGTTCAGAGCCAGAGCCTTTGACAACTAGTTCATGATTTCATATTTGCTATACCGTGTAGATTACTAGGTAGGAATTTCATAAATACAGTGACACAGTGCTAAATTTGGTCATATGTAAGTACAGTGCTCAACAATGTAACAAAAGCATTTTTACATAGCACTGTATGTATGTTTTATTTCATAGAACACCGTTTCCCAGAGCAATCCCCTATATGATCTATGTGCTAATATCTGAATTATTACTCATGTCTTCCTTTCTTGTTTTCAAGATTGGTAGTAAAAAGAATTTTCATATTTATAAAATGCATCTTTTCTTTCATACTCACATGCTTTTTGTTACCAAAGAAAAGTGCTAAAGAATTATCATCTGGAAAGTATTTGCAAATATACTCTAAGGCTCCAAGACTCTTAGCACATCTTTGAATCCTTGGGCGAAGCAGCTGAGTTTGGATAATTCACTGGAAACCACTGATGATGTATGCATGCAGGTGAGTATGGTGTGTGGATGGGTGTGTCTGCAGAAGCAGGAGGAAGAGCATAGAGAGACAAGATGAATGAGTGTCCTCCTTAGACACTCACAATATTAACAGGCTTGGACTACAAGTGGTTTTGTTTCATTGGTTGCTTTGCCTTAAAAGAACCAAGAATAAGGGCTTAAGAAGTCATTCTCCAGAGGACGTTCACTACCTTTGGTATGTTCCCTATGTGAGCAGTCCAGTCTTGATTGCATGGATCCATCCCCCCATATGATCAGTCTTCCCAAAATGTGTGTGTCTGGAATGAGTCTCTCTCTCTTTCACAGCAGACCTGAGGATTTGCTGCTTGAACAGCTTACAAAAAGCCCCAAGTGCCATATGTTCATCCTTTTTGTTTTCTGTCCACTCCAATAGAGCTGGTTGTAAGCAGCAGTGGAGGATTGTTTTTAGTTTTGTCTTTTCTTGAGGCGAGAGCTTCACCCTAATGATCTTCTAGGTGGTTGACATTTTCAATTAAATTCTACTCAGTCAGACAGACATAACTTATCAGGAGAAACTGTCAGGAGCTGTCTCTTGCCCAAATGTTACACAGATAATGATTATAATAATTGGTTCAACTCATCCATAGACTGTCCTTTCATCTGAAGTGGTTTTATACCAGGGCTAGTCCACAGGGAAGCCCCTGTCCCATTGGGGATTCACTTCCTGTTGAAATCCACCCCCCATCTGACCAGTAGGGGGCAGAAGACTAGCTCTGTGAGAAGAGCAGGTTTCATCTCCTACTCTTATAAAAGGCTGGAGTAAGCATGCCCTGTTAATAAACAGCCTATCCTCTTTGTCTCCCCAAGAATGTTCTAAGAAATGTAGCAACTGAATAGCATAGCAAAATGATTGAGATCCTGGGCTCTGGTGTCAGACAAACCTAGGTTCAAACCCCGACTCCGCCCTTTGCCAGCTGTCTGGCTTAGGAGAAATCTTTTTACTTCTCTAAGTGTTCATTTTCTGGTCTTTCACATTTGCTAATAACAATGGAGCTGGAGAAAATTAAAGTGAACATGTACTCAAATGGCCTGGAATCCTGTAGTTCTGCAAATGGCAGTAGATACTGTCACAATTATTATTCCTCTTCTGACTTACTACCATCTGATGTGGGACCTTCCATTCTTTGGCAATTCCCCCTTTTGGTTTCAGCAGGTGGGTAGGTTGAGTAAACATCCTGGGCACAGTCTCCAGGTGAAGCAATTTGCAGGTGCTATCTCTACACCACTGTTCAATGGTTACTTTGTGGCTCTCTCACTAGCAAAAGCTGCAGCTAACAATTCTCCTAAATTGAAGTAGGGGCAAGGGAAACCTTCCCAGAATGCACTGAGCAAGGTCAAGTGCTGCAGCTGACCCCCAGGTAAATGAAGCATGAGGGCTGGAAGTTGGGAGGGGACTAAGGAAACTTTGGGCAAAGTCTTCAATGAAGAGAATGATAAGCGGGCATGGCCTATTTCCCGACACTCTTTCAGAATTTTGAGTTAAAACATTCAGACTCCTTAATTCAGGACTTTCGTTAGGTTGGTTGTTATATATCCTGGGCTCTGAAGATCTAAGAAGAATGTATTTCCATGATGGCAGTTTGTTAGACAATTTCTGAGGCAAGGGGCCACTTTATAGTCCCCTCCCCTAAGAGAATACATGATTAATTCTCTCAGAATACTGACTGCTCAGTGATTGGTTGCTTGAAAAGGAGTAAACGATAGGTTTTCTTATAAATTATAGTGCAAATGTCCACTTCCTACCAAGGCATACCACAGAGCTACATCTGATTGTCACTCCCTTGTGTATATAATAAAGTCAAAGCTCTTTACTCAAGACACTTTGTGATCAAAATAGCTTTTCTACAACTGAATTTTAGTTTAATTCTATTATTGAGCCAAAGGGGCTCATTTTCAGCTTCTAGGCCTTTGCTTATTCCGGCCTCTCTATTTGGTTATGCCTACTTTCTGGGTGTCATCTCCACACCTCTGTTCTACCAGCCTCTTCTGGGAAGTCTTCCCAACTCCTTTCCCCTAACCCAGCTGGAAATGCATGTCCTGCCTCTGAATTTCCATAGCTCCATATCTCACAGCACTTTTAGCTTTGTATCTTGGTGTACCCATTATTTATGTGTGTGTCTTCTCTCTCTGTCTAGCCCTAAGTCCCTGGGGATTAGTTTCTAGTGTTTTCCAGAAGACCCAGCCCTTGTTCTACACACATCTAGCACTTGGGGTGTGCCACATTAAGTGATCCCACAGAGCTAAGGCTGGGATGTCTTTGATGTGATTAGAGGGGCCCTAATCCAGTCTTTGCCAGATCAGGAAAGTCTTCCTGAAGCCCACCTGGAAGGGTAGGTCCTGAAAGAAGAGGAGCGATGGGATGTTATGGTCTCTGTGTTCCCTCCAAATTCATATATTGAAACCCTGACCCCCAATGTAGAGGTGGAGTCTTTGGGAGGTGATTTGGTTGAGATGATGTCAAAGAGGGCTCTTACCAGAACTCAACCATGCTGGCACCCTGATCTTGGACTTTCTGGCTTCCAGAACTATGAGAAATAAACTTCTCTTGTTTAATCCACCATAAACTATGGTATTTTGTTATGGTAGCATAAGCAGATGAAAACATTACTGCAGATAAAAGAAGCATGAGAGTGCTTGGGACAGAGGGAACAGCAAGGACAAATCCTACAGGAAGAGGGAACCCAGGTCATTTGGGAACCCCTAAAAGGCATATAATGCTGGAGAAGAGGCGGGGAGAGGAGGAGATGCAAGGTGAGGCTGCAGAGATCACTGTGGGTCTATAGCCCACGCTACAAATATTGAGCTCTCCTCTGGAAGCAAAAAAGAGTCATGTGATCAGTGTGGAGAATATATGAAACATATCACAATTTTATATTAGCTTTTCTGGATCCCATAGCAAGGATAATGACTTTCTATTGAATTGGAAAAGGTCTCACACAAAACAAAACAAAAATATCCTATTTCCAGGAGCCAAGACTAAGGAAACTGGAACCAACGTTAACATTTCTCCTTCAAAGCCGTGGAGGGTCTCTTGAAGTGAATGGGACTGTTTCTTGAGTGGCATATTGAGAAAGCACAATGGCGAAGGGTGTGTGTAGGGGGTACAATGCTTTAGACTTTCGCCAGTGGGTGCCTGATGAAATACATCTTGACATGTCATTGAAGTGTGGAGTCGAGCAGCCCTGTGAGGTCATCTGTCCCACCCCCTGTGTGGGGAGATTGTGCCTCACACTCTCTTTCTCTGCTCTTTGTCCAGTGGCTTTATGCACCTCAAGTGATGGGGCTTCCACCGCCACCCTGGGGGAACCATCACACCCTTGAATTGAGCCTTCTCTTAAGAAGGTTGCCCTGATATTCAGCCCAAGTTTTCCTTTCTGTAATTACATCCCATTCCTCTCTGCTCTATCCCTTCCCGTGACCCCGAGCAATGCTTTCCCTTCATCGGTGTGCCTACACCCTTGCTCAGGGAGAGTATTTGATCCTTGGTCCTTTTTGTTGTCCCTGAGCTTTGCTTATTCCTGCCTGGTGCTGCAGGAACCCTTATAAGTAGCTCCCGTGGCTGCTCTCTTTAATCCTCCTGGCTCCCCTGCTTTGATTTCTGTCCAATTTGCCTATTTCTTTCAGGGGCACTGAAGGGCCCAGAATGAATCCTAGGCTTCCTAACTATAGTTTTGATTAATCTTTTATATGGTAGATGTTCTCAAAGATGCTACCCCAGGTTGGGTGGAAAATAAAAATCTTTCAGAAAGACAGAGCTGATTTGAACCCCTGTGATAGGACTCGGGGCACTTCAGAGAAAAGTGAGTTTGACTCCAAGGACCACCCCACCCCCATCCTCTGACATTCATGCATCTGTACTTCACTGTACTATTGAAGGCAGAGGAGGCCCACATTTGGGTGATCAGAACGACCCTCCTCAGTCAGCCTCACTAAGTCCAGCCTGTTTCCCAAGGCCAAGCTTTTGGGTTCACTCCTCCAGGACACCTTCTTTGATCATCCTGACTCCCACTTTGGTACAACAGATAAAAGTCATTGCTCCTTCCTATAAATTGCCATCGTGCTTTTGTAGTCCCGCGTTTATGGCTCTTCCGGCTCTCTGTTTTATTCCTTTACCCATTCAGCAAACATTTATCACCTACTCTGTTTATGATATTGTAGTGCACATTGGGGGAAATGGAAGAGCAGCAAAATTAAAGCCCCAAGGCAAAGTTCTTGCCCTCCAGGAGTTTCCCCGTTCAGATGCTGGAGTGGAAATTGTACAGCAGGAGTGACTTGGAGTAGATTATCATGCCCAGTGTGGATTGTGAGTTCTTGCACATGGGCAGATCGCTGTCTGATTCATCTGGGTATCCCCTGCAGTGCCCTGCATGTGCCTTCAGTGTAATCGGTTCTTGGTCATATCTGTATGGAGCATTAACATGTGCTAGGCAGTGTGCTGAGCACTTTACATGTGTATCTCAACTCTGTAACTGCTTGTATTATCTTCATTTACCAAGGAGGAAACCAAGTCTTAAGGATATAAGGCCACTAATCTGAGTCACAGCTGGAAAGTGGTGGAGCCGAGGGTGAATTGAGATGTTTCACCTCCCATGTCCCTTGGTCTATCAGCTGTGCTATGTACATGGATCATTCATTCATGATAAACTGAGATTGGAAACTGAGGCAGGAAAGGTGGTTCACAGGGTAGCAAATCAAAGACCATTTCCCTGTGCTGGTATAGACAAAAAGCAAAAGTGGGATCAGCAAGGTATGTTGTCAGACACCCTGGGAGCACACATAAATCTTACATATCATTGTGGTGTTGGGCAGAGGATGAGAAATCAGGCTTCTCTCATTCTTCTTCTTCTTCTTTTTTTTAAGAATCCAGTAACATCATGTACATTCAATCAGTCCATCTACTTGACCAAATCCTACCTGGGAATGGGGGCAGAGGAAAATGGCCACCCAGGGCCAAGATCGCTACATAAAGATGAAACATAACTCACCTGTATATTTGGAAAACCTTTGGGGATTTGGGGGATTTTTGGTATCGTGTTAATATTATATACTCAGCACACAGTAGGTGTTCATCACCTGTTTGTTTAAAATGAATACATGACAACCATCTCTGGTACATTTTGTACTTTTAAGGTTGAGAGTTATTCTGTTGCATAAATGGCTAATTACAGTGATGAGATATATGATAATTTTTAATAGTCGCTAAAGGGAAGACAGTAGTTGTGTGAGTTTGCCATTTTGTGTCTGCTGCTCCTTTTGTTGAAGCCTCTTAAGGGGGACAGATCTGGTGTCTCTCCTGCTTAGTGTGTGTGTGTGTGTGTGTGTGTGTGTGTGTGTGTGTGTGTGTGTGTGTGTGTCGGGGCGCAACCAGAGCCCGCAACAGTGGATATCGGATGTTCTACCAGCTGGCTTGGCCCGGGTTCGCTTACGCTAATCTAGGAGTGGGGCAGCAGCACCTGTGCCCAGGGCTCCTGGGAGGCTCACTGGGCAAGCGGGTGGCTATGCTGCAGCAAGCACATTTGTGTCATGTCTTTGGAATGTGTCTTCAGCTCCTTGGTGTACATGGGCTGTGCTCTCTGTGTTCACCTTAACTGTGACCTTGGAGCATGTCCTCCAACCAGCTGTGGCCTCTTAGTTCCCTCTGCTCTTGGTTAGAGGATTGCAAGAGGGTAGAGAGCTGGATGAAAAGCATGTACCTGCCCAAGCACCTTCCTTGAGGCCAGGCAAAAACTGGGTCTGTCATTTCTCAAGGTAAACACAAGTATCAGCTTTTCTTTTTAATAGATTAGATAGATTTCCCCCCTAACAGATTAAACAAATGTTGTGTAGCCATTTAACAGCCTGGGCTCTGGAGCCAGCCTTCCTGAGCTCTACCACTTTCTTATTGAGTCTTGGCAAATTAACCTCCATGAGTCTGTTTTCTCTTCTGTAGAGTTGGGATAATAATAGTATCTGCCTTGTAGACTTGTTAAGAGTACAGTCATGCACATAAAGCACTGAGCTCAGGGTCAGGCTAGAATTGTCACTTCTACTTCCTTTAGCAATGGCAGTCAGGAGACTATGTGCCAGGCACTGTGCTAAACATTCTATATGCATGATTGCATTTGGTCTTTACAACAGACTAAGTTCACTGGGGCTTCGGGTGATTCAATAACCTGTAGAGATTTGAATTCACACACACACACACACACACACACACACACACATGTTCGATGCCATTATCTGCACTCTTTCCAAGTATTTGATCCTGCCCGTTGCAAGGACTGACTGATAGTCAACATTTGAATGGCTTATTTGAGCCAAGGAAGACCCTTGAACTTGAGAGTTGGGGAAAGAGGAAGGGAAAGGAGAGTCATATTTCCCTCTATCTTCCAAATTACTACTTCTTCTATCTCTACAGAGTAGCATGTCATTTAGTCCTCTAGGTCAGTGGTCGGCAAACTGTGGCTCACGAGCCACATGCGGCTCTTTGGCCCCTTAAGTGTGGCTCTTCCACAAAATACCACGTGCGGGCACACATGTACAGTGCAATTGAAACTTCATGGCCCATGCGTAGAAGTCTGTTTTCAGCTCTCAAAAGAAATTTCAATCGTTGTACTGTTGATATTTGGCTCTGTTGACTAATGAGTTTGCCGACCACTGCTCTAGGTTGACAGTAAGGAGCCAGTTTTGTCTGGCAGTGGTAGGGTAGCTTGTTTGTGTGTGTGTGTGTATGTGTGTGTGTGTGTGTGTAGTGCACTGTTCTGAACTGGCATTGCAGAGATTGAATGAATGAACGAAGGAGGGAGTTAGTATGCACATAAATGACACATGGTTCTATGTGTGAGTCAGTTGCTAAAAGCCATTCATAAGAATCTGTGTCATCCTCATTACTTGGTAGTCACATGGCACACCTACTTATATACCCAGCGTACATGCATTATCATTGGTGTGTGTGTACTGGACATGACGAAAACGTCCTGTGGGTCCATATGGTAGACACTGAATAAACAAATTTTTTCTTTTTTGTGATTCAATAGAAAAGCAAAGCACATAGTAATCGAAACTTTGTGACAGTACTACAGGCGGCCCTTCCACGTGGGTGGAAAACAAAGGAGGTGCTGTGTTTCTCCAAACGTGGTCATGCATCGGGTCCTTCCCTTTGGGGTATGAACACATTCAATTTATTTTGTATGTTTACTTGAAAGTGAAAAGAAAAAAACCTTCAAAATTGAGCACCTACCACTTCTGCAGCTCTGATAGGTGACTTAGCTTTTCCACACAGGTTGAGAAAAGCCGTGCACAGGTAAGGACTGATTGGCTTGGAGAGGTTAAGTCACTTGCCCAAAGCGACAAGTGTGCAACAAAAGATGCAATCCTCGGTCTCTGTCTTCAGCTCTCTGTCCTCTCCCTCAGCCTTTGAAAGGTGAAGACAAATAAGCGAACAACCCATGGATTATTTGATGAGTAGTTTAAATGCATTTTATTTATTCTCCAGTAGGGAGAAATGTGTTAATTTTTCTGAGCATCTCCAAAGCCCATATAAACCCAATTATATTACAAATGTGATTGGGAAATGTTGGGCAATTTATCGATCCCCTCATGTCCAGCTGACCAGGTGACTTGCTGGGAACCTCTTTCCATGTCTTCATTGTTGTTGTGATTATGTCATCCTTCTGAAGGATGATGGTTGCCTTTTGTGGTAAGTTTGCTACGTACAGCTAAACTCACCTCTCTTTTGTTTAGTAGAAAACATTTTCTTTAGAAAATAGTCCTTCTAAAATGGTATAATTAAAGTGTCAAAACATTTTCTCTTCTGTGCCTCGAATTTTTATTTTTCAAAATTTAAATAATACCCAGGATGTATATATTGACAGTTTTTTTCCAATTAAGAAAAATCACCACCGCAACTGACTCCCAAAAAAACTAAGTTCTGAATGTAATACAAACTCATTTAACCTAACTGTAAAGTGGCTTCAGAAGTTCCAAGGAATCCAAGGAAAAAGTGTTCATCACTCTGTCAAAGAAGCAGAGGAAGCCTTTAAAGAAAATGCTCCCCCCCCCCCCCCCCCCGCGAGGATCTAGGGAGTGCTCTGGAGCAAGCGGGGCCTTCCGTACTCTTGCGTGGTACGGATCTGCAGGAAACTTTGCGGAACTGAGATTATCACTGCAATTAGGAAACATGAAGGCATCTTTTAAAGGTGTGTTCTGGGAGTACTTCTGCACCGAGTGCCTCCTAATAGTAGTTCTGGGCGGTTCAGTATTCTCGGAGCTTCGTGGGGCTGAATACTTATGAGGGTTGTAGAGAAAAAAATGCTTGGACTGATTATGTTGTAAACAACAAAATGGTATATTGAATTATAAATTATACCATTATATAAAATTCCTAAGACCATCTAGGTGCATTCTAGAAAAGAAACTCTAATATTATTGAACTACTTTATAATTTTAATTGAGTAATTTTTTCAAAGTATAAAGACAAACGTTCAAATTACCTTTCATCCCACCTTACAGAGATAACCGCTATTTGCACTTTGGTATCAGTTTTCTATGCTGACTTAAATAGATGTATTGAAATCCACTGGTGTGGGGACATAACATACATATATATGTAAATATATATATATATGTGTGTATGTATATATAATGCCTAATATTACATCTTCAGTTCTCTTCTTTGTGGTTATTATGTTCATTCATATGTATTCTTTGAACATGTTTTTAATGACTGCATAATATTACAGCACATGGATAGATCATCATTTATTTAACCAATCTGCCAATGTGAGACATTTAAGTTTTTAATTTTTCATTATTATAAATAATGCTTTGATGAGCATCTCTGATTTTCCTCTGGTGGATTCCTAGAAGTGCAATTATGGGATGAAAGGATATGAATGTTTTTAAACTCTTGATGCAGTACCAAAGTGGTTTCTGGAGAGGCTGTGCCCGTTTTTGCTGCCATCCCTTCCCCGTCCACATGAATGAGAATGCTCATGTCCCTGCACCCTCTCCAGCACCGATGCTATCGTTCATTGACATCTTTGCCATTTTAGGAAGGGACACTTGGGTGATTACTAACGTTAAGTTGGAAAAACCACCAAGAGAGCTGAAGTTTAAATTCTAGACAGTAAACCAAATTGGCAAAGGCATCCTGCTGCTTCCAGAAATGTCCTTTTCTTAATTCACATGTGAAGAATTAAGATATTTCTACTTCTGTGCTTCCTTGAAGCTGCCTTAACAACTTTGCAGCCTTGTACAGTTTTAGCAGCCCCCGAGCCTGCCGAGGTATGTTCTTGTGGCTCATCGATGCACATTCGTGAGGGATTTAGAGCTTTTTCCACCTTGGTAATACTTCGGAATCACTTTAATGTTTTTTTCCCTATGCTTAATCCTCCACTAAGAAGCTGGCGACCTCTTCACTCCCATGCAATACCAGAGCATTTTGAGTTTCCTCTGCATCCGATTGGTTGAAAAATGACAAGCTAAGTCAAAGTTTGATTTGCTCCACAAAATTGAGTATTTAATTTTCTTGAGATGTTTGAGGGAGTTGACTAATCATTTTGGTGGAGACTTTGAGAGGGCCCTGAAAAATTCTCAGAGGTCATCTAACCCAGCATTCGGCCTAAGGATCCAACCAGCCTAAACCGGGGATATAATGAGGAAGGAAAGCAATTTTTGATTTTCATTTTTCAGTCACTGTAGTTAAGACAAGTATCCTGAAAAAGTCCCTCAAAACCTATCTGTCCTGATCTGTGGCTGGGCGGTCGGGAAAGAAGTGCAGTTTGGTTAGTTTGCTGTGAATTAGTGGCACTATTGGAAGAATAGTTACTGCTGTCAGTTATGAAACTTGGTGGGTCAGCGTGGGGTCCCTTTGGCGTTAAAAACTAGCTCTAGCAAGGGGAAGCTTTGTGTGAGAGCTCAGCACTGTTGTCTAAACAGGGAGGGTATGAGACCTGCCACTTGGAGGAAGGGTTTGTCATGAACAGAGGTTGCATTCCAAGAGAAACAGAAACATTGCAGGTCTTTTAATTTTCTGTACGTTATGAAAATGAGTTGTTGGTTAGAGTAACTTAAAAAAACCTAGAGTGAATATTTTGAATTGCAGAGGTGGTGTGACTTAAGAAGGGGAGCAAGGGTTATCCCTGCCTGCTGTGCCTCTGACCAGGGAAACATCACCCTGCTCAGTTTTCCCCATCTGTAAAATGGAGCCATTTTATTGCTTCCCCCTTAAGACCTCTCAGAAATGTGTAAAATCGTTTTTATTTCTTAGGAAGCTTGGAAATTCACAATGTGATAATTTCCTAAAGTGGGTCATGCAACCCTAATTGTATTTGGGAGGCTAGAACTATTTTAAACGAAAGAAGTATTCAAAATGTCCTTATTCTAGTTCAAATCAAATGCTGAGTCACATCAGTGTAGCCTTTGCAGTGGGCGGCCCGAAGTGGGCAGCTTTGTGTTGTTAGAGCTGCAGAATCCAGGCTCAGAGGACCATCTTTTCAACCCTCTTTTCACTCCCTTTGATTCCAGCTTCCCTTGACTAGTCATTTGCATGCTCATTTTTGTTCAGTTTCTCACTGGCAGAGTTTGTTAATTACTGAACAGGGGAGACTTTAAAAAAGAAAGAAAGAAAGAAAGAAAACAAAATAGAGTGAGCCTTGTTTGCTAAAGTTTTGTTTTAGGTCCAGTCAGTTGAATTGGCACCAAAAAGAAGAAAGAAAATGCAAGAGATACACCTGAATAACTTGCATTTCGTATTTTCAACCCTCAAAAGTACAATGCTTATGGTAATGCATTTTATCTGTTTCGAGGGAAAACAATCACCTTTGATGACATTATAGAATAAACACATTTAACAGCATGCTGAATTGCTGAAGTATCATTTTCAACGACCTCATTAGTGTCACTTAATTAAAACTTCCTGCTCTTGACTTTGATGCTGGTACAGGCAAAAACACAGAGGGAATTGAACAAACAACAACAACAAAAAAGGGGGGGTGCATTTTCTAGTGATAAATCACAGAGGTTGCTAATGAAACCAAATTATGTACCTTTTTCCTGCAACTCGGATAAAATAATATGAAACACACAGCAACTTTGCATCAAACAAATTAATCAGCTGTCAGCAGATTTGCCTTATAATAATCTCTTGCACTTATTGATCATTTAATAAAAGGGGGGGGGCTGCTTTTTTCTCTGTACACAAGCATTAGGTTGGTGATAATTAAAGCCTCAGCTTCAGAAATGCCATAATAACCGTTAATTAGCAGGATGCTATTTTCAACATAATTTGCTAATTAGGCAGTGAGCTGGTCTAGTGTATATACCTAATTATGAAGGGTCTTGTGCCGTAGACACATGTGACTGGAGTGTAAATGACACAATTACAGGGGTCCTAGCGGATTTTTAAAAAATATCGTTTGTTCAGAGGTGCTTAGCTCTTTAGGGAGATCTTAGTATAGGGAATATTACTCTTGGTTGTTTTGCAGGAGAGTTAGAAGAGGAAACATTATATGGGACTTTACCATCTCTTTGATCTGGACAGTGGATAGACAGGATTAATAATTCCAAAGGGACTTTGTGGCCCAGTGCCTACTGCAAGGGCTGATAATTTAGGCAGCAAAGTTGTGCTTTCTGCTCTAGCAGAAGATTATTCTCTATTTGCCTGCCACATACAATTCATCTGTGGACCACGATGCTGGAGATCTTTTAATACTCCACGCCTGCCCTATGTTGATTTTTCCACCACACACTGGTAACCGATAGCATGCATCTCTCTCTGCCTGTCGGTCTCCTCTCCCTCTGTGTTTCCCTCCACGTCGTAAAGAAAATCTAGACTTTTCAAAAATGCATGTTGATTTGCCTGGGTTTTTTCCAGCCAATTCCCTAACTGCCTTGATTAAAAAATTTTTTTTTTTTAAAGAGAGGAATGATAAAGTCTGAAAAGTAAGGGTGAGCTCTCATGCAAAAATCTCCAATAATATGCATATTAGTAATATTGATGAGTTTCAATGTGGCTTTTCAGCAGAGTGTAAGCAGAGTGAGATCATTTGCAGATATATAAACTAGCTTCCAGGATCATCTTAGCCAATCTCTTTTAAATGTTTTCACCTTGTTTCAAATAAAACTATATTTCTTTATTCCCTTTAAAGGAAATGAAAACTTAATTCAATAATAAATGAGCTTCAGAGCAGTACAAGAGTCACTTCACTTAAATCTTTTTGTAGAGGTTCCCACTTAAGCAGCTTGAAAGACGGTAAATCACACCGGAGAACGGACATCCCAATTTCATTGCCGCGCTGGAGAGCACTGAATTAATGGCGTTCTCTTTAGAATGTATGGATGCGTTTTCCAGCTGCTGAGCCTGACAGTGTTATAGCTCAATTAATGGGATTTTGATGTAATTGCAAAGAGGGGACGTCATGCCGAAAAATTATATTTTTTTCATAAGAATTACATTTTATCATCCAGATGTGAGGGGGAGGGCTTCAAGGCTGAATATGATAAGTAACAGGGCCTCTATTTTTATTTTAAAATAATGTGTCTCTAAAGGAGGGAGAGGATAATGAATCAACGTGGTTACTTATTGAGTACTTAGTATGTGCCCTACAGTGAGCTAAGCGCTTTCCTCAAACACAAGTCTGTGAAGCAGGCCCTGTTGTCACCCCCATTTTACAGATGAGAAAAATGAGTCTGAGAGATCAGGCCTGTAAAGGGCAGACCTGGGAATTGAAGCCCTGTGTATCTGACATCCTGAGGTCTTAGTTAACCACTATATGGGTTGCCTCTCTAAATTGCCATCGGTGGAAGATGGCAGGATCCATGAATGTTTAAAAGCTTGGAACGATTTCCTAGAACATCACAGTATAGTGCTGAGAGAAAGAAGTTTCGGTCAGGCTGCCTGCGTATGAAGCTGAGATCTGCAATTTCCTAGCTGTGTTTGACTTTAGGCAAGCTATTTAAATCCTGTGAGCCTGACTTCCCACAACTGTAAAGACAGAATAATAATGGTGATGCTCTCATACAATTTGTTACAAGAATTAAATGAGAGAATCTGTGCGAAGTGCTCGGAACAGTGCCTGGAACATAGTAAGTGACCAGGAAGTGATAGCCATGCTTACTGTTAGCTAAACGCCAGCCCGCAGCATCATCCGTCTCGTCCAGTGCATTTTTTTTTTTTTTTTTTTTTTGCTTCATCTTATCTATGGGGTGTAGTCTGCCTCTGGGAACTTGGCTGCTAGTGTTTTCTGGGAAGGACCTGGAGTAGCATTTAGCAGAATACAGCTGTGCCTGCTGGTATTGAGGTATGAAGACACTTCTTTCTTGTTTCTTGTTTTGAAATTCCTGTGTTGTCAGATTGTAGAGTGATGCTCTTAGGGAACGGTAAGCTGTGTGCCCGTCAGTGCATATAGACTCGCCAGCCGGCATGAGGCATGAAGAAGCACTGCATTCAGGGAATCCTCAGGGGCTCCAGGGGCAGAAAGAAGAACACACTGTTGGCACTGCCCTCCGATTTATGAACTAAAACAAAGTTCAGGAAATCTCTGGAGTTCTTCTAGGAAATCCAGTTAGGAAAAAACACACAGAGAAAAACAACGATGATGATGATGATGACCATAGCAATGATGGTACTGAAAATGAGTACTTACTGTTTGCTAGACATGGCGACGTTATCTTTTTCAATGCTCCCATATCTCTACAGATGAGAACTGGTGTTAGCCTGGGTACGTGTTCACAGTTGAGGAGGATGAAAGGGCAAAGAAGTTAAGTAACTGGCCCAGGGTAATATAGCTGTAAATCTTTCTTGCCATTCTCTCATCTCAGCCTAGATGGAGGGCAGCCTCTTGGAGTTAACCCGATGGATGGGTGGAGGGAGGCAGGCAAGAGAGCTGGATTAGTTTTACTTCTCATTCCTCCTTGAATCAACAAGGAAGGCCTGCTTTCCCACTGGCTCATCACGTTGTAAAGAATATCCTCTATTTGTGGTTGTATTGATTGAGTTGCAATTAATACGTATCTCAAGTCTCTATGGCCAAATTTGTTAAACGATATTATACACAAATAATGTGCAATAAATCCTGGGCATTTTCATTGTTGTGGGTCAATGATTTCATTTAACTATGATAGTTATTTCTTGTAATACACAGGATTGGAACATTATAATATACTTTAATAATCCTAATTTGTTATGGCAATGTCATTACTTCAGAATCAAAATGTAAAAATTAAGATTAAATTTCGACACCATATGGATGCATTTATATAACAAAAGTTCCATCATTTGAATAAAAATGTGCTACAGTGCTTGGTACAGCTGTTGAAATGCAGAAGAATAGGTATAGGTAGGTTCATTACTTTTGTAGAATAACAGTTATGGAAATAATTTTTTGTTTGTAGAGATTCAACTTATATGTTAGCAGCACATTTTAATTGTGGCCATGCAAATGGAATGTGTCAAATAAGTGCTATTTGCATTCATGATTTTACTTCCTGGTAAGCCTCCAAGTTTGAGGCTTATTGAACGAAATTCGTTTTGTACCATTGGCTTCTTTTTCTTATTTCTCTATCCCACCAAACTTTGTACCTGGATAGGTGAGTACTGAGAGTAATATCTTGAATAGAATTGGATCACATTAATTAACATTCTGATTCCCTTCTAAGAGCATTATCTTCTCCCATTTTGCCAATAGTGGGGTAATTAATTAGTATTAATTAGGTTGCCAGTAGATACCCTCTCATCTCTACCCATTACCCCCCTTCCACCACTATATAACAATAGCTAAGACAGAAGTTTATTTTTTCCCTCCTGTTTAAGAAGTCCAGGGCTAGGTGGGTGCTCCATGGGGTTGGGTCCCTGGCTCCTATTTTGTTACTGTGCTGTGCATGACCTCAGTTTCCTATTGGTCAAAAATGGCTACTGAAGCTCCAGCCTTTACCTCCACTTCACAGCCAGTAGAAGGAGGAAGGAAGAAGAAGGGCAGCTCCTTCCCTTTTAAGACACTTGAGGAAGTTACACTTACTACCTCCCTATCCACACGTTCCATTGGTCAGAATTAGTCACATGGCCACACAGGAATCCAAAAAATATAGGAAAGCTCTGTAATCAACTAGAAATTAGGGGTCCTATTACTCTGCCACAGTCTGTCTTAACCTTCTAGGAGTCATAGACCCTTTGAGAATATGATGAAAGTGTGGGACCTCTCACCTGAAAAATACCCATAGGTGGATTTACAAGTAATTTGAGAGAATTTAAGGACAAAGTCCATGAATCCCAGTGAAGAACCTCTTGTTTTAAAGTTTTTTTCTTTTCATTCATTTCTCCAATTATACGTTATTCAAGCATTCAGTAAATATTGATTGTGTACTCTCTATATGTTTACTTTATTCCTAACAATGGAGTGGTGAACAAGACGGGCAAAGTCCCTGTTCTGATTGGTTTTGCTTTCCAGGGGGTAGCTAGACAATGAATGAGACACAAGTGATACATGCTGGGAGGAAAATAAAGCAGTTGAGGTAATAGAGAGTGGAATGATGGCCAGGGGTGCCAGTCACTTTGGATTGGGCAGTCAAAGATGTCCTTTCTGGGAAGATGACCTTTGAGATGAACTCTGACTGGTGAGGTAGAGCAGGCTATGCCATGAGCTAGGAGATGGGAGGAATATTTCAGGCAGTGAGAACAGCATGTACAAAGACCCTGAGATGAGGATGAGTTTAGTACATTTCAGGAACAGAAAGAAAGCTGGGCAAGTGTGGCATGACTAATAGGCAGGAACTAGGTCATGGTAAGGGGTGTGGATTTCATTCTAACAGCAATGGAAACCATTGGAAGGGAGGGGAAGAAGGGCGTGTGATTCAGGTGATCATTTTAAAAAGACCATTCAAGCAGATGCTACAAGCAGAATGGCAGATGAGACGGAGCAGTGACAGCGGACCATTCTGCTAATAGCTGGTGGGAGGAGAGAAGGATTTACTCTGCTTCCCAGGTCTGAGCTGAACACAAGAAGGAGATTTGTGGTCGGCCAGGGCCTTATGATGTGGCTTTAGCAACACACCGAAAGTCTTGCATGTTTAGAGACACAGGGTAAACCACATTGAAAACCACCTTTGTCTCAGCAGTGCCCCTGCATGGGAAAGGTAGTGAGCATTCACAGTGAAAAGGCAGGAGAACTGCCCATGATAAAATGAAGCTACAGTTCACCAAATAATCTGTCTTCCCCACCAGTTGTTTATTCACCCAACATGGGGCAGAGCAGTTGTTAATGGGCTCCCAGGGCCCCAGGGGGAACCCAATAGGGGAAGGTTGTGGGGGGGAAAGTTAGATAACTAAAACATATGATTTTATCTTGTAATTCTCACAAGGGACAGTGTTTTGTGAATGACACATCTGGGCTGTGGGGAAAGTCTCAAGTGCTTAAAACAACAAGCAAAATGGCACAACACTGGGTGAACTTAGTTTCAAGTATGATCATTAAAATGATGCTGAAGCCAACAAGGCTAAATAAAGAGGCGGGATGATGAGCCACACCCAGTTGGGCTTTGAGCTCAGAGGACATTTGAATCTTCCTTACCTTACCAGGGGCCAGGGCTAGACTGGTCTATTGCTAGTTCAAGAAATATGAGTGTTTTATATCAGGCTCAATGGAGTTTGCATCTGAAAGGGACCTTAAAGTGAATGGAGCTGGTTTTGGGGAAAATGTGAGGCCCAGACAAGGTGTGACTTGTCCACTGTTTCTTTTGATTTACTGTTTTTTTTTTTCTTCCCCCTCTAGAGCCAATTAAAAGAGCTAATGGTATATAGCCCTTTGGTATAATGTGACTATTTTCAAGTCCTGCCCCCTACCCAACCAAACACTATTATGTCTTTCCCAGTATTGTAGAAGCTCAACAGAGCTGCACCGTTAAAGAAAACAAAATTTCCTGTTTTGAAAGCAAATTGGCTCAGTCATCTGAGATCCACCCTCCCAAGCTAAGGAAATATCCTTAAAATATATTGAAAGCTGCAATATTCTCTCTCAGGAATAGTTGAAAGATGGATTCATCATCAACATTAAATATGGACTAAACATGTCAGAGAAGTTTTAATTTATAAACTTTATGAAAGGGGGAGAGAGGAGATTTTTATGGATAAGGCAACGTTGGACATTAACTTTGTTTAGCATGTGAAAGGTTACAGGCACCTGTTAAACTATGTTTTAAAAAATATTTCCCCATTGGGAGGGCTGTGCAAAATGTATTACCTGGACCTGGAGAATGTTAGAGCTGCAGGAAAAGCTGATAGAAACGAATTCTCTGCTTCTGAGCAGCCTTGCTCTTGCTCTGCACTGAGGGAGAGGTTCCTGCCACTGTTCCTGGGGTTGCTGGAGTCTGTTGCAGAGGCCTGGGGGCTCCATGGAGAGGTTTTCTGCATTCAAATTGTCCTCCCCGCTAATAGACAACCTAATTGGCTAATTGTAGGCTTAGCTGATCACTTGGGCTGCAATGAGCCACTTCTTACTTTGCAGGTAGAAGTGGCCACTTGAATCCTGAAAAAGTCCATTGTGAAGGCAGTTATTTGTGTGTCCAATTCCACCTGGACAAAGAGTAGCTAGGGAAAAAAACAAAAATGTAATAAACAATGGTCCTTGAGAGATAATCCCTCTGGTATCTGGCTCAGGCTTTCTCACTTCTGAAGTGACAATAACAGAAACAGATAGTTCTAAAAAAAAAAAAAAAAAAAAAAAAAAAAAGCCTGTTAAACATAACACATGCAAACATCCTATTAACTCGAGACTTAATTTTCCCCCAGTATCCTTCATGTCGAGCACGTGGACCACCCGTGGGTTTTCAGCTTCATAGGTTTCTATGAATCTACTTTTCCAAACCCTTGAACTTGCTGGGGGTAATTTAACTGGCGACTATACCTTTTTGTATAAAACAAATTTGCTAATTTATAAAGCGATGCATGAATTCTCTGTGTTATTTTAAAAACTCTGGAGAATTGCAGGATCCATTTTTAATGCTGGACTCACTATCTTAAAATGAAATTCAAGAGCTGTTGTTTACATACACCCTTTTGATGTGGTTGGTTATTGTTATGTTGGGTCAAAGGGACCTACCTGGGAGATGACAGACGCAGACACCCTGCCACCAGTTTTCCTTAGAAGTGCACAATAGCAGCCAAAGAAAACCACTGTGAGAATAGTGGGTGGAAAGTTGCTTTTGGGGGGAATTCCAGGAAAGAGAAGATTGTGACCTCCGTTACTGCACAGTGTCAAGGACAGATGGGAAGAAGGTATGAATCAATATATGTCAACTGCACAGATGGTATAGCCATACAGTGTCCACATCCTGATTTTCCATCCCCTGAAAGTGAAATTAATAATGCCTTCATTATAGGCAGTAGCTGCCAAGCAGCTGAGAGGACCCGGCACAACTCAGGGCCCTGCTCTGAGCAAGGTGTTTAAAACATGAGGTCTCGGTCTCTCTGTCTCTCTCAGATAGGAATGCTATGGATCATAAGGGAGAAAAGGAATCATCTTTTGATAATGAGTTGCAAAAAGTAATACACCAAAGACAGGGAGACTGTGGTGATTCTGCTTTGCAATATTTTTATGCCAGGGCACCTTTTTCCAGGACCTGGCTATGTCACAGGGAGAGGGTTAACTCTGGTGTGCCAATTATTGAGCTCAGGGTGTTGAAGATCTCAGACTAGGGTTGGAAGTGGAGTGTAAAATAAAAATATGCAACCACAAACCACCAAAACAAGTATTGGCACATCTCTACAAGCTCTGGCTAGTAATGATGAATTCAGTATTCATCACGTGGACTAATTAATGCGCGCTAGCACATCCCAGTGCAATTTGCAAGTCACAGATTGTGTTAGGTGATACAAATGACTCATTTGTGAACCTGAAGGATGACCTTTGGCAGGACTATCTGCTGACCTCAAAAATATTAAAGAAAGGTTATTTCACCTTGCCATTGTCTCCAAATGCCAAAATAGCCCAATTAAAAACCTTGACTTGGAACCATAGGAGCAGATGCGAGTCCTAAAGGGCATTAATTATTTTCAGTGTCAGCTGGTTGTATAACTGAGGCCAAATGAGAGTTTGGAAAGCTATTAAGACCCTGTGTTACATGCACTGGGTCTAAGATTTGAATTCAGAATAAGGCACAGATTTCATCTATTTTAGGCAAGCTGTATAGTATTTATGCTGGCAGTCCTGTTAAGAATTAAGGGTGAACGTAGGTGAAATGAAGCTCATCACCCTTGCTGGGGTTCTCCCATTTGCAATCATCCATTTATTTTCTCAAGTCTATTTGCAGAACCATCATTAGTTACCATATTGTGAGGTCAAAAGCATAAACATGTGTTTGTTATTAGTTTGCTTCCAAGCGGACTTTTCTTCCTCTCTACAAGCCTAAACACTACAGTGATTTCTGTAGTGTTTCCCCCACAAATGTAGTGACAGATGAAGATATGTACCCAAGCTAGGTTCCCATATGGCTAATTTCTACATTTGTTTTAACAACACACAGATTTTTTTTAAAGGCAAATTAAAACACAAGGACCTCGGTATTCATGGCATTCTCTCCAGTTCTGTCGTTTCTGTCTCCAAGTGTATGTTAGCAAGTCATACCAATGGAACACCCTGTATTAACATGAAGTGGGCAATCTCTCTTCCGTTGGGAAGTTGCTGAATCTTGATAAACTTCACATCCTTTGGCTCACAAGACTTCCAGTGGCTTTGGGGAAGATTTTTGCCTGTGGCTCACAGCTTTCGCATCACCAATTTTCACAGTGGACATTGACTGCCAAGACTTACCACATGTCAAGGTGTTATAAAACAGGAATGTTTGAAAGCAGGGAGTAACATGTTGATTTTAACATCTTTATAGTTGAAGTTTAAGGTTTTGATTTACTTTCTTCTCCAGTTTAAATGAATGGAAAAGGAAGATTTCATTCTTAGAAAAGGATTGAATAGTGTGGTGGGGAAGCCCAGAGGATGGGGAATCAGACAGACCTGGGCATAGATCTTAGTTCTGATAGTCACTGTGTAAACTTGAGTATGTGACAGCTTCTCTTGGCTTCAGTGTCCTCCTTATCTGTGACGTAAGAATCATAACACCTGACAGGATGGATGGTTTAGAAGGGAACATGAAGGCATGTGTATATATAGCTAGGACATTGTGGCTATCGTTATTTTCATTACAGGGGATTTAGCGAACATCTTCAAAGATGCCATTTCCCGCCCCCTCTAGATTTTTCTTTCTATTCTCTTGTGGGGCTGTGTGCAATATATATGGCAGGAAACATGACTTAGAAATCAGTCCTTCCTTGAAATCCTTCTTCAGTTGGGAAGTTGCCGAATCTTGATAAACTTCACATTCCTATTTATGAGCTGGGGTAAGAAGACCTACCCTAATGTGTTTCTGTGAGGATTAAGCGGGATAGCAGATGACTGGGGTGTTTACCATTCGGTAGGTGTTTGAGAAATGAATGAAGCCCTATTGTCATTGCTTCCAGAACATTTCCCCCCTTTGTCCCCACATATGCCACTACCGAGCTTTCTGTCTCAACTCTTCCTCCAGGTTCACTGGTATTCTGTTCTGAAAGATGAGCACTCTTGTTGGAAGACATTTTCTCAGAAATTGACAACTTGTAACTTTCCATTCAAGGTTGAAGAAAGATCTGCTTCCCCAGTCAGTGTCTTTGTTTCCCTGTTCGTTGCCAGCACAGTCTATGGTGATAGCCTATATTACAGATCAACATCTGGCAGGCACAGATTGTCCTCACTGGCCCCTCAGACGTGGTAGATTGTATCTATGAGATAAGAACCCTCATAGGTGTTCCTCCTTTGGCTACTTAGACCGCATGTTACCCAAGTAACATGACTACCATTTTTCTCTACAAAGTTGCTATTATTCTAAACTGCCACTTAAAAAAAATCTAATTTTATTATAAGATCCTCATAAATGCCAGCAGTTAATGAAAGCAGGTTTATTTCTTGCTCTTTGGGAGGTGGCCACCCATGTCAGCATTGGAGGGTGTCTGCACATCCTTGCAGGCCCAACAAGTGGTGAACAGATGGAGTCTGAATTCAGAGCAGCCTTACTAAGAAAAAAATTCTGTTCTTTCACCAGATGAGATTTTCAACATCCATTTGCAAAGAACTCTAAGCCATGGTATATTGGGAGAGTTGGCTCCATTGGTAATGAATGCATGAGCTGAAAGGCCACACAAACTCTATCAGCTCATAATTTTTATATACAAGCCCACCCTTGACTTAAATTTGGAGAATGCATGAATTTTTAAATGCACATGCTGACTTTGTGCCAGAGTGGAACTTCCTATTGAGCAGTGGCTTGTCTTCAGTTTGGTCTAATGCCTTAGCCCCAGCAGATAGGATGCTCCTCTGGGTGCTTGGTAAAAACAAACAAAAAACAAAAACAAAAACAAAAAAACCCTTAACCCCATGGTTATACCATTCTCTTCAGAAAGGACCTCAGGGTAAAGAAAGGGATAAGTGTGAGGATGGAGGTGTGTGGGTGAGAGATGGGTTTAATGACATGAATACTAAGATACCTTTATCACAAGCGGGGTTCACCATAGAGGCAGTATTCCACTGAGGGCTCAGTAAATTACTGAATCCCAGTTTATCAGTCTTTCTCCCTCAGGTGAAACCTCCTTATCTCTCATTTGTGCTCCTTCTTTTAATCTCTCTCTGTTAGCCCTGCTGGTCATTGATCATTCCACTATATTGGTTCTTAAGTCTTAGCTCACAGTGCAGTCACTTAGGAAGCTAATTAAAGATGCAAATTATTGGACTTTACTCCCAGAGAGTCTGTGTCTATAAAGTCCTGGGTGGGGCCCAGAAATTTGAATTTAAACATTACCACACTCCACCTCAGCCACCCAAGAGACGCGAGCATAAATGGTTCTCGAGCCATATTTTGGGAGCAGCTGGACAATGCTGATGGAGAACATTTTGCTGCCCCGTGAGCAAGGTTGAATGGCATGAAAAGACCAACTTGAGGAGCTTTCAGTCATTTGAAGAGTTACCATTGCATCAGTGAATCCTTGTAAACAATCTTATGTAATACTCTTTCTTCAAATGAAATCAGACACTGATCCCCGAAGAAGAAGGGGGATAGAGCCCTGCTTCTTGTGCTCTCTCCCTCCATTTCCAGCGGCTCCCGGGAAGGGCAGCTCTACAGTATTCTTGGAACTCACAATCCATTTCTTCCTAAAGTGAACTTCAATGAAAGCCTGGGTCCCTGGGTCAAGTAAGAGCACCTCACTAGGACATGCAATTTCCAGCTCCAGCCTCATCTCTACTTGGCAGTGTGGTCTGCACCTCTCTGAGCTCCAGTTTATCCCTGTAGGAAAAAGAGGGGTTTGTACTAGATTTTTTTTTTTAAGAAGTTCTGTCCTTTACAAAATACCTTTGTGACTTTTGCTGTAGATGAGGGCCACTCAGAGTATTATTTATCCTATATTTGTCTTTATAATAAAATAAATCTATTCACTATTCCTTACTCAAATATTTACTTAGGTTATGAGCTGAGCAGTGTTATTTGTGAAAACCAAAGTTTAATGTGCTAATTATAGTTTTCTTTGCTAATATTCATGAAAGTAGATATATAGGCACTGAAATATAAAAGCGTATAACTAAAGCCAGTGGTGTTCACTCAACCTTGAGAAACATTGAGCTGGAAGATCTCTAAAAGACCGCCCTGCTTCATAGCCAGTGGGGTTAGTATCCAGGTAGGTCACTCTTGTTATTACCTTGGGGATTTGCAGATGGTGGCAGGTTATAGAGAAAAACAAAGAACTCCTCTGGGTGCCAGAAGCATGTGAAAGACTAGGGGGAATGGGGAAGAAAGAAATTGCTTGTACTGCTGGGAAGAATGAGGGCGCTTGAGGCTTCGAGTGTACATACAAAGGATCCAAATGGCTCAAAGAGAGTTTTTAATATTAATTTTGTGGCGACATAGGGCCACCAGCTGCTTAATTTTATTTAGGTCTAATAGGGAGCTTAGTAACCCAGAACATCATTGGTTTCTTGTTTGTTCCTTTTATTGAATGTTAAAGAGCTAACAGCTTTTATTACAGATTTCCCAGGGCCGGAGTTGGCTAGTTAGGACAGTGGCAACATGGGGCTCTGGGGCAGAGTCCCAGGGAAAAGCCTTACCCAGTGGTGCCCATCATGTTTTGGAAAATGAGTTGTAAATATATGGATTTCAGGAGACACTTTGTGGGAGGCAGAGGATGCTAAAGGTTGCTCGGGGCACACATTGTAGAATGAAGGATGTTGATGACCTGTTTGTTTCATGCAAGGGGGAGACAGTGATTCCAAGTGTATACCCACTGAGCTGGTGTGGGAATGGCACAGACAAACTTACCAATCGTGGTGGTCCAGGGCAAGAAAACGAAATGCATTTAAAAAGTGAGGGAAACTGTAGCACAGTTAAATATGCCCAGCATCTAAGCACACTGTGATGAATGGAAATCAGCTTAGAATACATAATAGGGTCAAAGCTTAGGCTCCGGAGACAGACTGACCTGGGGTCCAAATACTGACCCTGCCACTTCCTGGTTGTGATTCCTTCCTTGAGCAACGTACCTATCTTTCTGAGCCTTGGTTTATTCACCTGTCAAATGGGTATAATAGGTACTTCCAGGGCTAACTTCAGTATTTAATGACTTAAAAAACTTTGCACAATGTCTGGCAATTAGAATTATTTATCAGTACATTGTAGGTGCTATTTTTGTCATCAACATTATGTGATAGGTTTATTTTATTTAGTTTTTCTATCAAATCCAATGAGGTAGTAGTATAGGTGGCCCATAGAGAAGGCATTGAAGTTGCTACATCTCTGGTGATTTCCCAGAAGTGCTCAATGAATGACCTTCAATGACACACTCTTATGACTAGTATTAGTCTTGAAAAATTCTTCCATGATGATCTTGAGATAACTGTGACTGAGTTATCACCACATGATCCTGACTAAGGTTTCAAGGTTAAGGGGTCTTTTGCATAGAAAATTCCCATCCTTGGAAGTAAGGCACTTCTCAGAGGGTATAGGAGAACTAGATAGAAATCAAGAACCATGACGTGGTTCTATTCTGCCAACATCAACCAAATGTTGAGCTTTTTGTCAGCAAGGAAGTCACACCTATTGTCAGGGGCGACAGGTGTGGAAGGTATAA
This sequence comes from Corynorhinus townsendii, assembly GCA_026230045.1. Lineage (NCBI taxonomy): Eukaryota > Metazoa > Chordata > Mammalia > Chiroptera > Vespertilionidae > Corynorhinus > Corynorhinus townsendii. The sequence goes on along the minus strand of JAPDVU010000006.1, from coordinate 157,406,926 downwards.
AAGAGCAAGGTCTGACAGGGTGCTGTGAATTCTGAGAACCAGACCCTTGCTGGTCAGACTCCCATGCAAAGGTTCTTAATAAACTCTCTGGTGCATTGAGTATGAAAGCCCCAAATAGGAACCCCCTCTTGAGACCACTGGCACTTTTGCATTGAGTTTTGGAATTGATTTCTGGAAAAGATAAGGAAGTTTATAGCTCCTTTTCTTGTTTTTACTTATTCTGTTTTCATGTTCATGAACAACAACAACAAAAAAGAATGCCAGCATTCCCTGTGACATAAACCCTATTCCCCACCTCCTTGACCTCCACAGTGAGATTGCATTGGAGCATCTGTTTCTTTAAGGGCCAAGCTATGCCCTGAGTGTTTGTGCCATAAAAGAGTTACATGTGTGTCTCCGAGGAGTCTCCTCTCCCCCAGTTGCTTTATATAAATGTCCAATTAATAGCAGTGAAAAAGTTCTTGTTCCTAGCCTATCTGACAGAAGAAACAATGGAGGGAAACGGAGACAGCCCCACTGCGATGGCTATATCCTACGTCTGTGATGCATTACCATAGACTCCGTTCCACATGGTTTTGCATTGTCTCTTCTTACATTTATCCTCCGACTATTGTTTCCTTTTGTTCAGCAACAGCTGGAAATGGTAAATTCATGTGTTGAGCCAATGTTTTCCTTTGCCCTGGCATTTCTAAACATTTATTTTCCTATGATCCAAAAATACCAGCAAAGATGCTCTCGGAAAGATCTTCATCTCACGCTGTCCATCGCCTTCTGATGCTGTCCCTTTAAATGAGGCTCCAGCGTTCACTTTCTGAAGTTCATTAGCTTGTGTTATCAATAATGTAGGATAATATTCTGGTGGAGCCTGAGTGCCTGGCCCGCCCCGTTTCCACTGTCAGTTTCCTTGTACCCTAGCAGTCCAGTGAACTTGATAAGTGTCCCATCATCCTGTTAATCAAATTACTTATGAACTAAAATTGACAGTTTTCATTAATTATAAAGGATTATTCTAATTGCAATTCAAATTTATTCATTTAGAACAGACGGCATTCAGTAATATTTCAGGAAATTTGCATATTAAATGGAGAGGGTCGTCCATTAAGTATGGTAATGTATGCATATTTCCTTATTTTTAACTTCTAGGCCATATGCACTGCTGCTACTTCAGCAGGTGAAAAACCAGAACGTGCTTAATTTGTTCAACAAACACAGGGGCCAGAGCACATCTTTTGGCACCGGGGACTGGCACCCTTCTACCTTATTCCTTCTGCTCTTCCTCTCCCCACCTCCCACGGCCCTGAACACAGCCAAAACCACGGTTGATCTTTCGAAGAAACTTTTTTGATAAACCTGGGCCACCCCCCCCCCATCCCCCGCCTTTTCTTTTTCTTAAATGTAGGCACAGCTGGTAAGGGTTGATTGAAATGTTTTGCCATAGAAGCTGTGTTCATTAATTTCTTCAAGATGCTGAAGTAGGCATTAAGGTTGCCGGCTGGAGTCCTTCCCTGTGACATGTGGAACAGCAAGGGGCCTAATAGTCAGCCTTGTAACATCAACTGGTTACCCCCCTCGTGCGGCATGAACCTTTCCCCTCCAGTGAAAAATGAACCTGTCTGAGACAAAAGCACAAACCACGCATGCAATGAGACAGTGCCATTATTCACACCATATAGGCTGTTTTCAGAGATCATTAAAAATCATATCTCCATGATATTAATAAGCACCTTCCCTGATCCAGGTCTCGGGTAACAGGAAGGTATATTTAGAGCCACCCTCACCACCTACCTAATCTGAGATCATGAATCTGGGAGGGGAAAAAAAATGTCTGTGAGATAAAGGCTAACAAGCTGGTGTGGTCGGAGCCACTTGGCTTTTTAAACAGCTGGTCTGTCCCAGTGTTCCTAGCATCCATCCTAGTGGCAAAAGGGAGGGTGTGAGCCCCCAACCACAGCAAGTGGTTCCCGGTGAGTTTTGCCTCTAATCCTAAGGAATTGATGATATCTAGTCTTAATGATTTGAATACAGCATATGCCAGCTCATTCATCTCCAAAAACTCACAGAGAATAACTGGCTGCTCATTTAGCCTGGTTTCAAGTAGACTTGTTTTTCATTTTTCTGCAGTTAAACTAAAAGCTTTGTTGTTCCACATACAGATATTCTATTTGCCGAGCATATTTATTTCAGTCTGTTTGTATAGCACTAGGGCTTTCGTGGCCATATGTTATTGATTGAAAAGCCTCTGCGAACTCAGATTCTGAATAGGCGCTGTGTCCTTGGGAGGTGTCCGAGAGGCAGAGACTGAGGGCCGGCTCGCTGCCTTGCCAAACCCATACTGAGGTCCCTTTCCACTGCTCTCCCTCCTCCCAGGCAATACGTAAACGTCCCATCAATGCGTTGGTTGTTTACACAACCTCTCCCCAAATCTCAGTGGGAGCATGCAGTACCCTGTTCCTTCTTGTTGGGGTACAGCCATTCCTGCTAGCATTACTAGGAACGCCACTGAAAGAACAGACCACCAAAGGCTATTTTAGAAAACACTGATGGAAAATTCTCAGAAATCATTCAAGCCCACTGTTGAGGCCAGGGAAACTTCCCCCCGTGTCACATCTTTTCCTCCACTTTGTTCCGCGTTCGAACCATGAAAGCCCTGGTCCTAATCTTGTTTCTGATGAGAGTGAGTTTTCAATGCAAGTTTTAAAAAATTTAATTGTTACTGATTACTGACATGCAATAGTAAAATAATATAAAAGAATGCTGCAAATGATTAAAGTAAAACTTAACAGTGTATGCATTAAAAAAACCCCATAACTCTACTTTTGTTATGGGAAATATTAAGTTGCATAACATGACCCAGTGGTATAGGATAATTGCTTAAGAAGCTGTATTATACAGATATTTTGCATATTGCATCCTCATGTGCAGTATTCTTGGTGATTAATTCCTCAGTAGAGGTAGGCTCTCTGGAACAGATGTTGATTATATCAGAATGTGGGCCGAAAGTGATGCCAGGAGTGGAGAGTGGGCACGAGTATGCCAGGCATCCTCTGGAAACTAGTGAGGGACATTTCTCATAAATTGCTCTTGCAGCCAGCATCCATACTATCTGCAAGATTAACTTCCAGGTCATTGAAAGAGGGCTACATAGTATCTGATGGAGGTTGATGGAGAGAGAGAAGGATAAGAACACAAGACATTTATAAAACATGATGTAGAGCTAATGAAGAATTAAGTTCAGTGGAGGGAACTAACCTCTCTGAGCTCCATTTCGTTTATATCTGCAAAATGGAGCTCACACTTGCCTTGCCGTTTTTCATGGGGCACTTGTGAAAATCCCTTAACACCCATCTGTTTCTCAGACTCTCCTGTTCATTAGAATCGCCCAAGAATAGTCAAAATTACACATTCCTGGGCTTTTTTAGCTAAAGATTCCAATTTAGTAGTTCTGGGGTGGGGCTTGGGAATCTATATATTTAAACATTCTCAGGTGATTTTTATCATCAGCCCATTTTGAAGGCATATACTGCTCTACAATATATACTACACTTAGGGAGATAGACTTGCAAAGTAATTAAAAAGTGGTTCAAGACTGCACCTTCCCATAGCATTTTAATGAGGAAAGCTCTAGATTATAGGAATGCCAAGAATTAACTAAATTCTGGAACTTGACCCCTGGCCAGGTAAGTTACTGAGATCGGTTGATGAAAACAATGGCTGCATGAATGTGCAGTGTTGGTGCACAAGTGGGATCTCCATGTGTCTGTCCACAAGGATCCATGGGAAAGAATACTTACCCCACTGCCCTACTAAAACATGGACAGCCCAGACTCCGTAGCTGAGCCCCGGTCAGCAGCAGGTGCTTTTCAACCAAATGTCTAGGTCCTTCTGTGAATGGGTTCTTTACAGTTAAATAGACTCTGGAGGTGAAACTGTCATTACTTACCCACTAAAGCAATGAACCTGGAGATGTGGAAGAGAAAGCAGTCTCCTGCCTGTGAAAGCATATGGAAATGGCAACAGAGTTCAGGTATGGTTATATTTATTAACCATTATGGATGCAGAACCACTTCACACTATGTCAGAGTAGAATAAATTGGATAACAATGGGATGACAGCATCATCTAATCTAATATCAGTGTTGCTTTATTGTTACATTTTAGCTGCCAAGTTGGGCGCTGAGATTCTCTGTTCCCAGTGGTTCCAGTTGAGGATTAAAGCAGGAATAGTAGGTGCCCTGTCTGACTTGAGGCACCCTCAGGCCTAAGCAAGGTGGGATGGCGTGAGTGAGATGATTTACTCATTTTTCTATGCTATCATAGCTGAAAATGCATTGCTTCTTCAAGTTTTGGTAGACATGGATTGTAGGTTGGTTTTCGCAGAAATGGGAAAAATGATGGATCTTCTTTTTCTCTGTATCCCAAGGATTATACACAATTTAAGAAAATCGCTATCTTTGTCAAACACTTTTTGTTCATCAACTTCTTGTAACTAGTGGATTGCCAGGCTGGTGGTTAGAGACGGAAGTAAAATGGTGTGTCTCTGGCCTCTTGGGAGCTGACAGCTTTCGTTAATCATACTGAGTTAGGCATGAAACACACAGAGGTAAATGAGCAAGATTGAACATTAAACGAGTAAATTAAATGAGGTTCAAACATTTTGTATAAAGTGGGTGTTATATTTAGTTTTAGCATTCAGTGATTTCATGAAAGGGAGGAGATTGGCAGAGTTCCCCTTGCTCAGGTAGGTGACTCATTGAGGCAAGTTTTCTGGGAGTTGCTACAGAAGTTCCTCAGAAGGAAATTCTCTCTTGCTGGGCTGTAAGCACTGCTTCAGCTCCCCCTCCCCACACCCTCATATACACATACTACTTTAAAATATTGGAGATTTATTTTTATTTGGAATGGAAAACTCTGGATCAGCAGGAGCTAATAGGAAATAGAATTTTGTAGATTACTTGAGAACAGGCATGCTTCCTTTGGGGGCCACAAATTGGACTTTACAATTTCCTATTGCTTAGCAGCAACAAACTTCAGCCAGCCTTTGTCTGGGGGCATTCCAGTACTTTTCAAGATCCTGCACAAGTTACTGTGATGTGCATCTAGAGAAGAGAGGCTCACAGTCTCCAGATCTTTCCATAAACCATAAAGACCACTTGTTCTGAGAAATAGGTAAAGATTAGAAAAAATATTACCAGGTATTTCTGAGATTAGTCTGAGGACATGCATCAGTTAATTTTTCATTGAACAAAGGAAATCACATCTAAATAAAATACATGGTTTTAAAAAATCATATTTTTAAAAACGTTATCTTTATTGTTAAAAGTATTACAGGTGTCCCCTTGTCTCCCCCCATTGACTCCTTGATCCCACACCCGCCCTTCCATGGCCTTTAACACACTATTGTCTGTGTCCATGGGCTATGGGTATATGCCATGGGCTATGCGTATATGCATATAAATTCCCTGGTTAATCTCTCCACTCTCATCCCTACCCAAACAAATCATCTTTGCTGCAGAGATTAAGCATACTGAATCTTTAGGGTAAGATCTAATCCCAATGTAATTGATGCTCATAATTCTTCTTGAAATGTTTTCCAAGAGGTGTGTTTAGGATCTAATGGTGTCCACTCCCTCAACATAGCCTTATGCTGGGTTCATTCCAGTAATTTTGAAGTACTACTAATGGGAACTAAAAGTGTCTTTTTCTAAGAGAAATGTTGACAGAAGGGTAGGCTTTTGTGAAAGATAGATCAACATGTGAAAGGTATTTTTAAACTGTCATTACACTGGATTCTGGAATGAGTTATCTTTGGAAGAACCACTGCTTGGTGGGTGGCTTGGTTCTGCTTGTTATGGTGACAGTTTATTTCCATTTTACAGATTAGGACACTGAGACCAAAGGAGGACAAATAAATTGTTTCTGCCGGGTATTAGAGTCAGTAATGAAATATCAGACTTATTTCAGAGCTCAATTAGGATGGTAATGCCTCTTCATTCCAAATGGATGCAATTGGGAAATCAGGAAATATACATCTGATTATATTAGAAACCCTAAAATGTGTTCTTCTAGTTCTGACTCTGATCTTCTCCATTCTTCTTACCTGATCTGGAGCTGCCAGTACCCTTGTAGTGACAAGAACCATTTGTCCTGAAGAGCAAGGAGTGCAAGAGGGCTGAATTCTTCCAGACCCTCCCAGTGATCAGAGCGTGCCCTGAGGCATGGGCTTTGATTACCTTTAATTAGTATGCATAACTTTAAATGGTCCTAATGGTCATAAAATAATCTGATTCTCTTTAATATGCAACCAGAGTTCTTGGCGCTTTCCCCCCATAAGCCCTTATTTGGCATTCATGTCTTTGTCTTCTAAAACAAAACGCAGAAAAGAAACAAATTTTTAAAAAACCCAAAATAAAAAACACTACCACCTTCACCTAAGCATATTGAGAGGTTCCATCAGAGAGGAAATGCAAACATTTGATGCAGTTTATGGCACATCCATACATTTCTGTTGTTCTTATTTCTTGCTGCTGCCTATGAGTTTCCTTTTCCCCTGTGCCATAATATTAATGTTTTTCCCTTGCTGGCTTCCCAGCCTGGGGGTCACAGCTCCTGTTTCACAACACGAGACACCCAGCCATAAATCTCCTTTAAATAATACAGACGGCAGGAGGGTCACTGTGGAGAGAGCCAGTCGGTCTGAACAAAGTGGCATTGATGCATGGCAAGTGGAACAGCTTGACCAGGACCCTGCTGGACAGGTAGAGTGTGGAGCAGCCTTTAGTTAAGGGGAGGGAGGCATGCGCTCTGCATGGTTCCAAAGAGCCAACCAGATCTGGTTCTCAGTAGGATTTGGCTGCCAATCACAGAGGCTTCCCGAGAATAATCACATCACCTCTTCCTGGCTCAGGCTGGAATGCCTGATTAACATAATTTGTGTTTGGAGGTGCAAACACATCTTTTGGGTATAAACCTGCATTTTTTGAGGCCTCTTTGCCATATTTAAAATACTGAACTGCCAGGGTGGAAGTGACAACGCACACCTGGCCAGAACTCGCGATGAGCTCGAGGGGAAGCTGTTTCATTATTCCCGGACCGAGCGTGGTTAACTCAAGGGATTGAGCAAAGGCGGGCTGAAATTTGAACCTCAGCTTGCAGAGGAGCTCCATTAGATGGGGAACGAGATGAGGGCTTAGCCAGGGATTTGTTTTTGTCAGCAAAACTTTTAACATATTAACACCCATGGGACAAGGTATCATGTTAAGATCATGTAACTTGTGACTATACCTTTTGTGAGCAAAGGTTATATATGTGTAAATCTGTATAGTTACACATAAAACATGGGCCAAATGTACAGAAATAATTAGTTTGTGCATAAAGATATATAGTGCATGTGTGTGTGAGAGAGAGACACCCCAATAATTTAGGAAATAATTGACAAGCATGCAAAGTAATGTGCCATGTAAGTAAAGATGGGGCTAGTGGGAAGAGCCACAGTGTTTCCTCTGACAGCTTTTCAGCCTTTGTGTGTTGGTTATCAGTTGCCAAGCTCCAGCTCAGTAATCTTCGTCTGCTAAAGGGGTGTTGGGGCAAAGATTAGCATCTCATTTTGTTAATGTTTCCTTGAACTCCTTTTTCTGCAACTACGTAGTCACACTTTTGAAAAAAGCCAGTGTGACTTTTAATTTCTCAATTACCTAACTTGTTATAGTGGTTGGGGAGGGGTTTGTATGGCTGGAATTTTCAGAATCTACTGTGCGCCTGGTAAATGCACTGAGAATAGAGTGCACATCAACTCAGGGAATGATTACGCTGGTCCTGGTTGGTTCCGCTCTGAGCATTTGTTATTTTTTTAAGTTGTTGACATTAATTGCTGCTGTAATGTCATAATTGCTCAAAAGATACACGTTTGGGTGATGGTGGTGGTGAAGGAGGAGAACTGATTCAGTTCTTACTCATTTAAAATAACAAATGATATTGATTACTCAACAGTTCATCTAATGCAACTAGGAGACCCATGAGCTTTGAAAGGTTTTGGATAATGTTAACTTTCCAGCCTCCTGCTTATATTAAAAAAATGTTGCTTTTTCAACTTATTTAGTTTCACACAGGTCATCTCAGAAATGAACCAATGTCTTACAAAGTGATTCTAAATGTCAATGGAACATTTAATGATAGTCTAAAATATATAAGCATTTTCTCATATTTGTAAGCCACATGCATAATTTTGGCCTTAATCTTTTTATTTTATTAGTAAATGTATATGTGCAATTCTGTGAGAAAGCTACTTTTTGTTTCTGATTTTGTTTATTGGGATGACTTTGCAGACCTAAGGGAAGCATATTGACAGCCTTCTGTGTGCCTGTGCTGTCAGCCAGCAGCCTACTTCCCTCCTGGTCCCAGCTACCCCACTGTTTACCTGTCCAGGTCCCCATTGGAATGACTGCTGGCTGAAGGCAGGGATGATATCTGTCTAGTTCACTATTTTACCCCTGGTTTATGCCTTACTGTTTCCCTGGGCTTTCTTGATTTTAGCCTCAAGAATCCCAAACACAGGGTGCCCCATAGTTCCACGCCATCTTGGCCCACAGATGCTCACCAGTATTCCCTAGATAAATGACTCCCTCCATCCTACAGAGCTGAGAGTCAGGTGAGAGGAAAGTGCACTCAGCTCCTGTTGAACACCAGTCAGCATCATCTTCCTGCTGATGATGAGGGAGGAGAGGGCCGGGACTGTGTCTTCTCTGTTTCTTTGAATTTCCCACAGTGGCCTAGAAACTTTTTCAAGGTAGAACTCAATCAAATGCTATACAACACGTGATCAAATACCCAGTTGTTCTGTAGTGTAAACTCAGGCTCTGTTCATTCCTGGCTCCACGAGGCCAAGCAAACTCCTTGCTCTCTCTATCGTCATTCTCTATGGTCCTCACTCATAAAATGGGGACAATAGCGGTACCTTCCTCACAGGGCTGGTGCCGGGGTTCATTGAGTCAAAGGACAGAGTGCAGTGTCTGCTCCGTGTGGGTCAGGTGCATGGTGTGTGCACACTGTTTCTCCTCTTCCCCTGCACCCTACACCGCCTCCAACATGAGACAAATGTTGAGCATAAAAGCAGGTGACAGTCGTTTTGGTGACATGTCTTGCTAAACTGAATTTGGAGGTGTTCTGGTGTATAGTAGTTTGCCTGGAGAAAGAATACCCTTTCCTGTGTATGACTGGTTTCTGAAATGCTGTATCTGTGTCATCCAGTGTCTGTTTGACCTCCGTGCACGTTGCTGACATTGGAACGATAGGCAGCCAGGCAAGCACTCGGTTAGAGGTGGGATAGGGAAACTGTCACTCACAGATTCAGGTCCAGGGTGAGCATGAAACAACACCTAGGCCGGCTAAGAGGGAAGCTCTGGAAGGAGGCGTATTCCATATTGATTCTGTCTTTACCCCTCTCTCCTCACTGTGTTATCCTCCCCAGGCTAGGACCTGTGTAGGTCAGTTGCAAAGTCTCTATGCTGCTAACCTCAAAGGGACAAACAATATACTTGGGTTAAATGACGAATCAATCAGGAGTGATTTATAAATAGCTTCTTTTAATGAAGGCATGTGTTTCATGGAAATAATCTCATAAAAATGACTGCTGTATTTTGCTCCTCTCCTCTCTGTCCCCGTATCCTTCCTGCTACCCACTAAATGGGAAAAGGGCAAAGGTTTCCTTACAGGTTCCTTGTTTTCTTCATTTTTTCCGCCAGCGAGCAGCAGAATAGAGAGGAAGTGTCACTATTTTGCCTTTGGAACTTTAGTCATTAAATCCCCTTTGCCCCAGCCCTGGCGTTGCATATTTCAATAATGAGCAAGAGAAATTGTTTTATGGCAGTTTAATAAAAGCAGAAGACAAATGTTGCTTCTGTGCAAAGGAACTGAATTACACACTTCATGAACCAAATTAGTAGCACAACATTTGGCTTTGTTCGAAAGGTGATACACATTTATGGGCCCATTTTTCAGCAAGATAAACACGGCGCAGGCCAAGATTTCCCTGAAGTAAATATTGTAAATAATAAAAGACTCTGCCAAGGAAAGCTGAGAAATGACTTAATCCTCACCCAGTTGCGCCACGATGCCAAGATGCCACTGTCCGGACTCTCAAACAAACTGCCCGTTTAGTCAACTCATCTCATGATTAAGAGAGTGCAAGGCCCTTTAATTTCCCAGTAATAGTCAATATTCCTCAATTCTGGCCTTAAAAAAATATTCACATAGGAGCCAGGGCATTTTATAGCATAAGTAGATTTGATTACCAAGTAACCAAATATATTTTGAGGGCAGTTTGGAGTCACACGGCAGAAATGTTTATGCGAATAGGTGCAAATTGGGAGACTTTTACAGAAAGTAAAAGCTATCACTCTGGGCCTAACTCGCATCCTCATTTAGTTTCAGCTTATTCCAGTTTGATTTCCGCTCACGTTTTCTGCTAGCAAAGTGGGCTGAACGTTTTTGTTCTTTTCATGCCGATTGTCCTGTGAGAAGCTGGGGTGATGAAGAGAATGTATTGAGATACTCCGGTTAATGTGAGAATTCACAGCGCAAGCCAGTGCAAGCCATCCATCCGGCTGCAGGGCATGTCACAACAGCTCCTGTAGCAAGGGCCTGCTGTTGTCTTAGTGCTGGAGGCCAGTGTAACTGCTGCCTGGTAGAAATGGGTTGAGTGGTAAGGTTTGAGACAGGCATTAGGGAGTGGTGGTGACTGGGATAAGCTGGTGAGCATGTGTCCTGTCTAAGGCTGCAGTCTCTGCTGAGTCCCAGATAATTGTTGCCATATAGGAATGTGGAACTAGTACTGGTAGAATGCCTCATTTCCCAAGAAATTTGGGAAATCTTGATTTTTTTTTTCTGTGAAATCTCCTGATTTTTAAATGCGAGTCACAAAAAAAAAAAAAAAAAAAAAAAAAAAGGCTTGTATCCCAAATAAAACAAAGGCCATGCATGGGCTCAGCGTTTGTGACTTCTGCTTTGCAAGTTGGTGTCCAAAATAGGGCAAAACAAGTCCACCGTGATGAACAGAATTTAGTCCTGGGGCTGAGCTAAAGAGAGCAGCTCACATTGTGCCAGGCTCTGTCCTAAGCTGTGTGTGGTTTACCACATTGAATCCTCCTCCCCCCATGTCAGGTAGGCACTAGGAGTAGGTACTAGTATGTTTCCAGTTCCACGGATGCGGAAACAGGCCCCAACAGGCTGAGGTGGGATTTGAAATCAGATCAGCTCTGTGCGTTCTTAAGCACCAAACGGCACCTTGATTTGGTGGGGTGGCCCAAATTGCAAGTACAGTGGAATAGGACTCAGGGACTTGGGTCTTGGTTTTACAGCCGCCTTCCTTTGAGACGGGGTTCTTTATCTGAGGACTTCCTGAGCCTCTAATCTCACCGTCTCAAGTGGAGATAATACCACCTGCTCGATTTACCTCGCAGAGTGTGGGGAAGGATGACATCAGAAATAAGTGCAGAAGAGTGTGGAAAATTATGAAGTACTCTGTCAACACAAGCGGAGATGGGGGATAGTGCTCATAATTAATCAGAGGACACAGAGAGGTGAGACTGTGAAGCCGCTGATTGTCTTTGGATCAAATACAATTAAAAAGCAATCCTTTCTTGAGTCTTCAACGCAATAAAGTGTCTATTTGTAGAAGTGGCTTAAAACTGAACTCACTTTGAAAATTAATCAGCCACTGCTAATGGCTGCGAAGTTAGCAGACTGCATGTATTTTAAGGGAAAAAGAGCAAAAGAGAAAGCAATCCACCAAACAGGAATTAACAGCCTGTTGTCTGCCAGGCTTGTGACAGGGAGGACAGAGTATGAAAGCCTCCCCACTGCCAGGGCCTTCCACACCCCCTAATCAAGGGACTCCCTTTCCGAGAAGCCAGAAGGAGAGGACATTGCTGGCCGATGTGAAACTGTTAATTGATGCTGGCTAGTGGAGGAAATGCATCATGACCCAGGTACACTGAGCAGTTGAAGAGGGAAAGGGAACAGAGACACATAGGAAAGGTGGAGGTAAACACCCAAAGGATGATGCAGAAAGCTGTTTATGAGTATAAGCAGTGAGTAATCTCCTTATTTGTGAATGAATGCGCTGACATGGGGAAGGGGAGCTTTGTGGATTCTAATCACAACCCCACAGAACAGGCTTAGGCTTCCTCATGGAATGGGCTCTTTCCTCACTGACATGTGTTTTCTTCCTCAAACCTGTATCTCCAGCTAATGGTGGTGCCTGTTTGTCCTCTGAACTTTGATTCAGAAGATCCCAGCTCTTTTTACTTACAAGATCTACTTTGCTTCAGGAAACTTTCTTCAGTGCTTTCTAAATGCCTGTTTCTCCTTTTCCTCTTCCCTCTCTCACTCCTGCCTGGCAAAGTCTCTAATACCCCTTCCATAGGAACTCTCCCATCTTTGAGCTTTGGTCTCACCACCCCCTTATGGAACCCTTGCTCACTCTTCTCTGAAAACAACTATGTGTCTTTGAGGATCATGCTGAAATCTGCTCTGCTCCTACAAGAAGTGTTTTTGGCCTCAGTCTACTTCGAACACTCCATTATTCAAGTCAGTTTAGGATTTGGGCAGAGTCCCTTCAATAATACCCTTGTTCTGTTATTGATTTGTAATTATTTTAGAGGTGGAGTTTTAATTGCATCTTGGGGTTATCTCCTAATTTGTGATAGGACTTCTTGTTAGCTTTCCGAGATTTTCTTCTCCTTTTCCATAGCCATAAACACACACACACACACACACACACACACACACACACACACACACACACAAAAGCAATCTTTACTCTCAGTAAATGGAGGGCAGCATACTGTAGGGGTAAGAGCATGGGCTTTAGAATCAGAAAATTTGGTTTTGGATCTTCTCTTTACTACTTAATGTTAGTGTAAACCTAGGGAAGTACTACCTCTCTAAACCTTGTTTTTCATATCTCTAAAAAGGCAGTTAAAAGAATACCTGCACATATACCTAACATATACCTAGGTGAAGTATCTAATGTATGTTTTTGTGAATTCTTAATAAATGCTAGCTATGATTATTGTGATAATGCTAAGTGTTTGTTTTCTGACTTAATGTATCACTCTTCCTGGCACATAATTAGCGATGGTGCTCAGTCAGGGCTGGGTGTTGAATGAATGAATGGATGAACAGATGATTGAATGAATCCATGAACTCACTTGAGCCAGAAGACACAGATATGTTCACTCGTTTATTGTTGACTACCTACTGAGTAGTAGCTGGGAATATAGCCGTGAACAAGACAAACAATGCCCCTGTGCTCATAAGCTTAATCCTAGTGGAGGCAGACAGATAATAAGCAAATTAAATAAATAATGCAGCTAAGTTTTCAGATGATAAGTTTTAGTCATGCTAGGTGAGTGTGAGGAATATTAGAGAGAACTAGCAGTATTTATGTTATCATCAACCCAGTGGAGACTAGTGAATGGATTCCAAGGTCCAATGAGATGTATGAGAGAGAGACATGTTCTGTGTTACTCCCAAGAGCAAGAACCAGATCCAAATGATGGAAGCCAACAAGAAAACTGAATTTGAGTTTAATTGAGACACTTCTGGTTCAGTAGTCTAGGAGTAGCACAGACTATCCCTGGGGGCAGGGCGTATGTCATTAGAAGAGGATTCCAAGTAGGATCTGAGGGACATTTTATCATCATTTGTAAGGTTTCTTTGGAGAATTTCTAAGGTTATTTCCAGTGTAAAGATTCTAGAGTTATCCATGATCCAGTAAACAGAAGAGGATAACACCTGGGGAGGAGTTGTGGTAGAATGGGAAGAACACAGACTTTCTCAGAGGATTCAAATTCCATTGTCTGCTTACTATTTGTGGAACCTTCCTTAACGTCTCTCAACTTTACTTTCCTCCTCTGTAGAATGGAAAGATTCATAGGAATGAAATGAGAATTCAGTTAACTAAGGCATGTAAAGTACTTAGTGTAGTCCTTGGTGTCCAATCAATGGCAGTTGCTATTGCAATAGATATTTCTGTGGTTATTGTTATTATCACCAAAATTGGGAAAAGTCAACTTAGTGCTCTGATTCAGGGGACCTCCCTGCTGAGGCAGAGACTGGGGAATAAGTCAAGGTGGTAGTTAAGGGTAGGTGGGGAATAGGTGGTAGCTGTTTTGTTGCAAAAATGAAAGATTGAGTACATGCTCCAATTCCCAGGCCCATGCTCAGGTCATCACCCAATCAGAACTATCCAGAGAGCTCTTTCTCCTCCCAGGTGACAGACAGTGTCCTTTTCTCATTGTGTCCCCTTCTGAGCTTCCCTTAGTGTTAATTTAAATTTGATTTTGATAGGAAAGAAACAGCTGGAGTAGAAAGGGATGGAGGAATAAGGACACAGTATGATTTATTTCTACATCTCCCCTTTTCTCCCTGAGCTTAGCCTCCCATATCTTCAGGGAGATGGCCCTGATGCTATACTCATACATGCCTTTGGATCTACACATCTTTGTGTAAAATATAACCCCAGAGGGAAAAACATAAGATCCTCCTCTTCAGTAAGAATCTGCCAATTCTTCTGGACCAAAATGACTTCGTGTGAAAATGCCCTGCAGAGGCAGGAAGCAGCTCCCGAACAGAAGAAGCACAAGACACATCTGGAGAGGACCCAAGCCGGGAACCTGAGGGCCTGACCATCTGCCAGAGGGCCAGATGCTGCTGCTGGAAGCCTCTTGCCTCCTGGCTTGTCATCTGGGTCTGATGATGCCATCCAAAAGAAGGACCACAGAGTGGGAGGGCAATGAGCAATCCATCTTCTCCCACTCACAGTTTTTAATTGTGTGACATGGCCTGGGGGGTGGGGTGGAATGGGGAAGGGGATTAATAGTTTGCCCACAAAACCGCACCTTCTTCATGGAAAAGGCCATCCTACAACAGATGGCTCTGACCACCCAGAATGTATAGAAAATCATCCCGTTAAATATCCCTTTCTTATTTACTCTGAGTAGGATGGACGAGGAGGCTTAGCTGTGTAGTTGTCAGTGGGAACTGCCATCTTCTGTGAACTTGGGAGTATACTGAGAGTTTCTAACCAATTGCACTGGTCATTACATTACAGGGTTTCCCGTATTGCAAGTGTTCTTCCTATTAACAGCTTTGGTGTCTGATTTTGGTCAAAGCAGATCATTTGGATTCAGAGGGATATCCTCTTCTTTTTCCATTGCAGAGGCAATCAAGGGTTGGTGCATGCGGCACTCATAAAAGGAAAATGATCAAAATCACACACACCAAAAGGACTATTAAGTTCTGGATGAGATGACCACTTCGTGTGATTCCTACCATTCAGGAATGTCTTTCTGCCTCATAATTGCTCACTGACAGATAGACAGACATACATAGTAAACATGTAAAAAAAATGGTAAATGAAGTAGCATTCTCTCTTACGCCGGCATACATGTTTTATGCTAAAGCCGTAGGCACCTAGGACAGTTTTAGCCAGGGCATGTTTTCAGTGCCAGGAAATGGCCGTGTATTATGTTTTTATACGAGTGTATGTGTGCTTTAACTTACAAAGAATTGCAGGACTTTCCGGGTTCATGTTAGGCATAAATTGTTTTAATTTTAAAGAGGCACCTGTTGGAATAGTTTAACACATTATTTTTAATCTCACATAATGATTCAGATACAGGATTGTGTAACTCAAGAATTGAGAGAAGGTGATGTGCATTCAACAATATCAGGAGAATTATACAGTATAAGTCTAACCATTAGGCTGCCGGTAGTTCTGCATTCATTAGGACAGTGGTCAGCAAACTCATTAGTCAACAGTGTGGCAAACTGCGGCTCGCGAGCTGCATGTGGCACTGTGTTGTCACCGTTCATTGTAAGCAGGTTAGGGTGTCACTGGAGAGGGGCTATTTTAAGTTTCATCTTATGAGTTTTCTTTTCAAAGGGCTGGTAGGACCACCACCTCAGAGTCTTACTGCCCTGAAACATGAGTCCTTCCTGAGACTCATTGTTATTTTGTGTAGCAACTTCTGCTGAGAAGGGTTGCTTCTCCAATAGAAAAGCTAGGTCCCCAAGAGACAAAAGAGATAATCTGCTGCTTAATGTGGGGATGACAGTTGCACTGAGTGTAATACTAGCCATGGAAAGTCTGAGATTTTGAAAACAGCAGAAGTGGAGAAACCAAAAATGAGATGTCAATTTATATTCAAAATTGTCTTCTATTTTGTTAAGGCTGACAAATGTCCCACTTAGGAAAACCTCTGATATTGGGTAGTTGGAAAGAAATAAAAGCTACTTTGTGAAAATGAAAAGAAATATCCTATTTCAAGATGGGGGCAAGTGTCTCAAGGCTCAGCGGTGAAGGGATTTCTGGTTCTGGTTGGTGATTCATCTCAAGGACTTGAACACATTGGACTCAATGAGTAATTTCTGAGAAAGTGTAGTGAGGGGCAAACACTTTTCTGTCAGCATCAGAAATTCTTATGTCTGCCGTCAAGTGTTTAGCAATGGTGTGGAACAGTTGCCGATGCAAATATTGGTAAAAGGAGAACACCTGGAGCTGTGAAAAAGGACCAGGGGGCTCTTCAGACCCAAAATGATGTTTCTGGTGTCCAGCAGCTGGTTACCTACTTTCTATAATGATAACACCATTTTTGTTATTTTTTTAATGTCTCAAAGACCAAGGGTAATCTTAAAAGTCATGGTCTTTAAATAAAAAGAGATTAGATTCTTCTGGGGAACTGGACTCTGCCAACATATTTCCTTTTACACAGTTTCAGGATTAGCAATGACCTTACAATGGCAAATAGTCATAGGTAGTGTTTGTCAATCACTCTGGACGCATTGCCTGTCACCTTTTGTGCACCATCTCATTTCCTCTCAGAGCAGGTACTATTATTATCCCCATTTTTGATTGCCGAAGCTCCCCTACTCTTTACGGGCTGAGACAAGACATTCTCCTTTCCCCAGCTAATCGTTTTACAAAAGGAAGATGAAAGTGACTTATTCAAAACAGCCACAGAGACCGTGGCAGAACTTGAACTTGAACCTGAATCAATCTTGTGGCTCCAGGTCAGTGCTTTTTCTGCCGTTGGATGAGAGCTCTTCTGAGGTTGGTTGCATGTAATTAACATGATCAACTTGAGCAGTTCGTTTATTAATTTCATGTATATATTAGCTATTCTTTTGAATTAGATGAGACAATGATGCTTTTATTTGTTCCACAGTAGTACTGAGTGGCTAATGGACCCTTAATCAATACAAACTGACTGCTCAACATGTCTTTTGAGTCGAATGTACTTTGGGCTGAAGTCAAGGGCCCCAAATTCCAACTCTACTACATTACTGCCTGGCTCTATGACCTTGGGCACATTCCTGAAATCCTAGTGGAGTCACCTGGATAGGTTGGGTAGAGGAGGAGACATCCAGTTTGCTCCTGATCTTCTAACTAAAGAAATGGGATATAAAAAATGGGAAAACCTTTAGTTTTTTCCTATAAAAAGTTTAAAAAAGCTTATTAGAGTCATTTTGGCTACAGAGACAATTTTGATGGAGTAATGAAAGAAGGTGGCAATATTTTGGAAAACAAAGAACCATCCATGTTGCATTCAATATACCCTATGTGTGTAAATATGTACAACACATGTGACCAACAACAGAGGAACAAGAACTTAGAAATAATACAGTTTAAATCCCAGCTTCTGCCACCTAGCTGTGTGGTCTTGAACAATTCAAGCTTCTTAAGCTTTGATTTCTTCATCAGGACACTGTGGGTAATAACACTGTCTTAAATGAGATTAAATGAGAGAATTATGAAAACAACCAGCTCTTGAGACATTATGAGTCATCAAAAATGGCAGCTATGACTGTTATTATTGAATGAAATATTTATTGAGTAGTTAGTCTTTCAGAAATGTGTATAAAGACTAAGGAGATCCAACAAAGTATGGACAGCCCTCTGGATGCTCACTATCTAATCTACAGGAGATGAATTAAAAAACAAACAACCTACTTGCTATCAAGATAGTAAATAGTATTGAGCAGAACATAAATGAATATTCTGTGTTCTGGTCTCTACATAAGATTTCACGGTGGCCCTTAAGGATCCTTAAGTGGTTAAGGAATACTTTATTGTGATTGCAAGAGGTTTGAAACTTGCCTCAGAGAAGGGTAAATGATTAATATTATTAGTTTCTTCTTTTGTTGTCTTTGAGTGTTAAGGATCTTTTCTTGTTCAACCTACCTTTGTCCTTATCATTTTTCATGTGTTATCTGTTGTGCAGAGTAATTTGGAGTTTCACTGTTCTTTCCTATATTCTTTGGACCGCCTCTCTTATTTCTGCTGCATTTCTGGAGAAGAAATACTTACATGTGTCAATAGTTCCAAAAGTATAATGTGGCTGATCTCGGGAATTTTATTTTTGGAACTTGGAAGCTGCATGTCAACAGCTGGTTGGGGAACTTGAACTTCAGATATGTTTACAGACTGGGAAAAGTTTCTACCTTTGTCTCAAGGGATCCAGGTTAGAGATCGGGTTGTTTAGGCTAGCTGTCTTCAGAATTTCCCTTGGCTAGATCACTATTTCCTATTCAAATTGCTCACTCCTCCTCTCAGAAAAGATCTTATTCATTGATAATCCTCCACTGGAATGATAGCATTGTCTTCAGTCCCTGACCTGGGTGGTTGACTTCACTTCTTCAAGCCTCAGCCTATTCATCTGAAGATTGGGCATAATATTTGGGGTTGTTGTGAGTGCTAACTGAGATTGTGTATATAAAATGCTTAGGGAATGTAGCAAGCACTCAGTAAATGTTCATTGATTTGTTATTAATTTTATTATCATTATTATAAAACACTACCAAAATATTATTTTTATTGCTTTATTGTACTTTTAGAATGCTATGCAAAGTACTTTACTGATAGTAATTGCTCAATGAATAATGTCGATGACCACCATGTCCTACTGGCATCTGACTTATTATTGATGTTTAGAGAACCTATAAAGGAAAATGATAATCCATTCTCTTCAACTGGCAAATGAGGGAATTTGGACAAGGTTCTTACATACTGAAATTGATTTTGGTATTCATTGTAATATTTTAAAATTCCATTTAATGCTTTTATTCATACATTTCAGTGATGAAGTATTACATAATATGCAGTATGTGTAGTATTTGTGCCATATTACCTTTCTAATACTTAACTGAATTATAAAGCAAATCTGGTTCCGTAAGTGGGTTCAGATAAGGGGTTGTAGATTCAGAGACGTGGAGGAACTTGTACTTTGTAATGCTTTCACATACATTAGCCTGGTGGTCGGCAAACTGCGGCTTGCGAACCACATGCAGCTCTTTGGCCCCTTGAGTGTGGCTCTTCCACAGAATACCACGGCCTGGGCGAGTCTATTTTGAAGAAGTGGCATTAGAAGAAGTTTAAGTTTAAAAAATTGGGCTCTCAAAAGAAATTTCAATCGTTGTACTGTTGATATTTGGCTCTGTTGACGAATGAGTTTGCCGACCACTGCGTTAGCCCATCTGATGGGCTGCAAAAGTCCATTGAAATTGGCAGGGCAGGTGTGAGCTCTCTTTTACACGTGAGGGAATGAAAACTCAGGGAAGTGATGATCTGCCCTTCTGACACAGTAAATGGCTGAGGTCCCATGTCCTTTCCACCACACTCTGCTCTTCTCTGTGATGTTGAAAGAACAACTAATCATGCCACTGAGGCCGTGGAGGAGGTGATATCGAGTGTGGGCTTTAAAGGATGGATCACTGTGCAAGTCCACCAATGACTATAGAAAGGGAGGGGCTGGTGCTTCTTGCCTTGGGACCTTCTCAGAGCCATGGAGAATAATATGTCTCCTGACTTAACCCAGGATAATCTCAAGAGCTATGAGCAACAAAGGGAGAAAAAATTCTGAAAGGGATAAAAATATATTTAGGTATTAGGAGAATTTTACTATATTTTCTCATATTTGTGAATATAGATAATTTTCAAGGACCAAATTAAAAAAAATATCCTTTTCCTTAACTCAAGCTTGAAAAAAGAACAGAAATCAGATTTAATTCAAATAATGCATATTCTTTCAGCATTATATTTTTGCATCAGAATTGTATGAGGAAGTTTAAAGATGGTTTCATTATGCAGTGTATGCTCTGCCAACTCTCCCACTTTTGCCAGGAACTTGGAAGTGGCATTCAGATAGCATGTAATTTTTTTATTAGTAACTCCCCCTTCCCCCAACCCATTGGTCATTTGTAGGGCTTTTAATATTTTGGCCAGAACTGCTTAAAATACATGTTAAATGAAGCTTCTCCACCCCTCCCGCCCCCTTTTTAAGTGGCATGGTCTCAATCATTTAAAATGTTTTAACAGAGCCAGTTGAACAGCACCAAATCTGTGCAGCGTTTCTCAGATGATATTGTCCTACACCTGGAAGGCAAACCCCATTTTGAAACAGTAATTTGGTCCCCGAAGGGCCCTTTGGGCTCTGTCCCGCTGCCTGTCCTGGCTGAACTGTCTAGGAATAAAGCCCAAGATAAATGGGGCTGGATTTATGCAGAGTAATTTAAAGCCTCCCGCCTATGCTTGTCTTTCTTGTAAAGAATACACTTGGAAATTCGTTTTAAGTCTGAGGCATTCCTTGAACACCTGATTTTGCGATTTTGTTTTCTTCCTCCCCCTTTGTAGAACCTTTATTACAATGCTGACGAACCTTGGCCTCAGCGAAGGATTAAGTGAGCAGATTCTTCAAGTAATAAATCTGAAGACATATTAAAAGCAAGGAAAAGGGATTTCCCCAGTGTTTTGGGGGGATTTATAAGTGCCAAAGGCTAAACAACTTACAAGGGAAGTAAAATTGCTCCTTTTTCCAACATGGACATGTTCTAATATTGTGACACAGCGTAGAATTAAGCTGGCTTACTAAATAGAAAAATGTAACATAATTGAAAATGCACAATACAGACAGGAATTCTCAATACAGCAATGCCCTGTTGTAAAGATTACACTGATTTATAAGGAATGCCTTAACTCCTAATCCCAGCCATGCGAGACCAGAGTCGAGTTTTTTATAACCAAGGACAGAGAAGAAAAGGCGTAATAATATATACTCCCAAAATTGAATATAAATTTGGAATTGGCGACTGAGCAGGCCATTCATTCCTCTTAAAACAATGTAGCCATGAAAACATTTTTATTATATTTTGACATGTGGATTTTCAAAGAAGTTCAGGCATTCTCTATTTCAGACATGATGGGTGTAGTCAAATCATGGAAGAATAATGAAAATAAATGGTGTGTGGGGGAGAAGAATAAATACTGTGGGACATAAACTGCTTAGAAAAGATCAGCAAAGAAGAGAAGTGTCAGGCTGATGGAAATAAAAACCTAAGGCATAACCTTATGTATAAAGTAAGGCTTAGAAAAAACGGAGGGGAAGGGGACCTTGGAATAATGCTGAGGGAACAAAATCATTATGGCTTGAAATCAAGGATAATAAAGAGTAGACATTGAATGCACAATTTTTTCCTTTTTCGTTCTTTCCTTTTTAAATGCATCTTCTCCAGAAAAGTCATATCACAAGGTCTGATCAGAATGGGGAATTTTGCAAGCTTGTTTATGCACCAAGGAAACAGACTTCAGTCTTGTGGTCTGATGACCCCTCCTTTTTTCCTTCTTCCCTGTGAGATGAGAAAAGAATATGTATTCCTCATGCTGAATTAGATGGTATATCGATGGGAGGAGGAAATATTGTTGAACAGAAGTTAACAGGAAACATTGTAAGAGAGAGAGAGAGCGAGAGAGCAAGAGAGCGAGAGAGCGAGAGAGCGAGAGAGAGAAGGAATAAAATGGGGGGGGGGAGATCTTAGGGAGATAATATTCCCTGGTATGTTGCACATACTAATTGTGGGTGAAATCAATAAAGGCTACATTGGCTTATCTACAGAATAAGGGGAGCTTTTGATTGAACAGTAATCAACTGGCAAAAATAAGTAAATATTTAAAATAAAATAAAAATAAAGCCAGTATTAACCTTTGATTCATTTGTTTTTAAGTGAAATGAGAAGAATGAAAAATGAAATCCCTCAGGAAAGAGTCTCATAGGAATTGGAAAGCTATAGAAGTAGGAGAGAGTTGAATATTCAAGACATTGCCAAAGAGAATTTACTGAGCCAAGAGTAGCTAATTACTGTGTGTGTGTACAGTATACACATAAGCACACATAGTATACATACATGTTCACATACGTTCACACACATATGGACATATACAAACACGTGTGTGGGCACACACACACTATTTAGCTCACTCTAAGAAGGGAAAATATCAGGGAACTAAAGATCAGCCCAAGTTGGGACCGACCTGGGAAAGTGGTGGCTCTGACAATGGCAGGGTTTTGGCACAGAGGAGAGCTGCTCAGGCAATTTATATTTTGTTTGCAAGGAAGTGAATATTAGGGGAAGCATTCACATATTATCAGAAGGGAAGTGGATTTTGCTACCATTAAAGAAGGATGAGTTCCTCCCCACACTTATAGGGATGTAATTCCTATTGAAATCCATTTCACTGCTCTGAGTTTTTTAACTTCAAAAGTTGGCAAAATACAGGAATGGTGTTTTAAAATATAGAAAAGTAGTGGCAAGAGTGAGGCATGGGGTTTAAAACTGCGCTCCCCCCACAACTTCTCCAAATCAGAAACCATTGTGTTCAAACAAAATCAAATACGAACCCAAACTAAGTGTGTGCAGCCATAAAAAATGAGCTTTAGTGCTTTCTGACTTTAGAGTAGTTGGCGATTCTTTCATGGAAAACAGACTAATGTACTAGTTTGTTTGTGGATGAGCTTCCAGAATGGATAAAAAAAAATCTGCCTTGTGCTCAAGATTTAAGGTGTTTTGTCTTCAACATTTCAGGCAAGGAAAGGAAAACTAATCCTGGCCCTTTGAATGCCCATCATAAGATAGACACTAGCCCAGGATGCAGAGAAAAAACGATGCTAAGCAATAGTAAATCATGGCATGAAGACTTGGCTAGAAGAAGGGCAGAACTAATGCCATCAAAGGTTATTAGGTTTTATTTTAAAATGTTAAACAGAAAACCTACATCTTCATGAGTAACCCACCCCCAAGTCAATATAAAATGGCATAATCTTGGCTGCAGGATATAAAACTCTCATCTATTTGATACTAGGCTTAGCAAGCAGGCTGGTGGGGGTGGGAGGAGGAACAGAAAGACAAACAAACAAAGGCAGCAGACAAAATGAAAGTATAAATAGAAGTATTGAATATACAGTACCTGGAGGAAATTACTATAATGCTGTCTTCAGTTCTTGTCTCCATTTGTAACAATGAGAAAGAAATGTCTGAAATATGCAAGATAATGCTATAGGAGTCCCAAGTTTAGACAGGAAAAAGGTCTGTGTCTTTAGAAAAGAAAAATGAGAAGACTATCAAGGACCTATTGAGAGGTTTGCATGGTTTTGAGAGGCATGTTCAAGTGGCTGGTGACTGTTTTCGTGGCATATGTGGGGATAGGGCTTTTCAATTAATGAGTACTAGTAAGTGGGATCATCTTTGAGTTTCCTTGTAAGAAAACATAATCACTGCACTGAATAAAGGCCTTGTGGCCAGAACAGCAGGGGTTAAACAATTCAAAAATTAAAGAAGTATAACACTGAGACCCCCCCCCCCCAATATTGTTTGATCCTTTATAATATCCCTTTTGTGATAGTTTTTGCTTTGCAAAGTTCTTTTGAGTCTAGAATTTATATTTTCATTCTCACAACAACCCGAGGGATAAAATATTATTGCTTCCAATTAAGGGAAGAAAAGTAGAAAAAGTGAGTAGAAAAGACCTAGATTTTTGCTTTGGCTGTGCCAGTAGTTCACTCTGTGTCTTTTCACAAATTCCCCTAATCCCTGTGGGTCTTGAATCTGCAAAATGGAAAAGTTTGAGCAAATGATTGAGGAGAGCTTTCAGCTCTGAATTCTAGGAATCTTTGGTTGCCTAGTTTCACTGATGAATTAGAGATAGCAGAGGCTAAAACTTTATTCTCATCATCATTGCCATCAACACACTTATGCTCAAGCTTTCTATTCATCTTTACCAACTTCCCCGTATACAAGCAATAGAGAAATTGCTAGATGTGGACAAATTCATTTTAAGAATTTTATCTTAGAAAAATAAATTTAGAGTGACAATGTGAATCCCTTCAGCTGTCTCAACCAAAAACCTCGGCTTACTAGTAAATATTGTCTTTAGCAGAATTTTGGAGCCTTTCCTTTTTCGCCATATTCTGCTTGCACACCCACCCCCCACCCCCATCTATTAATTCACATACTAACGGTTCATTCAGCATATATTGAATGCCTTTGATGGGCTAGACATATTGCATTATGGGTTTAAATTAAAGGAAGATAATTATTCAACCTATTGGTGAGAGAAATGGAAGAAAATTCTACTTTTATTGGCTGCAAGGTCACACTTATTGAAGGATAGTGCAGCAGGAGGAAACTATGGTGGGACAGGGGAGATGAAGAGGGAGAAAAAGAATCTTTGTGCATAGATGGAGGTGCCGAGTGTTCCTGGGGTGGTAGAGGTGCTAGGAGAATTTTATCATGGGGGAGATGTAGGGGACTAGGAGAGAGACATAGGAGAAAATTCACATATAGAAATCTAAGCCCTTTGCTTATCTTTTTTCCCCAACTGCCTACGTTTCTCTTCAAAATATATCAGTACCAGTTCCATGTCTTTAATATAATTTGTCGATTTTTAAAAAAAATCTGGTGGAGGTACACATTTTAATTTGAAAACATAGTCCTCGAGCATGTTTTCTGCCAGCCCACTGAACAAATTTAGCACATAGGGTGTGAAAGCTTTCTCTAGCTATGTAGATTTATTAGCTTTATGACTAAAGACTTGGTTCACATTCTTGCCCCTTAGTAACGTACACAACTTTTCTGAAGACACTTTGGCCTGCTCACATTTTATTAGCCATGATACATGGGAGCAATAGTCAATACTCTGATATTTTATTTTAACTCAAGCATTGATTCCACACTCTACATATACAACATGCACAATCATACATAGATGACAAAACACAAGGTATGAATTTTAAGAGCCTCTTATTTCTTAACCAACAGGGAGAAAATGGAAAAAGAACTCAGAAGTAGTAACTTTCAAACTGTCCATGTGTGTTGCCTTTTGTGGCTCTTTCCTGATCAAATAAATAATTTGTAAGGTTCTGATGACAAAAGATGCAACCTCTACTGAGCCCTCACCTGCCAACTCTACTCCATGCAGTCTCACTTAGAGATTTAAGCAGAGAAATCATCCTTTTTCCATCTCCCCTGGAACCAGAGAGCCCAGCAGTGAGGTTAATTCGATTTTGCCAATTCATATCGAGGCAAAACAGAAATAATTCCTCATCTTGGACCCTGGAAATGTGTTGTCAAACTTTTTAGAGCACAAGGCTAGACTTTTCTTCCCCTTTGAATCGTAAGTATGAGATGCTTTAAATACACTGTTTCATACCCCAATCTCCCGCTGAAGTGAACCCTACAAGGCAATATAAAATGGAGTGGAAATCACTTCTAGAATGCCAGGCTAGAGCAAAAATAAGTAGGGGAGTATAAAAGAAGCTTCTAACCACAGAGGAGCTGGCTGGGAACGAAGATAGAATCTGCCCCTCAAGGTGGTCATTCTATACAGTGACTCCCCCTAAGCTTTTCCTCAGAGTGTCCTGGGAAATTTTTTCTAAGGATAGTGATCTAAAAGGTATTACATATGGAAATTAGGGTAAAGCCACTTCTGATAAACAGGACATTCTAGAGATGAACCTGGCGGAAAGCTCGCCACCGAGGAACTTCATAGAAACATTACAAGGATAGTTCAATAGGTACAATGGGTATTTCTGAAAAAAACTATTTTTAAAATCCAGGGCAATTAAATTGTGGTAAACTTTGTGGCTTATTTTTAGGATCAGAGATTTTATATATTGTTGGCTTAACTGTTACCACTCAGCAGACATCCTATGTACCTGTTAGTTTTAGTGACTATATTTTTCCAATAAAAAATGGTGACTTGTGATCTTATAAGTCTAAAAAATTTTATGAGAACAGAATAGAAGCCGTTAATTTGCTCAGTCAGTGAAAAAATATTTATTAGTACCAACTTGTTTTTGCCACCCAGTGTGCCAGAATGAGTCTGAATATTTAAAATTGAGATTTCTAAAATAAATAAATAAGTAAATAAATAAATAAATAAAATAAAAAATAAAAAAATCCAGGTTGCTACATCTATACTGTCCCCTTTTGAAATATAAAAGTTTTCTTTTATAAAGAGAAAATTTCTATGTTTTGTAACTAAAACAGATATTAATTTTCCCCATGTGTATCCCTATGTTTAAATATTAGCCTCCTAGTAGGTTAGCAGCTCATGTAGATATTAGGCCAGGATGAAATCTTTTTCATTTTGAAAGAGAAACAGAAGTACCTTCTATTTTAAGACAGCTCAAGATCGGCGTAGGCTCTGGGATTGGAGTTCCCCATGGTGAACACCCTCCTTTATGCCCAAATCTGTACAGAAATGCTTTCACCTAAAGAACGCGCCTGAGAGTCCTTTGGACTCAAATGCATCAATGCAAAGCAAATGCCCATCCGTCTAACTTGGAATGCTACACTTCAGAAATAGCCTGGAATTTGTCAGTTATTGATGAGTATTGCTGGAAGACACAGAGCGTCTGGCTTCCCACCAGAACTCGATTGCCAATGCAATGCACGTCTGTTGGGTTTCTAAAATTTGTGGTTGAGCTGCTGGTCCATACTGTTTTTCCAGTGCGACACGCTGATGACAGAAATACCTCAAGTTATGTCTTTTCTTGTAAAGGGCTGCATAGATGACAGCTATATCCTGGCAGGTAATCTGGAAGGTGGGCATTGATGGGTCCCTTTGAAGGATTAGGACGAGAGACATGGGCATAGGCAGCGACACACCTTTCCATTCATACTGAGCGTTGCCAGCAAGGCCAGGTTCCTAAGCCTGCTTCCTTTCTTCCTCCTGCCTTAGAACGACCTCTTTCAAGCTGTGCCTGGAGTGGGGGTTGGGGAGTCATGGGGAGGGCACAGGTGGAGAAGTACTTCTGTGGGTACTTTGCATAGCAGACCACTAGGTTCAGTCACGTAGTCTCTGACATTTTACTGTGCTAGGAAGGGAACGACAGCAACAAAAGGATGTAGAGCATCGTGGCAGAGCATAGTGGTTAGGAACAGACTCGGGAGCTTGGCGGAACGGGTTGGAGTCCCCATTCTGCCACGCAGTAGTGCAGCATGTGAGTTGCCCGGACCTTGCTTCCCAATCTGTGGAGCCAGCATCTTCCCCACAGAGTAGTGATGAGGGCTTGATGAGCAGACATGGGCAAAGTGCTAGCTGAGTGCCTGGCCCATAACAGGTGCTCAATAAACCTCAGATGGTATGGCGATAGTAATTATCATGTGTGCCATGTCTTTCCTCACAGCACCCTGCAGCGTGTGTATTATTAGCTGATCTTCTCCCCATCCCAGAAGCAACATCCAGCCAGCTTGGTCAGCCCCAAATGTGGATGGCACCTCACTTACTGTATTTTGCTAAGATAATAATTAAAATGAGTAAAACTTGATTCAATATCATTCTAGCTGTTCTGTTCCATGAACCAAAAGAAACCTCTGAAAATACTAGGACGGTGGCTTAAGCACTTAAGGGAGGAAATATTAAGAAACGATAGTATGGTGACAGAAAATGTCAAAGGCCCAGGGCATTTGTGTACCTCTTGTGGTAGGTTTGTCTTAGAGGAAAGAAAGGTCCAGAAAGACCCGTTGGCTTCCACGTCAGTGCTGAGCTCGCCTTGTGCCCTCTAACTTTTCATCCTGTGGACACGGTACTCGCTGGTTTCTGCATGTGGCTCTTGTAGACTGCGGCTTCTCCTGGGCAGGGGCCCCTTGGTTACCGTTGCATCCTGCCCGGTTCCTTGCAGGTGCCAGAGTGAGGTGGCTACCAGCAGCAGAGCAGGGCACAGGCTCTGGAGGCAGGCACTCAGCTTACCAGCGCTGTGACTTCAGCCAGCTGCATAACCCGCCCAAGCCTCAGCTTCCCCCATTCGTAAAATGGGGCTAATTATTCTTGTGGGTTTGTTATGAAGATTGAGTACAGTAATTTTGTAAGACACTCTGCACAGTTTCTGGTACCGATTCAAGGCTGCTATTTATGGAATCCTTATCACTTCACCCAGCACAGTGCCTTTTGTATCAGAAGGGCTGCTGGGACTTGCTGAATGCTCTATTAACTATCCATGTAGCCTGAGTTTGTGTTTATTTATACTGATGCAAGTGTTTGTATATATGTATATATAATGTTAAATATAATATTAACTATACAATATGTAATATACATATTAAAGTGAAGGGAGGCTGTTGCAAAAGAAAGGGATATTCATTTTTGAAATATATATGTATGTTTGTATATTTATATATTATATGAGCATATACATGTATATACAGACACATACATATGTACATACAGGTGGCCTTCCTTTACTTTCTCCAACGTTATGTATATACTAGAGGCCCGATGCACGAAATTCATGCAAGGGGCTCAGTCCCTGCTGCTGCGGCTGCCTCCTCTGCCTCGGCCCCCTGCCCACTGGGGCCGTCTTGGCCCTCACAGCCCCGGCTTCGTCTGGAAGGTCATCCTGAAGGATGTCTGGTCCAATTAGCATATTATGCTTTTATTATTATAGATTTTGAAGAAAAAAATATTGACAGGATCAACATTGGTTGTTGCAGGCATTTTAGGGGCTTGGAGATCATCTTCTCTTCCATAAAGAAGTAATAAAACAAAAAAGAATGTAGGAGGAAACAAAAGAAAGATAAACAAAATGGAAACAGTCATTTTGCTCCCTCCGTTTTTCCAAGGCCCATGTCTACCCACAGCTAAGTAAATGTCTAACCTGTCCAGCTACGCAGGTTCATGCTGGTTCACGCACAAGCAGCGGGGCACTGTGACACCTTGGGTGCACATGTAGTGCTGGGTGCTCCATGATGTGTAACATGGGCACGCGTAGCTCCATGAATATCCTTTTGTTATTGAAACCTCTTATTGGAGAAGATATGTCAAAAGACCACTATCTTTGTGGTCCAAAATCAGTTGCATCTCTATGAATTATTGAGTTGTTTGCCACCACTTTCCTGTCCTTTTTTATCCTAAGGGCTCATTGTTGTGATAAGGTTGCGTGAGAAATTATTCACCCCCCTTCAAGAAAGTTGGTGTATTTTTGTCTTGTGTGTTGCCACAAAAATAATTAGGAGTGCCCACCTTCCTCCACACCTCTCTTTCCAGCTCTGTCATCTAAATATTCCAACACTTAGATTGTGACCTTTGCTGGTTAAACACGAACTTCTAGCAGATGGCAACCCAGAGTGTGTGTGTGTGGCAGGCTCTGGGGGCTCAAACTAATTTTAAAGAGAAAACCCTCATTTTTCCTGTGACAATGAGCGTGGCAATCATATGTTTGCATCCCATACTGTCGCACAGCCTTTATACCAAATGGAAAGACATTACTAAATGAACATTTCTTGGTCTTGTGTAAATAGGTAGATTAATGGCATTAAGTGAAAGCCAAGCCTGCCTGAAATGTTAACTTCCTTATGGGGTTTTGAGTTTCTCTTATTTTTGATAAATGGACCAATCTGGCAATAAAATCCTTGCACAGTAGGTTAATAATGTCATAGCTGAACTGTGAAATAGTAATGTGTGTACCATCTCTCGGCAAACAATAATCCTTGAAGCCTGATAAATCTATTTCCAGCCCAACTGCATGTTCATTGTTACCTATGACTCTCTCTCTCTCTCTCTCTCTCTCTTTGCAAATACAAAGCAGTTTTGTCACAAGCATTTTTAAGCAGAAGCAACTGGAAAGTCAGAGACACATAGGCCCATGTCCTCAGGGGGACAGGTTTGTTTTCAGCCATCCTGAGCTCCTGCTGCCCTCAATGTCTAAAGACCCTCTGTGGGTCCTTGCATTGCTGGTACAGGGGCGCTAGTAAGCCTCCAGGCCTTCCTACGCCCAGAGCACTGATGTGCTGCTGGAGGCAGAGAGGGACCAGGACCTGGGAAGCAAAAATGCCCCCAGGCCCTTCAGTTTGTATTGATCACTTAGGAGGAGGCAAGGTCTGGTGCTATTTACCCCAAGTCTCTGGTGACAAGAGATGTGATGGGGAGACTTCTCTGCACTGACTTCCTGTAGAGCTGGGAATATAGAGTCTGGCAACTGTCTGCGGGCTTCAGACAGCCCGCCGCACACACCGACTGTGTGCAGAACTCTTCATCGCTATGACTCTAAACAAAAGATGGCCCAATGCCCTCCTTGATGTAGGTTCCCTACCCCACCTATGGCTGGTCATGGGCAACTCTGGGGTAAAATTCACACTGTGTGCGTAAAAAAGAGCACCGTATCCAAAAATCACAGCTGATTCGGAGGGACTATTTGAGCGTCAGAATCTAAGTAGCTCCGGGCAGTGCACATAAACTTGACAAACAGGCTACTTTAGTCCTGTCTGACTGTATCAGCATAATAGGGCAATGAAGCTTTTATTCATTCAAAGAAAGGTTGAGTTTGATTGGCAGGGCAGGCTGCCTGAACGCAAGTGGCTCTTTCCCCCAACACTTCACTGCTATCAATTACCGTTTTGAATACGAAGTGTTTCTAATGTAAAATAATGCCAACCTCTGCCTCTATCCTCAGGCCAGAAAGCTTCTTTGTGTTATTTATTCCCAGGCTGTGCCTGTTCCTAATGAACCTTCCTCTCTCTGCTGGTTTTTTTTTTTCTTCCTTTCTTTTCTTCTTCATTCCTTTCAGTATCTAATTCTAAATGATGTTAACGTTGCCAGCAGAAGTGAGGTGGCTGTGCCATGCGGAAAACATTTCTGTTCTTTATTTTAATCAATAACCTCCTGGGTGAATGACATTTCCACCTTTGTGATTTAAAGTCAGAAGACCTGGGGATGTCCATGCTTCGTGATTTAAAGTCAGAAGACCTGGGGATGTCCATGCTTATGCATCACCCCAGGTTCCAGAAACAAAGGAGTCATTTTTTTGTTTTCCTGTAACTTCCCTTTCTTACTACAAACAACTGGGCTCTGAAGTTGATTTTATTTCGCAGTCAACTTCTGTCTAGAAAACTGTCTAAGGAATGGACGGCCGTTCTTATTGAAATCGGCAAGTGATTTGTTTTAGCTGCCATCTGTTGGCCGCTTAGCTATTTTAATGCGATGCTGGGGACATTATCTGACTTTGTATATTGCATTTTGATCTGCATCATGTTTGAGAAATGTCTGAAAATGACTCGAAGGGAGAGGACTTTGAAAGGTTCTGTTGAACAAATATGTACATATGTTAATATGGCGCTGGGCACACAAGTGTGGGGATAGTCAAGTGTGCATGTGTATACAATGTGCCTTCCCTAATCATCTTTATGGCCAGACTGATAATAAAGGCTTCCACCTTTTCTTTCCTCCACATTTCCAATGAACCCTCCTCACGGAAAAGTCATTAACTTTGATATTCCCTGGTATCCCTCCCCATTCTTGTAATGCTGCAGGTTCTCGTATTTATAAGTGTTTTGAGCGAGGCGTGGCTGATGGGGCAGCGTGGTGAGTGCCCGCATATGTGTATCTGAGGTCTGGATGTGGAACAGCAGGCTCTCTTCTTTCCTTGCTCAGAACACTCAGAGTTTGAGAGTGCTTTGTCTGTGTTTATCGAGAGCCTCCTAAAAGGCAGAGGGCAGTTTGAAAAGTGCACAGAGCAAGGAGTCAACAGGCCTGTTTCTGGTGTGGCTGGGCTCCTTGCCTTAATTAGTTGTGTGATTTTTGGCCAGTCATTTAGCCCATCTCCTGCACCTTCATCTCTGGTGTAAATGAGGTGATCTCTGTACCGGGTGATCTCTGACTGCCCTCCCTGCCCTAATGTTCCAGAAAGTCTGGTTCAGGAGAAAGAGAGAGGAAAGGGCACAGGGCCCAATCTCTGTCCTCTGTCTTATTGAGACTACAGGAATTGCTCATAATCACAACACATTGCGGGACGGGGGCTGATCAGATGCTAACTTGGCCTCCTCTCTGTTTTTACTCTCCTCACTAACAAGCTTCCTACAGCTGTTGAACATGATTTTATTTTCCTCAGTCTTGCCTTCCTCATGCTGTTCTTGTCTGCATAGCTCCTTCCTATGAGTCTCTGTAAGATATGCTCCCTGCTTTTCTTTTCTCACATTCATTAACATTCAGGTAGGAATACACAAGAGTGTTTCCATGTAAACTTCCCTCTCTTGGGACACCTTCTTTGCCACAGTCACCTTGCTCGGCACACTGGCTCCCTTGGGCAAACTTGCTTACAAATACTATGTAAGACCTTATTTTGCCACATCAGAGACACATAAGATACCTCTCGTCTATATATTCACCATTATGATCATTGATAACATTTCAGTGCCCAGGTTCATACTGTACAGACCAACCATCCTGCTCTAAACATTTATGCACAAAACCTTTGGGCAACAGAGGGACATATTCAATAATAATAAGGCAGAGTGGATGGAGAGTGAGTAATGGTATAGATTGGACAGAAAAGCAAAACAAAACTGGGAGTTTTAGCTTCAAACTTGAAATGATGGGAATCTACTTTCTTCTTCCATTTATTGGACTTTAGGAATATGTGAAGAAATTTAGGCTGGCTAATGGTGGAGATGTGGGATCCTGGGCAAATGACTTAACTTGTCCGAGCTTCAGTTTCCTCAATGAAAAACGAGGGCACTAATAGTATATCCCTACATCATAGGGTTGTTGGGGGATGCAATGAGATAATGAAATGAAGTAAAGCATTTGGCAGGGCACCTGTCCCGCAGTAAGGATTCAATAAATATTTTCTATTACTGCTACTGTTATGTGGAAGTCATAACACCAGAAACTAGCATCTTAAATGGAGATATTTTCTCAAAGAAGTGGGGCGCCAGATTTGACTCGGGAAGCTCTGTAATCAGAAACCACCCCAATCTTTCCAGTAATCCCCCATCTTTCCTCTCTCCTTCTCCCCATGTCAATTTCTCATGCTCATTTACAGGTTTCTTCTTCTTTTTTTTTTTTTTTTGCTGATAGTTATAAATATTGATCTGTCCTCACACCATAGCAGGTCAATATTCTCACTGCTGTTAGTTGCAAAAATTGCAAGTGATTTATTACTAGTGAAAATAGTTTTTTAGATTTTTGCATTTGCATACCCAATTTGTTAGGATTTTCTGGGTCGTTTTCTACTTGCAAATGTGCTCAAACTTCTCCCAGGAGCAGCAGCGACCTCCCTCTGGAAGGGAGAGCCTGACACTTGGTTTACACTTGGTTTGGTTCCATTCAGCAGCCACATGAGGTTATGTTCTTTTCCATTGTGACTCAGGAGTTGGCATTTGTGTTCTATTTCTTGCTGGTTTCACAGGCATCAGAAGCTATTATTCCCATAGCAAGATATAGCAAATGGAAATGACTTCTTCCCTAATTGTTTGAATGAGGCTTCCTGAACATTACCGGGAAGGGACTCCGTGAAAAGCGTGCATCGCCACAAAACTTTATACTATAAGCATTGTATTAGGTCTGCAAAGGTCTTTAAAAAGAACGCCAACTGAAATGGGAGAGGATGTGCATGCGCATTTGTTGTATTTGGTTATTGTCATAACTCAGGGTCACCAGAATGTCTCGTTAAAGGGAGAACAACCTAACAGGGATGAAATAATTTAGACTCTATTTCTTATGAAGCTATAATAATATTTTCTGAGCAGTCAGCTGAATGCCTCCTAAGTTGCCTGGGTGACTACAGGGCTTAAGAAGTTCTTCCATGGAGATAAATAAGCTGTCAATTCATGACGAAGAAAATCAAACTCATGGTGTTGATCTTGGCCGGCCTGCCTGTGCGAGTATGAAAGACATTTTTGCCGAGATGTAGCACAGCCCATGTGTTAGCAGTTAGCACTACGATGCCACACGGCACCTCTACTAGCCTTCTTCAAAAGATAAACATGGTTGTCAAAATAAGGAAAAGAAAAGATTAACCCATTCAAGTGGATGTAAATAATAAATGACAGTCTAGCTCCCTAGAGCCCACAAGAAGAAGAGAGGCAAGAGTCCAGAGACTGGTTTTTATTCAGTTGCTTGGGTCTCCTTTTCTGAGCACCTTTTCAAGCTGGGGTTAGAGCTGTGGGATGGAAGCTCCTGAGTGAAATCTGGATGCAGTGGGAAGGGAGGTGGCGGGGGGAGAAGCTTCAAAGAAACGCATCCAAAGCCAATCAGTGGGCTTAGTTTCTTACTCTTACAATATAACAGGGTATTTCTCTGGCCTCGTGGTCTACGCTCTGCGTATTTTGGAGTGAGCACCTAAAAGAAAATACCAAACAGGATCATTCTGTTTATACCAGATGAGTGCACTAGTGTGCAAAGACCTGTATGTGTTATCCCCCTGATACTAAAACCTAGAAGTGGGTCTGAGCAGAAAGAGAGGGAGAATCAAACTCATTTTTACTTTCTTTGTATTAACAAAACCAAAAGAGGACTATCAAAACACAACACTGGCCTGCCCGTCCACGCCCCAAATTGTTGTCGTGGGCTTTATAGATTCTCAAGATATTTTCATGCCTCAGATCCAACACGAGAGGTACATACAGTGGAGGTGTGGCTCAGAACTTTTAAAACTGAATGATGGGGGAATGCCAAACATTTTATGGAAAGGTCTTGTTTTTCTTCAAGCTCTGGTGGGGTAGGTCATAGGGAGCCTCTTTTTCATTTGCTCTCAGAGGTCCAACAAAGCAGCAGGCGCAGTGAAGAGGGCAACATTGTGTCTCACATGGAGGAAGTCCCCAGTAAAAGTCAGGCATCCCATATCATAGCCGAGGTGTAAGGAGAGGCTTTTTACATAGCTTCCCAGAGAGTGCTGCAGATGGGAAGGGTCATGGGATTAATAGTAGGAGAGACAACCTCTCTAAGCTCTGTTTCTTCATCTTTGAATGGAAACAATAACAGTACCGAACACGGAAGTATTGGGGCGACTAAAAGAGACAGAGCCTGAAAGCAGGGTGCCTGCCATATTGCAAGCTCTCCATAAATATTTAAAGTTGTCACTGATTTTTATTGACGCTAGTATTATTATATCTTATATTATTATTGGTCTTATAGTTTTAGTTAGTCATGGGTGGTAGTGAGTATGCCATGGAATATTTTCTGGCCTATAACTTTTCTCATCTGCAAAATGAAGGAGTTGGACCAGATGATACCTTAAGGTCCTTTCCTGTATTAAGACTCTGGAGTTCTAGAGGTTCTATTTTGTCGGCACCAGTTGAAAAATGCACATAATCATGACGAAAATATCATAAAGCTAGGTCCCTTTGTGAAGGCACTAGGAGAAGTCTGAAAAGTTTTAGGTCATGATTAAAAATGCAGACTGTGGTCAAGTTGACTCTAGGAAGCCAGTGGAGTTTTCTCTACCCACATAGACATCATCTGGGTGTGTGTAAATAAGAGGCGGGTAACAAGGATGAACACTAATCTCTACAAAATGCAAAGGGATATTAACTCTTAAGCAAATAGTGCGAGTACATTGCACAGAGACATCAGGACATGAATTCATATGATTTCATTTTTTTTTTTTTTGCCCAGCTGCACACATCCTTCGGTTACAGAAACCGCTCAGGACTTACGCTATTGCTCATTTCCTAGTGAAGTGTGACGTCTGGGCTGCTCCTTAAAATACGCTACTTTGTTTTCTCAGGCTTCTGCCTCAGTATTATTTGTTTTGTCTTATAAATGTAGTGGAAGCAGAGATTACAGGTATTCCTCCAGGAGTAATTAGAAATAAAAGCTTATTTCTGCGAGGGAAGTTTTCGGGGAGGATGTGTTCTTGCTTGAGTCATAAAGAAGTGATACTGGTTTCAGTTTCCATTTTGATGCAATGGAACTCTATACTTTTTGTCAAGTCCATTTGGAGAGGTGAAAAAAAATCACTCAGAATTCTCTGCACAAGTTTGGGTTAAAAATGGCTTGTCCTTCTTCCTCCTTTTCAAGCTCTTCTGCCCTATTGGCAGATCTGTTTCTCCATCCCTCCGTGTTTGGATTTTAAGAAATAAATCCAAGAAAGGAAAAATATATAACTGTAGGCACAGTTTCTGTAAAAGAAAGGTATGCTGGGGATCAAAGAGAAGCCTTGTCTCAGAATACAATTTGGCCCAAACTGCCTGGTGTGTGCGTGTGTGTGTGTGTGTGTGTGTGTGTGTGTGTTCATCTCTCCATGATTCATTCTGAGGGCTGTTTTAGCCTTCATAAAATATTCATGCTAGTTGTGCATGGTTCTATAATTGCCATCTCAGGCCTTGAATTATTTATAGGTTGTACTGTTCACATAGTCTCATTTACTGATAGAGAAGATAACACCATACGAGAGGAGCCCAAACACTCTGAGGCCTGTTACTTTGCATTAAGTAGTGGAATTATATTACTGTAGGTGTAAAATGCTGGCCTTCCCCCCCTCCTCTCCCTTTAATATATCATTTTTGTATTTATAATATGCTAATTGTCAGGATGCTGTTAAGCCTCATAATTCCTGTCGAGTTTTGCTGAAATCAAGATGTGACTGAAATGATTTAGCTCTTGATCCCAGAATGATTGTTCTAAAAAAAGAAAAAAAAAACACACACCTGTCTTTACACACAGCATAATTTATTGAAATGATGTATGACTCTACATGCATACCTGAGCCCTTTTGTTTTGTACTATTGATCGGTTTGTATGTGTCGGTGTTAACCAACACGTGGTTGGTTTAGATAGACATTTACCAAGGAGGCTTTCAAGCTTGCTGTCCCTAATTAAATACCGAGTCTCCATTCAGCGTATGACAGTTTCTCTGCACCTGTTTATTTTGCCTTCTTAATGCTCCTTTCCCTGTTCTGCCAACTTGATCTCTATTCCACATACATCACACTGTTTTGAAATTTATTCGAGGGCAGGAGTATACTGTAGTTGTATCTCTTTTTCCTTTTTGTATTATTTAGTTTCAAAACTACATGCTAATGTTAATCAATATCAAAAGCTAGATTCACCACACAGTCCGCTTTTCTGGCATTTCACTATTATTCTCCATGTTTAAAGAGGAAAAACAGATAGAAAAATTCATGACAGCTCATAACCGACTGCTGATGTATTTTAGTTTTCTCCTGCACCCGTGGTAACTCATAAATTTCCTGCTAGTTTAGGAACTTCCAACTCCATACAAATCATTTAACAAACCTTCCTCCATCCTGTCTCCCAAGACTGATCAATCCTTTTCCCTTCAGCCTTTATTCCATCACACAATTGCTCTCCCTTCCACGTGTGATGGGCACTTTCCTACCCTCGTGGCAGCCCACCCACTGTTTCTCAAAGTACACCTGTGTCCTGCTGGTGGTGCGGGGGTGACTTTAAGTTGGCAGGCAGGTGATTTGTAAGTGGTACCTTTATGTGGTTTTAAATAACACCGAGTCCAGTAATGAGGAGATCATTCCATGTAAAATTTCCTTAGTTCTTCTGATTAGGCCAACGTCCCAGCTTGTTGCTCTCTCATACTTATTTCCCTTTCTAATAGATATGCCTTGGCAGGAAATAGGATTTAACCAAAATTCAGTAAATTTGTAAGTTTTATTTTATTGACTTCTGTTTGTATTGCTTCCCTCTATCTAAAGCAAGTGGTGTTGGTTTTCATTCATAACAGTAAATGGAAAGTGTCATTTAAAAATCAATTTATTGGGAGCGAAAAGACGTGAATTATCAAATATTAAATACATAATATAGGTATTATGTACAAACTAGAGGCCCAGTGCATGGAATTTGTGCACTTGGGAGGGTTCCCTCAGCCCTGCCTGTGCCCTCTTATAGTCCAGGACCCTCTGGGGATGTCCGCCTGCCAGTTTAGGAGCGGGCCTAAGCCGGCAGGCAGACATCCCTCTTGCAGTCCAGGAGCCCTCGGGGGATGTCTGCCCGCCTGCTTGCTGCTCCTTACCACTCAGCTCGCTACTCCTTAGCACTGCTGTGGAGGTGGGAGAGGCTCCTGCCACCGCTGTTGTGCTTGCCAGCCGTGAGCCCAGCTGCTGGCTAAGCGGCACTCCCCCTGTGGGAGCACACTGACCACCATTGAGCGTCTGCCCCCTGGTGGTCACTGCGTGTCATAGTGACTGGTCATTCCCCGTTCGGTTTATTTGCATATTAGGCTTTTATTATATAGGATGGCAAAAATTACAAAAGTGTTTATTTTTTATTTTATTTTTTGTTGTAAATCCTCACCTAAGGATATTTTTTCCATCGATTTTTAGAGACAGTGGAAGGGAGGGGGGGAGAGAAAGAGAAACATTGATGTGTCTCTACACATTGATTGGTTGCCTCCTGCATGTGCCCCAACCAGAGCTGGGGATTGAACCTGCAACCCAGGTACGTGCCCTTGATCGGGAAGCAGACCCATGACCCTTTGGTCCAGGGGCCAAGACTCTACCATTGAGAAACACAGGCCAGAGCACAAAAGTATTTTTATGAATGACTGAAGTTCAGGGAGCACTATGATAATGCCATAGCAAAGGTGCATTCTAGGGGATTCAATAGAGCCAAAGAGCATGGTGGGGTTGAGTGATGGGCAAAAATAGGATGTGGAAATAGGATAGTAGAGGGAGTGAAGGTGTGCATTTTTTTATGCAACTCAGCTTTTTGTCTTTAGACAGTAAAAAGTTCCGTGAACTAAATGGGGTTCTATTCAGGTTTCTTAAAAAAAACACAACAACACGTTTTTTAAATCCTCATCAGAGGATATGTTTTCCATTGATTCTTAAAGAGAATGGAGAGAGAGAGAGGGAGAGAGAGAGAGAGAGAGAATGAAATTGACTTGAGAGACAAATCAATTGGTTGACTCCCAAATGTGCCCTGAGCAGGGCTAGGGATTGAACCACAAATGAGGTACATGCCCTTGACTGGGAATCAAACCGTTTGGTCCTTGGGTCTATGCTCTACCCACTGAGAAAAACCAGCCAGGACTCAGTTTTCTTTTCTTACTAACTGAAGATCCATTGATGGAAAATGTTTCTACAGTCACAGGAGTCCCCTTTGGACCCCTGTAAGACAATGCGAGGGGTGAAACTATCATTCATGAATGAGGGCTTTTAGGACTCAGGTGGTTGTAAATGGCAGTGGATCTTATAGATTAACGTTGATAGGAGTGTAGGAACTTAGTGCCGTTCTCTCACGTGTCTGAGAGCTCTTGGACAAGCTACTTTTCTCAGTAAGGCCAACATATTAGCTTGTTTTGTTATCTAAAGAGGATGTGCTCTGGGAGACTTTAGCCTTTGCTCAGAGACCACGCCTGGCATTTCATAATAACACATATATTCATCATATTTGAATTAATGCTAGGGCTCTGATTAACTAATATTTCCTTTAAAATGTGCACACAGAAAAGTGAAGTATGATTGAAGATGACATTAGCTTGCTATTTCATCTACTCTGTGTGTCCTGTGGAGCAAATGCCTATGTCTATACACTGGGGGGTGACCGGGGAATAAATTATACAGTTCTTAGGAGCTTGTGACAGACAGTTCACTTGACAAGAGTGAATTGTGTGCTAAGCAGGTTTTAAAATTAAAATGCAGATGCGAATGTCTTACATTCTTATTCCCCTCCAGCCTATCCCTCCAAATCAGAAAAGACCCAAACCTTTCTCTTTGGGTAGATAGGGGAGTCCTGTCCAAAGTCCAAAGGAAGCTTAAGGCCATCTTGGGCTGGGGATGACTGTGTCCCTCCTGGCTACTCTTTAGTGTCTGTTTTGGCAACAGAATTGAGTTGCAAAGTATTTTAAAAAACGTCTTAGCCAATATTC
The DNA here is from genome assembly GCA_026230045.1 of Corynorhinus townsendii. Lineage (NCBI taxonomy): Eukaryota > Metazoa > Chordata > Mammalia > Chiroptera > Vespertilionidae > Corynorhinus > Corynorhinus townsendii. The sequence continues at coordinate 157,366,980 of JAPDVU010000006.1, read as the reverse complement.
TGTAGTTTGGAAAGCCACAGCTGCAGTGCTACCAGGTACCTCTATACCTAGTCTGGTAACTGTCTTCTTTCAGACTCTCATCCCATTGGTTCTGACTGTTCCAACCTGGTGCCTCATGCTTTTATGAAGTTCAATTTTAAAATAGTGAATATGGTGTATTGTTCTGGAAAGAGGTCCTGGACCATAAGGCCAGGTCTTAAGAAGGTTGTGGCCCCAACTTTGCTGCTGATGAACTGTGTGTCTTGGGCAAGTCCACCAGGCTACCTGAGCTTCTGTATCCCCAACTGTCGAGAGACATGATTAAACTCAAGCTTCTCTCTTCTAATATTTAATGGTTCCTTCACACCCTGTTTATACCTGTGATGATGGTCTGGCCCTCTTATAAAGTCATAACATCATTTATCATAACATAAACAAGACTTCCGTTGAGCACTTTTTATTTCTGCCTCCTCAGTCATGTGGCCATATGTCAGAATGACTCATGACTATTTCTTTCCTATTCCAATTGTTCTGTATATTACTATTATTCTGCAATTTTTAAAATAGCAACAGTAGTGCTAATGCAGTTTTATGGCATTTTCCCAAGGATACCAAAATGTGTTTAGAACATTATTTAATCAAAAAGGGGAGGGCAGTAACGAAGAATTGTAGAACTTTGTTTTGTCTAAGTACTTGATATTTGATTCTGATACCTTAATCTATTTTCTGCAGCAATCTGCATGTCCAAAATTCGAACTCTCTAAGCTTCTGTGGCTTTAAACTCATATATGACTTGAAGGGAAGTTAATGGGCAGCTAGGCAAGCACCTTGCTTCTCTGGTATTTCTGCCACATGGTGTCTGGTCTTTCCTTGAATGTGTGCAGTCATGGGGAACCCATGGTTTCACAAAGCGGCCCATCTCTTACCATTAGAGTGTTCTCTCCTTCTGTTGAGCAGAAATCTGCCTGATGAGATGTTCACTCTTTGGTGCTAGTTCTGTCTAATGGACTTCTAAAGAACAGAACTGCTGCTTTATCCACCGAGAAAATAATTCAGGCACAATTCCAAGTCACTGGCCTGGATGAAAAGACAGGATGGTTAAGTGAACAGAGAATGGGGGGTGGGGGGATGGTAGTGGGGGCGGGGGCCAGTGGTTGGAGTTGGGTGGCTCCCCAAAGATAAAAGCAAAACAAACAATGCAAATGTGGGGGGGGGGGGGGGGAGAGGGTATTCATGATGAGTATGAGCGCCTGTGCCTAAGTTGAAAATACGGCAAATAGGAGGGTCTCATTGATTTCATTTGCTAAAGTTATGCTAAAATGTGGGAGCGTCCTCTCTTCTCAGCCCCCACAAACTGACCTACAATCCCCTTCTCTACAGTGGGCTCCACTGAAACATGTGTTGTGTTCTCTAAAGGTATCCCACTCTTGGGTCCCTGATAAGCAACAGCACATTGTTATGCAAATTGTTGCTATTCCCAGGGGGTTTTGCTGAGCTTGGTGAAGGCCTCTGCTGGGAAAAACGCTTTCAGCTGTCTCCTCCTGGGGTGATATCTTTATAGAGCAACCAGAGCAGATAGTGTTCTGCATTTTGTTCTACACAGTGCCCAAAGTTCTAGTGCCTTCCATTTCTGCCTCCCTTACACCCCCCTCCCCCAAGTGCTTTTTCCTCCTTACACACTCCAGAAGACACCAGCCCTCGAAAGGGAGAGAGTTGAATGTGTCACTTCAGACCCCGAAGAAAAGGTAAACATATCCTTCTTTTCTCCCCTGGCCCCACTTTGTCAAGGGAACATCAAGACTCCTCATTTGCTAGTTGCCATGAGTTGGTTTTATGAAGTCATTTTAAATCTTTTCAAGAGTAGGTTACAAGCGAATGCTTTCAATATCACACATGTGGAAATGGTTTCAAGCTTTATTTATGCCATCTCCACCCCACCCCACGCCACCTCTCGTCTCCAACACAGTATTGTCATGGCTCTTGCTTGTGCAGGATTTCAGCATCTTTTTGTGTGCACGTGTGTCCCAAATTGTGCAAACACAGGAGACTAGGGCACCAAGTCATCACTCCACTTGCTGGTCCATTAGCCTTTCCAGCTGGCTTTGTGGTATGTGACCCTAGACTGTACTTTGAAACCATTTTCCTGAGCACCAGACATTGCCCAGTTTTCAAATAAGAAGAGAAATTCCTTTGCATCACCATCAGTTTCTCTCTGCTCTTTGAGGGTATGTGAAGGGTATTAGTACTTGAACTAGATATGCGCAGACCCCAGGAAAACAAGTTGGGCAACATGGTCCCTGTCAGGCTAAGTACAACTTAAAACACTTTTCTAATAAACATGAAATGAAAACATGTTTGTAGTGCTTATCATGGTTTCTCTTAAATATTTGAGTGATATATATATTTTTAAAAGCAGCATGCTTAAGTCTTTAATGTTTCTTAGATGTAATTTGGAAAAACTCAGCTCTCAGACACACACAGAATGGAAGTCTTGGTAAACATGGGTTTATAAGACATGAATCTTTGTTTAGGCTCATAAATGGAAGCTCTTATCTGTTCCTATTAGTTTAATTGCTCACTGGTAAAATGGGGAGTGTGGCAAGAGTTTTAGAAACCACTTTTGTATGTTTGTTTCTTAAACAACTCAAATTTAAATCTTGGGCACTGTATTTGAGCTAACTCCTTGTGGCCAAAAACTACATAAGAGAATTCCCAGATATAGATATATAATCTTCAGGGGGAAATTAAAAAAAATTTGTGTAGGTTTTGCATAGTTAGGTGATTATGTATCTTCTGAGTTTAGTAGGCAAGTAGAAAAAGGTAGGTGGAAATGGGCTTCCTGAGCTACTGGTTTGAAAGCTTGTCAAAGAGGGAGCATAATAAAGACCCTGTAGGACCCATTCCAAACTTTTAAATACGTAGTTTAAAAAATTTTGCTCATTTCAATGTCTATTCTAGCAATTAGTTTCTGGAATTAAGATGGAATAGCATAGAGAAAGAAAACAATAATAATCCAATAAAAAAATCTAACCATATGGAAGTTTGGGCACACTCCGAAAGATGGAGAGTTACATTTTTTCCAAAATCAAGGCAGGTGGAGAGAGTTGTTTTCTATGAGAACTCAGCCCCCAGAGCTGTGGCTGTACATGTAGACTCCCAAGGGAATCCCGGGCCTTCTTTGACCTTAGAGGTTTGTCATTGTGTGTAGTGTCCAACCCAGGTGGGTAAATAGTCTACTTCCGTCAGTGCCAGAGCTGCCTCTGACACAGGCAAAGTGACAAAAAGAGGCACCAGTTAAAGAAGCATTGTCTCTCTTCTTGAGTCTGATGAAAATATGGAGTCTGAGGTACACCCACACTAATTATTTTGTGAAATATGAAGGCATAGCTCAGAAGGAGATATAAACTACTCAAGTCAAGTAAATAAGTCCCCTCTTCCATCCCGACACCCAGTGACCATCCGTTTTGCCATAAAAATGTAGACCCACTGTCTTAACTGTCGATGTTTTCGGCATCACATCATCCCCTCCCTTTTCATCACTGCCACTGGGCCTTCATTGTTAGTCAGATTGTCCTGAAGCCTGGCTGGAAGCAAAAGACTACAACTTACAGCACATTTGAAATAGACGTTGACCACATTTGTGGGACTGTCATGGTTCCCAGTGTTGCACATTCCATCTTTTAGAGACGAAAGTGCAGATGATTATTGCACAGTTCTTCACCACAAATTATGCACCATATGTATTCCACATTTGTGCCTGTGAGTGTATTGGCAGGCTTTGTTAGTCCCTGCAGGTATGTCTGTGTGTGCTTAGATGTATGTAATATGTGAATATATACATATATATGTGTGTGTGTGTGTGTGTATTGTATGTAATACATATATATAATATATAAACATATATAATATATATATTATTGAAGTCCCCTGTGTATAGTTTAGAGTTTGGAAAGAAATCATCTTCCATCATTCCTCACTCCCTAGCTGTTGTAGACTGGGCAGAACATCATTTGTTAACAGCGACAAAGCCACACTCATAAACGCCGACATGTTACATTAATTTATAGGCACTGAGTGACTTATTAAAAGTGACGTGTGAAATATAACAGGGCCCGGTATGGATGATTAGGTTTCGGGCTTTGAATTGTTGACAAGGCAGGAGTAATGAATTGCGGGACACCAGCTCCTGCGTTTCCCCCTCATTAGTCAGTATTAGCTGCATTAATAGTAATAATTGGATATATTCATCATTTAAAATGCTTTAATAAATGTTTGGACAGTACCCGATCGGAGCTGTCAAATATTAGGCTGGAAGGGTTGTGACAAGAGAAAAATGATGATATTCCTTAGGTGAGAGATTTATGCAGCTTTGGGATGCCAGCCTTGACTTTCATTCCCGAAGGAATCCGAGTTCAGATGAGTTAGGGATACAAACCTTGGAAATGGGAAACCTGACTCTCCTCTGCCTCATAGGACATTTCTGCAAGAAGACTTTGGAGGAGGATAGAGGATGTGCCTGTGACTAGTTTGCTCAGGATGGTTTCCTGGGAAGAGATTACATGTGGATGCAAGTTAGCTATGTGATCTTGGACAAGTGGCTTCCCCTTTCTGAGCCTCTATTCCTGCACCTGTGAGATGATTCATTCGGGTCCCTTTGAGAGCTAACATTGTATGAGTTTGATCCATCAACTGTGATCCTAGAAACTGAGGTAGACCTCTAACTGACTTCCCCAGCCGACTTCCCCTTCCTGCACTCTCACCAGTCTTTATTGAGGACTGATGCGTGGGCTTCGGTGAACACGGAAAAGATGGATGAGACTCCTCTCTGGCTCCTAGGAGGGTGATTATGAAACATCATTCAGTACATGCAACGTTATCTAACTCATATGGGCATCATTATATTTTTCTATAGTAACTGGTGTCTAGATGCATCCCAGTTTTGAGGTTTAATTCTTTATTGATCTTCCTCTTTTACTGTGGTCAGATTAGGGCTATTGTATTACCTACAAAAGACCTGAGGGAAGGAGGCTCAGTATGCATTTACATGGTTCCTAATTCCAGCCCATTCCTGGGACCTCACTATGCAAACACAACTAAACAAAGCAAAACAAAAATAGGTGTATGCTTAACTTGCATTTGAACAAATATAGATTTAGACCAATATGGAGAATGACTGAGGTCATGTAACAATAATCCTATATAATAAAAGGCTAATATGGACATAGACCGAACGATGGAACAACTGGAACAACCGAACAACTGGTCGCTATGATGTACGCTGACCACCAGGGGGCATGTGTGGAACATGGCGGGCATTGTCTGCAGTGGGATGGTGGAGCAGGTGAGCGGGGGCGCTGGACGAAGGCGTGGCACTGGTCGCTGTCATTGGGGCGAGCCTCTGGTGGTTACTGAGAATTCTTTGCTCCTGTGCACAGTGGTCCTGCCTGGCACTTGCACCAGCTGCCAGTGCTGGCCCCACTCGCATCCATAGCCAGCGCTGTAGCCACCACTCACACCCACTGCCAGTGCCCGGCGCCGGTCCTGATCACTCGGTGCCATCATTGGGTGTGAGTGGCAGCTGCCAGCCCTGATTGCCCCTGGGGGCTTCTCTACCTCGAGCGGGGCCTGCGCTGTCAGTGCATGGAAGCAGCGGCAGCAGGAGTGGGGCTGCAGACAGAGGGGACTGGGGCCCATGGTGGGAAGGGCCGGGCTGGGGTGAGGAGGATGGGCTGAGACCCACCCCTGTGCCTACCACAGTTGTGTCCCACAGTTCCTTTCAAGGTGCACGAATTTGTGCACGGGGCCCCTAGTAATAATAATAATAACAACAATAACAATAGCTAGTAATAATAGACTAGCTAAACTTCATTGAGCATGTACTGCATGCCATTCAAAGCCCTTTGGACTCTACACATATTTTCTTATTTAATCCTCACAGTATTCCTCTCAGGTAGCTATTATAATTCCCATTTCACAGATGAAAAGACAGAGGCTTAAAGAGGTTAAGTGGTTTGCTTAAGATCTCATGGTTGATAAGTGGTAGAGCCCAAATTGGAACCTCATTTTTCTGACTTTAGAGCTCTTCTTCCTCTAACATCGTGGGGGCCTGCTCAGTTCGGATGACGTAATGCAGGAGGGGTGTTGTCTGATTCGAGAATATTTGAAAAAGTGTAAACAGGATGGTGAAGCATCTGGAAATCCTGAACTGAGGTGGCAGAAGAATAGAGTTTGCTTGTCCTGGAACAGAGGCCTGGGAAGATAAAGGGGCCACTTGATCTTAAGGTTTATCTTGGGGCAAGGGGAGGAGTGCTGCTCCCTGGAAGCAGGCTAAAAATGAAATTTCTGAAGGTGACTGACAGGAGGGCAGAGTTCTGTTCTGAGGAAGAGGGAACTTCATCACAGTGCTGTCCAGTTTGGTTGGGAAGTGCTCCCTCCCCATGCTGGGACTTTCTGTCAGAGCTTGGATGAGCCTGCCTCCCTCTGGGATCCTTCCCACCACTTTTCTCCTCACTTACTTTTCTCTTGTTGCACTGGCCTTCGCGCTTACAGGAATGCTCGGCCCCTGGATTTTGGCATGGCTGGCTCCCTGTCTTCAGATCTCAGCCAAAATATCATTTCCACGAACTTCACTGACCACCCTTTTAAAAATCCCCCCTTTCTACCAGCAATCACTTCCCATCTGCCATCTTTCCTCTTCATACAGCTCTAATCAGTGACAGACATTTCTTATGTGTGAGATTTCATTTTACCTTTTTTCTTTCTTCCCCACGAGAATGGCAAGTCCAGGAGGACTTGTCTTCCACATTCCATCTTTGGTTCCCAGGACAGGTGTAGAGCTGCCAGAGCCACTGTGTGTCAGGGACACTGGGGAAGGGATTCCTTCTTTGGGAGGGAAGCTACACTCGATAGATCCTATATTACTCACTCATTCTTGCAGCCCATGAGTACCCCAGTGTTACAATAGTTCCCATGTCTCTTTGCCTTATTGGAAAAATAAAAACACTTTTTGAGATTTTAAAAGACCTCAACACCAGCTCTTGGTTTGTTTAGAACCAGTGCTCTTTATATCTAAGATAGCCCCCAAGCTCATGGGTTTGATTTACTCCCTCAGGACCTCTGTGGGCATTCTGTACATCTGCTGCCATTCAACTTGGGGTTCATGGGTACTAGCATGAGATTTGGCATCATTTATGTGACGTATGTTTAGAATACACCAAAGAAAAAGTTTGGATGATATGAATGAGACTTTATAGAATTTGTGTTTATTATTACAGATGATATTCTTTATTTTAGGAAAAAAAATTAAGATTATTGCCACATAGTATAAAACTCTGGATGTTATTCATTAGTACAATTTGGTTTTGCAAGCATTCCAGCATTCGGTCTTTTACAATAAGCCATAATGCTCTGTACACACAGTTCACAGCTAGAATGTCTTGGAGGCTCTTGGTGCTCTCAGTTCATTTATTTTGGCTTCTCAGTTATTTCTCAGTTTAAGGTGGCATGTAATAAAATAATATGGCTTACAAATCACATTTTGAAGATTGCTCAACATGAAAAAAAGGATAAAAAATTTGTATATAATAGTAAATTTGTGTATACATGAAAAGACTGGGAGAAGAGATGTAGGTGGTTTTTATTAATTACTTTTGAGTATGTCAACACTTTTTTAAGAACAGGAAGTCAACACTTATAATCAGAAAAAAATCTAGACACTATTTTTAAATATGCCAACTGGAATTTTAAAGAGGTGTCTACATTTCAGATACCATATAGTAATAATAATAAAAAAGATTGTGTGATGCATGATGGCAGAAAAGTGGGAATTGGTAAGATCACATGCAACAGCTCTGGCTCTAGCATCTTGTTAGGCACTGGAGAAGCATTTATTTAAGGCAGCATTTGACTAAGCTAATTCCGGACATTTCTCTCAACTCCTGTGTAGTTGGTTTTAAGTTGCAGGAAAGATTTCTGGCTCAAGCCAATGGAGGGAGCATACATAAACATGGGGTTTACTTTGTCAGGGATGTTCTTGAGAGACTCAGTTCTTTACTGATCTTTTTTTGTTTTTGTTTTTTGTGTGGCCATTTATTTACTTTTGAAAATAACCTCTGCAGACCCTCACTTGAGTGAAAAGAAGATCTGTTCTTATGGTAGGGATCAGTCGCTGACCAACGAGGCTCTAAGAATTGAGTTTGAATTCAGTTACTGCTGTTTTTAATCTACCAGCTGATTGGCTTCATTTTCATAAGTGATGGATGTTGCTTCAAATATTTTCAGAAATTCCCAGCCGTGGCATTAATAATGTTGCTCCCCACCTTCCAGTTTCTTTTTCTTGCCTTTAAGTGGGGCTCATGATGATGGACATTCTTACCCATTACCTTGAATCTTACAGAAACTTAGGGGACGAGTGACTGGAAGAGGTCCGAATTGATTCTGCTCATCCCTTTAGTGAGTGCACAAGAAGAGAGGAGATTTACAGTTAAGGTCCCAAATGAGACCTGGATGTTAAAGTTTTTGTTGAGGATTTAGGAAGGCTGAAGCTAAAACTGAGTGTCATCTTGGAGGTTAATCCACCAGGCTCTGGAATGTGTCTTGCTGCCTGTGATGCTGACACGGCGGAACAGCTGAGGGTCAGAGGCCCTCTGCAGGCATTGGAGGTGTAATGATGGCCATGCCAGGGTTCTGGGGCAAAGGTGTTTGTGCCCTGAGCTATGCATGCAGTGGAAACACAGGATGCTCCGTGGGCTGGGACCAAAGAGGAGCTGGAACAGGCAACTGAGCAATTAGAAATGTCACTTGACTATATTGCAAAGCGTGAAGCAACAAGCCTTTTAAAGTTCAAGCTGACAATGTGGGCTAAAAAAAAGCCTGGCAGTGTGGGATTCAAGGGTGAGAGGGTTTTTTCTTGTTCTTCTAAAAGTGAAAAGCGCTCAATTGCACCAAAGAGAACCACACCAATATGGTGGCCAAATCCATGGCCAGTGGAAACCATCGGAGGTGATTCCTTTCCACATAATGGTCTCTTGTCTCCAAACTCTGACTCAAGATCCTCATTCCTGTACCTGAGAGCCAGGGTGAGGAGGCAGGCAGGGAAAAATCACCTTTCACCCTCTGTATAGTGATAAGCTAGATACCAGTTGTGTAGTGAACAAGAACATGAACTTTGGCCTAGTCAGACCTGGGTTTGCATCCAAGTTCTCGCACTATATTTGTGACCTCAGACAAATGGACTACTAAGACTGTTGACCTTAATAGTTTTACCTTAGGGTTGTTGTAAGGATTAAATGAAATACTATCATAAAAGTGCTCAGCAAATGATCTTGCACATAGTAAGCACTCGAATAATAGTAATGCTAATAAGAACAAAAATAATAGTAATCATGATGATATTATCATTATAGCAGCAGAAGTAGAAGTATTATTGCCAGTACTAGAGGAATTTATTCATCAATATTTGACTCATTTCTCTGAAAGTCCTAAAGTAAAAAATTTGATCCATATCCAGTTACTACCATACAATTGATAATTGTGATACATAAACAAGATTCTGTCAAACGCTCTGGAGGAAACAGGATTGTGTAAAATATGATCCCTCCCGGGAGATGCTTATAATCAGAGAAGACATGTAAATGCAGATAACCAATTACAAGGTGCTAAGGGACCAGTATGGCATAAATCATGGCTGTGAGAAGTTAGATAGGGCTGTTTTGGCCAATATGATCAAGGAGGCTTTGGCATTGGCCTTGAAGAATGGATTTGATTTCTTTTCAGTAAACAAAATTCCAGGCAGTGGGAACAGTATGTACAGGGGCTTGGAAATGGGAAATAACAGACTTCCAGGGAATGGTGAGACATTTGACCAAAGGTTAAGAATGAAGGGCATCTTTGGAGGAAAAAATGAACTAGTGAGTTTCAGCTGGGAATGGCCCCAATTGTGGTCACTGAGATTAGGCAAAGTGTCAACTCTAATAATCCCTTCAGGTGTTCACGGCCAAGTGAACTAGCCAGACTTAGGCATGGATAACCCAAGTACAACATGACCTTGGTAAGAACCATCAGAAAGACACTCACAGATCTTGAGTGCTTTAGGTGTATGGAGGAGCGAAGGCATTAACTCCAAATGGGAGAATCTGGGCAGTTTATTGGAAGGGGAAGAATCTTAATCCAAGTAGATGGATGGAGGGATTTAAAGAGGGAAAGAAGGATCTTACAGGCCAAAGAAATGATTGAGCTAAAGCTTGGAGGTTGGAGAAGACTTATTTCTCAGTGAATGTGGGCCATATTATGTTTGTGAGCTCACAAGGTTATTCTATTTGGGGATAAAGACCAATAGAGTTTCCTGCCTGTCTCTTGAATAAAATAGAGGACAGAGGAGAAAGACCTCTCACTTGCTGTTTCTTCACATTCCAACTGAGATGTGTCTCTTGTCGGGAAATGGAGTGGGTGGATTTTGCCCTTGATAGACAAACATGGGGGAAGGGGATTGCTGTGGATGTCTTAGGCCACCAGCGTGTCCCAGGCAGGAGAAGCCTGCCCGTATCTCCTGTGCCTGTAGCTTACTGTCTAAGGGGCCAGGACAACTGCCCATTTGATCCATCATCAAGAAGGGTTTACCCCTTCCGCTCCATTTAAGCCAAAGATCCTCTCCTTTCCTCTGAGCCCCCATTTTCTGGACCGGGCTGTGGACCATCTCGACATGAAATACTGAGGCACACTTTTTTATCTGTGTTTCAGAAAAAGGGAAGCAGAAATTTAGCCTCTATTAAATGGTTGTTATTTAATCCTGGGTTTCTTTACATTACTCTCATGATGTCTAAAAGAAAAATAATCAGGAGAAAGGGCAAGCTGAGTGCCTTCCAGATTGGCTACTTAATGATGACTTTGTTATCTAATGGTGACTTGGTTTTGAGAGGTCTATGTGCACTGGGCATGCTCCTCCCATCCTCTTGAGCCAAATGGGTTTGAAGAAGCATTACCTGAGAAGGTAGCATGTGTCTGGTGGGCCTGCTGTTCTCTTTAAAGAATTGAGGTGTCTCAGCTTCTGAATTGCTGAGGCACCTGAACTAATGCTAGTTTACCACTAGCTGGCACCCAGTGTAATGCCAGTGTCGTGTTACAATTAATAGTCATTCTGGTGACTGTCATCACTTACTCTGAACAAGGGATCTCCACAAAAAGTATGACACCATTATGCCCGCTAATTCAAAGGCATTGCGTGAGCTATGACAGACCCCGGTTGATTTGCCTTTTATGCTTATTCAAATGAGTAAAGTCTAGCAATTTAAATGGAGTGGAGGGAGAAGAAATTTTAACACATTTCTGTAGATAAGCCCAGGAAGGGTCAACTTGGGGGAAAAAAAAGTTGTGTTAAGGAGAGTAATTAAACAGGCAGAGAGATTGAATATTAGTGCTTTTACAGAGTGAATGAGGATAAATTCTGTTAATTATATGCCTTTCTCAGTACTAATGTGATAATAAAGTACTCTAATTCTGGAGAGGCTTGTCACAATCTCAGCTAAAACATTGACCCTTCCACTAGGTGAGACCAAGATGCAGCTTATAACGCTTTCTAGCAAAAAGCAAGAAATCAGAGTTAAGTGGATTTTTTTTTCTCCCACTCTTGGTGTGTTTAGCATAGAAAACTGCTACCCAACACCATCAGGAGACTGTTGGTGAATGGACTGTCTCACTTGAGGCACGGAAGCACTTATGCTTGCTTTTATGTTTCATTCCTAAGGGAAGAAATGTGAGCAATTCAAAGAGTATAAATAGCCCAGTGCAGGATTCTAGTACAATGATTAACAGCATCAAAAAGATTACCCTCAGAATGCTGGTGACATTTCAGTATTTGAAACTTTAATCTTATAAAGGTATGTCATTGTAAATGAGTGGGAACTTGTGTGAGGGCAACAGAGAAACAAAACTGGATGGTTTACAGCATTATAATTATGGTGGGAGCACAGAGGAGAGAATCTAGGGACATTTCTTTGGGAGAGTCAGGGCAGTGCCCTAGTGCAGGGAATATTTGAACGTGGCTTTTATTAATGATTAGTTGTTCAGGTGAGAAGGGATAGAAGAGGGAAAGAGGAGGTATGCTAGGAGAAGTGGTTTATTATGGATGCAGCATACACTCAGAGGCAGAGGGTGGAAGTAAGGAGTAGGTTTGGTTCAGGTCATGAAGGAAAAGGTGTGCTTTGGGGCAGAAGGAGACATTTTTTAACAAATTAAAGTAGGCATGAATGCATGTTGATTGTTTTATGCATCCCCAGTAGCATAAAAAACTAGTTTTCTTGAGAGCTCCTTTGAACTTCAGTTGAGCCATTCATCCAATGGGGGTGATTCTACCCACCCCTAACCCATTTTTTAAGAGTTTTATTAGAAGATCAATTGGAAAAAAAGTTAAAAAATAAATTATTTTTAAAGCAAATCATAATTTCAAGCAAATCATAAAATAGCCTGTTGCTTTTTAAAATTGATTTAGTGATGAATTATTGCTAATAGAACCTAGCACAAGTGTGAATACTTATTTTTCACCCAAGGAAGTTTATCCCAGTGAGTAACAGAAGCCTGCTACTTTCATATAGTTGCACTTTTAACTTGATCCAAGGTTAAGCAGTGAGCCCTACACTACAGTCTTACTCTCTGTTATGAATTATATCATCACCCCAGGTCTTGGTTCTGCTACTTACGGTGTGTATGGGACCTGGGTCTCGGCTCTTTTACTAACCTTTCTGGCCTCAGTATACTCATCTGGGAAATAGGGATATTAATAGGACCTAACTAATGGGGTATATAAAGATTCATTGGAATGATTCCTATAAATGCCCAGTGCCTAGCATATGCTGAGTGAAGTGGGGGCTTTCTAAGTGAAAATGTGAGTGATTCCAATGCCAGGGAGGCCTGGCCCGATTCACATATCCTCCCATTAAATGTAAGAAGGGATAAAACTTGCTTGTACTGGGTCGAAGGTGGTGTCTTCTTCCATAAAGTCTCAAATTGCAGATTTTTCAGGCTATAGATTCTTATAAAAACGTGTCATTGTGAATGAGTGGGAACTTGTGTGAGGGCAACAGACATTCATTCTTCAGATTATACAGTCTCTAGTACTGTCGTTGGTTTTACATGCAGCCTCGTTCACCCATTGAAGCTACCTGCCTGGATATCTACCTACCTACCTACCTACCTACCTACCTATTTATCTATGTATTAATGATGGTGACTTGAGAGGAGGCCTAGGATGTTGAAGTTTTATAACCTACAAGTTACTAGGGCTCAATAGAATAGAATATTTTCTTTTTTACACACATCCTGTTTTAGGATTCTCTGTTTTGCTACCTTCTCAGCTTCATTTTTCTGCCCACATCTCCATCTCCACTTGGCTCCACCTTTCTTGTAGGGCATTGTGTGACATGAGCTCCCTATACCTTCTCTTCTCCCCACCTATCAGAGTTTCCTTGCCCTGTGATCTCTGTTAGGTGGAATACTAGTGGATTATATTCTCTTAGGATTCATCTCAAAGAGTAGAATTTTTCAGCAAACTCATTCTCACGTTTTTCTAGGTTCATTCAACTCTAGTAGAACAAAATCCATGTCTGGTTTTAATCACTCAAATAAAAATCCTGCAGCTAGCTTGGTTTGGGCCTGGTTGGATTGCCATGGGTCATACACTCACATCTCTAAAGCAGGCTGGCCTGGATCACAGGTGCTGTCTGGCCCAAGTATAGAATGAGTTCATGCCACTGAAATGCAAGGACTCTTGGGTGGGAGCCAGGAAGTTCTCCAAAAGGACAGTGGAGGTCTGTTACAAAGTGGGGGAAATGGGTTCTGGGCAGTCAACTCACAGATTCCTTCCATAATCTTGTGAAAACTGTGGACTCATTCAACAGAAAAAAATTTGTGTACAAAAATTTGGGTACAATGTTGAGGTCTTCAAGAACCCCATGTAGGCCATTCATGGACTTTAGGGTAAGACTGTCTGGAATAGATAAATCCTAAAGTCTCATCCCATTCTAGCATTCTTTGTTTTATGAACCAGTTGTTAAGATAAGAGATAAAAGCCTCTTTGGAGTTTTATTTCCCATGTTTCTGCTTTTAAACTGAAGCTGTTTAAGAGTGATATGGAATGGGGAGCAGGGAAGGGCAAAGGGGTATGATCTGGAAGCTACAAAGCACCTCAGAAAGTCTAAATTATGTCATTGTTGGTCAACAATATTGCTTTAGTTTCATTTTCCATCAGCCTCCTTATGATATCATAAGAAATAATGCTTAATAAAGTGTCAGACTCTATTTTGCATTATGATTTTAAGATGATAAATTTATTCTTATATTTTTATGGACTAGAACACACAGACTTATTGGATCACCCATAATATAAACTGGAATAATTTGGAGCTCATGAGATTATTATCATTGCTCTGTGGGCATGAGGCTCACTGGTCATTTTTATTTGGAGGCTGATCCTGAGCTTTAAATCCAAATTAAGGAGTCACTTGTTTTTGTCTGAACTCTGCTTGGGTGGGGTTGGAGCGCAGTGGTTTTTCTCGATGAAAGCCATTGCTCAAACTAAATTCATTATCCCCAATGGTGCATGAGCCCGGAGGATGGGAGGCAACACGTGGTGATGCTGAGAATGGGACCAGGGAGGATGTGTCCAAGAAGGTGAACAGACAAACGGAAAGAGATTTTTTAAAGGGCAGTGAAGATTTAAATAGCTTCCAAAAGAATTTTCATCCTTAGAAAGATGCCTTGCTTTTCTTTTGGAGAACAGCTTTTTCTACTGATGCTTTTTCTTTCTTTCTTTTTTGGTAGAAAAATGGGATTGTTTCTTTTCCTTGAAGCAAAAATTTTTCAAATATCAGCTTTTTTTGACAACCAGGAAACTCCTTTCTTTCTCTGTGTCTCATGCTGGGGATGAGGTGGGATGAGTGAGGGAATTTAATTTTTCAGAGGTGATTTGACATGTGTTTTTACACCAAGTCTCAATGACATGATTAGATGGCCACCCCTTCTCTGAACTTCACTATTTCTGGTACAAACCATTATCATTGCATTTATCAGATGGTATTGACATGACTGATGATTTTTTAAAAAATTAGATATTCATTCTTAAGATTTAGTGTACATCAAAAATGTTTGCATATCTTACCCTCTAACCTTCTTCCACCAGGACAAGTTTCCAGACAAATCTGACAGTGGGCCTGAGAACTATACTTTGGTGAACTTCTATAAGGACAGGGAGGAAGTTGTCTCTCTGTTTGTACTTAGCATGCTGTTGGTGCTTAGAAAATACTTACTGAATGAAGGATGGACTGAAGGATGAAATGGATGACTTAAGGAAATAAGCTGAACCAAGAAATGGCAAACCATCAAGCACTTTCAGCACTGGGTTTCAACAAAGTCCTCATAAGGGTCTGTAGAATTTTGGAGAGAGGACATCCATTTCATACTATTTGTCACCTTGCCTTTTGTCCCTTTGGGTTATACTTAAATGTTTTAAAACCAATGGCAAGTTTAACCTAGACATAATATTTTAAATTTGAGGAATTTAATAATAATATTTTGACGTTGAGGAATTTTTAAGTAGGAAACTGAGGACACTGATGATATGGAATCTGCCCAGTTGATATACTTGTATCAATTATGCATATGGGAAACTAATAAATGATCTACATTTTACAGAGTGTGAGATGGATAACTCTTAACTATTCTTGTTTAAATTAACTGGCAAATCTTAAAGCATGAAGACTTTGGCAAAGACACCTGTCATTATTTATTCATTGTAAAATGGGGGCAACATTCTCTAGGTTCTATGCTGAATGATACTTCAATTTTTACAATAATATAGTTGTTTTTTTTCCCTTAAAGTAATGCCTATTTAGAGAAAATTCAAGAAAATAAAAATATGGAAATAGATAACCTTTTTGCTATCAGAGCTGCTATTAATATTTACAGTCAGTTTAAGTCAGATATTTATTTACTGTTTTTCATATACAGTTGTACTAGGTGCTGTGGGAATAGAAAGGCACTTTAAGCATGTCTGTAGTGTCATGGAAGAGGCAAACGATTACTCAGCCAACTGGAATGCAGGATGTAAAGACTAGTGTGACAAGAGATGTAACAGAGCAGAGGAAGAAGTGATTAATTCTAGCTGGGGCACTTGGGAAGGTTTCATGGGCATATGCATTTATGCTGCACCTTGATGGCTCAGGAGGGTTATGGGAAGTTGAGATGGCATGGGACCCAGGAATGCAGCCTATAGTGAAGGCAGGAAGGAAGCTTCTTGCTCAGGGCATAGGATGTAACTCGATGTGACTGAAGCAAAAAATGCTGAAAGGTGAAGAGTAGGGGACCAATGTGCCCGGAAAGGTATAATCTTGACATTCCCGATCCAGACCCTGACAGAATACCCACAACAGGTTATTACTTTTGAAGTATTCAATCTTTCTTGGCAATTACTCAAATACTCTATCATCCCCAGAGTTAAAGAGTTTTCTTGAAAGTTTGATTTTAAGTGCTTTTCTTCTCCTTTACTTTCCTTTTGGAGAAAGTATTAAGTCACAATGATAGTAGTACAATTGGAGGTAAGGGGAAAGAATTAATGACATGTTAGGTTCCCTGGGGATATTATTAGTTGAGTAAATGAATGACACTGAATGTTTATACTTCATAAAGTCTTGGAAAAAATAGTGAGGTGAGTGTCCAGAAAACCCCACATGTTTCACTTACTGTGGATTTGAACTTTCTGATCTCTCTCTGGCATTTATCACCTCCACAGAGGAAATTAATACTGAAACCTTTTGAGTCTTTAAGAGGGAAAGTGAAATTCTCACATCAGATTCTAAATGAATATGTTTTAAAACCTTAAACATGTGAGTATTAAACAGCCTTTCATTTTCAACCTGTGGTTTTCTGTCTGCAAGAAAGGATTAAAAAATACTGACTGGTGTAACTGGTAAATACAGAGAGTACAACTGAATCCTTAAGACTCTGTTTATTGACTCCTCCCAAGAGACCCATATCACACTGGGTTTGCTTTGGCTGTCATTCTCCAACTTTGCTTTGGCTCTGTGACCAAACCCACCCACTGGGCTCTCATTATTGGTTAAAATACATTTGAAATAGGTGACAGTCATGAGAAAAATTGGAACACATTAAAATTTATAATTGGGAGTATTGTGGTGACCATACCAGAAAATATTATGCTAACTTTAGCTCTAATTGTGGATGAATTTGATCATGATGATAAGAGTATAGCCAGATATGACAATTGCCATACTCTCATAGTATAACACATAGCATACAAAGGAATGAATTTAGTGGATATAGGCTTTGGAACCAAACCGCCTACATTCAGATCCCAGTTCTATCACTTAGTAGATGGGGAATCTTGGGCAAATTAAATAACTTCTCAGCATTGTTATCTATAACATGAGAATAAAGATAGGGCTTTACAGGGTTGTAGTGAAGAGTAAATGAATTAATACATGTGAAGTCTTAGAACAGGGCATTGCACATGGTATACTCATGTGTTTGCTCTAATAACCACTAAGTTGAGGTATTGAGGTTCCTCCTACCTTGTGTTTTGTGCTTGGCTCTATTACTGAAGCAAAGTTACCACTGCACTTGCATTTTTCCAGTGTGGGGAAGGCTTTGTACCAGTGACCCTGAGTTCTGAGGCCTGATGCCTGTCTCAATCCTATCCCCACGTCGGCAGGTGCTCTGTGTCATGTGATTCCTTGCAGATCATGTTGCTTGGAATGGAAACAGTTTAAGACACATATGTCCTCAGTCTGTCCCCAGCCCCAAGAAAAATGGACCAACCCTTGGGTTATCTGCTTCATTCCTGCTGCATATCAAACTATTAGGATGATTCCAAATGTCTGTCCCGGTAATGTTTGTACCTTAATACATTGTGGTAAGAAGCACTTGGCATTTGAGGAATATTTGTGAAAGAGTATCTCTGAAGATGGATGCCTTCTCTACCACACACAAGCCTACACTGCTTTGGATGAGTCAGACTTTCTCATCTAACTTTCCATCAAACCTTGCAGTAGTCAGTGTTAAACTACAGCACTCTTGCTCTGACTTCTCTTCTCCCTTTTATTTCAAAATAATTGCAATTTGTTTTTCCTCATTGGCCACAATTTATTTTCCTCTCCGCTCTCCTTTAATGATCCTGCTGCCTTTTCCTACCTCTCAGATAGACTGCTAGCATGAGGACACCTATTTGCAGTGGGTCCCTTTTTCTTAAAACTATTTTTAAATTCTTTGGTCTGTTGCTATACTATCCCAACACCTTTTTTTTTTTTTTTTTGAAAGTTCTTGCCTCTAATTATGTTCTTTTATCAAGGGCAAACTCTGAGCTCTGAGGTAATGAAGGCTTTTCAAGTTGATCATGTTCACCCCTTCAGGCTGAGAACACTTTCCAAAAATGCCCAAGATCTTAGGTACCTTGGCCAGGGGAAAAGGTAAACTCCTTGAAGTCAGTGGACAATAATAGGGGTAGCCACATGCTCCCCCTTGGGATCCTCAAGATAGTGCCACAACTTGGTATCATTCCACTTTCCACTGTGGGAGGGAGAAGAGGATTTGCTTCAACTATGTAGAATCCCTTCCCAGATCTCATTTCTTCCTCTTTCTTCCGTCCTCGCCTCTCAAACATAACTGCACAGGTTTGAGTCAAGACAGGTCCTTTCTCAGTAATGCATTTTAATATCAGAAAAGGAGAGAGTGGGCCTGGCAGTAAGCAACCTTTGCCCTCACACAGCCCACCCCTGTGACATCTGTGGGATTTTGGCTGACTTCTGTGTAACATATTTTCACATGGATGAACTGTACTCTACCACTTCTGTGTACCAGGAACCCAAAACAGTGTTGACATTGAAAATAGAGTTTTCTCTTTCTAGCTGTTTTAGCTTCCCTGTTTTCAAGAGCGACCTATTATTTTTCATGGCAGTGGCCATGGGACTCTTGTTTACCTCTCCACGGAGGGCTGTCCTGAGGCACTGATGGTATTTCTGAAGTAGCCCCTGGCAGCTCGGGTGGTCTGGGTAGACATAGTTGCTTTCTGGTTAAATATTTTCAATTTGGGAGAATTCCTGGACTCCTGGAAAGTCTTCCTTGGTTATTTCTGGGCAGTGGACTTGGTCTTTGGAGGCAGACGCTCTGTGCTTCATTGTCAAAGCAAAGATCATAATGCAGTTCATGGAAAGAGGCCCTTTGAATCCTGAGGCATTTCCTTCTCACCCTCCAGTGAGTGTCTGTGTGGGAGCAGCTGGAGCTTCACACAGAAGGGACCCCACAGTTGTCTCCACACAGCTGTTTCCAGCATCAGGTCAGTGTGAGTCTCCGTGTCCTGAATATCTTTGGGAAGGATTGTCTGCCACATAACCATCTGCAGGCATAAGTCAGAGGAACTTTCAGGGAGCCTTAAGACTGCAAATGGGGGGTTTTATGTCTTGGTTTAGGTGCGCCTTGATGCTGTTCTTTTCCAGCCTGGACATTCTGAGAGCAGCTGAAAACATTCAAACGTGATTTTTCAGAATTTGGGTGGGAGAGGTAAAAACTCAACCTGCTCATCCTGGATCTATTGCAATGCTTTGCATAATAATTAATGATGTACAAGCTGTTGCTTAATGGACGGTTTTACTGTGTGTGCCCTTCAGTTGTGACTAGCTGGAGTCCTCCATGATTTAAGCAGTTACCTTTCTTCTTTATGTGTGTCTTGGCCATTGGATCAAGCTGTTGGAGTCATACTGTCTCTCCTTGGTTTCTGCTTCCTCTTTCCTTTTTGTAGGTCATTCAATGAACTTATGCTTAACTTTCACATTCAAAGAGAGGAGAATATTTTCTTGTATCTGAAAATCTCAACATCTCTGAGTGCTAGGCAATGACCAGTTCACAGGGATAAATGACGAAAATAATTAGTACTCTTTCTATGCTTGTTGCTATTTAAACACTCCACATATGATGCTCATTTAATTATCAATAACCCTCTAAAGTAGGGTCTGTTATCCCCTCCCCCCTTTTACAGGTGAGAAAATTGAGGCACAGAGAGGTAAAATAACTTGTCTAAAGTCACACAATTAATTCAACAGTGAAGCTAAAATCATGATGAAAACCACACAGTAGTCCTGGGAGAGAGATCGTGTTATTCCCACATTTTAACGAGGCCACTGAGTGAGGGTCAAGGGAATTGCCTAAATTTACCCAGGCTTGTCTTATCTCTAACCCTAGCTCTTGTCCAGTATACTCCTCTACTGTCTGTATTGTAGAGGTCCTGGATTCTGTTGGTTGAACAGATATTTACTGGAAACCCACTGGGTTCTGAGTCCTATGCCATGTGCTGGTTATATGGAATTGGCTTTTTGTTATTTTACATGCTTATATAGATTAGTCAGATCCTGGTGGCTAATTCAGTGAATTTTCCTTTTGGGAAAGCTTGCAGGTGCCTCTGGTGTCCAGTACCATGCTAGTCACATGGAAGCTACCTAATATACTGAATAACTGTTGGTTGATAAAATGTGATATCAGTTAATCATTGAATAAACAATTTTGTTCTAGCAACCTCTGTTCAGTGAATGTTTAATGACAGGCTGATGTCTTACATTTGTCTGACTGATGAACCTAAACACTATTTTTAATACGATGCCACACTTGGTTTTATGACCGTCACTTTCCTAATTGAGGTAGTAGAGTAAAAAGTTCAATGTCAAAGGATAGAGCTCTTATTGGGTTCATTTTGAAAAGCTAACATTATATTGGAAAACCCAAACAACTAGTAGTGAAGGATGCTAATACTAGCTCTTATAACTAATAAAACTGTGTACCTGTTACCACATCTCCTGCTCTCTCTCAACTTTCCCATATGCACAATGAGGAAATTAGACTAAGTGATGGTTAAGGTCACTTGTTAAGTCCTGTAATTCATGGAAAACACACATATTGTAATGAGTCCTTTTTAATAATGCTATGTATTAGTTTAGTTCTGGCTGCAGTAAGTATCTTAATTTTATTGTCTTAGTTTTCTTGCCTTTTCAATGGGTTGATAATTTCTGGTACTCCTAATTTATATGACTTCTGTGAGGGTTCAATGAGATACCAGGGATACACGTGCTTTGAATAGTATAACACACGTGGGAACACGATGACGTTATTCATATTGAAAATTAACGATAGAGTGTCAGGTTTCTTACCACTCTTCCTCCCACCCCCAAAAGACTGGAGTTGGGTCCTGGTTGGGCTATTTCTCGGAGTTTATGGAACTCTTTGGGCCTGTACAGGGTCAATAGGGGCTTTGTCCTGCTGCAGGTCCGTTTCCCACGGTTAGGGCAAGGCTGCCACACTCTTTCTCCTGACACACTTTATCAAACACACCCTCCACACAAACTGGGGTAATTCGTCAGACAAAAGTGAGGTTTTCAGTTACAATAACCTCCGTTTTGTGAAAAGCCCCCTCGGAATCTGAGACCTTCCCCCTGGGCCAGCAGACGTGTCTCCCCGGCTTTACAAATGCCTTAAAAGCAGCCCGATAAAAACTACCCCGAATTTGTGTGCCACGTCTAACTCTGTCTCTTGGTGTGGGATATTTTTAACTCCTGCTTCTAACTCCTCTTGGTTCCTTTAAGGAAGCATGATCGGAAGGGTCAGACACTTGGCATCTACTTAGGGGAAAACTTTGAAAGAATTTCTGAGGCTCCCCCCTGGGGTAGAGCTGGCTCTCCCCAGAAGAATCGGCCTTTCAGAGCGTCTTTGCCACATAAGGGCTTGAGCTGGGCCCCAGGCACCAGTTGACGCTGTCTCTCCCCCACGACAGATGGTCAGGCCTTCAATTTCAGCAAGTGATCCTCTGTCGAGCTTCTGCCAGCATGCCGAGTGACAGGGCAGCTTAGGGTAACGGGGATCCGGTGTGTGCCCTGCATAGCTTTTGTGCTAACGATGGTCTGCTGACAGGCGCCTTGCCCCTGCTCATCCTGGAGGCAGATCCCCGCTCCCTTGATTCTGTTTCTCTCTGGCAGAGCTGCGTCCTGTTTGCCTGTCTTTCAGAACCCATTTTGGCACCAGATGGACCCCCTCACGGTGGCTAGCAGTTGTCTGACTTGAAGATGCCAGAGGGTGTGCTGACAGCTCCTTCTAACATAACCTGAATCTGGCTGTCGGCTCTGGGCTCAAATGGCTTAAACACACACAGGCGGCAAATATTATCAACCCTAGGGAACGAGGGAGGGGAGAGAATGGCAGTGCCCGCTACTACAATATTTACGTTGCCAGTGTAGAGATAATAATACTAATAATCTCTCTTGCTTGTACAATTACTCATATTTACTCTTATTAGTACAATTGCTGTTGATAATACAATTAGTGTTCATATCAGTACTGTACTACTTCTATTATTACTAAAACTACTATAGCATAATGGTTAAGAACACAGGCTCCATCCAAATTTGAGTTCTACTCTTTCACGAAGTATGTGTACCATGGTGGGAATTTTACACTATTGTAGACTTTAAGTGGGGGAAAGATGAAGAAGGGAAACTTTCTTTTTAAAAAATTTTTTCATTTCATTTAATTTTTTTCATCACCTTCTATCCTTCCTGTACCCTCTTCTACCTCCACCCACCCCTTTACCCCCCACAATCAGCACACTGTTGTCCATGTCAATGAGTTCTTTCTCTCTCTTTTTTCTTTTTTTCTCAATCCCTCCACCTCCCCAAACTACCTTCTTCTCCTCCCCCCTCCCCCCCCCGCAGCTGTCAGCCTGCCCTCTATACTTACAAGAATTTCACTGACTAGCATTTTAATGCATTATGATGCTTTGGGAAATTATTTGAGTCTGAAATCCACAGGCCGAAGTGAAAGGGAATGAAGATCTTAAGGTGGCTTTTAAAATTGTTCTTTCCCCAAACCTGGGCAGGTATGGAAGGAGCATGCATGCAGGTGGCCAACGTGAATGCTTTAGAAGGCTGCCTTTGGTATCTGCTTCCGTTACCTGATGGACTTGAACAAACCACTGCAACATAAGAAATAACTCAGAAAGCTATAGGGTGACCATCGAATTTATCATCCATAACAGAACACTTTTGCAAGTTAAAGAGGGCACTGTTCATACACTAATACAGCAGGCGACAACTGGGATTGTTCCTGGCAAGGCGGCACCTTTGGTTACCCTAGCAAGTAAAGCCCCTGAGCCTCACGTCTAGGAAATGTTTGAGAAGCCAAGGACTTTAGACAGTATGTGACTCTTACCTGCTTCTCATGGGTACTACTAAACTAGGATATTTTATTTGGAGATGCTAAGTTAAAAAGTGTCGACTGTTTCCTTGTCATTCAGCATGTATTTTGCTGGCTCATAATCTGTGACTTTACAGGGCTTGACTTACATGTTATTAGGGACCGTGAGTAATTCTCAGGCAATTATACTCAGTTGGAACCTACCCTAAATGGTGGTGAAGACTTTCCTCCTGAGTGAGAACCTTTTCTTGGGGGCTTAATCCTTTTGCCCCTAAGAGAGCTGCTGGCAATACTGAGAGCCGTCCATTCCAGCTCGGATGCAAAGCAAAGGCTAAAGCTTTCAAAGAAATACTAGTTCTAACACCATTCTGAATATTTCAGAAAACTGGCCTAGAACACACCGCCCAGAAGCGACGTACTACTTTTTTTCCTTTCGGTGTCAGGACTGAAATGCTAACCACCATCATTTCTTTCTTCACAGGTTCTTCTTGAAATTTTT
Source organism: Corynorhinus townsendii (assembly GCA_026230045.1). Lineage (NCBI taxonomy): Eukaryota > Metazoa > Chordata > Mammalia > Chiroptera > Vespertilionidae > Corynorhinus > Corynorhinus townsendii. The sequence goes on along the minus strand of JAPDVU010000006.1, from coordinate 157,343,270 downwards.
CCTCAAATGTAACCAAAATTGCCTAAAGAATGCCGGAAACCCACGTGACATGCGGAGATTCCAGGTGGGTCTGTCTTGTCTTTCTTAAATCTCAATAGCGACATGAATATTGGGAGAGGGTCCAAAAAAAAAAAAAAAAAGACTTAGGCAGAAGATAGAGAGTGCAGTTATTTCCCCAGAGTGGAGAGCAGGTGAGGTTCCTAGTCCCTCAGGTCTCTACTGTCTAGGAGTTGTTGTTGTTTTTATTAGAGAAGAATTGGGACCACACCACCTGCGTGCACTGGTTGAGCCACTAGGGTGGCTTCCAGAATACTCGCAGGCTTAAACTACTACAGGTTAAGTGAAGTACACAGAAACAATGAATTCTGTGCCTGTAAGTTTACAACTGGACAACTGGTACATAAGAGCTTTGTTCTGTTTTTAGAATTTACTACCTTCTTCCTTCCTCTCTCTCTGTTCTTCTATCCTTGGAAATTGTTAGTAGCAATTATCATTAAAAATGGACCCCTGAAGAAGCAGGGTGTTTCTAGACTGACAGGGGTGACAGTTCTGTTTCAGAAATGTCCTTGTACGGCTCATGTAAATGTCCTGAAGCATCCATCCGATCTGCCACCATTAAAAGCATGAATGATATGCTAACCTCACATAATTATACATTTTCTAAAGGAAAAAGAATGTGAGAACAAATGTGTTAACTTCTGAGACACAGAATGGGAGCTGGGTTTTAGTAAAGGTGGTTAAGTTCTAGGTAGGTGCTTCTCAGACTGGAAAGTCGAGAATCCCCTGGGGATCTTGTTAAAATGTTAACTGAGGTCTTGGGGGAGGGGGTGCAGAAGTTCTACATTTCTAACAAGCTCCCTAGTGATGCCAATGCCATTTCCATACTTGAGTAGCAGGGTACTAGCGCGCACCCTGCGCCCCCCCCCCCCCCCCCCCGTGTTGCTCTCTGTCTAATTTTATGGCTAACTCATTTGCATGGCCATTGTTAAATCTCCCATCAGAGTCATGACCCATATAGGTATGCCCATAAGGTCTGTATGGTGCTTATAGTATACTCTTAGGTATAGTCAGCTTTAAGTAGATTGAAATGTATGATCTTGAGAAGCTCTTGAAAATTTTTAACTGCACAGTCTCTGACGGAGAAAGGGAAGGGATGATTCTGAGCATTGATTTTTGAATGTCAAGATCTCTTAATCTCCAAGATGATTGTTTTTTAAAGGGGTGAGACTTATTGGTCTCATGAAAGAATGAATTCAGTGAAAAAAAGAAGACATTCTCTCCTGAGATCTGAAGCATTTCTCTAAAATCATTTTGGCCTTGCCAACTTTTGTCTTAACAGAGATCAATGGGGGAGAATCCTTAAATTCCTAGTTTCCCAGAAAACATTTCTCCTGGCTAGATTCTGATCCCAGTTTGGTAGACTTGGGCACTCTTATTCCCACACAGGACTTTTTGGGTTGTGTTGGAGTCAGCTTTGAGGGCAAACCAACACATATGATGTCACTAAGTGTGTGTTGCTAAGTGCCTTGAAACGTGAGGGTGAATTTTAATATAAACTGCTTGGTAGTTTGCTTTGCCCTTGAGAGGAGCCCTATATCTTGTTTGAACAAGCTTGGGTTAGAAACAAAGCATCTCCAGGCACAAAACAATTCATATCTGAGAAACATAGCTAATGGCTTTTGAATACCAGGATCAACTTTGCTGTGTTTTTCAGGGAAGCAGAGCTAGAGATGGACTTTGGTGACATTGGGAACCTAAAGAAAGAGCATTTGTGTAAGACTTCTGGGGACTTGTTTGCCCTCATAGGACCTGCTAGTAAAATGTCTGAAAGCCTTGAATTACAGGAATGTAGCTCTTATGTGAGATGAGAAACCAATTCAGTCTGTTATTTTTGAGTCTAGAAAGTTTTACAGACAAAAGAGTTACTCTTTGTTTAATAGAAGGCCTACTGAGATGAGGAGACATGAGTTAGATTTATGGAAAGCCTCAGTTTCCTCAACTGTAAAATGGAGTAAAAATGAGGATTCTACTTATTTTACAACATATAAAGGAAAGACAACATTTTGCATGCATATGTAATTTGTAAATGATAAAATAAAATGTAAGCCTTTGGAGAAAATACTTGCAATAAACTAAAGCTGGGTCATTATTTCAGTACAGGGTTTCTCCAACTTGGGCACAATTCACATTTTAGAATGGTTAATCCTTTGTGGGGAGTGAGGGGTGGGGTGGGGGCAAAGATATGTCTTGTGTTTGTAGTATGTTTGCAGTTGTCACTGGCCTCTACCACTAGATGCCAGTAGAGATACTCTCCTCCCCCCAAGTCATGACCAACCAAGATGTCTCCAGGCCTTGTCAAATGTCCCCTGGTTGGGGTGGGAGTGCAAAATTGCTGCTAGTTGAGAATCACTGGTTCAGTCCTATACTTGATGACCTCTGGCAGACTCTTCTCGGGGACAGTGGTTTTATCTCAAAGAGCACACTCTTTGTGTAGGCATGAGAGCTGCCCGACACAGGTCATACTATCCTTCAAATACACAATGCTTTATCTGAACCACGACAATGCTCTTTCCTATGATTCTCCAACGGTCCTAAAGTAGGTAGATGTGTCTCAATAGGGGCAGTTACCTTGGCCACCACAAAGTCAGTGTTTGAGTTGAAGAAGGGCGACTCTTCTTTTTTTTTTAATATTGACTCCTTTAGTTTTGTATCTGGGTACGCTTACACATTTCATGAATTGTCATTTTATGCAATTAGCACATAGTCTTATGCATGTAGGCACATGGGTATTTATGCAATCAGAATGGAATGCCTCAATAGAATTCAAGTAAAACTTCAAATATCTCTTTTTCAACTTTTCCATTTTTTTCTCCAGTCTTGTTTCTTTGTGATCATTTCATGCTGGTAGCCACTCCATCCTTCTTGAATTCATCTTTTTCCTTGGATTCCATAACAACATTTCATTCTCAGCTCCTCCTAAGATATGCTCTTGTCTGCTCTCCTATGAATGTTGGTGTTCTCCAAATTTCCTTTTGAGATATGGAACTCTTTTCATTGTATAGGATCTCTGAGTATCTTCTCTACCCCCAGCATCTTAACCACTTTTTGGGCACTGAGAATTCTTGAGTCAGGTTCCTTGAGACCTGATATCCTAATTCAGATCTGCTGCCTGCTGGATATTTCCAAGAACTTCAACTCATTGAGCCCCAAACTCAATGGTCATCTCATTTTTTCCCTTGTGCCAGTGCCCAAGCTGGCTTCTCTTCCTTTGTTCCCTGTTTTAGTTCGTTCCTAACTGCATCAAGTGCTGGGGAGAGAACTATTTATATTTGTGTCTATATCAGTGTGTTCCATATACATGTGTATATTTATACATGTCCCTGTATGTACCTTGATGTACATTTATGGACATGGGCCATAATGATGATGATGATGATAAAACTAACATTCATTGGGTACTGATGTGAGAGATATTATGCTAAGCATTTTACATGAATTATCATTTTTATCTTCACAATATCCCTGTTGGGAAATGTGTAAATATGGATTATGGATTTTACAGATGAGGAAACTGAGGCTTAGAGAAGGTAAGCAAGTTGCCTGAAGTCACACATCTACTAAGTATTGAGGCAGTCTGACTCAGATGTTATCTAAGGTTGTGGAACTATAAAGAACTTGTCCAGAATCTGTTGACAGGTCCCAAATGAGACAATAAGGAGTTCTCTCAACATCTGAGAGCCACAGTGGCTACCCACAAATATGTGCTGGAATCTCAGCAAAGCTAAGGAGGGATTTTCAAAAGAGGCATTTGCCCTAATAGAACCTAAAGATACCATCTGGATGAAGAACATTGGAACAGCACCAAAGTTTGCCAAGCAGAGGGTAGAATTGTGTGGAAGGGGAGAAACCTGAGCCTTGTTTCTGAACAGAGCTACAGTGTTGGTCAATTTGTAATTGCATAAACTTTAGGGAAAGAAGCTGTTATTCAGAAGACTGCCTGAGCTTCACTGAAGAGGTAGAGTTTTGGGCTAGTTCTCTAGGGCGAGAAAGACCCCTTACCTAGACGGAGCCTGAGTAAAGCAGCCCCTCAGTGTAAAGTGGAATCTCAGAGTACTCTGTTAAGAAATTCTACTGAAGTTCCCAGATCTTAGGAGTTAACCAGGAGGGGGAAGGTTTAGTCTTCCCTGAAGCTATCCTGGCTGATAGAGATGCGTCAAGAGACAGTGGTCAAATGCTTCCTATGAACAAGACTTATAATTTCCATCATTTTTTCTCATAGCACACTAAGTGGGAAGCTGGTTTCAAATATTTTTACTATTGTGCTGCTGTTGCCTTCAAGGGGGATTGAGAGAGTGTCTTTTTGGCATGAGAAAACTGGTGTACTCTTTATATCTCCCTGTGGCTTTTCCCAGTTATACTGAAAATTCGAGACCTGGAGACATCTGATTGAAAACGCGCTCTCCTGCCTATTAAGTGGGCTCTTTCCAATTGTCATGGGTGCTCTTTTTCTTGCACCCATTGTGTCTGCTTGCTGAGCCAGTCTGACCTTCATACAGTTGTGCCTAACGTGTCTCCTCTGAACAGCAATCAGGGGCCTGTGTAGGTGACCAAGGAGGACATAAGAAAGGTTGTTGATCTCTTGACATGTAAAGACATTCTGTCAAGCAAACTCAGCCACACAGCAGCAGAGCTTCTGGTGTGTAAACAGAGACTGCTTAATTACACAGGTCATGTCAATTAGTGTGACCCTAGCGTTTTCAAGAAATTAATCACTTTCCCCCGAGCTCAACTATGTTCCTACATTAAGGCAGTATGGAATTAACCTTGTAGAAAATCTGGTACAATCTTTTTTTTTTTTTTTTTACAATGGATGTTTTCTTTTGAAATCCCCAGGCTGTGGTTAGGGTAACAAACTTGCTTCGATACAACAGTGGATACAGGCTTCATTCAGTTCTAGTAGGTGTGGGGAATTGGGGAGAGGGTGAGGGTAAGCTAGGATGGCAACAGCTCATGACAGGGAGAAATTCACTGTGACTAAATGAGCCTGTTTCTTCAACTTGACACTAAAAAGATGCTAATGTCACAGGACTGTGTTAAAACCATGTCATGGGGCTGGTTTTTAACTGACAGGAGCTAGACAAGTCAAGGTTAAGAATTAAATCCTTATCAATAGCTTTTCTTGTTGGGGCTGGCAGAATGAGGATGGAGAGGGGAGGAACAAGAATTGGGTACAAGCTGTCATTACAGTCAACACCGTAATATCTGGAGGCTGCGAAGTAAAGTGTACATTTACAAATCCATCTCAACAAAGTTTTTCCAGAGGCTATAAATCCATTTCTATGTATTAATGTTAGCCCCATGACTACCTACGAATATAAATGTTAAGATGTATTCATTCATTCATTCATTTCTGCATGCACTCAGTAGTATTTATTGATGTAGTAGGTAGTGAGTATATTGTGATGAACAAGAAAGGCAGAGTGTTTGTTCTAATGAAACTTGTATTCTAGGTGGGGTCTATTACTTAGGGTAATACTAGCTGCTGTAACAAATAGATCAAAGAATATATAATGGCTCATGTACAAGAAAAGGTTACTTCTTGCTCATATAATGTATAAGGCAGGTGTTCTTGTTGGGGAGCGGATCTTGTCCAGGGAGTGATATGAGGACTTGGGCTCCTTTTCGTTTTGTGTCTTCACTTTCCTTTAGGTTCTAGTTGTCTCCATCTGCCCAGCTGAAGGCTACAGGGGGCATGGAGAGGGCACATGGACTTCTTAAAAGCCCAGGCTAAGAAATGACCCTTGTCAAATCTGCTCACATTCGCTGGCTGGGAGTCTGCCACATGGCCATATATAATAAGCAAGGCAGGTCTGCAAATGCCTAGTCGTACAGCTCAAGAAAAGAGAAAATGGATGTACACGGAATAATTATCATCAGCTTCCACATGTGTACAAATTTATAATTGCAAATCATTAAAAATTGTAATTATTGCTGTAAAGAAAATTAAACAGGATATTACAAGAGAGAATAACAGTGTGGGGTGGGTGATGGGAATCTACTTTAAAGTAGGTGGCCAGGGAAAGCTTGTGGGGAGATAACATTGATGCTCAGAGCTAAAGGATAAGAATAAATTGTCCTGAGAAGTGACAGAAGAATAATTTGTCCAGAGTGAAGAGAACAGCAAGCTAGAATTCATGTTTATCTGAGGGGACAGATAATTGTCCTTCACTTCTTAGTCATTCAGAGTGGAGGATAGAAAATATGAGAAGAAATCACCAGGTTGTGCATCTAAAATTCCCACCAAAAATGTGTGTTCTCTTTAAAACGATGACATGGGAAGCGACATTAAAAGGCAACTCTCTGTCTTTTTTGGGGGTGAATTCTATAAATGGTGGAGGACCCTTGTTATTTATTCAGAAACCCACAGAGGCTCTGAATCAATATGCCATAGGGTATCATTAAAGGATTCTTAAAATACGTGCCCAACCTCTGCACTTTTGGTCTGCTTGGAAAGGCACTTAAAGACAAAAATATTCTCATTCCTTTTCTTTCTCTCCCACTGTCCCCCACCCCCTGCCTCATATTGTTTTGACAAACAGCACATTTTGCAATTAAATTCTTTACCAAACAGAATGCTAGGGGCCCGGGCTGCAATCACTCTGCTCATACGGAATAATTTCAAGATGCACCACGCTGATTAATTATACTGAAAGCAGCTCTAATGATAGTTTCTGAATCCAGGATTAATTCACAGAACATGGTAAATACAAATGGCGGATTTTCAACCTGATATATTAAACCATTATGGCTTATTGGGCAAATATGTGTCTTGGCATGAGCCTTCTGCTGGGGCTCGGCAGAAAATATGCATCAGTGAGAAGGAATCCTTATGAGCTGGATTTGTTGAGTGGTAGCTCTGCACTTAGAGGAAATAAATTCCTATGTGAAGTATAGCTGCTATTGAAAAAATGTAAAATACATTAAAAGATAGATATGAAAGTGTTCGGTTTGATCAGTGTTGCCAATGGATAGTGGTTCTGAGAATGCCAATACTTATCAAGACTTTCCAACAAAAGATATTACTATATGCTTTCAATTTTTCAGTTGTAACTTTTATAGAGCTCTTAGTATGTGTGAGACACTGTAGTACTCAGTATTTTACATGTATTATCTGACATTTTTTTCTATCGCTCTTTTCCTTATTACTTTGCTCCAAACAAGCACATTGGCCTTTCTTCTCTTCCCTCATTTCTCCTTCCTAAATATACTGACCTTATTCCTGCCTCAGGGTCTTCACACTGGCTGTTGCCTCTCCCTGGGAAATTCTCTCACTTCATGGATTGGCTGAATGCTTCTTATTTACTCAGATTTCAGCTAAAATGTCCACTCTTTGGAGAGGCCTTCCTTAATCACTCAATCCACAGTAGCACCACGTATTTAGGCACTCCCCTCCACATTTTATTTTCCTCTTAGAACTTTTCATATTCCAAAATTTGCTTTCATTGCTTATTTACTTATTGTCTAAAAACCCCGCTTTGCCCTGCTAAGAACTAAGCTCTTTGTGGGCAAATACTTCATCTGTCTTGTTCATTGCTACTTCTCAAATACATGGAATTATTCCTGGCACATAGTAGGCCCACAACTTATTCTTATGACTAAGTGACTTACCTTAGGTTACAAACTAGTAAGTCATAAACTTGGTTGGGATTCACACTCAGGAATGCCTGACCCTGGAATTGGAGTTGTTGACCAGTATGCTATTTTCTTCCAATTTCAACATCCATGTGCCATAACCCGTTGGTAGAGAGCACACAAGGCAATTCTGTATGTGTTGGCTCACTGCTGCTTAAAATGGCCAGTGTACACGTAATTGGAGAGCACCAGTTACAGGCTAATGACACCATCAGGAGTCATCAAAAGTATCCTGACCCAGAGAGAGAAAAACACAGTTCAGGTCACTGATGAACTTTTTATGTGTAGCACGTGTCACAGTTCAGGAGGCAGAAACTGAGTCTAGTTCCCAAGGATCCAAGTTAGTTTCACATAAGTATCTGAGGATTTAGAAACATCCATCCTTGTCTTACTCTTAAAAGAAGAGAGAGTTTTTGCCTTGAGCCTTAAAGTGTGGGTTTAATTCAGTTACTTACTGCGTATTCTAGCAGTTTCACTCCGTTACATCCTGTAGGTTCATGTGTCCTCCATAATTTTTAATGACTTATTTGGGATCTTTCAACCAGATAGAAGCTAGCAATCAGGCAGGTTTTAGAGAATATCCCATTCAATATCAGTGAAGGTTATTTTAAAGGACAAAGTTAATGAAGGCCTTACTACTGCAGACCGTTTTTGTGTAAAAAATACTTAAAGTGTAGTCAGTCGTGTAGGCATCAGAGGTGTTCGCTGGAAGATACCAGGGGAGCCAGAGGAGAGAGACCTGAAGCCAGAAGAGTGTATGGAGAGGCCAGAGGCTGCTGTGGGTGAGAACTGGACCTGCAGTCTGGAAGTTTCCCTTCAGGCTTGCCTCTGCTATGAACTTGTCCTATGACCCTGAGGATGTTTTTAAACTGTTCAGGGCCTCAGTTTTGCTATCTGTAAAAGGAAGTGTTGGGCAAATTTGCGGTATAATAACTCCTGAGAATTTCTTTTGTCATTTTGGTTTACGAACCTTATGTGATGACATATTTTCCAACCTAATGGCCTTTATGGAGTAAAATTTGCCCTCTCTATTTTAAAATAATTGAAGCCATGTGAACCTACCAGCTCAGAGCTTCTCATCTGCGTGAGATAACCAGTGTTTCCATATGGAGATGATCTGATCCATGTCAACAAAAGGAAATCACTGCATGCTTTAGTGGCAGCCTTGCTGTGGCTGCATTTAGGATTCCCTCTCTGCAGTCTTGTCTCCTTTGGAAGCCACTAGATTGGCTGATCTCTTGGGTCTCTTGTGACTAACATTTGAGGAGTCTCTAATGAGTGGTTTAACAGAAAGCTGGGTGGAGAATGTGGGCTGTGTGGGGTGGAGGGCATACATTTGATGGAATATAGTTCATTTTATAGAGCAGTTTTAGATTTACAGAAAAATGAGGGGAAAGTACAGAGAGTTCCCATAGACTCCCTCAGTTCCTCCTCCCCTGTTTCTTCTAACATCTTATGTTAGTGTAATACATTTGTTACAGTTTATATACTAATATTGGTACATTATAGTCAACTAAAGTCTTTCATTTATACTAGGGTTCACTCTTTATGTTATGTAGCCCATGGATTTGGACAAATGTAGAATGTTATATATCCACAATTCAAGTATGATCTAGAATATTCCACTGTCCTAAAATCCCCTATGCTCCATCTGTTTGTCCTGATGGTCACTGATCTTTATACTGTCACCATAGTTTTGCCTTTTCCAGAAGGTCATATAGTTGGAATCATACAGTATATAGTCCTTCCAGATTGGCTACATTCATTTAGCAATATGCATTTAAGGTTTTCCTCCATGTCTTTTCATGGCTTGATAGTTCATTTCTTTTTATTGCTATTTAATATTCCTTTCTATGGATTACCAGTTTTGTATATCCTTTCAAGATTTAAAGGCATCTTGATTGCTGATGCCTTTCATTTAGGTCAATTTTTATTGAAATAATTGTAGATTCACACACAGTTGTATGAAATAATATAGAGTGATACTGTGTACCCTTTACCTAGACCTCAATAGTAATATTTTGCAAAACTATAGTACAATAGCACATTGTGCTCTATAGTATTCATACAGAATATGAACATTGATACATCCACCCATCTTATTCACATTTTTCTAGTTTTATGTGTAGTCATTTGTGTGTGTATGTGTTTATAGCTCTATATAATTTTATGATGTATAGGTCTGTGTACCTATCACCACAGTCCAGATACTGGGTATTTCCATCACCACAAGGGTCCCTCTGTTACGCTTTAATGGCAACCACATCCCCCTTCCCTCTGTCCCTAACCCTTGGCTAACACTCATGTGTTCTCCTTTTCTAAAACTTTGCCATTTCACGAATGTTAGGGAAATGGAATCATGCAGTGTATTAGTTTGCTATAGCTTCCATAAAAAAAATACCACAGACTGTGTGGCTTAAAAATGGAAATTTATTTTCTCACAGTTTGGGAGGCTAGAAGTCCAAGATCAAGGTGTGAGCAGGGCTGGTTTTCTCTGAGACCTCTCTCATTGGCTTGCAAATGTTCGCCTTCTCACTGTGTCCTCACATGGTCTTTCCTCTTTGCACTCACATCACTGGTCTCTCTCTGTGTGTCCAAATTTCTTCTTCTTTGGAGGACACCACTCAGATTGGATTAGGGCCCATCCTGAAGGCCTCATTTTAATGTAATCACCTCTCTAAAGGTCCTGTTTCCAAATATGTTCACATTCTGAGGTACTGAGAGTTAGGACTTCAACATATGAATTTTGGGGGTGAGCGAACACAATTCAGACCATAATATGCAATTTGCAACATTTGGTATTAGTTTCTTTCTCTTGCTGTATTTCCCAGAAAATTCATCCAGGAGTATCAATAGTTTGTTTCTTTATATTGCTATTAGTTACTGAATGTTGCTTAATGCCTTTTTATTTCATGTGCTTAAAGCCAATGCATTCAATACCTTCTATGAGGGGGCCTAAGCTAATGCAAACATAGAATAAGCTAAACCCAGAATCAAGTAGGCCATATAAAACCAACTTTAACATTAATTCCCTTGCACCAAATTACTATATATCAGCATTGAAAACCAAAATATATAATTTTTAAAAATAATCATTTAAAATTAATTTGCATAAGTGATAATTTTTTGAGGGAGGTACTTAAGATACTCTACATTTAAGTATTAAAGATATTGTTAGGGTCTATCCTTTCCCCTGACTCCACATTTATTGCAGAAATGTTTAAAGATACAGATCCCAATTCTTTGGGGGCCTTTGGTCATAACCCTTCCTCCCATAGGAGCTGCTACTTCTGTTAATGTGACCTTCCACCCATGACTAAATTTAGCTGCTTGTGTCTTTTTGAAAATCTGCTCATGAGACAGAGATTATGCTTCATGAATTTCTGATAATATAGTTGGGACATATGCAGTCTTCTGCCTGGTATGAAGGGAAGAGGGCCAGCTTAAGGAATGACAGTGAGGAAATGCGAACTAACAACAAAACTCCCAGAGAACTCCTCATTCCTATGAAGTATTAGGAACACCAGACTGAATTGATCAGCTGTCTAATTTATGGACTGTTTTCAAAGCAGTAAGATTTCATTGAGTTTCAAGCCCAGAGTGTAACAGGCTGAGATGTAGATGAGGTCTAGAAAGCAAAATTACATAAATCAGTGAGATCTTGCAATTCACAAGAGGCCTAAGGTATATAATTATGTGTTGTGAGCACAAAGGTCTTTAAAAATGGTTTCATTGTTAGACTGATAAATACTTTCTGTATCTTTTATTTGAAATAACGGTTTGTGCTGGGTCCTCTTCATGGCCCAGCATATCCTCTCCAACTTTTTTTGAGCATCGCAAACAACAGCTATACAAGTACCATTATTGATGTTTGCTAATTGCTCAGTATGAACCAAGAATCATACTGGGAACTTTATGTAATGTCAGCCCCACAGTAACATTGTGTATTGGCCACTATGATTATTTCCACGTGAGATTCAGGGACACTGGGGGTCTGAGAGGTTAAGTCAAAGTCATATCCACCAGGAAAGCTTGGGAATCAAGAATCAAAATTTGTGTGTTGATATTTTTCTAATTCTAAATAGAGGCGAGTACTAGTAAACAGCAAAAAGAATAAGCTTTAGGGGCATCTAGATCCAGGATATAGCAGAGAAGATTCTGAACCATCAAGATGAGCCAAGAAATTGAAAATGTCAATGTAAAAATCTTCAGAGTCTGTGGACAGCTGCAGACTTCTCTCCTGCCCTTTATATTCCCTCACACTGCATACCTTCACCTAGAAGGTTGAACCCTGGTACATGCTGGGTGTTTATCAGTACATCTCTGGATTGCTATCTTAAAGGGGTATGCCCCTTCATCCAATAGAAATTTGATTCCAGAAAATATACATGTACACAACCCTAAACATGTCCACTTAGCCAATACTTATTTCGGGAGATACAACTTGGGCATCCTAGTGAGTAAATTGGCACAATTTATTTCAAAACCATCCTCTTTGCCCAACAGAACATTCTGCAATGATCTGTTCTCTATCTGCCCTATAGCCGCATGTGACTACTGACCACTTGAAATGTGGCCTTGGCTACTCAGGAACAATGGAACTTTACATTTTACTTAAGTAGTTTTCATTTAAATAGCCATCGGTGTGGTGTAGTTACTGTATTGGGCAGTGCAATTCTAGAGACTAAAGATTTAATTCTAGCAGCTGTCATAGAATTCTAACTAGACCTGTTCCTAATATTCCCTTCATGTCATTCCCTGGGCAGGAGAATGAAGAAGTGGGTAGAGAGGGAAGGGGTAGTTGAGTCCAAACGTAAAGTCATTTTCCATGTTTATCTGTCCCAAATTCAAGCTGTGCTTTGTTGACAAAATTTGGGAAGGTTGCAGATTTGGCAGGCCTGTCTGTCCCCTTGCCTGCATGAATGTGTCAGCACCTCATTAATCTTGGGTTAAACTGTAAAGGCCCTTTTCCCTCCTACCATGGGCCTATTTTTTAAAGGACACTTCAGTGCCCTTTTGCATTTCACAGTGAGATTTTAAAAAATTTATAACTTGCTCTGTGGATTAATTTAAGCCTATATTTTTCTTAAATATATCCTGATCGTTTCCAAATTGAAATGAGAGAAATTATTTTGGAGATATAGGGCAGTTAAAATGTATTGTGCCATGAGTTTCTGAGGAATATATTGGGTGTTTATTTTCTAGAAATTAAAAGCATGAGAAATCTCTGTGTTTTCTTTCTTCAATTTAATGGCTCTTTCAATGAAATGATTTTATCACACATGTGGGCTTGGTGATTCTTCTCTTTCCAAGAAAAAGACATAGAGGGTGTTATGTTTTGTGTGTTTTTTTCCTTAACAGTTTCTGTCATTTTTGTCCAATGTAAGAAGGAGATGAAAATGTCTTGAAACAATACTGGATATTTTAAGCCTTAAGCCTGTATAGTACTTTGTCTTACAGGTGCATGGTGAATTGTCATTATCGAGAATAACCACTTTCTGTATTTCCTGGCACTGGAAACAGTTACCGTTTGGGATTCCTTTTATAGTTTCTTCAGCTAACGACTCCAGTGACCACTCAATTGTGGTCTCGTAGTAAATCAAAATTTCTTTGAAAGAGTCAGCTCTGTTATATAATTGTAGATGTCCTGCGAAGTCATCTCCCTAACTAAAAAGAAAGGCGAGTTTCCGTTGCCTCAAATAATACGGACTCTGCCACCACACATAATATTCTTTGAAATGAAAAGAATAGGCCATTTTCTCCTCCTCCTCCTCCTCCTTCTCCTTCTTTTATAGTAGCCTACAATTGATGAGACATACACACGAGCATCAGGCTGTGTCAGATCCGGCTGGTCAATCGTGAAGAAAGAGCAAAACCAAGCTGCAAAAACTGCCCCTTCAGACTTACCTCCTCCCATGAATGACTTGCTCTAGCTGGGATTTGGGGTTTCATGGTGACTAAAGAGAATGCTCTCAATGGTTTACTTGGTGTTTTAATAAAATAGAGTTAAAATAAAATCAGGGGATGGCCTAGATCCTGCTGGGGTCAAGGTGAGGGCCCTGAAGGAGGATTTAGGGGACCCCATGGAAGCCTTCCCTGGGAGGCAGCATGACCATAGGCCCATGTCCTTCCTTCTGCCTCTGGGTCTGACAGACACCAGGGGCTTGGTATAAGGAGCAGGGCCTCAGGTGGGCTCAGGTGAGGGTCTAGAAGAAAAAACAATCAAATCAGCCCAACCCCACGATTCTATGGAAGCAGTGTGTGCACAGCCCACAGTTCGTTGCCACCTTTGAGGCTGGGGGAAGGGAAACTTGCCATATTTTGCCAGGAGGCTTTTAGGTCAAAGTGAGGAGCAGGGGAACTTTTTGAGGGGCGTTGATGGGTGTAGGGGTCCACACGGTGCCACTTGGTCAGGCGGGGGTGACAATTTGCAGGCGCAGGCCAAAGGCCAGCACCTTCCCCTCTGCCCAAATCAGGTGATGAAACTGCCCTGTTGCCCAAGACTCTAGAATTCAGTGCCCACTTTGGCCAACTCAGAGCAAAGGCTTCCCCAGAAAAGGGGGCCTTGGTGCGTGCCAATTCTTGTAAAGCATTTCACCTCTTCAGAAGCTAATGCCTCTCAAAACCAAGAACAATTAAAGCTCGAGTCTTTCCAAGCAACGGGGGAATTGAGCAAAATAAATCAGAAATCCTCAGCTTGGCTCTGGAGGCTCGCCTCATTATGAGAGCAGATCTATTAGCCCTCTTGCCATTGTCTTTCATTTCTCAAGTGAGGTGATTCTAATTAAATTAATCTGCATGTCAATCTATCGGTGATCAATCAAAGAGCCTGAGGTCCCCCCTATGCTGCAGGGTGCTTGCGGCTGACAGGGGCTGATAATGGAGGAAGAAATAAACTGTCGAGCAAAGTTAATTAGTCAACATAATAGGTGGATTAAACGGGAGCCGGCTGATTGCTGTTTCCCATGTCAGAGCACGAGGTGGGAGCTGAAGCTGCAATTACAGACAATTATTATATTTGGTTGTAAGAGGTCGCATGAATAAACATATCTCTGTGGGTTTCAGTTTTAATCCTCTTCCCCATTTAATATAAGGAGAGGTGTAGGTCATTTCTTCTCATTGTTTTAGTCAAAATTCCCTGAGAAAACACACCTTTCTGGCAAACTGAGTTCAGAATCAGTTTATAAGGTGGCCAGGGTATGTGAATTGTACCCTGGACCCATGCCACCATTTGGGAGTTGGGGAGGGGGGTGAGCTTTGAAACACAGACTTAAGACCCTTCTTGAGCAGATATTTTTTTTTGGTGGGGGGGGCTGGCGGGGGGGGGGTAGTAGTGGTGATGGTGGCAAGGGGGGGGGGCTTTGGTCCAATTAACTGAACGAATGTAGGAAGAAAAAAGTACAAGAATCCCCTAAAAAGACAGGCAGGAGTGCAAGCTGCATCCCAGCTCTCCCTAAAACCTCTCTTTTTCTTTTCTCTATCCTCTTAACCCTGACACAGGGGAAGGAGGGGGAAGAGGGGGATATTTTAAAGATTCAAAAGATTTTTTATTTGCATGATCAACTGTGATATCTGCTTCAGTGTCTAAACTGAAGGGTAATTTAGGTGAAACACAACCACCCTTGTGTAAAAAAAATATGCTAATAAAGATCCTCTTGTTAAAATTATGGTTAACAGTGTACCTTCTGCTGTATAACTATAAACTGTGCAATTTTACTTAAAACTGCATCAAAAGCGTTCCATGCCAAAGACCCACTCATCAATAGCTCCTCTTGTTAGAGTTGTACAGCATAAGCACCAGTTATTATGTGAAATCGCGATGCAATTTTCTTCAGCTCCCAGCTGTTATTTATTTAACTTGAGTTTATTACCCTCCGTGCTTTTATATTAAAATGTTCATCTCTTTCTTCTGTCTCCAGGTCGTGGTGTCTACGACAGTCAATGTGGATGGCCATGTCCTGGCAGTCTCTGATAACATGTTTGTCCACAATAACTCCAAGCATGGGCGGAGGGCTCGGAGGCTTGACCCCTCGGAAGGTACGCCCTCTTATCTGGAACATGGTAGGCGAATCATTTTCATTGGTTGGCATTGTTACCTTTAACTGTGAACTTATTTTGGTTTCTTTCTTCCAACTCCACCACATTTTCTACCCCATTTCAAATTTCCAATGTCCTGTTGAAGAATGTGGATGCTGAGTAGTTAAAGACAGGGAGATAATCTTTGAGTTTTGCCCTTGCCTATTGCACAGTTTTCTACCCTGGAAATTGGTTGATGTATCTTTCCTTTTTGTTGAGACAGAAGGAGACCTGGATTGCTGCTTTATTTTAAGCTTCCACTTGACCGACAAAGGTCAAAGCAGGATCACAAAAATCATGACACATTTTGAGCTTACAGTTGACTTGGTTGTATAAGTCATCTACAATGAACTCTATCCTCCTTGCAATACTGGTGGTGTATCTTTGTGACTACATATTTAACTGCATTTGGAGATAAAATCCAAAGGCTGGGTTGGAGGCACTATCTGAATATGCAGCCTGAACTAAATGTTTCTCCATGCCCTGTGCAGATCCCTCCCCTCATCACCACATGGCAGAGCCTACTTTCTGTAGGTAGCCTTTGGTGGGGAGAAATCACATTTGTCTTGAGTTTATGGCTAATCAGTTGTGCCTTCGAGTGAACTGGAGGAAACCAGATAAAAATTTAAATGAAGAAAAGTGAACGTCACTCAAAAGAACCATGGTCCAACTGAGTATATGTGTGAATGTTTCAGCACTACATGTATATGTAACATATCATCCATACTTCCATCTGTCCATTATCAATGCAACATCTACCCATCTTCTCATTCCATCCATCAATCTGTCCATCCATTCATTTGTCTATCATCCACCTGTCCATCCATCCATCCATCCATCCATCCATCCATCCATCAATACACCCATCTTTCATCCATCCATCTATCCAAGAAACAGTGACTGAGTCTACTGGATACCAATCACCATGCTAGATTTTCGCCATCTCCTCAAATTAAACTCTTAACTCATTTCCCTGCTTCACTTTCCAGTTTGCTAGGTCAGCAGGATTCTTTGTAAAACACTACCATACAAATTAACACTGATGGCCTGACTTTTCCATGGTTGTGAGCAGTCCATGATGTAGTCCACAAGGTAGAAAACTCCCTTTCCTGCCAGCATCCCAACTGAATGAACACACCACTATTGTCATCCTTTGCCTGATTTTATTTGCCTGTGCTTATGGAATACACAAACTATGCTTTTTATTAATTAGCCAGATGTAACACTTTCAGAAGGGATTCTTCACTACATCCAGTTTTACAGTCTTTTTAAGGTAAACCATCATCTTTCAAAAGCTGTTACTTTATGGTTTCATTAGTGCTGAGATGGATGGATATTACTTTTTGCAGGAGGCCATTTGAAACACTTGCTCATGATTACATTCACAATTCCATTTCTGTACTTAAAATTATTCTGATCCTCACTTTACAGTATTATTGCCTTCTTAATACCTTTGGAGTCACTTAAGGCATTGTATGACTGGAGATGTTTAGGTAAAAGGAAGGCGGAAAAGATAAGTAAATACTAGTGGGCACAATTTGGAGCGTTCTGGCTTAAAAGCTGAAGTCTTGTCTTTGACTATGACTGGTGTTACTGTCCTGTCTGGGACATACTTGACTGTCACTTTGAAATGTGCCAGTCATGGGTTCACAGTTTCAAAATGTGCTCCAAGTGCAGACCTTACTCTGCATGCATTCCTGTCCTTGGGAAGCTGGGGAGAGAGCACAGGATGCCAGGCCAATCGTCCCTCCACTGAAGAAACCAACACAAAGGGCAGAAAACAACCAGAAAGGATGCCTCTTGCTGTGGAGGTCAGGAACATTATTTTGCATCCTGATGTGTTGGAAAGAGTCTTACAATTGGAGTCAGGGAACCTAAATTAAATTTGTAGTTTCACCCCTACTCTTGGTGTGACCTTGAACAAGTCACCTAATACCTTTTGGTATCCTTAGTTTCCTTCTTAGTAAAACAAAGGTGATGATCTTCGGGTCGGGGGATGGGGTAGAAAAATGGCTACCCCATTTGACTGGTGGCAGGTCACATACACAGGGGAAGTGGGCTGGGTGGGGACTGCGGAACAAGAGACATGCTCCATCGCCCCAGCCCCAGGCAGTTGTCACCAAGGGGAGTGAAAGCCCAGTGGGGCCAGATGTTCCATTTTGGCAGGACTCCTAATTTTTAATTGTTGGTAACTAATTACAAAATTTTAAACCCTGGAGAGAGAAGAGGGTGTAAAAGTCACCTAGGAGGAATATAGCCATGGGTTAACGGTTTAGAGTCTCTATACTTCCTCCCAGCTCAAATATTTTTATTTCTAGGCATACACATTAATATTTTAGTGGTGATATTATATTATTATAAGTTTTTTATTTTTAATTTTTAAAATCCTCACCTGAGGATATGTTTTTTATTGATTTTTAGAGTGAAAGGAAGGGAGGGAGTAAGAGAAAGAGAAACATTGATGTGAGAGAAACATCAATGGGTCACCTCCCATTTGCACCCTGAGTAAGGATAGAATCTGCAACCTAGATATGTACTCTGACTGGGACTCAAACCCTCAACCTTTTGGTGTATGGGACGACGCTCCAACCAACTGAGCCACCCAGTCAGAGCTATTTTATGGTTTAAAGACAACATTTTATTCCTCTGCTTTAGTTTACCAGTCCACAACTGGCTGTGTTATTATTAGCATATGATTCAAGGAAATGATGACATTTCACTATTTATTAATGGTTAATCATCGTTGGGGATGTGGCTGTCCTGCCTCCTTTAGCTAGTGGGCCTCCCGCTCTCCAAAGCCTTATTTCACTTCTCTCCAGAAGATTCAAAGGGTAGACAGCTCCTTAAGGTTCTTAGTAACAACAGTGCCATGGAAATCTGCTTCTTTGTAGAATGAATCAACCAACCACACATAACCACCCACTCATGTGGACACTTGAAGTTGATAGCTTCATAAATATCTACTCAGCAAAGGGTGACAGTGGGCTCTTTCATTGGTGGTATGTGGGTGTGGACCTATGATGCTAACTCACGTTGATTTGGGGCATGGTAATACTTTATCTGGCCATTGAAAAATCCTATTTGCAATTGCCTGTTTGAAGACTTACAGAACCACACCCCGCTCCTTGGCCCCTCCACTCCCAAACCCCCACCTTCAGCAGCTACTGCACAGTGTGTACCAGGTATTTTCGCCTCTTAGGTGACCTGTAGGAGCCTTCGTTTTCCCTCATTCTGGGCTTTTCACCATCTCGTTTACAGGTAGCCTGATTTATTTTGAGCTGCTGCACATCTCTATTTATATCCTGCATGTCAGACAGTGGGAGGAAAGTTCCCTTTCATGGCTCAATCTTCCTGCGAATGAGAGAAATAGAGACCATGCTTCACACTCATACAGTCTCCCTGTGTGACCCACACACTCACCACCCTTGTGCTCACATAACTGTCCCTGTATTTCAAGTAAAAGAGTTGCCAAAGGCAAATTTATTTCCTGGAATCTTGTGTGATCCACAGAGGGTGAATGAATCCCTGCTTGCTGAACTGTTGGTAACTGCTCTCCGCCTCTTTTTCCTCATTCATAAATACGGAGATGTACGGGAGAGTTTAAGGTAGTGAGGTTTCCTCCTTCAGCAATAGCTTTATGGGAGAGGTATGGTTGGGGAGAGAGGCAGCCTCAGGACGTAACTGCTCTCAGTGTTCCAATTTTTGAAAAAGTGCAGCCATAGGGCCAAAGACACTGAATTGTCGCCACCACGGTTGTGTACAGCTCTGGCTTGTGTGTCTCCCCTGTCTTCGTCTCAGTTGGGTAAACACTTGGGATTGTGCACTGGGAATCTTCAAAGGGCTTGGGGAGTGTTAATATTGCCCTTGTTCTCCTGACTTTCAGGTTGTGTTTACTTGGGTTTAAGGCCAATTGTGGCATTAGTTTCTTTATATTCTCCACCCCCATGGCAAAATGCGGTGCCCTCACAAAGCTATAGTGTAGGGCCCCTGTGAGCTTACACGAGCTAACACTTTATTACCTAATGATCTAATATGCAACAAGGCAAAGAGCTGGTGCTCATCATCCTGACATCGGTGCCGGGAGAAGTGACTAAATTGCTTTATGTACCATTAGCGCTCGCAGCTGTGGTGAACTCACTGGCAGCGTTTATGCAAATACCAGTGAAGACACTCTGGTGGCTTTGTCAGGAAGCCGTCTGACAAGCAGTTTAAATGCTCATTTTTTTTAGGGGACTTTAAAAATTTTGATGTGCATGTGTTTTTCTCACTTCCTCCTTTTTTTCTTCCCTCCACTCTCTCCACTTTATGGACTGTTTATTCCTGATCACTGGGGAAGTCTGAGCGGGCAGGGAGCCATGCCCTGGTCCAGACTGGGGTTAAGGCCCCAGTCAGTAGTTCTTCGGATTTAGGGATATTTATTATTGTTGTGCATTTGTATTGTTGTGTTTTTCATATTTATTTGAAAAATAAGTAGAACTGTGATTGATCAAGAGCTTTAGAAGATGAACATTTTAAAACTGAGGTCCTACTTGGTTTCTTGGCTCAAATACAGATGCTTTAACACACCCCTACTTTTTAAAAATGGAAAACGGTGAACATTTAGCTTTTGTGGGCATCAGATATGAATGAATTGAATTTCCCTTCAAAGTAATTATACAGACTGAAATGTGAAGAATACTTGTGCCAGGACCTCAAAGTAAACAGAATCAAACAAAAGTGGGGTTTGGTCAAACTAAAAGTACTTGTAGAAGAGAGTGGTGACAGAATCTCTAGGCCTTCTCCTTGCTATGATTACGGCGTTAGAGAAATAGAATCCCATTTGCCCCACCACCAGTTAGTTCTGACCTTTCTACTGTAGTGTCCCCTCCCAGCTGTCCTGACAATATGGTGTTATTCTTGCCCTTTAGCATTTGACCTTCTTTAATCCTTTTGCTCCAGACAAAAGCAGTGTTTGCTTCTGTTGCTTGCCCCTGGGTATCCAGCCCCATTGCCTCCTGGTGCCCAGCTGCACTTAAATTTGCTCTTTTATGGACATGGAGAGAGATGGGTCAGGCCTGGAGATTACTCCTTGGGAGATAGCATAGAGCTTCCAACAGAATGGAGCGGCCTCCTCTTCTCCCCTCTGTGTAACGAGGCCCTAAGAAGGAGCCAGTGATTCTCAGTTGCGTCTATTAGAAGTAGCATCCACCTGTCTGACTGGAGAGCTGGATTCTGGTCCTGACTCTGCCATTAACTAGCTGGGTGCCTCTGGGAAGCCCACTTGGCTTCTGTGGCCTCAGTTTTGTATGTTTCTAATGAGATCTGGGTTGGGTCATCTTTAGACCTCCTTTTAGCATGCCCGATTTTGGGGTGTTCTGACTGAAGCATTGACACATGCCTTCCCTAGTCTGACACCTATTTCAGGAGATGCCTTTGGAGAGACAGGACTTCAGAAGAACAGAGAAATCCCCTGGCTATTTCTAGGTTAGCCCTTCCTTTGGATCTTTATCCAAAGAATAAGGTGTCAGCACAGTGAAATTCAAATATTCCTTCCTCCATTCATTCATACTAAGCATCCACTACATGCCAGACACGAAGCTAGGTACAGTAGCCCAAGGCAAATACAGTCCCTGTCTCCACAGAATTTAGATGTAAATAGAGAAGAAAAACATTAAGCAAAATTTCTAACTCCTTAGAGTTGTTCATAAAAGAGGGACCACAAGAGGAGTGAGGAGGAGTGAGGTGTCAGGGAAGCCTTTCTATGAGGAAATCACAGTCATGCTCAAACCTAAGAGATGAATAAGTCTTCACCAGGCAAAGGGGACAGAAACAAATTTCCAGGCAGAGAGAACAGTGTACACAAAGGCTGTTTTGCTTAAGTGAGTTCAAGGCACCAAAAGAGACAGGGATGGCTCCTGCTGCTCCAGCTACCAGGAGGATGGCAGGAGAGGAGGCTGGGCTGGCTGCCGAAGGCCAGGTCATGCAGGCCCACGTGGGATGCTCAGGCCCTGGTTGTGGCAGTTGTGAAATGAAGGGGAGGGCGGAGAGACACCAACCAAGCAGGGATTTGATGAACTCAGTTGTAATTACATGAACTGCTTCTGTGCCATGAGAGCCCAGGGCAAGATTGCTCTGAGTTGCTTATAACTTTGCCCTTCCCTGCCAGCCTCTGGAAGCTCACCAGGGAGTTGGCTGTGCCTTGAAGCCATCCCCTGATCACTTCTCATTCCATCAACAGTGCATGTGTTCAAAATAGGAAGAAAGTCAAACATTTGAGGGTTCTTTCTCTAGATGGTTTTGGCTTATGCATTCATTATTTTTTTTTTCATAATTAGCTTAGAAAAAGTTTACCTATTCATTATTATTTTTTTCATAATTAGCTTAGAAAAAGTTTACCTATTGACTTCTTTTTGAACTTGTAGAGACTTTCTTTTTTTAAAGGCTTGCTGTTATTTGACCTAGGAAATGTAAATTACTTGTCTGATCCCAAAATTAAAATGGGTTGAGTGGAAATAAACCAAACAACAAAGAGAAATGCACCCTCCCAAATATCTCTCTCCTCTGCCACCGTGATCAATGGCCGAGTCACAGCACATGCTGAGTGAAGAGCCATTCAAGTATGGAGGCCATGCAATGCTAGTAGATCTCCTAGAGACCTAGAGAGGGGATGCACCAGCTCAGGCTCACATAGCTACTTTCTGTCAAAAGCACTTGTCATGGCCAGTTGGCTGGCAAGTGTGAATTTCAGGGGTTGCACAACTAAAAGGTCACTTGGTTACACAGGATGTTGGGAGAACTGGGGGTCCACCCCTGATGCCTCTGCAATCCAGGTTGGCCTAGGCTTGCAGGGACCTCTGAGATTCCAAGGATCATGAGAAGGTTGTCTGTAAAATCTCTCCAGCCTCCTGACAGAAACGCACCTTCAGATCACACGGGCAGAGGATGAGGGACCCAGAGCTTTGCACTTAGAGTTTCAGTGAGAACTCCCGCCAGGCCCCCTTTGGCCAGAGCATTTTGGTGAAGGGTCCAAAGTTAAGTAGAACAATAGCAGCAGCATTTTTTTTTTTTTTTTTACCGAGGGTGGCATATTACATCTTATCAATTGATTTTCCTACTTGAGAAAGCAAGACAGATGTAAGAACAGGACACTAAGGTTAAGAATATCCAGATGTGTCACAAAGCAGAGCATGACGGCCCCAGATTTTCAAGCATCAAATCAGGCCTTTTTCTTTGAGGAGTGGGGAACGTGTCTTTTGTCTTCCCTCATGATGGGAAGGACTCAGCAAGAAGTCAAGATAATGAACAAGGATCTAAGTGAAGACTGACGTTCAGTGTGTCCCCTGAGTAATCCACAGAGCAGGTAATGCCAGAAATCCCAACACTGGGAACTTGCTAGCCAGCAAGCTCTCAGGGTCAGGCAGATTAAAGAGTTCATGAGCCATAGGTCACTGCGAAGCATGTGGTCCACGTTATCCTTGTTTGAATATGACACCACCAACAGCATTGGTGACAAAGGTGAAACAGTGCTCAGACTTTGCTGTCTGGCTTAATGATGATCAGGCCAGGTATTAATATGTATTGTTATTGCTATTATTGTTATTTTTGGACTAATATCAACTAACATTTATGGAGCATTTACTATGTGCCAGCACTGTGGTGATCATTTTATTTATATAATCTTATCAAATCCTTACAAATATAAGGACCCATAATAATTATTATCTCCATTTTACAGATGAGAAAACTGAGCTTTAGAGAGGGTCAGTAACTTATCCAAAGCCACAAAACTAATTAGACGTGGACCTGGGACGGGACCCCAGGTCTACCTAAACGTATAGCTCTGTGTAATAGTAGAAGTATCAAGAAAACGACAATACACACTCATTGAGCCCTTCTCATGCTGGCACATAGCTGCTATAGGTATCTCACTGTACGATGAAGAAACTGAGGCTAAAGAGCAGTTAGGCAACTTGCCCAGAGATGCACAGCACATAAGCTGTAGATGTGGGTCAAACCCAGGGAACACTTACCACTTGCTCTGAACATGATGCTTAAATTGTTTTCATCTCTTCTCTCATGTTCCTTTTTTTCCCAATACAAGGAAGGCAATTTATGCTGGTATCTTAAATAGACCTTTCAAAAGTTAGCCCAGAGCACATCTTTTTATTTTTTGATGGGCATGCTGTGTATGTTTATGTTTACCTTATAGCTCATTTTCCTTCAATAACCTGTTTTTCCTGTGGCTATACCACATTGTGCTAGTCAAATAAAGAAAATGCTGATTTTATTTGATGACTGGCATGTTGTCTTTGGGGCTGGCAAGTTAACAAGGAGGCTGGAAATATTTTATTTATTTGCAAGGATCTTCTAACTCATCTCTGTAGAAATCATATGTTGACCATATGGGCTCTCTGGCATGTATGCAAGGCAGAGAAAAAGGAGATCATGAGAAAACTGTGAGATTGTGAGTTAGGTGTTAGGATACTGTATCCTTGTTAAGGTACTGAAGGGTTACTAAGCCTCATGCTCCAGATAACGGGGAAACTGATATGGATTCTGGAAGGCTGTTTCCTTACTTAAATTTCTTGACAGACCCATCAACTGTGGGAAACTTCCAGTATTTGATATTTTGTGTGATCTAATAAATGAATGAGCCACACCTAACTTACTTTAATAAGTATGTGGGTGATGGTGTGGGGGAGGAGAGCAGTACTTTCTGCTTACATTTTGGACAGAAAATGGCAGACTTTTTATTTAAAGAAAAAAATATATATATATTGATTGATTTCAGACAGGGAGAGGGAGACATAAAAACATCAATGATGAGCGAGAATCATTGATGGGCTGCCTCCTGTACGCCCCCTACTGGCAATTGAACCATGACCTCCTGGTTCATAGATCGACACACTGGCTGGGCAATTGCAGACTTTTTTAAAGGCTAATTTTTAAGTGTTATATTTGATTACAAAAGCATCATAATTCCAGTTTTGTTTATTTGATTGTTAATTGATTGTTCTAAACCAATGGCCTCATTCTACTTATTTGCCTGAGTACCTTCCTTCAGGAGAATTTTAGAGGATTCAGATGAGGTGAATATGCCCATGAAAGTTTCTCTTTGTTGCCACACACATTCTGAAGATAATATCTTTGGGGGCAGTGTGGCCAGGATTAGGTTTGAGTCATATTTGACTGAACATTTTCAGTTATATGTACTTTGATTTCTTTGGGCCTCAGTTTCCTCATCTATTAAAGGGGTACAGCCTTGGTAGAGTCCTTTAAGCTCTGATGATCTGTTGCCTGAACCCTGATGATTCTGTGAGAGGTCTATTTCCGGGGGTGCCATACACACTGCCTGGATGAATGGTCCCCAAGGTCATGGTCATTCCACAGGACAGATCTAAGGCCAACTTCCCTTCACCATGGGCATTTCTGCAGGAGGTTCATAGTGGGTTCCAGGAGGCCTGGAAAAGCCACAGCGTGTGGCTTACACAGCCACGTATGCCGTAGGTGGCTCTCATCTGATGTTCTTTTCTCTGAATTCCTTCAGCTGCGATGGTACAGTGTTCAATCCACTCAGTGGTCAGCAGTGAGCTTTAGACTAGGTTTCCCATGCAGTATGTGAGATGGGGGAACATGTTTTAAAAAAGTTAAAAATACATATTTACCTATTTGAATGCAAAAAACAAAAACAAACAACAACATCAAAAAACAAAACTCACGAAAGCATTTTAAAGTCTCACTGCTATTATTGCTTAGGGCAAGACTGCATTTATAGAGAAAGTAAGTCAACATAAACAGAATTGCAACTAAGTAATAAGTCATAATGTAAGTGGTACTGAGGTGCAGCGAAGCCAGGACTGAAGTATGGGAAACAGTTTGAGTTGTTAAGGGTTGGGAAGTAGTAATTCTTTCCAGTTACCAGGAAATAAGACCCTGGGGAAAAATTTTTTTAAGTCAAATATTGTTATTTAAAAAATATTTTTAGCTCAATTTGCTATTAGAACAGACTTAATGTCCGCATAGGATTTTAAAAATCAAAATGTCTCCCACTCTGGCAGGTGTTGCTCAGTAGTTAGAGCATTGTCCCATGTCCTAAAGGGTGGTGGGTTCGATTTTGGTCAGGGCACATACCCAGGTCTCGGGTGCGCCGCCCCTGCCCCCCCATAGGCGTGCTTGCAAGGGACACCTGACTGATGTTTCTCTTTCATATTGATGTTTCTGTCTCTCCCTCTCCCTTCCTCTCTCTCTGGAACACGCCTGTCAAACTCAAAGGATAACACAGCCCAAATAAGCGAGGCATGTGGCTCGCGGGTGGCGAGTTTGACATGCTTGCTCTAGAGTCAATGGAAAACACCCTCTGGTAAGAATTAAAAAACGAAAATCCAAACGTCTCCCAACCTGTTAACTGCATTTTTAAACAAGTAGTGTCTGCATGTTGAAGAGAAGAAATTAGTGTAGAAAGGAAGGATTTGAGTCAAGGAGAGACTCAGCCGGTCCACCCAGGCAGTGCATTATGATAATATACATGGAGCCAGCTGGACACTGAGCAGAGCTGACATTGTCAGGGGCAGGATCGCCCATCAATTTCCAAGATAGGATTTGAGTTCAGATGACAGAAAGAGCAGCAACTGTGTTGAAACTGATGCATGGGGGAGGGGTGGGGCAGGCAGGAACCAGCCAGGCCTAAAGACAGGAAGCGCTGGTACCTCCGGAAGGGGGTAGCTCTGTTTTCTCATCTGGCTGCTACCCTTCCTTCTAACCTTAACATCTGTCAGCAAGATCCACCTGGGCCCTTGCATGATGAGAACCCACTGTAGGGGGAGCTTACTGGTGCTAATTTTAACCCTCAATAGAATGGAGTGTCTACAGCTGGAATGAGGGCCAGGGCAGCCTAGGAAACTGGATTCCATGGAGTCAGTTGCTTATCCACTGAGGAAGCACAGTGAGGGTGTAGGGACAATTGTTAATAACCACCGGAAGACTTCTCAACATTTAAGCTACTCTGTTTGGTTCCTCGGTCTTTTAACAATTCTGATCATTCTTCCTTCGTTCATGTGCTTATTCACCCATTCAATCCTTCATCTATTTAACATATATTTATTGGCTGCCTGCTATATTAGACAATAGGGATGCAGAGGTGAACAAGGCAGGGATAGCTGTTGACATTACAAGGCATATAGTCGTGGGTGTGCCTATCTGTGTGTTGATATTAAGCAAATAATTGCACACAGAATTATGTAAAGTGTAATGATGGTAAGCATGATAAGGAAAAATATAGACTGTTAAGAGAGCTCTCAACAGGGGGACTCAGCCAAGTCTGAAGAACCAGGGACACTTTTAAAATTTAAAATAAAAAATGCCATTTCATTAAGCAAAGAGGAAAGAGCTTTCTAGGTGGAGGGGAAAGCATGTCCAAAATTCCATGTGAGGACAACATATCAGAAGCTTGTGGAAGGGCTATTTGGGAAAGTGTGCTGGGTCTGAGATCCATTTCTGAGAAAACAAATTTGGAAATTTTTCCTAGGTTGGTTTCTCTTTTACTTGGAGATAGGATTCAATGTATTTTCTTCATCATAGGCCTAACAGAACTCTTTGCCCAGGAAAATGCTAGCTTTAGACCAGTGTTTGCAATGAAGATAATTCTGCTCTTATAAGAGCAGGCTCTGAGCATCTATTACTGTCCGGTTCAGTGCTAAGCACTTGGTATCATCTCTTTTAATGCTCTCAACCACCATAGGAGGGCACTACTCTTTTCTCCATTCAGCAATGAGGGAAACTGAGACCATCCTTCAAAGAGTTGATTATGGCTCCTAGAAGGGTTAGGTAGCAATGGACCTCCAGGTAGCTGACACAAGGCGGTCATCACCACTGTTCTTTTCCACTGTTGAGTCAATGCTAGTCCCCTCACGTTATACTTCAGAGATGGAAAGAAATTCTCCTGCTATTTGATCACGTAATATAATTCCTGCTTCAATGGAAGCAAATTGTTACTCAAAGGCAAATTGAAAAGCCAGATCTGTGCTCAATCCCCAGGGAACACTAGTTGGCATATGCAGTGATATATGGGAAGATGCTTTTCTGGGTTAAGATAAAAAATCCTGGTATCACGTCACGCTATCGGGCATCCCATCTCAGCCTCCCTGTGCCAGCCCTGCAACTTGAAATACTCAGTGGACAGAAATGAAACTTCATAGAAATTAGGTGATCATCATCCTTATCAGATGAATATGATGCCATCAGCATGACTTGAGCATCCTCAGAAAGAAAAGAAAAAAAGAGATTTACCTGGAGAGGAGCAAGAGAAAGTCTGAGGCATAGATTGTAGGACTTTTCTGCCAGCCTACCTCTGGCAAGTTGGCAGGGAGATGACCTAGTAATTAAAATCCTGCTTAAACGTATGCTCAGTCATAACAGAGGCTAACAGACCTGGGAAACCAGATGGTAACCAGAGAAGGAAAAGTAAAACACAAAAGTAACACTCTCCAGCCCACAGGGCATAGAAATAGATCTGAATTGGCCAAATACTTATCTGACTACTAAGCATGAAAGCAGAACCCACGTACTAATATATTTTTATCCCAATCTGTGAAATTAATCAATATTTTATATGCAAACATATGCTCCTGTATTGCTGGCTTATTTAGTAGACAGTTGTAATCAACTGGACATCAGTCATTCAAACCCACATTCATCACCTGTAGTTCTGGGGAAATGTGCAGCAGGAAAACATGGGCAATCGAGGCACAGGCAATGCCAGGTTTGGGGCCTCTTCTCAACACATGACTTTCTTTTAATCCTTACCCAAGGATATTTTTTTTCCATTGATATTTTAGAGAGAATGGAAGGGAGAGGTGGACACACAGAGAGAGACATCGAAGTGAGAGAGACACGTCACTGGTTGCTTTCCACATGCACTCAGACCAGGGCCAGGGATCAAGCCTGCAACCTAGGTACGTGACCTTGACTGGAATTGAACCCATGACCCTTCAGTCCATAGGCAAGCGCTCTAATCACTGATCAAACCAGTCAGGGCCACATGGGTTTCTTTCATCAACTTTGGGGCAAAGTAATAAAAGTTT
The DNA here is from genome assembly GCA_026230045.1 of Corynorhinus townsendii. Classification (NCBI taxonomy): domain Eukaryota; kingdom Metazoa; phylum Chordata; class Mammalia; order Chiroptera; family Vespertilionidae; genus Corynorhinus; species Corynorhinus townsendii. The sequence continues at coordinate 157,314,444 of JAPDVU010000006.1, read as the reverse complement.
CAAGAGAAGAGCATATATAAAATACATACAAATAGCAGTAGACTTTAGATGTTATTTAGAAGACTGATTAAAATTAATGTGGTTGGTACAAATGAACTTTCTTTAATTCCTTATTATTCTTTGTCTACTTCTCTTTTGAGCACAGTTGGCAAGCCAATAATATGAGCGCCTACTATGTGCTGGGCCTGACGTAGATGCTTTTAGGGACATTATGTGTGGGGTGATGGGTGAGGGTAGTGTGTCTCAACAGTTCCAATGTATTTTATCATTTCTTTGTAGAGGAGGAAAAGAGAATTTTTGTTATTCTTTGCTAAAATCTGGCCGAATCATCAAACCAGCTGTGTTCTTCCAGTAACTATTATGTGCAACAAATCTATAAAGTTGTACCTCAGATTCCTCTACCTTTCAACTTTGGTAAAATCCTAGAAACTCTTCTTGATTTGGTTAGCTAAAGCCTGTGGAATCCAACTCTTGTTGTTGAAAATAAAATTAAAAAAAGAAAACGGTTGGGGAAAATGTTTAAGGTATTGTTTTATGATAACCTACTTAATCATTAAACTTTTATTATGTTGTATATGTGCAAAATTATATAATGAACACCATTTGAAAATGTCCATATTGAGAATGAAAGTTAAGGGGAATTACCCTTCACTTTAAAAATGTAAGTTTTCATAGTGCTGCTATCACTGGTATTAGATGTTTAAACTCTGTGTGTTTAGCAGCCCAACTTGTAACAATAGAAAAGCTTCTCAGCCTGGAAGTCTGGCAGTGTTTGCAATGTTCCTGTGTTTAAGTTGGCACCTGTGGCATTATATTAGGATGCCATATTTTGAACTTGGAAATAGAAGAAGGTAGAGAGAGATTTTACTATAATTCATACATGGGGCTGAGTCTTAAGGGGAAAATAACTTTACTTGGAAACAGAGAAGTAATATTCTGTAAAGTTAATAAATATCCACCCTCTATCTTGGGAATAAGGAATTGCACAACTAACATTTTATGGGACGTTGGCTGTGTTTATACGATTACAGTGAATATTTTAGCCAAACTGAGCAGAAATTTTAAATAAATACCACAGTTAAAGGGTAGTTTGGGTGTTTTAAATATTTGACTTTGTCAACCAATGTGGATTCTCAAAGTCTCAAGTTCAAATGAGTCTCTGAGATCAGTTACCTCATTTGTAAAGTAGAAATTTAGGTTAACATCTGCTTACCTACAACTCAGGGTTGATATTAAGAATAATTTAGATAATGTATGAACAAGCCCTTTGAAAACTTAACATGCGAATTACTTGTCTGGTATTGATTAAGTGCAGAGAGCTGTCTATCCAGTTTGTGAATGAATGAGGTCTCTGCCTGGAAGGGATGCATAGGGTTGATTGACAGTAGGGTTGATTTACATAATACATACATGCCCAGCTACACACAAACATATATCAAGATAAAAGTTTAAGGAAAAGTGCAGTAAGTGGCAGATGAATGGGAAAGACATGAAGAAGTTCACTGAGGGGCTAATGTTGTGTAGATGGAGATGGAAATAAATAGCTTTACACAGAAAACCAGTCTTCTTGGCAAATACTGTTTGGGTGGAAGTGAGTGATACAACTTTCCTGAAAAAGAAACGGTAGGGATGTGCAAAGTATGTTTGGAGAAAGTGAATATGGAGAGCCTGTCATCGAGTTCTTCATTTTCTTCTTCCCCATCTTCCTCCTTCTTCTGCAACTTCTGGTCTTCTTCTCTCTCACGTTTATTCATTGCACACTCTGTACACGCAGATTAACTCATGTAAACCTCACAACCACCTCATGAGGTGACTTCTCTCGTAATTACTACTTCCAATTAAAGTGGTAGAAATGGAGACTTAAGGAAAGTGACTTGCCCAAGTAATTTGTTAAGTGATGAAGCTGGAAGGCAAGCTGAGGCCTCCTGAAGCCAGAGCCAGTCGCCTGAACTGCTGCCTAGTCCTGCCTGCAGTTGGGGAGAGCTGGGGAATGAGGGTGGAAGGCAGAACTGGCCAGACTCATGAGGTGGACTTGATCGTGTAGGCTAATGGGAAACACCAGAAAGCTTTTGATCAGGGCAGGAACATTTTGAAAGCTGGCATCTGAGGGCGGAAAATTAACCTGGGTTTTGATATGTAGAGGGGAATTTTCACATAATTAAATCCAATAGTAAAATGAATCACAAACAGGCAAATGTGAGTGTTTGCTCTTTGGCATTCAGATTGAACAGCCCAGACCCCACCGAGTAATTGTTGAGAAAGCTGAGTCAATCCTCATGAAGTTCAAATGGAAATGGAATTCCCACTCTCCTTGCAGTTCTGTCTGGGTAAATTTGATGATACACATTCGGTGCTGGTGACGTCACCGATCATCACCACGGAAACATCTGTGCTCTAACAAACACTGGAGTGCAGCGTCACTGAATGTGTCAGGGAGGAGAGGAAACTGGCTCAGGATGATAAGGCTCTCCAGAATAAAAGTTCACTCAACTACATTAGCAGTGGCAGCCTCGGTCGTGGAGAGAAATATAAGCATTGCTATTCTGAAAAGCACAAAGCGGGAGTCATGCATTGCTGAAGGTTGGGCAAGGTTGATTTCGAGATGCTACTCACATTCAAAACCCATTTCCTTAAAAAGTCACCATCTATGCTGTCTTACATGATGACAACAGAAATCCTTCAGGAGCAGGGATCTGGTCTCCCAAACAGCTCACAGAAAATCTCCTGCATGGCAGAGGAAGGCTAGCTGAGGACTGCTGTATGGTTCTGGGAGAGGCCTCAAACAATCAGAAGTAGAATTGACCGTGATTGTGGTTTGTGTTTATTGTTTGATGAGTTAGTGGCAGTATTAGTTATGTAGTTGCAGAGATTAATAACTAAAAGACAGTTCTTGGCCCTCCATGGATTTATAGAAGTTGCACAAAGGTGAATCAGATCATGGACTGAATCCAGAGCTGAGGTAAGTTTAGGTTTAGTTTGTATGGTGCTTAAAGAAATGATACATTTGTTGCTTTACAATGAAAAATAATGAGAAGTTATATATAAAAATCTGGATTTTCAAATTCTGTTTGTATTCAGAAGAGCTGGTAGTGCTGGAATCACATTCTCAAAGGACAACAATTTGATCAAACGGAGGATTTATGTCCCTTTTAGGTGGGGCATATACTCTACAGTTAGCCACAGTCCCCACCATTCCCATGGTGTTGCTCCTAGCTACTTTTAGTTACTTACCTTCCTGTCTGGCCCATGAGCAGTTGATTTTGTGATCATTGGTGGTGGTATTAGAGAGGAATTATTCCTAGCAAAGCTCTTGGCTTATGGAAGGCATCCCTAAATGGTAGCTCTGATTATTCTTTGTCAATTACAGGCTCAGGTATTTAAAGTTGATCTTCAGGTTAGCACTGTCCAATAGAACTTCCAGTAATGATGGAAATGTTCTCTCAATTCTGCCCAACATGATAGTCACAAGTCATATGTAGCTATTGACCACTTGAAATGTGGCTAGTATGACTAAGAAAATAATCAAAAAAAGTAATTAATTGAAAATGAGCTTTTAATAGCCACATGTGGCAAGTGGCTACTGGATTGGGCAAAGCAGATTTAAGTAATGGGATTGAACATCCAGTCAGGCGTCCTTGTTTAGAATAAAATGTGGAGAATAGACACTGGGGCTGTGTGTGTGGGCATGCTCATTTTACAAGAGATTACTTCCTAGTGGGCTTCATCACACAGCATCACCTCCTTTCAGAAAGGAAACCTCCCCTTATTACCCAACTAGAATTCTTGTCGATTTAAGGAGCCAAAGCTGTGTGTTTTCAAGGTGTTGACTGTCCATTCCTACCAATAAGAACAAGTCATCTGAAACGTGAACGGAAAGGTTTGCTGCTCTCTGCTCCCTGACTGTCCTGTTAAATAAAGGTACTGCACAAATTTAGAACCTAGACCTGTGGGTGGGAAAGCCTAACTGTTTTGATGAGCTGCTTGATTGACCCTGTCATCCATGAGAGCATAGCGCCCAGAGCCAGTGCTGCCAAGGGGACTGTGGAAAGGTGATGGAGGCCTGCTGACTGCTAGAGGGATCCTATATTCCTAGAGCCAGGGCTCTGTGGGCTGCCTGCCGTCTCTGTGGTTTCACCACAAGCACACATTGATCACATCGAATGATCACATTGCCGTAAACCAGCTACAAAGTAGGATTCTCAAAGATCCCTCTGTCATGCAACTTACTCATTTGCATGTTGTTTGCCTGAAAGTTTCTGACACTAACCTGCTTTGCTGAGCCCAGCAGTCAGAACCCTCCCTTCCTTCCTTTGTCACAGGTCTGGAAACCCCAGAACCATTTACAAGACTTCGGCCTATTGGTAACTTAGCAGCCTCTGTCCTGAAACTTGCCCCAAGCCAACTTGTGTAGCTGATAAATAATATCATGATTTCTAGGGATTTATGCACAAGAGGGCAAAACTGACATCAGCCTGTTTCATTCAAAATGAAGCTCTGAATTACACCCTTCCCTCCAAAAAAAAAGGCCTCCTTAAAAACACAGAAAACCTAATGAAAATGATAGAAACTGCTATTGAAGCTAATTTTGTCACATGATGACTAATACCAATCCTCTTGCAATGGGAAGAAAAGAGAACAAAACACACATGAACATATCCTGCTTGGGTCATTCATCTGGTCAGAGTTACATATCATCTATTCTTATAGTCAGATTCCGCAGAGAGGAGGCCCCTTCTTCCTTTTCCATCTCCATGGGCAAACATCTATGCAAACCCCTCTGAGGACATGGATGTGAATGAGCCCCAGGATTCAATAGGAGAGAAAGACAAAGCCCACTAACAGCAACAACAACAAAAGCAGATTCTGCATACTTTTAAATTCCTTCTTAGGAAAATGCTTCACCAGAAATGTGCTCTAGAAAAAAGACCAAGCTTATCTCAATGGAGACTCACTAACGAAATGTTAAATTTTCTGCATGTATCAATTTTTTAATGCTGAATTTAGGTTTGTCTCGAAGACCCAAGAAGGCTAAAAATTCATATTCAGATAAGGAGAGAGAAACCTTGGCGGACAGATGGAGCAGAGTTCGGCATAAAGGTTTAATCCTATCAGGCCGATTCCTGTATGACCATCTGGGTAATCCGGCACAAACATTCAAGGCCTGTTAAAAATACGACTCCAGCCAAGATTAACGTCACACATTTTCCACTAGACTTGTTCGTATTTGCCTTTATGATTTTCCAGGGCCAGGACGATGGCTTGTGAATCAAGACTTGATTATTCCTTGATGAAGCAGTGACTTTTTTTTTTTAACCTGAAAATTGTTTCTTTTATACAATACTAGAGGTTCAGTGCACGAAATTCAGGTGGGGGAAGGGGGACGGGTCCCTCAGCCCAGCCTGCACCCTCTTGCAATCTGGGACGCTGCATGTTCCAGTGACCATACTTTTCATACAGGTGAAAGGCATCTTTCTATTGTATGGGCAGCTATGTTTTTTTGCCCTGATTATAAAAAGTAGTACATAACATGATCCTTCTGAGATGCTAGTACCATTTCCCCATCTTATGGGTGGAAAAACTGAAATAGAAAGAAGTAATTGGCTTTGTCACACAGTTATAAGTGTCAGAATCAGGGCTGATCACAAAATGTGCAAGCCAGAGTCCATGCATGTCATCGCTGCATCATCCTGCTTTTCTGTGTTAGAGTTTTAATTTTTAAATCTAAGCAACTGTTCCCAATATATAGGGTAGGGTCTCTAGGCCTGGCCGGTGATCGGGGTGACCAGTGGGTGGGGCTATCAGGAGGCCCTGCTGGCACCCACCTTGGCTGGTGGCCTGGTGTTGCCTGCTGGCCAGCCCTTACACCCCCCACCCCCGATTGCCATCACCAGTCACCTTCCTCTCGAGGGGCTGACGCTCAACACAGGAGCTGCCCCCAGTCGATTGAGCATCTGTCCCCTGGTGGTCAGTGCATGTCATGGTGACTGGTCATTCAGCCGTTCGGTCAATTTGCATATTAGGCTTTTATTATATAGGATTGGGTGTCCATTTTTAGAAAGTTATTTTAATTTCCCTTTCTTCCTTGGCTTTGATAACTAGAACTTTTCTCACAACAAGATAAACAGGAGAATTGGGATAAAAATAAATTTGTGCATGAAAGTTTTTTGTCAGGAAGAAAGAGTTATTTACTTATTGTATAATCAGAGGCAAGTGAATTTATTATTGTTGCAACGAATATCACAATTGGACCCATGAATAATTCATTTTGAGGATTCTCTCACCCTCCATGATAATTTTTCCCCATTACTTTGCAGTGGTGTGGCTGACAATCATAGAACGAGAGAGAGAGAAGAAATAAGGAAGGCTGGTGGTAGTATATGTTATTAGCTGCTCCAGGATTAATATTTTGTGCATTTCAACTTTGGATGTGACAGATCAAACATGAGGCAGAGAACAGTACATTCTCATGCCCTTGAGTTATAAAATTCTAAGCTTCCAAAGTGTTTTTAACAAACATTTATTTTTACATATTATGAAACAATGCTGTGTTGCATGTCATTAAATCAATAAGTCTTCAACAAGTCTTAACAAGTGCAATTTAGAAATTATAGGTGCATCAAAATGTCAAGATTTTTCACTGCTAAGTCATTAAATAACGTTGTTGTAGTGAACCTGCACAGATATGGCTCTCAGGTAGACAAACTTAGAAATACAAAAGTGCTTGCCCTGGCATGTTCAGATTACAATAGTTACACCAAGATTTGTTTTTCCCTTCCTCGAATGCCATGTCCACTGACTGTTGAGGAATTGTGCTAATTCGGAATAGAATAGGAAAGCTACAAAATATCCAGGAGGAAGATACACTTGGGCTTGGTCTTTGTTTAGCAAATGGCATAGCTTGGAATTTAGCCATGGTGCTAAGTGTAGATACACATGGTGCTAGCTATCTCTACCAGGTTAACCCTGCCCGGATATCCATGGGTGTTGGATCTGCATTTCCATCTCGTGACCAGGACTTTTCTCTTTTTCTGTGAGAACCATTAATGCTGTCAAAGCAAAGGGCTTTTTTGCCAAGTGAAGTCACTTTGGAATAAAGGATGAAAAACACTTGAAATTCTTGATCTCCTCATTTAATATTTAATAGATTTAATTGCATCTGGAGTTGAGAAATCGCTATATCATGGGTTACATTTCTCTTGAAAATGACAAACACATCTCTCTCTCTCTCACACACACAGAGGCTCTTTTGCATAGATAATATGTGATTCTTTGCCAAGTAATATCTAGATATGCTAGTGGATGGAATAGTAAATACAGACTAATAACAAAACAAAATTAAAACCTTAATAAACAATAAAATGCTTAACTGCATAATCCAATTACTGAAAAATAAAAAGGAAGGCAGAAATAAATCTGGTAACTCAAAGCAAGAGAGTAAGAGTTACAAAGATTGCTATCTCTTGATTCAGGAAACTATCCAGTTTTTGGTCTATTATCTGCCTATGAGTCTGCGGGGCCATTAGGATTCTGCAAGTGAAGTTCTCACAGGCTGGCGCTAGGGTTCAGGTCAGGCATCAAAACTGCTACTGGTTTCTAAGGCATCAGAAAGAGGGTGGGTAGACCCTGAATAGATTTGCCTCCTGTACAGAGGGAAAATAAGGAGGGCCAGTCTTCTCCTAGGACGAACATCCCATCCTCCTTCCTGGCCAGTAGCTGCCAGTTGTCAGGATCAGAGAACACAGGTGTTGGTGGCACTGAGCTGTGTGCAGTCAGATAAGTTATGTCACCCAAAAGACCCGGATATCTGTGTGCTGAGTCCAAGTGGGGATATGTTGTGTCCCCATTGTCTCTGAACAGGTGTCTCCCAAGCACAACTTCACCCAAATCAAGTAGAGACGAGGGAGAAAGACCTGAGACTTTATGGGGCCACAACTGTCCCGAAGAAATGAGAAGGGTTTTGCAACCTTTTCTGCCAAGTCTCAAGAGCACAGGACAATAAAATTAAAGCCAATTCCTCATTTCTGAAAAGATTGCCATGAATATTCATTCCAGGCAAATGAGAGCCTTAAGGAAACACTCTACTTTGGAAGGGTGGATGCCAACTCCACTGCCTCTGTGGATAGAGCTGGCTGCTTAGTAAGTCACTGGACTGGAAGTTCCTAGGAAAGTTTTCCAATAAACTACATTCTCTCAGTGATGAGACTACAGGGCATTCTAGTAAATAAATAAACTGGCTAATGGGGAGCTGATGATAACGACAATAATTATTTGCTAGCATCTAGGGTACTATTTCTCGGGCACAAAACACAAGTAGGCACTTGCTGCATTTTGCCACAAGTCTATGAGATGGGCACCCATGGGGCAACCACGGCTAAGAGGGGAGGGTAAATGACTATTTCAAGGTTGCATTAAGGGGTAGATGTGTAATGTAAACAGCTGGTGCTCTTCCCTGTATTCTAGTCCTATAACACTCTGAATGTGAAAATCCACTTAACATAATTGCATCTTTCTGGCTTTACTCAGAAGCCACGCGGGCTGATGCGGACATTGTCTCCACTGTAAGCACCTGTAACCCGCTCGGTGGAAATGCTCATCCGTAGAGAGTTCTGGTTAATAAAATGCTGGAGAAGGAGAGTACATCCTTTTCAAAGCCACACACAATGGAAGTGGGAAAGGACCTTATACCCACGTTTGTGGGATTTCACCTTGAGATTTAGAATGGGATTAGAACATTTCTAAATTTGTGCATTTTAGCAACAGATCCAGTGTTGTTTCCCCAGTGAACTTGAATACAGGAATGGGGAATAAAAACAACAGTGGCTCTCTAGTGAGGCCCCCTTAATGGGGCATCAACTGTTGCGAAAGCCTGGTTTGGGGATAAAAGATGATAAACACTGAACCCAGATCACCTCTACAACTCCCCCAAACAAGTGAGGTATTGATCACAGCACAAAGAGATTTCAGAGGCGAAAGTAAGAGCAGCCCCAGGACCCTGCTGATTGCCGCACACACCACTAATTCACCTCAACGGGCAGGGACCTCTGAGCTCAATTAACCCTTATTCCCAAGGCCACCCATAAACCCTGAGGTAAACATGGTTCTCCTGGCCCTTGCTCTGTCTCCGTGAAACAGATCATTTCTATTGGAGGCGGAAGGGTGATTCCCGCTTATAAATTTATCTTGCTAATAAAGAGCCTGATGCTCCAATGCGAGTGAGCAGGCACTCGAATCTTGTAACATTGATCCTGTAAATCAGACAATTTTAAACCGCTGAGGGCATCTGTGATTTCTTCTGCCTTTTGTGGCTATAGGGAGGAAATATAAACGTTCAGGAGGTAGAGCAGGTGACATCAGAGTCCCCTGGCACCGCTGTCGGCACACAGAACGTTAGTTGTTAAATATGTACTGGAGGCTGAACAGTTTCTTTCTCCCCCCCTCCTCATTCTTCCTTCTCTTTTCCTCACCCCGACCATTGTTCAGAAGCAAATTGGAAATCTGGTAATTAGGCCCTGACTCACGGTGTAGTATTAGAGTCTCAAGCCAAAGTTCAACACCCTGAAATGAAATTTAAACCAATTAATCTGTTAGATTTTTATCGCTTGTCCGTGTTTTCTCAGCAATTCCCTCAGCACGTGGCCTTTGATCAACTCTCATGCAAACGCTAAAATGTGTGCCTGCTGCTAGCAAGATGGGAATGACATTAACATGGTACTCATAAAACAATCAGAGCAAAGAAGCCCTCAGACAGACAGGGCATAGTAATATTTAATAAAAGTGCACACATAATCTCCAGAATTAGCATTTTGTGCCTTGCAGTACCTTTGGGAGAAGAGCTTTTATTTGTGGAGTGATCATTATTATAACAAAGAAGAGCTACCTAATAATTTCCACTTTAACTCAGCAATGTGCCACGAGCATTTCAGAGCCATTATGCTAAACTGTGGTGGGGTAATCACGTTATTGTCATCATGTGAAGGAAGGAAAATCTCTACTTTGGTGGCTGTTGGGGGTGGGGGGAGAAGTAAAAAGAAAAAGAAGAAGCAGCAAAAATACCAACCCCTCTGAACTTTAGTTTTTAATAAGGTTTGCAAGCAGGAATTGGCTAGCAGTCCTTGTGGATTCCTAGACGTGTGAAAATTCATTGGTGAGGAAGAACATTTATTAATTAAGTCAAAATTTGGCTGGTAAAAGTGGTTTTGTATTCAAACCCCCTCTTATTCCCCCATTTTGTAATATTTTTTTGGAGATAGAATTTTATTGATTATTAGACTCCTGGGCTGGATTGAATTATTTTATAAATCTCTTCACCCTCAAAGTCCACTGACTACATCTTCTGCGACTATATTAAAAACTCTCTCTCCTTCTCTTACCTCTGGTCTCCCTGGGTATCCTGAGCGCAGGAGAAATAAGTCCTGCGCTGTTAGGTGACTGAGCTTCCTCAGAGACACCCAAAAGGAAGAGGGAAGGAGCAGCTCAGGGTCTGTTACTCAGCACAGTCTGGCTTTTAAAAAAATCACTGCCAGTTTGCTTTTAAAAAGTACAATCTTTATTTCTTACCGAGTTAAATGCTCTGCTGTTACTTAATTTTTATGTATAATAATGTATTACCTTAATATGTGCTCATTGAAAAAATTCAAACCCTACAGAAGTCTACAGAGTCTAATTTAATGGTCACCCTTCTCTGTCAGTCCCATGCTAGTCACATTCCTTTTGCATGTGGACCCATTGTTAAGAATTGGTATACATCCTTCCAGACCTTTGTCTGTCATCCTGTTCACTGGTAATTGCATACACGCGCACACACACATACAAACTCACATTCATACTCTCATATACTTATGCACATACAGGCTCATATACATCATTTTTAAATAAACAAGATTACACTATTCTCCAGATTACAAATTACGTTTTCCCCTCCCTAATGTATTTTGACATCTACCCATGTCAGTTTATAGAATTTCTTTTCATCTGTTCTAAGGACACTCCTAATCTTCTATAGTATGGATGTACCATGGTTTGTTTAACCACTCTCTAGCTGGGGGCACCTAGACTCTTGGATATTTTACTGTCAGTACTGCTGTGGACATTTGGGTACCTTAGTTTGGTCATATTTGCAAGTATTTCCTGGGCTGCATTTAGTCTGGCAAATTCATGACTCAGGCAGAAGGGTAAAATGGTATTCTATGAGTTAAATCTACTCATCAACATTTGGTTAGCCAACACAATTTATTGAATTAGTTGCCAACATTTAAACATTTGGAAATTTCACATAAAAATCTGGGTTCCCATCTCTTTTTCTGAAGTCTCACCCCCAACCCAGGCCTGTGTTTGTGTGCAGTTACCGATGGCTGGAGCTGAGTAGCAGTGACACCTTTAGGTAGGGGTCGTATTTAGCAAACCGTCAGTGTCCTGTCATTCCCCATTGCTTCTCCAGTTCCTAGTGTCAGTGGCCATCCCTCCCTCTTATGCTTGTTCTGAGACCCTGCACTGTTTTATTCATCTGTGTCTCTTGACTTGACCTGTGTGTGCGTATATGCAATTACCTGTGTCTCTTGACTTGATCTGTCAGTTCTTAACACCCGTTCTTGGGCCTGGTCTTTTAGGTAGAGTATTTTCTACAATGCACTATTGACATTTTAGAGTTGGTCATGTTGGAGGACCATCCCACGCAGTGTTAGATACTCAACATTCTTAGCCTCCTGGTACTAGATGCCAGTAACATCTCTTTTTCACCCCTCTCTCTCGGTGGCACAGTCCGTGATTCCTTTACACATTTTCCTAGCTTGCCACTGGGGAAGTACTATAGAGCTTCTGCTCAAGACTACTAAGACATCCAGATGTGTAAGAGCACCTCTAGAACCAGGTGAGGTCTAAACTTAGAAAGGGCTGCATGACTTACCTGTTCTAAAAATGGCATCTAGTCTCCAAGCAGGGACAGTGGCTGACGTTGGGTACTGAGGTAGGATGGACCAGGAGGTGAGATGTGCCACTCTTTTCCTTAATATGTGCTCCTTCACATTTTAAGGGGTACTTCCTTCAAGACTTTTTTCTCCAAAAATCTAATAAGATAGTGTCATATATTGTCTCCTCACCAAACTTGCTGCTCTTTCTCTCCTCTGACAAGTTGCATCTAGCTTTGTTTCTGGACAGTTGCTCACAAAATTTGAAGACACAATTTTTCTCAGGAAATGTTTGAAAGCACACACACAAACACACGTGCACACACATTTACATGCCTTCTGTATCCTACAAATAACAAATGGAAAGAAGAGGAAGAGGGAGGCGCTCACGTATAAATCCAGCAGGTGTTGGCTATGCTGTTGTAACATCTTAACTATAGGTGAGTCTCAAAGATACACCAGCACATTCTGTCTCCTTCTGTACAATGAAGAGAAAGCCTGGAGGAGACCATATTTATCTAAAGAAACATACTTGTGTGACTAAAAAACAAACTAAGAATTAAAAACTTAAAAAGAAATCCCCAAGCTAATCCAGACATAAACACCAAGACTATTTTGTGTTTTATGAAGGTAATCACAGGATCCACATTTAATACCTCCGGATTCCTCACTTTCCCATCAGGAGGGACTCTGTCAAGGCCAGTTCAGTTAAACCAATATCCCATTCTTCTCAAAAGTATCAAGAGATAGAGCAAGACCTCTTCTACTCCACTCTAGCAACTGAACATACTGAGTTTGAAATTAAGAGTTAAGATTTTGAGACCTTAACTAGAATGTTTCCAAGCTGCTTTTATTTGAAGAATTTTACATAGTTGTTAAATGTAGTTTATTTCTATCATAATTTGCTTGAAATCATACATCATAGTTTATCATTGGTTTGAGGTACTTGATTATGCATGTAAACCTGTTTTACTTTTAGAGAAAAATGTTGCTTAAGAAGAAGTCCTAGGCCCGTGGAACTGTGAATCACAACCTTTATGTGTGTTAAAAATTGGACAAGAATTTTTCAAGTCATGAATCATTTACATTTTCTTGATTAATTATTTTGTTTTGGGGAGAAAGTGGAGGAAAGAAAAGGCATCCGAGCTGCCCAGTTTGAGTTGTAAATGCATTACTCTGAGTTCAGGCAACGTGAAATGTTTAGTTTGGATATTTCCTAATTTCTCTGTGCAATTTTATAAGATTAATTTGAACCAAAATCAAACCCACTCTGCTTGCTTGTGTGGCTGCACGTGAGCAATGGTCCCCTTGGACTGGGCTTCATATTTTCTTTCTTGCAAAAGTTAAAGCATGACTTTTTGCCAAATTTGACAAAGTCCAATAATTTTTTTGCCAGTTTTTTGTCTTATTAAAATTAACTGGTGCTCGCATTGGCTTCAATACTTGGAAAGTCAGCCTTGGATACTTAATGAATTTTTTTATAGAGGAGGGTCTCATTTTCTCTCCTGGCACAACACATTCCTCACTCTAGAATTTTGCTTTGGTCGTGTTCATGAAAGTAATCATGGCAAAAGCAGCGTGGCATCGCAGACTTAAAAACCCTCAGGGGAAGAAAGGTGCCCTTTGAGACAGTTCTAAAACATAATCCTACAATTACATTTATGCCCAGTAATTCTCTTGAAAGTACACCATGCTCATCGGGCAAACCACCTCCAGTCTGTTTGGAATTGCAGTATTTGCAAATTATTTCCCATCTCCAAGGGCCATTTATAATGGAAAAAGAAGAGATATGAAATTCTGAAAAAGTCAGTTCTAGGAGTTTATGCCTGGGAATGACAGTGAAACAAAGGTCATGAGACTCTGTGGTTCAGCCCTGACTCAGCTGCGCAGTTGCATAATTCACCCCAAGCGACCTGCGCACGTTGCACCTATAAAAAGAAATCCATAATATTTAATGAACAAAATCTTAACGATTTTTAACGAGGAATGTTCTACGTTAGTGTTACAGACAAAAGGCATTCAGCAAGAATAATTTTTTGCTCGTGCCTCCTTCCTGCTCCCCGTTGGACAGAAATCTTTGTCTAAAAATCTATGAGCCTTATTTTCAGGATGTATATTTCATTAGGAAGCAATTCTATAAGTTTTCCAGTGTGTTCCAAAAAGTCATTCATTGTTCATGTTTTATAATCTGTAGTATTTTGTAAGTTAAATATTGCTTCTATTTCATAAGATTTCAGGTTTGAAAATGATTTGGGGAAAACATATGTCTCTCAATAGAAAGAATGAAAAGAATGATTTTAAAAACTGAAATTGCACCCTAAGGTTTCTGGTCCTAATGCGGCTGAGAAATGCTGAGATCTTGCAGGACTTTTTGTTCGTGAAAAGATAAAAGAATTTTTTTTCTTTTTCTCAAGTCTCCCATCATTAAAGTTTGATTCTAACAGCAGACTCCTTCTCTTTTTCATGTGTGTTGAAAAGCAGCTACTCCCTGTATCAAAGCCATCAGCCCGAGTGAAGGATGGACGACGGGAGGCGCGACTGTGATCATCATAGGGGACAATTTCTTTGATGGGTTACAGGTCATATTCGGTACCATGCTGGTCTGGAGTGAGGTAGGTGTTGTCTGAACATTAATATCTAATAGCTTGGTCTAGTGGAAGATCCTGTGTACACTTGAATGTCTAATACAGTGTGTGGAATTTGTGGTGCCACCCTGGGTGGGCCAGCACCAGTGTCCAGGACTCTGGGAAACTAGAAAAGATGGGTTGGGCTTACCAGGAGGCAACCCTTTTCACTGAAAGACTTCCATCCCCTGACCCATTAGCACTGGGAGAGTTTTTGTTTGGTCATTTGTCCTGTTGGGCTTGCCATGAGGTGGAGGTCCTATTGGATATTGGCAGTTAGAAAGGAGATATGAGGTCACAAAATCTATAGGAAAAGCCTCGTCCAAACTCTAGCAAGGGAGTCATCTGTGAATGTTTGTAGGTGGAGTCTCTTGTAGGCCCATCCTCAAGGAGCACCATTCAAATGACAGTAATAATCTAGGGGTAGGTGGTCCTTGACTTATTCAGTGACTCAGAAACTGAGCGGTTTGCCAGGGGAACCTGGAAGATACAGACCTAGGAATTTACAGGTCTCAGGCACCTCAGTGCATTACAGCAACCAAGGACTGTGATCATTATTTTAATGTGCCAGTTGACTTGCGTAGCAATAATCAAGTTAGATCAAGATTACAAAATGTAAACATCACCATTGTTTAGATGCCATGGCAAAACTGCCTTTGCTTTCTAAATTCTGAGCCTAGACTTCCCAGCCAGATAATCCCTTCTCTGTCACCTCACCAAAGCTTAGAATAAAAACAGTGTTAGGGCCACAAGGTACCATATATTGGGCCCATTCATCCCACTTGCTTTGCAAGTAGTCATATGAATTGCTAAACTTAATTGAGATTTACTCTGGGCTAGGCACTGTGCTTGGCTTGACATTGATCATGTCACTCTCTCTACACCACCAGGTAAAGACTCTTACTTAGCATGGATCTTGTCTTGATAAGGATACTGAGGCTTAGAGATACATCCTTACACAACCTGAAAGCAGCCATCCAGCGCCCATGGAGTGAATGTGGTGTGCATGTGGCCACACAAAGAAGTCAGTAGGCAACTGGAGTAGAACTCAGATTTTCTAGTTCCATTTATAGTGGTTCTCCCACCACTGCTTATCTCATCTAGACGTTTTATTTGTGTTTTCTCTTTAGAGGGGCCATTGAGATAAGCAGAATACAGACTGCGATTGTTGATTATGTTTATCTTTCCAAAGCTGAGCCTGTCTTTTTAAGCTTTCTGTGTGCATTTTTCACTGCCAGTATCCACCCTGGCAAGCCCCTTGCCATCCCTGTCTCTCCCTTTGTGTTTCTCATGCAGCCATCCAGTGGCATGTGCTTGGCCAGAGAATCAAAGCTCTGGTAAAGCTGAATCAGGGATGGGCTTCTCATTTTCCCCAGAGTAATTGTAGTCCAAGTTAGAACATCCCAGGCATGAGCTCCCCGTGCTGACTGCAGCCCATTCTCTGTCATTGTGTTGTGGAACCATTGTGTTGTAAACTTAGAAGCATCACATACATGGCATGTTTGACTGCCAACCAGTTGTCTTCATCCCTGTTGAAGACAGCAATCTATACAAGCACAGCTCCACTCCTTTCTATCCGTCATTCTGTTACTTATCCATGTCACTGCAGTCAGTGTAAGGTCTGAATGAGAACTGGGGCTCAGAATTGGCAGTACGTCTCATTGAACCTCTGAGAATAAGGTGAGTTAGTCTGAACTTCATTTAAAACCTTGTGCCAAAAAGCAGCCAGTCAAACAAAGCACCCCTATCTGTCTTAGCCCAAGTGCACTACACTGACTGTGGAATATGTTCATCCACCCATCAGGAAGTCATTCACATGCGCCTCCACCTTGTTTCCGGTCAACTGAGTAAACTGAGTGTGAGAAGGGTTAAGAAACCTGCCTGACTCCACACAGCCAATAGTGATAGAGATGGGATTTGAGCTACAAAGTACATTTTTACAAAGGAAATAAAAGCCCAGGTTAATGAGCAAGCAAATGGAAAATTGAGAGAGGGAAGAAGAACAGAAAGAGAAGAAAAAAACATATAGATGGCATAGTAGTAGTGGTAATAATAGTAGTAGTCAAGTACCTTTTATTTTGGTAGGGGCAAAAGATATCAATCAATTTGGGGACCATTTTTCTAGGCTTCCACTGGAAAGAATGAGAACTTGATACTGTGAATATTTAAGAGAAGATATTTATGAGAAACTTATAGGAAAATGCAGAGTATGACAGATTTTATTTAATGGTTATTGAGCAGTTAGTTTTTGCCAGGCATTAGGTATTTGTTATGGCTTTCATGCAAGTCTTATAACATCTGTATGCTATGTCATTTTCATTTTATTGATGAGGAATTGAGGCTTGGGGAAGTTAAATGAGCTGTTAGTTATCAAGTGGGATTTGAACCTAGACAGTCCTACTACAGGGCTCACCTTATTAACTGTCCATGATTTACCCTGTGCCAAAATTTGACCCAAGGATTGTATCACTTTCTAGTTGTATATGTTTGTGGTGGAGCCACTGGTTGGTAGGACGATTTAATCCTTATGAAAGGTACATGCTTTGTGTTGGGGGCAGAAGGCAGCCTTTTCCGTTGTCTTCGTAAGTGATTTTAGGCAAAACAGTTAACCTGTTCGGACCTCATTGCTAGAGTAAGCCCACTATCTATCTGCAATCTTTGTCCCCCGGCCATGTGGTTTCAAGGACATGCCACCTCTAAAATCGAGGTCTTCTAATCCTACATAATAAAAGCCTAATATGCTAAGTGTCCAGTCGGCCTTTCAACCAGTCAAAAAGAATATGCTAAAGGCCGCTTAACTGCTTGCTATGATGTGCACTGACCACCAGGGGGTAGATGCTCCAACTGGTAGGTTAGCTTGCTGCTGGGGTCCGGCCGATTGGGACTGAGGGAGACAGGCCGGACAAGCCCTGGAGCCCTTCTGCGGTCCCTCCCCAGCTGGCCAACCTCCTGCATCCCTCCCTGGCCCCATAGTGCACCTGTGGTGTCCCTTGGCCTGGCCTGTGCCCTCTTGCAATCCGGAATCCCTCGGGGGATGTCAGAGAGCCGGTTTCAGCCAGATCCCACAGGCCAGGCCCACTGGTGCATGAATTCGTACACTGGGCCTCTAGTTATAAATAAACTTTGATTTCTTCTCCGTTTTCTCATTGTATAGCCTAAAGCTCTTAGGAAGCAGGTTTGTGGGCGAGGACAGGCAGGCAACATTTTAGATTAGCAGCTGGGTCTTTTTTAGCTAAAGAATTTTTAAAAAGAGCCAGAGAAAATAGGGCTGGCTTAATTTTCCCTCATCTGTGCTCTTCCCCTACCAACCCAATCTTTTGCAAATGAGTAGTCCAGTTTAGCTCGCTGATTGTCCCTGAAGGTTGGGAAGAAGAAAGGTGGCACTCCATTGCTCCTAACTTAGGGCTGCCTCCTGCGGGATCCTAAGTTTGAGGTGAACTACATGGCTTTTCTGTGAGTTTGGTTCACTATCTTTGTTACTTTTACTTCATTGTTTCTAACCCTTCATTCTCTCTCTCTCTCTCCCTCTCTCTCTCTCTCATTTTAAAGCAACTTACTTTATTGATATTCTTGTACTTATCCTGCCTTACCCCAAAGACTTAAAAAAACACACGAACCTGTAGCCCCGCCAGTGTGGCTCAGTGACTGAGCATCGACCTATGAACCAGGAGGTCATGGTTCGATTCCTGGTCAGGGCACATGTCTATGTGTGGGCTTGATCCCCAGTAGGGGGAGTGCAGAAGGTAGCCCATCAGTGATTCTTTCTCATCAGTGATGTTTCTTCCTCTTTTTACCTCTCCCTTCCCTTCTAACATAAACCCAAGAAAACCAACAAGGTTGATGTGTCCTAATTTTTAATGTGAGTTGAGTATTTTCTTGGTCAGAGATGTACTTGGTTGCTTTTGATTTCCCACCAACATGTGATTTGGAGGAGGAAGGGGCTCCTGCTACTGGTTTGTAAAGATAGTCATTATTTTAGCATATCCTTCTGAATTCCTCTAATTTCTTAACAATGAGTATTGGCTGGCTTGCCTCTAGGTGTCTAGCTTTGGGCTAGGTACTATGGGTGATTAAAATTAGGCTTGTGGAAGCTGGTGTTTCATTGGGAAAAACAACTTGGTCCCATGAAACAAATTAGAGAGTTTCATAATATGTTTATATAATCCAGTGTTCAATTTGCTGTTGCAAATTTGAGGCAAGGTTCTAGAAGGCAGAGGGAGTGGTGTAGCCAGAAGTAGGCTGTTCAAATAACCAATCAAGCTTCCTGTTACATACGGGTGGGTCTCTGTGCTAGACAATTGAGGTTCTCACAGTCCTTTTATTTAATCACTGAACCCTCCGAGAGAATTCATGCAGCTTAAGGTATTTAAGCTGCTGGTAAAGAAAGTACAGTGGTGGGATTGGCTAGGAGTAGAGGTGCAGAGAACTGCAGACAGATAGTCACCTCAGCAAAGGCTGAAATTGAGTGGGGTAGCAGTGGGCAAGCAGCCAGTCGGGAGACCTGTATACTGACTGCAGTCCTTCCATTGCCCAGTCAGAGCATGCAGATTTTAGTCAGTGATGGTCATTGGGCCTCAGTTTCCCCATCTGAAAATGAGAGGCTTAGATTAAATCATCTTTGAAATCAGCTACAATTCTAGTAATTCCTTCTATCTAGAGTTGACTCCTTTGAGGCTCCCTCCAAAGTCAGAGGGCTGGGGGAGTGAAGATGGGTAAGAAGTGGCTTCTTTTCTTCCACTATTGTTCTCTACTTTTAGAGCGAGCACACTTGTAATATGCAATTATCATGTTTATTTGCAAAAGGCTTCTTTGAACTTCATCAAAACCACCTCATTAGCCACAGAATTGGATCTCCCTCTTGATATGTCCTTAGTATTTTCCCCCCTCTACATTTCAGATTCTGGTACCTGATATAAACCGGAGACTTATACCTCGACATTGCTCTAATCATCTTCCAGATAGTTCTATGGAATACTGTATACTAGCTCTTTAGATATCAATAGGTACCCTATGGGAGACAAGGGAGGGAGGTTTTTCTTGGTAAGTTTGGGAAATGTTGAGTCAAATAATTCAACTGGTCCTTGGTCTAGGACTTTGCAGAGTTTTGGAGAGACTGGCATGTACTATGAATACCCAAAACACAGTACATGGCATGTCCCAAACGTTAGTGATGACAGAATCTTTTTTCAGGGATTACCTTCAGCAAGATATATTGGTGATGGCTGTGCATTTGGATTTCATGTTAATGAAATAAAGTCATGAAATTTAATCATGAGGTGGTTGGGCTGGGGTAGAGGTGAGGGAATCGTCTGAAATATTTGCAGAGTATTATTCAGATCAGACCAGGAATATTTAGAGCCATTATTCTTTAATGCTGTGAGGCTCTGAACAGAATTTCGTTCATGTTTTGCATCT
Organism: Corynorhinus townsendii; assembly: GCA_026230045.1. NCBI lineage: Eukaryota > Metazoa > Chordata > Mammalia > Chiroptera > Vespertilionidae > Corynorhinus > Corynorhinus townsendii. The sequence continues at coordinate 157,294,502 of JAPDVU010000006.1, read as the reverse complement.
AGTTTGAGTCAGTGCATACTTGGCATTAGAGGCCATGCGACTTTGTAGGACAGGAGTATTTAAAGATCTCCAGGGCCACTTGGCTCAGATGGGAGAAGCCAGAATTTCACCCCTGTATGAACAAATTAGTTGAGTGTTTTCTCCAACTGCATTCCCAGAGGTAGGGAGAAGTCACATGGAGACACTGTGGAGGAAAACCAATGGGTGAATGTGGTTGGGTAAATGGCAATTTGGGGGCTGAGGAGCGATTTTACTTCTTGGGTCCAAAAGTTGGATAACGGGGTTTTAAATGCAGTTCTTGATGGCTTTCCTTTTTCCTATCTCCACTTTCAATGCTTGTTTGTGTACATAGCTCAGAGGAAGGATTGTAAATAATAAAAAAACAGTATTTGTTCCTCTGTGACCTTAGAGAATGAGTGGCTACAACTCATATATGTTCCCACCGGAAGTTTCCCAGGCCTTTTGTCTGCCCTCGATTTTTACTGAACCACATGTAGAGAGTCACACACTCTGAGGGCTTAGAGGAACTTCTCCAGGCATCAAGGGCAGCTGCTTTATTTTGGAAGTGAGGGAAAAGAGGTTCCAGAGTCACACAGTAACATGCCCTGGGAACGCATTAGCTACTTAATGCTGAGATTACAGCCCAGTGCTCCCGACACCGACCTCCCCCACCCATTCAGTTTCCTCTCGCACCTGGTATCCAATTGGCTTTTAATATACTTCCTTTTAACATACTGCCTTATACTTCAAATTTTACATGGCATTGACACTCTAACACTTGTTATCTCTACTACATTTATATAAGAAACAATTCCACTAAAATAAAAAAGGAAATTATGAAGGGTGGAGTAGGACACCCTCTCAAATATTATCTCTTTGAAGATGTTATAATGTAAATAGTTGTGTCATTTATTTTACCTAAATTGAGGCTTACACGTGTAAGTTTAATTCAAAGTTGATTAAAGGCATGGGTTTACAATAATTCATTGTCACCTACTTTTTCCTAAATATGTAAGTAGCCAAGTCTATAGTGAATCTATACTTATTGATTACCTATTAAGTGGAAGATTCTTAATGAAAAATTATAAACTTTATTTTTAAGGAATAAAAGGAGCAGTCTGAATCAGTTGCGATACATTTGGAATGTGACTTTGAAAAACACCTTTCAAGCCCAACTTATTTTTATGGGAAATCATTTCAGAATGAGCCAGCATATTAAAAAACAGATTAAAAATAGTCTAATGGCCTTTTAAATATGGTTACAGTTACAACCATGCTCACCTTATTCCTAAAAATGCTTTAGCCTATATTTTTATTTTTAATGGCTAAGGTGCTTGAAATTTATCCTCTACATTCATAATTATGGGATATTTAAAAACGACTTTAGGATGACATTTTCAGCTCGTTGTTTACGGCACATTCAGGAGGTACACTCATGTGCCTATAACTTGAAAATGGAAACCATGGAAGTGTAATGGGTTCTAATTTGAACAGGAATCAAAGACAGAGTTTATACCTGACTGCAGTCATGTAACTCCTGTGAAGAAAATAGTTACCGGTATAGTGTTGTGTTTATTTCATACTAGAGGCCCGGTGCACGGATTTGTGCATGGGTGGGGTCCCTCAGCCTGGCCTGCGCCCTCTTGCAAGCCGGGACCCCTCGGGGGATGCCAGTTTCGGCCTGATCCATGGAGGCCAGGCAGTCTGACATCCCCCTGAGGGATGTAGCAGTGCTGAAGTGGCAGGCGGCCAGGGAGGAACCCCGGCTGGGGCTGAGTGCAGCGCCACTGCTGCTCATCTGGCCCTGCTGTGCCCATTGCCGCTGCCACCCAGTAGTGCCAGCCATGAGCCTGGCTTCTGGCTGAGCGGTGCTCCCACTGTGGGAGTGCACTGACCACCAGGGGGCAGTTCCTCCATTGAGCATCTGCCTCCTGGTGGTCAGTGCATGTCATAGCGACTGGTCGACCGGTTGTTCTGGTTGTTCAGTCCTGACGGTCGCTTAGGCTTTTATATGTATACATATATGCTCAGTGTTAATTGCTGGAATGGCTCCTGGTGGTCGGAACTGAGCGTACTGGCTTCCTTTTTCTTAAAGCTCCTTGGTTTGGGATTCCAGCATCCCCTCAAGGCTCTACCCTTTCTTTTCAACATCCTTGCCCACTAGGCATCTTCACTTACGCTCCAGGCACATTGAGTGTTGGCTGCTCCTTTCCCCCGTAGTGAGTTTTCGCCTTTGCGTGCTTGTCTTGCTTATGCCATTTCTCCTTCCACAATGCTTTTCACTCCTTTCTATGCCCAATCTTCTTTTCTTTAAGATTCAGTAAAATATCACTTTTGACTGTGAAGTCTTCCCGCACAGCACCAGGTATTGTTTTCTCTTCTTTCTGAATTCCTATAGGGCCATACAGGGTTCCTCATACCTTTCTATCTTTAATGTTATTTAAGGGGCTGTTCTCTCCTTCAGAGGCAGGGTCCGTGCTACATTCAGCTTAGTCTCCTACAGTGTCTAGCACAGAGCCTTGCACATCAAAGACATTAATTTTTACAAATTTACATGAAACGTTGTTGAATGATATTAATTAATCAATTAATTCAAACAAATGCTCCTCATTAGCAACTGTTGTACTCAATGATGCCCTAAAGTATCAGTACCAGACAGACAGATTGCAGTTTAGTTTTTGTAAATGCATTTGTGGTTAGGTAGTTTATATTTAGATATATTTGTTGTACGATAAGGCTGCATATAAATAACTCCGTGTAAATCTGTTGGTATGGTGAGGATTAAGTGTTAATAAAACTAACACTTTGTAGTGATCGATGCCAGTGAGACCTTCTCCTAACTCATTACAGGCATTATATCAATTAATCCTTATAATAACACTAATTACATAGTTGGCCCCTTTTCCCTATTCCACTTCCCTTCCCAGATAGTGAAACTGACGGTTAGAGAGGTAGGGGTTAAGTGACTTTCCAAGGGCCCACAGCTGGTAATTTGCAAAGCCTCAACTTGAACCCAAATCCATCTGACTCCAGAGCCACCTCTTACCATTTAATAATGTAGTGAAACCTCATTTATCCAGAGAAGAGTGTGACAATGACCTTAAACTTCCCAAATTCAGCATGACATCAGAAATCAGCAAAAACGGTAAACACTTAAAATGAAAAACTTTAGGGTAACCAGAACAGTAATTTTTAACAAACTATGTTATCTTTTCCCCCAGCTCATAGCAAAGGAACGAGCTAGAGGCGGGTGGTTTGGGGACAGCAGAAGTGACACCTTAGTGTTCAAGGGCAAAAATGGAGCAGCCTAAAAAGCAGATGAAGAATTTGATTACTGTGGAGCACACTGATGAGAGCTCACAATGACAGTGGCCCTGCGTCATCACTGTGTTCTCTCTAACAGTGACATGTGTGATGTGTCCTGTACAGCTCCCAGCGAGAGCAGTTGGGATGGCACAGTATTCAGAGGGGTTTGGCTTCAGTTTCCTGTGCCGCTCACTTCCCGAAGGGATGTGTTAAAACGCAAAATCACTGAATATATATGCAAGTATAATGTATGCAGTATGCAGATATGAACTAAACCATACACACAAAACAAGTTAGAATGAGTCTCTGTTTAGTATTTGATGTCCTTTTCTTAGAGCTTTGAAAGACCCTACAAGTCTTGCTGAAAGGTGAATTAATTCCCTGCTTCCCCATTTGTCAGCCTTTTGGTTCTTAGAGTTTTCTTTCCTAATTCCATAGGCAAAGATTCGGCCCACAAACCGCCAACATTGCTAACAAACATTCAGCCTTTTCCATAAATGTATCCAGCTTTGTTTTTTCTTTCTTTTATATTTTAATTTCCAAACAAACAAGCAGGAGCCCAGGACCCTAAGCCAGGCCTGATTAAGGAATGATGTCCCTTCTTGACTGAACTTAGAAAAACAAGCCTTGAGAAAGGCCTCATTGTGCTGTTTCAAACCACAGGGCCTGGCGTTGCCGGGCCCAGTCCCTCCTCCTGGAATACTGCGGACCTCAGGAACTCACCAGCGCTTCTCCAGCTCCCAGATGGTCAGGATGGGTTCCAGTCTTTAATGGGCCCAATTGGCTCGAGATTTACATCCTGGGAAGAGAGCTGGAGAAAGTTTATTTAAAAAATAAATTACCAAAAAATAAATAAATAAATCAAACCACAAAACCAAAGGTAGTTGAAGCATAATGTATTCCGTTTAGCTTCCCTCCTCTCCACTCCCCTCGCCCCCCCCCCCCCAAAGCTGTTATTTTGAAAGATGATCTTGTTGCTATTTTGTTTTGTACAGTTAACTGCATTGACTTAGGGACCTGGGTAGTTTTTTTTTTGGTGAGAAGAATTGGGTGGTATGTTTTTGTAAATGCTTATTGAGGCTGCCAGGAAGTTTGTGGAGATGAAATAAAAATGATTTTTTTTTCTTTAGTAACAAGATTTTTGAATGGGGTGGTATTGATTATTTATTTTGTAGGTTGATAAGGGACTTCACTGAATCTTTATCCTAATTATTAGGGGTGGTTAATAGCATAACAGAATTTATTCGTTTCACATTCAACAAGTGCAGGGTGAGGCAAAAGGAGGTTTACAGTTGTTTGTATGAAAAATATGATCTATACCAGTGGTCAGCAAACTGTGGCTCGCGAGCCACATGTGGCTCACGAGCCATGGTTTGCCGCTCTGTTGACTAATGAGTTTGCTGATCCCTGATCTATACTAATAAAAGGGAAATATGCTATTTAGACTGGGAGTCCTTCCGGGAGACTGGCCAGGAAGGCAGTTGGGGGCCATGAGGCTGGCAGGGGAGGGCAATTGGGGGCGATCAGGCCAGCGGTGGGGGGGGGGGGGCGTTGGGGGTGAGCAGGCCGGCAGGGGGGGCAGTTGGGGGCGAGCAGATCGGCAGGCAGAGTGGTTAAGGGCAATCGGGCAGGCAGGCAGGTGAGCAGTTAAGAGCCAGCAGTCCCCGATTGTGAGAGGGATGTCCCTGTGGGATTGGGCCTAAACCAGCAGTTGGACATCCCCCGAGGGGTCCCATATTGGAGAGGGTTCAGGCCAGGCTGTGGGACACTCCCTCCCCCCCCCCACCCCCCCGTGGACCCCCCCCTCTGTGCATGAATTTTGTGCACCAGGCCACTAGTTAATAAATAATAATTCAAGAATAAACTCTGTGCTTCACATACTCACAACTATAAACCTACTTTTGTCCCACCCTGTGTTTATTGAGTGTCTACTAGTTCCAGGTACTAGTAAAACTGGAAACATCATAGTGAAATCAAGACAGAGCTTATATCATAATGGGCTTATATTCTAGTCGTGGGAAACAGACAGTAAGGAAAATATATCTACCCCTCTGTACTCTGTATCTGTGTCTATGTCTATATGAGAGGGATTTCAGACAGTTTTAAGAAATATTGCTAACTATTCAAAAGCTAGCTTTCAAATTCCCCATGTACTAGTAACTCTCAGTTCCTGAGACTTGATGTTCAAAAGTCTCCTCTGACATTCATCCGTAGAGTTTATCTCTGGGAATTAATGGAACCCAACATATTTTGCTAAACATTGGTTTAAATTTATGTTGTTGAAAGGACAAAGGGAAACCAGAATGTTTGTGAAACAGTAACTGCCTCCACTGGCGTTCTCTCACGTTCCCTGAGAAATCATAGACTGCCTTTGAGACAGGCAGTTCTTGGGAACAAAAAAATCTGTGTTATGAAACCCAGAGAAGTCTGATTAGGGAGCAAACCAGAATACACGAGGGCCTCAGAAGAGCTGGCGTCCCCTGATTTATGTCATATCCACTTCGGGGGAAACAGAGATATAATATGGAGGTTCAGCCAGGAAAGTTGCCACAAATATATACTTTTCATATTTCAGCTTCCTTCAGGAACTCCCGAAGATAATTTTTTTTTTAAATGCCATCTTTAACTACAGAAAGATGAATGTTCTGGTGTGGAGGGAAAATCAGTTTTCTTGTTCGCTCACTACCACTGTGTTGTCTCTTTAAAAATCCTTGGATGATTTGGTTCTGAAGCTTTAATTATGCTTGTATGTTATGGTTTCCTTATTTAAGTGTCTGCTTCATGTCCAGCACTCAGCACCCCCTGCCTATCTCAAAAGAGATGGATATTATTATCCTAATTGAGGAGGAGGGAGAATGCTGTGAGAATTATTAATACATAAATTAAAAAATTAATCTGGAAAGTGCTTTAGGGTCCCCAAAGAGCTCTTCCCAAACACAAAGCATCTTTCACATTATTGTAAGTACTAGAGGCCTGATGCACGAAATTCAAGCAAGAGTAGGCCTTCCTTCCCCCGGCTGCCGGTACCAGCTTCCCTCTGGCACCCGGGACCTGGGCTTCTCTCACAGCCCTGGCTTCTTCCGGAAGGATGTCCAGTCTAATTCACATATTACACTTGTGTTATTATAGATTCCCACTGTGCAGATGGGCTGGGCAGTGATGAGATGAGTAAACGGAGGCACCGAGGGTGACAGTGGGTGAGCAGGCCAGCGTACCTTAGAACCCAGGCCCTTGGATGGGTAATACCTAACCATCACCCTACCAGGGGCCGCTTTAGGCTTTTTCTAGTCATTGGTGTTAACCATTTTCCCAGAGAAGAAACTTTTCTCTCATTTGACCTCTTCTCTAAGTCTTTGCTTGTTTTGGACTTTTTGAAAAAATAACTTTTTAGTGTTGAAAGTGATTAAGGCTAAAATATTAAATCCTAAGGCCAGTAATGAAAAATCACTGGTGTGCTTTCTAGTAATCCCAGTTATTCTTTTGGTTTTGTGGCTTGGAACTTCAATTTGCATTTATTTCATATAGACCCACTGGTTGGAAAACACGCATAAAGGCTTATCTTGGAATGGCTCTTTTGTTTTGCTAAGAACTCATTCTCAGTTAGCCTCTCACCCATGAGAAGGGTTTTTTTGAGGACCTACTATGTTCCCAGACAGAACCTTTGAAGACGTAGGAGAAGCTGAGGACCCAGCCTGTCCTCTCAGGGGTGGAGCTAGGGGGAAAAGCACACAAACCAGCAATTACGGAAAAGCAACAGACAGGAGCAGGGAGGGACAGCCTTGATCCTACAAGTATGGTCGGTTATCGGTCAGGCAGGTTTGCCACTTTTCATTGGTTCTCTGATCATATTTCTTAACTCGCCTGAAACTCATTAGCTAATGCCCATACCTGCCCCTCATACTAGAGGACAGTCACTGAAGCAGCTTCACACAATACTTGGCACATAATTAGAAGACAGCAAAAGGTCATTGCTGCAGAAGTCACAGTGGAGGTCATCACGGCCGCCCATTCAGTGTGTATTAGAGGGATAGAGATACTACGTGTCCCTGGCTCCAGAGCAGGAAGTAGTTCCCAATTGCCATTTCCCCCAGAATTCTTCATGTTTTCATGAACAGGTATTTACAAATGCGAGGCACTCGCCTTTACCTCCATGCAGGTCATACTTCTGCTAGAGGCTTTTGTCCTCTCCCATGCTTCTCTCTGGGTTGCCAGACTTTGTGGACTGTCTGTTTTGGAGTTTTGCATCCACCTCCATGCACCCCCACACTTATCTCTCTCCCTCCCTCCCCCCCAACACACAGACACACAATCTTCTGTGCATTCATAGAAAAGAGAAAAGTTCCTCTCTCCTGTTTCTTGCACTTCTGTGGAGGACAGGCACTCTCCACCGCCCCCTCTCACATGTTCCATCTCCCTCACAGCCACAGTAGCTTCACTTGCACCCAGAGGTCATAGCGACATACCTCACCTGGCCCAGCCCCACAGACACTTCTGCTCTTGTGCTCTGAGTCTGGAGAAGAAAATGTTCAGACAAGTAGCCCAGCCAGGGTTGCCTTCACGTGCTGGCAGCCTCTCCTGAGCCTTGCAGAGGCCATGTGTGTTTCTTTCATTGTAATGGAACACTTTAAAATGATTTCTTCTGGTTACAACGTTAATGAATTCTTACTGTCGAGGAGTTAGTGAACTCAGAGAGGTATGCAGAGGAAAATTAAATGACCCATAACTGTACCATCTAGTGGTACCTCTCTTGATACTTTGATGAGTAGGGGGATGTTTAGGAAAGGAATAGCATGGATAAAACAAAGATGTCAGTCAAGGATTGATATTTTTATGTATCCATATGCCATACTTTCCAGAATGTCTAAAGGCCAAATGGGAAATATGACTAGAAAGGGAGATGGACGTCAGGCCTTGGAGCACTCTGCATATTATTCCAAGGAGTTTGGAATTTGTAAATGGGGCAGTTGAGGCAGCTGAGAGTTTGAGTCAGGGAATGGCACGATGAGGTTGTATTTGAAGAAGATAATTCTGGAGGAGAAAGTAGAAATAGAGGGAGAATATTTATAAAATAGTCTGAGTGACAAATGGTAATAAACTGAATAGGAGAAAGTGAAGAAGCAGAGCAAGTGGTGTTCAGATGTGTGTATGGCGGGGAGAGGAGGGCGGAGGAGGGAATCAACATGACTAAAAGGAAAACTGAAGGGAGGAGAAATAAATATCTCAAGTTTTTTATTTTGGGTGCTTCAGAGGATAGCATTCCTTAAGTGTGAAAGTGAACACAGAGGCAAGAAATATATTGATAGGTAGTAAGATGATAAATTTAGCTTGGGTCATGTTGAAATTGAGGTGGCAATTAGACATGTTTGGGGAGATTCTGTTGCTGTTGGTAATCAAGGTTTGGTGCTTAGGCAGAGAAGTCAAAAGCTACAGGTAGAGATTTATTTAGAAGTGAGTTTAGCTGAGGTGGTTGAGTCAATGTGTGAACTCAAGAAATGTTAGGCAAGTAGAAACAGAGGAGAATAGAGAACAAAACTTGTGACAGTTCTCCAATTAAGAAGTTGGCAGGAAGGAAAAGTTTGAAAACGAGGAACACAGGAACCTATGAATAAGAGATGTGATCTGGAAAACACTTATTTGCAGGCATAAGAGAGGAGTTCCCTTTCTGGTGTTTTAAATAATTTTAGTTAACTTGCCCAGCCATCAAATTTCTCATCTGGGATACATATCCCACAAAGACGGCTTTCAGAGATAGTGGCTGTGCAAGTGCTTCGGTAACCATTAGACACACTGCAAGTCGTCTATCTTATAATTAGTGTCACAGTGGAGACTTCCAAGATGGGAGAAAGTAGTGTCAGATGCTACAGAGTTTCAAGAGAATATTTATTTTTAGCACAACTCATTTGATTTGTAATTTAAGGAAGTTGAATTAAGAGAGTGAATCTTCTCTAATCACTTAGAACAATATTTCCCAAAGTATGGATCATGTGTTCCAGGCAGTACAGGAGACAATTTTGGATTTGACACAGACGTTAAGTAGAACTGAATCACATGGTGAGAAAGCCATTCTCCGTTTGTTCCTCATTGCATCCTTTGGGTTTATGTTAATAGAGGAAGTCTCAGTTGGGGCAAATAAGTCTGTCACACCTAACACTAATTTCTGTTTTCAGTAAACTCCTTCAGGTTGTCCACATGATTCAGCTAGATTTTAACAACATCGAATTAACTTTAAGATTACCATCTAGAATACCTCCTTATTTTGGCAGGGGATACCAGTTTTTTAGTTACAATAGTGATAGAAAGTTTCCTTTTTTAAAAAAATATTTTTAAACAAAAAGGTAATCAATTTTTTAAGTACATAATTATAGATGACATACAGATATGGCAAAGCTGAGAAAGTGGTATTTTAGTGATGGAAGTTTGGCAAATTTAGACTTACTCGAGCCTTTCCTCCATCTGTTGTGGAGAGTGACTACCTAAGTTCAACCAGGTTGGAACAATGTAGGAAATTTGTCCCGGAATATGTGTGTGTGTGTGTGTGTGTGTGTGTGTGTGTGTGTGTGTGTGTGTGTGTGTATGAGAGAGAGAGAGAGAGAGAGAGAGAGAGAGAGAGAGAGAGAGAGAGAGATCTTTGAGTCTAGACTTCCAGATCCAGACCCCTTCCTACCTCTAAGATGTTGTTGGGTCAATTTTTGAAGCCACTGGACTTTTTTGAGCGTTTGTGTCCTTAGGTGTTACAATGAGAGTGTTAGTTTTAAATGATTACTAGCATTCCTTTGAGAAACAAATTCTATGATTTTTTGAGTTATTAGTAAGCCTATGCTTTCAAATGGATAGAAGTCAGATAAAATATTTTTCCTCTGTAAACCATCAATATAATGTGTCAGTCAATGCCAGAGACTGTTCCCAGACTAACATCCACAGAAAGAAAAATGCCAGTGAATTCATTTTCTAATGATGATTCATATTTTGCCTCATTTGTGAAGCTTAATGATTTCTAGAAGAAATCTCTGCTTTAGTTGGGGCAGTTGACTAGAACTGAAAATGAAACTGTATGTGAAAATGTGGTTCAGTTCTCTGAGCCTAATGCTTGATGCCAGCACCCTACTCTCAAATCAGTAGTTTTAATCAGTCATATCTAATCAATTAAAAAAAGCCCATAAATTTTATTCCTCAGTGTAGCAGCACATCTATAATAATAAAAGTGTAATATGCTAATTAGACCGGATATCCTTCCCGACATCTTTCCGGATGACCTTCCGGAAAGCTGCAGCAGGCGGGGGCAGAAGCAGAGGCAAGCAGGCGGTGGGCGGGAGCTGAGGCAGAGGCAGCCGCCATAGCGGCGGGGGCCGAGCTCGTGCATGAATTTCATGCATCATGCATCGGGCCTCTGGTAGGTAATAGAAGTCCCTATACTTAAAAAAGACATCTTCACTCATCTATTTACTAATATCTTTCCATCTTTAAAAAAACTTCCCTGAATAAAGAGAGGGGAGGTGAAGGATTTTCTAACTGGCTGAAAGTCCTCCTAAGTATTATTGTGAATTAACATTACTCTACATCCTAAGTAATTCTTAAAAATAGAAGCATACCCCCTATTTGGAATATAACAGTAGGGCGACTTTAACCACCAAAAACACAGCTAAGGATCAGGAAGCAATTGAAAAATGGATATAGCATAAAGGTAGAAACACACACACACAGTCTTTGGAACTGAAAAATTTGAGTTTGTTACTGCTTTTTAAAAGTTTCCATATAGACAATTTCTTCTGTATGGGTAGGTAGTATTTGTCACTGTGGTTTTTGAACTACATCATTGTCACTTTTTGCCCTAATGAGGATGATCTTATGTAAGCAACTTTAACCATTTTAAGATTCTGTTTTCACATCTGAAAAAGAAAAGGGATAATAATAAAAGCCATTATTCTGGCCACATTAATGTTCACATGTAAAATCCACAGGAATGTAACAGATGCCTCCTAGGACCCTCAACATGTGTTAATTCCCAACACTGCAGAGACACTACCTGAACAACTGAGATTAAACGTGCACTTGATTTCCGAAGAGCATCTTTTACTGCCCTTTAGAGCCTCTTTCTTTCTCAGGTTCTCTGTATGATAATAAACTTGGTTACCTGATTTCAATGCTTATAAATAAGAACAGAGATTAGAAGGTACAAAGGATACCAGGAGGAAACAGACAAAGAGACTGAATAAAATAGAACTAATTTTAAAACCAAAGCTACCTGGTACCATTTGGTATGGGGGAAACAGCCTCTTGTAACCTCAGAAGTCACTTAGGGCTTTTCTGTATCACAGCAAAATATAATAAGGGGTATTCCGAATGAGGACCTTGATTTCTCAAGGCTGAATTAAGTGATACATACTTTGCTTATTTTATAAAACATACAGTGCATTTGAGAAGAATTTCAATATGAAAAGAATGAAACTTGAAGTCAATATTGTTTTGTGCCTTTTCCGGGTAAACCCTTAGCCATCCAAAACACTGGGCCATGGCAATGGACTCAGCATGAAGGGGTTTTCCTGAAGTATCTTGTGTGACTCCAGCAATTAAGCTAAAGCCCCATACCTTCTGTGGTAGTAGCTAGGCCTTTCTAATCATTTTATGATTTTTGTGCCGATAGCCTTTTCTTTATTCTTCCAGAAAGAGCCTTTGACAGAAGTTACTGTGGACTTCAGCATTATCCACTTTCCCCCAGAACTCTGTGTTAGGACAGTGGACTCAGGCAGGACCCACTGGCTTGTATTTGTGGGTGTCACCTTGATTCTCATGGTAACACCTGTGGTTCTCGGGGCAAACATTTGGATTGGGCCTGGCTTACACATTAAAACAAAAGCCCATTCTAAGTTATACCCATAAAGACAGCACACACATACGTTGGTACAAACTGAAATACTAACCCATAGTAGACTGACCCAGTTCCACAAATATTTGAGCTAAATGAATGTAAGAGAAGTCAAGTAGTGGGCAATGGCAGACACCACAGAGAGAGAATATATAGAATCCAGCACCATCAGAGGTCAACCCGTCAAATACCAGTGCTGGATTTTTCAAAGAACCAGATAATGCCAGTTTTATGGCCACTAATAAAATTTCAGTTATATAAACAAAGATAAAGAGTAATAAAAAATAAATTCTGCTTCGTGGTGTAATCTGATTGCCACAGGGTTCAGAAACGAGCTTTCTCGTTGTGCATGTGGCATTGTATAATGGACCAGTGATCATTCTGCAGGCCCCTCCCCAACCTTCCATTTCCCTTTTATGGACAGTCCTTAGTTCTGCCAGATTCATAAACTATTCCAGGGAGGCAGGTTAAAGCCCTTTGATTGTGCCTCTGGTAGTTAATGCACCAAATGGTCTTTAGGGGCATTTCATCGTGTGTTCTGCAGCTAATCAGAGTGCCTTGGCCCAGTGATTTCCTACCTCTGTGCTTTCCACATGTTTAAGGGCTCAGTTCAAATACCAGGCCCACCGACTTGTGGAGAGACACGACAGACCCCAGCTCTGAGTGGGGTGTCTGCTTTAAACAGAGATTTTCCAAAGGATATCCTGGTGTAGATAAATCATTTCATTAGGCCAGGTTCACTCTGCAAACCAGGAAGCAGAGTGCCTGCCGTGTAGGAAAACTCCGATAAACTTGTTATGGCTGTGCTCTGAGCACTTGTAAATATTGTTGTCCGTGTCTTTTATACAGGCTCCTTCGAGATTGTATTTAAACACTGACAGGTTCATTATGTGTTTTAAAGCTTTGTTTATTGAGAGCTGATAGCAGAGTTGCAAAAATGAGTCCTTTTCATATTGCAATGACATTTTTTTTCTTCCAAATGTCTCCCCTAGTTGATCACTCCCCATGCCATCCGCGTGCAGACCCCTCCTCGGCACATCCCTGGCGTTGTAGAAGTCACACTGTCCTACAAATCCAAACAGTTTTGCAAAGGGACTCCGGGAAGGTTCATTTACACAGGTAAGAGCCACTGCAGGGGTGAGCATGGGGCTGCCCTGGCCTCGTGGGTCTTTCACTTGATCTTGTACATTTAAGTGTGTATTTTTTTTGAACTCTAGTTTCTGTTAAGACCTGTTTTCTTTCTCTATTTCACCATATGCATGACCAAATGAGTTGCTGCTATTATTATTATTACTATTATTATTATTATTATCATTATTATGAATTCATCTGGATGGCCATGTTGAATGACAGGATCCGTCAAAATAATGGGCTGGATTCCTCAAGAAGCAGAATGAGAAATAAGGGAAGGGGAAAAGGACCTAGGCAATCCTGAGTCTCTCTGGATGATACACCATCCGTGCTGGGGTTGGTTTGCTTTATGGAGTATGGATGGGCTTTATAGAACAGTGCGACTTTCTTCCAATCTGGGCATAGCTTTTGTACTGTAGATAGTTGGTAGTCTGCACATTTACTTCTGGGTTGGTGCTTTGTTTCCCTGTAAGCTGCAGTTGGCATGTGGATCGGCCTCGTGGTAAGAAGCTAGGGTTACAGGTGGGAGGTGAGTTCCCTCTCATTGGTGGAAAGAAGCAGGCAGGTTCTCTATGGAAATACACCGCGTGCATGGTCTGAGTGCCCACTGTGCACTTTAAGAGATCTTTGGATTGTGCTGTGCAAACTGGATACGCAGGGATCTGTTTACAATTCAGAATTTGATTCAGTAGCTCTGGATGGGGGACCTGAGACAAGCTCCTGGGGGTGGCTACTGCTGCTGGTCCAAGGACCACAACGGACTCATGTACCCCTGCTTCTTAGTAGTCATCCTTGCATAGCTATCTCCAGGAAGTGGTCCCATGTTTCCGTCTTCATTCAATAAAGGACCCGTGCAATGAAGGGATAGCTCTGTTAACACATCCTAATTATAACCATACAATTCAATAGACACATTTTATTTTGCTGTGACATTTTACCTCAAAGCATTTTACCTTTTGTATTTAAATACCAGGAACAAAATCAACCATGCTTCTTAGTGTCTGTCTCTCTCTATTTCTCTTTCTTACCCCAACCCTCCCCCCCCAAAAAAAATTATAAAGACAATTAATGCATCCTGACCCTTGGAAATGCCTCTCAGCCCTTTAAACAAAATGCAGGTTTGGTGCCTGCTTGACAATTAGTTTTAGTTAATTGAAAATTATAGGATTGACCCAAGAGGAAAATTTTGTTTGCACTCCAATCACTTTTACAAATTAAGGAAAATTACCACAATTTTGTTTAGCTAAGGTTTCACACTGAGTTCAAGAAATTAGCTCAGCCATCCCAACAAAGTCAGCACTTTGTTAGTGAGCACTTGAAAAAATAATAGTCTATCTGGAGTTTTGTGGTGTATACAAACGAAGCATAGAGAAAGCGACGATGCTTTATAGAAGTAGGCCAAGTGTTTTTAATTAGGCTCATTGGTTCAGCGTAAGTTTTGAAGAACAATCAAACTAGCAGATTAGCTGTTTCTTTTAAAGCTAGGATTTCTTGCCATTCATTTTTCCCATGAGAACTTCCACATAGCACTACTTTTTTTTTTTTTTTTACAAGCCTCATTATGGGCCTGCAGGAAAAGGACCAATTGCAACTTCTGATACTGTAACATTCCCCACCATCATTCCGATGGGTGGGAGTTTTTCACAATGTTCCTTGCTGAACTCGGTGTTCTGGAACATATTACAAAACCACAGAGGCCAAATGTTTTCTCTGAGGAGTTTGGACTCTGCATTTGGCCGAAAACATTCAGGCCTCGCTGGCTGCTTACTTACTCTGCTCTTAAGAACAAGAAAAGGAGAAGAAAATGTCGTGTGGTGGGAGGTACGAGAGGCAATCAGGCATGATTCCGCCTTGGTGACAACATCCCTGCCCATTAATGGTTCCATTTTGTGGTCAGGTCTCATTTAGAAGAAATTATTTTTAATCAGTGTTCAACAAAATATCCCCTTGAGCCACCTGGCCATAAAGTTTTTTTGTTTTTTGTTTTTAATCATCCCCATTAAATTACTTAACTTCTCAAAAGAAAATAGCTAGGGACCCATCATTATTTGGAATTTTTTTTTAACCATTTTAAAAAAATTGCCATCAATTTAAGAAATCACATCTTGGAAAACCGGTATCATAGGGGAATTAAGATCAAAGGTAAAAGTGGCATATTTGCAGGTCTAGCAAAGTAGTGAAGGATAAGAGGGAGAAATCCTGGGGGTGTGTGCACACTTGTAAATGTAGAAAAAATGTAAAGTATGAAAAATACTTCTGCTGGCCTCAGACTGTGGGCAATAGACAAGAAGGCTTCATTTTATCAGCATTCTAGAAGAGAGTCTAACCTCGCCCCATGTGGCAAAAAGAAAAATTTGAAGAAACTGGCATGAAAACTTCCCCACTGATGTAGTTGGCTGTTCACAGTCACGGTGACATTATGTCCTTTCTAACAAAAGGGCATCTCTGTTAAAGGGTGAGCTATACATGGGCCTCTTGATCATTAGCATGAAATGCCTGTACCCAGGGTCACTTGTTCATGGTGGTGCTCCTAGCTCCTGTGACTATCTCAGTTTACTTCTCTGCTTGTCACCGCTCACTAGTGAAGGCATGGAGGAGGGTGGGAAACCCCCTCCTCTGTTCATTATATGAGAGCACAGGCCATTGTGAATGTTAGCCCTCCTCTTCCCTCCACCCACAGGAGCTCACACTTCATTCTCTTGAACATCCACAGTGTTTCAATATGTGAGCTTTGGTTTTCTGCATAGGATGACAGCCCTCCTGTTTCTTAATGGAATGTCACTTGGAATTTTTTCCTTAAAAAATAAAATAAAATAAATATCCTAAGACTTAAAAATAACAACCCAAACTGAGGCACAGTTGCTGTTTTCTGAGAGTGTGTGAGAGGGTTTGGGTGTGAAAATCCAGAATCCTTAGAGAGAGAGGAACAGCTTGGCCTAATCTATGCAAATAGAGGCAGACTTTTTGAGGAGGGAGGGAAGGATTTGACTAAACACAGTTTGCCTACAAGCTGGCTCCACTTGTAAGGACTGTGAGCGCACCCTCCTCCCTCTGCCATTCTTCAGCCCAGGGACATGTGAGGGATGCTTAGTTGCCAGATGTGCGGGTCTCCTGTGGTTGCCCAATCAGAATGCAGGGCAGAGTGAATCCCAACTTTATTAGACCGGAGAAGCTCAACAGCACTTCCCTGGTCTTATTTGTTGTGGCCAGTTATTCTTACGGAAATCCAGGGCAAGGCTGACTTTAAATGCTCAATGTTTTCTAATAGAAGGAAGCAAACACCCTTTCCAACCACAGGACTGTTTTCAAAGCCCTCCCTCTAATCAGGTTTCTGGTCAGTCGGTCCAAGAGGAAGCAAACCTCCCATAAACCCCCAGGGCCATGGAAGGGGGTCTTCCCAGCGCCTTTGTTATTCTCCCAGCTTGTTTTCCTGCAATTGTGACATCTTTAAGAGACTTGGATCTTGTAGGATTGTAATCTCTCCGACTAAACTTTAAGTAATCTTTGGAGCTGACAAAAGATTCTTAGGAGCCTTCAGCTGCTTCTTCAGAGTTCTTAGAATTGGTTTTCCTGTTAAGTGACCAAATCCAAAGGCAGTTTTTACTTCATTCCAGTTATTTCTCCATTGGAGAGGCTGCTACCTTTAGGGAAAATGTAGCTGGACAAATGGGCCACCGGGACAATGTTCCACTGGCTTAGGTGTGCACGAAGAACTGTATACTGCCTGCTCCCCCCAGTGTTGGAGAAAGCTCCAAGGATAATCATCCACTCAGATGTTTGGTTAGATTACTCAGACTATTTCAGCCTCCAGGTTCTCCCATTCTTAACATTGTTCACCAAACTTCCTGTCCCTATGGAAGGACTGAACCAAATCCCTATATATTAGTCTCATAATTAACTTTGAAAAAAAATTCTTCCTGGAAATGTTTCCTGTTTGTACCTCATGCCCAAAATAACTGCATATAGAAGGGCCATTGTATTGTTGCTGAATCTGCTGTGAAACTCAATGACATGTTTGAGTGTCTGTCAAGTTTTTCTTTTTTCTCTCCATTCCTTTTGTATTCTCCCTCTTCCCCCTCCCTCTTTTCCCCCTTTTCATTTTCTTCCCCCATTCTTTCTTTCCTTACTACTAAGGATATGGTACAACATAGTGATTGGTTTTTGGGTTCAAGAGATCATAGGTGTAGATCCAGCTCTCAAACTTAACCGCTTACTAGAGAGGTTATTTTGGGAACATTAATGGCTCTGCACGATAATCATCTTTACAAGGGAATCATAGTTTTTTAGTACCAGGGAAATGTATGTAAAGTACGTAGCATGAGCTAGCATGAGAACCTAGCCAGATATTGGGCATTTGCTTTAATGACTGATGGCCATCATCATTATTCATTCATTCCTTGCTGAGTCCCTACAATGGTATAAATGTATTGTCTATCTTCTCCAGCATTTCCCTAGAGGTCTAAGGAATGTCCTTTAGGAATTTTAGTAACAAAACTGTAGGCATCAGGAAATTAAAGAAACAAGTAATGCCAATCAACCACAAACAAAAAGAGCAAACTATAAATAAGGTAACAAGAAAAAGATTTACAAATGTGAATACAAGAATTTTGGTAGACCAACTATTTTCTCAGGAATGGCCTCAAGTAAGACATGTTTTAATAAGGTAGCCCTGATTTGTCAAGTTTTCTGGTGTTGGTTTTTCAGGAACAACACGTACCTGTTCCCTTGTTTCCTACCCTAAACTCCTACCCCTCCTCTGGAGGTCACAGCAACATGGATATAGTCGATTCCCAGGCCCCTTCAAAGGTGTTTAAGTTATAATCAGCTTCACCCCCAGGTTCAAGAGGTTTCAAGCCAGAAAGCTCTGTTTTTAGTTCTTGGAAACCTCCTCCACAAGTGAAGTCTGGGGATATACAGGCATCAATTTTAGGTGAGAAGTGGAGAGTTGCACCTAATGAATCTCATGTTCTTTAGCTTCTTTGTATACTAGTTCATTGCCAGGTTAAGCCTCCAAAGAGCCACTTTTCTAACATTACTCTGCTGAGAAACCTTCCCTATTTGCTCACTGTATGTTAAGAAGTAGCCAAGACCTTGAGGCTTGGGGTTCACAGGTCACTGTGCTCTGGGCCCAGTGCTTTCTCAGCTCCACTCAAGCCAGGCTCCTCCCTCTACCTCAAGCAACTTGGGACATGGTAATTCCCCTGTAAGATCCAGTGCACACTCTGTTTCCCCCCTGAAGTGTTCTCTGGCCACTGAGGTGTAGTGGACAGAGCACCGGGCTGAGAACAAGGAGGCCTGTGTCCCAGCTCCAGCTCTACTGCTAGGTGGCTCTGAGACAGGGGACAAGTGGTGGCTGACATGCTCCAGACTCCAGGTTCTTCACTGTAAAATGAGCCAAGTGGACTAGGTGACTTGATGTTCCCTGTGGCTCATCTTGATCCACTGGAAGTCTCTGTCCTTGGATCTCTATTGTGACATGTGCTGAGACCACTTATTCCTCATTCACTTCCTTATGCCCTTTGCTCTCTTGTGCTGTTCTTATGTAGAAACATCACAAAAAGTCCACAAGCTGCACGAAGAAAGAGCTAGCTACCCTGCCCCAATCGTATTCTATTTGGAACACTATGTTGAAACACCTTGACTCAGTATCTTACTAGCAGTAGGGGTCCTCTAGTAATTGATTGACATATTGCCCAGGATCAATGAATCCTCATTGGTTTGTGTGCTCCGGATGACATGCAATGTAAATAAGTGCTGTTAATTAAGAATCCATCCTTTTCACTCAAAGTTTTGCATGAAGAGAACCTAGTATATGGGGTTGCTGCTAAAGATAGGTGGCTCTGTATTATACATACTCTTCATTTTTTTAATCAGTAAAAATGACATTTTTTTTTATTGTTTAAAGTATTACATAAGTCTCCTTTTTCCCCCATTGACCTCTCCCTGGCCACCCCCCCCCCCCCCCCAGTCTGTGTCCATTGGTTATGCTCATATGCATGCATACAAGTCCTTTGGTTGATCTCTTACCCCTCAAACCTTCCCCCCTCTGTTTTCTCTCATAGGTTAGACAGTCTGTTCCATGCTTCTATGACTCTGGTTCTATTTTTGCTCATCAGTTTATGTTGTTCATTATATTCCACAAATGAGTGGGATCATGTGATATTTATCTTTCTCTCACTGACTTATTCCACTTAGCATTATGTTCTCCAGTTCCATCCATACTATCGCAAATGGTAAGAATTCCTTCTTTTTTACAGCAGTGTAGTATTCCATTGTGTAGATGTACCACAGTTTTCTAATCCACTCATCTGCTGATGGGCACTTAGGCTGTTTCCAGATCTTAGCTATGGTGAATTGTGCTGCTATGAACATAGGGGTTTTATTTCTGATTGGTGTTTCTGTTTTCTTGGGATATATTCCCAGAAGTAGGATTACTGAGTCAAATGGAAGTTCCATTTTTAATTTTTTGAGGAAACGTCATACTGTTCTCCACAGTGGCTGCATCAGTCTGCATTCCCACCAGCAGTGCACAAGGGTTCCCTTTTCTCCGCATCCTCGCCAGTACTTGTCCTTTGTTGATTTGTTGATGATAGCCATTCCGACAGGTGTGAGATGGTACCTCATTGTCATTTTGATTTGCATCTCTCTGATGGTTAGTGACTTTGAGCATGTTTTCATATGTCTCTTGGCCTTCTGTATGTACTCTTTTGAAAAGTGTCTATTTAGGTCCTTTGCCCATTTTTTGATTGGGTTGTTTATCTTCCTTTTGTTAAGATGTATGAGTTCCATATAAATTTTGGAGATTAAACCCTTATTGGAGATAACATTGGCAAATATGTTCTCCCATGCAGTGGGCTTTCTTGTTGTTTTGTTGATGATTTCTTTTGCTGTGCAGGAGATTTTTATTTTGATGTGGTCCCATTTGTTTATTTTCTCCTTAGTTTCCATTGCCCTAAGAGCTGTATCAGTAAAGATATTCCTATGGCAAATGTCTACTATTTTGCTGCCCATGGCTTCTTCTAAGATTTTTATGGTTTCCTGTTTTACATTTAAGTCTTTCATCCATTTAGAGTTTATTTTTGTGTATGGTGTAATTTTGTGGTCCAGTTTCATTTTTTGCATGTATCTGTCCAATTTTCCCAACACCATTTATTGAAGAGATTGTCTTGCCTCCATTGTATGCTCTTAACTCCTTTGTCAAGTATTAATTGAGCGTAATGGCTTGGGGTCGACTTCTGGGTTCTCTGTTCTGCTCCATTGGTCTAAATGTCTGTTCTTGTGCCAGTACCAGGCAGTTTTGACAACAGTGGCTTTGTAGTATAGCTTGATATCTGGTATTGTGATCCCTCCAACTTTGTCCTTTTTCCTTTTTCTTAAAACTGCTGCAGCTATTCAGGGTCTTTTTTTTTTTTTTTTTTTAATCCAGATGAATTTTTGGAGAGTTTGTTCTAGGTTTTGATGTATATGCTGTTGGCATTTTAATGGGGATTGCACTGAAACTGTAGATTGCTTTGAATAGTATGCACATTTTAATGGTGTTGATTCTATCATCCCATGAACATGGTACATTCTTCCATTTGTTTATATCTTCCAAAATGAGGATATTTCAAAAGCACCTGCATCTAAGGAAAAGATAGGTCAATTTAAATACACTCCTGACAGTGCATGGGACAGAGCTCCCTTAAAGAAACTCAAAAAGAAGGAAGCAGGAGGAGGATCCAAGATGGCGGCGTAGGTAAACACCTAAACTGCTGCCTCGCACAACAATTTCGAAACTACAACTAAAAGACAAAACGTCTATCACCCAGAACCACGGAAAGCTGGCTGAGTGGAAGTTCTACAACTAGAAGGAAAGAGAAAAGAGCATTGAGACGTGCACAAGCGCTGAAAAGCTGAGGTACGGAGGCACGTGATCCGGGCTGGCGGCAGGCGTTGCTTTTTTCAACCCGAAGGGAGACAAGCCCCAGATTACTCTGAAATCCAGTCTCTGAGGAGACACGGGGGACCCAAACTCCTACGGGGAGAACCTGAACTGTCTGCCAGTGAGGGTGGCTTGCTTGCAGAGCTGCGCGCAGGAATAATTGTTTACTGTACTGGGGCACGGGACTCGCGGATGCCTTCGGGGACACAGAGCCGGCTAACTAGCAGCCATTGCTGTTTGCCACGGCCTAGCCTAGTGACACCCTAGACTCCGCCCTGCACAACCTACAAACCCACCCAAGCTCCAAGCAGCGGAGTTAGCATAAGAAAGGCCTGCCCTATCGCAGCTTAACCTAGCAAACTTGCAGCCCGCGTCAGACAGCTCTAAAACCTCCAAACCCCAAGCAAAGAGGAGAAAACTGTAGCTCTCACTGTAGCCTCTGCTGGGTGGCCTCAGATAGTAGCTGACCTGCACCCCATTGGAGATCCAGAAGCCAGTGTACCTAGTGGTCAGTGTGAGACACCAGATTTCAACTCCTCACATCCATAAGTGACACATTCAAGAGGCACACTCAGTGAGCACCAAAGCACCACTGAAACAAGTCCTGCCCCATAAGCGTGTCTTCAGCGCAGCAGTTCTTCCATTATAGACACAGCGAGTGCTCACAGCTAATTGGCCTGGAGGTCAATTCCTCCCAGTGTACCAACAGCAATTAAAGCTTAACTACACCAAGACTTTGCACTCAGCCCACAAAGGGGTGTACCAAGAGCATCCACCTCTGTGATTGAGGAGGCTGAGCTACTGCCCCCTATAGATCACCTATCACACAAAGCTACTCCATCAACACAGGGAAGCAGCCAAAATGTGGAGACAAAGAAACATGTCACGAATGAAAGAAATGGAGGAAAACAAACTACTGGATGACATAGAGTTCAGAACCACATTTATAAGGTTACTCAAGAATCTTCTTAAAACTGCTGAGAAACTTGATGAGACCTTTAAGGATATTAATGAGAATGCCAAAAAAATGGAAAAGGACCAGTCAGAAATGAAGCATACACTGTCTGAAATAAAGAATATACAGAAATTCAACTGTAGATCAACGTACCCCAAGAATCAAACCAAAGATCTGAAATATGTGGAAACAAAAAACATCCAACCAGAAAAACAAAAAGAAAAAAGAATCCAAAAATATGAAGATAGTGTAAGAAGCCTCTGGGGCAACTTTAAGCGAACCAACATCCGAATTTTTGGGGTGCCAGAAGAAGGGAGAGAGCAAAATATTGAAAACCTATTAGAAGAAATAATGACAGAAAACTTTCCCTACCGGTTGAAAGAAATAGACTTACAAGTTCAGGAAGCGCACAGAACCCCATACAAGAGGAATTCAAAGAGGACCACACCAAGACACATCATAATTAAAATGCCAAGGGCAAAAGACAAAGAGAGAATCTTGAAATCAGCAAGAGAAAAACAGGTAGTTACTTACAAGGGAGTACCCATACGACTGTCAGCTGATTTCTCAACAGAAACTATGCAGGCCAGAAGGGAGTGGCAAGAAATATTCAAAGTGATGAACAGCAAGAACCTACAACCAAGATTACTCTACCCAGCAAAGCTGTCATTCAGAGGGGAAGGTCAGATAAAGAGCTTCACAGACAAGAAAAAGCTAAAGGAGTTCATCACCACCAATCCAGGATTACATGAAATGCTGAAGGGTATTCTTTAAGAAGAGGAAGAAGAAGAAAAAGGTAAAGATAAAAATTATGAACAACAAAATGACATCAAATACATACCTACCAACAAGTGAATCTAAAAATCAAGTGAATAAAAAATCTGAAGAACAGAATGGACTGGTGAATATAATAGAATCAGGGACATAGAAAGGGAGTGGAGTGATGATTCTCAGGCGAAGCAGGTGTGAGGGGTGCGGGAAGAGATTGGACAAAAATCTTACTCCTATGGATGAAGACAGTGGCGGGGGGTAAGGGCATGGGGTGGGGTGGGGAATCAGGTGGAGGGGAGCTATGGGGAAAAAAAAAAGAGGAACACCTGTAATAATCTGAACAATAAAGATTTATTTAAAAGAAAAAAAAAGAAGGAAGCAGACAACGGAATGTCTTTTTTGAAAATCCAAAGATTTGTTAGAGCACATTTTTATGGGTATTATGTATGTCCCAACTTCCATGTGATTGAATAAATTGTTTCTTTCTATGCATTAGAGTAGGAGTCAAAAGACCTGGGTTCTAATTCTGTTTTACTACTTTCTTTTGTTACTTTTCACAAATATTTGTGGATTACCTGTTTTATTCTAGGCCATGTTTTAAACCAGTTCTAGGCGATTTTCTAGAACTATATAGAGCAAAACCAGACATAGTCCCTGTTTTCATTGATCTTATAGTCTATGAGGGAACATGGACATTCATAAGTGTACTATTTCAAACTTGGTGAGTGCCCAGAAAAATAGGAAAAGAGGTTCAGACAAGCATATAACAAAGGAACCCCAACTTATCAGTTAGAGATTTTCTTTCAGGTAAAGATGCATGAGCTCCAGTTTGAAGGATGACTAAGAGTTAACCTGGCCATCAGAAAAAGGTTGGGTAGGAAGGGTAGGATTGGGAAAAGAGAATAAGTATTCTAGCAGAGAGGAGCATGTAAGGAAGCACTGAATGGCAGTAAATATGGCATCTTGGAAGGCTGTAAAAATTCCAGGGAGGCTGAAACATCAAAAGAGAGAATAGCAAGTGAGAAGCCTGGAGAAGTAGTTGGGGACAAGCCAATGCAAAGCTTTGTAAGCCATGGGGAGAAGTTAAGTTGTCATCTTAAGAGCAGTG
Source organism: Corynorhinus townsendii (assembly GCA_026230045.1). Taxonomy (NCBI): domain Eukaryota; kingdom Metazoa; phylum Chordata; class Mammalia; order Chiroptera; family Vespertilionidae; genus Corynorhinus; species Corynorhinus townsendii. The sequence continues at coordinate 157,270,447 of JAPDVU010000006.1, read as the reverse complement.
GGCAGTCCTTGAAATGTCATAAATGACAGGTGGACATGACCCTATTTTCACATGGGGGAGAAAAAACTGGCTAGATGGAGCATAGGAAACCAGAATGGATGTTGGTAGATCTGTTGGGAGACCATTGCAGTTGTCTGGGAAAGAGACTTGGTGACTTTAATTTGGGTGATAATGACTGGAGATGGCATAAAGTGAGAGGATTTAGAAGGTATTTAAGAGGAAAAATGCACTGGACATGGAGATGGGTTGGATGAGGAGTTAAGGAAGACAGCACACTTAGGCTACCAGAGTTTTGGCTTCCTCTGCTTAATAGATGGTGGGGACATTCCTCCTCTGGGTGTCCCAAGGGTCTTGTATCAATGAAAGAATGGGCATGAACATGTTTTAACACATATGTTAATTGTTGTAAAGACATAACTAAGCACATAGGGAGAATTTGGGGAAAGAATGCAAGAATTGTTTCTTTTCTATCAGATCATTTTCATTTGGGATTCAGCTGAATGAAGGCTGTGTAATGAACACTTGACTAGCAAGCAGTTCTGCCTTAGTGGTGTCCTAATTGGAAGAGACCCAGGAAGAAAGAAAAATTAACAGGCTGCTCCTGTCCACATGTCTTGAATATTACTCCAAATGAGCCATTTACACACAAAGAAAAGAATTCAAGGCAAAGGGAATGTTTATTCTCTGTGCTTTTGTGATTCCAAGGGTAGGTCCCAAGCCTCTTCTCTGCTGAAGGGAGTTCTTTTTTCACAAGATCCGATTGCTTCTGATCTGATGTGTGCCAATATGATGGGTGACCCTGAATGCACTGGCATTTGTAAAGTTAAACACTGTTGGTGCCACAACGGGCACAACAGCAACAAGAATCACTAAAAGTACCCATTGTACTCTGACATCTGTAAAATGAAAGCTGTTCCTGCAAAGAATAAGGCTGGTCTGAAGGAGGCACGTTATTTTGCATATTTTATGTACATACTTTTCAAGAAATATGACCTTTATTTCCTATTTGGAGTGGAGTGTAATCAGGACTTGAGTAGCTAGTGTAACAGGATCATTAAAAGGGATATTTTCACTGACATTAGAGGTCTAAATGGCCACTAGGCCTTATATACAACCTTGGCTTTTTCCTGTCTACCCGGAGTTAATAAGTGATAAGGCTGGGAGAGAGATAAATCACAGAAATCCCTGTCCAAAGAAAACATATTGACTACAGCCAAGCAAATAACAGACCATAACCAACGGTCTCATTCATCATTCATGTAATAGGGATATAAAGTATTTCCTACCAATGAAACCGTATAGAAGGAAAGGCAGATAAGCTTCCCCAATCTAAGACATGTGATTTGGTTATTAAGGGACATGAACTATTTGTCACATGACTTTAATCTTTAAGATGTGTTGCTATTTCTAAACTATAAATTTCTGGTCAGGGATTAGAAAGCTATTAACAATAAAGGTAGAAACTGAGCTTTGTATGTATTCTTGTCAACGTAATGCAATACTATAAAGTCTTGAACCTCTAATCTCTTTAGCATGATATAACATGATTTGGTTTTCTAAGCCAATAAACTATTTGGGGGTTTTCAAAGCTTTTGTTTTTATTTTTTTACCCAGCATCATGATAAATTAACCCTTCAGTTTTTAAATTATATATGTTGAAACTTTCTCTAAGATCCTAGGAATGGCAGGTGAGGGTGGGGGAGGGAGCCTAAACTAAATTTCTTTTTTTTTTTCCTCCTTTCCTGAGATTTATTCCAAATGTTTGATGGAGGATTATTTTCTCTCTTACTTGTTTGTGTTTGCAGAGGTATGGATGATAGTCTTTCTGTTCATTGTTAACTAAGTGATGTGGCGCCCACTAGAGTATTACAACTCGCTTTTCTTTTCTTTTTTTATTGTATTTTTATTGTTTTAAGTATTACAAATAGTAATACATATGTCTCCTTTCCCCCCACCCCATTCACCTTCCCCTGGCCTCCCCTACCCCCCAGTACATGCCTTCACCTGCCCGCCCTTCCTCCCCCCCCCCGCCCCCCCTCCCCCCGCCCAGTGTCTTGTATCCATTGGTTATGCTTATATGCATGCATACAAGTCCTTCGGTTGGTCTCTTACAGCCCCCCTCGCCCAACCTCCCCTGTCTTCCCGATGTAGTTTGACAGTCTGTTCAATGCTTCTTTGCTTCTGTATCTTTTTCCCACCATTTCTTTCCTTTAAAAAATTTTGCCTCTGCAGACTAAAAATAAACATATAATAACAACAACAACAACAAAATGTTTGAGTCCCAATTTCAATGTCCAACAGTTCTGAGTCCCCATTTCAATGTCCAACATTTCTGAGTTCCCATTTCAATGTCTAACAGTTCTTTATGTGTACATGTCAGCAATGATATCTGGATGGTGGGCAAATGGTGGCAATGCAGGTCCGACCCTCTCTGGTTTGGTTCTAGGCAACCTGCAGCAGTGCACAGCTGCTGACTGCTCACGTGGCAAGGCGTTGTCAGCGTCTTCCATCTCTGGACTGTTTTTCCTCTTGTCTTTGTGGTTGGAGCAGACATGTCAATTCCTCTCTGTTGCAGGAATCCACATGGTCTCGCTTTTCTTTCTTTATGGCAAAATAATCCAAACTGATTTCAGATAAATTAGAGAGCATCAGTAGAAAATAATTGAAATAGTATAAGTGCCCACATTTCTACCAATTCTTTAAACATAAACACACAATAAATATTACATATTTTAATGGCACGTATCTTGTCTTTTTTTCCATGCATATATCTACCTCATTACTAAAATAGGGTGCTTCATTACATAATATTAATTTGTTTTGTGTTTTTGCACTTAACAGTGTGTCATAAGAACCAGAGACATTATGAATTTAAAACAATTTTGGTCTTGAATAATCATTTTACACCTCAGCATAATCTTATAATGATATATCCTTATTTTCTTGTTAAAGCATAAATACCTTGAATTTGGGTTCTTGTCTCTTTTTATTCCTGGGAATTTACAACACAGGGTCATTAATCCTTTACTCACGTTCTTGGTGGCCACATTGGTCAGAATTCATCAGCCATCCCCAACTGAGTGAGCCTAGGTAGCTCTGAGGGCTGATGTCTCAGAAGTTGGAACCAGCTCCTAGCTTCATGCACCTACACCATGGAGCCATTTGTTTTCATCCTGAACCACCTCTGGGGGGTCAATAACTTCCATAAATTGCCCCCCTGCTCCATGAAACAGTACTGTACTTTCCGTAACAAAAATGGGAACTCATCTACTATGCTTAACATATATGCAACTTAATCAAGTCCAAAATTACAACAGTGGGCAGGAGATGAACCACCCTCCCTAGGAGATGAGCATGTCCCACTAGCATTTTGAACTCCTTTCTTCTCTCTCCTTTGTCGACTGGTTTTCCACTCCAGTGGCCTTTCAACCGTCTTCCCTGACTTTTATCCTGTGTTTCCTCCTATTCCACACTTTTTATTTATACTGTCTCCTCTCAGTCTTCTTCCTCTTTGCACCACTGAGATGTAAAACATGTTTCCCCTGAGAATCTTTGTATTGTGGGCTTTATTATTGCATTATGTTGGCATCACGTAAAGACAAAACTTAGAAAGGTGAACGACTCCTTCACGGTTACGTAGTTAATAAGTGGAGGAGCCAGGATTTGGATGCTGGCTGAAGGAGACAGGAGTCCACACTGTGGTAAACCTCTTGGGATGCTACTTTAGCTCATTCAATTTTTGGAATTAGGTAACTCCCTCAAATTAGAGTGTTGGTGATGGTAGAGTCTGGGTATTTCTAGGACACGTCAGGTCTGACAGAACAGGGGCTACATATTTTTTACCAAATCCTATCCGTGTGAACATAATGCATATTTGTGTAGAAAATGTTAAAAATACAGAAAAGTGTGAACAGATCCATTATTCCACCCTGTGAGAAAGTCACTGTTATTATTTTTAGTACTTTAAATATTTTTCTTTGTGTGCTCTCATGTCCTTTTATCAGACTGAATCACAGTATGTTTATGTAAGTTTGCATCCTGTTTTGCAATTTAAATGATAAAATAAACATTTCATCTGTTAGTTCAAATTCTTCCTAATTACATTTTAGTATGCATATAATAGTCCATTTTATGGCTGCATCATAATTTACTTACTCATTCACCCATCATTGGATAGCCACATCTTTCCTTTCATAGAACTTTTCACATCATATATGCCAGCATAGGGCGTAATCTTGCATATAAGGTGTTCTCCATTTTCCTAGTGAAAAGTTTTTATGTTTTAAGGCCAACGTAGCCATATACATATTTATAGAGATTACTGAATTATTAAGTGCCTACTTTTATATTTTACATATTATTTTAGTTACACATTTAAAATCATCACATAATTTACAATATTTACAAGTGCAGTTGGCCATGTAACAACACAGTTTTGAGTTTTGAGGATTCACTTATATGGGGATTCCTGGTATAAGTAGACTTATGCAGTTCAAACTCATGTTGTTCAAGGGTCCAAGATCCATGGTTGGGAATCCACATATGTGGAGGGCCCACTTAAATTACACTCAGATTTAGGGTGTGCGGGGAATTGGTACCCCCAGCAACCACGTTGTTCAAGGGTCAACCAGATAACTTTTTCCGCTTTTAGGCTTTATACTTTATAGCCATCAGCCTTTTTATTTTTTTTTAAAGAAAATCAGAACCAGGGCCATTTTTAATCTCTTCATATTCTCTTCTAGATTGTTTGAGATGCTGCTCTTACTGAATCTATGCATCATGCTTTCCCTGGAAACTTCATCCTAAGCCATAAGTAACCATTTGCTTTATTTAAATCTCCAAACACAACCATTTTCAGCAATGTTTTAAAAACTGATCTTTGAAAGGCTTATTTTGAGGAACATTTGCAATGGTGAGATGCCAATGTCCTAGTAAAAATTACTCTATTTATGTGAATTTTCTATTCTTCCTTTTTGTTTTGACTAACTTCTTCAGCTGACCTCTGTAAGCATCCCCAAACCATCAGCGATCATGGTTGTTTTATGCTCCAAACAGTACTTAGTTTACAAAAGATAATTGGGAAAGCATATTGTCATAGGAGATACTTTAAAATTACTCAAACATATAACACGGGAACTATTTTTGTGAGACACATATTCTTTTTCTATATATTTCAGGACATTGATGTTTCTTTCCTGCCAGTGGGTCATACACCATATGCAGTCATGTGAATACTATACCCCGTGGTATTTTTGACTTGAATAAAAGTATGCTCCTTCTCTTAGGCGGGCCTCATATAATTCAGGGCACTGAAAGTACAAGTGGAAACATCTCATTAATGTCCAATTGGAGAATTTCAGCCAGACCTCTCTCTCGTGGTGAGGGGGTGGAGAGAAGCTGGGGCTCCCTACATTGTGGCAGAAACAACAGAAGAGCAGACTTCCCCTTGTACCCACTGCTCTGCAGCCTGAAATGTAATTGTTCATCTTTTTCCTGTGAACATAAACTGTGGTTCACTTCTTACATCATGGGTGGAAGGCCTCACCGGCTGGGCAGAGCCACCTGGGATATGCCTGTGGTTAGCTTCAGGAAGTCCCAACCCCTGGTTCCTATGAGGTTAATGTAGGCCTTTGTTTAATGTCACAATGTATTCACATTTAAGTATCTCACAGAATAAAGGCTTCCCAGTCATTCTACACATGTGTATTGTTTCCTTTTAATGTCAACTGATTTTAAAAAAAAATTCACTGAGGCCAGGCTGACTCTGTGAGACTATTGGGAGGTTTGGGTGGAGGAATGTGTCTCCGGAGAATTTGCTGTAAGCAAGCTTGTAGGTCTTGTACTTCTATTTCTTCAAGTCTAGGAAAGTGAAACATGTGCACTGTTTAGTTCAGAAAGCAGAGGAAGATCATCTAAAGGCTTAGAAATTTCACTTAATAAAATTATTAGCATCAAATCAAAACTGTTACTGTGACTTGTCAGAATGTTATATGTCAGGACCCAAAGTACGGACTTGGATGTTCAGTCTCTGTGTGCCTTGTCTTTGTGTCTTGCCTGTGCAGTTAATGAAGTCTTTACAATTGACCAAGTCTTTTCTATTCAATTTTTTTTGTGTTTTTTTTTACCTGTGAGGTAGGAAGAACAAGCATTTTTAGCCCCATTTTCAAGTATGAAAAATGAGGTTTAGAGAGAAGTGAGGTGGTTTATTTAAAATCATTTAGGTCATGTGTTGATGGGTCTGACATCAGATCTCTTTTACTCTGAATAATTGATTATACTTTATGGCATCTCATATTTTTAATCTACAAAATGGACTTACCCTACTTTTACTCCTTTTTTAAAGTTTTTTATGGACATTAATTAGGTTGGGGGTTTCTAGAGTCTTTGGCTGCCTCCCTGGCACTGGCGCCTGGGTTACAAGTAGTACTGTTATTTTTAGCACTTACCACTAGTTGATATGATCTGAATTATTTGTGTCCCCTTGTGTGTATAGTCTGTCTCTCACTGGAACATAAGCTCTATGGTGAGTCCTGTCTGTCTGTTCACCACTGTATTCTCAGGGCCCACTACAGTGCCTACTGCAGAGAGGGAACACTCAATACTGATCAATCAAATCAATGAATGGAAGAAAGTATGAAAGAATTATTGATAAATTTGGCCACAGATTTATGGGATGTGAGCCTTAAAGATAACCAGGTTGCTGATGTCTTTACAGATGATGAAAACTAGGCTTCCAGAGTTTAAAAACTTGGCTGACGTCATTTGGCTGGTGGTAGATCTTTATACCTGAGTCTTTTTCTTTGATCAGCAGAAGGCTTATCTCCACACTGTGTATATTCCCTGTAGGCTCACTTGTAGAGAAACTGTGTAGCTATAGATTCTGGAGTCAAGACAGACCCCCAATTTGAATCCTGGCTCAGTCCATTTCTAGCTTGTGTCTTAACCCACCTAGGACTCTGTTTCCTCATCTGTATAATGGGGATGATACTGTCTCAAAGGCTTGCTGAGAGGATTCCATTAGATAATGCATGTAAAAAGCTTAGCTCAATGCATGGCACATAATAAGAGCTCAGTTAGTGGTGAGTCTTATTTAAAAAGGATTTGAGAGAACAGTCTCCTGAAAGTCTGAATTTTAGAGATGAAAAGGCCCTCAGAGGTAGCCTGGACCAATCTTACTATTCTGTAGAGGAGGCAGCTGAAGCTTTCTCACATCAACACATGATTGATTTATATACAGAACCAGAACAAATCATATATAAATGGATTTGCTAATTATCTTGTCAATGGACTTCCAAATACACAAATATATGAAGACATCACATTTTTGCATGTATACGAAAATCATCTAACAACTCACCATGGTTATTTGGGAGGCTCCTCTTGAATTATTTCAGGTCATTAATCTGAGTAGTCTTTCAAGGAAAGAGCGAGACAGTAGAGAAGGCTTGATTCCTTGGCCCTCCAGTATGTGATCTGTTAAAAATAAAAAGTGTAGCCTACATTCTTGTTCTGATCTGTTTACTTCTTGTGTTTTTCTGTTGACAAAAAGAGGAGCTTTTGTTCACTTCTGAGTAAATCAAAGTCCAACAGAAGAATCAGGTGCCATTTTCACTAATGGGGAAGTGGAGTCACGCAATTTAAGGACATTTCCTTCATCCTATCTTTTTGTCAAAGCCCAGTAGAACATCTGCCAGACCCCAGCAAGCTGCTGGGAGACCTCCTCCCAAGGTCCAGAGCAGAGAGGGACTTGGTGGGATCCCCCTTAACACACTGTCCCCAGCCACACTCTCGAGTCTAGCACCTGTGGGGACGAGTTGGCTATTTTCTCTTGGCTGCAGGGGTCTGGGCACTCTCCATTCTGCCTTTAAGCCTCAGTGCCCTGGAGGGAACTGATATGATAGGCATTGCTGCACTTAATGACCTTCCTCTTAGTGAATTTGGAAGCAAAATCATCATCTTCAGGGTCAATGAGAGAGAGATAATTGCAAGATGATGGCGACCAGGGACAAGATTAAGATGTGTCTGGGGAGAGGTCTCTGCTGTGTGCTTGGCACAGTGAGGTGTCTGCTGCCCAAATGGCTGGCAGTGCATGAATGCATGAAGTGTTGTCAGCCTGCCCTGCAGCTACCCGTGTGGAAGGTATAACTGTATCAATGGCATATCCCAATTCATTAAAACAGTGCATATCTTGTAAGTGGGTTCTGCTTTAAACCTTACTTGGTGCTTGTGTTAGAATTCAGATAAAAGAGATTTTTTTCAGACCATCCTAAAAGGGCTCTCAATTGTTGGTGAAAAGCAATAATAATAATTAAAAAAAAAAAGGCCAGTTGTCCATTGTTACTAAATCTAAATGTAATGAGTGAAGTAAAAGTAAAATATATTAATTCCACTTTTCTAACTGCAGCTAATTAAGGGTAGCTCATTTAAAAAACAGACCTAATTTAACCACTAATATAAGTATTCAATTAGAGTTGTTTCCACTGCTTTCTTCTCCTCAGAATACTTTTTCATATACTTATATCTGATGCAGTCATAGTGTGAATCCTTCTAAGGGCCCAGGTTATAATGGAAAAGAGGTTTTAGGACTTCATAATTGCCCAAATTAAATAATATGTACGTAAATGGAGGCTTGAGTTTAAATGGTACCCTACAATGCTATTAGAAATTGAGTCCCTATATCCTGATGCCTACTGGCCAATCAGAATAAAATGCTTCCCATTTTATTCTATACCACTTAGCATAGTTTATTGCAATATTAAGCACAAGTTACAAGAAGCACATTGTTGTTTAAGACTCATTGATTTAAGCAGAACTATTCTTATAAAGTTTCGTAGGCTATTACATAAAAAGAGAAGAGCCCATATAAAATTATAAAATCGTAATGCAATATAACAGCCTATAATATTCTCCCATTTTCTAAAGAAGCCACCAAAAATTTTTTAACGAGTTTATTAGAACCACTGTTTGTGAATTCTGAGATGTCCTGTCTAATTAGACTTAATGGATTTAAGCATTTCTCTAATGAAATCTGTAGCTTAACTCACCCGGGGTTATATTCCTTGTGCCCCTGCCCTTAAAGTGATTTTACTTTATTTTTATTTGGGGTGGCATTAAAAAGAAATGAAAGACTATGATTCTGCCTCATTCTCAGATGGATATAGTGAAAAATACAGTGCTTATTATGAAGTTAATGTGAATTACCATGTAATTACCACTGGCTGCACTGTAATGATTATTTAGTTACCACTGAGCATTCTCTGCCAAGTAACACACATTATTTCATAGGAAGCATAGAATTAACTGAAGTCATCCCGGGACTCACGGAGGGAGCATATTCCCGATCTCTTTCCTTAAGTGTTGGTGCCGCTAATGTTAACATCTAAATAATCAGGCTCGGAGCAAAGCGACAGCCGAACAGGGTATGAGTTTACATGATTTGATTTGCGGATGTTTTAAACACTTAGCAGGAGAGAGCTAGAGAGAAGCCAATTAAATCTCTCCAAGGTGCATAGAGTTATCTCCTTTGTGAGAAACAATTTAAGGGGATTGCATTGGCTCTTTAACTGGAGGGGAGAAGCAGCATTAGGAATGAAATTTCAGATGCAAAGTGCTGATCAATCATGCCTCTTTTCGCGTTTTTCAGCTTGGTGCTGCTATTTGAAAGGATTTGCACTTTTATTTTGCAAGCCCAGGGTTCTGTTCAACTTTTTCTCCACAAAATGTTCCTTTGGCTATTGATTACGGTGTGCCTCGTTTAGAGTAAAACAAAAACAAAAACAAAAAAAACATGTCAGAACACCCCGTCCCTTTCAGACACTGCATCTTATTTAGTGTACCGGAATTCCCAGTTTAAAGTAATCACAAAATTTATGGAGAAACGGATAAAAAAGGTTGTAAAATATCGATTGGGGGAAAATAATAACACAACTCATCTATAATAAGAAGAAAAATGAAGCAATAATTCAGGGGGTATCGAGCGGTTTGCTGCTGGGAGTATTGATCCAGTCCTTTACGGTATAAGATCGCACCTGAGATTGCTCTGAAAGAAAGAACAGCATTCCTGCGCTCATTATTTCTCAGATACGATCGCCTTGTTACACGGGCCCTGCAGAGCTGGGCTTGTTGCAGCCGGGAGAATGGGACCTGCAATAATAATAATAAATAAATAAATAGCTTAGAAATCTATATTGCCTTAAAGCCACTGTGCGTGGTCTTAATAACACATTGGCTCTGATTTTCTAAGTCCTCCGTTGCCGTATAGCAGCTAATGACAAGGCCGATGCTGTGTGGTTTGCTGAGGGACCAGTCAAATCTTCATCTCATATAATGGGTTCTCTGTGCGGCGGGGAGCCTTGTCTTGGCTGAAGAAGCTTGCGTCTGTGGCATTTCTTCCTAAGTCCCTAAATTAGAAAACAACCCCTTTATGCCACTTTGGACTATGAAAAATGTTGGCTTTGTTTGGTATTTTTAGACAATTTTTTTTGGATGAGGCAGTGGTGTTATTAGTCCTGAGCAGAATCTTTTAATGTGACCCAGAACTTAGAAATAATTCACAAATCATGAATGTATAACTTTATAATTTCTAAGATGTTAAATGACACATTAACTCAGCCCTGGGCCATCATCACAATAACTTCTTATAATGGCAGACTGTATTTCATTGCTGAGGAATTCCAGGTTCTTTCTAGACTTTAGGATGATCCTATAAGGAATAAATATTCTTAATTTCAAATATTCATAAATATTTTGCTGTCATACTTTTTTCTTTTTCTTTTTCTTTTTTTTTTTTTTGGAGGAGAGAGTGAAATAATTTTAAAATTCAAATTTAATAAAACATTTCTTTAGCCCAGTGGATAGAGTGTTGGCCTGTGGACTGAAGGGTCCCAGGTTTGATTCCAGTCAAAGGTACCTGCCCAAGTTGTGGGCTCAATCCCCAGTGGGAGGCATGCAGGAGGCAGCCAATCAACGATTCTCTCTCATCATTAATGTTTCTATCTCTCTCTTCCTCTCTGAAATCAATAAAAACATTATATTAAAAAAAGTCTGATGCCTGTTATGTTCCAGGCACCTGCTCGACTCTGTGACCCAGAAAAGTAAGGTTCTTGCCCTCAAGACACTTACATTCTAGTGAGGAAGGAAAGCAATGCCAAAGTTGAGAAGTGAATAATAAAATTACCAGGTTGGTAAACATGTTATGAAAGAAATCAGAGGGGTGATCTGGTAGAGCATAATGGGGGCAAGGATGGCTTCTTTAAGTAGAATTAGTGTGCCAACCCGGTGTGACTCAGTGGTTGAGCATTGACCTATGAACTAGGAGGTCACTGTTCTGGGTCAGGGCACATGCCCGGGGTTGCAGGCTCTATCCCCAGTAGAGGGTGTGCAGGAGGCAGCCGATCAATGATTCTCTCTCATCATTGATGTTTCTCTCTCTCTCCCCTTCTCCCTTTCTCTCTGAAATCAATAAAAATATATTAAAAAGAAATAGGATTAGGAAAGACTATAATGAAGAGCACTTCAAGCCTGTGCAGCATCACCCAGGCAAACACGTTTTTGTTTCTAAGCATCTGTGCATTTTCCCCAGGGCTGGAGACATTGCTGTCATTTGCCCAGAGCTTCACTTTCCCTCCCCACCCCCAGCCACTCTGTGATCATTATCTAGAAATATGAGCCATACCAGCTGACTATGTTCTCAGCAGATCAAGCTTCCTGAAATTTCAATAAGCATTGATCCATGTCATTGCACCATATCCTTGAAATTGTTGTTTCTATAATATTTGTCTCTCCAGCTCTGACTCTAAAAGGAGCACACACAAAAAGTTCCATGGAACAAGAGGCTGATGCCTGGTATCAATAAAGGGGGATAGAGAGACGAGGGTGGAGAAGCAGAAAGAATAAAACATCTTAAACATCAAAACTAACTCCCAAAATAGCGTTCAATAAACTGCAAAGCACACCCCTCCTTCTTTACCCACAAAGTAAGATTGAAAATCATCACAGCATCTTAAACTGCGAATATTGAAATTGCAAGATGTATGATACATTTAGTGCAGACGCTGGTGAAGTGCAGGAGTCACTTTAACTTTGTCTTTTAATTTTCAAGATTTATCCGCTGTAAGGGAAGAAACTGTTTATAAGTGTTCTTTGGTATTCACAAAACATATGGTTGCCAAACAGTGCAAAGAATGGAAAGAAGTCATCATTACGAAGCTGGATGACTCAGGAAACAGGGTGATAAATAGGGGAGTGACAACGTATTATCTCAGCCCTTTCTCGCTCCACATTTTTGAGTCATGATGATCCCGTGTACCACAGCCGGGAGTATGCTAAGTCAGTTTGGAGCTAAAGGAGTTTTAGTTTTAAAAGAATAACCAGACAGTGTTTGGGAAGCACAATTACAATAAATGATGTCAAGTCATCTCAGCTTGCATAAATATATATTGTATAATTTGCTTTTGCACTTTAATTTCTTGCAACAAAAGGAAAGTGGCAAGCAACAAGAAAGCAATTAATGGCAACAATGATTACTTAGCTTCTGTAATGCCTGGATTTAAAAACACACACATTAAGATTACTTTTCTAATACTTTTTTTTTTTTTTAAATCATTCATGCTTTTAAATAGCAGGTGTATTTGAATTGTTTTAAAATACTGCTTCCCGCCCCTCCCCGCCTTGTTGTCAAACAGATTGTCAAAATGAGCTGTGTGGTGGTTTAGTGTTGTCCCGAATTCATGAAGATAAATGTCATATCCTAGCTAATCTATTATAATCCTTCTCTGTGTGTGTGTCTTTTAATTCGAGACAGGCCGATTATTGAAAAACAACTTGTGGCTGTCAGTGTGATTTCCACATGCGGACTAACTCTCTTTCATCAGCCCAGGGCCTTGAGGGTGGTCACTCAAGTAGATGTTGAAGGAGTGAGTGGATACGGAATGAATGAGTGCAGGAGAACCCAGCATTCTCTGGCCTTCAACAAATTACTTCACCCCTTAGACCTCACTGTTCATATCTGAATAATGGGCCAACTGAACATATATTCTTCACTAGTTTGTTGTAATGATTAAAATAGATAACATGAGTAAAGCACTCACCACATTATAAGTGGTGCCCATTAAGGAATCAAAGAAAATTGATGATCTGACAGTCTATTTCTAGTGCATAGTACTATGCCTGGACCAGAGTACAGGCTCAAAAAATGTTTATGGAATGAATATTCTTATTCTTATTAATTAATATATTCTTATTAATTAATAACTGCCTATTGCTGCTGACACTTAAAAGGCACTTACTATGTTCCACACACTTTTAAATATAGGACATATTTTTAGACACTTAATCTTTAAAAAATGAAGAAATATGTACTATTATTACCCCCACTTTACACATGAAGAAACTGAGTCAAAGAGGAGTTAAGAACTTGCTTGAGGTCATGAACCAGATGTGCGTACAGGCAGACTGGCTGCAGACACCGGCTCCTGAGCTTATAGCTTACCTTTAGCATTTAGGCACAGAGGTAAAGCTGCACTGTGCCCTCATCATTCATTCATCCCCGATACTTATTAATCATCCTCCGTATGGTAGTTACCGCAGATACCATGTATAAGATGGGCACAGCCCTGCCCTCATGGAGATGACCATCTAATGGGTCTGGTTTCCTCAAATTTCATTCCATCCCATACTTTACTCAGTGACTATTAGAATGAGAGGCATTTAGAGGTCTTATTTGATGCAGTAGAAGGAAGGCTATATACATATTCAGAAATGAGAATAGAGGGTAAGCCTGAAAGGGAGACAATTAAGGTGGCATTGTAATAATTCTTATGGGTTATCCAGCGTACATCCTCCTTTCTCTTTGGAGAATACAGGATGCATGCCTTCTAAAGGCTGAATTGCCACAGAGGCCCCTTCCTGCTTTCCAATGCCGTGAGCAGGTTTGTGGCCTTACCACCTGTCCCATGCCAGCCTCTGGGTGGGGCTGAGCGGAGCATTGCTGCAGTCCAGCCCTAGGGGCATGCCTCTGGGTCAGCCTGTGAAGCGTGACAGGGTATCTGGGAAGAGCCCACTTCATCTTTTCTGAGCATCTGGGTCAGAAGTCGTGCTTTTGACAGAAAAGTCCCACCAACTGTTTCTTTAGTTTTTTAAGTTGAATTTATTGGGGCGACATTGGGTAATAAAATTATACAGGTTTCAGGTGTTCACTGCTACAATACATCATCTGTATATTGTTTTGTGTATTTACCACCCCAAGTCAAGTCTCCTTTCATCATTATTTATCCCCCCTTTCCCTTCTTCTACCTCCCACACACCCCTTCCCTCTGGCAATCACCATAGTGTTGTCTGTGACCATGAGTCTTTTTTTTTCTTTGCTTAATCCCTTCATCCTTCTCACCCAGCCCCCGACCTCCAGCCCCCTCCCCTCTGACAGCTGTCAGTTTGTTCTCTATCCATGAGTCTGTCTCCAGAATTAACCCCAAGGACACAGGGATTAGTGGCCAATAAGTGCCTGCATTTTAGATCTGTGGCAGAATTTCCTAATAATTGGTCTAAGCATTCAAACTGTGTCCCTTGCATAAATTTTACTCTTCTCTGCTTGTTTTTCCTGTTTGCACTTGTCCTCTTCATTACTCAGTCCATTCATTCCTTATTTTCTTTACATTTATTGAGGAATGAAAAAAATAGGCAGATGGAAGGATAGAGTTTACATTTTGATCACCTTAAGCACAATGCCTGGCAGAGAGTAAAACGTTCAGTAATGTTGATTCAACTGACTGATGATGGATGAATACAAAGAGAATCAGAAAACTACTATGTTTATATTTCAGGAAATTATTTTTAATAAGGAATGAGTTCAAGCAAAATAGCCCAAGTAATGTGAAGAAGTAGTAAATCATTCAATAAAAAAGGGCAAAAAAAAGTATCAAATTTGTCGCCTTAGGGTTCGGTGATTTTTACAAAACAAACCCATTGATCTGGACTCTCCCAGTTTCCTCTGCCTCTGCCTGTGGTCACCAGCCAAGATGACTGACTGGCCTGGGAAAGGCTCTAGAGTAGCGGTCTCCAGCCAGTGGTCCGAGAGGTCCGAAAGCTTGTCAACTGCTGCTCTAGAGCCGACCTCAGGAAGTAACTGTCTCACCCTCGGTCAGGAGGCAGGCCAGGCATTTCGCCTGCAGAGGCTGGGAAAGTAGTGTGGTTGAGATTCGGCTGAAGGGAAAGAGCCTGCCAGGGTGAGAGTGTGGGTCTCAGAGGCCCAACCAGGATGGGATGGTGGGAGCCCACGTGGACGGTACAGCGCACTCAGTGAGTTAGGACTCTGGGTCAATTCCAAAACTTACTAAGGTTTGCTACTAAGTTGTCTAAGCTGTTTAAGTACCACAGACATGTTGGCCAGCTTAGAAATTTCGGGATGAGAGCCTTAGAAAAGCCCCACTGATTTCACATTTTGCTTTTTTCCAGAGGGACGCCACCAGCTCTCTTGACCTATGGCTCTTTCATTTAGAATCTTAGGGGATTGGTAGGTGGCCTTTCACCAAACTATGATCTGCATGTTTAGGTACTTGTGTTCGCTTGTACTGGTAGACCCTGTCCCAAATCCCTCATTGGTCCTCACAGAGATTCTCCCAACATCCTCCCAGGGAAACCATTTTCCATAAAGTCCTTTCCCCTCCCTCTTGCTTTCCTTAAGGATGTGTGTGTGCTCAGCTGGTAAATGGGCCCTGCTTCTGGCAGGCATTAGACTTACAAGTCTCAGCCATTAAAAAAAATTATGTGAGAATTCCAGGTCCATCAAACATCTTAAAATGCCCTCACATCCCTGTGCTTTCTCTTATCTTTAGACATTTAACTAACTAAGCCCCAAAAGGGTTTAAGGGTTTAAAAAGAAAATGAACTTCCTAAAGCAGAAGGAAGTCTCTTGTCTTCTTGCGTTTCATTGTCTGCCTTTTATTAAACTCCACTGTGTGCAAAGTATGATGCAAAGTACTCAGGGTACAAACACGAATTGGGTGCAGAGAAACCACAAATAGAGGGCAGGCTGTGTTAGCAAATGATGCCAATCAAAGAGATAAAAAGCTATGGTAGGAATCTAAGTAAATGGCTGTGGGAGGGCAGCCCAGCCTGGGAGTCCAGGGAACTCGGACCAGGGAGGGGTTTTGCCTAGGGGACTGAGGGTATATGATTCCTATGAGTTCCAGTCTTCTGTTTTCTGTTATTGAGTGTCATCCTCTTAAAAATGGGCTGATGTCATATGTGAAAATGATATAAGAAACTATAAGAAGAACTTTGCCCCATCCATTATCTCCTTTTGTTTTTATCTTAGTTAAGATATGTTCTACAGTTTTCCAGAATCTATGTACAAATAATTTCCCAAGCTTATTATTTGCCTTGTTCCTCTCTGCCCTCTTGGCTCTTCCCCCTCCCCCGAGAGATTTGAGGGTATTGAGGGTATTTTTACTTTATTCACCTTGCTATGGGAAATCCTGTACATTCACCTGAATTCAGTTTTGAGTAAGACACGTTCCTTGCATTGACGTGGCGAGAGTTTCACACCTTTTTCCAGTGTTACCAAGACACTTTTCTCAGAGAGCAATAGGTGCTTATAACAATAAGTCAGCTATTTGAGGTCCTTGTCAGGTAAGGATAGTGTTTCTGATTTGATGCCAGAGATTTGGAAACAAGGCTGAGAGTGGGAGGCATAGGTGAGGGGCTTTTATGAGTAACTTTAAAAAGAATAAATAAGTCCTAACCAGTTTGGCTCAGTGGATAGAGCATTGGCCTGCGGACTGAAAGGTCCCAGGTACGATTCCAGTCAAGGGCATGTACCTTGGTTGCGGGCACATCCCCAGTAGGAGGCATGCAAGAGGCAGCTGATGGATGTTTCTCTCTCTTCGATGTTTCTAACTCTCTATCCCTCACCCTTCCTCTCTGTAAAAAATCAATAAGATACATTTTTAAAAAAGAGTAAATGAATGAACGAAGCACACCTCAGCCTTTATTTATGAATACCCTTTCTCATTTGTTTCCCTCTTGAGATGCCCTTCTGTGGATCCCCTAGTTAGATTACTGCAGTTTTTTGAGCATTTTGCTATGAAATCCTCCCATTTTGCTGTAGCATCTTTGTGTTCTGACTTCACATCATTTGGGGCTGAGATACATGGAAAAGCTGTGCTCAGCCAGGTCTGTACTCAATGAAAAATTGTCGCCTGAGGGTTGCGTAACTTGAGTGTTACAGGTAGGGAAGGGCCTTTCACCAACACCAGAGATTTACTGACTTTTGGACAGGAAAAGTTGTCTTTTATATTTCAAGAGAGTAAATCACCTCTTGTTGATTGGGATGCCCTCAAAAGACATTTTGGATGGTGAACCTCAGTGAGAGCTTCGTGCAGTAATATGTTTTAAAAAAATGCAGTTGACCAGAAGTTTGCAGTTTTGACTAATGGGATTATTAGTCAATGAGTAATACTTCAGGTTTGCCAAGTCCCAGTTTATTGCTGGACTTTAATAAGTCAGAACTTAGTGTTCTAATAGTCAGAGGCACACTTTGCTTGGGACTGCAACCCCAGATAGAAAAATATTAGCAAATACTACATCTTGGCCAAAGAAGAAAACCTCGGGGCATGACATTCTGTTGGGTACTCAGGTTACTATTTGGTCTAACAAAGTACAGGTAATCTTTGTGGTTGCCACAGTATGTCTGGATTATTGGAAGGAGGAATTTGAGGAAGCCGTGGTGGTTCTCTTTAAGTCACATGAGCCTTGGAGAATTCGCTCAATGGCAATGTACAATTTTAACGCAATGGTTTATTTTCTAACATTTTACTTTGCCCAACACATAGAATTAACTAGTCTACATTGCTAAGAAGGTGAAAGCAGTGTTTAATTTAAGGACTAAAACGAGTACATTTAACCAAATGTTTGGTGCAAAGGAAGAAAAAACAGCTGAGTGATTGATTTCATTGTTTGCACTCCAGAGTGCTGGTGGTTTTGGTGTGGCAGGCACACACCATGCATTTCCTGTCTCTAGCATGCTAGTTGTTGACCACTACCTTGAGAAGAGAAAGCATGCCGGTCAGACTCTAAGATTATAGACAGACTCCAGCAGATGTCTGTGATTTCTTTCCATTCCAAATCTCTTTCTTGTCTTTTGTTCTCTTTCTAGGTGTGCATTTCAGTGATTTCAAGGTTAATTGTTTTAATGGTTAGTTCTTTGGTAGTCAGTGGCAGAGAGTGGGACGGGGACGTGCAAGCCTTTTCTTATTCAGAGATTTCCTGTTGTACAATGCGTTAAGGTTGTGAGCTTCTACTCCCGTTTCCCTTCATTCTTCCTTTCTTTCCCTTTTAACTGTAGCTTGTTTCACCAGAGGGAGAAAGACTAACTCAATTATATTATCCTGTGTGATTGCTTAAACCGTGTTTAGATACAAAAAGAATTATTTTATGCTTTTCTTACTACAGTTCATGATATCCATTTTGCAAGGCATCGTTTCGAAACTTTGTGCTTTATTATTCTTGTGGTGTGGAGCGAGCGAAAACAAACTCTAGTTCATAATTCACTTTAAAGAACATACCCTTTCTTTCTATTTTCTTGTTAAAACCAAATTGTGTGCAATTTGTAGTAAATTGAAACCACATTTTTCACTTAACTTTCCAAAATTAAAATTTATGGGGAAAAGAAGCAATAAAACAGTTACAATCTGGTTATCTATAATTATCTGTGTGGTTTGAGCAGTTCCACATTTGAAAAAAGTGACACTGAGAACGTATCAAGATTTTACAACCATGGGACATTTCACTTCTCTTTTGTTGCTTTGGAGCCAAGAACTCCTCAAAATGCTGAAAGTTACGCTATGAATTTAGAGATCAAATGCATGAAGAGAAACTCTTAAATGCACAGAAAACAATGGCTAGCATCTGAAAATAGTTGTTTTTTTCTCTCAATACTGAAATTTATTACAGTAGAACTTACCATTTATATTCTGTTATTTCAAGTATTGTCTTTGATTTCAGTTGCTTTGACATTCTCTTGTCACGCTCTGTCTGGTAGGGAAAAAAAACAAACCAAACAAAAAAATGCCACAGAATCAGTGAGACACACTATTTTTACTTTTTGGCGCCGCCATTGCTGTATTGGTATCTCAGCTTCCAGTGTGCCCTTCATTATTATGCATCCCCAGGAAAAGGATCTTTGAAGTGCTGAGTGGCACTTTTCTTAGATTAACTTGTGTTTTCATTTCTCTGCTCTTTTGATATTGCCGTCTCATATTATAACAGTAAAAAGTTCTAATGATTCAACTCTAGTTCTTAATATTTCCCTTTGAAGAAATATGCCTATATCTGGACAACTTGATGTAGACATGGCGAAGTACTTCATTAATTCATCTTTTCATTCAGTAAACATTTATTGAACATCTACTTAGTTCCAAGTCTTGGGCTTGAGTATAACTAAAGGGTAGCAAACAAAACAGGACAAACAGAACTGGCACATAATAAGGATTCCAGCGAACCTCAGCCCATCGTCAGTGTTCTAGACATGCATGGAGAGACAGAGCTTTGACAATTACAGAAAAACCATTTAAAACAATCACAGTTGTGAGTATTGGCTTAAATTCAACAGAAAATTACACTTCTGCCCCAGATGAGCTTATCAAAAATCTTATACACACTCAGATGTTTTGCAAATATTTTGACCTTGTTCATTTCTTAATTTGTAACTTTATTCTGATTAGGACAAGTCAACACTTTATTTTGTTTAACAAATATTTTAAGTATGTAAATGTGCTGCACTGTTCTAAGTGTTTTACAAATAGAGGTTGGACAAAAGTAGGTTAATAATAATAAATATTATAATAGTTAATACATAAATAATATAAGAATAAACTCAGTGTTTCGTATACTTACAAGTGTAAACCTACTGTTGCCCACCCTGACTCATTGAACCTCTTAACATCTCTATGAAGCAGGTACTTTCTTGTGCTGATATTGCAGATAAAGAAACTGAGGCACAGAGCTATGAACTCATTAGCCAGAGTTAGTCAAGGGGTAAGTAGAAAAGCCATAGTCAGACCCAGGCTGCCCAGCTCCAGAATCTATCTTCTCACAACTGCTCCTCTGTGCTGTCTTTTACAAGTATTTCAGTGTATGTTTTTGCTAATCTTCACCCAAGGGTATTTTCTCCCCATTAATTTTTAGAAAGGGTGGAAGGGAGAAGGAGAGACAGAGAAACATCGATGTGAGAGAGACACATCAATTAGTTGCATCCTGTTCACACCCTGATCAGGGCCGGGAATCCTGCAACCAAGGCCCTTGACCAGAATCAAAACCAGGACTCTTCCTTCAGTCCTTGGGCCGACACTCTATCCACTGAGCCAGACTGGCTAGGGCCAAGTATTTCAATATGTATACAACCGTATGCCCTCTATGCCATGTACTTAAATGTGTGCTGATCCCTGGGTGTCCAACACGTGGACACGTCTGGTCAGACTCTGCAGAGAACTCAGGCTGCTTGCCGATGGGCAGGTTTGCAAAGAGGAGCCACCAGAAGCCCCTGGCATGAGACTGTTCTCAGGTCACTTTGAACCAGGAGCAAAGGAAAGGTGTGTCAGATCTTCCATCCAATCCAAGGTGTCCATCTGTCCATTTCTCTGTCACTTGTTTAGTTATTGCCTTACAGGTTTATGTAATTATGATGATTACATTATAGTACACATTATATAAAAATAATGTATGCTCATTATAGAAAATCTGGAGAAAAACAGGATAGAATAAGAGATCATCCATGGATAACTGCTGCTAACATTTTCATATATTTCTTTCATACTTTTCTATGTATAACAAATACATATAAACATCTTTCATATTTGTGGTTATACTGTGTGTGTGTATACTCATACAGTTTTATATCCTGCTTTTTTCACACAGCCTACTGAACATTTCCCATGCATTAAACCTTCTTCATAAACATAATGTTAAAGGCTGCATAATCTCCTACAGTGTGGATTTACTAAATTTACTTACCCATTCCTCCACTGCTGGATATTTAAGTTGTTTTATATACTCTTAAAATGATACACAACTTGTTATTTTTTTTCTAACTTTGGTGCTTTAAAAAATCATTGTCATTTCTGGCAATTAAATGTTCTAATCCTTCTTAAATATATATTTTTAAAATTTCTCAATAAGTCCCATCTTGTAGGAGATAAACTTTTAAAGAGCCATTTTTTGAAATGATTTTGTTTTTATTATTTTAGTGTTTGCACTATAAAATAATGCTGTAAAATAGAGAATAGTGGAAATAAAATATGTCCAGTATACAAATGAACTCACGATTAGCCTAGGAAATTCTATCTAGCCATAAAGTGAGCATATTAAAGCTCTAGTATATATTAATACAATCAGCCATACTTTTTAATGTATAAATGTTTAATCTATCAGTGTCCTTTCTCTCTTTATCACCCATCTGCAAACTGGATTCATTTTGGATAATTACCTTTGGTACTAAATGTATATTATCTGCTCAGTTGGGAAAGAGATTGGAGGAAATTCAGAAATCAATAGTAATAAAGTAAACAGAGAGAATGGAATCTATTTCCGCTCTTAGAATTTATTTGAATCCACTCTACTAAAGACAGGGACCCTGTCTAATGGACATTGGACAGAAGACCACAAATAAACTCCAATGGGGCCAGCTTCCCTTTAAGAATTGATCTGATATTTCAGTAAATATTCTATTGTTTAAATATTAAAATGTAGGCCTTTAGTGACCCCCCCCCAAAAAAAAATATTTGACTTGTTTACAGGATAGATTTTACTTGCTCTTTCAGTGTTTATATATTGACAACTGGGGTGTGCCTCCTTTATGCTCAACCTCTCTGGTTTTTATGAAACTATTTTTGATAGAGAATTGATGTTGGATTCACTGGTGTTACACTAACCACAATCTCATGGTCCAAAGGGAAATAAAAGCCAGTGCCCCATTTTGCTGACTATAAATGAGGCTCTCTCTACAGTTTCAGTGATGGTGTGGTCATGAGGAAAGATAATTTACTACTCAGACTGGGACAAGTCAGTGGCACCTCTCCTTCAGCACGAACATGGGAAAGTTAGTTTACCTTACCCAAACCTCTGAATATTCTGGCAGGCTAACGAGAGTTGGAATTGGCATGCCCAGCCTCCCTTGTTGACATTCTGAATCCCACAGCCAAGAAAATATTCCTGCCACGTAGAGGAAACTCATAACTGCTGTTATTCAGTGTGTGTTTATCTCCCTCATGTAATACGGTTATTTTGTTTCCTCCAAATCCTAAACTCGATGGGAGCTTATTGGCTTATGTCACATCTAATGGCATTACTAGCAGGTGTACTGGGTTGAACCCTCCTTTCCCACAATTTCCTACCAACGTTGTAGAGTGGCTGGTCTGGGATGCCAGTGACCTGATTTGGTACCTTCAACACCCAAACCCAAGGTCAGGGCTGTAGTGAGTCAGGAATCTCTTTTCTGTGTTTATGGAATTATAAGCCATCACTGATTTTAGAATCTTGGCCAAAGGGAACACGGTTAAAACTCGGAGTTTATTTCAAAAGCAAAATTAGGCTTCTTAAGTGGATCTTCCTGATGGTTTCTAATATTTTCATGCCATTAAAAAGAATCTCACTAGACCCCCTAAGAGTTCCCCATGCAGTAAGAACTTAAATATGCTCGTATCTTTTTACAAAGTCTAATTATAAAAGTCTTCTTCATCAGGGACATAATCTCACACCCTCCTGACTTCAAGAGGTTGCAGGCTCGGTGAGAGGTCCAGCTGGCATAGTTCTCCCTCAAGAGGCTTGCTGCCCCGAGATTGCACTCAATCTCGGATCTCTTCCACGGGGACTTGCCATGCTTTGGGAAGCAACCTGACAAGACTCTTTTGGGGACATAGCTCGAGCCCCTGCTAAGACCTTTTTTTTTTTTTTTTTTTGGTCTGGAGAGAGAGAGAAAAGTGGAACTTTGAAACTGGCCAAATATTTCAGGAGAGAAAAGTGCAATTCATTTTTTCTCCCACCCCGCCCCCACCCCCTTTTATCATTACACCATCCCTTTACATCCAGGAGACTATTTGCAAGCCTTGTCTTCTCTCCGCAGGCACATTTGAAGCCTGCTTAACTGGTACTCAGAGGGTAGCATGGCATTATTTGAGAATCCCTTGCAGTTGGCTCAGAGCAGTGATGGGAGGATGTCAGTTTTGCAAGGGCAGCATTATTTGCTGTTCTCCCACTCAGCCCCAGAATGCTCGTTTGCTTGGGAAGATGAGTGCTTAATGCATTCTCTCGTCCCTCTGCTGTTCCCTCCGCATTCCTGCTGAATCTCACATTCCTCTGAGCAGGGCCCTGAGAGTGTCAGCCTCCGACAAGCTGGGAAGGAGAGAAGACTCTCTGAAATGGGGCATTCATGGTTGGTGAATCCAAAGATACTTAACTGATGTGTGCATTCAATTAAGATGAGTTTTTGGTTATAAGACTCCCCAGGAGAAGTGGCCTTCTTCTCATTTCTGGGCTATGAGCAGCTAATGAAGAAAACATGAATTTCACTGCCTACCGGATCTGATTCCGTACCATTTTCAAGTTCCTTGATTAAGGAAGACATGCCCGGCAAGATTAAACAAGCTGGGAGGTGATAATGGAGCAGTGTATGTCACTTCTCATCTTTTTATGGGTGACATCACCACCATACACCTCACAGAAATGGTTTCAGGGCTTAAGTGTGATCTATTTTGGAAAGTGTCCCTTTTTAAATGTACGTCCTACTGGAATCCAGTCTTTATATAACATACACAGATATGCACTTACATTTTCAAATCGAAGCCAGGTAGTTTTGCTTGAGGCATCTTTTATCCTCTGTTTTATTCTGTGTTGCCCTGAAGGGAAAGATAGCACCACTCTTCCAACGTATTAGCTACTTACTTCCCCAGGGGCTGTCCAGTGCAAAGGCTGAGTAAGTCTGTGGGTGGGTGCTAGAGACTGATTGCCCAAATTCAAATCCTGGTTCTTACTGCTGTAACACTCAAGCAGGATCTGCCACCTCTCTGTCATCCTCAGGCTCTTCCCTTGTCTGTAAAAAGGGTGATGATAACAGTAGACTTCTTAGGGACAGCTAAAAGTTAATGGCATATAACAGTGCTGAGCACAGTTTCTGGAACATTCTAACTGTGTATCAATTAGAATTCTTATCACAGGTATAGGTAAAGTCAGAGCACATTGTTTTTAATCCCAGGGGTTTTTGCCAAGCAGAATTGAAGAGAGATTGGCAAACAAATGAAAACCGTGGACACGTCATTGACCTACTCCATGATACTCTCAGGATCCTGGGAGCCTTCATTGGCCTTCGCTACATTTTGTGTTCACTTTATAAACTGGCAGGGCCTCTGGGCTTTGAAATGACCAGCAGTTATGTAAGAGGCGGGTCTTGTAATGAAGATGTTGCCATCTGAAGGGTAGGTTGGATATCCTTTTCCATAGGTACAATTTAATCACACTTCTTTTCATTGCCTACCTACCCCTTATCCCCACACTAACAGCCTCATTTTTCTCACCTATGAAATAGGAATACCTACCTCTTGGGGTGTTGAAGAAAAAACTAAGTTAACAAAAGTAAAATGTTGACTACCACTTCTCAATGCATGATCCTTATTATTTTAAATCAGGCTTCCGTGGAGGACTGGTGCAGGGGACCTGGGGTGGACTAGGTCCAACATTTGTGCTTTTGTTCTGAGTCAGCTGTTTACTAATTTTGGTCTTGCACTGATCACTTAGGGTCTTGTGTTTTGTTTTTTAAAGGAAGGCTCTTTACAGCAATAAAGTTCTAAAGTTGATTGAGTGGCTGTGTTTTTGCCCCTCTCTTGGACCACATCAAGATCAAGTTGTTAATTCCAGAGTTAGAAAGGAGACTTAGAAGAATGTATTATTGCCTCAAAGTTGTGTTGGTAGCGTTTGAAGAATGCAATCCTTTATGTTTGATTTTGCTCTTAAAGGGTCACAGTACCTATTGTCCTGATATAATCATAGAATTTTTCCATCTGGGACTAGGTCAGCAGTTTATCAAGCCTGGTCTTTCTGCCCCCACAGATATGTCCCAGCCTCTGAAAAGCCCAGAAACAATATCTGACACCATGGCCTCAGGCAAAGTGAATTCCACAGATGGAGTTAAATATGTATTTTTCATTTCCTCTAAAATTCACCAGCCTCCAAGTGGGGCCGGCAGATTGTAGAGACAGAGTATGGAAGGAAGGTCGCTTCTTTTACCTTGTTCCCATTTATTATTCAGTTTAAGCTGCTCCATCGCACCCTTTAATTTAGAGGAAATTAGAAGATTCGGTTGGGAGAATTTCAGTCTGTAGTTCTAGTTTGGAGGAAGAAGAGAGCCTGGAGGAGTTAGAGTAGGAAATATAAGACAGTATTTCTGATGTTTGACAAGGCTGCTGTAGGCTTGTGCCCACTTGGAAAAATAGAATTCCCAGAAGTGGTTTGTGTGGCCACAGGGCCTGCTTTGGGGGAGGCCTCAGAACTTGGTGATTTAGCCTCTAAACCTAGTCTTTCATCCTTTCCATCCATGAGAGTGGCTGTCATTGAGAATTTAACCATGCAGGTCATTTTTTTTTTAGTAAAAATTAGTCTGTTGTTGCTCTGTAAGGAGACTAATGCTATTCCTCAGCAGCACCCAGTCAGAAAGTCCGTCCATGATGCATGTACCTTAGGAGAACCATCTGTAAGTCTTAGAAGGGCGAAAGAGAGGTATCAACTACATCTCTTCCCAAACTGAAAAGAACCCAAAGTAGCACTAATGAGAATTTAGTCATCTTTAAATATGGAACATGCCATGCCATTCTTAAAAGTTGCTGGCATAACTTTGGCTAAGCCTTTCTCCTACCCCCTGTCCCCACGTGCCCATGGTATTTCATATAGACCGGGGAGGCCTTTCAGGCACTAGGGATGGGAAGTGAAAGATCACAGCGTGACAGTGGAGGCTGGTTTATTGCTTTGGGTTACATTAGTGGATTAACAGAGTGTTTGCTCGGAGATCAACGGGAATAGCCAGCATTTCCCTTCACCTCCTTGACAGTGTGGCTCGTGTTCTCTACGTTCTTCGTTGTCCTCTACATTTAGAGAACATATTATACCAGCACGGTGATTGTTCTCTGATACAGTTTCTAAATCCTTCTCTATTGTTTGAAGGGGGTCGGGGGGGTGGCTCAATTCAAACAGGAATCTGAAAGTCTTTGGGTTGATATTTTAGTGACAGATCCATTCCCTTTAGCTCTTGAGAGTTGACATAGGCATTATTGGAATAAATTTACTACAGCACCTTTAAACAGAGATTTGGTAAAATAAGTTAAAAGTAAAATGCTGGGTACCACTTCTAAATACATGATCCTTTTTATGTGACACAAAGAGTCTT
This sequence comes from Corynorhinus townsendii, assembly GCA_026230045.1. NCBI lineage: Eukaryota > Metazoa > Chordata > Mammalia > Chiroptera > Vespertilionidae > Corynorhinus > Corynorhinus townsendii. Next base: position 157,244,025 of record JAPDVU010000006.1, on the reverse strand, counting down.
CTGTGCACCTGGCTTAGGTGGGTAGGTGCAAACCTTTTCCTCACTGAAGGTCAGAACCAAATTTACAGCAAACCCACTTATGATGCTTGCTGATCCCTTTGGTTTTTATCGTCACAGTAGGTTTAACCTGACCAAGAAGTAATTACACCATTATTTTTTATGTGGTGCTTTATTACTTGCTTTTCAAAATTGGTTTCCAGAATCTCATGAGCTAATAGCAACAAATGTGCGATGGTAATGTTCACTCTGTCAGGAGATGTGGGGTTATTGCGGAAGTGGCCACATACCCATTGCCCACACAATGACTGTTACTCCAAAACAAGTGAATTGCTTAACTAAACAGCTATTGATTGCAAGTCATCAGAGACCAATCATAAGACCACCAACATCCAAAGGAGACGATTACATTCTGGTTATATATACGAATGTATTTTGTCAATATTTTGTGACAAGGAGGCCCAGTATTGCATGGCTCACAAGTCTAAGTCTAACGTAGGTTAGAAGCAGTAGAACCTCATTGGGGTGCCAAAAGTGGTCAACAAGGTTCCATACACTTCTTGAAAGAGAGGTGTCAAGATTGGGAACAGAAAGAACCAAGAGCCATTGAAAATACCCTCATCCTAACCCTTCCAACTTGAACAGGAATTGATCAAATCTAAAGGCGAACTTGGCATCAGCTTTTGTCTCAGGGCTCCTGGAGGTCTACACTTTTCCTTGGGACTAAGTTGACTCTCGTTTAGGACTGAGTGTCTCATTATACTTCTTGTCATTAGCTAAGCTTCAGTTGGGCAAACAGGTTTGCCAACAACCCTTACTCACTTGGTGTGTTCAGATCTTCGTAAGGGGGTTACTGAGTGAGACAAAACAACTGATTCTCGTGGTTAAAGCATTCATGAGTCTTCTACAATTGCTTACACCTACATTAATGATCCTGGAATGGTCTACTTTGGAAGCTTCTCTTCAGACCTCTGCTGGTTGATTACCCAACTACACTAGGTGGTGTGGACAGCCCCTTTTGTTTTAAGCTCCCCATTTAATTTCAGTGACATATTCTCTCCTGGTATTCTTTCTGGTTTTTTGACCTGCCTGTGTCCTTTTGGTCTCCAAATCTTTGTCTATTCTTTAACTCTCAGTGTTCCAAATAGTACTGTCTGTCCTGGGTTCTCTTCTCACACCAGTGGTATCTTGGCATTTCCCATAATGCTAACTTCATCCTTGGTCGGTTTCCTTTCAGTTCTTTATCTCCAAACATATTTACATGGATGTACTATTGCATTTAAAATTCAGTATGCCTGAAATTGAACTCATGACTTTTCCCTCCTATATATAGTTTTCTACTTGCATTCTTTATCCTGCTAAATGGCCTATCCAGTTAGTAGGTAAATTAGAAGTATCAGAGTCTTTATTCTTTCTAACCCCTCACATCTAACATGCCATTGAAGTCATCTATATTGTATTCTAAAATATTTCTAAAATCTCCCTTTTCTTCTATAAGCACCTCATCATCAGTTTGTCTTTAATTTTCCATTTGGATTATTATAATAGTACTGACTTTAAAGTCCATCTTGTGTTGGACTCTTATGGTTATGTCTTTGAACCATAGATCTGATTGTGCCACTCCTATGACATGGAAAACCTTAAAAAGCTCCTTGTTGCCAACCAGATAGGGTTCTTATCAAGGCACTTAAGGCCAATTCTGTCACTCATGGTTACTCTTCAACATTCTACACTCAGTAAGCTATGCTCTCCCCAAACTGGAATATCCAACATTATTTGAACACATCATGTCCTTTTATGTCCGTGCCTTCACTCATGCTGCTTGCTTCTTTGGCCTGAAATGCTTTCCCCAATCTTTTCAATAGAACAATCCTATTTATCCTCACATGTCCAGCTGAAATATGACCTCTTTGGTAAATGTTTCCCTAACTCCACTATAAAGAATTATCTTTTCCTTCTTCTGTGAAGTACACTATCAGGACATCCATAATGCTGCTATTTGTATCTTTTTGATTAGCTTACAGGCCTGTCTCCCCACTGGATTATGCACTCCTCAAGGGTACATCACAGGAGAGTTTTTCAAGTGGACTCATCTCCAGCTGGGGATGCACAGGAAACTACACCTGTGTTGTACGTCTTTTTCTTTTTTCATTTTGCACAGCCTTGTAAACAGCAAGCATCCACTTTTATTGAATTAATTAAACAATGTAAAGAAGTAACCCCATTTTAATTAGATGTCTCCCTTTCTATTTTTCTTCCCATTCTACATTGTTTTAACTAAATTATATTGCTTTATATTATTTTAACAAAACATGAATTGTTTTAAAACAATTGTGTCCTATTACAAATAGAGCTCAAGGTAATATGTGAGACCCAGAAGTGGTGGAATTCTTTGAACAGTAGTTTCAAATTAGTGTAAGTCGGGGAGGAAAGGCTGAGCCCCAAAGACAAGTGAAACATACTTGGTGTTCTAGAATCCTACATGCTCCTATTGAATTTGTCACAGTGTTTTACAATTCTGCTTATGGCTTTCTGCTCCTCTAGACTCTGGAGTTCCTTGAGAGTAGGGACTGTGCAGTATGTATAATTAATCCTGTATGCCATCAGCCCCTATTTCTAGTACATAGCAGGTATTATTAATAATAACAACTGCCTGTTGAGTATTTATTATATGCTCAGCACTGTACAAATAGTACCCATCATATCTTTGCTTTATAGAGGAGGAACTAAAGAATGTGACTTTTCAAAAGGCACACAGCTGGTCAGTGTTGTAACCTGCATGCAAACCTGGCTATTCTTACTCTAAAAGGGTTAGAACAAAGGGAAGAAGAGTGTCTGTTAGAGAAATGGAAGTCAAATTAGGAACTGGAGTAGGAGACCAAGGTTTTCATGGCCTGTAAATTAAGTCCAAATTGCAGACAGAGGAGTATATGAGGATCGAGAAAAGCACTAGAAAAGTACTGTAAACCAGAATTATTAGAGACCTACTCTGGAGGCTTCTTGATTGCCCTAACTTGGTTTTTCTAGAAAAGAGGTCAAGAGCAGGCATACTGCCTACTTTGAATCCTTGGCCTTTTACTCATTAGCTCTGTGGATTTAGGCAAGATATTTAACTCCTCTGAGCTGCACTTTCCCTTCTCTGAATAAAGGGAATGTCAATAATACTTCCTTTTAGGGTTGTGATAAAGGTTAGATGGGTTAATCCATGTAAAGTTCTTTGCACATAGTAAGTTGTTAGGAAGTGTTAGCTGCAGCTGTTATAATAATTATTAATAGAAGAAAAGACACAATGAATGAATACAATGGGTTTGTAGCATCTTAGCATTTAAATAATTCTATGCCTCTGAGTGGATCCACGTTCCCTAAACTTATAGACCAAGGTGTCCCTGCCAACCTACAGTGGAGCCATGAGATGTTTTAAATTCGAGGGAAACGAGTGATACTTTAAGTCTGTCTGATACCACACAGACTACTAGTTTAAGCTAGTTCCTAGCTCCACACTAGATTTTACTTCATACTGATGGTGTCATAGCTTAGCAAAGCTGAATTTTCAGCTGTTACTGCCATCAAAAGGAAGTATCTTGTGAAAACCAATGCGGAATAACAGAAAAAAGGGTGGCAATGTCCAATCTTATTCCAAGGTTTGAGAAGGTGGGCAGTGCCCAATAGGAGTGCACACTCCATTAGTAAGTTGTTTTTATTTTAGAATGAAATAAAATATTTTATACACACACACACACATACACACACACACACACACACACACACACACACACATATATATATTCCAATTCTTTTGTATTTTTTCAAATGGCTTCTAAGTTGTTATAATAGAAACATTAAAGCATTAAAACTGGACACAAGTAATTAACAAAACAGAACCTCATGGTATATTTCTTTTGGCTTAGAGGCACTGCCAATAGATTGCTGAAATGCTCAAGGCACTGAGGATAGAGTAAGTTTGAGAAGCTCTGGAGTAGACAATGAATTAATTTATAATCAACATGTGTGTTAAAGCTAGAAGGAGAGGGTCCCAGACTCTAATGTTCAGGTAGAGGAGGCTTTCTGACTGAGTCTAAGGTTAATGATACATAGCGATAATAATCACTTAGGGTCAATACTGGAAAAGGCTGACTTCATTTATTTGATATCAAGATGCTATTTAGGTTGGAGTTCAGGATGATAAAAATGCCGAGGCTTATCTGCAAGCCCTTGTAGCTCTCTTCACCGCCTACCTGTTGTAAGTTCTCCTTGGCTCCACTAACATATTACTAAATAATCACTTAATCCCCCAATTATCTGCAAGTTATAAGCACTTTACTGTCTTATTAGTAGAATTAATAATGGGTTATTTGGAGTCCCTTTTGTTTATCTTTTCTTGGAAGTTTTCCCTCCTCCCCACCTAATGGTCTGTGGAGCTGCTATATATAACTTCATTATCCAACTCTTCTGAAACTGGTCTACTGGCTTAGACGGCATGATTCTGAACAGTGGGAGAAGTGTTGCAAGGTGTCTCATAAACTGTGATATTAACAATCACAAGTAGTACCTCAGCCCAGAACTCTGTGCCTGGTTAGCACGAGGCTTGGAGAACGGTTTCTTCGCTTCCGAGCCCGACTCCGTGCCATTCCCCGCTGAGAGCCGAGAGTTGCTGGGTAGCTTGCTCCAGGAGAGTAATAAGTATTGTTGTTTAGCAATTGTGTTGTTGAAATTCAGCTCCACTATGTCTGACAGTATTTATCTAAAATACTTTCCCTGGTGCGTGTTCAAGTTCCAGTAAACCGTGTCTTATTGTGCGACCTTTTCATTTTCCAGTGAAAAGGGATCAGCTCGTCAGATAAAAGCTACAAGCCGAGTACAGGAAAAATGCGTGCTCAGAAAATCCAAGCATGATTGAAAACAAGATGTGTTAAATCAATGCGGTTTATCGCCTGCCTATTCCCGGCAATTGCTGTTCTAAGCTCATTCTGAACACACACGGGATGATAAAAGTATGGTGTCAAGCACTCGCTGGGGTGGGAACACAAGAAAACATGTTTATCAGACAGGCTGGGTGATTTTACCCCCTTGATAACAGTTATTGTCAAAAACTCTTTGGGTAGAAATCTGAAGAACAATTATAGAAGGAATATTACTCTTGTTATAGCAGAAGATATGCCAGTAGGGAAGAAAATTATGGATTTATCCTTACACGTTAAGAAAGAAAAAACAGAGTGTAGAGGTTGTCAATACTCAAACACCATCATCCATTACACGGTGAATATCATCCTTCTCTTATTCAAAAATGATCCAAAATTTTAATTTTTAATTTTTGTTAATCCTCACCTGAGGATATTTTCCCATTGATTTTTAGGGAGAGTGGAAGAGAGAGGGAAAGCCAGAGATAAACATTGATGTGAGAGAAATACATCGATTGGTTGCCTCCTGCAGGAGCCTGGACCAGGGCCCAGGCCAGGAGGAGCCTGCAACTGAGGTACATGCCCTTGACCGGAATTGAACCTGGGACCCTTTGATCCGCAGGCCGATGCTCTATCCACTGAGCCCAACTGGCTAGGGCGAATCCAAATTTTTTTAAACAATCCAAAATGTAAAAGACCTTCAAGCTTCAGTTTGCACAAAGGATTTAATTTTAGTTTTAAACTTGCATCAAATTTGGAAATCTAAATTAAGGCTCCTGCAAGGCCACACCGTTCAGAGCACATCATACTCAATAACAGGGGCTACTTTCTCATTGACTTGATTACAGTTAGCAGTAACTTCTCCCTAATTATGGTACCTTCCTTAGTCCTGTTTTAGATAGAGTGGGACCCTCCAGGGCCGTGTTCAGCAAACTGCGGCTCGCAAGCCACATGTGGCTCTTTGGCCCCTTGAGTGTGGCTCTTCCACAAAATACTACAGCCTGGGCGAGTCTATTTTGAAGAAATGGTGTTAGAAGAAGTTTAAGTTTAAAAAATTTGGTTCTCAAAAGAAATTTCAATAATTGTACTGTTGATATTTGGCTCTGTTGACTAATGAGTTTGCCGACCACTGCTCCAGGGCAAGAAAGGGGTCTGTTTACCAAGAGGTGCTCTATGTCTGCCCATGACTTCTCAACAAGGATCTTTTAGAAAATACCAGCTGGGTGTGGTATGAAATCAGTTGATTTAATGTATATCAAGAGTATTTTGTGCCTCTTTTTCCCGAAAGGCTAATCAACTTTTGAGAGTTCAACTTCGACCTAGGAGAACTTGATGAGACAGCAAACAGTTTCTCCATCATTTGTGGGGCAAGTTCAAAATAGCAAAATGGCCTCCCCAAAAGGTTTTGTTAGTTGACGTGCCGAGCTTAAGTAAAGAAATCAGGCCACGCGACCTGTATGGAGTCAGGAGTCTGGGAACAGAATTCCTCCTCGTGCTGGATTTCTGTTTTGCGGATATTTAGTAGAAAGGGAGCAGTTTAATCAATTTGGTAGCAGGTCTTATCAATATGCTGCAAATGGAGATTCATCACTATTTTTTTAAATGTGGTCATCTTGGAATAGTAAATAAAACACATCTGTTCTGATTTATGCAGCCAGCTCTTCCTGTGCCTCAGTTTCTCACCTTCCAACTAGGGATAATAATTTTTGACATGCATATTAAGAGAATATTGAAGGAATCAATGAGAGAGTGTCTAATAGAGCACTTTGCTATCCCTGGGAAAAGGGTCTTAGATGACCTGAGAGTATGTGGAAAATGACAAACTCTAGAAGTAGTCATTCATTCTTAACATCCATTAAAAACCTTCCGAGGTCCTTATAACTTAGAGACTTGAGTTCAGGTTACAAAAATCTTAAAAACTAATACTCTTTCATCAGTGAAAAATTTTGGGGGAAAATACAAATCCCTTTAATACAGGATTTGTTACATAAATTATGGCCATCCATATAATACAATATACTACAACCATTAAAAAGAATGAGGTGGATATAAATATGTATATAATCTATGCTAATAATAGGGAATATGCAAATTGGTAAGGATGCCGCCACAGTAACGACAGATCAGCAGGCTGCATGCGCAGCAGGCACAGGTGGGCGAGGACTTACAGCGTCGGGGATGGCGGCAGGGCCGCACCAGAGAGGCCTCTCCGCACGCCTGCACCAGGGGCCCACAGGCGCGCAGAAAGGCCTCTGACTCGGGCCTGGCTGGGGGTCCACAGGCACATGGAGGTCTGCAGGCCTCCCCCGCCCGGCCCAGGAGTCCGCAGGCCTCCTCTGGCTCCGGCCTACCTCTTTGAGGCAGTCCATCAGGAGCCTTGGATGGGTGGGCGGGGCTTACCTCTTTGGGGCAATGGATCACGGGGCTTCCGCACTGTGACAGGGCACAGGCCAGGCTGGGTGACCCACCCCCTCCCTGCCCCGATTGTACAAATTTCGTGTACCAGGCCACTAGTCCAGATATAAAACAGTATTGTGAAAATGTCTGAAAACATTCATACTAATGTGAGTAGAGATTATTTATGAGTGGGCTATTATGGGGCTCTTTCCCCTTTTTCGTGTTTCTTTTGTATTTTTATACGCTAAAAATGTACTTCTTTTAAATTTAGAAAATCAGTAAAGCTATTTCCATTTTGCAAAAACAAAAGAAAGTCCCTCTTAATTCTTCCTTCCTGATCTTGATTGCTTTTGCTCCTGGAAGAGTTATTAATTTCCAAGCATCCACAAGCTCTTTGCTTTCCAAGTGACAGTCCTCAGGGTCCAGCATTTCTTTCTCCAGATGTCTCCACAGTTCGTCCTCTTGGGCTCTTGTCCACTTCCCAGATCCCTTTCTCTCTTCATTCTTTGCTTTTCCTGCTCTGGCTCCACACTTTGGAAAGAGGACGTAGCCACACAAGCCAACTGATTGTACCTTCGGCCGAGAGAGGTATTCCTTCCTTCGCTTGATTTTTGAATCTCATAGTTGTTGCCACACATCAAGGGTTTTGAAGACGACTACAAATCAGAAGTCAGAGCAAGTTCAAAGCCAGTTTGGAAATGTTCCTTTGGCTCCTACGTTGGTAAATTCTGCCCATGTTGGCTCCATCCTGACGCCCTTCTGGTTCCCTTACAGCTTTCTGGGAGCCTCTTCCCAAAGCTCTCCCGGATCGTGCCGCTCCTGAGGCAGGGCGCCAGGCCGGAAAAGCGTGTCACACCGAAAACGGGGCCTTCACTCACAAGGGGTTTGGTTTAGGGTTCTTAGGGAGTGCATCCCCTCCATGGGAGAGACGACACTGAGTACCATTCCTGCCCTAAACCTCTAGGCAAGGACATGTCCAAATGGCTGGAATGTAGCCGATCTCTTCAGGGACCAGATTGCTGGCTCTTGTTTAGGTTTTTGGTTGGTGTTTTTTTCAGTGTCTGTATTATAGTCAGTCTTAAAGACAGGTTCAGGAAGATAACGTGCTGTTTTATTATTTACCTCTGGTTGTTAATTTAGTGACTGGGGGGAAGGGGGGGAAATAGGGCCATTAGGGAACACAAAAGCTCAGCCTAACTCATATGCAATAATTCCCATCCCAGAAAGGACCTGCCTTGAAGGGGACCCCTCCTGTTCAAATAGAGAGAAGTCACCAGGGAGGGAAGTTTGGAGACCCAGGTGCTGTTTTTATCATTGCCTCTGCTCTGAGGTTTTATTTACTATTTGGCATAGAGTCTTAGATATTTGCTTGGGCATTAAGTGGCAATAGAATATAAATATGACCTTCCTAATAATATCTGCATTTCTTTTTATTTCCAGTCAAAATGACATCATGTCACACAACCATTAAAAAAAGGAAATTAAACCCCCAGAAATATGTTTAAACAGGGCAGTGAGCGGCTGAGCTATAAAAGCAGGGAAATCTCTTGATGCTGGACCGGCACCCAGTGCTCCTCCCCAACTCCTCCCCCCCCCCCCCCCCCCCCCCCGCCCCCTTGTGCTGGGAACACAGCCCTAACCCGCCTCCCATTGTTTCCAGGAATAAGTGGTCAAGAAGTTAGGGAGAACAGAGCAGGGGTTTCTCCAAACCTCCAACAAGAGACAAATCAGCTTTCATAGCTGAGAATGTATCTGTCTTGACAACGTGATTTTAATTTGCAAATAAATCCCCTTAAAGAGAATATTCTTCATTTGATGTGTTTGTGAAGTGGATTTAAAAAAAAAAAAGATTCAAGGCATGAAAAGGCCCCAATCCGCACATATATTTAGTTAGGATTTGCTCATCAGTTGTGAATGGATTTGGTAATCTTGTCATTAGTGTTAGTGCATAAAACCTAGACAAGTATTGAGGATTTTATTTGCCTAGAGCGTGTCATGCTGCGTGAACGCGTAGACACTGTAAACAGTAGTTTTGTGGAACCATGCGGTTCTGGTTTGACCAGGGCCTCGGTGGAAGCCGGAGAAGGGCTCTATGTAGACTGGTTCTGCGTAGTTACTGGCTTCCTTTCGGGGAGTCTGAGATTGTGGGACTGGGAAGGAACCCAAAGCCATTTATAAGCAGTCCCAACACATGGCCAGATGAAGTGGTTTGAAAAAAATTTTTTTTTTTTTTTTTTACCATTTCATTAACTTTTACTTTTTGAAAACAAATGACTTCAATGAAGCTGAAATGCCAGTCCCCTGCCTATATCCAGTGCTTCCAACAAATACCGGGTCCCAGTATCATGTCATAGCTGTGAGTGGGAGGACCCTTCTGTAATCTCCACTGAGATATCTGCCCTGAACACTCGCTCTCCACTGTAGAGACAGTTGATCTTCCTTTCATGCATTGATAGGGAGAGATACCGTAGCATTGTACACAGCTCCATGAGGTCCTCCTCAGCTTATTAATTCCTATTTTCTCTAATTTTGAATGGGTCAGTGGAAGACATGGGAGCAGGGGAGGTGGAGGAGGGTCGAGGAGGGAAAATGGTGATGGGAGGGAGACTTGACTTGGGGTGGTGAACACACACTACCGTATACAGATGATGTGTTTGAAAAAATACACACACAAACTACACCAAACAACAACAACAACAAAAATAAACACAGATGTCTGTGGCTCCCCAATAGCCTGATCACTCTTAAAATCCATGTGTCCCTGTTAAGTGTGGTCCTAGTGAAGGCTATGCCAGATCTGACCCTCAGGGAGGCAGGAGAATGGATTCTGGATGGGGAGGGCAACCTCTGTGAGAACTGGTGCTGCATCCCAGCTCTGACATCAAATTTGTTCACCTGTCTTTTTTTTTTTTTTTTTTTTTTTGGTCGGATAGATTAAATATACCTCTCGGAACATTTACTTTTAAGGGCATATGGTATTGTGACACAAAACATTCCTACAAATGCTGTCTGAACACTTGGTAGGCACCAGACATGATGAATGAATCAGTAGAGAATTTATTATCTTGCGGAATTTTTTAAATGCCCACCTTGGTCCCATTTTATTCTGATCATTTAAAAATGGAGGTCTTTCTTGTTAGGATTAGGGAATTTTTCGAAACCTCTGAAACCTCCCTTATTCTGTTACTATCCCTTCCTGGCTTAGGGTGATACCCTCTCAAATGCTATTCAGAAAGTGTGGCCTCCGTGTTGTGAAGCAGGGCCGTATACACTGCCCTTAGTATTACATTCCTTTTGCAATTGACAGCTTCATCCATTTGGTGTGTGTGTTTTTCTAACCTAAAATGCTCATGCTTCTTTATTTGTAGTTAATTATGCCAGATTAAGTTTTTTTTTCTTCCTTTCTCTACTGGATTCTCGGATTTGCCCCAAGTTTTAGGGGAAAAAATTGATTAGGCCCATTTCTGCTGGTGTCCCCTGAGCCCTGTGCTTGAATACAATGAGGTCACTTTGTTGAAGGATTAACTTTATATTACATTCTTGCAGGGTAGATGTATGTCCCTAAGGTACAACTACCCCCATGGATGAAATAAATATACCATTCTTTATGATTCCTCCCCGTTACCTTCTCTGTTGATTTTCAGAGAGTTTATGAATAGTCACATATTTATACAACTGGCCAAAAGTATACTACTTATTTTTCTTATGGTCTGTAATAACCTATGCAAGGTTATTAAAGGGTCTACAGACCCCTTTTAAGGCATAGTTTCTTATGTCATTACTTTATACAAGCAGGTCAAATTCCATCTCGGCAATAATCTCTTGCTCTTAACCTTTTTCTTTGATTATAAAAGTAATATATGTTCATTGTGGAAAATGTAGAGAATGCACAGCAGAAAGAGAAGAGAAGCATTTTTAAGACCCTCTTTTAGGCAGTTTATACACAGACGCATTTTCTTCACTCTCTCTCTCTCTCTGTGTTTTTTTAAAAAAGGAACCTTTTAGACATATGCTCCTATAAGCTGCTTTTTAGCCTAGCCATATATTATGCCAGTAAATATTTCCCCCACTTATGGAATTGCTTTTGAGAACTGCATCATATTCCAGAAACATTGAATCTGTTTTCTTTTTTTGTATGTGTTTGTTTTGTTTTGTTTTAAAAAATCTTTATCAGATATTTGCTCTCACTCAGTCATTGGTTTAAAATTTTTCTCTAGTCAGTGCAATCAGAGAAATCATCAGACACCTTTGCATTTAAGACAAGCTTTGTCTTGCATATCTGCAGTGTTATCTTTGTGCTCAGCACTGGGACAATTGCACTGTAATGTTCAATTCCTAAATTGCGGGCGGATTAACATATTTAAAGATCTGCGCACAGAGCAAGTCATAAAGGCATGAGAAATAAAAGCCTTTGTCTTACCAGCTGAAATATCTCCTCCAACACAGTATACTTCCATGGAATAGATGCTTACTTTTCTTTGAATAATGAGTTTAATATATCTAATTCAGTTACTCTTTGTGTCAGCCGAATGACTTCTCCTCAGCTCCTTGGCTATTCGTTCTAGTTGATATTTGAATCGGTTCTTTTAATTGCAGATATTAAGTGTCCGGTCTTTCTGCTGTGTGTTGGCCACATGGCCAGAGAAACCCAGCCAGACTCCCCCCCCCCCCCACCCCCCCCCACCACACTTCAGACAGTCATTCAGTTAGCAACCACAGTTCCTTGACACAGTAGGAATTAATTCATTTTGCAGACAACTGAAGGGGTGGGTCAACACTTCAAATTTTATTGTTGGTTTGGTCTGAAAAATAAAACCAAGAATTGGAATTTTCAGAATGCTACATTATGTCTTCAGATATTAAAATGATGCATTTAATTGTCTAAAGCTCCTTTATGGTCAGACTTCTTTGCTGGCAATTAGCATGATGGGTGGGGGATGGATGTGATATATAACTTAAACCTAGGTGCTCATTCCTGTCGCCCTCATGCATTTCTTGATTAAATCCCATGTATTTTACGGGTAACAGCTTCCCTGCATAAAGAGCCCTATGACTTTTTCTTTACAAGTCTAATTGAAAAAAAAAAAAAAGAAGAAGAAGAAGAAATTCTTCTCAAGGGTTTAGAAAGTAATCATAAAAAATGAGAGGAATAATAAATATTGTGCCTTAACTCATCTCCTCGCATAGATAGAGAGATGTGGTACACCTGGGTGTAATTTCAGTTAATTTCCACAAGAGACAGGCTGAAAGTTTACTGTTTAGAAGGGGAGGGAGGCATAGCTAAACCTCATATTTGCAAAAATGATTACATTATCTGAAATGAAAATGCTGCTCTATTAACAAATTTCAATAAGCATTGCATTTGGGAACAAATCTTTTAAATAAAAAGTTACCTGAATTCACTTTAACTTAAAATATACAAGTGAGGAAAAAGTACTTACTCTGATTTATGTGTCTTTTGGAGGTGTAATTATTGGCTTTTTACTCACCTGTGGAAAACAATGTACTTTTGTAAATGGATTTCTGGCCACTTTATGCAGCCTTTTTTTTTCCCCCGTATTTTTTTTTTTTTTTTTTTACATAGAAAGTAAGCACTGTCAATCAAGGAATTTTAAGGTTTATTTCCTCTTTAGAAATGATTGATAGCCTTTTAGATTTACCAGTTGACAAGTTAAAGGGTTCTATTGGTATAATTATGTACTAAATTCACAGTCTTTCAATTTAAATGTCCTTTTAAAACCGCAAGATTATCATACCTGTATTTTGAAAAGTGGGCCAGTCAGTTTGGGTTGGTATACAAATTGCTTCCATTAGCCTTGGGACCTATTTGAATTTAATACAGTTTTTTAAAGTTAGCAGTAGTATGAATCTTACTTTTAAAATTTAGGTTTAATGGAAATTCATTTTAAGTAAAGCATGTGGCAACTTGTTTTTCAACGTATAGCTAAACCTCAGAAGTGCAAAGATTGTCTTTTTATTCAGTACGGGAGAAAATATGTGGTTGCACACTTGGCTAACATGAAAAAAGAGAGGAAAAGAACCTCCCCACCCGCCCCTTATTTAGAAGATCTGAGGGCTATGGGTAGAGGATGGAGCTGCCACCTCTCCCTTGTCCCGAGAAGAAGGGTGAAGATATTTCACATCCTGGGGAGGACATTTCAGAGTTCACTTTGTATTGTGTTTAATTTAAGGGTGCTTGGAAGAGTGTGTAGGCAATATGAGCACAGCAAGGCCCATTGTCTCCAAATATTGTTACAGTTTTGCTCTTCAGTCTATTAAACAATCATGGAGACCTGGCTGCTCTAAGCCAGTGCTCGCAGAGGCTGTTCTTTTTCCTGAGATAATATTGATATTGGTAAATAGTCTGTCACTGTTGTATCAATGTCATTGCAATGCCTCGCTCTTTGCCCCTCCCCACACTCTTGCAGGCTTCATTGCCACAGAAGGCACTGAGATGCTATGTCAGCTGAGGTCCACTAGAGATTTTGCAATGAAGCAAGTAGCTTTTTAGAATCTGTAGACATCCTTGGATAGGCCCTTGAGCATTTTGACCTCAGCTTCTGACTAAAGTAAACCCTAAAATTTCACATTCAATACCATTTGACTTTCTATTTTCAATAATGTAAGGAATATAAAATTTGGCCGGAAGAACAGAGTTCTTCCCTGTCCTATGAAGGGGTCTTTTGAGAGAGTCCCTCCTTGCCATGGTCAATAGCAGAAGTAGATGGTGGTAATGTTCAGCAGAGGAAACATTCGTCTTGTTGTTTCATAATCTAATTCAAAGGTTATCAATGAAGCTTTGGACTTCCTGGTTATTTCTGGTTACTTCCACATCATCAGTGTTGCAAAAATCATGTTCTTGTTCCTGAAATGGTTCTAATTGTGTGACTTCTTCATTGTAGCGCTCAACGAACCCACCATCGATTATGGTTTCCAGAGGTTACAGAAGGTCATTCCCCGGCACCCTGGAGATCCTGAGCGTTTGCCAAAGGTCAGTACACATCTTCTTTGGGTTACCGTCTCTGGAAACTTGGACTTGGGTGATTGGCAGGAAACTTTGCCATTGATAAAAATCAGTTTGTAGATAAGCAACTCAGTAATCTTTTGGCTTTGTGTGTTTGGTGCTATAGGTAAACAAGCACTTATGTGCCAGGTAATATAGTACTTTACTTCTTTTTACATATGCTAGGTCATTTCCTCTCAAAACCCTCTGAGATTAGTCCTGCTACCACCTCCATTTTGGGAAAGAAAAGGATCAAGCAAAGAGAGGTTAAATCATTTGCCCAAGGTCACAAAATGTGTAAATTGCTAAACTGAGATTCAAATCAATATAGTCTGGGTCCAAAGTTCAAGTTGTTGTTAATCACTCCAAGACTCCTGCTATCAAGAGGAAAAAGAACACTGCTTTTCTACCTGCATGGAAATTCATACTCATCCCCGTTGAGGGGAGAACAACAACAACAAAAAACACACACATATTGGTAGATCTTGCAACTGGACAAATAAGATAGGACCTCTTTCCTCTAGAGGCAATCCACCTAACTGGGAGCTAAGGTGAGAAATTAAACAAGAATTCAAGGCAGAGTAACATATGGCATACAGCAATACGTCATTAATCCCCATTGAGGAAAAAAGAAAGTTCACATTTACTGACTCCTGTTCTGAACCTGTTGTCTGTGATGAATATCCCCATCTCTGTACCCAAGGAACTCGGAACCTGTGTGGGAGAGATCACTCTACCCAGCACCATACATGACAGGAAGAACGTTTAACAAAAGTGCAGCCAAAGTTCTCTGAGGACTCAGAGGAGAGAACAGTTAAAGGCTAAGGAAGTTTGAAGGACAGAATGAATTGAGCTACCATTCACTGTTTACTGACAGCAAAATGGAATTTCATTCACGACACCAGTGAAAACTATTATAAATTAAATGAGTAGGTGAGAGGTCTTCTCTTGCTACAGGACATCTACAGATAGGTCTGTTTCTCCTCATAAAGCACTTAGAAAAATGAAGTTGGCATCCTTCCTAGCTC
The DNA here is from genome assembly GCA_026230045.1 of Corynorhinus townsendii. Classification (NCBI taxonomy): domain Eukaryota; kingdom Metazoa; phylum Chordata; class Mammalia; order Chiroptera; family Vespertilionidae; genus Corynorhinus; species Corynorhinus townsendii. Next base: position 157,228,702 of record JAPDVU010000006.1, on the reverse strand, counting down.
AGTTAACCTCTTTGGGAGAGCCATTCATCATCATATTCTACCTGTGCACCTGCTGCCTGGGGAGGCTGAGCCACCTGTCTGAACAGGCCTGGTTCAGGAGAAAGCGGCCCAGGAATGGAGGTGCAACTCGAGGAGCCAGGAGGGTGGAGAAGGGGGCGCTGCTTCCCGGAGAGAGGAAGAATTGGGATAGGCAAATGCGTCTGCCCTCCACCTACACCGCAGAGAAAGAACCACACAACCTCAGCCTCAACCCTCAGCTTCCCAGAGCAGCCTTGCTTCCACCGAGTGTTGTTGGTAAAAGCTTCTTGAAAGCATTTCACCCGAGGAAGAAGTCATAGGATGTGTCAGTCTGCCATATCCTTGTCTTTGAAAGGGACCTCCCTCTTACACACCATTCCCTTTCACCTTGACTCATTTGTGGTGAGCAATTAAATAATCTAATGGTAACAGTGGATGACAGTCTACTTCCATAGCATAGATGTGCAGTGGAAAGATTTACCTTCAGGTTCCCTCATCTAGCAAGAACCTAACTCCCGTGCATTTCCTAAGGGGCAATAATTGGAAATTTCATTGGTAATTTTATAGCACAATGATATAAATAATGTTTATCTACCTGAAGGTCAATGCTTTAGGTTTCTCTACAGTAGAAAGAAGGCATGGGTTCAATACCAGATTCTTCCCATTTGGGGATCGTCTTCACTTTATTTTTGACATTGGATGGCTCTAGAGTCTGCTGAAGGGACTGGAAGGGCAGATCGGGGTGGGGGGTAGGGTGGAACTTTAACTGAGGGCAATGACTATGCAATCTGGGTCAAAATTATTATTATTATTTTTTAATTTTAAAGCAAAATTCTTTAACTCTGTGGGTTTCAATTCACTTCTTGCTCAAATAGAGATGATAGTATTTCCTACTTTTGGCGGTTGCCACTTTAATCACTTGCTTTATGCTTATTTGCCAATGAGTTAGAGTGGGATCCTTGCTTCTCAGAGCTCTTCCCTCCAATCTCAGCAGAGCAGGAAACCCCAGTTGTGGTGAGCAGCTGGGTCTATGATTTACCGTCTGTGCCTCAGTTTCTTCATCTATAAAATGGGGATATAATGGTGCCAACTTCATGGGGCTCACTAAGGATTAAAAGAGTTAGTCCTGTGGGTGCCCTTGGCACCATATCTAGCTCACTATCGCCACTCTCTAAGTATTGAAAAAATATAGAAAACGAATTTGATTTCATCTGGATGAGGTCTAGAGAAGCCAGGCAGTTCTTTTCTTATCTAGAAAGAAAGAAGACATGTAGGCATACAGGATTGAGTTTTGTGTGCTTACTTTTAAAAACATTTTTTTCTGGCTGAATATCACGTTTAGAAATGTTGAACAAATAATCCAGGCACGTGTCCCCTCGTCCAGTGGCCTGATGGTGAAACTCCCAGCCCCTTTTCCTGGGGTTGGGACAGTAATCAAGGACACAATGGGCTTGTGTGTTAAGGAAACGCTCTGCAGCTTGCATCTATCACTTGCCGGCGAGGACTCTGGCAGGAGCCCACCCCAGGAAGCTCTGTGTGTGACTCAGAGCGGAGGAGTGGCTGTCCTCTTGGCTCTGAGCCTTAAGGTGGAGTGAGAGTTCAAGAGCAGGGTCAGGAAGTGGCGGATGGAGCCAGCACAAGGTATTCCTGTGCGCTTGGGAGGCTTATCCTCTTGCTCTCCATTGTTCGGGGGATCAAAACGGGCTCCGCCTTTCTTAGAGTCATGGTCAGTGTTTGTCAAACAGGAGTGTTTCAGTGAGCCGCGGACCACACACCTCACAAAACAAACGGCACTTTATTAAACCCATGTGTTTGTGAATAGACAAAGCTAGATTCATACCACCACCCACATATTCTGTCAAATGAAACTGCTCCCAATAATATGCCTTTGTATGGTGGCGTGCGCTTTTTCAAAGAACTTATGCATGCTTTGTTTTATGGGAACCCCTCTCGTGAGAGAAGTCAGGGACGCAGACATCCCTCCCATTTCCCAAATGAGAGCGCGGGGGCAAGCCGATCCTTCTCTGTAGATTATTTCATCTCTGAAAGTCTCCATTGGTGATAGTTGCTGGACACACATTTTTAAAATACTACGATTATGCTAACCCCAGATGTTCTCTGGTTTCCTTTTCCATGTGCACGTGGGGAAGGGCAGGCGAAGGTTTTTAAATCACAGTGTTCTGTTCTGTTTCACACAGACTTGCCTTCCTCCCAGATCCTGGCAGGAGGGAGAGAGCACGTGACCAAGTTTGGGGTGAAGGTTGACTTTTCTTACAAGGTCGAGGTGAGGGGGAAGGGGACTGTGGTCAGTCAGAAGCTCTGAGGTGCCGAAAGGTGTGATGCAATCCAGAAACATTGAGCAAGGAGCTCTCTCTGTTCTGAAGGCCAGAGGTGTCTCTGTCCCCTTTCAAATTGCTGGTTGTCTTCTGAGTGGTCTGCGAGCATTAGTGCAAGGGCAGTGAGTGACAGTAGACTTAAGTTAGCAGGGGATCCCAGGGAGTAGGTAACATTTAATTGATGCCGATTGTGTGCAAAGCATGGCTTTCTCAAGGTTTTTGATGGGCAGAGAGGTCAAGAGAGACGGCTGTCAGGCTAGACAGACATGGATTTTGAAAGCCAGATCCACTTGACTCAACCTTCCCAGGCTAGGTTCTCTCCCTAAATCAGCTGCCCCCAGTGTTGCTGTCGGGCATTAATGAGATAATTGTGCGGAGAGATCTCTCTGGCATTTAACAAGACTTCAGAAAATGGAGGCTACAAATGTCTGTGAGGTGGGTGCTCCCCATTTCATAGGAACCAGAGCCCCCAGGGGGCCAATGACTCCTACATCTCAGCCAGCAGCTAGAGAACAGGTTTGAGCCCAGGTCTTCAGGCTCATTGTTGCCACTGCATAGAGTTCCTGCTTCCCCCTCAGATCTGGAAACTGAGGTAATTCAGCCTTGAGGTGATTAGCTTCCCTCTCCTGTCCCTCATCTACACCTCACCCTCATCCTACTCCAGCTCCCACCAGCTTTCTCCCACTTCCCCACTCAGAGGGGTTGGCCTGGGGACCTCCAGGGGGCCAACCTGTTTTTCCTCCAAGAGCCAGTCCCTCTTTTAGAGAAAATGAAGCAGTTTGAGAAAAGTAACAAAGGCGGCATTTGTGTATTTTGCTTTATGGAGCTGAAAATATCTGGTAAATTGATCCAGTGGGAGTAATAAATACACATTACTTTATCTTGTTCTTCATGTGCTATACCCCTGAGCTCTGATAGAACAACACCACTTAATAGACTTAAAAAAGAGTAATTACACTCACTGGTTGTGTGATTTTTCAGCCCTCCCAGCCCTGCCTGACCTTCTAATTTAGCTCACCGTGTCTAACTAACGCATTTATATTCATCTTTTATGAAGCATGTATGTTCAGGACTGACTGCGGCGCCTTTTTCAAGCTGTCCGCCCAGGTCTCCAATCTGGTTAGCAGTGAGGAGGAGGAGCTAGCTGTCTCTATACATGCGCTTGTATAGGTAACGTGTGTACCCGGCTACTCACCGCATTTTTTAATCCTTTATGAAACATAATAAAAAGTATTTATTACATTTTTACTTTAAAGCTTTTATACATTCTAGCATTATTTACAGCTAAACATGCAGGCAAAAGATGTGAGTGTTTTAAAAATGATTACTGTTAATGTTTCCGCTTGTCAGAAGTGCTTAAATTCTTTTGCACTTTGTCTCAAAACTTAGTACTGTTGCCTTTTAAGAACAACACGTTTAAAAGATCTTGCAAGTCAGATTTGCAAACACTGCTGACAGTTCGTGATGAATGATATTGCAAAATCTGCAAGATGTTTGTCATTTCGCACAGCCGAAATATTAAGGAACAGCTTAAGAAATGCGAAACACCCCATGGAAAACAAACATCCCAAACAAAACCCCAAACAAACCCCAGCCAAGCCTTGGGCCCAGAGAGCGCACACATCAGAGTGGGTCCCTCAGCCGGGCTCTCTCTCCCAACTTCCCACTCAGCCAGGGGAGCCCGATTGTTCTCAGTGCAGTTTCTCTCACCATATGGTCTCCTCATTACCATACACTAAGGGTCCATATGGGAAACTTGTGAAATGAACTGTATTCATTTTAACTGCCAGATGAGCAGCCTTTTGCTTTGCAAGCTTAGCTTAAGTCATCTGCTGTCTTCGTGTTGTTATGGCAACACGGCACCAATAAAAAATTCTAATCTACTGTAAGTGATCACAGTATTTTAAGTGCTTGCCTATAACTGCCCTCAAAGGGGAGGATAGAGGAGGAGTCATCTTTGTCCAAGGAGCAAAGGGCCGTTCTTCATTCCAGCAGGTGTCAGTAAGGAAGCAGGTGAGGTGCAGGGGCTGGTGCCAGTGGAGTCCTGCTGTAGGTGGGGATTGTAAGGAAGCTGGGTGGCAGAGGGATGGACGGTAGTGAGGAGGGACCGTAGACCCATGGCGTGGGTCTAGAAAATGACTGGTTGTCAGAACCCTAGTTCTTCTGGCAGACATGATGCCTGGCTGGTGTGGTGCAGCCTGTAGAGAACCCAAGGTCTGAACAGCACGGGCCGCAAATCCTCATGGAAGCTTCTTTCGTTGGCCCTGGACAAAAATCTCAGCCCCCGAGACCCTGCTCTTCCTATACGTGGGAATCAGTCATTCCCAACACCAGGCTAATTAAGAGTACCCTAAAGTAATGGAGGCAGGCAGCAGCATTCTTCAATAGAAATCATTCTCGCCTCCGCAGGCCCACGATAGGTTGCATCCTTGTCGCTCTGTCTGTATTGAAAGTGAATGTTTATAGTCTCAGTTCATCGGTTCACATTAGCCTCATGCTGAATATTTAAACACAGAACAATTTGAACACACCATGAAGGAAGGCAGTGACTGCACTTTCATCAGGAACAGCAAGGGCTCATCTAATAATAATTTAGTAAATCAGCCATTTAGTGGCTCGGTTGTGCACTGTGTCATGCCAAATATTATTCAGTTCGACTGTATACTTGCAGAATTGAAATTTAGACTCCAGTCGCAGGCACTGTTTTTGCACAATGGAGAGACAAGACCCAAAACTGCCCTCCCTAAAGAGCATTTGTGTTTGGTGATTTATCATAAATACAGAGCTGGGGGCAAAAGGAACTGGGTGCTGTATACATTGTATTCTAATTATGCTGTTAGTGTTCTAGTCTTTATGCAAAGACTATCAGTGATTCAAAAGCCACAGTTGCATCAGTGAAAATACAAATACAAACTCTGCATAACCACATTGCCTGATAGCAGAAAAGGGGGTGACTAAGGGTTTCAGGAAAGGATAAAGAAAATCCCTACATCTTTATCTTCCACACCATGACACTGGCCACTCTCTCATCTTATTAACTCAGTTATTTTTTAATTTGAAGAAATTCTATTAACATTATATCCAGGAACCAAAGTGACTCAAATGAAAAATACAGACACAGCCCTAGCCGGTTTGGCTAAGTGGATAGAGCATCCGCCTGCAGACTGAAGGGTCCAAGGTTTGATTCTGGCCAAGGGCACATGCCTGGGTTGCAGGCTCAATCCCCAGTAGGGGGTGTGCAGGAGGCAGCCGATCAATGATCCTCTCTCATCACTGATGTTTCTATCTCTCTATCCTTCTCACTTCCTCTCTAAAATCAATAAAAATATATTTAAAAAATACAGACACAAAAGCAAATCATAGGCTATAATAATTCGTGGACAAAACACTTTTAAAATTTATTTCTCTATTTTTCTATTACAGTTGATACTCAATATTATTTTATATTAGTTTCAGCAGAGAGGTTAGACAGTCATATACTTTACAAAATGATCCCCACCCTTTATAATTCAAGTACCTAATGGGTCCCATTCATAGTTATTTCAATATTATTGACTATATTCCCTATGCTATACATCCCCCTCATGATAATTTTGTAACTACTAATCTGTACTTCTCTGAACCCCCTGCCCTCTGGAAACCCATCAGTTTGTTCTCTGCATCTATGAGTCTGTTTCTGTTTTGTTTAATTTGTTATTTAGATTCCACATAGAAGTGAAGTCATATGGTATTTGTCTTTCTCGGTCTGACTTATTTCACTTAGCATAATACTCTCTAAGTCCGTCCATGTTGTTGGAAATGGTAAGGTTTCATTCTTTTTTTGTGGTCAAGTAGTATTTCATTGTATATATGTACAACCTTTATTTAAAATCTACATACTAGAGATCCCTCGGCCTGGCCTCTGCCCTCTCGCAGTCTGGGACCCCTCGAGGGATGTTGGAGAGCCAGTTTCAGCCTGATCCCCGCTGAGGGACCCCACTGGTGCACAAATCCATGCACTGGGCCTCTGGTATGCATATAAGATCTTTGGTTAATCTCTTCCCACCCTCTCCCCTCCCCCCTTCCCTCAGAGATTCATCAGTCTGTTCCATGTTTCCATGCCTGTGGTTTCTGCTGCTGCATTGAGCATCTGCCCCCTGGTGGTCAGTGCGCATCATAGCTACCACTGGTTGGCCAGTCGCTTAGGCTTTTATATCTATAGATCTATAGGTGGGGGCTTGCATTGCTTCCATATGTTGGGTATTCTATATAATAAAACCCTAATATGCAAATTGACCGACCGGCGGAACAACTGGTCACTATGACGAGCACTGACCACCAGGGGGCAGATGCTCAATGCAGGAACCTCCCCCAGTCGAGGCTGGTAAGCAGGTGGTGCCAGGCCACCAGTCAAAGTGGGTGCCAGTAGCCCCCCCCATCACCCCACCCGCATTTGCCCCACAGATTGGCCCTAATCATTGGCCATGCCTAGGGACCCTACCTGTACATGAATTTCGTGCACTGGTCCTCTAGTAGTACATAATTCTATGATGAATGTAGGGATGCTCTTTGGGTATATACCCAGAAGTGGAATTGCTGGGTGATAAGGAAGTTCCATTTTTAATTTTTTGAAGTACCTCCATACTGCTTTTCACAGTGGCTGCATCAGTCTGCATTCCCACTAATAGTGCACATCCTCGCCAGTACTTGTCTGTTGATTTATTGATGATAGCCATTCTGATAGATGTGAAGTGATACCCCATAGTAGTTTTAATTTGCATTTCTCTGATGATTAGGAACACTCAGCAGCTTTTCATATGTCTGTTGGCCATTGGTATGTCTTCTTTGGAGAAGTGTCTATTGAGGTCTTCTGCCCATTTATTTTTAAATATATTTTTATTGATTTTTCACAGAGAAGAAGGGAGAGGGATAGAGCGTTAGAAACATCCATGAGAGAGAGACATTGATCAGCTGCCTCCTGCACACCCCCTACTGGGGGATGTGCCCGCAACTAAGGTACATGCCCTTCACCGGAATTGAACCTGTGACCCTTCAGTCCGCAGGCCGACGCTCTGTCCACTGAGCCAAACCGGTTAGAGCATTCTGCCCATTTTTAAATGGACTGTTTTTTTGTGTTTTTTTGGTGTTAAGTTGTATGAGTTGTTTATAGATTTTGGATATTAACCCCTTATAGGATGCATCATTGGTGAATATGTTCTTGCATTCAGTGGGTTGTCTTTTCATTTTGTTGATTGTTTCCTTTGCTGGGAAAAAATGTTTTAGTCTGATGTAGTCCCATTTGTTTATTTTTTCTTTTGTTTGCCTTCCCTGAGGAGATATATCAGAAAAGAATATTGCTAAGGGAAATGTCCGAGATTTTACTACCTATGTTTTCTTCTAGGATTTTTATGGTTTTGAGTCTTACATTAAACTCTTTAATCTAGTTTGAGTTTATTCTTGTATATGGCATAAGAAGGTGGTCTAGTTTCATTTTTTTGCATGTATCGGTCCAATTTTCCCAACACCATTTATTGAATAGACTGTCAGACAAAACACACTTGAGTATGATTTCAAAAAAATTTTGTCTCTGCATTCTCTTGTCAAAAACACAAACTGTGGAACACAGTACATTTTCTGCATCTCTCCTCTCCATCTTCCAGAAAATGTATGGGCAGATTCCATTTACCCATTGTGATAAGATACACAACTTAGGGACTTAGCGTCCCTAACTGATTCTGTCATCAGCTGAGTGTAGCCTGGATCTCTGTACCCCTGAAATTATACAGGGTGTCCCCAAAATGTATACACATTTTAACAGCAGATAACTCAATTTTGAAAATGAAATGTATTTAATAAACACTGTCTTTATAATTATTCAGATTTTGGGGGGACAGCCTATATAGAGACTTGTGTGTGTGTGTGTGTGTGTGTGTGTGTGTGATGAGTATGCACACACGCATGCATATATCATTTTTCTGAAGAGGGAGATTTGGTTTCAGTTAAAAAGCACAGTACTCCTAGAGGTTACAAGTCTCACTTTTTATTTTACTTATTTTAATTGACTTATTTGGCAGCGAGTTACTCTGTTTGTCACTATGGTATCACTCCCATTTTAGAGATGAGAACACTGGGACACAGAAAGGACAGGTAACCTGCTCAAGCTTCTGCAGCTGGTAAATGGAGGTTTTTCTCTCTCACCAGCCTTCTCCACCGTTAGTCCATTCAGAATCTTTCATAGTATTTTGTAAATAAGGTTTCAAATAGCACTCAGAGTGGATAATACACGTTGACTCTAAAAAATGCATGAAATTTGTCCACATCCTCTGGAAACTAAGTGGGGGTTATCGGTATCATTCTCAATGCGTGTGCTGAGCCAGGTGCAGGTATTAACCCTGCTCTGCAGACCACGAAGTGATTACAGGGCAGGGCGTGGGTTTGAGCCAACTCTGTTGGACTCTAGAGCCAGCATCCTAAGGCTTGCCTCCTAGAATTAAGAAAAGGGAATTTTAAGGAGAAAAAAAAAACAGAACAATTTTGTAAACCAGTCTTTAAAAACGTATCCTTCCACTTGGCCAGGGGGAAACGGGGAAGTGGTAGCACAGACTAAGGTTGCCTGAGCCAGGCGGAAGTGGCAGCAGCGGTGTACAACGCACACCTGTGCACCTTGGGGATCATTCTCTCGCTCCTTAGCTGCAGAGTGATTGCGGTAGGGACCTGTAACAGCAGATTATTCCAATTCTGGAACCTCTTTTTTAAAAAAAATATATTTTATTGATTTTTTTACAGAGAGGAGGGGAGAGGGCTAGAGAGTTAGAAACATCAATGAGAGAGAAACATCCATCAGCTGCCTCCTGCACACTCCCTACTGGGGATGTGCCCGCAACCAAGGTACATGCCCTTGACCGGAATTGAACCTGGGACCCTTCAGTCTGCAGGCCGACGCTCTGTCCACTGAGCCAAACTGGTTAGGGCTGGAACCTCTTTCAAGGCATTCGTTAGCACTGAGATCTCGATGAGGGGGACTACGTTTAACCTAGTTCTTATCACACCCCATGTAAAAGAACATTGAAGATTGCTTATTAATTCAAGAAGTCACAGGAGGAACAGGGGCTAACTCACTTCTACCTGCCCACCATCTAGTATCCTCTTAAAGACCAAAGCCGTTAGAAACAGATGCTAGGAGGTCTTCAGACTTGCTCACTGTTTTCAGCTATGAGTAACACTTCATTTAAGCCCTGGAGTAGCAGGGACTGAGCCCCAGTGGTCTGCAGGCAGTGCACTTCCAATGCAATTAGGGTTAAGACCACCTGTAAAGCCCAGGAATCATCGTTCAGAAACATTGGTCTGGAGGTCCATATAATAACGGATGATGTCCAACAATGTCAGAAGCAAAAAACAACCCAAACTATATTTATGCTTCCCTGAGGTATGTTTAAGGTACAGCGTAGTTCCAGCATTCACAGATCACTTACTCAAGTTTAAATATACATACTTAAATACATACACTTGTGTACACATGCCAAATGCACACACATAGAAATACACATATGTACATGTGACAATACATCTCTTAGTTGACTCAGTGGTCCTTTTACTTTCAAACCAGATATTTCTTCTCCTCCACCCCAAGGAAAGGGAAGCCACAGCCAAAAGACAAAGAGAAACAGAAGTAGTTAATATTTGGCTTTTGTGTTTCTAAGAGCCCAGGCCTTGGCGACTTAAAAGATTTTCAAGGGTAATTTTGAGTGTAGGCAGTTTTTATTTCATGTGCTGACTTTACAACCTACCCCTGAGAAAGGCACCTCTGCCCATAGCCTTCTCTTTAAGCTGAGACTTTTATCCTGATCAGAAAGCCGATTTCCAAGGCCACTCAGCAGGACCTAACCCAGAGCGCTGGTCTGAAACCGGTACAACGGATTGGAATCAGAGGAGCCCGCTGGAGGTGGCCAAGTTCAGCTCTGTACCTCCAAGCGGGTCAGGTTCACAGGGGTGCAAACACCATTTTTCACTGTGTTTGTGGCAGGAAGCACCCCAGGCTCCCATTCACCAATTACCATGACACCATTTCGAAGAGAATGCCAGGAGACCAAAAAGACGGGGGGAAAGCCATTGTCATCACTCTTCTCAGGAACACCAGGTTTCACAATTTATCCTTAACTGCTGACACTTGAAAAGTCGCACATTTTGGTAAAATGAATCAAGCTGTAATGTTTCTTTTATGAGATCCCCTTGCAGGAAAGGGAGGTCCGGCACCTGGTGGAGGCCACCCTCAGTTATCCATCACGGTAAAGGCAGCTGTCCTAGCCAGCTTCTCAGAGGTCACGCGATCGAACCAACAGCTCTTACAACTATATTATTGCTTACGGAACAGTAATTGAGGCACCAGATAAAAATTACCTGGTCTAATAGGCAGCGAACAATTTTCACTCAATAAAATTATAAGCCAAATCATTCATTTCATAACACTCTGGCTAATTTATTTGTTGACCTTTTAATATCCATAGCTCTTCAGTGGTATTAACTGCAACTCAGACAAAATCTCTTGTTCATTTTGCTTTCATTGATTTTTTTTCTTTTCCATTGAGGCAATAACAGCTGCTTTGAAAACAGGCTTTTTCTTTCCACTGTAAAAGTCAGTCATGTAAGTTAGCATGTCTTACATTGACAGAGCTGCATTAGCTTACAACCTACTTTAATTTCATGTGGTTCCGAACTCTTCAGTACCACGTCTGACAAAGGCAACACCTGCAGCCAGGTGACCCATAATAAAACGTTTAGAAGTACTCTTACCCTCATCTACCCTGAACAGAAAATCAACTTGAAGGTGAAAGGAGTTGAGAAGTGGTTGCTGCATTTCCTTTAGATCAGGCCAGCATGCTTTGGATGCCTCTTGTATCAATAGCCATAGACCTCCTTCTGATAGTTAATTCCTTTGTTCTGGAAATTTCTGCAGATTTCGATTAAGGTTTGAATTTATTTTTTTTCAAGACGATGGGCAACGAGTGTGCTTGGGAATATTCTGTGAGTTTCAGCTACCGCTTCTTATATAATAAAATACGCTAAAGTCTTTACAATGCAGGACAGTAAAATATAATTGTTACACATTTGGCATTTTATGCCTCTCTAGGAATAACCACTTGCTACCTACGCCTCATCTATGTTCCTCCTTTCCATTTCAATTTACTCTAAAGTGGTCCTTAGCTGGAATGAGAATGCCCCTTTCCACAGAAACATGTTTAATTATATCCACGCTAAGTGTAAGTGACTCTTCTCAGTCACAGGGCTTCTGAGCAAAGAGCTTAAAGCGTGACACTAAAGGTTTCTAATGATCTCTGTGGTAAGCTCCATTTCAAGTTCATATTACCAGAAAAATGAAAAATTTGAGGAATGTCTCGGAGGATCAGAAACTAAACAGTGCTCAAGTATTATTTTGGTTTGTTTCACTCTGTCCCTCACTGCCCTCATTATATGATTTTTAAGAATGCAATGTCAACCATGGTGGAATTTTCCATTTGGCTGAACCAACACAAAGGAAGTTGGGACATAAAACCACCCTCCACAGAAATACCTCTCAGCACAACTAGTATTTGTTGCCGTGTGCATCCAGCTCTGTGGGGAATGGGCAATTCCAATTGATTTCTGGCTTTCGGGATTTCCAATCTGTAGTGTCACCCAGACTTTCAGGAGCAGGCAGGGAAGGAGCTGGAATTTAAGGACTAGTGAGCTGAATGTACTGCTCAAAACTGGACCCTCCAGTCAACTCCGGAGTGAGGAATCACTGCTGCTTTCACTGATAGATGCGCATCGCCTTTAAATCAGGAGTGGTTTTTGCCACTTCGCGTCATTTTATGCTGCTGGTATCTGTGCCCACCGTGTCCGATGCCCCTGCAAAGGCAAAGCAGATTGTTGGTTAGTGGGGGTCAGGAAACCGTGCCGTGACAGAGTATTGTGCGGCTTTCTCTGGAATCACCCACATCCACTTGCCTTTGATGCTTGTAGTTTAGCTTCTGTTTTCCTCTACATCCTGCAAAACATCATTTCCCACTCTAGGGGGCAGAAAGCCAAGCACAGATTGTCCTCCCGAGTTACGGAAGCGTCCCCTGGACCTTATTTCATGAGGGACTTCCCAGAGTCTCCAAATCTGATTCTGAAACTTGAAATGCATGTTGTGTTGGTAAATGGGTGTCCATCTGGCTTTGTGAGATGGCTTCTATGTGCTGTGAATGAGGGGTCATTTAGACCATCTCCCCTGCTTACCTGGGTTTGAATTACTTGGAACAGTGAATTGGGTCTATAAATGGGCTCACTATTAGAGAATTAGCCAATTTTTCCTTTCTCCCTAGAAGGTTAGGTGTAGGCAGCGAATATGAGCTTATCAGCCACACACTTGTCCATGGAGGATAATAATCATCAGAGATTTTACTCCCAGGAAACAGAAGGAAAGATGAGTTGACCATGTCTGCATATCAGACATGCTACGCCTGCTTCCCAAAACTGTGCAAATTCCCAAGTATTTCTAAGGGCCTAAGAGGAGAGTTAATAAAAGGCTAATGTTTATCAAGACCAAACTCCTGTTGCTAGGAGCCTATAACTTGAGATAATGTTTGTGCCCAACATGATTCATTACATTAATCACAAAATTAAAATGTAAGCGCAAGCCAGCAGGAGACAAAGAGTAAATCCAAACAAAGAAGGGACATAAAAAAATCCCCGCAGTGATCAAGACTTAACTTTTGGGAATTTATATATTGGATTGAAAAGTCTGGAGCCCAATGGAGCACCAGGTTTAAGTCTCCTGCTTTTATAAAGCATGCCAAATATGCAACGTTGCCATTTAACCATGTAAATTAAGCACGCACTTTTAAAAATCACTAACTATCTTAGAATAAACTCTTCAACAAGAATTTCTCAAGGCCCTTGATTTGGTAAACGTTGTGCTAGAGGCTGAGAGAAGGAGACTGAGACACATCGCTGGCCTTAAAGAGCCTACAGCCTAGTGCGGAGAGCGAACACTCACACACTTAAGAGCAGAGCAGAATGACCCTTGTAGCAGAATGATGCTTGTACTGCTGTGCTGGGTGGTACAGTCAGCACTATTTTTCAGAAGAATGAGAGAGATTAGGACCTGGGGTACCAGTGAAGGTGGGATTCATTCCAAGAGAATCACGTAATTCTCAAAAGCTCAGGCTCTGATGTCTTAACAGGCCTGGGGTGAATCCCTGCTCAGCCATTTTTCAGTTGTGTAAACTCAGGGAAAGCTAGATGACCTCTCTGAGCCTCAGTTTCCTCACCTGTGAAATGGTGATATGGACAATACCTTAACAGGCTCTCTGAATTAGTCAATGTTCCACTTTCAATAAACCATAGTTATCTTTGTCATTGTTATACCACCACCACCATTACTAAGCTTTAGAGGGTGGGGACAAGTTTTCGCAGCTTGAAGCCAGCATTTGAAATACAGGAGAGACAGAAGGAGTGAAGGTGTGGAGAGAGGAAGGAGCCCCACATTTTACTCTCAGGCGAGGAAGACTAGCTAGACCAGAATAGTGAGCAGTTCTTTATATATGCAGGGTGATAAGAGTGGATAAAGAGGGTAGGAGCAGAATGTTGGGGGGAATCATTTGTAATCCCAGTAGAACCCTGTAACTTGATTCTGGGAAGACAGTGTGCTCTGAAAGGTTCTAGAGAGCAAGTAATCATCAGCGTGTGACCACTGGGGCCACAGGAAGCTCAAAAATATTTGCTGACTGACTGAGTTGCAATGCAGGGACCGCAGCAGAATCTTCCCTCTGTATCTGTACCCGACTCCTCCTTGTTATGATAAAGGCTCCAAACCCAAGTAAAACCTGGAACAATTGCACTTGGGCTATTTCTCGGGACTCCATTTGCCCGTCTGTCTTCTCAGCATGTCTGTAAACTCGAAATAGATTTACTTTTATTCATTTTCTCTCTCTTCGAACCCCTATTCATGTAATTATCAATTGACAGTCATGGCCAGACAGGTGCAACCAGGGTTTAATTGTGAGAGGAAAGTTGTTGTTTTCAAGAAGTAAACATTTTCTGTTTCTTTAATGGAGAAGAAATTTGAGGCCATGAAAAGAAAAAAATAGTCCAACTCAGGATGAAACTGAGAACAAGCAAGAGCTCTGTAAGGAGACTCCCAGGCTTTTCAATATTTAGGACCTAGTATTTGTCTTAATTCCCCTATGGAGTATTTTTTAAAAATCCAAAGATAGGATTAATTATCCTGGAAGAATCTAATCTCTACCCTCATGTTTTAAACTGCAAGCAGGGAGACGTTTTAAACATTATGAAAGAAGAGGAAATCTCTCCTGACAAATAAATGCCTTGAAAAATTAGTTATTAGTACTAGTCAAGTGCTCTTTCTTCTCAGAAATATTAAAATTGCATATTAGAGTGGAAGGATCCTTATTCCATGCTCCCTCCTAATGCCACAAAACTAAGACTTGAGGAACAATTTCAGAGACAAAGATGATATGAAACACCCAGCTCTTCCCCTTATAGGAAATCCCACTCACCCCACATCCCAGGCTCAATCATTTCCTAATGTGAAATTACAGATTTTTCCAATTACCATATAAAACTGCAAAAAAATTACACTTGTGACCACAGAAAAGATGGCATACACTATCAATTTGATTTTAAAAGGCATACATCTTTTATACTACCTGTCATTGTTATAATGCCTTTTACAAATTTAATCAATACATTTTAACATTCTATATACTTTAAGTGCAATATACAATAAATATTCAAGTTTCATCTTAAACGGGCTCTAGCCTTTAAATTGTTAAAACGGCAGTGCCCTTTCCATCTACTTACATAATGTCATAAAATATACATTTCAAGGTAAATGAAGTCAGCTACTTCAATTTAGTCCCTCAAACTGGTAGTAAATGAGAGGTTAACACTATGGTGCCAAACCCATTATTGAGTAAATTTAGCACCTTGGACAGCTCTGTAAAATCTTTATTGCTTTCCTGACCTGCTCGTCATGTTCTGTCGGTGTGTTCAGGGGCTCTCAGCCCTGATTGAAAGGCAATATATTAGATCCCAACACAAACACGCTTGGGGGCTAGTTCCCTGGGAGCGTAATGACATGGAGGTGAGAGCAATTTTCTGGTCACCGAAATCCAAGCACCTTGCAGGCCCGTGGCACTCACTCATAGAGGACCCGGACATTTTCTTTCTCCTTCCCATTTGTGGAAATAACTAATAGAAGCTGAGTCACATGGGCAAAGCAAGACCAAGATGTGGGCTCTCCTGTGAACCCCACCGTGGACGCCGCAGTGGGGGCGTTTTGAAATGGGTGAGATATCATTTAAGGACGTCGCTGAAGTGGTAACCCAGGTTCACCCTCCTCGAGACGGCTGGTCTGAAACTGTGTGGGGCCGGTGACCCACCCATAGCAGGGAGCCAGGTCGCAAAGCATGGCCCGGCTTCACGGATCAAAGAAGGAGTCAACCTTAGGAAACAAGATTCAGGTGTTCCATTTTCAAAGGATTAATGGTGAGGAGAGCTCTGGGTATCAACATGAGGAAAAAACCACATGGATTAAATCATTGCAAACCTTTATCGCACAATATATATGAGATTGAAACATACAGCGCCATGGGTAGCAACAAAAACTTCAAAGATCTTGGGGTTTATATTGACTGTCCCTCCTCCCTGGTTCTGTGCAATTAACTAAATAAATTAGGAAGCACCGCTCGAAATCCTCGATGACGCCAGAGCTCACAAGTGCAGACACTACCCGTCTTATGGTTCTTGACAAACAGGAGACTTGTTTTTTTCTCAAAATGAAAAGGAAGAAAAAATACTTTCTCTGCCAACCCCAAAACACTGGCATAAATATGTACCTGAAGAAATAACTGCACGTAGACCCAGAGAAGTAAAATCCTAGTAAGTAAACTATCTGGCTCTTGTTTTGTTTTCATCTTCCCTGTGAGCCAGAGAAAGCCACGAGGTTCCAGAGAGAGCAGTGGAGCTGAATTTGATCTGCGGCTAGGGTTCAGCATGCCCATCGCGTGGTGAATTATTAACTGCTGTGGTCAGACAATACTGCAAACAAAAGGCTGTAAATTAGCTGGTTGCTTGCATTAGAAACATAAAGGAATTATTTCAGATGTATTGATTCAAACCCCATTGATTCTATAATACTTTTCACTCCTGCTATGAAAAATAACTGGACTGTTTTTGTAAATGGGATCTAGCAGCTGAAGGCAAGCATAAATGTTTATTAAGGAACTGAAAACCCCTCTCCCTCATTTTTTAATTTAGGACATATATAACAGCAGTCACTGCAGTATGACAACTATTTTATCTTGTATTATGGAGAAGTTAACATTGAGAAATGCTAATATGTATCTAAGAGCTTGTCATTTCAAGACTTGTTCTAGAATTTTTGAAGAGGCTATGGTGACGGCAAAATGAATGCAATTATGTCCCTATTCTCTGATCAGCATCTCCAGTGTGTGAAAAGGGAGCCATACGACGTCTCCATGCAGAAATTGATGGCGTAAAATAAAGTTAGACTTCTTTTTGAAACTTTTACCCACAGCAAAAAAAAATTGTCAACATGTCTTTTTGCAAAGTCACCTCTGATAGCCAAGCATGCCTTGAGGTTTGGTGCTCTGATAAGCCTCCATTCTGCATGTATCACATTTTGCAGTATAAATGAATCGGCAAAAATTAGGGCAAAATGAAGAGGGAAGGATTGCTTTTGGTTAGAACAAAAAAAAATTACCACTACACACAATTTTGTGGAGTGCCGTATATTATTGGAAACAAGCACGCAAGCTAAATGGGGAAGCCTACCTAAATGAAAAGATGGAGATACATTTTCTTCAATGGGGAGGGGAGTGAATAGCAGAGCATAGATCTCAGATGAGAATGAATGAGCAAATAGGGAAGATGCTAACAGTCCTGGAATAGAGAAGAATCACTACGAAGGAGACACTGCCGGTCGTGAGAACCTGTGCAGAGGGAGCTCCTGGGGGCAGGAGACCCCTTTGGTGAGAGCCTTCGACAAGCAGTGTGTGGCCGAGGTGTGTGGGTTGACTGTGTCACCCCCTTATGTTGGGATTGTGCCACACAATGGAGATAAAGAAGTTTTAATGCTACATGCTTCTAGTAGCTGAAGATTGATTGGAAATCCCTCGAAAATGACCTGTCTGATAAGGTCATGGTGCCTGGAATAAGCAATTAAGTGCAAAATAAACGCATCTTAGGGATTCATAACATGCACTGAATGACATCGATTGTAGTCATCCAGTAAATGACCTCGCAATTGTATTCGGCAATAAACACATGAGCGCTTTATCGTGCCTATGGCAGGCGCTTGAGTGATGTATTTTATCTTGCAGCACCGACGATGCTCACCTTTTGACTCGATTAAGTGTGTATGTGAACAGGGACAAATTGGTGATTTAGCGCCATTCGGGGGTTCCCGGAGCTACTGCCTTCAGAGCAGTGCCTTGGCAGAGAGTGGTCAGGATAAGGACAACCTGCCTTCACTCAGAGGCCTGTGTCTGCTTCTCCCGACAGGAAGTCATACTCAAGAGGGCCGCAGACCTGGTGGAAGCGCTGTATGGTATGCCACACAACAACCAGGTGAGCAAATGGGGCCTCCGACCCACGCGGGCTCCACATTCAATGTAAGGTCTCAGATTCCTTGGTGTAATGGAAATGTATGGAACCTATAAAAGCCCCTTGCACGAGTTCAGTGTTTAAGCCATTCAGACACATCACATTGCAAAGCCATTCAATTCTTCTCTCTTCTTTTGTAAAATTTTTTATTGCCTTTTCTACTATGATCATTTTCCTTACCAGAAGAGGCATTCTGTTTCAAACGAAATCTTCTGTGGGAATGTACTTCATGATGGAGGGAGAGAGTTACTGGTGCTTTATTTTATTCCTCAGGGTTTTCAAGCCAATTGAGGAGGGAAAAAAGGGTTTAATTTCTTCTCCTAAAAAGTATAACAAGATCTGAATATAACTGTCTTCCTCTATTTCATAGAGCAGATTCTTGTATGAGGATGCAAGTATGAATTGGACAAATTATTCACTCTTTTTGTGCCACCTGAGTCGATGTGAAGGGGACACAGTCCCACTAATACTCGGGGACCCAGAGAGTTATCTATAACCTGCCCTAAACTTCAGTAGGAGAGGGGGCTGCAGTGTGTGTGCGTGTGTGTGGTGTACTAGTATAGCCTCCGCGTTCCTGTGTGCTCCCAGGGAGCTGTCATAGACTGCGAGGTGGTACAGGGCTCTACAGCCCAACTCTCTCCTTAAATAGGTGAGTTCCCCCATTTGTGATATGGGGGTGATGACGAAGAGACTAAACCCGAAGGTTTGCAGAGACGGGTGCGGAAGTTAATGCCATTATCCATGGGAAGCCGGAGCATGGTCCGCAGTGAGCCGCTGACTGTGGCATCACTGGGGTGTGATGGGGTACCTAATGGGGGTGCTCCTCTTACTTTCCAGGAGATTATTCTGAAGAGAGCGGCTGACATCGCAGAGGCCCTATACAGTGTCCCCCGCAACCACAGCCAGCTCCCAGCTCTCACTAACACTTCGGTCCATGCTGGCATGATGGGCGTGAATTCCTTCAGTGGACAACTGGCTGTGAATGTCTCCGAGGCCTCGCAGGCCACCAATCAGGGTCAGGAGCCTGCTCTTCTTCTTCCCTGTTCCCCTGTCCCTTCCAAACCTGGAGCTACGAACCAAAAGGGGAGCTTCCTCGTCAGTGTGCATCAGGCACTGTTGGGGCATTTTGTAGGGGAAGCTGGTAGAGGGGGCTGTTGAGATGCGTGCCTGGAGCCACCACTGCACCAGACTTTGCACCATAAACCAAGAGTGACAGACTGCAAAGAGGGCGGGATTTAAAGTTCTGAGGGACCAAAGCACAGCATCCGTGCCCAGGGAGTAGGAGCCTGTTCACTTCAGGGTACATCTTGTAAATTGGGATTTATTTCTGTTCCAAAATGATGATTTATGGGCCCTGCATTGCCACTTCTCAGGGCCCTGCTCAGTATTTATGATCTCCTAAGAAATGTGCCTTTGCTGGCTTCCCATTTCAATCAGAGCCAGCACCACCACCCCCTCCCATGAATCACCAACCCTTTCCCTCCGGGGCGCAGCATGGGGACAGCCATTCCCTGCCCTGTCTTCCAGGACTCCCACCCTCACCCCTGGTTTTGTCCCCACCCCTCAGGTTTCACCCGCAACTCAAGCAGCGTCTCACCACACGGGTACGTGCCGAGCACCACCCCCCAGCAGACCAACTATAACTCTGTCACCACAAGCATGAATGGATACGGCACAGCCGCCATGTCCAATTTGGGTGGCTCCCCGACCTTCCTCAACGGCTCGGCTGCCAACTCGCCCTATGCCAGTAAGTACAGATGTGTGTCCTATGTTTCTGCATGCTTTCTGCAGGGAACTCAGCCTTCTGCTGTGTGGCCCACTGTGCAGCTCTCTGGTCAGTGCCCTGCCAGCCCAGCATTGACCCAGGTGATGCTGCTGGGGGCAGCACTGTTTCCATCAGACACCTCTGCCTCCCTGGCTCACCTTTCTCCCCCCAAAACCGCCCTAACCATCAGAACTTTGCTGCAGCCCAAAGCAGCAGTATGATATCATGGCAAGAACCCAAGCTTGGAATCAGATGGAGACAGGGTCACTAACTGGTGGCCCCGGGAAGCTGATATCCTCTCCAAGTCTGTTTTTTGTCTGTAAAATGGGGAGGAACTAGCCTCCACTCCATAGACTTGTTGTGAGACTTTGATACAAGAGTGCATGCCATGAGTTGTCCCTGGTGCCTGACCCATGAGAGGCACATGCTGTGACTCTAAGTACTAATCATAATGATACTAGTGAGGGGGCAGGTAATACTATAGCACAGTAACAGTAGTCTAAAACTTAAACTCTCTTCCTTTAGGAATATGACTCCTTTGTTTTTAGTGCCTAAAAACAACACAACTTTATTACCTTGAGTTCTAGAGGTCAGAGGTCAACAATGGGCTGGCAGGACTGGGTTCCTTCTGGTGGCTCTGGGGAAATCTGATTTCCTTTGTTGTTTTAATGGTTGGAATTTTTTTGCCTTTGTGTTTGATATGCACTTAAAAAAAACACCAACCAATGAAAAAAAATACACTTTATTTTTTCCAAAAACCTGGCACAGGAAACACACACAGTCACAAGAAATGTTCTTGGCTCTTGTCTTAAAGAAGTGTACCTTAGGATATTTTTTGGTGCCACATTTAGATTGCAACTAAAAAGTCTCAATGAACTGGTTACATGTAAAATGTCATGTGATGTGTCTCTACATTCTCTTGGTCTCCCTCTGAGGATATTTATATAGACAACCAAGTTCATCTTGGACAGTGTGGGTGACTCTTGTGTGAAATGTGGCCAAACTCTTAGGCATTTGTAGGAAGATAGGATGATAGAAGATGTATTGTTCAATGAAAGACTATTCATGATTTTTTTTTTTTAAATGAGGTTTAGCTAAAAATACTGAAAGTGATGCTGTCTCTTATGGTAGAAATGTGGAGAGTGCTAATCCTTGGGAAGTTTCAAAGTTATTTCTGAAAGCAATACCGAGGGCCTTTTGCTTTCTGGGCTCAGTGTGTGCTAAATATTTCTACTTTGTTTGGAATCATCAGCTTGTTGAACATTTAGAATCCCCCCTCCCCCCAATAACCCGTTTACATTATGTCTGTCTGCTCGAGAGTCGACGTTGAGGGCCAGTTCCACGTAGATTTTGATTCATGGGAAAGTTGTTCCTCATAGATCTATCAGTTTCAGTGTTCTCCCATCTACTCAATCAGAAAATGTTTCCATCATGACCTGAAAATTAAAAGGTGGCACTCTTAATTAAATCAATAAACTAATTGCTATATGGTAGCAATTCAATTTAAGGTGCTTGGATTGCTCCATCTTCTCAAGCCCGCACAGACACCGAGAGACTTCAGCCTGAGATTGCATCTGTCAGCCCGGAAAACTTCGAACACTTAATTTCCATTAATTGATTTCCTTAGTGCTCACAAATATAGTATTAAATTCTCAAATAAGCTCTCAGATGGGACAGTTTCATCTGCATAAATGCAAATAAAACAATAAACACCAAGCCCAGCAGATTCAAATTTTTGCTTCCATAAGACTTAATTATTCATAAACCACTCATGTTGAAAAATCCCTCACAGGATAAAAAAAAGTAAAATAAGACATTCCACTGGTGAGCACACTTTCTGGTGTGCTGGCTGGTAACTAATAACGTTGTAACAAATGGAACTGCTAGACTATCTCTCACCCCTCTCTCTGCTCACACTCCCCACCCCTAAATACACATCACCATCTTATTTGCCAATGAGATTAATTGCCTTCCTCGGTAAACCAGCAGGATTTCAAGTCTAGGAATATTTAAAAACCAAACCTCCAGTGCAGGGGTTTTGCAATTTAAATGGGTGTTATTATTGAGCATATTTTCACATTTACAAATCCTAGGAGATGTATAAAAATGCTGGCCTCATTAAAAGAAAAAGTACAGTTTAGGATATGTTTGTGGAAACTCCGAGGATGGCGGTTGTGTGTTCTGCTGTATAAAGCATTCAGGGCCTTCGACTATGTGCCACCAAGAACCCATTGTGAGGCAACTGCTGCCTGTGACCAATTTGATTATTCCCACTTTCTCAAGTCAATAGGCCAAGGGTAAGCCCACCTCCACAGCCCCTGGGAGGCTGGTGGGCTCCTGGGAGGGGAGCCTTTCCCCCTGGCTCTTTTCCTCAGCAGGACAGGGTGGCAGAAAGAGCACTGAGTTGGGGTGTGGTTCCTGGCTTCACCACTCTAGCTATGGCCCTTGGGCAAGTCACGCTACTGTTTTCTGAGTTCCAGCTGGCTCCATTGGCTCAGGTGTAAAAAGGATATAATAGGCCCCAACTTAACTTGCTTGGCCAATGACATAAGCTGAAAAAGATGGGAAGATGTCTTCTGAATGATAAAGCAATAGAATGATAAAGCAATAGAAAATGTTCATGACATAATAGGAGAAATAACACAGTAGAAAGAAGTACCTAGAATTTGAATTAAGTGCCTGGGAATCACTGGACAGCATTCATACTCTTCCTAGGAGATGACAGAGCTAGAAAGGGAATAGATGAAGATACTAGTCTTGAGTGTAGAGGACTCAGAGGGTGCAAAATCTCTGTCTCCTAAAGTAACCAAGAGATGATTAGTGACCAGCAAAAGATGAGAGGACCATTGTTAGTACAGAAGGTGTGTCTCCCAAACTCTTTCGTATTCCCAAGCAGTTCTTTTTCTCTGAATTGCCCACATCAGTTCTCCCATCATTGATAATCCACATCCCCACTCCTACCAGACTGGGAGTATTTACATAAGACTCCTCCTATCATACTGCTTGTTAATTCACAAACATTTACATTCTACTTCACGGGGGATAGATGGGATTTGGAATGTTGACTTGTAGTTCTGCATTAGCTACAAAGGTTGCACGAGTCAGTCTTATTTATCCACCTTGCCTCCTACCCACCTATCTCTGTGCTGTGGAGCATCAAGGTACAATCATATTCTTAAGGAACCCATACCATCATGGGGAGAAAAGGGACCCACACATACACACCTCTCGCTGTCAGTGCCTGCAGTTGGAATCCTGGTGTTGCCTTCAGTCACCCTTCCTCCTCACACCCTCTCATTCCAGCAGTGACAATGTACTCTCAGGCTGGCCTCCTTCTACCTCACATCCCCAACCCCTTTGCTAGAACCTCAGGTTAGGCTCCACCAGGAATGCTTTCCCTGATGCCTCCTCTGTGAAGCCTTCTCTGGTTTCCCTTTCCTACCTGAAAAGCGGCCAGGCTCACTTTTGTTGCTATTGTGTGCTACCCTAACCCTTGTAAGACCACTTTGTTCCCTGGACGGGGGCACCCCAGTGCCTAGCATGCTCCTGGCACATAGTAGACCCATAATAAACACAAAGAAGATCACCACCAACTGAAGGTAGCACGTGCCAAGTACCTGTACCAAATGATGAAAGCAGACCAGCTCCTGAGCGTTCGGGGAAGGCTCATGCTGGAGGGGCAGTCTGAGCCACCTTGCATTGGGATGCCAGGAGAGCTGCTAATCTCTGCTTTCCCATTGCCTCTGCCAGTCGTGCCATCCAGCCCCACCATGGCCTCTTCCACAAGCCTCCCCTCCAACTGCAGCAGCTCCTCCGGCATCTTCTCCTTCTCACCAGCCAACATGGTCTCAGCCGTGAAACAGAAGAGTGCTTTCGCACCAGTCGTCAGACCCCAGACCTCCCCGCCTCCCACCTGCACCAGCACCAATGGGAACAGCCTGCAAGGTAAGCCCCAGGCCCCACCGGGCCAACCAGGTGCCCTGACTCCACCCTCCCAGGCCTGAAGCAGATGTGTCTCTGCTGCAGTGGGGCCCAGCTTCTCTCTGCCCTCATCTCTCTGTTCTTCTGTGTTCACTCTCCTTGGCCCTGGCCCCCGCCCTCCTCTGCTGGACTTGCCTGAGCAGCCCTCTTTCCAACTCGAGGAATTCAGCTCAGGCCCGGGATTTGCTCGAGAATACTGTCTCCGTTTACTAATGCCGTTGTTTTTCTTTTCTCCTCTTTCATTCACTGTGGTTGCCATAATTAGACCAGTCTTTTGTAGACTCTAGCAAGATCTCCACTGCAGGGTCTCTCCCAGGACTGGCCTTCTCCTGAAGTGGGTCACTCAACCTTCCCTTCCGGTTGGCTGTGTCAGAGTGAATGTGTGTGGGGCTGATAATGGGGAGAGGGTGAGCTACCGCCTGATCAGAGCCCCGACATTAGAGCAGCATAATACAAAAACTGGCAACCCAAAACCCCAAAACACCACTAGAGTATTCATTAAAAGTGTTCAGTCTCTTCCCTGTCATGGAATATCGAAAACAATAGAGTCACCAAGAGTTAAAGTGACCTTTTTGTTCATTGAGAAAAATAACACGCACATTTTTAAAAAGAGTCCACCACTTCTTACATTTTTCTCATGTGCTGGTGTCGTGGTGTAGACCTGCACCACCACATTCTTTTTCCCACAGCAGGGTTGTGTGATGGGTACTCACAGTCCAAGTGCATGGTCTCCCAAAGCCGGTGTGGCTGAAGCTGGTTTCAAAGTCAGGCTCGGAACTCCTCTCCTCTTTCCATCTCCCAGGCCCTTGACTACTCGGTGGTGGGGGGTGGGGGGGTGGGGGTGTAAAGCAGATGTGTCCAGGGTTCCTCAGGCAGCTGGCAGAGAAACAGTAAATGATCAATTAAACGATCTGCTCCCGTTTGTTCAGCACACAAGAGGCATGTGCCGAAGACTGAGCATGCTTTGTCTTGATCCCCACATCTTCCTGATGAAATATGAGGACTATTAGGGTCTCCGTTGTACAGATGGTAACACTGAAGCATAAGGAGAGTAAATACCTGCTCACAGGCCTAGCCAGTCAACTGTGGGGATGAATGTAAACCCAGCAGGGTCTGTGGCCCTGACCCCTGGCCTACACAGCTCCCTCTGGTGCCTCCCTTCAGTGGCTGTCACACTCCTGGTCACTGATGGAGGGCAGCGGACTTGTTTGGGACCTCTCAGCCCTGTTTCTTATGTATAAGTGCATGTATATGTATATTCATACACACGTGTACGCTGTGCTGGATACTTGACCTTGGTGGAACCTTACATTGATTCTGAAAACCCTAGGAGGTCAGCACTATTCCCATTGTAGAGGTGGGGAAATTAAGGCCCAGTTTGCTCAAGGTCACATAGGTAGTACTGAGCACCTTTCCATGCCATGCCGAGCAAGGCAGGAGAAAGAAGGGATGGAAAATAGGGATTTGGCCCAGGTTTTAGAACTTCTGGATTCAGGGAACATCTGGTAGTATAGGGGTGTGTGTGACGATGAAAGGGCTTCAAGACAGGGACACATACTATGTGTATCCCCCCCCCGCCCCCCACTCCCCCACCTCCCGTCTGCACAGACTCCAGAAGTACCGAGATTGCCCCCTCCTTCTGGTTATCCACCGCCTCTCTGTCTAAGATGCAGAGCCTGGAGGGTTGGAGGGTAACTCGGGAGTGCACTGTCCTTTCCTTCTGATTGAACATGTGTCCAGGAGATTCTTGCTGGTGGTTTTTGTTTTTCTGACACTGTCATGGACCAAACGCCCCTACTTTTGGGGGGTGGCTGTGTGGGAGGCATGAGTAGAGAAAGTAAAAGTCAATTCTGATGCCATCCTCCATCCTACCCCCTGCCTGCTCCACTCCCAACCAAGACATTCACCTGGCAGGACCCCCGCAAACCCTCTGCACGCAATCCAGGAAGCTCCTGCGTGGGGCCTGGATCCCCCCGAGCAAGGCGGCAGTTAGACTCTGTGCTCCTAGAACTAGAACCAAAGAATTACTTCATCTTTTGCTTTCTGACTCACACTGCTTCTGTAGAGAAGGACATAGTGGGTTGTAGAATTGCAGGTAAGAACCTCTGGCGTGTTACATTCCTCCTCCTCCTTCTTCTCATTGTTACAGTAACACCTGCTTCCTTTGGACCCCCCTAGTTCAGGATTGTGATCATTAAGGCAGGACAAGTGACCCAGGAAGAGTTGGTTAAGCAAATTGACCATGTAAACAAGATTAGAGGTGACACACATAGGCCGCTTAAGTATTTTAAAGGCCTATTACCTCCAACCACCACTCTGCTAATTGTACCTCATCCTGTTTTTTTCTATAAAGCCAACTTCTTAAAGACCTTATCTCCAGCATCCCTTCCTTAGCCTCTGCTCGTGACCGAAGCCCAGCTATTCCCCGAGAAAGAAGCACAGCAGCCTCCCATGATGGAGGTTATGATGATCACAGCCACTCACATGGGAGAACTTGATCCCAGCCTGGCTCCTGCATTGTCTCAACCTCCCCACCACCCTTCGATTTATGCTGTTTACTGTCCCCATTTTACAGATGCAGAAACCGAGACTTATAGCCAGGATAGCTCATTGAGTGTTACACAGCTAGCAAGTGGGCAGACCGACCATTGTAAATCCTTATGCTCTATGGCTACACTAGGTCCTTGTAGACTATACCGTCCTGACCTTAAAAAGTTCCCAATGAAGATCAATGCAACCACCACCACAGGAACGAAGGCAGGTCTGTCTGGGGGGCGGCTGGGCACCATGCTGCGGAAGCTCAAAGGGAAATATTAGGGAGCGTGCCTACCAGCCTACTGGAGAGGGTTGCCTTTGAAATGGACCATGGGTGAAGGGAAGGCAGGATTCAGGCGAAGGGACATGGAGGAAGGGGCATGGAAGCAGAAGGATTAGGGAAACCTGAGCCAGGGTGTCACCAGTAAGCCCCTCAGCACCCTGGTGCACGAAGTCCTTCATAGGAAGTCATTCGCCCCATCTGATCGCTCAGGGTTTCCACTATGATCCCAGCTGGCTTTCTCTCCCAGGCAGGCACGACCTTTGACAATTTACCGTATGTCTTGAGAAACGTTTTAGGACAAGGTGACTCTTAATCTCAGTCCTTCCGGAGCCTCAGAAGATGTTCTGTTAAAAACCCGTTTACATGTTGTGGTGAAACATGTCTAGAAAATGGTCCTTACTGAATTGTCTTGGGGCTCCATAATGCACCAAAGTGCACGAAGGGCCCTGAGACATCCTGCAGCCAAATAAACAAATGTTTTCCAGGCTTCTTTGCCCATAGAACCCTTTTCCGGATGTTAAAACTAGTGAACATCCATAAAAACTTTGGAAAAGGCAGAGACATCTTCCCTTCTTTCCTAGGGAAAGCCACTGATAAGTCCCGATGCTAGACTCCCCAGCGTGCCACTCTCATAGGGCAGACTTGAGTCACCTAGCATGCTCATTGTCCTGGAGACATCCTCCCCTTCTCCCAAAGCCATGGCGCTGGAGCAGGGATTCTCTGCAATCTCAGGCCTCAGAGGAAGGACTTTGTTAATCGAGAGAGGGGCAGCCCGGAGAAGGCTGGCACCATGCCATTGTGCCCCCCCCCCTTCTCCCCCCCCCCCCCCCCCAGTGTTGTGATTTTAAACCCTAACCAAGTCCCTGGCAATCTGGGCAACGAAAAGTTAAAAGTGAAAGGCCGGCCGTGGCTGCTGCGCTCCGTGGTTAGAGCGTCGGCCCACACTGAAGGGTTGTGGGTTTGATTCTTGGTCAAGGACATGTATCTGGGTTGCAGGTTCACTCCCTGTCCCTAGTCTGGGCACGTCAGGAGGCAACCAGTTGATGTGTTTCTCTCTTTTCTCTCTCCCCTTCCACTCTCTCTGAAGAGCAAAGGAAAAAATATCCTCAAGTGAGAAAAACAAAACAAAACTTATATATAATATATATAAAACAAAAGGCCAGAACACCCAAATACTGAGATTTTTCTTCCCCTGCTTGGCTGAAACTCAGACTGGCCAGGCCCACCCAACTTGGGGTGTCGTGCTGTCCAGTAGTGAACCCTGTGGAATTGTCTTTTTTTTTTTTTTTTTTTTTTTTTAGCACGTGTTCCATTTGTGTAAGGTCTTCCCTTATTCTATTCCTGGTTAGCTCCTAATTCTTACTCATGTGGTGGTTCAAGGAAGCCCATGCTCCAGAGTCCCCCAGCTCTGCAAAACTTTCTGTGTTGTTTTGTTCTTACCAAACGTGAAAACTGTACTGAAAAAAAAAAGCACTGCCTTTCACACCAGTAGTCCTCCGGGCTCCTGTCACTGGACATGGTCACCCCGCTGCTGGGGAGGACATCAGTGCCCTCCGTCTTGTGATAAGCTTGGCCCGTGGGGCTCTCAGAGAGTGTCATGTCCTCATGGAGATCTTGGGTAACTCAACATGCCAGTGGCGTTTCTGGAACATTCCAAGCTTCAGACACCCAGCCCTCTCACCCACATAAGCAATCCTGAGGATTGCAGCACAGACACAGGCAAATGGCTTCCGGTAGCTCCGGGGGCACCGCTGCAGTCTGCAGTGAAGTTTGTTTATGAAACGGCCTCTTTAGAGGTGTCTGAGCTCAGAGGCCACAAACGACGATGTTCCCCCAAAATGTACCCATCAGTAAGGGTTCTGTGCTGGACTTTAGGAAGTCGCAGGGGAGATAAAGCGAGCTGTAACCCCGATGGCATATGCAGAATTCTGGGTGTAGGTGCACCTGGGACTTCTTCGGGAGAGAGCTCTGAGGGTCAGGGAAGTGTGGCAGACCAAAGCCACCCGCTTGATAGCCTCAGATACGTTTGCTTGTTTGATTTTAATTATTTGCCAACCCTATGTAAACTGAGCTGTTTAGCTTTGTAAATCCACACCTTTACCTTGTCTTGAAATAGCTCAGCTCTGGTGGCTCGGAGCAGGCATTCCTGCACAGCGGTGTTTGGCGGCAGCCGAGTCCCTGGCCCCCCTAAAGAAGGTGTGCCCTGGGCGGAGTCAGCTCAAGCCCTGCTCAGGGTGCTGGTGTTGGCCATCCCTGCATTCCAGATTAAGAAGAGCTGTTAGCGATGGACTAGCACAGTGGTCGGCAAACTCATTAGTCAACAGAGCCAAATATCAACAGTACAACGATTGAAATTTCTTTGGAGAGCCAAATTTTTTTAAACTTAAACGTCTTCTAACGCCACTTCTTCAAAATAGACTCGCCCAGGCTGTAGTATTTTGTGGAAGAGCCACACTCAAGGGGCCAAAGAGCCACATGTGGCTCACGAGCTGTAGTTTGCCGACCACTGGACTAGCACACCAGTTAGCCTTGCTTTATAATGCTTAACATGGTCCTGGTGGACGTTTAATCTAATTATCCTAACACATCACGCCAGGAACCAAAACACTGCTTAAATTTTTTTGTTTGTTTTTTTAGTTCTGCACATCCAAATGGGATCGTTTCAGGCCCCAACTGATCAATGGTGGCTGAATCCATTGACCAAATTAGCAGAAAGCTTGTCAGTTTCCAGTTTGCTTTGCACCATATTGACTCTGCCCTGCTAACTGGCTGTGCTGTGGGGAAATTGCCCTTCGATGCCAGGCACACAGATTTGGGGGGAGGCAGGAGGAGGCTTGCTTCTTTTTGCATAAGCTCAGAAAGGTCTGCCTTTGCTAAGGGTGACTGGGTTCACCTCCAACCTGGACAGAAAGGTCCTCATGGAGGTGGGGGTGCTGAGCAGGCACTACGTGGAGACCCCTTACCCCTCGCCTTTGGAGCTACAAACATCTTGAATTCTCAAGTTGAGGCTTGGATTGAAATATGGAGCTCCCTGTTTCAGTCAAACAGGGCTCAGTGGACTCTTAGGGGGACTGCATTTCCAACTGATCCCAACTCTTTGGGGCTTTAAGTTGGTCTGCATTTGGCAGGAGGCACTTCCTGTTTCTAAGAAAAATGGCTTCTGAGGGTTTAAGAAAAAGGCTCCAGGAGCTTTTGGACTGCAAACCAGCTCTTGCAAAACAACATTTGGATGATTTACGTGTAAATGAATCAGAAACATGTGGATTAAATTTCCTTGTGAATACAGATGGGTTTAAAAATTAACGGAAAAAGTGTTTGGCAAAATACTTATTTTTTAATTGAATCTAAAATGTCAGGGGGGTGTGTGCCTCCCCCCCCAACCCCCACCCCTCAGGGGTCTGAGCCCCACCTAGTCTCCCTCTGTGTATCGACTGCAGTTTGTGCTAATTGGGGTTCAGTGTGTTTTTTAATGGCACATTCCTCCAGACATGAGATTTGGGAAATGAAAAGGGTCACTTCTTAGATGCAGTCATCACTGATAAGAACATTAGTTTAAATGTAGAATTGCCAATTTAAAAAAAGCAATGACTTTCTCTGTTTGACAGTATGCTAAGCCACCATTGAGAGGCAATGATGGCCACCCCTTGTTTCTAATGAAAGCATCACTCTCATCTCTGCGTATTTCAAAGCTGCCACCCTTACTAATTATGTTTTAGACACATCCCTTTATTCCTCACACCCATCATGTGAAGTGTGCTGGGTGGCGGGGCACCTATTTGATATCAGAGGAATCAGCCCAGAGAAGTTAAACAACTAACCCAAGGTCACACAGCTAGGTCACACAGAAGGTTTGGGTTAGAAAAAATAGCGGCTAATCCCTGTGAGGTCTTGCTTAGGAGCTGAACAGGGGCCAGGCACTTCCCATATGTAGTTTTACTTAAATCGTCAACAAGCCTGGCAATATCACAGCCTCAGCAAATGCTGATAAGCTACGTTTTCTAGCTGAGGACAAGGAGATACCTCAGGAGATCGCACTCAGCAAGCAGGCGGGCTGAAGGTAGAAAGCCCCTCTGTGGGATTCCCTGCTCTTCTACACACACCGTGTGGCCTCCTAACTGAACACTGGGAGAGATTTTTGATGACACTGACAGCCTTCCCTTTTCCCAGGATCTCACCCCAGCTTTCCAAGACTACAGTTGTGTAGGGGCAGGTGCAGACCATTCTCGAAGCCTGGATGAAGCGGTGGTATAGGAGACATTCTGGAGTTTCATGCATACCTTCTTTCTCCTTCTCCTCCTCCATGTGGTCTCCCAGCTTCACAGGCCCATGGACAAGGCCTGTGGCAGCTGCCACTGCCTCTCCAGTGTGAGGACGGCGTGAAGGTGCTTGGGTTGCTGGCGCTGGCATCAGTCTGGGAGCTAACAGAGCACAGAGACAACCAATGTGTTTTGTGGAAAGTGCTGGCAGTTGGGATGGACCAGGTTTTCATTCTAGATTCTGCAAGTGAAGGAGAAAGAAAAGAGTGACAAATCGAAAAATCTCACTGTTCTGCAAGGTTTGGGGCTGTGACTTCCCCAGCAGTATGCAAACAATGCCCCTTCCCAGGGATGTTTTAAAATGGAAATCAGACTTGGAGGGGTGTTTAGAATCTTCTGTTCTGTTTAAGACACATACCCAGGCTAGCATAGTAACCATCGTTCCTAATAAAGTACCTGAATATTCCATACAGAAACTCAGTCCTGGGAGAAGAGCACTTTTGTGGTGAACAGTCAACCAACTCAGTGGTGTGGGGGTGTGTTTTGTTGTTTTGTTTTGGTGGGAAGTTTGGAGGCAAAACCACTGACTTTTGTCTTCTCTTTCCACAGCGATATCTGGCATGATTGTTCCTCCCATGTGAAAGAATTGCCTTGAAGAATTTTATTAATGAGGAGGTTGGATTCTGCTACGGAGAGTAATCAGATACAAGTCCCAGAGTGGAACTTTTAACTCAGGCCTTTTTCAGAGGAGTCACAATAACTGCAGATTTTTAAACAAACAATATCACCGACCTTACAAATACCGAAGTTGGAAGGGATCTTGTGAGTGCAGGGTGTTGGTCCAAGTTGTACCTCCCAGATGTTTGGGGGAGATATTTATTCTGTGTTGATAAAAGCAAATCCTCTTTTTCTTTTCTTTTTTTTTTTTTAAAGCTTAACTCGGCGGTCATTTGTCTTTTATAAACCGTAAAGCTGTATACAAGGGACACTATAAATAAGACCCCATGTTTTAATTTATGATGTTTTTAAAGCCGTGTAAAGGGAGAATGAAGTGGTGATATTTACAAAAAAGTGAAAAAAAGAAAAAAAGAAAAAAGAAAATTAAAAAAAAGCTTGTATGGGACAGAATAGGAATGCCAGTTAGATTTTTTAGAAAACTAAGAGTCGGCTTTTGCGCCTTAAAGCATATCAGATGGTAGTTAGCTCAGACACTGCATTTTCAGCATCTAACGTAACATGGCACCCTTAGCAGTGCAAGCTTATTTCTCTCTGTTCGTATCGTTGTCTTAAGTAACTGTGTAAATAAATGCAGCCTGGAAAGTCAGAAAGTGACCGTTGCGTGATCACACGTTTCCCTTCAACACAAAAATCCAGTGCCTCTAGACAGATTGTTAAAAAACTGCATATTTAAACCTGAGATCATTCTCGCTTTTAATTATGTCAACTTCGTCGGAAGCCGATGGCCTCTTGAGAGCTTGGAGGCACACAGACTGTGTGAGAACCTCCTTCGAATCTTTATGGAACAGGGTCCAGGCACGGAATTCCACATTATGCCTCCAGTGATCAAGCCAAAATATCCTCTTACACCCCCGCCATTTACAAGGTAAAAGTTTACTCACCCTAACTGGGACTTCCCACCGGTCCTCCCAAAGCTGACAAGGGCAAGATGGTAGGCATTTCCCATTTCCCTCCCAGAAGGAGACAGGGCCTCTCTCAGGGGCCCCTCCCATTGGTGACATAGATTAAAAGGATAGGTAAGTGCTTTGGAATTAAGAGTAAGAGGAATCTAGGAGAAAGGAGAAGTAGGTTGAGACCTCCCAAACATCGTTTTCTGTTCTACGGCAATTTTTTGCTCTCATTATCTGGGAAGTGTTCTTAAAAATGAGAATTGATAGCAAGGATGCAGCGAAGCTATGAGGATGCATTTGCCTGATATTTTTTTTTTCTTTGCGGTTGTGTTTTTGTATGTAGTTATAAATACTGTAGATTTTTTGTGATTTTTTTTTTTTTGCCAAAGTTGTTGTTCTATTTATACATTTTAATGTCTTAAGACAGTTTTTCAATATCACAAACGGATTTTACCGCATATTTTGCAAAGGAAAAAGAAGCTCACTACCTTTAGCTTGCACATACTTGCGAAGTTAATGAAAAGGCTTTCTGTTTTAAAGGGGATTTTGTAAAATATCCATATAAATAATGTATTTATCTTTGGAATTTGTACATTGCTTTCCCCTTCTTCCTTTTCCTCCCACCCCCAATTTATTTTATTGTGTATGTTTGCTATGTGAAAAGTGCGTATTTGTTTGGTCACCTACAGTTGTATTAGCTGTTCCAATGTGATTTTTAAACATTTCATTTATAGTTATTTTTAGTATTGTTTTAAACCATGCTTCAATTTTTTTTAAACTTCCTCCCCAAAGCCATTGTCTATTTTTGTATTATTTGTAAGTTAAGAAGTTTTTTCCAATATATGGCAAAAAAGTAGCATATTATTCTTGTAGCATTTAGTTCTGTAGATTTAAAAAAATGTATCCTTTGCTTTGGAAGCTTACAAAAACACACACCCCTAATGCTGTTTTACTCTATTAATATGCATGGAACCTCTCCCTCTGGAGTGACGCATTTTGTGCATTAAATTCGGGGGAGAAACTTCATAGAAATCAATGAACATTCTTTCTTAAGTCTGCTTGTATATTTCCTCTGTCTTTCACATAAATATAAACCAGCAGATTGGATGCCTTAACAATGCAAATCATATCCATTTCACTTGTACATTGTAAGTGTGCACCAGAACTGTCAGTCATCACTAACATTATAAGAAAAAAGAAAAAGAAAAAAAAAAAGACAAAGAAATCGAAAAGCACAAAAGAACTGTTTTGTTACCTTAAGACAATGTAACTTTTTCTAGTAGAGCAAGAAATTTACAACAATGCTGCAACTGTGCATGCCCCCATATGGATTTTGCAATGGTTTTCACTAGACTATCAGAGTGCGATTTTTATGGGTTGGGGTGGGTGAGGGAGGGGAGTTGCGGGAGGGAAGGGAGGAGGGGAGGAAAGCTGATTTTTCATGGTGAGAAATAATAATGATGATTAATAATAATAATAATAAAAAAACTGGAAAATGTAAGCAAGGTGGACGCATTGCTTCTCGGTACTCGGAAAGGTTGTCTGAATTCGTGTGGTAAGCACTGGCCTGAAGAAGTGTACAATTTAAAGCCATATTTTGTCTGGTGAGCCCCTTAACTGTTTGTGAAGGGCCGGTTGGCCGGTGAGGTGTCCGGCTCAGACCCCAACAACAAACACCACCCATCTTTCAGCCATGTGTAGTGGTTAGAACTTCTCTTGAAAGTCCAAAGAGCCTTTAAAATACGTTTAATTTGTGTCTTGTTGCCTCTATTTATATTGATTAGATGAAAAGACGTTCTGGCCCTCTGACCCTCTTTCTCCTACACAAAACTTTTACAAGTAAACGATGTTCCCCTAAATACAGAATATGGCTTTAAGAAGAAGATGAAATAGAGAACTAAGATTTCAGTTTTGGGGGAAAATACAGCTTCTGGATGACTGGATTGCATAACATGTCCTGGCCTCACATTGTATTAGAATGCAGCTTAACGAAGTCATCTCTAAATCTACTAACCTTTCACCTTCTTATCAAACTTTTTGAATAGACACACACTGTACAGTTCAATTGTTAGAGAACCTAACTACTGTAGAGATTGTTATAATTTTTTTTTTTTGCAAAAATTCAAGCTGTAAAAACTTTTCAACTTTCACAATATTTAATTAAAGTTACTTCCTGTCTGTGATGGCAGCTCCTAGTTGTGTATTCATTTCAATATTTCAGATGAGCCAAAGTCCAACATAATGTAAAAGGTCTGTGTTTGCAATTGTTCAGACCAGTGTTGACACCCAGAGAGAAGAAATTAGGGTAGTCCTGGGACACCCACTTTCTTTCCTTGTAAATCCTTGGGGATTTGCTAATCTGGGATGCAAATTGCACACGCACAGCGTACTGCTGCCCTCTGCTGGCAGTAGCTGGACGCACATGTGCCCTTGCTGGCCCACAGAGGCGCCCAGAGCCCCCCACATTTCACCAGGCAAGCAATGAGATCCCCTGCTGTGACTGAGCTGTGAATCCAACACCTGGCCATTCTAGAACACCATCCTCCTTGCTGCAAGTCTGAACTACGCTTTTCACATACAGCTGCTAATTAATCCCTGTGAGCCTTTTGCCTAATTAATTATGTGCCCTGGCTCATTGATGAGGAGGTGTGTGCGAACTCAGAACCTGCATGAGCCACAGTTTTAAATCCCATGTGGATGAGACACGTTCCCTGTTGGATAAAACCAAATCTTTGTGGAGTCGAACATTCCACAAACACCCGATAGGTCCATAATCCTGTAAAACTGTTTCTCTAAGTTTTATCATGATCATAAGTCTTCCCAATTGTACATTCAATGCTTTTCCTACTTTGCAGTTGTTGGACATGATAAGGTTAATGACGCTTGTAAAATGTCTGGAGAACTCAGCAAATAGGCCGTAGACCAACAGACCCTGGGCAGGCAGAGCTAACAAGGTGTCACGCGGGCACCATCATGGTCATTTGTGCTGGGCATTGTGGATGCACATTTGCTCTGGAACGGAGCCCAATGTGAGATAATGACAGAGTGTATCCAATTCATTTAATAAGTAGAGAAGCTGCCACCCTTTTCTTCAAAAGGGAATCTACATTGATTAGTTTGGTCGTTATACATATTTGAAATTCTATATTAGATGCAGGTCCCTGTATTAGATGCAGAAGATAAAAGAAAATGAACAAGAGGCATCTGCCCTCAGGACACTCACCATCTCGAACAAGACAAATGTACAGTCAAAGTAGTCTAGAATGGTTAGAGTGTGACAGGCAGCCATGGAATAAAACAGATAACCACACCTTTACAGATTGGCTTCTAGTTTCCTTAAGGCCTATTTCTTGAAAGCATTCATTCATTCATTCATTCACCTTGAAGGTTTCCTGTGCACCTGGCACCAGGCGAGGCCTGGTGGACTCCATAGTGGGCACAGAGACACTGGTCCTGTCCTCACGGACCTTACAGTTGAGTGGGGCAAGCAGACACTATGCAATCACACACGTCTATTCTAACAAACCAACAATGGCCATGGAGAAAAGTCCAGCGTGCTCTGCAAGTCAATGACAGTGGGATCTGACTTAGCCTGAAGGGCTGGGGAAGGTTTCCAGAGAAGTGACCTTTGAGCTGTGAAGAATGAGGTAATCAGGTGGGTGGGGCACCTTGGGCAGAAGGAATGAAGGCAGATATAAGGACCTGAGCTTGGAGCATGGATATGGTGCACTCGAGAACAGAAAGTCTGTGTGGGTGGAGTACACATTTGTGCTTGGCACTGTGCTAGATGCTAGGATGCACTAGGCAGGCCAGTCATAATTCCTGCCTGTTGGGTCTAAGGCACAGCTTGTACACTCAGAGCCCCCTATTTGTCCACAGGCGCTATGCTGGTTCAACAAGGCGGGGGTGCAGGGGTGCTGTCAGGGTAAAAACTGACACAGAGCACCTCACTCCACATGGGAATGTGGGCCCAGTGGTGCCCCTCTTTCATATTTTAAAAATGCCTGATACATTGTTGGGTTCTGGATTTTTTTTTTTATGTGAAATTTTCATTTTTTAAATGTTGTCATCTAATCCAAAAATAGCTCTTTCAAAACACTGCATTGAGCAAACAAGGTCCATGAGCTCTAGAATGTCAGTTTGGGACTTCTGGCCGAAACACAAGTTCCCCAGAGAGATGTTTACACAGCCTGATCTGAAGGTCGTAGCCATAGGTCCCATCCATGGAGATCCAGGAAGGCTGCACAGAAAGGCTTGCCGGGTACTGTGAACAGGAGCTCTCCCAGTGGCCTGAGGGAAAACAGGACATGGAAGGCCATGGCCAATGCCTCTGGAGCTGGCAATATGAGAAACCACCACTAAAATTAGTGGAAAGGAATAGGGATTCTATGGGAAGATGGTCTAGGTAATCATGAAAAAATTCCCTCTTCTCTGCAATGGGCAGTAGCCATATTCAACGCAAAACGTATAGATCGGTTTTGTTTCTTTTCATCTCCTTTTGCCTTGCAGAAAGGCCCTCATAAGCGAGTTCCTTTTAAGCAGACTGCCAGGTAAGTGCACACTTTCCCACGCTCCCTGCTCAGGGCCATGCTGCCCTTTCAACCACTCACATTCTCAAGAATGTTGTTCCTGAAATTATCCTCTCTTTCCAACATCATCAATTTCTCCTTCCTCAGTATTACTTTCTGATTAGCATACAAATATATCATCTTTAAAAAAACACTATTTTGACCTCACTTTGCTTTTAATCTGCCCATTGTCTTTCTGCTCCCTTTTATAGCAAGTCCCCTCTAAAGTAGGGGTGGGGAATGTCCAGCCCATGGTCCATATAAGGCCCGAAAATCATTTACTCTGGCCCTGCCAAGGCATTAGGGGTGAGTTAATTAAATGTTTGACCAAATAGAGAATGCTAATGTTTAAGTTGATAATTTTGTATGGCCTGCAAATGATGTTACATAAAGACTCAAATGGTCCTCGGCAGAAAAAGGTTCCCTACCCCTGTTCTAAAGGGTCAAGTGGCTGTCTCATTCTCTTCTTCATTCCTGTTCTCTTGTTCCATATTACAATAGATGTTTACTGTAATGATGATTAGTGAGGAGTCTTTAACATTGCAAATAAGGGATCAAATGTACATTTTAGATCATCGGGGTAGCAGCATAGAGGATGAATTGGAGAGAGGCAGAGGGGAAATGGAGGACAATTAGGAGGCCATCGCAATGGTCCAGGCAAGGATGAACAAATAGCTTGAACCAGGAGAATGTAAAGGAGGAAAGCGGATAGAATTAGAGATATTCCACGTTGTGATTCTAGCCAACCACATTGTATTATACAGTTCAAAGTTGCTGAGAGAGTAGGTCTTCAGTGTTCTCACCAACAAATGAAATGGTGATTGTGTGACTTGATAGAGGTGTTAGCTAATGCTACAGTGGTCATCACATTGCAGGTCATAAATTAACATGCTGAACGCCTTTAATTTATACAATGTTACATGCCAGTGATATCTCAATCTCAATGAAAAGAGAGATTCAGGGGTCAGAACAACCAAAATTTGTGTACAACATGGGGATGGAGAGAAAGAAAAAAAGACAAGATAAACTCAGTTTTCTGACTGGTTGATTCCTCAGACTGTTTTTCAACTATGAAGCTGTGAAGCTCGATGGCGAAGTCCCTTCCTCTGGCTCCCTCGCCTCCCTTCCCTCCCACCAAAGGCTTCTATATTTACATCAGGAATGAAATGCAGTTTCCGGAACTGGAAATATTTTGTTACTTTTTTTCTTCTTAACTTAAGCATCAAGCGGTTTTATCTCTTCTCTCTGGAGAGTTATGCTACAGTGGGACTGATTTTTATCTACTTAGCATACTTCTTTCCCACTGATTGTAGAATTTCCACATTCTATATTAAGAAGGAGAGTTCAGAGCCCTTAGAGTTCTAACCATGGGCCTGGAAGCTGGCTTTCAGCAGGAAGTGTCTTGCCCAGGGGGTTATGCTCTAAGGAGACTCTGGTGCTCCACAAAGGAGTTGACAACAGGTCAACAACAAAGAGGGCGCATCCTTGAAGTCTGTTCTTCAATAACAGATTTGGGTGGGATTCTGCTAGGACAGTAGTAGCCATAGAATGAGGGGAGCAAGGAGAGATGAGTTAGAACCAGGCAAGGGCGGTGTCTTCTCTAACACATTTGTTTCTTCAAGATAATATTCTTACCAAGGACTTCCTTTGTATCAGGCACTGTGCTAAAGGCTGGGGTTAGATTGTGTCTTAAACAGACCCATTTCCTTCCCTCACTAGTGCCTGAGGAGGACACATACATGAATGGAACCATCACACAAACATAATTTCACACTGAGATCAATACTACTATAACCCTAGTATGTCTGAGAGCACATCTCTGCACACATTCAAGCTTACTTCAACACCCAACTGGATTCCTTATTCAAATACCTTAGACTCAGAGGCTCTTTAAAAGAATTTAAATCTAAATTCCACAGCAGCCCTATCTGGTTTGGCTCAGTGGATAGAACATCAGCCTGCGGACTGAAGGGTCCCAGGTTTGATTCCAGTCAAGGGCACATGCCCAGGTTGTGGGCTCAATCCCTAGTAGGGGGCATGTAGGAGGCAGGATCAACGATTCTCTCTCATCATTGATGTTTCTAGCTCTCTCTCCCTCTCCTTCCTCTCTGAAATCAGTCAATGAAGTCCATAGCAATACCTATTACAACTCTCTTTACTCTTTTTTCTTATTTCTCACCTTACTCAAGAGGCCCCTTCCTCAATCTGACAAAAAGTCTATTCTGAGTTTGCATGATTTTTCTTTTGACACCCTCCCTTTCCCAGTTCTCTTATTGCATGATTTTCAACCAAATTTTTTTTTTTTCCCCAGCAAGAAAACCCTGTAGTGCTGGGGGTAGGGGAGCTACTGGGATGGTTAAATAGGACTCCCTTTGGTGGGCTCTGGGAGAGGAGAGTCCATACATACATCCTTGTTAACATTTGACCTGTTGTGTTTTGAGAGATAAGAATAGAGAGCTATGAGCACTGAGAGCAAGATGCATCAATCTGCTTGTGTTGGGCAGAAAACCACACGGACCAGGAGGAGCAGGAGTGAGCTCAGTGAGTGGAGAGGAGTGGACAGGGCATTCCAAAAGGAGGCAGCTGGTCACCAAAGAGTGGATGCCTGGTGTCATTCGATTTCTCATAGAGCACTGCTCCTTCTCACTCCTTCCCCTCCTTTAGACATCTCCTTTCTCTGCTTTCTATCATCGTTTCCTTTGTCTCTATATTAGGGTCATTGATAGCTCTCCAAGTAGGGCCATTAATCTGGTGATTCCAGTTCCCAGCTGGGTAGCCCTTTTCCCTCTCTTTCCCTGTATCCCTACCTGCTCCATGAGTTTATTGTATGGAATTCTAGGGTCCTGCTCAGCATCTCTTCAATCCTCTAAAAGCAGTTTCAAAGGTCAGGGATCCCCAATATTGCTCTTTATCATCCCAAGGTAAACATGCCTGCCCCACATTCATGCTTCAGAGACCACCACAGCCAGAGTGCTCGACTGAAAAGGCCAGCATTGAGCCTCCCATCTTTTCCTCCACCAGCCCAGGATATTATGGCACACCCTCAGGTCCAGGCAAAGGTTAATTTGCTTTATTGAACCCAAGGGTGAACCTAGAAGTTTCAGGTAGAAATAAACAGGGAGATGGTATCAATGGTAATTGTCATTCCCTTATTGGGGCCTTCTCTCATTTTAGGTAATATTCATAGAAATTTGTTAAATTCTCATGATGGCCATGTAGCATGGAATGTAACCATCTCCAGCAGAAAATGAACTGCTCACTAACCTTGTATGAGGACAGAGGGTCCCTATTGGACCTTGAAGGCCATTTATTTAAGATATATGGATAGAATAGTTAGTGTATTAGCCCAATGGTCAGGATATACTGAAAATGACTTCAAAACAAGAAGCTCTAATTTTCTAATTCACAGTTCCTCATCTATTAAAAAGAAGTGACAATAGACTATTTATCTTAAAAGGTATCCAGGAAGATAATGTTAAATAAGCCACATAACGAGTTATCATTTCAATGCCTAGCTACTCTGTCAATATTAGAAATTGTGATTCCATTATATGTGTGTGGTGTGTGTGTCTACAGATGAATAGATACATGAGTATATATAGATATATGATAATAACATATTAAACTGATCTAAAATGATAGATATTAATTTTTTTCATACTTTTTGATATCATATGCAACATTATGATGGACATTCTTGATTTTAAAAAATAAAATTCTTTCAAGTCCTTTCTACTTCTTAACAGCTAACTATACTGTATCATCAAAATACTGATAAAATTAGTGTAAAGAGCATTTTTTACCTGAGATGGTTACAGCACATTGGGAATACCGATATGCACTCTAATTTAGTGATTTCAAAGTCAGCGAGTGGGATCATTCCTCAGTATAATGACTCCGGGGACAGAAAGCCTCCTTGCCTGAACTGTGATGAGCAAGGAGACCACATGGCTAATTCCAGTATACCCATCTCTGTTTTCATTGTCCATAAGGTGGTCTACATAAGGCAAACTAATAATTATTAGAGATAATGTTGGAATTTGATGAGGTTAAAACTAGTCACCAGGCAATAAACCTCAACTATGAGGAATAAAACCCAAGGAAGGCCAAGCTTTATTTCCAATAGTCCTCAATGTACTTCTGCTTTTTCTGTCCATACACATCTCTCAAGAAGGAACTGATTCCTCTATTTGTTCAACAGGCACTATGCAAGGTGCTAGAAAAATCACGGTGAGCAAACCCAGAGTGGTCTTTGCCTTCAAGGAGATTTCCCTATAGTGGGAGGGGCAGACCTTAATCAGATATTTATGTGACTAAATATAGTACATTAACCTGTTCTGAGGGCTATGTAGGAAGACAGGAAACCAAGAGAGCATCTGTTTGAGACCTGACTATGTTTGGGCCATCAAGACCGACTTCCCCTGAGAAACTGGTGCTCATGCTGAGAGCTGAGGAATCTTGAGGCAAGAAAGAGCATTAAAGAGGGAGCAAATATCACGTGCCAAGGACCTGAAAAAGTCAGTGCGGTTGGAACAAGGGGAAGAGAGGTGAAAGGTAAGGCCCGATAGCAAGACCCAGACCATGCAGAGCCTTGTGTAGGTCAGGTCTTGTGCAAGGAGCTTGATTTTTCTCTAAAGACTAAAAGGGGGCCCTGATGAGGTTGACTCTGCAAAGCATTGACCATCTTCCAAGAGACTCAGGTAGATATTGCCAACAAATATTGTGCATGTGTGTGTTGGGGGGCGCTTAGAAGACCATTCTCAAATAACTCTCCTTCTGCTAGTGAGAACCCCGGGACTAGAACATAACAAAGAGTTCTGTCTGTCTCCTCATACCCAGGGTGTCACCTGTCAACTTGTAAGAGCTGGCTCACCGTTACCTTTCCACGAAGCCCACTGTGTTTTACGCAATACCTAAAAGACCTCGCACGGCTTGATATTTATTTTATTTCAACTATCACTCTTTTTTTGTCAAGTGCAGTCTCACGCACAGCAGGTGGACCGAAATAGTTTAAGGAATAAATAGAAAACTGACGGCTCCCACCCATTAGCTAATGGATTACTAAGCAAGAGAGACTATGTTCCCCCCCAGTGCACTTAGCCCAGGGTTGTTAGGAATTTTAAAGACTCCAAGCTCACGCTTCCTGGGCCCAGGGGAAAGGAGCTCAACCTCAAACAGGGCTCCTCTGATAGACAGGTGAGTGAGTGTGGCTATCATTATGTAATCACGCAACTTAGGAGTTATTTATTTTCGACTGCGCAACACATTCTAGAAACATATTGGAGACCCTTGGCCTCCAGCTCCCTATGTTTGTGGCTGGAACTGGCAGGCAGAAGGACCCTGATGGGGGAATCAATCACTCAGCCATCTTGCTTTCCCTCACTCCATCGGTGTCCCAGTATTTCATGGTGAAAATGCATACAGGAAAGCAGGCTGCGCTCGACACCTCTCTGAAGCAAAGGTGCCCGGTATCCTGTTATCTGGGATGCTCTCTGCTTTTGTAAATTAGCCACCTCACATGTTGTTCTGAGACCTCCTTTCCACAGTCTTTAATCAGTTGTTTCAGATATATGTGTCTCATTAGCATCTGAGCAAGGCAATCACTTTTTTACCCTGAATCTCATGATTTTATTGGGCTATTAAGAGCTTGATTTGTGGGCAGTGGGAACAGCAAAAGAACTCATGCCATTGATCACGTTACCCTGGAGGGATCGAGCAGAACGAGGAAACCGGCAAGGGGAGCCCCCAGAAGCACAGGCAGCGGAGGCGCCGGTGAGTGAGGCGCCAGAGCCCACATCAGGCATCCACAGAAGCAATGGCCATCAGCCGCATCGCTGCCCTCGGACACCGCTGTTCGGTGAGGGACGAGGCCCAAACAGCCAGCCTGGATTGCATCTGCGGACCACACAGGCCGCAGCGGCTCAGAAAGGATAGCAGGGGCAGAGAGTGATCTCCCAAAGGTCTGGGAACCATGCTAATCGGCTGGCACTAAACAGCACCCTTGGGGGCGCCGGGCGGAGGAAACCCCGGCCTGACACACGTGCATGCACCCCATTCCGCTGACGAGGAACCACAACCCAAACTGTGTCTAGAACCAGGGCCGGGTCTGATTCCTGCACCTCCGAGGGCCTGTATCTGCAGCTGCTGGGTCCGTTCCCATAGGGTCTGCGTGTATTTTCCACGTGAGACTCAGATTTTAAACACGAACTCTGAGTTGCTTGTCTCCTGCATGGGGAAGGATAAACCCAGCCTCTCCACACTCCAACGGTTTGCATGGAACGGCATTCATGTAAATACACCCCAGAAACTCGGCTAGCCCCATCGCCAGGGGCTCTTCCAGAAGAGCATGGGGACACAGCTGCCCCGCCACCCGCAAAGCCTCTCGATCCAATGTAAACTGAGTTTCAAGGTGATTGGGGAGGAAACTGATACAGTTAACAGGTTTAAAGTCTTTCCTTCGTCCCAGAGGACAAGCAAGGGAGTGAGGAGCTGCTAACATTGAGAGGAGGGGAAGTGAGGCAGCCCCCGGGGACAGGGAGGAAGGAATGCGAGCAGAGATGGAAAGAGGGCAGGTGAGGATCCTCAGATGCCTTTCATCAGGCTTCTGGGCTCTCCCTGCTCTCAGCTCCCCCGGAAAACTGTCCTTCGGGGCCCAAACTTCCCCTGTGTAGTGTCAGCTGAAGCTGAATTGGTAGGGAGTTTGAGCAAAATCATTTCGGGCATCTCAGAGTTATGCATGCAGGCAACGACATGGCATTGTTTCCGCTTTCAAAATAAAGGGGAGAGTTTTTGGTCACGGAGAGCTCAGGAATGAGAAGTAAGAAATGGCTGAGTCCCACCTCCCTGGTGAGCAAACAAATCTCAGAGACCTGGGAGAAAACAGTCTGAATAAAGAAGGTAAGGGAGTTGGGGCGGGGCGGGCAGGCGGGGCAACGCAGACCCTGTTAGCTCAGTGCAACTCTTTCTCCCTGGAGATTGCATAATTGCCGGGCTGGGAACCACAGGACATTTCTTAGACGCTTCTTATTCTTACACTCTCTGTTCAACCACCAAAGACAACAAAATTCCCTGGGCTAGGCCTCGGGGTCCTTATAATTTACCAGATTACCCCACGACATAATTGTATGCTTCCAAATGGACATGCTTTTTGCTTTCCCTTCCAGCTCCTTCCTTTTGCAAATGAATGGGTGTTTTAAATGCAGCACCTTTCAACACAAACAAACTAATAAAAATCTCTGAATCCAGAAAAACAACTGCAAAAGAAGTTGCACAAAATGGTTTGTGCATACGATGCCAAGGTGGAGAAACCAGGATGAGGCACATTTCCCAGGCAACATTCTACCT
Source organism: Corynorhinus townsendii (assembly GCA_026230045.1). Classification (NCBI taxonomy): domain Eukaryota; kingdom Metazoa; phylum Chordata; class Mammalia; order Chiroptera; family Vespertilionidae; genus Corynorhinus; species Corynorhinus townsendii. The sequence continues at coordinate 157,184,340 of JAPDVU010000006.1, read as the reverse complement.
GGGACATTGCTTAATCATTAAATGCCTCATTTGGTGCTGGTCGTGTGGCTACTGTGATGTCTTCTCTGGTCTCAGTATTCCATATCCATTTAGCAAATATGGAATCTGGGAGATGGGCTGGCTGATACCAATGTCCCTCTCCATGCCCACGGGGCATGGTCACTAGCTTTGAAGCATAACTTACCCTTTCTCGTGCCACCGTGCAGACGAGCTAGAAAATGGCAGAGAAGCAGACACACATGACTGCATGAAAAAATATGCTCTAAACATCTCAATCTGCTTACTACCTGTCTGGTACTGGCACGTGGCAGGCATCCCCAGTGCTCAGGGGAAGCAGCCTGCCTGCCCTCCCAGCCTTTGATATGCAAGGAGCTGGGGCCAAACCAACCACTCTATAATTTCAATTGTAGGCGTCTTTGGAGAGGAGTCCTTTGGCAGAGAGGTGCCACGGCCCCAAATTGGACTCCATAATAAAGCCCTCAAAGCTGAGAGATTTTGCAGAATTTAATGGGCTTTGGGGGACAATTTTTATAGGCTGCTTTCCAGGAACACAAATATTCAAATGGCTCAGCCCCTATTTGAAGGCGCATCTGAAGGTGCACCCTACAACCTGTGTGTAGCAGGCGCTTTTGAATCTTGTCCTTGAAACAAAAAAAAAAAAAAAAAAAAAAAAAAGGAAAAGGCAAAGAGTAAGAAAGCAGTGCCTCCTGGGACTTTGCCAGCGGAGACGCTGGGTAAGTGCAGAATGACTACAAGGCCCTGGCAGGAGTCCTTGGGGCTGCAGGGAGGAAGGGATGAGAGAGACCGGAGATGAGAAGGGCCCTCAGCAGCCATTGGGGAGGCAGTGGCGGGGGGAGGAGAGAGGCAGACATGCACTAGAAACAACAGAAACACAGGTGGAAATGGCCTTGTGGGAAATCAGCCTGTCAGCAAACAAAGCTGGAGCCTGGACACCGGGCCTCACCAGCCTGGCTCCTGGGCAAGGAGATGGTTCTGTAAGTAAATTAGCGGCGCCTCTGACTGCGTGGAAATTAACACTGACACCGTGAAAGCAGCCGCGCGGCCCTTTCATCAGGAGCAGAGGCGCTGCGCTTCACAGAGGGCTCCCTTGTTTTTGTTTGCCCGCCCCCCTCTTACTTTGCTTTGTTTTCGTGGGGAAAGTAAATTAGAGCCACTTACTTCGGCAGCGCAGGTTAAAGAAAGGGGAAGAGGGAAAAAGGAGAGGGAGAAAAGAGTTTCATTTCATGTACCAGTGGTTCAGAACTTCATTTAGAGCTAATCACACCCCCATCTTCTTCCCAGCCATTTATGCGGGCAACTCTGCCTAGACTGCCAGTCTGGAGGCGCGGGCCCCTGAGCTGTGCGGGAAGCACGCAGAAAGGCCGGGCTGAGGGCCCCCAGGGTTCTGTGGATGGTCAGGCAAGTTCAGGTCCTGGAGAGGGATATTAGCTCATGGTCAACAAAGCCAAGAACTCACTGTCAACACCTGCCCCGTGGGATGCAGGCATGTCTTTCAACTCGGGTTTGCCTTCCAGAAGGATGGCTGCAATTTACTCGGCGAAATAACAGCTTTTATGAATGTGACCCAAATAGGCCAAACTGTCTTTATACTCTGGGGAGAAATCAGAATTTCTTCCTTTCTACCCCTATCCTGTCCTACTAACCACCCTTCCCCCCAGATAAACTAAACCAGAGATCATAAAGAATCAATACCTTTAGGAAAATGAGCATATTACAAATCTCTATATCCAATATCCTATTCGTTAAAAATCCCCCTTACCAGCTTCCATCTTTTCATGGTAAACTCAAAACTGATGGAAGGAAAAGACTCTGAAGACGCCTTCTGGGCTGCCAAGGGTGCAATTATTTGATCGAATTTTACGGGAAATTACAAGCTGTCTCTTTATGCTTTGGGAAGATGATAATCTGAATGCAATGGTCATGGTGACCACATAGCGGCCAGAATTCTGGGTGAGCCAGTGTGACTCGAGCCTTCCACCTCCTCCCCCCGAAACCGGAGGCACATTCATTCCTGAGCCGGCACACGGGCCACCTGACTCAGACCCCTCTCTTTCTTGGTTACAGCTGCAAACTCCCAAGTAGACAAGAAACCAAAGTCAAAAGAAAGCTCAGCCCTTGGATACCCGGCAATAAAAACGAATTTTAAAGGTCACAGGAGAAATCCCCCTCATGGGAGGAAGCACCATCACACATCAGCTGGTTGGCGTGGACTGAAGGGGCTCTGAGTGAGGAGGATGTGGACAGGCGCGGGGCCAGGAGTGACAGGAAAGCAGAGCGAAGAGCAGGGCCTGTGTGACAGGCTGGGGGTGTGAGCTGCGAGCCACCGTGATAACAGGGAGAGTGACCCATGTTGCAGACGTGGCACATCCCAGTCCTGCTGGGTCCCCCAGTCCCTCACCGCAGAGCCCTGATGGGGAAGGGTCCCATTTTCGCGTGGTGTCACAAGAACCTGTGTGTCCTAAGATCCAGGGGCCAGAAAGGTCGCAGGGCAACGGCTCTGTGTGAAAAAGACCAATGCGCTCACTGAGCAATTCTGAGTAACCAATCTATCCACTTAATTCATACTGCAGGGTAATTCCTACAGCCTTTGAGGATTTGTTGTTTTCAAAGTTTTATATTTAAGCAATTAGGAAAGTGGTCATAGGTTGGTAAAAATTAACATGCATATAAAGCCACCATTTGGAGAACAAATCGAGTCCCCCCCCCACCTCCCACCCCCCTACACACAACCAACACAAAAGAAAAGGGATGCAAATTTGCATAGCACTGCATTTAAAAGGCATAGCTATGCTTTGTGTTGGAATGGTTGAAACTTCTGAAATTTGAATTGCACACAAAATCCACATTTAACCAAGCTAGTTTAACAAGTCACTGAATTAAGAGATGATGAAAATGCAGTAGATTGAACACGAGAAAGGCTTTAGACAAGAACCTCACCCTCTCATCTGTATAAACCTGGGCTCACAGCATGCACACCGTCCCTAATCCTATCTAATAAAAGAGTAATATGCAAATTGACCATCATTCAAACACACAAGATGGCCACCCCCATGTGGTCAAAGATGGCTGCCACAAGATGGAGGGCAGTTGTGGGCGATCAGGCCTGCAGGGGAGGGCAGTTGGAGGGAACTAGGTCTGCAAGGGAGGGCAGTTGGGGGGACCAGGCCTGCAGGAGAGGGCAGTTGGGGGGGACCAGGACTGCAGAAAAGGGCAGTTGGTGGTGACCAGATAAGCAGGGGAGGGCAGTGGGGGGGACCAGGCTGGCAGGGAAGGGCAGTTGGGGGTGACTGGGCCAGCAGGGGAGGGCAGTTGGGGGCAACCAGGCCTGTAGGGGAGGGCAGTTAGGGGCAACCAGGTCATCAGGGGAGGGCAGTTAGGGGTGACCAGGCTGGCAGGGGAGAGCAGTTAGGCTTCAATCAGGCTGGCAGGGGAATGGTTAGGGGGTGATACAGCTGGCAGGCAGAAGCAGGGGCAATCAGGCAGGCAGGCAGGTGACTGGTTGGGAGCCAGCAGTCCTGGATTGTAAGAGGGACATCCCTTGAGGGGTCCCAGATTGGAGAGGGTGCAGGCTGGGCTGAGGGACACACACCCTCCCCTCTGTGCACGAATTTCGTGCACCTGGCCTCTAGTTTAGACTATAAGAGGAGCTTTCATTCTGAAAATTCAGAGACCCCAAAGAATAGGACAACATAGGTCAGAATGAACTTTGCCAGATACCTGTGGCAGATAGCCCCGCTGACCCTTCTAGACCTGGTGTATGGTATTTGAAACTTTTTGATAACTAGATAATTTGTCAGATCGGTCATTTAGTGAATCTGCTTTTGGAAAATGGACCTGGGACCTGCTCAGTGGCCCTCAAGTGCACAGGGGTGCCATGGTGGACACTGCTGGATGGCATTGGGTTGGGTGACAAGCAATTGCTCCTTGAAAGGCATAAAAGCAACAAGACACTGCTGAGTTTTAGAAATCACTCTCACCATCAGGTTTCATGTCATCTAAGCAAAGGACAGAAGAATGCCGAAGTTGTACCAAATATAAAAGAAGAGATGCACATTTGAGTATAACTGATATCATCTAATAAAAGACTAACATGCATATTAACCATCACTCTGCCACACCCACAAGCCATGTCCATCAGCCAATCAGGAGCGAGTATGCAAATTAACCCAACCAAGATGGCTGCAGCCATGGAGCGAGCAGGAGGCTTGGGTTTCCCCGGTGATGGAGGAAGCCAAGCTTTCTGCACACACTGGCTAGCCCAGGCCTCCACTCAAGGCTACAAAGTTTCAATTATAGAAGATAAATAAATTCCAACAAAAATGTTAGCAGCCACAGAGCTGGAGAGAACAGGAGGCTTGATTTGCCCCCAGCAATGGAGGAAGCCAAGCTCCCACAGCCCTGGCCTGCCTTGGCCTCCACTCAAGGCTACAAAGTTTCAATTATAAATAAATTACAAATAAATCCCAACAAAAATGGCTGTGGCCATGGAGCAAGCAGGAGGCTTGGCTCCGCTCAAGGCTACAAAGTTTTAATTATAGAAGATAAATAAATGCCAGATACCAGGGCCTCTGCTTGGGTTGCCAGGGAGCGTGGCCAGCCTGCAAACCACCACAGGCCCCTCACCCAGGTCACCCCATGCCCCAAGGGGACCCCCACCCTGATCTGGGACACCCTTCAGGGCAAACCAGCTGGCTCCCACCTGTGCACCAGACATCTATCCTATCTAATAAAAGAGTAATATGCAAATTGACCATCACTCCAACACACAAGATGGCTTCCCCCATGTGGACACAAGATGGCCAGCAGGGGAGGGCAGTTGGGGGCGATCAAACCTGCAGGGGAGGGCAGTTAGGAATGACCAGGCTGGCAGAGGAGGGAAGTTGGGGGTGACAGGGTCTGCAGGGAAGGGCAGTGTGGGGGACCCAGGCCTGCAGGGGAGGAGGGCAGTTACGAGTTAACAGGCCTGCAGGGGAGGGCAGTTAGGGGCAAACAGGCTGGCAGGGGAGCAGTTGGGCATCAATCAGGCTGGTAGGGGAGTGGTTAGGGAGTGATCAGTCTGGCAGGCAGACGCAGTTAGGGGCAATCAGGAAGGTAGGCAGGCGAGCAGTTGAGGGACACACACACCCTCCTGTGCATGGATTTCGTGCACCGGGCCTCTAGTATATATATATAAAAGCCCAGTGACCGTACAGCAAAACAACCAGAATGACCGGTCACTATGATGCACACTGGCTACCAGGGGGCAGACGCTCAATGCAGAAGCTGCCCCCTGGTGGTCAGTGCGCTCATGGCTGGTGAGCACAGCAGCAGTGGCGGGAGCTTCTCCAGCCTCCATGGTAGCGCTAAGGAGTGGTGAGCCAAGTGGTAAGGAGCAAGCAGCCAGGCAGTAAGGAGCAAGCAGGTGGGCGGTTAGAAGTGAGGTGTCCTGGATTGCGAGAGGGATGTCCGACTGCCGGTTTAGGCCCAATCAGGCCCAAACTGGCAGTCGGACATCCCTCAAGGGGCCCTGGATTGCGAGAGGGCACAGGCCGAGCTGAGGGGCCCCTCCTTGGGCTGAGGGACACCGCCTCCCCCGTGCAAGAATTTCATGTATCAGGCCTCTAGTCTATATATATATATATAAATCTAGATTTATAGAATCTAGATTTATATATATATATATAAATCTAAGTGACCTTTCGATCCTTCCATCCTTCAACCGGTAGCTATGATGTACAATTACCACCAGGGGGCAGATGCTCCGACAGGTAGGTTAGGTGCTGCTGGGGCCCTGTTGGCCCCAAATCTGGTTCACCCACATCCCACCCCAGACCTAAAGAGGAGGGAGCCCAATTCCTTGTGGAATTGGCCATGGGTTAGCTTGCTGCTGGGGCCCAGTCAGCTCGGAATCTGGTTCACCAGCACCAGATTCACTTTCAACGTGTACAAATCCGGGCACTGGGCCACTAGTATAGAATACTTGTTCATGTATGATAGAGATGGTTTAGGCACAGCTGATTACACTGATGCTCAACTTTCCAAGCTTCTTCAGGAACAACACAAAAGTCAGGAGTATTCTCAACCTGTGCACAAAGGCAACAGGCTGCTCTAGCTTCTCCTCAAGTTCTGTAACAAGCCTGGAGAGTCTAGGCCAGTGGTCGGCAAACTCATTAGTCAACAGAGCAGCAAACTGCGGCTTGCGAGCTGCATGTGGCTTATGAGCCGCGGTTTGCCAACCACTGGTCTAGGCCACTGCCCCCTCCCAAATGTGTCCATGATTCTGACTGCTCGGCAAAACAAGGACTGCCGATTGCCCATGGAGCTCCTTTGTGAACATCAGAAATGACACCTCATCCTTTGAGATGCCTATTTCCCTGGGTCACAAAATGACTATAAGACACTGATTTTGTTCCAAGTGAACACTCGATTGCCCTCTGCAGAAAAGTTGTGACAGTAATTTCACCAAACTGTGGAGCGAATGGTGTGAACTGTGCTCCCTTGGTTATGCCATGCTTGTGCAGTGTGTGAGCTGTACAGCTCTATGGGGCAGGATACAGACTGTGTATCCCAGATTGTGAGAGGGTGGTTCTCGGGTGACGCACTCCAGAATTGGGCTCCCTCCTCTCCGGTACCCGGTGCATCACCTGAGAACCACAGCTGCCAAATTACCACAGCTTGGCAGCTCCTGTGTTGAGCATCTGCCCGCTGATGGTCAGTGCGTGCCATTGCTCCTGGTTGGATGGTTGTTTAGGCTTTTATATATATAGATTGGACATATTGGGGGATTCTAATATGATGCTGGATTAATCCCTTGTGAGAATCTACTCTACATCCAGTTTAATTTGAACAATATGCTATCTTATAATGTGCTTTATTTGTTGTAGTCTTACCTTCCCCTTGGGGGCAGGATTCACATCACATATTTTTGTCTTTTTCCCAATACCTATCTCAATTTAGATCATAGAAGAAATTATTCTCAATAAGAAATTGCTGAATTAAGAATTCATTCAACACAACAATACTCTAAGCACCCTTAACCACAATACGAGGGAGACTGGTACCAAATTATTTTTGGTAGATCTCATGACTGATTTTGTCCCTCCAGTTGGCTGTGACGTACAGGTGAGACAAAGAAGAATTGGATTTCGTCAAACTACTGCAGTTTACTAGTTTAGATCTAACGTTATAGGTATTGAGGGTTAGAGGTCCATAAAATCTTACCCCCAGACTATGCCCTTGTAGATTAGGTCCATACTTTTAGAGGAAGTCCAGGAGAATTTAGCGGGATCCAAAAGAGTCAATTTTCTGGTGCACAGTTATGAGGTTATGAATCGGGGGTGGGAGGGGGGGAGGGGTGTTTCTATTTTTATTCCAGGAACGTCCTACACGATGCTTTTTGAGAAACCCCTGGAGGGGCAGTTCATAGCTCTTCTAGAAGGAAGACAGATGGGACTATAAGGACAAACTCAAGGGAATGTAGTTCCCAAAAGGCACCTTCCAGGCTGTACTCCATGGGCCATAGCGTCAGGAGATGACAGAACTGCCTCACTTTTCCCATAGTGTGGAAAACACATAGACTGGTCTGGAGAATAACAACACATTTGACATAATAGAGGCTTCATTTGGTTTCATCCGGCCTTTTTCAAATATATTAGAACCAGGAACCTCACCCCTCTTTGGGAATATCCATTAGCTGCCCCCAGAACCAGTGCTGCATGGAGTGTGCACTGGGAAGGAAGCTTTGGAAACAGGGAAAGTGGCACCAGACAATTAGAAGACAGCTATGGAGACTTTAATACCTTTAATTATTTGTGATGAGAAATGTATATGCCAAGCAACATATACCTATGTAGGATGTTTTTTTATAGTTGGCTAAGAAGAATTTCCAATATATAGGGCATAATCCACAAATACAGAACAAGGTAGCTGAAGGTAAGGGTACCTTAAACGAGCCTAAAGCACAGCATCTGAACTTCCTGACACTCTATGTGGTAGGAAGCGAATGACTTCATTAAAACACACCAGTGACTCACCCAATAAAGCTGCCAGCCGGTCCACTCTTTCCTCTTCTGAAACATAAGCAGGATGCCCCAAACGATCCCCATTATTGACCAGAAGACAACCCCTAAAACCAGGCCAATAACTTGGGAAGAGAAATATTTTAAGGATTTGCCTCAAACCTCAGATGTACCAGGCACACATATTATACAAAGTACCTTTAGCTGCAAGAAGGTGGGTATTTGATGTATGGAAGGTAACAAGAAGCCTGCATGAAAGGATTGGAATGATGGAAAACTCCACAGCACAAGGCCAATGGCTTCTGTAGAGTTGTTGAATAACTGTATTCATGGAGTAACTTCCAAACAAGATTGAAGCATGATAGAACATTTCTAGGGCAGCTTCCTTTTAACATGACATGCTTAGAAATCTGTACTTTCCAGAATCTGGGACAGAGTCACTTGCTCACCAAGTGAGGAAAAATGAAAAACCTTTGACTGTGGAAGATAAGGATTTGGGCGAGACTGGAGACAAGACAGATTAAATCTATTCCACTGAAACTTAAGATATATAATTTCCCTCCAGAGAACACCAAAGACTGACAAAATAAACAAAGAAATAACATGTTTCTTAACTTGTGCAATGTGACAGTCAGTGGCAGATGGCAAAACAAAATGCAAGGAAATAATGTTAGAAGTTTTCCAATGTTCCTCACTAAGAAGGGAAGTGGAAGGCATGTCTCTCTCCCAAAGGAAGGGCTAATAAGAAGTCACTTTCAAAAATCCCTTTAAAGGAGAACAGTTTTATTTTTACTATAGGTAGTACCCTGCAGGTTGGGGACCAGGAGGTAAGATTACCCAATTTGACTATTCCGAATTTGCTAGGGTATGTGCTTTGCCTTCAAACACTCTCCTTCTGGTAGCATAGCTGTCAACAGAATCACATCACATCTACTCCCAGGCCATGGTGTGGGGACAGGACCCAGACCTGGCCATGGGGAGCACTCCTTTCTTCCCTATCCCTGCGGATTGGTTCAGGATGTGCACAGGACCTCTGCTGGGCCAATGAGAATCATGAACAGGGCATTTGCCAGAGCTAGCAGGAGTGAAGTGTTCTTATTTCTAAGGGGCATTGCTAAACTAGATGACTAAAACCTGGAGCAGATGATAGCCACCTTTCCTACTATTTTGGGAGGGCTTGTCTGAAAGAAAAGCTAAGGATGAAGAAAACAGGGCTAAAATGACAAGGATATGGATTTCTGGTGTTATTTGAATCCATGAGTCTGACCATGGTGAACTTTTTATCTACATAAATTAGTAAATCTATTTTATACATATCTAGCTTGAGGTTTCCTTTGGCTTCCCTCGCCTTCCCCTATCTTCTTCCTCCTTCTTCTCCCCTGCTCCTCCTTCTGTTCTTTCCTTTCCCCTTCACCATCTCCTCCTTCTCTTTGTATTTCATTACCTACCTTACCATAAAGAAGCTGGGCCTAGACCAATTGTCATATTGAATGATAGACAAAAAGCTGGTGATTGCAACTAAGAAAGCTGTGGATACAATAATTGCTTTCAGAGCTGTGCTCAAACAAATACACTCCTAAATCTGATAACTACTTGATGTTCAGCATTTTCATCATGCTATATGCTAATTAGCTGCAAGTCCTAAGAAGTTTGTATACTTTGTTGTAAGTACCTCACATATATGTCTACACATGTACACATATGCACTTCATATATCTGATCTAACATAATAATAGCTAAAGACATATATACACATATGCACTTCATATATATGATCTAACATAATAATAGCTAAAAATAGAAAGAACTCAGCCAATATATCAGTATGCCCAGCTAGAGTGTAAATTCAGGGAGGGCAGGGTGAAATATGCCTCCTTTCCCACTTTTATGCCCAGCCCCCAGCATGGCCTGGCACATGGCTGGCATTCCATTATCGAAAGGAAATAAACAATACGACTTCCTGTATTTGCTTTGGCATGTTCAAATTTATCTATCCTCAGATCCAAGGAATGTTGCCAGTAGTTTACTATTCATCAAGCAAGAAGATAGATCAGTTGAAACATAGTTTGATGTAAATATTGGAAGAAAAAGAGTTAATATCCTAAACAGATCAAGAGTTTGTTGCAACTTGGTATGCTGATAAGCAAAATTATGTTTCAAGTATGTTAAACACAATATTAAATCTCCATACAGACCTACTCCTTTGAATTTTGGGGTTTGCTAAGATCTTATCTTTAAACTTCTCTTCCTCAGTCCTTGTAAAAGGAAATGCTTTCTAAAATATGTCAGCCTTAGAAAGGATTATTCAATAAATGAGGAGAAATGGTTATTTGTTAAAAGACAAAAAGTTATATTCTTATCTCATCCCATATACCAAGGTATATTCGACAGATGATGAATTTAAAGGTGTAATAAATAAACTCTTTATAGAAAAATAATGATAGATTTGGCTTGCATGACCAAAATGGTATAAAGAAATCAACAAACAAATGACAAACTGGAAAACAATACTTGAACTAGAAAGTGGACAAAGGGCTGACATTGCAAACATATACCAAGTACATGAACATGCAATTCACAAAACAAGAAGTCTAAACGGCTGTTGCACATATGCTAACAATGATCAACTCTTGCAGTAATAAAAATTACAAAAATAAATTGATATAATTTATTTGGCCCAGTCAAATGGAAAATATGAATAACAATCATAATCCCCAATTTTGGCAAGGGAAATGGGCCCTTCCATAAAATTTGATTGGAGTACAGTTTCAGTACAAGATGTTTGGAGGATGATTTTAAATGATGCACTAAAGGCTTAAAAAAAAACCTTCACAATTTTATTCCTCTTCACCAGCAATTCTACTCTTAAATTTTAAAAAAATACAGAGATGAGTACGATGATTCATATTTTAACAATTCACACAAAAGATCAAGCTAGAAACAACCATCATGCCCAACAATAGGGGATTGGGTTAAGTAAGTTATAGTCACAAGATTGAATGTGAATCATAGTCACAAGATTGAATGTGTTCCTGCTATATTGACATGGTAAGATGGTAGTAGCATGCTGCTACGAAAAAAAAAAAAAAAGCAGGTTATAAAACAGAGAATATAGTACAATTTTTGTCAGAAAAAGAATACATGTAGTCAGATGTGCACAGTCATTGAATAAAACTGCATAATCTAAAATATTAACCATAATCATTTGGGGTTAATGGGACTATAGATATTCTTGTCTTTGCCTTTTTCTTTGTATTCAAATGTTTCTGAATAGGGTATGTATGCATTAGCACACAGAGAAAAGCATACATCATATGCATATAGCGTGATGCATTTTCAGAAATTATAAACCTATGTACTCAGCATCAAGGTCAAGAAACAGAATATTTCTGTCTCCAGAATTCCTCTTTTCCCCTCTTCCAGTCATCAGAAGGGGTAAAGTCATATCCAGAACTGACAGTTTTTCCAACTGCATGATTATGGCTTCAAAAAGTATAGAATGGTTTTGTCTGTTTTTAATTTTATTTAAATGAAATCATACAGTATGTAGTCTTTTATGTCTAGCTTCTTCCATGCAGCATGTTTATGATACATCCGATTCATTGTGCCTGGCTATAGTTTACTTATTCTTGCTGTAGAATATTCCATTGCCTGAACATATCACAATTTATTTATGCATTCTCCTCTTGATGAGGATTTGTGTATAAATAGTGTTTATGTACAGTTTGGGGCTACAATAAACAGTGCTGCTCTGATTATTTCAGAACATGTCATTTGGGGAACATACCCTATATAATAAAAGGCTAATATGTAAATAGACTGCACGGCAGAACAACAGGAACAACTGAACAACTGAACAACCGGTCAATATGGTGTGTGCTGACCACTGGGGGGCGTGTGCGAAACATGGCAGGTGTTGGCCACGGCAGAATGGTAGAGCAGGTGGGCGGGGGAGCCAGACCAAGGCGGGGTGCTGGTCGCTGTCATTAGGGCAAGCCTCTGGTGGTTACTGAAAATTCTTTGCTCCCACTCGCCGCAGTCCTGCCTGGAACTCACACCCGCTGCCAGTGCTGGAGCTGCTGCTCGCACCCACTACCAGCACCAGCCCCGCTCGCACCTGCAGCTGGCGCTGGAGCTGCTTCTTGCACCCGCTGCCAGTGCCTAACGCTGGTCCTGATGATCACTCAGCACCAACAGTGGGTGCAAGTGGTGGCTGCTAGGCCTGATCGCCCCTGAGGGCTTCTCCACCTCCCTCTGGCTCCTGAGGGGCAATTGGGGCAGTAACCACCACTCACACCCACTGATGGCCCTGGCCCCGCTCGCACCCGTTGCTGGTGCCGGCCCCAATCGCTCTGTGCTGTCAGTTATTTTCGGCAAATGCCTTCTAGAAAGGCTTTTCACAAGCACCCATTCAGGTTTAAAAAAACCCAAAACAGACAACTTCCTAAGGGAGGCTTCTTGGTAATAACCAGACAGATCAAACAATGGGAATGAGGTCCGAAGGGCTCCAATGCCACATTGCCCTTCTCAGTGGCTGCCAAGCTATAGGTTTTCACTGTCACTGTGGGCTGCAGGTGGTCAAGGCCATTGCAGAGCTGGCTGGGTGGGTGTGGTGTGGGAATAGGAAAACCTAAAATGCCACAAAATCTCAGTTCCAGTTCTGGCCGAGATGCTATCATTAAAAAGAAAACACCTTCCCTGGATTACTGTAAGCCTTGGGTTAATTTCCAAAGTTCTAAAAAATGACCTCTGATCATTTTCGCCAGTTTTCTCATTGTTCCTGTGGAGGAGATCATATTTGGAAGCCTAAAAACTTACCCCATTTTTGCTGACATCACTCTATCTGCCTTTCTAAAATGTAATTGCCACCGCAATCCTATGAGACAGAGTGATTGGACCAGAGTGCAGATTAGGAAACTAAGACTGCAGGGGATTAGGTGACATGCTCAGGGGTATAGTTAGGAAGTGGAGGGCTGCGGTTCAAACTCTAGTTTGAAACTTCTCTGCTTGAACTCAACACTACACGCTCCAGCGAAGGGAAGGTGGTGGCAGACAAATGCATCGAGCCTTGGCCCGTTCCTCTCGGAACCATCATTTCAGGACATGCAATGGAGAGTCCCATTATTTTCCTTAAGTGTAAAAAGGAGATTGCATTACACTTCTCTTCCTAAAGCCTAGGAATCCAAAGATGCTGCATATAGAAATAACATCATCTGAGGTCCTAGAAAATTGACGTTATATAGGAAATAGTATACCAAACAATAATATTATATGGCACTCTTAGAAAAATGCCAAGCAGGCCTACACTATCATTGTCTTCGTGGGAGAGCTTCCTTCACAAGTGGGCAGGGCCCCTTGCTGTGTGGGTCAAGTTCCATGTGTAATGCTTTCTGGCTGACATGACTGTCAAATTGGGCCATGTGTCCCTCCCAACTCTATGATTAAATAAAAACAATAGCCAGGACTATACCAACTGGAGGAAAAATGTCCTTCACCCTCAGAAGGATTGTTTTGTTTCTTCTGTCACCAGAGTCTACGGAAACATGGAGCTCCATTTTTCAAGTGAGCGATGGAAAGAAGACTAACAAGTGGTCCCAGATTCAGTCATATGAAAACAATAACACACTCTGTGACTTGGAGGTCTGGAGGTTTATGTTGGCACCAACTGGAATGCTAATGTGCAAAGAATCTGGTCTCTCCTCTCAAACACTAACAAACACCAGTCATTTCCTACTGATTGGTTTCAACCTAACAAGCATTTTGTTGAGCCCAGAAGAATATTTCATTTTAGAGTATTTAGATTATGTTGATTACTCACTTATGAGCCATAAGTTGGTCAATGAAGAACAGATTGCTTCAACTTGGAACTCTCCCTCCCCCACATACCCATTCATCACCATCACCACCATCACCACCACCACCACCACCACCACCACCACCACCACCACCACCACCCAGGATTAATACTCATAAACAGAAAATATACCCCATGAAAAGGAGTCTACAGCTTTCTTAAATGTTTCATGAATGTTGGGGTATCAGAGACCCCCTCTGAGCATATGACAAGGGCTGTGAACACCTTCTCCTGTGAAATGGCCCTATCAATAGAATTGCACATTCATCTCGGGGACCACGGGCTCTCTAAAAGCTCATCTGTCCTTGAGAATCCTTTTTCTACAGCAGATCTTTGTCCAGACCACTAATGCCTTGGTCATATAGATTTCTGAGAGCATCTCTCAGACCAACTCTAAACTTTCCACCTTTCTGATTTAAAATTGTGCTTTGACCTCAGAGTTTGGTGTATACAGATGCACCTGGGTCATCATTTCTGGAAGACTGCTATCAATTAGATTCTCATAAAGAGTATAAAGTGTCATGGAACACAATGCAGCACCAGTAACCTCATGGAATGTACTGATTACTTAGGTATATGTGTGATTGCTTTTTCTCAAAGAGGTAGTTTTAATAGATATGTTTTCATTTCATATTAGTATATATAGAAGATATTAATGCAGGTATTAAGAAATAGGGAAACAGGAGGTCCAGTTAAGATGGCTGCATAGGTAAATGCAGTACTTAGAACCTCTTACAACCACACCAAAATTGCAATTAAATTACAATTATAGAATAACCCTTATTCAGAACTGTCTGACATCTAGCTGAACAGAAGTCTGATAACTAAGGATATGCAGAAGAAGCCACATGGAGACTGGTAGGAGGGGTGGAGACATGGCATGGGCTGGTCCCCATGTGTGTCAGATAAAAATCACAAGGATATCTACAAGAAAGTCACTTCAGATTGAAAGACAAATACAAATTGAAAGTAAAGGGATGCAAAAAGATATTTCATAAAAATGGAAACAAAACAGAAATAAAGCTGGGGTAGCAATACTTATACCAGACAAAACAGTCTTTAAAACAAAGGCTACAACAAGAGACAAAAAAGCACCCAGCAACTCCACTTTTGGGTATTTAGATGAAGACATCCAAAAACCTAATTTGAAAGACATATACAACCATATGTTTATTGCAGCATTACTTACAATAGCCAAGATACAGAAGCAACCTCAGTGCCCATCAACAGATGAATGATTAAGAAGTGCTGCATATATGCAGTGGAATATTACCCAGCCATAAAAAGAATAAAATCTTGCCATCTGCACAAACATGGATGGACCGAGAGGATGTTATGTTAAGTGAAATAACCCAGACAGAGGAAGACAAATGCCATATGATATCACTCATATGTGGAATCTAAAAAACAATATAAACAAACAGAACAGAAACAGACTCATAGGTGCAGAACATTCTGATGGTAGTCAGAAGGGTTGAGGGGTTGAGTGACAAAGGTGATAAAAGATTAGTCAGTTAAGACCTCACCATGGTCACATGGCTTACCTAGGTCCCAATGAGAACTTATATCTGCGTTTCAAAACCAACGTATCCCCCCCTGCACCATCCTGTCCACTTTGCAGATGGGAGCGAAGCTCAGGAAGGCTCAGGGTTTGCCATCCCCAAATGAGGGTAAGTGTTGGCACAGCCCTCTTGAGTGTCTGAGGAGGTGCTTGCAGCCCTCTACGACAGGCATGTTTCTCTTCTCTTTTCCTCTCTCTCACTACATGTCTGCTTCCTCACTCCACAGAACTTATTTTCTCTCCCATTTTGCTTTTTGAATTTTCTAAAAGAACTTAGAGCTAAAAATTCGATCCTTCACATATGTGGACATAGTCATTCTTTAGATCCAAAATCTCTGTAACCTCCATGGTATTGAGAGAATTGAGTGTTCAGGGTGAAGGTTTGGAAGATTTTGTGATTTAAAGGCCATCTCTGACACTAGCTTTGTGGCCCCATGCCAGGCTTAACCTCTGCTTCCTCTTTCTCTGTTTCCATCCCCCCATTCTCTCTCCACCCCACCTCCATCTACCCCACATGAAAACACAGCAAGAAGGCAGTCATCTGGAAAAAAAGGAGAGAGTTCTCACCAGAACCTGACCTGCTGACACCCTGATCTCTGACTTCCAGCCTCCAGAGCTGTGAAAGAATAAATTAGTGTTGTTTAGGCCACATGTGATTTGGGGACTGCCATTTTAGGTAGTCTGGGAAGGCTTTTCTATAAAACTGACATTTGCGCTAAGACCTGACTGTTGACAAGAAGGCAGTCAAGTGAAGATCTGGGATTAAGGAGTATTTTCAGTATGAGGGGTGTGTAAGGAAGTCTATACAATTATGACACAGACAACCTTGGATATCAATTTCCCTCTCCTCCATTTCCCTCCCACCAGGGTTTAGCAGTAATGCCTCAGGCCCAAGAACTCAGTGCCCTTTACTGGTGCCTATGGTCCCACCCATATCAGAAAGCCTTCTGGGCTTGTTATTTTCCTCATTTTCTTTCCCCACCAAAACCTGTCTTTCCTATGGTCCATTTCCTCAGTAACTCATATTTATTAACACACCCAAGGGACATAAGTTACTCCCAGGTGATCTCTGCATTTCACAGGAACCTACTAAAGGAGACTTGATTCTAGACAACTCACAGAGATGAGGGAATCAGGCATTACGAGGGCCACAGAGGAGTCATTTTAGAGCAGATGGTTCCTATAGTTCCCACACTACCCAGCATAGGAAGTATCTGTTCTCCTTCAGGGATGTCTTTTCCTGAGGGCAAACATTACCGACTGTCTAGAATACACTCCAAACTGACACTTAAGTATAAAAATTTCCTCTTCAATTCCAGGCACAACTGAAAACAGAGATAGGTTGTGATTTTGGGCAAATATTGACAATATATTCGATAGATCATATCCCAGTACATTTATATAAGCTCTATGTTGAGTAATTCCTTGTGAAAGGATTTTAGATCATATCTGGGTTTTAAAATGTTGAACCACAAAGGAGTTACTGAAACCTCCTTAAGCAGCTAAAATCTAGTTCCCAGTTCACAAGAAATTTGGCCAAGGAAGGTATTAAATAGAGTGGTATCACTAGTCAGAGTTGATGAAATGCAGGCACAGAGATGGTACCAATCAAAAGGGAAATTAGAATAAATGAATATTAAAATATTTAAATCTGTAATAATGTGTTCAAAACACAGTTGTGAAGAACATTATCACTGGAAGTGAGAAGCCTGTACTAAGTCACTTACAGTCTTTTCTAAGCAACCTTCTTCCCTCATATTAGCATTAGGATGATGCTAGCTTCAGGTGTAACGGTGTAATTTTAACTGCACTGTACACAAATTACTCTGGTTCTCACTCTGGCAAGGCTGAGCTCTAATTCCTCCTGGCAGACCTTTAGCAATTGCTATAGGGCTGGAAAAACAAAAAGGGATGAGGCATTTAGAAACAAAATTACATATAGTCAGGACAGCCATTAGATTAGATTTACATAGAAGAATACTTCTAAATTCCAAGTGTTAAAAACAAACAAAAACCCAAAGAAATAGAGATTTTGCTATTTCTGAAATGGCCTACACAATACAATATGTTACAGTATACAGTGATAGGAGACACAGCACCAATGTATAGATCTTTGATTTTTACTGTTAATCATCTGAAAGACAGACTTCTAATACTAACCTAAATTCATACACACAAGCACACCCACAAACATATGCTTCTTTGAAGTTCAAAAGGTCAAGGTAGTTTCTGCCAAAACATATACAGAAAATATATATTTTAATGTTCAGTGAGCACCGGTCAGTTTTCCTGGTTAGAAAAATGGAGAAGGTAGTAGTTACCTCAAAGGTTTAATGAGTATTAAATGAGGTAGTGGATGTAAAGTACTTAACACAGTGCCTACCACTCAGTAAGGACTTAGTAGAAGACAGCTGCCATTATTGTTATTATTATTGTGATCAGCCACAAAGTAAACAAAATGATTCACATTGAATGAGAGTCCAGACCCCAAAGTACTTCCATATGTATCATTACATTTGAATCTCAAAACCATCTAGGGAGATAGGCAGACAAGAACCTCATTCTTGCAGATGAGGAAGGTAAGACTCAGCAAGAATAACTAATCACAAACCTGGAAATACAGCCTAGATCTTCTAAATCCTAGTGATTCATAAAGCAGCTCTTTGTTGCTCTTAATTTTTAATGCCCTGGATTTACATGCATACGTGCATGCATGCATCCATGCATGCATGCATGCATGCATCCATCCATCCATCCAACAGATATTTCTCAAGCGCCCACTTAACACCAGGTATTGTTCCTAAAGCAGAGGCCACAGCAAGTGCAGAGTAGAAAGGGCACCGAGTTAAACCAGAGTTGTGGTTTTACCTGGTAAGTTCAGCAAGGGAATCAGGGATGCTTGCCAGTCGGTGATTATTATGATTTACTGTGGGACTGAAGCTGAGGAGGGAGGAAAGAGAGGACTTGAAGGTGGTAAGGAACAGAGAAAGAGCGATAGGGGCAAGGGATCAGGGGTCCTGGTGAGGTGGAAAGATGGTTGACGTCCAGCCACTTTAGAAAGTAAGCTGGAAAATTACAAATGGTGATAAGAGAGTAAGGTGTGTAACACTGAAATAAAGTGTGGTTATTGCTAGTTACAAAGTTTAATGTATAAAAAAGGAGTGAGAGGTAGAGGTGGGGGGATGGACAAGATGGTTGGAGGAGTGGAGGCCACAGTATTGAGAAGCCACAGTCTTGGAAGGGTTATCTATATGCATGTTGAAATTATAAAGTTTCCATTCATTCATTCATTCCTTTTTTTTCCCATCCAAATATTTATGTGCTGGCCAAAAGAGAAAATAACGCTTTGTTGAGAGCGAGGTTCATGAAACCCAACAAGAAAGCCACTGCAAAGCCCAGCTGTACCTGCCTGGGTGTAGAAGCTAGTTTTTGGTTGGCCTATATCATGATTATGGGAACAGAAAGAAGATTTTTTTAAAAACTCTACAACTTACTGAAATTAACTCTGAAACTCCTTTTATACCCAAATAAACAATTAACCCAGAGGAAAATAAAAATCTCATATTCTAAACATCCTTCACTGCTTGTTTTAAAAGTTATGATTATTATTTGGCCTCCTCAGTACCCTGCATTCACTGTGTTGATATGTGTGTTTCCTGGGGATTCTACACACTCCAAAATCTGAAGAGTAAGCAAAAACATTGCCTCTGCTTCCACCCTTCACAGTTTATAGCCACATTTACATAACATTAAATAAGTCAACAAAGGCATCATTAGCTCCCATTAAAATATGAGCAAAGAAATTTAAATGAACAAGACAGGCTAATTGGTAAGTAATGTTGTGTATCAAAAATTATGACTGTAAGATACCCCAGTTAATGAGAAGCCCTACAATCATGTTTACTACATATTTAAAAATTAAATGAAGGTGAATAAACATTAACAGAAGAGAGGATTTTCTCCTTCACAGATGCTAGTATATCTGTTTTTCAAAGTTAAAATTAATCAGGATGATTTTATCAATCTACCTGGACAAAAGATCTCCTTGTAACTGATGTGATTTTTATCTTTTCTGTTCTCTGTGAGTCATACACACAGAAGTCCGGAAGGCGGGAAAGGCAGAACTCTGAATTGTACCAGGGACTGGGCCCCTGTCTGATTGCAGGCCTTAATTGTTAGAGACACTCTCCCTCTTTCTTTCTCGAGGGGGGCGGGGAGGGGAGGCGGGATGAGGCTTGGCCCAACCCTGGGCAGAGCATGCCCTTCAGTCAGCCATAGGAGGAAGGCAATGTGCTCAGCAAGGTCATGCCAGAGTGACGACGGGTCCTATTTGCCTAAAAGGATCAACTGAGGTAAAACTAAAAAAATGCTGATGCCTGGGCTCCACCCCAGACCCATTTAATCAGAACTGTGTGGAGGGAGCACAGGCTTCTGCACTTTAGAAAAACTTCCCCACTGATTCTGAAGAGCAGCTAAGGTTAGAAGCCACTCTCACCTTGTGGGCTCCAAAGTGTAAGCCCTTTGCCTAAATATTTGTCTGAATTTAAGCTTTTCCTGTGCTAGAATGGTCTTTATCCCAGGCCTAATGTATCTCTCTTCATTCATTTAAATTGCTCCAGAAGTCTCAATTCCTTAAAAAGGCTTAGTTCAGTCATTGGATCATCCAGTATCCATACTGAATAGTGAAAGTAATTGACAACCTATTCTCTGCTACACATGGGGCCAGGCCCTGGGAATGCAGCAGTGAACAGAGCAGTTGGGTGCTATTGCTCTTATGAATCTCAAAGAAGATATTATACAGTCAAGTAAACAATTATGTTCTTGCAATTCTGATCATGATTATGTGGGAGGCATCCAGGGAGTGTTTTGAATGTATAACAGAAGGGCTTGGCCTCGTCTATGAAACCTGGTGGGGCTCCCTGAGGAACTGCAGCTCAGAGAAGACCTCAAGAATGAACTGAATGTAGCTGGGCAAAGAGCAGAAGTGAGAGAGGCCACAGAAGGTGCAAAGGCCCCGAGGTAGCAAAGAACAAAGCAATTGTCATGAATTAAAAACAAGGAGGGAGGGCGTTGTGGTTCTTGTGGAATGAACCACCATGTAGGAAGGCCACATGCAAGGCTGGTGGCTGTAAGGAGCATGTGTTTTATTCTAATTACAGTGGGAAGATATTCTTGCAGAATTCAAGTGAAGATATAGTGAAGATATTCTTGTAAGCATGTGGTTAACATAATCAGATGTGTGTGTTAATTTAGTGTGGAGGTCAGATTGAAGATAACTAATGTTGATATGCAGGGAAACTATTTTAGAGGTTTGCAGTGATCCATTGGTGCTGATGATGACCTGGACTGGGGTGGGGGCCTGGAGATGAGAGGGAGTGTCTGAGATTCCAGCTCATTCACCCCCACAGGTTCTTGTTTGCCATGATCACTGGACAATGGAATCCCCATGCTCACAAAGCAGATACAGGCCTTACCAATAAATAAATACAAATGGGCATGCCTGGGAATAGTACATGGCCTGAAAGACCAAGAAAAAGATTATTATATGTTGGCCAGCTGAGCTTTGGAGTAATACAGAGACCTCTGTGAATCATTTCATGGTGTATTGAGCAAAGTTCTGTTTGCAATTGGCAAGTTGGAAAAATAAACGCCCATGTTTGTTTTCACTTTCTACTTCCTTAGTTTGTCCAGAGACTCACACAGCCCAACTCTTAGAGCTGTCCTTGGAGACTCAGGAATGTCCCATGGAAATCAGCCACAGATTGCCATTAACCCCTCTGAGAACAAGGGGAATTCTTGATGTCATTCCATCACCCAAGAGGGTATCTGGGCTGACTGCCAGGGCCGGCAGGTATGGACTTTCTATTGCGAGTTACCGCTCTGATGCTGACCTGAGGGCTCTTTGCTCTTCCAGAACTGGGTGAATGCTGTGAAGGATCCATGGACGAAAGAGCTTTGCCTTTTCTGGAAAATGGTACTCTACCAGTGATTACCCACAATCTCATTCAAGGGAGTGTGTGTGTGTGTGTGTGTGTGTGTGTGTGTGTGTTTGAGGATGATTCACTAGGCTGAATCCTATTTGGGTGCCTGGTTTTTAGGGAGGACACAATTTGGGTGTGCCATCAGAATTATTTGGAGGCTATGCTAATAGAGTGTTGGGCCCCACCCCCTGACTCAGAGTTTCTGAGGCAAGCCTAAGGTGGGGCCTGAGAATTTGCTTTTCTACCAAGTTCCCAGATGATGCTGAAGCTCCTGCACTAGGGACCACACATGAGAATTGCTACTCTATGTGATATAGCCTGCTGATCAGCTGTATTCAGTGAACACCGAGTCATCAAATGCCTCCTGTTGGCACACAGTAAAGGTTAATTTAAGCAATATTATTAAATTTGGTCAATGAGTGAATGAATGGTTCAGGATGGATCTTTGACCCAAGACATCTTGGCAGCATCTAGAATATTCACCTGGAAAGGAATCATATTTCTATTGACACAATTTATACTTGGTAAGGCATTATCTCTGTGGGCAAGGATTTTTTAAGTCCAATTATAGCAAAGAAAACAGTCAAATATAAAACTGCAATATGAAGATCATCTTTATTTTTGACTGACATATCTAAAGTCACTAAGCATTTGAGGCACCTGGGAGAAGAGGTCTTACTGCTTTGTACATGTTAAGTAAGCCTTTGATATGATATATTCATAGAGTAGGCAAACTCATTCAGTTGTTCATTTACTGAGATTCTTATTGAACAACTACAATGTGTTGGGTTGGCACAGGAGAATCTTAACAGTATTAAGAGGAGTTGGGCTTTATTTAGTGAACCCCTTTTCTAGATACTAGCATCCCCTCAAAGCTTTCCCATCATGGATGACTGTCTAACACCACCTAAGTGCTTCTAGTAACAGAAGACTCACTACCTCACGTGACAGCCAACCGTTGAATTATGGCTGTTAACATTCCTTATGTTGAGATGAAGCCCCCCCGCCCTGGCTTTTCTACTGTTGGTTCTATTTAACCTCCTGGGGTAATAGAGGATGTTTAATTTACCTTCCCCCTGACAACCTCATTTGATAATGGCAATGGATATGGCCCAGAGGGGCAGAAGATGGGCATAGGAGCAGGATGGCTCAGCTTTGAATCTCAGTTCCCAAACATACTAGTTGTGTGACTGGGCGAATTTCTTAACCTCCTTGTGACCCAATGTACTTATCTGTGAAATGCCATAATCATATTATGCCTCAAGTAGTGGTCTTGAAGGTTAAAAATTTTACTACCGGTCATGAATTTAGAACAAGAGTAGGCATATAATTAATGATAAATAATACTGTTACTCTTATCATTCGTGAGGAGGTCTCTTGTCCTCTCAGTTTTAGACTAAGCATCCCTATCTTGGACAACCACTATATGACCCCACATTGGCTACTCTCATCTCCTTGTTTTTTTTTCAGAGCCAGGTGTATTAGATGCCTCTTACTTTTGGTGATCAGAGCAGAGCTCAACACCAGGAGCTCTCTGTCCAGCAGAGGATATAGAAGGGCTGTCATCCCCACTGCTCCTAATTCAGCTTTGTGATAGGAGTGATGTTAATAATAACAAAAATACATTATCTATTTCCTATCTAATAATAGATGATTATGCAAATAAGCCAGGATGCCGTAACGTCATGACCAAACAGCAGGCACCTGAGGCTGTATGGTGCCTGGCCGGGGTGAGGGACCTCAGGCTGTGTCCCCCACTCTGCAGAGCTTGATGGGGAACCTCAGGCCACACCCCCATCCCAGCAGGGCTTGATGGGGGACCTCAGGCTATTCCCCCCTTGCCCCAGTGCTGGGCCAGGGGACCTGAGGCTGTGCCCCCCCCGCCCCGAGGGGCTTTACAGGGGTGCGACAGTCTGGGTCTGGGTCTCACTCAATGTGGGTGGGGCTGGCAGGGTCTGGGTCTTCTGTGTTTTCGAAGCACGTGCAGGTGGTGGGCAGGGACTTGACTCTAGGTCCCACAGCGTGCCCCAGACTCTGACAGGAGGAAGGTTTTCATATACATTTTACTAATTTTCTTTCATCTCTGACACTTCTATTATAGAGAAAGGGCAAATAGCAATATTAAAATATTTCCTCTAATTAATTCCCTTTTAATGTGCATGAATTTTGTGCACCGGGCCACTAGTATGTATATATTATGCTACACTCTTTGAACAGTACATCTTTCCTCATTCCTACGACAGCCGAGAGGTTGCATGGGGACATGTCACTAAGAGACAGAGAAGCCAGGATCCAAACAGGTCCTCAGGCTTCAGAGGGGAACCTCTTGGTACTCTGCATGTGCCTCGTTGCCTGCCGTGAATCGCCAAGGGATGACAGGGCCCTGACTTTGGCAGTCAGGGCAAAGCTATAAAACAATTTGCAAGCCCCGCAGCCCTGGATGGGAAGCGTTCAGATTACAGCCTTATTTATGCATTGTGCCATAGCCGTGCTCTCTCTGATCTCTCTCCTCACATCTCTTGGGTTGGGCAAAGAAAACACTCTTGGGAAGAATATAATAAAGCCCTGAAACCATTCAGAGGACCAAGCCCATTGCATTTCAAACCAAAAAGATGAGAACGTTCACAGAAAGAATACAGCCCCTTGGGCGTTACCGTCTCATGCCATCCAGGCAGAAATGTGTCCACATTATCATGATTCTCACTATTACCGAACAGTTTGCAAAAATAACTGTCACCTCCAATCAGCACTGCCTGTCCTGAGCAGGGAGGTTCAGTGGCTTAAGAGCAGCAGCAGCTGACATTTATTGAACCCTCCCTCCACACCAGGCTCCCCACCGAGGGCTGCCTCACCACTTCCCACTGTGGCTTGAGCTAGCCCAGAGAGGGAGCAACTATGCCATTTCCTTTCTCACACAGGAAGCCTGAGGAAGCTGAGACTTGGTATGGGGCTGGGCCTTGTCTCATAGGTGGTTAACTTCTGAGTTATTTGACCTTCATTGCCGCCACAGTTCTATCTTTTATTGTTGTTGTTATTAACCCTCACCTGAGAATATTTTTCCCATTGATTTTTAGAGAGAGTGAAGGGAGGAGAGAGTTATGTGGAAGACACACACTGATGGGTTGCCTCTCACACATGCCCTGAACAGATCCAGGGATTGAACCTGCAACCCAGGTATGTGCCCTTGACCAGAATGGAACCTGAGACCCTTCTGTGCAATGCCCTAACCTCTGCGCGCCACCGGCCAGGGCCACAGTTCCATCTTGGAGCTGTTCCCACGCAGTTCCATTTTACTCTGACTAGCTGTCCAAAGCCACCCCAGCTCCAAACACATACCACGGCCACCATGACAAAGCGAGTGCCAGGTGCAAGGCAGGGGGTTCTCTGGGGGCGGGGGCCTTCCTGTGGGGAGCACACAACAACCACCCCTTAAGCTCCATACAAGGCTCACAGAAAATTCTCCAGGAAGGACTCGGTTTTCCTAGCGGAGGAGGAGGTGGGCCAAACAGTAAGCGCAACTCCTAGTCACAGCAGGCATGCACTTTACAAAGCACCGTCATGGCTGGTCAACCATTCGCTCCTCACCGCCTCACCGCAGCCCTGCAGGAGGGCTCAGCATCCTCAGGTGTATAGGTGGGAACCTGAGGGCACGAGGCGGCAGAGTGGTTGCTACAGGTCCTCCGCCAGATGGGGCAGGGGCAGGACCTGGGCTCTGGAACCTGTGCTTATCTATTTTCCCTTTGCTATCTTCTTTTTAGCTTTACATTTAAAATGAAAATATGCATAAGTAGAAGTTTGAACATGATGGGGGGGAGGGGGGGGGGAAGGAAACTCTAAACAAGCAAAGAGAGAAACAAGTGTAACCACCCAAATCTCCCATTCTAAGACAACCTTTGTTAACATTTCGGTCTAGTTCCTTCAAGGCCTTTTTTTTTTTTTTTTTTTTTTGTTCCCCCCAAAACACATACATACTTTTTTAAAAAATAAAGAGATATCATACACAATAGTTCGTGGCCTATTTCTTACTCCTCCTCCCCCCCCCCCCAATATATCATATCTGTGTTTCCATGTTAGCGCTTATGATGCTGTGTATACACCCATGTTTCACAGCTCATCCCATCCCACTGCTCCAATGTCTTAAACAAGAGGTCCCTGCTCTCTCCAAGGCCCTCCAGGGAGTGATGGGCCAAATAGAACAACACAAAATAAGAAGCAAAACTTTTTCCTTTCCAACAGTCCTAGCAGGACCCTTCAATCTCCCCCCTCCCCTGCCCCAAATCCCACCCGAACACAGGGCAGCCTCGGGTGTAGGGTAGCTCCAAGCCAGAGTGTACCATGAATTCAGAGAAGCGTCTTAAACTCAATCCAAGCCCGGAAATCACAAAAGGTTTCCTATTGCCTTCGTCGGGACAGGGTTTCGTGTTTGGTAAGACAAAGGAAGGGCTAGCATTACTGTATCCTGACCACGCTGATAAAGGTGAGGTCTGCAATCTTATCTCATGTCCCCAAGCCTTTGTCGTGGGCAGGCAGAGAATCCACCTGCTGGCTCGGACTCGCCCCCAAAAAGAAAACTGCCCAGCCATTGATGGAAGACCTTTCCCAAGCTCTCCCCTTACCGGGCATTGTCCCGGTTATAACCAGATCGCTCTCTGTGCACATCCAGGCCCTGCCGGCTGCCCCCAGGATTACATTTGTCATTAGATACAGAATGCCCACTTCGGAGGTTTGTCATCCTCTGCCAGATCAGATGAAGCTTTCACTTTGAAGAAGAAGAAGAAAAAAAGAAAAAAAAATAAAGAGGCGAGGAGAGACGAGACCAATGGGGTTAAGCATGCATGGGGACTGCAGTAAGTGAACCGGCCATGGAGACTTGCCTAGGGGCGTGCTGCGGCTTCCATTTCTGAGCCACATCTTCATCTATCCCCACCCTTCTCTGCATGTGTGAGAGGGAATTTCCAAGTGGAGTAGCCTTGCATGCTTTGAATCCACGCCAACAGTCAAAGGTATACGGCAGGCGTGCTGAAAGCTGGAGGAGGCTGGTGGAATCTGAATAGCTCTGGGAGCTCAACCTCTCCTTCCTCTCCTCGGAGCCCCACTAATAGCACATTGCTAACATCAAATGATTCCATTCTCCTTTCCTTAACTGCTATTTTGGCTCCTTTGCCACCCTCAAACTGTATTTCCCGTGGTAATTATTACATTTCCTTTATTTCCAATGTCAGCTTATTTTCAAAGGGAAAAAAATCACACAACACAGCTAAAGGAGAACGATTTGTTATATTAAGCAAATATTTACTTGCATAATTGTGATACCCTTACCTATATTAGCACAGCGGCAAAAGCAACAGCATTCATTTCGGAAGGACATAGCCTGCAAGACCTTCTGTCTTACTGGGGATCAGCCAGGGGGGTAAATGGTAGCCAACTTTCCCTCCGAGGCCAATGTCCAATTACTAGTGAGGAATTTTCTCTTCTTTCCCACTGCCCCTCACCTCATTTCTTCAGGAAAAAACTTTAACAAGTTTGATAGTACATTTAAGATGTAAAAAATGTTATAAGGTTAAGAATGATCTGGAAACCAGAATGTGAGAACTTATTCTTTTTCTGGAAAGTGGGTCTCCAAAACTAGCCTCCATTTATTCTAATTAATATCTCTCCTAATAAGTCCTGAAAAAAAAGACAGGTAAATGCAAAGAATTATGTGAGAGGAACTCTTGCTACAATACCATCTGAGCCTTGCTTGCACACAGAATCAAGCAGGAGGTAGGTCTGTCCTAGGGCCCTTGAAAGACAGTTTTTGAGCATGAAATTAAAGGTATGCATATTAATGTGTATAAAGTTGAATAGCCTTTTTGGTTAAAACTTACAAAACATTTATGATATGTTAAAATGTGATGTCATAGATAATGCTTTAAGTGATTTTGTTTTTATATAGGAAAAACAAATCTCAAGATCATTTCATGTTAGTGGGCACCTGAAAAATGATACTGCCCACACTGAGAAGCAGTGTTTTCTCAATTAGAGAGTCAACAGCTTTCTGATCCAGGTTCCTGGTCACTAATAGGAAAATATCTAGTATCAGAAGTGACTCTTTCAAGATTCAAGCACGCCACGAAGTAATTTGAAGAGCCGAGTTGTTTACAACGTGGGCTGTGCAGTCCGATCTGGGGGAAATCCCAGCTCTGCCACTTACAGATGCGCGACATTGGGCATGTAACCTGACCTCTGGAGCATCACTTTCCTCACCTGTAAGAGAGAGACCTGGAAATCACCCATCACAGGGAGTTGCAATCTTAGATGAAATATGAAGTGTTTAGCAAGGTTCCCGGCACACAATAAGTGTCAGCCAACAGTATTCATTGTTAATGCATGTGCTAAATTGCAAAAGACTTATTTATCCACATCATGAATGAGAAATCCAGGGACCAGGCTGGAGACGGGAAGTGCTGGATATGGGTAGGAAGGGTTGGTAATGCAGACGTCCATTTTAATTGCAACTTGAAACTGGAATCTTGACCTCCCAGAGTGGCAGCATGATCTTCTGTCATCAGAGCCTCCATTAGTCAAGAGTAGGACTTGAGGGTAAGGCAGTTGCTTTCAAATTATCCACTAGCATACCATGGGGATCTTTTACTTCTCTAGAATCTTCCGCTAAAGTTATGGAGTTTATGGTTCCCATAATGCACATGTACAGTATCTATTTCATTTAATTTGCTATTAACACTTACAGTTTCGCTTACTTCAACACAGCTGGATAGAAAGAATTGAAATCAACCACCTATAGCAGAATTGGAAAGTAGCAATCAGCAGTTTTACCTGCAAACCCACCCTACCTATCTTGTGGCATAGCACAGATTCCATTCAATACACAATTATTAAATGCAGTTTTATGCCAAGCATGGTCACTATGCTTTGCCCAGCAAATCCAGTACTTACAACAGCTATGTTGCACTCCAAGTGTCACACAAAGGTATAAGAGACTTTTGTAAAGATAAGCCAAGTAAGCAAAAACAAACAAACAAAAAGCAACAACCTTATCTCTATAAGTAAAAATTTAAACTTCAAATTTTCTTAACTTGAATAATTGAAATAATTGGCAATTTTTTTCTAGTGTTGGGTTTCATGGTGCTGGAATGCTCCGTTACAACCCAAGTGTTTTTGGAGACTGGTATCTATTTAAGAAAGAGCCCTGTGAGTTCTAGTTGTAGAAAGACACCTACCTAAGCTGGCTCACACAAAGGAGACTGACCTACTTCTGGCCTCACATGGACTGGAAATGGAAAACCATCCACTTGCCAGGATCTACACTGACCATATTTCCCTTTCTGGGAACACGTCATCTTACATCCTTTTCTCTATGCAACTGATTAAACTCCACCTCTCTGAGCAGATTGGCTTTCTCTGCTAATCCTCTGGTTTGCAACTGGCCAAAAAAGGCTACCCCATTTCCATCTGAATGTGACCTTCAATTTAGGCACCTGCCATTGTCTGCTCTCAGGTACTGGGCCTCTTAGTTCAGATTTTCAAGAGGAGAGAACTGGATTAGTCATTGCCTAATCCATGGACGGGCTCACCTGAGTCATGAGTCTACTCTATCTAAGCAGCTGAGATGGAGGAGAGATTTCATGGTATAATCCTGGTGGCCTAGACTCAGCACTCACAAACATGTCATTATGGAGCCACTGGCTCAAATGCCTCACTTCCATTCTCAACAGAAAGAATACCCACTGGTAATGAGCACTCCTGATGTAATGTGTCAAACTACTTTTCAAAGTTAAAACCAAAATAATCTGATGCTTCTTCAGAAGGCATGGATTCCAAATGCATTTAAAATTCTCCTGTCTCTTCCCTTTCTGACTCTTTCTAAATTTCTTTCAACAGGTATCTTCTGTTGGTTTCTGTAGGCTGTTTATTTGTGCCAGAGTACACACATAGTGAAATTGCATCAACAGTCACAGAGAGAAAAATATTTTCTTGAACATGCCTGGAAATTCTCATTTGAATCTAGATTTATTTTATACGTGCTAGAATTTCAGACAAGCTAATGAACTTATATAACTGTTTAAACACTCATGCTGAATACAAATTGCCAAAACACACAACAGCCCGTTGTTTAGCATTAATTCTGAAGATTGTTCCAGAAATAATATTTTCAGGACTCTCCCTCTGATGAGACGGGGCCAAAAAACGTCTCGTAGGTCTTTCAATGTATAGCTAACAGCCTAGGGCTATATCAAGCTCATTGTTTATTGGGACAAAGACTTTCACTTCCATAACTTTCTCCTTTCCTTGCGCAGGAGGGAGAAAGCGGGGGTGAGGTTAGGATGGGGGTGGGGGAGCCTAAGGCCCATTTTAAAGTGTGTGAGAGTTGGATACTCCCAAAAATTCCAGCAAGATTACACACATGCACAAAATCTCTCATCTGGTAAATATTACATTCTGTTTTTGTCTTTTCTTTAGTTTTTACACAACTTGACAGCCTGTGGTATTGTGCCACATTTCAGAGCTAAGGTTTACAAACATCTGGCTCATGGGCAGCATTCCATTCCCCATGGCCCCCCAGTGTCTCTGGGATACAGTGTTTGCAACATACCAACCGAGGTGGAAAACAAGAGTTTTCCTAGAGAACAATGGTGGTGAGCAAGGCATTTTCCTTCACAAAATTCCACTGCAAAGGCTGGGCCCTGGAAAGTTAACCCACTTGCTGCCACTGCCATGAACTTTGAAGAGTTAGAAATCATTGGATGCCCGTGCTGAGCGGCCTGTTAAGGGCATCCCTTGAAATGCCCAGCAACATGAGGATTTCCTCACTAATAACAATGAAGTGATGCAAACTCTTTAGTCATTTTAGTGCTCTAAATCCTCTGTCCATCTTGGACTCTATCCATCTAGAAGTAAGAAAATATTTCCCCTTTCTTGTATGGAAGAACGGATAAGAGGATCATACATATTGTTTAAAGCATGTGGCCTAATTCCTGGCACTTTGTAAGAGCTACTTAAGTTGTTCCTTTCACCATTGTTATTATTTCCATGTTGTGCATCAGCGTACAAGGAAAGTTATTTTTAGGTGGGCACATTTTTTAAAGTTTAATTATAATGAATGATGTGCCATTTCTCTGCCTCTTTTTATCTTTTCTTCTCCACTGATGCTATAATAAAATACTACTTTATGGTCTAAAGCAAGACATTCCAGTGGTCTTATATCTCTTTTTAAATAAAAGACTGTTGATTTTGAGTGCTTCCTAACAACTTTACTTCCTAAGAAACAAACACCACGTTTTCTATATCATATAAGATAACCCAAAAAAAGAGACTCATTTTTCCCTCAGGGGATTTCACCTCAACAAGTCTCCATTACCTCAACAAGTCTTCAGTCCTCACACAAGGACTGAAATGATCTGGACAGGGGAAGGTCCATAGATTCTTAGGAGGGCCCATTTAGTCCCTGCAATTCATGTGTATGCATGGCATGCACTCCCAGGAAGAGGGCCAATAGCTTGCATCAGATCAAATAACATAACATAAGAGGTTAATGAATAACTAGTTCTATCAAGTGAGTGAAGATAGCCAGAGTAAGGAAGAGATCTATGCAAAATTATGAAAGAAGCAAGGTCTCTCTTCTCTAGGCATACCCTCTGGATATTGGCCCTTATCCTTCCCCAGACAACAAGTACCCAAATGCAATCTTTCCTCACTTCCAAATGAAAATTTCATCTTGATTCCTAATTCACTCTGAAAATGTGCACAACAGAAAACATCCACAAAAGGCTTATTTTTGGAGATTGAAGTCTTTGGCTAATGGGAAAAACTAGGGAACTATACTTTCACACTCTGTCAGCTGGCGAGTGCTTCAGGCTTACAACCTGCCTGTCCCAGAGTCACCAGAGAGATAAGAAAATTGTCTTCCTCAAGGGAAATGTGAGAAGTGATTCCATTGGGATCCACAAATAGCTCTTAACATCAGCTCTGTGTAATCATGGGTCACATTCTTACTCTACCACTTGATGAAGGAGGAACCTCGTGTATGTTACATAACAGCCCAAAGCCTTAGAACCCTAATTTATAAAATAGATATGATTGTAGTACTTTATTTATTGGGTTGTTGTCAGGATTAAATAGGAAAACACGTACATCAAAGGTGTGGTATGATCTCTGGACACAGTAGGAACTGAATAAATTTTAACTATAACTGGTTCTCTCACTGAATCATCATAACACCTCTAGGTGGCACATAGTAGTCTTCTCATTTTGCAGATGGGAAGACTGATGTTAGAAAGGGAGAGCAACATGAGTGCTGCCGCCTGACCTATAAATGGCAGGTTGAATCCTTTTCATCGTACAAGAAATTTCTCTAATGCAGTATATTCATCACTCACTGGATGGGAAGTTAATTTCGATGGTAAATGGGAGGAATATGTATACATTCATATTAATGCACTTAGAAAAATTAACTACTACCAATATCATAGCTCATATGTTTAGAGTGAAACCAAGAATTAAAAAGTTAAGTTGATTTAAAAATAATATTATAAATTATAATATTGCAGATAAGAGAACGAAATGGCTAAAATTGTAGAAGCAGAGAAGAAAAATGTCTCCTCATTAATGTAGAACAGAAAACATATAAGAAGAAAAGGGTCCATACTCAAGGACTGAAATATGTATTTTTTTAATTCACCCTAGAATTTCAGTATAACTTGGCAACACATCCTTGCTGTAGCTGTAAGAGATCTGATTATGGCATTTGCCTATGAGTCAAGCCATAAGTTCCTTCCAGAGAATATTAGCACCCCACATGACCCAACTAATACCCCTGGAAGGAAACCACTGGTAATGGTCCTGATGAGAAGAAGGTTATAAAAATGAAGCTAGGCCCAGGAGGGCATAGGGGCACACATGGTAGAGACCAGAAGGGAAGAAATGAAATGGTGCAATGGTGCACCCCATTTTAAGCACAATGTTCCCCTTAGTTCATCCATCAGACCCCCATAAAGTAGCACCTGGTACCCATTTCAATGCTATGAAATATTGCCCATAGATGATGTTTTCAATCCATTTTACTGTTGCTTTTTTATAAAATAGCTTTCTCTTCCTTCTTTTAGTATTTTGTCATGCAGCCTTAAACTCCGGTGCTGGAGAAACAAGAAAGTAGTAGGGTTGTTGATTTCCTCTCTTACTTGCCTTGCTTGCTCATTACTCCCAAAGGGAGCTATTTATGCCTTCAAGAGAGGAATGGGGAGGAAAGTCCTTATAGAGAAGCCCAGTTAAGCCATGAAGACTGGACAAACAATGTCATCAACAAAGAGGTAGTAAAAAGAGAAGGAGTTTGGGCACCAGATGGTAATAGGTTCAAACTGTATCTGCATTTTAAGGCTTAGTCACCTTGAATGAGTCATTTAACTTTTCTGAGCTTATGTTTTTTTTCCTTAAAAAAATGCTAGCATCAAATACCCCAATGTTGTCATGAATATTAAATTAGCACCAGGTAAGTAAAGAACCTATACAATAGTGCTCAACAAGATCTATCTATCTATCCTTTCTATCTCTTGTCATTCCAGTGTCTTGAGTCATAGGAGTTGGTATTCTGTCTCCATTTCCTGGTAGTAAACAGGAAGATTCTAATCTAATGCCAAGTGCTCTTCCTGCATCAGACACTCTGGCAAAGAACCATATGCAAACCCTTGTCTTTGAAAGTTTCCTATGTGAAAACTGTCAACACAGGCTTGTGAAACATTAGCCAAGATCTGCTTTCATGCAAGAGCAAAGTCTCACCATATCCAGGAAGATGAGCTTTTCCACTGGAGGTGCCAAAGAGCTGTGTACCTCTCATAAAATTCATCCGCCTTGGAAATGTCATGGCTAACACACTGTGTTGGAACACATTTATTTTTATAGCATGACAACAGAATTTACAATTTCTTTCTATGTTTCCTTCCTTCTCTTCTCCCTGACCATGTATCTATTTTTTGGCTTCTTGGCACCACCAGAAGATCCCATGCCTGTAGCAAATAATTTCTGAACATTTTAACATCGATTGGGGGCCTGTGCCTTCCATTAGGAGATCTGGTAATATTTAGAGTCTAGTAGAGGATTTACAAAAATAAACTACTGCATCACCTTGGGCAAAGGCAGAACTAATATTCCAAGGGTAGAGAACCAGGTAAAATGAGAAGAATCCAGTCTATGTATCTCTACCTACACCACTGTAATCCAAGCTACCGTCATCTTTTGATTGGATCATTAAAATGGTCACTTAAGCAGTCTCATCATATTTTCTAGTAACTCTCTAATCCATTTTCTAAGAGGCAGCCAGAGTACTTATTTCAAACACAAATCAAATACCAGGTCTCTAACTGTTTAAAAATGCTCAGTAAATTCCTATTCCCAAATAGATAAAAACTAAAATCTTTAATATGGCTTGAAAGACCATTGATAGCTCTTCTGCCCCATTCTTTCCTGGCCTGCCACTCCCTATCTCCACCCATACAACTTCCAGATTATGTAGAGCATAGACCTAATTAATAGTAAGTTCAGGACAGGTTCTTTTGTGATTATGCCCTCACATTCCCTTCTGGCATTCTCTTATGATATATGCTTATCTTAACTTATAATTACTGTATATAATCAAGTGCACAATTATTTTACTAATTTCTCTTATTAGACTCCAAGCAAGAACTTCATCAATTTTGCTCATCAGTGTATCTCCAGGATCTTGTTCAGGGCCAGGGACAACAGTCATACTAACAATAGACATTATTAACCAGTTCTAAGTACTTTAGATGTTAACTCAATTTTCACAACAACTCATGAAGAAGATATTATTATCCTCCTTTGAGTAATAGAGAAACTGAGGTGCAAAAAGGTTAAGTAAACTATCCCAAAGTTCTACAGCTGATAAGTAGGACATCTGGGTCTTGAACCCAGGTAATTTGCTTTCAGAGCCCATTGTTTAGCATTAATTCTGAAGGTTGTTCCAGAAATAATATTTTCAGGACTCTCCATCTGATGAGATGGGGCCAAAAAACGTCTCGTACGTCTTTCAGTGTATAGCTAACAGCCTAGGGCTATATCAAGCTCATTGTTTACTGGGACAAAGACTTTCACTTCCATAACTTTCTCTTTTCCCTGTGCAGGAGGGAGAAAGCAGGGGTGAAGTTAGGATGGGGGTGAGGGGCACAAGGCCTATTTTAAAGTGTGTGAGAGTTGGATACTCCCACAACTCCAGCAATATTACACACAGATGTACAAGACGTTTTTTGGCCCTGTCTCATCAGAGGGATAGTCCTGAGAATATTATTTCTGGAACAATCTTCAGAATTAATACTATAGCTCCTGTACTTCTGAAATAGTAGCAAGTTCTCAAGTCATAGTAAGCACCCAATAAATATTTGTTAATTCAATAATGAATAATGAACAGATTGTTGCTTAATTGACCCATCAGGAAACCCAGGGCCCTTGAGTTTGTTGAGGACTGGGGAAAAATTATTGAAATGGCAAGTCCGATGGTACAGAAGGTCAGCATCATCTGGCAAACCAATGTGGTGGTGAATACTAAAGCAGCAGTCCTCATCAGTTGTGCTTGTTATACTGGAAGCTGCTGTGTTTGTCTTGCTATTTGGAAATGCTGGCAGGCAACATCTCGGCTCCTGACTAAGCAAGAGCAAGTTTAAATATAGATGAGAACTCTAAAAATGCTGCCGTTGAGGCTGTTACAGGTGATGGTATACATTTTTTTTTGGTAGGCAAGCACATTAAAAAGCTTTTGAAAGTGAGTGTGAACCACAACTACCCTTGAGTATTTATCCCAAGAGTTTTTAATGTGATGCTGAGACCATTGTCATTTACTGAAGGATTTGTCTATTTGCTATGAATGTCAAGAGACTGAGAACTTGTCTATTTACTATGAATGTCAAGAGACTGACATTCATAAAGATGAACAAATACCTTTTACCTACAGAGGCTGTGCCTTCGAGGAGGTCATCTGGGGCTGATGGCAAGAGAACAGCATAAAAGAAAGTCTAGGGGGATTCTTTTGTCCTAAAAGAACAAGGAAAATGGCAAAATAGGGATTTTGCTGACCACCTCAAAGGATTTAACATTTGGAGACTTACTTGCTCAACACTTAGTCAACAATATGGACAGGGGACATTTACACAGACCAGAGCAGAGCACAGGCCAGCAGGAGTGATGAACAGGAGGGAAAGATGGCAGCCCTGTCCTTGGAGAGCTGAAACATTAGTTAGGAAGGTCAAACACTCAAATAATGTCTCAGCAATGCTGGTAAAACAACTAACGTACTAGGACAAATGAAGAGTGTGCAAACTGAATGGCAATGTGAAAAGGACAGTGAGAGAATGTCATTGGAACCAGTTTAGACATTCACTGGCCACTATGTGTGCCATGTTAGAGACTGGAGCTATACAAATTATTTCTATTCCTCGAGGATCTTAGAGTTCAGGTGTGGAGACAGACATATAATCTCTGATATGATAGGAGCTAAAACCAAGATAATCCAGTTTCTGGAAGACCAAAGACACACTAACTTGGAGTGATATGGGTCAGGGGAGGCGTCACAGAACTGAACCTTAGAGTATAAGAAAGGTGGCAGTGGTGCTGGTAGAAGAGCTGTAAAGTGGAGAAGATGTATTTCAGTTGCACAGGTAACCAGGATTTGAACCCAGGTCTACCTAGCTCCCTATCTCCTGTACTTTCTATTACACCAGGTAGTCTTCCAAGCCATTCAATATTTGTTATATGTAGGTACTAAACCATAAGGCTTGGATCCTGCCCTTTAAATGTACTAATCTTGACCCTTATTTACATAAGAGCTTAAGCAACTGACCCAATATGATAATTTCAAATGGTATTATCTGTTGTTGAAGTCTAAAATCTAGCTTAAAGTAAGAACTCAATAAATATTTGATGAGTATATTGAATGCACAAGTAAATGAGTATATTCCTCCATGAATAGGTGATGAGATTGTAGAGACAGACTGGAGCATACAATGAAGGACATTGAAGGGTTAGTCTGGAATAAAATTTTGAGGAAGAGGAGGGCCATGATATGGCAAATATAAATCAAGAGGAGCAAATAAGAAGGGCAAGGAGGAAAAGTGACTAGGTTAAACCTAGTACTCTCAGAGCTTTAGTCAATGACAGCCATGTCTGTACCACCGCCATGTCAGTACCACTGAACATCTTCCATGTGCCAGATTTTATATTATGCCTTTTTGTACATATGGCTAATTCATACTACAGACCTGCAGTCAGATGGTATAATAGCAAAAATTGGATATTGGATTAAAATCCAGACCCCTTGACTAAAGAACCCATGTTCTTTTCAATATCCTCCCTTCCAATGAGCTGATAAGTTTAAATAGTACATGTTTACAATATAGACATGGTCCTAGGCCTAGAAACTACCTACTTTCCCATATTTTACAGTCTAGATGACATAGATATTCATCTGTTCATTTGTCTGGAAGTTGAATGTATTGGGCCTTGATTGTAACATTTCAAGTAGCAAAAATTCAATCCTTCACTCACTCCTAATTATTTATTGACCACCTATTATCCACTTGAAATTATCATATTGGGTCAGTAGCTTAAGCTCTTACATAAGGTAGTTTTCTCAGTATTGGAGTTATTAGTTAGACCAAGTCTCTGCCTTCAGGAATCTTATATTCTAGAGAAATGGAAAGAAACCCACACTAAACAAATAAGTAAAATAAATGAATTTCCAAATGTGATAAGCTTACAAAAATAATGAGAGCAAGTCCTGAAACAGTGCTTGACTGTGGGGAGGGTGGAGCTACTAAACGTTAGACCTTCCCTGAGCAGTGGCTTGAGTGGTAAGATGACCCAGGGGTCAGCATATCTGGGGGAACTATGTTCCTTGTGAGAAGAGCAGATATAAAGACCCTGAGATGAGAATAAATACAATGAGTTTAATAAACAGAAAGACACCAGTGTGACTTGATCTTAGTGGGTCAGAAGAGTAAAAGGAGGAGTTGAAAGCTGTAGACAGGTAATCAGGAGACAAACCAAATATGACCTGGTAGACTATGATAAGAATTTTATTTTGGTTGAAATAGGAATTAATTAGATAGTTACAGGCAAGGAAGAGAATCTTCTGACTTCTTCATGGAATATAGATTTTGAAGGGCAAGTTAGAAGCAGGTAGATCAGGGAAAGACTTTGCCTCTGTCCAGATACAAGGTGATGGTGGCATAAACTAAGAAGAAGAGATAGTGAGAAGTGGTAAAATTTTGGAATCTATTTTAGATGTAGAGTTTATGAGACTTGCTGAAGGAATAACTGTTGAGTCAAAAGAGGAATCAGGACTAGCCTAAGTAACAGGAAGATAAATGGAATGTGGAATCATGGAAATCTGGAACAGATAATGTTTCAACAAGAAGGTAGTAGTTAACTGGTATGAAATAAAACTGAGAGATCAAGTAAAATGAGAAAAATGAATTTTAATCATAGATAGCACCTAGGTTACTATGTAGGTATCCTGCCCAAAGATCCCTGACTGTGAGGGTGAATGAGGGCTAAAATCCAGCCCCTGTATCCATTCACCCAAACCTTCCTACTCCAGCCTCACACACTTCATACCTGTGGTTTCCTCCACCTTGAGCACTCTCCCATATTTTACTCTTCCCTTCAGCCCTCTCCTCTAAAACGAATTAATTTTTTCTCATTCCTTTAAGCCTCAGCTTAAACAGCTTTGCTTCTTCCAGAAGACTAGTCTTACTGTCCAAACTTCTATATTTCTTACTAATCCTAGCAGAAACAGAAGTAAATCATTAACTGGATGATTAAGCCTTCCTGCTATGTCTTTCATGCTACTGTGTAAGTTCTGGGTAGGCAGGACCATGTCTGGCTTGTTCATCTCATGATCTCCATTGCCCAGCCAGTGCCTGACACACCGGAGACAGAAAATGCCTCTTCACTGAATGAATGAACATAGGAATGAACAATTAGACCTTATTGAAGCCTATCTTGCTCCCTTTGGAACTGGATTGATTATTGCACCTAGAATATTGTGTCACATGTTTTCAGAATCGGTGTGACTGATCTTTTTATCTTCTACTAGAGGCCTGGTGCACAAAATTCATGCACTGAAGGCGGGGGCGGGGGGGGGGGGCGGAAATCCCTCAGTCCGGCTTGTGCTCTCTCACAGTCTGGGAGTCCTTAGGGGATGTCCTATTGACAGCTTAGGCCCTAAGCTGCTGCCCAGCCTCCCTCTGCAGGAGGCAACAGGACAGGGGATCAGGGAATGGTGCCGTCCCTATCACCCTTCTGCTGCCGCTGGTTCGCTGCCGCTGGTTGCTGCCTCTGTTCGCCAGCATTGCCCCCGCCACCTCCCCACCCCCCATCACCGTTCCCTCCCTCTGCCCACTGGCACGTGCCTTGACTGGCCTGGTGCTGCCTGCTCACCATAACCACCCTCGGCCGACTGGTAGTTCTGCCATTCGGTCGATTTGCATATTATGCTTTTATTGTATAGGATTATACCCATGATGCACACTTATAATATATTCCAAAAGGCAAACTATATTTTGACCCCTAAGAGCCTTTTCCACACCACAATATAAGGATTATGAGGAAATAGAAGTTTTTGAATAGACACAATTCCACAGTGAATAAGTGAAGGTCATAAATATAGTAGGTTGAAGGTTAGTGAAATTTCTGACAAACTAGAAGCAACTCCACACTTTTCTTTCCTATTAGAAAGTATTGTATTGCATGTGAAGGACAGTGATATAATCCACATAGCAGCCCTCAATTAGTTATAATCAACATAAAAATGTCTACAATAAACACAAAAAGTCTTGGTTTCATCATGATAGAAACAAATAGTTCTTTATTTTTCTTCAATACAAAGATTCCTATTTTGATAACTACCTTATAATATTTTTCATGAACCTTAACTTTGAACAATATCAAATGCTACAAATAGGAAGTACTGTTGAGAATGAATCATGTAGTTCTGGCTTTAATACTCAAGTAAGTTAAAACTGGCTCCTGTGATGGTGAATTTTATATGTCAAGTTGACTAGGCCTTGGGGTGCCTAGACATTTGGCCCAACATTATTCTGGGTGTGTCTGTGAGAGTATTTTGGGGAAAAAATTAACATTTATATTGAAGGACTAAGTAAAGCATATTGTGCCCTCCAATGTGGGTGGACTTCATTCAACGAATTAAAGACCTGAATAAAACAAAAAGTTTGAGTAAGAGAGAACTACTTCTGCCTGACAGTTGTTTTATTCTGGGACATTGTTTTTT
Organism: Corynorhinus townsendii; assembly: GCA_026230045.1. Lineage (NCBI taxonomy): Eukaryota > Metazoa > Chordata > Mammalia > Chiroptera > Vespertilionidae > Corynorhinus > Corynorhinus townsendii. Next base: position 157,144,634 of record JAPDVU010000006.1, on the reverse strand, counting down.
TTCTTGCACTTGGACTGGAACATATACTACTGGCTCTTCTGGTTCTCAGGCCTTCAGATTCAAATTAGAACTAAACTATTGGCTCTCCTGGGTCTCCAACTTGCCTCCTGGGTTTCTGTTCCAAAGTGATACTGTTGTTGCCAGTAGGGACTGCAGATCTTGGGACTCCTCAGCCTCCTTCATAATTACATGAGTCAAATATATACATCTCCATCCTAGTGGTTCTGTTTTTCTGGAAAACCCTAAGTAAACTTTGAGTTGCACTATAGCAATCCAAGATTTTCAATAACATTTAGCCAGATGGATTTTGTATAATGATACTAGTAGTTTAGTGTTTGAAGAAGATCAAAAGTTGGTGACTTGAGTAACACATGAAGAAAGCTAAGAGCACCTCTTTCTTTCATGCTCTAACACAGTGCTTCTCAAAGTGCAGTCTCTACTGGCAAGAAGAGTATCACTTTGGAACAGAAATGCAAGTTACTAGGACCCACCCCAGATATCAGAAACTCTGGGGTGGGATCCAGAAATCTGTGTTTTAATAAAGCCTGCAGGTGATTTTGACACATTCTACAGTTTACTAATCTAGACGTTAAACATGATTGCTCATTAAGAAGAAAATGAATAACTTTAAAATATGGAACCAAGTTAAAAAAAGAAAGCAGCAGGATCCATGAGTCCCAACCCACCAAGACTGAAGAAAATGTAGCCATCGAGGTGAAAATAGCGGTCAAAGGTCAATGGCTGACACCAGGGATAAGTGGGTTGCAAGATTTGTCTTCTAAAGCCAAGGGTGCAATTTTTCCAAATACCAAGATTGAAGCAAATCAAAGTCAAACTATAATAAAAGAAAATTGGCTTCTAACATAGTGTAACTAAATCCATTCAAAACAAAGCTTCAAAAATTGGCACTGAAGTCATCAGAAGATATCTGAGGAAGATTCCCACCAACGTCCTGGTTAAATAGTATATATAATATGTTCATATACAAACTTGTTATTGAGAAGCGTGAGAACATCAAGTAGAGCATAGTTTTTGAAAGCTGGGAAGCTCGAGAGAATGTAGGTGGTTCCCAGAGAGATTAGGATGTAGGGAGAAATCCCTTCTTCTTAACCCCAATTCCACCTCTCCCCACATGACAGTTGGCAGCATGGCTGAAGAGAGATCCCTAAACCAGGCTATGGGAGCATCCAAAAAAAGCAGGAGGATTAGAACCTGGTCCAAGAAGAACATACAGTCAAATGGGGGCAATCAGACTAATATTTTCTAAACCTTCACCTGAATTCACTGGGACACTAAGGTGGCAAGTAGCAAAATCTAATTCCTGAGCAGGTTAAGATAAAAAAGGAATTTATTATAAGATATAGAGGTATCTCATAGAAATTAAGGGCAGGAATTGATTGGGTGTGCAGCTAGAATGAGAAGTTGAAGGGAACTCTCTTCATCTCTCCCTTTCTCTTGTCCCTGGTGTATCTGTTTCCCTTTTCACTTTCTCTGCATCTCAGTACACATGGCTGACTATGGCCTCTCCCAGTTAGAGTTTCCATGTTGACTTCTTGCCACACAGACAATCTGACTGTTCCCTGTGCTAGTTACAGACTTCTAGAAAAGAGAATTGCTTGAGCCTGTGTATGTCATGCCCAGCTTTGACCCAATTTGCCAGTGAGGATATAGACATTCATTACAGAAATGGCTGCTGGGGTCCATGCCCATGGAAATAGAAGGGAGCAGGCCATTTCCAGAATAATAATGAAGACACTTCAAGAGGACTACTGCCTTATCAGTGAAGTATATCACCAAAGATAAACCAATTAGTTTTCTCTATCTGAAGACTTCTTAGGGAAGGGTGGTTAATGGGTTTAGTTTGGAAAGGTTTCATGGGAGAAGTGTTTATAACATCTCTTAACACAGTAGTTGAGGGATGAACTGAGAAGCAAATAAGTGGTCACTCACCAAAGTTTGTAATCTTTGACCTTCACTACTAAACCAGTATCATCATACACAACCCACATGATGAAGTTTTATAGAAAATCTTTGAAAGTAGTAAGGTGTAATTGAAGAATATGATAACACCACCATTTTCACTTGAGTATTAAAGCTAGAACTACACAATTCATTCCAATGTTTGATATCCTTAAAAGTTAAAGTTTGTGAAAAAACATAAGACAGCTATCAGAATACAAATTTTCTTATGGAAGAAAAAAAAGAAGATCTTCTTCCTCAACCCCATCATGATGAAACCAAGGTATTTGATAGATTGGTGGGATTCAATGTAGTACAACTGAGAACCACTAATATGAACTACATTGGATGGATAACTAAGATTTACTTGGATTTTCCCTCCTAATATCTAAAAGAAAAATTTTGAATGTAGTTTTGTTGGGCAAAAAAAATTTATATATACTTTAAGACTCTTCCATATCTCTTTAAGTAATGCATCATGTCTATTATGTTATTTTAAAAAGTATTTTAAAGTATGTATGTAGAATTCACTTTCCTTTAAAATCTCACAAAGATCTTTTGGATAAATAAATACCTTTCATAACATATTTTCCTAATCATGCACATGACTTCAGTAACTCTAGATTTTTCTCTCTTGTGACTCGTTTCATGTTTTTGTTCTATGACTTTATGAATCTGTCTACATAAACGAGGTTAAAATTGCTTCACTGTATAGCATAACCAATCACTCCCACAAACTATCTTATAAAATAGTTCCTTGAAATGAGCTTAGAAACAAATCCCTGCTTTCATGGTTCAGAGTCAAAGAAAGCAATCAGTTGGCCTGTACACACACAGAGGTTCTTCCATCCCCCAACACAGACTCCCCTTGGCTCTATAATGGGCCTGCGAATTTCTGACTACAAATTAGGCTGGTAAAAAGAAAATTACCTGAATTGGATGGCAATTTAAACCATTCTAAGTCAATAGGATCTTAGTCTCAATTACTTTGTTAGATTATAATGTAGCCAAAACCCATATTTAAAAAAAATTTAGAGTGAAGAAGGGGGAGGGGTGGATAGGAAAGGAGGGAGAAAACACATTGATCGGCTGCCCCACCCATCCATGCAGTCATTGGTTGATTCCTGTATGTGCCCTGACTGGAGATCAAACCCATCACCTTGGTGTATCCGGAGGAAGCTCTAACCGGCCGAGCTACCCAGCCAGGGCAAAACCAGATTTTTAAGGGAATGAGATACAGATCTGGCAAGCTAGTACTTGAATACGTAAGACTTGAAAAGATCACAGAATAGAGAACTGAGGAGCTTGTCTATTTTATAAAATCCTAGGGCTCAGTCTGTGGTGCATTTGCTCATCAGACAAATTAATTCAGCCAATATTAATTAAGCATGTACGGTGGGTGGCAACACCATTCCAGGCAGTGGAACAAGAGAAAGAAACTCAGTTTGGTGGCTGAAAGTAACAGACATTTCCTAATTTGAAACCCACAATAATCCCAACTAAATTAAGTTGCCTCTAGGTCCAGGGAAAGATTATTTCATAAATCAAAGCAAAGGCACCTCTTCAAGAGAAAGCTCATTGCTATCAAGGATGCTCTGAACGTGTAAAGGCCCAGCAGTGAAGTGCTCAGCACTTAGGTGCTAGTTTATTCTAGATTGTGATGGAATGGTGTTGCTTGAGGAAACGTGTCTTGGATTCCAGCTGTTGGGATCAAATCCACAGAAGTTAGAGGAGTCCATTTCCCTCTTCTTTCTCTTTCTGATTGTCGGACATCATGTGAACTTAATCGGAGGTGAGAGGCTGGGGGAGGTGGGATCATGGACCCTCAGCAAACTCAGCGGCAGCCTCCAATGCTTTCCTTGTTCATTGGTCTGAAAACTGTGACTCAGATTACTACGGTTTGGGAATTGAAATCCTGACATGAACAATTAAATTCTGTATTTATATTCCTAGCAATTTCATCTTGTCATTTGCGGTTTTCTTCAAATTACAAAACAATTAAATGAAGAATCTGGCAAAGAAATTGAACCAGATGCAAGTTTCTCTTCTCCCTTCCTCCCCCCACCCCTTTTTAATGGCAGGAAAAAGAATGTAATTTTAGTCTTCCCAGCGCTTCAGCTGTGGAACAGCTGAACAGGCATCTTGAAGGAGAAAGCGTCTCTCTCGCTGAAGAGTGTGATGTAGTGTTTTATCTGCAATGTTGACGAGGAAAACCCTTGAAGAACAGACTTCCCTAACACACACATACTCCAACCACAGCACTTATTATCATGACACTGTGATTTAGTAACCAAAAAGCACAAAAAGTGTCATTCTGGCCAATCTTTAGGTAGACAACATAGTTAAGAAGTTCCTTGCAAATGCAATACAGCTGAAAGTTTATTCTTAGACACAAAGTTAAGATCTAATATCTGAACTAGTCTAATAATATTCAGAGTTTTGATATTTTTTTTCTCGAGCTGGGTGATGCATAAGAGCAAATGCATTTTTATATACCTCTCACATTCTCTACATCCACTTTGTCAGAGAGGTCAAGAACTTACTTTTGATGGATTTAGATTTACCACCTCTATAAACTCATTGCATCTCTTAAAGATCTTTCCGTCTGTAGCTCTAGCAAAGCATCTGATCAACAGGCCCAGCACAATCTTATGGAAACTTGGAGGGGAAACTCGATGCCATCTGGGAGCAGAGCATCTCCAATCAGGCAACGGGGTGCAGACAATTTGGGAGACAACCCATATCAACACACCCAGAAAATGTGGCTGTACACTTCTCAGTGAAGCCCAAAGTGTCACATTACATTTTATTCTGAGAGAGGCGGCAGAGCCTCTGCATAATGATTTCCTATGCTGAATTAGAGAAAGAACTTTTCCATTTTTCTTGACCCGTAACTTAATATCAGGCAAAAAGGCTATTAGGTGGAGGAAATGCTGTTTGCTTGAGTGGTTCCATTTTTGTCACCACCACCTTCCCCCACCCCCAAACATACACACTGACTGAGAACAAAGAAAAGGAACCTTTCTGAATTATGCTTGTACTTCTAAGGAAGAAGGCGAAGCGGGGAAAGCGCAGTCTTAGAATCAGACAAATGAGGGTTCTGCTGGTATTGACTGTGAAACTTATTCTAGGACAAGTTATTTTCTCGGTGCCACGAGGTTCTCATCTAAAACAAAACAAAACAAAAACAAAAAACAATGAAGAAATAGCATCACCTACAGTAGGGGGTTATTGTGGGATAAGGCATGGAATACTGGGATGAAGCAGATCTCAGTTGAAGGCAGGCCTGAATGTGGTCATTGTCAATGCAGAATCTGAGCCAGGCTGAAGTCCCACCACCTCTGATGACTTTAGTCTTTGCTCCCTCTTTGTGTCCACAAAGTTGAATGCCAGTACTTCCATGTTCCCTGGAATGTGCATTCCTCTTTTTGTATTTATATTATGTTTTCCTTTCCTAGGCTAAGTGACCCTCATTTTTTAAAAAAACATAATGGCCCATATTAAAAATTTAGCAAATTCATATAGGAAAGTAAACACAAATTACCCATGATCTCATGCCTAGATAATAACATGTTGATGAACATCCTCCCAAGATTTTTGTTTTTTTGTTTTTTTGTTTTTTGCTGTAGAGTTGACCCTTAAACAACATGGGGGTCAGTGGCACCCCTACAAAGTCCAAAATCCACATATAACTTTTGACTACCCTAAAAGTTAGGCTGTCCCTCAGCATTAGGGCATTGGTTCCAAGAGCCCCTGCAGATACTAAAATCCACAGATGCTCAAGCACAGTGTATAAAATGGCATAGATCAATACATACAGACAGCTTTCTGCATCCATGGACTCCCAATCACAGATCAAAACAATACAGGTATTTATAAAAATCCACACATAATTGGACCCACACAGTTCAAACTGGTCTTGTTCAAGTGTCAACTATATCTGGCTAGCATATTATAAAATATGTTTTCTCACCTTCTTTCTCTCCATTCATACTGAGAAAATTTTACATATTATTAAAACACTAGAGGCCCAGTGCACAAAATTTGTGTACTTGGGGGAGGGATCTCTCACATCAGCCTGCCCCCTCTCACAGTCCGGGAGCCCTCAGGGGATGTCCCTCTGTGGGAGGCAACTAGGCCAATCAGGGGAAGGCACCACCCCCATCACCCTGTTGCTGCTGCCACTGCCAGCCGCCGCAGTCACCAAGGTGTTTTCATCAACACAGACTCCAGTCCCTTCATCACGAAAAAATGACAACTTTCTTTAGGCATTTTCAAGATGTCTCTTTCATAGGATATGACTTTTCTTTCTTTCTTTCTTTTAATACTCACATGAGGATATTTTCCCATTGATTTTTAAGAGAGTATGGAAGAGAGAGGGAAAGACAGAGAGAAACATCAATGTGAGAGGCACACTTCGATTGGTTGCCTCATGCATGAGCCCTGACCTGGGCCCTGGCCAGGGAGGAGCCTGCACTCTAGGTACATGCCCTTGATCAGAATCAAACCCGGATCCCAGCCGCGGCCATGGGGCTGGGGCTGGGCATCAGCCCCCCTGCAGGTTAGTGTCTCCACTGCTCCAGCCCTAGCAGCCCTGCGCTATGGCCATGGGGCTGGGGATGGGGGCCAGCCCCCCTGCATGTTGTTCTCTCCAGCTCCAGGGCCAGGCCACCCGTCTGTTGTTCTCTCAGACTCAGGGCCTGCAGCAGGCCCCTCCTCCTGAGCTGGTCATGACTGTTATGCATCCTGGCCTAATTTGCATTATATATATATTCTTATGAAACATCATTTCTAATGCCTATTAGTATATCATTGTAAGGATCTAAGATAATTTAATTAAACAACTCCATATTATTAGACATTTAGGTTGTTTCCAAATTATTGATTCAATAAGCCAACATATTTAATGTAAGATTTTTAAGTGGTGGATTATGGTTTTTATCTACTTGAATGCCATATTTGTCTAGCACATAACCATGGATCAACACATGTTTGTTGAACATCTTCTGTGGATCTTAAAATGTGTGTTTGGGATTCAAAAGTATGAATGAGCATGGGCCTCAGAGATTGGGGTATATCAGCAGCTCAATGCAGAGGGCAGGCATAGAAGCCCCATCCATATATATACTAGAAAGCCATGCATTTGTTTTAAAGAGCACTATGTCTCTACATGTCTCTTTCTACCCTCCTCTTCCTAGTATATCTTCTTTAAACCTTCCTTATCTCAGTGGACTTCCAAAATACAAGATTATCCTACCTTAGTAGCCAATTTTTGGCTGTGTGTATGTGCATGTGTGTTTACCTTTTTTATTGAAATAATATATACATATGAAAAGTACACAGAGTGTAGCTCAATCATAAACTGAACACACTGTATAACCAGGACTGAGATCAAGAAATAGAACATTTCCAGAAGCCCAGAAGCATCGGCTCTTATTGCTCCCTTCTAATCACTATTCCCAAGGGTGAGTAACCACTATCTTAACTTCTAACAACGTAGCCTTGTTCTGCCTGGTTTTGTACTTTCTGTAAGAGGAATTGTACAAAGGTTCACCCATGTTGTTGTGCATAGTTCTGAATTGTTCATCTCACAGTCTACTTACTATTTCATAGTGTGACTTGAAAGCAGTTTTTCAACTTTTATGTTTTTCGGCAACAGAAACTTCCCTTTACATGAAACCTCATGTGGGATTCTCTCCTATGAAACAAGAAAGAAGAAACTATGCTGATAGAGTTGGAAAGTCCTAGATCATCCCCTATTCCCTCCCTTTGGCCCACTCTCTGCCCTCTCTAATACACCCTCAGTGCTATGATGATGGCTGAGTTTTATTTCTACTTTATACTTTTCTCTATGTTCTAAATAAAGTTTTATATACACACATATGTGTGTGCCTGTGTACAGCCATTATCAGCTTTATCCCATAAATATGTCACCTATTAAATGCTACTACGTGCAAGTCTTTCAAAATTATATATTCCTCACTTTAGTAAGTCAAGCCATGATGGTCACAACAAAAACACATCCAGATCTGGGATTGGAAAAAGTCTTGAGTGTCATGTTTACAAGGGGAGACATCAGCTAAGATGTCAATATCCTGGTTCTGAGTATCTATAGGCCAACATGAGATGCCTCCTAAAAAGCGGGGAAATAGCATCCAAAGACAACCATAGTGAACATCACAGTTTCACCTGGTATCTGCCATTACAGGAGTCACAGGAACAGCTGTGCCCCTGTAGAAAGAGAGTTCTTTCTCTGGAATAGGAGGAAAATAGCCCAAGAGCACTGACTGTCATCCCTCGTAACCAAGTCAGCCTTTGCATTGGTCAAACTGGATGTGTTTTTCTTGGCATGGTCAAGCTAAACTTTTGTCATTCACTGAGCAGACATCCACCAAATTAGAAACACTGGGACAGGCAATTTCTCTGATGTTTTGGTTTCAACAGTACTGATCTGTGATTATTTCTCCAAACAAAAAGAAAGTGTTTGACAGAGACATTTAAAGACCTAAAACAACTTTCTTATAGGAAACACATGCTCCTTCCCCAAATTAAAACACGCCACTATGCTAATAGGAGAAAACTCAACAAGTGGAATTTGCTAGGGATTTGTTGTGGGGAGGGGTGGGGGCTGAGGGGGTGATCAGAAGGTAGGAGACAAATGACTTTTGTTAGCTGTCCTGAACAGATGCCAAGAGAGTGAAGTCCAACAAATGTGTCCTTAAAATGACCCTATTATGCACATTGGGGAAGTATCTTTGTGTTTTTCCTGGGACTGTACAACGCTGAGCTTCAGGAAACATATCTAGAATAAATTTCTGGTTTGCATTAATGCCTTCTCACCTAGTCCCTGTACTGGACTATTCAGCTCTCTAGGCTTGAAGGCAAGTAGATTTGTATGCAGGTAGGTGGGTCTTTGTAACTTCAGTGGTACCACTTGACTTAAAAACATCTGTGCCAGCTCTTTATCAGAAAGGAGTTTGTCTCCTCATTTTCTTGCTATCTTCAACCTCCCACCCCATAATATCATCAATGAAAGCAAAGAAATGCCACCTCCTCCCCAAGTAACATGCGTGGTACTTGAGAGATACTTGGATTTGGAAATGGCACATTTGTAAAGCACAGTAGTCAGGAGGACACTTTCACAATTAAACACTTTTAGTGATTAGCAGCACTAAGCTTATCACAAAAAAAAAAAAAAAAGCAATGAATTCAGCACAACTCTAAATTATTGTCCACTTAAGGGGTGGTTTCATTACGTGAGTGAGTAGCCAGGACCTTGAAGTGGAAAGTGCAGGGAGAACAGTTTTGCCAAAGTCATGTTTTCTTGATTTATTTTTTAATAAAAATTAGGAGAAATACTGCCAAGGTTTCCCCCCATCTATCATTAACTCATACATTTGCTATCATCGCCATGAGTTTTAGGAATCTCCCTCCAAATTTTGTTTGGCTCTACCCAAGTTCCTCTTGCTCCAGTGCTGGTCCCCAAATCACCAGGGATCCACAACTCTTTTCTTTTTGGTTCTGATTTGTTTGTTTCCATGTGTGTTTTTCTGTATTAAGGGGAACATTCTCTGCCTGGCCCAGGCCCTCCCATAGCATTCCCTTTACTCACACTTTCACTTAGCACATTATAGCCCCACATTAACATGTAAATGGTATCAGGAAGGGATCTCGCTTTAACCTCCTATCAATGATCAGACCATCTGCCTATTTCTAGAAAAATCAATCACTCTTCCCTCTGCTAAGTGTCATACATTACAGTTTTTCTAAGCACTTTCTAATTTCATGTAATTTACTCTCTGTAAAAGGATGACTCATTAAATTTTACCTACTTATTTTATTTGTTTACATTCATAATATTTACATAAATTGAAATGTGGACACACCCAAAAAAAGTTGTGTCAAAGTGTGTGTCTTGCATTTTCATCCTGAAAAGTCTAGTACAGGCCTGGGGAGTTAGCATGTCGCCGCTTTCAGAATGGCTGGGATGTGTCATAGTGCTTTGAAAACACGGCCTCCCTTGAGAGCAAGGGCAGAAGCCATAGCTGATGCTCAGTAAATGATTGTGAAGAACAGGATTCTAAGTGGGCCACTAAAGTTTGCATTTAAAAAACAAAAGAACCCAACAGCACTTGGATTGGTCTGGGGGTAAATGTGATCTGACAGAGAATTTAATTGCTGGAGAGAAGTGGTCCTGATCCATTGGTGACAGCTGGAGACTTCTAAAACAGCAGTTCTCAATCAGGGGTGATTTTTGCCCCCGTGGAACCTTTGGCAACGTCTGGAGACATTTTATTGTTTACACAACTGAGGGGTGTGCTAGTGATATCTAGTGCGTAGAGTCCATGGGTGCTGCTAAGCATCCTACAATACACAGGACCATCTCTTAGTCAAAGAATGATTCTGACCCACAACGTCAGTGGGGGTGGAGGGTGAGAGACCCTCCTCTAGAGCACTGAGGCAGTGGAGGGGGTAGGGAGGGTAGGATGGGGCTGAAACAAAAAAGTAATAACATGTTCTGTGTATCTGGGGCTCGGGAATAGGTTATTTCCTTTAATCTGGCAACAATTCCTTCAGGTAGAAATATTGTACTGTTTTTATAGATGAAGAAACTGGGGTTTATACAACTAGGTAAGTAGTAGAGCTAGAGCTCACATTTGAACTAGGATTTCTTAATCTTTTAACCACCCCCACAAACTTCTCCTCTACTAGAGTTATTAGATTCATATTTCCATTTAATAAAATTAAAGCTGGCATGTAACAGGTAATATCATGATAAAATGCAGGAAGAATAAAAAAAAAAGCATCATAAGAAAAGAAAGACAGAATGATAAAGAGCCAGAAGTAAAAATACACAGTGATGGACAACGACTAAAAAGCTGGCCTTCAAAACTGGCCTTGACTTTCCAAGTGGACAAAGTGAAAAGGGAATGGCAATCAGTTATACAATACACACTGATCTTAAATGAAAAGCCCACCAGTCTTACAAAACTTATAAATCCAGCAATCTTGGGATTTATCCAAAGAAACCGAAAACTTATGTCTACTCAAACACCTGCACACAGATATTCACATCAGCTTTGTTCATTATTGCCAAAACTTGGAAGTGACCAGATATCCATCAGGAGGTGAATGAATCAAGTATGGAGCATTCACTGCTGAAAACAAATGAATTATCAAGCCACAAAAACACATGGAGGAAATTGAAATGCATATTACCAAGAGAAAGAAGCTAATTTAAAGAGGCTACATATCCCACGACATTCTGGAAAAAACAAAACTAGGAAACAGGGAAAAAAATCTGGTGGTTTGGAGGGGAGGGAGAGAGAGGAATGAATAGACAGAGAACAGAAGATTTTTAGGGCAATGAAACTCTATATCATAATATAATGGTGGACACATATCATTATACATTTGTCCACATCAGTAGAATGTATAACACCAAGAGTGAACCCTAAGGTAAACTTTGGGCTCCAGATGATGCTATGTCAATGTAGAGTCATCAAGTGTAACAATGTCCCTCTCCAGTTAGGGGTGGAAGTAATAGGGCAGGCTGTGCATGTGTGGAGATGGGAGCTATATGGGAAATCTCTATATCTTCCTCTCAATTTTGCTGTGAACCTAACATTTTTCTAAAAAGTGAAGTCTATTTAAAAATAAAAACAAAACACCCCCCGAAAAGATACATCAAACAAAACAAAACAAAGAAACCAAAAGAATTCCACTATTCAGAAGTAGATTTCTGAGGACTGAGAATACTCTTATAGTCTTTGTAAGTAGGCTACTATGCGTAGACTCCAGATTATCTCTGTAATAAATAAAACTGTGAGTTTTGTTTGGCCATTTCTTTCAGCATCCCTTGGTGCAAGAATCCAAAAGAATTTGTTGAAAGTGATGGATTATACATGGACCATAAAAAGGTATGTGCCCCAGGTGTAAAACTCTCATGGTCTGACTGAGTTCAGGTACCCAGACCAGAATGATGGTTAAGGGATCCTCACCTTCCATTTTTAGAACTCAGTTTCCACATGTGAAAAATGGGAATGTTAATAGTTTGTTAAGCAATGGTTTGTAATTTTTAAATTCATTCAGCAATTATTAATTGGGTGCTTATTTAGTGTTAGCCACTGTCTAGGGCCAGCACCTAGGTTTCAGAGATGAACATGACAGATATGATCCCCTATGTCACTGTAGAGCTTAATGCAGAGAAAGAAATTTCACTGTAACATACAACGTAAAATCATACATCCAACATAAGTTTATCAAGTACCTACAATGGGTGAGGTGCTGCTATGCAATGGGTACAGCCAATGGTTTATTGTTGCTTTAAATTAATTACTGTAAACAATTTTCTCCTTTTGGATTCCTGCATTGAGGGAGGCTGAGTGACATATGGAACAGATCCAAATGGGTATAACTTTCAGGGCTGCTCTTGTAAAGGTCTTGCACTTTAATCAAAGGGGTGCCATTCATGGTGAAATCTAAGTGAGTGACACTGTCCTAAAGTGGTGTAGTGTCCAACCCGCGCTACTGCACTCCTTGGTCATCTATCTACCCAGCTCACTCCAGACTACAAAAATCATTCTGGTTGATCTTGAGAAAACAATGCCAAGCTTCTACAATATAGGGTCAGATAAACATGTACTTTACAAATGTGCAGTGTTGAATCTATCTGTTCCATGAATCCAATGTGCCCAGTCAGCGTTACTAACACCCACTGCCATTCAGTGCTGGCAGAAGGTTGTCTGTCCTCCCTGATCACAGGGACATAATGAGATTCATTTCCTCTCTGAACGGAAGCTCTACCAAGAGAAAAGGGAAAGAGATTACAAAGGATGTAATGCCATCATCCTTTGACATTACACTGGTAGGTGCAGGGCATTCCATCGAAATTATTTTAATTGGTGTGCTTTGTCAATTCTAACCCCAGATTAGATTCATTCTTCTCCATAAATCTCACCAAACTGAGTTTGATTTTTCCTATGAAATGACATTTAGCTGCACAAACATGCTCAATTGTATTTAAGGGCACAGTCGAGAAGACCAGCATCTCCGTGATACAAACCCAGCCCAGATTAAAAAAAAAATCAGAAGCCTTCAAACTCCCTACACTTTCCCCACAAAGAGTTCAAAAGGTCTAATTCTTCCAACTTAGTTCTTGTCCATTCCAGATCTTAGCTGGGAAAGGAGGATGCAAGAGTTTATTTGAAATTATATTTGGCTTTAAAAGCCCACTGTGTTTTCCATTCTGAGAATGAACAAAAGAAGTGTGGTTGTCTGAAAAGACAGAGAAAAGGCTGTGCTCTCTAAATCATGCTATACTCTGTAGTTGTTTTGTTACTGTTACTTCTAATATGACCTAGTGTACTGTTAAACAAGATATATTTTTCAGATAGCCTACTTGACCCTGAGAAAATTTCTATTCTAAAACAGCAATATTGATGTGGATCTAAGAGATGCTCAAATGACGTTTTAAGAGTTTCATAGATAAGCTGTTTCAAGATATAAAACTATCAGTTGATGATATGCCAGAAGAGTCATGAACTTTATTGATAACACATATTTTCAAAATGAAACATAATGTTAGATCTTTTCCTTTAATCAAAGGCTAATAAATACGTTTCCAGTTTTTATAGTAAGCTTAAACTTCAGAAATTTTATAAATCACACCCAGAAAACAAACACTTTAAGAAATGGGTTTTCTGATCAAGGGAGGCAAGACTGACATAAACCCTTAAAAATGGAAGGCCAATACCTGCACAATTAATTAAATGGAGTCTTCTTTTTGTGCCTTTACGAACAAATGCTAGTTGTGACATTATGACAATGTTATGACCGTTACTGCCTACAATATAAAATTACCTAGACCATATTTTGTGTTTTTCTCTAAAGATACATAAAATGGAATATGACAAAGATCTATTATTAATTACTACTCAATCAAAGAAAGATCTATGGTGTATATATACAATGAAATATTATTCAGACACATACACAAAAAAGAATGAAATCTTGCCATCTGCACCAACATGGATGGACCTAGAGGGTATTTTGCTGAGTGAAATAAGTCAGACAGAAGACAAATGCCATGTGATTTCACTTATATGTGGAATCTAAAAAACAAAATAAACAAACAAATAGAACAGAAACAGACTCACAGATACAGAGAAAACATTTTGACAATTGCCAGATGGAAAAGAAGTTGGGGGGATGGGTGAAAAAGGTGAAGGGATTTAAAAGTATAAATTGGTAGTTACAGAATAGTCCCAAGGATGTAAAGTGCAGCATAGGGAATACAGTCGATAATATCGTAATAACTATGGATGGTGCCAATTGGGTATTAGATTTGTCGGGGTGATCATTTAGTAAATTATATAAATATTTGATCACTGGGTTATACACCTGAAACTAATGTAATATTGTATGTTTATAGTACTTGAAAAATAAAATTAAAACAATTTAAAGTAAAAAATAAAAGAATCCTGCCATTAGAATAATGTGTCTTTGTTTTAGGCAGCTGAATTTGCACTGTACTAAGCAGATCTACTAGGCTAGGATTAAGGTATGTTTATATTTTTCCATGGTCTAAAATCCCCCATTCTATGCCCCAAAGCTAAGAATGGTTGTTTTGGGGTTATAAGATGATGGATGGTTTTTTTTTAAATTTCCCCATATTTTCCAAATGAATTTAAGAAGATAAATTTCTTACTTTTGGAAGGGGAGAAGAAAAATGAACTATTAAAAGATATATTTCCAGACAAAGGAATTAGGATATTAGAAAAATCCGCTATATTTAGGCTCTGGACTTGGTGAGGAATGATGTAACCCTATCTATTAAGTAAGGTAAACCTCAGTCTAGGAGTTTTTCCTAAGTGCCAAAGCAGAAGGGGCAGTTACAAAGTCACTGATTCCGATGTATATACATTTTTGTCATTTATCTGAATAGTGAATTTTAATATTCTGCCTTCCTTCTAACACTAAGGAGCTGGTGGATAGTAGGCATTCAATAAACATTTGTTGAATTTCTATGAATGAATAAAGGTCTTCATCAGAAAACCTGAGTTCTGAGAGGTGAAAACAGTTTGAGTAAAGAGGCATCATAACTGTTGGATATTCCCCCAGCCCATTGCCTTTATGCCCAGTGTGCCCACGTCCTTACTCACTGAGGCTCTGTTTTCTGCTGTGTATTAGGCAGACACACAACATCAGAGCATCGCTGTCAGATGAAGCATGCTCTGATTCCCTCGGCCTGTCTCACCTTTACTGCTGGCCAAGGCACTGGGCTGCGGATACCAGGCAAAGGGACGAGGAATCTTGCCAAGTGCTAAGGGAAGCCTGCTTTGCCTGGCTGCCAATGCCTGGGATTTGGCTTGTGAAGGCATCTGTTGTGGTTGTGGATTTGGGCTGAGCAATTGCTGATGAAAGCACTGTGAGTAATTCTAACAATGTCACCGCACGCTGTTGCCCTGGTCTTTCTCCTCCCTGGGTCATGTTTCCAGGCACAGATGACTAGGAATAAACACTAATCAGTAAACTGGTCAGAAAAACAATGCCAATGCCAAGATCTGCCAAAAGTGCACTAATAGGATTCTGGGTTCTGATTTCATTTTTAAGTTGGTGTGGGGTGAGACGGGAGGAGGATTCAAAGAGCAACAGCAGGGAACTGATCCTCTGGCAGATTAAGCATCATCAATCTTTCTCATTTTCTGGAGTTAGAAAATGAAGTCTTAGAAAGTTTGTGCCACATTATTTTTTCCACATGTATTTATGTCATAGAGGTTGGATGTCCCAGAAGGCTCAAATTATCTTGCTTTCTCATGCTTGATGGCTTTCTATGTCAGTTTGATTTTCTATCCCTATCTATCTATCTATCTATCTATCTATCTATCTATCTATCTATCTATCATCTATCTATAAACACTGCAACTCTAAAAATACACCTGCACCTAAAGGAGAACTTTATCAGACATATTCCCCATTTCCCCCAGACATCTGGAGCAGAAACTGTCTTTTGGGTTAACAAAGCCACTGGGAGGTCTAGAATGTTTATGCTTGGCCCCATTAAAATGTAAACTTATAAAAGGACCATTAAAGTGAGAAATACTTCAGCTCTTTATTTTTTAATCCTATATTAGTCAAATAAGAATATTTCCTACTGCCACCGACTCCTTTATCCTACAGTATCTGTCCACAAAACATTGATCGGTGCCTAGGCCATAGTTCATCATATGAAATACCCAGCCCTCCAACATCCAAATTTATATTTCTCTTCCTTGCAGAAGAATCATCATCATCATTGTCATCATTGTGGCCATCATCATCATCATCATCTTTCAGATTGAGTTCTTACTATATGCCAGGCACTAGATTAAATAATTTACCCACATCATTTAATCCTCACAAAAGCTCTATGAGGTAGGTGCTATCATTACTTCCATTGTCCAGATGAGGAACTCAAGGCTCAGAGAGGTTAAACAGCTCACTCAAAGTCACACATCTTATGAAAAGCAGAGCTAAATACCAATGCAGTATGTGATCCAGAGCTTGTGCTCTTAAACACTAAGATAGAATTAGAGGCTTGAGAAATCATAGTGTCTCAAAGGAAGAGGGGAACTTAAAGTTCATCTGTTCCTGATATTCTTAACCTAAGTGGCATATTAAATGCACGTGGGAAACTTTTAAAAACTGGTGTTCTCATCTTAATTGAATCAAAATCTCAAGTGGTGGGACATGGGTACTAGTATCAAATGAAAGATCCTCAGATGACTCCAACTGAAACTGGGGGTGAGATGTGGTTCCCAAATATCACCAAATATGGTGTCATCTAGATTGCTTTTATTTTTAATGTAATGGATGTATGGAGATATAACTCACATATCATATAGTGCATCCATTTAAAGATTTCAGTTAGATGGTTTCTAGCATATTCACAGAGTTGTGAAATGATTACCACAATCAATTTAGAACATTTTCATAACCCTCAAAAGAAATCCCTTATCAATTATCAATCATTCCCATTTCCCCCCAATATCTCCTACCCCTGTCTCTATAGATTTGCCTATTTTGGGCATTTCCTATAAATGGAATCATACAATATGTAGTGTTTGTAACTATTTCACTTAGCATAATGCTTCCAGGGTTCATCAATTTTGTATAATGTACTTCTTTCTTATGACTAATATTCCATTGTATTGATTTATTTATCTTGCATTGCATTTTGAAGATACATATTCCCAAGACCTACTTTATTAGAATCTTCGAGGTGGGGCACAGGTACAATGATCATTCAATTTCAGAATTACTTAACTCATATTCATCCATTTACCACATTTTTGCATCCCCCTCCCTCCAAAATATTTTGCTGATTTGTTGATT
This sequence comes from Corynorhinus townsendii, assembly GCA_026230045.1. NCBI lineage: Eukaryota > Metazoa > Chordata > Mammalia > Chiroptera > Vespertilionidae > Corynorhinus > Corynorhinus townsendii. Next base: position 157,127,300 of record JAPDVU010000006.1, on the reverse strand, counting down.
GTTGACTCATCCATCTTTCAGTATGGTCAGAAAGTTCTTTCTTAGCTTATATCTAAAATCATTCTTCCTTAAAAAATAAATATTTTTTCCTACCAGTTCTGGTTTCCCTTGCAGAACCACACACATATTATACATTATCTCTCATCAGATCTTTCAAGTCAGCTCTGAGGATGATCTTAAGATATTTTTTCTGCAAGCTAAACACTCTAGATTCTTTTGAATAATTATAAGATGAGGTGGCTTTGAGTTCTTTCAACTTCCTGGTTACATTCAAGTTGAGCTACAGGTTTCCTAAAATATAGTGCCAGGAATTGATCATAACATTCTGAATGTGACCCAGACTCATTGATAGGCTGAGTCAGTGGTCGGCAAACTGCATGTGGCTTGCGAGCCGCTGTTTGCCGCTCTGTTGACTAATGAGTTTGCCAACCACTGGGCTGGGTGAACCTACCATATGTGACCTGTGCAACATCACATGTCAAGCAACACAGGCTAGCAACAAAATCCATTAAGACAATTCAAATATTTAATAACTCTCAAAGGACAGGAAGAGAAGTATATTTGCCTGCAAAACATACTGCAAATGTTCTTTCCTCATTTGTGTCCTTCACATTGATTATCTCTAATCTTCCCAGAGCTCTCTCCTACTCTTAATTCCCAAGCAAGTACTATTTTGATACCCAGCTGTGGGTGCAGGATGGAGTGGAGCTTCATTCTTCTCACACCATCCTTTTACTTTTTCTGTTCTCCCTTGACAGAATTTTGTCCCTTTCCAGACCAGCCTTTCATTCCTACCTTTTCCATTTCTCCCCTCTCTCTTCTGTCCCATTTAAGACCCAACTAATAAACTTGGAGTTCTTCTTAGAGAGCAAGGTGATAGAGATGCTGAAGCAACAAGAACAGAATGCTCCTTAATGAATGAGGAAAGAGGAAGACTACAAATAAATACTGTTTTGTTCTTATCACACAAAAGTAGGGAATAGTCTGATGTAAGTTCAAATACACCAGTTCATGTCTATCCTCTCAGAACCTCCTTACTCCCCAAAATCCTCAGATTGAAGCCAGTATCCTTCAATGATGGTCTACGGATTTTTATCTTCCGGACTCCTTAAAATTGTTTCATTTTCGTCTGAGATGGTTCAATTTTTACCTCATTTGAAAACTCTTTTCCTTTGGGATACAAGGTCCATACCTAATGATGAAAGCTACTAACAATAGCATAGAGTGCCTCCAAGACAAATACCAAAAAGAGCCCCCTGATGGTGTTATTTAAAAAAACAAAAAACACGTAAATGAATCCCCGGAAAGTATGCAATTCAGAAGCTTTTAAATTTTGTTTGCTGCAATAAAGAGAAAAGAAGGTGATACGCAGTCTTACACAAACTCTCAGCCTACCAGAGAGATGGCGTAGGCTTTTAAAACATAGTGCCATGAATTAACCATAACATTCTGAATATGACCCAGGCTCACTGGTAGGCTGAGTGAAACTTATCATATGTGACTCAAAAATAAAGGGCTATAACTTCAAGTCCATGTTCAACATCATATGCCAAGCAATACAGGCTAGAGATCTGTGAATCATTTATTGTTCACTAGATAATCAATTAATCTGACAAGGGGTTGCCACCTAAAAATTCAGAGGGCTTTTCATAATGGTAGTTTGCAGTATTTTATAGAGCCTTGGCCTCCTAAACATCCTTTATGTGAGAGGTATTTTTAATTCAATTTAGATAGTTAAGTGTTAGCATTTGGATCTGCAAGTCTTTAATAAAGCATGCTGGATTGGAGTATCTCTGATCATTTGTAAACAACAAGCAGATAATTAATATGACTCAGATAAGCTCCAAATGACTGCATGATTCGGGAGCAAACAAAACTTCATAAGCCGAGAACCCTTGATATGCATAGCAATATTTACCTAGACTTCATGCTGTAAGGGAACTACAACAGAAAGGTTTTTAGCAGCAAAACAGTGATGCCAAACCAGGTTAAGCACCAGAAACTCCTTTGGGAAGCCCACCATGTTAAACGTTTTACCTGCATTAGCTCATTAGTCCTTATAACAACCTTATTAGGAAGATACATTAGTATATTTCTCAGTCCTGATTCCGCCACTTATCGTGTAAATGTGAGCATATTACCTAACTTTCCTTTGGCTTTGTTTCCTTATATGTAAAGAGAACATCATAATAGCATCTACTTCAGAGGTCATTGCCCAGACTTAATGAATCAGTTTATGGCTATCTTTGAGAACAGCATAATTTCAATTACAGAAAAGAAAGAAGGAAGGCAGGGAGGGAGGAGATGGAGAGGGAGGCAGGAAATAAGACAGGCTAGATGCAGTGGTCGGCAAACTCATTAGTCAACAGAGCCAAATATCAACAGTACGACAATTGAAATTTCTTTTGAGAGCCACATTTTTTAAACTTAAACTTCTTCTAACACCACTTCTTCAAAATAGACTCGCCCAGGCCATGGTATTTTGTGGAAGAGCCACACTCAAAGGGCCAAAGAGCCGCATGTGGCTGCGAGCTGCAGTTTGCCGACCATGGGGCTAGAGTGAGGCTAAAGCCATAATAGGTAAAGAGCAGCTGTCACTCATATTAGGTTGTTTGGTATTATTATAGTTTGCAAAGTAATCTGTTTTTGTGCTTAGAATTATGAAGTGGTCTTGTTTTTTGTCTCACTTCGTCATGATCCCCGAGTAACTCTGTCTAATGTTATGTTTGGTGGCATCATTTACATCCAAACAGGAGGACATCATGGTCTAGCTTTGAGTTCTAGGGCAGCTCCTAACAACATGGAGTCCTAGTTATATGTATCAGGCCAGTTCCTAGATGTCAAAGGCTGTTCTTCCTTAGATTCATTGGTGTATAAGATGAGAGGAGACACTCAATGGCAAAAAGACTAGTTAGCTAGTCATTATAGTAGAAGTGGGATGCCCTGTCCATGCATCATCTCATTGAATCTCAAAACAACTCCACAAGGAGCCATTATTATCTCTATTTTCTAGATGAAGACCTCAGGCTTAGAAATGCTAAATGAATAGCCCTATGTCACAGGGCTATGTCATAGTTGGTAAGTAGAGCAGGGGTTCAATCCCTGACCTGCTTGACTTCATCTGATCATGACACTGGAAATTCTTGAAGCCAGGGGCTATGGAAGAGAGCTTCTCACCCCGTGTGCACACTGGAGTCATCTGGTTAACTTCCTAAAGGATGCACAAGTTCTAGCCTCAGAGATCCTGGTTTGATTAAGCAGACTGGGCCTGAGCATCAGCATGTGTTAAACACATCTCAGGTGGTTCTGATGTGCAACAGATTTGAAGTATAGCACAACAGGAGAAGGGACCTAAACTATCTGGAGTTAACAATGGCAATCAGTAACCTGGCTAATGCCCTGCGGCAGAGTTGGGGAAAAGCTGAAGTGTTATTTTGCAATCTGATAGATTCTCTCATGAGAAAAATAAAAACATGCCAAGTCTTTCCCTCAAGAAGGCAGACTAACATTCAATATCCCCAGTCTCCCTGAGCATCATGGCAGCCAAGAATAGCTCCGCGGACAGACACAGACTTCCTCAATTTCATCGTTAAGTGGTAAAACAAATGAGCCGCTTCTAAGAGCTTGAATTTTTGTGAAGAAATGTGCTCAAGTGCAATGGGTCTTTTCTCTTCCTCCTATTCTCTGTATTCAAACAGAGAGGTATTAAGCAGCTTACCTAATTCTTCCTTCCCCTTCCAAGTAACTAGGAGTAAAAATACACTTTGGGATCTGAATTTCATCCTTAAGTGGCTTAAAACCTTAGCATAACTTCAGAAACCGGTAGGAAAATTTATGGAGGGAGGGGGATGGGAGGGATATACACCAAACCGAATTATAACAAAATAAAGTGAATGTGGCCATAACTCCATTATTGAAGTCTCTCTCCAAAATAGATATTTCTCAATTTGAACAATAACGCAGTTTGATAGCCACCAAAGAAATACACCACAAAAACTCATGCAAGAGATGGCAGCATAAGTAAATGCCTGTATTCGCTGCTTCCCACAACCACATCAAAATTACAACTAAAATACAGAGCAGCCATCATCCAGAACCACCGGAAAGCTGGCTGAATGGAAGTCCTACAACTAGAGAAGTAAAGAAAGCCCACTGAGACTAGTAGGAGGTGCGGAGGCACAGAATGGGCTGGTCAGGCATCCACATGTCCTGTTTTTGTAATCAGGAGGGAGATCGTCTTGGCGCAGGCTGCCTGGAGGAGCAAGGAGTCCCAGCTCCACACCATACCCCCAGCCCAGGGTCCCAGGGCTGGAAAAAGAATTCCCTACAGGCAGTAAGAACTATGAGCTGTAAAAACCAGTGCGGATTGGGGCTCAGTGCCATAGAGGCTGCTGAGACCCAGCTGTTCCTCTTAAAAGGCCAGCACCACAAACTGAACTTACCATGACCTGCTTCCTCTGAGGAACTGGATTGTCTGGCATAGGGGCAGGAACTTGGGAGCAGCTTTCTCCCAGACAGAGGTTCTCGCAGGGATCATTGTTCCTATGCTGGGACCTCCCCAGTCACAGGGCTTAACTGACAGCCATTTCTGTTCGCTCCACCCTGGTGATTCCCTAAGACGCTACCTCATCCAATTTATAACCCCACCCAAGCTGTGTGCCTGTCCTTGATCAGGTTAAAATCTCTCAAACAAGCTGCACCTGGGTCAGGAGGCCCAAACCTATCAAAAAATGGCCCAAGACCCGGCACCAGCACTAGCCTGCCTTGCTGCATAGCTGGGCCTCATCTGGGCACTTTCAAACCCCATACAAAGAGGAGAAATCTACAGATCTTTCTGTAGCTCCTACTGGGTGGCCCCAGACAGTGGCTGGGTTTGCACCTCCCTGGAGACCCAAGAGCCAGTGTACCCAGTGGTCAGTGTCAGAACATACCAGATTATAACTCTACACATCCATAAGTGACACACTCAAGGGGCAGACTCAGTGAGCACCAAAGCCCCACTGAAGCAAGTCCTGCTCCCTAGGGGTGTCTCCTGAATAGCAGCTCTCCCACTGTAGTGGCAGCTGGTCCTCAGAGTCAATTGGCCTGGAGGTCAATTCCTCCCAGTAACACCAACAGCAATCAAGTCTCAACTACAATAAGACTGTGCTCACAGCCCACAAAGGGGTGCACCTAGAGTGCCCAGCTCAGATGATTGGGGAAGCTGAGCCATTGGGCCCTTTAGAACACCTAATACACAAGGCCACTCTACCAACTCAAGGAGACATAGCAGCTCTACCCAATACATAGAAACAAACACAGGGAAGCAACCAAAATGCAGATACAAAGAAACATGTCACCAATGGAAGAAAGCAAACTACTGGATATAGAATTCAAAACCATGGTTATAAGGTTACTCAAGAATCTTCTAGAAACCTCCAAAAAAAAAAAAAAAGGAAAAGGACCAGTCAGAAATCAGAAATTAAGCATACAATGACTGAAATAAAGAATAATATACATGGATTCAAGACTAGAGTAGAGGATTCTGAGAATCAAAGCAATGATTTTAATTATGAGGAAGCAAAAAACACCTGACCAGAAGAGCAAAAATAAAAAAAGAACCAAGAAAATATGAAGATGTGTAAGGAGCCTCTGGGACAACTTCAAGCATACCAACATTTGCATTATGGAGGTGCCAGAAGAAGAGAGCAAGATATTGAAAACCTATTTAAAGAAATAATGACAGAAAATTTCCCCAACCTGGTGAAAGAAATAGACTTACAAGTCCTGGAAGCACAGAGAGTCCCAAGCAAGAGGAATCCAAAGAGGACCACACCAAGACACATCATAATTAAAATGCCAAGGGCTAAAGACAAAAAGAGAATCTTAAAAGCAGCAAGAGATAAGCAGTTAGCTACCTACAAGGGAATGCCCACACGACTGTCAGCTAATTTCTCAACAGAAACTATGCAGGCCAGAAGGGAGTGGCAAGAAATATTCAAAGTGATGAATAGCAAGGACCTACAACCAATATTACTCCACCCAATAAAGCTATCATTTAGAATTGAAGGTCAGATAAAGAGCCTCACAGACAAGAAAAAGCTAAAGGAATTCACGACCAAAGCAGTATTATATGAAATGTTGAAGAGTATTCTTTAAGAAGAGGAAGAAGCATAAAAATAAAAAGATAAAAAATATGAACACCAATGGCAACAAATACATACCTATCAACAATTGAATCTAAAAATCAAAATAAATGAATAAGAAATCTAATGAATAGAATAAACTAGTGAATAAAATAGAATCAGAGGCATGGAAATGGAACAGACTGACAATTCTCAGAGGGAAGGGGGGGCGGGCGGAAGAGATTAAACAAAGACTTTATATACATTACTGATGAACACAGACAATAGGGTGGTGAGGCCTGGGGTGGGGTGGGAACCAGGTGGAGGAGGGCAATTGGGTGAGAAAAAGAGGGACCTCTGTAATAATTTCAACAATAAATATTAAAAATATATATGTAAAAAAATAAAAACTCACGCAAGTTGCAAATAAATGGCATCAAATATTTGTGGTGCTTGAAAAGTTAGGTTAGCCTTTAAATAGCAGGTATGTCTCAGCCACAAACAGGAAGTGAGCAGAGCATGGGGATGTGATTGGGATTGGGAAGGTCAACACTGGACCTGGACAGGAAGGAACTAAAAATGACCACATCCCTATTGAGCTGATACATGTGTGTCTCTTCCTGGAAAGAAAAAAAACATTAAAAGCTTTCCATGGAAATTGTCTATTGACTGCCTTTAAACCGAAGCCTTTGTCTTGAAACTATGGCCACCTAACTGATGAGGCAATTACATGGCACCAGCAGTCGCCAACCTTTTGGACCTCACGGACCACTGGTTGGTGACCGCTGGCTGGCATAGACCATGTTTCTCAATGTTAGACACTACTGCTGAAGGCACGTGAGAAATGTTTAGGGGATTCACATATGGATTTTTAAATTTTGAGTAGTTTTATGTTTATTGAAATGTGCCTCAGAACAATATACACTCACTAACACTGGCAAATATTGTTTCTCAAAATAAGGCTAGAGTAGATATTTACATATAGTTGGTAAGTATCTGATAAAAGACTCAAAAAGGATGATAGCAGTTTGGGAAACACCAGTGTAGGAGTTAACAGAATAGGTGGTTTACGCTCCTGCTCCACTTCTTATGGGCTGAGTGACACTGGACAAGTCACTTAACCTCTCTGAGCTCCAGTTTCCTTATGTGTAGTGTAAGGTAGCCTGTTGAGCTCTTGGAAGCCAGAGAGGATTGAAATTGCTGAATTTGCCAAAGGAGCTGCGAAGATGCTCCTGCAGGACCAAATTTCTGAGATCACATTGGTTTCATTTATAAAATATTAAGGAGATATAATGTTAAGTGAAAGCACATTCACAAAAGTTAGTTGGTCAGTTTGTGGTCACTTATCATTAAGAAGCCAGAAGACTTTAATATTGCCTCATCAGCAGGGGATCCAGTGGGAGGATACATATTCTTTGGATCTTTTATATTCTGTCCCTGTTCATCATGAAATAATCCTCATGATGGGGGTGGGTCCATGGTTATAGGTAAACATATATTAGGCCCAAAGCAAGACAATTGAGACCAGCAGAGTAGTTAAGGACCTGGGCTATGGAAACTGAGATTTGGATTTGGATCACCATTTCTCACTTAGCAATTGTGGTGCTATGGGAAACTGAAATAGTTCTAGGAAGCCTCAATAGTCCCATCTGTAAAAGGTAGATGATTATTGCTACCTCATAATACATTCCTTTCTAAACTGAGAGTGGTGACCATGTGTTTTTGGTCATCATGGTAGGATCTCAGTAAGTTTTCTGAATGAACATATGTATGAATGAGAGGCTGTGGGGAGAATATTAGGTAACGTCTGGTATATTGCTCTCAATACATGGCAATAGTAGTGGGTGGATATTTCTCATGGATATGTTTTGCTGACCCATGAACTTTGGGGGCAAAGCACATGCATATGCTAAACACAAGTCATCACTGTATTATAACTTCACCCCCCCCCCTACCATGGTGACTGGCTTGGAGATGAGCCAATGACCCAGTCAGAGCAGTGAGTCTTTGGCGAGGAGTCCTGGAAAGAGACCATTGGTTTTTCCTTCTGGGAAGTGAACTAGAGAGAATGTAGGATTTGGGACTGCTGTGGCCATTCTATGTGTATATGGAGCCCAACAAAGAAGCCAGCACCAAGGGAAATGGAGAGGGAGAAACGGGGACCTGGTAACATGATTTGTCCTGCATCAAGCAATAGGTAAAGTCATATCCACCCTGGTCTACTCGATTACCTCAACTTTATTGAAAGCTTCTTGTTTGTTTTACTGCTTACATCAATTTGAGTTATGCCAGTGCAGCAAAAAAGTATTCAGATATAGCAAAACTATTATCATCATTATAAATAAAATAACAAATTAGGAACAAATGTCTGCAGTTCAACAACTTAACATTTTTAGTTTTGCTTGGGCAAAATTTGAAGAACTTAGCTTCAAGTTTTTCCTGTCAAAGACAAAACACAGCCACTTCCTTCTTGAGTGGATTATACTGATTCTTTCCTGATGTCCTGAGAGGTGGGAATCTTCCTGGCATGAATATTTACAAAGGGAAGTGCATACAGTATGTTTTTCTTTTAAATCCCTTAAAACATCCTGCCTACCTGGCAGAAACAGTTCAATCACCTCTTTCCCTGGCAGTGATTGCTTTCAATTCTCCACTATAATTTTCTCCTTCTCAATTGATCTGTGTGATACCACCTCCTCAAATCACAGACAAATTACTTCTGAAAGTAACATCTGGGCCCACAATTAAATTCTTTCACACATCAGAGACTGCTTATTACTGGACACTGGACACATGGTATGATTTCAGAGTTAATCAACCACTACCTTGAAAATGAAGTTTGAGGCATCAAGAGGAAAGACAACTCCAAATTTCCCCCTTTCTCCACTTAAGCGGTCTGGGTACAGATAATGTTCTGTAATCTAGGAACTTGGGAACTATTTTTATAGTTTCCATTTGCATCTCCCAAAAGAATAGCAGTAACTTGCTCAGTGGGACCACAGGAATGGGATACAAATGTTTCTCAGTCTTTTAGAATCACTTCCAACATGACACTTTCAGCTTCCACCCACATAGGCATATAACGTAGAAAGCACATTAGAACATGTGAGAGTGACTTTTGTCCTAAGATGTCTTAGATTCCACTCAAGTTTATAAAGACATAATCACTCACCAGTGCTTAGCAACACATGATTTGGAGCACCATATGCAAACGTGTCATGACCCATGGCTGAGAGTCATTGGGTCAAATTGAGAACCAAAAAGCATCATAGGAGAGTCAAGCCACCTCTTGCAAATCCACTATCTTGTCACCTCCATCTAGTTGCCTTCTTTAGGAGTCACTCCCCTTGCTGAGTAGAACGATTTTTCATAACTTGGGGTAGAATGAGTTCAAGTTCTCTTTGAGGATGTGGCAAAAATGAGTGAGTGGGGAATACAATTAAAAGTGGTGGGATGATGAAGTGACACATACTAGCAAGAACAAATAAACAAAGGATCCCATGCAGAATCTTAGAAGTTTTTAGATTTAGTGGAGCCTCCATGGATGCCTGGGATCAGGGCTCTCTTCTCCTCCACTTCACTCTAGAAAAACCTGTCTTTGGAGAATTACTCTTCTCTTAAAATAAGGCACTTTGGGGAAGGGAGAGAATACCAGTTGAACCACATGTGCCCTATCTGGCCCATTATTTATTTTACTGCTACACTTTAGTGGGACACAAACAAGCAATCCAGGACTGGGAGACCTCATCTTATTTCTCAACTCCCTCCTTTCCATTCCACTCCCCATTACTGTCAGGGTTTTATTATTTTAAGAATTTAACGTTTGTCCATTTACATTGGGAAGACTTAGGAATTGACTCAGCATAATACTTTTACGATTTTATTCACAAAGTGATATGACAATTGAAAGCCAGACATGTTTCAGTTTCCTATGATTGGAATTCCCCCCAAATAATTTTGTTAATAAAATCCTAGAGGAATATGCTGCATATAGAGTCACCCTAGGGCAGTCAACCCAACTGGTTTGGAGTCTGTCAGGGACCAATGCCTAGTATACAACAAGCAACAATCTGAAGGTGAAAAGACCTATATTTTATTTATTTATTAATGTTTTTATTGATTTCTAGAGAGAGGGGGATAGAGAGATAGCAAGATGGATGAGAGAGAGACATTAATGATCAGCTGCCTCCTGCATGGCTCCCACTAGAGCTTGGGCCCACAGCCTGGGCTGTGCCCTGACAGGGAATCGAAATGGAGACCTCTTGGTTTGTGGGTCGACACTCAATCACTGAGCCACACCAGTCAGGTTAGACTTATATTTTTCTATGTAAAAGCCTAAGTGACTGGCCAACCGGCCAACTGACCGACTGGCAGCTATGATGTGCAATGACCACCAGGAGGCAGATGCTCAATGCACAGGCATGGAAACATGGAACAGACTGATTAATCTCAGAGGGAAGGGGGGAGGTGGGAGGGCTGGATTAACCAAAGATCTTATATGAATACTAGAGGCCCAGTGCACAGATTCATGCATTCGTGGGGTCCCTCAGCCTGGCCTGGGGGGATCAGGCTGAAACTGACTCAGTGCACAGATTTGTGCACCGGTGGGGTCCCTCAGCCTGCCCTGCGAAGATTGGGCTGAAACTGGCTCTCCAACATCCCCCAAGGGGTCTTGGATTGCGAGAAGGCGCGGGCCAGGCCAAGGGACCCCACCGTCCGAGTGGTCACTATGATGCGCACTGACTACCAGGGGACAGACACTCAACTCAGGAGCTGCTGTGATGCGCAGTGGTCATTTAAAGAGAAATGGCACTGCAGACCTGGCACCCACAAAGCAACACTCGGCTTCCCCCAAGTGGGACACAGGCCCACCACCACCCTGGAACGACACCCCACCAAATCACAGCTGATGCTGCTGAGACCCCATGGTGCAAAATGCGGTCCACAGCCCACTCTAGCCCAGAAACAGTGGCTGTGGGCACTGGGTAATGATGTCACATAGCAATGCCCGGCTTCCTTTCCCTAGCAACTAGCCTCCTTGGAGTTTCTTTAGCCAAGGAACACAACTTGTTTCATAGCCAGGTGGAAACATTTTAGACTTTAACCAAATGTCTTTGAAGCATTTTCCCATGCCTCATCTCATTTGATCCTCACAGAAGTCCTACAGTAGGTAAATAGGAGATTCAGTGGAATCCTATTTTCTTTTCATTAGCCAGAAAATGGAGATTTAGAAAGCTTAGAAACTTGACCTGGCTGAAAAGAAGTAAGAAATTGTGGACCATGAAAATGACTTCACGTTTTCTCACTCTGCAGAATATAGTCAAACACTGCTGCAGTTAAATATTTTACCCTTTGTTCTCCCTGCATGATCTACAATAATAATCTGCTTCGTGTTGATATTTACTGCTGCATTGCTGACAATTACCTGAAAGAGAAGTTGGGGTGCTTCACTGGGCTGGAATAATTTTAACTACCTTGGAAAGCAGGTCTAATTAAGCAAGTTTATTCTCTATATATAAAAGGCTAAGTTGACTCGTGCATGCGCCATACGTATAAAGCTCTCGCTGGTGCCAATCACACATGTGTGTTTCCATCTGTCATTGTTGATCATGAATTTGGTTGACACTTCTATTATAGAGAAAGGGCAAATAGTGATATTAAAATATTTCTTCTAATTAATTTCCTTTCAATGTGCACAAATTCATGCACTGGGCCTCTAGTTTTAAATAAAATAATGTAGGGAATTATTTTTCCATGTTCTGGTTAAAGCTTTGATATTAATACTGTGCAAACTATATAATATATATTCAAACAACATTTGTCTATTGGCTGTTCATAGAATAATCCAAGACTCTTGGGGGAAATTAAAAAGAAATGGAAAGAAAGCATAGCTCATTTCCTCAAAAAATGTTTAGTCTAACTGGAGAGAAGAGACAGGAGACAACACTCATTAGGCAGGTGAGTTTCAAAGCAAGCTGATTAGACGTAAGTAGCAATTAGGTGAAAGAGACAAGTCAGAAAAGGGAGACAGTGCCTACAGGAAGGAAAGCATGCAGGAATTTGAAAGAAACAAAGGATGACTACCAATGAACCTTCAAGTCAAAAATAAACTTCAATAAATAATATCATATAATCAAGTAACACTTTTTTCCCCACGATTTTTTATTGATTTTGAGAGAGGGAGAAAAGGAGAGGGAGAGAGAAGAAAAGAGAGGGAGAGAGGGCAGCCAATTGATAAGAGCGAAACATCAATTGGCTGCCCTGGCATGCTGCCTTCCAGGGATCAAGCCCAAAACCTGGGCATGTGCCCTGACCTGGAATCCAACCAGCAACTTTTCAGTGTACCGGATGCCACCCAACCAACTGAGCCACACTGGCCAGGGCTCAAGAATACTTTTTAAAGCACTCATTGGTCTTCTCTGACCTGTCCAGTGGGTCCTGGGGGTTGTGGGGAGTCAGAGAAGGGCTGTTTTGCCCATTTTACAGAAATGGCTAGAAAATCCATTGATTTCTGCCAAGTCTCATACCAAATGAAACATATTCCCTTGAGCTTGGATGTCCTGTGATTTCCTCTTATGCCACCAGTTTAAACACATAGAAGGAAATGGGCCTCTTTTCCTGCCTCTGTGCAGAATACATGCTGAGAACTGGTAAATGCTGGAAATTAAAGCTATCATGTTTAATGAAAAATCATAGTGCATTTCAATGAGTACTTCTAATTATTATTATACTAGAGGCCCGATGCACAAAATTCGTGCAAGGGGCTCGGCCCTTGCAGCCACGGCTGCCTCGGGCCCTCACAGCCATGGCTGCCTCAGGCCCTCACAGCTCCAGCTTCATCTGGGAGGTAGTCTGGACAGTTGTCCGGAAGGTCATCCGGGTGGTCATTCTGTTGTTCAGTCTAATTAGCATATTAGCTCTTTATATATATAGGATCGATTTTACAAATGAGAAAACTGAGGCTCAGAGATTGAGTCATTTGTCTAATATGGTAAAGCAGGAGCTCAAACCCAGGGTAATCTAGTTCTAAATTCTAAGTTCTTAAGCACTTTATCAGGCTCTCTGAGTGAAGCTGAGGCTAGCAATACCAGCATCACCCAGGAATGCAAAGTCCCAGGACCATCCCAAACATGGAATCAGAAACTCTGGGGGTGGGGCCCAGCAGTCTGTGTTTAAAAAACTACTGGAGAACTACAGCCTAAACCATTTCCCTGACTTAAGCTTTAGAATGTCTCTGAATAGCAGATGAGTCTGCACCTGCCAACCAGTCTATAAATGGAGCTGACTTGGGGTTGAAGGCACAGGCTGAACAGGATGACACACTCCAGGGGTTACAAGCCCAGCTCTGCTGTCAACCAGCACTGTGACCTTGGACAAGTCCTTCAACCTCTCTGAGTCCTACTTTCCTCATGTGCTCCAGAAGGCTGCTGGGATACATGATTTGCATTGTCCCTTCCTGCTCTAAAACCCCGTGTCTCTAAGGCAAGCAGTGCAGGGCCAGGGCAGAGTTAGGTGCTATGTTGAGCAGCAGACTAAGAAGCTTGGAAGAGAAGATGACTCAAGGCTTATAGCTATTCAGGAAGATTTATTGTTGAAGGAGCTGGGGGCTGAAGCTAGGGTGGGTTCAGACAGGAGGAGGAGCAGGGAAGACAGTGCATTCCAGATGTGGGAGCCAGAGGTCAGGGGCAGGGGTTAGGCGAGCCAGATGTGCTTGTGAGATCAATCTGAGCAGATGGGTTTGAGTACCCTAGAGACTAGAGAAAGCTTTCGCCTTGACTGGGAAGCGGAGTCATGGAATGCACTGACTAGTGGTTTTCCTTTAACCTGTGCAATGGTCTCAACCAGCGGCAATTTCTGCTTGTTACAACTGCTTGAATCTGGGGGGTGGGAATGCTACCAGAGTCTAGTAGGGAAAGACTAGGGATTTTGGGATGCTCCTACAACTTGTAGGACACCCCACTCCCACACTCAGGATTCAACAGCCCAAGATATCAACAGTGGCTAGGTTGGAAATCCCTCAGCCCACAGAAGAGCCCTAGCCTGAGATCTAATAACCAGTTTATTAGATAACTGGAAGCAACAGAGGATGACTACTAGGTCCTGTAGGGTTCCAAATACTTCCCAGGCCTGTTCTCACAGCAGCCCTCTGTGCTTATTTTTTACAAAACAGACTTGATTTTTTAGAGCAGATTTAGGATCACAACAAAATTGAATATAGTTTTCTGCCCAGCTGGTATAGTTCAGTGGTTGAGCATTGACCTATGAATCAGGAGGTCATGGTTCAATTCTGGTCAGGGCACATGCCGAAGGTTGTGGGCTCAATCCCCAGTGTGGGGCGTGCAGGAGGCAGCCAATCAATGATTCTCTCTCATCATTGATGTTTCTATTTCTCTCCATTCTTCTCTGAAATCAATACAAATATATTTTAAAAAATAAAATAAAGTACAGATTTCCCACATACCCCCGACCTCATATACACATAGCCTCCCCCATTACCTGGGCTCATTTTTAGGAGCTGCTTTTGATCTGTAAGAAACAGAGGCTCACAGAACCTCTGACACTGAGCTCGCCAGTGCAGTGCTGGCATTGGGACTAGGATCCATGGAGTCAGAAAACCAAGGCTCTTGTGTGTTACCTAGTTCTTTCCACGGCCCTGCTGCCTTCCCTGTTGAGATAACATGTTAGCTCTCTCGTAAGCACACAAGGCAGAAAGGGGTGGGCCAATTCTGTTCCTGGGGACCCAGGGCCCCTTCATTCAGAGCCCCCCAGACTCTCACTATTATTTATAGGACAAATCAAGAAGCTAAGGCATCAGAAACAGACCACAAAATGACTAAAGAGTGAAAAGAGTCTACATGAAATTATTGTTCTCCAGGCATTTAAATGCCTCTGCAGCCTTTCCCACTCTTTCCAGAGGAGTCCTGGGTATCAGCTGATAGAGGAGGTGAACCATGAAAAATGCTGGGTTCCACTCAAAGTAATTCCATTAGGGGTAGAAATGGCTTGCTGAAACACGAGGAAGGGAAATCATTTGTAGCATACCAACAGCTGGGCCCAAATGACATCACTCGCCAAAATCAAAGGAAATGAGCTAATCAGATATGCATAAAAGCCCTTTTTGTTTGCTTGCTTAGAAAGTTACTGTTTGCTTTCAAGCTAGAGGTAAAAAAAAAAAATCTCTTTGAAAAATTTTGGCCCTGACATTTTGCTTCTTTAAATTGTTTTCATTTATCAGAACAGACGTGCAAGTAAAATGCTTGAAATGTTCTCAGGTCACTACATACTAGGAGGAATTACCACAGGAATGTTATTTTTCCAGGTTCCTGCCAGACATTGGATGGGCCTTAGCCCCATGCTCTCATCCTCAATGGGAATAAGAAAGGGGACAATAGTTATCCTTTGGTCTTTGAATTGGACCACATGCTCCCCCACATACATTCCATTCATCAAGCTCCTAAAGTAAGCATTATCCTCCCCAAATGAGGAAATGAAGGCTTGGAGAAGTTACATAGGTGACAGCTCTAGAAAGAGGCAGAGCCAGCAAGCAAAATCAGGTTTGACTGATTCTAAAATCCCATTCTTAGTCCCCTACATAACACTCAACCAATGTTATTTATTCTGAAACCAAATATATATCTTATCCCATGGCTTCCATCTTGATTGAGGCATTTTCCATTTGAGAGCACAGAAGACAACATTTATTAAACTCTTAATATGTGCCAGGCACTGTTCTAAGTACTTTATACGAATTAACTCATTTAGTTATCACAACCACTTCCGGAGGTGGATTCCGTTACTGTCCTCTTTTTAGATATGGGCACACTCGTGGCACAGGGAGATTACATGAACTTGTCCAAGGACACAAAGTGAGTGGTTGGCAGGGCCAGGAGTCAAGTCAGGTGGGCGGGGTATGGAGAGACCATGCTCTGCAACCACTCAGCCACATTATGCAATTAGAATTAATAATGAGGCTTTGGCTGAAAATCTGCACTGGAAAACTTTGATTTAATAAAATATTTAGTGATAGTATGGGCTGATACTCAAGAAGGCACCGTCTTTTGGAAGCCAAAAAGCCTATCTGATGTTTATTTAGTTAGATTTGTTCTCAGAAAGCTCAGCTGAATTTATTTGCATTTCTCTGGAAAAGGAGTTAAATACTCAGGCTGTGTACAATGGCGCTAGAAAACATTTGAGCTATTCACAGTACAAGTAAAATTTTTGGGGGGGAAATGATGCTACTCTATGTGGCCCAGAAACTATACTCAGGGAAGTTTTGAGGTTCTCTCTAAAGCCCAGCACATTCTGACTGAAGATGAGGCTCCTCCCTGTGCTGGAATCATTGTTGATGAAATCATGGTATAAATATGACACCTCAACAGTCCAGGCCCTGGACAGGCCACCTCCCAGAGCTGGTGTAAAGCCTTCACCCATTGTGTCAGTGAGCTGGCTCTCACCCAAGCTGATCACAAGTCTGCAAGGGAGGCAGGGCCCTAGGTGCCCATCACATTCAGGGAGACCCTTCAGCTTGGTGGATTCTCCCTACAGAAATTGTCATGCATGCCAGAGTTGGAGACCAATTGCTCTGGATTAAAAGAAAGAACAAAAGAAAAGACTACACGCAGATGTCCAGGTGTTCAAATTTTCAGTCTTTAGGCAACCAAGTCCCTGGCTAGCATGGTGGATGGATAGAGAATTCTGGTCTTTTTGGTGGCCTGAGGGACTAATTTTATCCCTCTCTATATTAACATTCAGCACATATTACCTTAATAGACAGCAGTAATGGATTTGTTTGTGCTGTGGGTTGTATCACATAAATGTGTGTATGTGTGTGTGCACGTGTATATAGTGGGGAGGTGGGTGTGGTCTCAGGATGCAAAGTCAGCTCTCAGGTAGAGTGTTTTCACCCCACTCTGTGTAGATAACTCTACTGAGGTTTCAAGCAAGGTCTCCAGTGAAGGCCAAAAATAATTCAGCAAGCACACATGAATCTGAAAGTAACATGAATTCCTCACTTGCAATTCTCAGCGTGAAGGGACTACTTGATACATACAGCTTCGGCATAGTGGTAAGAGAGGGCGCTAGACCCAGAAAGCCTTGGGGTAAATTTCTCTTACTAGCTGGGTAACTTTGAACAAATTACTTAATGTGTGTAAAAAATGATTAACTCAGGATAGAACTCCCTCATAGACTTGGGAGGATTAAAATGAAGGGAAATACAAAAAAGATCTTAGAATAGTGCATGGCACATGGTGACTGGTCAATAAATCTTAACTCAAGAGCTTTAAACTCTCATTTCCTCTCATTCTCTGCAAGCTGCCCAGCACTGCTCCTAAACCTTAGCCCCAAATTCTTCCTCTAGTCCTTTGTCTCTTCCCTCTCTTGCTGCTTCTGTATCTTCAAAAGCTAAAAGAATCATCATTAACAGAAATAGCCAGGGAGAAATTGAGTGAATAAAACCAGAACTCTGGGATTAAGTAAGAAGATGCTTAGGAAAACCTGTATTTTATTTTCATGGACACATAAGGCATTGCTATTATCTCATTATCTTCATCATAGTTGGATGCAAGCTCCAAAGAACAATTAAGAATAGGTGTTTTGAAATCAAAGTTCTCTGAATCCTTCCTTTGCTGAGACCACAGCTAGGTGCAAGAGTTGACAGAATCTCAGTTTCCTTTTGGGTAAAATGTAACTGGTGATGCTGACCTTACTGAGTTATGATGAGGTTTAAAGTCATTAATACTATAGTGTGCTAGCCTATAGAAAGCACCCAGTAATGGGGAGTCATTCTTATTATGTTTTTCTAGTTCTGCAAAAGTAGGAGGCAGATCGGAAGAGAATTTCAAGATAGAGACGGTCAGACTAGTAGGAAAGGTATTTTCAGCTTTGCCCCTAATATTGCAACCCCTAGAACTTTAATCGTTTGCTTCCTGGTCATCGTTGGTTTACCCCGAGTCAGGAAATCCAGCCTCCTTGCAAAGAATCCACCCATTTTCTAGAAGCTGCCTAAGAAAGAGTGAAAAACAAGGCCTCGTTTAACCAGGCTGCCACTCTCTGAGCATAAGTAAAGCCACCCAGAGGGCCTATGAGCAGAGAACGAGGAGGGGGTGCAGGTCCCCAGGCCCCAAGCGGCAGGCCGTCTTCCAGGTTTAATTGCAGTGCATTTCTGAGGTCTGTCGTCATTCACCGAGCCATGATGCAAATGCCTCAGCAATATGGGTGGAGGGAAGTTAGAGTATCTATGAAAGACACACAAAAACATATGCTGACCCCTTCGAACCTATGACCATATTGCAAGTGGAGCCAAACTAAATGAAATCAAGGTCTCTGTCCAGCATTTGAGCGCCAGTGAAAATAGGAACTCGGTGTTTTCTCTAAATTCTCAGAGTATATTACCTTAGTCGTAAAATTGGGGACTTTCAAATCTAATTTGTTCAGCGCTAGCGCTGTTGAAGGCTGGGCAGGGTTCCAAAGGAAATCACCTCCACGCAAACAGAGATTAGCAGCTCTCCACTGGAGACATATGGGAATGATTCCCTATAATCTTCAGTAATTGTGGCTGCATTACATTCAAATCCTGTTTTCAATTTTCTTAAACTTCTAGACTGATTGTGTTATTAAATCATGCTGGCTGATGTGTTTAATAAGGACCTATTAAATGTTTATAAAATTAGGGAAATAAATATGGGCTTTTAGCCAGATTGCCCAATGGATCTGGTAACCTATTGTTACAATAACAGCCCTGCTGTTAAAAAACTGGGCCTCCTGTCTACATACCCCGGGCCTCACTTTAAAACACCATCCCAACATTGGAGCAGGACTGTTGATTCCGACACAATATTCGCTAAAGAATTTGCCACCACCCCCGCTTCCACTCTGCAAAGAAAGAAACACATTCAAAGAAGACTAGCTCACCGTAAGATCTCGTGTCTTGGCTGACAAGAAATATCACCGCTGCTTCCAGTGAAGTAGTGATAACACCAATTTTCAGAGAAGACCCAGAGAGACCCGTGTTGTTGTTATTGTTGAAGCCTCCACCTGGCCTAATTTCAAACTGGAAATTGCACAGACATTCTCCCAGGCCTTCGGAGGAAGGCATGATCAGCCTTTAGAGGGGGAGGAAAACTTGGCTGGGATTTACACAGCAAGAAGAGAGAACAAGTCCAATCCAGTCTTCAACAGAGGGGCTTCCTTATGAATGACTGGGGATCATGGGTGATTTGATCTGACGACTCTCGGTGACGTGGCTCGGACTAGTTCAGTCACCTTTGCCCCCTTGGCATTTGAAAGCAAAGACTAAAAAAGCCTGCCGAAAAGACTGAGGCACGAATGGCTGCTACCATCTTAGTAGAAGGCTCACAACCTGGGAGAATGGGCTTCCAGGCAGGGGAATCTGCATCCAGTGCCACAGTCATAAGACTTGACCTGGGAAAGGTATTCCCTTGTCTCTAAAGTGAAGATGTTAACAGAATTCACCTCCAAGGGATGCTGTAAGGATTAAGTAGAACTATAATGCATGTCAACCGTGGCATCTGGCCCTTGGTAAGGGCCCAAAAGTGGTTGCTAAAAAAATGAGAAGTGAAGAAGTAGATAGAGGTCATGGTCCATTCTATGATCTCTTTTAAACTGCTCAAAATAATTAGGATCCTATGTTAAAAATAAACATGAATACAATATTAACTGAGTGCACGCCTAAGTGTGGCATTACACGCAATACGGCATGACTCTCGTCCAAAGCAATTCCCTAACACAAAACCATAACTCCAGGCCTCCCTGCCAAAACACTCTGGGCCACCTGGTCTTAAACCACAGTTTCCTACACCCTGGACCACAGTTAGAGTAATTCTGTTATCTTCAGGGCAAATGCAAACCCCACTTTCTTGGACAAATTAACCTTCGAGTTTCCCCTAAGGAAAGGGAGGGCAATTAAACAATCTTTCTGGCACTTAAAACAACAACAACAAACCACATCATTATCTTGATATAAACACACCCCCTTAAGTATTTCTAACAAGTGCATACCAGCTCCCCCGGCTCACCCATGGCTGCCACCCCCAATCCAGAACATTGTAAAGTGACGTGGGAGCTGGTCTGATTCACATTAGGGGCTCTGAAAGGTTGGCGCAGAATTGGATATAAGGTTAATATTTGGCAGAGCCTTGTAAATGACCCGATTGTTATTTTATATTGCCTACAGCCTCCAAGTCACTGCTGCGGCCAGAAAGCCCCGAGTGTGGCCTGGGGAGCTCCACCGAGCAGTGTCACCAGCCTGCTCCATGGAAGGACACGCTTGCTCTGTGTGTGTGTGTTCCATGTACACGTGTGTGTGTGCGTGTGCGTGTATGTGTGTGTGTGTGTGTGTGTGTGTGTGTGTGTGTCCATACGGCCCAAAATACAGCAGAAATTCAGCCTGGCAATTATTTTTACGAATTTTTTTTGTCTGCCCTCCGGGGACTTTCTCCCAGTTTAATTGTCTAAGGGGACTGTTTCCTTGTGGGATTTTATTTCAAAATGTTCCTGTTAAAATTTCTTTCGCAGGAGGAAGGAAATAGGGAATAGAATTTTTTTTTAATCTCCTTAAATACACAAACCCACAATCACATAAAAATGCACCAAACTGTGTATCCTGAAATTAATAGAGGTGTTTCATGATGCAAAGATTTTTAAATTATTTATCTAAAGAAATGTTTAGAATTGATTATATTAAAGGTGTATAAATCTTGTGCCTTGGAAATGAATTCAAGCAAGCCAACCACATTTTAAGTTAAGACAAACAGGGGGAGAGATCATTTGTCTCCAGTTATACATGAAATGGCTTATAATAGTGGATGCCGAGTTCATGAAGTATATGTTCAAACTCCTTTGATATAAATTCCATCATCAGCTCACAAGGAAATTGTATTTATGCATAAGACAGTGCTCTCTAACATGAACTCCTATAAATTACGAGAACGGAAAACCCAAATTTATAAGATGCCATTTCTGGATTTATTTTTAATGCTCTCCCCTGCATATTACCAAACAAATGCCACATTAGCCGAGCATGGAAGGCTTTTTACTGGCATAAGCTATGACCATGAAATTCTCAGCACAGCCTGGTGGGAGGGGTGAGGCCCAAATGGAGAAGCAGAGAGAAAGTCGGAGAGGAACCGGTGCCCATAGGGTTTGGGAGGCCCAAAGGCCTGTGGTTTGCTTTTGCGTGGACAAGCTGTTCACTTTCCTTTGAAGGAAGGCACATGTCTTAATCCATTAATGATGGCAAAAATGGGGGATTAATCTTCTTTTTCCTAAAAAATATGAGTTTGTGTTTCCCTTTCCAGACTCCACACAGTAGATCAGACCCAGTTCTCTGCACCTTTCTCTAACTCATTCAATTACTCATGTCTTTGTTTATTCGTTTATCCATCAAGTCTTTATTGACTGCTGTGTCAATCATTCAGCTCAGGAACTGAGGACAGAGAATGAAGAACAATACTGCATGGTAGCTAGAATGTAAGCTCTGAAGTCAGTCTGCCTGAGCTGCACACAGAGAAATAATAATATTAATAGTATTAGCTAACACTTATTGGCTCCTTACTCGGTGCCAAGTTTTTACATGTACTAACTCATTTAATCCCACACCCCCATGAGGTTAGACACTATTATTTACTTTTATTTTAACAATGAGAAACTAAAGTTAAAAGTAATTTATCATAGCTGCTGAGGAGAAAGACTAACATTTGAACTCAAGGCCTCAAGACCAGAAGATGTAATCATCGTGCTGAATGGGGTGGGATGCTCCCAATTCAATCAACCAACCAGTCAATCATTAATCTCCCAGCTCTGCCCTTCACTGACGGTGTGACCTTGGACAAGTTCGTGGACCACTCACTACTCAGTTTCCCCATTTATAAAATGGGGATAATAATAGTGCCTGTTTCATACCATCAAGAAGAAGAGTAAAGGAAACGATGTATCTGTGTGGCACTTAGTCCCTGACACAGGAATGTGCACAGATTTAGCTTTTAATATTTATTTATTCTCATTTTCATTATCTGATAAATCTTCTCTCTCTCTTATTACATACAAAGGATGCATTAAGACACCACAATTTAATTCTCTCACAGAACCTGGTTGAAGAACGGCCAAGTTCAAACAGTAATCCACAAGCAGAGATACCAAGAAGGTCTTAGATCATTATGGTTACCTGACTGGTGCAAGCCAAACCACCAGCATAATCTAGTAAAAATTGCTGACACCATTTTGTTGTTCATGGGAAGTTTGGGAGTTGTGATGGGTGGGATCCTGTGGTGAGCTCTCTGAGGTTTCTGCCTGCAGCCCAAGTCCCTACCTGTGGCATAATGCCACCTGCCGCCCAGGTGTCAGTCTCTCTTCAGGAAAAGCTTGAGGCAATGCATCTGAACACTTAGGAATTTTGATTATTTTCTCTTTTTGAAAAATCCAAATCCCATGAGGGCAGGATGCTAAAATATCAAGATGCATAAGAACATTCAAGTGGCAATACTCAATAAGAACCCATCCTGCCCCAGGTGTGGGCACCAACCCCTTCTATCTCTGTCTAAAGAAGCCAGCTATTATTTTTTCAATGTCTTATCTTCTGTCTCAAGCAAGTTCAGGTCACAAGCAACAGAAACTGGTGCAGAAAAAGAATTTATCAAAAGAATATAGGGTAGAATGCCAGTGGAACCAAACCCAGAAACTATCAGCCTGGAAGATGACCTCAACCTGCCATAGGAAGGTGTGAGCAGCTAGTGCCTCCTCTGGGACTGAGAATTCCATGCCAGACCTTGTATCTCTGGATCAGGCTGTCTTGGGGACTATCCTTTCTCTACTTTCCTGGGAACTACATCTTGCTCTGCCTACCTTCACTACCAAAGAACTTACCACAGGCCCTGCTTCTCTGTAGCTCTATCTTGGAATATAAAACGGGGGGGGGGGCTATGGGGGGGCATGGCGGTGGTTATTATAAAATTGTTAGGTGGTTGATATAAAATTGGCCAAACCTAGGTGCATGCTTCACTGTCAGGGGACTCTGGACAAAAGTTTCTGGCATTTTCAGATTCTGTAGAAGGAGATAGTCTAGGCTTGCCTCTAAATCTCATAAGGAGGGGAATTTGAAATAGCGGAAAAAAAGGTTTAGCTGCTACCAACCAAAAATAGGAACAAAAGTCCATTATATCTTTCCTGTTGGACAGGTGAGTCTCTGCGGATGATTTTACCTGTCTCTGCTCTGGGACATCTACGACGTTGGGACATCTACGATGTTGGGAGCCAGTTTTGGTTGTCACAAATGGAAGAAGTGTTACTATTATCCAGTAGCTGGCGGGGCAGGGAAGCTGCTAATACCCTACAATGCACAGGACAGCTTCCCACAATAAACGATAGCATGGCCCAAATGGAACAGTGCCAAAATGAGGAGACATTGTGTGAGCCTGAAAGTGCCATGTGGATGTGGACCCTCTCCGGTTTTTCTCACCACTGTGCCCTGACAGCCACCAAAAGGTTGTATGTATTGAAAAAACAAAAGAAAAAAGGTGTATTCATGGATGTCCTTGATTGTCCACTAGTTTTAATAGCAAAGGGGCAAACAGATCATTTCTATTTGCTCCTAATGTTTTCCTGGCCCCCATGGCTCCTAACACATGGCTATCCATGAAACAGAGACCTAATACAGTGCATACTTCTCAAATGAATAAATTTGGGGTGAAATCCTGAGTCTAAGCAATGCCAACAAAGCTCTCAATGATCGGGCGTTTCATTAATTCTTGAACCTCCTCTCCTCACTCTGTTCCTATCACACTGGCTTCCTTCTTATTCTTCCTACGAGTATGTCAGCCATGCTCTGCTCTCTCTGCCTGGAATGTCCTCCATCCTCCTCCCTCCCCAGGTACCCACACGGCTCACTCTTTTCTCTCCTGTAGGTCTTTGAGGAGACGGCCTCTTTCCAAGTAAGCTTATTCGGACTGTTCTAAATAAAGGTACATCTGGCACCCCACCCTTGGCATTCCTGGTAACTTTACACTACTCCTTTAAAAAAAACACAGTCCTATAATTTTATATATAGCTGATGTATTTACTTTATATAAATTTAATATAAATAATTATTTACATATATAATTGATACAAAAGAACTGTACATATTTAATGTGCACAGTTTGATGTCTTTGGGGTTGTGCAAACACCGATGACACCATTACTTCCTTGTGTCCCTTTGGTTTTGTGTGTTTGGTATGTATGGTAAGAACACTCAGCATGAGATTCACCCTGGAAGATGACCTCCACCTGCCATAGGAAGGTGTGAGCAGCTAGTGCCTCCTCTGGGACTGTTGTGAAGTGCATGATGCCGTATGGCTAACTATGCAGTAAGTAGACCTTTAGAACGAATTCATCTTGCATAATGAGAAACTTACACCAATTAAACAACTACACTGATCTTTTATCGCCCATGGCACATATCACTTTCAAATAGAGAACAGAATTTATAAATATGTTGTATCTGTTGTATATTGTATGTCTTTCCTCATTAGAGTGGTGCTTTTTGTTTATCTTGCTCATGGTGCATAGAACCTGTGACATGTGCCTAGAATGGTGTCTGACATATAATAGGTGCTCAATAAGCATTTGTTGAATGAACAAACAATGGACCTAACCCGCCAAGACATGAGCCAGACTGAATGTATAAATAGTACCCCCAATAGATCTTTAAAGTTCGCAGAAAGACAGATGCATGATGGTGCCATAGATGCATAACACTTCTGGGTGTTTGGAAGTGTCTGGGGCTGACGCTGGAAGTAGAGCACTGCCCTGCCAAGTGCAGCCTCCTGGGGCCTCCTGCGTATCAGACAGGAGCCCAGGGGGTTCCCAAAATAGCCTCTCCTCCTCACAAGTCTAGGAGGGAAATATTAGTATACAAATTTTACAAATGAGAGAACTGGGGCTCAGGGAGATTAAGTAGCTTTTCTAAGGGCAACAGATCTAGAGATTACAGAGCTGGGATTGCCATCTGGATTTTTCTGGTTCCAAAGCTCATGACCCTGAGCCCTACAATGCTGCCAATATGGACAGGAGTGGAAGTCTGAGCCTGGCCTGGTGGAGCAGTTCTCACGGGGCTGGATCTCAAAATCCTGCATCAAATGACCACATAGAGGTGAAGAATTTCCATATTCAAGGGCAAAGGCCTAGTGTCACTGCATGAGAGACCTCTCCAAGCCATTGCTTAATTTTTTCCGGCTGCTTCAAAATAATATGATAATGTATTGTGTATACATAACACTTTTATTTAACCATCTGCTTAGAACCTTCCTAAAACCAATGCATTATCTGGACCACAAGATTGATCATTTGTCTCTATTTTACACATAAAAACACAGAGGTATGGGAAGTCATTTCTCTTTCTGCTCTTCTACCTGCTGCTTAACATAGTGTAGATAAAGAGCCACACTTATAAACAAACAAGAATATATATAGGTAAGTGCATGTATGTACATACATATGCATATGAATATATAGAGGTATGTGTTTATTCATATATATGTATATGTGTACATGCTTCTATGTGTGTATGTGTATGTGTGTGTACACCTGGTTACCACCACGGCTCTTAGGTTCTCTGCATGCTCCAGACACATCTGGAATTCAGGTAGTGACAGCAAGGTGCTGAGAAACATCCTGAAGGAGATATGAGTCAGGACGTTTGGTCTCTACACTTGACCTTTCCCCTTTCCCCACTTACCCAAAGAGGACTCTGGTGATGTGAGCCCCAAATTAGAATAATTCCCTGATCCTCACTTAAGCCTTTGGGTTTCTGCACATGCTGCCTTCTTCCCACAATTTGTTTGCTTGTTTGTTCTCTCCCTCTGACCAGTTAGTTCCCATTCATCCATCATGTGCTGGCTTGAACCTTTTTTCCTCAGCGGGGTTGTCCTTTCTCACAGAGGCCTGTACTTGCCTCTATGGCATCTAGGACAGCAGTTGGAAACCATCTTTCATCTGTGAGTTGTTTGAGCAAAGCCTATCTCTCCCTGCTAGATCATAACTTCCAAGGAGACAGGACTAGGGTGACTGTCCCTGGCTGCCACATGCCCAGGGCCAGGCCCTGGCTCACAGTAGCTGCCACATCACTCTGTGTCCATTGGATGGATGTGGGATGGGAGCCGGGCTTGAGTTCAGCTCCCACTAAGAGGAATTTGTGTGAGGAGTAGCACCTTCCAAGATCAGGAAGCCAGCAGTATTTTCTCTGCATAGCAACATTTTAAGATTAACCATATTTAGGACATTTTGATTTTTTACTAGCTATTTCAATGCCTATACTAGATTGAAAAAATTTTTTATCAGTAAGGTTTTTGTGAATCTGTGACATAAACATCAGATGACCCGGATTTCGTCTTTCCACTGTAGCCTTGCGCCTCTCCCATACCCGATCTAAATCAGATGTGGCCAACAGCTCTCGGGCTAATTTAAATAATTAAGATTGTTTATGCCAATGAGTTGAGTGAAACTTCACTCTGCAAAGTTTCTTGGGAGTGTCTGTTGGCAAAGCCACTTGAGCTAAGCACAGGGGAAACTTAATCTCATGACCTATGATTCCACCCTGTTTTAAAACAAAGTGTTTTCTCAGCCTGGTCACTTTCTTTCTTCATCAACCACATTTCATGCCAAATAACTTTCAGTCCATTTCAAAAGGTAAATCAGTACCACGCAGATGCAGACTGACTACCATCAAAGGTATTCTAAATACCCTCAGAACCGCAGTGTTCCCATAATGACAGCCTCACTGGGATAAATGTACAGACTCTCAAGGTGACTGCATCGAACATGGTTGTGTTTGTGTGGTTTGTTTTGTAAGGCCGTAAAATTGTGTAGTCATAACACAAAATTTCTTAAAGTTAGATGGCTAAGATAAAGCCAGTTTTTATAGCATTTGATTTAAGCCTCTTGATCTTATTCATGGGAGATGAGGCAGTAAGCAATGCTATCTGTTGATATATTCCTTTAGCCCACTAAGCTGTAATGTCAGAAGGATGGAGATCATGTCTCTCATCTGACTGTTGTGTTTCCAATACTGAACACAGTGCCTGGAGGCAATGCATGATGGTGCCAACACATTCTTATTTGCCCAAGACAATCTCTGTTCACCCTGGGTTGTCCTGTTGTAATTCTGAAGAGCATAGCCTTTCATTCTTGGAAATGTCACAGTGTGGAAATAAAAAGGTAGCAATAAGTGTTTTTGACTGTATCATGGATGAATAGCTAAACAAATGAGTCACATATCTCTCACCTAAGATATGTGATGGATTAATAAGTTGGTTCTATGGTTTGTAGTGTTTGCTGATTTCTGTAGTGTAAATGCTCCCACTATGGCTGATTCTAAGCTACCAATGTTCCATCACTGAAGGTGGGGTTGGGAAGAACTGGCTCCATCACACCATTATTCCAATAACCCTCAGTTGCACATTTCTGAGACACCAGATTGAAAATGGGCATATGTTTTTTTCCAGGGATGATAATAAACAAAATCCAGCACCTGATATAACATAGATTCCAGTCCATCAGAATAGATGCTGATCTAATCCATGCAGGTAAGAACTGCAATGAGCCATGCTGCCAACGAGAGCATCCTGGCCCCACAGGATGGAAGCCACTGCCGTGACCTCATCTGCCCTGTGCACTCACTTTCCAAACTCGCTGACTCAGTTTGTTAAAGGCAGGGCAAGGACAATAGCAATATGACTTCCAGGCTTGCAGCAACCTTTTGGTGCTTCCCGGAATTTTGAACAGGAGCAAACTAGACCTCCCCTGTGTGGTGTGCTCTCCACAGCTGTGAGTGGATCACAGAGCATTGCAGAGCCCTGCTGGGAACCCCTGCGGGCCTGCCCTACTGGAGAACACTCCACAGTCCTTTGTTACCTTGATGTGGAGTTGAACTGTAGAGGAGTTAGACAACATAAGCCAGAAATATTCTCAATCTCCCTTTGATTTAAGTAGGGGGAAATTTTTTTTAAAAAAGATAAAATAAAACGTACTCCCAGGCCATCAGGACCACAGTTCTTAGGAGATGTGGGCAAACTTTCAACTCTGTGAAGAAATAGGTAAGAGCTCAAGCAGATGAACACAGGCAAATTGTTAAAGGAAAATGAGGACAAATCACAACTCTTCCTTGGCATCATAGTTCATTTGGCCTGCTATAACAAAACCAGAGAGTGAGTGGCTTATGAACTATAGACATTTATTTCCTACAGTTCTGGAGGCTGGGAAGTCCAAGATCAAGGTGCTGGCAGATTCCACGTCTGGTGGAGTCTCCTTTATAAAAACATTAATCCCATTTATGAGGACTCCACTGCCGTGACCTCATCACCTCCTGATATCATCACACTGGGGATTAGGTTTTGATCTATGAATTCTGGGAGGACACAAATTCAGCCTCTCGCAGCACCTCAGAAGGAGGCTGGAAGAAGCTGAGGGAAGCTGCTGTTTTGATGCTGGAATGCATCCCATTTTCTCTGCAGAGAAAAAAATGAGCAGGCAATATTCCTGAAGGTTGTCTAACTCCTGGAAGTCAGGGTCTTCATGGGAAGGCGGGGACATGCCTAGCAGACAGAGAAGGGAGATGAAGTTGCTGCCAGTTTGGAGAGGGACTCTATGTAACTAAAACTGACTGCCACCAACATTGTAGGATTTGAAGACATTGAGAACTCAATTCCTGCATCACACACAAGGGTTGACTGTGGGGTCAAATGGAGCCCATACTTGGAAGGGCCTCACCTTTGCTTTAATCCTCTGCTGTTGCCATTTTGAAATTCTCAATAACTTTCGAACAAGAGACCTGGAATCTTCATTTTGCACTGGGCAGTGAAAACTGGATTGTGGCTTTCCAAGGGCCCATTAAAGAAGTTCAGGTTATAATTTTTCAAATAGTGTATCCTGGAGACCACCAATGTGTATCAGGAGCCACGAAGGGATGGGGGGGGGCCAACAGAAGTGTGCATTACATTGAACAGGAAGGATCAGAAATTCTTTCATCTGTTAGCGAGAATGCATTTTACCTGAGCAATTAACACATCATAACTAATCAGAAGGCATAGCTAAAAGAAGGCCATTTTGAGACACAGGATAAGTGAGGATAGCATAAAAGGTGGCTAGTTTTTAGAAGGTAGCCCAGAATTTGCAAATATCATTTCCACTTTGCACATATAATTCCCTGAATTTGCTTCCTTCTCTTTCTCCTTTCCTCCTTTTTCCCTCTCTACTCTGTCATATAATTGTTCCATAAACATGTATAGTAGACAATGGAAAGTATAATAAGAGAGATAATGGTAAAGAACTCTGTGAGTTTGGAAAAGTGAGACTACTTCATGCCCAAATAATGGGAAGATACATTTGGAGAAGTCAGCATTGTAGCTTGTCCTTGAGAGATGGGTAGACTTGGATAAAAGGTGATGGGAAGGTTTTCTAAGGAGAGAGGATGCAGAACAAAGGCCTGAAATGAGAAAGCCCGGGGATGATGATAGAAAACAGTGCATTGCTTTGTTTGGCTGGAGCACAAGGTTCATGATTAGGAGCAGTGGGAGGTAGAGCTTTCATTCCTCTATTCATTCTTTTCCTAAATATTTCAGGTGAACAGAAGCTGGTTTAGAGAAGTGGATGCTTAGCCGAGCAACTGGTCCTTATCCACTAGTCTTATTTCTATTCTGCACTATAACATATAAATTCCAAGTTGGAGAATGTATCAGTTAGCACAGGCTCAGTTATGCTATAGCAATAAGTAAACCCCACATTTCAGTGGCTTATGATCTTAACAAAGATTGATTTCTTGTTCATGTTTAATATGGACAACCGATCAGCTGGAGACTCTGCTCCACCCCATCCTGTCTCTAGTCAGGGATTCAGGCTAAAGAAGGAAGTACCATCTGGAGCTTTGCTAGTTGCTATATGGGCGGGGCTAAGAAAGGCAAACATTGGCTGGTAAAGGCTTTTGTCCAAAGGAGGCTCATGCCACCTTCATTCACATTTCCTTGGCCAATGCAAGTATTATGATCACAACCAACTTGAAGGAGCCAATGAAGATGCAATCCTACCATGGACTTAGCCAAAGAAATATTGGAAATATTTTATGAATGGCACTAATGAAGACCA
Organism: Corynorhinus townsendii; assembly: GCA_026230045.1. Classification (NCBI taxonomy): domain Eukaryota; kingdom Metazoa; phylum Chordata; class Mammalia; order Chiroptera; family Vespertilionidae; genus Corynorhinus; species Corynorhinus townsendii. Next base: position 157,097,067 of record JAPDVU010000006.1, on the reverse strand, counting down.
CAGAGAATCTCTCAAGGTGATTTGTTCCAAGGCACCCAAATGCTTGCTTCTGTCTATGCACAATATGATTGGTAAGCTGTTTGTTTTTGCAGGCCCATATTTTAGTGTTTTAGCAATTTAAATTGAGAGATTTATTTATACATCTGAATAGAAGTGTGTAAATCAATTTTTAAAAAACTTTTTACCACTTTTTATTTTAAAATTCATACCTGGCAACTGTAGGCATTTTCATTATCCCAGCCTTCCTTTATTTCTCACCACTTTACACAGATCTCTACAGCTTAAACCACATAATCAAGTATTACTTATGTGTTACCCCTGAATTTTCTCTAGTTCAACAATGAAACATGCATCACCACTTTCTCCTCTTTTCCCTAAGACAGACATCACTAATCAATCATGGTCCTCTTTTCCCACAGAACTTAATTTGAATTCTCAAGTGAGTGTTCCAACTGATTAAACCTTTAAATAAGATAAAAGCCATTTATCATCCTCTTATAACACAGGAGGAAATGCTACCTAAACCCACACTATGTTATTATTTTACACATTTATTGATTTGTTGATTCATTCATTTATTCAGCAAGTATTTATTGAGATACAACCATGTGTCAGGTACTATTCTAGGCACTGGGGATGCTGATGGCCAGATGGCATAGTTTCCCAGTGGAACTAGTATCCTAATACTGTAAGGTACATCAATGAGTTTGTGTGTACGTGTTTAGGAGGAAGAGACAAAAGTAAACAGCACTGCAAGGAAGAGTAGAAAAATTTAAAGTTGGAGCCAATGGAGTCTAACAGGTCAGAGGAGGAGCTGAAAGCCAGAGAGAAAAAAATAAATGTCTCTAGCAACAATAACAACAACCACCCTCCTTTACCTAAAAGCTCAAAATAATGAATACTTACTTATATATTTGCTAAGACATAATTGATTCTTCTTCTTAGAGGTAACTATTTTTATAGATTCATTCATTCATTTACTTATTCACTTATTTAATCAATGTTTTTACTGAGCATTTACTATGTATCAGATATTTGATAATTCCACAAGAACTTAACTACAAGATGAATATCCTGCCTTCAAGAAGTGCCCAGGTTGGGGTTTGGGGGACTGGGCAGGGGCAGGAAAGACTGACTGAGAAGCTAATAATTACAAGACAGAGCGATTACAGAGGTGATAGAGCCACAGAAGGAATAGTCATCTTTGGCCACACCAGCAAAACTTTGAAGAAGGCTAGAGGAGTGGAGTTTTCCATGAGGAAGGGGGGCCAATGACATTTAGGGGAGCTAGAGAGGTCGAGCAGGGCAGAAAGTGACAGACTGGAGTGAGCCTGAGGACTTTGACAGGAACCGCCAGCTTTCGGGTATTGCATGCAAGAAGGTGAGGTTGGGAAGATTTGTAAAGACGTAAGCAAATGAAGTTCTTAGGGTGGAGCTTCAAGGGGGAGCGTAGGAGCCTGTGAGGTTCTCCTGACACCGGTGAAATCAATACCCAGGGTGCCACCCATTCCACCTGCACATAGAACTATCCTGATGCCAATGGTGCCCCGTCTCCTTTGTTCTGCTCTTGGACTCACCTTCCTTCCTGCTCTATAGCAAAAGAACTTGACCTTTACAAAAGGATAGTATATTCTTTTAAAAAAGAACAAACTCGTGACTGCACTGAAGGGTACTTTCTCCGTCAGTGGTATGAAAAGTTTCATCTTTTCCAACCTGAGCCAGCAGGCCTCCACAACACCAGAACACCTGTGTCCTCATGGTCATTCATGGTTAGAAGCCCAGAGTCATAAGCATGAGGAGTTGGGCTTGGCCTGAACCCCTAAACTACCTCAGGCTACAACAGGAGCTCATTTCGGGCATGCTGTTTGTAGCATGGGCCCCTTCATTTCCTCTTCTCATTTGAGACTTCGTCTGTAGGTTCATGTGTGTGCTGAAGCAATGCTACATGCTCACTACATTTCCTCTTCCTTAGCAGGCAAAGACTGCATTCCACCACTTCCCTGTCTCGCATTGTTATTTTTGGACCATTGCATTTAATCCTGCTCAATGGAATGCACATGAAGTAAGGCCCGACCCTTAAACACATCCCTTGTGACCCTCTAGATCTCTCTTCTGCTCTGGCAGCCTGAAGGCCATGGGGCATTCCTGCATGTATGCATGAGCAATACACTCCTGTGGTGTTAAGCCCTGAGATCTGGGGCTTGCCTATTGTGGGAGATAGCACTAATTTCCCTCATGCCACCTGAGGCAAAACCTGATTTCCCCCAGCCAGTACGATGCTATTTCCTCTGGACCCACTGAGACCGGGATCTCATTTCCATGTTCCTCGGCCAGGGAGTCTGATTGGTTTTCATTCGCTGAAGCCAGGGCTGAGAGCCCACTGCAGAAATCAGGTTTCTCCCACAGGAAGCATGGGGATGGAGCGGGTGAGAGGATCAGTTCTTAGGAAATGGAAGATGTATTCTACAGAAGGTGAACCTGACAAACGACTCAGTTGGTATCTCTGCTAAGAATCTTCCCAAACCCAGCTGGTGTGGCTCAGCGGTTGAGGCGTCCACCCAGGAACCAAGAGCTTGCTGGTTCAATTCTCAGTCATGCCCAGGTTGTGGGCTTGATCCCTAGTGCAGGCTGTGCAAGAGGCTGATGAATGATTTTCTTCTTTCATTGATGTTTCTCTCTCTCCCCCCCCTCCCTTCCTCTCTCTCTAAAAATCAATAAAAACATATTTTTTAAAGAATATTCCCAATGTCCTTCCAGGGGCACTAGGAAAGAGACACCCACAGAAAGAGAGCATCTTTGGAAGGAAGGGTATAAGCTCTGCTCTGCCAGCACTGGCCCTGCAGCTTTCCTATGAGCACTGAGATGCACAAAGAGTTCAAAGGACCACTCCCTTCCTCAGACCCTTCACCCGGTCCCCAGACCTCTGTCATGGTTGCTTCCAGCTGTGAAAGGCCAAACTGGGAATCAAACCATGAAGCTGCAAGTCATTTTCCATAAGCCATGGAACAGCTGTCAGATGTTTGGGAATTTGACTCAGTACCACCCAGAAGCTGGATTCTGTGGGCAAAAGGGGACATGCTTCCAAGTCAATGACACAACTGGCCACGCCCTCTGCTCTTGTGGGAGGAGGTCACCTTCTGAGGGAGATAAAGAACTGACAGCAGGGTGTCCTTGCACCAGGGAAGAAGAGGCCTCTGTCCATCCTTCAGTGCTATTTTGTAAAAGCCTCCTGCCCGTGGGGCTGTGATGCTTTGTAAGAACAAACAGATATTTGTGGCATCACCATCTGCTGACAGCCTTCCCTACAGGCAGGAGGGACTTATTTGCACGTGGCTTACTTATGGGTGGAAGATGCCTCCAAACCTTTCAAACCCTCTGGACTCACCTGCCAGCCACGGGGAGAGTATTGGTCGGAGGGGGTGGTAGCTTAAAAACATGTTTGTTTAATAGGAGGGAGGAGTTGGTGGCTGGCAAGACCAGCAAAGCCCTTGAATAAATCCATGGTGATTGCAGGAAGGGAGGGGAGGGCAGCTGGGAACCTGAAGCTTTGCTCCAGGGAGGGAGCTGAGCCTCCTCAGAGAAGAGGAGGACCAGATGACAGCACAACAGAGTCTGAAGGGAATTGCGGGACTTGGGTGGTTGGCCCTATCCCGCTCTTTCTACTTCCCAAAGATCACTGGAAGTCTTCATCTCCTTGCCAGTGTTTTTCTTTTTTTTTTTTTGGCCTGGCTATTACAATAACCTCCCCGCTTGTCTTCTCAGTGTCACACATATTCACTTCCACCCCATCATCACTAGCAGCCCAGGTGATGTGTTTGGAATTGGAGCAGGAGTTTCCAGTGCCTGACCTCTCCCAAGACTTAGAATGATACCATCTCCTCAGTGCGGTCATGAGTGGGCTGACCCCTGTGTGGCTCCTTAGCCGGGCAGACAGCAGACAAAATCCCTGCTCCCTGGAAATGATGTTCTGTTAACCACAAACAAGTGGGAAAGTGCTAGACAGTGAGGATGTGCCCTTAAGACCATTGCAACTGGCGATGGAAGCTAGGACAGGCAGTCCCTTTACACTGGGCAGATGGGGGCAGGGGGGCCGCCCCAAGGAGGGGGCTTTCAACCTGTGCTCTGAATTACATGAGAATGAGCAGAGACAGCAGCAGAGAGGTCAGCCACTTCCATAGGCAGGCAAGGCAGAATCCAGCATGGCGCGCTCAGGGAGTGAAAGGCTAGCAAGAAGCAGGAGGCGAGTAGCACAGGGCTGCTCCATGGGCCCCTTAGCCCAGGTGGCGGTCTCCCTCAGTTCCCTGTGGTCACAGAATGCTACCGGGCTGCTGGGCTGTGCCACAGGCCCTGCGTCACCTCACAGGGGAGTCCTCTTTCCTCCCCAGTGCTTTCTGTTAGCTTCAACAGCACCTCCTCAGAGAGGTCTTCCCTGACTACTTATGTAGAAGCCACTTCCCCCTTTCCTCCATCACTGTACTCTGCTGCTTCCTTCCTAACACTCACCATGGTCACAGATTCATGCAATTGATTCCCTTTTGTCCTCCTGCTAGATTATAAATGCCACAAGGTCAAGGACCATAGTTGTTATCAATTGCCAACAGACTGACTGCCTGGTACCCAGCATTGATGCTCAAACATATTTTTTACCAAAATAAAGGACCTGGGATTGATATAGAGCAGTGGTTCTCAACCTTTCTAATGCCTCGACCCTTTAATACAGTTCCTCATGTTGTGGTGGCCCCCAACCATAAAATTATTTTCGTTGCTACTTCATAACTGTAATTTTGCTACTGTTACAAATTGTAATATAAATATCTGTGTTTTCCCATGGTCTTAGGCGACCCTGCTAGCGGTTCTCAACCTGTGGGTCGCAACCCACAGGTTGAGAACCGCTGTTGTAGTGACAACTCTATATTATAGCGTGACAACAACCACAGGGTCTGGAGTGAGGTCCCTGGATTTAGCTCCTGGCTCTGTCCCTGGCCAGCACTGGATCTTCGGGGAGGTGACCTCCACTCCAAGCTTCCATTTCATTTTCCTCCTGTGGATAAGAATGGCCCTTCCCGCCCACACTTGTTGAGAGGATGACACGGTGCAGGAGAAAGCTCTCAGGGGTGCCTGGCATATAGTAAGAGCCCCGTTGCTATTAATAATATGCACAGTATTGTTTTTGCTCTTATTGTTATTTAACTCTATTTAGACATGACCCCAAATCCTCACTGGAGGACAGTGGACAGGCCTCCCTCGTGTGAGTGTGTGAGTGTGTGTGTGTGTGTGTGTGTGTGTGTGTGTGTGTGTGTGTGTATCATGGTGCACACAACCCCAGCCTTCCATTCTGTTCCTTTTCCACCAGGCAGCATTTTACAGCAAAGAACGGCTGCTGTTTCTCTAGTGGCAGTCACACACTTAATGCTTCAATTTCCACCTTTTATTTTATATGTAATTTAAAGCCCATGGTGCCTTAATTGTAAAATAGGCCTTATTAAAATAATAGCTTGAAAACCAGTGGGGCTCCCTGTGCCGAGCAATGAGGGTTTTTAGCTTAACGGCTGTTTACTGGGATTTAAAAAGAGACACAACCCAAATAAAGCTGTAAAGACATTTCCAGCATGAGTGATGGGCCGAGGACCAGCTGATAATTAAGCTCCTCCTGCCCCCACACTTTTGTTTTCCTCTGGTGCTGTCTGGAGCTTTCCTTAGAAATCCAAAGCATACCCTTTGCTGCTTTTATGATTGATGAGGCGGTGAGGATACTTCAGTACGAGGAAGCAAGGCGGTGCTTTGATTAATGATGCTGGTGGGACTCCCAGAAGACCAAAGAGAATAACACTGTTATCAGGAAAGTGGCCGAGGCTGCTGAGAATGACAGCAGCTTCCCAGCTCCTGGAGACCTAGACTGTGGAGCCATCCATGGGCAGGCAGGATCCCTAAAGCAGCCCGAACCCAACCTTTCCTCCCAAGGGGCCAGATGCCAGAGGAGAGGGGGCCAATGGCATTATTTTCCACAGGATCCGCAAGGTGCACAATGTGCACCGTTAAGCTCCTGGGCATCTCAGAGGATGAAACACACATGAGCTGGTAGGAGTCTCGGGTTCTATCAGACGATCTTTCGCAGACAGGAAGAGGCAGATGAAGGGATTTATAGAATAGGAAAAACTGACTTTACACGAACCTCCACTGAATCCTCATAATGACACGAGGTGGGTATTACGGGTACTCTTCTTACTTTATGGCTAAGGAAACCTTGGCATGGCACAGGTCCATACAGATCTTGAGCTATGAGGGAGGACTCAGACCCAAGATGGCCCTGTGTCTAGGCCTATGCTCTTGGCCACTTCACAATCTTGGGTTTCCAAGAAGGGAACCTGGGGGAGTCACAGGAAGACATCCAATCAAGTTTCAGAACACCTGGGTTTTTGGTCCTGCCTCTGCTGCTCACCGTGTAACCTTGGGTGTGTCCCTGTGTCCTTGAATAGGAAATCAGATACATCTTCCCTACCTCACAAAGCTTTTGGGAGGATGAAATAAATTAACCTTTCCATATGCTCTTTCATGGAACTCCAATGGACTCTCTTCATTATAGCAAAACTGTCAAGTGAACCCACATGAAAAAGCATTTACAAAGCAAATCCACATTGAAAGACACGAGCACATGAAGATTCCTGGTTCCAGAGGATTCCCACACAATTTCTCACTCCTAGATGCATGACTTTGAGTGGGTCACCTGACCTCTCTGAATCTCCATGTTCTGCCCTGTAAACCCAGATCACACCATCTCTCAGCACTGCTGTGAGAATTCCATGATGTTACACCCACAGAGCAGCTTAACCACGGCCTGGCACACATGCCCCCGAATGTGAGCTGCTGTTATTATCCCTTTCATCTCTTTCCCTTTGAGCCATGGTCCACTCCTGATTACCCAGCCGGGCAGGGCTGTGCCTGCCTTTCTCGCTGTCTGTCTGAACTTCGCATTACAGACTGAAAAAGGAAATGTGAGTCAGAGTGCCCCGAGGCTCCGACACTGTGGTTTTTGAAAGTCAATATGCCTGTCGATAGCAGGCCTCCTGGTCTCTCCAGGGGCCGCCCACGGCCGTGTCTGGGCTCAGCAGGCCCTGCACACAGGAGCTTTGTGGTGTGGGAGGGGCTGCCCGAGGAAAGGCCCTGTGGTTGTCCAGCCAGAGCATCTGCCGCCTCCCTGTGCACAGGGATGTGAGCACAAGGCGGGCCATGCCGGCCCTGCCTGCCTCTACATCATACAGTGGCTGCCAACACCACCCACCCTATCTGCATGGTTCTTCACACTTACAGAGTGTTTTCATGTTCCCCATGCTGGGCAGTGAGTGGAAGCCAGGGAAAGACACTCGGTGGTCACTGTGGGTCAGCCTGGGCCAAAGCTGCAAAGCAGAGGGCAGAGAACCGTGCCACTTTCCTGGAATATGAAGCCAAACAGACCTGGGTTTGAATCGTGGTTCTGCCGTGTTTGTGATCTTGGGCGAGTCCCTTAACTTCTCAACTATCTATTCTCCCTGAAAGCAGCAGTTAAGTGCAGTGGTTTAGAAGGCAGCTGTGGGTTCAAATTCAGGGCCTGATACATCTGAACTATGTGTAGATTCCTGGATAATTTACTGATTTCATATTTTGTAATGAGAGCGAGGATGGGATGATATTAAAATATGCATAAAGTCCCACAGGTGGTAGCAAGCACTACTACCAGTAAATGCTGGTTGTTGTATTGCTCAGGATGGATCAGGCTCTACTCCAGTGAATAATAAACCCTGAGACCTCAGTGGGTTCCCACAATGAAAGTCTATTTACTTTCTTTTACTTTTTTTTGTAATATATTTTTATTGATTTCAGAGAGGAAGAGAGAGGGACTGAGAAGTAGAAACATCAATGATGAGAGATAATCGTTGATCGGCTGCCTCCTGCATGTCCCACACTGGAGATCATGCCCACAACCCGGGCATGTGCTCTTGACCGGAATCGAACCCAGGACCCTTCAGTCCACAGGCCGAAGTTCTATTCACTGAGCCAAACCAGCCAGGGCTTATGAAAGTCTATTTCTCACTTGCACAGGAGGAGGGGTTTCTTCTCTGTCAGCAAACTTAGGGATTTGAGGTCTGGCATTGCTCTGTCCACCTGTGGCTTTAAAGTTCACTGTGGCAGCAAAGAAGCAGATGAAGGAAGCACTACAGCTCCTACCTCCCTCGGAATGACCTGGCTCAGCCTTCCCACATATGGTCCTTCAGCCAGAGCTGGTGCCGGCACTCCTATCCCACCCCACAGGAAGTTGCTGTAAATGTGGCTACATACCTACATCCCATTGTTGTTGTAAAAAGATTAAATGACGGACTAACAGGTTTGGCTCAGTGGATAGAGTGTTGTCCTGTGAACTGAAAGGTCCCAGGTCCCAGGTTCGATTCCGGTCAAGGGCACATGCCCGGGTTGTGGGCTCGATCCCCAGTGGGGGACTTGCAGGAGGCAGCCGATCCACCATGATTCTCTCTTATCATGGATGTTTCTAGCTCTCTCTCCCTCTTCCTTCCTCTCTGAAATCAATAAAAATATATTAAAAAAATTAAATGAGGATGTGAATGGAAGGCTCAGCACAGTTCCTGGCACATGATGAGTGCCGGTTGTGTGTCTGGTGATGGTTATTGCTTTGACTCAGTGCCTGTCTGACTTGATCCAATGCAATTCTGACTCATTCAAACCATTGGCTGCTTTTGGCCATGATCTGTGGTAGGTTCTGGGTTCCCTTAGTTGCCATGCTTATCTCTCACCTTTATCAATATGTTCCTACCTTCCTGCATCTCTTTTCCCTCTCTCGGAGCCCCATGCAGCCCGGGACCCTCAAGTGGATGTCCAGTAAGATGCTTCTTACTATGACATTCAGAAAGTAATAGCTTCAATGTGACATGATAACTTTAGATGCTCAGAGTGCTCTCTTCCTGTATCGATTGTGACATTATATTGATTCATCCAGGAAGCTTTGAGTGCCCACTGTGAGCCAGGCAGTGGACCAGGCATTGATAATGGATGCTCACCATGACCCTGGGATGTCAGTCAGAATTCTCAGCCTTGTTTGGATGAGCAAACTGAAGCTCAGAGAGGTTAGGGTTCTGCCTCAAGCCATGATGCCTCTATAAGAAGAGGGAAGACTCAACTCCGGATGACTCCCTGTCTAGAGCCCTTTCCACTCTCTACAGTTGATGTCTGTGTATTCTTGGAAGTGGTGACACACATTGCAGGCCTTTCCCAAGCCTTGTTTATGCCTCTTTCCTTCAAGGATGTAAACTTTATAAATTTAAAGCTAAAACGAAACCCTTGGAAACAACAATGGTTTAACCTGTTATTTCTGCCTGGGACATTCTGTGGATGACAGTGCAGTATCTTAGCCCCAAGTCTGCTAACCATCAATAGTGGAGGCCATGCACTCATCCCGCCAGCCGGGGCCCATTTTGAAGCAGAGATAGATATTGAGGAGTGTCCCCAAGTCACAGCACATAAGTAACAGACTCTCAACGAAATAAAAAGGCTGATCTTTCCAATCTCAGTTATGATTTCCAAAAAGCAAAAAACTCAAATGATCACTGAACTCAAGGAACTTATACTCTGAGTGAGGATCCTGGACTAACACACACGAAGAAGGCCTTGCGTGGATCCCCTCGCATGAGAACCATATTTTATGCTTTATAGCTCCCATTCACTAATGCTATATGTGGCAGGTATTTTAGAAATGTTATCTTAAATCCTCACAGCCAGCATGTGATGTCAAGATTCTTTATCCCCATGTCCTCATGCAGATGAGGACAATGAGGCTCAGAGAGGACACTGTGGCCCAAGCTACACAGTCACTAATTCCAAAATCTATCAATGTGCACATGTCCACACAACAGCAGGATGCCACCGAAGGGACTGGCCTGGAGAGTATCTAAGAGGCAGGTTGCTTTTCTCACAGAGGCCCTTGGCATATCAATACAGTATCTTGAAGGCTAATGGAGAGATAGGTGAGGGGAGGCCAGCCAGGCAGAATGGTATTTCTACCAGCGATCTTTCACTTTTATGTTTCTTATAATGGGTTTTCCCATCCACGTTTTGTTTGAAAAAAATATCAGCTACTGCATATAAGGCAGAGAGAAAGTGAAAAAGAACATTAAAAAGAGAACTAAAAATGATAGTTTGTAGTACATTGGCTTCAATTTTAGGAACTAGAAATTAAGGCCCAGGAGGTGGAAAGATTTGCCTAATTATCAGACGAAGAGTTCTGGGTGACAGATTGTGGTTTGGAGGAGGGCTTGGCCATCCTTTTCTGTAAAGGCCAAGATGGCAGCGTCTGTCACAACTACTCAATTCTTCCCTTATTGTGAGAAGACACATAAACCGACAACCATGGCTGTGTCCCAATAGACTGTATCTACAGAACAGGCTAAGGGCTGGGTTTGGCCCTTGTGCCATAGTTGGAGGACCCCTGGTTTAGAGCAAAGGACTCTTGACTATTTATTTTAGCACCCTTTCTACAAAAGCAAATCTTCCTCTTTAATGTTGAGAAAAAGGATGGAAGATCAAGGTTGGAAAATGCATGAGGGTTTTATAAAACAAGGTGTGGGTAAACAATAAAATTGTCATTAGACATGGTAGTCTGATGGTGTGGAGGGAGCAGGGGAGAAGGGGAGCACAGCTTCCAGGATGGGGAATAAAAGGGAGTCATACAGAAGTGAGTGAAAGAAAGAGCCCTGCCCTAATGATGACATTAATGGGCCATGGACTGAGAAGCAGAACTAAATCAACTCTCTGCACTCAAGGTCTAGAATAAATTAATATATACTAGCATACAAGATGGGCAAAAGTAAGTGGACACTTGTTTGCATGGGAAATGATACAACAATTAATAAATAACAATACAAGAATAAACTATGCTTCAGATACTCACAACTGTCAACCTATTCGTGCCCCGTGCTGTATTTTGTAACTTGACAGAAGTGATGGCGGTACAACACTGTGAATGTAGTACATGTCAATGAGTGGAAGCTTTAAAGGGGTTAATTGTATCCGACATAAATTTCATCTCAATTTAAAAATTTCAAAAATAAATCAATAATTAAGCAACAAAAAATGGTATGGGTCTATGTAGTGCAGGGGTCCTCAAACTTTTTAAACAGGGGTCCAGTTCACTGTCCCTCAGACTGTGGGAGGGTCGAACTATAGTTTAAAAAAAAACAACCATGAACAAATTTCTATGCGCACTGCAGGCCCGGGATGAGTCGGCTGCTAAGCAGGACAGGCAGCGGCACCCAGCGGGCCGGATAAATGTCCTCGGTGGGCCACATGTGGCCCGCGGACTGTAGTTTGGGGACCCCTGATGTAGTGGATCCCTCGTCTTGCTTCTGGCCCCAGAATGGCTGAAGAGTTCTTTCCCTTGGATGGGTGAGGAAATTGCTGTGCCAGGTGGCAGGGTGGTATGATTTTTATTTTTTGTTTTTCTGATTTGGTGTCAGATAGGTCTGATTTTATTCCTAATTTCTTCAGTCCTCAGTTTCCTCACCTGTAAAATGCAGCTCAGCATTGTACCATATAGGGCTGACTTGGTCATTAAATGAGATTCTGATGTAAACACTTAAATCTAGGAATTGTTCAATAAATGTAGCTTTTTAGCATCTTTCTTCCTCTCTTTCTTTTGTAGAAATGAGAGTGTAGGAGTTAGCCATCTTAGGGGATAATGGGGAGAAGAGTGCTCCAGTAGAGGGAACAATATGGAAAGTCACTGCAGGTTCCAGGAAGAGAGGAAGCTTATTTGGCTAAAGGTTCAAGTGGAGGGTGATGAAACATAGAAGTCTGGAGAAAAGCACACACTGGATTGGGAAGGAACTGGTAAGCAGTGTTTATTGGTTTGGTTGTTAATTAGGGCCATGAGTAAGTCGGCTTATTTTTAAAGCATCAGTGCAACATTCATATGGAAGCAGAGGGAGGAACGACAGTTAGGAGGGTATAATCCAGAAAAAAGATCAGAGGAGCTGAGCATGAATGATGCAGGGGTAAAGAGGGGTAAGAAATGAGGAAGCTGCTCAGATTTCTGCCTCAGACCTGGTGAAGTCCATCACTGAGGTGGAGAATATGAGGGAAAGCAGATTTGTGGGGGAAGATGATGAGTTCACATTAATACCTTGATTTTTAAGAAACCTAAAGCATTAATTCATCCATTCATTCATCATTTATTGACCTCTTCAGATGTTCCAGCCAGTAAAACGATACTAATTTTTGATTGTCGTGTAATAAACTACCCTCTAAACTTGGCAAATTAAAAAAGCAAACATTTATCATCTCATAATTCCTGTGGGTCAGGAATTCAAGGAATTGTTTGGCGTAGTTTGGCCTCCGGATCCCTAATAAGGTTGCCATTAAGATATGGACTGGGGTTATAGTCATCTGAAGGCTTGATTGGGGCTGGTAGACCTGTTTCCAAGATGATTCACTCACATGGCTGTTAGAAAGAGACCTTGGTTCTTTGCCAAGTGGGTCACTGTTTAGTGCTCTCATGAGGCAACCACTATCTTCTCCCAGAGCAAGTGATGAGAGACAGATTAATCCCTCAAATAAAATATTGTCTGTCCCACCTTATTCTGTTTGTTAGAAAGAATTCACTAAGTCAAGGAAAGTATTACATAACAGTATAAATGTATGACATATTTAAATAAATATATGAATATCAGGAGGTAGGGTCCTTGGGGGCCATCTTAAAGGCTACCACAGTGCCTTCACATGAGCTCCGGAAATATAGTGGTGAGCTAAAGATCCATCTAACATGTCTAGTAGAAGAGACAGACATATATAAAATTATTATGCACATTAAGTATAACAACTAACTAGGATAAGACAATGAAGGAAAAGACACTAAGTTATGAGTGGTATTATTCAGGAGGATTAGGAATTAATTTGTGAGGAAATTATACTTTTGTTGAGGCTTAAAGAATGAGTAGTGGTTAATGTTAAGTCCAAAAGATGATGACTGCCTCAAATTGCTAAACACAGTTATGGGATGACCCAGCAATTCTACTCCTATGTATATACCCAAGAGATGAAAACATATGCACATAAAAATTTGTATGTGAAGGCTCACAATAGCCTTATACATAATAGCCAAAAAGTGGAAATAACTCAAATGTCCATCAACTGATTCATGGAAAAACAAAATGTGGTATATCTATACAATGGAATATTATTTGATAATAAGAACAAAACATTTTACTAATACACAGTAAAATGTGGATGGACCTTGAAAAAATTATAAGAGAATCCAGACACAAAAGACCACATATTGGTTCCATTTGTATGAAATGTTCATGACAGAAGACAGAACAGAGCCACCAAGTAGATTAGTGATTGCCTAAGGCTGGAAGTGGAGGGAGGTTGGGGGAACATGTGAAATGACTATTAATGGATAAGGGGTTCTTTGGAGGGGGTGACAAAAATGTTTTAAAATACATTGTGGTAATGTTTGCATCACTTTATTAATATATTAGAAACCACTGAATTATGTACTTTAAATGAGTGAATTGATAGTATGTGAATTATTTCTCAATAAAGATGTTAAAAATAGAAGATGGTAGGAAACACTGCACAGAGGGAACACCTAGAAGCGGCAGAGAATGTGTGTGTGGAGAAAACTCAGTCAATGTGTCTGGAGCATGGAGATATGAGAAGTGGCATCCAGTGACAAAGGACCAGACCTACAGGCCTTAGAGACCCCAAAAAGGACACTGGTCTTTATTGTTAGGGCAATAGGAAGCCACTGAAGGCTTTTAAGCAGGAGTCACATGATCATATTGAAGGTTTTCAGATTTTATATAATAAGTGCTCAATAAGTTAATGTTAATGTTTCCACCGAAAATAGATTAACGGGGCAGACAGAGTATTGAAAGCCTTATTTTTCATCCTTTTCCCCTGAGGAGTATAGGCCCCAAAGCTTTGGGGTAGTGCTTCAGCCCTTTGTCATTATGAGTGGCCTGCTTGCTTTCATCCAGTCTCCCATGTCCTAAGTGGCTCCAAATTGCTCAACATGGGGGACAAGCTAGATGGGGCCACCCTCAGGTGCTGACCCCAACTTCCTGTGTTGCAGAATCCTTGGGATTTGGGGCTTCAGCAAGCCCTTGATCCTTCTCCAGATGGCAGTGGGAAGAAATATCTGGTAAAACGTTAATTCCACCTCACTTAATGCGTTTACATAGGTGTGGTGCAGTTGAGGCCTCGGCAGGAAAAGCTGATCCCAAGTTCTGGCACCACTATTAGCTGATTCACAAAAGATGTGAGTCTCCATTTCTTCCCTGCACATCTGTCCTGTCTGCTTTTAATTTGGGAGCCCCAGTTTTAATTTAGCGGCAGGACTGTAAACTCCATTTCTGTGAACACAGAATGACATACTTTGTGGAACGGGGGCCTCTGGCCAAGATTTGACTCTTAAGTAATTGATGGCCAGTGACTAGAGCTGAGAAATGCTCCAATGCGAACACTTTCCATGGCAAAAACCCTGTCATATCAGCTGGATTGCAAGAGAGCCTTCTGGGTCGCTGCCCATCTAAATACAGGCAGTGTCTTTAACTACAGCCTCCGGGGCCCAACGGGACCCTCCAGCCTCATTCTGAACAGTGAAGCTCTTTGCGATCCATGGCTTCCCTCTGCCCCTCACCCTTGGTCGGAGGCTGTGGCCCAAGGCGCCGATTTCCTCATCTTTGGAAACCAACCATATCAGGAAGGAGGCTTCAGTGTGAGGGGTTGTTTTGTTCTGGTGAAAAGGACACTCTTTTCATCACATTTGAAAACCAATTTTTAAAAATCTCACTCATATCCAATATTATGTGTGTGTGAGAGAGAAAAAACAGGCCTGGAGTTACATCACTCCTGTGGTTTAAGAAATCCTTTTCACAATCTGTAGACTGTTTTGGGGCTGGGATTTGGGGAGAAGGGGGAAAGGGGCAGAGCAAGGGAGAGAAAGGACACAGAAAGATGAATCGTCCTCCAAGTTAAAGGAATGGAGAAGCAAAGGGAATGAAGAGCCCAAAACTTCTACCCATTTGGAACCTTCTAGATACCGAGACAGCTGCTATGTCTTCTTTTCTTTATTAATCAATTTTATTTATAATCATTTGTCTTAGATCACCCCTAAATGCCTATTGCCTATCATGGTGCCTGGCATTAAGTAGGCTTAAATACATATTTTTTAAGTCTATAAATTGGGAAATGAGTAATTTCTGAGTCATTACCATGTGCCCAGCACCGTTAGACCTCACAGGGCCTGGGAAACACAGCTAGTGGAACTTAGTGGGCAGTCTAGTGCAGAATAGTAATAAGGGGAACAGGCTTTGTGTTAGCTAGTCCTGGTTCTGGGTTTAAGTCCTGGCTCTGCTACCTACTAGATGTGTGGCCTTGGGGAAAATGATTAAGTTGCCTAATTCTCAGTTTCCACAGATTGAAATGTGAGCAGTAATAGGATCCATCTCATATAGTGGTGGGGAAAATTAACTGAGGTAAAGGGTAGAAGGTGCTTAGAGAAGTGCCTGGAACATAGGAAATACTGGGTAATGGTAGCTATTATTACATAGTTTGGAAATGGCACAAGGCAGCTCATGCACCAGTTCTTGCCATGGCTCTCCGCAAGTGTTCTTGAATCACCACCTTTGTTTTACATCCAGCTGGTTGCCAATTCCCTTCCCGGGCCACAGTGAGGCCAACACTCCTGTTGGTTTTACTTTAAGTGTGAAGAGTCCCATTGTCCTGAAACTAATGAGGATTTAATGAAAATCATTTCTCCATGGAGGACGGTGGCACTCAGCTCCAGTACAAACAAGAGAACATCTCAGGTGGTTTGCAAAGTATTTTAGCTTTTGCCAAACATGTTTTCTTCTAGTTTTAAATTCCCTGTGTATTTTAAGTGAAATCAAATCCACATGTTCCAGGTCAAGTGACCATTACGGAAGGAAATGGGGAAAGAATATGGGAGAATCCCAGCAATTAGAGAGATGGCAACAGCTCAGGGTGGGGACTGCATGTGCGTGTGCACTGACAACGCAGGCTCCGGTCTCAGATGGAGAGAGAAAATTGCTCTCCCACCTACCCACCCATCACTCACTCACTCACTCGGCCACTCCATGGTTACTGGACCCTTGTCAACCTCGCACTGTACTAGGCACTGTGGGTCAAATATGGTCCCTGTCCTAAGCAAGTTAGATTAGGGGTCAGCAAACTTTCTTTGTAAAGGCCCGAAAAGTAAATGTTTCTGGCTTTGTGGGATGCTTGGCTTCTGTTGTAATTAGTCAACGCCTTTTGTAGCAAAAAACCACCTATAGATAATGCATAAACAAAAGGGCAGGTTTCTGTTACAAATAAACAAACAACAAACAAGCAAAAGCTGGGACCAGATTTGACCAATGGGTCATGGTTTGTTGATCCCTAGGTTACATCATGCCAGGGAAGACTAAAGCACCACAGAGAGACACTCAGGGAGTAGGTAAGGGTGCTAATATACCTGACTACACAGCATATCAAGGGGCCTACAGCTGTGACTTTCAGAGAGGAGTCTACTCAAGTCCAAGTCCCATCACTGATTAACGATGTGACTTAAGACAAGTTATTGAATCCCTATAAGCCTAGACTTGCTCTTTATAACGGATATAGTAACATTACTAATCCTGTGTAAAAATATAGTAACATTATTAGTAAAATTATCAATTAATATCACTTAATCTCAGAATTAAATGCAGCACCGTGCCTAAAGATCCATGAGAGGTCTGGCATCTGGCGCACAGCTGGCATTCTGCGCGGATAAAGCACAGACTGTGGAGTCGGGGGTCCTGGGCTTGAGGCCTGTCCTTCACTTTGTTATCTAGACCGGGAGTTAGCAAACTTCCTCTGTAAAGGGCTGGGAGCAAATATTGTTGGCTGTGCAGGCCACCTACAGTCTCTGTCACATATTGTTTTTATTTTAATTTTACAAGCCTTTAAAAATGTAAAAATCATTCCATCATTCTTAGCTTGTAAGCAGTACAGACCTGGCTGTGGGCTGTGGGTTGGCCTGGGGGTTGCAGTGTGCCGAGCTCTGCCCTGGACCCGAGATGTCCAATAGCAACAGAGCATGAGCCACACACGTGAGACACCTATGTAGTTTCAGATTTTCTTATAGCCACATTAGGAAAAGTTTTAAAAAAGTGATTTTAATAATATACTTTGTCTAACCTGGTATATTCGATATGTTAGCATTTCAATAGGTAACTGATATTAAAAATGTATTTATAAGCTATTTTTCATGCTTTTTTGCTTTTTGCTCTTTGTACTAAGTCTTTGAAATCATGTGTATATATATTTACACCCACAGTATATCTCAAGCGGTCAAAAGCCGCATGTGGCCAGCGGCTGTGGTGTTGGCCAGGGCAGTCCTGGACCTCCACAATTCTTTCCAAAATGAACAGAACAATAGCACTTAACTTTGAGAGTCTTTGGGATGATTTAGTAAGACGATGTGTGGAAGGTGCTGAGTGTGCTGCCTGGCACAGACTGATCTTTAAATGTGGGCTACTCATCGCTAATAAGAGTCACTGTGCACTGTGGTACATAATGATAGTGATCCTTTTGGGGGACAGTCTGGGTCCCTTCCTTATGGAAAAAAATCACCATCCTGGGGAGTAGAGGCCTTTCAAAGGACCACCCAGCTTCCCCAAGACCCAGGACACAGGTAAGAGGTGTGGCAATCAAACATGGAGTTGGAGAAATGAGCCACAGCCCACACCCCTCTGGGATACTATGAGTGTGAGCACTGCCCACTCTCCGGAGCTCCTAGGCCAGTGGTCCAAGAGAGCCGCCTTGCTCCCTGTAACACATCTCACGTGGAGTGTGTGCCTGTGTGTATGTCCATCTAACACGTGTATGTGTGTGCATCTAATATGTTATGTGTGTGTGATGTATGTCCATCTAACACATGTACATGTATCCACCTAACATATGATGTGTGTGTCCATCTAACACATGTATGTGTCTCCATCTAACACATATGTGTGGTGTGTGCATGTCCATCTAACACATGATATGTGTGGGATGTGTGTGGGATATGTGTCCATCTAACATGTGGGGGAGGTATGTTTTTCCTGTCTATCCTGTACCATTTCTAATTCAAAACCTCAAGGAGAGGTTTGCAGAGGCTTAGGAAGTTTTGCATTTGAGTTGGAGACCCTGGGGCTGCCATACCAGTGTTGGACAAGCTGGGAATTGCTAAGCATTGCTCCTTTGACCTGAGCTCTTGGGTAGTCAAAATCAGGCAGCCCAGTTTGCGCTTCTCGTGCTAGGAGGTTGCACTGACTCTTTGTGGGAAAGGATCGTCATACACCAAAGAGCAGCCCCGGTTTCCCAGGGAAGCTAAGTTAGGTGGATGGGGAGAATGGTTCTAGACCCTCGCAGCAAAAATTCCTTCTGCTTGAGGTCATCCAGTACAACTTCCTTGAAGAGGTAGTTTTTATATTGAACAACTCCAGGTCAGGGGTCAAACGACGTCACCCACTCATGAAACCCAATCCTCTGCAAAAATCTCTCACATAGCATTTGAAAGAACAGCGTTTTTAGAGTCTAATTCTTACTCTGCCACTTACCAGCTGTGTAACCTCTCTGAGCCTTATCTTTAAACATTGGATTATGGGTAGGACTCAATGAACTACCATTAGTTATGGAGACAGATTTTAATTAGGTCAGAGCTTGGCATACCATAAACACAAAGAAAACGGTCATGAATTATTACTCTGTTTTCTTGCGGGAGGTAGCTGGCTACTTGGATCAAATCCCTTTCCTTTCTTCCCAATGCTGTGCCTAAATCATGCACCCCACAAGGTTCAAGATGCTGCCGTGTGTGGATTCAGGCTCGCTGGCCCAGAGGCATCACATCACACAGGGTGAGTGGAGACACCTAGCCCGAGGGTCCTGGCTGAGAAGCAATGGATGAAACCAAATGCATCCTCCCTGCCACACACCTTTTCTGCCCAGAGCTGAGCTCCCGGGTCAGCCAGCAGGTCTGACAGAGGTGGTCACGTGGTGAGCTACCACACTTTGCTATTCTTTCTGGGAAGCATAAGCAGTATTTGTGCTGATCTCCAGGAAACAAGACAATTTCCAAATCTTTCTGAGACACTTTGACACTGTTATTGGAAATCAAGCCATTTGGGGAAAGGAAGGTATAAACTGACTTCCTTTGTGACATCCATACATTATGTCTCATTGTGATGCAAAGGACGGTGGGGTTTGTATGAATGCAAATTTTACTTCACCAGTCCTCTCCCTCTGCGTATTGTCACAATTATTATTACCTTCATTACTCTTAAAAATGGGGTCAAGTTAAGTAATAATAATTAACTGATATCTTATTATCTTCAATGCTACATTAAGACTTTATAAAGCCAAGCACATCTATCTTTGAATCAATAGAAAGCCAAACTTTGAATTAACAAACACTCTAAACAGATGTTGAGGGATGCAATACTATTCTATCTCCCTGTCTATCTCTAAAATTCCCTTTACTTTAATCCCTTTACTTTAAGGGTCAGCAAGTTTTTTTCTGTAAAAGACCAGCTAGTGATTATTTTAGGCTTGGCAGGCTATCTGGTCTCTGAAGTGACTGCTCCACCTCTTCACTGTGGAGCTGAAGTTCTCATAAATTATATGTAATCAAACAGGTGTGACTGTATTCCAAGAAAGCTTTATTTACAAAAACATGGAGCAAGCTTTGTTGGCATGTGGGGTCATGGATGCCCTTCATCTAGTCAAACAAACAAATAACCCCAAAATAAAATCTCCAGCAAATTTACTTGCACTATCTCTATATAGGCAAACTCAGGATACCAGCAATGTGGGAAGAACAGTCATGTTAAAAGATTAAACAGCCCTCCTGTGAATGAGCCATTATTTCTTATTTTTCCAGATAATATAAATATAAGTGGTTCCAGACCCTAATAAATGGGAAAGGCATATAATTAAACTGAAGTTTAAAAAATAGAAAAATAGTGTTAGTTTAGTTATCCTATTAATTCTTACAATACAAATGTACTGGAAACCTATGGCATACCAGGCATCATCAGTGATTAGGCTATAGGAGAGGTTTTGGTTGTGTTTTGTTTTATTTGTTTGTTTTAAGATATTCCTGACACTCCAAAAATCAGACTATGAAAAACTTTCCTATTCTGGTTAGGCCAAAAAGAAGGGGAAAAAAAGCAATTCTAATTCTGGCTTTCCATAATGAGAACCCTGAAATATACATGGGAATAATTAAAACCAAAAAATTAAAAATAATAAAAAAGCTGGTCTGATTAGTGTTGTAACTGGGCACTGACACCATATGACATAATTGGCACTTGCCTCCAAGCTTCATTCGAAGCCAGCATTCTAAAACCCTTTCGTAACAGCAATGAACATCTGCTTGAAAGAGTGCTGTACACCCAGGCGAGAAGAATAGTACTGAAGGGTGTGTTTCCTTAAAGTGCAATAATATGTTATTAAAGTGTCAAATACCTACATGGCAACAGTAATTATATAAACACAGGCTCAAAAACTATAGGAAAAGAGATACACCAATAAAAAAATAATAATAATTTAAAAAGAACCCAGCTCACAGGAGAGGTGGCTGGTACTGGGATAAGGGGTTATTTTTCCTGGGTTGGAGTTTAACATATTTCAAAGAAATAAAGATGACCCTAGTAGTGTTTTTATTATGATTTCTCCTCCTTCAAGACTTCCTCACTTCAAGCAAGAATTATTTATAAACAAGTGAAAATCATTACTTTGGGATTTTATTCAGCACAAAAAAAATGGTGGGGCGGGGGGGGGGGGGGGGGGCGGGAAAGGAAGTTGGCTCCCAAGCTGCCTAAATGTTATCATGTGCTTTCTCCACCCTTTCTAAATTGAGCTCATCCATACATTTTCAGAAGTAACATTTTTAAAACCTACCAACCAATATTCCAGGCCAGAGAATGCCCTTCTTATTCTAGCACAACTGTTTGGAGTTTTTCCTACTCTCTTCCTAATTGAGAGACAGAGAGAGAAAGGAGAGAGAGAGAGAGAGAGAGAGAGAACAGGAAAATGGTGAGAAAACACTCGGATAACAAGGGACTGGCTTACCCACAACTTCTTCAAAACTGTAATTGTGTGTGGGTTCATGTGGTCTCTAGAGGATGGAGCAAGATGCATTTCATCGAAGTGTTGAAGCCCATTCTGAATGAGGTAGACATACTACATGTGTGTGTCCGAGCGTGCCAGGTCAACCTCTGGGCCTGGCTCCCCCTTCAAGGTTAATAAGACAAACTGAACTCTTGGGGAGGGGCCGTCTCTTCAACGCAGTCAACACTGCCAATTTTTAATGCTGAGAAGATTAGAAGATGGATGTAGGATTCCAGTGCCTAGATTCTCTCAATAGATGGGTTTATCAGCTGAAGTTAAAATGCCAGCTGAAAGTTCCAATTTCCTTCCTTTTTCTTTTCCAGTGTCCCCTTGTAAGGATTGTTCAAGGATGGTAAAGTATAAACCATAGCAACTAAAAAGAGTTAACTATCACCCTGGCTGGGTAGCTCAGTTGGTTAGAGCTTTGTTCCAATACTGCACAGTTGTGGGTTCAATCCCCAGTCAGGGCACATACAGGAATCCACTAATGACTGCATCAGTAAGTGGAACAACAAATAGATGTTTCTCTCTCTCCCCCTCTCTCCCTCAAATCAATCAATAAAAATAAATAAATGAATAGGTAAATAATTAAAAAGTACAAAGAGTCAACTATTAACTATCTCTAAGACAAATACTTTAGGTCTTGGCCAATGCATTACACTTACTAGTGCATTCATTCCCAAACTTCAAACATGTTCATCTCACTTTCACAATATTTGTCAACTCAGCTTATCACTTGATTATTAGTTAACATTTTTCTCTAAAATACCTCTTTTTTCCCCCACTTAGATAAAGTTGTGTGGAAATAAAAATTTATATGACTGCTATTAACAGAAAACCATTACCACTGGCCATTAAGTAGTCTACCACAAAAATACACAAGCAAGAAAAACTAAACCATGCCATTAAAATCTAGCTCAATACCTGTGCCCATCCAAGGCTCCTTGCCTGAAGTCTGTTCTCTCTTTAAGGAAAGGGTTAAAGAGGTGGTGGAGACAGCAAGCCCCAAAGGAAGACTTGCTTCTCCTAGGAATCAGAAAAGGTGACTGAGAACTGAAGGAGGATTAAATTTCTCACTATGTAGGTCAGGACTGTTTCATGTCCATTTCCTACAGTGAACCGCTAAACACGGTCAGAGTACGTCTGTCTTTGACTATCACTGCATCTTATAATTTGGGAGCCCTGTTAGCAGTATATGCTTTTAATACCTATGTAGACTTTAGGAAGTGCTCCCACATACAATGTTCCACTTGGTTCTCATGTAGGTAGGACCATAAATGATTACTTTTATTCTACTGAAAACAAAGTGTAAAACAAGATGTTTTAAGCTCACATAACAAATCAGTGGCAAAGCTTTCTCTAATACCTGGGATTTTATTTTTATTTGAAAAAAACACTTTGAAGATTATTGATACATCCTCCATTACATCTTGTGTAATAAACTGTGAGGCCCTACCAAATTTTCGTTTTTTAAAAATTCACCTTTTTCCGTCAAACCAAAGATACTTACAAACTAGGCTTACTTATTTATGATTCAACACTCAATATTCTGTGTCCATCGAAGCAAAGATTATGATGACCTTCCAAATTCTTCCCATATCAGCATTTTACACAGAAATGGAAATAGCAAAATCAGCAGCTATTAACCCATAGGGAGCAGCAGCATTTAGGCTTCTGGACTCCTCCCTGAGCCCAGGAGTTTTCAAAGGCAATGTTTACAAAGGGTGGTATCTCTCACCTATGCATCCCGGACAACTAGCTACTGTCACTGAGAAAGGCTGAAATGGATGGGGTTCTTGCTACACAGCATGTATTACAGGGCAATCGTCTGGTTGCAGAATAAGAATTTATGAAATTCCCTGAGGTCTCTAAGCTTTGATTCACAATGTGCCTCTGCAGCAGTAACAGTTCAGCCACTTGGAGCCGTTGGCTTTCTTTAGTGGAATGGGTACTGATAGATCACCAATCCAATTTGGTTATCTAGTATTACCAAAATAACTCTGCCAAGTAAAATAGCCAATCCTAGTTCCGATGACGGTAGAACTGGAGCGCTTACAGAGCAGAGGAGATGAACCATTAACTTGATCAGCTGTATAAACAAAGTTTCTGACCAGCGGAAAATGTTAGCCAACATCCGAGGCAAGGGAAGGGCTGTAGATGAAAAATCAGAGAGGCTGCTAATGCAATATAACATGTCCCCAGACCCAGAGGGGGAAATAAACAGAAGGCTCCTTCCCATGGCTGGTTTAAGGATCAGTAACGAACTTTGAGCTTGATGTGGCAGCAGGCTGAAACACAATGGAGGCGTGCATCAGACGGAGGCATTTTCTCATCTGCCTGTCCTGCTCCTGAAATTGTGTTGTTGATTCTGAGTCTGAGTCATTAGGGTTAGAAAGATGTGTTGTTCATTGCTGGAGCCATATCAGATTTAGCAGGGAGAGTACAAAATGTAATAAACATTTTTCCGAATCCTGTTATTTTAGAGATGTCCAAAAACTGGGAACACTGGGGGAGTTCTAACAAAGTTATTCACATTACATACAGCCATCTAATTCAGTTGGAAAATTCTACAAATCTGAATGATTATACACCTTGAAATACGTTTTATTGTTATGAAAAGACCAGGTTTCTTTGACTGTACATACTTAGCTCATCGGTGGGTAATCATATGAATTTATTAAGAAGTTATTTAGAGACAAGACTGTAAGCTCTTGTTTGTGTCACCAGAATCTCACACAGTACCATCACCCTATGGTGGTGGTACTAATTCATTTAATGAATTAGTATTTAATTAATGATATGGTGGATTGCATATTGACTGGCAAATCTTTCCTTAGGCCTCTTGTTAAAGCATCAAATCAAGAGAGGAATTAGACATAAAATAATGGCTTCGTAGTAGGTGTGAGGATTAGTTTGACTGGAAGTTACTACAGACACTTCCAAGTGTAGCCTATGAATTAGCCCTGAGCCATCAATGGCATACTCCACCTGTATGCCAGCTATTGACCCAACTCTCTCTCCCTCTCTGTTTCTTCTTTCAAGCATTTTCATGGATTTAAAGTCAATGTAGCTCTTCTATTCCTTACCCACTCTTGCACTTTATTATATAGCTTTAATTAGCTCCTTCTTTAATTTTACTAACTAGATTCTCAACAAAAGATTCTGGAAGCTCACTTAGCAAGAAACAATCCTTTCCTGCTTCGAAAAAGTGGGGAAGAGGCAAAACTGTGTGTTCTCATGCATAAATAACTTTTGTCTTTGCAACACAAGTAAGTATGCCTAATTGCATCATGGGTGGAGGGGGGGCAGGTTCTTGGACCCAAAATAACATTGATAGCCACACAGACTGAAACTTCTTGAAGTCCAAGTTTCATGACAGGCCCACGTGTGCAGAGGTCACCGCTTCTTGTTTTGATATAGAAAGTAGCAGAGATAGGAGGACCAGTATGAAAAAGGCCCAGAGAACACCCATGGAATTGGGGGTTGTCTCTGAAATATCCCTTTCAGGAATTCCCTAAAATTCCCTTCCATGGGGCAAGGAGAGATGCTTTTGGCATCTCCTTTCTCATTCTGTGTTTATCTCCTTCTACGTTTGAATGTTTAGCTCATTCATTCACTCTAGCTCACTCCCTAGCACTAAAAATACAAGGAATAGAAATTAGTAGAGCAATTGGCTATAAGAGATTTAAACATCATTACTCTTCATTTTCATTTTTTAGCTTAAAATCGCCATTTGCTCTACTATCTTAGAGACTGATGAAACAAAGCAAACTACAACATTGCTTTGGCTTCCCCTGACTCTCATTTTCCTTTGACAATAAACCTGGGTGCAACTGAAGCCTGCTGTGATTTCTGCTGGTATTCACTGTGGCTAGGTGCAGGTGATGCCGAGCTACCTAGGCTCAGATCCTTTAAGAACAGTGGTTCTCACCCTGGGGTGGTTTTTTCCCCCAGGGACACTTGGCAACATCTGGAGACAGTTTTGGTTGTCACATGCTACTTGCATCTAGTGGGTAGAAGCCAAGCATGCTGTTCAACACCCTTCAATGCACAGGCCTGTCCCCCACAGCAGAGAATGGTCCTGCCCCCATGTCAGTAGCAACACTAGGTTGATAAATCCTGCTTTAACAATATTTGCTTCAGGAGCAAATATATTCTTCAGGCTCTGGGTGCAGAAATAGATTCTAATAAGCAGGTTCTTCTTAAAGTTTACAAATCAATCAAAGCTTAGCTCCTCTGCTATTAGTGTATGAAATTTCCACCAGTGGTCACTCCTTTCATATATGAAACCCTTTATAAAATTCCAGCAGTAAGTCATTCATTTATTCCAGTAGTAGGTCATCCGTTTAGTCACACATAAGGCATTTATTAAGTGCCTACTATGTGCTGGTCATTGTTATACACGAAGAGTCACTTATCATCTTGTGAACTCATTTGCCCCCTCGCCCTTTTGCTAAGGAGACTCATTAACTATCATTAAATCAAATCTGGAGTTAAAACAGCTTAGAGCATCCAGCGTGAGGCCTCTGGGAGAAGCAGCGTGACTGCAAATACCTGCATGAAACAGGGACTGTCTGCCCTTGAAGTCAGTATCATCATTAGTCTTGGGTCAGAAGAATCCTGCCCCAGGCCCTGAGCTTCAAGAGGTGCCTCCCTAAACCTTGGCCACAGAGTCGTGGGAATGTGCCCATCTGGAGCCTACCACACCTCCTTCTAGACCATACTCCAGAACTGAGCACCTTGGAATTTTCTACTCACGTTACTCTGAGCCCACCTTCAGAACCTGAGCAGGCTTTTTCTAGTCTGTTCTCCTGTGGGAACCTTACACAAGCACCGCCCCCCCCCCCCCCACACACACACAAATACACACACACACACAGTGTGGGACAGCACCTAGCACCGGGTATATGAAAAGAAGGACAGAACTGGGGACTGGGCATCGTGGGTTACCTCTCCTTGTTTGTCCATGTTCTGATGCTAATTCCAAGGAGTCCAAGAAGTCCAATTTAGGATGTACCATAGGGTGTTATGAAGATGCATTTGTCAAATTAGGAGAAGAGAGTATTTTAATAGTTAACTAAAGATATAACTTAAATATTGGGACATATGGTACATAGATCTCCATTTTTCACTCTTGCCCTAGGTCAAAGATGGACTTGGTTTGAGGGGAAAAGGCACTATTTATTTTATCTGTGCAGAATATATCAGGATCCAGGGCCTGCCCTCCCCAGTGGAGCCACATCTGCTCCAGAAACCTCAGTTTCAGCTACTCTCCAGAACATTGCCAATCTCTTGTGCACTTTATTCTGTGTAGCCCCACTGATGAGTCAGCCCATCTGAAACAGCACTTTTTGGTGATGGGGCAACAGAGGAACAAATAGAAAATCATGTTCCCATAATTAGTTGGCTGAGTCAGAGCTAACGGAAGGAAAGAACCAGAGGACAGGTAGAAAGTTCTCACCTGGCATCAGAATAGAGAGAGCGGTCCAGAGAAAAGATGCTACTCCGGGAAGGGGGCTACTCTGAGCAGCTATGTGACAGATTTGGATGCTTAATGAAAAGGGAGAGGAAGGGGTGCTGGGAGAAGGACTGAGCCCCCAAAGAAAATAAAAAGAGAAAACACCAGACTACCTTCCTTACCTCCCATTCTGCTCATTGTTTCAGAGGGGGTTCCAAATAGAACACTTAACTTCTAGTTCCATTTAGTAGCAATTCTGGCATTGTGTGAGCTCCTTAACATGGCATCTGAGAAATGGGGTCCCCTTTGTCCCAACTCTCTCCTGAAGTCCTGAGAAGGGGGAAGAACCTACAAGGATGCTATGCTTGCATCCTATTTGGCAAAAATGCCCAGGACACCTCTCATTTCTTTCCTCTCAAAGGAGGCACTGAGGTAGCTCCAGGGAGAGGGTGCCACATTGTGGTGCCCCCAGATCCTGTCCTCTGTCACTCAGATGAAAGGTGCAGGCCAGGGTGGGGGAGGTGGGGGAAAAAGTGCCTTTGGTTAAAATGAACAAGGGCTTAGTCACAGACACTTGGGGACTTCTTCTCTAGAAACTGACTGATGCCCAGAGGCTGGCGATTACTGGAGCCCTCTCTGACCCAGGGACCCTGATAGGGTCCCTCGCTCAGGGCTCCCAGCTTCCAAGGAAGTTCTGGAGCCAACTGCACAGCCAGCCAAAGGCAGGGCTTGGCTGCCTGTGTGATTAATTGCCTTTGTTTCCTCACAAAGGGAGTGGACCCACTGACAATCACCACAGTAGGAGGGGAGGGGAGTGGCCTCCTCTAGGAGGCTCCCCTTCCTCCCACAAGTCCAGGGTGTGCCTGAAAATGGGATTCTGTGCCTAGCTCAAAAAAAAAAAAAAAAAAAAAGGTATCTTTCCAAAAGAAAATTATACAGCTCAGAAAGTTAGTCATTAATGTAATGGTCTGAATCTACAATGAGAAAAAGATGGAAGTTGACATGGTTTTTATCTTTGATACAGCTTCTGAAGTTGAGAAGTAATTACATATGTTAATATTACATTCATCTGATAGTCAGTGAATTTTTTTTTATGACTTCCGTAATGAATCTTCCCTCCCCCCCTCCGCCCCCCCCCCCCACCCCCATCTGCTCACAGTGCAAGCAAACAGTCCTGTCATTGATCAGGGCTAGTTCCCAAAGGACACAGGAGTCAGAAAGATCCGAGTTTGAAATTAGGCTGATGCCTGACATGAGGCATTTAGTAAATCAACAACACCAACAGTAACTATGTCTGTTGCAGATGTGGTGTTGGACCAGGTACTATACAAAGGTTTCACACACACTATTTCATTGAATCCTTGTGAAACTCTATGGGATGGGAACTATCCGTATGTTCATTTTAAAGATGAGGAAACTGAGGCTTTCAGTGTAGAGGCTGAGGCCCCCAGCCAGGGCTGCTTGTGCCCAGCAGACTGGCTTCTGAGGGAGCTGGTGGTAGAGGCAGAGGTGGGATGCATGAGTGAGGGGGTGGGAATAATAACTTTCATTGCCTCACAAATCAAACTACTTTCCCCATCACCCACCTTATATCTTAATAGGCCAGGGCTGCCTCATATCCCCAGTTTCTTCCCTCCCTGGAACCCCCCCAGGACCAAGTAACTGAAAGCATCAGGAAAGCAATAACAAATCTGTCTCTGCTCTTCGCTCCTCAGCAGAACCCAGCAGTCCCAGAGCGCCGCAGAGAATTACACAAGCAAGGAGCCACAGCCACTGCCCTTCGGCTTCAAATACAGACACACTTGAGAGACACCACGCGCAAATCACAAAGAGCCAGGCCAGGGTCCTCGCTGTCTCAACCCCCGCACACCTGGGGCTCTGAGATGCAGGTTGTATTCCTAGAAGATGTCTGAGTGCCTGCCCTTTGATATTTGACAATAACAAGAGAGTTATGAAGATGGGATAAGGTTACGTGTAATCAAATTCTCAGTGCAGGGTCTTGGGGGGGGGGGTGTTTAAGATCATCCACATTATCACTGTCACTGTTATTGGGTTTTGAGGCTGAGGAACATTTAACCAATGGAGAGGAAGACTATCTTTCAGGGAGATAAAACAGAGGAAGTAAAGACGTATAAGCGTTTGTGAGAGATACCTACAGCAAGTGATTCATTCGTTCATTGGACTAATTTACCCTTTCATCTAACAAGTACTTACTGAGCATCTACTATACACCAGACACTGTGCTAAGCACTAAACAAGAAGATAAAGCAATGAAGAGTCCTGCTCTCAAAGAGTCTATCGTGGCAAGACAGACATTAAATAAATTCACCTGACAAACTGCTATGCGATTATAAATTGTGATTGATAAGTGCTATGAAGGGAAATAACTTGGGTTTATGAGAAAACATCACAAGGGAACAATTTATAATGGGTGGGCGTTTGGGTAAGTCAAGGCTGAAGTTCCTGAGCAGGGGGTTTAGGAGCTGAAATCTGCAGGGAGAGCAGGGGTCAGTGGGGCAATGAAATGGGGGAAGTGCTGGAGGCTTAGAACAACCCGTTGCACAGTTGCTAGGTCAGGATGGCAGGGCCACCGGAGGCTGGGGAGGGAGAGGCCAGCCTGGGCTTCACTCTCAGCAAGCTAGGCTCAGACACCCATCCAGGCTCGGCATCTTCTCCTCAGCCTTCCCAGGCCAGCTTCTTACCCCCAAAGCACCTGCCTTTGTCACACCAAGGCTCTGTAGATTCGGTCTTCTCTCCCATCTTCTTTCTCATGGTCTTTCACATACTTAGAGGGCCAGACAGAACACAAACGCCCTAAGCCAGTTGCTGACTTCTCCACTGACTTTGGATGTAAGATCGCAAACTGAACAAAGAAGTGCTATGCAGGGGCAGCTCCCATCAGATTTCTGCAGACCCATTCCTAGTTCTCATTGACTCGGCTTGGCCCTGGAAACGTTGATCTGCGTTTGGTATTGATCTTTGATTGCCAGCACTGACCAATACTGCCACCAAGTCTCCTTCCTGGGACTAATGAGCAGGAAGCAGATGTGTCCATGGATAAGGGAGCTAAACAGTGAAAGAAATGATCCTATACCATTCTCAACTGTCCATGCAAAGGCAACAGACACCTCCCAAATTCTCTATTTATAAATCTGGGTTTTCTTTACAAGCAATTTGGAAACAACCTCCCTCTTCTCTCTCTCTCTCTCTCTCTCTCTCTCTCTCTCTCTCTCTCTCTCTCTCTCTCTCTCTCTCTCAATTATAGAACCCCCAAACCCTTGCAATCAATGGGTAGAGGATCTGAGGCCTTACTGACACAGTTGCCTGTAAACCCACAAGAAAGAAGGAGCTGTAACAAGGGGTGATTGTTCTGCTTTGTAGGGTGTGGAGTGGCTCAGTGGTGGGGGGTGAGGGCTGCTGCAGAATATGAGAAACCTCTAGGACCCCAAACAGCAACAACACAAACTTTCACTTTGGACCACATACATACATCTGTATTACTTTTTTTTAATTGTACAAGAAATGCCTGAATACATCTTCGTCTTAAAAGATTTGGACAATCAGGCATAGTCAGAGTTAAATGTGGAATTATCTCCTATCAGCCATCATCCCCACGCCTACCTGGGGAAGACCTTGCTCAATGCCTTTTTATGCGTTGCATACTTCCAGGTTACATAGTCATGGGTGTCGTGAATAAAAAGGTGCCTTTCCTAGTTAACATGTCTGGGAGAGTTTACCTGCAAATACATGGACAGTTATCACGTGCTTTGCAATGGCTGCACGGAATAGACAGGAACGCCAGAGTGCTGAGACCAGACTTGGGCAGAGACAAGAGCAGAGCCAAGGAAAGGGGGCAGGGCTTTGCCACTGAGTGACAAGAATCCATGCTCTTCATATTTATTTCCATCTTTATCACACCAAGCTGTAATGGAATAACAATAGGTCCATTTTCATCTGTAAGCCAAGAGCTCCCCATACACTATTGTTTAAACATGTTCACCCAGCAATAGGGACTGTTTTTATTCCCATTTTACAGATGGTGAGGTGGAGTAACGTGCTGGAGGTCACACAGTGAGACAGTGATGGAGATATTAATCTCAGGTCAGTCTTCCCAGGTTCCCTGCTCATATGCTCCTGACCACCGCACTTCACCCCTGCTCTATACCCATATCTAGGTCACGAGGGCTGTTTTAAAAAGTGGCTTTTCATTTCAGTCCCCAAAGACTGTTTGGAGCAGGTGAACCGTGTCTGTCGGAAGCCCAAACCTGACTGTTTTATTTCCCAGTCAGCTTGACCCCGAGTCCTTGGCATTCTGCAAACAGGCTCATTCCCACAGCCGTCCTTGTGGCCCTCTGTCACTGTGACCCTGCAGAGAGATGCCCAGCCAGCCAGCCAGCTCCAGGCAGGCGGCTCTGTCGCCGGGAAGGGTGATCTGAGACCAGGGGATGGCGGTCAGCATGGGGATGAGGAGGTAACCCACAGCCAAACACAGTTATTGGGAACTGCCTCATTAGAATACTGTAATTGGTTCCCGCAGGGCATTCGAGGTTAGTGACTCAGAGGAGATGGAGGAGGAGGGTAAGGGGGAGTACACTGTGTGGATTTGGTTTTCCTTTTTACCTTTTCTCCTCCAGGAGGGACTTCAACCAGCCTGGCTCACAGTGGGGCTGAGGGGTGCCCTCCTGATGGCAGAGTGGGATCCTGGTGACTCAGGCTCACCTCTGCACCCTCTGGCTCCCCTGTGAGAGCTCTCCTCTCTCCTTGTCCCTCAGCAGGAGCCTGGGGGCTTCTGTAGGCCTCTGTTGTCAGGGAAGAAAGCTACAGAGTAGCAAATTTAAAGAAAGGTGTTGGAACTTGATGTGACACCTCTCACAGACTGAGTGCAGCAAATATGATTGTTCTAAGAACCTAACAAAAAGGGCCATGCTTAACCCAGTTATGACCCCAATGGGGGACCAGCAGGCGTTAGTGAAATTATAAGTCGCCATCTAGATACCAGATAACATTTTTTCTTTAAAAAATATGCATATATTTGTACTGATTTCAGAGAGGAAGGGAGAGGGAGAGATAGAAACATCAATGATGAGAGAATGTCCTGCATGCTCCCCACTGGGGATCAAACCCCCAACCTGGGCATGTGCTCTGACCGGGAATCGAACTGTGATCTCCCGGTTCATAGGTCTACACTCAACCACTGAGCCACACCGGCTGGGCCAGACAACATTTCTTTGCCACACATAAAGCTGGACGCTGCTGTCGGGGTGCACGCACCCACTTCTCAGGGTGAAGAAAGAAGGGTAGGTAACTCCCCACACTGAACTGCCTTAGCATTAGTAGGTCAACAACAAAGTATGATCTCTTGACACCAAATTCGGCACTCCCAGTATACCCTACCTGCCTTTCTGAAAAACTTGGTAGAGTGGATGATGAATTTTATACTTGGAAGTGAGGAAACTTTGTGGGAGCTGGAAATGTTCTACGTCTTGATCTGGGTTTTAACCAGTTAACTGCCACGATATTTTGAATTTAATTAAAAAAGTTCCGCCGCTTGCATCTATAGACACTTATGGCATACAAATGGTTAAGCACAGAAAATTTTAACAAGCTACGCACTTAAAATTGGTGCATGTTGTACTGCATGTATATCTCAGTTTCAGAAAGTAAAAAAAAAAATAAAAAAATAACTGTTGTAAAAAACATAGGTCCCCAAATTTTTTATCTATAGACTAATATTTTCCTGACACTCTCTCTATTCA
The DNA here is from genome assembly GCA_026230045.1 of Corynorhinus townsendii. Taxonomy (NCBI): domain Eukaryota; kingdom Metazoa; phylum Chordata; class Mammalia; order Chiroptera; family Vespertilionidae; genus Corynorhinus; species Corynorhinus townsendii. The sequence goes on along the minus strand of JAPDVU010000006.1, from coordinate 157,064,673 downwards.
CTGATGGTGTCTACCTCCTCTCTTTCCCTACCTAAACCCCAGGCTTTACTAGGGGCTAAATTAAGACAAGCTTCTTAAAGAAAATCTACCTTGATGACCAAGCCACATTGATCGATGCTTTGTGAACCCCCCCGAGGCAGGTCTAGGATTATGGGACCCGAGGCTTATACAAGCTGGGAATCCTGTGTGAGATAAAGAACACAAAACTATGAATACAAAATTAGGTTACAAAAAAGAGACTGGAGGTTTCAAGCCCTTTTTATCCTGTTCTCTCTTTTAGCAGTTTATCAGAAATGTTTATATGAAACTGCTGCCTGTTTGCAACTCCGCTTCCCCCTGCACCCAGGACTCACATCAGCTCCCAACCACCCTCAGGGCGCATACAGGTCAGGCAAGTGAGAGGAGCTTGTGGAAGCTTGAGCTTCGTCCCATTTCGGTAGGTCGGTTTCAGGTCAGCACATACGTGTGAGCATTTCAGCCCGGACTAGTTTGAGTTGAAACTTGTTTGTTACGTGCACACACGGCCGGCCACCCCAGTTGGGCTGTGAAATCCCACAGTGCAAAACCAACTTTTCCCAGCGCTCTCATGTCTTTCACAGGACAGGCTCTCCATACTGTTGAAATAAGTGTTGGGGGCAGGGAAAGGGACTCACAGGACAGGTGGGAGTGATAGCAGAGAATAAGTCATTACTTGGATTAAGTGGATTCTTTCCATGCCCTCCCTACCCAGGTCCTGAATGTTCGCCCAGCCCTAGACGGAGCCAAACATCTTTTAAAAATTGGTTTGACTAACAAGTAACCTCAGGCCATTGGAAAAGTAAGAGATGGTTTGGCATGGCTCAGATAGGTACAGTCATTTCTCTGGACTGACAGGAAGGATTTGACAGAGCGGAGGATGAAGAGGAAATCATGGCAAGAGGGAAGAAGGAAGAGAAAGAGGAAGAAAGAAGATGAGGAAGAGGCTTATAAAAACAAAAAAGTAGGAGATTAATGGAAAAAGAATACTTAATAACGCTCTCTTGGGCTCACTGTCGTCTTTTTTTTTTTTTTTTTTTTTTTGAGGCTGCTGTATTAAATTAAAGTCATACATAGGTTTCAAAGAAAATCACATTTCTGCAGTCTGGCGAGCCCACCTGACAATGCACGCTAACAGAATTGTAAATGTAAAGGGTAATGCTTGTCAGTGCCTGACAGTTCTAAATGGCCTTTTAGTTCAGTACGCGGAGCTGTCATAAAAAAACATAAAAATGCATATGCAGACAGCTGAAACTGCTATGCACATCATTACTGCAAATGGTATAAGTGTCCTGAACAAAAGGCCTCCCCGTTTAAGGACATGCATAAGACATTTCTCTGCCTCCAGCTTTAAAACAAAGTGCTGTCAAGAAAACAAGAGTCCCCGTGCCAGAACTGAGGTTTCTCTGTCAATCAGCGAGGTGCTACATTTGTACATATTTTTCTGACCCTGCATATGAGAAGAGCATTCTTCACAGATGTGTATTTAACTTCTGGCAGACACATCTGTTTCTTCTGCATTTTCACTGTTATTTCTTTATCATTATTCTAACAGACTGCTGCGGAGGGGTGTTTTAATGCGTCCTTATTCATCCTCCCCCATCTTTACTTTTTTCCTCCAATTCCTCTATCTCCTTTCTTTTTTTCTTTGTAATTCAGGAAGGCCAAAAGAACCCAGCGTAGGCCTGTGGTGATCGAATTGGTGGCGACGTTTTCCTTTCCTTCCCTAAGCGATGATATTAGCTGTCCTTGAAGACTGAAAGTTGCTTGAGGGCAAAGGCAATCTTTACCACAGAACCTTTCTGAAACCTACTTCTGTGTCAGAATCACATGAAGAACTTGGTAAAATTCTCATTTCCTGTGATCCCCCTAATGATGCTCCGCATCAGAGTCTCTGGGGCATTTGTATTTTTAACAAGCACCCTGGTGGCTATCACATGCTCGCTCCTCCAAGCACACATCAGACCAACATGCACTGGCAGGCAGGCAGGCAAAGGTGGTTAGGGGCAATCAGGCAGGCAGGCGAGTGGTTAGGGTGATCAGGCAGGCAAAGGTGGTTGGGGTGATCAGGCACCCACTCCGTGGCAGCCACTGTTCTAAGCACTGGGGACATACACATGAACAAAAAGACAAACACCCCAACCTCAAACAGCTTGCATTCTATTTCGTTGAAACAGGCCAATAAACATATAAACAAATACATAAATACTAGAGGCTCAGTGCACAATATTCATGCACAGGGGAAGGGGGCGTCCCTGAGCCCAGCCTGCACCCTCTCACAATCCGGTACTGCTGGCTCCTAAGTGCTTGCCTGCCTGCCTGCCTGCCTGATTGCCCCTAACCACTTGCCTGCATACCTAATCACCCCTAACCACTCTGCCTGCCTGCCTGCCTGCCTGATCGTTCCTAACCTCTCTGCCTGACTGCCTGATTGCCCCTAACCACCTTTGCCTGCCTGCCTGATCACCCCAACCACCTTTGCCTGACTGCCTGACCACCCCTAACCGCTCACCTGCCTGCCTGATCACCCCTAACTGCTTGCTTGCCTGCCTGATCACCCCTAACCACCTCTGCCTTGGCCCCCGTCGCCACGGCTTCGTCCAGAAGGACATCTGGAACAAAGTCCGGAAGGTCGTTCAGCTGTCTGGTCTAATTAGCATATTACACTTTTATTATTATAGATGTTGGGTATAGAGGGTGACAAATATCTGAATAACATGAAACAGGGCAAGGGAAAAGACACTGGTGTGGACCAGAGTGGAGAGTTGACGTGTGGAGGCCGGGAAGTTCTCTCTGAGGAGCCAACATGATCTGAGACTGGAGTGATGAGGACTCAGCCATGAGAAGATGTAGGGAGGAACGTCACCTCATTTATTCTTTCAACAGCATGGAAATTATGATCATGAACTTAGGATTGAAGAAACTGATGCTTAGAAAAATTAATTACTTGCCACAAATTACACAGCTAGTCAGTAGCCAAACTAAGATTCACACCCCTGTTCCAAGCCAGATGCAGATGAGTCAACTCCAAGTCTCACACCTATCCAAATCCTGACGTTGGAGTCAACCTGAAGTACAATCTTTTCTTCCATCACCTAAGATGCATCCATCAATGCATCTAGCCAATGCCTCCCCATAAATAGAGGATATTTCAATGACTCCAGGACAAATAGAGGACAAATTCCAATACAGGCCTGTATGGGACATTACAACAGTTTCCCTAATAAAACTCAACTTGATCACCAGTATTTCTGAATTCTTCAGATTTGGACCACAAAATCCCATTTCCAATCAGGTGGCATATGTGGCATAGGTTTTAGAAGGCTCTAGGCATTTTAGGCCAGAGACCATGTTCTACAACTGTACTGCTTCTGGCCTCTTCCTACTGACATTCTTCAGGCCTTTTCATGAGTTCCTAAGTTTTGACTTGAAGTTGTAAAACCTCCAGCTGAATTTCAAAGAGAGATAAAATAGTGATTTCCCCCTAATGACAACTCTGTTGCTGGAGATAAACGAACCAGAGGACAGGATTTGGAAGAGAATATAACCAACTGGCTGCTAGTGTGGGCCTTGGAGTCAGAGACCTTATAGCTAGGATAGTGAACAAACCATGAAGCCTTGGCTCAGGCACCTTAGAAATAGTGATGTTGAGTTCTGGCCAGTGTATTCAGTGGTTAGAGTGTCAGCCCACACACTGAAGGGTCACGGGTTCAATTACTGGTCAGGGGCATGTACCTGGTTTGCAGGTTCGATCCATGGCTCTGGTCATGGTGCATGCAGAAGGCAACCAATCGATGTGTCTATCACATCGATGTTTCTCTCTCTCTCTCTTTCCTTCCACTCCCTCCCTCTCTCCCTTCCACTCTCAAAATCAATGGAAAAAAATATCCTTGGGTGATGATTAACATAAATAAACAAACAAATAGTGATGATAAATTTTACATGAGAGTTATTGTGAGGATTAAATGAGATGAAGCATGTATGATACTTAATAGAGTGTGATGTATAGGAGACACAATAAATGTTATCAGTTGTTACTACTATAATTGTTATTTTCCATTGCACTGTAGGATAAGAACATCCCTGTTTCCCTTACCTGGAAAGACATAGAAAGTACAACCCTTGCCACGGCCAACATGCTCAGTGACCTGCTGGGGCCCTCTCTCAGGAAGGCATCGTTTTTTAGACTACACTTTCTCTACTGTGTTTTCTTCTCATAGAACTTAGGTCTTCTAGCTAGTATAAAAAATAATGCTCTCCTGCTCCATCTCCTGGGATTTCACTCTTGCTAAAAGCAATTGCTTTTTACTGAATGTACAATTTCATTGCTATGGAAAATAGATTGTGATTAATGAGACCCTGTGACCAAGGTTACTTGGGACAGGCTTGCCCTGGTTAGCATGCTGTCCTTCCTGACTTTTCACGGTGCCACAGTTGGCTGCAGCAGGGACTGCATGAACTACTTTGTTAGTGACTTTGGGAGGGGATGTAGTCAATACAAGGAACTACTTTGTTTTGTAGAATTGTAAAAATATTTAGAAATGAAATATTCTGAAAGGTTTAATGTGATGGAATATATCATTTTTAATTGCAGAAAAAAATTAATAAGATAAATAAGAATTTATAAAACTTACCATGCAGATGGGATGGATTCATATGAGAAATTTGCACATTATAACTATGTGAAAAAATGTTTGCCTAGCCGGTGTTGCTCAGTGGTTGAGTGCTGATCTATGAAGCAGGAGGTCAAGGTTTGATTCCAGGTCAGGGCACATGCCTGGGTTTTGGGCTTGATCCCCAGTAGGGGGCGTGCAGGAGGAAGCCAATCAATGATTCTCTCTCATCATTGATGTTTCTATCTCTATCTCCCGTCCCCTTTTTCTCTGAAATCAATAAAAATATATTTTTAAAATGTTTAACTTATATATATATATATATATATATATAAAACTTTAGAGTCAAAAGGGACATCAGAAGTCATCAGTATAATCCTCTTTGCTTGGAGAAATCCACCCCATGGAATTTCCACAGTTGGTCTGAATTAATTACCTCACATGACGATAGGCTCACTATCTTCAGAGGCAGCTCGCTCTATTGGAAATGTTCTCCACTGTATTCTGAAATCTAAACCTGCCTCTTTGCAACTTTTACCTTGTCCTTTTTAGAACAGTGAAGAAGAAAACTATCCCATTTTTTCATAAAATGTTAGAGTTAAAAAGAGGCTTAGAGATCTCATTACTGGAGTTTGTCAATGTGAAGTTAAGAAATGAATACTCTGTATGCAGTCCACCAGATTTTCCAGAGAGTGATTCTGACAAAAGCTTTCCTGAAATTCAGATCAACGTGATTTATGACCCATGTGGTAATTTTTTTTTTTTTTAAGGAAATCCGTTAGTCTTTTCTACTTCATTTTTAGTGAACCAATGTTTGCTCTCACAATTCGCCACATTCTTTGCTCAGGCCTCAGAGCTTCTCTAGTCAACAGCCTGTCCTAGAATTATGGTCAAGTGTAGTTAAAATTAAGTTCCTGACTATAGTTCCCAGAATTTGCTGTTTAAAAAACAATTTATTAAAATGTTTATTTGCCTCTTGCTTTCTGGCATGGAGCTCATTCCTGAAACAGTCTCAAATATTACAAACAGCTTTGGTTAACAACATAATATGAGATCCATGTCCACACCCATACCCATGTCCTCCTCCCCTCCCCCTTCTCCAGCAGTCTGGAAGAAATAAATGTCTCTTCTCACTCAGAGAACTTCAGCTCATTGGTCATTTCTCTTTTCACCTGCTGAATTGAAGCAGGTCCTTCCTCTTCCTCTTTAATGACCCACACCTGAACCTGACAACAGGCCCTCTTGTTTATTGAAGAGTCTGGTACCAGGCAGATCCCACCATAGAGCCCCGCCCCCCCCTCCAGGTGTGTAATAGGAAGTATGAGATGCAGAGACAAGGATTTCTGCAGAGTCCTGAGTTCTGGTCTCAGCTGTGCTGTTAATGTTGCACTCTGACCCTTGAGCAGTTATGGAACCATTTTCTGATGCTATTTATCTAAAAATTAGAGCTAATACTACCTTCCCCACTGAATTCACAGGATGGTTGAGAAAAATACTAAGAGAAAAATATACAAAATGCTTCCTTGATGGATAAGGTTAAAATAACTTTACAGTTCAGACCTTAGGCTTGGGCTGTGACCACTGGCCTTCTCCATTCTGTGCCTTGATTTCCCTGATACTACATTCAATTTGCCCACCCAGGTATTTCCAACCTCAATCTGCTCCCACCTTCTTCGTCCCCAGAACTTCCCCAATTACTGGTCCCTTGTTGCTTTCTCAGCCAGATGATAACTGACTAATTGGGAAAACAATCCAAACTTGTGATGAAATGGGTCATACTGTGCTCCCTCTCAACACATAGCAATCCCTGGACCACCATGGAAGTTACGTTCCTGGAAATACCAGAGTTGACAAAACCATACTCAGCAATGCCAAGGTCTTCTCACAAAGAGGAGATTGAAGGAAAGTAGCACTACAAATAAATGTTTTAATATATATTTTTGAAATACAAAAAGAAAAGGATTCTAAAAGGCATTTACTTCCAGACCACATTCATCTATGTTTAAAACCTTCTTCCAGTGTTTAGGAAATATTGCTGTTACCTTCAAAAGTAGATTCTTCCTCTAGTTTTCTATTACACAAACTCTAGATTTTTCTAAAATTACAGTCACAAGCCTGGCTGGTATGGCTCAGTGATTGAGCATCAACCTATGAACCAGGAGGTGATGGTTCAATTCCCAGTCAGGGCACATGCTGGGTTGCAAGCTCCATCCCAGTATGGGGCATGCAGGAGGCAGCCAATCTATGATTCTCTCTCATCATTGATGTTTCTATCTCCCTCTCCCATCCTCTCTGAAATCAATAAAAATGTATTTTAAAATATAAAAGTAAATAAATAAAATAAAATTAGAGTCACAAATTGAAGCCTTTTTATTGTATCTGGCCCAAGGGTGGTTGTTTTTTCTCACACAGTATTTTAAAAATTTTAATTTGAATGCCTTTAGACAGGGCATGTTCTTTCCTAATTGCCATAGTCCACACCACTCTCTATTGTTCACCCCTGCTCACATCTGTATGTTAGCATAAAGAATACAGAGTAGGAACCAGAAACCCTAGGTGCTAGTTCAACTAAGACATACATTAGAAGTAAAATGTTATTCCATCTCTCCCAGGTGCTAGCATTATAGTCTTGGTCTCATCACTTCTCTCTAAGCCTCAGTTTCTTCTTCTGAATAATGGAAGTACCACCATCTTCTCTCCAAGATTGATGGGAGGGTCACATAAAACAGTGTACAGCCCTAACTGGCTTGGCTCAGTGGATAGAGCGTCAGCCTGCAGACTGAAGGGTCCAAGGTTCGATTCCAGTCAAGGACATGTACCTTGGTTGCGGGCACATCCCCAGTAAGGGGTGTGCAGAAGGCAGCTGATCGATATTTCTCGCTCATCGATGTTTCTAACTCTCTATCCCTCTCCCTTCCTCTCTGTAAAAAATCAATAAAATATATTTAAAAATAAGAAAAAAATAAAACAGTGTACATATGGGATTCATATATTTTAAAGGGTACTACAAGTGTATATAGTATTTTTAAGTAACCGTTCCTGTCTAGCACAAGACACTCCTCTCTCTCTCTCTCTCTCTCTCTCCCTCCCTCCCTCCTTCCCTAAATCCCATTACCATCTGCCAACCAAACTGCAAGTTGAAGAAGATGACAAAGGGTCATTTACCTTGGTAGTTAATGCCCTATATGGATTCTGTTTATACAGGACTGTCTACAATTTTTCAGTCTAAAAATTACTCTGCACAGTTGCTTAATTGCCCTTTTATCTTCTCTTTAATCACATCTAGGACTTCTCACCACCCCCCCATTAAATTTCCCATTTGTCTCTTTGATCAACCTCCTGATCCTTATTTGTATGCAGAACTGTCCATAACACGTGCTGTATTTCTGGGCTAGCTGATAGCAATCGAGGCCAAATGTACCAAACAGCCAAGCAAAAGGTAGAAAAAGTATATGATCCTAACCACATAAAGCCATGCATGCTTGTTTCTAACCACATAAAGCCATGCATGCATGTATGTGCTCAAGCATGCACACAGTCATAGAACAACAACAAAAATGGCGCATTTGGTGCTATGTTGGGGATACTTTCATCAGAGTGGTGGCTCCCAATCTGGCCTTAGGGGCTTTAAAAATAGATACATATACCTGAACTCTGACAACAGAGATTCTGATGTAGTTTGTCAGGGTAACATCCAGACAGAAGGTACTGCTTTGTTTCAGAAAGCTCCTCTTCCTGCAAAGTCATCTAGTGAGTAACTAGTATTAAGAACATGATAATAGGACAAATCTTAGAACTTATCTTATATGCATCTGAGTCTTTCTGAGTGTTGATCAATGAACATTCTTATCTTTTTAAAAACACAGACATTCTCCCCTAGAATTACAAGTATTCATGATCTGCTCCCTCTAACAATTCCGCTCCCAGGAAACAGTCTTACAGAAATGCAACTCCACTGTGTAAACACAGAGATGCAAAGCGACACTGTGAGTAATAGTGAACCACTAGAAGCTACCCAAGTGCTCATGCACAGAGAATTGGTCTAAAAGTAAAAAATAAATAAGGCACAGCCAATGCAATGAGACATTATACAGCCCTTAAAAAGAACAGTCACAATCTGGAAGTCTACCCTGACAGGAAAAAAAAATTAAGTGAAAAAAAACACAAGTTGTAGAATAAAACATATGTAAGATATATTTTTGGATCAAACTCTCACCCTCAAATGGACGACGAACACAAATTATAGAATCTCAATAAGCGGTTCTTGAACAGAAAAAGTTCTACACCTACATCATCAAAGTATTTCTTAAGAATGAGATGAGATGGGAAGAAGGGGAGACTTCTACTCTTCACTTGATATTCCTCTTTATTATTTAAATGTTTATAAAGGGGCTACATTATGTTTATAATTTTTTAAACAGAGGAAAAATACTTGCCAGTGACACCCACTCCTCTCACACACATTGCCTTCCAGCTCGAATGCTCATCTGGCTGTTTAAATAAAAATGATGGATGCTCCACTGGCTGAATTTCTCTGCAGATCAAAAACACCCTGCATCTTTTCCATTCAGCATTCCATTAAAGTGTCCCCGAGCCAAGTCCTGTGTGTGGGAAAGTGTGTCTTGGTGTGTGTGGATCCCGCTGTAGTTACAACAGCTCCTCCCCTTGGTAACAATTTAACACCCACACGCATCCTCAGGAAGGTCAAAAGGGAAAGGCAAGAATGAAAAAACATGCCTTAGAAATGTGAACTAGCTCCCATTTCCAAAATTATTTCCCCCCACATTGCAAAACGACATCATGCGTGCCGCTAGGAGTGTCTGGTGGCTTTAATGAAATGAGTGGTGATATCGTGCACAGAAAAAGCGGGGAGCTGGCAGCATGCTTTTCCTCGGAAATGAGGCACTGTGCTGGAAACGGCATCAGAGTTTTACAACACGAATTTAAAAGTCATCATGCTTAATTCTGGACCCTTTCCAGAACTCATACAGGAGGTGTTGTGGCCATTTTGAAATGTTAAGAGTCCTAGGAAAGGAAAAATCATGGAATTTCCATGTACGTGGAAAATCAGCACCTTCTCAGATGATTAAAAAAAAAATTCAAGATTCTATTCACAAAAGAGAAAGAAGGTATTTCCTGTAATTTTACATTTGAAACTTCAACTTGAATCTTTGGGAGGCTTAAGTGGCAAAGCACAAATTCTCATCATCAGCATGTTTTAAGGTGTTTCAGGTGGAAGAAACACCTTGGGGGGCTCATGACCACGTTTAGAAAGTGTTTTGTGGTACAGTGCTTTTTCTTAACCTGCTTTGATCAATCTCTCTCCCTCTGAAGGAATGAATGAATACAATACACAATGTACAGTCAAACTCGGGAATTCGTAGACACGTAGATTTTAATGCTAGCTTTACCCTCAAGTCCTTGTGTATCACAAGCATGTTTCTAAAACATTCTGTGTCCTGGTATTATCACCCCTAAAACATGAATGCACATACCTGCCAACCTGATAGAGCTATTATGAAAATAAATGTGAGGATGTGCAATAAGGCATTAAAAGCCAAGGAACTGTTAGTAGAGGCAGTTTAGTGTAGATAGTAATGACGCTATCTAAAAGTGAACTATGTCAGGTAACTTCCTCAAGCTTGTTTCTTCATCTGTGAAATGGAAGGACCAAGTGAGAATAAAATCGACAAACAGTCCCCCCAACATGCCAGGCACTGATTTTTGGCAGCTGGGAGGGATAATTGTTCTATTCTGCCTACTCACAGGGATATCATGGCATCAATCCACGCAACACCCATCAAATATTTTGGAAACCATGAAGTGTTGTGACTTCGTCCAAGATTATTACTCACCCTTTTTGCAGATGTTTCATTTTATTGAGCATCTGCTATGTTTTAAAAAAAGGAATCATGAGAATTCTGCTTCTGAGAGCTTAAAGTGGATGGCGGCCGCTGAATATACTGATAGAGTTACAGTTGTCTTTAAAAAGTAAATGATACAGCCCTACCTGGTTTGGTCCAGTGGATAGAGCATCGCCCTGGATGGGTTCTGGGTTTGATTCCGGTCAAGGACACCTACCTTGGTTGCAGGCTCCACCCCTGGCCTTGGTCAGGGTGCCTAAGGGAGGCAACCAATGGATGTGTCTCTCTCACATTGATGCTTCTCTTTGTCTGTCTCTCCCCCTCTCTTCTCTCTAAAAATCAATGGGAAAAGTATCCTCAGATGAAGATTAACAACAACAACAAAAAGTAAATGACACAGTACTAAAAAGAGTGACAATCCAGTTTCCTGAGCGACTCTGGAGAATGTGTGGCTCTGGAAGGATTCCTGAAGGAGACTGGTCTGGGCTGACCGGCTACTGCTGTGAAGGTGCCTAGCAGCCCACCAGTACTGCATCCATTCAACAGTTATTTACTGAGCACTTACTATGTGACAGACTCTGTGCTATGCAATGTCATGGGATATATTTGCCGAGGGAACACACGTGGTTCTTGCCCACGTGGAATTTAAGCCATCTTATATTTCCCCAGTGCTTCCAAGCACAGGCTTTTTGTCTGGATATAGAAAATGCTACTCCTCTAGATGGGCTAGACCCAGTGGTGTGCAGAGAAACCAGCACTGAGGGAGGTAGAAGAGGAAGGGAAGGAAGAAGCCTTGATTTGTAAACATTTGCCAATTTCAATAGTGTAAATATTCCCACTGTAGATGATTTCAAGCTACCACTGGTTTGACAACAGGCTCAAAAAATTCTTGAATGCTTAATCATTGGTTTTCATAAGCCATTCGGAGCCAGCTCTAGCACACTTTTGGAGACCAAAGTGTTTCTGTTTTCTACTTAGCCTAAAAAAAAAATGACAACATGTTGAGTATCCACCAAATGCCTCTTAATTTCAGTTTAAATTCTTCCTTAGGAATCTACAAGGTCCTTCCAAGATGTCCCCAAAAGTCCACAGGACAATAGCCAGGGTGACTCCAGACGGGCCCTCACCCTGAGATCACACCATCTTATGAAACAAAAGTCTCGGGAGTCAAATACAAAACAAAAACAAACCAACAATCTGCACATGACTCTTTCAACCTTATGGCACGATTCCTCGGCTAGAAACAAATTCAAGTGGTTAGGAAATAATTAATGTCATCATTGGGAAGAAAAAAACAAACAAGGTCAGAGAGAGAGGGACCCTGTCCATAAACCCTTCACTTGGCGAACAGCTCTCTCTGCACCAAACACATGCTGGTTCAAGAGAACAAACATCCCAAATGACTGTTGGTCAGGACCCAGAGGTCCTTACCCAAGGAGAAAGCTATTTGCTATTCCCCAAAAACACTCCAGGCAAAAGTACATGCTACATTCCACTTTGCTTAGCACCAAGTACAACTGCCAAGTGTGTGTGGAGAAGCTACCTGGGCAAGACACTACTCTTGAAAGGGACAGAATACACTGTCTGCCCGCTGGAGACCACAGTCTGGTTGGATTGAGTTTATGTATACTTGCAAAAGGGTAGCTCAGAGGAGCAAAATCAAGAATGCCACAAACTAGTGGTTTTCAAGTGATATGTTGGGGAAAGGTCAGTCAATGCCAACCCTCTCGAGGTTGTTTTTGTTTGTCTACCTACTTAATCTTCTCCTTACACTCTCCACTACAGTCACAGGAAGCTTCTCACTGGGCCTCCATTGCCTCATCTGCAAAATGGAAATATATCCATCCGATGAGATGATTGAGACAATCAATCTCATGTAAAATGTTTGGCCTATAATCAGTGCTAATTAAGATGTTAGCACTGGTATTATTATTACCATCATCATCATCATCATCAGTGCTGCTATTGCTATGCTTGTGTGATTATTTTTATTGCCCGTGCTGCTGCCTCTCCGAAGAGCGACATCCCAGGAGTGCCAATTTTACACGGACTAAAAACTGTTGAGATGTGCATTTGCATGGGGCCTTGGGATCCTCCCGCTTCCCGGATGCAGAGTTCCTGAGGGGAGGGTGGGCCATGGGGCTGAACATGGAGGCAGGGCCACAAGGCACTGGATGCTTTGAATTCCCTGGGAGACCGGCTCATCGGGGCCCTGGCAGGGACCTGCCTTGGGGATGGCAGTCACGGAACCATTCCCAGCCGCTGTGCTTCACATTCTCGCCCCAACACAAAAGGGAAGGATGAGTGACACCTCAAACAACTTGGGAGAGTCTAACAACAATTTTCAACTTCAAACAGGCCACACATAAAAGTTGAAGGCTTTTGCTACAAACCCAACCACTGGGAAATCACTGCCTGGCTGACATTAATTCCCCAGTTACCGTGAAGCTGTTACTGAAAATGCAACTATTTTATTCCAAGTCCTTTAACATTTCAATCTAGGGCATGGGCAATGGGGAGCAAATCCAGGTCAGGTCCTGCTTTAATCCCCAAACTGAGTATCGGTTGCAACTCCACAGGGAATGCAGGCCCTGCGGTGAGGGCGGGGAAGGTGAAGGGCAATTTGAAATTATTTAGATCCTATTCGAACTTGCTCTGTGTTGGCATCAATATACAATGGTCACTATTGTTGTTGGTATTGTTTTTCTTTTTCTTTATTTGTAATCCCACACTGCATTTTTATAGCATTTTGGAGCCCACAAAGCTGAGCTGTATAGGTTGTCGTGTTTGATTTCATCAGATTTGTGAGGACTGGACAAGTTCAGTTTCAGAATGACAAGGTCAGGAATAGAAGGAGCCTTCGAGATCATGCTAGTTTTGTTTGAGGATGAGCCATCTCTGGAGAAGGTGTCGATCATGACCTCACTGCCTGGCAATGTCAGAACTGAATAGCGTCCAGATCACCAGACTTCTGGATTTAAACATTGAAAACATTCACTGAGTATCCCTATTGCCGTGGTATGCGGACTGGGGACTGGAGGAAAGGTAAAACCTGGGTTTCGGAGGAGAGTTCTGTGCAGTGGGAAAACAATCAGCTACATAGCTAATGACAGTGGGCAGGAACAGATGAGGTACCGTCAGGTCAGTGCAGGCTGAGATAGAAATATCTCTGCTCAGGGTTTCCAACTGGCTTACAGATGTTCGGGGTACACACAGTCTTAGCATTTTGGATAAATGCTGCATAGGCCCATTGTTGTTGTTCTTTAAAATCACACAGGGTGGAAAAGTACAAAGACAAAAGTAGAATTTACATTCAGATGTCACTCCTCAGAGATAAAACAATGTAAAAAGTCCCGTTTAACATCCTTCCAAATACCTCTTTGTCGCATCTGGTTCTGCATAACTATAAGTATGGATACAGCTATGGATACATATATTCACATATGCAAGCACACCACACATGCTGACTTGTAAACTTGTTTTTTAAATGTGCCCTGTGACAGACAAATGTTAGCATCAATAACAATAGGATTACCCCATCACTTTTAGAAATTGAATGCTATTTTACTCCGTGGATGTACCGTATTTAACCAGGAGCTTTTGAGACGGCCGTTAAGGTGGTTTGTAATTCTTTGTCATTATCAACAATGTGACATGGGTCCTCTGTATGCACCTTGCACACTTAGGTGAATATCTCTGGAGGACAAATTCCTAAAAGTGATATTGCTCTGATGACTCACACTGCTGATTTGATACAAATCGCTGAGTTGCCTGAGAGGTTATCTTTCTTTCTTTTTTTTTTTTAAATATGGGACACATCGGAAATTTGTGAGTCATCCTTGAGCAGGGGCCATGGTAATCTTCTCCTGGGTGTCTAATTTCAGCCTATGTGCTGCCCAAGCGAGCACCTGAGGGGTTACTTTTCAATGTTTACGTCCTGGACACCCAGTTATGGATGCCCCCTCCCTGCTTTTAAGCTCATTGCTAACTCCCTAAATTTTGTAAGAAAGGCCAGGCCAGGCGGAGACATGGGGCAGGAAACACGTTGAACATGTGCCTGGATCTGTGAGGTCAGTTATACACATGTTCTCATGTAAGTCACACACTGTTCTTGAGAAGTCGGTATCATTCTGTCTACTTTATATATGAGGACTTGGCAGCTCAAAAGTTGGGTACATTTCTCAGAGAGAGAGAGAAGTTCAACATTGCAATTTGGACATTCATAGGGTCACCAAATGCCTGGGCATTTGACTGTGAGTAATAAAGTGGGGTGAAGAAGACAAGCTGTATCTACTTGGAATGTCTCTGCCTTCCACTGTCCCTTGGTTCTAGTCCTATGAACACCTATTAGAAACCAGTGCTAAGGATGGGTGCTCTGCCAACCCTCCCTGTAAATGTCAGCACCTGCTTGGGGCTCCCGAGATCGGCCATTGCCCTCCCTGTGGGGCTGCCTTTTTTACGAGTTTAGGTCTGAGAAACAAGTTAGTTTCCTGCTTCTCCAAGATCTTAAAATAGGAAAGATCAGCCAGAAGCTAGGAGGGGAAGCCAGCCAAGGTGTATGTTTGCTGGAAATAAAACCGATAGGCCCTCGGAGGCCAGGGGGAATGGACTTGGGGGCTTTTCTTCACCATCTGTTTCAGCCTCCAATGTGTCTTGATAGATGGTTTTCACTTATTACCCATTACTCACCTCATCTCTCTCTCTCCCTGAGCTGTTCCTTGAAATATGGTTCTCTCATTTGAATAGCAATGACTAAGTGTATTGGAACTTACTTAAATACATTCTAAAAGCATTAAATTGGGAACACACAATTCAGCAAATGTACCAGTTGCCAAACTCTAGTAAAAACTGTAGTGATTAAAACAATTTAATGCATGAAACACGCATTCAGGAAGGCAGAGAGAGAGAGAGTAAGATTTTCCAGTGCGATGTCAGCCTGGTGGTGGATACTTCGGAAGAAGTGGGTGGAGGCCATTGCCAAGAGAATGTGAAATAATTGATGAAGACCCAAAGGGAAATGCTCTTGATCTTGAAGTTATTACTTCATTTCATGAAATACCCTAAAAGTCAATGACAGACCATAAAGTCAGAAAGTCAATTGTTTTTCTTTCCCTTGGATACAATTCTAATATGTGCATATAAACATGTCAGACAGCTTTCTAGGGAAAAAAAACCCTATAGTTTGGGGCATGGTCGTGTTTTCATGTAGCCTTATTATTCCCATTATGAAGTGGACACTCAGGTATTTGGCCCCAGACTTACATCCACACCCAAGTGACTGGGTGATTTATAACTTGCTATCCACATTCTCATAACTGTTTAGTAAATTGTAAAACCTCAAACGAGGCTTGACATTTATCAGGAAACAAAATACACACACACAAGACACGCAAACACACTTAGCAAAATGATGTCATAGAATAACCAGCATCTCAAAGTGCCTTTGCTCTGGAACCAGATTCTAGTTATAGCTTCCTTCCTTCCTTCCTTCCTTCCTTCCTTCCTTCCTTCCTTCCTTCCTTCCTTCCTTCCTTCCTTCCTTCCTTCCTTCCCCCTTTCCTTTTTCCCTTCCTTTCTCCCTCCATCTCTTCCTTTCTTTCATTTATTTTTCTTTTCTCGCTCCCCTTCCATTCTCTTTATTTTCTCTGTTCCATTTGATATCCATAATCAGGGAAATAATTGATTGACTTAATTTTGCCTTATTCCAAATGGCTTCACCCTCTTTTGCTTCAGAAAGAGTGCTAAATATCTTAGAAGAAAATGTTTCTTGTGTGATGATCAATCCCAATACTTCCTGCTTCTACAACTGCAACCAGGGAGCATCAAGAAGCACACGAATAAAATTGTGCATTTCTCCAAACAGAAAAAATTATTTTGTTTATTCAGCAGTAACTAAGTATTGATTAAGGTTCTCTGATGATAGGCCTTGTACCTAATGCTGGGGCTACGGCAACGAACAAGAGGGATATGATTACTGGTTTCACTGAGCTTAGAGTCCAATTGATTAATATTTAGCTTGAAAAATAACATTGTGGATATGGTCTGCTACTGTCCCCGGCATTTATTTCTCCACATACGTCACCATGGGGCCCATGGGATTTAACACCATCTTTAGCTTCAGAGGTGGGTCCTGATTAACCAAAATAATTAATATAACTTCATCTCTATTGCAAGTTAATGTATCAAGAATGGACATGTGAATTGTTTTGTTCTAATGTAACTGAGGAGTCTTTCTTAAAGACTGAGGAAGAATAACCTCTCTCTCTCTCCTTTCAATGCCCTCCTCTCACCCCTCTTGGACACGAAAGAAGAAATAACTAACCATCTTGTGGCCACGAAGAGGGCCAGCCCTACAGGGAACATGGATAGCAAAATAGAGAAGAGAAAGAAATCAGGTCCCAGATAACATGATAAGCTACTGGATCAAACCCCACTTGAAGCTCTTGGCTTTCAATTACTTCCTTTATCTATATACTGATTTGAGTTTCATTTTCTACCACTTTGAGATAAAAGACTACCAATATACAAATGTTCTACCTAAACAAAACTTGACATATTATATATCAAATCTATTTGAATTAATCTGTTTTTGGTGAAAAACATTATATATTATATAATTTGCACCTTAAGAATTATACCAAATAGAGGAATTGATGGTAATCTTATGATCCATGTTCCCATAGTAATCTGACACCTTCACAAACTATTAATATGGGATAGATTGTTGCCCACATGCTAAATATTCCTGAATATTGTCTCTTAAAAAATATTTGTAATGCTCTGATCCATAATTTCTACCCCTATGGTCTCAAGTCTTATTCTATCTCTCTCTTCCTGAACTTCTTCCCCTCCCACCCTGCCACCACCACTCCCCCCTACTCTCTCTCTCTCTCTGAACTCAGCTACACTGTCTGTCTTCTGGTCCTAAGGTTCCAACCAAGATCCTTCTTATCTCAGGCCATCACACTTCATCTTCTCCGCCAGAATATTCTTCTCTCTCTTCTTTTCCTAATGAACTCTGATCCTGACTTCCTAGGGAAAGTCTTTCATGAAAACTACACTAGGCTGAATCCAACGTTTGAAGAGTTCCCTGCATGCTGTTGCACTCATTAAAAGTTTTATAAAATAATAATTCTTTTTGAAAAACATTTAAGATCTGTGTTCTGTTAGACTACAAGTCTACTGATGGCAGGGTCTTGCTGTTGTTTTATTTTATATCCAGTGATTATATCTGTGCATTTCATACAATGAATGTTCAAAAATACTTATTAAATGAGTTTCATAAAGGCCTCCATGATACTGAAGTTAAAAGAACATTGGACAATAAGTCAGAAGGCCAGGGATCTACCTTTCTCCGTCTTACCCTTTGTGGGCTACCTTCCTGAATTTTAAACATGCTGATGTTTCATAGTCCTCCTTGGTATACTTAAGGGAATCCAAATTGAAATATTTAATGCATGAATGTAGCCTTGATTTAATTGTGATATGTGTAATGATGACATGTATATAATTAGTTGAAAAATTTTGCTGAGCAAATAAATCTAAATATTTTGGTAGATTCTGAAAAATAGTTTAAAAGAAATATTAGAAAAATTTAAGACTCATCTCTAAATTAGGCTTTAAGATCCCAAATCATTAGATTTTGAATTGCTAAAACATTTTTTTCATTTAATAATTTGAGATAACTTACTGAGCAATCGTTAGATTCCAGTAAGATATTTTGCTCAATGTTAGTACAACCATACCAATATTTCTTTGTTACTATTTTAATGATACATCTTTCCACCTTTCTGTTTTCAACCTACCTGTGATTTTATAAGTAACTTGAATCTCTTATAAATGGTACATAGTCAGGTCCTTTTTAAAAATTAATTTTTTAAAGTGTATTTACTCCACATACCTTGATTGTAATTATGATACTCACTGGCTTTCAGTTTCTATTTTTCACATATATTGTTTATTTCTTTACTAGAGGCCCAGTGCACGAAATTCGTGCATGGACTGGGGGTTCCCTCAACTCAGCCTGCACCCTCTCGAATTGGGGACTCCTTGCGGGATGTCCGACTGCAATCAGGCCTAAACTGGCAGTCAGACATCCCTCTCACAATCTGGGACCACTGGCTCCTAGCTACTCACCTGCCTGCCTGCCTGATTGCCCCTAACTGCTTCTGCCTGCCAACCTGATCACCCCTAACTGCCCTCTCCTGCAGGCCTGATGTCACCCCCAACTTCCCCCCTCTGCTGGCCAATTTGGTTCTGATTGGTCGGTTCCTATGCTAGTGTCAAAAGCTTCACCTCCTAGGCAGCCATTGGCTCCCCACAGCACTCACATTTGGTTCTCATTGGTCAGTTTCAATGCCAGTGTCAAAAGCTCCACCTCTTAGGCAGCCATTGGCTCCCCACAGCATCCAGATTTGGTTCTCATTTGTCAGTTCCTATGCCAGTCAGTATCTCCAGGCTTATCTCTGGGTCTGATCAAAGAGGCGGAGCTTAACAGCAGCCCCCTCAGAGGCTGGGAGAGAAAGAAAAGCCTGGCTGCTGGTGAAGATCAGAAAGAAAGAGGGAGAGAAAGAGAGAGGTAAGTACACTGATCAACAGCTTCCACTGAGGCTGCAGCTTGGCAACCCAACACTGACTTCCAGATGGTCTGCATTTGG
The DNA here is from genome assembly GCA_026230045.1 of Corynorhinus townsendii. NCBI lineage: Eukaryota > Metazoa > Chordata > Mammalia > Chiroptera > Vespertilionidae > Corynorhinus > Corynorhinus townsendii. The sequence goes on along the minus strand of JAPDVU010000006.1, from coordinate 157,045,524 downwards.
TCACAGGCTTGGCCCCTTCCCAAGCCTAAAGCCTCTGCCCCAGGCTTTAGGCTTGGAAAGTGGGCCCCCGCCTCCCCCCCCCCCCCCCCGCCCGCCCCTCCAATCACAGGCTCGGCCCCTTCTCCCACTCCGATGGCCAGCTGGGATTGACCTGGGTGCTGCGGAGGTTCCCGGGACCCAGGTATGTATGCAAATTAACCACCATCTTTGTTGGGTTAATTTGCATACTCACTCTGATTGGCTGTGGGCATAGCACAGGTACTGTCAATTTACATGTTTCTCTATTATTAGGTAAGATTCCTGCTTTCCTGCCTTCTTTTGGATTCCTCAAGTATTTTTTACTCAATATTTTCTCCTCAATTACCTTTTTAGTGATATATGGCTATATTTTATTTTTAGTAATTATCCTAGAGATTTCAGTATGCAAGTCTGAGTTTACTAGCCTATGTTGTCAGTACTGTGACCATTTCCTGAGTAATAAAAGAAACATCAGTTTCACAACTTTTTTTTATCTTCTACCCTTTATGTTCTTGTTGACATATCTTTTTACCTCTATGCTATTATCAATTCCACAAGACAGTTTTATTATTGTTGCTTGAATCAGTTAATATTTGTTTACATCTACCCATCCTTTTACCCTTTCTGGTGCTCTTCATTGCCCCCCACTTTTACTGGGCATCAATTTCCTACAATACTTTTTGGAATGTCTATTTGCTAACAGTGAATTCTCACTTACTTAGGTCTTTCTTTCTCATTATTGGAGAATATTTTTGTGGGATATAGAAATACAGATTGGCACCTTTTTTCCGTCTCATTACTTTAATTATGTAATTTCTTTGTCTTCTGGCTCCAATAATGTCCTTTAAAAAGTTAGATATCATTTCTACTTTGACAGTAAGATGTCCTTTTTTTTTCTTCTGGCTGTTTTTTAAGGTTTTCTTTTTCTTTTTTTTTTTTGTCTTTTGATTTTAACAGCTTAAGTAAGATGTGCCTATGTAGGGATTTTTGTTTTTTTTTAATCCTATTTAAAGTTTATTGAGCTTCTTGAATCTGTGGGTTAATGTGGGTTAATAATTTTTATCATATCTATTCATTTATTTGCTTTTCCCTCACTGTTTTCTATCCTTTTGGAATTCATACATCTATTATATCTTTTTGATTGTTTCTATATGACTTTTGTTCTTTCCTTTCTTTTTTCCCTTTATGTGTCAATTTCAATATTATCCATTAACCAGTCTTTGAGATTGTGATATCTTTTACTATATCCAGACTCTTGTTTGTATATTATTTTGCAGTTCTAGGATGTCCATTTAATTATTTTCAGACACTATAATTCTTGGTTGAATTTCAAATATTTTCCATATTTTCATCTATTTTCACAATTTTCTTCTCTATTTTTCTTAGCATATTACTCATAGTTATTTTAAACTCCTTATCTGCAAACTCCAATACCTAGATTATCTGCAGCTCTATTTCTATTGGCTGTTTTGTTTTCTTGATTATTGCTCACATTGCTTGCCTCTTTTCTGTCTAGTAACTTTATTATATGCTGAACATTGAGGTAAAAGAACCATAGAATCTTATACAACATTCTCTACTAACAGGGGTTCTACTTTTCTCTGTTTGACAGAGATAGGAAGAAGCTGATCATTATAATTCAATCATGAATTAGTTCAGTTTTGATTGGGTTATTGTTTTAGTAAGTCTTATTCCATCTTGGGTTCCTCAGGCATGGTCCTCCTAGAATTTTGGGAACTGTGATATTTCAATTCCTTCAACTCTGAAAGTATGACCTTTGCATATTTTAAATCTAATTCTTTAGCTCCATACCTTATGCAAGTTAAATATTTAGCAAATGTCTTGAGCAAGAGATTGGTTGCCTATTTTTTGTAGACTCCCTTCCTCCAGTGGGATTTTTTCTCCTAAATACCTATGTGACCAAGTCATTTTTATTTACCTGAAACTCTCATGGATTTAAAACTTAAAGGTCCACATTCTGGGAATCCTGAGTCCCAGATAAACTATGACACAAAAGAACTGCCTGCAAGAGTGTGGGAGTTTTCACTTTTCCTTTCTCACCCAGCCCCCAGTCTCCCACATCCTCCTAGAATTTAGCAAGTTTCCCTTGCATTTGGGGATCCTCTAATTTTCCAGTTTATCAAGTCAGCTCTCCACTGCCAAAACCTCTGCTGATTTATCTCTCCTCCATTAAATCCCTCAATTTGGTTTAAATCCAAGCCTTAAACTAATCCTAGAATTTATAAATGCCTCCAGTTAAGAAAACTACTAGGGATCATTAGATTTCCTAAAAGGGATCTTCCTATTCTGGATTTTTTAAAAATCTAGTTCCTGTTGCTTCCATAGCTCTGTTCTTTGTTTTCAAAAGTGGGGTTTTGTAACTTATCCCTTTTTCCTGGTTTCATAACTGAAGTTTCTACCTGCCATACTCCATTACAGTCAACCTTGAAGCAGGAGTCCAAAGATTATGTCTCTTAATATGTAAACTTGTTAGACAGCTGCTGTCATTATCTCCACTTTACTAGTATAAAGGAATCAGGGATGTTAAATGTGTTTCTCAGGATCCCGTAGCTTGTAATAGTCTAGCTGGAATCCAAGCCTGTCAAGCTCTAGTTCTTTTTTTCTAGAAACTATAATAATTTCTTTCTTTTAAAACTAGGAAACTGAAATTTGGAATAATCAATTGATTTGCCCAAGGCCTCTGGAAAGTTTGAGACAGAGCCAGGATCAAACCCCAGAGCTCCTGACTTTTGGTCCGGAATCCTTTCAAACCCACATAAGGGGACATACAGCATCACATACACATAAAGCACTGCTAATGCTCTAGACATAAGTATCATACAAAGGAAAAATACACGCAATGAATTTCACTCCTCATTGACTGCCATCCTGTCTGTGGAGAGCTTCACTCATTTATATTCTGCACACACTGTCACATTTTCTCCAAGGGCTGATACCCCATAAACATAACTTCAACAAAAATTCTGTTAAAAATGTATGTTTAAAAAAATCAATAAATAAAATATGGTCTTCAAATATGCTAGCTGCATTGCCTTTTTTTTTTTTCTCCAAGTGGGACTGCTTTTCCTCATAAAAAATCATAAGAGAGGTGGGAATCTTCTAAAGCAAAGCTAGTAAGAATACTGATTTGAAAAGGTGGTGGAGGGGCATTGGGCGGTGTTAAGGAGTTCTCTAAGAGCTTATTTATTTTAATTAGGCTGGTGTGGTTCCTTTCCCGAGAGTCTCTTCTTCCTCCACTAAAGAAAATACCACCACAGTGACTAAGCAAACAACTCCTTTTTTTGTGTGTGTTGGTAGAACAGGACAATACCAAAATGATGGAATTTCAAATAAAAGTAGAAAATATCTCTCCTGTTGGCTTGTTCTAGTCTCTGAAATTCCCACTGTTAGGGCTTCTTCTTTGGACAAAAGCCCTGTGTTGGTAAAGTTGCTGTTAACATGGAATTACTTCCTGGGATGAAGGGTAGGAGTGGTTACGTGAATAGGATTTCACTGTACAGCAGAGATTCAGGTGGGGAGGAGATCCTAGGTAGGAGAACCTGATGAACTAAGGGACAGTCAGCCAAGGTGATACTGGGACTTTAAGGAGTAGGGATGACTGGATTCTCCCCCACTCCTTCCCAGCTACTGTGATCCCCAAAAGAAAATTTAGCCTTGGGCTGCTCCTCTTTATGATTTATACACACCACAGACTATCTACTCAGAAATTACAGAAATAGCTTACATTAGCTGTTTAAATTGACCAAAATTATGCATTGTGTTAGGAACTAGGGGCTCAAAGAGCTGGGAATACAGTGATAAAAATGACAGGAATTTTTAGTAACAGTAATTTCCAGAAGCTTCTATATCTAGGAATGACGGAGAATACTTGTTGTCCAGGAAAACAACAACACATAAACAAACAAACAAAACACACATACCTACTATGCAGTCAATCTCTCACTAATTTTCTCTGAATTTTATGACATCCTCAGTCCATATCTAAATCCTCAGCAGGAAAGTGAATGGTACTTTGTATGCCTATGGCTACTAGCATCCATCCAAATCAATACGTTGTAATGTCCCTGTTTCTCCAAGCAAAGCCCAAATAGCTCAGCAGCTGTATTCAGGCAGTGGAAATCTGGCTGTGTATTCCTAGGTGGGTGCCATTCAATCTCTCTCTTAACATGGTTCTAATGCGGTTCTCATTAATGACGAAAAAAACAAAAGGGAGATAGAGAAAGAACCAAAATGTAGGGTGGGGCCAGCTGCTGGCTGGGAGAGAAGAAAAGGGATGCAAGCAGTTGAGGCAAAAGTGTGTGTGGTACTTGATGAATTGTTGGGCATTCAGAAGCCTCTGTGACCTATGAGAAACTTCCCCAAAATTCTAATCTTCAGCGATGTTCAATACACTGACTTCCTTTTGCAAGACATCTGTGAAGGTCAATGCACTCTCCAAGCTCATAGCAGAAGGGACCCTTCCTCCCTGCTGCTCCCTAACCTGACACTGCTCATGAGGAACCAACAGCAGCCAGCAAAGATCAGCTCCAACACATCCCTCCCCATCACTAGGATTGCTGGGAGGTGCTGAACTTCATTTTCTTCTGTTTTTGTAGCTTCTGAGTGAGGGTCTCTATTTGTGTGGAGCCGGTGAATGGTAAATATCAAGTCCTTGACTTTCTTAGACCTGTGGGACTGGTGTAGAAAAATAAAAGGGCTTTCAATAGTTCTATGCTCCTTTCTTAAGCTGACCTCTCCTCTATATTTAGAGTTCTATCGCCTGGTGTACAGAGAAGTAATAAAACATGGCAGAGCACAGCACGAGGTCACAAGGTCATACATCCACATTGGGGAATGTTATGAAATGGTTCCTTGAGACTCAGAATCGGCCTCATACCTCAAACTTGGGTCTCTTGCTCTTCTGCTGCTGCTTGAATCATTGCCCTAGCATTTTGTAAATGGACTCCATCTTCCCTAGGAATATAAATAGTGTGGCAACTGTTTTTGCAGTCTCCAGCATCAACCTGTTTCAGTGGAAATCCCAGCTTAACAGTTTACTAAGTGTGCAATTTTGGAAAATCATTTCATCTTAGAAAGCCTTAGTTTCTTCATCTGTAAAATGAAAACCAAAGACAATGCCTATTCCATAGGGTTGCTTTAAGAGTAAAATGGGAATGAGCTGTAAAGCACTTAGCACAGTGGCTAGCAATGGTAAACATGAAGGCATGTTTGATGCTACATTTATGTATGTACACATGGGTGTACACTGCTATATCCTACAGGGGAGAAGCTCAAGAAGTTTGATCAAGAACTGGAGTAATAAAAATACACACATATGTAGGTGTGTGTGTATGTGTGTATATGAATACATACATACATATATTTTTAAACTCAAGTTCTGGTCTTCATCCCCACCCAGCCTAACAGGACATGCCTACTGGTGGTGCATAGGACCCTTCCTCAGCACTGGGTACCTTTGGGCAAGTTCAACTCTTGGCATCTGAACCACAGAGAGCCAGTAAAGTAGAATCAACAGGTCTATAAATTTCTCTTCTGCTTCTAAATCTCTGAGTCTTTTGCCTGCTGGATTATCACTTATTTTATCTGATTTATAACATTTTCCACTACCTTAGGCATTTATTTCTCTCTTCCAGAACATGTTATGGTATTTCCTTTAATGAGCACACATGTTCCTTCCTGCTGATCCCTCCAGACCCTCTCTATACCTGGCACCCAATCAAATACTCCCCAAGTCCACTGGGGTTCTATGTCCATTGAGTCCCCAGCAAAATGGACCCCAACGGGCTCTCAGCCTTGCCCCCGCTCTGTTCTCTGTCTCCTCTGCTTCTGCCCTCTGTGTGCTTCCCAGAGCATCCAGGCTCCGCACCATCTGTCATCTACTTCTTTGGTCTCACAGTTGTTCTGTCTTTTCTCAGTAAACTTGTGGTTCATTATAAGATTAGCATTCCATAAACCCACAAGTATGCATGTACATGTGCATACCCACATATCCATAACATGGAGGACTTTACCTTACAGGACAACTAGGTATAGCCATATATACTGTATAATGGGAAAAGAATCACAAATTACAACCTTTTTTGTTTTTTATTTCATGCTGTGGGATCAACACATAGGTGAGACCAAATCAGAAAGTAGTGACTCTAATGTTTCATTTGATCACAGCACCCTTTTAAGAATATTATGCAAGTTATAAACACTCATCTTCAGCAAAATGCACATCTGCATGAGATTTTGCTTATAGATTCAGTTTAGGTCCCTCATCTCTGTAGACCCCAGGTTAAGAGTCTCTGCTATAAAGAGATGAAGTGGGTGCTGCAGTAAGTAAATAAGTAAATAAACAACTAAATATGTATACATACTTACATACATATATGCATACACAGCACCATTTACTGAGTTCCTACTATGTCCTAGAACTTCACATGCAGTGTCTTTGATTTTCTCAATACCCTTGCAAGTTAGGTACCACTGTGCCCATTTTGCAAACAAAGAAACTGAGGCTCAATGAAATCAAACCAGTTATCTCAAAACCATGCACCTGGTAAGTAACAGAGTGGGGTTAGGTCCAAGGCAATGTTCTGCCTTCATTAAGGGCTCCAGTTGGCACTATCCACTATCCAAGCCTACTTCAGGCCAAGTGGCATCAAGTGAGGCCCCTGAGCGTTAACAGAGTTGATTCAAATGACAAGCCTTGGTTTAATGCCAGGAGCATGACTCAGACTGACTGTGGATGGTTCTGTAGTCACCGGCTCTGAAATGCCACTCTGGCGGTCTCCAGAGCATCCTAGACAATGTGATCCCCATGCACCCAGGCCTCCACACAATTTACGCAGAAATGGCCCTGCCTTATGGTTTGAGTTTTCCAGACTCGTTCTCAGTGGAGTTGGAAGGCTTTGATGCAGTGCTTAATTTTCAATGCCTATTGTCTTCTTTAAAAAGAGCACGCACAAGTGTAGCCCAACACACCTCTGAAGCTGTCATCATGTCAGCATTCCGACATGTAATGACCATAGGATTTGCCTTCCAATTTCAACTATTTCTACTTGAGGAAGGAAATTCACACACTGGGAAACTATGTTGCCCTTTGCTTTGCTTCCTTTCCTTCTGGGGGTGGGAGAGTTATTCATGTGTGTCTTGAATACAATAAAAAATAGCACACGCTATTATCAGGATGTTCTCGGAAACATTATTTCAAGCTTTCATTCTCAGAGCTGGATTCCACTGTAACTGTGGTAGGAGTAAACTATTAATAGGATTCCAACTTCTTTCTTTGTTTTCTAGTAGACCCCAGAGAAGTCTCCTTTGCCATGTGAGTGAAGGGCAGATTGGATCTTGACATGACACATTGATTTGGTTTCCAAAACAGTAACTTTACTAAATAAATCATTTCAGCACTCCATTGTTATTTATACATGCAAATCTGGTTTTCATTTATTGGACCCGGACAGGAGGAGAGCTAATAATCTCATCAAAAGCTGAATATTTTCCATTTTTGAAATGGCACAAAGTTCATAATCACATGGCCTGAACTCTGGCTTGGGCGAGTAAACCAAACACCTCCCTGATGTGTCCTACAGACACACAATACTGAGCGAGGAGCGCCCCGGGGAGTTAGCAAGCAATGGTCTCAGGTTGGGCGAGTGAGTCCTTGGTCTTCCTCCTAGCATCATGGTATCTGTTTCCAGTAGTGATATACTGAGAGGAAGAATGTGGAGAAAGATCAGAACAAAAATGGATAGTTACAAGTACTGAACATCTAACTAGCAGTATGAGTTTCCAAACAAATGAAAGGAACTGAGCTTGTAAACTGTCTCTAGTAAGAAATGTGATTATATCTGGAAGAGTTTCTAGCTTTATAAGCTCTGGGAAGATAGTCCCCACATTGGTGTGAAAGTCCACCAGTGATTCCTGACTTTAAGCATTGCATTCTCTCTTCTTTAAATATATTTTTAATAATTTCAGAGAGGAAGGAAGAGGGAGAGAGAGATAGAAACATCAATGATGACAGAATCATTGATTGGTTGCCTCCTGCACGCTCCCCACAGGGGGTTGAGTCCACAACCTAGGCATCTGCCCTTTGACCGGAATTGAACCTGGGACCCTTTGGTCCGCAGGTCGATGCTCTGTCCAGTAAGTCAAACCGGCTAGGGCAGTGGTCGTCGGCAAACTCATTAGTCAACAGAGCCAAATATCAACAGTACAACAATTGAAATTTCTTTGGAGAGCCAAATTTTTTAAAGTTAAACTTCTTCTAATGCCACTTCTTCAAAATAGACTCGCCCAGGCCGTGGTATTTTGTGGAAGAGCCACACTCAAGGGGCCCAAGAGCCGCATGTGGCTCACGAGCTGCAGTTTGCCGACCACTGGGCTAGGGCCATTGCATTCTTTTAGTGTGCAAATAAATAGCAAGTTCCACACACCTTTGATGGCAGGAGGGGTTCTCCATTCTGTTCATTCCCTCACAGTACTTTTGGTGTGAAAGAACTCTTCCAACATAATAGTGTATCAGTTGCACAATGAGGGGGTAAAAGTTTCTGGTGCCCAGCTATGACTATGGAGCTCTGAGGATCCAGTGCAAAAGAGCCTTGTTGGCTCAAAGAAGAAAGACACTTGATCTGAAATGGGACTGCTCCTATGACAAGGGACACTGGGACATGGCTGGGAACCCGGGAGAGTGTAAAAAGGACAGAGGATTTGGGGAGATCCAAGGAAAATGCCATGGGGCCATGGAAAGCCACTTGAGAGAAGTAGGGAAGATACCTTTGCGGCCTGGTCTGGATTCCAAGCACACCGACAATGGCTGTAAGTAATGCTGTACCTTTCCTGTCGGGCCCAGCCTCTGAGCCTCACAGCTGTTACAGAGTGTGACAGCAGCATTCGTCTTTGCATCCTGTGACTTTTCTCCCCTGACAGAGCTCACCTCACAGGCTGAAGCTCAGAAAAGAGAAAAGGAGGCAGGGCAGCCTTGGGTGGGAGTGAAGGAAGCAGACACTCCTGTCTAAAACAATCTTGGTTTCGTTTGGAAACGTGAACAAAGATCCTCCTTTTGCAGAAAAGGAATGCCTTCCTCTCTTCCTGGAGAAGTCCTAGGTGGGCTGATTCCAGGCATTGGAGGCAACTTTCCACCCTTAGAAAACCATCCAGACATCAGATTGTGTATCTGTAGCGACCAGACGTTCCCAGAGCTTCTAGCCTCGTGAGGAGATGGCTACCTGGCCTCCGCATGGTGAGCCTTTGCTTTTTATTTATTTATTTATTTATTTATTTTTTAATTTTTATTGATTTCAGAGAGGAAAGGAGAGGGAGAGAGATAGAAACATCAATGATGAGAGAATCATTAATTGCCTGCCTCCTGCACACCCCCCGCTGGGGATCAAGCCCGCAACCTGGGCATGAGCCCTTGACTGGAATCAAACCTGGGACCTTTCAGTCCATAGGCTGACACTATCCACTGAGCAACACCAGCTAGGGCGTGAGCCTTTGGTTTTTACAGTCACCTGAAGAGGTCAGGGAAACTTCTGTGTCAAGACCAAACTGTGGCAGCCAGATTTGGGCTTCAGCGCAGGGTCCTCTCATCTTCCTTGATAGTGTGGTCTTGTACTTGATTTTATAGTGCTGCTTTCAGTGTAATTTGTTCCCGTTCTAAGAGGATTATACTTTTAGTACCATCCTTGTGATGATTAATGTGTACTAATTGTTTTACCTTTGAATTGGGACTCGTTGGAGCTGTCTAGGCAAAGTCTCCCTTCTGTGGGAGGCAGAGCTGCTGAGCAGGTGTCCCAGGGGGCCTCCGCTCGGCTTCAGGTTGATGTAAGGAGAGAGATGAAAGAAAAGCGCAGAGAGAAGCTTCCTTTTTGATTGCGCCCCAGTGGAAATCGTGTTGTCCCACACACTCTATTAACTATTCTGGTGGCTTTAAAAAAAAATGAAATCAGTCTGAGCCATTAAAGAGGCCTTAACTAGAACCTTTACTGCTATGGGGCTTGCTTTTGACAAATTACAGAAAGCAAGGCTGGGAATTGTCACTGATTTTCATCTCTGCTGCCTGGCTCAGCCGACAGACTGGTGGCTTTGTGAGCAACGGAAATCAGACCTCTTCTGTCCACTGATCCTCAGGTGGATGTGGACCATGGAGGCAGGAGAAGAAGAAGACCAGAAGGATGGAGATAGTGGAAGAATAAGGCAGCCTGGGGTGTCCCTTGCTAGGGATAATCCCAGAAATTTCTTCCTTCTAAGCTTTTGTTCAAGCCTCATGTCCCTACAGACATTACATGGCAAAGAGCCTTCTGAATGTTTAAGAAGGTGTATTTAAATTCACTTCGAATATCTGTAAGTTTCATTCCATTTCCTAAAATTACCCCCAATGTTCACATGAGCTTCTACCATTGAAGAAAAAGAAGAAAAGGAAAAAGAGAGGCAGGTAGGGAGAGAAAGGAAGAAAGGCAAAGATGAGCAATTTTGCAATTTTGTAAGGTTCTCTTTTTTAACAGTGTAATTACAATTGTAGTTGTCACTCAGACAGGTTGACTGACATATTTCAGCCAGTTGCTTCGGAAGCTAGTAGCATGTCAGGATTACCTGGGAACTTTGTGGGAAGCAAAGGCCCCTGGGCCCCAAATTCTCTACCCCTACCTCCCAATATAGGCATGGTGTAGGGCCCAGGAATTTTTTTGTTTATTTCTATTCTTTAAAGGAACCTCGGTGATTTCTAATAGATAGTCCAAGGACAGCAGTGGATACACAGTGAAAAGGCTGAAGTATCTTTAAATACATTCAGCTCAACAGTGGGTTCTGAGACTGGCTGCCATGTGCCTGGTTGGGCTTGGTAGCAGATAGAAAAGAAGCGGAAATAAAAATTTACAAGGTCTTCCTGCATGCCTCTCTTCACAATCAAGGAAAATTACTTCTAAAAATTTCCCAAGGAAATCCTCAGCTGTGGAAGAAACAAAGAATTTCTAAAACGTGTCTGTGTTTCTCTTAATTTAGATGTTTTAATTGTAAAAAAAAAAAAAAAAAAAAGTCATCCACAAGATAAAGCTAGACACATTGTTTATTAATTTTCCAGGAAAACTAGGGACCTGTGAACTTAGCATGCCAAAAAATAGACAAAAGCACATTCTGACAGTAGATAGAGGCCAGAAACTAGGGTGGCCAATTTGCTCCACTTTTCCTAGAATGACTTCTGTGTTAAAATTGAAAACTGGGGTTCCCTCTCCTAATGATTAAATTTAATTAAATAAACAAATTTTTAAAATTTTTGAAAACTGGGACTGTCCTGGTTTTAACACTGGAAGCCCTGCATCCCAGGAAGTCCCTTAGCCTCAGGTAATTCAGGATAGTCAGTCACCCTCCATGAGACCATCCAGATCAACATGGTTAAAAAAGAAGGGGGCAGGGGGACATTTCTGTTGACACAACCAGTTAATTCACACCAATAATTGCCTATGTTGACCTTTTGCCCACATGGGCTGACTGTTGTTTGGATGCTGCTGGTAGGTCAGTGCAGGAAAAAATGGTCAAATACCTCTGAACAAACTCACTGAAGAGTGTCTGAAGCCCTAGGCCAGAGTTCTGATGCTGCCTCCTTTTGCTACATAATCTCAAGCATCATCCATACACTTAAATTCCATCCTCTGACATAGTATTGGTACAAAGAGGTAACCATTGACAAGTTTTATAAAACACACGGAAGCCCACTATAATTTTTAAAGCTCCACACAAATGGTTAAGTATATACAGATCATAAAGAAGCACCATAAGAGGAGAATTCTTTCACTGGAATAGATGACTGTAAGAGAAGGAGCACAGCTTATGCGTGGAACGATAAGGACCGCAGGCCCTAGCTGTTAAACAAATAGCCAGATTTCCTTAAGCACATTCCTGGGGCTGGCATCCTCTTTAGTCTACCAAATCCTAATTTTGATCAGGTGGCTCTGGGCCCATTCTGAGGGGATAACTCACAATTGAGCTTAGCCAGCAATGGGGTTCTTATTACCCTTTCCTAATGGTTGATTTGAGTCATGTGATCCATAGCCAATGAAACATGGGAGCAGATGGCTGCTCGGGGCAGGTTTATCCTACCTAATAGAAAAGACTGTAGTCCAAGTAGAGAGCCTTCATTGCCTCCTTGCTCCTTCCTGCTTTAGACACTGTTGTGTGAGGGTGCAGTGATGACTATGGCCACTATCTTAAAGCACGAAGTCAGAGAAAAACTGAGGATCAAACATTGAGAAGTAGAAAAAAATCTGGATCCTGAATGAGACGGTTAACAGTTGGACCTGTCCACATCTGGATTTTTTGCTAGTCTCTCTATATAAAAGCCTAAGTGACCACCGTTAAGACCCATCAACTAAAGGACCAGTTGACTGGTCACTATGACAATGCACTGACCACCAGGGGGCAGAGGCTCAACGCAGGAGCTGCCCCCTGGTGGTCAGTACACTCCCACAGCCAAGCTCCCATGGCTGGCCAACCTCCCGCAGTCCCTCCCCCCAGCCGGCCCCAATCAGCCTCAATTGCCATCCAGGCCAAGGGACCCCACCCGTGCATGAATTCATGCACCAGACTTCTAGTTAAGGTAATAAATCTTAATCCTTAAAGCACTGGCTACTCAACATGTCAATCATAGAATGGCGCCATGCCAGGGACTATTTCTTACTGGTCCATGTTAGGTACAAAAATTGATAGTGTTTATGAATTTTTACAACAGTCTGATAGAGTCAATAGTTGAATCTAATAGTAATAAAAATGTTAATTTATGTTCAAATTTTGTTAATTAATAGTATTGCATTTTACATAGGTATCAGTCCATGATACACTGAAAATTAGAGGGCAAGTTAGCTGGTTATTTGTTGCAGATAGTTTGAGAGACATTGCTGGGAGTCAGGTATCAACACACTAAGACCCAAAGGCCAGATTAGCCCAACGCCTGTTTTTATAAGTGAAGTCTTATTGGAACAGAGCCACACTTTTTATTTGTGTTTCCCTCTGGATGTGTTCATTCTACAACGGTTATATGATCCTGACAGAGGCCTTATGGCCTAGAGAGTTTAAAATAATTATTATCTGGCTTTTTACAGAAAGAGTTTGCAGATTCTTACTTTAACCATCCTTAATTGCATATTCTCCTAACTGCCGGTGAAGCCCTTCTGACATATGCATCCTTAATTAACTTCTCTAGGTCTCAGTGTGCTCATCTATAAAGTGGGATCGATACCAAACCAGCTTGTGGCGAGTACCTGCATGAGATAATATTACATAAAAGTTCTCAGGAGGGTGTGCCTCACAATAAGCACATAACGGTCTCTCCTCTCCTTGCCCTGCTGCCACCTTTTGATGAGGCAGCGGCTGCACCAAAGGCCAGTGCTGCTATTCAGAGAGCCGGGGAGGGAGCAGCTCGTGGACAACCTGCTCATCAACTGGGAGGTTTGACCCGGTGGTTGAAAATAACACCTGGACAATAACCAATGACCAGATTTTAGGGATAAAATGCAAGCCTTTTAATATCGCTGGGTTCAAAGTTCTGAGGACCTGACATCATAAAACACCTTCTAAGCAGAGAGAAAAATGGGTCAGGAGCCCCATGTTTCCTTGTTAATATTTAATGGGGATGGTTCCCTGTGTTCTCATGTGCTGGGTCTCAAGGCTGTACATTCTTGAACTCTTACTGGTAACAGGAAACTAATGTGATTTTTTTTTCTTTTTAGGAAAGTTAACAATGATTTCAGAAGTGTGTGTTTGTTATCAGATTTAGGGCACTTGTCACATTTTGGCCTGAAGGCAAGCCAAGGGAGGGTTTGAAAAAATACCCAAGGACCGTCTTCATTGCTCTTTCTCTCTTCTAATTAAAATGCAGTTCGTCTTACAGATTCCAGAGCATTTTGGATTTGCGGTTGCAAGCATGAGGTCATTTTTCCTGCCTATATGACCACAGTGAATTTTTAAAGTCTTTAGTGTTTGGTAACAACAGACAAATAACTGTGGAAACCTGAGAACTGAGCTCAAGTTCTTTCCAGAATGTTCCCATTATTCCTCAGCATGGGGTAAAAATGAGTCCACCTCGCTGGGCTAGTGCCAGGATCCTAGACACCCAGCACAGTGAGGCCAAAGTGTGAGTCCCGCCTCAAAGAGGCCAGCCAAGGAGGCAACTCAGAGGTCAGGAGCATGGCCCTGGAGTCTCCTGGGCTTGAGTCTGCATTCCAGTTCTGCAAGTTAGTGACTTAGCCTCCCTGAATTTCTTCCTCCTTATCTATATAAAAGAGCCATCCCCGAGGGTGGTTGTGGAGAGCAAATAAGAAAATAAATGTCAAATGCTTAGCACAGTCCCTGGGATGTAGAAAACTGCCGTGACCCCAGTTGGCTCTCCTTTTCTTTATTGCTAGGTACTCATCCTTCCATCAAAACTCAGCCCAAGAAACTAAGGAAAGCTGGTACTATCCCCCAAGTTCAGGAACGTTCCTTCCGGTTTAACTAACTGATTATTGTAACTGGATGCCAGTAATTGGATCAAAGCCCCAGATTCCTGACAAACAACCCAGCAGTGCCTGTTATTATTCTTGGGAAGGAATATGACTCATGTCAGTTCAATAAGACTGGTAGGAAGAGACATGTTTTCCTTGAAGGACATGGGCAAAGGAGCATGTAACTTCATCTCGTGACCATGAGGGAAGCCAGTCTTAGGAGGAAGCTGAGATACAGAGTAGGTCAGAACTGAGAGCGGAATAGAGAGACAGAGCTGGATCCCTGACTGTGTCACTCCTGGGATGCCTCCTTTCGCTGGATTTCCTGTTAAATGACATAATAGAGTTTCTTATCATTTACACTGGCTTGAGTCAGGTTTCAGTTACATGAAGTAAAGTCTTCTAACTGAGCATAACTCAGTAAATATTGGCTATTATCTCTCAGACTGTAACCGGTAAACTACCCCGCTATGGATCTCAAGAAACATGGGAGAGATTAGGGAATAATACAAGTTTATCACTTCTATTTATTGAGCAACTAATTTAAGCTCGGCATTTTACATGCACACCTCACCTCTTTAAGCCCTACCAATAACTTTATGAAATCGTTGTATTACTATTTCAAGAGAGGGTAGGTGATCTCTCCTAGATTTAGCAGCGAACATGTAACAGAGCCAAGATTAAATCCAGGTCTCTCTGGATCCATAGTCTGTGCCACACATTTCTGCAACCTCCTATGCTGCCACCCTCCACCAGGATCTTTGTTGCAAAATCACCCCTGTTCACCAGAACTTCTCCACATCTGCATACTGGCTTGGGAGGGCGAAGCAGCAGGCCATCCTCTGCGATGCAGCAGTGACTGCCTCATTAGGCATAGAACACCAAGGAGGCCTTGCATTCAAACCAACCAAACAAACAACCTAAGGAGCCTATTTGTACAATTTTCCAGCACATCAGATAAATTAGGAGAAGTGTTCAAATTCCTCTGGCAGTCTCTACTTTAAAAATTGAGATTAAAAAAGTAACGATGATGAGTGCGAGAGTCCTCTCATCACCTGTCGGGATGTGATGTTTCTTTGTGTGCACAAAGCGAGCAGCAGGGCAGAGGAAGTGACTGCTAGAGGGTGAGAAGCCACTACCAAGAGAAGAGAAATCAAAACTAAAGCTGGAAAACGTCCTGATTGTGTTCTGATACCTGTGTGTCCCGGCCAGGAGAACAGCCCTGTTGTCCCCTAGCTGGGCACACCTGGACTCACCCCTTCCCTGGACCAGTGGTCCTCAAACTTTAGCACCCACTAGAAGCATCTGGAAGGCTTATTAAAACACAGCTTGCTGAGCCCCACCCCTAGAGTTTCTGGTAGGGGTGGAGCCAGAGAATTCACTTCTCTAACAAGCCCCCAGGTGATACAGCTGTGGCTGGTCCAGGGACTGCACTTGGAGAACTGCTGGCTTAGACTAGTTAGTTATGCTGTGGTTATATCCACGAATACCTGGTCAGTCTCTCTTCTGCACTGATGTTTTCCTATAAGTGAGAGTTGCACAACTCCCAGCTCACCCTGAGTGGCCAAATGCCTACAGATTGGATGACTGAATCTTTCTCTTCATCCTCCTAATGCCTTAGGCTTTGACCAAATAACAGCCCAATAGACCATTTCCTCTGGGACCCGGCTCTTCCTTGGCTCTCACAAGTCCTTCCCAGTCCCTGCTGCCAACAGCTTGACTTTGCTGATACCAATGATGGGGTGGCACCTATATGAAAAATGATAATGAGCATCAACAATGCAAGAGCTTCTGCCTGTTGAACACTGGTTGCTACCGGCTGAATACGTACCACAGTTTCTTGTGACTGCTGTCAGGTTCTACCTGACCTCTATAAGTAAGTAATCATCCACCACCCCATGTACCCCAGATTCCATGACACCGTTCCTGTCTGCCCAGCCCTATGGCAAGGTCCTCGCTTACGTCATTCTCCCTGGCTGGTCAGGTTAGTCTCTAGGTCCACATGAGCTAAGTTCTGGTCCAGATGAAGGATCTCTGAGATATTTGTCTATAAGAATGTTTGTCTTTAAGAAAAAATGCCTGATGTATTTAAGTGTCTACCACATTTCCAAAAAGAGAGGTACACATTCACTGCCATGGCAAGGGTTGGGCTGCTTTCCTTCAATGAGTTAAGACTGTACACTTTTGGCTTATATTTACCTAGAAAATAACTTTGTGTCTCAAAGTGTAGGCCAAGTGCCACCACTGGCTTGTCAATGTTTTTATGTAGCACGCTGACTTGATGTTACTTACACTGTCAGGGCAACGTGTCAGTTTGGTGTTAGCCTATCTTTTTATTCTAACTCTTGCTAATTCTCATTTTATATAATGGAAGAGGCCATAGACTAAGAACTCCAGTAGACCACAGAGATTATTAAGTGTGGAATAAAACTGTTTGTTATCACTCTTATTTATTTTATGTATACTTTCAATTTATGACAGGTAATACAAACATTTCATTTACAGTGTTGATTTAACATTGCATTTACAAATGGAAAAACTTTAAGAAAAGGAGAATTTTGTTTAAAAAAGAACATTGTATAAATTAGGATATGGATGCTACATGAGTGTGACAAAAATTATTAGGGCTGCATAATAGTGAATTTTATGTGTCAACTTGACTGGGCCACAGGGTACCCAGACAGTTGGTCAAACATTACTCTGAGTGTGTGTGTGAGGATGTTTCTGGATGGATTAATGTTAGATTTTGTGGATTTAGTCAAGCAGATTGCCTTCCCTCATATAGGTGGGCCTCACCCCATCAGTTGAAGACCAAAATTGAACAAAAAAGCTGAGAAAGAGGGAATTCCTCTTGCCTGGCTCTCTGAGCTGGAGCATCTTCTTTTCCAGGACTCATACCAGAACACTGACTCTTCCTGGGTCTGAAGCCTGCCAGCTTCAGATTGGAATGTCCACCAGTGGATCTTCTGGTTCTCAGGCCTTTCCCAAGACTGAAACTATACATGGGCCCTCCTGCACCTCCAGGGTACCATCTGCAGATCTCAGCACTGCTCACCCCCATAGTTACATGAGCCAACGCCTCATAATAAGATGTGATGGCTGAAACTTGGGAAACACTAATAAAACAGAAATGTATCATGCTTTGTACCAACCCAACACGAGTAGGTCATTCCTTGAACTGTGTTTCTTTCTTTCTTTTAACAGTAGTGGGGGCAGATTGAAAGTAGCAATTGAGAGTAGACAAATATTTTCTGAGAGCCTAATTAACAAAATTTACTTCTGAGAGGAGTTGCTTCTCTATTAGATGGTACCTTTGAGAACATGATATAGGTCCCCCACTCTACCTCTGTCCTCAGCAAGACCCTACCTACCTCCTTACTCTCATCCCTGTAGCTTCCCACACTCTGGCCATTTTGGCCTTCCTCTAGCTCCTCAATATGTCTCATCCCTTCTGGATCTAGGCCTTTGCACATACTGGTCTCTCTCTCTGTCCCTCTCTCTCTCTCTCTTCCAATCTCTTCCCTTTTCTTTTCACGAAGTCAGCCACTGGTTTAAATGTCTTAAGCACTGCTTTTCTCAGAGAAGCCATGCCTAACTTCCAGACCAGCTGAGCATCCCCCCTGTAACACCTCATTCTTCTCTCCTGAATCATTCTTCACAACTGTAATCAAATAACCATTTTGGTGCGGACTTGTCTAACAGCTGTCTCCCTGCTGGACTGTAAATTGGTGAAAGCGGGGAACTTGTCTCATGGTTGGTTCTCAATAAATATTTTTTGTAAATGACTGAGTCATGACCCATCACAAAGAATTATGTAGGCACCAGGGACCTAAAAAATACTTAGGTGACTAAATGAAAAGAACAGAACCATTTCCACTCTTAGGGATTGAAGTCAGGTACCTCTGACTAGCAGCTATAACAAGTGGCCAAAATTATCTGTGCATCAAGTAAATCAAATGACCCAAGCATGCAAACCTGGCCCTCCAAATTTATTGCTTATAAAAACAAGATATTGGGAACACTGGTAGAAGCCAGATGTTCTGTGGACTGGAGCTCATTGTCCTAACACTGCAGATTCCCATAACTAGAACTGTGTGTGTGTTTGAGATGCTGAGACATAAGAGCCAACCCAGAAAATATTTTGAAATAATGTTGTTCAATTACTTAATCCTTGTTATGTTATTGAATAGAACACTCTCTTATATATACTATTATAAAAACATTATGCCTGGGTCTTGAGTCTGGAATATCCAATTACAATAGCTTTTTTCCACATTTGTATTCTCTTTATTTTATTTAATTGCCTTAACATTTTCAGCAGATTTATTGTAGATGACAGTGAGCAATCTGAGCCTGTGTAAGAGCTAGCCGTGCTGTTTCCTGTTCTCCACCCACCATCTCTCTAATATTGCTCTGTCCTGCCTTTTAACATCTTTGTTAGCCTAGTCCCTGTTCCCTGCTTGCAGTGTGGACTGCCAGAAAGGCACTAAGGTTAGAAGAAACTGCCCACTGGTGAACTCCATCCCTCCATCGCTGAACTGATCTGAGGTTGGCTGATGTCAATTTGTCATCCCAACCTAAATCAATCTCTAATGTGTGGAATTTACACGATAATCTCCACCAGGGAATAACAAGTGGATAGTCATTGAGTGTTAGCTTTAAGAGCATGTGTTTGTGTGTGGATGCTTAACAGGATGGCTCTGGTTGAGAGAGAGAGAGAGAGAGAGAGAGAGAGAGAGAGTTTTCTATTCCATTTTTGTCATCCGGTGATACTTGGAAGCCGTGTACAATAAAGAACCTTGGTAAGTGAGACTAAGTGAGTCATCCGCCACTGCCATACCCTGTCATGGACAGCTTGCCCACCATAGGAGATACAAGACTGAAGTCATGACCATATCAAGGGTAAAGTGGTGGGAACAGAGTGACAAAGAGACCTGGGTAAGATGGGGACAGGGATCATGGAGAGGCCAGTTCTGGTGCGCTGCCCACATGGCACCAGGTTCCAGATCCCCAGACACTCTTTCCCCCTCGCTCATGTTGACTGGTCACGTGCTCAGGAGTTCTTCCCGAGATGCAGATTGCTAATAACAACTCTCAACAGGGGTGCTCTGTGTGGATTATTTCACTGAATCCTCCCAAAAAACCATCCGAGGGAAACATTATTACAGTTTCATTTCACGGAGTTGGAAAGACACATTAACTAGTAATTTCAGAACTGAAACCAAGATCTTTTTGACCCCAGAGTCACAACACTTGACCACTGTGTTGTAGGGAACATTTAGCTATATTCTATTCTCATTTATGATACTGAATCTGTCTGACCCTCTACAATTGGGTGCAAAGTGACTTTCTTAGAAACTTTTAAATGTGTACCAGTGTTTTGAAAAGAAAGCATTTTGATAGAGAAACTTATAAGTTTATTTTGGGGGTGGAAAACAATGGAGTCATCAATTGCGAGATAGACAAGTTTGTATTGAAAGGCAAGGGCATCTAGAGCTGCCTGTTTCCAAAGGAGAAGGGGCATGAGGAGGAGTGTGGGCAGGGAGCTTTCTGCTGGAGGCTAACAGGCAGTCTCTCTGGAAGGAAGCCAGAAGTGTCATCCTGTTTCGGGCCACAGGTATCAATTTTAATACTAATGGAGGCTTGAACTGAACCTTGAGCAGTTTACAAAAGTTCCCCTCACTAGTCAGGAAGCCATGGACTTGGCGTTAAATAGAGTTTGGGATATGCTTGGGGCTGTGTAACGAGTCCTGCTCCATTCTGCTGCATGTCACCATGGTGCTTCTCAACATCATTTCTCTCTTCCCTCTCGCACATGGAAGCATCATCCTGTTACACATTAGTGCACTGACAGCTAAAATTACCAAAGTGGCCCATTATGTGTATCAAGACAGAAAAGAAAACAAGGCTGTGTTTGTCCCAGGTGTCTGGACAGCAGCTCTCCTGCAGATGGATGGGGATGGATCCATTTCTTCTCTCTCTCTCTCTCTCTCTCTCTCTCTCTCTCTCTCTCTCTCTCTCTCTCTCTCTCTCTCTCTCTCCTCTTAAAAATTAAGTGCATGTAGAAATACCCTTCATGATGTGATTTTAGAGAAAGTGGGGCTTGGCAGGACAAAAGGTCAGAGCATTCCAGAACTCTGAGACATCCACATAACTGCACTTTGAAGCTACATTTCAAAGCTCCTGCCTCATGTGCTTCTTTCTCACAGCTCAGAGGATGGGGTGGGGTGGGGGTCAATAATCCTGAGGAAAGGTTTGCCAGAGGTAAGTTCACACCAGACAGGAACAGGGCTGGGAAAGGAAAAAAGGAGACTGAAACCCACTGACAATCAGCTAATTGCTGTGACAAATTCGGCTTTTAGAAGGCAGAACTCCATGGAGTGTGGGAGCACCAAATAATTCCCATTTTAATTAGTGGCACCATGGGGAGGACATGGGCTTATAATTGATCAGTTTGCTGATCAGTCAACTTCAACCCACAACCAGACCTGCTGAGAAGTGGACATTAACTGAGAGCTCTGACAAGCGGGAAGTCGGCCCCAGCATGGCTGGTGGCGGATTCAGGTCGTTTACTCTTCGTGTTCTTTCTGGAAGAGGATGTCACACAAGGTCTAGACTCTCTCTCACTCATTCTCCACCTACCTACCTTTCTGTTCCAATTCTCCTTAACACACCTCTGCTCAGGTATGCTACCGCAAGCCAGGAGATTGGCACTTCTACCACTCAACTCTCCTCCGAGCTGTAGTGCTGGACTTGGTAGGTTCTCTCTTTCCCAAGTCAACACCAGGGCCCTCACAACATCCGGTCTCCTTTCTGCCACAAGTGTACTTTGATTTCCATCCTGAGAAATTATCCCTCTCCCACTCTGTGGAATCTTGATGAGACTCTACAAGTTGCACACATCCTTCCTTCCCTCTCATGTGTGTGTACTCTGTTGCCAACCCTCCAACCCGAAGAGAGAAGTGGGTTTATGATCCCAATTGGGCCATTGGAATTCTTTTCTCCAAGACTTTGATTCTTGAGAAAAAGGACAGAAAAGAAAAATAGTTGAAGCTAAATATTCTAGTAGCAAACTATGATCAGACTGTTCATTTTTTTCTCACCATCTAGACCCCTAAGTTGTCACATTTCTATCCTGATTCTCAAGCTTTTGCCCAAATCCACTATTCCTCCATTTTTCTATATTACATTCCTTTCTGCTTAAATTAAGCTAAGTGAATCCTGTTGCCTGCAGCTGAGTGACCCCAAGTGAGTGGGTATCCAGAGAAAGCACCCTAATATACGGGGTGTTTATTCTCCACATTTCTTTGCCTGCTCCCAGTAGGAAAACTTGCAAAGGGAACACAAATCATACTTGTGGTATATGAGAGGATAAATAAATGAGAGAGAAAAAGAAGCATCATTACTAATGAGACTGGTTTAGGGCCTGGCGTGAGCATCTTCATCCCAGATGTTCTCATGGGATCTACTCGGAAGCTGCCTTCCCATGGGATTCTCACTGAAGTTTGGAACATGAGAGCGATTTGTCTGACTTTTCTTCCTGCTTCATTTACTGTCAGGTGCTCCCCCACGCACTCATGCTCTCAACTGTTTGGGGCTGATGGCTGATATGTGCATAAAGATCATACGGTATCTAGTGCAGGAGGGAGAAATGCTACCTACTCTCTTTCCCAGCCACCTTTTGGGCATGGTTTGTATTAGCTAGCCTTAAAGAAGGCAAGCGTTGGCATGCCTTCAGACGGGTATGTTGTGCATGTGTGTGTACTCTGTTGCCAAGCGACTCCAAGAACAACACATCCTTGCTGCACTCGTCTCCTGCCCAGTGTGTCCCTGGTGCCTTTGTTGGAAGGAAAAATACCCACCTGATCTTGTGGACACTCAAATGTTTGTTCACCTGTATGTACAAATAGCCTTGGTCCTCAGTGTTAGTCAAGGGTTTAGACGATGTTATGACAGCCAAAAAAGCCACAATTCCCATCCTGCAGATTCCAGCTGTGTGCTCAGAATGCTAAGGAGTAAGCCGGAGCATCTGCCTCTCTGACTAGGATTTATACCTCTCACCGGTGATAAACATGCACGTGTGAAAACGACACACAAGGACGGAGCTCACCATAGCTAGATCGGGGCTGGGGAAGGAAATCCGCATAATCAGGTCAGCTTGGACTGGACCAGCTTGGCCAACACACTTTCATGGCCACATCAATTCAGGCTTTCACAGGTCTGATTTTCTTTCAGCCCAATCCACTAAGGAGTTGTTCCAGAGTTCTGTGGATTTTCTGCACAATTACAGATTATCGCCATGGCAACGACAGAGCCATGTGACCACCACGCTACCTCAGAGACCAGGAACAGCCACTTACAGGCCCTGCACATCAGCCCGTAATGGGACTTGGTGCCACTGGCCTCACATTGTTTTAAGGCTAATCACTGCCTTTTTCACAGATGTAGTTCCCCCACCCCCCACACACCCACTCTATTTTCATGATCTTTTAAAAACAGTTTGGATTTGCTCTAAAGCAGTTC
The DNA here is from genome assembly GCA_026230045.1 of Corynorhinus townsendii. Taxonomy (NCBI): domain Eukaryota; kingdom Metazoa; phylum Chordata; class Mammalia; order Chiroptera; family Vespertilionidae; genus Corynorhinus; species Corynorhinus townsendii. The sequence continues at coordinate 157,022,500 of JAPDVU010000006.1, read as the reverse complement.
CACATTTGCCTGTGTTTATTTGGTCATAAAAAACGGTATTATTTGGGGGAGGGGGTTGGCGGAAGGAAAAAGAGGGGTAACACTTGATGAGTGGAGGCAGATGGGAGGCAACAGGCAGAGGAGAAACAACTTTGCTAGCAGATGGGTTTCTTGCCACTATGTCCCCGAACTGAAACCCGTGACAGTCCTAAGATTCTGGGTCGGCCACGCACAAGGCCACCCTAGGAAGGGATAAAGCTTGCTTTCTTTCCAATGAGTTCAACTCTCCAGTGCACTTTGCAGGCACAATGAGAAGTGGGGCCCTTGGTAATTACGTTAGGGATGTGATTGAGAAGGGGGACCAGGTAATATTTTTCTCTCTGGCAAAACAATCAATTTATTTTTCAGAAACTGGTGCACATAGCCAAACCCCAGGCTCTTTCTGCCAAACATTCCCCCCTTAATTTTTTAACCTCTGGGCATTTCAAGGGAAATTGAATCCACATGTTTTCAGATTCATTTGCAAATGCAGTTTGCTCAGAGCTGTTTGATGACCAGTATGCCCTTTGAGTGTTTTTATGAGCTTAAACTTATTTTCCCCCCAAGCCTCTTGCTTCTGAACCAGGAAGTGCCATTTGGAGTTTGAGGCAGAATTGAGAACTGATCATTTTCTAAAGCCTTCGCCGGTTTCTCGTGTGTCTCTCTCTGGACCCTGGCACAGCTAAGAAAAGGGTTTCGCCGAGTGCATAAGAATAATTGAGAGTAACTTACTGTTTTTACAAGTGAAAAGCAGATCTGATATGGACACAATCCAATTCCTGGATCACGTGGCTTCCCCATCTCTCTTTATTACTGATGACATTTGTATGGGAGCAGATGCTTTCTTTCCCAGGGACACGTCTCCACCTGCGACATAATTCCCTGATTGAAATAATGCTTCAGAGGCAGAGTTGGAAGTTTAGATTCAGCCCTTCCCCCCAGGCCAAATTGCAGAAAACCACCTTTGTTTATTAGAAGCGAATCATATCTGCAAAATAGAAGGGGTCCCTTTCCCCTGCAATTTGGGAACAACTGTGTGGGTATTCTAACTCAGCCGTATGCTGCAAAATAAAATTCTGACTTCAAGGAAGATGGGAACATTATACATAGGTGCCCCAGATATTGTGAGAAAATACTTAATAACAAGGGAGAAGAGTAACTCGGGAAGATGTACAGAGCAGGGAACATGGTCCTAAGCCCGGGATTTTTCTGAGTTAGTTCTCAAGTTTCCTTTGAGGATATAAGGATGGATTCCGCCTACATTCCAGGACACTTTGTTAATGAGGAATTAGTCTGAGGAGTTCTCTGGATAAACATTTGTGAGCAAATAACATTCTTCCAGGAAGCTCATTTAATATGGTGTCTATTTTTTCTTCCTTCTTTATTTCCTTTTACCAGACTATGATCCCAGAGAAAGTTGCATTAAATTCACATGGCCTATTTTTAACTCTCATCTGGACTTCCTTTTTTTCCTTCCCCTGTAAGCATGAGAATCAAGCAAATAATGACCCTTTGTATTGTGTCCAATGGAAGGTCATGAGCTCAGGGAATTTACTTAAGTTCCCGGGGGAAGTCAGGCCATGAAAGATGCGTGTGCGCAGCCTTCATACTGTGCCATTTTGGCTGTCAGTGCTGCTAAGAATGTTCACTCCCATTCTACAGACAAAAGCAACTGATATACGACTGTAGCCATTGCTTCAGTTTTTTTTGTAGAGAACCTGCCTGTAAATTCACAGTTTTGTTTGATACTTGGCCACCCAAATAAAAAAGGTTACGTGAATGGTAGAGGTGGTTAGTTTTATGACCTTGCTGTGGTTGGCCACAGCCGATAGAAGACAGCATTGTTAGACACAATATCAGATGGTTCTTTCATAATTTTTTATGAAATTTGCCCCTAGAGCATGTTCCTTAGAGTTTATCACAGAGAAGAGAAAGAGGAGAGGAAAAGAGTGAGCTTGTTGGTAACTTACTATCAGTTATAGCAGGGTCCTCATACTCCCATGTACTTAGGAGCCAGAATGATAATCTAAATGAGCAGCCCTATAGGAAGGGGCTGGTCTGGAGGTCAATGTCCATTCCTGTAAGGACAGTTGCTGCTCAATTCAAGTTGATTTTTTGTCGTATGGGACAATCTTTTTTTCTTCATTTTAATGAGAACTCATAAATTTATATTTTAGATGAAACCTCCTGATTTTTAAAATATTGGGATTGTCTTCAAAACTATAAAATTGTATGGTGGACTGGAGACATAGGTATATGGCACCTCTAGGTGCCAAGCAAGTCCAATGGAGCAGCCAAATGAGAGGAAATGCAGTCAAGAGTGTTGATTTCCTGGCCATTTCTAAAACTCCTAGTCTCAGTGCCCAACTGAGATATAAGGTCCTAAGTCTGAGGAAACTGTGGTTGCATTCAAGGAGTGGAGAGAATGGGAAATGGGTCAAGGGAAGGGGCAGGATGTACCCAGCACCTTTTTCATGACCTGCATCCTAATTTGAGCAATCCATTCATGTATTCAGTTGGTAATATTTATTGAGTACCCTCCATATATCAGCACCATACAAGATGTGTGGTGGTGAACAAGTTAGTCATCACTGCTATCAGCACAGAGCAACGTCTGTGGGGGATGCAGATATTAATCAAATAATTGCACAAATGTATGTGAACTGTCCAGTGCAATACGTCTTCCAAAGGAGAGGTGTGGGCTATAATATATAATCAGAGAATTTGATCTGGTCAGAGTGGTGAAAAAAGGGAATAAGGTTGACTTCGATGGCCATAAATTGGAGTTACCAAAGCCGAGGGTTGGGGCCAGCTGTCAGGCAGAAGGAACAACCCTTGCAAAGGCCTTGTGGCGGAAGGGAATGGGATGAACACAGGATACTGAAGGGCTAGTGTGGCTGGAATGCAGAAAGCATGGTGGAGGTTACAGAAGTAGGCACAGGCCATGCCCTACGGAGCCCTCTACATGGTTGTTAAGAAGTTGAGACTGATTCTAGATGCAGGCAAGTGCAATTGAGTGGCTTTAGGCAGAGGAGTACAGGATCAGGTGCACATTTCAAAAAGGTCTTCCTGGCTGTAGGGTGGAGAATGGTTTGGGAAAAACATAAGCAGGGAGGCAAATTAGGAAGCCATTGCAGTGGTCCACGAAAAATGATGGCAGCTGAGTTTAGCGTGGTGGGTGGAATCACAGAGAGAAAGAGAGTGAATGACTCTGAGAGAGAGTTAGTAAATATAAATGAGAGGACTTGGTGGTGCACTGGATGATTCATTTTATGCCAACATTGCCAGGCTTTGGGACCCAGTGATAATCAAGCACTAATCTTGGCATGGCTATGAAGCTATTTTGTAGATGTGGTCAACATCTGCAGTCAGCTGACTTTTATTGTTTCTTTGTTTTCTTGTTTTTCCTTTTTGCAGTCAGCTGACTTTAAGTAAAGGAGATTACTGCTGATAATGTGGGTGGGCCTCATTCAAACAGTTGAACACCTTAAGAGGACAACCTGAAATTTCTAGAAGAGAGAAAATGATGCCTTCATACTGTACTATCAACTCCAGCCTGAGTTTCCAGCCTGCTGGCCTGCCCTACAGATTTCAGACTTGCCAGACCCACCATCATGTGAGCCAATTCCTGGTTCTACTTCTCTGGAGAACCCTGACTGACACAGTGCCTATGAGAGACTTTTCACTCCATTCCTAATATTCTCTCCCTTTCAGAAAAAATACAGAATGCAAAGTATACCGAGTCCACCTCTACAAAGAAATGGAAAGGGCTCATGCACACGTTTTTGCCTTGTGAATAATGGTGGAACAAGGACATGTGTCTTTAGAGAAAGCAAAGGAATTGGATTGAGGGCAGAGAGAAAAAGCAAACCCTTTAAAAAGAAATTTAGAAAGGCTAAAATATCTTACAAAATATGAAAAAAATAGTTTTTCTTTGACAAATTGATCTTTCATACCAAAGCTTTCTGGGTCCTTAAGGAAAAAGACAAATGTTGGTAAAAGGAGATGGTGTTTCGTATGGACAATTACTTGAGCCTCGGATTGGCAGAGCCCACCACTGGCCGCAGCTTGCTGAGTTTTCCCAGGTCTTGGAGAGAGGGAGTTTTTGGTGCTGGAGGAAGCTGAGGTCCTGGCTGAGAAAGGCTGAGGAAGCTGATACTCACCACCAAACAAATCGGCCCAGAGAGTCCAGAGGAAGAGCAATAAATCGGCGACCTCCAGTTTCCATTACTGTGAGCCCTTTAACCCCTAGAACCAAACAAAAAAGTAAATAAATCCCCAGAATAGAACTGGCTGTAAAAATGAAAAAGGAAATGCTTTCTTTTCTTTGGCCTTCCCCCCCAACCCCCACCCCACTCCCCTTCCTCTTTATGGCTCAGGTTCTGATCCAGGCCTCTTTGGGAGAGAAGCAAGTTTGCTGTCTGCACCAGCTGGCAATGGTGGGAAAGCTTCTGTTACTGTTGTGGAATCTCAATTCTTCAGAGCTCTGGCTAAGCATCCCTTTCAACATGGCACCTGGTGACTTTCTCACTTGATCACCGGATCCTGGTAATCCAGAATGTTAAGGGGAGAGGCAGGGGAAATGAAGACAAGGGTGAGTTCAGTGTTGAAGCCACTTCCCTCAGAGAAAGTCCAGAGAGAGAAGAGCTGGGAAGTGGCGCAGACACCTTGGCCTGTGTTTGCTAGATGGTTTGCTTTTCTTCCACCTTTTAATCAATAAATAGACCAGAAATCAGAGAGACAGAAGACCAACCCAGAATTTGAATCCCTCTAAGTCAAGTATTCAAACTCACAGCCCGCAGGCAGTGAGTTTGACATGCTTGCTCTAAGTCTATCAAATAGATGGGAAAGCATGCTCAGTCCCTTCACACAGTATGCACAACATCAGGCAAGTAGGCTAAACTCAGTGTTTCAGTTTATCCTGCTGGATGGAAGGGAGGGAGGGAGGGAGGGAGAGAGGGAGGGAAGGAAGGAAGAAAGAATGACAATTTTCATACATTGAGATCCCAGGAAGCAGTGGAATTATAATGTTGGATGCTACTTCAGCTGGATTATGTGGACTCCCAGCTGATGGAGGAATTCTCTCTCCCTCACCTCTGACCACTGGCTACCCAGATGCTCCTTTTAACAGGCTCATTGGTACAGGTGAAGGAAGGAACCTACTGCAGAGTGCACGCATTCTATTGCAGTACAGTTCTGGGTTATGCCAACTTATCTCCTCTATGGATCCAGAAGCTCTCTCCTCTAAGCTTCACTGAGGAGGGAGGAAGCTCCCTAGGTGGCTTATTACAACCACTGCCAATCTACTGGACATCCTCTGTTAGCAAAAGCCCTGCCTTCTAATACATCCCACCAAGAAATAATCCATCAAGTATAACTATGCAGAGAGATAATGTACATATATATGCTGTGAACACACAGAAAAACTATCTCAGGAGCCAAGTGAGAACATAAAGTCAGCTGGCAGAAATGGCCCACCTTAAGAAGGGTATTAAGTGGTCTTAACGGACTAGTTCTAGAAATGATCTGAAATTCCCAGTCGAGTCGAAGACTGATATCAAAGACCTGGAGATACCTCCAGGCCAGCGTCTCCAGAGAGGACTGGAGCTGTTGGAACGAAAGCTCTATCTCTTCCCTGTGCATCTGAGTGAGCACTTAAATCTCCAAAGATTGAACTATAAAGAGAGATTAGTTTATTAATAATTCACAGACTTCAAGGGGGAAAAAAACGTCAAAAGCTCATGCTCAGGAACAAAGCTGATTTTATTTTCCTGTTTAGAATGGAGCTATGTGCAGAGAAGCTGAAGTGCCCGGCTCAAAAATTGAATTTGGTCTTTTTATTTTTTTCTTGTCTTCATGTTTTTAAAGAAATGTTTCTAATAAAATATATGTGAGCATTTAGTCTGATTTTCCTCTGCATGCTTCAAGTTTTTCAAATCCTATGAGGTTTGTGGGGAGTGTCAAAAGCAGAATACTTCATTCAAGACTTTAATAGGTTGAGATATTTTCATGGTGAAGTTACTAGCCAAGCATACTTAATTGGAGTCTGAATTCAAGGTAATACGCTCAAGAATGGGTGTTAAAGAAAGGTTAATAAAAATCTGGATTTAAAATGACTTGACCAAACCCCTTAAGGCTTAAGAGGACAAGCCACTCTCCAAGAGAAACCTCTCAGGAACATGGGGAAAGGGATGCATTTTTCCAGGAGTCTACCAGACGGGGGCGACCGTGAAAACAAGAATGTCTCCTCCTTTCTTTTGGCATCCCAGGATTCAGCTGTGAGCCAGAAACTGACCTACCTCAGTTTCCCCAACAGGTTGACATAAAGAAAGACAGATGGGAACAAGAATAAGCACATCTGACCACTTCCTGAACAGGCTGGTGTCATGTAAGAAAGGTCCTTCACTTTCCTCAAGAGAAACAAGTATGCATGGCCTGGGGAGGGGTATGTGTGTATTGCATCCCAGCCTCTTGAGTCTCCTGAAGACACTGCTCCTGGGATTATCCACTCCCTCTTTTGCAAAGTTTCTCTATCCAATGGATCACTGCCATCAGCTCTGGGGCCATCTCTCACCTTCATAAAATCCTTGACCCCAATACTCCTATAGCTACAATTAATTTTCCTAGCCTCCCTGCAAAACAAACCCCATTTTTAAAAAGTGTGCCATATGGCTGTTTTATTTTCTAACATTCCGTTCTTTCTTCAAGCCATGCTAGTCAAGTTCCTGTCTCCATTGCTCTACTGTAACAAATAATTTGGCACTATCTGAGATGAGATTACATATTTATGTTTTGATTTGTTCATTGTCCATCTTTCTTATTAAAATGTAATCTCCACAAAAAGGACTTAGGCCTAAACATTGTTGTTCGTGCATGTATCCCCAGCACAGGGCTGACGCGTAGGTTCTCAAAATACACTGATTTCAAATAAACAAGTAAAATAAATGAGTAAAAAGAGATCACGTCCTTTTATATGAAGTTCATGTGCAATCCCAGAGATAGCCCTTTGATGGATAAGCAGTCTGTTAATATATAAACAGACTGCTGGAAAATCTCCCTTTGAACAGACACTCTGTGGGAAATGGCTACTGGGGAAATCTTCCTCTTTGGAAGCAGAGTTCGGGCTCCAAACCTCATTGTGGAGGATAGCATAGGTGTGTAGTAGGCAGTAAATAAATGTTCAGTTGGCATCCTCACAGCATATGACAATAACCAAAAATACAACTACAGCGTTTTGGGGTTTTTTGCTAAGTAGTATAATTTGGTGCAAAGGGAAAGTGTCTTGAACCTTTGCTGAGTTGCTCTAAATGAAGGAACAGCCCAGGTTTTGTCCTTCAGGATGCTAGTGAGGCAGCTGCCCATTCTCAGTATGGAAACACTTCTTTAGGACCATCAGATGAGTTGTTACTCTTTTTTTTAATTCTTTTTTTTGAGTTTTTATTTATTTTATTTTTAAATTTCTTTATTGATTAAGGTATTACATAGGTGTCCTTATTACTCTTTTGTGATAACAATTCCTTGAATCCAGCTTTAATTCCTTATCTTGTTGCTTAAGGTCAGGGATGGCAAATGAAATATATCTCATGTGCTACTACTAAATCTGATTGAGTCACTCATTAAATATTTAATTCAACAAATATTTATTGCACACTTGCCTACTTACAAGTAAAAGGGCACTGTTGTAGGTGCTGGGAATAAAACAGTGATCAAAAGAGACAAAAGTCCTGCCCTATTGGAGTTTACATTTTGGTAGTTGGTGGTTGCTGGATTAGCAGTAAAGATTCTGGGATCTATTAGTGATGTCTGTTATGTGTGGAGAGATGGGTATGGCAGTACCAATGCTAGCCCAGGATTTTCCATTTGGTTCACAATGTCCACTTAGCTTTCTAGCTCACGCCATCTGCCTCTAGAAATGACTTAGTCCCCACTCCAGGCTCAGCCATACTCCAGGCTATCCGTCTAAAAGTGAGCACCAATTAAAGGGTATTTAAGGATACCTAAGCCAGTGTCTTTTCTTCAAGTCAGTATTTACTGCTAAGCCCTGCTTGACATTTAATTGGTCCCAGTAGCTGTTTCCTTGCTTAATTCTTTGTGATTAGATCCTAGTTTTCTATCACAAAACTTTGTATCTTTGCACCTACCACTTAATTCCCATTTTGGCTCCCCTGTTTACACACTTATTCATTTACCCATGCAAGAACTAGTTACTCAGAGCTGACTTTGTGCCAACTGGTTCTAGGCACTCAGAAGGCAGAGCTGAGCAGAACAGATACACCCCCTGATCCCAAAGGAATTTATATTCTAGAAGCAAGACAGAAATAAACAGGCAACTTTATAAGATAATCCCATATAATTTATGTGACTGGGGTAATATGAGGTTAATTTAAGTAGAGTGATTAGGGGACCATAGTCCTAGGAGGTGATATGGAAGATGAACCTGAAGGATGAAACCAACTTGACGTATTCCAAAATCATTACATCTGGAGTATAATGGTGGAAGGGTAGTGAGAGATGGAATAGAAAAGCAGGCAAAAGCCAGATCAAGGAAGTTTCTAAAATATAGTAAAATGGTGTTTGCCTATCTGGAATTGTTGCTCATTTCCTACTGGTAGACTTTACAGGTAGCACCATCAGCCACCTCCCAAATTATGTACACAGTGGCACCTGGGGTCAGCCATGTCCAGTGAATACAGCTCGATACTGAGACCTCTCAGTGTCTCTCTCCACATCCTTGTGTCTGCTCTGCAGCTGCACTGGGCATGTTCTGGTCTAGCCCACTTCCAACTGAACCCTGGGGCAGATTACATTGCTCAAAGCTGCCCTTGCAACCGCTTCTCAAGTTCCCACATTTCACCAGATCAAAAATCATCAGTTGGATGGGAAAAGGGTGCCTAGGGAGGATGCTTTCTGACAATCACCTGAACCACTTTGTGACAAAGCAACCTCAGCTATAAAATGGTCCTGAGGTCCAGGCCCCAGGGGCAGGACTGCAGCCAGGCACTAATTACTCGTTCTGAAAAATTGCCTTATTTCAAAGATTCAGAGCCCAGGGGCATTGACTATCAAAACTCAGTGTAAAGAGGCTTCTTACCAAGGACAGCTTATTCCCTGACTTGAAAGCTCTGTGCCAAGACCCCTGTCCCCACATGATCCCTACCACCTGTCACTGGGTCTGATATACTATTGTTAGCATCAATCCTTTGGTTCCTAAAGGTTTATTATATAGAAAAATTCTGAAGAGTCAATATTTTAAGCCATCAGTAATTTTGCCTCAGTTTCCTCTCTCTCGCTCCAAATTGTCCTGTGAAGCTGCCTACTCCACCTCTTCAGTTCCTGTTCTCGACAGAAGTCACATAACCTTATTCGTCTAGTTATCTTTAACTTACAGTTCTGCCAGCGCCTGGTGCTATGCAGTTAAATATTATTCCCACAGTACAGATGGGAAAATCTAATCTTTGAATTCCATTCTTTAACTCTCTGGTGATATCTAACTGAATCAGGACTTTCAGAACTTAATTTCAATGGACAGCACATGAGAAACTGGAGAGGAATACAAAGAGGTGAACGGAGGAATTTCCAGAGTGCCAAAGGTTTGGAACAGGGCTGCTGTTTCTCTAACACCACAGATGTGCTACAATCATAACTAGTAAGCTCAGTACAGATACCGTATGTCTATTATACAGTAATTCAAATGGTTGCTTTTAACATTGGCCTCAATGCAGATGGCTACAAGATCTGCCATAGACCATCCTGGACTACATTTTTAGAGGAGTCTGCATTGGGTGAGTGGTCTGGAAAGTGCATCATGAGAATACCCTAGGGTTTCCTTGGGGCTCCAAAGTTGTCATAACATTAAAGCAAGAACAATGTAGATTAACACAGAATGGGAAGAATGAAAGTCCTGCCCCTTGAGGTAGCTGACCAATAGAGTGGCTCTTAAAACAATGGAATGGTGTATAATTCCAACCTAAAAATTGATCCTGGTGTTTTTTGAACTTAAAAGTATAAAAAAGAAATAAAGCACGGAAATAAAAGAAGATATGAAGAAAACATGCAAAACAAGACTCCATACCTATGATGATGAGAGTATGATGGCCTCCTCAGCAGCTAAAAGGTCAGGTATTTACAATTTTTTTAGATATTAAAAGTGGATACCAGCATAACCTCATTAAAAAGCCAATATTAGGACAAAAGGGTAGGTCAGTGTCAAAAACATTGCTGGATTCCCAGCACCCAGTACCTGGCTTAGTCAAGCTTTTGTCAACCTGAACTGAACACGAGCACAGGCAGGATACAGGCTGTCATTCCCAATTACCACAACCTCTGCTTTGTCCATGTTTAGTGTCAAGAAATTACAACACGTCTGTGAAGAAACAGCTGTTAGACACCAGTGCCCCATTCACACCTGTCTTGCATGCAACTCAACCTGATCACTTATTAATGTTACCATCCCAGATTCGGCCTTATTTTCCACATTTGTTTCTTATTTTCACGTGGTGCCAGAATGCCCGCCTTTGTAAGCAAACCAGGGAGATGACTCACAACCTCTTTGCCTAACCAAATGGCATCACACCCGCCAGAGTAAAAGAGAACACACCAAAGAGTGCTGTGTTCTCTGGCAATCTAAAACGTGATTCTGGCCAAGAACCAACACTGGAGGCCTCCCGTGGGTTAGCGTGGTTTTCCACGGGGACCTGTGTTGACTTCTACTGAAAGTCCGAGTCGGCCAGCAAGTTATTGCTCAGCAGTGAGATATGCACAGCACATGGCAAATGCCCTCTGAGACAAAGGTCTGTTCATCTCCCCTATAAGTAAGCCATGGCAGAAATGGTCTCAGGGGGCTATGCACACGAAGAACGTCAAGCTCCGAACTGAAGTTTGACTTCTGACAAGCTCCTCTTTTTCTTCTTTTTGGTTAATCCTCACCCGAGCATATTTTTTCTATTGATATTTTCTTTCTTCTTCTTTTTTTTTTTTTTTAGAGAGAGAGTGGAAGAGAGAGAAACATCGATATTGAGAGAGACACATCGATTGGTTGCCTCCTGCATAAGCCCCAACTGGGGCTAGGGATAGAATCTGCAGCCCAGGTACATGCCCTTGATCAGGAATCAAACTTGTGACCCTTCGGTGTGCAGGCCGATGCTTTAACCACTGAGCAACACCAGCCAGGGCCTCTTTGTCTTTTTATTTCTTTAGCAACTGGAGTCTGGATCAATTCCCAAAGTTCAGTGTAAATTTCAGAGTTTATAGGCATTCCATTGCTCCTAAAGAACAGAGTATAAAAATCTGGTAGAGTGAACCAAACTAATAAAATTGAGAATGCAAACTACCACCCATCCCCCCTTACACTGATTCTAGCAATTGGGTGTTTTCCAGGTCCATTAGCACAAGTGTGTTATAATTTTTCTACAAGAGGTCAGTGTTAAAAGTCCCCTGGCTGCTCCAGACCAATGCTCAGAAATTTGAAAGATGGGGAGGATTGGCTTGGCTCATCCTATTTAATTTGCACGATGCCTGGATCTGTCAGGTTCTAAAGAAAGATACAGCCCAGGGGGTTTGGGAACTTCCTAATGTGAGTTGAGTTGGCAGCAAGAATGCTTGGCTTCCACTGATTACAGCTTCAGTTTCTGACCCCCAGGAGGCCAAACCCGCAAGAGGAAAATGTGTATAGTAAATATTGAGACCGAGGTTCATAATGAAAGTCAACTTTTTAGCACCAATGCCTTCCCTATGGCATAGAACTGAAGAGAAATATCAAAACCCCCATCAAACCAGATGCCCAACAATAGAAGAATTGTCTAAAACAATGTGGCCTCCATAAGACTGAATATTGGCAGCCCCTATAAACCATGGTTTGGGATATTATTTAATTACGTGGGAAAATGCTCAAAATGCTAAGTTAAAAAGTGGGAGGCAGTACTGTAATTTATAGTATGGTTACAAAAAAGTATAAAATGGTTATTTGTGTATGGTGAGGTTTAACTATAAATTTAATTGTTGAATATGTTTTTATGAGATGGGATAATTATTAACGTGTGTATGGCAGGGGAACTCCATCCCTTCATCTGCCTTGGCTGTCTGAGAAAGAACTGAAGCTCTCTAAAAAAGGTAGTCAGGACCACAGTGGAACTACCCTCCCATTTGGTAGGTGCATGGGGCACTGGGAAGCTGTTGGCTGAAACAGAGCAATGAGATGAGAGTATTCTGTTGGAGAAAGGGGGGGAGGGGGGGAGAAGGAGGGAAGAAAGAAAGAGGAGGAGGAGGTGGAAAAAAGGGAGGGAGAGAGAGAGAGAAGGAAGATAGGGAGAGAGTCCCTAAATTTTTCTGGTACTAGAGAAGAAATGAGCACAAAAGGTTTAAATAAGAGTTCACATGTGAATTCTTCAATGTCTTTCTACATTTGACGGACAGGTGGGTGAAGATGAATAGTTCTGGCTGGACCACCCATGCTCCTTGAAATATGACCCTGCTCTATGGGAGGGAATATCACACCTTTATAAGAATTACATATGTTTTCTCAAATTTCCACAATGCATAAGTTTACTCTTATACTCAGTAAAATGAATCAATCAATCAATAAAATTGGCTCCTCCCAATAATTTATTTGATTAATGAACTAGGGCTTCTCTCCTTGGCTATGGTGAGTTACAATGTCTTCACCCTTAAACCTCAAGGCAAAAGTGATAGTTATTATTTGCGTCAATTAATTAACTCAACATTTATTGAGCATCACCTCTGTGCTAGGCACATTGGAATGTACTTGAGGTACAGTATTGAGCAAACCAGCCCTAGCCCCTGACCTAAGAGAGATCAGAATGGAAGAGGCTAAAAGAGCATCTGCAGGACCATCTGGGCAGCATGCCAAACCATCCCTTGATAATGCAAAGTCCTGTCTATGCCCTAAATATTCCTTGAAAGGTGAGAGACAAAGCCATGGTACAAAGTCCATTCTTACTGAAGCATTGTTATTAATTGATTTTTGTCTGGAGCCAGTGGCAGTTTAAAAACAAAATCAAAAGTTCAAGACAGTTCTCTTAAGAAGGATAAAGTTCTTACTAGTCATTATAATGCAATGCCAAAAAATGAAGGGTTTTTGGGGTGAATTGGGGGTTGGGAAAGAATCCTACCCTTCCAGGCTATGTAATTTGGAGGCTATTAAAATCCTATCACCCTTTCTTTTAATGCATTTGTTACAGAGGAGCAGTTGCCCACAGTTTGTCAGTAACAGCTCAGCATATGCAGAAAATCAATCCCAAACGAAGTTCAAAGAAACCCTTGCAAAGCTCTGTTCGAGGTGACAAATGGTTGCTAATGAGCGATGGAGGCCCTCTCCTCATTTGACTGACAGGTGAAAGGATAGCTGACTGGGAAGGACCACCTGCTCACTACCGCCCAATTAAGATCTCCAACTGTTTGCAGTAACATGAGATTCACATTAATATATTTCCCTTCTTAATCTGCCCCAGAAAAATCCAATGTGAGATGGAAACTCTGAGGAATGATTATAAAATAAACTGACATGGATTGTTTCAACATTTCCATAGCCTTAAGCTGCCAACAACTCCTCCTGCTTTCTCTTCAACCACAGTTCTCCCTAGTTGCCTTTGAACTGTGCCCTCTACCACTATCCACACACCTTTTTGAGAGAGACTTGCCAGAGTCTTACTCCATTCCTGCCAGAGCCTTCTATCCTAACTGATGTGGATCAGCTAGTACACTTGATGGGTGCTTGCAGCTCCTACTGAACACCAAAGTTCTTCTCCCAGACATAAAAGCATGGCCATGAAATTGATTGTGAACTTCTCAGGCATTCTTCTACTGACTGAATTGGAGCTGACCTTCTGAACTTGGATAAGAATATTTCCTTGTGTCTTGCGTTTATAAAACTCCACATCTAGATCCGGATGGAATTTGTTGTGGGATGGATATATATTTTCTAAAGGTGGAATTGGCTTTGCATTTCAATATTTTTCTTCTTTATGATGGACTTCCTTGGTTGTCAGAATAGACTGCTTATGTCCACCAAAAGACATGTACAAGATGCTCATGAAAGCTTTGCCTGTGATAGCCCCAAACTAAACAATATAAATATCTATCAATAAAAGGATGGGTAAATAAGGTGCGGCCTATTCACACAATGGAATACTACACAGTAATATATACATACAGTTTCAGCAAAACTAGAGGGCTGGTGGTAAGCTGACTAATGACCCCTCTCCCACAAAGATACCCACATTCTAATCCCTGCAACCTGTGATTGTTACTTTATATAGCAAAAGGACATTTCATATGTGATTAAACTAAGGATTTAGAGATGAAGAGTTTATCCTGGATAATCTGGGTAGGTCTGATGTAATCACAAGGTCTTTATGAGCAGGATGTAGAGGGAGATTTGACTATAACAGAGGAGAAAACAATGTGACCACAGAAACAAAGAATGGAGCGAGCCAGGAGCCAAGAAATGCCCATTCCTCTAGAAGTGGAAGAGGCAAGGAATGGACTCACCCTTGGAGCCTCTAGAAGGAAATAAGCCTATTGGCACCTTGCTTTTACCCTCATAATACTCATTTTGGACTTCTTTCATTCAGAATTATAAGAGAATAAATTTTTAATGTTTTAAGCCACTAAATGTGTGGTAATTTGTTATAGCAGCAAAAACAAACTAATACTGGGCTTAATTTCACACTACTATATTTGCCCTTCAATCCCTTAACTTCAATCTTCTTCCCCCATTTCCACCACAGCAGCCCCATGAGATAGTTCAAGCCAGAATTCAAAGGCCCAGGGCTGTAGCAATAGGGCATGGGACTGGCATGGGCAGGAGGCTCAGTAGTCTCCACCTAAGTCATCTTCAGGCTCCCTTGGGCATAACCAGGACATTTTAGGTCAGAACTGGTAAAATTTTCTTTCTACTAAAACCCAATTTTCAAGCAGTGAAAGAAGTTGCCAAAAGAGCTGTCAGAATACTTTGCAAGTGTCATTCCTAGATGGGTCTAGAGATTGCCTGGGCAGGAAAGCCACATCTTTTTAGTGAGTTATGTCTATGGCATACAACTCTAACCCCAAAGTAAATTTTCCAACCGTGGCTTAAGTTATCTGGTCTGGCCGCCTATGAAGATCCAATTTTCTGGTGGATTGTCAAGTCTCGCTGCCACTTTGTGGTAAGGTGAATATTTTATTCATTCATTCACTCACTCATTCAATACTCATTGAGCTGTTACTCTGTGTCGGGTAAACAGGAAGTGGAGGGGAATTGGAAAACCTGAGTTCCCGCCCTCGGGAACTGCTTACAGGCCTCTGAGGTATTTCTAGAGATTGTGGCTCAAGGGGTGAAAATTGAAGCTCCACTATTTGGGAGCCACTGGTTCTCTAATATAAACCATTTCTCACTAAAACATTAGATATTAAATACTAAAAAGTCAATGTGTTGAGGGTAACAACTTATACTTATGTGCTGTTTGTTAACTGGTGATTGTTACAGATTAAGTGCTCAGTAATAAATAATGAAGAGAGAGGAAGGAAGGAAGAAAGGGAGGGAGGGAGGGAGGGAAAGGAGAGAGGGAAAAACAGACTTCTGGGTAGACCCCCACCACCATGGGTCTTCTATTTTCATACTGTTCTTCCAATCTGTGACCTCCTTGAGGTTGAGTTACATTTTATTCATTTCTGTAATCCCAATACCTAGCACATATTAGCACTTAATACAAATAACGTTGGATCAATGAATATCCACCAGACACTAAGAGATCATTTCAAAACTGAACAGCCATTCAACCTACTTGACCTTCTCTTAGCCCCCCTAGTCCAGATCAACCTCCTCAGCCCCAACTTTTACCAAACACAGCATCACCTCTGGGACGAGGGAGCATAGGAAAACTAGCTCTTTAGCTCAGCAGGTGAGGGTGTCCTGTGGCCAAAGCAGACAGGGTGTGAAAAACAAAACAAACAAACAAAAATTAATAAGGGCAAAGGAGTCCCAGGTACATAGAGCATCACTTGGCCATTTTAAATTGCCAGCACAAATATTTATGGGGAAAAGGGTCAGATGAAAAAACAAACCAAAAAAAAATCCCCCAAAGCTAGAAGGTAGTGACAAAATATGTTTCTTGCTCGCCTCAGAAGAGAGAAAAGCAGCCTGGATCTCTGCGACTCCCGCATCATTTTAAAGAATTAATCAGTTCACACCAGACGGAGACCAACAGTGAAGTTTGCTGAGGAAGTTTGGAAACCTGAGGAAAGCAAGGTTTTCCAGCTGCCACTGCGCTTCGGAGCTCCTCAGAGGAGCTGTTTCACATCTCCTCCTCCTCCTGTGATTTCTCAGGCTCTTCACTGTGAACTGGGAACAACTGGGAGGTGCGACTTTCCCTTCAGCTTCTCCTCTCAAGAGAAATTGGAAATATGTCCTCTCTTAGCTGCCTGCGAATTTCTTCAGATGGAAGATTAACTGTCTCGCTACTGGTGGGAAGTAGCCTGCTCTTCGTCCCTGCCCAGGCTCTCCTGTTGCTCATCAGTGAAAGATTCAGGATTGGGGGGGGGGGGGGGGGAGGAGGGGGGAGTGTGCATCTGCCTCGATTGGTTCCCAAGGGCTATTTTCTCAGCTTATCCCCTCCCAGAGCCAAGGAGTTATGGCCTGCAGCAAGCTGGTAACATAACTAGGTGCTCAGCCTTCAGGTAGTGTGGGAATCATTCCTACAGGTTTGCATTTTCCATCATTAAAAAGTCATGAGAACATTGGCCAAGATATAAAACAAAGCCACAGCTGTTTCTCTAGCCCAAGGACTAGAATGGTCACCTGCACTTGCCTGAAAGAGGAGCCAGGACTGCCTGGAGCAAGACTGACAAGCATAAGAAGTATTTTCTTTACAATGCCCATACTGGTTCCAATAGCTGCCCCTCCCCTCCTCGGACTCCCATCTTCCCCCAGAGTAAACGCCAATCATGACAGTCAACTTCTACCTCCAACTGTTCCCTCTGGTACCGCAGGCTCTGCCCCTCGAGGCCTTGGCTCTTTTTTCCTTTACCTGGTCTCTCTTCCATCTGAAACAACACCCCTCTCACTTCCCAACGCTCCCACCCAGCCTCATTTTCCTTCACAAATCTCCACACCCCCTGCCACATGGTATAGTTATTAGTCTGTTTTCTCCCACTAGAACATAATCTCCTAGAATACAGGGATTTGGGCTTCTTTAGGTCACTTCAATATGCATCCTGGCACCAGGAGAGTCCTTGGCATGTAGTAGATGCTAAAATGTGCTTTGTTGAATGAATGAGTGAACACAGGGTCCTGCCAGACTCAAGGTTCTTGTGGTAAGAACCAGGTTGTCCTGTATATACCAATATTGAAAAGATGGAAATGGACTTGAAGTGTGCTTACCTTCTTAGTAACCCATTCTAAACCCAGCACCCAGAACTTAACTCCTCAACTTAACTCCTGCAGACCTTTTTCACATATTCATGCATCAGCAACATTTATTGGTTCTCTAAATGTGCAGGCAGTAAGCTTGGTGTGGGTGAGAACAATCATGAACAGGACAGACACTGCCCCTGCCCTCAGGGGGCTGACAGTCTGGCAGGGAAGACAGACTTTAAAACAAGTACTAGTAATAGCAACTGAGCCCTCTTAAAAGGAGTACAGGGACCTAAGGGGACACAACACCTGAGGCCTAACCTGCTCTGGGGCCATTCCTGTAGTTTCTCTCTAAGAACTAAATAATTCTCTGTGAATACAATGTAGTGCATAATTTGTTATGACAGTTCTTGAAAAGTGTCTTATGGTCAAGAATGACAGGATTCATAGCTGGCCAATTCAGGAAAAGAAATTGAGAAATGATGTTTCTTGCACTACCAACCTGTGCTAAGCATGTGCTGGTCTCCCTCCCGTTCTTTCTCTCAATTTCATTCTTCATGTATGCCCACATGTTAGTTACAGACATGTATAGGCTCTGGGAATTCTCACAATAATCCTCCTGAGGTAGATGCTAAAAGCCCATTTTAAAAGTGAAGGAATTGAGGCTCAGAGAGGTTCTGTAACTTGTTGAAAGTCACACAGCTGGGAAGTGGCTACCCTGAGGTTCAAAGCCAGGTGTAAATGACTCTCCAGAGCAGGTCTTTCTAGGTCCCTCTCTCTGCTTGTGCTTCCACAGTCAGCGTGGTAGGTCCCCTCACAGTATCTGCCAGCACCTAGCCTTCAGGGCTTTGCACACAGTAGATATTGCATCTCTTCCTGTGTGCTAATCCTGTGTTGGTCTTGCAGGAAAACAAGCTCTCCCAGTCGAATGGGGTGGGGAGGTCAATCACATGCCCTATAGGGATGACCGTGGCTCCTGGTCCTGGCACAGAAGGAGGGCTGAATATCAGACTATCCTGGACACTTTGCAGGGTTTCCTCTGGAAATTGGAGTGGAGAACAAGGGATAACAATGGACTCTTTCTTTCGTAGACTCCATCACTGACTTTCTGGATGACCTGGGCAAATCATTTAATGTCACACACTTTCCTTTCTTCATCGGTAAGATGAGGCGGAAATAATTCTCAGCAGTCCCACATAGGGACAAAGACTCATATAAAAGTCAAGCTCCTAAAATGAAGTGACACAGGCACCAACACAGGGGTTTTTATTACTACAGGCAGAGGTTCACGGAGGGAAATGAAAAAGGGGAGGGCCTTTAAATTTTCTGTGACAGGATTCAGCTGCCCTCCACCATCACTGCCCAGCAAAATCTGGCAATTTATCCACTTCCCCCAAAGCAAACTATCAGATGGCTCCACCTGCAATGTCTCTTTCATCCCTTGTTTGCATCTGCCTCCTAAAGAGCTCACCATGGAAAATAGAAACTAGTAGTAACAGCAATAACAACAATAACATTCCTACATCTGTCAAGTGCTCTGCAGGTTACAAGTACTTTCATATACCTATGTTGCTAATTTCAACCTCACAATAACATTCAGTAATGGTTGATTCCTACCACCTTCATTTTAAAGATGAGAAACAGGCTCAGAGAGCTAGAAAGTTGACATAATGACAGATATAGGACTCAAAAACCAGTTATTCTGATTCCTCATTCAATGATCCCTCTACACATTGGACTGGACAATGATAACCAGCCTCATCACTTGTCAAACATATTTGTCCCCAAGTAGTCCATGTTTGAAAGAGTCACCTAGAGAACAACATCATTCCTAAACAGTGCTATTACTCAATTGGTTTTCATTTCCAAAGATGACATGGTTTATTTTATTTTCATAAAACTGCGGGATACATATGCCAGCACATTCACTCACTCCAGTTTCCCTCCTTGTCAGTTGGGCTTGAAATTCAGAATCATGTTCCTGAGTTTTTTTTGTATTTTTTCCCCAGAAGTGAAGTTAACAAAATCTGACTGTCAGAGCCTTGGCTCTCTTTTCATTACTTTTGGATGGAAGGGAAACATTGGAACAGGGGTAACAGAAGGGGCTGGCATAAGCCTGGGACTTAAAATTCAGGAAACAATGGAATAACCATTCACGAATGGCTTATAGCTAATGTATTGAAAATCACATTGAGGATCTATATGGATCTTCTGAGAAGTTAACCCCTGCGTCCATTTACTGCATTGTACTCTGCTGGGGTCCCTTTTAAACAGGTCGTCCCACGTTACCAGATTAACTGCAGCTGTCACAATTTCAGTTCATGTGGTATGCTTACTTTTCTCTGTTTGGATAGTGAGAGGATTTTTACGAGGTTATGAAAAATAATCATAAGAACTCTATTCAATTTAATCTTAAAAAGTATCATTTCTGTGGGATCATGATTCCTTTTAGAATCCCCAAGCATAGTGACTCTCTGTAAGCCAGCTACAAAGCCAAGACTATAATTGTGCAATGACTAATGACAATCTAATGATGGCCTGACACCCAGAAAAATAGTCTTGACCCCTGAATCAGCAAAGGAGAATCCAACTATTGTCACTCCTGTAGAAAATAGATTTATTATGTCCCATCCTCTGCATTGGCCATCTAGCTGCGGTGCATATCTTAACTTTCCCCTTATCCCTACCTGGGCTAGCTTCCTGGGTGTGCAACCTTGCAAGTCACACGGGGCCCCACATCAATGAGGACCTCCCATTTCCAAGCCAAGCCAGGGAACAGAGTTGCTCTTCTCATTTCTGCGTCCTGAGTGTTGAGTCCAAACTTTCCAAAGTTAGGTTATAGGCCTAAAAGATTGTTTAAGAAAGGAGAGCTGGCAAAAAGGCAGAAAAAAGGAGGCCCCCAAACAGATACAGCCAAGCCTACTGAGAGACACTGACCAAGAAGCATGGTGTGTTTCCAGGCCAGAGAGCGGAGGAGCAATCAAACCCTCCCTCCAAAGTCACCAGCGGTGTCTTTCCTAATGTAAGCCAGAATGCAGGGAGTTTTCTGTCTTGCAACCTCAGTCCTACTCCACGTCTCCTGGGTCATAAAGGAGGAGAGCAGCCCAGCTGTAGGCTCAGACACACCCCAGCCTGACAATGAAATCGATTTCCTCAGCTGCTGATCCTAGGCTTTGTACTTCAACAGGGGGAAGAGGATGCAGAAGCCACCCAGATGAATTGTGCAGGCCTTGCCAGTTGAAGATCAAGAAATGAGAGAAAAGATGGGACTCGGCAATTCAACTCCACTCAGAGCTGCCCTGTGGAAACAAGGGTGATTGGAGAATGTGTAGGTAGATGTTGGTATTGTTTGCACTTGTCCAGTAGAGGGGTTAATATGGTTGAAGCAATTTTTCATAGATTTTATTGATCGACTTCAGTCTTTGTGGAGTTAACTACCATATCAATAGACCCTCGTTCATTTTCTGGTTGAGGGTGTCATGGTAACAAGCAAATCTCTTTCCATGAAGCCCTTCACGATTAACACTAGAAAAGGGGGACCCTGGGAAGCAACCCATTTGGGCAATGGGTTGTACTCTCTTGAGACTCTATTTATCACCCTCATTATTCACTAAAATGATAAGCTGTGGGCAGAAAATCAAGTTAACTGAGGTCTTTGGGGAAGGTAGAGAACTTGGGTCATAAGGAAAGGCAAACAAGAAAAGTAAAGCCAGCAAATAATAATTCTCTGGATCACATAGAGAAAAAGCATGAAATGGGAAAGGGAGAAAAAAATCTGCACAATGTCCAAATTTCAGGCACTGCCAAAGTTTGAAAAATATCATTTCATTTAGAAATGCTATGATTTAATGGCAAAGGAGGACATTTTGTTGGAACGCCTAGTTTAACAAACACTCCCCCCTCTCCCCCATTTAACAGCACCCTGCTGGCTGCATCTTATGGAGAAAATAATAATTTGGATGTTTTGAATTACAGCAGTAATACTAAAGGCACTCATTCTAGGCCCACCCAAATTCCCGGTGTTGAGAATGCGTAAGATTACCACAGGCAATTGTTGGTTTTAGGACATGTTTCAGGGTTTGCTGCAGTCTGAAGGAGAGAGCAGAGCTTTCTTTAGGGCTGCACCTCTGTTGGTCCTGCTTCTACCAGGGCAAGGCCAACACAGGGCTCTCTCAGCTGAGAAGTACCAGGGCTTGGGACCATGCGCAAGACCTAGAGAGAAGAACATGAGGCTGAGTATCTGGAGTCTTGGATCTGCTCCCTAGCTCTGCCATTAATGAGGCCAGTGACCTTGGGTAAAGTTCCTATCCTCTCTGGGCCTCCCTTCATCAGTACAATTTTTGGCTTTTAGAACTGCAAAGACCTTTAGAGATCATCCAGGTCCATATTTCCCAAACTGTATTCATTCACATTGTGCCTGCACGATTTGTTCTTTTTCCATGTACCACTTTTATTATTCTTTACTTTTGTAAATCTAATTTTAAAAGAAACTAGTATCAGTTACAATATACAGAAGGTAACCGTTAACTGTAGAAATGAATTTAATAAAAACAAAGCCATATTATTACATTCCCAGCCAGATAAGTGTTGTCTATCTAGGAAGACAATAGCAACAAAAATGAAAATAATAACATGCAATATTTATTGAGGTCTTACTATGTGCTCAGCCTGATTTGGAATGCTTTCCAAAAAAATATGTCAGTTAATCACCACAACTCTATGAATTAGTATCTATTGTCACCCTGTCAGCCCTCATTTTGCAGAAGAGACAACTGAGGCACAGAGAGAGAAATTTGAGATCTGCTCTCTCTTCGTTAAAAGGCTGTTAGTCTGCATATCAGCATGAATCCAAGACATTCTCCTTGACATGTTCAGAAAGATTAAAAGGTAACCTAAAAAAATTTTTTTTTTGTTAATCCTCATCCAAGAATATTTTTCCCCATTGATTCTTACAGAGAGTGGAAGGGAGGGAACAGGGGGAGAGAGAGAGAGAAACATCACTTGGTTACCCCCTGCACATGCCCCAATCAGGCCGGGATCAGACCTGCATCCCAGGTACGTGCCCTTGATCCTTGACTGGGAATCAAACCCAGACTCTTCCGTCTGCAGGCTGACACTCTAACCACCAAGCAAAACCAGCCAGGGGAGAAAAACTTTTTTATTACGAATTCAGTCTTATTTGATGTCTGGAGTTTGTGCTATTCACCTAAAATCATCCTGGGTGCCTTAGGTAATAGATAGCCAATGATCCGGTCATAGAACAACTTGAGAAGTGGGAGGTTTTCCCATGGCCACACTATGTGGCCACAATAGAGTTGATTCTATTACTTCCTCTGCTAGTTTTGTCCTTTCTTCTCTTGTTTGCCTGAATTAATTCCTGCTGGTACTTCAAGTATCTCCTCATCATGAACCCTTCCTGGCCTCCTCCCAAGCCCCCTGGAGGCAGTAGATCACCCTTCTATGGTGCCCCCATTGTTTCTACACATATTTCAATTAAAGTTTGACAGGCTTGATGACCTCTACCTTTTGACTCAACTGGTTTATTGTCATAGAGAGTAAAGCTTGTTCTAAATCCATAAATCTAATCCTTAGATTAGTCTAATCCTTAGAAAGTCTTTTCTTATATTAAATTAAACTCTTCCTCTGTGGCTTCCACTAGCCATTCCCAGTTCCACCCAATGACTGAGCAAAGGAAGAAATGATGCCTCTTCAACTGAAGAGCTTTTGTGTTAAGAAACTGTTCTCGTCTTTAGCCATTTAACCTTTTAAAAAGTATCATTCATTCCATCAAATCTATGATACCCAGATCCCTTGTCATCCTAGAAGTTAGCATAACCCAGGTCTTGGACAGAGCCCACCTGTTTTCAAATCCAGGCTCTATAGCTTACTTTTGGGGTGGTCTCTGAACCACAATGTCCACATCTGTAGAGTGGAAATGATTGTAAATAGCACCTGATGTGTATATTGCGGGAAGGGGGGGGGACTATATCAGATGACACACACCAGGCACAATACATATCATAAAATTTTAATAGCACTAAAAAATGTTAGATATTAATACTCCATTTGGTAACTGATCAGAAAAGCCAGCCCCAGAGGAAGCCAAAGCTCCCTCAGAATAGGATTATTTCTGTTAATAAAGCCTCATTGGGTTTCGTTTTAGAGCAGCCATATCCCCTGATGGCTTGTCTTGGGCTTGTGGTCAATCAAAACTTCAGGTCTTTTTCCATATAAACTGCTGTCAAACCTGCTCTCCCACATCTCATACTTTAAAAATCAATTTACTGAAACTATTTGCAGGACTAGATATTCATCCTTATTAAATTTTCTACAGATCAGTCTGGCCTATTGTTCTAACATGTCAAGAGACATTTAAGTCTTGATTCTGTCACCTGACCTATTAGTCACCTTTCCCAACCTTGTATCATCTCCAGATGTGATAATTGTCCCTTTTCTCCTCACCAAAGTCACTGATAAAATCGTGAACAACTCCAAGGCCAAGGACCGAGAGTCCCGTGGTACTGTTGACATTCTTCGGGCAGCAGGCCAACATTCTCATTTTATGGATGAGGAGAGTAAGGTTCAGAAGGGCTAAATGATTTGTCCATCATCATACAATACAGCAGTTGACTGTATCCCAAAGTGTGTACTTAGAACCACAGTCTTCTGAGAGAATTTCCATAACAAAGGGTTTTCATGGCCAAATTAGATTGGAAAATCACACATGTTCTGTTTCCTTTGTGGAGATTTGCAATGCCCAGCAGCACATTACAGATTTTGTAAAGTCCTACAGTCAACAATCCTGGTAAACTTGTTTAGCCCAGCATTTCCCAACTGCAGTTGACAACAGAATCCTATTTTCATGTATAACTTTTAACATCCCATAGAAACAGTGCCCCAGAGGCAGCTACAAACAGAATCACCTAGAACAGGAGACCAGTACCTCTTAGACCAGAGTAAGTTCTAAGATCCCCATGTTCAGAGAGTTTTGTGATTGGAAAGGAAGAGTTAGTCAATGGAACCACGTGAGATGAAGAAGGCAGAAACCAAGGTGGAGAGCCTCCATGCCTCCAAAGCAGAAGTAAAATAGGAACCCAAGCTGAGTAGTCCTAGCAAGAGCCATACCCCCTGCTTCCCTCCCTCCTCAAAACCTTCCATCAAGCTCTGCCTCGAGACCATCAGTACTACTCTCATGCTTTTATCCCTGGTCATATCAGTCATTCCAAAAACCCAGGGACTCCCAGAGGGCTCAATCACCAGTTTTTTAAGGACTCCCCTGATTTAAGGTTGCAATTCTTCCACCTGGCACCTCCTCCCCTTCCCTGCTTTATTTTACTCCATAGCATCGATCATTATCTGACATAATATATATTTCAGTTATTTGTTCATTTGCTTATTTGATCTGTCTATTGCCCGTAGCCCTCTACTAGAGAATAAGCTCCATGCTGGCAGGGGTGTTGATTTTGTTCTCTGCTTTATTCTTAGTACTTAGGATAGTCTGTGGCTGATAGTTGGTGCTCAGTAAATATGAAAATACCATGCGGCTCAAGCCAGGGGAGCTGAGTGAATTATAGGCTCTCAAAGGGCAAGGATCACGTCTTGGGTTTGCTTTGACTTATTTATGATGTGATACCATCTGCTGAGTGGGTCTTTATTACACTAGAAATGAATATTATTACTCAGATAGATATCAATATACAGGGAGAAGCTATTAGTCTCAGTAACCGCATTCTCCTCCTCTGGTGACCTCATCCACCAGGCTTCGCATGGGCATGACTCATAAATCCACAACATCACCCCTGACCCTAAGTATTCCATGCCACAGCCTATCACTCCTGAGGTTTTCTGGACATTACTATCATGCTAAGCAGCTCGAACTCTGCAGATCCATAGCCAGAAACATCATGTCCTCCCTGCCAAAAATTAGTGAGGAAATAAAAGCAAAAACAACTTTCCCAACTCTATTATTTTGGCATCTATTTATGTTGGTGGCACTTAAAAAATAATAATGAAAATAGATAAAATCCACATTTTTTTTCTGTCTTCTTCTTCCTTAAGTCTCTATATCCGAAACTTCCGGGCCGGCTCTTCCCTCTGTCCCATTCCCACCCTGGAACTAGGGTTGCATTTTCTTGGGCACTTGAAATATGCCTCTCCCAATCTCTCTGCTCCCTTGCTTCCAATGTCTTTCATTTTTTCAATGCTAAACCAGTGTTTTCCAAGCAGTGGGCATTGTCCATTACTGGGTTAGGAAATCATGTAGTGTGTTATGACCAGCATTTAAAAAATAAAATAGAAGAGAATAGAAAAAAATCAGACTAGATTACAAATAACATAAACATCATTTGTAAAAGTTTGTTAAAGGTGTATGTCTATGTCATGAGCCATTACATAACTGTATTTCTCACAGCGGTTTAAAAGTCACCGCTCTAATCTAGTGCATTCCAAAGTGCCCTGTGAATAAGTCTCAACAAACTTACCACCATTCAATGGTATCCTAACTCAGCCTCGAATCTTCCTTTGTAGCTTAGTTTCCAACATTTCTATCCTCTTTACCTAGAAGGCTTGTCATGCTAGAGCACTCATTAATTCTCAAACCTACTCAGATTCCTGCGGCCATCATTATCACATGCTGTTCTTTCTTTTAGGGCAAAGATTCTCAGTTAGAGTGAGCAATTTTGCTCCCTGGGGAGATTTGGCCATGTCTGTGGATATTTGCAGTTGTCACAACTGTGAAGGGGGGGAGGTGCTATTGGCCACTAGTGGGTAGAGGCCATGGATGCTAAATAATCTACAATGCACAAAATTGTGCCCACAACAAAGAAATATCCTGCCCCACATGTCTGCAGTACCAAGGTTGAGGAAGCCTGTTCTAGAGATGTGGATTGCAAATTCTGCAATGTGCCTAAATCACTTGAAGGTCTGATGAAACAGAGTGCTCTACCACCCTGCCAGAGTTTCTGGTTCCATAGATCTGTGGGTTGGCAGGCAAGATGTGCATCTCCAACAAGTTCCTAAGTGATGCTGAAGCTGCTGGTCGAGAACCATAGGACCACTGTCTAGATTCATGTGACCTCTGCTTTCACCAGGCCGACTATTACTCCTCCTGAGGCTTTTTTAGAAGCTCAGATAAAGTGCCACCTCCTCCAGCAGTTGGCCTCAGTCTCTCAATCTCTCTTTCACTCTTGTTCTACTCTCACTTGGGCTTTCTCTCCCTACGCTTCACCCAACCCCATAGAGTAGGTTGCTTCCCAGGTGAAGACTTACACCACCTTCTGCCTCTTACACCTCCAAAGCCATTTGGGCAATCTCCCTGCCTGAACAAAATCCATCATCCAAAAGACAACCATGGCAAGCATTTCCCCAACTGGTCCTCAGTAAGCTTCTTTCCGTCTGTTCCCCCTCACACTGGGGATTATCAAAGTGTCCAGGACAACACTGGAGTAGGGCATGTAGGTGGGAAACAACATAAACAGGGGTCAAAATGAGTAAAACTGACAAAGCAACAATAAAGAGCGTAGAGGGGTCACCGATAAAGGAAGTGAGTGCTTTGTGACCTTATTTTTGTTCTTTACTGCTTTGTCCAAAATGAGCATTGCCCACTACTTTCATGCTGAGCAATGGAGAAGGACATGAAGAACAAAGAGAGAGACAAGCCCCAGCCTTTCCCTTAGCGCACACTTCACAGTCTGTGTGATCCAGGCAGGAAATAAGTGTGTTCTGAAGGTGGCCATTTAACTTGACTATTTCCTGTATTTTACAACTCCTCTGTAGGTTATATCCACTTCGAGCTCCCATGTATGAATTTTTTAAATGCAATTTTGCTTTAATCATATCATCAAAACAAATGACTTTTAAACAGTCTTTTTTCTCTAAAAGAAATGTCTGTACTATGGTTATTTCAAATCCCTTCTTAGCCAGGAAAAGACTGGTCACACTTTAAATTCAGTTTCATGAGCAAGAATTTAATTTAGTCCTAATATGACAGTTATTATATGTTAAATACCATATGGTTATTAAGAACATATTTATTGAGGTTTAACAAGTATGTCAAGATAATATCCCATAAGCAGCAGGAATTGTTAACAGGACACAGTTAGGGTTTCTTACGTCAGGCAATGTATCTTGTGAATGGATATACTTTATTTTAGACCACTAAAAACAATAATAAAGAATCCCCTGAGCCTCCATCTGGGAGGGCAAAAAGGACAGGGAATTTGTGTACTGCTCGCTCACCCCCGGAGACTGAGGACTAGTTCCTGTTGGAGATGGGCATGAAAAATGAGCTTGGGGGTCTTCCCTCATCCTCATTTGTGTTCTGTGCAAAGCCAACTGTACCATTTGGCATGATTGATGAGGGCCATTTAGGGGAGCCCGCTGGGGTAGGGGAAAATAGGAGTTTAGGAAGAGTCATGTGGAATAACTCCGAGGGAAAGGACTTATGGGGAGGGCCAGGTTTTTGATGCTTACCAACTCTCACCATGCTCAAAGCTTTAAAATGTGTGTGTGTGTGTGTGTGTGTGTGTCCATGTATACATTCATGCAGCCACACATACCTAATATCCTATCACACAGACAGTGCTTAAGGGAGGAGATAATTACCACCAAAGAGTGTTTGGAAACATTGACGTCATGTACCCAGTGTCATGTCCTCTGAACTTGCCGTGTTGTTTAAAAGAAAATTGGGTTGAGAGGAAGGAGGCCTCTCACCTTACCACCCCACTCTCCTCCAGCTGCACCGTCAGGGCCCCACCAGGGCCTGTGTTTACGGCCCATGTGCCGGCCGACGCCATGGCAATGCCCCGGACACCATGATGCCGCTCAGCAGGGTGATTTCACAGGAGGATCAGGTCAGGGGACTTCAGAAGGGCCATGAGTAAGAAGCAGCAAAAACTAATATCTTTAACAGTTAGCAAACATGTTCAGGGGAATTATTCATGCGTATTTGAAGAGCCATGAGCTCTGAGTTTTGAGTCAGAGGCTGTGGGTGTCCAAGGTTTTCACCAGTGTATCTGCCCCCTTTTAAGAGAGTCAAGATTCTGCCCTGAGATCTCAAATGCCAACCAAGCCCAGGCTTTCCTCAACTGCTCTTCCCACAGAAGGTTCCTGTGTGCCCCAGTGCAGTTCTGCAGCCATGCAGCCAGCAGTCAGAGGTGGTGGCCTAGAAAAGGTATTTGTGTGGGATATTCAGTTGTGTTCAGAGCCATGTTTGGAATTCCCTCCACACCTCTCTGAGACTGTGTGTGTGTGTGTGTGTGTGTGTGTGTGTGTGTGTGTGTGTGTAAAAGAGAGAGAGAGAGAGAATGAAGAAGAGAATATATAATCATCACGTCAGCACAATGAACTGGCCCAACTGCATGAGGATAATTATGTTTTACAGTTTTGCTAAACACAAGAAAGTATTTTTCTCAGGCCATTTAATTGAAACAACATCACGGGTTATACCTTCATTGTAATAAAACTCTACTGTGTGTCCAAGTGCCAGGGGATTTATTAACTTGCTCCGAGCTCTGAGAATCAGCAGGCAGGGTCAGATGTGGCTAGTGATGATGACATCATCGGTTTTGGCAGTTCTTTTCAACTGGTGTTGAGTGAGGTAATGTCCCCAAAATTAAAACTGACAGCAAGATTAATGATGATAGATTCACTGACTCTTTTTCATGATTTAAATTGGTGTTCTGTTCCTTCCATTCTGGACAGCCAAGACAGCTTCATGCCATTAGCTTGGCATATCAGCAAAGCCAGATAACAGGGGCCCTTTCTCCCCGCTGCCTGGGGAGAGGCTGGGAGTTCAGGGCTAGAGGGGATTTAGAGATGGGGCCAAAGGAAGACATACCCTCATGCCTTGTGCAGAGGTTAGGACAGAGAGATAAGCTGCCGTTATCAGACCAGCAAACACATGCACTGGATTTGTTGTTCTGGTGCAAGAAAGATTATGTGCTCTGCAGGGGTTATTGTGTGCAAGGAATACCTCATCCAAACTTGCCCCACCGAGTCAGAATTTGCAGTCCCTCGAACTGGAGCTTTGCTGATCTTACTCTATATACTTTCCATAATGAAAAGATTTGCTGAGGGCATGGAGAGCATGAAGAAAATTCCAGGGCACAAGATTGGAAGCTGTTTAAGCTGCATGAAAAAAGTCCATTTTATCAATTGTTTTAGAGACTCTGGTATCCTACAAAAACCTATCATTGTAATTAACTAATTATTCTACCACCCACTCTTCTGTAAACTTCTTAAACACAGAGACCAACAGTTTTCATCTTTGCAATTCTACCAACAATCACATCAGCATACAGCAGGCACTAAAAATAGTTATTGAGTGTATGTTGCTTAAACAGACACCTTAAGGACTTCTTATAAGCAATGGAGTCATTTAACTGGGTTTGTGGAGCATATTTTCAAATAATGAAAACATGTTTCTTTGGAAACACAGTCAAATTTATCATAGTCACTAGTCCATATGAACATGCTCTCACTAGTCTGAAATAATGTGCTTTTACTGTTTCCAAAACGGAAAAAGAACAAAAGAAAATTAAAAAGAGAAAAAGCCTAAATGACACACGATGATAGCCATTCTGCAGCACAACAGAATGGGAGAGAGTCCTCCGTGTAATCTCATCATGAGCATGTTTTCTTCAGAAATGCAATCTGTCTGCAGGCCCAGCGACTACTTCATAGTCTTAGAGCTGACCCTGCTGGGAGTGGTGGGCGGCAACTGGGAATAGAATGTTCTTCTGTCTCAAAAGCGGGGACACGGGTTCACTTGGCAGGGGGTGAGGAGGAGGGATTCACTGGGGCTCTTTCTGGTAAATCCTATTTCTAAGTCGAACATGCACCGTCAGAAGACATCAATGCTAGTCCTTGTCCTGCCACTAACTAGCCTCTTCCACTCCTGGGGCTTCCCATACCCCATGGGTAAGGTGGGCGAGGAACTGGGATTGACCAGCACTAAGGCCTTTTGCAGGCCAGTCCTTCTCTGATGCTGGGGTTAATTGCTCTTGGGCGGAGCACCCTGACAGAGCGGCTGGACTATACTAACTCCCTACTCCAGCTGTTCAAACAAACTCAGGTTTTCTCCCGCTGACGTTTATAGTATCAGTTGGGATAAGGACGTAGGTTTCCCCCACCCTCTGTTCTTTTAGCAATTTGGGCTCCAAAGATTTTGTTTCTAAGCAGGTTCCAGCACTTCTCCAAGATCCTCGCAGTCCTTCACCCATACTTCTTTTGCCATATTTCTCCATCATTTCTTTCTTTCTTCTCCCAAATGCAGTGTTCTTTTCTTCATATCGAATGTCTCATCGTGGATGGAGGGTTTGAAGGGAGTGCTCGATTCAATTGATGAGAAATACATGGGATGTAATCCTACTACTGTCCCTTTTGTCTCCACCTATAGCATTTCTCTTTTGGGAAAAAGTTACTATATTTGACAACTTTTGGAGTGTTTATCCAGTTCACAATGGTTTCCTTTACTGGGCACTGCTTCTCCCAAACACCCTGCATCCCAGATCCACAGGGCTAGGCTGGGACTCCAGCAGCCACGTCCATGCTAGATGATGCCAACTCTCTGGCCATGAGTGACCAGAACACAGTGACACCTGAACCATGTGGGGACGTTTGAAAATCTTCATTGTTAGGAGGCTGATTCCTGCCCACCTTCTAATGTAAGACTTCTTGGGAATCACAGCCCCAACTTTTCTCCCTGGTCAGCCTCATTTGGACAAGATGAAAAAAGGTTAACATGGGTGCCTCAGCACGGTGTGGTATGAGAGGGGTGATATGTGCACATGAGCACCAGCTCATGGAGACAGGCTTTCGGGGACACTGGGACAGGAGATGGAATGTTGTCCCAGGACACCTGAGCACTGGCTTTGCCTTTGCCATCCCAAATCAAGATGAGGAGACAGCCTTGCTGATGAGTTTGGCTCACTAACCAGGAGAGCCCGTTCTTTGTAAATAGTCCCTCACACGAGATTCTTAACCTGGCTGCCCCTTACAATCAGGTAGGGGACATTGCTAAACTGCCAAATCCTGAACTCCCACTCCAAAGATCCAGATGCAAGTATTTCAGGGAGGGGAGAGAGGCACTGGAATGTGTTTTGAAAGCTCTGCAAGTGATACTAGTAGGGTCAGAGCCACGTCCATAAACTGAAGCACTAGATTGTTAGTTTGGAATTTTCTGTGCTGGTGATATAAGCCTGGATGCTAAAGGGCAGAGGCGGAGCCAGAACTGAGCGTCCTTCTCTGTTTCAGTTGCAAGGAGAGAAAATTTCAATCCAAATTGACTTAAGCAAGAGAGTTGACTATTTCAGATTAGTGAACAATTTGGGAGGTGTCCAGCTTCAGGCATTGCTTGAGGCCTGGATCAACCTTTTCTCTTTCTCCATTGCTCCGCTATGGTGCTTCAGTAGCACTTTCTTTCAGTGCTAGGCAGGCTCATCACTTGTACTCAGAAGATGGCTCCCAGAATCTCCCAGTACTCTACTCTGGTGAGTTTATTCTCAGTGGCAAAAGTGAGACCCTTTTACAGGATTTCCAGTAAAAGTCTTAATGTTTCTCAATGGCCCAAACTGGCCATCCTGAGCCAATATCCAGGGCCTGGAGGAATGTGAGGTTCTGGCAGACAGACCTGAATCACATGGCCAGGCTGCTGCCAGAGGGAAAGCCAGTGCTACTGAAGCCCGTGGACTGACATGGAGAAGAGATGACATCCTAAAAGGCATTGATATGTAGGCACTATATGCAAAGTAGATAGATAGCAGGGATCAAAAATACTATAAGGTATCCCTTACCTTATCTAAATATGCCTATTTTTCCCCCTAAGCCAGACTAAGTGAATTTGTTACAACTAAGTAGAATCCTAACAATTTCAATAAGATTGTCCTCAGTTACAGGACAGCATAATTCCAGAAATCTCCTCCTTCCCTTAATTCACATGGTCCCACCCCGGGAGCAGACAGCAAGGCTCACAGCCATATTGGTATTTAGTCCAAATAGAGGACAAAGTTCCACTCAGTTGCAAAAAGTTTCAGTGTTCATTTGATCTTTTAAATATGGAAAAAGTGACAATATTATAAAAGGAATTTTTTTCAAAAGTTGTTACATAAACTGCCCTAGATGATTTGGCTCAGTGGATAGAGCGTCCACCTTTGGACCGAAGGGTCCCAGGTTCAATTTGGGTCAAGGGCATGTACCTTGGTTGCAGGCTCTTCCCCAGCCCAGGCCCTGGTAGGGGTGCATGCAGGAGGCAACCAGTCGATGTGTTTCTCTCACATCGATATTTCTCTCTGTCTTTCCCTCGCTTTTCCACTCTCTCTCTAAAAAAAAAATAATAATAATAATGGAAAAATATCCTTGGGTGAGGATTAAAAAAAAAAAGTTGTAACACAAGTAGAAAAGCCACATGTTTGTCCAGAATATTAATCAGTCTTCTCCAATGCCAGCCAAAACCTAGACATCTGAGGCTTTATGAGAATTACTTCTTTAATAACAGCAATCACAATGGAAAGCATTAGCGCATTAGTGACATGGACACATGAATCTCTTCAATATTATAAACTTCAAAGATTGTGTTTGTTGCATTTGCATTTATGACAAACAAAATCTGTCTTCTTGCTCTGTTATCACTGGGTTTTATCTGAGAAGAGCCAATGGGTCCTTATAAAGCAATCTATAGAAATAAGAAAGCATCAAAAAGAAGCAGAAATCAGGCCTTCTGTTCCATCTGTCAATCTTACATCCCTTGATGTTATGACTCCCCATTCTTTGCAGAAATTTGGACGTTAAGCCTCATAGTCTGACTCCAAGGACAAGTTCCAGAGTTACCTGCCCACTGCACCCTTCACCCTCAGCATGAAAAAATGAGTTAAGACTTGCAAAGCACTGGACCAAAAGTAATTTCTTAATCAGCTATTGATGCCATAGGGTTGAGCATCACAGACTTCAGAGCTGATCTTTCTTGGGTTTTCACAAAAATCTAGCACTTCCCAGCTCTGTAACTTTAGCTGAGTTATTTCAACCTCTCTGTGTCTAAGTCTCCTCATTTTCACGAAGTTAATAATAGCCACTTTATAGGATGGTTGTAAGACTGATATAAACTAATGCAGGTGAACTGCTCAGCACAATGTCTGGAAAGTAAAAAGTGTTCAATAAATGAAGGCCATTATTATTATGATTATTACTTTATTATAATGAGAAAGAGAGAAACCACCTTGGATAGCCACGAGCTGGCCTGGTGCTGCCGGCTCAGCCATGGTGCTCATCCATAGAACATAAACACTCTCACAGAGTACCAATGTCAGACAAGACCACTCTGTGACCACAATGGATCAAGACAAAAATAAGACCTCTCCATAATCCTAGCTTAATACAGAATAAACATGAACATGGTCAAAAGCACAAAAACAACCAAACTTCTTTCTTTCCTGGATAATATGATTCACTGCTGCTTCTTAACCAATTACAGCCTTATCACTGTCTGGTGTTCCTACATATGTAAGACTTCTTCAGATACTCATCCTCCATCTAGGTTCTCCTTCAAAATAAGATTTCTTTAGATACTTAATCATAGGATTAACCCTACTTTCTGACAGCATCCATCCAGAGCAAAACCCTGCTTTCTTAGATCCTCTCCAAAATCACCTACCACAAGCCCAAACCCTACAATAAGTTCTTTCTAACACCCTTTTACTGAGATGTCCCACTGGTTCCTCAAGTTGTACATTCTCGCTCACTGCAATGAGCAATAATCCCAACTTGTTCAACTACAGATATGTTTCTGGTAATCTTTGCCCAAAGAGCATTGGTAACAGTAATAATAATAACAATAATAATAGCCACTGTTTATTTATCATTTACCAAACACCCAGGCTCTTCTAAGCAATGTATGTGTGTTAACTTAAACCTTAAGTCAACTTTAGAATGTAGGCATGATTATTTGCAATATAATAGTGAAGAAACTAAGTTATAGAGAGGTTTAAAAATTGCTGAAGTCAGATAGCTAATGAGTGGTGGAGCTGGTATTTAAGCCAAAGCATTTTGACCCTTACCCACCACTTCTTACTGAACCCTCCTGGGGGCCTGTTACCATGCCTTGAGCAGAGATGACACCTCAGGTTTATGAACATTATGAAGTCACCACAGTGTGCAAGGCATGTAGAACTCAGACAGCATGGAGAGAGTTCCTTCAATGTGTTTCATTGGCTATGTACTGAATAGCATTGTGTGGGTTGCAAGGAAGAAGAAATCATTGTGCCTGACCTCAAGGAACTTACAAGCCCGTTGAAGATACAAGACTTAAACACACACAAAGTTAAATAACATTACAATCAGCAGTACCAGAGACACATTAGGACAGAAGAATGCATGATTCAGTGTCAAATGAGGTGTGCAGATGGTATTGGGAGAGAGCCCACTGTGGGCTGTAGGATCAACCCACATACTCTAACTCAACCCAAAACCACAGACAGGAAATCAGCTAGAGAGCTGTTTGTTAGTAAAAGGGGGAATAAAGAACAAAGCTCCAATAGAAAGCTATTGAAATGATACATAGAGGTTATATAAAACCACATGATTTTTAAATATTATTTTTTGGTAATTCATTGTTGAGAAATCATAATGCAGTCTCTGAAAGGGTGCCTTTTGGTTATGTCCAATGGGCTCCCTATCAGCAATGATCTGGAAAAACGAAACATAAAGTTCATTTCTATTCAGAAGTTGAGCCTTGGCCTGACCCCATCTGGCTTCCTCTGTGGAATACACTAAGGTTTGTGTCATTCCACTCTGATGTCATAGAAAAATGTTCAATGACAACTCCAGACACAGCATTCCAGAGGATTCTCAGCCACCAACAGCCACATTAAGATGGGGGTTAGTTCTGCAAGGGGATAACCAAGCTCTTATAGCATATTACAAGGACTTCTGGAGTGTTCTAACACAAACCTAGACCTAGAAAAGAAAACAGTCAAGTAAATTCTCTTGAGTAATTCAGGAAGTGTGTCTGATCAAGAGCTTTGATATCAACTTGGGCAATGACATTGGGCAAGTTATGTAGCCATTTATCTGCAAGTGGAATTTAATAGAATACCTAACTCATGGGGTGACCATAGGATAACAAGGCATAATGTTTTCAAAGGGCTTAATGTGTCCAGCATATAAAGTTCATTCTCATAATGCCTTAGCAACCAATACTGTCATTATTCTACATAGTAAAGCTGTCCTAGGGACTTGGAGACATAATAAAAGAAGCATGAGAAATGGTCTTCCTGACGGTTCCTAAAGACTTTAATTTGGGGATTTGCCCAACCTGCTTTAGGCAACTCATTCAATTTTATCATTTAGCCACCACCCTATTTTGCACAAGCTCAAAAGCTCAACTAGTTGATTTTGACTCCCAACTACACCATTTACCTAGAATTGTGGCAAGTTTCTGACTCAGTTTATTTATAACAGCAATAAGAATCATAATGATTCCTACATCTTAGGATGGTTGTGAGG
Source organism: Corynorhinus townsendii (assembly GCA_026230045.1). Lineage (NCBI taxonomy): Eukaryota > Metazoa > Chordata > Mammalia > Chiroptera > Vespertilionidae > Corynorhinus > Corynorhinus townsendii. The sequence continues at coordinate 156,986,640 of JAPDVU010000006.1, read as the reverse complement.
AATAAAAGAAATAATATATACAGAACCCGAAGAACAGTGTCTGAGACATTACTGGCTCTCAATGAATGTTACTATTTATCATCATCATCATCATCATCATCATCATCATCATCACTATCCTCCTTCTTTTCCTCCTCCTCAACATCATCAGCAGCAGCAAGAATATCCCAGTCTTTCCCTTTATTACGGGAGAGTCAAGCTCAGTGATCTCCAACATGTCCTAGGCATCTGAACTTTTTGAGGTTTTATTTTAGAACATGCTCTCTGCTGTTAAAGACAAAGCTTTCTACTTCATTCTAAACTGTTATGTGGGGATAGTACACACTGTCAGTTACATAATAACAAATGACCTACATTTGCAGGTTTGCTGGCTGAAAGCAAGGGTTTAGTCCTCAGGAGGAAGAAGAAGAAGGAGGAGGAGAGGAGGGGAAGAGGAGCTGCAGGGGAGAGCACAGCTGTGTTCTAATGCAGGTTTGAGTGTGAAGACCACACAAGAACATTGGAACAGGCTTGGGAGAGAGTCAAGAGACTTGGATTCTAGTGCTGGCACCATTTGCATTTACCTCTGGGTCTAGGTTCTAGTTTTTGAAAGTGCGAATCATGTGCTGGGGATAAGGAATGAGCTATATCATATGTAAAGTTCCCTCCAGCCATAATACTCTAGGATTCCCTTAAACTAATACTTCACAAAGAGCAGCTCACTTGAATTAAAATCATTGGGTTTCTAAGTGAAAAATATATATTCCTGGATTTCCACCTGTGGTTATTATAGGAATCAGAATCCTGGGGGCGAAAGCAGAAAGTTAAGGCCAGAAAGGTATCTCTTATCAGTGACCTTCTTAGAATCCCACTGCCCTGCACTGCAGAAGAGACAGACTTTGAAGTAATGATGGAAACAAGAAAAGGGAAGTGGCAAATGGGAAGGAAGCCTATGCCTGCTCAGGTAGATCGCTGTGAATTGAACAACATGTAGAACATGCTGGGCACTTAACCCATTAAGATTACTGAAGATGCCAAAAAGAAATATTTATAGGTACATTTTAACATAGTCTATAAAACAGGAGGTTAATTCAAACATAAATTACCTACCACATCATTCTTTAACCTTTAAATCTTTCTCTAATGGCTTGAAAGGCAGCTTATTAAAGCAAAGCGAGTGCTTAACTACTATATATATGTGTGTGCGTGTGTGTGTGTATTGGTTAGCTTATAAACATCTAGAAAGGCAGAAGAAGTTACTAAAAGTGACAGATTTGCTAATTTAAAAAGAGCAAACAAACATTTTTAAGGAATTTTTAGTCTAGAGTAAAAGGCTTAAAACATCATGGGGTGTGATTTTTCACCCTTCATTTTAGCTCTGCCTTCTGGATTGGCTCCACCCCCTGGATGAATCTCCCCATGTGGTAGCAAGATGGAAGCCTGAGTCCCAAGGATACATCTTAATTTGTTAGCAAACCTAAAGGGAAGACCATGTTTCCTCTATTTAGGCTCTTTCAGCAACTTGGGTGAAGCTTTCATTGGATTAGCTTGCGTCACATGACTGCCTCAGAGCCAATGACTGTGGCCTGAGGATTGGCATATCCTGTTTGGCACCTTATGTCACATTCCCTCTGCTAGATCTGAGGAGCAAACACATGAACTAAGAACGGAACATATTGGTTTCCCCAAGCACAGCTAGCTAGGGTGATGCCACCAGAAAAGGGAACATAAGGTGGTCAGGCAAAACAACAGATGTCCCTTGCAAAATCTTAAATTAGCAAATGTCTTTTATGGGGTGAATACCTATTTTTAAAACCGAGTAGTAAGTTATGCCTCACCCGGTATATTTTATTTTCTGTGTGTGCGGTCAGTGTATTTTTGTTGTTGTTGTTGTTATATGTATGATCCTGTACACACTGGTCACACATCTAATGGAAAATTAGATGACAAATGGTGGAAAAAATGAGCAAAGTTGTGATCATTGTTTAATTACTAAAAGAACAGCTCCACTTATGATTCTTTCTGTCCGCTGCCAACAGTGACAAAGTAGTTGGAGATATAGCAAATGTGTTTCTGAGAACCTTCTGCAGCTGTTGGAGAAGTGGGGCTGAAAGCGCAAGGCAGGTGATCACCAGGAAAACATGTTCTACGCTTCTTTTTAGAATCCTTCCAAGAGAAATTCTGGTGTTTACTCATCTCTGAATTCTCATTATCCAACATAATGGTTAATACATAATGGACACTCAGTGAATATTTATTGATGACTATTTAAGTGAACGAGTCAGTGAATGGTTTCTTTTTTAGAACTGGATTTTAGTCATAAACAGAATTTCTACATTACTTAATTTGTGGAGCTATTTTACAGAACACGATGGTCATTTAAAAACACATTTAAAAAAAAAAGTTGCATTAGTTTTTGGCCTTCTTCATCATTTACAAAGGAATGAGCCAAATTTTGGAATTAAAAAAATAAATTGACCAGGAAATGGTAAAATGTTTTTATTCACAAACTGAATACTATGCAGTTTCCAGATGCAGAAAAGCCTGGCACTAGTCAACCTTGCCTACAATGTAGGGGGGCAAGGATAATGAAAAGCAAAACTACTGTGACTTTAATTAGCTATTTCATTATATAAGAAATCGATTTAAAATTTGTTGAATAATTAAAATCTCCCAAGCCAGGCATACAGAAACATGAGCTTTGAATTGAGAGAATTTCAGAAGTTCTATATTTTTATTTATTTCATTTTATCCAACCATGTGCCATAAGCATAATCAGCTCCATTTTTCGGATGAGAAAACTATGTGACTGAATAGTTAAGCAATGTTTCGAATTTAGACAGATGTTTCTGGTGTCTCATTTGTCCTTTCTTATTTATTTTTTCTTCTTTGGATTTTCCTAAGGAATTCTACAGAGAATTGTAATTTAAGTCACTTCCATGTGTCGCAGTTCTAACTTAATACCCAGGTCCTTGTCACCATATCCCTCAACCTCCAAGTATGGTTCTGTATTTACGGAACAAACCAGAAAGAACACTTAATTTTCTAAGTTAAATACCAACCATGTAAAGTCAACAAATTTTAACTTTATTCACTGTAGGTTAAAATGAAAATGGCACATAGTGGAAAAATAGAGTATTTTAAGTCAGGAAATCTTTGTTACAATCCTTTGTCACATACCTATTAGGTTAAAAAATTTTAAGAAAATCATTTGAATTTTTATGAAATTTGCCTTTCCCTTTTGTAAAGTGGAAATAATAATAATAATAATAATAATACACCTAATGTTTCTACCTCAAAGTATTGGTTAGAGGAACAAAAGATATATATTATATTTATATGCAAGTTGTAAAAAATACAATGTACTAAAATAAGTTATTTGTACAATTTATTTCAAGAATCTCTCTATGTGAACATGAAACCATTCAAAATTTTAGTAGCATTAGTCCTCAAAGACCTACTTCAAATAAACCCTGTAATATGAAATGTTAGGTATAGTATATAATTTATCTTATATTAATGTGAATAATTTAAATTCACTTGGTATATGTTCATTATAGAATACAACTAAATGCCAGTACTCTGCTAATCAAGTCATAAGCCCGCCCAGATTCCAGTGTTAACACAGATCCTCCTCTCAATGGGAGGAGTGTCAAAGAATGTAAAGTCATGTTTTGACAACTCCACAACACAGAACTAAGCATGGACAGGTGTTTAAAAGAAGCTGCAGGACTTAATTTTGCTTCCTAGTTGGTTGCTGAAAACCTTTTCTGCTCTAAATGTGGTGGAAAATATAGAATAAATAAGATGTGTTCTAAGTTTCACCTTCATGAAACCTACAGTTTAATAATAAGAAGAAGATAACATAGGGATTATTTTTTTAAATAAATCTTTATTGTTCAGATTATTACAGGTGTTCCTCTTTTTTATCCCTCATAGCTCCCCTCCACCTGATTCCCCACCCCACCCCATGCCCTTACCCCCTGCCACTGTCTTCATCCATAGGTGTAAGATTTTTGTCCAATCTCTTCCTGCACCCCTCTCACCCCATTCCCCCTGAGAATTGTCAGTCCACTCCCATTCTATGTCCCTGATTCTATTATATTCACCTGTCCATTCTGTTCTTCAGATTTTTTATTCACTTTTTGGATTCACTTGTTGGTAGGTATGTATTTGTTGTCATTTTGTTGTTCATAATTTTTATCTTTACCTTTTTCTTCTTGTTCCTCTTCTTAAAGAATACCCTTCAGCATTTCATATAATCCTGGTTTGGTGGCAATGAACTCCTTTAGCTTTTTCTTGTCTGTGAAGCTCTTTATCTGACCTTCAATTCTAAATGATAGCTTTGCTGCGTAGAGTAATCTTGATTGTAGGTTCTTGCTGTTCATCACTTTGAATATTTCTTGCCACTCCCTTCTGGCCTGCATAGTTTCTGTTGAGAAATGGGCAGACAGTCATATGGGTACTCCCTTGTAGGTAACTGACTGTTTTTCTCTTGCTGCTTTCAAGATTCTCTCTTTGTCTTTTTCCCTTGGCATTTTAATTATGATGTGTCTTGGTGTGGTCCTCTTTGGATTCCTCTTGTTTGGGGTTCTCTGCGCTTCCTCAACTTGTAAGTCTATTTCTTTCACCAGGTTGGGGATGTTTTCTGTCATTATTTCTTCAAATAAGTTTTCAATATTTTGCTCTCTCTCTTCTTCTGGCATCCCAATAATTCAGATGTTGGTACGCTTAAAATTGTCCAGAGGCTCCTTACACTATCTTCATATTTTTGGATTCTTTTTTCTTTTTGTTTTTCTGATTGGGTGTTTTTTGTGTCCTCATATTTCAGATCTTTGGTTTGATTCTTGGGGTCCTTTGATTTACAGTTAAATTTCTGTATATTCTTTATTTCAGACAGTGTATGCTTAATTTCTGACTGGTCCTTTTCCATTTTTTTTGGCATTCTCATTAAGGTCCTTGAAGGTCTCACTAAGCTCCTCGGAGGTCTCAAGTTTCTCAGCGGTTTTTAGAAGATTCTTGAGTAACCTTATAAATGTGGTTTTGAACTCTATGTTCAGTAGTTTGCTTTCCTCCATTTCTTTCATTTGTGACATGTTTCTTTGTCTCCGCATTTTGCTGCTTCCCTCTGTTGATGGAGTGGTTTTCTGTGGTAGGTGACCAGTGGTTCAGCCTATCACCTGAGGTGGACACTCTTGGTGCACCCCTTTGTGGCCTGAGTGCAAAGTCTTGGTGTAGTTAAGCCTTGATTGCTGTTGGTACACTGGGAGGAATTGACCTCCAGGCCAATTGGCTGTGAGGACCCGCTGTGTCTATAATGGAAGAACTGCTGTGCTGGAGACACGCTTATGGGGCAGGACTTGCTTCAGTGGGGCTTTGGTGCTCACTGAGTCTGCCTCTTGAATGTGTCACTTATGGATGTGAGTAGTTGAAATCTGGTGTCGTCTCACACTGACCACTAGATACACTAGCTTCTGAATCTCCAATGGGGTGCAGGTCAGCTACTGTCTGAGGCCACCAAGCAGGAACTACAGTGAGAACTACAGTCTTCTCCTCTTTGCTTGGGGTTTGGAGGTTTTGGAGCTGTCTGACCAGAGCTGCAGTTTGTTAGGTTAAGCTGCGATAGGGCAGACCATTTATAAGCAAAAGCTGCTGCATGGAGCTTGAGTGGGTTTGTAGATTATCTAGGGCAGGGTCTCAGGGAGTCACCAAGCTAGGGCGTGGCAAAGAGGGATGGCTGCCAGTCAGCAGTCTCTGCGTCTCCGCATTTCCAAGTCCCCGTGTCCTGTGCCCCAGCGCAGTAAACAATGATTGCTGCGCACACCTCTGCAAGAAAGCCACCCTCATGTTCCGATCCGATGGCAGACAGTACAGCTTCTCCCCGTAGGAGTTTGGGTCCCCAGTGTCTCCCTAGAAACTGGAGTTCAGAGTAATCAGGAGCTTGTCACCCTTCGGGTTGAAAAAAGCAGTGCACCCAGTAGCCCGCCACCAGCCTGATTTGCGTGCCTCTGTACCTCAGCTTTTCAGCACTTGTACACATCTCAGTGCTCTTTTCTCTTTCCTTCTAGTTGTATAACTTCCACTCAGCCAGCTTTCCCGTGGTTCTGGGTGATAAACGTTTTGTGTTTTAGTTGTAGTTTTGAAATTGTTGTGCAAGGCAGCAGTTTAGGTGTTTACCTATGCCGCCATCTTGGTTCGCCCCCATAGGGATTATTTTAATGACCTTCTTATCTTAGACCTTGAAGTAAATTGTTAATGAGTGGGATGAAAGACTGGATTTTAGAAGTGAACATAATTTGTTCAGGAGAACCTAATAAGCAAATGCAAATATTTCTTAAAGTATATTCCATCAAATATTAATTATGAAAATGTGTGTGTGTGTTTGTGTGTGTGTGTTGAAGAGAAAGTAGATGAAAGTGGGAGAGAGTATTCCATGGTTTTTAAAAAGTCTGAAAATGCTGCACACTCTTTGCTTACCTTGCTGAGTCATATTGTCAATCAAGCACATTAAAAACTCTCAGAAATCTTCTGAGGAATGTAGTGTTTAACCCAGTGTTTCCAATCTTTTTTTTTTTAGACTGAAATGCTTCTGTGCATTTATATTAAAATCCTGCAGAACATATATGCAATGATCACATTTTGAGATCCAATACCTTCTCTTGACTTGTGACATAAAAATTTAATATTCTTAATTTAATACCAGGCATGGAGACAACAGGAGCATTACAACTTGAAAATCTTACTGCCATATTGTTTTGTCCTGGAGTGTCATTCAATTCAAATGATCCATGTCTAAAGTATCCTTATGAGGTACATATACACATCTAGCTAGCTAACTATCTAATCTGTCAAAATTTGACTGAAGCCAGCACAGGTGTGGGAGCAAATTTGGGGAAGGCAATTATTTTAATTTGTGACACGCTGAGTTTTGGTGTCTCTAGGATACTGAAATGGAAAGTTTGAACACATATTTGGATATAAACATACAAACCTAGAATTTAGGAGATTTGGGTTTCAATTCAAAAAATGTTAGAAGGACATATGAAGAGGTTGAGATTGAACAGTTGAAGGGGCAGGGCAGTATGGAGTTTCACATGCATAGTGGGACGGGCTGGGAAGAAAAGAGGGATGCTGGCCAGGAATGAGGGATGGAGCAAAAGTGTATGAGAGAGTTGAGGTCAGAGGAGCCAGGGCATCTGGAGGTGAAGGTCCTGCCATGTTTCTTATGACAGATGAACGGCTGCAGAGCTTGTCCCTGCCATTCCCCAGCATGCAGACTGCGAGGTCCTGTGGATTGCCATATTATGGGATTGCTATTGCACCTGCCCCTTCCCGTTTTCTCATACTGGGCTCTCTTAAATGTGGTCCCTGCAAATAAAACCATTTCCTCCACCACAGACAAAATGTACAGATAAAAGCTGACCCAGTAACGATAGAGAAAATTCCTCTTCCCAGGTCATATAAATAACAAAAAGGTAATTGTTACTATGGGAAAAGAAACAAAAACGTTTTCTGTGCCAGAGAATACTTTGGATTATATTTTCCTTGTTATTATAGAGCATTGATCTTTAAAAAAATACAAAGCTCTGGGCTGAAGGCCTTCAAACCTCTAATTAACTTATTTTCATGGAAACCATCATTCCGTATATAGCAAGAGTCCCATTTCCAGAGGAGATCTTGTTCAGGGAGCCAGTGTTGTTTTCTATTATTAAGTATGTGTGGAATTATCAGAGGTTCCTTGGGGGTGCCCCTGGGAGAGCATCTGGGAAGTCAATGGGAAAGGTGGTGGCAGAAGTATCCTGTCCTGGTGTCCAATGTCAGTGTCAGTCTCTGCCTAGTTCCAGCTAACATGTCAATTCTCTGTCATTCTGTCCAAAGGCAGAAGTTAGCACTAGTGGCTATAAAGATTTCAGCCTCCAAACAAAGCTTATTTTAAGAATTTATCTTAGAAATTATTTTCTTCAGTTGTCATTGTTCTCTTCTAGGCAATTTCAAATAAGCCTCGCTGAGCTTTTTCTCATCCATTTTGGGAAATGAAAACATTTTTCTACTAAGATGAAAGTTCCAGAAATTACAGCTTAGTTATCACATAACTGAAATACTCCGCCTTCTGGAGGTCTTCTCCAATAAGCTCAGCCAGCCTTGATTTCTTCTCCTTCCAGAAGACTCAGACTATTTACTTCTTACATGTTTTCTTCTCAAACGATTGTTCCTGGATCACCTGCATCAGAAACACCTGGAGGAGTTGTGTTGTAGAGGCTATATCTGGACTTCACCTCCATCATACTGAATGAGGATGTCCTGGATGAGGCTTAAGCAATTCTAACAAGCTCCTGAGAGATTCTTCTCACTGAAGATGGGGAATGACAGTTGTATTGCATGTGTTTAGACAATGGGTGACTCTCAGATTAGCCCTTTACATGCCTTGCAGGTAGAAATGTAGCAGTCAGATGCGCATCTTCCAGAAGGCTACATCTTCTAGAAAAGGGCATCTTTTTCTAATTCACACAAGGGCACTGTGTGGGCTGGCAATGCCTATTAGTAGGGCACTTACAAGGCCCATGAGACAAGCATCATGTGCTAAGTTCTTTGTCTTCCTTCCCATAGTAAGTACCTCATACACTATTAAAACTCAGTATTTGTAGAACAGAATTGAAAATGCTAATAAAATACTAATACTAGAGGAAGAAAGACAGTTTTATCACTCAAACAACAATAGTCCCCTTCATTTCTCTCCACCCCTGAATTTAGCAAAATCAGCAGAATTTTCCACTGCAGACCGCAAATTGAACATACAGTCTGTGTGGGGGGCAGAATGAAACTCTTCCCTTCCTTCCTAGTGGAAATAAAACTCTTTGGCAGTGATTCTTGGATTGTTTTCTTTGGAAATTGCATTCATGTGATTTTTCAAGATGTTTCCCGGGCTTTGTTGAAATCTGATCCATTTAACAAGAAACACATAACTCAATTCATGTTAAAATTCTCAGGGTTACTTAAGAATAATTATGAGTTGTCCATGTGTGCTAGAAAAACAGCCCAGACTTCCTGAAGAATGGGAAGATTACTCGTCTCTCTGGGGTGATGTTGCTCTGATTAAGCCTGCCCAGTGCAAGAGTTTGCTCACAAGCCCCAAGCTTTTCATTGGAAAGCAGCAGATGGGCTTCATCCCGAAGCCATTCTCAGAGGTGATTTATCATGTTTGAACCAGGGATCTCTATGAATTTCTATAGAAGTGATGACAACATCACACACACCTCCAGAGAATAAGACTTGGGTCAAACTCTGAGATGTAATGGTTGGATTTGGTCAAAAACAGGTTTCCTGAGCTTCCTTTGTTGAGTAAGCTTTCCTTCATTTGCACCCTTGATTTCACTAGATCCTCTAAGCCACAGCTAAATCAAATTAATCACTCTCCCTTGCACTCATACAACTCCCCAACACAGAAATGGACCCCATTCCCGCTGGTGTGGCTCAGTGGTTGAGGGTTGACCTATGAACAAGGAGGTCATGGTTCGATTCCCAGTCAGGGTACATGCTTGGGTTTTGAGCTCGATACTCAGTAGGGGGTATGCAGGAGGCAGCCAATCAATGATTCTCTCTCATCATTGATGTCTCTATCTCTCTCTCCCTCTCCCTTCCTCTCTGAAATAAATAAAAATATATTTTTAAAAAAGAAATGGACTCCCCTGAGCATTCACAGACTGGAAAGTAGCAAAAGTAAAGTAACAGAGGTGGGGACTCACAGTCTGGAGGCCCTCCAGCCTGGGAGCTGTAGTGCTGCTGTGACTTAGAAAAGCAGGGAACATCTGTTCTTTCACCCATGTTCAAGTACAAAATGTTCCCAATTGGTCCCTTTTTAAATTGAGCATCTTCTGATTGGTTCAAGTAACAGAAAACCAGTAGGGGGCCTGATTGTAAAGATACAGAAGTGTCTCAACAGAGCTTAGAGTCTGAGGCCATCAGGGGGTACTTCCCCACCATCTGTCATCTTCGCTTCTCCCACCCCATGCACCAGCTCCCTCTATCTCTGGTGGGAACCATGAGCACAGGGTTCTTCGGTTTAAATTTCCTCTGTTTAAGGTACTAACTGGACTTTCTTTTTCTCATTCCGTTTCAAATTCCTGAGGAAGGAAAGCTGATTGACTCATCTTGGATCTGGTAACTTCTCTGGTCAAATTGTCTGTGTCAAGGGGCCCAAAGTGAGTTAAAGAGGGTCATCCCTCTATCCTGGGTTGTTTGGAGGAATGTCCCAGTGAAAAGAAACAAACAAACAAACAAAATGGGTAGAAAATCTAAAAGGGATTTACTGAAAACCTTTCACCTATGATTCTACAAGTAAATGAGAGTGTTAGGGTCATCTATCCCAACTGCCCATCCATGGCAACAATCTATTCTGCAATGTTGTTGACTAGTAAGAATCCTCCAGCCCTAGGTGAATACCCCTTCCCCAGGATGGAGATTTTACTACTCAGGAAGCAGTCAGTACTGTTGACATTTCTTTCTAAGGTTTTAACAAAGACTCTTCCAGCAATGCCCTCACATAGACAGATACTAGTTCTAACTATCCAGGCAGCATGCCTCTCTAAGTTTGGAGTGAAATATACACATATGTACATAGTTTTATATTTTTGCAGTTAAAGAGGATGACTAGGAATTAATAAGAGGAAAGATGGTGCAAGAGAAAGGGCCCGGGCCCTCATTATAGACCACCAGTTTTCAAATAGCTATTGAGTAGCTGTGCAATCTTCAACAAGCCATTAAACCTCTATTTCCTCAACTGTAAAATGATCAGAGTTTCATGATGATTAACTTTTTTAGAAGTGTATAGAGCATTCAGCTTATTTCCTGGCATAGAGTCAAAGCTTAATTTGTTTAAGCTATCCTTATTTTATTTTAGTATTAATTACTTAGATAACGACAATGAAATCCTATATTTTCTAAGCCTTAGATCATTCTGTAAGTGATATTTCTCAATTTGACCAGATAGCTTTTCCTCCAAGGGCCTTGTCCACGTCAGTGGGTAAGAATGGCAGTGCATGAGTCTTCATTATCCACAGCCTGGAGCTTGTTCCTGGTGAGGAGGCTGGAGAAACATCCACAGACCACCCGTTGAAGGAGTGGAGCCCATGCCATTGGTTACTCAAGCATAAAGCTGAAGGCTTCTTGCTCACACTGTAAAGAGGGGGAGTTTGTAGGGAGCATTTTGTGTATGAAGCATACAGAATTGAAGTTAAAGTTTATGACTTTCATAATCTTTGCAAGTAAGTGGTGCAGCAAGAGCCAAGGTCTCTGAGTACACTTTCATCTCCCAGGTTTAGTGTAAGGTATGGAGAGAAAGAAGAGAAGGAAGCTGAAATGAATGCAACTACCTAGGGAAGCTTCTTTCTCTACCCTCCCCCTGGGGAGCTGAAAGGAGCTAATAGGAAGTCAGGCTATTTATAGGTGGGCAGAGCATTACTCTTTGGACCACAAGGGCCTTCAAGACAAGGAAGTAGGGAGGTGAAATCTGTCTATAAGAACTCTCATTTCACGCCCTCCTCCCTGTGAATAGTGCACCTGATCTTTCTGGCACCAAAGCAGAGAAGAATTGAATGGGCACCTTGATGCAGAGCCTCTTCCATGTTCTGGCGTCAGTGAGGGCCATGCACCACATGGGCCTCCATAATACTTGCTGGTTAGCCATCACCTGCCAGACCTCACCTGAGATCCTGCTGCTGCCAAGTGATAGGATATAAAACGTTGCTAAGAGGGGATGAAGGGATGTGACAGATTCAAGTTGACCATTTACTGAACACAAACTTTGTGTGAGGAACTGTTAGTTCAACAAACATTTAGTAAGCAACTACTACATGATGTATATGTGACAGGGGTACTGAGATGTAGAATGTACCCAGATTTTACCTGGGGTTAGGGGGAGCAGGAAAAGGTTCTCAGAAATGGTGATATTTCAGTTGTACCTTAAATAATGACATATGTTTCAAAGAATCGGCAAATACACGAAAAATGTCCATGTATAATGCCAAGTGAAAAACTATATGTAAAAACCTTTATGACACAATCTGAATGTGATTATAAAAAGCATATATGTGTGTATGTGTGTGTGTGTGTGTGTGTGTGTGTGTGTGTGTGTGTGTATGAATATAAGACAGACACTGTTTAACCATTTACACCTGCCTGATTAGGTATCTGCATTTTGTTATGCAATTAGAAAAGGAATAGATATACCACAATATTAATCTGAATGGAAAATTATTAGTAATATTCGTTTGCTTCCTTATACTCTGTTTAGCTTCTAAGGTATCAAGCAAAGAAATAAACTTTAATGTAATTTAAAAAAATAGTCTTACATACATGATCAGTTGATTTCAGACAAGGATGCCAAGACCATTAAATGAGAAAAGGATAATCTTTTCAGCAACATGCAAAGAATGAAGGCAGACCCTTACCTCAACGCATATACAAAAATGAACTCAAAATAGATCAAAGACCTAAAAAATTAAAACTGTAAAACTCTTCAAAGAAAGCATAGAGGAAAATCTTCATGACAATAGTTTTGGCAATGATTTCTTGGATATGAAGCCAAAAGTACAGACAACAAAAGAAAAATAGATAAAGTGGGATTCATCAAAATTAAAAATGTTTATGCATCAAAGGACACTATCAACACAATGAAAGATAATCCACAGAATTGGAGAAAATATTTGCAAATCACATATATGATAATAGATTAATATTTAGCATATATAAACACAACTTAACATAACAACAGAATAAACAACCAACCTCAAAATGAACAAAAGAATGTGGCAGATACAGATTTGGACTATTATTCATTAATTAAAAGTAATAAAATTCTGATACATTCTACAAAATAGATGAACCTTGAGAACATGACAATAAGTAAAATAACCCAGGCACAAAAGGACAAATATTATATGTTCCCACTCCAAGGTACACCTATGTTGTAGCATGTGTCAGAATTTCCTTCCTTTTCAAGGCTGAATAATACTCTGTTGTATGTATACTAGAGGCCCGATGCACTTAGAAATTCATGCAAGAGCCATGGCTCCAGGCCCTGCCTGCTGCTGCAGCAGCTGGGGACCTCTGCCATCTCTGCCGTGGCCCCTAACCACTGTGGCTTTGTCTGGAAGGAAGGATGTCCGGCCCAATTAGCATATTACCCTTTTATTATTATAGATTATTACTATAGACTACAGGCCCGTTGCACAAAGATTCGCGCAAGAATAGGCCTTTCTTCCCCTGGCTTTGCTCCCGGCCGCCCGAGAGCCTTTGCAAGTCTTCACTCCAGGCTGGAACGCTGCTCCTGTAGCTCCCTCCGCCCCCCACCCTCTCCCTCATAGCAGGTGTCTCACCCCACCTGGCCACTCAGTGCCTGTGTATGCAAATTAACCCACCAGATTTGTTGGGTTAATTTGCATACTCACTCCTGATTGGCTGATGTGTGTTGCAGAGATACGGTCAATTTGCACATTTCTCTTTTATTAGTGTAGATTCCACATTTTGTTCATCCATTTATCCACTGATGGACATTGGATTGTTTCTACATTTGGGCTATGGTGAATAATGTAGCTGTGTACGCATACCTGTTCAAGTCCCTGCTTTTAATTATTTTGGGTAAATACCTAGGAGTGGAATTGCTGGATTCTTTGTCTAATAGTATTCATATTTTTAAAGCTCCTCCCTCCCCAGAGTGACTGCGAACTTTTGTGTTACAGTTTGAAACCTCTGAAGAGTCTGTATCTCCTCAGTCTAATAATGGGGGCAGGGGAGGCGATGGCAAGGAGCAAGTGGGCAGCATAGGTGATTTAGCCACAAAACGGAAGCTTAAAGACAGTTTGGAGATCATGTGATATTTATCTTTCTCTGACTGACTTATTTTACTTAGCATAAACTGATGAGCAAAAATAGAACCAGAATCAATGAAGCATCCAACAGACTGTCCAACCTATGAGGGAAGGTGGGGGGTGAGGGGGTAAAATATCAACCAAAGGACTTGTATGTATGCATATGAGCATAACCAATGGACACAGACTGGGGTGGGAGAGGAGGGCAGGTGCTGGGGCGTGGGGCGGCTCGGGAGAGGTCAATGGGGGAAAAATGAGACTTATGTAATACTTTTAACAATCAAGAATTTAAAAAAAAGAGGTAAACAAATAAAAGAAAAACACAACACAGTTTGGAGAGTCTTTTGCAATCTTTCTACCTTCTCCCTCCAGCCTCTCAAAACACTTCTCTGCAGCCCTTCATTAGATGTTTCTAGTAGCCTTCCAGGAGAGCTATCTTCAGAGAATATTTCAAATTTCATTACGCATACAGCTTTAAAATATTAACTCAATCTGTAGGAGTTTATTAAAATGTACTGGATTGGAAAATGACACAAAAATAATATCCACTAGTTTTCCTTTATAATATCATACAACTAAAGTGACATATTTTGGAGTAGCTGAGTTATTAAAATGCAGCCTTGTGCTGATATGAATGTCACTTATATTTAAAAGGAAAGTAATTTTACATGATTTTCTCTCTTATTTTCTGTCCTGGTGATGCCAGGAGATTCGCGGATTCAGTGGCTTCATCAAATGCTCTTGTTCCTTCTACCATAGTACTTTAAATGGAGACTGCAAGCTTTTAGAACTGTCCTTCCCAGGGGAAATTATGAAATGTCAAAATGGTCACATCAACCCCTTGGACTCGCCTGGGAATGAAGACTTAATTTGGTCATGGGAATAGAAGAAAATTTCCTTGAAGTTCTTTCATCCTCCTGGTCTTTCTCCTCTGAAAACATTCCATTAAGCTGTATCATTGTCCAAAATGGAATACTCACAACCGAACTCAATTTATCAGCGATATCATTTAGGACTCTTAGTATTCCAAGTGGCAGGAAATCCAACTTAAGTGACTTAAACACTGAGAGGTTATGAGTTCATGTAACCCAAAAGAAATAGGGTGGGCTTCAGATGAAGCCTGATCCAGGAGTTCAGACAATGTCACCAAGCTTTCAGTTTCCCTCTGTCTTTCTGTGCTATAAGCTAGTGTTAGTTTTATCCTCAGGGGGGCTGTTTGGCAGGTCTGGATTCTATAATTATGCTGCCATAGGACCTTCAGAGATCTATATCTCCCATCCTTACCCCACATTGTCCAGAGGAGGCCTGTGTGTTTTATCTAGTAAAGCTAAGGAGTACCCATCCCTGAAGGTAGGAGAGGTACCCATCCTCCCAGATCACATGGTTGAGAATGGGAAAGGGTGTTTTCCCTCAGGACATTCCAGTGTTGTTTCCAGGACAAGGGAGGACCATTCTTAGCAGCACACAACCTGTATCTGCTGCTCCAGGCGGGTTCTGAGCAATGCAGAGCAGCTGTGACCCTTCCCTCCCTTGTTCTAGAACAATGCTGTCCAACAGAACTTCCTGTGAGGATGGCAACGTCCTAAATCAGTGATTTTCAACCTTTTTCATCTCATGATACATATAAACTAATTACTAAAATTCTACAGCACACCATAAAATATTTTCCTTTTTGCTGATCTGACACCCCCCACCCCCAAAATAGGCATAATTTTGATTCATTGACACTGGATGGCTATTGTTGTGTTGGCCGTTATCATTTTTTTAATTTGACAATCTAAGGGAAAAGAGGCTAGTGCCCCTGACTAAACAGTCAGGTATTGCATGTGTTAGAACTTGCAGCACACCCATTGAAAATCGCTGCTCTAAATCAATGCTGGCTAATACAGCAGCTACTTAAGCAAAGGTGACTTGAGCAGTTGAAGTGTGGTGGCCACTGCGACTGAGGCACTGGGTTTCTGATAATATTTAAACCCAAATTAATTAAATAGTCACACGAGGCCAGGGGCTGCCATATTGTGTGGTGCAATGCTAGAAACTTACACTTCCATTAAGGCAACTGAAGATCACATTGGTTTTTTGGCAGGCACGTAATATTATTTATAGTACACAATGGAGCTTATTATCAACAACATTCCACAACTTTTTTTTTTCTATTAATGAGGCCAGAGTCATCTTTGTCATTCTGTACACTTGCAGTTAATTATTTAGACCTAAATGCATGAGATTACGTTTACTAAATATTGAATTACCAGGGCATCCCACCCTTAAAGCAAGTTTTTATTCTGGTGTTTTGAGCCATGCTATTACTCGGTCTACCAACCTCATGTTGGTCTGTATGGTGAAGGGGCCTGCCCTACAGCAGGGCTTTTGTGGTTGGGATTGTGAATGGCTTTTAAGAACCTGGGCACTTCTGTAATTGCATGAAGATTTCAGTGTGCTTCTGCTAATGTTCTCTTTGGTTAAAGGAAAGAAACTAAAACCTTCATTAAATTTTCAAAGGTTAAAAATCAATAATCAATAATTTGCATCTTTGCACAAATGACTAAACCAAGGCAGAAACTTGTTGCCTACTGTTAAGCATGGCCCCCCAGACTAATACCAGGGTTTGCCCCAGGCTCTGTGCCTGGTCCCTTAGACCACAAAGATAGTGAGCTTTTATTTATATTTTTGAGCTTTAGTTACTCTGTTCTGTGCTGAAACTTCCCGCTCCTCTTCCCCTCCCCCCGCCTCACCACACACACACACCATAAGCAAAGCACAGAAACCAGAAACTTGAAGCTTTTACTTCTTTCCAAAATCTGCTGATTGTCAATCACTCTCTAGAGCCTTTAGGTAAGTGTTTTTGTATTTTGTCCACAGTTCATAGTTGTTATGTGTGAGAGGGTCATTCTTATATCACATTACATACAATTTCCTATCTTACTATCTCATTCTTAAGTCTTATTATCTCATTCTTATATACACAACATTTATTTAACCAGAACTGTATCAATGAACATTTAGAATTTTACCAACTTTTTTTTTGCTGGTGTGATTATTGTTGCAATGAAGATCCTTATTTGTGTCTCATTGAGCACATGCCTAAGTAAATACTAAGAACAGGAAATGTGTGTTATAGGGTACATGCATCAATATTGTAATACATGGCAGCTGAAAGTCTAGAAACATTAATAGTATTTTACCATGAATTAAATCATATCAATAAACCATTTGATATGTACTAAAATACATAATAAAAATGCAAAATTTATCACATGTGTCAAATGCACCAAAACATTTACAAACATGGTAGCCAGCCTGTACATCCTACCAAAATGTTTTCCAAAATGTTTATGAGTGCTGAATACTCTACTCTGACATAAGTAACCAGGGGAAATTTGAATTTTCTTTCTCTGGAAGATTGGGAAAAGAGGCCTTTCTATCTGAGGTCAGTTAAAGATGGCCATCAAAAGCAATGCGGCCAAAGCAACTGGAGGTAGACGGGCAATGCAAAGCACGTGGTTACCTCTGGTGTTCTCACTCTCATCTAAAAATGGGGCCCAGCTCTGCCTTGTCTCACACTGTGAGGCCACTGTGGAGACATATTTGCACAACTCAGGAGAGTAAAGTTGCAGAAATGAGCACTACAAGAGCAGAGTGATGAAAAGGAGCCTGGCCTCAACTGTCCACCCCCTAATGTATGCCAGCCTTGCCCTCAACAAATAGCAGATTCCCCAGAGAGTAAACATGAAGGATTATTAAGCCTTTATTTTTTAGTTTCCAGTTTGATTCAAAACTAACGGGAGACTATGATCCTACTTTGTGGTGCATCTTACCCTCTCCCCCCTTCCCCCATGCAGGTAGAATAGGGAACCTAACGTTTATTAGCTGGTAAAGGTTGGGTTTTTCTTTAAATATTCTTTTTCATGATGGTGTTTTACTTTACAAATGGCAAACAGATCATGATGTGATCTGTGTAGGAATATTTTTCAAAGGAAGTCTGAGAATTGAAATCTCTGCTTATTGTGTAATGGGTTGAAATCCCACTATCCTGTTGGATAATCCTATGCTGGCACCACACTACTCACCACAGTGGTAAGAGAAAGTTAATTGAACATGAGAAAAGACGTGGTGCGTCCATTTCACATTTAGCAAAGTTGTTTTTCATGAATTTTAAGAACATAACAAGGATCTATTGCTATCAGGCTTTTTCACATTGTTTAATCGGGTGTTTACTCATGAAATATTTACTAACCATCCACACTGTGTCTATTAAACTCTGAGGGGAATACAAGTATGAACTATCCTGAGACCAGCACAGAGCGGGGTCCCAGGATAGGGTCAGGTGTCAGGTTCTTTACATAGACCAAAGTAACGATGTTGATATTTTAGAAGAAATAGAATTTCTGTCCTCATGGAGTTTACAGTCTGGTAGAAAATGTAAATATTAAGTAAAAAAAATTACAACTTTATGAATTCACATGAAGTGAAAGTTCTAACCTTACATTATAACTTAAACCAGCTGACTTCTCATCCCTCCCTCCCCATCAGATAGCCGACATCCTAGAAAAATGAGTTCCTTGCTTTTCAGTTCCTCCCTCTGCTTCATTCTTTCTCTTACTTTACTTTGTTCTCCCTTCCATGTGATATTTGTTTATGGAGTGTCTCCTATGTGCCCATCAGGGTGTTAGAGCAGGAAATGTCAGTGTAAACAAAGATGCACAGTAAGTGTGGAACGATGTCCACAGGTACCCTTCTCATAGTGCCTGATGGTCCGAGGGTAGGTTTTCCCTTCATAGGACCTGCAAGTGACTTGAGTATTTTCATTCTCAGATCAGAAACCTAAGAATAATGAGGACCATAAATCAGAAGGTTGTCCCAAGGCAAATACTTTACTGGGACGTGAAGAAGCTGGACAGTATTTCCCATGGAATCAAGGCTCACCAAATGGCCAAAGTTTACTGAAGCTCTCCATACCCTGCTTAAGTCTAGAATTCACAGTCAACTGCTTGGGGTGTCTCTCACTCCATCCTTCCTTCCAAGACCCACAGAGATGAAGTAAATGAGCCACAGAAAGAGGGATTTCTTCCAGGCCGGAGATATTACAAACCTTCTCTGAATATAAGAGCTGGCTTTACAAGGCAGCATTCACTATTGAGGGGATACCTCCAAAGAGGTCTTGTGGTCATAATGGTTTTATGATTATTTTGGATGTCTGTAAAGACTCCTGTGTTTGGGTAACTGATTCCACACTGGAGAAATCACACGAACATTCCTTAACACTAGTCTGTGGCTTTGTTTGACAGAAGTAAAAGAGCTCTGTGTCCATTCCAGTCCCAGTATACCCCCAATTCACATGACTGTGGATTCTTTCAGAATTAGATGCTGGGTCTTCTGTATTTTTTAAAAATCACATATGCAAAACAGTTTGGGCAAAGTCTACACTATGTTGAAAATAAAATATATTTGATGTCAGATTGCTCTCCTACAAAAACCTATAGATGAAGAAATTCTATTTGTGAGTTAAAATGCACACACATATATACAAACATACACATAGACATACAGACATGCATATATAAAAAATAAACAGATTGGAAAAATACCTGCCCCTTTTCTTCTACTATCAACCAATTAATTAGGCATTATTGCCTTAGCACCTATCCTTTAGAAGAAGTCTACCTTACATGTTGAAAATAAAATGTTTAAATCAGGTCCAATCTTCCAAGAACCTTTAGTTGAAAAGATGAGATTTGTTAATTAAAATATATAATACATACATACACACACATAAAGAAACAAAAACTCTGGAAAAAACATAAAGGATGACAAAAAGGAATACATTCAACAAATATTTATGAAGTGTGTATTTATTTACTAGGCATGCCCAAGGGCCAATACAGAGCTTTTATTATAGTGTGATAGACAGGTAATAAACAAGTATAGATATAATTTCAGGCCATGGAAACATTCCTGATGAAAAAATAAAGCCGGGTAAAAAGAACTACGGAAGAAGTATGATATTTATGAAGAGCGTAGTCAGGACAAGGTGGTATTTGAGATTAGACCACGTGAAAACATGTACAGGAAGTAGCCATAGACCCAGATCATGCAGGCCCTACAGATGAGAGAAAAAAAAAATGGGCTTTCATTCTAAGTGAGAAGGAAGAGACATATGGGGACTCTTGAGCTGAGACTGGCATGATCTGAGGTGTGTCTCCTGGGTTAAGAACAGACTGCAAGGGACAAGGGCTAAAGCAGGAGACCAGGTAGAAGGCTGGTAATGATAAGCAGTGATGATTGTCTGGACCAGGGTGGCAGTGGGGTGATAAGAAGTAGATGAATAATGACAATGTTCTGGAGGTAGAATTAACAGGAATTGTGGATACAACAGAAGTGAGGTGTGAAAGAAGGAAAGGAATCAAGGATGACACCGAGGTGTCTGGCCTGAGCTATTAGAAAAATTGTTAGTGGAAATAAAGACAAAAAGGTGAGCTATCATAATGCAAAGCCATATGTTCCCACTAGAATAACTAAAATTTATGAGACTGACAACATCAAATATTTGTGAAGATGTACCAATAAAACAACTAGAATTCTCATGCATTGCTGATGGGTATGGTATAACCACTTGGAAATCAGTGAGTACTTTCTCATAAAGTTAAACTTATACCTACCAGCAATTTATTCATAGATGTATAACATGAAAAATGAAAACATAACCTAAAAAAGATATACATAAGAATATTCACAGCAGCTTTACTTATAATAGTCCTAGAATGGAGACAAACCAAATTTCCATTAAGAGGAATGGAAAAGTCTGATCTATACTAATAAAAGGGTAATATGCAAATTGGTCATGATGCCCTCACAGTAACAACTAAACAGCAGGCTACATGGGGCAACCAGGCCGGCGGGGGGGGGGGGGGGCAGTGAGGGGTGACCAGGATAGCAGAGGGGGGCAGTGAGGGGCAACCAAGCCAGCAGGGAGGGGCAGCTGGGGGTGACCAGGCTGGGGGGGGGGAATAATTGGGGGTGACCAGGCCAGCAAGGGGGACAGTGAGGGACAACCAGGCCAGCAGGGGGTGCAGTTGGGGGCAACCAGGCTGGCAGGGGGGCAGTGAGGAGCAACTAGGTTAGCAGGGGGGACAGTAAGGAGTGGCCAGGCTGGTGGGGGGGGGGAGTGAGGGGCAACAAAGCCAGCAGAGGGGGGGAGTGAGGGGTGACCAGGCCAGCGGGGGTGGGGGGTAGTTGGGGGTGACCAGGACGGCAGGGTGGGCAGTTAGGGACAATCAGGCTGGCAGGCAGAGGCAGTTAGTGGTGATCAGGCTGGCAGGAGTGGTCAGTTAGGGGCGATCAGGCAGGCAGGCAGGTGAGCAGTTAGGAGCCAGCAGTCCCGGATTGTGAGAGGGATCCTGGATTGGAGAGGGTCCAGCTGGGCTGAGAGGACCCCATCCCTCCCCATGCACGAATTTTGTGCACCAGGCCTCTAGTATAGTTATAAAAATGCAGTCCTACTCAGCAATTTAAAGGAATGAACCACTGTTATACACAGCAACATGGATAAATCTCTAAAATATTTTTTCTGAGCAAAAGAATTCAGATGCAAAAGAATATAGGGTGTCCTAAAAAAAATGCATACACACATTTGAGCTGATAGCTCAATTGCTATTTCTTTTTTTTCTTTTTTTCAGATTTAACCTATTGGAATTAGTAATTATTAACCACATCACACCAGAATTTATACCTTTAACTATTGCACTATATTTCTCTCTACAGCAAGGCCATGGGCACTCTCTAAGGAATCCTTGGGTCTCTCTAGGACCTCAGATGATCTCTACGGGTGCTGCCCTGCCTCCACCCACGTTTTACCAGCCCTCCTATCCAGCTCCTTCCCAATGATGCCTCATTTAGAACATCTACTTGGGTTTTGGCTTTGGCTTTAGGTTTAGATATTGTCTTTTAGCTCTTTCATGGCTGAACACGCTAAAGCCCTAGGGTCAGTCATGTCCCACCACCGTAAGATACTCAGGCTCTCAGGACCCTGGCCCAGATGTGCCAAGAAGGAACTTAGGATAATTTATCTCATTTTGGAACCGAAACCTCTTGCCATTCAGTGAGGAAATGCTGGGAAAATCTCCTTGCTGAATTCATTTGATGAGACTGGACCTCTATTTCTTTTTCTACCAAGAAACTCTAAATCAGTTTTTAAGCCACAGAATGGAGATGATTTTACTATGAACATACACAAAGTAGTCCTTATCTGTTAGAGTTTTAAAAGTCTGACTTGTCAATTCTGAAAATTCGACCACTTTACATTTTCCAAAACTCAAAAAATGATTCTGAACACTAAGGCTAGATCTGGCAAGAAAGCAAGAGAAACAAGTAATAGGTTAGAATGTAAAACAAACAACCTTTCAGCAAGCTGTGCCTCTTAACCCTGGGAAACACTCTGGTGCCTTGGAGAACACAGGTCAATGTATTGGTCTCTCACTTGATTAAATTATTAGTATTAAAAAAATAACTCTGAGCAAGCAACAAAACACACCGCAGTGCTTTCCACAAATAAAATTTAATTTGCTATCATCTCAAGAGCTGCTGGCTTTTATCGCCAAAGATTGGAGCATGGTATTTTCAGGGAGAAAGTTGTGTTGTTTTTTTTTAAATCTAGTTTGGAGGAAACATGGCCAACATTAGCTCCAAATATTTTATTTCAAACATAAAGCACAGAACCAACACTAATAAACAACAGGCTCTTATGCCAACATCGGTGCATGTTTTTGTTATTGCATTATATTCCATGAGAGTTATTGTGCATAATTAAATAGGAAAAAAATCCTTGAACTTAGAATTATAAAACCGTCACCACAAACCAATAATTCCGCTTGATGTGTATTAAGTCATTAAATTTATTATTAAAAAAAAAAGGAGGGGAAAATATCTTTTCCTTGTAAATCATTAAAAATGCATGAGGGTTGAAGGCAGAGCAAACAGCCCATACGTTTGCCTAGAGAACTACTGCGGGAAAAGGCACTGTGATACAGAACAGAAAATGAGGTTTTCTTGAAATCAACCACGTGGGCTCTTGATAAGAGGGGATTTAGAAATCCTAAGAATGCGAATGTTGGTCTCAGTGTTCTGGATAAAGAATGTTTGGAGGACTGGTTGTGGTCTAAGGCATCTCACCGCAATTCAGGAGAATGGGCCACCCTGGGATCTGTGAAAGGCAAGAAGATCCAGGAAGCACATGCCGAGTTAGGACCTGGCTTCTGGACAAAGGTCAACCCAGTGTGCACCACATCCACACCAATGACTGACACAACGATTTAGCAGCCAGTTACTTAGGCATCAGGAGCTATGGTAGTCTGTTCATTCACTACAGAGTGCATGTCACAATCCAGCCAGGCTCAGGATTATAAGTGTGCTTTAAAAGCTTTTTCTTCAAGTATATTTTTATTGATTTCAGAGAGGAAGAGAGAGAGATAGGAACATCAATGATGAGAGAGGATCATCAATCAGCTGCCTCCTGCACATCCCCTACTGGGGATTGAGCCCACAACCCAGGCATATGCCCTGAGAATTGAACCTTGACCCCCTGGTTCAAAGATGGATGTTCAACCACTGAGCCACACCAGCCGAATGAAAAGTTTTTCCTTTTTTTAAAAAAAATATTTTTATTGATTTCAGAGTGGAAGGGAGAGGGAGAGAGAGAGAGAAATATCAATGATGAGAGAGAATCATTGATCAGCTGCCTCCTGCATGCCCCTACTGGGGATCCAGCCTGCAACCTGGGCATGTGCCCTTGACTGAAACTGAACCCAGGACTTTTCAGTCTGCAGTCGATGCTGTATCCACTGAGCCAAACCAGCTAGGGCTGAAAGCTTTTTCTTAAAGTGTTATAACTGAGGCATTAATAAAATGGGCAGGAGTAGAGAGAAGAGATCTAAATCACCAGGAACAAATACCATTCAAACTGGCTTAGATAAGAGCATCTTTATGAAGGGAAAGTCAAAGTCATCCACAGACTGGAAACTGAGTTCAGTTAGAACACCTATATTGGGGAGTGAGGTATGCACGCTCCTCCCTCTGCCTCCCATGAAGTTATGTGTGAGAATTTTGTGAGAAGGGGTTGTAAGTGAATAGAGTGTTTTTCTATTTACTTACCTATTTTTTCTGGTGCTCACTGGACATTCACTTTTCTTTTTCTTAATCCATGCCAGCTCTTTCCACTCTATTGATGGCTTTGCTGTCCATTACTAATGTAGGCATGTGGCATTGATGCCACCACCAATACTGGACTCAGCTTCACATGATCTCCCATGTAAATGACTGCCTCTTTCTCTTTGGGTTCTTTTTAAAATGAATGAATGAATGAATGAATGAATGAATGAAACTTACTGTCCTCATTTGAGTCACAGTTTATTGTTTATTTCTGGTCCAAATAGTAGTGACCAGAAGACTTGGTCAACTTCTTGGTCAATCACCAAAATGGGAATACATTCTCTGAAAAGAGGATGGGGACACAGCAAGCAAACTGAATAGAAGATCCACAATCATCTAAGCTATTCAAATGGCCCTTGAATAGTCAAGAATTGAACCCATAGAAAAGATATATGCTACCACAGGAATGTGTATGTATATCACCTAAACAACTACTGCAGTTCTGCAATTCTAAAACAAATGTATTTTTTACATTTTTCAAATTGAGATGCAGATTACAATCAGCCTGTAAATGTAATGCGGTGGTTTGTGTTTTTTTTCTCCTCCACATAATAGCTGCTATTAGATTGATGATACATCTGAAGTTCAACTTTCTCTAAGAACAGAGGAAACATGGAAAACATGATTTTTACTGGTTCATAGTGTTGTCAAAATCTAAAATTCAAATCTCTTTATATAAAATTACTATTAAGTACCATCTTCCTAATTGTTCTGTTTTTGTCTCGCTCTCATTTGAAAGATGACACTTCCGTCATTTCAACAGGTAATTCCCCAATCCCATCATGTTATCCTGTCCTCTGATATCATGCCTAAATCATCTCCCCCTGGATTAACTCATTATTCCAATTAAAGTCCTTGATATATGTCAAAGACATGCCCTTATTTGTGACAGAGCTGTAAAAAATGTGTTGCTTTAGTTCCTTCTATAAATCAGTTTCTCTGTTCCATTTCCTTAATTATGTGCTGTTTGTCTCTGGAATCCCTCCAATGTCTAGGATTTTTTTTTAACCTAGAAGTATTTTCAAAAGTAGGGGATGCCAATATAGTCTGACAAGCCTGCCCTTCCTCTTTTGTGATGCTGCCTTACAAACAGTTCCGAGTGAGGTCTTTCCCTTTGCCAGATGGTTCCACAAAGAACTACACTCCCCTCTAGATTCATCCAGTGTGCTTACTTGGAGGGTATTTGCCCACCAGTAAAGATGGCCATTTGTGATTATTTTTATACAGAGCACTAATCTTTCACATTCTCCTTCAATAGAATTTCCTCTCTTTTCTAGCACTGGAGTTTTTTATTCTGCCTAGTAGTCAGTAACAGATGCTGCAAGATGGCACAATCAGGAAATGGAATAATGTGATATGAACACCACTCCCCCCAAGACAGTTTAGTTCTAGTAAATGGTTAAGAAGATGAGCAGGACTAAGTGATTCCTAAAACTCCTCCTACTCTAACATTCTGCAATCTCATTTCTTAATGGCCTGGCTAATATTTCTCTGAGTTCGTAGAGGCTCAAAATTATACCAAGTCCTTGACCCATACCTGTAATACCTCACCAACCCTGCTTCATTGCTCAATTCTGCATCTGTCAGAAGAGATCACGCAGGCTCTTTCAAAGTCCCATCTTCCAATAAATGTGCATGTGCACATACACATGCACAACACACAAGTGCACACACATGTGCACATATGCACACACGTACGCATTTTGCTTTGGAAGTGGTCCTTTACAGAATCCATTCCTATAGGAGTTTGGCTCTTTCCCTCTCTTTCCTGATGACTAACCAGGAGAATAGAAATGATGTCCCTGTTCTTCACCCATGAAAGATTGCACACAGAGTCCCCCTGATAACCTAGAGAAGGAACTAATGATCTGGAATGATTTCTGCTATTTTCCAATAATCTGATTATAGAGCTGGTTTCTATGTCATAAGCTTGCCATAATAGCCATGGCCTGCCCTTTGAATTCCTTTTGTGTTTTTGTTCTAGGACATCCTTCGTTTAGGCCAGTCCCTTTGATACTCACCAACCATGGCTGAGCTGAACCATCACCATTGTGTGCCCTCTCCCCAAATATAGGTTTGGAACCCTGTTTATCTAGCTTCTGGGGTCATTGCATATCATATTCGGCTTGCTAAGTGACGAAGTAACTGCCAAAAATTGAGTAGGCAGGATCCCAACTTCTATAATCTCCTTGGGCGTAACCCCTTCTGACCTGCTGATTTGCACAGTGTGTTCCATAGTGGCTCTAAATTCAAATTACTAGAGAAATCCCTCACCAGCCTTTTGTCAATAGTTGATTTTTGCAAGGTCTTCATTACTTCCTAATTGACCAAATTTATTTTCTTCATTTTTCCCATTAAAGACAAGTTTAGAATTGTGTAGCTTTTCTAATGGTTTTCTTCTTACAAGCCTGTTCTCATTCCTAAACAGACCTTTGGTCTACCTTCAGTATCTATCTATCTAGGTCCAACGTATTTGGAAAATTCACCAGTAACTAACTGTATGTCTAGCTTTATGACCTTGGGTGTGAATAATGTTCCTCCCAGTAGCATCTCTCTCTCCCCCCAAGTACAATATGCATAGAACAACTTGCCTGGGTTAGCAGGAACCCAGCCCCTCTATCTCCTGACCTTTCTAAGATGAACTCATGTTTGGTCTTTCTTGCCTAGTGGAGCCAAAACTCGAATGTGCCTTCCTGGATCTAGAAAATTCTCCTACTGCTGCAAAGCTCTGGTTATTCCAGAATGAACTACACCTGACCGGGCTCCAGGTGCTCCATAGTCACCAATGCAAATTCCTACTCAAGACCCAATAGGCCTTCCATGCTACATTTGGTTTGTTCCATGGCAAAACTGTCCTCAGCTCCCAAATTATAATCTGTGCAAAAAGCTGTTTCCCAAGCTTTTTGCACAGATGCTTTCCACTCAAGGCTCAGTGCTGCACCCAGTTCTGAATCAGGGTCATGTTCCAGCATCTTCTACCTCTTGGGCCCAGAAGAGCCATCCCATTTTACCATTGTAACAAGGGCTACAAGTCCTGGATCCATGTACTTCAACCCTCTGAGCTATTTATTTCAAAAGTCCCAAGGCCTCTCTTCCATCAAGTGAGCTGGTCCAAGTCTCTGCGGCTACTCCAAAAGATTCAGATGGCTTAGAATTTTAGAAAAAAAGGGAGGGGCTCAGTCCTGACTGAGGGGACAAAGGCCTTGGGGTTCCCATGTCAATGTCCTCCCTTTTCCTTTGTGCCTACTTAACCATAGTTTCTTCAGTTAGATGCCACAGCACATGCTCTAAATGTTCTCCACAGACATGAAAGCCTTTTGCCAATGGTTTCTTCCAGCATTTCCCTCTGAGACTCTATCCACACCTGGTTCACCATTTTAACTGTCTGCTTGGCTGGCCAACTTGGCTGAACAACCACAGTGAGGATGTGGGTGTTTTTCATTGAATAAACTGCTTGTACTGTTTTTACTGGCTTGACTAGTCAAGCAGATGAAAAGAAGTTACATGTGCTTTTAACAAAATTAAACCATTTTTGGCACTTTGATAGATGGTTTGATGAAATCTAACTGATATTTACTTGAGTTTGATACAAGTTAAAGCTTATAATTTCTTTCACCTCTGGGCCTCCTCTCCTTTCTATCCATAACCCATGGGACTAGTCAACCCAGTACTGATTCCCAGTTTGTCAGTTTTCTCATCTGTTACTTGGCCATGAAACCTGATGTTTCCCACTCATAGCTTAAGATCAAGGTCTTCTAATATAGTGGGACCCAAGGGGTCTTTATCCTGGCTTGTACCCTTCCCCCCTCTCCTGGTTGCTACAAAATCTTGGGGAAATTACTTCATCTTCTTTGTACATTAATAGAACTTGCTTAATAGAGGTATTATAAGGAATAAATTCGCTAATCCATGAACTATCATAGTAAACTATCCTATATAATAAAAAGGTAATATGCAAATTGATCAATCAGCAGAACAACCAGTCGCTATAAAGCACACTGACCACCAGGGGGAAGACACTCAATGCAGGAGCTGCGCCCTGGTGGTCAGTGTGCTCCCACAGGGGGAGCACTACTCAGCCAGAAGCCAGGCTGACAGCTGGCAAGCACAGTGGAGGTGGCAGGAGCCTCTCCACTGTGGCAGCACTAAGGATGGCCAACTGCCAGCTTAGGCCCACTCCTCACGGGGACATCCACCGAGGGCTCCCAGACTGTGAAAGGGCGCAGGCCAGGCTGAGGGACCCCCTCCCCGAGTGCATGAATGTCGTGCACTGGGCCTCTAGTAAATGATAATGACAGCTAACAATTATAGAGCATTTTCTATGAAAAAAGCCCTGTGCTAAGATTATCCCATTCAGTTGTATCTATTATTATTATTGGTTCAAGTTATTTAAATTCTACAAACATTTAATCATTACTCTATAATGATCATTGCTCTATTTTGTGACCATAAAGATTACTAAGATAACATCCCACAATCAATTAGTTTATATTATACAGGAAAGACTAAGACAGAAACACAAGAAAGCATGTTGAGTTCATGAGAGATTCAAGTGTTATGAGGCATAAAACAAGGAGAGATTACTTCTCTAGGGCATGGGTGTTACTAAGAGGCCTTCTTGAAGAAGGTGGCATTTAATGATTGGTTTGTTTAAACAGGCAGGAGTAAAAATAAGAAGAAATCAGCAATAATATGAGCAGTTAACATTGCACAGTGGCTCCTGCTTGCCAGACAATGTAATAAGCAGGTGACTTACATTAGCTCACTCAACCAATCCCCATGAATTTGATATTATTATATCCTTAATTTATTCACAAGGCTGAGAGAGGTTAAATAACTTTCCCAAGAACACATATCTTGGAAGGTTTTGTCGGATTTGAGTCTAGAGCCTATGTTCCTGACCACTGTGGACACACTCTTTCAGGTACTTGGGAAGGGGCGACTGCCACTGGCAGGACAATTAATACACACACAATAGGGGCTGCTCCTGTGGGTGCAGGAGTAGGGGACGGAAGGGCAGTGGTGGGTCCCTTGCTGAGAGTGATGGTCTTTAGGAACACTGTAAGCAGACGAGATCACACGGTCAGACATGTATCTGAGGAAGACTCATTTGGGAAGGGACTTCACTAAGGCTGAACCAACAAGACTTGGTGACTGGTTGGGTTCAGGGAGATGAAGGTGAGGCAGGTGTTGAAATAATCCCCAGATTCTCACCAGGGCATTATGTGGGAAAAGCATGGGAATAGTTAATAAGTGTCAATAGGATATGAAATTTTCACTTATGCTCTTCTCAAGTTGCATAAGTGTGGGGGTTCACTACCCATTTCTCTCCCTAAAGAACATTAAGATCCTTCACAGACTTTCCCTATGGAACAGAGGAAGGGGGAAGCTTCCCAGTGTCCTTTCTGGAGGTCTGTGTCCATGCAGTTTCCTTAGTCGTGACCATAATGCACATTATGGTGACTGCATCCTTGCCAGGAAGGGGGACAGAGGTAAAATAGGACTAGGGGCGAGACCTGAAACCTATCCTTGTCACCTCCAATGTACATCACTGTGGGCCAAGTCACTAATTTCTATGCATCAAATTACCTCATTGAATCTTCCTAACCACTCCAAGAAGCAAGTATGGTTGATTCCATTCTACAGACTTAGTAAACTGAGGTTCAGAGAAACTAAGTAAACATGGTAGAGCTGGGGTTTTAACTGAGATCTGTCAAGTTCTAACATTTGGGGGTTATCAGTCCATTGAAATTTAAAAACACAAAAAAACATTTATTTCTTTGTAGTAGTAAAATTCTCTACTTTAACTGCTCTCAAGTATTATGTGCACCTTCTTGGGTGCCCTTCAAGTTCTTCCTAGCCTTTTAACAAGAAAGTTTCCAGAGCAATTTTCACAAACATCTTAGGTTTTGCTGAAAGTGGCTCTTGCATAATTTCAACCCCTGGCCAAACTCTCTTAACGATGTTATTTCACACCATATGCATTGAAGTTGGCCTGAGTCAGCCATTTTTCTCACTTTGGATTTTTTCTCTTCCCCCGCCCCCTTCTTTCCCAGTCAATATTCATTTTAAATGCAAGAAGTCAGCCTCCTTTTTAGCTGACAAGGCTGGTTGTTCACACACTTTTCGGGTGCATAACTGACAAGTGTCCACTTAGGTGTGGGGCTGACTCTTAAACTAGTCTTCAGAAATGGTCGAGGGAGAGAAGGCAAGGGAAGCCAGCAATTTGCTGAGCAGAGGATGTGGTGATCATTAGAGCCAAAGTGATCCCTAAATGCTGTTCTGAAAAAGCCTCTTGATTAGGAGAGAGAAAACTGACAGCCTCCGAGCATCCCCACGGCAGCCCCTGTGGCCTCTGTCCTGGCTCCTTCCTGGAGTGAAAAGAATCCGCCCACCCAGGGCAGCCCCTCTCCCAGAGACAACAGAGAAACTGATGTGAGAGAGAAACATTGATCAGTTGCCTCCTATACACACCTGAACCGGGGACTGAACTTGTAACCTAGGTATATGCCCTAACCAGGAATGGAACCCACAACTTTTGGGGTAATCTGACTCTTCTTTTCCCTCCGAAACTCAGGAACTCTCTCTTTCTGAGGAAAAATGCCTGCCCAGTGATCTTTGGATCTTGTTTACACATTTGAACCATCCAGGAGCTTTAGCAAATGCCAGCACCTTGTCCCCCTTGGGACCAGTTAGGGCCTGCCAAGTGGGCCTGGGCGCTGCATTCTCAGGCAGTGTGCTGGTCAGGAACTTTGTAGAACTCCATGGAATTGGGGTCTGTCTGATGATTTTTTCATGGTTGCACTAGCTCTATGGGTTTAAAGAGGAAGACTGCAGAGGCAAAGTAGCTTTCTCATCATAAAGTAGCGCCATTCTGGTCACAACTTTGAGCCTTGCTTTTGAGAAGAGCTCTGTTGCAATGGTATGTTTGGAGTCATATAGCCTGACCTTACCCCTTGGCCTACCACCTACATACGTGTGGCCTCAGGCAAATCAGTTTTGCTCTTCGATTCTCAAGGCTTTATCTGTAAACTGGAGTGACAATCCTCTACCTTCTGCATTTATAGCATTTAGACTAGAGCCTGGCACATGGTATTAAATAAATGAGAACCAGTCTTATTATTTATCATTATGAATCATTATCTTGGGCCAATTTCTTCAGTGTTTATTTAAACATGAAATATAGGAGTTGCACTTGGTGATATTTAAGGTGCCTTTAAGTTGTAATATTCATGGATATCAGATGATCCCATTCGGATGGTTTGCAGATGAAAATAAAAATGGACTCATCACCCTAGTCAGTTTGGCTCAGTGGATAGAGCGCTGGCCTGCAGAGTGAAGGGTCCCAGGTTTGATTCCGGTCAAGGGCACATGTCCGGGTTGCGGGTTCGATCCCCAATAGGGGGCGTGCAGGAGGCAGCCGATCAATGATTCTCTCTCATCATTGATGTTTCTATCTCTCTCACTCTCCCTTCCTCTCTGAAATCAATAAAAGTATCTTTTAAAAAATGGACTCATCATTGTACGCTGCTTTACCAGTCTCCGTTCTAATTCTCTAATTACCCTTTGTAACTGAAAGCTGGATTAATAGCTCTGTTAGTACTAGTTCAGTTAGTTTCTCTACATTGCAGAAGCAGCTACAATGTATAGGAAAACCCTGGACATAAAACTAGGAGATAGGAGTTAAATTGGGAATGAGAGTTGGCACCACTAGTATTTGTTAGGTTGGAGTTGTCCTGGAGCTGGGTTTACCTTGGCCTGGCCCAGCACCCTTGAATGGTCCCTGTTAGGACCACCATGGTAGATGGAGGGTTAGCTAGGGGTTTGACCTCGGACGGTGGAGATGAGCAGAGTGTGACAGGGCAGAACGGGAGGGAACCACCTTGAGGGGAACTTGGCAATCCCACTCTAGCAGGTGGGAATTGGCCAGCATGGCTTCAGGGTTCTCTCTAAAGTGTGGCTGGCAGTTCAGCTGCAGGATCAAACTCAGATTTTTCACCTGTCAAGTGAGGATAATAATTTGCAGCTCCTGGAATTACTGAGCAATGTTAATGGAACCATATATTTGGAAAAGCTTGGTAAGCATGAAAAGTGCTATGCAGATGTAATTCTGAATATCATTGAATATTATTTGTGAATGTCTAGGATGAAAAACAGAGAGCAGTGAGTGGCGATGGGCTCATCATCTTTATATAAGAACATATACTCATCCTGTCTCCAAAGGTCAATGTGGGATGTGACCCAACACACAAGTGTGGCAGAGGCGAGCCTTGCTCCCTGCTGTGTTTAGGAAGCATTCCTCTTAAAATCTTGGGGCCATTGGGTTAAACCCTGAACCAACTCAATCAAACGAAAGATGTATAGGGGTCTAGATTCAGTGCAGCTGTAAACTAATGGCAAACTTGCTTCTCTCAGATAAGAGTCTCTGTTAACATTTTAAAATTGAATGTGTCAATAATTTCGAAGCCCAGTTTGCCTGGATTGTGGGTGTTTTTTCTTCCTCCTATGAAGAATAATTTTGCAAGAGTAAAATCACTGAGTAGGGCATTCCTGCAAAGTTCATTAGGAAGGTGGTTCAAGGTTAGTCTGTTTCAGGATGTCCGTTCTTTTGTTACAAAGGCAGGTTCCTGGTTTTATTTTAATACCAGTCTTACGAGATTCCGGGGGATGAACCTGATCTCAAAATCTGAGACATATGACTTGAAATTGGGATGGTCTCGGAAAACAGAGGCAGAATGCAAATAAGAGTTTTTGCTGTTCGATTGTTGCCTAGGTTAATGCATTTAGATTGTACCTAATGAACCAATGTAGTCACTTACATGGTGAAATGTCAATAAGCTCATTGTTTCATCTAGAGCAGAGGTCAGCAAAGTCCAGCCCAGCAGCCAAACCCGGCCTCTGCCTGTCTTTACAAATAAAAGGGATGTTGGAACAGAGCTATGCCCACTCATTTACTTGTTGTCTGGGCTGTTTTTGCAGAATAACAAAGTTGAGTAATTGTGACACAGACTGTGTGACTCTCAAACTCTAAAATACTTACTATCTAACCCTTTGAAGACAAAGTTGGCCAACTCGAGACCTGAGATAATTTTAGCTGTTTCAGAAGCAAACAGTTTTATTTTGAAAGTTATGTGCTTATTTTATATCTAGTAGGAAAAGATAAAACTGTCAAATCTGTATTTTTTGCAGACTTTTTTTTGTTGCTGTTAAGGACAAACTAAAGAAAACATATAAGAGAAACTCTCAGTCAATTTAAGGAAAAATACCA
Source organism: Corynorhinus townsendii (assembly GCA_026230045.1). Classification (NCBI taxonomy): domain Eukaryota; kingdom Metazoa; phylum Chordata; class Mammalia; order Chiroptera; family Vespertilionidae; genus Corynorhinus; species Corynorhinus townsendii. The sequence continues at coordinate 156,953,325 of JAPDVU010000006.1, read as the reverse complement.
AATAAATAATACAATGAGAAAATATGATAGTAGTATGCAAAAGTCTAATATTTAAGAAACACAGACCCACTAAACATCAAAAAAGGTTGATTTTCTCTGGTCCTAAGAAAACTTACCCTAAGAGTGGTTTTAAACTAATATACTTTTAACTGATTCTCTATTCGAGTCTTAAAATAGTTTGGGGCAGAAATCGAACAGGTAAAGTGACTTTGCACTCACACATGAAGATGAGACAGAGATGAACCTTACATTTGCAACCACACAGTCATTCGCTGACCTGTTTATGAACTTATTGACATAGGAAATTGTTTATGATATATATCTAAGAGGAAACCGCTATTAAATGGTATTCACAGTATCCTACTTTTTAAAAATTATAAAAGTGAATAAACATGAATAATGTTTAAAAGACTTAGAAGACATCTAAGTAGTGAGATTAACTTGGGTGATGAAATCTGGGGGGAAGTTCTACCTTCTTTGTGTTAATATGTTAATGGTACAGAGTGGGAACAGAATAGAGCTATTGGGACAAAGCCTTAATTCTAATCTTTGCTCAGCAGAAAACGGTCTTCCTGGAAAGCTCCACAAGGCCTGAAATCACAGTCCTTTGTCATGTGACCCTGGACACAAGAACTCACATTGAGCTGGCCCTACCACCTGTGGTCAAGGGCATGAGCATAAAGGAAAACCACATAAAGCCCCATAATGTACCACCTTCAGCTTACACTGGGTGGGTGGCTCTCTAAGTGCATACCATGGGGTATATGCAGGCCTGGATGTGTGGGGTTTTTTTAGTAGATTGGTGGCCAAATAACCTTAGGAAAGAAAACTGATTTGAATTTTCTCAAATTTACTGCAGGATTTGTCAAGATCTGCATAAAGAGGAAAGATGCACCTTTGCCCATGGACCACAGAGCTCTCTTCTCATGGGGCGCTGGGAAATGCCACTTCTAAGGATCTAGAGGAAAGTAAACATAATCAGATGGGTATCAATGTGACTTGGAATCTACACTTCATTTCATTTTGACATTTGTGGGGGGAATTCTTTCCCTTTGGGGTGTATCATCAACCTAATGGGAAATACGTTTTGTGATAGTAGGTGGCACAACTTCCAAACATAAGAAGATTTGTGTGCAGAGATTATTTGGGAACTTTGAAAAACAGTCTGTGCTAAAACTTTTCGGAGGCTAGTTAAAAATAAATAGCCAAAACTTTAAAAAATGTGCTTTATCTTTTAGTAAGCACTTCTACTTTTACAAATTTATCCTTTGGAAAAATTAGAGACATATGCACCAGGGAATCCACGTAGAGTGATTTATAATACCGAAAAAGTGGAAACAATTTAAATGTCTGATAATAGAGGATTGTTGGAAGGGTTTAAACATATTAGAATACTAAGTAGGCAATAAAAATCATATTACAAAAGAGAACTTATTGACATAGGAAATTGTTCATGATATATATCTAAGAGGAAATTGCTATTTAACAGTATTCATGGTATCCTACTTTTAAAAAATTATATAAGTGAATAAATATGAATAATGTTTAAAAAACTTGTAAGAAGTGTAAGCAGTGGGACTATTTTGGGTGATGAAATTTGGTGGGAAGTTTACCTTCTTTGTGTTAATATGTTTCCAAACTTTCTTGCATTGAGCTTATATTATATAATTGGGGGAGGAAGGTAGACTCAATTAAAGTAGAAAATTCTACAGAAAGAAGATTTCTTCTTATATCACTTTTTCCACAAAAATCTATGACATGACACACTGTGCAAATGCACTAAGCTCTATATTAGTGGGACCAAAAGGGTTTTCTCTCAGGTTCAAGTACATGGAAGATGATACCAGAATCCTGGAGGCTTCATGACTAAAAATCACTCTTCTTGTGTTGTTCTGTTCAGAAACATGTCAACATGAGGAATAGTTGGGCCAGGATCTCAGGAAATGAGCTCTGGTTGCTAATCCAGGTGGGCCATTTCCCTACAGCACATCAGCTTGTCCTACTCCACCTTCACACAGCCCAGATCTCCATGGCTTTGTCACTTCCTTCCCCATCTCCATCCCCATCCCTCCAACCCACCAGACCCAGAAGTCTAGTATCTGAGTCAGAGTTGCTGGGGAAGGGATTTCCTTAGCTGGAGAGTATTCCAGCCAGGACCAGGTTTGCATCACAATTGCTTCTGCATGAGGTACTTAGCTCTTTTATGAACTTTTTAAGTATGGTTATACCAGAATGCACAAATCTCTGTTTACTGCATTTTTTACAAATTTCCCCAATGTCGTAGATTATTTAAATTTGTATCTCTGCTGTGTGACACCTGCCTGAGGATCTATGCCATGTCCTGACAGTGTGACCTTGGGTAAGAAGTCTCCTACTCTGAACCTCAATTCTCCTGTCTATCAAATAAAATGCCTCGATTTACTCAACAAATGTTTATTGAGAGTCTGCTCTGAGGTCAAAGGTGCAGATGTAAGATATAGCATTTGTCTTAATGGAGCATACAATTTTGTGGGATGGGCAATATATATATTATTTTTTAAAGCAAATTCAAAGGAATGTGGAAAGTCTTATAGAGAAAAAAGTGTAGAGATTCTACTGGATCCACTGGAGGGGCATCTGAGCCAGACTCAGGCATTCAAGGATAACTTCTCAGAGCTGGTGACACTTAAGAACTGACATCCACAAGGCATACTGAAATGTAAGAGTTAGCAAAAGAAATGTGGTAGAAGAAAGCAATAGCTTATTAAAGTCCCAGAAACAAAATGATGAGTGATTAAAGAAATTAAAGGAAATTCAAAAGGCCAAAATATGTATGGGAGAAGGAGATGGAGCAAGCCATATTCAAGACCTTAGACCAGCACTGTCAAGACACATCATGTGGGCCACATGTGTAGTTTCAAATCTTCTAGCTGCCACATTTTAAAAAGTAAAAGAGAAACAGCTGAAGTTCAATGTAGTCATATATTTTAGTTAACCTAATATTTATAAAATATTATTTCAACATGCAACCAATATAAAATTACTATTAAGATATTGTTCACCCTTTTTTCTACTCCAATCTTTGGAATATGTTTACATTTATGGTTTATCTCAATTTGGATTCATCACATCTCAACTGGTAAACTTCCCTATGTGCTGGTGGCTACCGCGTGGGACACCACAGGTTTAGACTTCATCTGTAAATGCAAAGCCACCAAGGGCTATAATGAGGAGTGGACTATGGTGATCACCCAGGCTATTCCATGGACAATGGGTTTGATGGGGAAACCAGAAAGGAGGATATTGTAGATCCTACAGGAAACATTAGGGAAATAATGGAAGAATAAATAAATAAAAGATTCAAGAGATATTTAGAAATAAATGTAACTGGTTTGACGTGCACATGAGCCCCTGGAGCACCCAGTCCCTATGCACCAGGCATGATGGTGCGTTTCTTTTTTCCTCTCTGGCCTCTTCAAGCTGACAGTCCCAGAGCCATGCAAAATCTCACAAAGGCCACACAGTTTCCTGGGAGCCACGCAGAGAATTGTTTGGGCACATGGTTTGTGGTGCTGTTTTGACCTTTTCCCCTCTGTACAGAGTGAAATAGAAGAATCACCCAGAAAGTCTGAGAGTGGTTATCGCTTTTCTTTTCTCTCCATCACTAACACATTGAATCTACAGCGAGAAGAAGGAAAAAGGAGGCAGATGGAGAAAACTGCTTTTTAGGGGTGATTATAGCCAGAGAGGGGCCTGAAGAGACATCCCTGGGCCCCATATTTCTTTTGCCACCAGTGACTTCCAAATCAAATGAGCCCAATCTGCAGATCACAATGAGATTTTTCTTATTGACTTCCCTGAAAGCGTGGCCGGCTCTGCAAATCAAGTCACGGGGGCCCTGAATCATCATCAACCATCACTGATTTCAGGGATGTTGGAACAGGGCCGATGTTGGCAAATATGTCACTGATGCATGAGGCCAGGGAAAATCCAGTGCTTATTGGCCTGGCAGTGCTGACCTGGTTTGTCCATAAATGAAGAGTAAATGCAATTTGCAAAACACACAGAACTGATAAGAGATACAACAGGGCGGGGCTGGAGTCACTTTCCTAAGAGCAGGCATGCTGGGAGAGGAGACAAAGCAGATGTCAGACTCAAAATCAGACAGACGGTGTTTCTTAACATCTACTCTGTGCACCATCTTTGTCATAATAACCTGAGAAGTTAGTTAAGAATACACATACCTGGGTCTAACTCTAGGCCTGCTGAAACCGTGTGTAAGGAGTGGGGTCTGAGGAACCCCCATGTTTAACAAGCCCTCGGGTGATTCCTGTGCAAGTTAAGATTTAAGAATTCCTTTAGGGAGGAAAGAAAGATAAAAGGATTTCCATTTGTTTGTCAAAAAAAGCACTGAACTTGGAATTAGTCTGGCCCTGCATCTAAACTGCTGCTGGACTGGTGGGATGACCACATGGTGAGGGGAAAGAAATCTGAGTATGAGATCAGAAAGGGCTCAGGCCTGCCTCCTTCACATAAGAGCTGTGAGATGATGGGCAACTGCTAAATTGAGCCTTGCTGCCACTAGCAGCAAATGCAGACATGGGAGCCAGTGACTTTGAAAAGTCAAGTTCTGACATTCTAGCTTTGACATTTTATTTTTTTAAATCACCTAACCTCAGTTTCTTCATCTGTAAAATGGGCAGGTTATCTTCCATTTGAGCTTTGCTCTTTTGAGGTCCAGTGAAACAATGAACATACGTATATTTTGAAAACAAAGTGACAATTTAAAAGGTTAACACAAATGTAAAGTGGCAATATCTATATATATAAAAGCCTAAGCAACCGGTGGACTGACCATTAGCTATGATGTACACTGACCACCAGGAGACAGACACTCCAACTGGTAGGTTAGTTTGCTGCTGGAGTCCAGCCAATTGAGACTGGGAGAAACAGGCCGGACATGCCCTGGAGGCCTCCCACAGTCCCTCCCTGGTCCTCAATCATGCACCGGTGTGAGGGCCCCCACCAGTGCACAAATCCGTGCACTGGGCCTCTAGTTAATTGATAATAGAGTTATCTCTACTTAGGCCATTATTTGTCATAAGACTTTCTACACTGATAAAATCCCCTTCAAAGCACAGTACTTTATTTTTCTTAATGAAGCACAATATAAAGTGCAATAGGACATTTTTAGCTGTTTAATATAGATCACACTAATGTGAAATGAGCCAAATTAACTTCTGCTGACCCTCTCTTTAACCCCCCCACTACCCTTGCAGAGGACAAAGAGATTCAGTCTGTGATATTCCAGGTTTTCTGTCCACATACAGAAAACAAAAAGCCCTCAATGATGGCTGTGCTTCTACTTGGCATTCAAGTCTATCAGTAATCTGGCCACTGCCTCCTTACCATTAGCCAACACTAGCAAAATTTGATTATCTGATGACATGACTTACTTTTTTCTACTTCACAACTTTGTACTTATTTCATGCCATAGATTTGGTCAGAATCTTCTCTCTTACCAAATACCCTCCTATCGGACTCCTACCTACCTATAAAAATACCATGAATGTATGCAAATATTTAACTTCAAGGATGTTGAGTTTGATTCAGTATATAACATACAAACAAAAACACATCTCATGACCTAACTATCCATCATTAGAGGATTGCTTACATAAGTACAGTCATACAACAGAATACTATACACCAGTTTGTATGTTGTTGTAAAAGAATATTTAACAGCATGAAAAATGGTCATGATATATTGTTACCTGAAAGAGTAAGTCCCCTTTAAGAATCATGTGTAGATATAATACAGAACAAAGATAAGGGAAGGTGCACACTATGTTGGATAGACTCTAATTTTTTTGTCACATCATAGAGAGTTTTTTGTAAGGCCACCCAAAGAAGAAGGAAAAGCTGGAAAGGTCTAAGGACTCACACAGCCAGAACTCAGAGAGATCTGGACCCCTTTATCACCATTCAAAAATGCAATATTGCCCTGGGTGAGGTAGTCAGGTCCTCCCATCATAAACATTCACATAATGTAGGCTCTCTCAGCCACATCTGCTCCCTCAGTTCCTTTCTACTGCCCTCTGTGTCTCAAATCCAAACATGAGAGTGTCTGAGTCCATCATTTAGTCATCACCCAACAGGAAGCCTCTACACTGGGCAGAGCAGAGCCATCAGGCCTGACTATTCCATTGCCTGTGGTCTGCTCAGCTGCAGACAGGTGCCTTTGGCCTTGGTCCAATTACTCACATTCAGGGTGGTGTAATCACATGACACATACCTGGAACTGTTGTGGCTGCCCCTCTCTGAAGCTCTACTCAAAGCTCATGTTTCCTATCTGGTCTATTCATCAAACAAATCAGAGCTTATACCTGAATGGTGGGTGAGAAAGAAATGAGCTAGGATTGGATTTGGTTCCATATAACAAAACCCCAAAATTAAAATGATTTAAATGCCTGAGGGTTTATTCTGTCAAAAAGTCTGGAGGTGGGCAACCCAGGGCTGGAATGGCAACTCACAAATTCATCAGGAGTCCAGGAACATTTTAACTTTCTGCTCCTTGTTCTAGCATGCAGTACAGAGATCATTATTTCTGTTCACTAATAGTCTTTCTTCTCTCATTTCAAGTGGACAATTGGACCATACTTTCCCCCTTTTGAATTTTGGTGTAGCATGTAACTTGGCTTGACAAGTGAACTGCGAGGGGAAGTGGCGTGTGTCACTTCTGAGCAGAAGCTTTAAGACCCAGTGCACAATTCATTATGTGTGTCTTTCCACACACTATTTGATTCTAAAAACACATATCAAGAGGAAGCCTCCATCAGCTCGGGTAATGAAGTGACTCTAGTTAGTACAGGTTCTTTGCTGAACTCTATTGAACATTTAGGTGAGGAAGAATTAGAAAACCAATGAGATTGAAGATTGTTGTTATTGGAGCAGAACCTAGTCTATCCTGACTCATAAAGAAAGGCATGTCCTGGGGGGTAGGGGTGGTCGGGGGGAGATCAAAGGGGAAAAAAAAAAGGAGACATATGTACTACTATTTGTAATACTTAAAACAATAAAAATAAAATTAAATTTAAAAAAAAAAGAAAAAAAAAAAAAAAAAAGAAGGGCATCCTCAAAGTCACTTCCTGGTCTACGTTGACTGCTGGAGATTTTACCATCATTTTTATGTGCCAGGTGTCCAAAAAGAAAAAAAAATGGGGAAGGACAAAACCTCCCAATAAATTCATTATATTAAGGAGCCCCACAGACATTCAAGAGGGGAAATGATGCAACACATGTGGAAATGTGTGGACCGGTTGCATTTAGGTCTGATCTAGCTTAGGAAGCACATGAATGGGTTGTACTGGCTGCATGGCATGGAGGCTAACCCATAAATGTCCTCTAGAGTGTGCCAGAGCTTCCTCCACACTACCTGGACCTCCTGGTCACCTCATATGTGAATCTTCTTTATAACTAAATGCACGGTGACTGTCAGTGACGAAAAACTCTGAAATGTCATTCAGTAAATATTCATACAAAATTCCAATATACAGCCCTAGCTGGTTTGACTCAGTGTATAGAACGTCAGCCTGTGGACCAAAGGGTCCCAGGTTCAATTCCGGTCAAGGGCACGTACCTTGATTGCAGGTTCCTCCCCAGCGAGGGCCCTGGTTGGGGCACGTGCGGGAGGCAACCAATCAATGTGTTTCTCTAACATCAGTGTTTCTCTCTGTCTTTTCCTCTCTTCTACTCTCCCTAAAAATCAATGGATCAATGGAAAAATATCCTCAGATAAGGATTAATAAAACAAGAAGGAAGGAAGGGAGGGAGGGAGGACGAAAGAAAATATTCCAACATACAACAAAGAGTGCTATGGGAAGAAGCTGATGCACTGACTTTACCCTCTGGGCAAAAGTATTTTAAAGCAGCGGTCGCCAATGGGTGGTCTGTGAGGTCCGAAAGTTTGGCGACTACTGTTTTAAAGTATAAATAAGAGGGAGTTGAAAAAACAACAACTCCTGAATAGCGGGAGAGGGAAAAGAATCCTTTTCTGGAAGGACAATCCTTTCCTCACAATAGGTGCATATTCGCCACGGAGCCTAGTCAACCTCAAGCAAATGCACGCACGCGCCAGAAAATGCGAAACCAGTCAGGTAAGCCAAGAGCTGACCCTGATCATGCTCCCAAATGAGCCAAGCGTGGGACCAAGACGAGAAAGCAGGCAGCCACCAGGTAGACCAGGAACATTTCTGAGGATATGAGTGCATCCCAAAGAAGATGATATAGATAAAAAAGGATGGAGAAAGTGGTAGGGACCCAGCGGCTAGCAGGTTCCATGTATGTGAACTGCCACAGCATCTACTGGGCCTTTGTCAGTAGGATCCTGTTGAGTCTGATAAGCAAAGTTAATAATTTCTGTGACTACGTTCTGTTTCCTGTTGGAGTCTGTGACCATCCGTTGAAGCCAATATCACGGTCTTTCAGCAGAGGTGGAGAGATGATGAAGCACACACTTAGCCATGATATTCACCTCTGCTGTTGATGACAACCCTTCCCTCCCCTGCAACTACCTTTTTAGAGAAGAGACTATTTCCTAAGAATTAGGGCTGTTATTCTTTTTAAGTTTATTTTCATTTAATTACATTTATTTTGAATGGGGAATATAGGCATGTGGTAAAAAATTCAAATGTCATCAAATATACATAAAAGAAACAGTAAACTCCCCACATCCCTATCCCCTGGCTCTCCAGGCTCCCTCTCCTTCCCAGGGGAGCCACCAAGCCACCAATGTTATCTGTTCCTTTCCTGTCCTTACAGGGATATTTTGCATACACACACACACACACACACACACACACACAGAGACATTTTTAAAAATACAATAGTAGTACATTGTACATAATTCTTTGCATTCTGCTTTTTTTACTTAATTATATATCTTAGTACTATGATAGTGACTCATGTTTAGTAGCTATGTAGTATGATTTGAATGTAATCTAATTTATATAACCATCCCCTATAGCAGATATTTAGTCTAATTCCCATCTTTTGCTTTTAAAATAATGTTTTAATAAATGATTTCATACTTCACAATACCACTTAAATTCATAGTCCTTTTAAAGATCAGTAAGAGGTTATTTCTAATATAATCATGTTTTTTCTCTATGGATTTCCATCTATCAAAGAGCAGGACTATACTTCACAGCAGCTATCAAACTGAGGTCTAAAGCAGAGGTCCAAATTGATAGCCACAGGCTAAAACTGACATATAGATGTGTGTTTGGTCCATACCATTGTTTTTCTAAATGAAATAAACTGTCAGCATGAAAACTGTCAGAATTTTGATGTGATTTAGAGAAATCACATCAATTACAAGATCTGGGTGTCTCTTGAATAATTAAATTTTAGCAATGCCGGGCTCCCAATCTGGCCCAACTGTGGTCAGCTGGAGCTGAGTAAAAGCTGTTCAATTCTGAAGTAGTCTGGGCTTCCTCTCACCCACATGACCATGAGGAGAACCAAGATTGCTCCACATCTTTGAGGTGGTGTCAGTTGTCATTTATCATCACACATTCTCTACTTTTACCTCTTTGGCAGAGTTGAGAAAAAAAGCAAAACATTTTGTACTTAACTGTCCCATAATAGTAGAAAAAAAGAAAAGACATATATACTCACCACTACTCCCTACTGCCTTATACCCAGATGTTTCCTCACTAATTTATGTAACTAGCCTGGCACCTGAAAGCACTGGTGAGAGGGCCAGAGGAAGAGAGGGAGGGAAGGATCAGGAGGGAGGGAGAAAAAAGAAGAGAAAGAATACATTGGAAAACAAGAGTGTATCTGAATTTGACCTCTGCCTAGGACAGTGTCAACATCCAGATGAAGAGCTAGGCATGTGTATCCTTACAACCACATATTCTAAGAAGTAGTAGCCAAGACAAAGGATTCTGAAACTTATTATGGTCATAAGAAGGGAGATCTGGGAGCAGGGGGTCAGCAAGAGAGGAAGCAGTAATCACGTCAGACGTCAGGCAGCCAGGGAATCAGTGTGGCCTGGCAGTTCCTGGCTCTAGCAAGTGGAGAATCCCCAAATATTTAAAAGAACCAGACCCTCCCAAGGGCAAACATTTTCAGAAAAAGTCTAATAGAGGCCTATTTATCTCTCTCTTTCCTCTTTATTTAAACACTCCTTCCATTTGTCACCCCTTTTGGCAGGTTTGCCCTGAAAAGGATTATTTATTTTTTTAATTCCATTTATATATAAAAAAAATAAATCACCTTAATCTTCCCAGTGGACTTTGCAGCAAAAGTGGCCAATCCGTTGATTCTGGAAGAAGAAGAGCAGCTGGCAAAACTAATCAATGTTGGACATTTGCATATTTCCCCTTTTTTTATGGTCTCCCCTGGTGCTGGGAAATTGGTTTTCTGTGTTGGAAGAGGAGCGTGGAGAGCAGCTGCTTCCTCCTGGTCCAGTGCGTAGTAAAGGAGGGAGCATGGAGCAGAATTCATCTACCAAATATCCCAACAGGTTAACCAGTTCTGGAGCGAGCAAGTCACAGCTCTTGCTTTTGAAGGTTCTTTGTATTGAGTATAAACAAGTCTGTGTTTCTGGGAATAAGGTATCTCTCTTCAGATTCCCTCTCTATGTATACTATATGCAGCAAGATGATGCTTCTGAGGCTTGATGATCCCCTGCTGATAAGATGCTAACCCCCCCAAAAATTTTAAATACAAGTGTAAACTTGAAAAAATCAAACAAACAAAAAAACAAGCTATGCATGCCACGGAAATTAGGCAGCAATGCAATGCCCACTCAAATTACTGTTTCCTACCTGCCAGGCATTGTGTACTACACAAGCATTATTTCATTTAATTTTCTCAGTACTGAAAGATATGGGCTATTATTAACCCTGTTTTATAGATGGAGAATCTGAGGTCAGAAAAGCATAGCGGTTTTTTCATGGGCTCTAGGCTTGTAAATGACAGAGCTGATACTGATCTAGGTCTTTCTGACTCCCTTGCATGCTTAACTAAGTCCCTGGCAAGCTTCTTTCATAGGACAAGCATTCTACAAGGATGTGGGGGTTGCATTTTTAATGAGGTCCACTGAGTGTACTCCCTTTGGAATCTATAACTGCGGATGGTAATCGCTCAGGGAGAAGAAACCTTTGCATCCTATTTGTTACATGATATTTTTCCTCCCACACCTTCTCCACAAGAAGCAGTCCATTGCTGGGCCCTTTCTCCTCAAACAATTCACAACTGAAGTAGCTACCCCCTGACCTCACTTCTGTTCTGAAAGAATATTTCTTCTATTGGCCACTTCTCTTCCTGGCAACTCCTATGTTCTCTTTGATGTCCTTAAAAGTGAAGTCATCGTTCACTAGCTCTCGCGGCTGACAGCATTCCACTCACTGCAATTTCCTGGTCAGAGGGCCACACCTAATGCATGTCACCTGTCCTGTGATCCATGAAGCTTCAGGCTTCCCAGCCCATCTCTCTCCAAACAAATCTTCAGTGATAGTATTTTTTAATAATTACTTTTCATTTGCATACAATACAACATACTCTTTGTGGCATACCGTTCTATGAGTGTTTTTTTTAAAATATGTAACTACATAACCACTACCTCAATAAAGATAAGAGTATTTCTATCCTCTCCCCAAAATTCCCTCATGCCACCCCTTGGTTGTCACCGACCTCTGATGCCAACCACTGATTAATCTCTGTGCCTATTAATTTGCCTTAGAACATGCACTCATACATTGTGTTTCCCTTTGAGCCTGGTTTCTTTCATTCAGTATAATTCATGTGAATTCATCGTGTTTGTGCATGTTAATAGCCCATATTTTTATTGATGAGTAATATTCCACTGTATAAATGTATAAATGTTCCATGGATTCTCAATCCCTTTATAAACTGAGGAACAATAGGATTGTTTTTGGTATTGTTTTTAATTTTTATTGTTCAGATTATTACAGATGTTCCTCCTTTTTCCCCCATACCTCCCCTCCACCCGGTTCCCATGCCACTCCAGGCCTTACCCCCTCCCCCGCCCGACCGGCACTGACCTCGTCCATAGGTGTAAACTCTTTGTCCAATTTCTTCCCACACCCCCCACAACCCTTTTCCCCTGGAGAATTGTCAGTCTGCTCTCTTTCCATGCCCCTGATTCTATTACATTCACCAGTTTATTCTGTTCATCAGGTTTTTTATTCATTTGATTTTTATATTCACTTGTTGATAGATATGTATTTGTTGTCACTTTGTTGTTCATAATTTTTTTTATCTTCACCTTTTTCTTCTTCCTCTTCTTAGGGAATACCCTTACACATTTCATATAATACTGTTTTGGTGGTGATCAACTCCTTTACCTTTTTCTTATCTATGAAGCTCTTTATCTGACCTTCAACTCTAAATGATAGCTTTGCTGGGTAGTGTAATCTTGGTTGTAGGTTCTTGCTGTTCATCACTTTGTATTTTTCTTGCCACTCCCTTCTCGCCTGCATAGTTTCTGTTGAGAAATCAGCTGACAGGCGTATGGGTACTCCCTTGTAGGTAACTAACTGTTTTTCTCTTGCTGCTTTCAAGATTCTCTCTTTGTCTTTTGCCCTTGGCATTTTAATTATGATGTGTCTTGGTGTGGTACTCTTCAGATTCCTCTTGTTTGGGACTCTCTGTGCTTCCTGGACTTGTAAGTCTATTTCTTTCACCAGGTAAGGAAAGTTTTCTGAAAACCTATTTCTTAAAATAGGTTTTCAATATCTTACTCTCTCTCTTTTTCTGGCACCCCCATAATTCAGATGTTGGTACACTTGAAGTTGTCCCAGAGGCTCCTTACACTATCTTCATATTTTTGGAATCTTTTTCTTTTTGCTCTTCCAGTTGGGTGTTTTTTGCTTCCTCATATTCCAAATCTTTGATTTGATTCTTGAGATTCTCTAGTCTACTGTTGAACTTCTGTATATTATTCTTTATTTCAGTCAGTGTATGCTTAATTTCTGACTGATCCTTTTCCTCTTTTTTTTTTGGCATTCTCACTAAGATCCTTAAAGGTCTCACTAAGTTCCTCGGAGGTCTAAGTTCCTCAGAGGTTTCTAGAAGATTCTTGAGTAATCTTATAACTGTGGTTTTAAACTCTATATCCAGTAGTTTGCTTTCCTCCATTTCTTTCATTCGTGACATGTTTCTTTGTCTCCACATTTTGGCTGCTTCCCTGTGTTGATAGAGTGGCCTTGTGTGGTAGGTGTCCTATAGGGCCCAGTGGCTCAGCCTCCCCAATCACCTGAGATGGACATTCTTGGTTCACCCCTTTGTGGGCTTGTTGTAGTTAACCCTTGACTGCTGTTGGTATCACTGGGAGGAATTGACATCCAGGCCAATTGGCTATGATGACCAGCTGTGTCTACACTGGAAGATCTGTTGCACAAGAGACAATCTTATGGGGCAGGACTTGCTTCAGTGGAGCTTTGGTGCTCACTGAGTCTGCCCCTTGAGTGTCACTCTTATGGATGTGAAGTGTTGCAATCCAGTATGGTCTCTCACTGACCACTGGGTACAATGGCTCTTGGATCTCCAAGGAGGTGCAAGGTCAGCCACTGTCTGGGGCTACCCAGCAGGAGCTATAGAGACATCTGCAGATTCCTCCTCTTTGTATGGGGTTTGGAAGTGCCTAGATGAGGCCCAGCTGTGAAGCAAGGCTAGCTGCTGCTGCTGCTGGGCCTTGGGCCTTCTTTTGGAAGCTCTGGGGCTCTCTGACCCAGCTGCAGTTTGACAGGTTTTAGGTGGAGAAAGGACAGGCCATTCATATTCAAAAGCCGATGCCCACAGCTTGAGTGGGGTTGTAAACTGGGTGGGGCGAGGTCCCTGGGAACCACCAGGGCAGAACAAACAGCAATGGCTGCCAGTCAGCTCTGCACCAGAGAGGTGCTTGGGTCTCCTGTCCCGCGCCCCCATGCAGGAACAATGATCGCTGTGAGCTACCTCTGAGAGAAAGGTGCCCTCGCATTCCTGTCCCGATGCCAGATACTCCAGTTTCTCCCCATATGTGTCTGGGTCCCCCAGAGTCTCACCGGAACTGGAGTTCAGAGCAAGTGGGAGCTTGTATCTCCCTCCTGATTAAAAGAGCAGCACATCCAGGTGCCAGCACTTTTTGTGCCTCCACACCTCCTACCAGTCTCAATGTGTCTTCTTCACCTCTCTAGTTGTGGAACTTCCACTCAGCCAGCTTTCCCGTGGTTCTGGGTGGTAGTTGTTCTGCCTTTTAGTTGTAATTTTGATGTGGTTGTGAGAGGCAACAAGTATATGTGTTTACCTGTGCCACCATCTTGGTTCTCCTGTTTTCAGTTTTTGATGACTATGAATAAAGCTGTTATAACCCTTTGTGCACAGGATTTGTATAAACATAGATCTTTATTTCATTTATGAAACTACCTAGGAATAGAATTGATGGGTCATATAGTAAGTTCATGTTTCACTTTATGAGAAACTGCTGAACTATTTTCCAAAGTGACTATAACATTTAGCATTTCTGCCAGCAACACATGAGAGTTCCAGTTGCTCCACATTTTTGTCAGCACTTGATATTGTTAGGGGTTTTTTGTTTTGTTTTTAGCTATTCTAATAGGTTTTTATTCATTTTTAGAGAAAGGGGAAGAGAGAGATAGAGACATTGATGAGAGAGAAACATCCATCGGCTGCATCCTGCATGCCCCCTACTAGATAGGGATCAAGCCTACAACCTGGGCATATGCCCCGACTGAGAATCAAACAAGTGACCTCTTGGTACATGAGATGACATTCAACCAATTGAGCCATATTGGCTGGGCATCATATGGTTTTAATGCAATTCTCATATGCTTCTTATACTATTCATTTGTCTTCTATGGCAAGGTGTCTCTCAAATCTTTTGCACATTTTTAACATTGGTTATGAATTTTGGGTGATATTCTTATAATTTAGGGATGGATTCATTTTAACTTGGTCCTCTTTAAAAATTTTAAATATTCCAGAATGGCAACCCATTAAGCTTTTATAGCTCACTATTGTCTCAGTATAAATTACTTTAATGTTTTTTTATAAATACACACACACACACACACACACACACACACACAACTACCATTTACAGCTCTTTGTACTAGGGATGTGAATAGAAAATAAGTAAACACAGTCTGCTTTCAAAGAGACTTGTTTAATCCACATAGCTAAGTAACGCCAATGCTGGGGTAAAAGGGAATTTATAAAGTAGAGCTGCTTTGAATGACAGCACAGTCATTTCAGAGCAGGGGTTCTTGCAGTGAGCTCACTGCACCAGCAGCATTCAAGTTACTTAGAAATTTGAGAGAAACCTATTGAATTAGAAAGTCTGGGGAGGGTCCTAGTAATGTGTGTTATCAACAAGCTCTCTGGGTTATTCTGAGGTACATGTGAGAGCAAGGGGAACTGCTGTAGATAGCTAAAGGAGGAACTGAGTGGAGGAAAATTTTTCTTGAGGATCAAGTTTCATATTCATGTGCTATTGAGCAGTTTTGTTGTTTTCTGACTCTTATCCCGTAGTATTTAGACTTAAAATCTGGTGGGTAAAGCGCCCCCTAGGTATTTCCGAGTTAGCATCATACTCATGACATAGTTACTTGGTCCTGTATGTTAATTCTGAGGGTAGTCAGCTGGTCACACCCAGAGAGGTATGATCTCTCCCCTCACCATCCTCTTTCATTTCCAGATGGATCAATCATGTCAAGAGGAAAAACAGGTAGCACCTGTATGTTCTGAGTGAACAGAAACACAGCAATAGACCCAAGCCTATTTTAAAAGATTAATAATCTTGCCTCAGTACTTCTCTCCTGATTCCAATAATTTTCCCATTACATTTTTGTTGTTGATATTGTTTCTCCTTCAGAAAATTTTGGAGGATTAGGAAGTTCTTCGAGGAGTTAGTCATTCTTACCTTGTACACACTGCTATAGAACGGTTTCAAGAGGATAAAATATTTTCGTAAGAAACAAGAGAAGTCAGAGACCACTTACCTTTTTGAAACATTTAATCTAACTCCAGTTCTACTCTTTCTCTGCTCTATAATTTCACTATTTTCCAGAATGACAGGCATCCACTCGACCTGTGGTATATGCAAAACTCTTTCTGTGTACCATGATCAGAAACAGGAGATGGCTTGCCAGAGTAACCTCACAAAAAACTATAGCAAAAGGTGGAATTTGCTAAGTGCTTTGTGAGCTATATAAACAAATCATCAGAGAGATTCTAGGGTGCGGGGATGATGTCTGGTGGGGCATTTGGCCTTGACTGATGGATATTGTATTTAAAAATAGAGATATGAAGATAGCATTCCAGTCGTGTATAAATATATATACATATCCAACAAAATTAAATTTATGTCAACCAAAGCCTGTCTATGAAAGTTCACAGCAAATAGACAAAAAGTAGAATCACCAAATGATGGATGGATAAGTAAAGGTAGTATATCCATACAATGAATATTATTTGGCCTAGAAAATCATCACATCCCACTAAGCCCTACCAAAATTTTTGTCATGGAGTTCTTCGGCCACTGCTTATTCCACACTTTATCTTACAGGCGAATGGATGGATGTACTCTGCACAGAGCAGGGACAGTTAGTGAAAGGACATGAGGAGGAATAATCCAATGGGCAAAACAAGGAGTGATTGAGGGTGAAAGACAGCAGAGACCCCTGCCCTGAATTCCTCTCCACTCTCTCAGCACTGGAATTTAAGTCTGTGTTTCTAGACAAAGCTCACACATGACTGAAACCACAGATGCAGTTCTCGTACTCAGTCCCAAAGGCCCCCCATCAGCCCTCAGCCTTGTGTAGGAGCTTCCAAACCCCTATCCACGGTTTAATTAATTTTCTGAAAAAAAGTGATTGGTTGACATGACTACAATAAACATCAAATCTCATTAATTAATGCTGAGAGATCAGGGTCTGTACTGTCTCTCAGTCCTTGTGCTGCATCAGTTTGGTCACAAAGCCCAGAAAGGGCCGTTACAATGGAAGGAGGACCAAAGGCCATGGCGGCAGCATCTGCACTTACACTGAGATAATCAGCTTGGAGGAATTCACACTCCAGAGCTCACTCCCTGGAGAAGGGTTTGGGAGGTCTCGATGAAAGGATTTAAATGTGGTTGGTGAGGAGGCATTATCATTTTGATGATGGCCTGGAAGGCAACTATCCGCTTGATGAACAGTGAGCTTCCCTGGGCTCCGAGGCACACTCTTCACACTGGCTTTCCCAGTCTTCTTCCCTTGCTTCTCTCTCTCTCTCTCTCTCTTTCTCTCTCTAATTTCCCCACCCATAACTACAGTCAATTTCAATTTCATGTTAATTCAGAAGAGAGTAAAAGGGGAACAAAAAGCAATCTTTGCTTCTTCCACTCAAGTTAAAAACCCTAAAGGGACCCCAGCTCCCCACCGAGGCACATGCTTCAGGGCCTGGAGACAATGCAAAATGTTCTGTGAACACTCAGAGGTTAGGTCCTGGAGATAAAGCAGTGTGATTAAATCTTGATAGATTTTTGTTTTAAGAGTGAGAGAGGGTGGGAAGCTCTGTTTGCCTGGTTATGAAGAGTGCCCTTGGCAATCCCTAATTAATCAGGGTCTTGATGAGCACATTTTCCCTCCCAGGACCCAGATACCCAGCAAGAGTATCTGAAGCAGCCTCTGACCCACTCCCATGTAAATGCTCCATCCTCACCACTCCACTGGACCCTGCCCTGAGAAACAGCTGCGTCCTGATTCCAGCAGTCTTAGGAAATTGTTTGTGACTCCTGAAAATTAAACCCTAGCCCCACCCAGCCCCAGAGGGCAGCAGGCAAAGTTGATTGTTGTTACATGTCCTTCATACCTTCATAGGGAAGTACTATTCCCTTATTAATAAATTAATCATCTTTTCTACTTTAAGGATGGAGAAATAGAGACTCAAAAAGTAAAGTAATTTGCCCAAGGTCACTCCCCAAATGGATGACAAGTCCCTAACTGTTCAGAACCAGGAGGGAGCAGATGGGCCAAAACGAGGCCATGCTTGCTGGATGTTGAGGCTGGGCCTCCAGACTCCAGGTTTTGAGATTGGTAGTGTTAATACAGGGAGGATTCTTTCTCTTTATTATTGTTTATTTCATTTCACCGTATTTCAAATAATTGCAGAGGTGACAGCTCAGGACTGAAAAGCACAGAGATGCACCAAGAGAAATTAAATAGTTGAGGTCTGGATAGCATGATGTCCCATTCAGGTGTGTTTTGGTTACAGACAAATAAAAGGAGAGAGAGAGGTCCTAATCCAAGATAAAGGACTGGAATTAATGCTGAGGAAGGTCCCATCCACCCGTTTCCAGAGCAATTGTGATTGTGTCCATTAACCTCTCTGTTCCACAGCTCGTTCATTGGTGCAGGTGTTTTCTCAGTTCTACCTGCCATACCGTCAGGGTTGGCATGAGGTTAGAACCAAATGGTATTTGTCTAGAAAACTTCAAATGGACCCCCATACGGGGTAGCAGATAGGTCCCTACCACTTAGAGAATAATGGCTAATGTTAATGAATTTTTCATATGTCCCAGGCACTAGGCTACTTTGTAAACTATCCCCATTCAATCTTCAAATGCCATCTGAATTAAGGCCTTACTTTTCATGGTCAGTAGGTTCTGTGACTCTAAGTGAAATAATGTATAATGAAACCAATTTTGCCATAGGCTAATCGATAAAAGCAAGAGTTATGCTCCTAAGGCATCTCATCGACGTTGTAACAAAAGGATGTTGAACAGAACGATGCTGTTTGAGGACCTACTCTCCTAGCATGGCTCTAATTTAAAGGATGAAGCAGCTGAGGCTCGGAGATGGTTAACTTGCCTAAAGGTCACACAACTAGTAAGTTGCAGATCCAGGAGTGAAAGCTAAATGTGTCTAATTCTGGACAGGAGCACTCACACACTAAGCAATTAATTCTACTGCGCAAAAGCACTCCAGCATAATCCATACAAGATGTACACACCGCCATGGAGCACAATCTGGGAAAGACCGAGGTAGAAACACACTCATGCAAATGGAATATAATTTCTGGTCCTGAAAAACCCCACCAGTAGGGCTCAGTGTCCCCTCTTAGATGGGAGCCTGCAGGCAAAGAGGGTGGGTGGAGGGGCTTGTTGGATGAGGCAGGACTTCAGGCAGGCACAACCCTGCAATAGCCCAGCTACCCCACAAATCAGCGGTGGCTCCCTCCGCTCTAGTTCATTCCAAACAAATCCATTAAAAGCACCATCTTAATGAATATTTTATACAGTTATGACATAGTGAGTCCCATTTAGGAGGGGTTCTTACTAAAGGCTGAGATAATCAACTACTAAAATAGCCAACTAATCATCAAGGCCAATAGAAATCTGGTCAGGGGACACAATTTTACACAAAGAAAAAAATGAAAGTCATATACTCCCTTCTTGCTGATTTCAAAATCTGTTTTTAAAACTCTACCTACCGTGTTCAAATACAGCCTCTTCATAGTTTCTAAAGAGAGTTAATGTACATATTTGTGTGTTTGTTTTCCTTAAATTAGGTCAATTTCTGAACTCTGAGCAAGCATGCGTGCACACATGCACACAACTTCATAAACACATCTTAATCTACTTCCCCTAGAAATAGAAAGTGAAGAGAAAACTCCAATTCAACAGCATCCCATGCACTTACAGAGACTCAGGATGAAAAATAGAGCTCAGCCTGCAACACATAAAGCAAACCCATGTGTAAAATGCAGATGTGTTCAGTTTGCTCTGCCAGTGTTGGCTTGAGAAATTTGTATTCATTGTTAACATTTTAAAATCTGGAGATTTCACAAACATTTCTGGGTTTCTTCTGACTTCTTTTGAATAACTGGAGAGCTGACATTTGGGGCCTGCATTCCTGCACAGTGACAGCCGGCTGGAGCTGAATCGTAGCTCACAGAGGGCCCAGCCTCCCCAGTTCCCAGTCTCCATCACATTTCCCTGACAGGAAGACAGCATCAACTGCCATCTGCAATTACCCTTGAGTGGCTCTTTTCCTTAGAGTTGAAAGGAAAGCACAGGCATTAGACCAGGAACAGAATATAGAGCCCAGACATAAAAGCATGTATGGTCAACTAACTATTGACAAAGGTGCCAAGAGCACACAATGAGGAAGGGACAATCTCTTCAATGTATCCGTATACAAAGGAGTGAAATTGGGCCACTATCTTACCCTACTCATAAAATGAAATTAAATAAAACCTGAAACCATAAAAGCCCAAGAAGAAACATAGGGAAAAAGACCTTGACTTTGGTCTTGCCAATGAGTTCTTGTATAAGACACCATCAGCAAAGGCAACTAAAATAAGAGGAACTGCATTAAACTAAAATACTTCTGTACAACAAACAAACATAAATTGAAGAGGCAACCTACAAAATGGGAGAGAATCTTCACAAACTATATATCTGATATGGGGTTAATATCCAAAATATATAAAGAACTCATACAACTCAACAGCAAAAAAAAAGGGGAAATAACCTATGGACACAGACAATAATGCTGTGAAGGCATGGGGAGGGGATAGAAGCAGGGTTGAGAGGATCAATGGGGAAATATGGGGTGCATCCTGTAATACTTTCAACAATAAAGATAAATATTTTTTAAATGGGCAAAGAAACTGAATAGACATTTTATCAAAGAAGACATATAAATGGATATATGAAAAGATGCTCAACATTACTAATCATCAGGTAAATGCAAATCAAAACCACAATGAGATATGGCTTCAAATCTGTTAGAAAGGCTATAATCAAAAAGTCAAGAGATAATATGTATTGGCAAGGAAGTAGAGAAAAGGGAACCCTTACACACTGCTGATGGGAAAGTAAAATGGTACAGCCATTATAGGAAATGTCAGCTCCTCAAAATCTTAAAAATTGAGCTGCCATATGACCCAGCAATCTTACTCCTGGATATATATCTGAAAGAATTGAAAGCAGTAACTCAAAGGCATATCTGCACACCAATGTTCCTTACAACATTATGCATAATAGACAAGCTATGGAAACAACTAAGGATCTGTTAGAGGACAAATGGATAAAGATGTGGCATTATTATATATATATATATATATATATATATATATATATATATATATATATATAATGGAATATTGTTCTGCCATGAAAAAGAAGAAAATCCTGCCATTTATGACAATATAGATGGACATTGAGGATATTATGCTAAGTGAGATAAGTCAGACAGAGAAAACAAACACTGTATAATCTCATTTATCTGTAGGAACTAAGGAAAAAAAACTGAGCTTGTAAAGTCAGAGAGTAGAATGGTGGTCACCCGGGGCCTGGGCGGTGAAATTGGGGAGATGTTGTGTAAGGGTACAAACTTGCGATGAGTGGGTACCTAAGTTACGGAGATCGCCGCATAGTGATTAAAGGCAACAATACTGTATTGCAAACTTCGAAGTTGCTAAAAGACAAGATCTTAACTTTTCTCAGCACAAAAATATGATGATTATGTGACAGGACAGAGGTTTTAGCTAACAGCACTGTGATATTTGTATTACGGTATGTAAATATATCAAACAAACATATTGTACACCTCAAATTCACACAATGTAATGTCAATTATATCTCAATTAAAAATGAATTGACTAAGTATAAAGAAAGAAAAGCAAAATATGTGTGTACCTCTGCCTCTATCTGAAGAGGGAAAATGAATGGCAGGCTGCAATAGCCACACTTTGAAAGAAAAATGGGAGAACACCTAAAGCTTAATTCTGTGTAAAAGTGAAGGCCAATTTAACTTAAGGTTTTCTCCCCTCACCCGTGAGCATTTGAGATTGACATCCTTGCCTAAAGTAACTGAAGATCTTTGGAAATTGGTCTTTACCCCCATAGTTTTCATTCCCATAGTTCAGTTGCCTTCCGTAGTACTCGGCACCGTGCTAGGCATAGAGTAGGTGCCTAAAAAGAAAAAGCATTATGCACTAACCTTATATCAAACCCTTTCCTCACCCCCATTTGATTTCTATGGATCAACTACCCCACACCACCATCCTCTCTCTTGCTAGTTTAAGAATCCTTTTAGATCCTTTTTTTACTGTCAAGATTTATTTCATAATGACTCGGTCGGGAAAGGACCTGGTAAAAGAACCAAGTAGAGATTTTAGTCACTGTTTTGATAAGAGTATTCACTGGGGGACCAGCCAAATGTAGGTTTCAATTCCAGCTTTACCACTCACTATTTTGGCTTGAATTTTCCAATAGCAGAGCCTGAGATGAAGATGCATAACCAGGGTACTTTATTGAGGAATATGACCCCCAAATGAGGGGCAGGGAAGGAGGAAAAAATCAATAAAATTAAGTGTTAACTGCTACAGACAACTGGTTACTTCACACAGGACCTTCTGAGGAGTCTTATGGAACATATGTCAGACCTGTCAGCCAGGGACAAAAGCCTTTATCCACTAGTTCCTGCCCTCAATGATGGACGGCTGTCCTTTGATGGGTTAACACCACAGAAGTGCATGAGGTGAAGGGGCAGCCTTGGCCAATACCAGTGGTGAGGCCAAGGAGATGTGAGGTGGTGAACACAGGGCATCCTGTGTCATGACTGCAGTCAAATACTTCATTTTTGGAAACCTCAGTTTCCCCTTCCACCAAATGGGCTTACATTACTACTTCCCTTTTAGGAATATAGGGAGGATATACTGAAATAATCCATGTAAAGCTCACAGAAAAATGCCCAGCACATAGCATACACTAAAGAATGGCTGTTTCTAACAGAAGCTCTTACCTCCAGGATTGTGCATTATGGAGGGCCCTTATCTGACAGCACTGCAGCAACAATCAATGAGACCAAACAATCCTATCTAATAAAGAGGGAATATGCTAATTGACCATCACTCCATCACAAAGCTGGCTGCACCCACAGCTGAGGCCAGGTTCCCATAAGGAGCCTTAATGCATAATCAGCAGGGACCTGAGGCTATGCCCTTCCCCGCCCCCATAGGGCTTGACAGGGGACCTCAGGCTGCACCCCCCACCGAGCAGGGCTTGACATGGGACCTCAGGCCGTGCCCCCCACCAAGCGGGGCTTGACGGGGGACCTGAGGCTGTGCCCCCCTCCCAGTGCTGGGCCAGGGGACCTGAGGCTGCACTCCCCGCCCCCAGCGGGGCTTGACAGGGGACCTCAGGCCGTGTCCCCCACCTGGTGGGGCTTGATGGAGGACCTCAAGGCACGGCCCTGCCCCAGTCTGAGCTGGAGGATCTCAGGCCATGCCCCCCATCCTGGTGCCAGGCCAGGGACCTGAGGCTACGTTCCCCTGCCCAGCAGGGCTTGACAAGGGTGGGACTGGCTGGGTTTGAATCTAGCCCAATGTGGGGTGGGGGGTGGCTGGGTCCAGGTCTCACACAATTTTGAGGTGCATGTGGGTGGGCAGGGACTTGACTCTGGGTCCCATGGTGTGCCGCAGACTCTGACAAGAGGAAGAATTTCATATACATTTTACTAATTTTCTTTCATCTCTGACACTTCTATTATAGAAAAAGGGCAAATAGCAATATTAAATTATTTCCTCTAATTAATCCCCTTTTAATGTGCACAAATTTCGTGCACAGGGTCACTAGTTATGACTATAATTACCAAGAGATTGCACACTGGCTGCTACTAGGCTAGTTCTGACCCATAGACATCTATTCTTTTGCCCTCCTGCTCCACACACACACACACATCAGAAACTAGTTGCCAACATTTAAAAATCAAACAAAGCATTTTCATATACAATTCAGATTTCCAGCCTACCCTCAAAATATGGAAAGATCTGTCCCCACTCAGCTGGCATCCCTACTGTCCGCTGACACTGACTAGCGGAGACCCTATTAGGTGGGGCAGGTTTTCTCCAATTTGCCACTGTCCTCTCCGAGTTATTCCACTTATTCACAGCATGCTACCCTAGTGGACATTTGTGTTTGAAACCCCTAGACTAAAACTTAACCTAGAAAGGCAATGTGTCTGGAAATCCCTCCAGGACCCGAGGAAGAAAAATTGTGAAAGTGACCAGGCCTTTGTTTTTCTGCGAGGCCCATGGAGCCCCATGTCCCTGGTATGGAGGCTTCATGGAGCCTGCTAAAGTGAGTATGCGGTTCCAGCGAGTCTGGCTATTACCAACCTGAGGCTGAGGTCACCCCAGATGCTCCCGGCGCCTGCAACTCTGTTTATTTCATTCTGGTTCATACCAGAGATTTATTTTTATGAACAGTGAACATTTTTTGTAACATTCCCTCATTTAACCTTCATTATCAAAGTCTCTGCCCAAAGCCCATATAAGCACCATTATTGCCCATATAACATTTTCCAACATAAACCATTTAAGGCATTTTTCCCCATTTTTATTTATTTCTCTTCTGTTACATTTCATTTGAAATGTGCATGGTGGAGAATGTATCTTGTTTTTATGTTGTTTCATATAGACCATAAGCCCTAATGGTGGGGCTGCCTATTTTGGAGGTTAACAAGCAATGGAGACATTCATCATATGGAACAAACAACCAGGAAATGCTGGCCTCTTAAAAAAAAAAAAAAAAGTACTAGAAAGGAGTTTTGTATGACTGGGGAAACTGAAAGGAAAATAACCCGGCTTCTTTTTCTCTTCTGAAAGCCAAGAAAAGAAGAGGCATGGTAGCTCCACAAGAAGAAACCAAGAAGACTTAGAAGCACAGTGTTGTAATATCACTCCTCAAACCACCCGTTAACATGCAAAATTCTCCGTGGACAGTGATAGCAGTAATACGCATACCCCTGAATCTGTAGTACCTGCCCAGGGGCTGGTCAAAGTGAGCAATTTAACAAAAGTCTGAACTTGACTCTAAGAAACTCAACTCAACTGACTTAAGCAAAAATGGTAATATATTGACTCACATAGTTGATAAGTTTAAGATCTTCAGGCACAGCTGTATGCAGGAACTAACATACTGCCTTTACCTGTATCTATCTATCTATCTATCTATCTATCTATCTATCTATCTATCTATCTATCTATGTACCTACCTACCTACCTACCTACCTACCTACCTACCTACCTACCTATCTTCCCTGAACAGTAATTCTGCAGGTTCTCTGTTTTTGCTAGTCAACTATTCACCATGCAACTCTAGGCTTACTTACAATCCTACAAGCTCAATAACTAGTAAGGATGAATAGAGGAAGGAAGGAAGGAAGGAAGGAAGGAAGGAAGGAAGGAAGGAAGGAAGGAAGGAAGGAAGGAAGGAAGGAAGGAAGGAAGGAAGAAAGGAAAGAAGGGAGGGAGGGAGGGGGAGGGAGGGAGGGAGGGAGGGAGGGAGGGAAGGAGGGAAGAAGGGAGGAAGGGAGGAAGGAAGGGAGGGAGGGAGGGAGAAGAAGGAGAGGAAGGAAGAATTTGAAATGGGGACTCAGAACTGTTGGACATTGAAATTGGGACTCAAACATTTTTTTTGTTATTATATGTTTATTTCTAGTCTGCAGAGGCAAGATTTTTTAAAGGAAAGAAATGGGGGGAAAAATAGATACAGAGGCAAAGAAGCATTGAACAGACTGTCAAACTACAGCGGGAAGGCAGGCGAGGTTGGGCAGGGGCACTGTAAGAGATCAACCGAAGGACTCATACACATGCATATAAGCATAACCAATGGATACAAGACACTAGGGGGGGGGGGGCGGCAGGTAGGTGAAGGCATGTACTGGGGGGTAGGGTAAGGGAGGCTGGGGGGAGGTCAATGGGGGAAAAAAGAGACATATGTACTACTATTTGTAATACTTCAACCAATAAAAAGAAAGAAAAAAAGGAAGAAAGAAAGAAAGAAAGAAAGAAAGAAAGAAAGAAAGAAAGAAAGAAAGAAAGAAAGAAAGAAAGAAAGAAAGAAAGAAAGAAAGAGAAAGAAATAAGGAAAATTAAGGAAGGGACAGAAGGAAAGAAGGAAGAAGGAGTCAAGAAAGTAAGGAGAAGTTTTCTAATAGTTCCATCAGTTTGGATCCCTGAACAAATCACCATGGTCAGAGGTAATGTTGACATTGATTGGAAAACCATCCTCCCCATGGGACTGAGACTTACCAACGTGAAAGGCATGCTGGGTGGGCACAAGCTGTAAAGGTCCCCTACAGGAGGGATGCGTGATGCTGTTGCATGCAGAGAACCACAGAGTCAGGAGCCTTGGGCACTTTCTTCCAGCTCTCAATTAATCAGCAAGGAAGACGTACAAATTCAATTTAATTAATTGCCATACACATGTACTGCATTTATATGTAAGCACTGTGTGCTAAAGCCTGAAAGCAAAGTTGCAAAGCTATTAACAATGATCAACAAATCTATCAACCAGCAGAGGCCATAGCTCTAAGAACAAATTGTTAGAAAATCCTGTGCTAAGAGAAAAAAAAAAAAGTATTTGCAAGGTGCAGAGGTAGCTTTGAATTCCCCCAGAGAAGCAGAGCCTGAGATTAGGATTTGAGTGCAAATGATGGACATTTGGAAGGCAATCTAGGAAAACTATGTAGAGTAGGGGAGAAGTGAGTCGAAGTGAGTCAGGGAGGGAAGAATGCCAATATAAAGGGGACTATTATACCACAATTACATATGTAATTACCATCTATAATATATAACCTATATTATTATATTTCCAAGGTACCACCATGAGCAAGTAGAACTTAATCTGCTAGGCTTTGTGGGAGCCAGTGTAGAAAATATGACTCAGTATATTTTAACAGGAAAGGTGAAGGAAACTGGGGTACTTATATATGAATTCCTGTCTATCACAGGTAAAAGGTTACTGGAGTAGAGGGTGCTAACTCTCCAGGCATTTCCGCCTGCCCCTGTGTGTGAACAGTGGGCTTCAAAGGCCAGGGAAAGCCCTCAGGTAGAGATGCAGTTACCTGGTTGGCAGTCAGGCCAACTTCACTGAGATGGTAGGGCCTGGGGTTAGGCGCGGAGCAGCAGCAGGATCTAGTTTTTGGGTAGAAACCATTTTACTGCTCTTTCCTAAAAGAAGGAAATTGCACCAGAAAATCCCTGAGGGCCTAGCCCACTCTAAAATAAAAGAATGCAAAATATAGTCTAACAATCTTACATTTTGTTGGTGTGTTTCAGGCTTGTTTTAAACAATCTAAAAATGCATGGGAAATGGGTGGGTGGTAGAAGGTGGAGGAAGCTGGGAGGGGGATAATATTAATGATTGTGTGGTCAAAAAATCCAGGGCTTCACATAAAAATAATCTGTTCATCAAAACAGCCTCACTTGCTTAGAAAGGATCTGCTTACATTTAACCCTATCACCTCAGGCCCTGCACTTGCAATGTGGGAACGCAGGCCTCGTACCATCATCAGCGGACCCTCAAGACTGTGGGTCATAGAGAAGGCAGCTGAGTCTGCAGTGTGATTATGAGCTCCTGGTTCTCAGAATCCTGACCTAGTGCTTTCCCCCCTGCATGGCCAGAGACACAAACCAAGAAGGGGATGGAGCAAACCCGGGTTTATGGGCATATTGGATTTTTTTTTTTAAATATCCAGATGCTTAGTCCTATACCACCTTCACCCTTCCAAAGCTTGTGCCCAAGGCAGGGAGTTTGGTTATGTATAGTTATATTATTTTTAGCATTTCCTACCCTTGGCAGTATATTAGTGACGGTGATGTAAACAGGACCCCCAATATTTTTGCAACAAGTCCATGGCTCTGTGGCTCCCATTCCAACTAAACCCTGTTTCTCAGAAATCTTCCTGGAAAACCCAACCCCCCCATGAACTCACACTGGGCCCCGTACCAGAGCGTGTGTGTTCCCAGGGAAAGGTTTATCTTTTTCTCACTGCTTAAGATGTGCTCTAGTAAATTAGATCTCTTCTCCATTTTTTCACTCTCCTTTCCTCTTTCCGTTTCATGGAACACCACTATTGTTGCTTCTACATGAAGTTTAAGAATTGCATTTGATTGCAAAGGATGGAATGTTTTAAGTGGTGAAACTGGGGATGGAAAACATGAATATCATACAATCCAATAATGAACCACAACAGAGGGGAAACCTCCTGAAGCACTGTTGACCATGAGCGTCTCCAAATGCCTGTGTGTTCAGCTCATTAGAAAGAAACTCATTTCTCTCTTGGTCAAGCACAGGATCAAACTCCTTGAAATTAAATTCCTCGGTATGCACACAATACTGGGTGGCTCGCAGCTACTTCCTCCCTCCACTTAGGTAATTTTTCCTAGAAAAATGACTTAATTTAGCAGATTTGGGGCGGGGGGTGATGGGAGCATTGCTGAATACTGTATATTGTACTGGACATAGAGAAAGGACACCTTTTCATAGACAAATTTCATCCTAAAACAAACACCCAACTTCTATGGGCTTCACTCAAGTCCTAGCACTTCCCCTGGGAGCAGAACTGCCTCTAGAAAGGAAGAGTTATTATTGTGACTTAGTAGCTAAGAGAAATTGGAGTGGAAATGATGTTTCTTTTATTTTTTAATTAAATTTATTGGGGTGACATTGGTCAACATTAGTTGTTTTTTAAATTGGGGTTTAATATTGGTTGATAATTTTTAAAAAGCTAATTTTTCTTGAAAGTTTGTTATATATTAGCATGGATCCAAGTGTTTTACATGTATTAACTCATTCAAACCTAAAAAAAATCTTATAGGAATCTATTTTACAGATTAGGAAACTGGATATATCTTATCCCATAGAAGAAATGCTAAAACAATAACCCTACTACTTCCACTACTATTGCTACTATAATGAACATTAACAATGAACCAATTGAATCATTAATTTAACTAGTTACCAAGCATTACTGAACACCCAAAGCTTAAAATAGTGCTGGACATTATTATAAAAATAAGAGAACAAGAAATTGTACATATATATATACACACACACAAAAAGTGTAAGGGTATAAGACCATACCTTGGGAACAATTGTAAGCAGTGACTTCCTTAAGCAAAATATGATTGCTGCTCAATGTTCTATCTAGAAGGAGAAAACAAAGAAAATAAAAACAGTGCATTCTTAATTAAATTCTTACCCAATATTGACATGTATTTAACACTAAAATATAAGCATAAAACTCTTAGCCTCAGAATGAAGGCTCACTAATTAGGAATTAGTACCAATCTGAAGATATTTTATGTGCCTATAGCAAATAGAGAATATAAAGTATACATGAACACACACAATCATTTTCCAAAACTTAAAGACATATTGATGCTCTCCTATTGCATGTTTTTAGACACTGTCACTCCATTACTTCGACTATATAAAATATAAAAATGTCTTCATATAAAAGGGATCATTAATTTCCTTGACATGTAAAGAGTTTTTACAAACCAATAACAATAAGGTTAATTAAAAAAAAACACAACTAGAATAACAACTTAAAAAACTTAATATAAATAAGACTAACACACAACCATCAGGAAATGGGCAGAAGATATGAACAAAAAGTTCACAATAAAAGAAATACTTTGGTTTATGACAAAGTGCTCAACTTCAGTTAAATCAAGTCATGACACAGCAGTTTGGCCCATCAGTTAAAAGTTGAAAGATACTATCACAGAACATATATTTTATTGGCCCAGGTCCTAATAAACATTGTAGGTGGTTCAAATGTTGATCTCAGTTTTCTTCATGATGAATACAATTGTTCTTCGCCTTTATTATTCTTTTATCTCCAGGCTGTAATGTTTTTCCCCCCACTTTGGCCTCTTCGTATTTTCCCTCCAGAAACAATGTTGGTGGTTGATGGCTGCCCAGAATTCCCAATCCAAATAGTTAAACTAAAATATTGTGAATACTGTGGATGTGTCATCAGAGAACAAAGTCCCATGCATCTGGATCCCTATGTACAGACAGGTACAACCAGAGTCATCAACATTCTTTGAAAAGAGCTTTGGCTCAGTGGATAGAGCATAGGGCTGTGGACTAAAGGATCCCAGGTTCAATTCTAGTCAAGGGCACATGCCTGGGCTGTGAGCTCAATCCCCAGTAGTGGGGCATGCAGGAGGCAGCCAATCAATGATTCTCTCTCGTCATTGATGTTTCTCTCTCTCTCTCTTCCTCCCTGAAAGCAATAAAAATATATTAAACAAACAAACAAAAAGAGCTGCCCAGATGAGATTGGCAAAGCTATCTTTTGCTTCTAAATACCAGTCAATAGGGGAACAAAAAGAGGAGGGGAGCAGCCATTTAAATGAGTTTGATTCTCAATTTGGATACATTTTGAATTTTGAAAAATATTTTGCTTATCTTATCATAAAAATTTTACCAATATTACCTTTTTATTTTGAATGTAAAGTTTCAAATATATAAATGATAATACTCTTTAATGATCCTTTACATGACTTTCTACATTTAATTCTCATAACACTATGACATTATGCTATGATTATTCCCAATGTACAGATGAAGTAGCTATTGCTTAGAGATATTAAATAATTTGTCCCAAATCTCATGACTAGTATATAGTAGAGTTTTGATTTGATCTCATGCAGTTTCCTTCTGAAATCTGGATTCTTGAACACTCCATTATGTCATCTATAAACTCTTGCTCTGTCCAGAAAATAATTGTGTTTGCCCTTATGCTGTGGGTCAGGATGCGTTTACACAGAGATGAATTTCCTTTCTTCTACTCTGCTGCTCTTTTAGGTGAGACTGCTCTTCAGTGGTGTTTAGAGAAGGCCAGGGGTATCTCCCTGTGCTTTCTTCACCTCTAAGTTCTCCCAATGGAGAAACTCTAAATGCTGCTCTTGGTTGGATGTGCTCCCTAATGCTCTCTTTCATTTCTGCTTCTAGAATGCTAATCAGCCAGAGTCATCAAGAAAAAACAAAAATAAAAACCTCGACTAAGTCCAGTGGTACCATCGGAGGTTTAACTAAGGCCAAAGGTCTGCCATGTGCCAAGACCTCTTCACAGAGACTTTGACATGGCTCAAAACATACAATAACAGTAACGGGAAATATTTCAGAGACAGATCTTAGCTCCATTTAGGCTGAGCTCATTCATAATTGGAGCTCTCTCAGGAAGAAGTGAGACCCCTCTCACTGGAGGTAAGCAAGCAGTGGGGTGAATAACTACTTGGCAAAAATGTAAAAGGACCTCAAAACCCATGTGAAGAGTTAGACTGGTTCAGAAGTTTTCAACTTTGATTCCTAATACATTGCTATGGCCACAATCACTCATGTGGTACATCACAAGTAATTCATTACTACTAATATAGAATAATATTTGTGGTTAATTTTTTAAACTGTTATTAAATTTATCATGATAACATTAATAACATCATATAATTTTAAGGTATGGGGTATGAAACAAAAAGCAATAAAACAAACATATAAACAAACAACAAACACAAATTCATAGATACAGAAAACAGAATGGTACTTAAATGTTTAAATATATAAATTACATTTTAAAATATATAATTAAGTTAAATATAATAACTTCTTGATTATAAGCACTAAAGAATATTAGATAGATATGGAATAGCTAAGAGACTTGAAAGAAAAGAATTGCACATACTCACACACCAAAGTATCATTATGGTAAGTAAACTTGACTGACCTACATCAATGAGCGATTCTTATCCTTGCGTACATTATTCTTCCTTTTGTTGTGACAGAATGAAAATTGAGAACCATTGCACGCTTGGTGTTTAAGATTTCCTCCAAGCCTGAGACACTGATTCTTTGATTCTAAAGGACAGGGGAACAATAGCAGAACTGTTGCAGCCTCAGACCCAAATTGCGTTATTAGAGAGCACAATTAACTGGTCATGTTGCTCAGGCTAAGTCTCTGCAATGTATGGCCACAGGGGGCAGGGGGCAGAGCAGCAGCAGCAGCACAGCCTTCGTGATGGCAGGTCATATCTGTAACTCAGGACCCACAAGATTGGTACAGAGCAACCAGCTGCACACCCCCAGTGATAGAGGGTCAAAGCTATGCCTTAGGACCCAGGAGGCAGGACACAGTGCAGGGGCAGCTCCAAGAGGCAGATGGAAGGGCACTGTGGTATACCAATAACAGAGAGCAGGGCACAGCAGCAACTTGGACCCCTAGGGGCAGGTTTCAGCTGGGCAACAGCTCCAGCCCCAGGGAGGTGATGCAGTGGCAGGGACTCCTGGTAGCCCCATCAGTTGAGTTCACCATTAGTGAGGATTTTAGGGGTTTTCAGAAGCAAGGCCACAGATGTCCATAAAGGTGACAAGAATTTCTGGGAGCATCCCTTATTCCGTGTTCTATGGGATGAAACCCCTCTGAACCCTTTTGGCACCAAGCTACCTCAGACTGGGGATTTAGGCAAAGCAGGTAAAATGCTTCCTAGCTTACTTCTCTATGCCACCATCCTCAGTTCTCATATTCCACAGGGGTTTTGCTGTTTTTTCACTGCAATCCAGAGCTCCTCCGATGCTGTCTTTGTCAGTTTTTAGTTATCTGTGGTTTCAGTTGTTTTTGGGAGAGGGACAAGTGTTTGAACCTCCTCGTCTGCCATCTTGCTCACATCTCACACTATAAAATTTCAAATACATATGTAGAAGTTTTCAACTGCCAATTATACCTCAATAAATCTGGAAGGAAAAATGGTTCTTTAGGCAGAAAAAGTACATCAGACTGAAACTTGAACCTACAGAGAGAAATGATTTTTAAAAATTGATGCCAGAAATGGAATAAATGAAGATAAAATTGAATTCATGTTTTCTCACTTTTAATTTCTCTAAAAGGCAATTGATTAAAGAAAAAATAGTAGCAATACATTGTGTGTTTATGGCAAAAGTAATAGTAGAAATGAAGGGGAGGAGAAAAATTGGGAATATATTGTTATTAGGGCCTTATACTACATGTGAAGTACTATATTATTTGAAGCTAGACTCTAAGTTAAGATGTGTATTTTAAACCCTAGGACTTTCACTAAAATTATTTTAAGAGGAGGTATTACAAATAAGTCAATAGAGGAAATAAAATGAAATCACTAAAAGATGCTTAATTAACAACAGAAAAGGCATTAAAGGTAGGAGGGGAAAAGAACTAAAGGGAAGAAAACATGTAGCAAGATGATAGATTTTAACCCAGTCATATAAATAGCAATAGTAAATGTCCATAGCCTAAACACAACGATTAAAAGTTACAGGCTACCATATTAGATAAATAAAGCAAGACCAAACTCATTCATAATACAAAAAAAAAAAAAAAAACTTATTTAAGTGCAAAGACATAGGTGGGTTAAAGACAAAGGGTAGAAAAAGATATACCATACAAATACTACAGAAAATAAGCTAGATTACTACATGAATATCAGGCAAAGTAGAATTTAAAATAATAAAGATTATGAAAAATAAAAATGGACCGATTGATGATAAAATGTTAATTTTCTAAAGATATAACAATCCTAAGTTCAAATTGAATTGAAGAGTTTCAAAGCACATGAGGCAAAAACAAATAGAATTGAAAGAAGAAATAGACAAATTCAAAATTACAGTTGGAGACCGCAACACTCCACTCTCAGTAATTGAAAAACAAGTAGACAAAAATCAGTAAAGGTATATAAGACCTCAACAACACTACTGACCAACTAGGCTTACTTGACACTTACACAGAATATCATACCCAAAAGGAAAAGAATACACTTTCTTTTTTTGTATTCAGAACCAAAAAAAATCTCAACAAATTATAAAATAGAAATCATACAATATATGCCCTCAGACTGTAACAGACTAAAGCTAAAATCATTAACAAGAAAATGTCTGGAAACTACCCAAATGTTTGGGAATTAAAGAATACACTTCTAAATAACCCAGGCATCAAAGTAGAGGTCTCAAAGAAACTTATAAAATATTTTAACTGTATCAAAATACAAAATATCAAAATGTGTGGGATGTAGCTAAAGCAGTGCTTAAAGGACAATTAATAGCATTTAATGCTTAAATAAGAAAAGAAGATCTCAAATTATTCATCTAAGCCTTCACCATAAGAAACAAGAAAGAAAACGAAGAGTATTCTGTTGGCTGGGAAAGAAAATGGTGAGGAAAATTCTAATCTGGGCAAAGTGCTATTTTCCTTCCTTCCTCCCTTCCTTCCTCCCTTCCTTCCTTCCTTCCTTCCTTCCTTCCTCCCTCCCTCCCTTCCTTCCTTCCTTCCTTCCTTCCTTCCTTCCTTCCTTCCTTCCTTCCTTCCTTCCTTCCTTCCTTCTTTCTTTCCTTTTTCCTTGTATATATGTGTATGTGTATGTATATGTGCATGCCATATATATATATATTCACTTGGGCCTGTTTAGAGCCAGGAATCTCAGATTAAATATTTTTGCTCTTTGTGCTTTTGGGACCCCTCTGATATCTGTGATCTAAGCACTGCTGCACTTGGACCTTTTTCTAATTCCCACTTATTTTAACAGTTTCCTTGTGCCAAGGGAGGAAGATTTGAGGGAATAATGGAGATTACTTCATACAGTTCGGTTTTCTCAGTGGGTTTCAAGAACAGCCTGAAGCCCAAGCTTCCACATGGAGAGGCTAGGACAAGGCATGTGGAGCTCTATGAAGTAAGTGATTTCGGAGCTGTAGGAGCCCCTATCAGGTCACCTTCCTTCCTAAAGGGCTTGCCTTTTTCTACAAATTGTTCTCCTTGAACAGTATCTCAGTGTCAGCATCCCCATCAATTAAATGTGAAGAAAGAGTCAGGTGTTCGGAGGTAGGGGAAGAGATGCTTTTTTATCATTGGTCTGCTTTATGAAATAGAACTTGGCAGTGACCTGAGAGGACAGAGATGTCTGCCCTCCTCTATGTCTTAGACTTGTGAAGATGAAATGGAATAGCTAAAATTAAAATGGCATGAAGAAATTGTAGACCCATGTTTACATGGAAATGTTAGGGTTTTCTTTTTCCTTCTCACTGCCCTCAGGGCAAAATGAATACCCTGCAAGTATTTAACTAAGCCCTTCATATCTAATTTCATCCTGCCTCTTGTTTCTAGACATTCCTCTCTTCACATCCCTTATCCAGTCACACTGGACAGCACCCCATTCTCTTCCCACATTACTGACTTTGCACATACTATTTTTCCCAGAATAGATCTCCTTGCTCTTATCATAACTGACTTCCCTTCAACTAAGTAATTCCCACTTGTCCTCCAGGTTTTAACTTAGATACTACTTCCAGGAAGCCATGGCCTAAACCCCACTCTCTTCTCAAACATCCAGAAAGTAGTCCAAGTAGTCTGCTTAATGTATATATCACCACCAGGTCATCAAAAGGGGTCTTCAAGGAAGAATCTGCCTTTTTCAATATTACTTGTATCCTGGGCTCCTAATAGTGTTGGGCACACAGTAGATTTTGAATAAATCCTTGTTGAATGGATGAATGAGTAACAGACAGTTAAATAATACATGATCTCAGTACAAGTTCCTTGATTTGGGTCCTATTTAGGGGACTGAGATGTGGGGAAAGTATTCCAAAAATTCAACTGATGACAGTTGAATTTAAGCTCACAACACAATTTCCTCTTGCCCTGTCACCCTATGAATGAGTGATGGCCACAATACCTTGTCCTCTTGTCCTCAGCAGCCCTGCTCAGCTCCTGAGGAGTCGTGCCCACAGCTTCTTTTATGAAGTCAATCCATCTCATGTGTGGTCTTCCTCCTTTCCTGCCGCCTTCTACTTTCCCAGCATTATTGTCTTTTCCAAATAACCCTGCCTCCTCATGATGTGCCCAAAGTGGGACAGCTTCAGTTTTGTTGTCTTTGCCTCCAGGGATGTTTCCGGCTTAATTTGCTCTGGGACCCACTTGTTTGTCTTTCTGCTGGTCCAGGGTATCCATCGAGCTCTCCTCCAACAGCATATTTTAATTTTCTAAATGCTGTGTACATATTAGCGTTTTTAATTTCCCCCCAAATCTTATGAAATAGATGCTGGTTTTATCCCTGTTTAGAGATAAGAAAACAAAATCAGACTGTTTAGTTGGCTTGTCCAAAGTCACACCACTAATAAAGAGCGGAGTCACAATTAATTTTCAAGGTTGGGGGGATTCCAGAGCTTGAACTGTTAGGAGCGACATTCTCCCATCTGACCAAGTCCAACTCCTACCTCCCCAGCCAGATAACCGCCCTCCAAGGTGTTCCAGGTCCCCAGAGTGCAGCAAAACCGCTTCCAACCCAGTCCTGGATGAATTCTTGAGTTGGGGCTCTGCATTTTCGCCATCAGGTTCTCACTCATGAATAAGGCCACCCTTATTTGCAGCTTCTCTCCACCCAACCAGGGCAACTCTTCCTCTCACAGATCCCATCTGAGCTGCTGAGTTAATCCTTTAATACAAAGCTCCCCCTTTTTCACAGATCCCCTTTTTTCCTTCTTTTGCTTCCAATAAAGAGACATTATTTGTTTGGGAGCTTTCCAAGGTAATATGAATTCATCTTTTGAAAACTAGTCCATGCATCTGGAAAATTGAATGATGCTTTGGTGTTGATTTAGCAAGAGAGTCAGTCCGTAGAAACAGCATTGTTATTTTATTATGGTTGATGCTTTTAAGCCATATTAAGCAGACTTAATCTCCAAATGTCTTTTTTTTTTTTTTTTTGCCACTACACCCTTTTATAAATGGACAAGTCGGTTTCTACTTTTAAACTGGTTACCTTGAAATATGTCACTGAGCATTGATTTTAGCCATTTAGCCGAATTAACCAAAGGGCCCATCTGTACCTCCCTGCCCTTCCCCAGGAAAACAGGTGTTGCCTTTAACATAATAAGAAGGCTTTTTCTTATATGACCACCTTTTATCATAAAATTAAATACACATACATCCCAGAACCACAAATCCATCATATAAATAAAAAGGCACACTCCCTCAGTCCACAGACAGCAGTTCCCTTAAGAAAGAGATGTCTGACACCTCCAATCCATGAACCAGAGAGATTTTTCGTCACTGTAGCCTGCCCAGGACAGCTTTTCATTCTTTGCATCAATAAATGCTCTAACTGAGGGTGCTCACAGTGCCAGCATGGGAGAGCTTCAGTAATCATCTCGTCTACGGACCACGGGGCCACTCTGTTCCTTCACAACCCAGGTAAGATGTGGAACCTTGGGAAAGCTAAGCACAGCTGGTGTCTGATTATTTACTTTTGTTCTCTATCCTTGAATAAAGCAAATGAAAGTATACTGCAAAGAGAAGACTTCTTTACTCCAAAGAAGAGAATTTAAAAAAAAAAAGAATTTATTCCTTTATTTAAAAATACTAAGATCTCAGACCAGACACTGAAGCACATCACAATAACGACAGGGCTAAGCGCCATAAAATGAGGGGTAGAACAAAAAAACCCTCATGTGTTCAATCACCTCAGTTGAATTTTTTTTATCAAAAACCACTGCACATCTATTAGAATGGATAAAATCCCAAACTCTGACAACACCAAATGCTGACAAGGATATAAAACAACAGAAACTCTCATTCATTGCTAATAGAAATGCAAAAAAATACTATAGCCACTGTAAAAGACAGTTTGGCAAGTTCTTACAAATCAAAACAAGTCTTACCACATGATCCAGCACCTGCACTACTTGGTTTGAAACTTATGTCCACACAGAAACTTGCACATAAATGTTTATACCAATTGTATTCATAGTTGCCAAAACTTGGAAACAACCAAGATTTTCTTCAAATAGGTGGATGAAGAGACAAACTGTGGTACATTCAAACAAATAATTCATAGATTTTAAAAAAAGAAAGGAGGGAGGGAGGGAGAGAGAGAGAGAAGAATGAACTATCAAAAGCCATGAAAAAAACATGGAGGAATTTTCTACGCATACTGCTAAGAAAAGAAGCCATTCTAAAAAGACTACATATATGAATGATTGCAACTAGGTAACATATGGAAAAGGGAAAACTATAGACAGATCAGTATTTGCTAGGGAGGGAGGAAGGGATAAGTAGGTGGAACACAGGGGATTTTAGGCAATCAAATTTATTCTGTACTAGAGGACCAATGCACAAAATTCGTGCAAGAGCCTTGGCCCTGGCCCCCACCCGCCACCGCTGGGGCCAGGGGCCTCTGCCACCTCTGCTGAGGCCCCCCGCCCACTGTGGCTTTGTCTGGTCTCATTAGCATATTACGCTTTTATTATTATAGATGATACTGTAAGGGTGCAGACATGATATTATGCATTTTTTGAAACTCATAGAAATGTACAACACTTCTCTGTAAACTAGGGACTTTTGTTAATAATAATGCCTCAATATTGGTTCATCAATTGTAACAAATGAACCACACTAATGCAAGATTTAATAGGGAAAATGGAGCGCGGGGGCGGGGGGCGGTGCGTGGACAGGAGCGGTCTGTGGGAACTCTACGTTCTCTATGTCTTGGTAGTTTCTACTCAAATTTTCTGTAAACCTAAAACTGTTATAAAAAAATATTAAAAATGTAAAGTGCCTGGCCATGGTTGCTCAGTGGTTGAGTGTTGACCTATAAAACCAGGAGGTCAGGGTTTGATTCCCAATCAGGGCACATGCCCAGGTTGCAGGCTTGAACCCCAGTGGGGCACGTGCTGGAGGCAGCCAATCAATAATTCTCCCTCATCATTGATGTTTCTATCTCTCTCCTTCTCCTTCCTCTCTAAAATCAATAAAAATATATATTTTTTAAATATAAAGTAATGAGAAAGCTTTTTGTGTATCTATATGAAAAGGCCTATCAGATGCATGGGTCAGAGCAAACAGCGAGAGCAGAACAGTACATAAAGTATAATTGCCTTTTATGAAAAACTGGGGGAAGAAATATAGAAGTACATTCATATTCGCTTGTTGATGCATAAAAAGCTTCGGAAGAATATCTAAGAGACAAACAACGGTGGTTACCTGTGGGGCTGGTGGTTGAACGGGCTGCATGAGGGAGAGTAACAAGAGAATGAATACTGGATCGGTCTTGTGATTGAAGCATTATCTTAGTTTGTAATTGCATTTTTAAAAAACAAACTTAGCATATTTGTCTGAGTTCTAGGGGGAACCTGAAATTGAACATTCTAGAACTAATATTTTCATTTAATACTCTGAACCACCCTCTGGTATTTACCCTGTAGAAACACTTTCATGTATGCACAGTGTGCTCACAGAAACTTCAGAGATATCTGTTACAGCATTTTTTGTAATAGTCACATTTCAGAGCCATCTAAACATGTGTCGACAACAGGAACTGGTTAAGAGAGCTGAGATATAGACATACTACAAATTGCAATGCGCCAGTTAAAAACACTGGAGTAGATTTGTATGTGTTGATGTGGAGGATGCCCATGGTTATTGTTAAGGCAAAAAAAATAAAGTTTCAGAAAAATGTGGACAGAAATTTCTTTAAGCATAATAGAATTTTGTTTGCAAATGGAATAAGGAAAAATCTGGAAGGATATACAACAAACTGAAGACTGCTTACCTTGGGGGAAGTATATGGGATTTTAGGGGTTGGAGGAGAGAGGTTTACTTTTTTATTCTTTCTGCTTCCTATTAGTTGACTCTTTTCCTTCAACTATGATGTGTTGCTTCTTATACACGAATAAAAATATAAAGATCTTTTTTAAAACCTAGTGAGTGTTTGTATCCAGAGGCAGCAGCCTTCTCGGGGGCTGTTTGCCATTCTCTCAGTTCATTTCTCTCACATCAGGAAGGGCTGAAGGAACCTCAGTGTTCTCCATAGCATTGTTAACCGGGGTACTGAATCTAACTTGCCATACCCTGTAATTGGAGCCTTCCAGTAAAGCTGCCTCAATAAAATGTCCCAAGTGCCGCAGCCAAGTGTTTAGGAGGCACACAGGACCCTGGTGGCAGCTGTGGGGGCGGGGATGGGGGCCTGGGCCTGAAACATGCATTAACGTCCGAGCTAGCTTAACTAGCAACAGAGGAGCATGTCTGCATTTTCCATGCAGACTTAGAGAGACTTGTTTGCAAGACTCAGGATCCCTGGTGAGCAGTTTTCTGTGGCTTCAGTTACAGCACAATTGCAAAAGTATTAATGCAGCGAGATTTTTATATAAATACATTGGAAAGGGGAAAATTAACTCTGTGGTTTCTCCAGTAGGCATTCACCACTGCTCATAATGAATCTATCTCGAGAAGGAAATGATTGTTGACTGTTATCTCCTAAACCCAACCATGTGCCATACCTCACATGATAGGCAGAGAAAGCCCTACAGCTTTCTGTTTGCTGGGTCTGGAAGAGCCATGTAGGTGCCCTTCAAGTGGTCTTTCCTTTTATTGGTTCATCTCCCAGAGGCCCCAAACTCCCTTAGGATTTAAGGAATAAATTCTCTGTGTTGCTCATTTTTGTTTCGAGGTTTCAAAGCCCAAGAGCTGAATCCAGATGTGGTCCTGGAACTCATGCCAGCTTGGAGCCACAGACTGTGCTTAACGCTTGTCTGTCTCACTTCCCCGTGTTCACACAAAGGGACTGGAGCTCTTCAAGGATGAAATGACTTGAAGGTGTCAGGCTAGAATTGGTATTGAAGTCAGGCCTCTGGAATTTTACTCCAGATTTCCGGAGCCATGTGTTCATTCATTCACACCTTCATTCATTTCTTTATTCAACAAACACTTATTGAACACTTAATATGTACCAAAAAAAAAATGGCGTTCTGGTTAAAAGTGCCAACTTTGGAACTAAATTGGGTTTTCATCTCAACTCCTATACTTTTTAACTGTGTCAATCAGAAAGAGCAACCATCTCACTCCAATACCCCCAAGTACCTCTCATCCATTGCTCCTAAGATAAGACTCTTCATCATGACCCAAGGCCCTATATGATCTGCTCTGTTGACTTCTGACCTTCACCCCTCGCTCTCCCCCTCCTCTCACTAGGCTGTGGCCCACAGTTCTTTCTGGTTCTCCAAAACACCAAGTTTCATTTCCATGGGGTGCTCCATTTGCTGACCTTTCTGTCCAGATCTTTGAATCACTGGCTTTTTCTTAACATTCAGGCCACAGGAAGACCTTCCAGACCATCCGATGTCAATTACTCTCCACCTGTCACCCTCTCTCGTGGCAGTTGACTCATTTACTTCAAGTCACTTACTCTCTGAAATGATTCATTTGCTTGTCTTTTTAATTGTATCTATTTTCCCTGGATGGACTGTAAGCTCTGTAAGAGAGGGATATTGCAAATCTGGGTGACGGCTTTACCCCTTGTGTTAAAAGACTGCCCAGTATACAGTAGGCACATAGTAAATTAATTCAGTGAATGAATGCAGAAATAAACATACATTTCATTATCTAATAGAAGGGGGATTGCCATGTTGTCATCCCCCATGCTTTAGCCGAGCTGTGAAATGACCACAATTATTGCTTTGATTCACTTCCCAGTTGCTGAATTGTAATTCCCAAAATTCACAGCCAAGTAGTATCAGGTGACCATAGACCCAAAAAGGTATTATAAATTGCTTAATACGTTTTCTTCTGGGGCTTAGGCAATGAACTTGATATTTACTGTTTGGCAAAGCCTTTCTGTTTTTCTTTGTTGGTAGGTGTAAGTTGATTTTTGAAGCCAAAAACACCTCTTTCTGGCTGGCTTTCCCATTCCTTCCCCCCCCCCCCCCCATTTTACTAGCAGACCCTGGAGTAGTATAACCAAGC
The DNA here is from genome assembly GCA_026230045.1 of Corynorhinus townsendii. NCBI lineage: Eukaryota > Metazoa > Chordata > Mammalia > Chiroptera > Vespertilionidae > Corynorhinus > Corynorhinus townsendii. Next base: position 156,911,713 of record JAPDVU010000006.1, on the reverse strand, counting down.
TGAGGTGAGTTATGTGCAGGGAAATGGGCCTTAATGAATAGAAAATCCATGGAATTCATTTGATGTTAGCACATTAACACTCTCTTTGCCAAGTATTCCAAATTCCAGTTTTCTCCCACAGAAAAATAAAAATGGTGGAGGAGAGGACATTGCTCTCCAAACAATGATCTTAGACTTACATAAACAACCCTATCCATTTTTTATAAATGAAATGTGCTCAAAATCAGTCAACCATCATCAACAAACCCCAGACTCAAATGTCAACAAGCCCCATTGGTGTAATATACTTGGTATGGGTTAAACGCTGGTGTGATGTCAGTCATACTTGGTGCTGCGGCTTACTAGCTATGAATCTGGGGCAAGGAACTTAGCATCTCTAAGTCTCAGGTTCCTCATTGGTAAACTAAGGGCAATAATAGCACCTACATCATAGCCTTAAATATTGTTGGGATGAAATACATGTCAGATACTGGCACAGAGTAACCATTCTATGCATGTTTGCTCAAAATGAACTAAGTAATGAAATTAATGGCATTCCACCCTCCCCACCTTAGTCTCCATTTCCCACAAAGTCCTTTAATGCATGCTCCCCTGCCAGAATGCTGAATATTGGGATGGTTTGTACAGAAAGACATGGTTGTGGCTATCCTCGCACTTTCCAGAGAGACTGTTCTGAGAAACAGCAAACATTTCTGCTTTTGAAATGCCTGAATGTACGGTGGGTTACAGTCTCTCCCACAAAACAGAGATAATACTGCAGATTGCACAAGGAGTCCAAGGAGTCCTGAGAGTCTGGACCTATTATACTTACTACATTAGATAAGACTCGGACCCTGCCTTCGAGGGTGTCACAGGCTCACTTCAGGTCTCAGCTTGGCCACTCCCTAGGAAAACATGTGCGAGCTCCTCACGTGGCTGAGCCTCTGCCTTCTCCTTGATAAAATGTAAGAAGTGACGTTTGGTGTCCCATCCTCTCAGTGCTGAAGTGAGACTCAAGTAAGATAAAGTAGTTTTAATGGTTAGAAACCAACTGGTTAAGTTAAGCTGAAAGGTACTTTTAGAAGGTTGTCTGGTGACTCAAAGTACCATCCATATCTAAGGGATCCACTTGCCAAAGGAATACCCAGGGAGAACATGGCCCTGCTAGATACTAGCGCCATCCCCACGGAGAGTTGCAACCACTGCCACAAGGGGCCACACCTTGGATAACCCCCCCCCCCCCAAATTTACATCCCTGGCACACAACCAAAGGCCTAGGCAGGAACCTCTGGCTGGCCAAGCCTAGATCATTAGCCCACTCTAGCTGCCAGGAATTGGTGGGAGGGGAAGCTAGATTCTACCAGCTTCCACTTGGGGGGCAGAGCCTGACCTTCCTGCAGGAGTTACACAGAAGGGGTCCCCCCGCCAGAGGAGGGGTGCTTGGGTGCTAAGCATTCCCCCAAATGTCAAATAACCCCTTGAGGCTCTGAAAGGACTGCCCAGTGTTGACAGTATCTGTTTGAGCCATGCTGCCTAGACAGAGTCCCACCATCTAGGAGTGGGGTTGGTCAGGACTGCAGTCCCGAGAAGCGCATTCCTTGTGTTTTAAAAGAAAGAAGGATGAATTACCCATTCATGAAAGAGATTTACTGTAAGGGCCCATGGGCATTTCCTAGAAACATTCCCATAGTTTCCTGCTGTTAGGACAAGGCATTTGTGTAACTTCCACAGGAGAAATGGCTTATTGCTTTATTCACTAATATCAACCTGTCAGCCCGTGACTATGATCAGTGCTGGATGGCTGGTGGCAGGTTGGCAGGGAGCTGGCTCTGACCTGAAAGTACTCCTGCCCAGCTTCGGGTACTTTCTCAAGGCCCTAGAAAATTCCCCAGCCAATCATTTCTTCCCCTATTTCCCCCTGTGCCTCAAGAAATTAAACACACACACACACACACACACACAAAAACTACATGTATGAATTAAGGGAGAGAGAGATCTTAAACACTGCTAGGAACTGTCTTAAAGGATACCTTCACTCGGTAAATATATTCCTAATGCAGTGCTAGAAATTTTTAGAAGGGAGGACAGGAGAGGAGACAAACAAAGCTAGCTTAGGGGCCTGAAGTCCTGCTTGGGGTCTCTCAGCACCCTGGCACCCTGCCCAAAAAGCACACACTCTCCCCACCATCTCAATCCTCCCACCTACCCTGCATCCTTCATAATAAGCAGCCCAGAGTGCTGTCATTTAATACACATACATGGAGCTCCCCAGAGCTCGGGAACCCTCTTGCAACTGTCTCCTTGATAGGCATCTAAGAAACAAATGAGGAGAGAGGATGTCTAAAGGCTCCATTAACATTGTTAGGTTAGAAACGTTGACAATAAGTCGATTCTTTTTGACATGAGTGTCCTGATAATGAAGGGACATTTCTACATGACTCTCTCTAATATAAGATAAGATATGGATGGCCTCTGATTTTTTTGACACATGTCCAGTATATCAAAGGGGAGGGAACTGGTATAAGAAAATAGGTTGTTTCAGTGACACATTAATAGGAGCCCTGGTGGGGAGATTAATGATAATGCTACCTTGCGCTCGAGTGTTCTGGCAGCTCACCTGGGGATGAAAGCTGGAGTTCCCACAAGAGGGGCTCCCTAGCATCCAGTTGGAGTTTCTTCGTTTGCCTGTAATCCCAGAAAACCACAGGGAGGAGAGAAATTGCTCAGGCTCGGGAATGTCACTTCTCATCGGCCCCTGGCTGGGTTATGGGTAGGGGTAATTGGATGGGCCTGCTTCTAACCTGTCAAAAAAAAATGGATCTGCTGGGCTGGGTAGCAGCAGGAATGAAGCTGGTGTGTGACACAGGCTGCTCGGACAGCGAAAGCTGACCCACTGGAAAGCAATGGAACAGAGAATCAGGACAGAGTAGCTGAAAGATGGGTCCTTTCAGCATCTCATCCTTCTCTCCAGACCCTCAGACCTGCCCTGCCAACCTCAAAGGGCTCTTAGGAGAGTCACTGGTGATTAAAAACAAAGTAAAACCAGCCTTTGGGCACCCAGCTCTCTTTACTCTGCCCTACCTTGTTTCTTTTTGCATGGTACTTACTACCTTCTAACATAAATATAATTTCCTATTATGTTATCTCGGGTTCATCTAGGCCTCACGGCATGGATCTCTGTTTTTGTGTGTCCCACGTGCCTAGAACAGTGCTGGCACATAGTAGGCACTCAATAAATAATTGTTGAATAAATGACTGATTCAAGAAAATGGCTAAAAGTCAAATATTTCTCTTTTTAAAAAATCCTACAGCCCAAATAGCTCAGGCAGTACAGCATGAGACTACTTAAATAACTCCCTAAATTAAAGTCAGTTAATCAACATTGGCAACTTAACCATGCTGTATGTATGAGAAAATATATTATTATTATTATTATTAAATCATCAACAAGATTCCAAGAAAAAATCAAGCACTATGGGAAAGGTACACATTTTAAGGAAGACTATTAAAGCAAAAGATTGATAGATTTGCCTCTAGAAAAGTTGATTATTCACTCTCATGCATTTATTCCTGATAATAATATAAAGAGTGTAGTATTAATGAAAATAATAATGACCAATGACTATCAAGTCCTAACAATGTCGCAGGCCTGCCTGGGGCAAAACTATTTAGATGCAATATCTCATTCAATTCACATAGCAACATACTGGAGTACCTGCCATGATAATCATTCCTGTCTTACAGATGAGGAAACTGAGTCACAGAGAACCTGCATAATTCCCTCAAGATCACACAGTTAGTATACGGCAACGCCAAGCATTAGAGCCAGAGTTTCCTGATTCTGGGCTGCAACATAAGGCCCTTAAGTCATTCTGTCTCTTTTTCATTCTTTCTTTTCTTTTTTTTTATTTTGTCTCTTACTCCCTCCCTTTTCCTCTAGCCTATACTGGTAAAAGGAAAAATGAAGGAAGGGGAAGAAGTAAGTCTTCCTAGGGATGGGGAAAGCAGAGAAAGTGGATATATTAGAGGACCCAAGGCTCTCCTTCCAGTCAATTTTCCCTTTATCCCTGGAACACACAATATTACAGATGCAGTTATGAGACTTGTATGAACTCAAATATGCTTACTTGATTCTTCCTTTCTTTAATCAGTGTATTCTCAATGGGCTAAGGCCTCTTTGCAAATAGCTTGTCCCACCTGTGCCCTGTGCATGGGATGCATCCCTTCTCATGCTGCCTCCTGATTCAGTCACAGCCCCACCTCAAGCCTCCCCAGGCAGATGGTGCCAGATGGTTAACTTACAACAAGGCGCCATCAAACTGTGGAGCTACTGCCAAACTATCCTCCTCTGAGCCCTGAGAGGTACTCAAAGATGCCTCAGGTGTCCGTGAGGGATGAGGTGTGAGGGGGGTGAGTATACTTCATCCAGAAGGGCTCCGCTTTTATCTATTTCACACCTGAATTTCTGAAACAAATCTGATTCGTCAGCAATAACAGAGAAAAGTATGAAATCACAAGATACCGAAACACAGTTTACTAGGAAGAGCCCTTGGCTGATGGTTGAGGAAATCAGATCTGGGGTCCTAGTTCTCCCCTTGCCGTGATTGGGGGCAAATCACTTAACCCGGAGGGACTCTGTTTCCTCATCCGCACAATGAGGGGATTTTGTATTGATATTGGTTGACTCATTGTGACAAATGTGCTATAGAAATGGTAACTATACGGGAAGCTTACTGCAGACTATCAGGGGTGCTTGTAATCATTGCAACCTCTCTATAAATCTAAAACTAATGAGTACTCTAAGAGTTTATTTAAAACTTTAGAATGGCATTTCTAAGGTCTGTCCCAGCTTTTTAAAAAATCCACTTGAAACTATCCTTTAAAGAAAAGTACCTTGGTAATTAATTTCCATTTATTGACATTCAACTAGACCTGGAAATTCAGAGGAAAACTGTAATTTCTGACACTGTTTCTAATCTTGGTTGATCTTATAAAGTTCATCTGCGTCCTGAAGTCACCTGCTTTGGGTATCTTTGGCTGTGGAACCTTGAGTTTTTCAGCTACCCTTACTCCCCTGGTCCTTCTCTCCAACACTGGTCTTCTAGCTGTCTTCCCAGTTTCAATCCCTTCACCACTATATATAAAATAAGTGCATTTTATATACACCTACTGTATTGGTTTACAATATGAGCCACAACTGAATATGATATATTTAGACATAGACATAGGTATAAATATAGGAGCCTCATATACAGTATATAAATATATAGTGACATATGCATTTCAGTTCTCTATTATATGTTTTGAAACTTTATTTGCTATTTTTTCATATCACTTCATATTACTATTATTTTTTTAACAATTTCTTAGTGATTTCTTCCTCAGCACTTCAACTGTCCTTTTGTTCTTTTATTTTTCTCTTTCGTGGATGCCATGTTCTTTGGAAGCTTGTTTAGACCAAGGTAATGGCCTTTTAGGCTTCCTCCGTGTGAATAGGAGTTCACTTTTTGAATAATAAGAATTATATGTCACGGAAGGGGCGGGGCCTCAGGATTTTAGAGATGCTTTAGTGGGGGATGTCCAAAAAAAAGGTTGGGAACCACTGATATAGATATATGGATATATATACAGGATGGGGTAAAAGTAGGCTTGTAATTGTTCATATAGAAAATAATGCAAAAATTAATAAATACAAGAATAAACTCTGTGTTTTGTATACTCACAACTGTGAACCTACTTTTGCCCTATCCCAGTGGTCGGCAAACTGCAGCTCGCGAGCCACATGAGGCTCATGAGTCATGGTTTGCCGCTCTGTTAACTAATGAGTTTGCCGACCACTGCCCTATCCTATTGTATATTTAGTTTTACTGTCCTAATATTATAACCCCTTAAAGTCCTGCTGCTATCAAAATGAAGTGGACAGCTGAAGACATGACCAAATTTTAAAAAAAAGAAAGAAAAAGTCTCAGCCATCAAAAATAAACTTTTCCACGTCAAATTTCAACTTCTGGATTTCACTCTCTCTCCTTTGTTGTTTCCAAATCCTTCATTGATGTATAATTATGTTTTGCTGATTTCTAATTCTCCATTTATAAAGCTCTTACTGACATTCACAAACAACTTTAATTTAATTGGGGTTTTGAGGGCATAGTATGAAAGGGGAGTGTAGTGGCCCCGTGCCTCATTACACTGAATGAAATGAGAATGTGTTTGCTTTTCGGTAGAGCTTCCTGCTCCTCTGCTGGACCCCAAATTCCCGAAAGATAGTTAAAAACCATGCACAGGCTTCCAAATTCCCTCAAACACAACCCACGCCACTGGGGATTGGGCCTACCTCTAAACTGGGTGCTTGGAACCAAATTGCACAGATATCACTGATAAGAGTGGCCCTAATGAAATCGTAGCTACTTGACCTGCTAACTGTAGGGGACCTTAGGAAAAAGAAAATCTATTAATCAATTTGTTTCTTGAGGCAACTTAGCAACAGGGATCCCAGGGATAGATTGGGTGCTCTTGCTAATAAGCAAGTTATATTGAACAGTTTGTTTCATCAACTTAATTTAATTTTAGGGACTGATTTTTATCAGGGATAGTAAATGAAACCTTCCCCTTGGATCTAAAAAAAGATACAGCTATAGCTTCCCCTTTTGGAACATGCTATACTTCACGACTGTCCCAAAAGAATATCTCCAAAGCCCATTACAAATGGGAAATTTTCTGAAATTTTGTCTGGCACCCAGAACTCTCTATTCTTAGGAAACCAAGACAGAATGATTTTCAAGCCCCATATTTCAAAGATCAACACCCAACTTTAAAAAAAAAAAAAAGTTCATACCCACTGCAAAGCTCTCTCAATCTCCTTGTAGCTTCACTGCCCAAGAATATATTATTTATAGTAGTTTTCATTTATCTATTCATTCATTCACTTGTTCAACAAATATTTATTAAGCATCTAATATCCAGGTACTATACAAGGTGCTGGAGATACTGTGGTCAAGAAAAGAACCTTGTGTAGCTTCACTCTAGTGGGGAAGACAGATAATTATCAAATAAATAAATAGCAATTGCCTTACACAACTACCATACATAAGTACGGTAAGTGCTACAATGGTAACCAACAGAGAGTCTAACAGAGAATAACAAGAGTATTAGAGATGATGGCCAGGGAACAGTAAAAACTGTATTCATTGAGCACTGCTCTAAATACTTTACATATATTTTCTTATTTAAATCTCCTAACAATCCTAGGGGATAAATGTCATAACAACTCCATTTTATGAATTTTCTTATTGTTTAAAATATTACATATATTAGTATATATATCTCCTTTTTTCCCCCATTGACCTTCCCCCAGCCTCCCCTACCCCCTGTCGCATGCCCTCATCCCATTCCCCCAGTGTCTTGTGTCCGTTGGTGTGCTTATATGCATGCATACAAGTCCTTTGGTTGATCTATTTTCCCCCCTCCCCAACACTCCCCAGCATTCCCGCTATAATTTGACAGTCTGTTTGGTGCTTTACTGCCTGTGTATCTATCTTTTTGTTCATCGGGTTATAATGTTCTTTATTTTCCATAAATGAGTGAGACCATGTGGTATTTTTCTTTCATTGCCTGACTTATTTCACTTAACACAATGCTCTCCAAGTCCATCCATGCTGCTGCAAATGGTAAGAATTCCTTCTTTTTTATAGCAGCGTAGTATTCCATTGTGTAGATGTACCATAGTTTTCTAATACACTCACCTACTGATGGGCATTTAGGCTGTTTCCAAATCTTAGCTATGGTGAATTGTGCTGCTATTAACATAGGAGGGCATATATCCTTTCTGATTGGTGTTTCTAGTTTCTTGGGATATAATCCTAGAAGTGGGATTACTGGGTCAAATGGGAGCTCCATTTTTAGTTTTTTGAGGAAACTCCATACTGTTCTCCACAGTGGCTGCACCAGTCCGCATTCCTACCAGCAGTGCACGAGGGTTCCTTTTTCTCCGCATCCTCACCAGCACTTGTCATTTGTTGATTTGTTGATGGTTGCCATTCTAACAGGTGTGAGATGGTACCTCATTGTCATTTGGATTTGCATCTCTCTGATAATTAGTGACTTTGAGCATGTGTTCATATGTCTCTTGGCCTTCCTCTGTCTTCCTTCGAAAAGATTCTATTTAGGCCCATTGTCCACTTTTTTATTGGATCATTTATCTTCCTTTTATTAAGTTGTATAAGTTCCCTGTAGATGGTGGAGATTAAACCTTTATCAGTGATAACATTTGCAAATATGTTCTCCCATACAGTGGGCTTTCTTGTTGTTTTGTTGATAGTTTCTTTTTCTGTGCAAAAGCTTTTTATTTTGATGTAGTCCCATTTGTTTATTTTCTCCTTAGTTTCCATTGCCCTAGGAGTGGTATCGGTGAAGAAATTGCTTCGGCATATGTCTGAGATTTCTCTGCCTGTGGATTTCTCTAGTATTTTTATGGTTTCCCATCTTATGTTTGAGTTCTGAATCCATTTTGAGTTAATTTTTGTGTATGGTGTAAGTTGGTGGTCTAGTTTCATTTTTTTTTTTGCATGTATCTGTCCAATTTTCCCAACACCATTTATTGAAGAGACTGTCTGGACTCCATTGTATGTTCATGCCTCCTTTGTCAAATATTAATTGAGCATAGTGGTTTGGGTCGATATCTGGGTTCTCTATTCTATTCCATTGGTCTATATGTCTGTTCTTGTGCCAGTACAAGGCTGTTTTGAGAACAGTGGCTTTGTAGTACAGCTTGAAATCTGGTATTGAGATCCCTCCTATTTTGTTCTCCTTTCTCAGGATTGCTGTGGCTATTCGTGGTCTTTTTTTATTCCAGATGAATTTTTAGAGAGTTCTTTCTAGGTCTGTGAAATATGCCATTGGTATAATGGGGAGTGCATTGAATCTATAGATTGCTTTGGGTAGTATGGACATTTTAATGATGTTGATTGTACCAATCCATGAACATGGTATGTTCTTCCATCTGTTTATGTCTTCCTCTATCTCTTTTTTTAGTCCTGCAGTTTTCTGCTTATATGTCTTTTACCTCTTTAGTTTATTCCTAGGTACCTTAATTTTTTTGGTGCGATGGTAAATGGGATTGCTTTTTTAGTCTCTCTTTCTGTGGGTTCACTATTGGTGTATAGAAATGCCATAGATTTCTTGGCATTAATTTTGTATCCTGTTACATTGCCGAATTCATTTATTAAGTCTATTAGTTTTTTGATGGAATCTTTTGGGTTTTTTATGTACAATATCAGGTCATCTGCAAATAGGTACAGCTTTACTTCTTCTTTTCCATTTGAATGCCTTTTATTTCTTCTTCTTGCCTAATTACGATGGCTAATACTTCTAGTACTATGTCGAACAGGAGTGGTGAGAGTGGGCATCCCTGTCTTGTTCCTATTCTCAGGGGAAATGGTTTTAGTTTTTGCCTATTGAGTATGATGTTAGCTGTGGGTTTATCATATATGGCTTTTATTATGTTGAGGTATGATAGTTCTATTCCCACATTGTGGAGAGTTTTTATCAAGAAAGGATGTTGGATTTTGTCAAATGCTTTTTCTGCATCAATTGATATGACTATGTGATTTTTATCTCTCAATTTGTTTATGTGATGTATCACGCTTCTTGATTTGCAGATATTGTACCATCCTTGCATTCCTGGGATAAATCCTACTTGGTCATGGTGTATGATCTTTCTGTTGTACTGCTGGATCCGATTTGCTAGAATTTTGTTGAGGATTTTGGCATCTATGTTCATGAGGGATATTGGCCTGTAATTCTCTTTCATTGTGTTGTCTTTATCTGGTTTTTGGTATTAGGGTGATGCTGGCTTCATAGAATGAGCTTGGAAGTGTTCCTTCCTCTTGAATTTTTTGGAATAGTCTTAGGAGGATAGTTTTTAGTTCTTCCTTGAATGTTTGGTAAAACTCCCCTGTGAAGCCTTCTGGCCTCGGGATTTTGTTTGCTGGAAGCTTTTTGATGACTGCTTCAATTTCTTCCATAGTTATTGGCCTATTGAGATGTTTAGATTCTTCCTGATTGAGTTTTGCAAGGTTATATTTTTCTAGGAATATGTCCATTTCCTCTAGGTTATCCAGTTTGTTGGAATAGATTTGTTCATACTATTTTTAACAATCCTTTGTATTTCGGTGGGGTCTGTTGTTATTTCTCCTCTTTCATTTCTGATTTTATTTATTTGGGTCCTCTCTCTTTGCTTCTTGGTGAGCCTGGTTAGAGGTTCATCAATCTTGTTTATCCTTTCAAAGAACCAGCTCTTGGTTTTGTTGATCTTTTGTATTGTTTTTTTTGGTGTCTATGTCATTTATTTCTGCTCTGATCTTTATTATCTCCTTCCTTCTGCTTTTCTTGTTGCTCTCTTTCTAACCCTTTGAGTTGTAGGGTTAGGTAATTTACTACCATTGTTTCTTGTTTTTTGCAGTAGGCTTATAGAGATATGAATTTCCCTATCAAGATGCTTTCGCTGTGTCCCATAGATTTTTGGATCGTTGTGCTTTCCTTGTCATTTGTTGCCATGATGTTTTTTATTTCTTCTTTGATCTTTCTGGTAATCCAGTCATTGTTAATAGCATGCTGTTTAGTCACCATGTGTTTGATTTTTTTGGATTGTTTTTATTGTAGTTGATTTCCAGTTTTATGCCACTGTGATCTGAGAAGATACTTGATATGATTTCTATCTTCTTGACTTTGGAGAGACTTTTCCTGTGACCCAATATATGGTCTATCTTTGAAAATGACCCATGTGCACTTGAGAAGACTATATATTCTGTGGTTTTGGGTGAAATGGTCTGAAGATGTCAATTAGTTCCATCTGGTCTAGTGAGTCATTTAGGATTGATGTTTCTTTGCTGATTTTTTGTTTAGAGGATTTGTCCAATGGTGATAGTGGGGTGTTAAAGTCTCCTACTATGATTGTATTGCTGTCAATCTCTCCCTTGATATCTTCCAGGACTTTTTTTTATGTATTCGGGTGCTCCTGTATTGGGTGCATATATGTTAACCCGAGTTATTTTTTCTTGTTGGATTGCTCCCTTTAGTATTATGAAGTGGCCTTCCTTTTCTCTTGTTATGTCCTTCACTTTGAGATCTAATTTGTCAGATATAAGTATTGCTACCCCAGCTTTTTTTTCATTTCCATTTGCCTGAAAAACCTTTTTCCATCCCTTCACCCTCAGTCTGTGTGCGTCTTTTTTTCTGAGGTGGGTTTCTTGTAGACAGCAGATATATGGGTCATGTTTTCTTATCCAATCCAAACCCTATGTCTTTTGACTGGTGCACTTAATCCATTTACATTTAAAGTTATTATTGATAGGTGCTTATTTGTCGCCATTTTATTCTTTATCCCTGTGTTCCTTCTTTGCTTCCTATTTCTCTTTTATACAGCTGACCCTTTAGCATTTCTTGCATTGCTGGTTTGGTGGTAATAAATTCCCTTAGTCCTTTTTTGTCTGTGAAGCTCCTGATTTCACCTTCAATTTTGATTGGTAGACTTGCTGGGTACAGTATTCTTGGATTCGGACCCTTCCTTTGCATGACTTTGTATATTTCATTCCATTCCCTTCTGGCCTGATGAGTTTCTGTTGAGAAATCAGTCGCTAGTCTGATGGGGGTTCCTTTGTAGGTAACTTTCTTTCTTTCTCTGGCCACTTTTAAGATACTTACTTTGTTGTTGGTGTTTGCCAATTTAATTATAATGTGCCTTGGTGTTGGTCTTTTGGGGTTCATTTTGCTTGGGACTCTGTGAACTTCTTGGATTTGTATGGGTTTTTTCTTCCCTATATCAGGGAAGTTTTCTGTCATTATTCATTCAAACAGGTTTTCTTTTCCTTGGTCAGTTTCCTCTTCTTCTGGAACAACTATTATGCGGATGTTGTTCTGTTTCATGTTGTCCCAAAGTTCCCTTAGGCTCTCTCCTGCTTTTTAATTTTTTTTTTCTCTAGAAGCTGCTCTACTTGGGTATTTTTTCCTACCTTGTCTTCTAGCTCACTTATGTGGTCCTCTGCTTTTTCTAGTCTACTCTTGATGCTTTCTATTGAGTTCTTTACAGCAGTGATGTCATTTTTCATTTCTTCTTGGTTCTTCTTCATTTCCTCTTGGTTCTTACACATTATTATTGAATTTGTCTTCCATTCTTTTCAGCCACCTTATGACTATTTCTCTGAATTCTCTCTCTGGCTGGTTGCTTGCCTCCATTTTATTTACTTCCTTTTCTGGTGATGCCTGCTTTTCTTTCATATGCAGGCTGTTTCTTTGTCTCCCCATGGTCTCTCTTCTCCAGGTGTCTGGTTTTGTAGTTCTCTCTCTCCTTATCCCAGGCAAAATCTGACCTTTCTATGGTGGAATGTAGAGCTTCTCTGAATCCGCATGTTTGCGCCAATTGGGTACCGGTGTTCTGGGGTTCACAGCTGTTCGGTGGGTGCCGCAGGTGTAGATTTTCAGGCTTCAGATAATATCCACTTTCCCCTTCAAGATGGCATGGTCTCCGCGTCCAAGCCAGTCACTCTGGGAGGGAACCCAGCAGCAGTGGGGGTTGCCCAGTCAGGGGAGCCCTGTCCAGCAGTCTCCTCCCCCATCTCCTGGAGGATAGCTGTCTTTCAACTCACCAGTAAACACTCCCCATTGGACCCTCAGCTGTTCTTTCTATCTGCTCTGGGACAAGGCTCGGGACACATCTGTCTATTCCACCGCCATTTTTTCCTCTCCACAACTCCCATTTTTTAAATGAGGAAATGGGTTAAAAGAGAAGTTAGGAATGTGCCCAAGATAATAATAAAAAAAAAAAAGCCAGCAATTAGCAGATGTGATTGTTGATCCTGGCAGGCAGATGTGATGTGTTGTCCAGAATCTATACTCAAGCACTACCTGCTCCTGCCTCCCTGGAGAGATGTTATTTATGCTGATACCTAGAAGCCTGTAGTGTGGCACCCATGAGGAGCAGGAACAGAGCCTTTGGTGAAACTAGAACAGCATGGATGAAGATCTAGAGGCCACAGAGCAGTGGCAATCAAGAAGGCAGGCAAAGCTGCAGAATAATCAGTATGAGATGAACTGTATTTTCTGTATGTGTACAATAACAACATTTAAATGTATTTTTTAAAAACTGTATGTCAGTCCCAAACTAAAGATTCTGAAACACTCCAGTGGAAAGTGGTCATAAATGGGTTCATTAAACCACTGGCAGGATAATGCAGGACTCCAAATCACATCAGTACATGCAGAGCTTCTCTCTCACCCTGCAGAGTGAGCCCTTGGACCATTCTATTTGGTTTATAAGCCTGTTTCATATCTACCCATGACACTGAATTGAACTTGAGGGTATGTCACCATCAAATTCATCTTTCTTGCCTCAGTCCCTAGCAGTGGATGGCATAGAGGAGGTGCTCCCTAAAGAGGAATAAACGACGAGTGAATGAAGGGATGATAGTGCCTGATACACATCATGCAGTTTAAGAAGTGTCTGAGAACGTTAGAAGGGAAGAATAGGGAAATGCTTGTATGTTTCTCAATTAAGTGATGGGGGTGGGGGTGGAGGGGTGGAGAACCAGGGCACAGAATTAACTGCAGATGCCGGTTGGGGCAGGGTGGGGGGGTAGGGGACTGAATTCATTAGAAGGTCAAGGTAAACATGCCCACACCTGTGGTCTGGAATCCCAGGGGGAACCTCCTTGGTTCTTGGTTTCCCTCTGCCCAGAGAGCACTGTGTTTATGAACCAAGTCAGCTGCTGGGAGTTCCAGTGGGAGATGACTTCAGAAGTGTGATATTTAAGAGCAAGAGGAAGCAGCAGTTCCATAAGGATGCCGGGCCTCTCTCTACTCCACTCCGTATGCCAGGCTCCGAGCCTTCTCGCTGATTCCCATTTGTCTTCCTCCTGTGGAATAGTTCAGATTTACAGTGCCATCTGTTGAGGAGCACAGGCCCAGGACGTCACGGTTCAGCCTGCAGCCCTTCTGCTGCCCAAGGCGGGGAGGCAGCTTCGGAGTGCAGCGCTGATGCCAGGCGTGTGACTTCCCTGCCCGCACCAGGCTGAGTGATGGATTAGGGCCCCAGCCGGGCCCCCTCCTCTTGTTTCTGCATCTGGATTGGTGGCTGGGCGGGATTTCTGGTCCTCCTTGTTTGTCTGAGTCTCGCACATGCTTCGGCTCTCATTGTTGAAACCAGGCTCCTGGCTTGGATCTGGGCTCCCTGGGCCTGTGCCCTTCCACACTGTGTATTAACTCCTCTCTGTTCTGGCATTTTCCGGAACTGCCTTTGCCAGAGCTCCAGGGGGTGGCTGCTGAACTCTGCGACTCCGAGGAAGGAATAGACTGTCACAGAAATACTAGGTATCATTAAGACCTCAAAGGGCACACGCTTCAAACATTTGGATGGTGTTTTAGAGAATTGGGGGTCTGCCCGTTTGTCCCATTTCACCCAGGAAAGCCTCTTTGTTTCCAAAGCAAGACTGTCTGTCTGGAGCTGACACACAAAACTGTACCCCGGGCCCTTTTGCACGGCAGGTGCCAGGGCGAAAAACAGGCCACGTGTGCCCTAGAATTTGCAGGTGGGCCATCCTCCAGCCTCGCACACTGGCGCAGTCACTGCGGAAGGGCAGAATTGATGAGCGGGAATCTGCTCTGTCATTCAACTTGCACTACCCGGCCCCAATTCATCCTTGAGATGCTCCCTGTGACATGCTCCTTCTGCCCGGATCCCATAACAATCCTGGGAAACAAGCAGGGAGGGTCTCCTCACTCCCACTCTCATTCAGCTGATGAGATTCAAGGAGGACATGTGATTTTCCCAAGGTCACACTTTTATTGGTGGCACATCTTCCAATTCATAACCTATGTTCTACCCTCAGGATTGGATTTTCACTCCACATTTTCCCGTTCCTTAACCGTGAGATAACTGTGTTTACCCGATACATAACCAAATGCTTGACTTTACAGTTTGCTGTAGGTGGTCTCAGAGTCTTAATTCGGGAGTATTTTAGCAATTTACACTTAACCAGGTTGGAATCATGTGAGCCTGGGCTTGCCTTGTTTCCCTTAAACTATCCATGCAAAACGTTTATGCTGAACAATTTGATAAATAACAAAAGTAATCATAGCTGAAGCAGCTAACATTGAATAAGTGCCGCCCCTGCGCCAAGAACTCTTCTGCTTTCCATGTAGTCAAGTCTCACAGTGGCTCTGCATGGCGGGCAATTCTGTCTATAATGTACAAAGAGAACTGAGGCAAAGGGAAGGCTAAGTAGCTTGCCTAAGATCAACAGTTAGATTGTAGCTGGGGCGGGATTTGAACTCTTAACTGCAGAGACCATGCTCCTAATTGCTTTCACTACAAATAAAATAAGATGATCAGTAGGACAAAGGCAAATTGAGGGAGCAGATATTTAGACAATAAAAGAAAACAATAAAATGTCAAACTCGCTTAAACCAGACTTCTGCACATGAAACCAGACTTCTGTACATGATGAGCTACATATAAAAGATGCATTTCCATTCTTGACATCAGGCCCAGAGAAATTGTGTGTGATTTCTCTTAAATTAGAGTATTAAAGTAATAACAAGCTAAAATGAGTGAAGAGATTAGATTTTTTTTTATTTTCTAATCAGGCCAGTGTTACAGAATTATTGTGTTACTTACTCTCTACTGGGATTCTCGCCATATTCTCACCCTACCTTCCACCCAGTTTGTGTCATGTATTTTATTGCAGCCATGGAATAATAAACACCATCAGTCAGTCTTTTTACAAGTTACCTCCACCTCCTCTCCATTTGCATGTTCAAGATTATATTTTATCAGTACAAACAAAGCATCATGTGCTAAAAAAGTCATGAGATGTAATTAAAAGCCAATGAGAGAAAGAAGATGTGGTACATACGCACAATGAAATACCACTCAGCCATGAGTAAAGTCAAAATAGTGCTATTTATGACAATATGGATGGACCTTGAGAATACTATGCTAAGTGAGATAAGTCATACAGAAAAAGCTAAGAATTATATGATTTCACTCATATGTGGGATACAAATTTGAACTTGTGAATACAAACAGCAGTGTGGTGGTTGCCAGATGGAAGTGGGGGCGGGATTGGGGTCCAAATATATAGGGACAGGAGAAGATCTGACTTTGGGGGGTGGGCACATGGTATACTATACAGATCTTGTAACATAGAAACTCACACCTGAAACCTATATGATCCTATTAAGCAATGTTACCCCAATAAATTTATTTTTTTTAAAAAAGCCAATGAGCCAGGGAAGGGAAATATGGCAATACAAGTTGCTCACGTCCACAAAAGAAAAACATTTAAGATGTAACAAAGTGAACGTTTCTTTTAGTGACAGCAGAGATGATATGCCCTCTTCTTTGGCACACAGACCAGCTACATGAGAACCCAACTCTGAGACACGCAGCCGGGTGTCCTGCACCGGAGCCAGAGCCACGGTGTAGGAAGAATAAAAAGAGCAGCCAACCTTGGCTCAACAGCAAATCTTCCAAACTCCTAAAAATTCACCTAAGAAAATTGAGCCAACCAATTCCTAGCAGCCTGAATTCCAAACACATAAACTTGTGGCCCCACTCAAAAGGCCCAACTTCCCAATTATAAAGGAAAAGGGTTTGGGAGAGACTTAATAAGCAAGGTGACTTAAAATTCAATTTTGACGACTAACATAAATCGGCAAGCTGTGAATTAATTTTTTTATGTACAGCTACGTTTAAGACTACTACAAACAGGAGATTAAGAAAAAAAGTGCTATCACAAAGAGAAATTAAGAACACAATCCCACTTACCATTATATCAACAAGAATAAAACACCTAGGAATAAACTTAATCAAGGAGGTGAAAGACCTACACAGTGAAAACTATAAGACATTGGTGATAGAAACTGAAGAAGACACAAATAAATGGAAAGATATTTCATGCTCATGTATTGGAAAAATTAATGTTTTTAAAATGTCCATACTATCCAAAGCAGATGCAATTCAATTCCTATCAGAATTCCAATGATACTTTTCACAGAACTACAATAACAATTCTAAAATTTGTATGAAATTGCAAAAAAAGAAATTTCCCAAATAGCCAAATCAATCTTAAGAAGGACATAGCTAGAGGGAGGCATCATGTTCCTGATTTCAAATCCTATTACAAAGCTGTAGTAATCAAAACAATAGCATTGATATAGAAACAGACACATAGATCAATGGAACAGAATAGAGAACCCAGAAGTAAACCCATGCATATATGGTCAATTAATTTATAACAAAGGAGACATGCATATACAATGGGGAAAGGACAGTCTCTTCAAGAAATGGTGCTGGGAAAACTGGACAGCCATGTGCAAAATAATGAAACTGGATCCCACTATCTTATACAATGCACAAAAATTAACTCAAAATGGATTTAAGATTTGAATGTAAGACCTGAAACCATAAACCTAGAAGAAAGCATAGATATTAAGCTCCATTGCATCAGTCTTAGTGATGATTTTTCAGATTTGACACCAAAGGCAAAAGCAACAAAATAAAAAAATCAACATATTAGATTAAAAAGCTTCTTTCTACACCACAAACAAGCCATCAACAAAATGAAAAGACAACTCACTGAATGGGAGAACATATTCGCCAATGATACATCTGATAAAGGGTTAATATCCAAAATGTATAGAGAATTCATACAACTGAATAGCACACACACACACACACACACAAAGATAAGGGATGAAAAGAAACAATCTAATTGCAAAAGGGGCAGAGGATCTGATTAGACATTTTTCCAAAGAAAACATACAGATGGCCAACAGGTACATGAAAAGATGTTCAACATCACTAATCATCAGGGAAATGCAAATAAAACCATAGTGAAATATCATCTCATACCTATTAGAATGCCTATTACCAGAAAGACACAAAATAAGTATTAGCAAAAGGGTGGAGTAAAGGGAAACCTTGTTCACTGCTGGTTGAAATGTAAATTGGTGCAGCCACTATGGAAAACAGTTTAAAGTCTCCTTAAAAAATTATAAATAGTTCTACTATAGAAGCCAGCAATTTCCACTTCTAAATATTCATCTGAAGAAAGCAAAAGCACTAACTCTAAAAGATAAATGCACCCCATGTTCATTGCAGCATTATTTACAATAGTCAAGATATGAAAACAACCTAAGCATACATCAATGTGGCATATGTACATATATATATGCATGTATATACTATACATACAATGGAATATTATTCAGCCATAAGGATAAAATCTTGCCATCTGTGAAAACATGGATGGGCCCTGAGGGCATTACGTTAAGTGAAATAGTCAAAGAGAGAGACATAATAATGTATGATTTCACTTATCTGTGGAATCTAAAAAATAAAATAAAATAAAGAATCCAAGCTCATAGGCACAGAGAGTAGACTGGTGGTTGCCAGAGGTGTGTGTGTTGGAGGGGGGGCGGGGGGGGGGGGATGAGGGGAGGCAAAACAGATGAAGGAAGTCAAAAGGCACAAACTTCCAGTTATAAAAAAAGTCATGGAGATGTGATGTACAGCATGATGACCATACTGCATATTTGAAAGTTGCTCAGATAATAAATCTTAAAAGCTCTCTCCACAAGAAAAAAATTCTATAATTATGTATGGTGATAGATGTTAACTAGACTTATTGTGTTGATTGTTTTACAATATATATATAAATATGGAATCATTATGTTGTACACCTAAAACTAATATAATGTATGTCAGTTATACCACATATTTTTAAAAAGAAAGAAATATGCTTTATATTTCCTTCTCCAAAATGCTTGAGTGAAAAGGCGTCTGAAGATATTTTAAAAGTAAAACATACAACCAAAAATTTACTGACCCCTCAAATAGATTTTGTTCTTGCAAATATCTGAAAGGTAAAAAGAGAAGCTTGTGGAGGGGAAAAAAAGAAGGGGGGGGAGGAAGGGAAGGAGGGAGAGAGGGAGGGAAGGGATGGGAGGGAGGGAGGGGAAGGGGAAGGGAAAGGGGAAGGGGAAGGGGACAGAAAGAAAGAAAGATAGAAGACAACTAACTTAGAGCTCCACTGAAATCCTACCTTGGACTTTGAGAGCAAAGGAATCTTGACACAAGTATATTGTTTTCCTCTGTCATCACCACAAATCTATATTTCAAGCTAGGAACCAGCATATTGTTTCCATTGAGAGGAATTAGCAAAATTTGTTTCCAGGAAAACTCTAAAACTGGCCCCAAGTTTAAGTCTTCACCAGGCAGGTCATAAAGAGCAGCAATCAATTCCAAATGGCGATGGCTGCTCAGGGTGTCATTTGCTGCTTCACATCTGTTGAACTCGGAAGTGACGTTCCCAATTGAGTGTGTTTTCGGCAAGTTCCCCATGAAATCACTTCAGTTTTATGTATAGATCATTGTGTACATTTCATCAATTCATAGAGAGCTAGAATAGACACTTAAAAGCTTCCCTGTTTCCAATCTGATATTTTTCCAAATACAGAAGAAAAAGAAGTGGGGGGAGGGGGGGACAGAAGAGAGAAATGATGGAACATCATTGGCTTTGAAGAAAACATGGCAAAAAAGTAGAAAGGATTATTTTTAAGCTGTAAAAGTTATGGACAAATTCCCTTTATAGATCATTATAGCACAAACTACTATTGTTATTTTTACATAATAATGGGACTGGCTCATTTTACTCTCTCCTATAGATAACTCGACTGTTGGGTTCCAGAAGTCCCCAATTTCACAGCTTCCTTGCCCAGCCAGGGCAGATGCCATAATTCTTTGTTGCTTTCCTAAACACAAAGGTAGGACTCTCAGCCTTTCACCAACAGACGGGGCGAGGGGGAGCTTGTCTTCCCTCACAGGTTATTATCATTTCTGCCCAAAGAGTGAATTGATTCGTACTCCACTCCAGAGTTCAGCCTGGTGTGATGGGAAGTCCAGGTCAGAGGTAAAAGTAAATGTTTCTGGAGACACAGAGAAGGGCAGGGGGATGGGAGGGGGGGGTAGTTTAATCTCAGCCCTCCTGATTTAGAGTCCTGGGGTAAATGCTGCTATAACAAGGCTCCAAGCCAACAACAGGATGACATAAGCTCTTCCATTTCTAACCCAGTTACCCACTAGAACCCAAAGCATCCTGAAGCTCATGATGTATAAATTTAATTTCTCTTTTATGGCCGGAGCAGTATTTTCCATGATTTATAAATCATTTGGTCGGTGATTTCTTTGAAATCTTTGCCTCATTTATGCTCTTGACCTCTTGACTTCCTGATACATTTATTTATGCCAGAGATCTCTCTGCGGTGGTGCAGTTTAATGTCATTTGCCAGAGACTGTGTGGCGGAGAGGCAGAGAAACAAAGACAAACGGTTAGGGAGGTTTGTGATACAAAAATGTGTGGTTTTCTTTTTTTAAAAAGAGGATAAACAAAGGAAAATGTGAACACTTAAAACATATTATTCCTGCACTATTGATTTATTGCAGGAACCCTCTATTTATTGAATACTATATGGGTATCTGATTATATGGCAGTTGATGAGGCAACGAGAGAATACTGATCCTCACAGCAAAAATATTTGCTGTAAATGTCATGACATGCCCTGTCTATAATGTGATTCTTTCCAGATGGTTATTTTTCAAGTTTCACAAAGTGGAAAAATATGCCTTAAGACAAGTATACATAAAAATGATGCCTTTCTCCTTTGTCTCTTTCTGATTTTCACTTATTAATACTGGGCTATTACCATGAAGCAATGTGCTAAGGAAATCTGGTCAGAATGACATCTGATTAATTGGGCAGGGCACTTCCCACATCGCTCTTTGCTGATAACCCAGCTGTCCAAGAACCATTTCATTATAAGCGATGCAGAGGCAGGCGACAGTCACAAAACCGCTGGGAAGCCGGGTCTGCTCTAACAGATTGGCTCCATTTGTATCGCTGGTGCTCAGAACCCACAGGGCTCATAGCCCAGGGCCAAGGACAGGCTCTGCCACCCGGGACAGCCTATATTTTTCTCTGCCATTGACTCGTTGAAACATGGTGAAGACTGACCTGCTGCAGAAGTAGTTACTCTGGTTTTACACATATAGTGAGAAACACATGCACGCACACAAACAAACACATCACCAGGTATCATCTTACAGACATAATCTACAGGTAAAGCATAATATTCTTAAAATCTGCTGTTAGCTGTGACAGCTCAAGTTAACAATGCACTAATGTTGAGCAACTGACTTTTGATGTTTTAGCAGGTTGTGTTTTAGCTCTGCTGGCTGCTCTGTTTTACCCAGAGAGTATGTCATCTGCACATTCAAATTACATAAATTCAACTTCTGTGTATGAGCTTGGTGGGGGGAAATCATAAAGTGGGGGGGGGAGGGATTTAAACAGTGTGTGTGTGTGATTTTGTCCTTCATTCCACTCACAAGACACACGGATCACAGTGATCATGCATCATGCAAACTGAGTCTGCAGCTACCCCACCTCAGGTTTGGCGCCGCTCCCATTGTGAGCCTCTTGCGGCACTGAGCCTGATTTAAGGATGAAGCTGACTGCACCATTTCTCACCAGATATGCCCATGCCACACAGGAGTGCTTTAAAATCGCAGCCCACATCACAGCGCAGGATCTTATGTAAATAGGCAGAGTGAAAGGTATTGAGAAACATCAAGTAACAAATCATGGAGAAAAAAGTCCAAAGGCAAAACAGAGGCACCTACTTGGAATCGAGTTCAGGCAGTCAGAAACACAAAGGTCAGAATCAGCAGGGGACAAAATCTTAGCACCAGTTATTTCAGAGTAGCAGCTATTTTCTTCTTCATGTGTTTCTCCATTTTACAACTTGTCTGCAATACATACAGACTAGTTTATGATGAGAAGAAAATAAACTATTAAGACACTGACCCTGAAAAGGAAAGGGAGCAGGGAGAGAGGCTGGATTAGCACAAAGCCTGGATCTGGAGAGTACACGACTTGGGAAGTCACCAGACTAGGCACCAGAAGCTCAAGTTCATTGTCTCCTACTTCTCAGTGAGATCCTGGCTCAGAGCAGAGAGTCTGGAGTCAGAGAGGCCTGAAGTCAACTCCGGACTCAGCCACCTTTAGTTCATGATCTAGAACGAGTCACTCAGCCTCTCTGAAAAAGGATGTGTTGGCAAACATTTAACACCAGCTCTGGATAGACAGATGGAATGTGACTTGTAGCGTTTTTCAATTCCCACCAGTGCAAATGTTCCCACTGTGGCCAATCTCAAGCTACCATCCTGTGGTCAACCAGATCACAAAATTCTGAACAATTTAACAGCTGGCTCTCTTAAGCTCGTACCAGACTGGCCAGCACACCACTGGCTTGAGGCTCCGTTCCTCCTCTACAGAGTGGGCATGCTAATAATACCTAAGTCCCTGTCCTTAGCTATACCGTGAGCATTGAATGACCCAAAGCACATAAAATGCTCAGCGGAGTGCCAAACTCAACATGAGAATTTAAATGTGTAGAACAGCATAGATGTAGAAATTTGTTCATGGATGCATAACCTACCTCTGGGGGGCGGGGGGGGAACGCACAAGAAATGAGTAAATAATTGTCAGGGAAGAGGAGAGCTGAAAGGTGGGAAGCAACAGAAAGGAGAGCTTTCACTGACTTTCATATTCTCAAAGAATAAACAAGGTAGAAGTGATTTTACAAGCTATCGTAAGAATTAGGTAATTTAGGCTCTGAGGGCTGACTGCACTCACCACCCGGCATGCTCCCCTGCTGAGACCTGCAAAACCACACAAAGGACTGAGTATAAATTAAAACACAAAAACTCCCACCTGGGACATGAAAAACTTCAATTAGCAGGTTTATGTGAAGGAGATCATTACAGATGACACCCTCCAGTTTCACCTTGGACATTAGTTGACTGAATTAATGTCCGATGTGAACCCCTTGTATAGGGAATGCCTCTGTAGATGGTAGAGTGATAATAAGAGTGTCACTGTGCATCCTTGATTATGACAAAAACTGTAATAAACTATAGCAATTAAACAGTGAAAATAATTCTCTATAATTCCCTCTTTGTATTTCTTCTTTTCTTTTTCTTTTACCATCCCTTTCTCTTTTGTTTTTTACAAATGTGTTTGCCTGCCCAAGTCTCCAAGCCTTACCAGCTTGACTGCAGATTGTAGCTTTACAAGGTTCCCTCTCCTTTTGTGTTTAGGAGGGGAGATTGGGGGAGCGGGGAGATTGGGAAAGGGAGATGGCAGGTCCATGACTTTTGCTGCAGCCTTCTGCTCTTGCAGTTTCAGGGATGAAGGTCTGGGCTCCATACACTGGCCTCAGAGGGAGAGGAGCGGTGAGCCTCCTCTCTAGTCTTGAACCCCCAAAGTGAAAGAATCCTTTCCCTTGATTCTCCATAGCAGTATTAAGACCAGGCTTTAGCTTCTAATAAGACTACATTTACAGGCCGAGAAGAACACAAGGAAACTACAACAGAGAAAAACTTGCCTCTAGACCTAAATTGAAGCCCACAAATCGTCCCCTGGGGGCCCCTATGGAGATATCCCTTGACCTGGCCTCAAGTGAAAGTGTAGCTAAACCCACTTATACTCCATGTCTCACAACCATTTCTACCAAGGAGTGTCTTCTCATTCCAGGCCATAGTCTCTACTCCCAGTGGATGCACTCTTTGCCACGGTGACCGACATAGGCACTACCAACCCCTCCCAGCCCAAACCCCTCACCCCACTCTTTGATCCCCACGTGAAGTTAACGTAAGAAAACAACCATCTAGAATCAGGGTACTTCTTAAAGTCTGGATTATCAGATCTCCAATAGATCATCAAAAGTCCAGTCCAACCCCCACCCCCAGCCCAGTCTGATCCTCCCAGCATGAAATGAAGACCCTGTCTGCTTATCACTTCTCTGGGAGGCAGCAGCTCAAATAATAACCCCCATAGCACCCCAGACACAGGTAACCATAGTTAGTGTACAATGCGGTCCCAACCCACACAGGCAAGAAACATACATGGCCACAATGCAGAGCACTGGGTTCCTCAGTCAAAGGTATCTCTAGAATTCACAAGCTTCTCAATAACAGGTGGCATCTTCCTTTACATTGGATAACACAGAGCCAATTCGGTGATTTTCCTAGACAAGGAAGCAGTCTGACCCAGAGGGGTTCAGAAAGCTGACTTTCTGAGGAGAGAGAAAATCTTTGCAGCTCTTAAATGGCAGGATGTGTGTAGTGTGTTGTGTGTGTGTGTGTGTGTGTGTGTGTGTGTGTTTTCAGCTTCTACTCATAAATGTTTCAAAATCTTCAGACATATTTTCAGTTAGGTCATCCTATTACACTCATATAATTTTTACATGGCTATGATCATACTTTAGATAAAACACTGTGTTTGACCTTTCTTTACTTAGTATGAAGCATATGTATTTTCATGTGTCATCTCTGCTGTTTGGAATCAGAATGGTGGTGAGTCTTGTAATACTAGTGATACAGAAGAAAGCAGAGTCTGCACGTGGGAAGGGTAGAATTCAGTGCATGCACTCTTTGCCATGGTGGAAACTCTGTAAGTATACCTTTTCTTTTCAGAGCTACTCTCCTCCCACCTGAAACCTCCATGTGAACAGGAACCTTTAACCCCAGCATTTGGCAAAAGGCCTAAAGCAAAGTAGGTACTCAATAAGTCTTTGTTGGATACATGAGCAACTGAATAAAGAAGTGAATGAATACTATTCCCTCTGCAAAAACCACTCTGACTTCTCTTTGCTGTGGCATCTCATGCCCTGGACTCATCCAAGCTCCCCTTGTCATCAATACAGCCCCATTCTGTATCCCCCTGATTTTAAGGTAGCCTGTATAATAAAAGGCTAATATGCAAATAGACCGAACGGCAGAATGACCAGTCGCTATGACGTGCACTGATCACCAGGGAGCAGATGCTCAATGCAGGAGCTACCCCCTGGTGGTCAGCCAGAAGCCAACTGGCTGGCGAGTGCAGGGGAAGTGGCAGGAGCCTTTCCCGCCTCCGTGGCAGTGCTAAGGATGTCAGACTGCCAGCTTAGGACTGCTCCCTGCCAGTCAGACATCCCCCGAGGGCTTCTGGACTACAAGAGGGTGCAGGCCAGGCTGAGGGACTCAGACCCCAGTGCACTAATTTCATGCACCAGGCCTCTAGTTTCCTAATAAAAGCAAAATGTACAACCTCCTCAACTTAGGAAATACTTCAGATCCTTAAGAAAACCCTTTACTAAATGAGCCAATGCCTTTTGAAGAGCCAGTGGCTCTACCTGACTTGGGAAATGGTAACTAGCAGTGTATTACAAAGTCGTTCCTGGGCTGTATTTTACATTTTCTGTTCTCTACACTCTTCTTCAATGTTCCCCTGGTTGCTTGGGAGAGGTGTTCTCCCAAAATAATGAAGAGGAACATGAATGGCCTCACTGGAAGCCTACAAGACTATGCCATCAAAATGTGAGCGTTAGAAGCACAGAGTTCATAGGACTTTGGTTCAATCACTAAAAAAAAAAAAAAATTAGTTTCACTGTCCACATCTGTAAAATAGGACTAAATAACATATGTGTAGCTCAGTTGGTTAGAGCATCATCCTGATACACTAAGGTTGTGGATTTGATCTCCAGTCAGAGCACATACATGAAGCAACCAATGACCACATGAATAAGTGGAACAATAAATCAATGTCTCTCTCTCTCTCTCTCTCTCTTTCTCTCTCTCTCTCTTTCTCTCTATCTCTCTTCCTCTCTACCCCTCCCTCTCTTTTCCTTCCTCTCTCTCAAATCAATTTTTTAAAAGATATGTGCCAAGTGCAAGTACTATCTTGCATGTACTAAGAAATCAATACTTGTTAGCTTTCACTTTATTTTTTTAAAATAATGATGTACGCCAAGCAGCAAATAAGAGGCAATTGTCTCAGGTACAGAAGTAAAGCAGTGAAGAAGCTATTGGGGGTGGGGGATAGGGAGAGGAGGAAGTGGGAAACACAGCCTTTGCTATAGCTCAAACCAAATAGTTTACATCAGGAATATTAAATATACCACCATATCCTTCCAATATTCCCAGCTACACCTATGACAGATGTCACTAATCAAACCCTGAACTGGCCTCAGTGATCTTCTCATAGCTGACTCTATCAGTCAGTAGAGTCAGAAGAAAGGAAATCTATTGGCCATTCCATATTTAGGTGATTCCCTTCCTTTGCCTGTGCTAACATTATTATTAGCCCAGGGAAGAACACTCTTTAATCAGACAATTGTGTAAAAAAAATTTAAAAGATGGTATTAAACTAAACTATTTAATTATAAGCCACCATTTGCCTCATGTTATAAAGTCACAGAGAGCCAACACATTTCTAGCCCCAATGCCTTGTATTAGTGCTTTCCGCTGAGGAGGTCCTCACTGAAGAGCTGCTGGATTGCACAGTTGCAAAGCCTGTCGCAGTGTAGAAATTTACCCTGTTCAAATGCCATTGCCTTTATTTGCTTTCCTCTTCACCGTTTCTCTAGACATGCTCTTTGTCATTAGCTAACTTCCCAAATGAAGACTCCATTTCGGGAACTGAGTATGTCTTCAACGCTGGACAATGCCCCTTCAGAGAGGAACCTGAGATTTTACTGGGCTATGCATGGTCCCAGTGTGGGGAGCCAGTGAAATAAAATGCCGTTCACTCTTTAACAATAACAACAGCAAAAGTAGCTCAGATTCCAAAAGAATAAGTGTTTTAAGGGACTCTTATTTATTGATATAAGTCTTTTGAGGTCACAATTCGAGGTCTTTTCTTCAGGTTATAAAGGAACCATTTAGATGAGCGAGTGTTTTCTTTTTCAAGTTTATGCCAAATAAATACATGGTCCTAAGGCAAGGTGGCCGGGGACAAGATGATCAGCACAGCTTCCAGAGTTCTCTTGAAGGACTTCCATCCTACCTCTGGACCCTGGCATGCCGAGGAATGTGCGGATACCTCACAGCTGTGTTTATACAAGAAAAGTGAACTGGAGAGTTACCATCCAGCCGGTGAAACTGATCCAGTCTGGCTAATTGGGGCCCCTAACTTATCTTTCCTCACTAATATTTATTTTGGGGGGAGCCTGCGTACTCCTGAAAATTGCTATAATTATATTACCCCTGTAAACACAGCTCAGGCGACCTGTTTTGACCATGCCTGAAAACTAATCAGTTTTATTTCATACTAGCAACAGGGATTATGAGAGAGTCCTGATTAATCAAATCTGGAGTGGGAATTCCTAATTTCATGTGAACAAAGAAATCGATTCAAACCAATGATCCAAAGAAGGAGCTCCAGAGTGAATGAGGCCAAAGTTCAAACCCTGTGGGACTGTGGGAAGTTCACTCTGCCACTCTCACCCTCAGCTCCTCGCACATAGGACGCGGACGGTACGGCCCTATCTTGTAGGAGGGCTGTGAAAATTAAATGAGGTAATATATTAATCATTTAATGCCTGCTGTTGTGCCCAGTAAAGAATAGGAAAATGTATTGCTGTTACTTTTCTTTTTTCTCGCCTCTGTTTCTTTTACTGGATAAGAAGATACACATGCCAAGTTCAAACTAGTTTCCGACCCCCATCGTAATAGGAAAGTCCCATTCTTCTTCCTCATATGCTTGCACGTTCCTAAGCAGCGGATATCTGGGCAGAGTTCAGGTCTTGGGACAGTGTGGTTTTCTCTTCTTGCAGCAAAAGAAAAAAAAATTTTTAATGCTGAAATACTTCCAGGCAACGCTTCAGTGTATCTACTGCATCTTTCCTAAGTGAACCATGGAACACGCATTCTGAATATGAAATTGGGGAACTGTGCTGGCTTTGATGAATGCAATCCTGCGCTTTAGCAACCCCATGTAACAGGCCAACAAATTACGCTTCCTCTCTCCCTCTGTGCCTTGCACAGCCCCAGGAGGATTGCACTGTCGTCAGCTGAAAATCCCCAGAGTGGCTGGCTGGGAAGCACGCGGAATGGCATAGCAAGGAATAGCAAGACTATTGATCGGAAGACCACCTTTCTAATTAAGGGAACACCAGGTTTGTGATTCTGAAAAGCTTACAGCACCAATTTCCCAAATCAACCTGACGTACTTACTTTTCTATGTGATATCCCCTGAGGTTCTACCAAAGGCTTTTGTGTTCGATGTAGGAGAAACAAGTCCGGCTACTGCACAGGGTCAGGTTTCCATTTGGATGCCTGAGTATGGATGATACATGCTGAGACCCAGTGTTTCAATGGGCTGTTCCCAGGCCTGACAAGCTTGAGGCAAGGGCAGCACAAAGTTCTACCTAGGGTGGGTGTTTACTTTGCCTACATGCTCCACTACTAGAAAGACCACCACCTTCTGACCTGAAAGAAAAATGGGGTGGCTGCAGTCCAAGACACAAGACAAGCAGTGTGGCAGGGGGGTGCCCAGCACAGTCCAAGAGTGGCATGTTGGTGCCACTTAATAGCAAGTTTCTTACCCTCTCTGTTCCCCACTGTCCTCAAATGCTAAGTAAGGGTTTTAATAGTATCTGTTTAAAATTCTGCTCTTGATAATTGAATGATATAGTTCAAGCAAAATGCTGGTGCTATCGCCCAGTAAATAGTAAGTGCTCAAAATATGTTAGCTGTTAACTAACTCATCACTGAATGTAGTGGGCAAGAGGATAAAAATTATCTACTGAGATCAATCATGATCTTCGTCTAGCTAAACTGGAGAATTAAACTGCTGAAGAGTATTAGAAATGAGGTTTATTTGGCCTGAAATTATATATAATATTATGGCCAAGGAGCCTTAAAATACCTTAATCCTACCCAAAACTATAGGCATCCTCCCAAGTGAGAGCCCAGGGGATAAATATGCTCAAGGGATAATGGCAGATGGCAATCAAAGCAACACTATTAGCAGAGACTTTGGCTCCAAACCTCGGTGCAGAGAACTCTAGTGGACTGGACTGGACCATATGGAACACTGCTTTTGCCTAGTTAGACAATCTATCACACCTGCCAGCACCAAAATGAGTAAACCCAGACATCCACAGACTACAGAAAAGGGTGTAATTGCTTGCAGTGCCTGGCATCACGCTGGCGTAAGCCATGGTCAGTGCAGTAGCCACAGCCCTACCTGCCACCTGAGAGAAGGAAGAGCAGAGAGATAGCTCAGCTTGCTTCTGAAGCAAAGATTCTGGTCATTGCCACTACTTTGGCTGCATGGAAGCAAGAAGAGGAAAGGCAAGAGGGAGAGACAAAGAGAGAGAAGCAGATTCAGAAAGTGAGCATTTGAGAGCAGCGTTATGACTCCAGTGAAGAGAACTACCTAGATATCTAGACAGAGAGAATCCCCCACTGTGCACTTATCACTATGTACATAGTGACTCCACTCTACATTAACACTCTTGGCCCCATCATGGTGCTTGATCTTCACCAAACCTCACTGGTGGGGAGAGGAAAAGTATGCCTATAAATATTCAACAGAGTCAGGAAGATTTAGTGAAGAGTCAACTTGAATAGAAGCCAAAAATCACTGTGATCCCACTTCTTCTGATAAGATATTCCACTTCTTTTGTGATTCCACTTATTTGGCTAATTACTATCTCTATATCTTCAAGCCAAGGTCATTTCTACCATTTCTGTAGAGCAGCATAGTGATTTTAGAATATCAGTGCTAGTCTATCAAGCCATTTACACTACATCAGGGTTTCTCAATGTTGGCACAATTGATATTTTGTGCTAGACAATTCTGAGTTGGGTGGTGCTGTCCTGTCCATTGTAGGATATTTAGCAACATCCCTGGCCTCTACCCACTACATGTCAGTAGTACCTCCCCACTGAGTTGTGACAAGCAAAAATTTCTCGAGACATTGTTGAATGTTTCCTCAGGAACAAACTTGCACCCTTCTTGAGAGTCACTGCACTAGATTATGCTGCAATAACAAACAATTGCCATATCACAACCAGTGATCCTTGTTTCTTGCTCATACCACGTGTCCATTGTATCAGGCTAATGGAGCAGCCACCAACCAGAGCACCACTGTCCAGCATGGCAGAGGGAAAGATGGAGTTCTGTAAACCTTGCACTAGAAACCAAAACTTCCACCCAGAAATGACAGTGCTCCTTCCACTCACACTTTTATCAGCCAAAGCAAATAACAGGGTCACACATCACTCCGAGAGCCGGGAGAGTGTCACCCCATTAGCCCAGAAGCAGAAATATTTGGTGGACAGCCCTAGTGACACTCAAAGCTAGCATGTGAATAGTTCAAAGAAATTTTAATTAATTTATTATCTTTACTCAGTTCTTGCTTCTATTTTGTTTATCCTGTTACTGTTTTCCTAACTTAAATGGGATGTTTGCTTACTAATGTTTAGCTTTTCTTTTTTTCTGCTATATGCGAATATAGCTTTGACTTTGCCTCTGGCAACGCCTTTCTTATATCCTATAAATTTTAATGGGTAATGTTATTGTTCAGATCCAAGAATTTTCTAATTCCCACTATAATTCACCTTCTGACAAAAGAGTTACTTATAATTATGCTCTTTTAACTTTCTATATGTAAGATATTTTTGGAAAGTGGATTCATTTTATCTCTTACTGTGGTAAGAGAATGGGGTCTCTATGATGCTGATTTTTTGCTTTTTGATGCTGATTCTTTTAAATTTGTTGGGACTTACTTTGTAAAGAGTAAATTCTCATAAAGTATTATTTGTATCCTTGACAATGAGTATCTTCTCCTTGTTAGGTGATAGTATGATATGTGATAATTAGATCAAAGGGTTGTTATTCAAATAGTCGCTATTCTGACATTTTATCTGCTGATCTGTCAGTTTTTGAGTAAAGTTATGACGAAGTTCCTGTACAATGTTTGTCAGCTTCTTTTGTAATTCAGTTTTTAACTTTATAAAATTCGAAGCTATATTATTAGGTGCACATAAATTTAAGAATATTATTTTTCCTGATGAGTTGAAACATTTTCATCTAAATGGTAACTCTATCTTCAATAATGCTTTTGCCTTAAATCCTATTTTATCAGATATTAACATAGCTACACAATCTTTTATTTGCCTGGTATGTCTTTTTCTACCCTTTTATTTTGAACCTTTCTGTATCTATAATTTTAGGTGAGACTCTTTTAAACAACATATATCTGGGATTTACTTTGGTTTTAGTGCTGTGTTGTTGTTTCTTTCAAGCCCTAAAACATTTGTTTTAAAAGTTTTTTTTAATTCATTTTAGAGAGAGGAAAAGAGAGAGGTACAGAGAGAGAGAAGCACTGATTTGTTGTTCCACTATTTTACTCAATTTTTGATTCTTATATGTGCCTTGACCAGGGATGGAACCCACAACTTTGGCATATTGGGACAATTCTCTAAACAAATGAGCTACCTGGCCAAGCCTTAAAACATTTGTCTTTTAGCTAGACTATTTACACCATTGTATATTCAACTACTACAATTATATTTGGATTTATTTCTGCCCCGTTTGTGCTTTGTATCGTCCTATTTGTATATTTGTGGATTTCCTTTCTAGCCTTCTTTTGAATTGCTTATATTATCTCATTCAATTTGTTTTCCTGAGATTATTTTCCTTTCTTCCGAAGCCCATCCTTAAAAGTGATTTTATTAGAAATTGTTAATAGCTTAAGAATATTTTCAGTTTTTGTTTGTCTGCAAGTTTCCTTTTTCAACCATTCTTTTGAAAAACAGTTTAATTGGATATACAATTCTAGGTTGACATATTTCTCCTGTCAATCTTTTTTTGGGGGGAGGGGTCTCAGTAGCAATCTTTAAAAAAAATCTTTATTGTTGAAAGTATTTCATTCTGGACTCCATTGTTGTTATTAAAAGTCAGCCCTCAGCCCGGCTGCAGTGGCTCAGTGGATGAGCATCAACCTATGAACCAGGAGGTCACAATTCAGTTCCTGGTCAGGGCACATGCCTGGGTTGCAGGCTCGATCTCCAGTAAGGGGTGTGCAGGAGGCAGCCAATCAATGATTCTCTCTTGTCATTGAAGTTTCTATCTCTCCCTCTCCTTTCTTCTCTGAAATCAATAAAAAATATTTTTAAATGTCAGCCTTGTTTAATTATCTTTCATTTGTAGATATAACAATGAAATGTATAAATAATCTGGGCTTTTTCTGTTTGCTTTTAAGATTTCACTGCTTTGCTATGAGGTTTTTGCTATTATGCGTTTGGTACAGGTTTGTTTTTATTTATCCTGTTTATTATGCTTTTTTAATCTGAGAATTCATGTCTTTAACTCTAGAAAACACTACCAGCCATTATATTTTCAAATGTTGCCTCTTCCCTTCTCCTCTTCTTCTGGAACTCTATTCAGACACAGTTGAGACTCTTACTCTGCTCTCCATTTCTCTTAACATTTTCCATTTCTTTGTTTTCCTGTATTGCATTCTGTGTAATGTCTTCAGGCTTATCTTCCAGCCCACCAGTTTCCTCTTTAAGTGTATCTAATCTGCAACTTGATCCATCTGTTCAATTTTTTATTTCAATAATTCTATTTAAGAAATAAAATTACTTATTTATTTCCTTTCTTTTTCAAATCTGCCCAAGAGTTTTATAGTCTCTTATTTATTACTCTCAGCATAATTTTCTCTATGGAAGATTGGAATAAAAAGTAGCTATGTGTAAAACATCTAATAATTAAATGTATAATGTATCATGTCATGATGCTACTGATATATAGGCAAACTCTCCCCTGAATTCAAATTTAGGAAATATAAAAGGTTGTCTCTTATAATGCTAGATTTCATTGGGTAATAAGAGGTATGCAGACATATTCACCTTTTGTTCTAACGGTTTGACAGCTTGGAGCCTATATTTATGCCCAAGTTCAATAGTTTTCCTTAGCCTAGAAAAAGTCTGATTCAAAGAGATTTTAATTTAATCTTGCCATCTTCCCTTTAAAAAAACTTGTATGCATATATTCACTTCTATTATATCAGTATTTTCTAGTATAAGCCTACTTAGATCCATGAAGAATATGCAAAGCATAAATAAGAATAATAAAAAAACAACAACTCATAGACACAGATAACAGTATGGTAATGACCAGGGGAAAGGGGGTGCTGTAAGGGGAGGTAGAAGAGGGTTCAGGGGGGATAAATGGTGATAGAAGACAACTTGACTTGGGGTGGCAAGCATACAATTCAATATACAGATGATGTATGAGAAAATGGTACACCTGAAACCTATAAAATTTTATTAACCAATGTCACTCCAATAAATTCAATAAAAAAGAAAAAAATAAATCAACATGAGACAGATTTTTAAAATATGTCCCTTAGGCTTCAGTTTCACCATCTGTCAAAGAAAAGGTTGCACAGGGTGATTATATATGGCTCTAAAATTTCTAATAGTGTGGTGTAAAGAACAGTAAAACTTCTAGCAAAACACAGTGAGAAAATCATGGTAAGTCCTACAAATGAAGCTTTTTAACCAAGAAAGAAAACCAAACTTTTAAGAACATGCTTATTATATGTGCACCTGTTTAAAAAACACTGCTGCATGAAAAACTCCCAATGTCTATGAAATCAGAATATCATTGGAATGGAAAAAAATGTATATATTTTTAAGTGCTACAGGTGATTCTGCTGTAAATTTCTTCTTCAGATCACAGATATAAGGCAGAAAACAAAGAGAATTCTGTAACTAACTCTTAAAACACAGTTCAGGAAAATATCATTATTTAGTAAATATAGTAACAGAAAAAAAAGGTAAAGCTAATATATGAATAAATATTAATATATTTTCACCACAAAAATACAACAACATCTTAATATACTAATATCTTCTTTATTTTGGAACAATCATTAACATAATCCAGATTCAAGTATTCTGCAGCTCCCAGTAATAGATGGAGTCTTTCCCTCCACTCCTTAAATCTGAATCAGCTTTGTGACTTTCTTTGATCAAGATAATCTAACAGAAGTGACATATCAATTCTAAGTGTAGGCCTTACAAAGATTTGCCACTTCTGTTCTCATCCTCTTGTAATCATCCCATCACCATGTGAAGGAGCCTAAGGTAGCCTTTTTGGGGGTGAGAGATCTCATGGAGCCCTATCCAACAGCCAGTACCAACCCCCAAATATGCAAATTATAGCATCGTGTATCATCTAGCCCCTCCTGAGGCACCAGCTGATGTGAAACCATAAGAATGAGCCCAGTTAAGACCAGCAAAAGAACCCAGTCCAAATTGCTGAACAAGACAATCATGAGTTCATAAATAATTCTTGTTTTAAACCACTGAGCTTTGGGATGGTTTGTTACACAGCAACAGCTAACTGATACAGTTATTCTAATCACTATTATTTCATTAATGCTCTTCACAATTCTGTGAGATAAGGAGGAATGATAATATCCCCCATTTATTAAATAAGAAAATGGACTGTCTTATTCTCTGTTATAATGGACTCTCAAATGGGATGTGTGGAAAATGACTCAAATGAATATGAAAAACATCACAAGTTATATTTATCCTTATTTTTGTTTTAAAAGAAAGAAATAAGTACAACTTTACTAATGTTAATATTCAGTAAGAGAGTAACATCTATATAACTTATAACAATTGTGCATACATTAGAGATGCATGCTAAAAATATTTTATTGATAGTGACATGACTTTAAAAAGTTTGTAAATAATTGCTTTAAGGGAAATGGTAAAAGAGAACAGTCTTGAATACAGATTTATGAACACTGCTATCCCTACCTGGGCTATAGGGCCTCCAAAACCAAATGAAAATAATTGAGCAGAATTTTAAAATGAACAGGAGATTTACTACAACATATGAAAGAAGTTCCAAAGACTAATTGCCTTCCTTTGAGGAATTAGGATTGATAGTTAAAAATTCAAATTATATAGTTTCTTAAAGAATAAATAAAACATCTCACTGTGGGATGAATGCATTTTTAAAAAGCAGAATAGATTAATTTAAATTGTACCCTGGTGGACATTTCATAATTAGCTTTGTATATGAGTGCATCTGGAAAACATCATTCTTCTCAATAGGAAAATTATGCAATATGCGTTGTATTGCGGGAGAATCACATGAAATTATTTTGCCTCTCCCATCAGCATGAAGGTCCCAGCATGCTTTAAGGATAATTGTGAAACTATCCTACCATATATGTGAAATATGGAATAAAAAATAGCATGGTTCCAAAGTTCCAGATATAGCTGATAGGGACTCTAAATGAGGTTGACAAGGGAGAAACATTGGAATTCAGTTCTGTGATCGGCTAGCCAGGCATTTTTACATGGCTATGTTTACTACCAGGATTGGATGATGATGTGAGTTAATACATATGAAACTTTTTAAAACAGTGTCTGGCCCATAGGACGTGCCCAATAAAGGTTACAAATTATAAGAACAGTACTGGGAATGAAGATGTCATCTCTGGGGAACCCTGGGTTGGCCCATCCCTTTTGTCTTCACACACATCAGTAGATCTAAGTAGAAGCCATCATCAGTCTGGGTGCTTCAGAACCAATCATCAACCAAGCTTCTCTTCCCAGAATCCCTGATGTTACAAAAGAAGAATTAAATGACTTGTCCATGAATACTCACTTCAGAGTTTTAAAGGTCTCCTAAGCCTTTGCTCTTTCCATACATTAGGCTGCCTTCAACCACCATTCTAGGACAATTGTAATTTACTATC
Organism: Corynorhinus townsendii; assembly: GCA_026230045.1. Taxonomy (NCBI): domain Eukaryota; kingdom Metazoa; phylum Chordata; class Mammalia; order Chiroptera; family Vespertilionidae; genus Corynorhinus; species Corynorhinus townsendii. The sequence goes on along the minus strand of JAPDVU010000006.1, from coordinate 156,876,061 downwards.
AGAGCTAATCTATTTCCCTGGAGGAACTTCCTAAACACTTTGGGGTCCTCTCCCTTCTTCCAGGTTCCACGATGAACTCCCCAGTTTATAACCAATGTGCAGTGAGACCGAGTCCATGATGTGACTCCTGGCTGAGCTCCCACTGCTCACACACTTATGATGAATACATCCAAATGGCTATACAAAACACCCCATTAAAGCTTCATGTTTGCAACACCTTCACCTTCAATAAGTGTAACATACACATCATCATTCATACATACTCTGAAGGGCAGGCAAAATAAACCATCTTTCAGAGTTCAGCTCAGCTTAACTTCCCAGTACAGTGGCTCTCAATAGGGTGACTCCCCCCACCCTCGCCCAAAGGTATATTTGTCAATATCTAGAGACATTTTTAATTGTCACAATGAGAAGGAAGAGGTTTGCTATGACTTCTAGTGGATAAAGGCTAGGGGTACTGCTAACATTCTGTCAGCCCCCTACCATAAAGAATTATCCAACCCAAAATCTTAATATTGTCATGGTTAAGAAACCCTGCTTTAGTAACTATAAAATCAAGGTGCCTCCCATAATACTACAGATACTTCCTGCTGACCTTAGACAAATTGCTTTAACTCTCACAGCCATCTTTTTGATTTGTAAATATGGGGGTAATAATAGTACTTACCTCACAAAATAGTTGTGAAGATAGAACAAGAAGGTCTATGTTAAACCCCTAATATGGTGCCTGTGTTGCAATAAACAGTTGATTCATTCACTCAGTACATATACATATTGAGCACAAGACACTGTGGACATAGGGGTGTGTGAAAATATTTACTGTCTCTGTGCTTGTGAGCTACCGTTTAGGAAGGGAGAGACCAAAATCAAAGAGGCACACAAACAATAAAAATTAGCTGTCAATTGTTGTTGTTGTTATTTATAGAGAATGAATGTCTTCCTTTTGTGATCTTTCCCATGCTTCTACTCCTAAGCCTTTTCTGTGATTTTCCTGTTACAATCCAAAAAGGGCTAGTACTAAAGGTGAATGGGCTAAAAGTCATCCATGTCTACACGAGAAGGAAGAGAGGAAAGCTCTTTGCTCATCTGTCAGCTCTTCAAACTCCAGGAGAAATCGCCCCCAACTACTCACTGCCTGCTCCAAACTCCAGTGTCTGGGGAAGGAGCATGTGACCACAGGCAGCCCTGCCACCGTGCTGCGTTGCTACAGTAAGGATGCCCTTTATTGATCAAACTTGCCTGGAGTCATGTACCTCCCCAGCCTGCTGCTGGGCTCCCCAAGGGGCAGCTGGCAGGCAGCAGTGTCTCTCTAGACCAAGGCTGAACCCCAGCTCTGCCCTCTCCCCCTCCTTGGACACATGAAGGCTGCCCACAAAAGCACCTAATGCTTCTTTCTAGTGTCTTGTCATTCACACACTAATTTGAAGTCACAGATCAAAACAGGAAAGAGACACCAGGGAAAAGAGATTTGAAGATTCCCTACCTTCTCTAAAGCAACACCGCGGTCCTGCTTTGCAGCCAGCAAACCCACTGTTTCCCCCCAGAGAATCTATTTCCCTCCTGCCCTTTAATTTCACCACCTTTTAGAGTCTCTCTCTTGCCAACATTTTTACTACAGGAAGTCTGACACTGAATCTTAGAAGAAGGGTAATATGCCTGTTACTAATTAGAAAGCCATGCCCTGAGAGGTTAATGAACTTGCTCAAAGGTTAGAATACTGGTTAGTAACTGCACAATCCAGAGAGATACCCCCTTTGGCTAGTACCCTCAGAAAATGAGGAGCCAGAAGATGTTTCCACATGGGCTTTCTTTGTTCTTTTTTAAATGTTTTAAAGACCAAGTTTAATTGTTTCTTCATATAAATATTTGCTTAGAAATAGAGGAAAGGGGATATTATTCATAAAAATAAGGCATTAAATTTTTCTTGCTTCCTCAAGAACTCCAAATGTTATAAAATACTCACGTTAATCTGTTGAACATCCACCTCCACCCTTATCACCACTGCTCACATATATTGGTGATCTATGCTCTCATTGTCGATACCTGTTAGTGAAGTAGCTCAGGTAGAGTGGTCACATGGCTAAGTGAAAAATCATAGAGCAAGTCAGTAGCACAGCCAGAATTCAGGTTTTGAGTTAACGCAACATCCTTTAAGCCAAAGAAGGAAAACACACAGGAAGGATTCCACAGTGCTCCATCCCACACCACACATCACTAATCGATCTTTCCTTTCAAGCCTAGATTCAGCCTCAGAACCCTTCTTAAGACCATTGTCCGAACCCCTCAACAAGTTCAACATAATATGTAGCTATTTGGGAAGACCTCTGCAAGGGGGGTCATTTTAAAGATGAAGTGAAGACAGACATGTGAAGAGTCAAAGGAATAGTATTCTAGGTAGAGTAACAGCACATAAAAAAGTGACAAATATGAAATAATATTGACATATTCAAGGACATAGAGAAAGATAATTGTGATTATGCTGCAGTGATCAAGGAGAGGAGTGTCAGGAGGTACAGGTGGGCTAGGTGAGAATTCATGGAATTGTCCCTTATCATTCAATGACCTTCTAACTGACACCTTAGTGTGAATTAATTTACCACATGGACGGTTAAAGGATAATATAAAGAAGACAAAAGTACATGGAGTTTTCCCAACAAGTAAAGTTTGGCTTGGAGATTTGGAAACCAAAAAGAAGACAAAAGCACTGGGCATCCTACAAGAAAGAAAGGAATCACTGTCAGCTAGGTGAGAGCACTGATGCTCAATTGTACCACTCAGTATTCAATCGGAGAAACAGGACCACAGGAGGGATGTGATGTGTACATATATGTACATGTGCATGTTGTAGGATTTGTTGCAGGGATCTGACTGCACACAGTTGTGGGGGCTGGTTAAGCAGTCTCTGTAAGGCTGTCATCTTCATATCTCATGCTAGACCTTGGAGTCTGTGAGGCAGACAGTGGGGAAGGGAAGATGAGTGTAAACTCAGGAAGAAGCAAGACAAGCTAGAAGCCACTGCATGAGCTGAAGCCCATGAGAATGCTAGTTCTCAGAGCATCTGATCTTGAACTTCCTGAAGAAGTCAGGACCTTCCATCTTGGAGCTAAACACACATATCACCCAAGAGTTGGAAAGGCTGAAGGAGGGTCCTCAGGAAAGAGGAACTGAGGGGCCTGTTTCTTGGGTTACAGAATCTCTCTTGTTATTGCTTATCTCCCTGCTCCAGCCCTCTTGGCTTGCACAAGATCGGAATGGACCCTTCAACATCTACTTAGCCTCTAGTCCACTCACCCTGTATAAGTCCCCTCAGACACCCCATTGAATCTCTGTGTGTTTCTTGTTTTAAGAACACACACACACACACACACACACACACACACACACACACACACTGAAGAAGGGAGGGAGGGAGAGAGGGAAGAAGACAGGGAGGGAAAGAGGGAGGGAGAGGGAGGGAGGGAGGCAGAAAAACTGATGGATCTGTGAGCCCAATTGTACTCTGATCCCTGTGTAAACATGTGGTGGCCAACAGCCATAAAAACTCCACTTTCACCCTTACTTTTGCCAGCTGGGATGGGTTTCTGGTTTTTGCGCCAAGTTGCCCCTTGGTTGGACAGCAGAGTTTAGAGATGATCTGTACCTCCTTCCCTGTTCTCACTAGTTTCCATAGTCAGTGATGTGCACATCTGGATGGCACAAGGTAGAGGCGCTTCCGTCCACACTCACAGGACATGCCATGAAGTCACAGTAACTTAGAGGACATGGCAAGAAGAGCAAGAGCCAAAAGAATCATGGAAACATCTCCCTCCTGTGTTGAGCGCTGGGCACGTCACATCATGTCTGCAGAGGATCACGAGGTGGTGGGGCAGGGTGGGGAGGGGGAAGAGGGAGCAATTTCAGTGCAACTCGCTGCTACTCCTAAAATGCACACCTGAGAGATGGCGCTCTTCCCAGAGCTGTCAATCTTCCAGCATTCATGATCCTGAAAATCGATTTAATAGAATATTTTACAGTAACTTTTTCAAAACTTTCTGCCAAAAAGAAAAAGGGAAAAGAAAGAGAAAAGTGCTAATTGCACTTTTGAGCTTCAGGTGCCTTTCAGGCCAGACTCTCAACGTATTTGATGAACTCTCGTGTCCCACAACCTCACCTCACCCGTTGGTGGGAACAGATCAGTATTGTCGAGTTCAATTTACAATATGGAGAAACTGAGGCCCTTTTAAGAAAGATGAGAGTACTATCAGCAAAAAAGAATCAGCCAAGACAGATGTAGCAGGGAACTGTTGCCTGAGGAGCTATCCCAAACTGTGTCTTCAAGAAACCTTCCCCCTCAGCAAAAAGAGGAAGCCAAATACACACATCTTCTCCTCTAATAGAAAGGTGACTCACAGCTAAATCTCTGTGCACATGCGCCCTGGGTTCCTTAAGGTAAGTTTTTAGAAGTAGCACACCTGTTTTTGTGGTAAAGTGTGGTTCTATCATTTTTTGAAGGTTTTATCCTCTTTGTTGACCTACTTTTCAGAAAGGGGGTACAAATGTACATTGCCACCAGTATGTGAATGCATTATCATTATTCTTTGTATCTGCTTCCTAAGGAAAGGGTAAGTATGCATTACAATGGCCCATAGAAATGGGTACAACAGTAAAGAGAAGAAGGAAAGGACCCAAATAAATTACCACTTAGACCATCAGGGTCTGAACAATTGAGAAGTATTATACTGATGAGGCTTGAATGAAATCGGATGAGATGAAGCATGACCATGGGCCGGGGCCTTCCAGAATAGGGCAGCACCATGAACAGGAAAGGATCCCTCCTGGCAGGCAGCTGAGCATTAAGGTAACCGGCCGTGTATAGCTTACTCCCAGCCTCCCCTGACAAAGATGAACTCCTGGCAGCTTGCAGATGGGATCACATCTCTCAAGGATCACGGCCTCTTGAAGCCAGGGCAGTGTGCCTGTCAAAGGCAGAATCTGCCCCTTAATAGCCCTGAAGCACCGTGGGCTAATTGCCACTGCCGAAAATAATCTCCAAAGATTACAGCAGGCGTCATAAATAACGAGGGGCTCTGCGACGCACATTATGACAAGGTCTCCATCGGTCTTATCTGTTACTGAAGTGTAGCTCGTGCCTTCGTGTTACTAATGAATCTTAGTCATTTGTGCAACTGATGTTTCCATTTGACAATGACATGAACATAAAGTGGAGGTTAATTTACTCCATTGCAAGAGGTTCATTATTTAACCTGACGTTGAGGACAAAACAATGTAGCTTAATAGATGACAAATAGAAATTAGTTGTGATGAATTTTGCCATTTAATTCTAGCAGGCTCACTGAATGTTTGCCATTCAACATGGCAAGAGAGCCAGAGTTACCTTCTCTGTGGGTGGCAGTTGCTTATTCTGCTATTCCCAGGGTGTCGTCCAAAGATTAGGATACTTCCAATGGGAAGTTTCACAGGAAGCAAGCTATTTCTAGTTACACATAAGACTTTGAAGACTAATGGCGATACACTATCATTGAGTCAAATTTTATTGGACTACTTTCCTTTAACAGCAGACAAATAATGGATTTACAAGGCTAGAAACTAGAAGTTGTATCGAGTTTTGATAACTGTTGGCATTGTCATCTAGAACCCTACACTTGTGCCTTTTTTCCTTCTACATGGAGGTAGCCGAGAAATAGCAGGAATGAGCTCTAATTCTAGAATCAAACATAGCTTATGAAGTGCTTTTAGGTTACTTATTCAAGTTCTCCTAGCCTCAGTTTCCTTACCCATAGAATGAGGCAGTATTTACCTCATATATACATCTATAAGTAACTGAGCTTGTAACATATGCTTATTTGTATGCAGTTATGTGTGTGTGTGTGTGTATACATACACACACACACACACACACACACATATACACTGAGCGGCCAGATTATTATGACCACCCCATCAGTACTTCGTTGGGCCACCTTTTGCCTTCAATACTGCAGCAATTCTTAGCATTGACTCCACGAGATGTTGAAAGGTGATGCGAGGAATCTAACACCATGCCTGATGAATAGCACTGTCCAGTTCTGTGAGATTTGATGGTTGTGGAACCAGCTGCCTGATGGCTCTTTTAACTTCATCCCACAAATGCTCGATTGGATTGAGATCTGGTGATTGTGGGGGCCACCTAAGCAAGGTAGAGTCTCCCTCATGTTCTTGAAACCACTCCTGCACAATATGAGCACTGAGGCATAACGTATTGTCTTGTTGGAAGAAGCCATCTCCACTGGGATACGCCATCAATATGATAGGATGAACATGATAAGATAAACTTGATCAGCAACGATACTTAGGTATGTTGTGCTATTCAGACGTTGTTCCACATGAATTAAAGGGCCCAAATCATGCCAGGAAAACATGCCCCAAACCATAACTCTGCCCCCACCAGCTTGAAGGGTTGTACTCATGCATGTGGGGTGCATGCTTTCATGCTGTTTCTGCGAAATTCTCACTCTGCCTTCTGCATGATGCAACTGGAAACCTGATTCATCGGACCACGTGACTTTTTTCCAATGTTTGACTGTACAATCCTTGTGTTCCTGTATGAATTGGAGATGTTTTATCTTGGTAACTGCAGACAGCAAAGGTGTTCGAACAGCCCTTTGGCTTGCATATCCCATACAATGCAGTATATGGCTAATCTGCCTACAAACGTCAGGTGGTCATAACAATCTGGCCACTCAATATATATACATACATATACATATACATATACATATACATATACATATACATATACATATATTAGAGGCCCGGTGCATGAAATTCGTGCCTGGGAGGAGGGAGGGCGGGGGAGGGAGTGTCCCTCAGCCCAGCCTACACCCTCTCCAATCTGGGACCCCTCGAGGGATGTCTGACTGTGGGATTGGGCCTAAACAGGCAGTCAGACATCCCTCTCACAATCCAGGACTGCTGGCTCCCATCTGCTCACCTGCCTGCCTGCCTGCCTAATTGCCCCTAACCATTTCTGCCTGCCAACCTGATCATCCCCTAACCACTCCCCTGCCAGCCTGATCGACCCCCAACTGCTCCCCTGCTGGCCCGATTGCCCCTAACTGCCCTCCCTTGCTGGCCCAGTCACCCCCAACTGCCCTCCCTTGCAGGCCTGGTCCCCCCCAACTGCCCTCCCCTGCTGGCCTGATTGCCCACAACTGCCCTCCCCTGCTGGCCATCTTGTGGCAGCCATCTTGTGTCCATATGGGGGTGGCCATCTTTGACCACATGGGGGCAGCCATCATGTGTGTTGGAGTGATGGTCAATTTGAATATTACTCTTTTATTAGATAGGATATATATGTGATATATGTGTATAAGAGAGAAAGAGAAAGAATCTGGCCAGTGTGGCTCAGTAATTTTCTACCTATGGGATCAGATGGGATTCCAAGGAGGGATCTTATAACCTGAAATTATTATGGAATCAATCAATGCCCTTAAAATTATTAGAAATTCATAGATTTATTTTTCCCCTTCATCAAGACATACTATTTGTAAGCAAAGTAGGATATATTATTATACCTCCATACAATCAGTATACTCCTTGCCCCAAAAGTATTTGCATTGCACATGCTTTTTCACTGTAGAGAGAAAGACTTTGTCCCCAGGTTAAGGAATTTTAGGGCTAACCTATTATGTAACAATTGCAAAAAAGACAGAGACCATTTTAGGCAGAAAATGGCAGCTTCTGCAAAGGCTCTGTGTTAGGAAGGAGTATGGGAAATGCAGGAGACAGAAGAAATCCAGGCTGTTTATGGAGCAGAAATCCAGAAGGCCACGGTAGGCGAAATGGGCAGGGCTAAGATTTTGCAGACCTTTGAAGGCCATGGTGAGGAGTTTTGTTTTCATCCAAAAAGCAATGACTGGAAGGCCAAGGTCATAATAATGTTTAAATCTCATTTCAAATAGACAACTATGGAAGTAGTGTGAAAATGGATTTGGAGGCAGGCAAGAGCAGGTAGAGCCAGAAGCTTCTGCAGTGGCCCTGACCAAGGTGGCAGCAGCTTTAGATGAACTAGTGGGAGATAAAGAGATGCAAAAAAGTTTGAAAAATATGTCAGAGGTAAAATGAACTGGACTTGACAATGGGTTAGATATGGAGCTAAAGAAGAAGGGTATCAGTGATGATTTGCATGAGTCATTGTGCTCAGAACCATTGTTTAGAAATTAAAGAATAAGGCTCAAGAAGAGTAAATTAATTTTGCAGAACTCAACCTACATCTAGAAGTGATTGAGCTTGTAACATATGCTTAAGTGTATGCAATTATGTATATATTAGAGGCCCAATGCACAAAGATTCATGCAAGAATGGGCCTTCCTTCCCCTGGCTGCCAGCACCACCTCACCTCTGGCCAGAGCCGCCTTTCTGCCTTCCCACACTACCTAGAGGCCCAGAGCAGTTGGGGCAGTGCAGAACACCTGCGTTGTCACCATGGCAATGATGCAAGCATCCTGCCCTGCCCCCAGCCACACAACACCTGTGTATGCAAATTATCCGCCATCTTTGTTGGGTTAATTTGCATACTCACTCCTGATTGGCTAGTGGGCATTATGAAGGTATGGGAAATTTGCATCTTACTCTTTTATTAGTGTAGATATATGTGATATGTGTGTATAAGAGAGAAAGAGAACCTGGCCAGTGTGGCTCAGTAATCTTCTACCTATGAACCAGGTCATTCCCAGTCAGGGAATTTGGTTGCAGGATCCCAGTAAGGGGAGTGCAGGAGGCAATTAATTAATCAGTGATTCACTCTCATCATTGATGTTTTTATCTCTCCTCTCCCTTCCTCTCTGAAATCAATAAAAGTATATTTTAAAGAGAGAAAAGGTATTTGTGTGTATAGTGTGTGTTTACACACATATATGCAGGATATACTAGCATTATTTAGATAAATTAAGAATTTGAGTACCGTTTTATCTCTAAACAAAAGTTAGAAACCCTGTGCCCATCTCCTACCTCTATTAACTGCATCCCTGTGACATATTACTCATGTTCTTTGCTTATTTTTCTAAACTACAGAATGTATATACTACCCTCTTTATACTTTCTTTTATCTATCCACTGTGTGGCACCTCATTTTTATTGTTATCCTGGCTTCTATTCAGTTTACTAGTTTGTGGCCTATGGAAGCATATTTTAATAATTTTGAAGGACTCTTTTCATCACTGAAGCTTGTCTAAAGAAGGCCTGAAATAATCAGTATTTCTTATTTTTACTGCTCTCCACCTCCCTCCTCCACTGCGCGCGCGCACACACACACACACACACACACACACACACACTCATATATGTTTTGCTATTTTAAAGAAAGAGATTTAACAGCCATAAGGCACTTTTAAAAATAACATTCACATCTGGGCTGACCACCTGTATGCCAAAATTTAGCTTGATGTTAATTAAAACAGGCATGTTATAAACCTCAGGAAATGGCAGCTGACCCCTAACTATGAATGTAATGCTATAATAATACGTAGTAAAAATAAGACATTTTGAGGCTGTTGCCCAAACCACTCATGCATTAAAATTCTCACCACTGTATACACTTTGTGAGGACGAGTAAATCAAGTGCAAAAGTGATCCAACCAAAAAATAATAATGATAACAATTCAAGGGGTAAGAGCCATTCATTCAACAGATGGCTGTAAATTCCTGTCCTAGACAGAGAGTGGTGTTCTGCCTTTTGAGAAAGATTCTGCATAAAGTGTGGAAGATTAATTAGGTCTATCCTGCCAGATATGACAATTAGAATATCAATGCAGCTGATAATTTTTTGAACACTTTACTATGTGTCTGACAATATGTAAGCATTTCACATAGATAACTTCAGTTAGTCCTCCTAATAACCCTACAACATAGGTGCTATGATTATCCCCATTTTACAGATGAGGAAACAAAGGTTTAAAAGATTTAGTTACCCTTGGTTGGTGGTACAGTAGCAGGGCTGGGAATGGAATGCAGGCCATCTGAACCCAGGGCCCAGGGGTCTCATGATGGCTCCTCATGGCCACAGAATCCTGCCCTCATTCCCAATCAGATCTTGTTCCATCTGTAGACTCACTCCATTCTCTGTGGATCCAACTTCAAGTGACCTCCTGCATTTTCCACCACCTCTTTTCCTGCCCCTTTCCTTGTCACTTTACTCCCATGTGACCCCAGAGCTTCTCACATTTCCTTTTCACTTTCCCATCAGCCCCACTCATTTGAAACCACTTCTCTTAACTACCTCTGACACTCTGGCATTTGGCAACTCTGCTTTGGCTCTGCTTTCCATTTGATCCAGTTATGTGCCACTGCCTCTGAACTCTGAAATTGTCTTCTTTGTCCTTGCACCTTAAATTTTGCTTCATAAAGCAGAGTATTAGAAATGTGCCTTTTAGGGCATGTAAATATATAAGGCAACTAGGTAGAGTAACGTACTTGTATTGCAACTGGATATTAAAACACATAAACTTTAAAAAAACAACTTAAAGTTCTCGACTGTACAAACAACACAGTCAAGAATGTCCATTGGCGCAGCAGTGAATAGCACCTGAAGTTGCAAGTCTAAGTCCATATCTGAAATCTCCATATTCACTTCCAAATGTGTACTTTTAAAAGCATTAAAAAACCCTCTAAAATTCAACTGTATTACAGCTCATGAAGCTACTCTTATAGGCTGTGCAAGAGTCACTGAATCCAGTGGAGACAGAATATGCAACGAAACTTGACTCTATTCCATCCCCCAGGACCTCAAAGGCGTTATGCGTACTGGTCAGGACACCAGCTTTAAATCAGAAAGGGCAAGGTTTTGTCCTTACTTCTACATTTATCCACTAAGTGACCTTGGACATATCATTTAACTTCACTGCACCTTGGTAAATTATCTTTAAAATGTGAATGCCTGCAGGACCCTCCCCCTAGAATTATGATGAAAATCAAATGAGAGAACAGATGTAAAGTGCCTAATCTAGTGTGTACTCAATAAATGTTGTTGTTGCTGTTAATAGCAATTCTTTTGTAGCGGTTGTCTTTATACTAGAAGCAGTGGTAGCAGTTGTTGTTACAACAGGGCATCCAAGTTCTTTCTGTGCTATGGAAATTCCGACGGCTCCTTCCCTCTGCAGCTGTATCTTCAGCCGTACCAGATAGTGTGTGGTTATCCTCAAAACCCATACTGCTTCATCTCTCTTCTGCCTTTTTATATATTCTGTCTTTCTCACCCCAACTCCCCAAAACAGCCTTAAACGTTCTGCATCCCTTTTTTTTTTTTTTTTTTTTTTTTTTTTTTTTTTTTTTTTACACTTAGTTTCTAAACTGAACTGAGAGAGAACAGGTACAATGTTTACTTTATTTTTGATGTTACTATATTCCCAACACCTGGGAAAGTGGCTGGGATACATGGAGACCTCTGTAGCCAAGGAACAGAACTGAATTAACATGAAGGAAGTATGTTATCTCATACACCATGAAGTACGACAGGATGGGGTCCAGGGCTCGTTCAATGATTCCACACCCAGATCAAGAACCTGGCTCTTCACATCCTCCTTCCTCAGTGAGACAGCCTTGCCTTCAGGTAGAAGTCTTCATGGGCTTAAGATGGCTGCCACTGCTCCAGGCCCCTCATCCAGGTGCAACAATGACAAAGAAGGAAAGAAACTACCTTTTCCTGTGTCTCCTTTAGAGGAGCCAGAAGCCTTTCCCAGAAAGCTCTCAGACGGCTTCTGATATTCCATTTCTTAGGATTAGGTTTTATGTTCATCTGCAAACCATTCATTCACTGGGGAAATGAGATTACTGGGATTACTACAGGCCAGGGATCACCAAACGTTTTCTGTAAAGAGCCAGATTGTAAATACTTTAGGCTTAGCGAACCATACAATCTTCAGTGCAACTACCCAATGTGCCCTGATAGCACAAGAGCACCCACAGACAATGTGTAAGTGGATACAGTTATGCCCCAACACACTTATTTATGAACACTGAAATGTGAATTTTATATGGTGTTTACATGATGCAATATTCTCCTTTTGAATGTTTGCAACCTTCTAAAAATTGTAGAAACCACTCAGCTCAAAGGCCATGCTGGCAGCAGGTTGGGTTTGGCCTAAGAACTGTAATTTGCTGACCCTTGGCTTATATTTGGAGTCAAATGTATGTTGAAGTGCATGGCTAATATTTCAATTTATCCACAACAATTTCTGAAGGGCACAAAAAGTATTTTTTTAATTAAAGAAATCAGTGACTAAAGAGAATACAGTTCTTGCCAATGAGAAGTTCACAGATTGCATGTGTATGATTTCCTGAAAGATATGATTTGCCTAATAATGGTGGAGTTAGCAAAACTAAAACAATCAAAAGACTTGTGGTTTGTGACAGCTTAGATATTGAAATGTGAATATGGAGGGTAAATAATCTTTTGTGTTAGAATGTGTGAGAAATATAGATTTGAAAACTCTTCAGGAATCCAAAGTCATAAAACGTTTGCTTTGATGGTAAGTAGGTGAAAGAGATTACTTAATGGGTGTTTTCTATGTTCGCATCTACTGATTTCACAATTTCCCAAACATAATGTTGCATGTATCTGGATGCAGGCAGAGAGATAATTATAGAGTAACTGCTTGCACTCAGTGTAAGTTAATCAAATGTAAATTAAATAAACTGTAAATAGAAGATATTCCTTAGCTGATATGGCAACTGAATCACCTCCATTATAGACTCATTTTTGCAAAATTACATCTAATCATAGTATTTTAAGATAGTTTTTGGCAAAACATCTCTAAATCTGTCAACAAAAGCAGCGATTACTTCTTTGTGGCTGAATACTTTTGCCAACAAACACCCATCTGTCTGGAAAGATTTATGTATGGTTCTGCCTAAAGGCATGGCTAAAATCTCAATGACCTCTGGAGGTTTCTTTTACCTTTGTGCTCTGAGTCAATAAAAATTCATTTTAGAGTAATCTCACTGTGATCCTTTAAAAAAAAAAAAAAACCCAAACACTACAAACCTGCAGTGTAATCAAGTCTATTCCAAGAATCCTCAAAATAAATATTCTTCTGGGTAATTATATAGCTTATTCTGTTTGATCAACACTTGAATCTTGTTTGTCAGTGGCTGCTTTAATAGAGTCCAAATTCCTTAATATAGCTCATAAGACCCAGTGTGGCCTCAGCTACAGTTGGCACCACTGCTCTTTATGGGTCACTGGACTTTCTCAGTTCTTCATGCACATGGTGCTTACTTCCTGGCTTTGAACCATGCACTTCCTTCTGCCCAGGCCATGCTTTCCCTCTCCCTATATCACTTACTCCTCGTTAACAGGTCCTTTCCAATAAGACCTTGGCTTAAATTGGGAGATCTGGAAGTCTGCTCTGCCTCCCCCACCCATCATGGGTTAGGTGGCCCTTCCATGCGCATAGCTACCCTGTGCTTGCTTCCTCCCTTGTAATATTTATAATCCAAGTATTTTCTGGTGTATGTGTTAGTCTCTTAAAGGTTGAGGACAGGAACTGTGTCTTGTTCACTATAGCAAAAAGTAGACGAGGCCAGCTCATAAAGGGATTTATGTCTTGCTGAAAAGTTTAGGTTTTATCCAGAAGGATGTAAAAAGAAGCCATGGGAGACTCCTTAGCTGAGATGGCAACTGAATCCCTCCATTATAGACCCAAGCTCATATGTGCTTTTCAGTAAGATCACTCTGTAAGTAAGATAAGAGAATGGACTTCCAGAAAGCAAGGGGAAGATGGCGAGAGATCCACGTTAGAGGCAGCGAGATCATTTAGTTAGCAGTTGCTGTATTCCAGGTGAGAGAGGACAGAGGACTGTCCCAGGGCCATGAATACTGTGAATGGAGAATAGTGATCTAGTTTAGAGAGATATTTAGGAGGCAAAAATCTATTCAATTTGTAACCAACTATGTAGAAAACTGAAGGACTGGGAGGGAAAGAAATCAAGACTTGAATAACACAGCAAATGATGATGCTAGTCACTTGAGAAAAAATAAAGGATGAGAAGCAAGTTGAAAATGGGAGAAGGGAATGCTTAATTCCATTGCAGACTTGCTGGTTTATAGGAACCTGAAAAGCATCTAGGAGGAGATGATCAGTCAGACACCTGTACAGTTAGTTGTATTGTTCAAGCGTCTGCTTAAGCTCTCCTCTATTTGTTGGACATCCATTTTCCTTGAGTGACCTACAATAACCTTTCTACTCTGATAACTCTCAAATTTAACTTTTGGTCTACCAGTGGTCAGCAAACTCATTAGTCAACAGAGCCAAATATCAACAGTACAACGATTGAAACTTCTTTTGAGAGCCACATTTTTTAAACTTAAACTTCTTCTAATGCCACTTCTTCAAAACAGACTCACCCAGGCCTTGGTATTTTGTGGAAGAGCCACACTCAAGGGGCCAAAGAGCCGGCATGTGGCTCAGGAGCCACAGTTTGCCAACCACTGGCTCTCTTCTTCATTTTCAAATCAGCACCTGCAATAATAGCCAAGAGTTCCTGGGCCACATCACAGCATCCCTAAGGGACATCCTTTGCTGCCCTTCAAATTTCATTTCACAAATTTGATTCCCAGCCAGGCCACACAAAGAATAGACAGCTGTAGTGTCAGTAATGTGGCTATCACTTCTCTTTCCACAGAATTTGGGGAGCATGCATCCTTAGGTGAATCACAGGGAAGACTGGCTTCTCTCTTCTCTGATCAGTTATCCAATAAGCACTGAGAGTTTGTGTTCCAGGTATGCTTAGAACTGGGTCAGACCTAAGGAGAATGATATCGCTGGAAATACAGAGCACACTAGAAGCAATCACAGAACAATAGAGAACAACATATAGTCAAGAATCACATGAGAGAGTACAAACTACAGTTCAAAGAAGGCAAGGCTAAATTAGCTAAAATCATGGCAATGGGTTCAGGACTAAAGAGAGTATTGAATTTGAGCTAGCCCTGAGGAACTAGCTATTATGGCCATTAAAAATTCTCCTAAGTACTTCCCTCTTCCCTCACCCTTGAAAATAAAGCTAAATAATAACGTATAAATAATGATTTGCTTTAATTTTTTAAATAAACATATGACACACCTGTTACTTTTAAAAATGGGGGGAAAGGTGTTAGCAAATCAAACCATAAGGTGTCACAAATCCAAGAAAGTTGAAAATCAACACATTCAAGTCCCCCTTGGGTTGGGAGAGATTTATGCTTCTTAACAGGCATCCAGACATTAGTAGCTCAGACCCACACACTCTATCCTGGCTTCATTTAAAGGACCCACAGGTCAGACCAAAACACAACAGGGCTTTATATGCCAATTTTTCTTGACTCTCTGTGGGTCAGGGGAAGTTAAGCTCATGTAATTAGAGGATAAAGACAGAGGCTCGGAATGGGGGATGGAAGCATGATGAAAGTTCCAGAGTTTAAAGGCTCAGTAGGAAGCCAGAGGAAAAGTCGGTAAAGTCACGTCTTTATGAAACATGTGTTTTCCGTGGCAGAGCAAACATACTTGCCATTACACCCAGGGACTCTCTCTGTGACTTGGCACTCTCACCCACCTGTGTGGCGAGGACCATTCAAATTCAGTATGATGATCGTGAGCCTGCTGTTATCCGGAGTTGCCTTCTCAATTATCAAATACTGATTCTGTTACTGTTCACCCTAATAACAGCGCTAAATGCATTTAATTGCATTAAGTGTATTTCACAATGGATAATCTAAGTGACTTTTTATGATAATTCTCTCTTAAGTAAAAAATTAATTTGTTGAACTACCGATAAATGATGCCAAAGAATAAAGAGGCTCCTATAAATGACATGGCCAGGCTCAAAAGCACAGTCTCAATGTGTAATCACCAAAAGAGGTAAAGAAGCAATGACTGGCAGCAATAGAAACAGAGCCATGGAAATTAAAAAGAGCCATAACTGAGAAAATAATGGAGAAGGGCCTATAAACCTCAGAGTGAATATAAAAGAATCTCGGGCTGTCCTAGTGACAAACATCAATACCCATATTAATGACTAGACCCCAGAATCAGTCTCCTAGATTCTAGCTGTGCTATTCAACTAAGGAAGCCCACGACTCCTTCAGACTGGAAACCAGTGTTAATGGACTTAGTGATCCTCTTCTGAAACCGGTATCACATTGAGAACCATTCACCATACATACTGCCATGATTCACCAGGAAGTATTACCAGTAATATTCTTATGACAACATACAATTTCATGTGCTGGTCAAATACTGTTTATCTATTAGAAATTTTGTCACCTATCATTACAGAGAAAAATATTTTTTGTTGTTGTTGTTGTTAATCCTCACCAGAGGATATTTTCCCATTGATTTTTAGAGAGAGAGGGAGGGAGGGAGAGAGATGTGAGCGAGACACATCAATTAGTTGCTTCCTGCATGGGCCTTGACCAGGGCCAGGGATCGAACTTGCCACCCAGATACGTGCCCTTGACCAGGAATCAAACGCACAACCCTTCAGTGCATGGGCCAATGCTATCCACTGGGAAATACTAGCCAGGGCACAAAGAAAAGTATTTTTATGTCCATAAGTTTTTTCAGTCTTTATTCATTATCCATCATCCATTGATCCTTCCATAGATCCTTAAATATATCCAATTTTCTTTCCCTTCTTCCTTCCTTTCTTCATAAGGTGTACTGAGCATCTGCTGAATGCCAGGCACTGCTCTGAGCTTCAGAAAGAGGTTTTTCACAAGATGGACGGGTGCTTTCTCCAGTGTAGTTTACATTTTAGAGAGGGAAGGTAAATGAGAAACAAGTAAACAACTACATAAAGAAAGAAAACTCCAGATAATGCTTAGAGCTATAGAGGAAAGAATACAAAGTAATGGGAGCGAGTGAGACTGCTTTGGAGAAGATGGTGGGGAAGGCCCCTATTGGAGGAGAAGTGACATCTGAGCCAGCACTTGAACGTGGAGAAAAAGCAGCTATAACTCAGGCTCCCTCCAATTGCTCAGTCTCAGCATTGCTGAGACGTTGGACTGGGTAAGTCTTTGTCCTTAGGGCTGTCCTGTGTCCACGCCTCTTCCCACTAGATACCAGTAGCAACCTCATCTCCAAGTCATGACAATAAAAAATGTTTCTAGGTATTGCCAAATACCCCCAGGGGATAAAATCACCCCTGTTAAAGAACCACAGGGCTATGTGAAGATGTGGTGGGAAATCATTCCAGAGAGAAGCAACACAGACAAACCCCACAATGGGAATGAGCTTCATGTGCCGTAGGGAGAAGAAAGCCAGCCAGTGTAGATATAGTGCAGTCAGCAAAGCTTAGAGTGAAGCAAGATGAGGTGGGGAGGGTGCCAGATCAGGAAAGACCTCAAGGCCACGGTAGAGTTTGCATTTAAGTCATGAAAACACATTCTTGATATAAAAGCTGTTAGTGCAAGAATAAATGTGTGAATCCAAATTATAAAACTGTCTATGCTTCAGCAATTAACCAAAGGGTATGGAGCTAATCCATAGTTTGAGAATTTATTCTGCATCTGAATGCCCATATCTATAGCAACATTAAGAAGAATCACCTTAAAGGAGAATTACCTAGGTCACTGGTCAGCAAACTGCGGCTCGGGAGCCACATGCGGCTCTTTGGCCCTTGAGTGTGGCTCTTCCACAAAATACCACGGCCTGGGTGAGTCTATTTTGAAGAAGTGGCGTTAGAAGAAGTTTAAGTTTAAAAAATTTGGCTCTCAAAAGAAATTTCCATCGTTGTACTGCTGATACTTGGCTCTGTTGACTAATGTGTTTGCCGACCACTGGCCTAGGTACCTATTTTATCTCCACTTCAGTAATTGTCTCCTCAGTGGGTTATTGTATTTCATTAATTCCCCTTTGAAAAGGTGTTCCAACTAATTTTTAAAAGGTTTGCATTGAACATCACCGGTACTAAGTGGAGATGCACTTAATTTATCATCCTTCGTGGTTTTGGACAGGACCAGGGTTGTCAACAGTAAATAAATCATATGTCACATTTGATTTGTGTTCACTTTACATGTTATTTTATCAGAGGTAAAATAAATAAATAAATAAATAAGGCCTCAAATTGCCAGCACAGGAACCTCTTTGGGAAAGTTTATGCTGAGACAGAAACTATAAAATCCTTCCCTTTCTTTTTCCCAGAAGAGAGATGTAATTAATGATGACAATCCTCTTGAACACTGAAATAGACACACTTTAACGTGGGAAATAAAACAATTTCTCGGCTGGGTTATATCTGGGGAGAGTCGTGCTGAAAGCTGTTAGACCGACTCCTCAACACCTTCGAATTTCAGCCACACAGAAGTTGCCTTCAAAATTACTCAGGCATGATTAATTGAGCTGCAAGCTAAGAAATTGACTGCATGTCAGAAATAACAACAAAAATAGAGTTTGGAACAATTTGTAAATGGTGTGGTAGATACAGACTTCGGGTCATTGACAACAACAAAAAAGGCAAGGAGATTTTGCAGATCAGCAATATTGACAAAGTGAGTAAGAGTGTAAAACACCTGTATCCTCCTCTCGGCTCCAGAATCATAGATGCTACGTGATCTAGGAAGCTACGTGATCTAGGAAGCTACGTGATCTAGGAAGCTACGTGATCTAGGAAAGCGAGTTTGGGGCAGGAAATGGAGTTGCATGGCACCAAACCACTGTCTGACTTTGACAAATCTCCATGCTCTGCCTCAGTTTCTTACCTGCCCAACAGGTGAAATAGGAGCAAGTGTACTTAAGCTCACAGGGTAGGTCAAATCACATAACATTCCAATGTGCAAAAAATTACATAGAGAGTATAAAATCTTATAAATATGTAGAGGATTATGGTCAGCAAATCACCCACAAGGCCTGGGACTTTATCCTATGCATGGTCTTTTTATGGCTAGGAAGAAAAAATCCCAATATTAAATCCTACTTCAAGTGGCCCACATAATCCCCAGGTCCAGATGGTCTGTGGACAGTGTTCAGCTCATTTCCCTGCATGGAAGCTGAGACACAGCAGAAAAGCATCTTCTCTAGGCCTGTCCTCAGTAGTCAATTTCACTGATTCACATGAACCCCCTGTCCATTCATTCATTCATTCAACGCATAGCATGGAATGCCTACCATGTACAGGGACAATGCTAGCCTTGGGGATATGGAGATTAATGAGTTAGGTTCCAGTCCTTGAAGAGTTCACCCTGTGGTTGACAAACAGAAGAGAGGGAGCTTCTGGCATATTGAACACAGGACGACACCAGGTACTTTCTATACGATATTATACATTTTATGACCATATTCCAGATGGCAAACAGAAAAGGATGTTTTAAAGATCTCACATAAAATCCCAAAGCTTCTAACTAGGAAGCAGGATCTGAGCCTGTTCGTTCATTCACTCACGTGATTTACTGAGCATCTACTATGTGCCTGGGGCAATGCTGGGGCAAAGCAGAAAACAACACAGGCAGAATCTCTGTTCTTTTGGTGCGCACATAATGGTGAGGAGAGACTGATACAAGGCAATAAACACAAGTTTGCCTGATGCCAAAACCCAAGGCCCTTCCACATGCTGCCTTCCTCTGAGTCATCACTTGGTGGGGACAAAAAAGAACAAGAGGGGAAACACCGGCACACAAACAACAAGGCCAAACTGAGCACGCCCCATACACGAGAAGTCTAGAAAGAATAAAGCCAGATGAAAGAGGCTGCCAGAACACTGAAATGCCCTCTTCCAAAGTCTAAATTGAAAATATGTGCATTTGGTTTGAGTGCCTATAAAGCCAAAGGCAGGCGGCTCACAGACCATCCATAGCACAAAGACCACCCCTATCAGGGCACAGGCATGGAAACCAGCTCTCCACCAGAAGGCCTGAGGTTTAGAGAAATTAAAAGGCCTGGGTCCCTGGCTCCTGGAAATGGCAAAACAAGACGGGAGCATATGCCTCCCCGCCTGGCAGCAGCTCCCCCTGGCCTGGAATGAGTGTCTACACTGGCCAAGGGAAGCTGGCAGCCACTGTGGCCGCGGGCGGAGAGAAGCCACTGCCAGCCAGCACCAGCACGGGGCTTCCCAACAGGCGGCTCTGCTGAAACAAAGAGGGACGAAGGGAAGAGCTGTGGATGTCCAGCCTCGGGGCTCACATCTAAAAATTGAGAGCAGTGCTGTGCTAATGGAAGGTCGGATCTGCTCCAAAACCTTGGGCACCGTGTCTGGGATGCAATCTGAGTAATTTCCTGATGCCTCTGCTCTGAATAATGGATTTGAGTTATAAAGGAATTTATGCCCCCAGGACCAAATTACCCAGATAATTGAAGATACAATGAAGGGGAGGGGCAACGTGGAAGGAGAAAGAGAGAGAGAGAGAGAGGCCTCAATTACGCAAATTTCTCCTTCACCCTGAATGAGTTCAACATTTGAATTCACCAAGGAATTTAATTTTTAAAGCCAGGTTATATCCACAAACTGCCCTGGGTTGGATATTCGGATTCCATTGCTCTGAAGTACAGGGAAGCTGCCTGGAGGCCTCTTTGAATGTAGGCTTGCAGACTTCAGAGCCCAGACCCTCTTCTCTCCCCGCAGTGCCCCTCCCCAGACCTCCAAGAGGAGGCTCCACTTTCTGGTTTAAGCCTCACAATCACAAATAAATCGATGCCACTACATTAAGAGATGCTTACTATTAAAACAGGGATGATTAGAGCCTGTAGGGCCACTATGGGAACCCCAACCCACCCCTCAGGCACCCTAAGAATTTGATGGTAACTTTAAAGGTAGGATGGTTTGAATTCCTCAGCGGCGCATGCCCAACCTGCCCCTGTTCCTTTCTGCCCTGGTTCTCACACTTGGGTGTTCACATAATTATTGGCAGAGCTCTGGGCACAAATCACTGTCCTATATGCACGCCTTAAAGGATTTTCAAAGTTAATTTTGTCACCTCTGGGCTGACTTAACACCCCAAGCGCAAGGAAACTGTGTCCTCTGAACATTGCTTATGGGCCTATCTTCGGGATTAATGACTATAAGTCAAGTGGAAAACCTTGCTCCATTACACCCTGAATGGAAGAAATTCATGAAATGTCAGTGTCCTAAATAAATAAATAAATAAATGTCCCATAAAATACTCCTCTCCATGGGTTCTCTGGCATTGGGTTCCCTTTAGTCTAAGAGGTGGGAAAGGGACATGAAAAACTACATTAGTCAAGTTTCCCATAATTTAGTCCAGATTTATTGAAAGATTAAGGAATCTTCATTACAGATTTCTTATGTACCTGAGCACACTGTATTGTATTTATGGACCTCGCTGTTGTCAGTATTTACAAAACTGGATGGACGAATGAATAAAATCAAAGACACTGAAATATGACTGGAGTCTTGAAGCCCGGGAGCCAGGGGTGTAACAGGTAGTGGAACACATTAGTGATTTTGGTACCTTAGGCGCAGAATTTGCAAAGCACCCACCCCTGGCCAGCTCGCACCAAGTCCATCATAAAGCACCAAAGGCCTCGAGGGTGTGGGCAGGATGGATGGTGGTGAGGAGTCTGTAAACAGGTGTTAAACCACTTACTCAAGCACTCCCACAAATGGCCTGAAAGATTTTCCCAGCATCCTCCTGCTCTCTATGAGTCACTGTGGGGAATAGCAGCGAGGTTTGGAGTTGAGTTATAACCATTCAGTGAAGCATTTCCCTCCAGACTGTACAAAGGAAAGGGGCCGTGTTAGTAAATTTATTGACTATTTCATTAGATCAATATGGAATATGATTTAAAAGGCTCTGCCCGGGCTCTTTAAATCTATTTAATCAACCCAATTAATAAAAAAAAAAGTAAGAAGTTGAAGCATATCCTGTAAGGTGCATCATAAATATATTCCCTTACTTGGGCTTTTGATCTCACCCAGGTAATTAACAGCTTTGGTTAAGTTCAGTCATTCCTACATGCCTGGCTATGGTCATAAAAACCCCCAGGCTATGTGTCGCTCTTGGATTTATTATGTTTTTCTTACTGCAAGAGCGTCTCTCACATTCCACTTCCTCCCCCCTTGAGAAGTCTATGCAGCCATTGCTTTTGCAGCTGTCACGAAGGCTACTCAGGCTGGGAGCTTTGTGCTGCTTAAGAGGCTGGGTACACTCGGCTGTTGGTTTCCATTTTTGTAGTCTTTTCACTCTCCGATAACTATTCCACACTATCTCTTTCCAGGAGTGGGGAGATAAACAGATCCCGAAGGCCTGACCTTCCAGGTTCTTCACTCCCACTGTCTGTCCAGTCTCAGCTACTTTCCATTAAAAAAAAAAATGGCCTCTCCCTGTTACACAGAATATGGTTTTTATTATAAAATTTGGTGTGGTTCCCCTCCCTGTAACCAGGGAGGATGAACCATTCTCATTAGCTGCTCAATGACCCTACTTCCATCCACCCTCCTTCAAGTCCTCCTCCTACCAGTTCCTCAGATCCAGTCTTCCTAGCGGTGAAGCTCAGAGATGCCTAGGTGAGCCAAGTGTCGCCCAGGGATGGGAGGGAAAGTTAGGTGTCTGCCCAATGCCAGAGGGGCTGACATCAGAGGCATGGCTGTCCTATTTCACTTTTGCCTGCCTCTCCTTACTTTGGTCCAATTCAATAAGTATGTACTGAATCTCTATCATTCTAGACACTGTCAGAAAAGACACAAAAGAAACACAAAATGCATAGTGAGCACAAGGCTTTTGTAATCTTTGTAGGAGGTAAAAGCAAGCTGACATGAATGCTCATGTTTAAGACCCTCTTCCTCTCAAACTGCCTATTTACACAAACCTTTAACCATCATTCACTCAACATTTATTGGGCAGCTGCTACCCTACACTACACATGGTGTGTGTGTGTGTGTGTGTGTGTGTGTGTGTGTGTGTGTGTGTGTGATAAAAAGATAAGTGAACACTTACTAATCTCTATGGGTTTACCGTAGGATCAAAGAGATATAAGACACAAAGAATTTCGTGGTTCCTCATACAGCAAAAGTTACTTGAATAAGACCCAAAAGAGTTTAATTACAATCTTCATACCATTTTAATACAGCCTACACTTCCTATTCTATAGTACACTGAAATCTCGCCAATTTATTCAAAATATGTAAAGATCCCTTTGATTTACATAAACATGTAGACTAGAGAACATATTTAATAAAGTAGTATTTTTTAAAGTATAGTAACTCAAATTAGAGTGGACAGGATATTTGGCAGAGAGTGTACTTGAATAACTAACTACATATAATAAGTGGTTTCCACATCAGCTGCTTGCAAGCAGGGTATCTAAAACACTAGGGCTGGCTTGAAAACAGTTGTTTAACCATTGCAATCGTTCCATTGTGCTAAATAGTGAATTATTTTCAAATAAACCTTACTTCCTAGACTAACATTAATTTACGAAAAAACACCCTCTTCCAACACTACCTTTTAGCTCAGCCTCTGTTTAAATAATCACTAATACTGAATTGCAGAGATTAACCGTCATTATTATACCTGAAACTGTTTGAGCCCTTGCAAAATGTCAGATACCGGACTAAATGCTGTAAGTACTAACGTTATCTCATCGATTGTCACAACAACCCTATAGGGTAGGTCATCTTACTAGCTCTCTTTTACGGATGAAAACATTGAAGCCAAAGGTCCCATAGCTGGTGAAGACTGTCTGAATTTACAGCTCCTACTTTTAAATGAATCCAAAATCAATGGAGTTGTGTCACATACATGCAGTTCAGGGTTAAAATAAGTAAGTAGGTTGGCAAAAGTCCCAAAAATATCCACCAGCACAGAGGGAACAAATGTGATTTTTTTTCCCTTCCAATTTCCTTTTAACCTCCTGATTTCTAGAGGGACCATTTTTGCTCTGCGCCTCCTGTTCTTTTGCCTGCCCTCCAATCAAAGATGCTCAAGTGGCCAAATCCACTTAAAATATAGAAACTGTTCCTTCCTCTTGCTTCAGGTGCTTGTCTGTGTGAGGCAACTCTGGGACGTGTGGTGGAGAGGGAGCTTGGAGAAGGGGGTAATTCCCATCACTAAAATTAAATTATTAATCTTTTATCAATTAATTGGATGAGGATTGGTGGGAAAGACGGGCACTTAGCTCAGCAGAGCTCTACTGGGTGCCAGATAAAACAAGAAATCTGCCCGGGTGAGATGGTAAGAGGGGAGGAGAAGCCACAGTAGTAATAAGTGTGAGAATCCCCTGGTTTCAGGAGCGGGAGAGCACACCAGCTCCCAGGAGGGGAGACGTGGAATCACTGAGATTTCTCCAGGGGGGCCTTGACAGAATCAGCCCTCCAGGCCTTGTAAAAAGAAACTCGACTGCTTGCCCAGGAGTTGCTTTTCTTAATTCTCTCACAGACTGAGGAAGATCAAATCCCAGAGAAGGGAGGTTTCTAGCCGCCCTTTGAACAGATGGAAAGTATTCTTACTCAGAATACTGTTCCTTAAAAAATCAAAATAGCTTATATACATAAATCACATTCATTATTAAAATATCAAACTGTTTCAAAAACATATTTTTTAAATGCTTTTTTTTTTTACTTGAAATTCCACTACTACAAGATAACCATTGTTAACATTTTAGGAAGCATCACTCCATACATCTCTTTTGGCTCGTGGGGAAGTATGGACAGTTACAAAATTCCAGTTATTGGTTTACTGAACAAAGATTTACTGAATACCTACTATGTACCACAGATCATAATACATGCTTTTCTTTAACCACTTTATTTTCATTTTGTAAATATATTTTTATTGATCTTTTTAAGAGAGGGAGAAATAAAAACATTGATGAGAAAAACATACATCAGCTGTTTCCTGCATGCCCCCTACTGGGGATTGAGCCTGCAACCCGGGCATGTAACCTGACCAGGAATTGAGCCTGCGGGAATCGAGCCTACAACCTCTTGGTACATGGGACAACACACAACCAATTGAGCCACACCGGCCAGGGCACTTTAAGCTTTTTTAAACTCAATAATATTATATGAGCTTATTTGCATATCAGTAGCTATCTGCATTATCATGAATCATAGCACCATGTTTAATTATAATTCCAGTGATGGACCTTTACATTTTTTGCAACTTCTTGCCATCAAAAACAATGATACAAGAAGAAGCCTTATAACATCTCTTTGATTATGTCTTCCAGATGACATCACTGGGAATTCAGAACACTCCACATTTATATAATACTTCACTATTCTAGTTGGCATCCTATTGATTGCATGACGATAAAGAGACTGGTTTCATATGGGGACAGGAGGAGATTTGACTTTGGTGGTGGGCACATGATGCAGTATACAGATCTTGTAACATAGAAACCCACAGTTGAAATCTATATGTTCATGTGGACCAATGTCACTCCAATACATTTAATAAATAAAATGAAAGACACTGGTTTCAGGAAAACTGACCTTAGAATTGGTCTCACTGCATCCCAGGTAACATTGTATATATCTGGCTTTCACTAACAAATTTGAGAGAGCAAGGTTTGACAGATGAGGAAACAGAATTACAAAATATATATGTGTGTAAAAGAGAAAAAGAGAGGGGCCTACAGATAATTCTCTCAAACTAGAAACAGGTATCCCAAAAATACCAGAGTGAAGCCCAGCAGGTATGTGTCCACTGGACCAAAAGAAGACTCTGGTCGCCCCACAGAGCCTTCTAGATAAAAAGTTCCCCGAGGGTAGATGTTATACCTGTATTTCCTGTATCACCGATGTGTTTCCAATGTCTAGCTTGGGGCTTGGAATATGACAGGTACTCAATAAACAGTTCTGGATTTCATGGACATACCACCAAACAAGTCTTCCTGAACCACAACAAACCATGGTCAGTTTCCCACCCTCATCCCCACTCAGCAATCAAAACTCTGAAACGAAGCAAAGAATCCATAGCTGTGTGTGTGTGTGTGTGTGTGTGTGTCGCTCTTAGCCTACAATAAATAACAAGTCTCCTCCAAAGCAGTGTCAGATCCTTGAACTAAAGGACTTAAGCTAAGGGAGCTGGGAAAAAAGTAAACGAGGAAGCGGTATTACCCCAGAATGCTTTATTTATCCTTCCTGAAAATTTCCTCCCAACTTCTATTAGCAAACTCTGTTCATCTCTCCCATCTCTTCGCCCCCTCGTCCTAACCCATATCACCTCACCCTCTGCCTCCGTCAGAAATCTGTCTTGCGTACTAATTCATATACATACATACCTTATATATGTAAAGGAGCATTACCAAGTGGGTGGTTCTTGAACACCAGCCATTCATCATGCATATTGATCACTGGGGTAGTATGGTATGAATCAGAGAGCAGCAGTCATTAAATCAAAGATTTATACTAGTAAAAGAGTGCCAGGGCAATTCATCAATTCCCTACCACCCTCGGTGATTAATTAGGTCTCATTCTGACAGCTCAGAAGCTGGTTCACAATTAAGGCTATTACAGCTCTGAGGTAGGTCGCTTTTTTCTTTTTCCCTTTCCTTTAAGGAAAAAGTGGGGGGAGGGGGCACTAGTCTGTTAGGCTTATGCCATCCTATCCTTTTCTTTCATAGCATTCATCACGGTTTACAAACACAGAGCTATCAATGTGATTATGTTTAAATCCTCTCTTTCCATTAGTCCATACGGTCCGCAAAGCCTTAAGAGCCACTAGCAATGTCTAGCATGTAGTAGGTGCTTAATAAATGTATGTTGAGCAAATGAATTATTAACCAGATGCTTCTGATGCTTCAGGCCCAGATGTAGCATCCCTAACAGTGAGATTTCCAATGATTCTCACTGGTTCTTATTTTTTTAGAAGTTAAAGTGAATCTTTCTAGACAAGGAAATCACACTGGAAAATTGTTTAGCAATCTTAACTGAAGCCACCACATGCATACCTACTGACCCAGCAATTCCAATCCTCGGTATATACCCAACAGGAAGGCGGACAAATGTTCCCAAGACATGTACAAGAATGTCCATTCATAGCAGCACTATAATTAATAGATCAATCTGGAAACAATCAATTGCTCAACAGAAGAATGGAAAAATAAATTGTGGTATGTCCATAAGTGAAAAATTGCACAGCAATGAGTCTGAACAGACCATAGCCTCATGCAGCAACATGGATAAATCTCACAAACATTATGTTGACAACATGAAACCAAACGCAAAGGGGTACATGCTGTGTGATTCTACTTACATCATGGGAAAAGATGGGCAAAACTGATTTGTAGCATCAGAAGTGGAGACAGCAATTGCCTTTCACGGGTTAGTGACAGGGAGAGGGCATGAAGGAATCTTCTGGGTACTAATAAGGTGTATAATTCTTCTCTGAGGACTGGTTACCCAGATATGTTCCTTAGGTTAAAATGCATCTAGTTATTTTCTAGCATTTCATTTTGTGATAATAGAGTTATATGATTAGTGTTCTTTTTTGTTTGTGAGAGTTCAATCAAAAAGAAATTTTTTAAGATAACCTGGTCTGCTTGTCTCTGTGTGCTGGAAGAGTGCAATGAAGCTGTGAGAGAAGACCGCCTTTCCGACTTCAGCTCATGAGCCTGCATCACCTTTCACAATTTCCCCGGCAACACTTGCAAAGCCAAGCCTCCTGTAAGTTGAGAGGGTTTAGAAGAGGTGAGTGTTGTAAAGAAAGGCTGTGCTTTGGGGATATTCAGAGATTTGTGATAATCCCTAGCATTAGACCGGAAAACTAAGACCTAAATTTATAATAACAAAGCCCTCCAATGTTTTGAAGATTTCATATATATTCAAACACTGGTTTTGTGCACTTTTTATATATTCACTCATTTAATACTTAAAACACCTTATGAGATAGCTAAGAAGTCCCCCAACTGTAAAGAGTGAATCACGTCCACAGTCTGAGCCTTAGATCCAAGTCTGTACAATTGGGAATAAAATGACATGCCCATATAGCAGTGGTTATGAGAAGAAGCTCTGGAATAAGACTATCAGGGTTCAAATCCAAGCTCTGCAATTTACTAGGGATATAACCTTAATAAAACATTTAACCTCTCTCTGCCTCAGGTTTCTCATTTGTAAAATGGGATTACTAATAGCTGTCTACCTCACAGGATTATTACTAGTACAAGGAATAATGGAAATCTATATCTATCTATCTACCTATCTTTTTCTATCTCTATTTCTATCTCTATATCTACATATAGGATTTTAGTTATCTACTTCATTAGGATTATTATAAGGAGCAATGGAAATCTATATCTATCTATATCTATATGGCATATATACCCTATCCTATATAATAAAAGGCTAATATGCAAATTGACCAAAAAGCAGAATGACTGGTCACTATGATGCGCACTGACCACCAGGGGGCAGATGCTAAACGCACTCAACAAATATTTGATAAATGTTTGACAAAATATTTCCCCAGTGTACTTACCTAATCTCCTTACTTCGCATCTATCCAGAAAAGGCCTGGTTATTTACAGAAATTTTCTCTCAACCATAATGACCACAGATATCTCTAATGTTTTAAATTTTAGAAAAGTATTTTATAAGACAAGTAAAATATAGGGTTCTCCTCAGAAGGATTCATTGTGTGCTTTCCTGTGCATTTAAACTATGACTCAATATATCAAAATCTAACTTACCCTTACTTTTTAAAAATTTGCCCATCCTAAAGTCAGATTCAATACAAGACTCATCCTTAGAACATAAACCTCCAATTACTTCATTGCTCATTCATTCATTCATTCATTCATTTATCAAGTATTTGTTAAGCACCTCTTGTCAGTGTTTAGTGATCTCAGCTGTAAATAACAGAAACCTCAGGCAAACAGATTTTGTAATGAGAACGTATGGCACATGGCAGGAACCTCACAGGCAGTTGTGCAGGCTGCTTGTTTGGTTGGACTCAGCAGCTCACTATGTCATCAAGGACCAATATTCTTTCCATCTCTCCACTCTGTGATCCTTGTTGTTGACCTCATTCAAACCCTAGCCTGATGACTGCAGTCATTACAGGTTTGGCCAACCCTATTGGTCCTCTATCTCACAGCCATACTCTCCCATGACTTCCTTTCTCACAGAAGCCCGGTTTTGTTCAGGCATCAGTTTACGTCATTAATTCTTCCTGAATGTAGATGGTAATTATCTAAGCCAATTATGGTCATTCCATTGGTCTTCCTACATTGTTTGAGGCAAGCACATGTCTCGGCAATATTAGGGGAAGTCAACATTGATCCTTTTAGAAATGTTTTCCATACTCATATAAAGGGACATGAGTCAGGAACTTGCCCCTTTTCCTACTTCTAGACTCTTGTCTCTCCTGTGTGAGATGATTCCTAGAACTGGTACAGCCATCTTGGTACCACTTAGAAAGCTACCAACACACAGTATAGGAAGATGCTAGGTATCTTTTCTTTTTTTTTTTTTTTTTTTTTTTTTTTTTACAGAGAGGAAGGGAAAGAGACAGAGAGCTAGAAACATCGATGAGAGAGAAACATCAATCAGCTGCCTCCTGCACGCTCCCCACTGGGGATGTGCCCGCAACCCAGGTACATGCCCTTGACCGGAATCTAACCTGGGACCCTTCAGACCACAGGCTGACGCTCTATCCACTGAGCCAAACCGGTTTCGGTGATGCTAGGTATCTTTGCTCCTGGAATTAATCAACCTTAGAACTGTCCTACCTGTGGAATTCTTGCTATGTGATAAATTATAACATAAATCCATGTTTTTTAAGCTGATTTTAGTTGAATCTCTGAGACAGTTATAAAGCACTGTTAGACACATACAGTTATCACTACACAAACACACCTACTACAGGAAAGAAAAAGATTATCTCTCCCTGAGGATTTCTCTTACAATAGCAAAAAAATTACCCAGATGTCTCAACCTTTCTCCCTCCTCCCCCCACTTCTTCTCAATTCTAATTGGCCAGTAGCAGGTCAAATGTCCATTGTTGAACTAATCACACACTAGAGGAATTAAATTACCCTAAATACAATTAGGCCCATGCCTGTGATCTGGGACTGGGATTATCTGTGTCAGAGGTAACTGGTTGCCTGGAAGAGGGGTGACTTACTGAATAAAATGAGTTCTGTTAGGAGGAATGGGCTGGATGTTAGATATGCATCCTGCATATTACTGTGTGCATAATGTGTACTGGACTTGGGACTCCCCAGTGACAGGAAGTGTTATGAACAGTTCTACTTCAATAGTCAAAGTCTGTATCCTATTTTTAGAATCTCAAAACCTCTTAAATCTAAGCCAAGTCATAAGATTTCTAACAACTCTACTTGGGCTCAGGTCCAAATGTGGATTTTGCTAACAGAGATCTTATCTGAAGTAAGGTCGAAGCAGGTTTATTCCCACCTCCCACTAACTTTACAGAGCTGTAGAAACAATTTGTAAGCATACTGGTATATTCAGGAGCACTTACTTGCTTCCAGGCACGTTTCTAATACTCTCATTTCCAATCAAACTTTTCTGAACCTAGGTCATCAGACTTCCTGGAGCCAAGAGAACCATTCCCCAAATTGGAAAGAGCTTTTCTCCTTTGGAGGTGGTATGATACACTGGTTAAGACATGGTTCAAATCCATGATCAACCACTAACAAGGTGGTCCTTGGAGAAGGTGCGTAACCTCTCCATGCTTTAATGTCCTCAACCATAAAATGTGAATAATAACCACAGTTCCTACTTCTTAGGGTTGTGAATGTACTAAATTAGTCAGTGCATGGAAAGAGCTAAGCACAGTACCTGGGAAATAAAAGTTCTCTTAATAAGTATTAGTTGTCCCTATGTTTCTCTCTCCATGTCCATCCTTCTTCTCTCTCTTATTGCATCATGCTAGAGCTACATCATCACCATTAGCAGAGCTAACTGCTTGATCTTTCTGATTGGGTGTTGTCAGTCAAACAAATAACTTAAATTTTTTTCCCCATTTGGTTAGACAAAGTCATTGTTTGGTATTAATAATGAACTTGGCCAATTTAAAAAATTTAAAACATATATTTACATGGTAAATCTCTCCATCCTGAGCTTTCTCAGAGGTCCTAGCACTGACCTTTCTGAGCCAGGCCTCTGGAGTCCAAGTGGTTCCATTTTCTTTGGGCTGCTTTCCTGGCTTTGAGCCAGCTCCTCTCCACAGCCTCAGAAAGCCTAAGCTTCGACAGTGCCTTGGGGACCCAGCTTCATTGACTCACAAAATCAAAATATACAAATTCCCCTTTTAAACTATGATATATAACTGGGAGAATATTGCTTCTGCACTGCATTAGGGCCCGCCCTATTACCTTATGGAATTACCCGCAGTGGCAGAAATCCATTCACCTGATCCACTGGTACCCTGGGGGCAGCTCAGATAGCATAAAGCCAATTGATAGATGTATATTTGATATATATTTTATGCCTGGAATTTATGTCTTTTCGTGTTTCATTTGCCATTCTCACTTTATGCCACAGGAGAACTAGAGAAATTTTGAGAGGAACGGAGAAAGAAACGCCAAGGAAGAACAGGGTGGAAATCAAAACAGCCATTTTTCTTCCTGATCTAAAATCTTTCACCTGAGCAGCCTGATCAGCTCTAAAACCAAGAGGAAGTGTTCCCTGCCCTCCTCCTCTCAGGAAGGGGTTATGAGAAGAGGAGGAGCTAAATCTGGAAGAACAGGAAAATGCTTTCCCTACAAACCAGCAGCTGAGCCAGGTCCCCATTACAAAGTGTATGTGGGAGAGGGGAAGGGAAACCGAAGATATAAACAATCATAGACCTGAAGGTATGCATTTTATTCCATACAGTTATCAAGACCCTGACACACATTTCAGCTCATTTCACTCTCAAGGTGGTCAAGACGGATAATTTCAGCCCCGTGTCTCTGACAGTCCAAAGAGGAGGATGACCTGCCCAAGGTCATGGCTTGTGGCAAACTGGACTTAGATCCAGCCTTCAACCTCTTGAATGTGTGTACAAATGATGATGCATAAGCTTCTACGTACAGGGAGAGAATCCATGGCCATGCACATCATTCAAACCCCTACTATGTGTCCTATATTTTCCAATAGCTTAATTTTTTTAATTTATACCAATTTATACCAACACCTGCTTCCCCTTCATCCAATCCTGACTGTAACCCTGTGAAAGTAACACAAGGGAGTCTGACTCCAGGAACCGTGCTCTTAACCACTCCACCACACTGCTTCTCTATCAATTCATGAATGAAGATATGAAAGTCTACACCTAAAAGATAAAGTTGGCAATAAGACCAGGTCTCCTATTGGCTCAATAAGGATAGGACCCAGGGAGAGACAAAATCAACTGACCCAGTCCCCTTGATTAATTTCTTCTACTCCATTCACTGGCTATTAAACTAGTTCCATTGGCCTTGGCTACCCAGGATTGCAACTGTTCAGTTCACTTCACTGAGTAATTACTGAGCACAAAGCTCTATGCCAGGCCCTGGTAATTCAGTGTGAACAAGATAGGCACAGTCCTCCTTCTCGCAGAGCTTACAGCCAGAAGGGTAAAGCAGATACTACGCCAGGAACAATGAGAGTAGCTAGCCTTTTTCATAGACTCTCCATTGGAAGAGATAGAAGTCATGCAGTCTGGCCCACCTAATACAGAAATCTCCTCCACAATCTCTCCTGTAGAACGGCATGTAGCCTCCACTGGAATCCTCAAATCCAGAAAGGCTCTCTTCCAAAAGCAGTGCATTCCAGTTTAATCATGAAGTTTTTCCATATATTTAGTACACATCTTCTGCCCTACTATGAGAGTAACCCTGTGAGGGCAACGCAACTTTCAGCCCTACAACATTGTTTCAAACACTCTTCCACATAGCGGTCCTTCAACACGATTGAGGACAGCTTCAAGTGACCCTTCAGTTTTCTCTTTCTGAGACTAAATTTCTCCTCTTCCCATCAAACATTATCTTAGGCCTTGGCTTCCTAAATTCTTCCCTGCAAGGTAGTATGCTGGGTGTTATTGAGTTTGCCAGTGAAGTAACAAAAAGAATTCTTTAAATGGAGTCTGACCAACAGGGTTAAGTAGAACTATGGTCTACCTTGAAAAGGATCCTATAGTCCTATTAGTTACTGTATTCATGGTTTTAGTTTTAATACTGATCACACATAATTGGTGCGTGTTGCACTCAGATATTTTCCCACATTTTCAAAGACAACGTTATCAAAGTCACTTTTCTCCCAAACCTCTACTTGGGCAACAGTACTTTGTTTTTTGTGTGTTTTTGTTTGTTTTTATTATTACATGCAGGGCTTTCCATCGTCTTCTGTTACACTTAAACTTGGTGAAAGTCAGATGGCATTTTTGTACTTGTTGAATAACCAACCCAGTCCTAGGTTCAAAAAAACTTATTTTCATATAAGAAATCTATTAAGACTAAGCATTTCATGAGCTGAGTGGTCTTTGCTGAAGAGTTCAGTTATGAAGCAGGATCCCATAATAGGGTGTTTCATATGGAAAATCTCTTCTCTGAAGCTCCTTATTCTCCTCACCACCAGCTCTACAGTCTTGGCTTCCCTCTCGCCCAGCCTTTGTAACCCCTGCCCACCGGCCGCTTCTCCACCATCTCAGCTCCAACCATATGTCTCCCTCTTCTATTATGAAAACAACCTAGTGCACCCCTAACTCCAACCAACAAATTTATTATCTCAATATACATAGTCATAAAATAAAATTAAAATTTTCTTTTATGCAATAGGCCTACCCTTCTCAGAAGTAAATGCATGTAGTGAAATAGTAATCAGTATTCAGAAAATATTTATTGAGCACATACTATGGGCCAGACATCCATCCCTGAAGGATGCAGTGATGTGCAATATCAGATATGTGGCACTTACCATCTAAGATAGACAGCAATCAACTAAACATACAGCCAATGTACATTACAGGCATAACAAGTACTGTGAAGGAAGGACAGGAGGATTTGCTGCCAGTGGGTCAGGGAGGGGTTCTCTTAACAAGACGTAAATGAGCTAAGGGTAAGGAAGAGGGAGGATTAACGAGAGTACTCACTTATTTACCATACTGAAGAACTGGAAACAGCATAAATGCCTACATAAAGGAATCAGTTGCGGCAGATCCACATGACAGACTACTACAACTCCTTTAAGAATTAAGTTTTTGATGCTAAAATATTACAAAGATTTAAAAACTTGCAAACCAACCTAACTTTAAAAATATTAATGTAAAAAAAACCTTAAATATAATGTTAACAATGAGGATCCACAGCACATTATGCAAATTGATTCATTCCAGGAATTCAAAAGTATTTCCATCTTAAAAGCCCATTAATAAAATTCATCATATAAATAGGTCAAAGGAGAAAAATATGATTACCAAGAAAACTATCAAAAGCATTTGATAAAAGTCAAATGCACTTTATGCTTCAAAAAAGAAAGCCCTTACTTTTTGAAAAAGGGCATAGATATTCCCCCAAATTAAGAATCATGCTAATCAGTGAAACACTAGGAGAATCCCCACTGAAGTCAGCAATATGGCATGGGGACTGTTTCTCATATTTGTTATTTAATATTATTCTAAAAGTACCAGCCAGTGTATGTAAAATCAACAAAATGAGGGATGCAACTTTTGGAAAACAAATACACAATTATCATCATTTGCATATGATACAGTGATACTTGGAAAACACAAAAGAAAAAATAGAAACAGAAAAGCAGATAAAGTGGCCATTTACAAAAAATATATACAAAAGTCAATACTGGTCTTATAAACTAACAGTAGCTACTTACAGAATATAGAAGAAAAGAATACCATTCACAAAAGCAAAAAAAAAAAATGTTAGAGCCTAAAACATGAAATAAATATAACAAAAATGTAGTGTGACATAAAAAAATATAAAAATAAAATTACTGAGAGGTACAAAAAAATAATGAAGAGACATAACTTGTTCTCAGATAATAAGTCTCAACATTATAAAAATACCCATTCTCCACAAGAAATCTGTAAAAAAAATCAGTGCAATCCCAGTAAAATTGACAGATGATTACAAAAGTCACTTTTGAAGAGACTATTCACAAAAAAAGTGAAAATAGCCCCAAAAATCTGAAGAGAAAAAAAAAGTAATGAGGAGTGATTCGTCTTATGTGTGTTATATATATCAAATATATTAAAAAGCTGCAAATTAAAATTTTTGATCTAAAAAATAGACAGATAAATGATATAGACAAGATAGAACAGAAATAGACTTAAATATGCATGAAAATTTAACATGTAATTAAGAAAACATTAGAGTGATCATTTTTAGAAACTAAATACCAAAATCCGAAGGGTACAATTAAAGCAGAGATCAGTAGTCAAGATGAAAGGATGAAAATAGATTAAACATTCCCTGGCTGGTGTGGCTCAGTTGGGTGGATGCCATCCCATGCACCCAAAGGTCACATGCCTGGGTCACAGGCTTATTCCCCAGTAGGGGGCATTCAGAAGGCAGTCAATCAATGTTCCCTTTTCACATTGATGATTGTTTTCTCTCTCTCTCTCTCTCTTTCCCTACCTTACTCCCTAAAAATCAACTTTAAAAAATCTTAAAAGAAAACAGACTAAACCAAATCGAAAGTTTGAAAAAGAACAAAATAAACCAAAACAAAGCAGAAGGAAGGAAATAAATAGCAAACCCTAATGCTTTAGAAGAAAGAAAAAGGTAAAACTAATAAATAAAAAGCTGGATCCTTCAAGAAATCAATAAAACAGACAAACCACTAACTCACTTAAGAAAATAGTAAGAGGCAAGTACAAATACACTAAATAAGAAATAGTAAAAGGTAAACTGAAAACATCGTTAGGAAACATTTTGTATAATTCTGTACAGAAATGTGAAAGCCTAAGTTGATGGATAATTTTAAGAGTACAACTCACCATATTGATTCCAGTAGACAAAGCTTGAATAGGCCCATTTCCTAGAAGAAAAAAAGAAAATTATCAAAGACTAACCACAAACCAAAACACAAACACAAAATCAGTAGACCTCAATGACTTCATCCAGAAACTGGACCTTCAAAGAAAACATAATCCCAATGCTACTTAACCCGTTCCAGGGAATGGGAAACTTCCCAACTGCTTTCACGTGGCAACTATAACATTGATAACTGAATCGAGAAAAGATTGTACCCCAAAACTACAGATCAATCTCACTTGTAAATATGGATACAAAAATAAATAGACTTTTAGCAAATACAATCAAATAACCAATTGAAATAATGTTCCTGCCCTGCAAGGAGAGTTCAATAGGAGAAGACTTAATAGAATTCACCATGCTAATAAATCAAAGGGGGAAATCATATGAACCATGGACACTGAGAAGACACTTGACAGAATTCAAATTTGTCTGAAATTTGCAAGGCTGTGAATTAAGAAAAAATTCCTTTAAAATATAGGCATCGCTAAAAACATTGGCATTCCTGGGTCTGCTCCCCAGGAAGACAAAGCACATTCCCCCAGGCAAACAGACAAAAGTAGCCCTGCAGTGAAAGCACTGGATGCAAGCGACTGCCCAGGTGGGCCCAAGGAACCTGAGCAGGTTAAGGGCAGCTGGTGCGTTAGGAGACAGACTATGGTAGCAAAGTATCGCTTCCTTAGACTACTTGCAATATGCGAAGGAAAAGGGAAAATATACCTCTTCAATGTTGAAATATGGCTAGATATTTCTACATGCATCATCTAATTTAATCCTCCTCATCACCACCCAAGCAATAGGTAGAATCATCCCTGGGTTTTTGTTTGGTGGGTTGGTTGGTTTTTTGTTTTAATCTTCACCCGAGAATATGGTTTTAATGATTTTAGAGAGAAGGGGGAGAGAAAGAGAAACATTGATCGGTTGCCTCCCATACCAGGGATCGAACCCACAGTCTACGTATGTGCCCTGACTGGGAATGGAACCCACAACCTTTTGGTGCATGAAATGATGCTCCAACCAACTGAGGCAACTGGCCAGGGCAATCTCTATTTCACAGCCAAAATTTTGAGGAGCAGAGATGCTTAGTGGCTTACTCGGAGTGAAAAGGATGTTCACTCTCTTCCTCTCTACCTCTAATTTCCTTATCAGTGATTTTCACTGGCGAAACCCAAAGGTAAGCCAGAGGGTAAGGAACAGCGGGGAGAAGTATAGGGTTCACATCTGGAGTTCCTGCCACATAAGACCTTCAAGGCTTGAATAAGATGTTGCATATAAACATCTCAGCACCTTCTTGGCAAATCTCAAGTTCTCAACAAATATTGGCCCCATGAAAGGCTGCTATTACCTTTCATTGGTGAAATGCCCTGAATCAAACAGACTATTTTTCAGTTAAAAGCTTGGCTTTTATATTTAAATTTTAAGAATAAAAAGCCACAAAGAAATGACACAGCTGACCCCATTTATCAATATCCCTGGAAAACTGGCTAAATAGTACAAACAAACCAACATCTGGGCAGAGGAGGATGCCGGTAAAATGAGCAACATTGATTTCCCCTCAAAACAACACATTAAAGCCATTTTTAAAAGTCGTGCTGACAAGGGACATTTTTACTAAGGCAATATCTTTTGGAGCTGTGGTCTTATTCCAAGAATATGCTCCCTGCCCCATATTATAGATAGTAAAGTTCACACTTAATCATTTGTGTCACAAAGACCACCTAAACATGTCAGGAATAATTTCGCATCTATGACCCTTCCAGCTGAAAATATAGATGAATGTAATTAACCTACTTCCAAAATTTTAAAAAAAAATCCACTCTATTCTCTCCTAACTTGGGAACATATGGTGTCGGATTACATGGTTGGCACCTGGCTGACTGCTGGGTCCATGTGTCGCCTTCTAGCACAAACAGGCAGAGGCAAAAAGCCTGCCCAGAGGCGTCGCCAGCCAAATTTAAAATGGGCAGCTCAAGCCACAGGCTTGGCCAGAAACTGCTATTAACATCCTGGTGGAGGAATCAGAGCTCTCAGCACCATGCTTTGAGCCCCGTTTCCCCTCTTGTCCCCTGGCCTCCTCCATAAATGTATTGAGAGGGACCCAGGAGGTTGGTTTCTCCTTTGACACACTCTGTCAACACTCCTAGCTGTATTTATCAGGGAGAAGCTGAATTGGCCTCACCTTTGAGGTTGGCGCTCTTACGTTCGGGCATTTTGAAGCAAGTGAATCCAACCAAATGCTTTCCATCCTAATTAAAGGTGTGCGTCATTCTCCCCACCCAAGCTCCCAAATCCTGGCTTGTTTATATGGAGTAAAGAACATTCACCTCCAACCTAGTGTGAAAAGAGCCAGGGAAGCGTCATCAGCCTCCTGGCCTCACTTTTCTGTTCTTCTCTCTCTGGTCTTACTGTAGACCTCCTCTCTGTCTCTGTGAATCAACTCAAACTGCTGATGCACCATGAGGCTAGTGAATATGGTCCTTCACATCCAAGTCCCCCAAGCTGCTCATTGCAGTACTGAATATCCCTGAATTAAGTTATTCCTTCCTTCTTGTGAATAGTTTGCTCCTCTTTTTGCTTGCTTTTTAAAAATGTGCCCACCCGTTTCAGGTTGAATCATGGATATAGGGCTTACCCACGTCTGCTCTAGGAATTAAGAAACCCCAAGGAACTGGATGGAGCTAGTGCAGTCAGAATGAGAAGGAGCCTCAGGAAGGAGACCAAGGGTGGCAGGTGTGTGGCCATTTGGGCTCCCCTGGGCCATCCCCTCACAACAAGCTGGGAGGTGAAAGACATCAAGGAGGAAAGGTCACTAAAGGGATTAAAATGGGTCTTTTTAATCAACTAGAAGGATTCCCCCTAAGACCAAAAAAGAAAAGACCAGCTACATCCACTAGTGAGGAATGGACCCCTCCTACCACTTACCAGTAGAGACTATCTGGCCAGGACAACACAGTGGGATGGAGGACTGTTTTCTTTCCATGACCCTGACTTGGTTGTGGGAGATATCTGCTGTTTGTCTGCCCAGAGTCTGTTTCCTGTTTCTTCCATTAATAACACACCCATTTCCATAATGGAAGGTTTCTTTCCAACTCTAAATGATTGTGATGGGGTTGCCGATCTTAATCCCTTGCCTCCACCCCCATTACCACTGATCCAAGTAGGTGAGACAGTTTCTCATTTTGCTGACATAAGTGAATTAATTCTAAGGAGTGGGCATGTACCCAAGCCAGATCAATGAAAACATTCTCTGAGATTTATATAAAACTGGAGTCTAGGGGAGAAAGCATTCTTTTTCCTCTGTAGTCACCAAACTGGGAATATGTCAAAATGGAGCTGCTGGGACCATGTCCTCAGCCATGTAGAGGAAGCCACTGCACAGTCTATAAGAAGAGGTCCAGAGATGGGTAAGGTATGGAGGAGAGAAAAAGAGATGAGGCCGAGGGAAAATGAGTTGTAGGAAAGATAAAAGAGAAGAAAGACGGGAGAGAGGTTGGGGAAAAAGATAAGGTGGGGTGGGGGGAATAAGAGACTAGAGAGAGATGGGGGGAAAGCGAGAGATATGGGAAAATAGAGGACTGAAGACAGAAAGAGAGGGGAGCCCAGCCAGTGTTGCTCAGTGGTTGAGCATCACCTATGAACCAGGAGGACACCGTTCAATTCCTGGTAAGGGCATATGCCCGGATTGCAGGTTTGATCCCCTGTGTGGGGCATGCAGGAGGCAGCCAATCACTGATTCTCTCTCAACATTGATGTTTCTATCTCTCCCTCTCCCTTCCTCTCTGAAATCAATAAAATTTCATTTTTGAAAAAAAAGAAAGAGAGGAGAGACATAGATAGAAATGGGTGAGAGAAAGGTGAAGGAGAGAAAATGGAAAGAAAGCAACAGGAGAGAGAGATGGGAGAGGGAAAAAAATGGAAAGAGAGAGATGAGATACAGTGTAATGGGGGAGAGAGAGAAAGATGGGGAGGGAGGGAGGGATGAAGTGAGAGGTGGAGGAGAGAGAGAAATGAGGGAGAGAAAGAAGTAAAGATGAGGTGAGAGAGAAAGACCTAAGGAGAGACAGATGTTAAGACAGAGATGGGAAGGGGTGGGGGAGATGAGAGACGAAGGAGAGAAGACAGAAACCTGAGGACGTCTCTTGAGGTCTTGCTTCCAGGTAATACACACACACACACACACACACACACACACACACACACACATATGTGTGTATATATATGTATATATGTGTGTGTGTATGTGTATATATGTGTGTGTGTGTGTGTGTGTGTGTGTGTGTATGTGTGTGTATTTTTTTTCCAGAGAGGAAAGGAGAGGGATAGAGAGTTAGAACATCGATGAGAGAGAAACATCAATCAGCTGCCTCCTGCACACACCCCACTGGGGATGTGCCCGCAACCAAGGTACATGCCCTTGACTGGAATTGAATCTGGGACCCTTCAGTCCACAGGCCAACGTTCTATCCACTGAGCTGAACCAGTTAGGGCCCAGGTAATTCTTGTAGCTACTTGCGTTCTTGTATATTCTAGCTTATAACCAGGTTTGAGTGGGATCTTATTGCTTGCAACCAAGAATGATACCACTCTACTGCCCGTAATCAAAAACAATTCTACTGAAAACTTGGCTCTCAACAGCTGTATTATAGAACCCAAAGATGAACCAGAGGTTTCGCTGATCACCTCAAAACTCAGAATCTACCCAGCCGAATTCCATATTTCAAGTATGAGGGAAAATATAAGTTCCCTTCCCCTGCCTAAAGAGAGCCTATCAATGTCTTCATTTCTTCCTTCCTATGTCCCAATCTAGATCTGGCTATTAGCAACAAATCACCCACCAGAAATAGAAAAGACACTACTTGGAGATTAAAAGCAGCATTCAGGCAAAAATGATGTTGCACATCATACCAAAATTTAATATGTCCTCATGCAAAATAGCAATGTGTCTGGTAATGCAAAGATTCTTGCAAAGTAGATTAATAACAATCCAATATTATCCTCCTTTAAAAATGAAAATGAATTTTTTTTAAAAAACCAAGCCTAAAGTAGCTAAATCTTGTACCCAATGATGGAGCTGATTTACATAGATAGCATTTAACATTCCATCATCATTATCCTATCAGTCTCCTGTCTAATGTGCAAGCCTAAAAACGTTCAATGTGCTTAGAGGTTAAAAAAAAAAAACCCTATATCCACCAGCCAAAATGGTGGTAAATGACAAAATAAAAAAGAAGGGGAAAAAATTTAGGCAGGCAGATGAATATCAACTGTGATGAGAAAAAAGCCTGTCTCCCCCCTCCCTCCTACTAATATAGTAACCTAAACGACTGAATAAAAGAAAACAAAATATTTAAGGGTAAAACGTTGTTATCAGATGGGGAGAAGGGAAAGAGAAAAGGAAGCTCTTTGCTAATAGTCAAGTTTGCCTCTGCTAGAGAACGCTACTTTGAGTGTGCCGGCCTTGACTTAAATGGAAAACATGAAACACAATGCGTCCTTTAGAGTCCATTGTGTGAATACCTGCAGATACTTTTCCTTTAAATGTTAAGTGAATTTAATTCTAATGAGAGGAACCAGAGCGTGCTCTGGGGTGACTCATGTGTCTGTGTGAGAGGGAAGCGAAGGGTGGCCTGTGTGCATACCGTCCTCATGTTGAGAGCTCCTTCCCGGCCACAGGGTTGGCTGTGGCCTTGCAGATCCTGTGGCCTCTTTAGTGCCCCTGCCAGCATATCAGGAGGAATGGGAGGTGAGCCTGGGGGTTTGTAAAGCTGTTGACATCGTCACCCTAACCACTAGGTAGGTTTGAATGACATCCAGATCCCCTGAGAAGAGCCAGAGTTATGCCAGATGTGGGCAGCCAGGGTGGGTATGGAGGCTACTTCTTAAATAAACTAAAAGAGAGGTTTGTGGAGGCAGAGGGAGAAGAAAAAGGGAAACAATGGAGCATACGAAGAGCAGGAAAGTAGAAAAGAGGAGGAAAGAAGGTAATGATAAAAGAGATAAAGAGGTAGTGAAAGGAAAATGAAAATGCCCCCTGGCATGGCTCAGCAGTTGAGCATCAGCCTATGAACCAGGAGGTCACCCTGGTGGGGCACATACCTGGTTGCAGGCTCAATCCCCAGTGTGGGGCATGCAGGAGGCAGCTGACCAATGATATTCTTTCATCGTTGATGTTTCTATCACTCTTACCCTTTCTCTCTGAAATCAATAAATAATATATTTTTAAAATAATAAAAAGTAAAAATGTTCTCAGCCCATACAGCTGGTTCCTTGCCCTGAACAGTTAAGGAACCCAGTCTTTCAAATATGTGCTGTAAGGCCCCATACCCACGCCTCTGGGCAGTTGTCACTCACATAATCCGCTGCTCCTTCCTACAGTGCCCAAGTACACATCAGACGCTTTCCAACGCAGCATGGCAGACAATCACTGCTACTAAAAAGGACTATGCCACTGGTACATAATGCACCCCCCCCCAGACTTTTCCCAAGGCCTTCGTGTGTGCCGGCTAGCAACTGGCCCATCAACAGCAGGCCTCTCCTGGAATTGTTCCTGATGAGGCTGAATTTCATTTACAAGAAAAAGGGACAGAAGTCAATTAAATAGAATGTAATGCCAAGAGAAATATGCAAAAATGTCCCCCCACCCCCAAATTTTTAAACTAACAACCTTGGGCCATGTCTCTTTTTGTCCTACCCCAGTGTGACAAGGCTAAAACAGACACCCCGGGTTCTCACAGCCAGCAGTCTAGTCGACTAAAGAACAAAGATAAAATACAGTGACAGCTTTTGAATATTAATAGGGCATATCAGCAAGGGTGAGCAGCAAACAGTGGAAGTCATCCACAAGTTCTAAAAGCAGTTCCTAAAAGCCCGAATTCATCTCATTGCGCCCCACTTAAGAATTCCACTAAGAAAATGAGCCTTTATTTCAGAAATAAACTTCTGAGATGATGAGAGATAAAAGCAGAAGAAACACGGAAGCACCACAGGACCATCCTTCACTCATCTTCTCCCCTCGGGGCCCATCATGATGCCAAGCACATTATAGATGCCCAATAAATGTTTGTGGCATGAGTGATGTGAAAAGAAAAAGAATGCTTTAAAATCCACTTCAGGATAGGAATGGGCCCTGAAAACAGGCCAACCCCGAGCAGGATTACAGAAACAGAAAATAGAGTTTGAGGTCATTGATATCCACTCCAGACATCACCTATAGAATTCTTGGAGAGCTGTCATTTCTAAAAGAAAGTAGCAAAGTTTTCTGAGACACCACAATCCTATCTCTTTTATTCACTCACTTACCTACTCATTTATTTAATCATTCATTTAATAAATGTTATTGGTGCCTACTGTGTGCCAGGCACTCTGTAGGGCTCTGGGCTCTGTGGTAAAGAAAGACAAGCAAAGGCCTTGCCCTCATGGAATCTGTATTTGCTCTGTTCCTTCTCCTCACCCTAAACTATGCCTGGGCCCAACCATCATATGTTTAAGCCATTTCAACACCCTGAACTACATCCCTATCATAAATGTCCTCCACTGTCCCTTCCTCTTGCCCACCTACTCTGCATTAGTTTTCCTATAAGATTACCATCGTCATGTTGCTCACCTGCTCAAAAATCTCCAGTGGCTCCCTATCACCTGTAATTCATTTTAATAGCAGGTACTCCTTTTTAGGCATTAGACTAGGATTGTAAAATAAAGTCTGCACTCTTTAAAATAACACTGAGGTCTGTACTGGCTATTTACACCTGGATGGCAAGTTACTCCAAAAATTAGCAGCTTAGAACAATGACTGAGTATTATCTTCCAGTTTTTATATGTCAGGAACCCAGGAGGAACCTAGCAGTCAAGTTGCAGCCAAAGCTACAGGTCATCTGAAGGCCCGACCAAGGCTGGAGGATGCTCTTGCAAGAAGGTTCGTCCACATAACTGTTGGCAGTTCCCCACCATATGGGTTTCTTCATAGGGCTTCCTGAGCATGTTCATAACCTGGCAGTTGGCTTCCCCTAGAGTGATACCTAGAGAGACAGAGGAGGAGGAAGCCACAATGCCTTTGTGACTTAGTCTTAGAAGTCACACACCATCACTCCTGCTATCTTCTATTAGAAGCGAGTCACTAATCCATCTTATAGTTAACAGAGGGCAAGCAAGCCCCACCTCTTGAAGACAGGAATACAAAGAATTCATGGGCTTAACCTAAAACCACCACAAATACATAATCAGATTATATTACATTGCATCATACATATATATCATATTATAATCACCACTATCTATAATTGGACCCTACCCCGCATTTTCATATCTCTATGCTGGTATTCTCAGTATTAACTTCTAT
This sequence comes from Corynorhinus townsendii, assembly GCA_026230045.1. Classification (NCBI taxonomy): domain Eukaryota; kingdom Metazoa; phylum Chordata; class Mammalia; order Chiroptera; family Vespertilionidae; genus Corynorhinus; species Corynorhinus townsendii. Next base: position 156,831,844 of record JAPDVU010000006.1, on the reverse strand, counting down.
CCTGCAACCCATATGGCTTTCTAGAATACACTATACCCATTGTAAACACCAACTCTTTCCTCATATGTAGCTCATGCTCTTGCCCCTGTCCTCTGCCCTCCAAATTCCAGAGAAATAGCACAACATAGTGGCTATGATTTTGGACACGGCATTGCCTGGATTCATATCCCATCTCAATTTTTGGCTAGTTACTTAAGCACTGTCTACCTTGATTTCCTCACCTATAAAATGGTGATAACAGTATCTACTTTATAAGCTTGTTATGAGAATTAAATGGATCAATACTTATAAATTACTAAGAATAGAGCTTGCCGTGTGCTGTGCTATTATAGTATTTGTTAAATAATACCAATAGGAAAAGGCCCAGGGTTTGTCTTTGTGAGGACCTCAGTATCCTGGCTGCATAAGAGAGAGAGAACTACATAACCAGACACCCGGTGAAGAGAGACCATGGGGAGACAAAGAAACAGCCCACATATGAAAGAAAAGCAGGCATCACCAGAAAAGGAAGTAAACAAAATGGAGGCAAGCAACCTGCCAGAGAAAGAATTCAGAGAAATGGTCATAAGGTGGCTGAAAAGAATGGAAGACAAATTTGACAATAATGTGTAAGAACCAAGAGGAAATGAAGAAGAACCAAAAAGAAATGAAAAATGACATTGCTGCTGTAAACAACTCAATAGGAAGCATCAAGAGTAGACTAGAAGAAGCAGAGGACCACATCAGTGAGCTAGAAGACAAGGTAACAAAAAATGCCCAAGTAGAGCAGCTTCTAGAAAAAAAACTTGAAAAGCAGGAGGAGAGCCTAAGGGAACTTTGGGACAACATGAAACAGAACAACATCCGCATAATAGGGGTTCCAGAAGAAGAGAAAACTGAGCAAGGAATACAAAACCTGTTTGAAGAAATCATGACAGAAAACTTCCCTGATATAGGGAAGAAAAAACCCACATAAATCCAAGAAGCTCACAGAGTCCCAAGCAAAATGAACCCCAAAAGACCAATGCCAAGGCACATTATAATTAAATTGGCAAACACCAACAACAAAGTAAGAATCTTAAAAGTGGCCAGAGAAAGAAAGAAAGTTACCTACAAAGGAACCCCCATCAGACTAGCGACTGATTTCTCAACAGAAACACATCAGGCCAGAAGGGAATGAAAAGAAATATACAAAGTCATGCAAAAGAAGGGTCTGAATCCCAGAATATTGTACCCAGCAAGGCTATCAATCAAAATTGAAGGTGAAATCAAGAGCTTCACAGACAAAAAAGGACTAAGGGAATTTATTACCACCAAATCAGCAATGCAAGAAATGCTAAAGGGTCTGCTGTAAAAAAAAAGAAATAGGAAGCGAAGAAGGAACACAGGGATAAAGAATAAAAATGGCGACAAATAAGCACCTATCAATAATAAATTTAAATGTAAATGGATTAAGTGCACCAATCAAAATACATAGGGTCATGGATTGGATAAGAAAACATGACCCATATATCTGCTGTCTACAAGAAACCCACCTCAGAAAAAAAGATGCACACAGACTGAGGTGAAGGGATGGAAAAAGGTTTTTCAGGCAAATGGAAATGAAAAAAAAGCTGGGGTAGCAATATTTATATCTGACAAATTAGATCTCAAAGTGAAGAACATAACAAGAGAAAAGGAAGTTCACTTCATAATACTAAAGGGAGCAATCCAACAAGAAAAAATAACTCGGGTTAACATATATGCACCCAATACAGGAGCACCCGAATACATAAAAAAACTCCTGGAGGATATCAAGGGAGAGATTGACAACAATACAATCATAGTGGGAGACTTTAATACCCCACTATCACCATTGGACAAATCCTCTAAACAAAAAATCAGCAAAGAAACATCAATCCTAAATGACTCACTAGACCAGATGAAATTAATTGACATCTTCAGACCATTTCACCCAAAACCACAGAATATACAGTATTCTCAAGTGCACATGGGTCATTTTCAAAGATAGACCATATATTGGGTCACAGGCAAAGTCTCTTCAAAGTCAAGAAGATAGAAATCATATCAAGCATCTTCTCAGATCACAGTGGCATAAAACTGGAAATCAACTACAATAAAAACAATCCAAAAAATCAAACACATGGAAACTAAACAGCATGCTATTAACAGTAACTGGATTACCAGAAAGATCAAAGAAGAAATAAAAAACATCATGGCAACAAATGACAAGGAAAACACAGCAATCCAAAATCTATGAGACACAGCAAAAGCAGTCTTGAGAGGGAAGTTCATAGCTCTACAAGCCTACTGCAAAAAACAAGAAACAATGGTAATAAATTACCTAACTCTGCAACTCAAAGAGTTAGAAAGAGAGCAACAAGAAAAGCCCAGTGTAAGCAGAAGGAAGAAAATAATAAAGATCAGAGTGGAGATAAATGACATTGAGACCAAAACAACAATACAAAAGATCAACAAAACCAAGAGCTGGTTCTTTGAAAGGATAAACAAGATTGATGAACCTCTAGCCAGACTCATCAAGAAGCAAAGAGAGAGGACCCTAATAAACAAAATCAGAAATGAAAGAGGAAAAATAACAACAAACTCCACCGAAATACAAAGTATTGTTAAAAAATACTATGAACAACTCTATTCCAACAAACTGGACAACCTGGAGGAAATGGACATATTCCTCAAAAAATAAAACCTTTCAAAACTCAATCAGGAAGAATCTAAACATCTCAATAGGCCAATAACTATGGAAGAAATTGAAGCAGTCATCAAAAAGCTTCCAGCAAACAAAAGCCCGAGGCCAGACAGCTTCACAGGGGAGTTTTACCAAACATTCAAGGAAGAACTAAAACCTATCCTCCTCAGACTATTCCAAAAAATTCAAGAGGAAGGAACACTTCCAAGTTCATTCTATGAAGCCAGCATCACCCTAATACCAAAAACCAGATAAAGACAACACAATGAAAGAGAATTACAGGCCAATATCCCTCATGAACATAGATGCCAAAATCCTCAACAAAATTCTAGCAAATCAGATCCAGCACTACATCAGAAAGATCATACACCATGACTAAGTAGGACTTATCCCAGGAATGCAAGGATGGTACAATATCTGCAAATCAATAAACATGATACATCACATAAACAAATTGAGAGATAAAAATCACATAGTCATATCAATTGATGCAGAAAAAGCATTTGATAAAATCCAACATCCTTTCTTGATAAAAATTCTCAACAATGTGGGAATAGAAGGATCATACCTCAACATAATAAAAGCCATATATGGTAAACCCACAGCTAACATCATACTCAATAGGCAAAAACTAAAACCATTTCCCCTGAGAACAGGAACAAGACAGGGATGCCCACTCTCACCACTCCTGTTTGACATAGTACTGGAAGTATTAGCCATTGCAATTAGACAAGAAGAAGAAATAAAAGGCATCCAAATTGGAAAAGAAGAAGTAAAGCTGTCCTTATTTGCAGATGACATGATATTGTACATAAAAACCCTGAAAGACTCCATCAAAAAAGTACTAGACTTAATAAATGAATTTGGCAATGTAGCAGGATAAAAAATTAACGCCAAGAAATCTATGGTATTTCTATACACCAATATTGAACTTAAAGAAAGAGAGACTAAAAAAGCAATCCCATTTACCATCGCACCAAAAAAATTAAGATACCTAGAAATAAACTTAACTAAGGAAGTAAAAGACATATACGCAGAAAACTGCAGGACACTGAAAAAAGAGATAGATGAAGATGTAAACAGATGGAAGAACATACCATGTTCATGGATTGGTAGAATCAACATCATTAAAATATCCATACTACCCAACGCAATCTATAGATTCAATGCACTCCCCATTAAAATACCAATGGCATATTTCACAGACCTAGAAAGAACTCTCCAAAAATTCATCTGGAATAAAAAAAGACCCCGAACAGACACAGCAATCCTGAGAAAAAAGAACAAAGTAGGTGGGATCTCAATACCAGATTTCAAGCTGTACTACAAAGCCACTGTTCTCAAAACAGCCTTGTACTGGCACAAGAACAGACATATAGACCAATGGAATAGAATAGAGAATCCAGATATCAACCAAAAACACTATGCTCAATTAGTATTTGACAAAGGAGGCATAAACAAACAATGGAGTCCAGACAGTCTCTTCAATAAATGGTGTTGGGAAAATTGGACAGATACATGCAAAAAAATGAAACTAGACCACCAACTTACACCATACACAAAAATTAACTCAAAATGGATTCAGGACTTAAACATAAGACGGGAAACCATAAAAATACTAGAGGAATCCACAGGCAGAGAAATCTCAGACATATGCCGAAGCAATTTCTTCACTGATACCACTCCTAGGGCAATGGAAGCTAAAGAAAAAATAAACAAATGGGACTACATCAAAATAAAAAGCTTTTGCATAGCAAAAGAAACCATCAACAAAACAACAAGAAAGCCCACTGTATGGGAGAACATCTTTGCAAATGTTATCACTGATAAAGGTTTAATCTCCAACATCTACAGGGAACTTATACAACTTAATAAAAGGAAGATAAATGATCCAATAAAAAAATGGGTAACGGGCCTAAATAGAAACTTTTTGAAAGAAGACAGAAGGAAGGCCAAGAGACATATGAAAACATGCTCAAGGTCACTAATTATCCGAGAGATGCAAATCAAAACGACAATGCGGTACCATCTCACACCTGTCAGAATGGCAATCATCAACAAATCAACAAACGACAAGTGCTGGCGAGGATGTGGAGAAAAAGGAACCCTCATGCACCGCTGGTAGGAATGCAGACTGGTGCAGCCACTGTGGAGAACAGTATGGAGTTTCCTCAAAAAACTAAAAATGGAGCTCCCATTTGACCCAGTAATCCCACTTCTAGGAATATATCCCAAGAAACTAGAAACACCAATCAGAAAGGATATATGCACCCCTATGTTCATAGCAGCACAATTCACCATAGCTAAGATTTGGAAACAGCCTAAATGCCCATCAGCAGATGAGTGTATTAGAAAACTATGGTACATCTACACAATGGAATACTACGCTGCTATAAAAAAGAAGGAATTCTTACCATTTGCAGCAGCATGGATGGACCTGGAGAGCATTATGTTAAGTGAAATAAGCCAGGCAATGAAAGAAAAATACCACATGACCTCACTCATTTATGGAAAATAAAGAAAATTATAACCTGATGAATAAAATGATAGATACAGAGGCAGTAAAGCATTGAACAGACTCAAATTACAGCGGGAATGCTGGGGAGTGTTGGGGAGGGGGGGAAATAGATCAACCAAAGGACTTGTATGCATGCATATAAGCACACCAATGGATACAAGACACTGGGGGGGTGGGATGAGGGCATGCGACAGGGGGTAGGGGAGACTGGGGGAAGGTCAATGGGGGGAAAAAAGGAGATATATGTACTAATATATATGATATTTTAAACAATAAAAAATTTTTAAAAAATACCAATAGGATTCTTCCACTTTCAATTCTAGTTCCATAGTACAGCCCAGAGTGAACTCCTTCACGAAACACCTAATGTTGTAATTGTGATCCATTTTAACCCTGTTCAGATCTACAAATGATCACTTAACTCCTTCACTTATACATGTCTTGCCTCATCTCCCAATTGTTGGTTCCTGGTGGTGTTTAAATTCTGTACTGCTTTAGAGTACCTAGAAGAGAGTAAACATTAAATTCAAAGGGAAGAAAGGAATTAATTCACATTAGCCCCCAGAAAAATTATTCATGCTATTTTTCTAGTCTCTCCAATACACCAAGAAACCACACTCTCGTTATTTCCATGTGACCATCTGATATTAGAGAGCCCACCCAAACGAGGCTTTCCTCAAGACCAGCCACTAAGGGGAACTTGTGGAAACACACAAAATGGATGTGGTAGGACCCCCTTAGCCCAGGTGGTAGGGGAGGACAGGTGTGAGCCTCAAAGAGAGGGGCATATTCTGCTATAACCACAGGTAAAGCAAACTTCAATTATAAGGTCATCCATCTTTAAGAGCCTAATTTTTCAAATTCATCACCAACAAATGCTCCTTCTCCAGCTTTGACTCAAACAGTATGGAATTTCAGGGCACCCCACCTTCACTTTTTCTCAAAATAGTGGCATTTCCTCCCCCAAAAGTTTACGGCTTCCAGTCAAAACTTATGCAGGGCCCGTTTTATACTTGAAACCTGCTGGTACTCCCAGGTGAACATATAGGAGATAGCAATTCATAGTTACAGGGGGACTTTGGGAGAAAATGTACTCCTGATTCCCATCACAGATAGAAGGTAGTAGTGGACCTAATTCAGCCACTAGGACCTTCATTAATTTCTTCATTCATTTATTTTTCAACGAATGCTTATTAAGCATTTACTAGGGACAGTAGGTAATACCAAGTAGAACACCAGTTTCAAGTAAGTTACCTGGAAGAAGTCTCCCACTCTGGTATCAATTTCTTTTCTATAAAATGAGAAGGTTGGACAGTCTCTAGGGTTCTTTCCACTTTTAAAAAATTGCTGTTTTTCTGATTCTAATGCATGATCTGCTTTGCCAGGCAGGGTTGCTTTGAAGATGAAGTTAGAAAATGTGCATGGAAGTGCTTTGAAAACTGTACAGCACTGCTGAATATGTGAGGCATTATCCTCATTGTTGCTGCCATAGCCCCAAAAGTCCTTAGAGGAAAGTGTTCAAAGACCTGCTCGATAGCATCCCACGGGGACCCTAACCAGGAAAAGCTCTTCCTCATCTCACTGGGATCTCTCCTGCTGCTGGGAAGCCCGCAAGGTTGTTTCTGTACATCAGCAGCTTCTCACAAATAATGCTTTTCAGAGACTGCAACTGCCCCCTGGACAAAAGAATGTACGTGTTCTCATCTTGAGGTCTAGTCTAAGTCCAGGAAAAAAAAGAAATGAAAAAACAGGGCTCTAATCAACTAGTGATGTCTGTTCTGGGCAAGGGGCGAAGAAGTGGTCACCAGCTGATTGCATTCCTAGACTAGGTCCTTCGGTAGTTATGATGTATGAGCCACAATATGTGCCAGGAATTTTTCTATGTGCTTTGCAAGAATTATCTCATTTTTAGAGTAGATACTATTATTAATCCCATTTCACAAATGAGTAAGCTGAGACCCAGAAGGCTGACTTACCCCAGATCACACAGCTAGAATATGTCAGAGCCAGAATTAGAAACAAAGGCTGGGAGAGGCCAGTATACTTTATCACAACATTACACTGAACTTGAGCTTGGATCCTAAGATAGTATATGAATAGGTAAACCAAAGGAACCACCTTACATTTTTTCTGAATAACAGACAAAATTATTAATATCACCTCAAGGTTATTGGCAGCCTCTGGCTTATTGTAGGAATTAAATCTCTAAAGCAAGAGTCTGTAAACTTTTTAATTGCACATCCCATTAGTTAAAAGTTAATAAATTGTGTCATCCAATCCAATATATAAATACCTATTTATATATGTATTTATTTTCAAAATGTATGCATATATCACAACACTAATGATACCTATTAAAACATATCAAAAGTTAAAAGAATTTTTAATAATAAATCTATATAAACAACAAATTTGAATATTTTCTACTCAAATCCCCAAGAGACTGTTGTGCCCCGTCACTATGACACACATAGCCACTTTCTGTAATACGGAGCAAAAATGAAGCATTTTCCTTATTTTGCCTCTGTTTCCTCTCTGAACTCAGGTTCAAGCATTGCCCTAGGCAAAATGTCCAAGAACAGGACCACTTCCTTTCCCACCTTCCATTGATGCTCCACACCTCTCTTTCCCAGGCTCCCAGGTATACAGGAACCTTCACACCTTTCATACCCACTGCCCAAAGTCTCCATCTTTGAGTTCTTGTCCCGGACTGGCATCTCCTGCTATGGCCAATACCCATACATTCATTCATCCTTACAACAAGCAGGTGCTTACTGAACCCTGTTACATAGACATATACTGTAGGAGCTTGAAGAATCCAACAATGAACCAGTCTGAGGCCTGCCCAGACCAGAAGGGGAACTAATGCACACACATAAATTGGCACAATAATGAGTTGACAGTGATAAGTTCACTAAAAGACATGAGAGAGATGGTTTCCAGATGGAAGGATTGGGGAATGTGTGTGAATAAGGAGGCCGTGAGCATGGGCAGGACTTGGAAACGGCAGGAAGTGCACTGCAAGCTCGGGGGGCAGAGGGAGGAAAGGCAGAGAAGAAAAAGAACTTTCTAAGAGGAGCAGAGGATGTGGGCAAGATAATAATCTAACAGGCAGAGAGCTGGTCCTGTGTTATGTGAACTGTGCAGTCCAGACAGAAACAACAATGTTCACAACAGCGTAAAGAAGGAAAACAGGCCAGAGTGGCTAGAACAGGCAGTGTAGGGAGTGCAGGACCTGATGAGGCTAGAGTGGTGGGCATGACTCACACCCAAAAGGCTCCCAGGGAGCGGTAAGTCCCGGAGTGGAAAGTGTGTAGAGTAGCTGTGATCAGATTCACCTTCAGGAAAGACTGTGCCAGCTGCAGTGCACAGAGTGGTGGAAGCAAGGCAGATAAGGGAAGGTCATCATCCAAACACTTTCTAAGACTCCACTCTGCAGAGCCCTCCTAGCCTGTTCCTCAGCTACTCTGTAGCCAGCCCACCATCAAGACTAACCATAGAACACAGGCTATAAAAAGACAGCAGGGCCCTAGCCGGTTTGGCTCAGTGGATAGAGCATTGGCCTGCAGACTGAAAGGTCCCGGGTTCGATCCTGGTCAAGGGCACATGCCTGGGTTGCGGGCTCTATCTCCAGTAGGGGGTGTGCAGGAGGCAGCTGATCAATGATTCTCTCTCATCATTGATGTTTCTATCTCTCTCTCCCTCTCCCTTCCTCTCTAAAATCAATAAAAAATATATATTAAAAAAAAAAAAGACAGCAGAACTCCTGATCCAACCCCAGTACCTCCCACTGACCAGCCCATCTCTTCAGAGCCCAGTGATTTCCAGGGGGAAATTCCAGCATCTTGCCCCTTTATCACCTGGGGTAGGCCTCCTCCTGGCAGGACAGATTCTTCTCTGGTCAATCAGAAGCTCGGAATCAGATTTCCCATTGAGCTCCCAGGGTGCTCCGGCCTGAGCCAACACACTGCCTCTTTAAGCACATTATGAAGATTATCAGCAATGTATCAAGGTGTCTTTGCAGAACGGTATAAACTTCAGCTGCACTACTTATTGCCATAAACCACACTTCCAGGTTTTTATTTATATGCGCATTAGTTCAATATGATTGGATCTGTAGGCAGCAGAGGGGATTGGGGTAATTTATATATATATCAATGAAGGTCTCCAGCCAGCCACTGGGTGCTCTAAGGGGAACAGTAGTTCCATTTAAAACATTAGGAACTGGAGAAATTGAAAATAACTCTCTATTTAGAGGCCAAGGATTAAGGCATTTTGCAGGGAAGGTCTCAGCCCAGCCAGGCTATGCTAAAAAGGCTGTTAAAATGTCATTTGGCTGATAGTTAAGCTACAGAATTTACCTTAACCCCTTCATTCAATTGTATTTTTTCTGTGCCGCATGGGGGGACAGCAGTGTGATGGAAAGGTGGATGAGTGCACAGGCCTCCTAATGTCCATTTTCAGTGTCTACTGGGAGCATCACCTCAGCGAGCTCTGCTGTACCCTCCATGAGAGGCCTTCCTGGAGCTGCTAGCCAAGGTTCCCGGTGGCCCCAGCCATGTAGGCCTCCTGGTACACGCTGGATCAATCAGGCTTTCCCTTCCGAGATTCTATTGCTAAAGTGTCATAAGGACTAAAAATGGTGAAAGCCAACTCATCCTGGTGCTACTTCCCTGAAGAGACTCCCTGCTCGTGCCTGACCCCGTTGCAGCAGAGCTGCCCTGGCTCCTGGGAACTGTATTTTCTCTTCCATTTCATGTACCATGAAATAGCCTTCCAGCGAGTCTTGATTCTGTTAGCCGGAGTTTCTGTTGCCTACAACTAAGGAGCCTAAGTGAGCCACTGGGGGCCAGGCTTGGACTCATCACCAAGTAGCTGTGTGACCACTGAGGACTTGGGGCATCAGTTTCCTCATCTGTAAAATGAAAGTTTTGGGAGAGGTCAATAATTCTCAAACTTTAGGAATCCGGTTCAAAACTTAGACTCTGGTTCCATCCTTTTAGAGTGGGGCCGAGGCAACTGCTCTGTAACCAGCACTGATTCTGTGCCTACCAAACTTGAAGAGCCCATTTGCAAATCATGCCCTCCAGGGTCCTGTTCTGGGGAGGACCCTGGGATGGCCTCTGGGTGAAGGCAATGTTGATGAAGGTAACCCTCTTGTTTCAACTAGGGCAGCTCTCCTTTTATGTTTTATATATTGAGGTGACACTTTAAATTTCCTCTGTGAAAAAGGGATCTACCAGTGGGGAAAAAATCAAAAGCAGTGGGCTTGAATCACCAGATAATGTTCAAGGAGCCTTATTCTTCTGATTCCACTAGGTACCTCCCACATGGCTTCCAACAGGAAGCAGATGTCAACCCCTTTGGGGAACTGACCACTGCATTAATTTTATTTGAACTTCAACTTAGAAAGAGAAACAAAAGCAAGACCTCAATCTTGAAATCATCTTCCTAACAAAGGCATGAGCAGGAGTTTATTGCCCCACTGGCCCTGCCTGGCTTGCCCGGTGTGATGCAATTAGATAGCAGCAGAGCCTGTGACCTCTCAGTCACATTGAGGGGCTCCTCCCACAGTGCCTCTTCCTGCCATGGCGTTTGAAACACCATAAACTGGAGCCAGAGGAGATCCATAAACAGCCCAGTTCTTATTTTTTACTTTAGAGTCCCTATGTGGCTTCATTTATTTTCAAAAGAGCATGTGACATGTTCGTTGGCACCTTCCTTGCCATAAAATATCTGTTGACATTTGTGGTTTGGGGCTGGGTTGGATTAGTTGCTGTTTCATTCCATCCACCTACTGCATGTAGCGCCAGGAGAAAACACCATTCTACCCTAAGCCCCTGTCACATCTTCTACTCTCTCCCCAGGGCAACACGTGTGTGCCTTCTGCCGAATGGGAAGACTGAAAGAGAGCTACTCCATCTTTTATCATCTGTGTGACCTTTGACAAGGCACATAACTTGGGTCTCCACATCCTGGCCCATGAGTGGTTTTTGTAAGGTAAGACAAGGAAGAGATTAACAACGGTGACTAACATTTATCTACCACTTACAAGGGACCAGACACTGGGCTACGCTACTGTACCTGAACTGTCTCAGTCAGTCCTCTCACACACGGTACGTAGGTATGGCTATCATTACCCACATTTCACAGAGGGAAAAATGGAGGCATAGAAAGGTTCAGTAACTTTCCCAAGGCCATATAGCCAATAAGTGGTAGAGTAAGCTTCAGTCTCAAGGAGGCTGACTCCATAGTGTTTCATTGCAACATTATATTCATGGTGCCTCTGCATACCTGGTTGAAAAGTGTGGAGTTGTGTCAAGGAGAGGGCTCCTACAGTATGCTGGAGAAATCACATGTGGAGGGTGACTTAGGATAAAATAATGCAAAATTAAAACATGGTACAATTGAAAGAACACCAGCTGAGGTTTGTCCTCACTAGCAGTGAGTATGTGCCACTTGTCCCCCTGGAGGCTCAGTCTTCTCATCAGCAAAGTGGGGAAATTATGCCTACCTTATAGAGGTAGTGTCAAAATTTACATGTGTGTATGGCCACCTACCAAGAATTCAGTTAATGGAAGTGATAGAATGTATGTGGTAGCATGCCAAAAAGCTAGTCGAAAGAAAGACATTAGTCATATAAAGTATGACTATAAATTAGAGTAACATAGAATTCCTTCCAAAATTATAAAATCAATCCAGAATTTTCTTCCCTAGATTAAACTCACAGAGAACATGAGTCAAAAGTCCATAAACTTAAATCAAACAAACTTGTCCCCATCTCACACCCACCCAACTTACCTGGGTCAAAGCCTTGAAACTCCTACAATAGGAAATCTCTATTCTATGTTGGGGCGTGACATATAAAGGACAATTTAAGCTTTATCTCATGTGAAAACTAAGTTCTTTTGTAGTTATCATCCAGATAGAATTTCTATTAACACATTCATGCAAATATTTTAGATATATTTCTATACCTATACACATATACTCACAAATAAATATTTATTTATGTTAGTGAGATCATGCTAAAATTGAAAACCATTTTTTTCCTTAAAAATATGCCAAAACATTATTCCATGCCAATATATGCAAATAACACATCATCATTTTAATGCCTTCACAATACTCCACTGTACAGATATACTATGATTAACCAATTTGGGAGGTTTAAATGGCTTCTAGGTTTTGCTATAATAAACAACACTGCAACAAATGTCCCTGCACAAACATCTTTGTGTACTTATCCATGAAGGCCTTAGCACAAATTCCTAGATATGGAATTGTAGGGTCAAAGATATGCACACTTAAAACTTTGTTGTAAGAGCTTCCAGGTTGGGGAACACATCCACGTGCTGGGAGGTGGTACAACCGAGCTAGTTCCATGGGGACTAAGTTCCTGCTCTAGGGACGCTTCCAGATCTCACTCCACGTGCTTCTTAATCTAGCTGTTCATCTGTATCCTTTAGAACAAGCTGGTCGTCATGGGGATGAGAAAACTAAATGATGTGAATCAGCTCTGCCACCAAGTGCAGGGCGAGCATGGAAAACAAGCCTGTTGCACAGCGAAGCACATGTCCTTTCTGCTCTTGCTGGGCCTCCTCATGGCTCGTTGGCCCAAGATGCAGGGCCTGGCATTGGGCACGTTAAGTACAAAATTGTGCAATGAGAAGACTGTGGCCAGTGTGAACAAGTTAAAGACTCTGAGTGGTTACTAACTGACCTGATTCCAGCAACACTGTTGGCAGTGGTGAAGCCAGGTGACTAAAGGTACCAAACTGGATCCTCCAAGAACACTAGGTGCAGGTTTGAACAGGGAAACAGGAAGCTGGGAACTTGAAAAGGTGCTGGGGGGTGGGTATCAGACCTGGAGAGATGGGATGAAAAGCATGGCAAGAAGAAAACAGATCTAGGCAGTAATTCAATAATGAATTTAAGGTACATGAAGAGCCTGTGAGGCTGCAGTGTGAATCCATGATGGGTCCATGGCTTGATGACATGGACACACAGTTTTTAACAATAACCCCTGAGAGCATTTAAATAAAGTATTTTACACCAAACACACACACACACACACACACACGCGCACACACACACGCACACACACTCACACACACACACGCACACACACTCACACACACACAAAAACAACAACAAACAATGTTTCTCCAGAATGGTAGTTCTGCCTTAGGGTCCCACTAACCAGTATGAGAGAGAGTTGTAAGTCAGAGGTTAAATCATATGAAAATGTTACATTTTGTGGGTCAAAAGTGGTTGAATAGCAGTAAATTCACACAGTTCAACCCAATAATCCATCCCTAACATGAACCAGGTTTTGCCTTCCCATGGCAAACACTGCATTGGCCATCCGGAAAAGGGTGATCACATATCTGTACCGTGCACCTTTTTAGGGAGGGTGGGAGGAGGAAGTAGCTGGAGACTGTTTTCCCTGCCCCTCTGAGAATGTGCAATTATCTGAAGGACGCCTGCTTTCCTTTTCTTCAATAAGGTAAAGGCATTGATTCTGAGTCACTTGATGGTAAAGAGTGAGTTGTCCCTCTACCACTCTTTTTGTGTGAAAAGATAGATTCAGTAAAACTGCAAGGAAACTGGTGTGCATTGTCACAAGTCCTTGAAGTCACCTCACTACACACAGGTTAAATCTGGAGGGCTGTCACCGCCAAAGAGCCTCACAGCAACCCAGCCATTCGGCAGTTGTGTTCCAGGGAGCACCGGTCCTCCAAATGCTCAAAAAAAAAAAAAAAACCACAGTCCATGGCCATGTGTGTTGGGAGATTAGGACACTCTGTTTAGTTTAAAATGTATTTAAATTAAATGTAAAAGTTCATCCTCCTGGCAAGTCACAGCTCCCTGAAACCTTCAAGGCCCAGAGAAGGCCTGCAGTCGGGAAGCTTCTCCTTCTAGCGAAGCCTGCATCTGACCGCAATTCCCTTTGATCACATAACATTCATTACCGTGCAGGGGAAGAGACATTCAAAATGCTCAACACTCCCATTTCATTAGAGAAGAACCTGGATTAGGAAGGTTGCAGATTAAGTCAATGACAAAGCCAGGATTAGAAGTTTTATCTCAGGCCATTCTACAGGTATTTATTGAGTGCCTGCTGTGTGCCAAAATCCGCACCAGACGCTCGCAAGTACAGTCAACAAGACATAATCCTTGGAAGGAACAGTGGGAGGAAAAGATAAATCCACAGGCAATTTCAACTTCATGCAACTTGTGATAATCTAGAACATGTGGCTACTGGACACTTAAAATGTGGCTTCTGAAAGTGAGGTACAGAATTTTTAAATTTCATTTCATTTCAATAAATTTAAATTTTAAGACAAAAGCAGTGTGAAATAATTTATTAAATACAGCTTTAGTTTTGGCAGGACTATATTTCACTTTAACCACTGAAAATGTAGCCTTTAAGTTAAGTTGAGCTGTAAGTGTGAAACACCCACCAAATTTCAAAGACTCAGTTCAAAAAAAATGTGAAATACATCATTAATAATTTCTGTATGGATTATGTATTAGAACATTAATACTGTGGATATATTGGCTTAAATAAAAGAGATAATAAAATTTTATTTTTCCTGTCCCCGATTTAACATTTTAGCACAGCTAGTAGAAAGCTTTAGATCACATATGTGGTTCGTCATCTTCCTTTTGGATAGAGCTGATCAAAAAGACTTAAGAGAGCTCAGGAAGCAGGATGCCTAATTAAGATCTGGGAAAGCTTCCCAAGAGATGGTTTTACAGTGAGACCTAAAGGAAGAGAAGGAGCAAGAGAAGAGAGGAAGGAAGAGTGTTCCTGACAGAGGGAATGGCTTGTGCAAAGGCCCAGAGGCTGAGTGGAGGAGGGCGCATGAATCCAGATCACTGTCATTTCCAATGCAGGGAACCTTCTTTGCTCTGGGCCCCCAAATATTCCTCACACAGATGACTTTGCCTCTGAATATCTCTTAAATCAAATGTAGGCATCAGGTACTTAGAAAAGAGTATTGTTGTTTATATTTCACATAGATTAAAGCTAAATGTAGACTCCACTCCCGCACAGGTTACTGATTCACTTAAAATGTGCAACGATTTTATATGTGCTCAAAGGAATATTCTTTATATGAAATAACTCCCACCAAAGCAAACATCATATTACTCCCAACAAGTGCAATTGCAGTTGGCTTCTGTGAGGGCAGGGAGCTGGCCTGGAGCAGAGGCGGGAGGGAGCTCAGCAGCAAAGAATGGTGTAGTAGGGGATGCTAGGAGGCAGTCTAGCCAAGCAGTGAGGGTTCAGGCTCTGCTGGCTTCCTCACTTCTGGCTGTGTGACCCCAGACACTCTTATAACCGCCCTGGGCCTCTGTCTCCTCATTGTAAATGAGGAAAAGAAGCATCTTTATCAGGAGTTGCTGGACTTCAGCATTATTCGTATTGGAGCCAGGTAATTCTCTGGTGTGAGGGCCTGCTCTGTCCGCCGCAGAGTGTTGAGCAGCATTCCTAGTCTCTACCCACTAGAGGCCAGTAGCCCCCCTTACCCCGACTGTCACAACCATAATGTCTCCAGACATTGCCAAACATCTCCTGGGGAGTGGAGGGGGCCAATCACTGCCCTTTGAGAACCCCTGGTCTACTGAGTGAGTTGTGGGGAACACATGGAACCCTGCCTGGGAAGTGGTGGCATAGTGCTGAAACTTGCCAAGTGCTCCATAAAGGTTTGCGAAATGAATGCATAAAATGAAGGGAGAAAAAGCACCTACAGGGATGACAATGGTACTTAGCACATCTGCCATTCTGTGAATTTAACCAGCCATCACTTTAGCCCAGGAACTTCCATCTACCCTCTCTCTCTTCTCACCCCCAAGAAGCCAGGCTCTGGGTCTCCCGGGTAATGTGGGCAGAAAGGCCCTGCAAATGGGACATGGCTGCCCCGATGGATTTAATGGTGCTTTTTAAATGTGGGTAATTATAGGGCCTCTTCCAAGCAAGTGCACCAGTGGCAGGAGGCTGAGGGCTCTGGGGCACTGTGGGCCCACATAGCTCAGCTCCGTCGAGCTGATGGTAATGTTATTAAATGTGCTCTCTCCTTTTATTAGGCATCTTAATAACCTCTAAGTTGTACCCAGGAGAGTTGCTGCAGAAAAGGAATTCTGGCCAACCTAATTTGTATTTGAAAATACCCCATAGGCCAACAGAACAAGATTCAGATGAATTTCACAGGCAGCTGAGGGCTACACAAGGCAAGTGTTTCCAAATTGTACTCAATTATTGAATGCAAAATGCCTGCCTCTCTGCCTTTCCCACCCCCGTTCTTTGCCCTCCTTTTCTGCCAATGTCCCTGCACCCCCACACATGCATATGCAACCCACACTCCAGCCACTGGCTGACAAAGAGACTTAATGTGGGTGCTCCCAAGTCTAAGAGAAATAATGATAAGAGTTCATACTTACTGACCATTTATTATCCTAAGTCAGACGCCAGTACATTCCTCAGAACAATTCAAAAGGTGAGTGCTACCTTTATTCCCATTTTATAACTGAAGAAACTGCAGTTTAAAAAGGTTAATATCTTACCAGAAAGAAGCACACAACTAGATAATTATAGAGCACGGACATAAACCAAATTCCAGCTGACTCCCAAACTGGGACTCTTCACCATGCCTAACAATTTTCAATAATCAGATGGAGTCAAGGAGTATGTCCCTTTGTTAGTTTACTGAGTTTGGATGACAATATGTTCCAGTCCTGTATGGAGTCCTGGGAAAAGACACTGCCCCTACCCTCAGAGATTTCATCATGGAGATTATACACAACGGAAGGAACACTTTAGAGGGATCAGGAAAGAGGAATAACAACCCCCATTCATTACAGTGAGAAGGTGCTATATGCCAGGCAGTGTGCTACCTGTTAGAGATACTGCCACAGCTACAAATGAAGGTAGATTTGAGAAACATTCCAGAGCTACGTTACAGACGTTGCCTGTTGCTGCTGTAACAAATTACCAAACTTTGTGGCTTTAAACAACACAAATGTAACTTCTTCCAGTTCTGGAGATCAGAACTCCAAAATGAGTCTTACAGGAATAAAAATTAAGGTGTTTTTGCAGGGCTGGTTTTGTCTTTTGGATTTGGGCTGAAGGTTTCCAATAAGAATCCATTCCTTGTTTCTCCCAGATTCCAGAAGCTGCTGGCATTTCTTAGCTCCTGGCCACATGAATCCAGGCTCTGCTTCTTTTGTCACAGTTCTTCTCTGTCCTCCTGTTTTCTTCTTCTAACCACACTTATGTTGACATCCACCCACTGAGATGGTCATGGATATTTCTCCACCTCAAGATCCTTAACTTAATCACATCTACAAAGCTACCGAAGGTGACATGCACAGGTCCCAGGGATTAGGGTGTGGACGCACTGAAAGGCCGTTATTCAGCTGGCTGCAGACATTCAGGAAGTGATGTCTACACAAACAGGTAAGTCTAGCATTTGGGGGGAAACCACTCTTCATTCACACAGCCATTCAATAAACATTAAAGCAGTTCATATGTGTCAAGGAGATCATCACACCATAAGAGTTGACTTGGGATTCATCCCCATAGCTCATAGGTGATGGGAGTTTATGTAAAGAGAGTATCGAGAGTAAAAAGCAAAGAATGGAAGACAGCATTTGGGGTAAATTGACACATTCTTGGAACAGATAGGGAGAGGGGAAAAAATGTGGACTTGCCCGGGTTAAGAGCTTTTATGCAACTCCATTTGTACAGGTTTGTTTCTGCTGTTTGAGTGACTGTAGGTGATCATAAGAGAATGTGATTTCAAAATATGCTGTCTGGTGGCAGGGGCGAGGGGAGGGATTCACACAGATTCTTCTTGAGCCATAGCATCTCTGGAAGGTCTGTTCCCAGCCTGTGCTCAATGCTATGACCATGATTCTGGCCAGTTCATTTCCTCTCCCTTTCTCAGCCAAGTACAGCCATTAAGCCCTTCACATCCAATCCCTGCAGCCAGAGCTCTTGGCTGCCCTAGTAATGGAGGCAGCAAGAATTTAATCCATGGCAGCCTCAGGTGCAGAAAGATGATACTGAATATTTCATTCTTGGGATGATGGGAACTGCAAGCCCCTGGAGAGGATCTGGCCGAATCTTTTAAGTGAGCCTTTCCAGGAATCCACTGGGTAACGGCACTATTGGCAGTAATGACTGCCACTCGGGCCCGGCTTCCCAGTGGGAGGGCGGCGCATTAGTGTGCACAGTGCTAAAAGGCCAGCTCCAACTCCGCTTCTGAGAAATTCTTTTTTTTAACTCTGCTCTCAGAGGTTTCCTGTCACTTCTTTGAATCCAAAAGACATTTGTCACCCATTTCTTCCCTTTTTTTGTTTTTCATAAAGAGCCAAATGAAAGGAAAATAAAAGGTCTAACAAAGAGAAATTATTTAAGGTACATTTCTTCTCTTCAGGAAATTGCCTGCTTTGGCTTCCATCTCTAACTCTCCTCAATCTTGAACAGCTAGCACAAGGAGACAGTATTAGAATGGACAAGGGGAAAACAGACAGTTATCTCGGTGGGAAATTTCAGAGACTGTGTGTGTTGTTAAGTAAACACCATTTGTTAAGCACTGAAGTATTGAAATGAGGGGGGGGGGAAGGACTATTTTTTTCCTTTAAAATTAAGTGTTTTGAAAAACTGAATTAGATTTTTTTTTCATTACTCTTCACAAAATTGAGAACAGATGGTATGCGCTATAAACTGAAAAATAAACACACAGAGAAAGTGAAAAAGGTCAGTCTCGGTGTAACAGGGAGGTGAGATGGCCTGAAATGGGACCCCTTTGCCCTTAAGACCTGAATTCAGATCTGATTGTGACTCTGGGCCCACACTGCTCCCCTGGCAGAGTGGGGTGAGCTGGAAGGTAAAGGACTGGTGAGCAGGAAGGGGGGCCCTGGGCACCAGGATGGGCTCAGCTCAGCTCTCCTTCCTCACCCTGCCTACCCATTCAGGGAATACACCCATAGGAATGGACTCTGGAGGAAGAGCCGACCTCTGTTTACACCTAGCACTGTTATTTTCTAACAGAAGTTCTAAATATAAATATTTACATGCTCAGTGTCTTAGTGTTCCAGTTTGCGAATGAAATTGGTCTGAGGAGAAAATTAAATAATGCAAAGTGCTACCTTAGTGCCTGGTATATACAAAGAGCTTAATGTACGGTAGTTATTATTATTAACAATAACAGTAGCATCAATAATAACAATACAAATGGGCATTTTTATGGAAATCCATGTCTTTTAAAGGCCTTCTGTACAACCATTAGCATTTGTCCGGCCCATCTACTAGGTTGCCTGTCTGCCAGTCCAAAGTTTCCTACTTCTAGTTGTGTGGCCCTGGCAAGTGACTTAGTTTTCTGTGCCTCAGTTTTCTCAACTGTAAAGTAGGGATAATAATAATCACACCTTGCAGGGCTGCTGTGAGGATTAAATGAGTCCACGGGTGTAACGTCTGTCCACTTCATCCCAAAGTCAACTGTACAGAGTACCCTCAATTTGCTGTCACTTTTATTGTTGTAGTTCTTGCCCTCACAAGGCTGCCATACAGGGTGAGGCTAAAGTAGGTTTACAGTTGTGATTATGTAAAACACAGTTCATTCTTATATTATTATATATTAATTATAATTAATTTTCCATACAAACAGCTGCAAACCTCCTTTTGCCCCGCCCTCTGTAGTCTCCCACGTTCCTAAACAGAAAGCTGCCTTCCAAACCCTGTATTTGCCACAAATTGTACCCAGCCGCTAATTCAGAGACAAAGGGACAGCCATGAGAGGATGCTGAAGGTTTATCTATAGAGAACAGTGTATCACTGAGCCCAGCCAATTAGTTCATATAGATTGAGATCAAGCCAGTTTCCTAATTAGATGGAGTAGAAGGTCACCTCCATCTACACTGTGCATTCTCCCAGTCCCTAGGAAAATTTTCAACCATTGTCTTCTACACCTAGAGACTGGGAAATATAAACATCACGCACGCCCATACGCGCACACACGCACACACCTTCCCACTGTGTGAAATTTTTTTTATTGAAAGTTGTGTTGTTGGTGTAAATATCAAACAGAGCAACTGAACACTTCACACCTGAACCCGAGGCCAGTGCGGAGCGCGTGCAGACCTGGAGCCTTCATAGGAATCTCCCTGGTTAGCTGAACACATGTACATAGCTGGGCAGTCCAGGAAGAGATATAAAACAACCTGCTTTTATTTTTTAATCTAACCTCTTTTTTTTTTTTTGCCTTTATAGGAAATTGAGACAAGTACCTGAGTGCTCAGATTCAACCTATAGATAATGAAGCTGCATGAACCCAGGCAGAGATAGTGTCAGAACACCCATTCTTTTGACAAGTGAAGCCAGCCAAGTGGAGACATCCCAGCCAAGCCAGACTCTGCAGCTGCTTCCCTGGATGGAAGTAGTTGCCTCAATCCAGGCTGTGCCAACGTAGCTCCAGACATAAAGGTGATGAAGGGCTGTTTTCAAAGCCCAAAGTCTTGCCTCAGGACCATTTAGAAAACACTGCTGGCTAGGGACCCATCATACACACAAGTCAATGAAATATTACCCCTAATTGAGTGGGCCATTTGAGAATGCGACCGACAGCATGTCCAAGGAGTCAGCACTCCCCTTTACAACTCCCCAAGCCTCTCCTGGGTTAGTTCCCATTTAAAGGGAGAGAAAAATAAAACCACTTTCATCACTTCAATATAAATGAATCCAAGTTTGATATGGATATGGGAGCAATCAGCCTCCCCTAATGACTGATCTGTTAAAGGGAATGAAGGGTGATTAATTCAGGACGTGGTGCTCCTAAAACACAGCACCAAGTCATCGATTCTAGATTCCCCAAACTTCCACAGAAGGACAGTCGGGAGTTCATCTGAGGTGAAGAATGCAGGAAAATTGGTGGCCTTTAAAAACAAAAAGGTTTTGGATGCATCAGATCTGGACACCAAAGCAAGCCAACTTGATCTCCGAGTCATCCTTCAGTTAAAAAGTTGCCTGGAGAAACTAATCCCAAAGCCATTTCTGAAAAGCCAGATATCTCCCAGAACATTCTGAAGTCAGCAGTAGCAACTGGTCCGTTTTCTTTGGCCCAAAGGGTGCTCTGTTTATTTTTCATTTTAATTAGTTGTCAATATTTAAAAATCAAGGTATTTCATGAGATTTTGCATCTCTTTAAGACAGTGGTTCTCAACCTTTCTAATGCTGTGACCCTTTAATATAGTTCGTCATGTTGTGGTGACCCCCCAACCATAAAATTATTTTCGTTGCTACTTCATAACTGTAATTTTGCTACTGTTATGAATCGTAATGTAAATATCTGTGTTTTCTGATGGTCTTAGGCTCTACAGCAGCGGTTCTCACAACCTGTGGGTTGCGACCCACAGGTTTTGAGAACTGCTAGCAGGGTCGCTCTACAGCAGCGGTTCTCACAACCTGTGGGTTGCGACCCACAGGTTTTGAGAACTGCTAGCAGGGTCGCTCTACAGCAGCGGTTCTCACAACCTGTGGGTTGCGACCCACAGGTTTTGAGAACTGCTAGCAGGGTCGCCTAAGACCATCGGAAAACACAGATATTTACATTACGATTCATAACAGTAGCAAAATTACAGTTATGAAGTAGCAACGAAAATAATTTTATGGTTGGGGGTCACCACAACATGGGGAACTGTATTAAAGGATCGCAGCATTAGGAAGGTTGAGAACCACTGTTTTAAGATCATCTGACATTGTTTCCATATAGAACAAGTGAAAGCTGAGGAGCCATCACCTCTTCAAACAGTCCCCCTGGTCTCCATCTGGCCTCCTTGGCACATGTATGTTAACTGCTGGCCTCTATAGGCACTGACTTTGCAACTTCTCTCAGGGAGTTTACTTTGGTGCCTGTATAGACAGAAATCAATTCTGATCCCCTGGTCCTGACTCAAAATCTATGATATGAACTGAATGTGAATAAAGACAATTGGCTTAACATGAAATGCCACAATAGATACCTCATGGTCGGTGGTGACAAAGTGGCTCACTTAAATCTTCTTTCATGGAAAGTGTGACACAGCCGTGAGGCAGCTTGAGTTAGCTGTCAATTTTCCATGAGACCTGCCTTACATCCCAGTCTTAAAAGTATCATGATCCAGAATATCCTGTCCACTGAGAGTCACTACACTTTGCAACCAACTCCTATTTCTGAAAATAATCTGAGCTTATCACTTCATATAAATATGAAAGGCAAAAAATGTGTGCCTTCTTCATTTCTGAAAACTCTACTTTCTCTACATTCCCACCACCATGATACAATATTGCTTCATGAGAAAGCTTAGCAGAATGGCGATGAGCAGGGCCTCCAGAATCCAGATGGCTGGGTCTGAGTCCCCATTCTAGCCCTTGCTAGACTGTTTACCTCCTTTTATGTGCACACCTCTTATACAAAATGAGATTAGTACCATATCACTGGGTTATTATAATTAAAGTAATGCCTGTTAGCACTTAGTACAGTGCTTGCTTATATAATGCATATTCCATAAATATTAGGTTAAAAATGAAATCTACCATGTGCAACTTTTCACCTATAACTTGTCTAAAACAAATTTTCACCTATAATTTTAGCTTCCCTGCTCCTTCCCTGGACTTGCTCCTCACGTGGACTACCCAAATTCAACTTATGTATCCCTACATTTTGTCCCCAGAACTCCTCTCTCACTGGAATACTCTTCTTTTCCACTGTATCTGACTCTAACCCATACCTTAAGGCTTAACTCAAATTCCACTTTTCCCACAAAGCCTTCCCTGACTATGCCAAGCACGGCATGAACTCCGATTCTTCTGTAATCAACCTGTGAACTGCTGGATGTTTCAAAACTACGCAGATGGCTGTAACGAAATGCTACTGCTGCATGACAACCTGAGTGTGGCAGAGAGAAAAGGCAATGCCCAGCTCTTCCTCCTGCCATCACCATCACATCTGGATCTGCATATAATATGGATGGGTCACATTGCCCAAAGGTTTTGAGACGTTTTCACCTCAAAATTCCCTGTAGTAAATTATTTTACTAACAATTAATGCCTGCTTCCCTGTCACTGGAGCTATTGATCCTGCCGTGAAGGTTATTAGAAAAGATTTCCTTCTTTTATCTCTGATGGAGGATAAAAACAGTGAAAATAGAGCCAATAGGATTAGTTTGGGAATGTGACTAAAGGAACAACCAAGGATGATTTCCTGGGTTTGGAGTTTAAACAACTGAGTGAATGGGGTGCTCTTTCATGAGATGGGAGACACTGAGGAAGATGTGGGGATTTTCTTGGGAATGAAAGGGAAATCAAGCATTCTGACCATGTTAAATTAGAGGCACCTATGGACCAATGAAGAGGGTAACTGTATGAGTCTGGCACTCAGGAAAAGAGATGAAATTTGAAAAATAAATTTGCTAGTCATATTTAAAGCCACAGGGCTGGATCAGATTACACTAGGGAGTGAGTATAAGAGAAAAGAGAAGAGGGCTGAAGAAAGAGCCCCAGAAGCAGCTAACCGACTATGAAGAGGTCACCAGTGAGGTAGGAAGAACATCCAGAGACTGTAACATTGCCCATCATCTAAAGAAGGAGTTTCAAGGAGGAGGAGTGGTCAACTCTGACAAATGCTGCTGGCAGGATAAGTAAGAAGAGCCTGATGAATAGTCACTGAATTTAGAAAGATGGCAGTCATTGTGCTATTGAAAGAAAGTTTCAGTGGAGTGGTGAAGATTAAAGCATGATTAGAGAGAAAGGAGAGAACAGTAGATACAATATATACAATATAGTAAATTCTTCTGAGATGTTTAGTGTAAAGGGAAAAAGGTTAATTGACCATAAAGGGCAAGAGCAGAAGCAGGAAGAACACTTGGAGGCTATTAAAATTGTCTAAGTGATAGAACTAGTTGACCTCTCAGATGTAAGATGGTTGTCCAATTCCAATAAAACCTAAAAAAAGATAGTTATGTTGCCAATATTCTTGCATAATGGGGGAATTGGTGCATGCTTTTTACTTTTTTTAAGACAGAAGTAGGAGTATTAGAAATAAAGAGGACTTGAGATTATCTAATCCGTCTCAATTGCCACTCATCTGCTATTTTCCAGATAGAAAAACTAAAGCTTAAAGAGATAAAATTATTTTTCCAAATATGAAAACCTTATCTGTGTAGAAACAAAATTAGACACTGGAATGCCCAGTTTAACACACTCTCCTTATACCACACATGTTCCTCATATGGGAAACTGTAGCTCATCAAAACCCCATTCAAACAGAGTCAAGGGGGAGAAATCTGTGTTTCATGGAGGCAGGCATATTAAAGCAAAGGTTAAAACATGAGTTTTATGCTCCAGTTCTGACTTGGCCAGTTATTATATACTTCACCTTGGTTCATTGCCTCTCCTTCTCTAAACTTCGGTTTCTTCATTCATAAAATAAGGATAATATCAGCACCTGCCTCATAGGGTTTTTATGAGGATGAACTGAGCCAATAAACGTAAAGTCATAATGCCAGACCTACAGGAAGGACTTAATAAATGATAGCTATTGGTATGACTCTTTGTCTTTTATCTCTGTATTTATCCAAAAGCTAACCTCAAATTCCTCTGAAGAAACTTAACAACTGGGAATGACCAGGAAGAGAAATTCCAAGCAGAGAGAAGAACATAACCAAAATCATCAAGGTAGGGATCACAAATCTCATTTGTAGAAGAGCACAACACCAAGTAAGGACAATACACCATGGGGCGGGGAGGAGGGGGGGAGGGACAGGACAGGGGCGGGGGGTGGGGGGGCACGGGGTGACTCACACACTGTGAAGCAAAAGGAAATTCAAATTCACACAGACACAGAGTTTAACTCCTTTGTGAAAACGCTAGTCTATTACATCTGGGGGTTTTCTGTGATTCACAAAATACAGCTATGAGCATGTGATCCCCCAACCTTGCAAGATAAACCAGACAGTTGCTCTTATTACTATGCCCATTTTAGAGATAAATAATTGAGGCTATAAGAGATTAAGAAATTCACTCAATGCCATGAAATCTAGTAAGTGCCAGGGTCAGGACTAAAGCTCAGGTCTGCAGGATCGTCCATTTAGGTGTCTGATTTCTTGGGGGAGCCTAAGTACAGCTTCTGTAGCATTTGATGATTTTATGATGTGCTTTGGAATTTATGGATGTTATTTCGTTGGTACCTCTCCACCTCATAATCCACAATGGCAGTGTCTGCCTTTTGTCTGTGAGACATATAAAAGCACCCAGAGATTGTTAAGTGGTGGGTGCATCCAATAAATACATAAATCATAAAAATACAAAGCGCATATGATGGCTGGTTTCCTTTCTGACAAATCTGTTTCCTTCCTGACAAGAGATGCTGCCCTGTGGTTCTTCATGTGGGGTAATAAATGTCATAAGTTATCAGCCATTTAGTATTACGCCTTGTATGCACCTAGAGTCCTGTGGGGATTTAAATTTCAAATTGAGGCACATCCGTTATGAGAGCTGGCCTAGCCCTGTACATAGGCAAAGTCAGTGGATCTGTTCAGGAGTTATTTGAGAATATCTCTGCTGTCCCAAAAAAAATAATTTCTCTCATTGTCTTATCAAAGTCTCTAAAATGCCCACCTTTATGTGGTTCTTTGGATTAAATTATTACAGGTTATTCCTCCATGTATTCCAGAAATATCTGTTGAGCTCTAACATATTAGGCACTGTTCTAGGTTTTGAAGATGCAGCTGTGAGCAAAACAGACAAAGAACTTACCCTCATGGAACTTTCATTCCACTGAGGGATAAAAGTGTAGATGGATGGTAGGATTGGGAGATGGGATATAAACAAATATAACATTATTGAAATGCCTTTATTCAATAAGTATCAATTAAGTGCCTATTATGTGCAAAGTCAACACAGATCCTGAGAGAGCTTACCCAGGAGGTCATTTAGAATAATTTAATTTGTCATATTAACTAACCAGCCATCTAATAACCTCAAAGAAATTCAGACAGTGTCAAGCCCTGTGCAGTTTCTGGTCTCTCTGCGTCTCCCTTCCCCACACCTGAAACCATTTGGTTTATCTCCAGTCCTCACCATACATGGATAGGAAGGATCTAAGCAATGCCAGTCTCCAACTTTTTGGAATCCTCTCCCAAGTTATCTTGATAACTGAGCTTCCTTCATTTGATCCAAAAAATATGTCTGAGTGTCTACAACACATAGTTGATGTTAGAAATAGAAATATGTGTGGGGTAATCCCAACTCTAAAGACCTCACAGCCTCTAGCAAGAAGACATGTGAAAAATAAAATTGTTGTCCAGAGGCTGAAGTCCTATTACTGCTCACAGACCACAATCCCCACTCCCCATCCCCACCCTGGCTATTCCTTCTAAATTAATTCACTTTCTAGACTCCCACTGGTCAAGAGCATTGCCCAATAGAATATTTTGCAATGATATAAATATTCCATATGTGTGCTGTCAAATATGGTAGCCACTTACCACATATTGTGTAGATGTGGCTAAATTTTTTACTTTAACCAAGAAACTAAATTTATTGTATTTATTTTACTTAATTTAAATTTGTCTAAATAACCACATGTGGCTGGCTAATGGCTACCATACTGGACAGCACAGATCTAGAATTAGGAATGTTTCCAGGGTGGGCAAACCATGATAAGAGATCTTAGAATCCAGGGTCTATCAGAATTTAGGGTTCTGATGCTAGACTCTCCAAAGTGTTGCCATTCTCCTAAAAGTTTTCTTGGAGTTTCCTGTTTGCGGGTGTGTTTTCCTCCATGTGGTGATTCAGGACCTCGCCACCATCCATCTTGTAACTCTAGAACATCCCCTAGGGCCTCAGAGGCTTCTGTGTTTAAGTAGGAAGAGAGAAAACAGAAATATCACATTGAATTCTTAAGAAAACTCAGGAAAGGGCTGCTCTCACATTCCATTAGAAAATTAGTCATGTGGCCACACCTAGATGCAATGGTTGCTGGGAAATGTAGTCCCTGGCTAAGCAACTGCCTCCCAGTGATGACTACACACTATGAAAAGAGGATAACAAATTTCTGGTGGACGGCTATCCATCTCTGTCCCAACCAGCATTAGCCCTCCACTGCAATTTTAACGTTGAGCTTGGAAAAGCACCTAATACATAGCCCCAAATAAAAGCTACTGCTCTGTCAGTGAAAATAGGAACAGCATTAATCAAAGTGTCACTGGACTCAATTCTCCAAACAGAAAATCAGAGGGTAAATTCACAGCAAAAATCTAAGGATGGAATGCCCTTCACATCCAAGGAGAGACTGTCTCCTTACCTGTGGATGAGAGAAAGTTGCCCTGTTCTCACTGTTTCTTCTCAATACGTTCATTAAACGGCCCTCCAACTGTGGATATCTCTCAGGAAGCTTGCTGATTGACCCAGCTATGACCCTTTTGACACCCCCTTTCCTTCCTCCATGGTCAGGTCCAAAGTGTGCCTGAACATTTGATAGCCTAAGTCCAACTGGAGGCGAAAATTTAGGAGGGATGGAACAAGAGGTTCCCTTCACCTCCACGGCCCTGAAATGCTCAAGCTGTAAGCTCAGAATATAAGGGAAAATTTGAATATCCATGATTTACAGCTTTTATTTTTGTTCTGGCAGCTTCAGCTTTAAATTCAGGTTTCCTCCATGGTGAGACCACACAGAATGCATTGCTGTGTTGTCAGGATCATGAATTACGGTTGTATTGATGACACTGGAACAGTGTTATATGAATATCTTTCCACGAATAAATACAATGTAAGCCCTATATTTCTTGTTGTTTCTTAGAATGGCCTGAATCACTAAAGCAAGAACATTCCTATGCCAGACAATTCTTCCCCTTGGAATTCCATTGTTCCTTTAGTGCAAGAGAAATTAGGTTATCAATGAGTACAGCCACCGCTACAATCATGTTAGCACTAAAAATATGTATTAATTCACATCAAAGTTACGTTATGGAAAGTAATCAATGATTTTGCTGCTATTACTCCATAGATAACAGAATCCATCTTCTAGGGTTGTTGGGAGGTATAAATAAAACAATATATAAAAAGTACTTATCACTTACTAATTATTAGTTCCAATTGTTATCATTTGGCTATAGTGCATATCTATCACCCTGTTGAATACTAACACTCCAATTTTCCTTTGAGGAGCATTTCTATACCAGCACCAACCTGTGTGGTTGGCAGTACAAACCTGTCACCATCTCCAGTCTCCAAGGTTGAGCCCATGATGTAAACCAAATTACCACATAGTGCCTGACCAAGTCAGGGATAGGTAAGTGACCCCATGCCAGGCCACAAAAGTACTCCCTAGGAATTTGCTAGAATCAATGGTGAAAAGGTGGTCTCAGACTCATGCTAACCTTCCTACTCGGGTAGAATATAAGCTTAGAGCAGCCAGGGACCACCCTGTGAAGAGGCTGTAAATGCAGATAAAATCAACAGGAAGAGTCTGGGATTGTGTTCCATCCATCTCTGTTTGAAGTGGCATGGGAGCCTTCACTGTTCTGAGTCCTGGGGGCTAAGGTGGGTATATTACTCCTGTGTCCTCACTGTCCTTGTACATCCCCTCTCTTAGTATTGGTCACGGTGTGCTGTAAAGACTGGTTCACCTGTCTGCATCCCCCACCTGATTGTAAACTCAATGAAAACAGAGACTATGCCTGTCTAAAACTCACTAATGTCCCCAAGACCTAGCACAGGACTGATATGCAGTAGGGGATTAACCAATATTTATGGAATTAGTGATGATCGATTAGCACTTCTCACATATTTTAGAATTTCTGGCTAAATTAGAAGCATGCAGTGCTCTCACCTAGATTTTAATCTCTATGAGGGCAGGCACTCTAAGCACCAGAATCTCCATGAGTACTGTCCTCACTGCCCAGTCTCCAGCACAGAGCAGACTTTCAACATATATATGTATGGAACACATAAGTGCAAGAAAAAGAGCTATAGCAATTTCTGTAGCAATTCTACAGAGCTACACCTTATAACTAGAGTAAGCTTTTTGAAAAGCAGGCCTATTCTTATTCCCTTATTTCTTTAAACACTTGAATAGCTGCTTATGACTTCGTTGTCCAGACAGAATTCCTTCAAATTAATTACAGAGCCCTGCCTGGAATGCTACATAAGATAGCCCGCTCTTTGGGGGTCACAGACCCTTGAGATTCTGATGAAAGCTATGGTCCCCTTGTCCTGGGGCGGGGGGGGGGGGGGGGCAGGCGGGCGGGAAGAGGGGCAGTGAGATAGGGGGATAGTCATGTGATTGTGAGGAAATACTTTCTCCTGCTGTTTTACAAGGTTGGTGGAGCCTCTGATGTCCAATCCTGGGCCCTCCTGGGACCCATAACCCAGGGTGGAAAGCATCTGAGGGGCCCACCTCATCTGCCCTCAGAGTGAGGAGGGATTCAGTTCTGCTAAAGGCCTCTGCACAGCCTGCAATGCAAGGAAGCCCGCCCCACTGGAGTGCCAGCTCTCTGCTAGTTAGCAATTCAGAACGACTTTTCAGAGCAATCCCTCAGTCTCCCATGATACTTGTCTGACAACCCCTTAATCTTGGCAAGAGCTGCATTAAACCAACCTGTCATCATTGTCGCTGCACACAGCGGCAGCTCAGAGAGAGACACACACACTCACTCAAAAGCAGACTTTCCAACCCCTTAGAAGAAATCAGAATGTGAGGGGCCTGCTGCTCCATAAGCAGCACTTGAGGGGTACGGGGAGGCGAGGGGGGGAGACAGACAAGAGCTGCTGAGCCAAGTCCAGGCGTGGGGTGAGCTTCTTCTAACCTAGGGGCTTTCAGGAGTCGTCAGAGGGGATGTTAAACCATCACTATGCTCCATACCCAGGTCCATGCCCCATTGGATTAAAATAATGGAACAGAGCCGTGATAGGAAAAGGTGTCAGGGGAAATTTGCTGAGAATGGGATTCATTTTGACAAATTCAAAGAGCCCTGTGGTTACTCTGGTTCTGAAGAAACAGTTTCATCAGTTACTTTTGTGATCTATGAAATTCTAGTCCCTGTTAAAGGAAAAAGTGAAACTATATCCACCTGACACCTCAAAATATTTTGGAACCTTAAAAAAAAGAAAAACCACAATAAATAGGCATGTCTAGTCAAAAGGCAAGTATAGTAAAATCCCTCTCCTGGGTTAAGTCTTTTATGAAATCCAGATACGTTATTTATTAAATTGTGAACTGCTATTTTTTTAATCCTTTATTATGTGCTAAGAACACTTTCAAATCCTTTCTTCAATATTTATTGAGAGTCAACTCTTGTAAATGATTGTAAAATTAGCCCAAATTCTTCACCCCTCCCACCTTGGGCAAGGTGACCTATCTCACCCCTTGACTCTGGGCTTACCCAGGAAACTTGCTTTGGTTAATAAGATGTTAGCATACGTGAAATAAGCAGAGGCTTGAAAAAGCATTCCTGCATTGCCACCAGCATTCTGGTACCTCTGCTATTACCATAAGAATATGCGAGAGCTAGCCTTCAGCAGAGGGGAAGAGATCTGTGGAGCAGAACCTAGTGGTCCCAAGCATCCCAGGCACCCTAGACAACAACCAGACCTTCAGACCCATCAGCAAGCCCAGAAAAGACCAGACCTTCCTGCCTAACATCCAACTAACTCTTGACATGTGAGCAATGAATTCACATTTTATTGCTTATTACTATACACCATTAAAGTTTTGTGAATTGTTGTTACATGGCAATAGATGACTGATATTCCAAGCAATGTTCTAAAACAATGGTATACAGCAATAAACAAAATGTGCCAGGCCCCAAAGTACTTTACCTAATTCAAAATTTATAACAATTTTATAAAGAAAGCTACATCCCCATTTACACACGAGGAAAGTGAGATATAGAATGGCTGCATTACTTGACCAAGGCATTAAAGCCAGCAAGTGGAGCTGGGATTCCATCTCAGGCTTTACAATGTGGCGGGAAAGCCTTAAACTCTAATTAGCCATGGGTTCTGCATCTGAAAGATGGGAATAATGATGATGCATACCACAGGAATTATCGTGAGGATTAAGTGAGACCGTGCATGTCAAAGCACCTGGCACAAGGCTTTGTGCATGGGAAACTCAAGAAGGTTTTGTTGTGGACAATACTATTTCTGTTATTGTTATGATCATGGATGTTGTGACTGTCTGAAGCCAGGGCCTGGCTACTTCCCCAGTTCTTTATTAGTGTGCTGCCTCTGATCTAGTTTCCTGTCCTTTCTACCTGATCAAGGTGTAGCTAGAACTGGTTGATAAGCCTAGTAAATGTCCCTGCTTCTTTTCATAAGGAAAAGATCAACTTTAATCACTTTCCTTCTTCTGAACCCAGACAGGCCACAGGCCATTTCTGACAGACTCACTACTGAGAGATTATTATACACTTGGGCTAGAAGCAGGCATATCTAGAGGGAATAACCCGCTGCATGAATTGCAGGGCCCAGTACAAAATAAACATACAGGGCCCCTTGTTCAAATATTATTCAGAATTTATATCAGAGTTACAGTTCACAGCATTGGACCAAGCCTGAGGCCCTTCTGAGTTGGTCCCTTCATGCAATTGTTTTGAAAAAATGAACAAGATCAGCATTCCCAGTCCTTAAAGCAATGGCTGACAAAGAGTAACTGCTTGATTGTAGTGGTGTAAGCTGTCACTGGCATTATTACATGTTTGCTAAAGTAATGAAGGAAATCCCAGCTGATGTGTAGCTCTTTAACCTTTTCATAACTCTTGGGTGACCATTTTCTCAAGTGATTTTTGTAAATAGTCTTCTCTGTCCCTCAGCTAAAAAAAAAAAAAAAAAATAGGAGCCCAGAGATTGTTTGGAGTTCTCCAGAGGCTAGGAACAGCTGAAGCCAGCCTGGCATGTGGAATCTCCCAGCCCTGCAGTATTTCCACCAGGTCCTCCTGCTCCAGCTTCATCTGGCCCTGACAGAAGTGCCATGTAGGCAGCATTTACCTATTTGGTATCGTCAGGACTCAACCATTAGGCTGAGAATAATAACTTAATTTGCATAGAGATCCCCACCAAAGGCTCTGATTCATTGCCCATGACTCACATTATATAATGCAACCATGTCTTCTGAGCAAACCATAGGCTACCCAGAAAGGGAAGGGCAAGGAAAATCATCCAGTGGGTGATTAACACACAGGCCCCAGAGTAGGACAAGGGAATTTGAATCCTGGGTCTGGCACGGAAGAGTTTAGACAAACACTTAACCCAGATTACATCACTACTGGTATTTTGGCCTGGATAATTATTTGTTGTGGGAATATATGCTATGCATTGCAAAACATCTACAGCAACCCTAGCATTTACTCACTAGATTCCAGTAGAATAACCACCTCTCCAGCTGTTACAACCAATAAAGTCTACAGATTGTTAACTGTCTTCTTGGGGTGGGTGGAAGGATAGGGTTGGGGCAGTGGTCGGCAAACTGCGGCTCTTTGGCCCCTTGAGTGTGACTCTTCCACAAAATACCACGTGCGGGCGTGCAGGTACAGTGCGATTGAAACTTCGTGGCCCATGTGCGGAAGTCGGTTTTCGGCTCTCAAAAGAAATTTCAATCGTTGTACTGTTGATACTGTTGATATCTGGCTCTGTTGACTAATGAGTTTGTCGACCACTGGTCTAGAGCATTGAAGCTCAGCGAGGTTAAATCAATGGTTCTGAACTGGGAGTGATTTTGCTTCCCCCAACCCAGTGGTCGGCAAACTCATTAGTCAACAGAGCCAGATATCAACAGTATTTTGTGGAAGAGTCACACTCAAGGGGCCAAAGAGCCGCATGTTGCTCGTGAGCCGTGGTTTGCCGCTCTGTTGACTAATGAGTTTGCCGCCCACTGCTCTAGACTGTGATGTAGAGATGATGATGATAAAAATATCTGCTGCATCTGGTTCTGAGGACTGAATGAGATGATCAAGGTGATCAAGTACTGGTGTGGCATAGGTCTGGCACACAGTGAGATGGTCAATGAATATAAGCTGTTATCATTGCAGTACTGGCCATGGAGTGGGGGTCTTTGCCAGAGCTCCATACTGAATTTGGAGTTGAAAATTCAATTCAGCAAATATTTACCAGTGGTCCATTTCCACAGGTAAATTTCCCCAGGTACTGGGAATGAAAGGTAAGATTTAGACCCTGCCCTCAAGGGATAATTCTAAATTAGCCCACTACCTGCCTAGCAGGGAAGCTCACAGCCCAATCCTCGTTCAAATCCTAGCTCTGCAGCATACATATGTGAGTTGGGACAATTTTGGTACATTTTGCTTAATCTCTGTTACCTCATCTCTAAAGCGGAGACAATAATAAAAATCCCTAAGGGACTTACCTCTTTCTTAACCAGTTGGCTACACTGTCTCCCAACAAAACCCATATCCCCCAGTTGGCTGTCAGATTCCTTTCCCCTCACCATACTGCCTGCAGCACAGAGTACAAATTCATAGCATCCCCAACATAAGATGCTATTTCCTTCTCATGAACATTGACAATCATCCAGGAGGTAATGAGGGATCTGAGTTCCGGAGTCAGATGAACTTGACTGTGGCTGTGGCAAATCATTTCACTTCTCTCACCCATCAGTTTATTCAAGGGTGCCTCCTTCATGGGGTTTTTGTGAGGACCAAATGAGATCCCTCATGTAAAACAACCAGAGAACCCAGCAATGAGGAAGCACTCAATACCCTGTTGCCATGGCAATAAAGGGCTGAGAAGGGGGAGGAGGATGCTGACCAAGAAGGGAAGGAAGAAGATGTGGCCTGATCCAATAGCCTTTGAGAGCTAACACAGGAGCCCAGAATCCAGTCTCCTTCCCAGACTGTGGGGTAGAAACTGCAAACCTTTCAACACCAAAACCTCCTCTCTGCCCCAGCCCCTCCAGGGCCAACTGTAGCAGCTTTTTCCCAGGCTCTTGCCAAGTGATTCAAGTGGATTAAAATATGTATGTATATATTTATGCGGACAAGAAGGAGGAAGAGCGTAACTTCTAGTCAGAGCCTAAATTTCCTGCCTCCAAAGCCCAGCTGGAGAGCAGGAGTTCTAACAGAAAACAGCCGCACAATTAGCTGGAGTTCTGTAGCTGTCTGCAGCAGGCTGCTTACGCCGATGTCTCAATAGGTGGTCTCCCAGTTCATCAGTTCATAAATAAGTAATTTGAAATGTGTTCCTGAGGGAAATTTTCCTCCTGCTCTCCCCAACAGACTGTGCTCATCAGCTTTCCCATTCTCCAGGTAGCTGCCGTCCTCATTTAGAATGGCCAGAGGAGCTGCGCTGTTCTAATTCCTGCCTCATTGCATTGTCTAATGCGAATTCTCACCTGCCTCACAACTCCGCGTTTCTGTATACTGATAAGAAAAAAACTACGTCGCATATATTATTTATTGGCACTTTGGAGGTAGCTTTGCTATAGGTATAAGTGGAATATTTTTACATACAAAGCAAGACGGTCAAGTTGAGCTCTGGACAGAGGTTTGAAAATGTTGTTCATTAGGTCCCCAGCTGCACATGCGTGTGCACTGGGCGGGCACACATGTGCAGAGCACAAGCCACATTCACAACACAAACTGCACACTCCACACACTCAGCTAACCCATCACCCCTGTTACTTTGTTTACCTTGGTTTCTACCCTCACCACACATTCAGGCTGGCAGATATTTTGTACATGTCTCAATGCATTGTTCCAACCCTCTGTTCTTTCCACTCAAGAAAATGCACAACCAGATCAAAAGCACCTGGTGACAGGAAAACCAGGGTCCCCCACTGGCGAAGCTAATGGAGTCACTAATTTGCCTGGCCAATAAACCCAATGATTTCTATAGTAAAAGCCTCTGAGTGAAGCCTCCGGGGCTTGCTGCAGGGGTAATGGAGGGGGCCTAGTTTCCTCTTAGCCAATAACCTAATTATTTTTAAAGCACTAACTGTGCCTTTCATTATAATAATGCATATAACTGATTTTACTGATTACGCCTTTCGTGGCATCTCTTAGTCGCTGGGTAGTATATTTACTTCTTTTTGTTGTTTTTATGCTTGTTTAGCTTTGGGTCTCATAATAAGTAATTAATAAAATATGTTAATTTGAGAGTAATTTAACTAATGAGATCTCCAGGAATGCTGTTCTCTCCTGATAAAGGAATTCCTCAGAAGGCTTTTGTGGAAGCAAAAGCTTTTCTATAAAATCTTGGCACAATCGGAATCCTAAATTCAGATGGACTTATTTGTCCACCCCCCAAAAAAACACATACACTTAATACCTTAGAAAAGCACACAAATACAAAAGTAATGACAACTGCCCAAACGTGTCTTCACACAATTCTCACGTGCACTTACTGGCTTCTCCAATAATCAAAAAGCAAGTGCCTGAAACACACTGGAGCACCAAAAATAAAAACTTCAAATAAAAGCTGCTACGTGAAAATCATCACAGTAGTCATCATGGGGAAAATTCATTCTTTATTCTACTTCCTTACACTTTCATTACAATTTTGCCTTGTTTTCATTTTCTATGACCTATGTTGATGGTCAGAGGAGGTCACCATAATTTTTTTAGATATTCAGGTCCTTTAAATTTTTAACCGAGGCCTGAGGCACACTCAGACATTCACATCCAAAGTATAACACATGGAAACCCATGCCTGTAGATATAGGTACCCCTGAGCATGACACCTGGGAGGGCACAACCACCTCTGTCCCAGAAGCCAGGGGACCTGTATTCTAAACCTCTCCTTCCACTTATTCTACTTGATACCTTGTTCAGATCTCAGTTTCCCAATATAAAAATACAATAAAAACCAAAATGATAGAATTGGCATGATTTCCAACAATCACTTGAGCTTGACTGTCTATGAATCCCACCTCTTGCCCAAGGTCAGCCACACCTGGTGTCCATATAGATAGAACTAGAGGTTAGTCCACCTCCTAGTTCAAGGCCTTTTCCACAAAGTTGTACCCCCACACAAATGCCCCTTCCTCCTCACTCCTCATTACTATGCACCTCCCCTCTCTTCTGTGCAGCCAATCCACTTCCTCCCCTTACCCCCCACAGATCACTCTGCAGGTAGTGCAGGAAAAGATAGCAATGGGGAAAGACAGCCAGGCACAGTGAAGGGGTTACTTTGCCTGTGGACCCCATTATCTCAAGTTACCCTCAAAAGCAGAATTAGTCCATTTGCATTTTCCCACTGAAGCCTGCAGAGTAGCTAAGGAGTATTTCTCGTTACCAAGTACCGTCTTCATACCGGCTTCCCTGGTTTGCCCTGAGGCCTTCTCTGGGGCTGGAGCAGCTCTGAAAGCACCTTTATGCTGCCCATTTAAATACATGCTTCAGACAAATCTGTTTGGGGGTTTCAAAGGGAGAAAGACTCATGCTTTCCTTCTCCAGCATACATTTCCTTCCTGTGAATGCTGAAAGCAAAAATTAACTCTCTGGACTGGTTTATTTCTAGCCTGTCTATCCATGCAATGACCCGAGTTCTGTATTCATGGACTGGCAGTTAACAGCTTTTTCATTCATTCATTCATTCATTCTAGAACTATTTACTAAGCATATGTTCTATGCAAAAAGCACAGTTTTGGCTGCATGCAGCCTAACAGAGATAACTTGGATAAGAATCCTGCTTTCAAATTGCTCACAGCCTGGCTGAGGAGATGATGTGCCTGGATGTACCCAAATATATGCAGATGTTACCTGGGAACCTCACTGCCTCTCAGAAACTGGCTCAGGCAATGTGATGGCTTGCTGGAACCCACAGTTCACCCCAGGACTTCTGCAAACTCCTGGCCTTCCTCCCCAGCTGCACACCTGAGCCTGCTGCCATGACTGGGCACCAGCACCTCATGACTTGGGCAACTTTGCAGAAGAACTAAGGTGACCAGAGAGGATGGCATCACATACCACAGGGTCTTCTGTGACCTTGTTGGCTCACCTCACTCTCCAGTGGTTCCCCAAAGCCCGGGCTCAACAAGAGATGACTCATCCCAGGGTGCACCTTGTTCTGTGAAATGTAAGCCCATCCTGCTTCTCTCACAAGGAGCACATCCCACAGACCAGTTTTCCTTCCCTGGCATCCTGGAAATTTGGAGGATAGGTTTTCTCCATCCTTTTATTCACTTAATTATAACATTAGTGGGGAAGTGATGGGAGCCATTGAGGATGCCGGGCCTCAGGCAGGCAATTGACAAATATATTGGATGAACATGTTGGTGGAAGGAGAGGGTTGGGAAAGAACTATGAGTGTTCAGGGGATGGAAAGATGGCCTCACAAAGAAGTCAAAGCAGAGAGTCTTTTCTGCAAAGGTAAGCAGTGTCCCAGGGACAGGCAGTGTCTCCTGGTGCCCAGTCCTTTTGACCCTCATCTACACAGACCTTGTCTCCCCTGTTTTTGCTTAGGGCATCTTCCCAGCTCTTCATGAAATACCAGGAGATGAAATGATCTTGAAGGTCTAAACAGAGTATTCAGGAGTCATAAAATCCCAAAGGGTCCCTGCTTCCTTGGTTCATAAAAGAAGAATCAGACTTCTCCACAGTCTTGCAACATGTTAATGGGCCATAATGCACTCACCACTCTTTCTTCTATGGCAGAGAAATCCAGGCCTCTGGAGTGTTTTATTTGGCCTGTAGAGTATGTTTTTTCTCCCTTTTAATTTGAATCAGCAATCAACATTTTAAAATCAGGAAACTTCACATAATAATGCAGAAACAAAGCAACGGTCTGTCAACACTGAACTCACTTTCCTGACCAGCAGCAATGGCTGGAGCTGGTCCTTACAGTACCATCTGCACAGTCCCCTCACTCCCAGTTGTCTCACATCTAGTGGGGTTCCATCATCTCCATCACAGTCATGGCCTCCATAGGCCTTAAAACTAACAAGCCTTGCTCCCCAGCAAGCTTCCTGCCCAGGCCAAGAAAAACCATTCAGCATGTCTAGCCTCAAGCTGCTCTACATGTAATGTGATTCAAGAAGAATCAAGAAACTTTGTAATTGCTCTCGCTATCACTCCCCCACCAAAAACTAATAATCCTATATAATAAAAGGCTAATATTCAAATAGACTGAATGGCAGAACATCCGGAGCAACAGAACAACCAGTCGCTATAACGTGCTCTGACCACCAGCGAGCATGTGCAGAACATAGTGGGCGTCAGCCGCAGCAGGATGGTAGAGGTGAGCAGGGTGCCAAATCAAGGTGGGGCACCAGTCACTGTCATCGGGGAGAGTCTCTGGTGGTTACTGAAAATCTTTGCTCCCATGCACTGTGGTCCTGCCCGGAGCTCACACCTGCTGCCGGCGCCAGCCCCACTTGCACCCGCTGTGGCGCCGAAGCCGCCACTTGCACCCACTGCCAGTGCCAGCCCTGCTCACACCCACAGCCAGTGCTGGAGCCACTGCTTGTACCCGCTGCTGGTGCCTGGCGCCGGTCCCAAATGCTTGGCGCCATCAGCGGTGCAAGCAGCAGCTGCTGGCCCTGATTGCCCCTGAGGGCTTCTCCACCTCCCCCTGCTCCTGAGGGGTGATCAGGGTAGCAGCTGCCGCTTGCACCCACTGATGGCGCCAGTCCCGCTCACACCTGCTGCTGGTGCCGGCCCCAATCACTCCGTGGCCATCAGTGGGTGCAAGCGGGGCCAGCGCCATCAGCTCATGGGAGTGGGGGCGGCAGGAGCAGGGCTGCGGGCAGACAGGGGACCAGGGGAGGGGCCAAGCAGAGGTGCAGAGGATGAGCTGAGACCCGCCCTGGTGCCTACCATAGCCTCGAGGCCCACAGTTCCTTTCAAGGTGCATGAATTCGTGCACTGGGCCCCTACTAATATTAATACCAGGCAAAAAGGCAAAGAGAAAGCCTTTCCCATTGTGAGATACTGCCTGAAATTCCACTATAGCTTGGATTAAATATCGTGGCCCTCTAACGTCTTGTATTTGGAAGAGAAACGATCAAGAAAAGAAGTGGTCCTTAGTACATGCCTTCTTATACTTTAATATCTTGGCTGAGGCCTTTCTTGACTGTAAGAACATTTGGACACTCTGCACGTGTGTGCACACACACACACACACACACACACACACACACATACTCTACACAGCACAACCTACAGAGCCCCCTCTCTCGTTTTTTCTTTCTCGCTCTCAAAATCAGCCCCATACCCAACTTCGTTGAAATTTGATTCAATCAACAAAAACCAAAAATTTCTCCTTAAAAAATAAGAAAATAACTTTCATAAAGTAAAAAACACAGAGCAAATATATCTCTTTGCTGGTGAAAATGTGCGGGAGACTGCACTTCACTTAAGTGAGTGTGTGGACACAGAGAAGCAGAGGAATATGAACACAAGGCAGAAAAAAAGGAAGAAAAACTGTCATGTTAGCCAGGTTTATTTTACTGTGATATCAAGCTTACAGTTGGGTAAGTACCAAAATACTATGTCCAAAATTTTAACAAGCATTCTTCCTTTCTCTTGCTCCCACTGTGAGTTTGGGGAAGTGGAGAGAAATGTAATGAAGCAGAGTTCTTTATAAATGGCATGTAGCTGGCCTCTATGTGAATCCTGTTTTCTGGCATCATTTTAATTAGGAAAGGCGAGAAAGTTCCCAGTGTCCCCCCGCTGCCCTTTCCTGTGTCTCGGTGAGGGTTTTCCAAAGAACTGGCAACCAACAGGATTCTGACAGAGTGAACCTCTTTCCCTCCTAAGCATTCCTCCAATCCCCAGATAATACCCCTTACTCCTCCCACACTAACTCATACACACAACTTTCTTCCTCCACCCTCCCCTAACTCACACTTCTCTCCATAACATAATTGTGGAGGCTAATTATCAAATAATGCTTAAGCCTTTGGGAACAAGATAGAAGGTTCTAGAAATGTTTTAAAAAGTCTCTAGGCTGCAATAGAAATGTGATTAACTGAAACAAAAAAAAATGCCTGGTGAAAAGTTTCAAAACTAAAGTCAGTTAAAATTTTTTTAAATATATAGGTACTACACACATATGTATTATTATAATACGTAATATATAATATCATACTGTGTGTGTGATCAGTTTCTAATGGGTCACAGAGATTCTCTGACATGTCCCTTAAAGAGAGAAATAATTCTAAGTTGATTCATCTTTTTCCTGATACTGGGAGACCCACGTGGATTCCTGCCCACCCCCTCCTCCTCTGAGAGAAGACCCCCAGCTGGCTCTGGAGAGAGGGACAAGAGACCTGCCTCTTATAAGAGAGGAGGGAAGAGCAATTCTGGGCAATATAATTCTCCTCCTGGCCCGAACATGAGCAGATAGGGCCTGACAGATGTAGTCTTTATCACAGAATAAAACGGGCTCACAGCGGTGTGCCGCACACATGAATGTCACATTTTATGAATTGCCGTATTGCCACGCTGCACGAGGCAGTGAGCAGAGTTGGGTAGACCAGGAGGTTGAGGGACAACAACGGGGTCTCCCGCCTCCCGTACCCCCTCTGCTGTAGGCACAGCATTGGTTTTCTGTCTGCACCCTCCGAGGGGAAGAAACAGCGGCTGGGGATGCACCTGTGTGGGGGCTGAGTGTTCAGCTGTGATGAGCAGAGAAGTTAAATATAGCACCCCGGCTGGTCAGATTTCAACTGTCCCGGGACCCTGAGCAGTTACAGAGCAGGAGCAGCTCGAGTGGGGGAGGAGGAGGGATTCAGAGAAAGCATGCACAATAACTATGCATGGCCTGTCTTGCAGAGTTCTGCGGGGCAAAAATAAGGCTCCTCACTCCTCCTTCTGTAGAAGGCAAGCCCAGGCTCAGGATGTGGTTCTGGGGACAACAAGCCCTCCAGCAGGAGGGAGAGCACGTCCATGAACCCTGGGTCCACAGATGAGCACCCCTGAGGATCAGCTCTTGACTCAACACTGAGGAGGAGATGGCACCCAGGACCTCTGGGACTTGCTTTCTGATCAAAGAGAGCTAGTGCTACCGGTTGCCTTTATCTCATGCCCCACTGGGACTTTTCGCCTCACTCATGGGATTCCAGCATGAATGGGGATTCAGAGCAAGATATAAACAGAATCTTCTGGGACTCTGCTTCCCCAAATGACTGGGCCGGGCCTGAGTTGGCTATCATTGAAACCACCACCTCTTAATTTGCACTCTTTCCTACGATGGGATGTCATGCCATCCAAATCAGATACAGCCACTAGAGTGTGATGGAGTATTCAGATACAGTCTATATAATAGCTATGGAGGTTTCATGATACATCTCCCCAGACCAATTCTTCTGGTGCAGAAAGGTGGGGTAGGGAGATCATTCTTCTTATCAGGAATCAAGCATAAATATAGTGTAAATCAGAAAACTCAAACATTTTTTTAATGTAAAATGTTAGTTTTCATCGAAATTGCAGGCTTCGGGAGGACTATTTTGAGCTTTAGCCCTATCACCAACCTGAAAATCTGGAAATGAGTTTAGTTTCCAAAAAGCTTTTGCATATAGTAGGCTAAATAGTGGGGCCCCCAAAGATATCCACATCCTAGTCCGCAAAACCTATGAATCTTACCTTAAATGGCAAAAAAAAAAAAAAAAAAAAGACTTTGCAGGTGTGATTAAGTGAAGGATCTTAAGACAGAGAGATTAGCCTGGGTGGACCCTATATGTAATTACAAGTGTCCTTATAAGAGAAACGCTGAAGGAGATTTGGCTACACAGGGGAGAAGGTGATGTGATGATGAAGTCAGAGCCTGGAGTGATGTGATTTGAATATGGAAGAAAGGGCCACAAAGAAGTACAGGTGGCCACTGGAAACTGACGAAGTCTAAGAAAGCAAATTCTGCCCTCAGCGCCTTAGAAGGAACCCTGCTAACACATGGTTTTTAACTCACTTGCACTTTAACCCATTTTGGACTTCCGACCTCCAGAACTGTAAGAGAATAGATTTGTATTGTTTTAAGTCACTAAATTTGTGACAATTCATTATAGCAGCAAGAGTAAACCAGTGCATTTCAAAAATAAAAGTCCAGATCATATGGATCAGCAACTTCATACTATTATAATGAATGGTTTTGCATTGAACCACACAGAACATAGGATGGTGAGAGATCGTTACTTTACCCCTTTTCCATTAAAAAAAAAATTCTATTAAACCACAAAACATGTTTTGTTCAAACCAGCTTCAATGAATTTTCTCATACCATTCTCTCTTCCTCAAAAGTCCTCCTCAATCTCTAGGTTCTATGGCGAAACAAATAAATGAAATCTCCCTAAATCTATATGCCCAAAGAAGCTTTCATATTTGGAAAAGACAAAGAAAGAATTTCTACTCCCATAAGGGAGGAGGTTTTTACGTTCAGTGCCAGTCTCGGATTTTTAGACTGTGTGATCTGAGGGGTAGCAGAAATTTAGGACCCCAAACTGTCTTTTCTGCTGGCTGGTGGCTGTGCTGTAAATTCACACTACGCATTGGGCAATACAGCCCAGTTTCTCCAGTGGCCCCTAATAAAATGAAAATAACATTAAAAACTATTGCCAGTCATAACCCTAAATCATAAATCAGTTTAAAATAGGCACACATTTGCTCACACCTCTCATGAATTATCATAAAATCCTAACAATTAGAACTTACATTTGTGAGACGTGGCTGGAAATAAGCAAAGAGGAACCAGTACATGACCAAGAGGGGACCCTGAAGATAAAGAGCAAGAGAACTGAGGAATCTCAATAGAACAAAAAATAAAACAAAACAAAAAACAATAATTCAAAAAAGTTTTCCTAATATAAAAAAGGATTTGAACTATATAATGAAAGAACATGCTATGTACCTGAGAATATTGACCCAGAATGACCAAAAGTATTGTTTTTAAAAGAAAAAAGTATCTGGGCAAAAGGAGCATATAACTTATAAGAGAAATCACATTAAATTATCCACAGATTTTTTTTTGTCAGTAAAGCTTTGTGCCAGAAGAAATTAGAGTAATGTATTTAAGATATTCCAGGAGAGAAAATGTGAACTAAGGACTTTTTTTTTATCCAGGAAATCACAAACTGCTAATAACATGCAAAGACTCAGAGAATATTATTCCCATGAGTCCTTCCTACAAAGTCTACTAAAGAACAAGTTTCAGACAGGTATTACTGGTGAATATTAGATATTATCGTTACTTGTAGATAAAAGATTAAATGAGGGTTAAAAGGTACAGACTCTAGTATGTAATGGCTATATGATTTAAAATGCAAATATACTACAACTATAAAAAATGAAGAGATGATTAGCATATGCAAAAAAATGTTTTATCTCCTTTCAGTGATAATAATGTCAGTGATAGTACAAGTATTATTCTGTGACTGTCATATATGTAAAGTAGAAAAAAGCAAATGCTAATTATGGGATATTCTAATTCGAACATCCCCCATGCTTTCAAGGACTTTCTGATGGGAGAAAGCTGCTGAGGTAATACAGAAGATGCTAAATAAACACCTTGTAGATATATATCAAATTGGAAATACTAGTATGAACTCACGAGGTACTTATTTATTCCAGGTATTTCCATTAAAAAAAAAACTTAGGAACAAAAGTCAACCTGATAGCAAGTGAGCCTCTCTGGCACACAGATTTGATCTACAAATGACATATCCCACTGAACTAACCAGAATTTCTTGGAGAAATGGCTAATTCCAGGTCTGAGACAGGAAATGTCCCTGAAGAGTTTGGAATATCTTGACATGCAATTAGAAGGAAACTGTCAAAAACTACTAGTGTTATTTCCAAAGAACCCAGGAAGTACCTTGATCAGTTTTCCACTGGCCATAGATTTGAGATTTGCAATAGATTTAAACTCATCAAATATATATAAATCTAATGGTTCATGACATATATTAAAAATAATAATAAT
The DNA here is from genome assembly GCA_026230045.1 of Corynorhinus townsendii. Classification (NCBI taxonomy): domain Eukaryota; kingdom Metazoa; phylum Chordata; class Mammalia; order Chiroptera; family Vespertilionidae; genus Corynorhinus; species Corynorhinus townsendii. The sequence continues at coordinate 156,787,729 of JAPDVU010000006.1, read as the reverse complement.
TGGTCAACTTTTGGGGAAACAATTATTCAGTTGCTATCTTGAAAACTGGGTAAATAAGAGGAAATAATCAAACCTTATCTACCTATCCCATATGAACTGTAGTATGCATAACAAAATAGATGAAGGAACGTGTCTCCTTACAAAAACTATCTCGGGCAATAAATAAAAAAAATATATAGGAATAAAATTGTACTGTTTTTTTATTCCAAATGAATTAATGAATGTCGACATTGAGAATCTACTTTGACTAATATAAACAGCATAAACCAGACACAAGATCTAACACTATAACCTTGTTAAAGGGATCAAGCCTCTTGATCCAGCTACCAACTTGCAGGAAATATAGGAGACAGAGACACCCATTGAACTGTGTCATGAGTGAGCGGTCAGCAAATCTTACTGTAGAAAACTTGACAAGTTAAATGGCCCAGATTTGTCAAAAGATAAATTATAAGAGAAAGAAAGAGGTGGAAGGGGAAACCAAAGATTAAGAGAGACCTAAAAGGCATATCAAGTTAAAAAATATTTTAAAAGGCAAGACTAAATCATGGAGTTTAGAGATGCACACTTGTATGATGAAACCATAAGTAAATACAAGAAAGTTATTAATATAAAAGTCAGGATACTGGTTACTTTTGGAGGTAGGGAGGGATTGTGTTGGAATGAGGCACGTGGAAAGGTTGCAGGCGTGGCTGGTAATTCCATTTCTTGATTTGGGTGACAATAGGCATTCGCTGTAGATAATAATTCACTAAACTACACATTTTTTGTTTGGTTTTCTGTATCTGTGTTTAATTTTATAATTAAAAAAATGTTTAGGAGTTAACTGCAATGGTTATTTGAGTTCTTCATCTCTGGGTTAGCTATTTGTTCTTGAGTAACAATCAACTCTTCCAAAGCAAGGGCTCCTTTGACATCTCATTTGATTTCTGAATGAACTAGGACATAATAACTCACGTCTAGCCATAACTGCTGAATGAAGCACACGGTCACCTTGTGATAGGTCCTCACTGTAGTCCAAGCCTTGTGATCTCCCAATTTACCACTTGTATCCACCAGAGTCCTACAAGAATGGCACACTCAAGTGGGGACACTGGAGGAGAGCTTAATGAAGCGACTGTTCAGTGCAAAGGTGCCTTTAAAGGAAACCAACAAAGAATGGTAAAACACTCCATTGGAGCGGCTAGAAGGGCATGACCACCCCTGTGCCTAAAGGGGCAAAGCCAGGACCCTGGCAGGGAGGGAATGCAGACAATAGCACCTGCCCTCTTGTTCCCCTCCAGCATAATGGCCTCCCACTGGTGCCTCCCATAGCTCAGAGGCTAGGGATGCCCAGGATGCAGCTTCCAGGGCTTAAAGCAGGACTGACAGAGAAGGGAGGAAAATGGAGCTGGAGGGGCAAAGGCAGACTTCTAAGCACAGCGCTACACAGGGACGCTTCTCTGAACCTCAGTCCTTGGGCAAAGCCCTGCCTCAGCAGGTCAAAGACAACAAAAACAACAGAAGTCTCCCGTCTTAGTTAATGGGGGCCAAGAAGGCTTGGCCTGGGGAAGTAAAGGGCAGCTCACAGTGCAGAGTTGGGTTCTCACTGCCCACTGCAGGGGTGTCATCCTAACCTGGTCAACCTGCCTGTGATGAAAGGCGACAGGAGGCCTGTTCTGATCACCAGCAGATCAAAGGCATTGTCTGGGACCCTCTGCTTTGGTACGCAGGCCAATACTGGTGTTCAAGCAGAGAGCTCCTGGGGTCAAAGGTGGGCTTTGGTGGGCCTATGAGAATTAAAATCAGGAGAAGGGAGATGCAAGGGGCTGGGCATGTGCAAGAGATGGAAATCAATGCCACTTTTTAAATAAAGACAATCCCCAAATGAAGGCAGCAATCAGTTTAGGCTCTCTCTTTTCTCACCCTCCCGCCCCCCCCCCCCACACACACACACACACACACACACACACACACACACACACACACACACACACACACGCATGCCCCATTAGGTCTCAGGCCCATCACAGTCTTCCATCCCCCACTGAAGTTTCTACCTCAACTTCCACTGAGCCCCCCCACCCCTCCTCTCCCTGATTTGGTCATATTTCCTATTTAGTTTAAATCAACAGTCTGATTTTATCAACACTAATGCGTTATGGAGGTTTATTTCTTCAAACAGACTGTGCTCCTCTTTGCTATAAAGTTAATTTTATGTTCTTTGTTCACTTTCCTAATCTGCAAATTACATCCTCCTGTTCCCTGATTACTTACTATTGGAAAAACAGCTCCTTTTTGCTTCCAGTTTGAATATTCTCTGCCTTATCTTGATGACCCTAATCTCTCTCCCCCACTGGCCTCTCAGAGCAGCCGCAAGTAACTGGCAGGGCGCAGTGTGTCCAACAGCTCAAACCGGAGAGTGAGCAGCGGAGTGGCTGTGAAGGGGCCAGGCCTGGCTGCCTTGCTCCTCCACCGGCCTTTTTTTTTCCAATCGTTTTTCTCAGAGTGTGGGAAGAGGCTCAGTTGCAGCAGGGAGGATTAGAAATTCTGGGATCCACTCCATGCTCTCAGAAAGTCGTAGTGGGAAGACAGAGAACTTCCGACATGCAGAGAAACAAGGACAAATGCTTCGGAGGCTGACATTTGGCTGATACCACGTGAAAAATGACCTGACTCTTTTGTTGGAGGCGCCTGGTGGGAGGGGCTGCAAAAGGAGGAGAGCGCCCTGGGAATGATGAGGGGAAAACAGCATCCTTTCTTACAGGATCGGGATTTCTAAAGAGGATGGAGGAGAGGTGGCCTGGCTGTCGGAAACGCCAAAGAGAATTAAGAGTACTTGCAACCTCGTAGAGGGAAGGGAGGAAGGAAAATGAGGAAGGAGAAAGAAATTGACAAAAAAAATCTAAAAGACCAAGTTGGAAGGGATCTTAGGAAACCTCATGCTTTACAGATGAGAACACTGGGGTCCCAAGACCAGATCTCAAGTTCTAATAACAGCAACAGAGTGATGATATTGATGTGAGAATAATGGCAAGTGAGGTTTGCTTACTGTTATTTTCCAAACCAGCCCACCCTCTTACTGCTGTTTAGCATATGCCATGTTCATTTCCATCTCTGGGCTTGTAGGATCTCAATAACAATAAAAGCTAATATTTATGGTGTGTAGTCCACCAGACACTTTAAATGCTTTACATGTCTTATCGTATTTAATCCTGCCCCCCCCCACACACACACACCAAAAATAATGCCTAAGTACAGTTAGCATCTCCACTTTGCAAATAGAGAAAATGAAACACAGAAAGGTTGATAACTTGGTGAGTCACAGGTAGGAAGATGGAGCCAGGATTCAACCAGGTCTGTCTCTTAAACTCACATTCAAAAAAAAGTGTGGAATGGATGTGACTCTCCAATTGGTCCAGTCTCCACACAAACATCCTTCCAGCTTTAGCCCAATGCTCTAATGTTGGGGGGAGGGGGTGGCAGGGGGGCATTGCCCTCTGTCCAAAACCCCTCCAGGCTTCCCAATTTCTGGGGCAGAGTTTCTTCTGATGCCCTAAGCCAGCCCAGAGGTAAAGGGCCAGGCAAACAGTAAATATTTCAGGCATCACAGACCACATATGGTTTCTGTCGCATGCTCTCCTCTTTTTTTTTTTTTTTTTTTTTTTACAATTCTTTAAAAAAAATTATTCTTAGCTTGAGAGCTCCCTCTGTCCCCTTTCTAGGCCCCCAAACCTTGGCATCATGCTGAAACGTCCCTCTCCCACCACCTGTCCATCCAATCATAAAATTCTTTGTGTTTGGGCTGCCTTTCAAAATCCTCTTTAAAAATTTTTGAGCTGCCCCCACGCCTAGTCCAGGCACCCACTATGTCATGCATCTCGTCACTGAATGGTCTCCTCTGCTCCCCAAAGCAGGGCACATGTTACTGCCGATCTGTCTTCCCAAACAAGGATTTGCAATGATCATTGCCTTGCTCCAGTACCTTCCAACCTAAGCTCCTTCCTCTTCATTCAAGGACTGATCCTTCAAGACACACACACACACACACACACACACACACTTATCTTTAATAATAGTACGAAAACAACAGCTAACATTCAGTGGGCACTGATATGAGCTAGTCACTCTATTAGCCACATGGATCCTCTCACTTAAGTCTCATCAGAACCCGCTCATAATCACAGGTAGGTGTGATTAGGAGCCTCGCTTTACAGATGAGTAGCTGAGGCTGAGAGAGACTGAGGAACATGCTATTTTACACATAAGATGGTGAAATGAGGAACAAAATGGTGACCATCATACTCCAGCAGCCCTTCCCCTAACCCCCATCCTACATCCCCCTTAGCATGCCTCCGCTCTGCCCTCCCAGGGCCTCTGCACTGGTCCCACCCCAGAAACACCCTCAGAAAGACCACTGATTCCAGAGACAGTGAGCAGGTCACTCGCAAAGGGAAGCAGTTGCCCTTGGAAGAGAAGCTAGTGATGCTGAACCGAGAGCCCCCTAAATTGAGCAGGAATGCCCCTCAGCAAGGACAGCAGGTTCCATGGATGCCCCCTGTAGCCGGCTGCCAGCCAACAAGTGGGCAGCTCGGAGCAGCTGTATTCACAGCAGCCAAGCAGGGCAAGCTACAAACATGTGGACCCAACCACTCCACAATTTGCTTAAAAGCCACACTGTGTTTCCTGGGCAATGGCCGCAGGCCAAAACACACACATTCCAGTTTTTATGACTATAAGGTAAGCATTCTTTTCATGGCTCTTTCCCTGGTTGTGTGGTGTTTTGCTTGTTCCATCTCTTGACTCCCCCCCCCCACCACCACCCCCCTCCCCGCCCTTTCTTAGCCCAGCTCTGCTCTCTGCTTCCACTCTCCTGCTCCCAGCCTTCTTTGCCACTATCTCTCCTGCTTGCTTTCCTGCACCTTCTGCATCTCAGTGGTTTTCCCCTCTTTTCGAACACTTGGTCAGGTTTTCCGTAATTATTCCACTTCCTCTCCCTCCGTTTTCCTGTTTGCCTGGCAGAGCCTCCTTCCCTGCCTTTTAAGTTTCTCAGCTTAGCACAGACTTGAAAGCCACACTCCTGCTCCTCATCTTCCCGCGCCCCCTGGTCCCTCCTCTCTCCTCCACAGTGCTCCTCTCTGCAGCCCTTTCCTTTCTTTCTGGACACCTGGTCCCACGCGTCCCACTCGCCCCTCCCTCGCTGCCTTCACCTTTCACCTCTCTTCTTTGTTCCCTTGTCTCCTGGATTTCCTCAGCCCTCCCCCTCTCCTTGCAGGTCCCCTCCTGGTTTCCAACCTCCTACCCCTTTATCTTTGTTTTCCTTCCTTCTGGTTGCTGATAGAGTAAGAGTAGTTGCAGGCTGAGTTGCTGATTCCACGTGCAGACCTGGAGCCAGCCTGTCAGTCGACCACTAACATTGCCCAGGGAACGGGAATCTTGGTCCCTAAGATTTGCCCCTGCAGATTGGAGCAGAGCTAGAAGGTGGCTGCAGAGTAAAGCCACCAGCAGTCTGAAACATCCAGCCTGGCAGGCAGGATGTAGAAAGGACTGCCTGTTTCCTTGTCCCACTGATCTCCTGTAAGTCAAGGCCAAAGTCCTGCGATGGGACATGTCATTTGTAAGATGCAGCCTTGGGACAGGACTTCAGTGACCATCCCTGTCCCCTCCTCACAACACACACACACACACACACACACACACACACACAGATTTCTTACTCACTTTTGCCCAGAGCAAAAGGCCCTGTGACTTTTTTGTTGTAGTGTATGAAAACCCACACTGAAAAATAAGAAATATAAAGAGAACAAGAACCACCACACAAAGATGCTGCTCCTGGGGAAGGCCTGTCTCCATCCATCCCCTCTACCGCCTGCCCCTCAATTCTTTTCAACTTCAGTTGTTCCTGCTTCCTTGACAGCTGCCTTGGAGCAGAGCTGGTGTCTTTCCTGGTAGGACAGCGCCATCTAGCAGGTGAAATGTTAAATCCTCAGCTAAGAGCACAGAAGAAAAGCTCCTCCCCAGGTCCTGGGCTCCCAACAGCTCTTTTTAACTGCCAGCCAGTCGGACCCCAGAGCGTCTGATATAGTGATTTTAACCCTTTGGCCTTGTTGGAGATTTAACTCTATTTCCAATCACTGTCTATTTCTCCAGTGTCTAATTTAGTTTTCATGTGTGGCCTTAGTTTTTTCTGGGAAAGGCAAGTAAGTTCTAGGTGAACCAACAGGCTCTGCCTGATGCTAAGGAGCTCCAGGTGACTTTTCCAAAGCAAAAAAAGAAAAGAACTCCCTAAAGATATTGAATGGTTCAGCTCCTGCTCTGCTCTGGAATTCTGTAACAATATTTGCTACTCTTTTCTTTACCGTTTCTTCCTCCGTCCTTCCTTTCACATTTATTGAGTGTTTCCTGTGTAGCTGGCACTATAAGTTAATGAAAAGACAGATTCTCTCTCAAGGGCCCCATATTCCAATGGACGTAGATGTTCAGAATGTCTGTCCTCAGATGGGGTCTAGGTGTGCTAAGGGTCTGGGGAATAGAGAATAGAAAACAGACCTAAGACTCCCCCTCCCACCCCACCCCCCCACCCCCACTATCAGAGCAACTTCATGTTTGTCTAACTTTTACTTATTACATTTCTGCCTCAGATTTTGTTTAAATAAATAATTTTGAAGCATTAGAAGTTTAAAAACATCTGCTTTAATATAAAACATCTCACTCTATAGGTGAGAACAGAGGGTCTAGAGAAGTTCAAGGACTTATCCAAGACCATAGAATTAAGGGACCTCTCCAGGTTCTACTTTCCTCGCTCCTTGACCATAAAACTCCAACTTCACTAAGTCTTCAGGGCCAGCCTTATACAGTGGGAATGGGGCAAAGTGAACTGCTCTGAATAGTTTACATTTTTATTTGCTTCTCTCCTGCCAGATTCCATATAGGTAAGAGATGGCACATGAGTCTGCTAGGGATGCCATAACCAAATTCCACTGACTGGGTGACTTCAACAACAGAGATTTAATTTCTCACAGTTCTGGAGGCTGGAAGTCCAAGGTCAAGGTGTCAGCAGGGTGACTTTCTTTTCTGGTCCAGTCCTTTCTCCTTGGTATGTAGAAGACCATCTTCATCCTGTGTCTTCACGTGGTCTTCCTTCTATGTGTATGCCTGTCCACATTTCCTCTTCTCATGAGAACACTGGTCATATTGGATTAGGGCCCACCCTAATGACCTCATTCTAACTTAACCATCTCTGTAAAAAAAACCTATCTCCAAGAGCAGTCACATTCTGAAGTGCTAGGGGTTGGGACTGCATCGTAAGTTTTTTGAGGGACACAGTTCAGCCAATAACAGATGGCAAATTGATTTCCCTTACAAGCCTCGATCAGGAGGTAGTGGCTGCCTACACGCCCTGCCAAAAGGGGGGAGAAGGTTGTGACAGAGTCCACATGCCAATGTCTGCTACATTACTGTCCACTGATGAAGGGCATATAGAGACTGCTTCCTTTTAGCAAGGGACATATATCACCATGACATTCCTCAGCATACCAAAATATTCCTAAGCCACACTTCTGAAAGAAGGTCCATGGCAATCATGTGGTCCTTTCAGAACCTTCATTTTACAGATGAGGCAAACTGAGATCTATGGAGACTATGCCTTGCCTTAGATCACTCAGCTCCTTTATTCCAACATCAAACTACACCCTGATTTCACATCTTTGATCTAGTGTCCTTTACAAGACAAGTGTCATTCAGATAAAGACAGATGCTCCTATATTTCCTAGGCAGGATTCCAGAAGTCCCCCATCCCCATAGACACAAGAAGGAACCATGTGAAGAAAACTAAGCTAAAAGTCCTGGTTGGAGTCTCCATAATTGTGTGGATCACCAGGCATTAAAGGATTCTGAAGCTGCATCTACGCCTTTCCAGAGAGAACACTGCCATAAATTAGTGATATCTGCCATTGCTGTGGGCACAGGACTGGGGAATGGAAAGATGAATATTATATATTTTCTGAGTTAGATAATCTCTAAAGCCTCATTCAATCCTAAGACTTTGCAATGAGAGCCTTGAGTAGGAGCCAGGGGTTTCATTCTGGAACTTAACTAGAAATCTGGATTAAGAGACATGCCATGATGATCCTGGTGCCCAAACACAGTCATGTGACCTGTTTTAAGGGCTTTCACAAAAGGCCACTTCCTTGCAGCCTCCTCGCCCACAAGCTCCTGCTATCAGTCATAGATCCACAGTCCTAGTCCCACTCAAGTTATCACTAGTGTTTCTCCGTGTAGCTTTCCTCTGGGGTCAGCTGCTTAAACCAAATGCTGGGTGCTGGCTGAACACTAGCAACTTCCATTTGCATGATGCAAGTGATAAGAAAGTCGAGCTGCTGAAGAGCTATCCCTCAACTACTGCAGGTGAAGGGAGCGAGTCAAAGGTCAGGGGGCTTATGGGCCCTGGGAAAGGTCAACTACAAGGGAATTGATTCCATTTCTCAAAGGCTCTCCAACATGCCACAACCTTGTATGTGGCCGACCTGTGGGGCTGCACAGGGAAAGGCACATGGAGAAGTTGTTTTTCATGTTCTTGTTCATGTTCTCTTTCAACGCAGCACAGCTCACAACTCCTCAGTTCCCTTTTACTTCTCCCTCCTGGCAGATGGGCCTGGACCAGCTTCTGGGAAACTTTGGGATAGGTATTTGTCATCTGAGGGGGAAAGCTCCACGTGAATAGATATGAGACCCCAGAATTGGTTAAGAGCTCAGGTCTGGGGAAGATGATAAGAGCTAGCTTCAAATCACAGGCCTGCCACTTTCTAGCTAGGTTACCTCAAACAAGTTACTTAACACCTCTGTACCTCAGTATTCTATTCCCATCCAAAAAATGGGGAATATGATAAAGCCTAGCTCATAGGGTTGTTATAAGCATTAAATGGGATTGCAGGTACCTCTGATATTATTAGTATTATTAATTCAGCTGATATTTAGGGTGCATATATGCTGAACTGCTTGGGTTACAAAGATGTATAAGACATTGTTTTTTACTTCACACAGTTCCTGGTCAGTTACCATTCCATTACAGTATGTGATCAAGTGCCAAATTAGATACCTGTCCAAAATATAAGTCAAGACAAATTAATTCAGCCTGGGAAGCTGAAGAATGTCCTTTACATAGTTGATAACATTTGAGCAGGACCTGGAGGAATAAGATTTTAGCTCAAGTCCTCACCAAGGAATCAATATATGCCAAGAGGAGCAAAGCCTACTATGGGAACCTTGAGTATGGGCTGTGCCTAGAGATGGTAAAATCCCTGGATTTATTCCCTTGGTTCCAGGAGGCAACACCCTTGGAAATCAGAAAATTTGTCAGGGCCTGGCTATCACCTCAATCAAGTCATACTACTTCGCTGTGCCTTTGTTTGGAATTAATTTCCCAAAAAGAGATTTCCATAAGGTTTAAAATTTTAAGTAAGAGGTTTGTGAAAGCTTTGGGAAATTATAAGAGCTATCAGGCAAATAATAACAATATAACAAATGTTTAACTGAGCACTTACTACCTGCCAGGCATTGTGTCAAGGGCTTACAATTGTTTTACCATGACAACCATTACTATTGCCACTTGATAGTTGAGGAAACCTATTGGAAGTGAGGTAACTTGCTCAAGGTAACACAACTCATAGGTGGTAGACCTAATGTTGATGTGTAAGTGAGAGAAAGGGATGGTGCTCCTCCCCTCCTCCCTAGACATGCTGGAACTACTTTCTAATAATCAGAGGGTCTAGCTAGACAGCATGAGGAATAGAGGCACCAACCAACACCATGACCAGAACTGGATTCAGGATGCAAGACAGCGCCCTGCTTAAGTCCAGCTTGCCAGCCACTGGAGAGACATGGAGCATTCTGGGCCCCTCTGTCTTTACTGGAGAGGTCACAGCCATAAAACTTTAACTCTTTATTTGACCAGACAAGCTCAACATGCAAATGTCAAGTTTCATTGAAGCATACCCCTGGTCACTGCCTGGATTAGGGGCAACCAGGGCACAGAGCACATGCCCGACTACTGTTGCTAAGTTCCTCAGGCCTCAGTTCCATGGGACACCCCACTGGAGGACTCAAGGCTGCTGAAAGAGCTCCCTCATCCCCTGCAATGAGCCTTGGCAGAACAGGGCTTGTGCAAAGTGGGCCAAGGGTCACCAAGCCTTCCAAGGCTCCAGTAGGAAGGACTAGCTAGGAGAAGCTGAGTGGGAGACTGGCTGGCATTCCCAGGGCAGATCTAGTGGGGAGAATGTAAGGGATGGATCTGGGCTGCTTGGAGCCTGGGGATATCTGAGGCCTCACAGCTAGAGGGGCCTAGCTCAGGATGTCGATGGAATCCTATCCACTGAGAAAGCTGGGAAGTAAAAGCTCTCAATGAAAAGATGGCACCATGCTGCCTATAGCTGAGGGGAAGCCCTAGTTATAATGTCTTCTGCTTTTGAGGAAAATAAAGAATGGGGGTATGTCTCCTGGTACATAAAACAGGAAGACAGTAGGATGATCTTGGGTGCTGGCTATGTAACTGCTACGGTTCCCTCCATTCTAGCCACCTTTCCAATTTTTTTTCCTTTTTCTCCTTCTCTTTTTGCTCTTCTTCCTCTTCTCTTACTACTACTTCTAGATAACCTTTATTGAGTTCTACTTCTATGCCAGGCACAGTACTAAGTACTTCATATGTATCATCTTATTTAATCTGTGTAACAACCCTCTGAGGTAGGCTATATATAAAGATTTCAGAGAAGAAGAAATTGGAGTTCAAAGAGGGTTAAATGATCGGCCCAAGGTCATAGAGCTGATGCAGCATCCACATCCAGCTTCTTCCTCTAAAGATCATGATCTTCCCACTGCCCGGCCTTGCCCCGAAAGTCTGCCTGCAGACAGGGAGCCGTCAGAGGCCTGCCTACCAGACACTGCACTTGGGCTGTTTCTCCTTCTTCAGGGAAAGAAGTCACTAGCTGTGTCACAGTATAAATCTCTGAAGGGAACTTGCTTCAAAAGGGAGAGAGAGATGTAAGAAAACCTTCTGAGGATTTGAGAAAGAAGCATCCCCACTCCAGGGGAGGGGGTCAGAGAGGAGAAAGCAGGATCGATGTACTAAGGTGGTGAAAATCTGGACTTTGAGCCAGATTTTCATCAATGATGCTGTTGACAACTTCATCCCCGGAAGACCTGAGCAAGTGAGGGTGAGCCAAGAGAGCCTGAGAACGTGGTGCAACAATGACCAGACTTGAGCTGAAGCATCGCTCAAGAATGGAGCAGAACTATGCTCTCCCAGTCACACCCCAGGCCAGTGAGAAACCACATCATAGAAGACAGACCCTACTCCAACTCCCTCCACAGCAAGTATCCAATAAAAACAGGCCGTCCTTGGGCCAAGTAAGAGAGCCCTAGGGTTTGGGATAATTCAATGGGTTATGAGAGACTCTGGGCTTCCTTTAATAAGGCATCAAGCAATTAAATGGAAAAATAAGAAAAATTGATGCTATTTGCACACTGAGGTTGCTCCAGAAGCAATGATACTATTGAGTTTTTCTTGGTGTTTCCCCCTTGGGTCTTTCTATTCCATTGACATCTTATGACAAAGGAGCAATTGGAATAACTTGCTCAAGACAGCCATTACTCACCAACATAAGGATGTTTCTCTCCCCCAAGTGAGTCAGAGTCACCATATATGGCTACACAGGCTCTGCACTGATCAACTCCAAGGGGCACTATTCACACAGACTTCAGTGTGAATGGTTTCTCCAGGAGTTATGCCATAAAGAGGTGCTGAACTGCACTCTCCCACCTTTTAAGAATCAGATCAAATCCATCCTTCCCCACTCAGTCTTCCCCAAACAACCCTACTGGCAGGAATCACTCCCTCTTCTGTACACCTACAGTATACTCTCTACAACAAGACACTTCCTGCCTTATAGTTACTGTTTCATATTAATAGCCTATATGTAATCAAAGATACAAACACGTTCCCCAAGAGGGGAATGCACAAACACATGTAATTTCAAAGCCAATTTCAGGAAATTCATGGATACCCTAAAGTCCATCCACAGCCATTTAGAGTGTCGTTTCCATGAGAGCAGAGAAAATATCTGTCTTGTTTACCACGGTATCATGAAAACTAGCAGAGTGCCTGACACAGAGCAGCACAATAAATGCCCGTTGATTGAAGGAATGATTAAACCCTAGAGGTTATTGAGTGCAAGGTCAGTGTAAGATCCATTTCTGGAACCTCCCAGAGTTTTCAAGATAATGGAATCTCAAACAACCTGGCAAAACCCTCACAATGGTAGTTGACAAGTGTTTGCTCAGTTCCCCTCTGGCATGAGCCCCTCAACCATCCTGACCCTTCCATTCCCAGACAGACAGGAAACTTCACCAAGCACCAGGGTCCCCACCATGGGAAGGCAACATCCTACTTGGGGGTGGTTCCAGGCAGTGAATGGGAAATATGACACAAAGACTCTTTGGCCACTTGAAGTCCTGAGAACTTATGCTTCCCTTTGTTTCTGCCCAAGGAGATAGGGAAGTTTCTTCAGTGAGGTAAATGATAATATTAATAAAATAACAATACTCATCATCATCATCCCTTATATAACTTGCAAATTAACCTGCCCTCCACATTTTCACATGCTCTTCTAGCCTTTTTCACATGTTGTCCACAGAAATAGGTATTGTCCTCATTTCACAGGTCAGGAAGTTGAGGCTCAGAGAGTCCATGTAACTTGCCCAAATCACACTGTCTATCAAAGTCCAGAACTCGTCCCTGGAATTCTGTTTCTCCAGCATTCTCTGGCTGACCTGAGGCTTCCATCTGAGCAATTACTGAAGCACATATTAAATGCCTTCCACAGGCAGACATCAGCAATCTCTGAGGTTAGCCTGTCTGGGCCATGCCCCAGAGTCTATCTGCATCAAGTTAGCAAAATAAAGCTGCTCAGCAAGGACCACCTGCCACAGGCTCCCAGCTATCAAAGGTATGGGTGAATCTGGCCAGAGGTTGCCACTAGGACTCTCTTCAGTCAACAATCAGCAACACAGGCTCAAAATACCACCACCTTTCCTGCATCACCAACTGCTGAACACAGGAACTACTCCACCACACCTCTTCTCTCCCAAGAGTGGGCTAGATATGTCCCCACACCTGAGCCACAGGGCATGACAGAAGTTGAGGGCCTAGATCCTCAACTTCTACAAAAAACAGTCCAAATGACTGAAGGAAAGAAAATGAGATTGGGAAGTGAGGAAGGACCTCAGAGCAGGGCCCCCTGTCAAAGGAAGAAAAGTCAGTGGGAGGCATTCTGACTGCTCTTTAAGACAAATGAACATGCTACTATGGATGATTGAAACTTGCTTTTTTCCCATCTATATCAGACTTAAACCAAGCTAAGAGCTCCTAGTGCAACAGCAACTTTTAGGTTAAGATGAATAAGAACTGCCCAATGGCAAGAGTGAATGAGGCTGTGGAGTGCAACCCCTAGAAACAGATTGCTTAAGGACAAATCGCCTTGCAAGGAGGTAAAGGGTAGACCAGCTGATCTCCACACATGCCTCCATTTCCAATTTGAAATTATGACGCCACCTCATTGTAATGTCTCACGCCTAGATTTTACAGTGTTCAAAGCACTTTGATGGAGATTGGATGTCTTTGACAATTCTGGAAGGCAGTCTGAGAAGAATACCATCTCCGATTTACAGATGAATCATGAGATCTGGGGTCCCTTACAGGGTGATGCTTTTTCCACCAAGTTATGGAGAGCCATGAATCTTACCAGGCAGAATCTCAACACTCGGCAGTTCAGTTCCCAAGATCTGAGTCCTTGCACCAATCATTTAGATTCCTGAGAAAGCCCAGGGAAGCCTGTCCACAGACACTAGAGGCTGGGGGTTGGACAGCTGCACAGCCACAGCAGCCAAGAGTGAGAAATCACAGTGACACCCCTTATCTGTCCAGAGCTGCCTGCAGATAAGGTAGAAAATAGTGCAGTTCACAGCCACTTCCTGGGTTTGTGATCAAGCATTCCCCCTCAGTCCCATTAAAAACGATTCCAGTTGTGAAATGCTCCTCTCTTCCTGTCTTTTTGTCTTTGCTCTTTTCTTTGCTCTCTCCCGCTGCCTCCTTCCTTATCTCACTGCTCTCTGTCCCTGAAGCATGCTAGTCCTCACCACTCACCTCCCTTTCCCGGGCAAAGAAGTCCCTCCAAATGATGACAGGTTCTGGGAAAAGGAAAAGTCCCTTGCCCCCAAAGATGTCCCAGTCTGAAGAACTCATGTTCCCAAAAAGCAGGTGTGTGTATATTGACTGGTTAACTCTCTAGCAACTTCATGGCTATTATTATATCACAATGTCTCCCTTTGCACCAGGAGTGGACTTAATGGTGTGTCTAGTCAACATCTGTGCTAACACAGAGACCCACAGGCTTCCCTGGCTCTGCTATAGGAGTATATGGTCCTAAGTCCCCGCAGCCCCTGGGCAGCTGGGTGGCAGACTCAAGGGCAACTGGACACACGCCCCCTATCCATATCTCATCTGTCATTTTCTATGAGTGCTACACCATGAAAAAAGTTAAACACTGATCTGGTTGACCGACAGCAGTCAAATCCAAGGTTCCTGAAGAGAGGAAGGCACTAAAAGGAAATGAAAAGTCCTGGCCAGAGAACTGGGGATCTCAAAAACAAATGCTACTTGACAATATGTCTGGCATGTACTCCACTCCCTGTCACCACTGCCTCCCCCAATCCATACACACACACCACAACCCAACCAAAGAATGCCTAGGGACTGCCTTCTAGCCGTGACTGAAGTAGGATCCCAAGACCCTCTGGCCACCTACATGCTTCTATTTCCAAGCCATCTATTTCACTCTTGTCCTGGTCCTCTTGAGTTCTATAAGGAAAAGTGACCCAAGACCACGCAGTATGTGAAAATGGAGTGGATGAGAAGCTGTATCAGGCACTAGCCTGCTTGGATTTGAATCCTGGCCTATTGCCTACTCAACCTGTAGCCAAGGCTCATTATACAACTTGCCTATCCTTCCCTTATGTGCAAGATGGGTATTTTAATAAACCTACATTGTTGCATCTCCTGAAGATTAAATAAGATAATATAAGGAGGGGGCTGGTACCAGGGATCTGTCTCACATCCAATTGTGTGAGCTGGGCCCTCACTGGAGAAGAAACCCGAGTTCCCCGAGATATGTGATCAGCACCGGGACCCTGCCAGCAGACCAGGGGTTCCCAAGGCAGGTGCTGGGTGTGGAGGCCACGGGGTCATAGGCTACCAAGGAGACAGAACTGAATCTCACAGCACCCTGCTTGGCCCCGGAGGATGGCTGGTTAGCCAGAGACGGGTAAGATTCCTCAAGGAAGGAACAACCTAAGACAGGCACAGTCGCAGAGGTGCCATCAGGAGAGAACTTGGGGGGGCAACAGAAGTGGGGCACAGACCCTCACCCCCCCAACATTGCAGGGGCTTGAACCCTCACCCCCTTCTAAAGGAGGTCTCCTACCCCCATGGCTGCTTCGCGCTTCCCACACCCAGCTCAGATCAGGACCCAGGCAACAGAAAGAGACCTGGCCCAGCTCACATCGAGATACAGGTGACAGACAGAGACTTGGCCCAGCTCAGATCGGGACCCAAGTAACAGACAAGAGACTTGGCCGACAGCAGTTGCCCTATATCTAAATTCAGCTGAGCATTTGGAATGCTCAGGGCCCACTCAAGAATGCAAATAATCCTTCCCACTAATATTTATAGGGTAAACTAAGATTGTTGGTAGAGTGTTAAATTTGACAGTAAAATAGTAATCGAGTTTTCAGATTAATTTAAATAGGCTAATTGAAATAAGTGAATATTCAAGTACTGGACAAAAAGCTATTCTTAAAGTAATAACTAAAATTTCTATTGGTAGTTCATCTCATGGTAAAATTCCTGAATATGCAATGAACCTAAAGCAGTCATATGTGTGGGGGAAAAAAAATTTTTTTTAATTTAAAGTTATCAAGACTGCATTATAAAATTTACAAAAACCTCCATTTAAAAAAAAAGGGGGGGGGGATAGTAGGGCAATATCATGTAAGGAAAAATATCCTATAAGTAAATTACATCTAGAAAATTTTTACTTTACCAAATTAAGGTTCATTTGCAATGCTAACAGCAAGACGGCCATTAAAAACACACATGGTGTCTAAATAAGACAAAGGAAAATCGTTTGAACAAAAATAAAAAGGATCCCAAATCAATTATATAGAAAAGATTCCTTTATTAACTTGTGGTCGAGAATATATTTGTATATTTTCAGAAAACAACCCCAAGACCAGATGGATTCCTGCAACAGAGAGGAATTGACAGGAGTGCTCCAACCACGAAGACAAGAGGAAAAACAGTCCAGAGATGGAAGACGCTGACAACGCCTTGCCATGGGAGCAGTCAGCAGCTGTGCACCGCTGCAGGTTACCTAGGACCAAACCAGAGAGGGTCGGACCTGCATTGCCACCATGTGCCCACCATCCAGATATCACTGCTGACATGTACACATAAGGAACTGTTGGACATTGAAATTGGGACTCAAACATTTTTTTGTTTTGTCTTGTTTTGTTATTATATGTTTATTTCCAGTCTGCAAAGGCAAAACTTTTTAAAGGAAAGAAATGGTGGGAAAAAGATACAGAGGCAAAGAAGCATTGAACAGACTGTCAAACTACATTGGGAAGACAGGGGTGGTTGGGCGAGGAGGGCTGTAAGAGACCAACCGAAGGACTTGTACGCATGCATATAAGCACAACCAATGGATATAAGACACTGGGGGGGGGGAGGGTGGGCAGGTGAAGGCATGTCCTGGGGGGTAGGGGAGGTCGGGGGGAGATCAAAGGGGAAAAAAAAGGAGACATATGTACTACTATTTGTAATACTTAAAACAATAAAAATAAAATAAAATTTAAAAAAAAAGATAATATAAGGACATGCTTAATACTTGGCACATAATAAGTCCTTAATAAATTGTAACAATATTAGCAGTCAGGTCTGGAGCCATTCTTTGGATTTGTGGTTTTTGATGCCTGGGGATTTTTTTTTCCATACCAAATTACTCTTTGTGTCATTGAGAGGAGGTTGAGATATTTATGACTCAGCTCCTGATTCAGGGAAAAGCCTGACCCTTGGAAATGTCATCAAAAGTGATCTTGGTCCTTGCTGTGATTCAGATCAAAAGTTGTTGGTTTGTTTGTTTTTAGAATTATTTTTTTAATCCTCACCCAAGGATATTTTTTTTCATTGATTTTTAGTGCAAGGGAGGGGGAGAGACAGAGAGTGAAAAACATTAATGTGAGAGAGACATATCCATTGGTTGCCTCCTGCACACACCCCACCAGGGCAGAGCCTGTAACCAAGGCATGTGCCTTTGACCAGCATCCAATCTGCGACTCTTGAGTCCATGGGCCAATGCTCTACCCACAGCTAGGACTCTGATCAAGTTTTGATACTTCCCCACTCCAAGGCACGGCCCTGTTAGAGCAAAACAGACCCAAAACTGGAGTTCTCCCCACAATCTCTCAAGACCAGCCTCTTGAATCAAAGTATAGAAGGAGCCTCTTTTCAAAAGCAACTCTGATATCAGACTAGCCCAAAAGATACAGTAGCTCTGGTCTTAGTGACATGATGCTTATCTCACTAGCGATTCTTGCAAAGAAAGATGTGAAAGTCTCATTCTTCCACAGAAGGGCTTGACTAGAATTGAAGATTGTGCAGTTCAGGGAAGAGTTGCTATATAATATCTGAAATCACTTGACATTAGAAAGCAAAAATGTCTTTCTCCTTTGAGCATTGCATCCTAACTGCCATCCAGAGATGATTTATACGTGCTCATCCTTATTACAGACTACACATAATAAAGGCATGATAGAAATCATATCTGCATAGATTCAGGCAGCTCTGGGACAGAGGCTGCCAGTTTTGTTTGACAAGATACTCAATCAAGCAAAAAGGTTTAAAATATTCCAGGAGGATCTCACTGCCGGCTCAAGACTGTATATTTTTATCCAGGTAACAGAAATCCTAATTGAGTACAACATTAGTACTCATTTTTCCTGACTCCTTCTTGCAATAAGAAGCACCGAAGGAAAATTATGGGAACACTTTGTTTTTGTGGGCTAGGGTTATAAAGAAGAAGAGTTTGCTATGTGGTTGTCCCCAGAAGCTCGGCATCGTCACTTATTTGGGTGCTTCTGAGTAGAAAGTGAAGACTGCAGAAGGAAGCACACGGAGGGCTGAGTTTTTCCCCATACTTTTGACTCGCTGGGTGAAAACTTTCCTCCAAGACTTTTCATACGTTTCAATCCCTTTTAAAGTCTTCCTTGCACTTAGATTTATAGCGGGGTCTGGATGAGGGAGACAAATGAGACACCCACGCAGGTGCAAATTGAAGGGGGCACCAAAAATGCAGAAATAAAAATAAATAATGTTTTAATGCAATATTTCTTACAACTAGAGGTGAATGCCAAAAAATCCATGGTGAAGAAAATACCCGAATTTTAAATAAAAGCAGGAGCCAAGTCTGCACTTTTACAACTCTGCCTCACTCGCCTCGCCCTATAACCCTGGCCCCGGCTCCAAATAAGATTTATTTACAAAAACAGACCGCTGGTCTACAAGTCATATTTTACTAATTTTATTTTTTAATATGGCATTAAAATATTATTTATCTTGATCCCTGCATGGTTTTGGAGGGTGGCTTTTTGGGTGCCCTTTGAAATTTTGCACAGGAAGAACATGCCATACTTGCTTCACTCTAGCCCCAGCCCAAAAATGTAGACCAAGATGCTTCAAAACCCACAAGGAAACTTAAAAACCACAAATTTACTCATTTAAATACCCTTCCCTCACCATGGCATCCAAGGGCACCAAACACCTTTACTCCAGACTAATGGTAAGCTAGTGGGGGAGGGGGGAAGGCAGCTCCTAAAAAGAAACTCTTTTCCATCTGTTACAAGTGCTGACAGATTGATAAAACGTTTAAAGGCATAATATTGAAACAGATAAAAAATTAAAAATGTAATAATAAAGCTAAATGTAACTCTTTTCCAGCATAATTCTTCTGAGAGACGAGTTTTATGTTGGACCAGCATTTGAAGCAGCAGTAGTCATTATTAACGGGAACCTCGGAGAGAGAAGATTTAAATCACCGAAGTAATAAAAGCCGAACAAGGACTAGCACCTTGAAAGGCACTTGGAGAGAAGATTGCATACAAATGCAATTAAAACGATGCTTATAAAATA
The DNA here is from genome assembly GCA_026230045.1 of Corynorhinus townsendii. NCBI lineage: Eukaryota > Metazoa > Chordata > Mammalia > Chiroptera > Vespertilionidae > Corynorhinus > Corynorhinus townsendii. Next base: position 156,768,456 of record JAPDVU010000006.1, on the reverse strand, counting down.
CTAAGATGTTAATTGGGTTCAGTCCCAGAAGCCCCAGCAGTACAGTATGTCAGAAGTTAGCTGGTTTGAAGTTTAAAAAGAGTAGTTTAATTTGTACACCTTGTCCTAATTACAGAGCTTTCTGCAGCCCGCATATCTTTATGGTTTATTGTAGCTCGGAGCTTTGTAAAACAAACACACACACCAGTTAATTGGGTTATTGCGACGGAAAATTGGGCTACAGAACAGCAACCTCGCTCGCTGGCGTGCCTTTACAGCTGGTAATGAACGCTCCAGCCACGTCAGGGAACCTGATTTGTAAGGTGTGCCGTTTACAGCTTGGTGATTCTGTTGGTCTGGGTGATGCCGGGAAAACAAAGAATCGCACCAGATAATGTTGCCTCCTGACCATGTTCCCGCCCCAGCTGGCTTTGCAGAATTTTAAGCGCTACCACCCCTTTCCCCGGTCCCTGCCCTTTCCAACATCCCCGACCACTGAAGGCCACACTCTCCCATGGAAGCCTGGAGCCCTGGCATGGGGCAGGGGAGGTGGCCCCTCCGGTAGCCCTGCTTTCAGAGCACCTGCAGGGAGGCCTTGTGAGGTGATGGTTTTTCTCCTAATCAGCAAATAAATACGTAATGCTATCAAAATCAGAACATTAAGTCGGATTAGGAGTGGACGCGGCTGAATGGTTTTCCAGAAGGCCTGCCAGAATCTGCTCCCCAAGGTTGGGGCGGGGGCCATTTCTGCATGGGACTGGAAGCTTCCTTCTTGAGGGAGGCCATGAAGCTGTGACATAGCATGGGTTGCGCCCTTTCTCTCTCTCTTTCTCTCTCACTCTCTCACTCTCCCTGTCCCCTTCTACCTTTGGCTGCCTAACGTGAATCCTAAATAAAGTGAGATGAGAGCGTGAGGATTTTCATTCCTACGCTAGCTAAAGAATTCATCTCAGGGAGCGAGCAGACAGCATGGAAACCAGCAAATGCAAGAGCCCAGACCTGATCCCTGCTTGTAGAAAATATAGGCGGCCCTCAGTCATTGACCAGGAGTAAGAAAACAAACATCAACTCCTGCCAGAGGCCAAGGGCAGTTTTCTACGTGGAGCCCAAGGTCCAGGCCACCCGGGGTAGCCAGCCCAGCTCATACTCAGATGGTCAGCGCCTAACTCCCAACTTGCCTTCCACTCGAGCAGAGGCTGGCTCCCCACATTAAGAAGAAAGTCACTTGGTAAATGAAGGCCTGGCACGCTGAGGAGCCGAGGTCTCAAACTTTTCTCCAACAAGAGTATCTGCAGCTTAAAGAAATTGGCATGGGGAGGCCCTGCGGTACACAGATTGGAGAAGGAAGGGCATGGGGGCTTAACTCTCACACAAGAGCCCATTCATCATGCTGAGCGGACTTTGAAACTCTATGGACATTGAGGATACATTTTTCAAAATGCCGGGTGCTGTCAAGAATCTAAAATACAGGGTCTCTCTTGTCAATGAGCAGACATTAGGGAAAGGTAAAGCCCACACCTGGCTTCCAGGTACAGTGCTGGTCGGGAGGGTGCTTGGAGTAGAGATCATCACACCAATAACCTCCCTGGACCTAATCATTTGGAATCCAAATGTTTACTTTGGGCTAATCAAAATCCTGACAAGAAGTATCCTGTCCCACAGCTGGGTTCTTAGTCAGCCTGGCCATGCTTGCTGGCACTTAGCGACTGGGAGACCAGAGCAGAGGCTCAGCAAGGCCACTAACCTGCCCTCCACTCAGCAGTGGCGAGGCCTGGGACACGTCCCTTACATGCTCTCTGCCTCAGTGTCCACATCTATAAGCCAGATTCAACTAAATTACCTCCTCCATTGGGTTCAAGGAGATAAGTCAAGGAAAGCACTTAAACACTACCTGGAACATGAGCACTAAATAAATGTTACCTATTATAATTATTGTTACTAGTGTTGTCCTTGCTTAATGGATTAGGAATTGAGGCTCAGAAAAGTTAAGTAATATGATCAAGGTCACACATACACACACACACACACACACACACACACACACACACACACGGAAGAATAGAAATTTATGTCAAACCTGGGAATCTTATACCAAAGCCCAAGTTCTTAATCATTATGGAGGACAAGTCTGCCTGAGGGGATACCTCCTCACACCCCAGGGCTTATTTACTTAATGCGGGTCTTTTCCAACCATAGCCTGGAAGAAAAGAGGGAAGTGGGGACATTTGAGAGCACAGGGCACATGCAAAGAGGGAAAAGTAATTGCAGATCTGAGAGTCCCAGGTCCCCAGAGACACACCACCCATTTCACAATCTCACCCAGATGGGTCCCGACCCTGGGAACCAGACTGAAGGACAGCAGCAAGGAGCAAGTCCTGCAGAGCAAAGCTGCTTTGATTTCTGCTTAAAATTGACTTTGAGGTTGTATTAAGTGAGAAAGCATTGGCGAGCCCAGCCTCCCTGGCTCTGAGAAGCCCGAGGCAGGCAGGTTATTATTATTATTTATTATTTGTTGACGGATATTCAGAGCCATCAGTCAGGTCCTCCTCGGGGCCAGGAAGCCGAGGAGCAAGGGCACGGAAATTTCAAACGTGGTTCCCAGAGCTGCTGGGGACTAAGCATTATTAAAGCACACTTTGCTATTGCTATCTGCTCTGTGGGGTGCTTGACCCTACATCCGACTTCCTGCTTCTGCTGTCCCTGCAGTACAGGCAACAGAAAGGCACACAAATCGCAAAGAGGCACTCTAGGGACAGGTGAGGAGGAGCTGGAGGGAAGAAGGATGCAGGGGCTTGCTGAAATGGGGACTTTGTACCCTGTTTCAGACCCTCTCTGCCTTAACCTTCCACTGCTCCATAACCACTGGATTCAGCAAGACCAGGAGATGATGAAATTGCTAAAGAAGAAAATGGATGGAGCTGTCGGTGGCATAAAAGTCCATGTAATAAGAGAAGAAAGAGTGCCTTGCCACATCATGTCACAAGGGTGAATCCTGACCATATCCCCCCTGGGGGCTTTCGAACTTTTTTTGACCTTGACTATGACCCACAGTTAGAAATACATTTTACAACTATGACCCACAGTTAGAAATACAGTTTTCCCATGCACACACTCACTTCTCCCTTATGGGATGCCCTCTGATACTTTCTCTAGTCTTCTAATTCTCTGTGCGTGTGTGTTTAATCTTAGTGAAGACACACAAAATTAACTTCACACCCACCTTAGGCCTTGGGAATAACAATCCTCTGAAGTCAGGGAACCAACACATTTTACAACTAGCACCTGGACACCCTGGTGATTCTCTTGCACACTAAAATATGCCTTGGACCCTCAGCTGCCTCAACTTGCCTTCTCAAGGAACTACTGAAGAAGGTGGCCAGTTCCGAAATGCCTAGCCTAGGTCTGTGATGGGTTCATTCTATGTGTCACTTTGGCTAGGCTATGGTGCCCAGTTGTTTGGTCAAACACTGGCCTAGGCATTGCTGTAAAGGTATTTTGTAGATGTTGACTTGCTTTTATAATCAGTTGGCTTTAAGTAAAGCAGATTATACACCATAACGTGGGTGGTCTTCATCCAATCAATCGAGAGCATTAAGGGCAAAGACTGAGGTTTCTCAAAAAAGAAATTTTGCTTCAAGACTGTAACAGAAATCCTGTGAGCAGCCAGGCTGCCAGACTGCCCTACATATTACAAACTTGCCAGCCTTCACAATCGCAGAAGTTAATTCCTTAAAATAAACCTCTTTTATATATATTGTATGTATATATGTGCATATACATGTATATATACATATATCAAAATATATGCATATACAGGGTGTCCCCCAAAAATGTATTCTATTAAGAGTATATACATTTTGGGGGACATCCTATATATGTATACATACATACATACATATGTACATGTGTGTAGATAGATGAGAGATAGATAGATAGATAGATAGATAGATAGATAGATAGATAGATAGATGGAGAAAACTTCTATAGGTTCCCCCTAGTGGTTCTGTTTCTCTGGAGAATACTACCTAATACAAGGTCTAAAGTCACATGTACTATTAAGGAAACATCTTAATATAAAAAGGGAATGTTTACTCTGGCCACATAGTGGAAACAAAACTAAAGGGGAGGGAGAGTGGATTCAGAGAGACACAGTAAGAGACCTGTAATCCAAGTGAGAAACAAGCACCTGAGCTTGTGTAATGGGAATGGAGAGAAGAGGGTGTGTTCCTTGAGACATTTATGAGCTATGGTCCCTGGGAATTCATGATTAATTTGTTAAGGGGGTTGAAGGAAAGGAAGGGATACAGAGTAACACCCAGGGTTTTGGCTTGGCTCTGTGAAAAGAAATAGAAAATAGAGTGAGTAGATTGGGAAGAAAAGAGGATGAATTGAAATTTATGCCTATTACATTTGTGATGTTTGCAAAAACCCGAAGGTGAAAAGACCTACTAAGTAACTGGAGTTTAGAACCAATCTAGAGAGAGAGATCTTGGAGTCGTTTACATATAAGTAGTATTTGAAGACATAGGATATATGTAAATATTAGTTAAGACATTCATTAAGACACAAATTGCCTGGATTAAAAAAAGAGAGGGGTGTATGTATTGACTCATATGTCTAAAAACTGCAAGAATATGCTGGCATTAGCTACAGCTGGATAAGGATGTCTAAATGTTCAAGTTTCCAAATGTCCAAACATTATCACCAGATATCAGTGTTGCCATCCCTTACCTCAGTGTTTCTCTCCCTGTAGCGTGGGAAAATAGACACCAGCACCTTCAAGCTGACAGCCTACAAGTTTAGTAAACTCCATAAAAATTTAAAAAACAAAACATACACACACACATCTCTTTCCAAATAGATCCAGCAAAATTCCCAGGGCTGCAAGTTTAGGCTGTTTCCCCAGTTCTTACATGATTCACTTCTCATTCACGTCTTTGCTCAAATGTCAGTTTGTAGCGAAGACTTCTCAGACCACACTGTCTTAAGATAGCTTCCTACCTCGGCCCCTCATCTTACCTTTGTTCTATAGCACTGTACTACCTGATATTATCCTGTTGATTGATTGTGCATTTAACTCTTTATTTATTATCTGTTTTCACAAGAACAGAAACTCCATGAGCACAGAAACTATCCCAGTCCTATTTACCTTTGGATTCACAGTCTCTAAAACATGTTAGATTTGCAATAAATATGTGTTGAATTAATAGGCTCTGACCATGGTGGGAGTATTTACACCAATGAAATGCTGCACATCATGGTGTTTTCCCCCTGAATGCTGATTGTTAAATATTAACCAGCATACCAGAATCACATATACTGAGAGTAGTAGAGGTTTTGTTGGTTCCATTAAAACAAATAAATGTGCTTTTACTAAAGGAATGGAGGGATGGATACCGGGAGGGCCAAAACAGCAGATGGCCATTGTAATAAAGTTAACCAGGAAGAGTTCATATACCAAAAAGAGAGAGATATGTAAGATGAAACCTTGTAGGACACCAACATTTAAAGGAAAAGTGCATGAAGAAGAATACACAGAGCATATACTGAGGAGCAACCAGAATTAAGAATCAAGACATTGTGGTGTCACAAAAGCCAAGAAAAAATTGAATTTCAAAGAGGAAGAAATGGTCCATTCTATCTTATGCTGATCAAGGTAGCCTAAGATAGTAATTAAAAGCTAGGATCTTTATTTGATTGATGTCAGATTCTGACATCTGTTGATCCACATTTCTCTATTGGGCATAATTAATGTATCAAAAGTCATTGAGTACATGGCATCTATCTCCTTTTCTCAACTATTTGGGGTTCTCTTTGCCTATGGAGTGAAGGACTCTGTACTTTATGTGCCTCATTGGGGTACCATTAGCACAACCGATCCTACTCTCCTCTCCCCTTAGGTGCTATCACCTTTAAAAGCCCAATTTGAGAATGAAAGTAGGAGGTAGCCGTGATGCTATGGAAGGACTTCCAGACTAAGTTTCCAGCTTCAGCTGAAGACCACTGTTAATTTTCTGCTTTGGGTTATTTAGTTTCTGCAGAGCAACTCAGTTGTGAAAGAGGAGGGTTACTTGATTTAGGGCTGAGTCTGACAATTGCTTCCTGTTTGTAAGCTCTACCTCCCCATCTAAATTCCAAAAGTCTTATCAGAAACCATAAATATCACTGACTTAGAAGACAAGATCTAGGTCACAGATCCCAAAATAGAGATTTACCATGAGGCTCTATGATCCTATTAAGACACGGAACTGTTCAGAGTCTCGGTTTTCTTTCTGTAAGAATAAGTTTGGACTACACCATTTTACATGTATCTTCCAGCTCTAAATTAGTTTCTGTATTTTAAACTAATTACGTATTCCTGCATATCTGTCATTACATACAGTGCTCTAGTAAATATCTCCTGAAGGATTGAAGGGTTAAGAAGCAATATATTACCTCACCATCATATTATTACCAGAAAGGAATGGGTGAGGAAAACATAAGGCAAGCTACAAGTAAGAAAATGAACATCAGACCATGACTTCGTAATTCATGAATTCAGAAGAAGGGCACTCTCTCTTGGCTCCCATCTGTAAATGGTTTATTACTGTAAATTCTAGAAGGCCCTCATATATCAATCTCATTTACATCATGACCCTACCCCATGGACAGTATTATAACAAAGCAACCAAATGCTCCTTCCTTGCCTTTAGCATTTCACTGGCCACAATTCTCACTGGAATGGACCCCCAACACTGGTATTGGCTAAACTAAAAAAATGATTTATACCAATTAGGACTCTTTGGTGGCAAACAACAGAAATTGACTTATGGGCATAAAAAAGCAATTATTGTAACTCCACTATGAAGCTTGCAGAATAAAAGGAAGAGCTGGTTAACCAAGCACAAGAGAGACAAGAAGCAGGCAGCTCAGAAATATCAGTCACTCATGATGTTTTCCCAAGATGCCTCAGCTTCCTTCTGTCTCTATGTCTCTGCTCAAGATTCAAGTGCTGGGAGAAAAAGCTGGTTGGCCTGTTATGGATCATATACTTACTCCTGGGATCAATGAGCTGTGCCTCTTCCCAGATGAGTGGTGTATACAGTGCATACATATGTGAATATATGTGGTATAACTGCATGGATAGGTATGTGTATGACATGTACTTATATGTGCATATGTGTGTAGCTAAATTTGTATATGGTATGTGTATGAGTCTATATGTGTGAGGTTATATGTAAGTGTGTGTGTATTGTGTTTAAATGTCTGTGCACACTTGCAGGGAAGGAACATGCCAGGAAGATAAAGTCCATAATATCAGATATTTTTTGGTAAAGCCTCTAAGATGTTTTTGAATTCCAGTAACATTTCCTACTAGCTACTAGTATATAACTAACTGAGTAACCTATTATTTCCAAGCTCTAGTTCTCTCCTCTATACAATGGGAACAATAATACTTACATTCCAGGGTTGCTCTGAGGATAAACTAGGATAATACATGTATCAGTAGCAGTAAGACTGGCACAATAACCTCAATAAATAGGAGTTAATATTCTTCCCATCTTATTATAACTCAAATAGACTATGATGTTCATAAATAGGTCAATATCTAGTAAAAAAAAGTCCTATTCAATCTCATTCTTTCTGCCCCAAGAGCATCCACATCATGAAAGTCACTCTTGTCCCCAATCCCAGGAGGCTACTCCCTCACTCTCAGCTCAGAGGGTTTGCTAACGTGCTTCTTTCCACCTGAAACATCCTCCTTTTTTTGCAATCCCACTCCAAAACCCCCCCCCTCCTTAAGGGTCCCAGCCACTCCCATTGTCTCCACTGACCCCTACAGCTTCCCCCAATCTCCTGTTCCTCTGAGTGACAACAGCCCTTACAGCAAATATGGTGACTATATCCACTGGGTATGGCCACCTGGGGTGCTATGTTGAGAAAGATTCTGAGACCATATCCAGAATCAGCAGGAAAGAGTGTCATGCAGAATTAGAATGTCAGCATGAGGTGCAAGAAGTAGGATCTATGAGTTCCTTGGCACATGGTTGTGGTGCCTACATGTTAGTCTTTGGTGTACACGCTTCACATGTGCTTCTTCCCTCGAAACCAGGGACCCAGTCTCACACTCTTTATTCATGTCCACTTTAACTCGTGTGGTGTTGAGCACAAGGCAGGGAATCCATCAAGGCTAGTAGGAGGATTAATTCATTCCTTGACTGGTAGCCAAAAAGCATGAGATCATGTACTACAAACTCAGAGCATCTGGGGACAATGAGCCAACACAATCCCACAACTTTCCCAGCAGGGAACAGTGGCCAAGATCTTTTGAGTCAGACAAAACTGAGTTACACTCCGGTTCACCTATTAACTGGGTAGCCTATTAGCCAAGTCACGTAACCACAGCAAATCTCAGTTTCCCTGCCCAAAAAAGAATAGGGCTAACAACATCCACTTCGCAGGGTCATTGCGAGGATTAGAAAAGATCACCACCTCCTTCTTGGGGCATGCCTTTGGGTGGCATTTGTGAGAAATTCCCTCTTTTCTTTCCACTTTGCCTCTAGAATGATCACCAGGTATGTTCTGGGCCCTGGCTGCCCCCTTCTCAGGTAATTTGGAGCTCTTCCCACCAGCACAACAGGCTCTCTTTATAAAGGAGGAGTGGGGCTGGAGATTGTAGACACTCTTCCCACTGAATTGAGCCTGTATTTCTCAGGCAGGAGCTAAGCACGCTTAGACATGTGGAACATCAGCCAGAATCAACAGAGACCCTGATTACTCTTGCTTATGTAATTTTCTGGGGAAATCCAGGGCATTAAAATCACTAACCACCCAGCATCAACTGAAATAGTGCCTCTTTTTAAAGCCAAAAGTCAGTCTAGGATAAACCATACATTCCAACCCATAGATGGAACATTATTTTTTTTACTGAATTTACTGGGGGGACATTGGTTCACAAAACCATACAGGTTTCAAGTGTACAACTCAACAAAATAGCTTCTGCACACTGCATTGTGTACCCATCACCCCAAGCAAAGTCTTTTTTCATCCCCACCTTACCCCCACTTTGCCTCCACCAACCCCCACCCCCGTTCCCTCTGGTTAACACCACACTGCTGTCTGTGTCTATGTCTATGTGTTACATATACTGTATATGTAGTTTTTGTTCTCAATCCCTTCACCTTTTTTCACCCAGCCCCCAATCCTCCTCACCTCTCACAGCTGTCAGTCAGTCCCATGTATCCATACCTCTGGAGCACTTATTTTTTAAAAAAAGAGCTGCCATTTATTGCTGCTTACTATGTGCTAGACACGATGCTAAGAGCTACTAGATATAGTCATACTTTATCCTCCCAACAACCCCAGGAGATATCAAACTATTGCTTCTCCTCAAATCTGTATGAAGCCCAGTCATTCTCTGTAACACTGTGTTTCAGTGGTAATTAAAATGCACAGGGACATTACTACCCCCTGAGCTATATCTCTACCCTGCCAAACACTCACCAGGAATCCAATGGGGACAGATGCCCAGGGGCAAAACTCCCATTCTTGTTCCTGGGCCCCAGAGATTTCTTCCTATAACGTCCATTAGCCCTGGCAGGCATCGCTGGTAAATCACCACCAGACACTCAGTGAGGATATCGTTATTATAACAATTGCCGCAGTGCATGATGCTTGTGCCATTCGGAAATGTAGGTCTAATTAGCTCTAAGCTGTAGAAGATTTGAGTGTGGTAGTTTCATTTTGGCTTAATGCTCAGTGTCTGGTGTAAAATCTGAATTTATTACTCTTTTTTTAATCATTTCCGCATGGCTCAACCAGTCATATCAAAACTACTGCATGTTATAGACTTTAAAAAGTGATTCCCAGTAGGCATTTTAAGGTATAGGATCTATTATGGGAAGATATATATTCAACAGCATTCTGTTTATTACTCATTTCCACTACATTGTTCACGAACCCAGTGAAAGATGTTCACAGTGATAAGCAACACTGTCTTCCAGGGAGAAGAAACACAGGGCCACTGCCTTGGGCAAGAACTAGAATTGGGAGGTGGTGTGCGACTACAGGGCTTCTGGGCAAATGCTTCCCATCCTCCATGCAGACCCTCGGAAACAAGGGACTGTTTCACTCCTACATACACCCTAGATTTCATCCAAAAATATTTTTTATCAACAGTCATGTGTCTCAGCAGTGAATAATCTGGTATGTTTCTGACTATTTAAAAGGAAAAAAAAACCATCCCTCCTACACCAGCCCTTGAGAACAGCTGTTTGGAGATGGGGCGGGGGGGGAGGGGGGGAGGAGCTGGGAGACATCATTGTTACTCTTTCTCACATTTATGTCTTTACTAGAGGCCCAGTGCACGAAATTTATGCATGGGGGAGGGGGGGTCCCGTTAGCCCAGCCTGCACCCTCTCCAATCCCGGACCCCTCAGGGGATGTCCGACTGCCAGTTTAGGCCTGATCCCGGGGATCAGGCCTAAACCAGCACTTGGACATCCCTCTTACAATCCTGGACCCCTGGCTCCTAATCGCTCACCTGCCTGCTTGCCTGATCGCCCCTAACTGCCCCCCCCCCCGCCATCCTGGTCACCCCTTACTGCCCGCCCTGCTGGCCTGGTCGCCCCACACAGCCTGCTTGTTCAGGCATTTGGTCGTCCCTCACTAATCCCCCTGCCGGTCTGGTCATAGGCAGCCATCTTGTGAGGGTGTGAGGGTTAATTTGCATATTACCTCTTTATTATATAAGATTCTATGTGTGCCTGAACTGGTTCTACTCTTTTCCCAGCAGTTGAAGGGAGCCAGCTCAAACAGGTCCCATCAATAACCCTGTCTAGGTTAAACTGCACACTTCTGGGAATTACCTCAAGCACAACTTCCTACCTGGGCTCCACACCTGCTGGCTCAGCCTCAGTCTCCCCAGTTTCTCTCTTTATTTCCGTGTTGCTCCCTATCCCCTAGGTCAGTGATCGGCAAACTCATTAGTCAATAGAGCCAAATATCAACAGTACAACGATTGAAATTTCTTTTGAGAGCCAAATTTTTTAAACTTAAACTATATAGGTAGGTACATTGTTATTAACTTAATTAGGGTACTCCGAAGCTGGCCTTTGCTAAAAACTCAAGGGGCCAAAGAGCCACATGTGGCCCGTAGGCCACACCCAACCTATCCGCCATGGAACCTGATCCTAGGCGTAGTGCCCCAGGTCCCTGACTATCTGGGCTGAGGTTCAGTCAATATTTAAATATTTTTTTAATTGATTTCAGAGAGGAAGAGGAATGGAGAGATAGAAAGATCAATGATGCGAGAGAATCATTAATTGGCTGCCTCCTGCACACCCCTACTGGGGATTGAGCCCAAAACCTGGGCATGTGCCCTGACCAGGAATCAATGCTCAATCACTGAAACACACTGGCTGGGCTCAGTCAACATTTTTGAGGAGAGGAGTTTCAGATAAAAACTAAAATGTACTGAGACAGCTGGCCCCATTCAATTCCTTTGCATATCTTTACCCAGCACTCCAGAAGATTTTTGGTGTGGGATCCTCTCTACTGCCCCTCATGGAACTCACCACCATCTGTGGAGCCCTGTCCTTCAGAATGGCTGAGTACAGAATTGGGGCAGGTATCATGGGTAAGCCAACCCAGAGCCCTGACCTCACTGAGCTACCAAACCAGTTCTTCTTATGTGCAATAATTCTACTGCTTGAACCACTTTCTGTTGGATATTCTGTTACATGCAAAAAAAAAAAAATAGTTAAAAAAACTTGTACCATATTATCTACTTTACAGACTTGCTATAAGATGAACTGAGATAAGCCATTTAGCAAAGTACTTGGCACAAAATAAGAATTTTTAAGGCAGTTAATAGTATCAGTTTTATATATTTACCATCTACCTATAACACATCTTGACATTTAATAAAAATTGTTATAAGAGTGACTGAATGAATGAATAAATTAAGTGAGTGAATGGATGAATGAGTAACAACTTTGCTTACATTGCTTTGAGTGTTCCAGGATGCATAAATCTTGGGGGCTTGAGATACCGGAACTTAACTTGTATATGATATAATTTTTAAAATCACAGGCTTTTCAGCTGCTTTGCATCAAGTTTAATGATTCCCTGTCCATTTTTTTAAATCTCTAGGAAAGGCTTGCCCAAAAGCAATGTGTTGTGCTCTTAGGGAACATTCTCTTCCTGCACTTGTTGACAAGGACACAGAGCAGAGATGCCTCCCACTTTGTGCCTGGTACCAGCTTTCCAAAGCTGCAAAGCCAGCTCTGACTTCTGGGACTAGGCCCCAGGTGACCCTGCCTATGCCCTCGCATTACCCCTCGCCACCTCCCAACCTTGGGAAGCTATTGCTAAGGGTTGGTAGTAGTGAGCAGGACCATAGGATGCACTGAGTTCTCAGGGTCAAGAGCAATGGGATAGTAAAGAGAAACGCCTCTGACCAAGGAGCAATGTTAGACCCAGCACGGTATTCAGGCTTTCAATATCCGGGCATTCAGCCAATACTTTGGAACATAACCCACATGTCGCGCATGTGCAGAGGGAGCAGTGGAGCACAGAGACGCTCCTTCCCAGAGTCGCTGGGAATATTGACTACCAAAGGCTTTCATCTGAGTACTTCTGTGAGAATTGCTCTCAGGAGAAGGAAGCTGCCTTGCCTAGGATGCTGCTCCTTCACTGGTAGCAGCCCACATCCAGCAACTGTTCATTTCTGGGGTACAAAGGTCTAGCCCCCTTGTCTCAATCTGGAGCAACCCAAAGATTATCCCAGTTCTGAGGATGTAGACTCTGCAGCAAATTACCGGCCAGTTCTGCATCTACCTCCACCCAGTCCTACCCCCTCGCTCCCTCCCAGGTGTTGCTCCTGCGAACAGGCCCCAGAAAAGCTGCTGTGCACAAGTCAGCATCCGTTTCCAGCAAATCTGGCCCAATACAGAATCAGTTCAGGTGCCAGATACCGCAGTGAACAAAACAGAATTCTCTTGGAACTTACATTCTAGGGCTAGGGTGGAGGTGGGGAGAGAAACAGAAATAAAAATATCACATGTCAGGGAGTGATAAAAGCTGTGAAGACAAATGAACCAGTAAGATTAGAAAATGAAGGGGTACTATTTCCAATGGTCTCATCAGAGTAGGCCTCCTTGGTAAGGGACATTGCAGCAAAGGCCTGAAGGAAGTGAGTAAAGCATGACAATACCCGAGAGAAAACTATCTCAGGCAGAGGGAAGAGCAGGTGCAAAGGCCCTGAAGAGGAGGCATGCTTGGTGTGTTTGCAGGACAGTGAGAAAGCCTGAATGGCTGGACAGAATAAGAGAAGGGAAAAATAAGTCATATGATAAGTTTCAAATGATGATTCTGGCTGTTGCATGAAAAACAGATCGGGGCACAGGGCACGATTGGAAGTAGAAGACCAGTTAGAAGGTGTGGAACTGAGTCACCAGCAACTTTGGCGAGAGTCCTTTTTGTCAGTAGTGGGGATGAAAGCTTGCAATGGAAGAGATTGTGAAAGAATAGCAGGAATGTCATTCAAATGACAGGATTGCTGGGAGTTTTGTGCTAAGATTCTGAAGTTAAGCCCAAGTTCAGAGTGCTATGCTCAATTAGTGATGTCTGCCATGAGTACAGGATATGCAAATGGTGGTGTGTGTATGACACAGATTTACTCTCCTTGTTCCAGGATACAGAGTGTATTCGACATTCTCTATGCACCTGTTTATGCTATCACCTTTGTGGGATACTCATTAACAGTTAATTTAATGTTGGTTCAGTAAATTCCTGGTTCTCAACATCCAGATGTTCTTGAATAGAAAAGGATGTTTTATTAAATTCTACACCCTAATTGGATAGTTTTAAACCAGTTTGCAGTGTACCATGGAAAGCAATTTCTGATATATTGCAGTGGAACATTGGATATCTTCAAAAGATATCACATCTCTGAGTAATTAAGCAAAAAGAATTTAAAAGGGTTAAAAAAATCAACATTTGGCTATGTAATGCATACTTGCATTCCATGTCACCCTCTGCCTTGGGAATCAAGACTTTATAATACAGATATCCACATATGTATCCCTTTTGTATAGTTATTCCATTCTCATTAAAGTTCAAATGAGGCTGCTTTGTCTAATGGCCACAATGTACAATAGGAGAAATTCATAGGAATGGGAGGTGCACAGAAATACTAAAATTTAATTAAATTACCAACTGGTTCCAAATGAGACCACACTTGCTCTGAATCTTTTTTCTTTTTTCTTTTTTTTTTTATTGATTAAGATATTACATGTGTACATATCTTCCCATTGCTCCCCCTACCCCACTCCATACACGCCCTCACCGCCCCCCCAGTGTCTTGCATCCATTGGTTATGCTTATATGCATGCATACAAGTCCTTCAGTTGATCTCTTATCTCCCCCACCCCTCCCCAACCTTCCTGCTGTAATTTGACAGTCTGTTTGATGCTTTACTGGCTCTGTATCTATCTTTTTGTTAATCAGTTTATAATGTTCTTTATTATCCACTAGAGGCCCGTTGCAGGAATATTCCTGCAAGAACAGGGCTTCCTGCGCCTGAGCGAAGCGAGCCCAGGCAGGCTTCCCTCCCGCCACTGCCACCCCCCACCCCACCCCCCACCCCCGCGCTTTCCCTCTGGCTGCCGCCCTGTGCTTTCCCTTCCCTCCTGCCGCCACTGCACCCCACCCCATGCTTTCCCTCCTGCCAGCCACTGCCGCCCTGTGCTTTTCCTCCCACCACTGCTGCCCCCTCCCCCCCTGCACTTTCCCTCCCGCAGCCCCTGCCACCACTGCTGCTGCCCTGTGCTTTCCATCCTGCTGCCACCACCACCCCGCTTTCCACTTTCCCTCCTTCTCTCCTTCTTCCTTCCATGCTGTCTTCAGTCTTCACTCAGCATCTGCATATGCAAATTAACCACCATATTTGTTTGGTTAATTTGCATATTCGCTGGGATTGGCTGGTGGGCATAGCGGAGTGATGGTCAATTTGCATGTTTCTCTTTTATTAGTGTAGATAAATGAGTGAGATCATGTGGTATTTTTCTTTCATTGACTGGATTATTTTGCTTAGCATAATGCTCTCCAGTTCCATCCAGGCTGCTGCAAATGGTAAGAATTCCTTCTTTTTTACAGCAGCATAGTATTCCATTATGTAGATGTACCATAGTTTTCTGATCCAATCATCTGCTGACGGGCACCTAGGCTGTTTCCAAATCTTAGCTATTGTAAATTGTGCTGCTATGAACATAGGGGTGCATGTATCCTTTCTGATTGGTGTTTCTAGTTTCTTAGGATATATTCCTAGAAATGGGATCACTGGGTCAAATGGGCGGATCTTATGTTTTATTTTGGTCTCTAAAAACAGCTATTTGGTACTCATTCTCTTAGGACAATATTTCCTAGAAGGGTGTTTGCTATGGTTTTCAAAAGTTAGTTTCCCTTTAAATCTGCATATTTGCACCCTACCACATAACTTAAGAGTTGGGAAGTATCTAGTTACCTTGTTCAGACATATACCCTTTGTGAATGAGTCCTCACACTCTCCCTGGCAGAAGGCCCTCTGATGTCTGGCTAAACACCCCAGTGATGGACAACTTAGTTTCTCCAGAGAAAGCTGTCAGTATCCAATTGTCAGTCTCCTAAAATGATAGTTAAAGGAAGCCCTGGACATGCAAATAACTGAGGGGATACACACATAGGTAAATGTGTTTTCTTGCATAATTTACAGGTTTGCATAACAAGATGCTCTGATTCTATGGTTATCTGGGCTGATTTATTTTGATGCTTCTCTGATTTCTGAGGCTCTAAGACAGAACAAACATTCTTCATTTGTCAACTAAATGCCCTCCAACTGTGCCCAGACTTAAGAGGGCTCCCATTAAAATAAACTCAGGCCTGTCTGATTTTTAAATCTCTTTTGTCCTGTGCTAGCAGAAAGGCATGTGGCTGGGAGGGTGGAGGGACAACTGGGAATAACGGCCTCCTAGTTCTCTAATTATGGCACCAGTAATCCCCTTTATATTCTGCTGTTTTGTAGCATGTTTATGGTTTTGTCTTATTTCATCTGAAAGGCTGAACAAAAGCTGACTCCAATTGCTACAAACTCAAGAGGCCGTGGCCCCAGGCCCCAAGCAAGGAAATAAACAGAATGCATGGGAACCCAGTTTCTCAGATTAAATATGACAATGGTGTAGAGTCCATATGTGTCAGAAAAAAGGGGGGGGGGCATTTTAAAAGTCTGCAGGGTGCCCTGTCAAATCAGAATCATCCAAGACCCATGCAATTGTTCATTTTTCATCCTCAGTGGAATGTCATATGGATTCTGTCTTTCACTTATGCTTAAAGATGGATGGCCAATTGTTTAAGCCTGTTATTTTTCATTAATTAGACCTCTGCCACTAAAGCTTTAAGTGAAGTCATTTAATTCAGACTTTGCTTAGCAGGCTATAGAAAATCATTATTGATTACTATTTTTCATTAATTCTTATTTTCCATATGACTCAGCCAGTCAAGGAGAATGAGACTTTGAAATTTTACAAACCAATTCCCCATAGATTACAGAAAGCAATAGATTTCTTATCAGGAGTGAGCAATTTTGTAACGTGGGCCTAAGAATGTCCAGAGCAAACAAAGAGCGAGCAAGAAAGTGAAACACACATTTTGGCTTTTCCCACCTGTGGAGAGTGGGGTAAAAATGTGTTTTAGTTCATCTGTGAATTCTAAACGCGTATTTACAGACTCAAGTATCAAATCAACATTCTCTTTAATTCTGGGGAAAAGAAAAAAGTTTGGTAAAGGGGTGATTTTTTAAAAGGCCAGCAAGGCAATCTGGTTATATCCATCATTACCCTTAGTTAATGGCCTACTTGTTAGTTAGCAGCTGCTGTTGCCAAGGAAAGGTACCTGGTTTCTAACAGTGGTACCTCATTGCCAGTTGGAGCAGAGAGTGAGGGGAATCAATAGCCTGCCTCAGGGCCATGTGGGTGGGTGGACCCAGCTTGAAAAGCATGTGCTTCTCTTCAGTTGCCTAGAATGTAAGTCTCTTCCTTAGAAGAAACCTAAAAAAAAAAGAGTATTACGGCACAGGGTTACTCTAAAACTGGACAAGAGCCCATTTGAAAGAAGCAGGGTTATAAGGAGGGCATGTTCAGGACTCACATTTCCTTGGAAAATAATATGAAATACAATTTTGACAACAAAACACCAATGTATTAATTTCTAGTGAAAAACCTAACCATTGAGCAAAATAAAAATATTAGTGCTAATGTGATTCTCTCCCTGCTATCAAACCACAGAAACTATCAGACATGGTGAGAAGGGAGCTTGGAGCCCGTGGAATCAGAGGGAAAAGGCTGGATAAATAGGATCTTTAATGGTATCCATCTACAAGTGACAAAGACCTCACCAACTGGACCATAATTTTCAAAGTCCTTTGGCTAAAACTTCTTCACATTCATCTCCCACTGGCCATAATGTGCCATTAGAACTCAAAATCAAGAGACATAAAACTGAAATGAAGTTTCTCCTGCTGGTCTTTGAGCCCATGGAAAGGTTGACTGCTTTCTTTCTGGGCGATTTGGAGGCAGGGAGATAGCCAAGTGCACAAGCATAAACACTGAACATTAAAAACACCAGATAGGTAACAAATGCAATCTAAGAACCCATCAATTTATGTTCAAATACTTAAATTTATAATAATATTTAAAGGAAATGAGCCTAAATGGTTACCTCCAAAGGAAGATAGGAGACAATTATCTTTATGGTAAATAAAGAGAAAGAATCAAGCATCTCCAAATGAACCATACCCTTGTGAAATCAAAGAGCAGCACCTATTTATAAGTCTTCTAGCTAATAAATGAAAGGGAAATGATAGAATTAAACATCACCACTTAGCAATTCCCAGTGAACTCATGGACCCAGGCACTGAGCAGTGCCTGATGTTAACAACCAAAAAAGACCAAAATCAGACATCCGGTGCCTACTGGTAAAAGAGCTCAATGCCGCCTACCAAATGGGTTGAATCTAATCAGGTCTGTGAATACAGTTCCAAGCTTGCAAAAAAATACAGAGAGCAGAAAAACATACTGAACTATACAATGAATGTATAATCAGCAACATCCATAATGAGGGAAAAGTCTGCAGGTCAAAAGGTAAATTGTAAGAAAAAGAATGTATGAGGAGACATTGAAGGGGACGTGGAAGATGTGTCAATTGTTTTAGCGGGCAAGACTGTCTAGGGATACTCATTTGTATGATAAAACTGTAAAGGACACAAGGAAATGATTACTATAACAGGATAGTGGTTTACTTTGGGGGAAGAGGAGGGGTGAGAGTGAATGGGGCACATAGAGAACCTTCTCAAGTGACAAAGTTTTATCTCTTGACCTCAATAGTGGTTAGAAGGGTCTTGCCTTATAACTCATTAAACTCTACAGCTATTTTGTGTGACTTTTCCTATTTGTATTTGATATAATAATAAAAGGTTTAAAGAATGAGCAATCTACTCTTCCTCTTTGGTTTTGTTTTAGGGGGTACCTGAACCTGTGGAAAACTTTCTACCCTCTAACAGCAACTCAACAAATCATTCAAACACTGCCCAATGTCAAGATATTTTGGAACAACTACAGCATGGGCTGTATCCATTTTAATCTGGTGATTTGGCTCTGTCCTTGACAGACATCTCTTGGGGTTACTCTGGCCTAAAAGCAAGATTTCTAAGAGGCACTCCAGGAATACAAACCCAACTCCGGAGCCCTAGTAGATTTTATATCTTCACGGTGACAAAGAGGCCTGGTAGTTTGAGATGGCTGGAGTCATTCTCTTTAATAGTCATCCCTCACATGGACCAAAGTGTTGTGGCAGTGTGTCTACTGGGAAAAGGATGTGACTTCAGCATCCCAGCACATTATCAAGATGAAAAAATGATCCTATCAAAGGTAATTAAGAAATTACACACCATTTAAAGTTCCTGCTCTCAGTTATAACCAAGTGGCAAAACTACAAACAGTTCATAAAAGCCTTCCAGGGCATGTAGTAGAGAGGGGGAGGTTGTTGCTAAAAGTATCCCAGAGGAAAGGGGAGACATGATGACTTCAACTGTATCAGTTTTTATAGATCCCCATTGCAGCCCCCTTCTACTGCCTAAGTAGGCCTTGGCTGCAGATGTGTCCACCTGGCCCAATAAAATAAGAGCTCTGGCACTTTCCTCAGATGAGCCCATCTCATTCTCAGGCAGTTTGCAGCCAATGGCTGGATACAGGCGAACTGGTACATTGAAAGGAAAAGTGAAGACTTTAGCTTCAATCCTACAAAGTCTCCCCACTTGGCTTTGTAGCTCCCGCCCTACAATCATTTCTATTCGTTTTAATAATGATGATGATAAAGTACTTTTGAAGTTCATGGCTCAAGAGCTTTGGGGACTGGCTCATATTAAATTGTCCAATAAATTGCCTTGAGTCAAGGCAAATTGTAAGGGGATGCAGAGATTTGGGAGCATGGAGCATGGGAGGAGAGGGAGCTATTGTTTAAAAAAAAATCTCCATGCACAAAGAACTTTATAAGTCTTCAAAGCACTTTTAAAGCCAATCTGATATGTAACTAAAAGCTGACGAAACTGCACATACATATCCCTCACCTAGACCACATTCACACTGGGCATATAAAATCAAGATGCAAGATTTTATGGGAGCTGGAACCCATAATGTGTCTGACGGTCAGGAAGCTGATGAAGTAAGACTTAAGCCAGTGGTCCCCTGGGCCCCACCCAAGGACCTGTAAGGAAGTTTGGCCTCCATTATTTCAGTGGACAAGGTCCAGGGACTCTGTGATAATAATCCCTGTATTAGAAGCCGGTTTGTTCAATATCCTCAGTTGATCAATGAGGGAACCTTGCTTAAGTCACTGAAGTAAACACTAATTCCATCCTCCCCTTTTTCCTGGATGACACAGCCCCAGTTTTGTTTGGGGAATTACTTGCCAAACACCCATGTACTCAGAAAACAGGTCCACTGCTACCCCAAGAGGGAATGAACTACGGCTGGTCAAGGCCAATCATAGCTGTCCTCAGCAGTGATTGATTAGGCCAAGACCTAACTCAGTCCTGGCCAATGGGATCTGGGAAGAATCTGCTGGGGAATTTCCAGGAAATACTTTCCTCAAATAAAAAATAAATAAAACAGGAGAAAGAAACACATAGGAAAAAAACACACTCCTCATCTTCATGGGATACTGTAATGTCTGCATATGACACCTGAAACTTCTATAACCATCATACAACTATGACAGGAAGGCCACGAAGAAAGAGGGCAGATCCTAAGTCTTTGATGATGTCATAAAGCTGCAACTCTTGATTTCCTGTTGTGCACAACAGTAAATATCCTTGACATTTAAGATACTTTTTGCTGTAATTTCAATTTCTTGCAATCTAAAGCATCCTAGCTGATATAATCCCACAGAAAGTTTGTGGTAGAGCTAGGATTAGAACAAGATGTCATGATTTCGAGGCCATGGAGGGCCTCTATTTGAGGGACTGGTGAAGTCTGGGAGCAACTGTATCAGTCTAAGTTATGCATCAGTGAGAAATTACCCCCACATCTCCTTGGCTTACAACAGCAAGGTTCTATTTCTTGTTTGTATAACACATCCATCAGCGTTGGCTAACATTCTGCTCCAGAGACCCAGGCTAATGATGAAAGTTTTTTCTGAAATATTGTTTGTTATGTGACAAAGAGAAAAAGAGAGCATAGCAAACCATGAACCAGTTCTTAAAATTTCTGTTCAGAAATTACATATACCACTTTCACGCACATTTCATTAACCAGAGCAAGTCACATACACCAGCCGGATCTCACAGAAGAAGGAAAACAGAACAATTTCTTCAGTAAACTCCACATTTAATTTGTATTTAATGCTTCCAAGAAATAGGTAAGTACCCTGGGGGAACTAAAATGGCTACAAAATTGTTTTTTAAAACTTCTCAAAACTTTAGGATGTTTTAGGAAACTCAATTGCCATGGCCTTTAATAATAAACTCTTCTTTAAAATATCATTTCATCTTAGATTTTTGTATGTCCATTGAAATATTTTTCCATACTGTATTATACAGTTGAATGTTGCTAAGAATATAGATCTTAAATGTTCTCCCTATAGAAAAAGAAATGGTAATTTTGTGGTGCAATGGGGGTGTTAGTCAATGATATGGTAGTAATCACCTTGCCATATGTAAATGTTACATATCAACATTTACATATAGGAGGTGGGGGTAGAAAGAATAACAATATTTCCACATTAGTAAAAGGTTAAAAAATAAAATAAAAAGCCTTGCTTTCCTAATCTTACCCACCATAAATAAAGCACTAATTTGGTGTAAGTCCTCTGGTCCTTTTCTATGTATATTCATATATCTGTATACATGTGTATATTTATACATATATTTGTGGCTTATTGCAAAAAAAAACCATTATACATAATATGGTGGACATTTTTGCACATCAATATATAATGAATTACTTTTCTTTTTAATGATCACATAGCATTCCACTGTGTGTATGTCCCATAATATATATCACAATTTCTCCCAGGATGGACATTTAGGTTATTTTCATTTTAACCATCCCAAATAATTCTGATCATCCTTTTATATATAAACTAGTGGCCCGGTGCACAAAATTCATGCACATTAAAAGGGAATTAATTAGAGGAAATATTTTAATATTGCTATTTGCCCTTTCTCTATAATAGAAGTGTGAGAGATGAAAAGAAATTAGTAAAATGTATATGAAAATAATATATAAATTTATTAATAAACAGTAACAAAAGAATATAACAGCAACAGAAGCATGATATAAAAACAACAAAAACATGATATAAAAAGAACAGTGATGCAAACAATGACTGATAAAGTGATTAAACTTATTCTAATATCTCCCTGTACACCACATTAATAGTGAAAACACTTTCAGAGTGCTTGACTAATTTCCCTTAAGCTGAAGTATTTAGAACTTTAACTTCAACGTCACATGCTCTTCAAACTCAAGAGAAAGCAACATATAACTGTTCATGTGCGAAAACTGGTTCAGGTAGGAATATTCCTACTCTGTCTAGAGTTTGTCCTTGTGATTTATTAATAGTCATCGCAAATACTGGCATCACGGGAAACTGTCGTCAAATCAATTTAAATGGGAGGCCAGTGTCAGATGGGGACAAATCAATTCTTGGAATCAGAACAACCTCTCCCTCTGCAGATCCTGTTAATACTTCAGCTTCGATAATGTTATAACGGTCGTAATCTTTTGATAATAAATCTGGTACCATTACAAAGACTCCATTTACTATTAAGATTTCTCAATAGCATAATGATTGCACCCACTTCAATTTTAATTTATGACATGGCATCCCCAAAGAAGTAATACTATTAAGAAATTCTATGGCAAAATTTTCCTTTTCAGCATCATCTGTTGAGTCAATGGAATCATCACTCAAATATGTGTGAAAATCTCCATCGAGTATATCCAAAATTCATTTAATTTTTGAACATGCTCATTTTTTGGACAACGAATCGCATGTTTAGATATATTTTTAATATTACCTATAGATATACTATTTCCACAGGTAGCTACATTAATAGATCCATTACAAATCATTTCGCAGGGGATTTCAGTAATATCCACTCTTAAATGAAAACTTCTATCAAGTTTGCCATCTCCAAGTTTTACTAACCATTCACTGTAAGCAGAATTCTCTGATCTCATATTTGTTGTAAGAGACAACTTTCTGAAACATCCCCAAACATCACAGTACTTTAAACTCATTTGTACTATGGCCGATCGCATAGCATGCAGCACAATACTGAGACATTGTCGGAAATCCCCTCCAAGAAGGAGAACTTTCCCACCAAATACAACATTCAAATTCATAATTTCTCTTAGTAATCTGTCTATGGCATTTATAGCATGACTGGATGCCAGGGTGCATTCATCAATAATGAGAAGTTGGGCCTTTTTAATAGTTTTAGTAACTTCACCGTTTATAATGAGTCTAGAAATTAAGGTTTCATTTAATGGAATTGGTAATTTATATTGGGAATGAAAGGTTCTTCCACCAAGAAGTAAATTTGCAGCAATTCCTGTAGACGCTGTGGGTAAAACAGTACCACCATGACCTCTAATATAATGTATTAAAACTTTATAAAGATATGCCTCCATGCTCCAAGGGCGGGTTCCTCCCTCAAACCTCACCCTCCCCGGAAACAGCTCGGGGAGGGCGCAGCCCTTGCCAAGGCGACCCCTGCAGTACTGACGTCCTTCCGGTTGGTCGAGCTTCTGTCGTGATGGTGTTACACCCAGGGTTTTTATATAAATAGGTATTTGCAAACTCTTATGCGTATCTCTGTAGGATAAATTCCAAGAAGTGGAATTGGTAGGGGAAAGGCATACACATTACAAAATTTGAAAGATATTGCTGAAAGGTCCTTTGAAAAAGCTTACACCAATTATCCTTTTAAACTGGTGGGCCCACTGAATCCAGCCAACAGTGTATTAGACATGATACTTTTAGATAAAGTATGTGCTGATATCCTTATACATAATCAATAAAAAAAGATAATATACATTGTTATAAATAGTCCCTTCCCTCAATGAGCTTAAATCTAATGAGGGAGAGAAAGAGACATAGGAAAATACTAAAGCTATATAAATATTAAGTACGAGAAAATGGATCAGGCACATTCGGAGACAGTTGTAAGGAAGCAGATACGCTAAAGAAATATAAGCAAAGTAAAGGTTGTCAGGGTAGGGACAGACGGTGCCTTATGAAAAAGAAGCAATGTCATTCATTTCAGTTGGTGGAAGGAGAGCTGAATCTTGAAAGTGGGGCTGCTGCAGATGGGTGGATGGCAGCTTTTTAGGGGGAGGGGTGATAGCTTTGATGGACTAGTGAGCTCACCGGGTTAATGTGTTGAGCTCATCACATTAGGGTCAGAGTCTCTTCTTCAGGCCAAGATTTTATATAACTGTCTGTCTTGGGTCATTTTCTGCAAGACTGTCAGCAAAAGGAGATTGGTTTGAATGGCCACTCGAAAGAAGTGAGACTAGAAGAATTATTAGAGTCCCTTTTTATTAGCTATTAACCACCAACATAGCTCAGCCATTTCATCCCCTGGAGAAAAAAATAAACCAATCAACCAAAAGAATATAACCAAATCCCTAAAGGGTCTGGATTCTAAGGGTCATCCTGAATACCTTAACCTTTAGCTTTCACTAGAATTTAAAACAAATAAACTAATGGGGGTATTATCATCAGTCCCTCTGTAAGCCAGGATTTCCATGGAAAAGACCAGGACCAACTCCAAACTTAGGGGTCAGGATGCAAATGTATAATAAAATGCTGCCACCCACACACTCCCTTCCAAGCCCAAGACATCTCTGATCACAACATTTTGTTTCCATTAGACCTCAGAACTCTTTTCAACACAGCCTTCCAAGCAACCACTACCAATCAAACAGAATTGGCATTGAAACCCATTTGTCATCCCTGATTTAGAGCAACAAATTAGTCATTTCTTCACCAGGCATTTCCTCCCACCAGGCATTTCCTCCCACCTGTGACTTTACCAACCTGTGCCTTCCTCAGAAAAAAGCCATAGACATTGGGACCTCATACAAACATGAACGGCCCACGCTGGGAAGTGGGAGAAGGCTAATCCATCTCTTCCAGTGCTCCCTACCACCCATACCCACCACAGCATACACTCCTCCAAGCCCCCACATTCTTATAAAAGGGTTTCCCATTGAAATATTAGCTCTTCATCTTCACCTAGAGGAAGTTACTTCATTATTTCAACAAATACTTACTGAGTGCCTACTATGTGCCAGGTCGTGTTCCACAGACTGAGAATATAGCAGTGAACACAGACCAAATCCCTGAAGGAAGAGGGTAGATATGAGCCTGGGGTGGAGTTACAGATGTTACAGATTATAAAAGTTCTCAGTGCTTGTTCAAGGTCTTCAACTTCAACCTAAGCAGAAGAGGAAGCTTTTGAAAGGTTTTAAGCATAAAAGTAATGTCTTACCTTTTTTTGTTTGTTTTGGTGAAAAGATTACCATGTCATCATCCATGCTAACCTTTCAGAGCCTCAAAGTGATACAAAAGAATTTCTTTTAAAAATGGCCTCCTTCTTTCCTAATTAGCCATCTTGAAAGCCCACCATTCACTTCTGAACTTCCTTCCTGATCAGCGGGACAACTGCTACCCCATCATTCTTGTGAAACAAGCTTTTCCCACTCCTCACCTGGGATAGGTAAGTCCCCAGAGATGTTTCCTAGAGCAAGGTGGGACACACATGGTGCAAATACCTCGCAGCGAATAAGGAAAAGAAAAATCTGGTTTCCTCTATTTGCCTCGAATTTTCCCCATATAGAAACTGAACAGATCAAAACCATTTCAAACTGGGATGGGACCATATGGTCTCCAGAATCACACATTGTTTTACAAGGTTCAGTGGCTGAGACCACCTTTCACTCTTGATGGAAATGAACCAGACTTTTCCCACTTGCTGTTTTGGGGGTCATTACACTGAGGTTAATTAATTCATTTGCTACCTGTGCGGACAACATGAAAGGGGTCACAGGTGATCTCAAACACACACAGCTTCAAAGACAAGGGTCCTTCCTTCTGCCTGAAGTCATCGGGTGTTCTTTTTCAAAAAGCATTGTTTACGAAAGTCCAGGCGGCAGGAATTTGGGAATTTGTTGTTGTTTAGTTGTGTTGTCTTCTAAAGTTCTTGGCATATTCCCTGCTCTAAATTAGGCCTCAAAAGTGCTTCTGATTAAAAATTTATACAGCTCATGACAGCCTCTTTCTAGAACATAACCCCTAACTAATTCATGTTCACTTACCCTGCAGTTTTCTATTTATAACATTTTACAATTTCTGTGTATTTGTATTATAAATTATTAAATGACATCAAGGTTCTTATTTTGATGAGAGAATTTCTGATGAATTTGACATTGTAATTACTTCAGATCCTGCTCTGGATTGCTGGGAAAATATTTAATTTTATTTACCTCGATGAATAATTAAAGCATGTGAGTGGCGGACTCTCTTGCTATGCCTTCTAGCTTCTTACTTCTGTTTGTTTCTTGTTAATTAAAATAGTGACGCTTATATGTATGTCCTGGCTTAAAAGAAATGAATTACCAATTTGGGGAGGGAAGGAGGCAGCGGGCATGGGCTTAGACAGAAGAAACCTAAATTGAAGAGGAGAGGACAGAGGGAGATGATGAGAACTGGGCTGTGTTTTGTTTCATGTTTTTCTTGCAAGAGCAAGAAGGCAGGTCTCCTTGTTTACGTAGTGAACTGCCCTCCCCAATCTAGGAACTTCTGGTCTGCAGCCTCCTCCACTGAAAGGGCAGAAACAGTAATGCCAGGGAGGCTTGGAAAAACACCATGGCCCCACAAGGCCTGGAAGATACCAGATCATCACCTGGGCTATCCTGTTAGGTGCTGGATTGCATCTTTATATGACCTCCATTCCGTTATCATAAAACCTCAGGAAGGTAGGCACAAAGCCCACCTTGTCAGTCCTCCTTGAGGATAAGAAAGTTGAAGTTCAGTCTAATGAGCGTGCTAGTCCCACATCACTTGCAAGTATGAGGTCCCAGTGAGGTCCCAGGTTTCCTGGCTCTTAGGATTAAGAAATCAAGAAATAGCCCTGCCCCATGTTGTACAGTGCTTAGAGTATTGGCCAGAGCACAAAAGGGTCTCAGGTTTGGGCCCCTGGATCCAGGCACATGTGGGAGGCAAACAATCAATGTGTCTCTCTCACACTGATGTTACTCTCTCACACACTGATGTTTCTCTCTCTCTCTCTCTCTCTCTCTCTCTCTCTCTCTCTCTCTCTCTCTCTCTCTCTCTTCCCCCCCCTCCTCCACTCTCTTTAAAAATCAATGGAAAAAATATCCTTGGGTGAGGATCAACAACAACAACAAAAACAGAAATCAAGGGATGAATTTTTCTTCTCATCAATATATTGTAAGCAATGCAAAACTTATTATTAAAAATAAGACAAGAGGGTTCAAATACCCTTATGCTGATCCACATGTCACCAAACCTAATTACAGTTTCCTCTCTCCCAGAAATGGAACCTTAAACCAGTCCATCAGGAGTCGCCTGATCAGCACTTGTTAGGTAATCTGCCTGAGAGGCCCTGCATCACCTTCTTGCCTAACGTAACTTCCTTCTTCCTACTCCCTCCCGCCTATAAAAGGCTTTTCATTTCATACAACTCCTCTAAGTTCCATTTATCTGCTAGATTGGATGCCACCCAATTTGTGAATCTTTGAATAAAGCCAATGAGATCTTTAAAATGTACTCAGGTGAATTTTATCTTGTAACATAATAAACATGTTAGTGGGCATTTAGTATATCTTACCAACGATAATTTACACACACACACACACACACACACACACACACACACACACCCCTGTGTGTATAAATTTCAAATGCTAAACCACCTGATACATCGGTGGAAACAGTACAAGTCACTGTTCTACTCTAGACCTCGGTTTCCTCCTCCAACATGGAAACAATATTGGTATCCATCTCTTAAAAGTGATCATCGTTTAATGAGATAATGCAGAGAAAGGGTGCAGCAAATCCTAGCTATCCTTGTTCAATGTAATATCGAGTTAAACATGGTACTGGGGGAACTAACCACATCGTAATCATCTTCACATCCCCAACCCCTAACACAATGCAGGTTATTCAATAAATGAGTCGGAAGGATGACTGAGTGGCTAGGGGCTATTCCATGACCAGACTGAAAGCCCCTAATTACATCACATGGTCCTTGGGGGCAGCACATTACCCTGTTCTTCTCCCCCACTCACTCTATTGCTTGAACACCGATGATGCTAAAAATGCGTTTTACTGGAATAGAATACTCGGTATCATTCACACAGAGCCCGAAGGGTTTGGCAGCAGCGGTTCCCAGGAGTGTTGCCTGAGGCAGGGCTGTAAAAATCCTGGAAGTGCGAGGCCACCTTAGTAAAGAACAGGGCATTGTTTGGAGCCAGAAACCCTAGCGAGCAGGTCTTTTCCAATCAAAGGCCCAGGCTTTCCACCAGCCCCTGGGGCCCAGCTCTCATTGTGTGGCAGGGCCACTGAAGGGGACGCCCACCTCCCAGACTGTATCGATTAGCTGCTCCATCTGCCACTCTGCAAACAAGCAGCAGGTCCCCCATTGGATGAAAATGTCACCCATGGTAACAGATCCTCACAGCTGGCGTCTGACCACAGGACCCTGGGGAGGGAATAATCGGATCCTGCAAAGCAGTCAGCCCACACCAAGCTAAATGCAAAATGAAAAATAAATGTCTATTTTAATCTCCTCCCTCCCTTCCCAACCTGGAGCACCAGACATGATTTGCAAGTTGTACTGTCACAGCAGGGGACTGGAGGGTCCTAAGGAGAGGAGTCTGTGGGAACTGCCACTCAGAGGCCCTCCCCAGCTGGTTCCAAAGCTAGAGAGAAGGCACAGAAACCAGCTCCATGCACTCCAGGCAGATTTCAATTCTCTGCTTAGAGCTCTCTCCATGCGCCCCCCGCACCACCACCACCACCAACAACAACCCTCCTCCCCCCTCCTCACACCCCCCCTCCTCATAGTTTTGCTATCTCTGCACAGGACACTCCTCATCCTCTTTCCTGGGTCACCCCTACTCCTCTTTCAGACCTCAGTCTAAACACTTTTTCCTCCTAAGATTCTGACCTGAATGCTCCCCCAAACTATGTGAGATAGCCCTGATAATATGCCCCTCGCACTCAGAGCCCCTCATACTAGGCAGTCTGTCCAGAGTGGCTACACTGTCTGTCAAGCTATTACATTTCCAGCACCCAGCACAGTGCCTGGCATGTAATGGATACTTGGTAACTATTTATTACATGACTAAACACGTTGCCAGATGCAAAACATTCTTCTAGTGCTTATGAATATGATCAGACTCTGAAGATGTCCATGCTATGAGATTGTCAGTTTCCAGCTATAGAACTAGCCTGAGTTGAAAATAAAGGACTTTGTCGGAGGGCACTGGGGTAACTCACAAAGCTAAAGTAACTCTTGACAGTTCGTACTAGAACATTCTTCATTGTGGAGCTGTCCTGCGCATTGCAGGGTGTGCAGCAGCACCCCTGGCCTCTACC
The DNA here is from genome assembly GCA_026230045.1 of Corynorhinus townsendii. Lineage (NCBI taxonomy): Eukaryota > Metazoa > Chordata > Mammalia > Chiroptera > Vespertilionidae > Corynorhinus > Corynorhinus townsendii. Next base: position 156,739,272 of record JAPDVU010000006.1, on the reverse strand, counting down.
CACTGGATGGCAGTAGCTCCTCCATGCCCCAGTGTGACAACCAGAAATGTCTCAATAAGGTGGGGATTCCAAAGTAACAGGAAAGGGGTCAGCTGCTACCAGCCAAAAAGAATGCCAGAAGCCCACTGCATCTTCCAGTTAGCCCAGTGGCTCTCTGGGAATGATTCTGCCTGACCCGATTTGGGAATATTTACAACATCTGGAGGCACAGCTGGTTGTCACAACTGGGAGCAGGGGTCCACAGGACAGCCCCTTGCAGGAGGAATGCTCTAATTCAAAATGTCAGCAAGGCTGCAACCCTGACCTATGTGAGGAAGGTGAACCTAAAGGCTCAGGTAGACATTTTGATTTTTCATTTAGAAGCCTCACCTGTACATCTTCATCTTGGAGTTCAGACATGCAGCAAACCCCGTGCCCAGTATTAAGCTGTGGACACTCCACTCTGGGGAGAGTTCCTGGCATGAAACCAGCAGGCTCCCAAGACACCCAGTGGCGTATCTCTGGTAGATGGATGGTGTGGTTAAGAGTATTAATACCTGTAACTCCTGATTTCAAATCCCAAGTCTTCCACTTTCTAGTCATGTCCCTGGACAAGTTACTCAAGTCTTCTGAATCTCGGTTTCCTCATCTATAATAGAGGGATGATAACATACCTGCCCATGATAATCCAAGGAAAGCCCAGGACATGGTGCTTAGCATAGGGGAAATGTGTGCTATGATTTTATTCATGTCCCAATAAGTAAATGAGGCTTCATAGCCCAGGCTTCTCTGGCTCATGATTATTTTCCTTATTTGACAAATGCACTACCTGTGCACTATGACTGACCCACAGCTGTACCAAGTGCCTTTGTGTAGGTGAGCTCTGGCCCTGGGTGGGAAGTTGTAGGGGTACGAGAGAGCAGGGTGTGTGCTGGCCAAGGAGAGACTCCTGCACAGGAGGATCCTAAAGTGCATTGATGTGGAGGAATAAGGTCAGAGGAGCTCAGCCATAGGTTGAGGCCAGGTTACAACAAGCCCAGCCGAGTAGGACTTCATTCCTCGGGCATCAGAGGAGAACGGGGACTTTATGCAGGCAACTGGCATATCCAGTCTGTCTTAAGAAGAACACAGTGGCGGCACACTGCGGGCACAGTGGCCCTCGCTGTGAACTCTATTAGGCTCTCCCTCCCAATCTTCCTTTTTCAAGTTCAAGAGGAATAACTTTCGAATGATCAGGACGGGGAAACAGCATCTCACCACCAACAGCACTATAAATGAATGCCTTTCTGAAAGGCAGCTTGGCAATGTGCCTCAGGGCCTTGAATTATGCATGCCCTTTGCCCTGGAAATTCCACTTCTCGGAATCTCTCCTGAGGAAATTATGAAAAACGTGCACAAATGTTTACCCATAAGAAAGCTCATTTCCGGCACTGTTTATAGGAGTGAAAAGTTGAAAACCCTAAATGTTCAATAACAATGAACTGATTAAGTAAATTAAGATACAATGACTAACAATGTAATCATTAAAGCCACATTATTGACATGTTGAAAAACAGGTTCCAAAGGCATGCACAGTGTATAACAAAAGTACCTGTGCATGCACACACATACATATACATACACACACACACACGTATTTATATGTTATACATGTCCTTTTATCCCAGCAAATTCTTTTGGCTAATTTCTCCTTAGGAATTAATGAAGGCAGTAACAGTGACATATAGGGTGGGCAAAAGTAGGTTTACAGTTCTGGGTATATTTTTGTTATTATTTATTAATTATTGCATTATTTTTCACATGAGCATCTGTAAAGTTACTTTTGCCCACCCTGCATGTAAAAGTGTGTGTATTCACACATAACCTTACACATATGCACACTAAGTAGTCTGGAAGGGTATATACCAAGATATTAATGGTATTTGCTATGGGTGAAGGGATTCTGGAAGATTATTTTATTTTATTTGTTTATCCAAATTTTCAGATCATTCTACTAAGGATCATTTATTATATTAATAATGAGAATTTTTCACATTCAGAAATAATAATTTATAGAATTTCTGATCATACTGCAATTTTTGAATCATTACAGGGAGATGGGCTAAGCTATGCTTTGAAAAGTATTCTTGATTCTCCTTAGATTTTAGCACAATTTAAATTTGGTGTATACTAAATTTAGTAACACTAAGCTGCCAATATCTATTCAGCTACATCCAGAGTGGTGTGGGGCTACAGTGAAAATGTAACCTGTATGATTCTTTTCCTCAAATTACTCTTAGTCAATGCAGGATAAATGATATATGTGAAAGAGAAAGTAGGACTAATTCAAGGCCAGTCATGGTAAAGTGCTAAATCATAAGAGAGAGCTGCTGAGTTATGGAGAGGTTCAGAGAAGAATATAATCATGTATTGGAGGGGTCAGGACAATCTTCACACACAAATAGATGGATGGCAAAAAAGAGCAGTGGCATCAAAGGCATAAAGGCAGGAAGGGTGGGGTGAGTTTCAGAGATAAGAGACTGAGCTTGGCTTGAACACTGAGTTCTTACTAAGGGCTGACAAGATAGTGAAGACAATTTAGGGAGAAACCTAAGTAAGAGGGTCAGAAATTTGGGCAATCATGCCTGTGTAATAAATCCATAGGTCTAAATAAGCATAACGAAGAGATGCATACTTTTAAAATATCAAATAGGAACAAGATGTTGATAACACAAGCATAAGTCATCCAGAGACCACCTAAAAAAAAAGCAACACAGGAGGGATGAATCCCAAGGAAGTGTCAGAAGAGGGATGGGCTTATGGAAAGGGCAGTTTATGTTGACCAACGATGGTCACAAAATTTGGATGAAAACCCTAAATAAGGGAAAATCTGTTTCAGACCCCAAAGAGGAAATTCTGCAATGAGTGAAATTCATGATCTTAAACTTTTGGCTCTGATGTGTAATTGTTAACCTCTGCTGCCTCGGTTCAAGGCACCCTTCAGTGAAATATATCGTTTGCCATGAAAGCTGCTGTGGATTAGGAGCTGAGCATGTGCCCTCCCTCTCAGGTTGTATTAATATACCAAAATCGATAACATGCCATGGCTTTCAGAAGTAGTAATAAAATACCCTAAAATATTCCCAGAATACATCTATAAATTATTTGTTCAATGTACTTATGTTAAAAAGGTTGTCAGTTACAATGCTCTGGAAGACTCTGAAATTACAAGCCACAGTACTTGTATTTGATAAAGCTCTTGCTGGTTTGGGTCAGAGGAGGTTATGCTGTGGGGGGGAAAAATCACTATTTTCCCTAATAAATAAATTACTTGCCTATATTTCATGTATCACTCAGGCCAGCCAGTATTGAAGGTTTAAATAATAAATAACAAATAGCTCCATTCATTTATTAATAATGATGCATCACTCGTGTGTGAGTGTGAGTGTGTGTGTGTTTGTGTGTCTTGAGTATATGGGTTTTCTTTCAGACTCTAGGGGTGACAGACTGAACAGCAGTCATTAGAAAGGGCAAAACGTCATGCCTCTGGGATCAGTGACATTTTCCCAGGTTAAGGAAGTGCTCTAGCACTAACTGACCTTTCCACCTGTCCGGTGCCTGGCTAAAAGGGCCATGCTTGGATAAAGCCCTTGAAAAGCAAAGAGCCCCCAATGCCTTTGGTCTGAGATTCACCTAAGGATCCCTGATTATTAACTCTTAATGGATCACCAAGACCCGAGTTCTAGGGAGGTAATGGAGGAAAAGGAAGATAATCAGACTCTCTCCAAAACTCTTTCCTTTTACTTAGGAGGAGGAAGGAGGTTAGTCATGTCTGCCTCGGGCAGTTTACATCACCATTCATCCCAGGTAATTAAGTGATCCCACAGATTAAGTATCAACCTCCACCATATTGTCACAAAGACACCCTCACCATCACCTAGGGTGCCTCTCCTTCCATTGAAGCAGACAGACACAGGTTGACTTGGGGTCCCCATTCCCACAAAAAGCCCGCTAAGAAACACACTGCACTACATTCCATTCCCTAAATACCTGGGCCAGGAAACAGCTAGACCTCGCAATGAGACTTTTGGCACTAAGTCAGAGCAAAAGCAATCAGCCTCATAGTGGGTCCCCTCTGCTGGTCCTTACCTTCTCCGCACAGGGCTTGACAGGAGCTCTGGGGACATGCACATATATTTAAAATAACGTAAGTCTTAGATCTACTCTTTCATGGTAAACTGCATCCTTTTTTTCTACATTATATATGAAAAATCCAGCCACCTTGTGAACTGGCCCTAGAATGTTGGGTGAAGAGTCGCGTTCTGCCTATTGTTTGGGGTCTATTGCGGATTCCTTCTGCCCAAGGTCACTTCTCATTCATTAGTCTCTTCTTTATGTGACCCTCACCACCAAACAGCGACACGGAGTGGAGCACAGCAGGCCGCCACACCATCATCCTTGTTTAAAGAACAGGGTCAGCTCCTTGCTGTGAACAGATTTTCCTCTGTGGAAACAGGTTCATGTTTATCTTTCAAGTTCCAGCAACCAACTCAGGATTGCCAACATGTGCTGCACAGCTGCTGCAGCGCCTGATTTATGAACAAATCTGCATATAATTGTGCTGATTTTTTTCTCCTGGTCAATTTTTTTCTTTAAATAAAGTGGCTAGGTCCAGGCTGCATAAAGCCCCAATTCTAAAGCCATATAATTTTATGGACGAGGGGTTGGGGGAGGAGGACGGGGAGTTCTTTTGTATGGCACCTGAACTCATTAAAATCCTAAATTCCATAATTTTACACTACCATGTGCCACAACTGAACAGCCTAATTGCTTACCGTCTTTATGAGAACCACAAATGGGGCAGCAAATGCAGGGAACAGGTGAGAAGGCCACACTGGAGGTTGAGTCCAAGCGCTGTCAAGAGGTAGTGACCAGACTAGGACTGGATACCTCTGTATTGTAAGATACTTTACTCTCTACAGAGACCTGGATATTGCCAAGAGTCTGTGGTGGTGCAAGGTATGTGCTAAAATGAAGAGATCCCCAAAATTAGACATTTCCTAATGGTGACCACGCAGTAGGGATTTTTTTAGGGCCCTATGGGGATAAAGTTATAATCTTACCTCTACCTATATATGAACAGGTTTCCTGGACACAAATAAAGTTTATATCTTACAATTAACAAAAAGAAAAGAAAAAGTGCTTTGAATGCCAAGAGATCAAGTTTTTCCCTGGCTCCTCATGGCAGAATCTGATGATTTGGAAGTTGTGGATATGAAAATTCTTCAGCACCCATTCCACAGGCAGTAAAAGCAATTGATTAACCAGAACTGGCATTTTCAGCATCTTGGCTGACCATTTTACTTTCCTCACAAAGAAAACTGACCCTTTTTAAGAGGGTGGCATAGTTTGGTTATTGTAGGAAGGGGCTCAGAAATGTGCCATTAGGTAGAAGTTTTCAGAAGTTTTGTTGTGTGTGTTTTTCTTACCTGCCAATTGATAGCAAAGACCAGGCCAACCAGGCCCCATTTGTCAGACCCCATTCTCAAGACTGGCAGCCACGTTGCTTGTTTCCCTCGCCTAAAGTGATATTCCAAAATTCAACACTTCAATCAAGCCTCCAAAAGCCTCACCCCGGAAAATTAAGGGTGTTGGTATTAGACTATCAGCCTAGATAATCATGAGACTTGAGAAGACCAAACTGATGAGATCCAGAAGTCTAAGTTGAAAGAGGTTGGAAGATATCAAAGAATCAGGGGAGTTGACAAGTCCATATAGGCTACCAATGGAAGCCACAAGTAAGAGTTTTTCAATAGCCGGCACAAAGTGTACTATGAAGTAACCATCAATGTTAAATAAAGGGTTTGGCGGGTGAGTGGATGGGTGAATGGATGGATGGATGGAAGGAAAGTCAATGATAACAGTTGATGAGATCTGATCTCAAGAATGACCAGGGGTAAAGAAGTATCCCTGGGCACCCTGCCAATGATCATAATTAGGGTTTGCTAAGAACACTGCTAGTGAATGCTGTCCCCTAACTAAGGGACAATGATACCTTACCAAAGATCTAGTAAGGCCTAGAATCATGGACAAGCTCTCACTCCCCAAGGCAACTTTCAAAGAGAGAAACTAGGCCTGGCCAACGCTTTGGCCACTCAGCAGTATTTCCAACAAACACTGCCAACTTCTTTAGAAACGTACAGAAAGATCTTCTCCTCCTGAACCAGCGGGATGGGATGTTTCGGTTTAATCCTCTGCGGAGTCCTGAGATCTCACCCCAAGTACATGGTGTCTTGAATTAGGAATTCACTGAGACAAAGTAAGGCCAGTAAGGATGTCTGCTGTGCCAGGGACAGTCTATGGGGGAACAGAGGTCTCTTATTTAGCCCAATAATTAGAAAGTGGGTCTGACATAGGAGAAAGAACACGGGACAGGGAGTCCTGCAGCTAGTTCTGCTACTTCCACAATAAGGCCAAAAATACCAAGTAGAACAATTCTTTTTGTTCGCCTTCCTACCCCACTTCCTTTTCTCTTCATTGTTCACGGACTCTGTTTCCAGGCACCTTTCCTCACTAAACATCTCAGACATTCCTTACTACTGACTAGCATACAACCATGTAAGTACTGATTTGGCATTAAGCATTTTGCATTAATTGCTTCATCTCATCCTAATAACAACCTGGTAAAGCAGACACCATAATTATTCCCATTTAACAGATAAGGAAACTGAGGCTCAGTAAAACTATATAATTTGATTAAAGGTAACCTTGCTGATGCTGATGTTTCACATCTGGTCTCCTGCCTTCCATACATGCCCCTTGTTCTTACAGATCTCCTAGTCCCTAAGAGCTTTCCCTTCAGCCTGCCAATTTCTATTCACCCTAGTTAATGACTCATGGCTTGTCATGCTCTGCAGAACAGTAATGAATATGAAAGTATTTTATAAACCATAATGAACCATACAAAAGTGGAGTCTTACTTTAGTGTATGAGTGCAAGTATTTGGGGGGCGGGGGGTGTGTTGCATTCATTTCTGCTTCTGAATTGTTTCTGACTTGTTATTTTACCATTTATCTAGATGTGTTCACCTGAAATTCAAATTCCCCAACTAGACTAATCCCATCTCCTAGCCCCATGGTCGGCAAACTGCAGCTCGCGAGCCACATGCGGCTCTTTGGCCCCTTGAGTGTGGCTCTTCCACAAAATACCACGGCCTGGGCGAGTTTATTTTGAATAAGTGGCATTAGAAGAAGTTTAAGTTTAAAAAATTTGGCTTTCAAAAGAAATTTCAATCGTTGTACTGTTGATATTTGGCTCTGTTGACTAATGAGTTTGCCAACCACTGTCCTAGCCTAATCCCTCTTATCCAAAATAAGAATGGTGCTCCCAGCCCTAGTTCCTTTCAAATTTGGAAATAGCCTGAGGCCATTTCTGTGCTGAACCAAGGGCAAGGTGCTGCCTTGCTCATGGAAATTCTTTTTTCTTCTTCTTTTTTTTTAGAGAGAGTGGAAGGGAGGGGGAGAGACAGAGAGAGAAACATGATGTAAGAGAGACACATTGATTGATTGTCTCCCACATGCACCCCAACCAGGGCTGAGATAGAGCCTGCAACTGACATACATGCCCTGGACTGGAATTGAACACGGGACCCTTCAGTCTGCGAGCCATCGTCTACCCACTGAGCCAAACAGGCTAGGGCCTCACAGAATTTCTTTATGACGCATCCTCTCTGCCAGTATCCTGTCGTTCCCTCATTTGTCCTTGTGCCCCTCCCATTAATCCCCACTGCCCTTCAAATTGGTCCCATATGTACTCTTCTAAAGCTTGAAATAGGCTATCTTATCATATCCTTACATCACCACCAAAAAGTGTCTATTGTATCCAAGGAAAACTGCCACATAATCATAGATAATACTATTTGTGCATTTACTATATTCCTAGCACTGGACTAACCATCTTACATATATTATCTCATTTTATCCTCACAATTTCTCTGTGAGATACAGAAAATTGTTATCTCCATTTAATGGACGGCAGAACCAAAGTAAAAAATGTGCCCAAGATCAAACATGCTAAGAGGCTACGTCAAGCCTTATGCTCTTAATTAGGATGCTATACTCCGCAATACAAGACAGCATTTTTTTTTTATTCTCTAAAATGAATGAAGGCTTTCCAACTCTTTAAGATTCACCAGGTGTCTCCCGTAATCTCCAACAGGTTCCTGACTCCCAGGTCAGGCATATTCCCAGTGGGGAACTATACACAGAACAGCCTATGGCCACTCTTTATGTCAGTTGGCAGCTTGGTTCAAGGTCCTGTGACAGGGCTATTCCCTGATCACCAATCCATGCATACTGATGCAAAGCTACTGAATGGAGATCACAGAAGAGGACACCTTAGTATAACTGAAGGAACTAATGCAAGTTAGCTTCTGTGTAAAGAAGTCATGTTGTCGGGAAGAGAGGGGGTTGTTTCTTTTGAGTCAATAGGGTTCATCTGCTTTTTAGGTAGGAACCCAGTATTTAAACCCAATGTCTCCCATTCTATGTGCCCATTTTAGTACTCCTTTCGCCCATCAGTACAGTCCCTAAGAGGCAAAAGTACTTCAATACAGCCACTCATGTTAGAGGAATAACATACAATATTTGCATTTAAGAGTGTTTGCTTCAATTCAACCAACACTGGAGCAGCTATTCTGAAGTCCAACCTCTTAGGTTAAAATCCCTGCCTCATCCATTTTTTGAAGCTCTCGAAGCCTCCATTTCCTTAGCTGTCATGAATATCAAAAGAAATAATGCAAGTAAATTACATAGCCTAGACTTGCCTCACAGGTAGGTAAGAACAGTCAGATGCTAAACCAAAACAAACAAAATTATAGATAGATGACAGATAGATAGATAGATAGATAGATAGATAGATAGATAGATAGATAGATAGATAGCAGGCCCATGAGTTGTGGAAAATGACCACAGATGGCAGAGCTGTTTTTCTCCAACGTTTCTGTCACAGCCAAAGGGACATGCATGCGTGATATTAAAGGGCAGAGAAGAGAGAAAGGATGTGAAGCTCATCTAGCCCTTCTAAATGACATTGGGACTCAAGGTGAAGATTCTGTGGATTGTAGAGGGCCAGGTCCCTGCAGGTCAGGCAAGGAGGGGAGTGTTTCAGCCAATATCAAGAGCCAGTCTTATTAACTAAATTTCCTCCCTCCTTCAGAGGAGAGAGCTCAGCAAAGAAATGCATATGTAAACAGAGCAAGGGGTGTGTTGGGGTGGGGTGAGGTGAGTCAGTGGCAAGTGGGCAAATATTTGATGTGCTTCAGTAGAAAACAGATCTTTCAACCGTGCATACCAGATATCGTTGCCTTGAATTTGAGTTAGGACAACCATGTCGTAGGTAACAAACAAGGGGAAGAAACAGCTCCCGAGCTGTGAGACATTCTCCACCAAGTCCAAGAACAGCATCCACTGCCAGTTCTGCGATGGCAGAAATCTCAGCATTTCACCATTTAAGGGCCCATGAAACCTCTGCGTGAGGAACAACTTGTTTCCTGGCTCTCTTTATTACAATTCCCTCTAATTTAAAATTTATAATGAATGCGAACAATAATCAGTTTGTAAATACTGTTTTTAAGTTCACTGGAGCTTTGCAGAGATATTCCTTCTAGGTAACAAGTATGTGGCTCATTACTCTCTCATTAGCAAGATAGAAATAAAGATGCAAAAAAAGCAGGGCGGGGGGGGGGGGGGGGGAGGGAGGGAAACAACCTCTCCAAAGATATTGTTGGAGTCTAATTGCCCGCAAGGAATTCTTAATAATGTTTACTAATGCCTTTCCAGCCTTGCCAACTTTATAATGCTCATTCCAGATTCCAGGTGTGACGTCTGTGGTCCCTGCTGTGATCTGAGCTAGTGAATTCAGACACCTAGAATAGCAGCTTTGGAGAGTTTTTAGCCCCATCTTATGTCCCCAGAATGCAATCACACCCACTGGGGCTTTCAAAAGCAAAGCTGAAGCTCTAGCATTTTTGTTTAAAATTAAATCTCTAATTGGACAAAGCCAGCCTTTTACCTAGACAAGACAGGACACCATCTTGACCTAGCTCATTGAGGACAAGCCTCCAAGATTGAACCTTTTGCTGGAAACACTGGTTAGGGCTAATTACTTTCTTGTTTGACACACAGATCTTTTGTTTGTAATCTCACTTGGCATTCTGGAAATCCAAAAACAAGTGGAAAATATTCTACAGGGATGAACAGTCAGTACCAAAGACTGGCTTCTTGAATCTCACTGTTGTTAAAGCAAAGAATCCCCCTTATCCATGGTTTCTTTTGCTATGGCTTCAGTTATCCACAGAATAATCAAGGTTCAGAAATATGAAATGGAAAATTCCAGAAATAAACACTTCATAAGTTTAAATCATGGCCTGTTCTGATAAGATGAACTCTTATACCTTCCTATTCCATCCTGCCCCATTCTGCCCTGGCCATGAATTGTCCCTTTGTCCAGAGTATCCCTATCATATATACTACCCTCCCCACCTTAGTCACTCAGGAGCCATCTTGTTCATCAGATCAGTTTATCAGATATTCTGAGAGAGAGAGATACCATATTCACATAACTTTTATTACAATATATAGTTATAACTGCTCTATTTTATTATTAGTTATTGTTGTTGTTACTCTCTCACTGTGCCTTCTTTACAAATTAAACTTTACCATAGGTGTATATGTATAGGAAAAAAGATACATAGGCACTATCTGTGGTTTCAGGCACCCTCTGGGGGTCTTAGAACATATGCCCCACGGATAAGGGGGAACCACTATACAGTAGTTTGGAGTAGGATGGTATTGAGGAAAGCAAGTGTTGCTTGTTTTCCTTCTAAACAACCAATGAGTTATTTATAAATAATATTCAGAAATAACTCGTTGATCCTTGCAAGAAGAACTTTGCGTGTGAAGAAACTGGGGCAGGGAATTTATAAGTTCACTGCACTCTGGAGATCACAGCCCACAGAGGTTTGTCCTCACTGGTTAGTCCTCTTTCTAAGGTACCTTTCCTCCTCTTTCTCCTGTCCTCTAAGCAGTTGACATGGTCTTCCTACGCCCATAGGGTCAAGGCTGAATTTTTGGACTTAATCTTGAGAAGCAAATTTGAAATGGACTTCCTCCATTTTCTTTGTGCTGGTAATCCCTTTCTCGTACAGTTTTACAGTGAGAAGGAGCCAAGGGGAATACAAGTCCTAATTCCATCAGAAATTCCTTGCAATTCTAGTGTTTAAAGGAGAACTTTTGGACTGACTTGTTTGCAGGAGTCTGCTGTTGATTACATGCGGAAACCAAGCAGAGAACTGTGAACAAGTTCCCCCAACAGGGTTCATAAAATAAGATTGAAAAAGATATAAGAAGCTGTAATTTCAAAACCACCACACCAAAAGCAGGCACTGTGCCCAGATCTGGGGTCCATTCCCAGATGGACCCACAAGCCAAATCCTCCAACAGGCAAGCAAAGGCTTCTTCAGCCAGGACAGTGGGAGACAGGCTAGGTGGGGTTCAGGGTTCTGGCTCCTGCCATGAGCTAGGTGTGTGAGTTTATGCAAGGGGCTTGGCCTGTCTATGCTTCAGCTGAGTGGGTTTAACTTGAAAGAGGGTGAATTCTGACGCTTGTTTTTGAACCCTGGCTCCACCACTTATTAGCTGTTTAACCTTAGGAAACTTACGTAACCAGAGAGCATCTCTGTTCCTGACTTGTGAAAAAAGGGATGACTACACTACTTCTCTCACAGAGCTGTGAGTGTGAAGGTTAAAGGGGAAATAATAGGGAAAGGCCTAGAATGGTGCCTAGAATGTAATGATCTGGATGCTGCAGCAGTTCAATGCTGGTGAGTGACAGTCGCTCATGGGGAGAACAGGCTCAGGAAGGTCAGAGCACCCACATGAGCTGACTCTGGGCAAAAGGCTCCTGGTTTCCTGGCCTCATCACTGACTCACTCCCCAGGGACGCAGAAACCCTGATCCCTGCCTCGGGGAAGAGGCATTTGTAACTGCTCCTCTTTCAAAACCACACCTGCAGATGCCAACGTTTAAATTCCAGGTTCCCAGACAAACATGGCAAACACCAACTCTTGTCTTGGTCCAGCTGCCCTCACAGGCTCTCGACATACTCCTCTCATAGAGAAATTTCTAGTTCTAAGTGGCCTTTTACAATTCATTAGCGGTATGACCTTGACCAGTCATTCAACTTCACTCTGTTGATAGATTAGATAGATAGATAGATAGATAGATAGATAGATAGATAGATAGATAGATAGATAGATAGATATAGCAATATATCTATATATAATGAAAACATACAGACAAATTTAAGGGTAATGTGATCTTTTTTTACTATTACAAAACAGTTCTCAGCCCCTATATGCACTTGTGTTCAAAAGGACATTCAGAATCACATTTTGGAATATGTATGCCAAAATGAATGCCTGACACTACTGGGAAATAATTCTGCACTTCATTATGCAAAAATAAACATTTATATCTGAGAGGAAGAATTTATCAAATCAGTTTGTCTTTTCTTTCACCTAAATGCTTCATCGACTTAAATCTTTCCCATATTCCAAACCAGTGTCTGCTTCCAAAGCCAGCAGCAGCAGCACAAACCCCCATCAAACTACAGGATTTGGACGCGACAACCTTTTCTTTTAAGGACACAGGACAAGAGATGTGGGGAGCATTCCTCTGGGGTTGAACCGTAGCAGCTGCAGGACTGGATGCGTGTGGTTTGGGTTGCTCTGTGTTGACACTGACCGCTGAATCACAAGGAATGTGGAGACCTATGTGTTTGTTAATAATGAGTGTTTACTGTGACTGCGGCAATGCTCTTGCCTGGGGGCGAGGATATTGCTGCCTACAAGGTCCTATATGATCTGGCCTCTGGGTACCTCTGCATCCCATCCCTGGTCACCCTCTTCCTGCATCAATGCCGACTTGATGAGATTGGCTTCTTGCAGCACCTTGATCTCAGCAGCCTTAGGTTTGCTATCTGCAACTGGGATGCCCTTCCTCTAGATATTGGAACAACTGCCTCCCTCAGGACCTTGTCTCTGTTCAGATGTCCCCTCATCTGAGAGGCTCCCCTGACTGCATTATCTTCTTTTATCACTTGCTGTTCTCTTACCACATTTTATTTTCCTCTTTACAGTACTTATCTACCTGATATTAAACATAATAGTCATGTCCCTATTGCCTCATTTTCTCACATTTTGTTCACAAAATGCAGTATAGTATCATTAAATGTTTGGTGTATGGGAGACACTTAAAAATAATGGTTTCCGCCAAAACCGGTTTGGCTCAGTGGATAGAGCGTCAGCCTGCAGACTGAAAGGTCCCAGATTCGATTCTGGTCAAGGGCATGTACCTGGGTTGCGGGCACATCCCCAGTGGGGGACATGCAGGAGGCAGCTGATTGATGTTCCTCTCTCATCAATGTTTCTAACTCTCTATCTCTCTCCCTTCCTCTCTGTAAAAAATCAATAAAATGTATTTTAAAAAATAATAATAATGGTTCTCTCTCTCTCTCTCTCTCTCTCTCTCTCTCTCTCTCTCTCTCTCTCTCTCTCTCTCTCTCCTTTTCTTGCTTGTTTTTGGGTTGGGACGTTCCGACTGGATTCCTTAATCACTGTGGGGAAGAATTAGTTCTAGCTTTTCTTTTTTAAAATATATTTTTAATGATTTCAGAGAGGAATAGAGAGGGAACAGAGATAGAAACATCAATGAGAAAGAATAATTGACCGGCTGCCTCCTTGCACACCCCTTACTGGGGATTCGAACCTGGTACCCTTCAGTCCACAGCCAACACTCTATCCACTGAGCCAAACTGGCTGGGGCAGTTCTGGTTTCTCAGAACCTTGAAAAGAGCAGAGATATACCATGTGTGGCTCTTACCTGTTACCCCCAAATGAGAAACAAAGACAGGTGATTAATCTCAAAATCATGAAAAAGAGTAAACAACAATGGTTATAACCTGTAAGACCAGTTGGATTTTGCAAGTGACCCACACATCCAGGGCTGTCACGGTTGGACCTAGTTAGGGATTCCCTACACCCTCTCCTCCCTAGCCTCACCCTTTCTACATACAAAAATTGACATCAACTTCCTTGCTGTCTACTTTCCTCTTTTTCTTTTTCTACCACTTATTGGAGCACTGAGCATCTGTCACGCACTGAGCTTAAAACTTGCTTATGCTCTACCTCCTTTAACCTTGACAGCAGCCCATCAGCAGCTGCCAGTGGTGTCCATTCACGTTTTACAGATGAGGAAGGTGACATTCAGAGAGAGAATACCTCTTTTCAAGGCTAGCAAGTAGCAGAGCCAGATTTCTAGTACAGCTTTTGTTTCTCTCTGAAGCCCATTCTCATAACCACTATGCCTTATGCATCCACAAATTCATTTAGACTCTTGAATTCAACCAACATTTGCTGGGCACCTTCTAATGGAATGCTGTAGTAGGTGCTGTGGGGGATACAAGAATAATAAGATGCAGGCCATAACCTTAAGTTGCTTTACTCTAAAAGGAGAGGCAAAATCCTCCCATCCCAAACCAAGAGCAAATACTACAGTGCACGAGTTTTTAGTGACATGAGGGAATGGACAATAAGTGCCCTAGGAACACAGAAAAATAACTGTGGACTTTAGTAAGATGGAGAAGGAAAGAGAAGTGAACATTTGAACCTGTCCCTAAAGGATGTGGCAATACAACAAAATACGTACTTCTCTCTCTACGTGGAGATACGTTTGTGGATAATGTTTTCATGCATTAGTGTATTTATTGCACATATTGATTGATGTCTTACCATGTGCCTGGCAAATTGCTGGGGGCTTGGCAGACTAAAATAAGAGCTTTGCAGGGAAAATTTAAATGGCCAGAGAAGAGGGCAGATCTGGGTTCTAAGAGGAACAAGAGGCTGCCTTCCTGGCTCCAAAGATCCCATTAGAAAAAAGTGCGTTCAGCGTTCTTTCTTTACTGCCCAGAGTATAAGAACATTTTGTAATCAGGAACCACTAAGTGGACCCGGGAGAGCATCCATCCAGTCCCAGGTCAAATTTCAGTGCAAGCTCTTCCTTGTAACTCTCCTGGTGAGACACACTACAGCAATCAAAGGAGTGGGTTTGCATTACGGCTTCAACACATGAGCCCTGTTTTCCTCGGTTAGAGAACTTAGAGGATAATCCTTACTTCCTAGGGTCACAGTGAGGATTAAATGTGATAAAATCCATAAAAGTGTTGGCACATAGTGTCGGAGCCTCGAAATTAATAGTTCCTTTCCCTTCTCCATTTTCCTTCTAAAATAGTTTCTTGCTCTCTGAAAAGGATGTGTACGGAATTGTGGTCTGATTTGTTTTCTGAAACTGTAATTCACCCACTCCTGCCAGGTGGCTCCTACCACTTAGCTACCTTTGCAAAGTTTCACCCTCCCTGAGCTCTTGTCGAACACATTCCACGCCCCCACTTGCCTTCTTTCCCCTAGGTTCACAGCTTTGGCTTACCTATCCAGTGTCTTAGACCTACTTAAGCTCATGTAGCAAAATCATTATAACAGAGTCATCCCCTGCTTTCCCCTGCAATAATCGGGTTTTCTCCTTAGGATAAATGACTTGGCCATCAGGTTTATAATTTTATAGTTGACCCATTTGGGAACTGGATTATTGCTTCATAAAACTGTGCTACATGGTACTATTATCATTTAATTACGTTGCCTAAAAATAAAATAATAAAGACCGCCTTTTTAAGCACTGCCCTCCAGCTCCATGCTAGGCTATTTTGGGTGCCTGGGTCCTTCAGGAAGCTGACTCTTCCAGCATGTTTCCTGGCCTCAAGCATCTTGGAGGGTGATAGGTCATTCTTGCTGGCACATTCTCTTTTGTCAGACACCTCTCCTCAAAAGGGTAATTGGATCTTTATTTAACATGCCATCTCAAGTCCCCCCAGAAAATTGTGCTAGACTTTATGGCAATAGTTTCCTTCCCCAAAGCATTCTATGTCTCA
Organism: Corynorhinus townsendii; assembly: GCA_026230045.1. Classification (NCBI taxonomy): domain Eukaryota; kingdom Metazoa; phylum Chordata; class Mammalia; order Chiroptera; family Vespertilionidae; genus Corynorhinus; species Corynorhinus townsendii. The sequence continues at coordinate 156,723,273 of JAPDVU010000006.1, read as the reverse complement.
TGTCCCTTTACCTATATATCCCAGACACTCGATGCAATAAATGAATTTCCTTATATGCTGTATGGTTGTTCAAAAGAGCACCTTTGGAAACTGCTCTTCCCTGTCTCGCTGGTAAAATGCCAATAGCTCCTCTTTAAAATGTGTCCTTTTGGGTTAAATTGTCTATTACAATGCAGTTGCCCATAGAATGCATCTGAGGTAGGATGGGGTCATTGTGAGAGCAAAGGAAACAAGATTTGCCTTGAGATGATTACTATGGAGGTTGGCTGGTGGTATTCAGAAACTCAATACACTATTCTCTCCATCTCTGTGCAGGTTGAAGTTGGGAGGGATAATAGGATCAGTTTCATTTACATTTTAGTATTAATTAATCTACCAGGGCTGACAAAATCCTTCAAGAGTAATACAAGGAACCATCGATGGGGAAGTGAAATAAAAAGCTTTATGCTCGGCTCCACAAGAGCCCACTGGTTCAGTGCAACTGCGGGTCCCACCCATGGACACCTGTTCAAGTGCAGTGAGAGGGTTTCACTGCAAGCAGCGCAAATCCTGCCTGACGACCTCCTGGATCCTTTCTCAGGCTCCCTGCCACTGTTTCTAGGTTGCCCTTTCCATGCCCCCCAACCATCCCGCCCCGTGCCTTGGGCTTGCTTCTTAGGAGGCAGTGTTTCTTAAATCCATACACCATCTCAATGATTAAGTGATACCATGAGGTCAATGTGGCCATAAACCTACTCAGCTGGCCCCCAAGGACAGCCCTGAGCTCAGAAGAGCAGGGAATTTACAAATCCTAAGAGGGACAAGAACCTGACTCGGAAGGGAGGAATGAGCCTTGGCTTTTTGCACCTTTTTCTTTTTAATTGGCCTTATTATGACACAACCCAGACATCCAGGCACTGAGTAGAGATAGCCTAAAAGCAATGTGATAAAAACGCTATATTTTAAAGAGTGAATGAATGTGTCTTAATAATAAAGTTACCAAGGCTCTGATGAGAGACAGCCAAGACCTCGAGAGGAGCATGGTCTGAAATCATAAGCAGGATTTCAAAATAGATTAGCCCCATTCCCCACCACCTCCACCCTTTCTCCTCTATGAAACTGACCAATTGCAAAGCACACTGCCCATCAAATGGAGGCTGTGGTTTGGATAAGAGACTCTGAGCACTGGAAATCTCAAATGTTGACCTAGTCAGCCCATTGCATCAGACCTACATGGCATCAAGACTCCTAAATATAGTTAAGTCTGACCTTGGGGGAGCTGCCACCAGGTGCCAGAAAATCAGGACAAATAATTAAATATCTTTGGTCATAAGGATGATGAATCTCTTACCCAAGATTCATCTATTTTTATTGTTTTCAGTCAATCAGCTGATTTCCAAATTATATCTCATGTGTATGCAAACAGGAACTGGGACATAGGATGGTATAATGAGTAAGGTCACAGATTTGTGAGCCAGAAAGACAAGTGTCATTGATAAGTTTTGACCCTAGATAAGTCTATTAACTTCTCTAAGCCTTGTTCTCCTCATCTGTAGAATATATTTCAAATACTTAACTGGCAGGATTGTGGGAAAATTAAAGGAGAAAAGTCATGTAAAAACCTTAAAATAGTAAATACTCAGAAAAATGTTAGCTATTATTATATAATGGAACATGATTTTATTTTTAAACCTTCATAAGACCCTGGTTAAAAATAAATTCATAAATGAAATAACTCTTTGTCTAACCACATGATCCAATTTTCAGTTTGGAAACTGCTCACAACAGACATAAATAACTAGAACAGGGGTGGGGAATGTCCGGCCCACGGGCCGTATAAGGCCCGCAAAATCATTTGGTCTGGCCCTGCCAAGGCATTAGTGGTGAGCTAATTAAATGTTTGACCAAATATAGCAGGCTAATTTTTAAGTTGATAATTTTGTATGGCCTGTGAATGATGTTATAAATATCCAAATGGCGCTTGGCAGAAAAGAAGTTCCCCACCCCTGCACTAGAAAAATCAATATGTAAAATGTAAATTCCTCGACAGTGCTCTTCTCTCCAAGTACATCATTTCTATAAGACTAGATCTATTCACCAATGTCTTTTTCTCCTTATTAAAAAAAAAATGTAATGCCATAGAGTTTAAAACAAATCAACAAGGAAAGAGAAGAACTGAACAGAGGTCAGCAGAACTTGATCCCAGGCCTGGTTCCACCACTACCTGGATAACTTGCCCATGTCACATTCTCCATGCAAGTTGGTGGCCTCGTCTGTAAGATAAGAGCTTTGGAATGAAGATCCTGCCCAGCCCTTACATTCCAGTGATCGCTATTTCAGTGATTCATTCAGACTCAGAGAGCAGCAGAGGGCTCCAATGTCAGACAACGATTTACCTCCACTCTTGCCTCTATGGAAGACCACATGCAAGATGACAAATAAACATTCAGAAAAACAAGGGAAGGGGGGAGGTGGCATTGACTAACTCAGATGGACAGGCCATTCAATCTCCAGGATAGCAGGCTCCTGGGCTGAGGTTTTGAAAGCAGTTTTCCCTGTAACCAGTCCCTCTGTCCCCAAGGATAGAAGCCTCCACCTATTATCAAGAGATGACCACCATCTTTCTGGCTCATGGAATGTTGGCAGCGAGGGAAATCCTGGCTCTAACCCAGGCAACCAGGTAAACATCATCAATATAAGAAAGTAAGCCCTCAGCCTGCCCCAGCATTATTGTTCTGAAAATAAAACTGTCATCAAAATGTGTTCACATAGAATGCAGCTATGATGCAGCTCTTGAAAGTATGCCAGATAAGTGCTCCTCCAGATGCAGCCCTGAACCATGAACCAGCAGTGATCACTGTGAGTTCATCACAACACCAAGAACCATGAGGGTTCACAAGTCTTCTAAACAGCAATCGATCAGATGGGCAACAGATTTAAACCTATTTGTCATCACTAATGCAACTTAAAGTTGGATGTAAAATTATATATACATATATATCATGATATAACATGCTAAAATGCTAAGATTATCTCTGGTTTGTAGAATTATGGCTCTTTTTTCCCCTATATTTTCCAAATTTTCTGCAATTGGCCTGTATTACTTTTATGCTCAGAAAAAAAAATAATTTTTTTAATTTTATTTTTATTGTTTTAAGTATTACAAATAGTAGTACATATGTCTCCTTTTTTTTCCCCCTTGATCTCCCCCCGACCTCCCCTACCCCCCAGGACATGCCTTCACCTGCCCACCCTGCCCCCCCCCCCCGCCCCAGTGTCTTATATCCATTGGTTGTGCTTATATGCAAGCATACAAGTCCTTCGGTTGGTCTCTTACAGCCCTCCTCGCCCAACCTCCCCTGTCTTCCCGATGTAGTTTGACAGTCTGTTCAATGCTTCTTTGCCTCTGTATCTTTTTCCCACCATTTCTTTCCTTTAAAAAGTTTTGCCTTTGCAGACTGGAAATAAACATACAATAACAAAACAAGACAAAACAAAAAAATGTTTGAGTCCCAATTTCAATGTCCAACAGTTCCTTATGTGTACATGTCAGCAATGATATCTGGATGGTGGGCACATGGTGGCAATGCAGGTCCGACCCTCTCTGGTTTGGTCCTAGGCAACCTGCAGCGGTGCACAGCTGCTGACTGCTCCCATGGCAAGGCGTTGTCAGCGTCTTCCATCTCTGGACTGTTTTTTCCTCTTGTCTTCGTGGTTGGAGCACTCCTGTCAATTCCTCTCTGTTGCAGGAATCCATCTGGTCTTGGGGTTGTTTTCTGAAAATATACAAATATATTCTCGACCACAAGTTAATAAAGGAATCTTTTCTATATAATTGATTTGGGGGAAAAAATAATTTTAATAGAGTTAAACAAAACAATAAAAAAAAACCTCTATTGGTCTTTGACACTGAAAGAGATTAGCAGCCTGGCTGGTGTGGCTCAGTTGGTTGAGTATCATCTCGTGCACAGTAAGGCCATCAGTTCGATTCCTAGTCAGGGCACATACCCAGGTTGGAGGTTCCCACCCAGGTTTTGGATCCCCTGTTGGGGTGTACAGGGGAAGCAACCAATTGATGTTTCTCTCTCACACTAGTGTATTTCTTGCTCTCTATCCCTCTCCCTTTCCCTCTCTAAGATCAATAAAAAATATTTAAGGGAGAGAGAGAGCACCAAGTTTGTCCACTCCGTTTGGAGACTACTTTGGATGAACTGAATGCTCTCTTGAATTTAGACTTTTAAATAGCATTCCTATGACAATTAAAATCAAAAGGCAATGTGATATGATCGGAAAAACTAAAAGTCAGAAAGCCTAAATAATAATCTTAGTTCTACCCCCAACTAGCTTGAAATGGTGAGCAAGTGACAACTTCCCTGGGCCTCAGAGTAGGGCACTAGAATCAGATCGCCCACATCCAAATCCTGCCTCCTCTGCTTTCTAGCTGTGTGACCTCGGACCAGTGACTGTTCCTCTCTGAGCCTCAGGTGCCAATTCAGAAACTCAAAGTAATAGTTGTGCTGCCTCCCAGAATGTCTGTGAAGATAAAATAAGACAGTCTGTGTAGGCCTTTAACCTCGTGCCTGCACCTGAAACATTGAAACATTAGCTGGAACCCTTATTATTCCCTTTCCTGTCCCAATGCAGAGGGAAAAGCGATCATGTTCTTGATGGGGGTGGAGGGTGTTCCACATGGGAACAAGGTCTCTGCCCTTCACTGCTTTCCCAGAGGCAAAGCCAGTTCTTCCCTACAGGGGTCCAGATTGTTACAATGTCAAGTTCTGCCATCCCTTGACATTCCCTTATCCCCCACTCTCCCTCCCAAGCAGCTTCTAAGATCTCCAGATCACCCGGGGTTGGGGGGGACAGGAAGGGATAAAGGAAAGCATGTGGTGCCTGCTGCCACCCACGGAACATCAAGATGACCTCTCCTACTTTAAAAGAAACGTTTTGCGTGTGTGGACCAAGACAAAGGGAGCACTGTTGACTTTTATTTGTTAGAGACTATCTCGGATCCCTGAGTTCGTTTGATGACTTGTTTGGGATAGATAAAATAGCCCTGTTCCCACTCTCCCTGATTCTGCCACCAAAAGCTGATTAACAAAAAAATGTGCTCTTCACATCGGAAAACGCAACCCAGCAAAAACAGTTTTTAAGAGAGAAAATGTTTTCTTTTGTCTCTGCTGATAATTTTCCCATGCTTTGTGGACAGCCCATGCTGGCCTGAACTTGGGGTCACCTTCTCTCATTTGGAAGCATCAGGAAGACTTAGGGTGGAAGACCCTGCACACCATTTGCAGGTAAAGCTGGACCCGATGGAAGATGGGCCAGGAAACCTGTGGGGAATGCAGCGGACTAGCACTCACTGTGATTCATGAGCCTGACCACATTGACAGAAGAAGAAGGACAAGAGTGACCTTTGGCTGTGGGAACACAGAGCTCGGAGAAGGCACAAATAACAATTACACAAGGCTGTATAGCCCAGGGGTTAAATGCACCGGCTCTGCAATCAGACAGACCTGGGTTCCCATCCTGGACCCGCCCCTCAGGCAGGTGAACTTGCTGAACCTCAGTCACATAGGGAAGAGAAAGACTGACCGCATAAGAGTTGTTGTTTAAACAGGGCCCTGGAGAACCAATGCCACCCTTGCATGTGACCTGCTCTCTGTAATTGTAGTTGATACTATATTAAAGTATAAAGGCTGATTGTTATTGAGCAGTCCAGGCACCATTCTAGGTGTTTTACCTGCATCCTCTTATTCAACCCTTAGAGAAGCCCTTTAATAATAAGTATTATACTCCTTTTATAGAACACTGAGACTTAGAGACTTGCCCAAAATCACTTAGATAGTAGAAAGCAGAGCCAGAATTTACCTATGCACATGCATGAGACATTTTGGGCACCTTATTGGTTGGAGTCACTGAAGACGTTACCTCTTTTGAATGAAGAGATGTTAGGATGACATTCATCACATCACATTAACCCTTTATCCATGACCAGACTCACATCCCACATCTGTGCCATGCCTTAAGTTAGAACCCTGCTGACACTGGTTGAAAATCCGACAGAATTTTTTATCCAGCCAAGCCCTAATAACCCCCTATTTTATACAGTCATTCAATGCAATACCCCACTGACCCTCAGAGATCATCACTCAATGTCCTCCCTTTACAAATGGGAAAATAAGTATCAGAGAGGTGAAGTGACTACAGCAAAAGCACACGGCCAGCTCCTAACCCAGAGACTTAGAAGAATCAGTTTTCCCAATTCCATCCTACCATTTCATGCTTTGACACTGCTAATGTCATAGTCTTCCCTGTGAGTGAAAAACAGGCTTTCACCAGGATTAATGATAACAGATGGCAGTCCACCTTCCAAACCTCATTCTCAATGTATATGCCCATGTGAAACAGGGGAGCCTTCACCATAAATCGGACAAGCTCACACCTGCTGCCATGCCAATGAGAATGCCCACTTGCTAGCATCACATAGCTGTCCTTCCACTCATTTCCTGCAGCCCATCCTTGCCCTTTTGCTACCCTGTTGGGACCATGCTTAGCCATCATGCTAAAGCACAAGTCCATGGTGGATGTTTCTCTTCTTATTGACAAAGACTTTGGGGCTATATAAGGATCATGAAGAAGATGAGTATCCAGTAATTCATTTAGTAACCCAACAAATATTTATTGAGCACCTACTATGCAACAGGCACTGGGATCTGTGCAGGAGTAGAGTAAACCACCAGATGTGGTTCAAGATAAGAACCTATAGTCCAGAAGGAGACAAATATTAAACAAGCTAACACCCCAACAAATAAAATGATAGTGAAAATACAGTGAAGGAAACCAAAAAGGATACTATGGAGAGGATAGTAGAGGAGGCTCACCTAGTGTCAAGGGCTTGGCCAAGGCCTCCTCTGAGTGTATGCCTGAGGGGTGCCTGAGTTGTCTGTAAGAACAGCACTGACACTTCTCTTATAAGTCTATCCCTGGTCTCCATTCCAGGTGTTCAGCTTTCTGCCAAACCATGCTTAACATTTTTAATTATAAACATAAGATATATTCATTGTAGAACTTTAGAAACTCAGAAAAAGATAAAAGAAGAAAAAGGAAATTGCCTACAAACTCATTCTCTCATTATTGCTAGTTGGTACATTTATAGGTAATACCATTTTATTTTATATTTATTTTTTTAAATAAATCTTTATTGTTCAGATTACAGGTGTTCCTCTTTTTGTTTTCCCCCTATAGCTCCCCTCCACCTGATTCCCCACCCCACCCTACCCCATGCCCTTACCCCCTGCCACTGTCTTCATCCATAGGAGTAAGATTTTTGTCCAGTTTCTTCCCGCACCACTCACACCCGCTTCCCCCTGAGAATTGTCAGTCCACTCCCTTTCTATGTCCCTGATTCTATTATATTCACCAGTCCATTCTGTTCTTCAGATTTTTTATTTACTTGATTTTTAGGTTCACTTGTTGGTAGGTATGTATTTGATGTCATTTTGTTGTTCATAATTTCTATCTTTACCTTTTTCTTCTTTCTCTTCTTAAAGAATACCCTTCAATATTTCATGTAGTCCTGGTTTGGTGGCGATTAACTCCTTTAGCTTTTTCTTGTCTGTGAAGCTCTTTATCTGACCTTCACCTCTGAATGATAGCTTTGCTGGGTAGAGTAATCTTGGTTGTAGGTTCTTGCTGTTCATCACTTTGAATATTTCTTGCCACTCCCTTCTGGCCTGCATAATTTCTGCTGAGAAATCAGCTGACAGTCGTATGGGTACTCCCTTGTAGGTAACTAACCGTTTTTCTCTTGCTGCTTTCGAGATTCTCTCTTTGTCTTTTGCCCTTGGCATTTTAATTATGATGTGTCTTGGTGTGGTCCTCTTTGGATTCCTTTTGTTTGGGGTTCTGTGCGCTTCCTGAACTTGTAAGTCTATTTCTTTCACCAGGTAGGGAAAGTTTTCTGTCATTATTTCTTCTAATAGGTTTTCAGTATTTTGCTCTCTCTCTTCTTCTGGCACCCCAAAAATTCGGATGTTGGTATGCTTGAAGTTGTCCCAGAGGCTCCTTACACTATCTTCATATTTTTGGATTCTTTTTTCTTTTTGTTTTTCTGATTGGGTGTTTTTTGTGTCCTCATATTTCAGATCTTTGGTTTGATTCTTGGGGTACGTTGATCTACAGTTGAGTTTCTGTATATTCTTTATTTTAGACAGTGTATGCTTCATTTCTGACTGGTCCTTTTCCATTTTTTTTTTGGCATTCTCATTAAGGTCCTTGAAGGTTTCACTAAGCTCCTCAGAAGTGTCATCAAGTTTCTCAGCGGTTTTTAGAAGATTCTTGAGTAACCTTATAAATGTGGTTCTGAACTCTATGTCGTCCAGCAGTTTGCTTTCCTCTGTTTCTTTCATTCGTGACATGTTTCTTTGTCTCCACATTTTGGCTGCTTCCCTGTGTTGACGGAGTGGCTTTGTGTGGTAGGTGACCTATAGGGGGCAGTAGCTCAGCCTCCCTAATCACCTGATGTGGACGCTCTTGGTACACCCCTTTGTGGGCTGAGTGCAAAGTCTTGGTGTAGTTAAGCCTTAATTGCTGTTGGTACACTGGGAGGAATTGACCTCCAGGCCAATCGGCTGTGAGAACTTGCTGTGTCTATAAGAACTGCTGTGCTGGAGACACGCTTATGGTGCAGGACTTGTTTCAGTGGGGCTTTGGTGCTTGCTGAGTCTGCCTCTTGAATGTGTCACTTATGGATATGAGGAGTTGAAATCTGGTTTCTCACACTGACCACTAGGTACACTGGCTTCTGGATCTCCAATGGGGTGCAGGTCAGCTATTGTCTGAGTCCACCCAGCAGGAGCTACAGCGAGAGCTACAGTTTTCTCCTCTTTGCTTGGGGTTTGGAGGTTTTGGAGCTGTCTGACCCAGGCTGCAAGTTTGTTAGGTTAAGCTGCGATAGGGCAGGCCTTTCTTACGCTAACGCTGCTGCTTGGAGCTTGGGTGGGTTTGTAGGTTGTGTGGGGCGGAGTCTCAGGGTGTCACTAGGCTAGGGCATGGCAAACAGCGATGGCTGCTAGTTAGCCGGCTCTGTGTCTCCAACTGCGTCCCGTGCCCCAGCGCAGTAAACAATTATTCTTGCACACAGCTCTGCAAGCAGGCCCCCCTCACTTTCCGACCCGGTGTTAGACAATCCAGCTTCTCCCCGTAGGAGTTTGGGTCCCCCGTGTCTCCCCAGAAACTGTATTTCAGAGTAATCAGGGGCTTGTCTCCCTTTGGGTTGAAAAAAGCAACGCCTGCCGCCAGCCCAGATCCCGCGCCTCCGTACCTCAGCTTTTCAGAGCTTGTGCATGTCTCAATGCTCTTTTCTCTTTCCTTCTAGTTGTAGAACTTCCACTCAGCCAGCTTTCCCGTGGTTCTGGGTGATAAACGTTTTGTCTTTTAGTTGTAAGTTTTGAAATTGTTGTGCGAGGCAGCAGTTTAGGTGTTTACCTATGCCACCATCTTGGATTCTGGTATATACCATTTTAAAAAGGAAACTGTTGAAAAGAAAATGTATGGACATGGTAAAAAGAAGTCCAAAGCATAAAAAGTGTATAGTAAAAATTGCTATTCTTCCTCTAGTTGCTACCACCCCCGGTTTTATTCCCTAGAGTAACAGTTTTTTGTGCAAACTTCAAGGAATATATATATATATATATATATATATATATATATATATATATATGGTTTGGAAGGTGGACTGCCATCTGTTATCATTAATCCTTGGGGTGTGTGTGTGTGTGTGTGTGTGTGTGTGTATATATATATATATATATATATATATATATATATATATATAAACTCTATTCTGTTCCTTGCTTTATCATTTAAAAATATATCCAAGACAAAGAAGTATAATCTTTATTCTTTCTTAATGACTATTAATGTCTATTTTTACATAACTGAGACCACAAAGTATAATAATCTTACATCCTGTTTTTTTACTTAATATGACATCATTTAAAATTCCTAAGTTTTTTGTAAAAATTAAAGAAAAACATTTTAATGCCTGCAAAACATTTCACTATATGATTAAACCATGATTTACTTAAATATTACCCAATTATGAATATTTAGACTATTTTAGTGAATTTTGAAGGGCTTAAATGAACATTATATATATAGCCTTTGTCTGTTCCTCTACCTATAGGATCTTGAATTCATTTCTATAAGAATTCATGGAAAGTTGGAAAGTCAGACAGAAAAGGACAAGAACCATCTGATTTCACTCATATGTGGGATACAAAACAAAAAGCAACAATGAACAAATAAAACAAACATATGCACAAACAAACAAAAAAACACTCATAGATACAGACAACAGAATGTTGGTTCCCAGAGAAGAAGGGGGTGGGGGGTAGGACAAAGAGGACAAAGGGGGTCAAATACAAGTTGACAGAAGGAGGCTGTCCTTCTCGTGGTGAGCACACCATTGAGTACATAGACATCATATTGTGAAGTTGCACATTTACATTTATATAATGTTATTAAGCAATGTTACCCCAAAATTTTTAATTTAAAAATAAATGTTCAAGAAAAGAATTCACTGAGACCTCTTATGAACCAGCATTGTTCTCTAGTCTACAATCTACTGCAATATCAAAGATCGATATGATGTTCATGGCAATGCTTTTTTAAACATATTTTTATTGCTTCAGAGAGGAAGGGAGAAGGAGAGATAAATAGAAATATCAATGATGACAGAGAATCATTGATTGCCTGCCACCTGCACACCCCACACTAGGATGGAGTCCACAACCCTGTGCCCTGACCAGGAATTGAACCATGACCTTCTTGGTTCATAGGTCGACCCTCAACTACTGAGCTATGTCGACCGGACTGCATGGTAATATTTTTAACAAGAAGAATATTCACTGTGCTATATACAAATGCTCTCTGGATGATCCTATTTACCGGTGATCTAAATCAACTCTGTTTTAGGCAGCAAGACTAATGCCCATTCTCGCTATTTTTGCTATCTGCCTTATCCTCCCATAACTGACTTTTGCTCACCCATAGGATGATAAGATAAAGTGAGTCAAGGGCGCAGAAAAAGGGGAAAAGGAGGCCACTTGGCCAGCTAAGATTCCAAGCCTTGGTCTCCTTCTGATTTAGGGAAAAAAATGTCTTCCATGTGGCCTAGGAGTTCTACATTAAGGTAAGAGGGTAAGCCCAAACTGGTTATAAAAGGTCTCTTTATCTGGCCTTGCCAGCACACATCTTTTGGGAATCTCACTGGGATTAGGGAGGAGATACTTCCATATCCACTTGCACATAATTATTGGCCCAGTAGATATGAGGGTCACTAGTTCCTAGACAAGTTATTAGACCTCTCTGTGGCTCCAATATTCTCGTCTTTAAAACAGTGATAAAAACAGAACCCACCTCATATAGGACTGATGTGAGAATTTCATATAAGTAATTTAGAACTATAACTGGAACATTGTAAGCATGCAATAAATGTTTATCATTATAATTTGTAACAGGTGAAAAATTAAGTTAAGCACTTAAATTTTTGAAAACTCATCAAGTTCCAATAGCATCATAAGAGAAGCCCAAAAGGAATAAAATATTTTACAAAATCAAATGCAAATATTAAAAATTCTTCAACATTTGATTCCTGGGGGGTGGGGGGAAATGGTTAGAATAAAGTAGGGAAACACTGCCTGATGACTGAATTGTTAAGACGGATGACTAGACCAAGCTGTATGGACTTCCCTTCATCTATCTGGACTCATGATAGAGGACACACTACTTATTATTTCAATCATCCAATCATTGCAGTTATCCAGCCTTATTTCTAGCTCTTCTAGGCAAGGGCTGGGGTATCAATTTCTCTGAAAGGCATTCCAGGCAGAGGGAATTACTATGTGCTCACGGATGACAAATGACTCACTGGAGATGACACTGGACACTTTCTCATGGTGGGAACCAGGATCTAGCAGAAGAAGAAAATCCTGGAAAAGTTGGAAATGGGTCAAATACACAGGGCTCCTGAGGCCACTTAGAAGTGACTGCACTTATCCAACAAATGTAATAAAAAGAGCAACTCTTCCTATTTCTCTTAGATAATAGTGTATGTGGCCATATAAAGATCACTCCAAATGGCAGAAAATAGAGGGGGAAAGGCTACATTAAGGTTGTTATAAAGATTCTAGGTGAGCCCTGGCTGGTGTGGCTCAGTTGGCTGAGCATCAACCCATGCATCGAAAGGTTGTCGGTTCAATTGCCAGTCAGGGTACATACCCAGATTGTGGGGTTATGGGCTCAATCTCAGTGAGGGGTGTGCAGGAGGCAGCCAATCAATGTGTGTCTCTCTCATGGATGTTTCTATCTCTTCTTCTCCATTCCTCTCTCTAAACTCAATAAAAACATATTTTAAAAAAGAAGAATCTAGGTGAGAGGTGATGAGAATCTAATGGAGGAAGATAAGAAATTCAAGGGGAAGAATGGCATTAAAAGGTATTTCAGAGAGAGAAGCAATGAGTCTCAGTGACTGTTTAATGTCATAGGCAAAAGAAAAAGAGTTAAAGTTCTTCCAAAGCATCACATGGGAAAAACAAGAGATTGGAGTGCAGGATGGTGAAGTTGGTAGAAAAGGTTCCCTGCATGTGAGAGTGTTGAGAAGGACGTGATCTGGTGGTGTTGAGCATCACAGGAAGCCCCAGGTATCTAAGTGGCTGGGCTCCCCTGGGGCCAGGAGACACCTGAAATGGAGAGAAAACTGTTGAAACTGGAAATAGAGGATGTGCCAGGGACAGTCTTGACTCATTTGACTACTGTGCCAGCTATTGTTCCTGCCGATAGAAATTTTTCTTCACTGCCTTCCGATGCCTCTCTCTGCCTCCCACCAAGAGTGATGTGTTCTTACCCTGTACCTCCATGGTACTCAGCAAGTATGACCACATGATGTTGTAATTATTGGACCCTCTACCTATTTTCCTGGGAATGTGCCTTATCTATCTCCATAATAACAAATACTTAGCACATTGTCCAGCACACAAGTGCAATCAGAATCCTATGATGCAGGATTCCTTTACTGCCTAATACACAAAGATAATCACATTAGCCCCACACAGACAGTTGCATTAGCCCTCACGGATAGTTGCGGTGTTAATGTTCCTTGACCTGTTGAAATTGATAGGAGGAGATATACAGTCTGACAAATTTTAACCAAGACACTCAGATGTTAGTCTGGTGCACTCTAAATGTGCTATATATAGACCCATCTGCCTTTTCTCATATTCCTGCACAACTGTTTTTGCTATCTCTATTTCTAGAATCCCCCCAGTAATTGTGTTTTCAAATCTGTACCCTACCAATGCCCAGAAAAAAATAGCAAGAAAGAAAGTGAAAACCAAACTCAAAAGGAAAGCTGATGACAAGCAATATATTTTTCTATGTTAATGATTTTATTTTAAAATGTGTTACCTGTTAGAGATCTGAATGGATTGTGGAGTACACCAGGATTTCAAGATATAATTTGGGTTTTACAAGCAGTGAAAGCAAATGAGGCATTCATCTCAGAATAATTTCTCAACTGTTATTATTGTCCTTGGTACATTGACAAGGAAACCAAGACACAGAATAGATAAGTAAGAGTCCAAAGTCACAAACAGACTCTGAGGAGAAGAGGAAATTAAATAGAATGCTGAGCACAGACCAGTGGCTCATAACCTTTAGGGGGCAGAAAAGTCACCATGCACACTTGTTTTCAATGCAGATTCCTGGGCCCCAGCCCACACCTGGTGAACAAGACTCAAAAGGCTATATTTTAAAAATATATTTAAATATATATTTTATTGATTTCAGAGAGGAAGGGGGAGAGAGAGAGAGAGATAGAAACATCAATGATGAGAGAGAATCATTTATCAGTTGCCTCCTGCATGCCTCCCACTGGGGGTCAAGCCCTGACCAGGAATTAAACCATGACCTCCTGGTTCATAGGTCAATGCTCAACCACTGAGCTATGCAGGCCAGTCTCAGGAGGCTGTATTGACACAGCCTGTATTGATACAGGCTTTCTGGACTTCTTAGGTCAGTGGTCGGCAAACCGTGGCTCGCAAGCCACATGCGTCTCTTTGGCCCCTTGAGTGTGGCTCTTCCACAAAATACCACGGCCTGGGTGAGTCTATTTTGAAGAAGTGGCATTAGAAGAAGTTGAAGTTTAAAAAATTTGGCTCTCAAAAGAAATTTCAATCGTTCTACTGTTGATATTTGGCTCTGTAGACTAATGACTTTGCCGATCACTGTCCTAGGTGATTCTTGTGAACACCTACATATGAGTACCTCGGAGCCCAATGTCAGGGGTTAGAAACTACAGTGAGAAACACTATGCTAGACCAGTGGTCAGCAAACTCATTAGTCAACAGAGCCAAATATCAACAGTACAACGATTGAAATTTCTTTTGAGAGCCAAGTTTTTTAAACTTAAACTTCTTCTAACACCACTTCTTCAAAATAGACTCGCCCAGGCCGTGGTATTTTGTGGAAGAGCCACACTCAAGGGGCCAAAGAGCCGCATGTGGCTCATGAGCCATGGTTTGCCGACCACTGTGCTAGACCCTTCAGATGGTCCTGTTCTGTTGCCTTAACCAGAATGCCACTTGGTAAAGCAACTGAAGAAAGGCAGGAAGCAGGGATTCTGGGGGTTCCTCCCGGTAAGCCCTTTGGCTCTCCACCACCTCCCATCTCACCACGCTGGGCTGGCCAACAGGACCCAGCCCCCCACACACCTATGCCTGCTTCCCCAAGGCCACTGTGCAGACATGGAAACTTCCCCCCTGCTGTCCTGCTTCTGAAAGGTTGCTGCTGCGATGGGACAGCTCCCATTCCCAATCCCTCCGGCAAGCTTTTTTTTTTTGGTTGTTCTCTGTACAATTAATTAGCTAATAATTTTTTGCTTCTGATCCATTCTTCATTAAAAAGCTGAATCCCTGAGTTGGAGCTGTCAGAACAAAGGTGGGAGAATTTATGTCTTAATTTTGGTTCATTATGGCAGGAAGCCCCTTGCTCCCATCACTCTCTCTGCCCAGCCCCTCCCCTCCAAGCTCTGAAGGATCCGTGACCCTAAATGCCTCTCGCATGGCAGCCACCATAGAGGCTCTGTCTCTGCCCTTTATCTTCCGCTGCCTCATTAAGAGAAATGAACCTGAGTCTGAGAAAGATGACACAGGGGAAATAAAAATGTAATCCCTTGGTGCCACCTATAATGAATTGTTATGAAAACCATGAAAATATCTGTCTGCGGATATTGTTCTTTGATTTGAAGTCAGTGTTGTAAGCGGTAATTTTTGTCATTAAAGCTGTTAATCTGCTCAGCGCTCCTCATAAGTTTTTATGAAGAAAAACAGCCCTGCTGCCTCCCTGCTCATTGCAGAGCACCATGGAATAATTAGCTTTAATTATGGCTGATACTGCTGTCTGTGGAAGGTGGAGGGACTTCACGCTGCTAGGGTGGGGATGGGGCCTGCTTGGCCTTCGACAGGCCAGAGAAGAGGGGCCTACAACTTTGAATCTGGGCCCCTAATCACAGCCAACCACAAATGCCATGCACCACACCCCAGCCAGGGCAGACACACTCTGGCCATGACATGCTCATACCCAAGCATGTACATGCACACTCATATAGACAAACACATGTACACATATACCTTACAACATACACACATACAAATTCACCACCCTCATCCCCTGTCATACACAAGTTCAACCACCACAGATACCCACACCACCCATGATCCACACACACTTCTAATCACAACATAGGTATACCAAGTCATGACAAGACAGGCACCAACTAAAATAAGCACCACAAAAACTCAGCATACACAACCAGCTATAGCAACATAAACCTTCAGCTTTATCATATCATATCATATGCATACCCTCATCCCCTCAACCATACCCCACACCCACCACAACACACATACACCCACTGTGACATAGGTAACTTGATCTATACAGTCATGCACCATATAAGGACATTTCAGTCAACAACGGACCACATATATGACAGTTGTATACCATATAGCCTAGGTGTATAGTAAACTATACCGTCTAGGTTTTGTTAACTATACTCTATGATGTTTGCACAAAGACAAAATATCTAACAATTCATTTTTCAAACCGTATCCCTGTTGTTAAGCAGTGGATGACCGTACAGCCAACCCTGAACAGACACATACCCAACTATGAAACATACCAGTGCATTGGCTCTAAGAGGTAGCCAAATCAATCACCCCTATTATGTGAAAAGCCTAGTATTACATTCTGGAAGAGCAAATGTCCTTGACTCAAAGAACTCATTATATGGTCAGAAATAAGCATCCAGGCCAAAAACAACTGGCAATTCATTTAATATCTATCGATACACTGAGCATTGATTGTGCGTCAAGCACAGGGCTAGACTCTAGGGGACCTTTATAAACAAGTAAGACATGGTCTGTGTCTCAAGAAGCTTGTGGTAGACACAGATTGCCTCTCAAGAAAGAATTTGCCCCACTTGCTGGGAGTGTGGTCTGCAAAGAACCTTTAGTTGTCTACCACCCCAGGGATTACATCAACAGCAGAGAGCTGCCTACCCCAAGGTCACTCTCTGTCCAGGTGGACACACTCAATGACTGACTGCTGTATGGGTACAGAAGCCTGGCTATTTCAGCCAGGGCCAGACAACTCTGACCAGCCACAGCTCCCCTCATCAGTGGAGTTCGAGCAAGGTCTACAAGTCTGGACAATTTTTCGCTTTGCTCACTCCATTTTTCTATCTTCCACAGATGCTAGTCCAAAGGGCACTATCCCACTCAACTGCATCTCTGAGTGTGCTTCTCAGAGAAAGCAACCTGCGACAGAGCTAAACTCAACACTATGAATGCTATCTACCAAGTAAGATCATCAGGGAGTAAATGTTAAGGGGACTCTTTAAAAAGAGAGAAGAATGGAGTAGTAAGAGAATGATTTCTGGAGAAGGTGATATTTAAACCAAGTCTGGAATGATGATTAGCATTATATAGCTGAGAAAGCACAGAGCTTTTTAGAGCAAAACGACTTGAACAAAGGCAAAGGAGCAGGAGGTACAAAGTGTGTTCTTATCTCAGGGAAATAGTGAGATATAAGAATGAAGCCAGACTATGGATGGATCTTGAAATGAAATTTTTAAAAAGGGTTGCACTTAATCTGTTAAACCACTTGACATCAACATTTTGCATCTGAATTAATAACAAGGGGTATGGAGCCCTAAAGTGAATCCGGAAAGGTTATAATTATAGTTATGATGGGAGGGGAGCATCATAAATTGAGGAATATTGAAAAAGAAAGAGAGCAGGTTACGGTCATATTCATAAAGCCTGGCAACCACTGCTACATCAAAGGCAATAGTCTAGTTCTCCCACTGTGGGCCTCCAGGCCATCCATCCAACCATCCATTCATTCATTCAATATTTATTGGGTCATCCCAACCCCAACCCCAGCCCCCAAGCAGTATGCCTCCTGTTACCAAGGACTTTGCATGGAGAAAGCATTTGTCCCTAGCAGAGTGAATGTAGACATTTGAAGGTCTCCTTTTGTTCCATTTCAACAGTACTAAAAAATATATAGCTTTGCTGCTGCTTTGAACTAATTTCCTAGGGAGTTTTTAAAAGAGGGGGAAAAGGCCTTTTCTTTGACTTGTCACTCAATTAACGTTTAACATAAAAATAACATTTGGGTTTGGTTTGAAAATTCAAAAAATTAGTATTCGCTTTTTTCAGTGATTAACTTAATCAATTCAGTTCAAGTTCCTATAGTTAGCCTAACCCAGAAGAATCTATACAGTGAGACATTGTGGTTGCTTAGGAGTCATGCAAACTTTCCAACTACTATATCCTAGACTTGGGTTTAGGAGCCCAGGGGGATGGAAAGATGGCCCCCATGTAAATAAATGACAACAGTGAGTTCTACTAGGGGAAGAAACAAATCAAACTATGAACTCTTACTAGGAATCAAAGAAAACTTTCTTAATGATATTCAAAGTATATATCAGACACTACTAGCAAACATACATAAGGTTGAAACACTACAGGTAACTGTATGAAAATTAGTAACAAGCAATGACGCCACTATCACTGCCATTATTGAGATTTGTTCTGGAGGTATTAGCCAATGCAGTAGGACAAGAAGAAAAATATCTGAATAAATATTGGAAAGGAAAAGAGAAAATATTATTATTTTCAGTCATAATTATCTTCCTAGGAAATCCAAAAAATAAACTGAAAAATTATTCAATAAGGGAGTTCAATGTAGGATAAGATACAAGATTAATAAGCAAAATCTAATAGTTTTCTTATATGCCAGTTAATATATTGGAAGTCTTCATATTAAAGAAATATTCTATTTACATAGAAAAATATAAAATTCCTAAAAATAACTTAATCAAAAAGATCAAGACCTACATTTTTTGAAATTTTTAAAATAAACCCAGGCACAATTGAAAAGCATAAAGCCATTTGAGCCTACATGCATGATGCTATAAAGGGATTGTGGATCTAAACTCCCTTCTGTCATTAATTTTTCTTCTTGGTGAATTCTCCTACACATAATGATTTTGCTTCATTAACAATCAGCCTTTTCCAGCCTTGGGTCATGGAGAGCAATATAATACAGTTTTACTTTTTTGCCTGCTGGAAGCCAATCAAAGGATATGGTTCTAAGACTGCTATAGCTTTGACCAACAACACAGACCCCCAACTATTCAAAACATTTGGATTCAGCTGAGAAGCTTGAAGATAAATGCCATAGAATGGAAATTTACATATAATAAAAACATTAAGCTCTGGCTGGTGTGGTTCAGTTGGTTGAGCGTTATCCAAAAGGTCACCAGTTCATTTCTAGTCAGTTTGGCTCAGTGGATAGAGCGTCGGCCTGTCAACCCAAGGGTCCTGGGTTCGATTCCAGTCAAGGCACATTCCTTGGTTGCAGGCTCCTCCCCGGCCCAGGTCCTGGTCAGGCTGCATGCAAGAGGCAACCGATCATGTGTTTCTCTCACATCAATATTTCTGTCTTTCCCTCTCTTTTCCACTCTCTCTAAAAATCAATGTAAAAAATATCCTTGGGTGAGGATTAGAAACAAACAAAAGATAAAAAACAAAAGGTCACCAGTTCAATTCCCTGTCAGGGCACAAGCCTGAGTTGTAGGCTCCATCCCCAGTCAGGGCATGTGCAGGAGGCAGCCAATTGAAATTTCTCTCTCACATAGGTAATTCATTCTCTCTCTCTCTCTCTCTCTCTCTCTCTCTCTCTCTCTCTCTCTCTCTCTCTCCCCCCCCGCCCCTCTAAAATCAATAAAAATTAAGTATTTATTAAGTAAATAATGCTTACAACAGGTGTGAGTTTTAAATACTTGTATGTATGAAGCATATATCCTTCTGCTCTGAGGCATACACAGACAGTGTACTAAACCTTTCACACACAATAACTCATTCAATGACGTCTTATGACATCACTCTAAGGTAACTGTTTTATTATGATGCTTATTGTGTGGATAAGGAAACTGAGGCTCAGATAAGTTAAAAAAAAAATCTAATGACAGAGCCAGTAAGTGGCACAGCTATGATAATCCCAGCTACGAATGGCTTCAGAAACTTCACTCTTACCCCTTATGGTGCTATTATGACCCATCAACATCAGCAGCAGCAGCATTATTACCTATTGCATTAATTAGCTTATGCTTTCACGGCAGAATAAAACAGATTTGGTGGCTTAAACAACAGAAATTATTTTCTTATAGTTCTGGAGGCTCCAAGTTCAAGATCAAGGTGACATCAGAGTTAGTACCCGATGAGATCTTTCTCCTTGGCTTGCAGACAGCTGCCTTCTGCAATTTTATATGACATGTGTTAAATACTTCACATAGTTTTTCCTCTGTGCATGCACACCCCAGTATCTCTTCTTCTCATAAGGACAACAGTCCTATTGGACTAGGTTCCCACCCTTATGACCTCATTTAACCTTAATTACCTCCTTATAGGCCCTATCTTGAAATACAGTCATATTAAGGGTGAGAGCTTAAACCTATGAATTTCAGTCCATAGCATCTACACTTAAAAATAAGGAAACTGAGGTGCAGGGAAGTTAATGGACTTGCTAAGGGCATATAGCTATAAAGTAGAGGAACTTAGAGTCAAACCTAAATTTGTCTAAGTCTAAATCCCCATGTTCCTTCCACTTCCCCACAGTAATTATTCACACTGTGGGAAGGGAAATGGTATAGTGGTATGTAAACAATGTAAGAGAACACACATACACACACACACACACACATATGAAACTCATTTTCATTCTGCCTTGGAACACTAGGAATACATTTTCAAACCCTGTTTTATCTTCACCATTATTTCTAAACTGCTTCTATAATGAGTTTGTATTGCCTTACTGTGCCTTCACCCTACCCCCAACCTGAGAACAAAGAGGGATAGCCCAAAACCAAATTGACATGCATTGCAAAGACAGCAGGACATTAAAAGCCTGCCTTGGCTAACCCCTCACATATATACCAGAACTGACTGAATGTACTTTCATATACTTTGAGAGAAAGGGCTATATAAATTCAAATTGCTCTCCTACCTAGACATCTAATTCAACTTCACAGGGTCGTAGGCTGCAGGTACAGTATTATTTTCCAGACAGATTCATTCATTTATTTATTCAAGTAGCATGTACTAAGCAGGGCTTGCCAATTAGTCAATCCCAAGCCAATACATTTCATCAGTGAATGGCAGTGCTCTCACTTTCTCACAGATACTCCTGGTGAGGAAAGGGACCTTTCTTAGGGTCTTCTCTCAATGTCTCCACCCATATCCTTCCATTCCCAAACCCTATACACCAAAATAAGGTGATCTATCTTTGGCAATAAGTATAGTCATTGTGCTTACTTTGCAGATAGGAAAACTGAGACAGAAGGGATGACGTTCAATGTCATACAAGTTGTAAGTGGTAGTGCCAGGATCAGAACACAAGCAGCTTGATACCAGAGCTGGCACTTGTACCCACTTTGTTATATATACTTCCTGACATGCTCTGTTTCTTGAATTTTATTATCAAGATCAGAACTGAAGGATAGCTTAGAAGAAGAGAATTCTTAAACTGGAAAAATAAGACCTGAGAAGTCAAGGGATTTGTCCAAGGCCACCCAGTGAGGCAGGAGACAAACAGTGTTCAGAACACAGATTCCTCAGAACCTGCGTTACCATTCTGACCCAGTTGCATGGATCTGGCACCCCCATTATCTTGGAATGATGGTCTGGAAGGCAAGAGGAAACCAAGCCCACTAGCCACTGTCCATTTGAGCATGGCATTCTCTCCATGAGTCAGGGTGAGCCCAAGGATGGCATGCATAGCCTGTATATATGGGCAATTACCCCTGATGGGGGAAGACTAAGAAGAAAAAATAAATATGATGGATTAAGTTAATGTGTAACATGTAAGAAGGTGCTAAGCACTAAAAGAAAATAGAGGAAAGTAAAGCAGATAGGGAATGCCCCCTGTGAGGGTAGTGGGGAAGAAGTTACAGTTTTAACTAGTGTGGTCAGGGTGAGCCTCATTGAGAAGGTGATATCTGAGCCAAGACATACAGGAGATCAAGGACATTGCCATGCAGATATCCAAGCCAACAGAATGCTTCAAAGCCCCAAGGAGAATGGACAGATCTCTGTTGGGAGGTTATTGCAGTAATCCAAGCTGGAGATGATAGTTGTTAAGAGTGGTAGCAATGGTGATGGTACATGTGATTGAATTCTGGATATATTTTGAAGGCCAACTTCATAGCATTTCCTGACAGATTGGTTGTGGAATGTAAGAGCCAAAGTATTCAAGCATGTCTCCAAGCTTTGGACATGAGAACATGGAAAAATAGAGATGCTATCAACTGAGAAGGGCGAGGCTGTGAGTGAAGGAGATTCGGGGGAGGGGAATCATCAGGAATTTGACTTTGGACACATATAATTTGAGATGTCTATCACATATGCATATGAAGATGCCTAGTAAGCTATAGATTGTATGAGTCTGAGGTTCAGGAGAGAAGTCTGGCTGAAGATATAAATTTGAAAGTTATCAGCATATAGATGGCATTTAAAGCCAGGCAACTAAGCCAGACTCAACAGGGAGTGAATGTAGACTTTTTTTAAAGGGGGGAGTGAGGGGGGAGAGATTAAGGACAGAGCCCTGAGGCACTCCAACATGCAGAGGAAGAGGAGAAGCCAGGAAAGGAGACTTGAAAGGAGCAGCCAGTGAGGTGGGAGGAGAACCAAGCAAGTGTGTGGTGTTCTGGAAGCCAAGGGAAGCAAGTATATGAAGGAGGAGGAAGTGTCCAGCTATCTCACACACTTCTGAGGGGTCACTTAACATGAGTTCTGAAAAATGACCACTAAATGAAGCAATATGGAAGTCACTTGGTAATCCTTACAAAAACAATTTTGATGGGGAGATATGGGGCCAAAGCTTGATTGGGATTTAAGAGAAAAGGGGAGGGGAGGGAATGAAGACAGCACAGGGGAACAATCAGAGTCACAATTAACATAAAAGATGAAATCAAATTTTTGTTGTTGTTAATCTTCACTCAAGGACATTTTTCCATTGATTTTTTTTTTTAGGGAGAGTAGGAGGGAGAGGGAGGGAAAGATAGATATATATATGGAGAGAGAGAGAGAGAGGAAGAAAGAGAGAGAGAGAGAGACATCGATGTGAGAGAAACACAGCGATTGGTTGCCTCCTGCATGTGCCCTGACCAGGGCCCAGGCCAGGGAGGAGCCTGCAACCAAGGTACATGCCCTTGACCTGGTAACTGAACCCAGGACTCTTTTGTCCACAAGCCGACGCTCTAGCCACTGAGCCAAACTGGCTAGGACAAGAGATTTTTATAAGATGTGAAAAATAACTGCATGTTTAAATGCTGATGGGAATGATCCAGGGAAGAGGAAGAGACTGCGGCTGTAGAAGAGGGGAGGATTGCTAAAATAATGTCCCTGGGTAGTCAAGAAGGGATGAGGTTTAGTGAAGGAGTTAGCCTTAGACAGTAATTCATTTGTCATAACAGGCCCCAGCAGATGCTGGTGGATGGAGCAAGGTATTTGAGGGAAGGATTGGCAATACAAAAAGACTAGTGAAGAAAAAAAATTGAGGGGGGAGACAAAATGGCGGCGGAATAGAAGGATGTGTCCTGAGCCTTCTCCTGGAGCAAATAGAGGAGGCAGCTGAGACGAGCGGAATCCAGCCCGAATTGGCGAAGGAGGCACAGCTGGTGAGACAGTTTGCAGCTGGGAAGAGCAGGGATCCCCCGGATAAAGGTAAAATCAAAGATCTAGGCAGTAGAATCTCCCGGACCTCTGTGCCCAGAAGGTCAGGGAGAAACTACACAGTGCCAAGCCGCGTCCCTGAGGACAGGCAAGGTCTGAAGGATTTTAGACCATAGAGTCTGGATTTGGGATCTGAGCTCAAAGGCAGCCTTTAAGAGCTGCCGGACCGCGGAGTGCCGGCAAGAGAGGAACTGGCAGAGACGCGGTCCTTCCTTGCACTGGGGCCTGCGCTTTTCCCCACTGAACCTAGTTCGTGGGACCTTTTGGAGACAGGCGCTTACCTGTGACAGAAGTGCGGGAGAAGGGGTAGAGTTGTGGAACCTGGGCAGAGTGGGCAACGGACGGTCCAGGAGAAGTGGTAGCAAGTCTGGTGCTGAGTCATATCTAAGCCCACAGAATCCATTTTCTCCTGAGAGATAGCCCCTCCCCCCAGTCTCCAGGCAACCAATATAGCCACACCCAGATTCCACCCTGATTAACACCAAGGAATCTGAATACTCCCTGAGGCCATAGGATCTACTCTAAAGAGAAATCTTTAGAAGCTAAGCACCTCAATTACACTAGATAACCAAGCCCAGGAGAACAGATTTCACCAGTAGCACCATCACCAAAAGAACCTGGGTAGCAAAGCAATTGGATCTACAATTAAAACATTTCAGGAAAACATGGGGAGACAAAAAAGCAATACCCAAAGGAAAGAAAAAGAGGAATCACCAGAAAGGGAGTTAAATGAAATTGAGGCTAGCAGCTTAACAGAGAGAGAATTCAGAGTAATGGTTCTAAGAATGTTTAAACGGATGGATGACAAATACACACAACTCAATGACAAATACACACAACTCAATGAGAACTACAAGGAACTGAATGAAAATGTCACCAACGTGAAAAGAAACCAAGAGGAGATGAAGAATGACATAGCTGCAATAAAGAACACATTGGAAGGCTTAAACAGTAGACTAGAAGAGGCTGAGGACCGCATCAGTGAATTAGAAGACAAGGTAGGAAAACACACACAAACACAGCAGCAAATGGAAAGAAGACTCAAAAAGCAAGAGGAGAGCCTAAGGGAGCTTTGGGACAACACAAAACGAAACAATATTAGAATAATAGGGATACCAGAAGGTGAGGAAGAGAAGCAAGGAATAGAAAACCTGTTTGAAGAAATAATGACGGAGAACTTCCCTGATATTGGCAAGAAAAAAACTATGCAAGTCCAAGAAGTACATAGAGTCCCAAACAAGTTGAACCCCAAAAGACCAACACCAAGACACATCATAATTAAATTGGCGAATACCAATGACAAAGTAAGAATCTTAAAGGCTGCCAGAGAGAGACAGAAAGTTACCTACAAGGGATCTCCTATTAGAATATCAACTGATTTCTCAACAGAAACACACCAGGCCAGAAGGGAATGGAATGAAATATTCAAAGTGATGCAAAGCAAGGGTCTGAATCCAAGAATACTATACCCAGCAAGGTTATCATTCAAAATTGAAGGTGGAATCAGGAGCTTCACAGACAAAAAAGGGCTAAGAGAGTTTATCACTACCAAGCCAGCAATGCAAGAAATGCTGAAGGGACTGCTGTAAAAAGAAGAAAGAGAAAGGCAAAAAGAAACACAAACACTAAGGGGGGAAATATGACAACAAACATGTACTTGTCAATAATAACATTAAACGTAAATGGATTAAATGCACCAATCAAAAGACATAGGGTAGCTGAATGGATAAGAAAACATGACCCATATATTTGCTGTCTACAAGAGACTCACCTCAGAGCAAAGGATTCACACAGACTGAGAGTGAAGGGATGGAAAAATATTTTTCAAGCAAATGGAAATGAGAAAAAAGCTGGGGTAGCAATACTTATATCTGATAAAATAGACCTCAAAGTAAAGGCCATAACAAGAGATAAGGATGGCCACTACATAATACTAAAGGGAGCAATTCAACAAGAAGATATAACTCTGGTAAACATATATGCACCCAACGCAGGAGCACCCAAATACATAAAAAAACTCCTGGAAGAGATCAAGGGAGAGATCGACAACAATACAATCATAGTAGGAGACTTTAATACACCACTGACATCACTGGATAAATCCTCCAGACAAAAAATCAGCAAAGAAATAGCAATTCTAAATGACACACTAGATCAGATGGACCTAATTGACATCTTCAGAGCATTTCACCCCAAAGCCTCGGAATATACGTTCTTCTCAAGTGCCCATGGGACATTTACAAAAATAGACCACATATTGGGTCACAAACAAAGCCTCCCTAAATTCAAAAAGATTGAAATCCTATCAAGCATATTCTCAGACCACAATGGCATAATATTAGAAATAAACTATAATAAAAACATTCCAAAAAATTCAAACACGTGGAAACTGAATAGCATGCTATTAAACAATGATTGGGTGATCAACGAGATCAAAGAAGAAATTAAAAACATCCTGGAGAATAATGACAATAAAAACACAACAATGCAAATGCTATGGGACACAATGAAAGCAGTCTTGAGAGGGAAGTTTATAGCTCTACAGGCCTACCTCAAAAAACAAGAAAAAATGGTAATAAATCTTCTAACTCAACAACTCAAAGAATTAGAAAGAGAGCAACAAGAAAAGCCCACAGTGAGCAGAAGGAAGGACATAATAAAGATCAGAGCAGAAATGAATGACATAGAGACCAAAAAAACAATACACAGGATCAACAAAACCAAGAGCTGGTTCTTTGAAAGGATAAACAAGATTGATGAACCTCTAGCCAGGCTCACCAAGAAGCAAAGAGAGAGGACCCAAATAAACAAAATCAGAAATGAAAGAGGTGAAATAACAACAGACCCCACAGAAATACAAAGGATTGTTAAAAAATACTATGAACAACTCTATTCTAACAAACTACACAATCTAGAGGAAATGGACACATTCCTAGAAAAATACAACCTTCCAAAACTCACACAGGAAGATTCTAAGAATCTCAATAGGCTGATAACTATGGAAGAAATTGAAGCAGTCATCAAAAAGCTTCCAGCAAACAAAAGCCCAGGGCCTGATGGCTTCACAGGGGAGTTTTACCAAACATTCAAGGAAGAACTAAAACCTATCCTCCTCAGACTATTCCAGAAAATTCAAGAAGAAGGAACACTTCCAAACTCCTTCTATGAGGCCAGCATCACCCTAATACCAAAACCAGACAAAGACAACACAATGAAAGAGAATTACAGGCCAATATCCCTCATGAACATAGATGCCAAAATCCTCAACAAAATTCTAGCAAATCGAATCCAGCAGTACATCAGAAAGATTATACACCACGACCAAGTAGGATTTATCCCAGGGATGCAAGGATGGTACAATATTCGCAAATCAATAAACGTGATACATCACATAAACAAATTGAGAGATAAAAATCACATAGTCATATCAATTGATGCAGAAAAAGCATTTGATAAAATCCAACACCCTTTCTTGATAAAAACTCTCAGCAAGGTGGGAATAGAAGGATCATACCTGAACATAATAAAAGCCATATACGACAAACCCACAGCCAACATCATACTCAATGGGCAAAAACTAAAACCATTTCCCCTAAGAACAGGAACAAGACAGGGATGCCCACTCTCACCACTCCTGTTTAATATAGTGCTGGAAGTACTAGCCATTGCGATCAGACAAGAAGAAGAAATAAAAGGCATTCAAATTGGAAAAGAAGAAGTAAAACTGTCCTTATTCGCAGATGACATGATACTGTACATAGAAAACCCTAAAGACTCCATAAAAAAATTATTAGACTTAATAACTGAATTCGGTAATGTAGCAGGATACAAAATTAATGCCAAGAAATCTATGGCATTTCTATACACCAATAATGAACTTACAGAAAGAGAGACTAAAAAAACAATCCCATTTACCATCGCACCAAAAAAATTAAGATACTTAGGAATAAACTTAACTAAAGAGGTAAAAGACCTATACGTAGAAAACTACACGACACTGAAAAAAGAGATAGAGGAAGACATAAACAGATGGAAGAACATACCATGTTCATGGATTGGTAGAATCAACATCATCAAAATGTCCATACTACCCAAAGCAATCTATAAATTCAATGCACTTCCCATTAAAATACCAACAACATATTTCACAGACCTAGAACGAAATTTCCAAAAATTTATCTGGAATAAAAAAAGAACCCGAATAGCTACAGCAATCCTGAGAAAGAAGAACAAAGTAGGTGGGATCTCAATACCAGATATCAAATTGTATTACAAAGCTACTGTTCTCAAAACAGCCTGGTACTGGCACAAGAACAGACATATAGATCAATGGAATAGAATAGAGAACCCAGAAATTGACCCAAATCAATATGCGCAATTAATATTTGACAAAGGAGGCATGAACATTCAATGGAGTCAAGACAGTCTCTTCAACAAATGGTGTTGGGAAAATTGGACAGATACATGCAAAAGAATGAAGCTAGATCACCAACTTACACCATACACAAAAATAAATTCAAAATGGATAAAGGACTTAAACATAAGACGGGAATCCATGAAAATACTAGAGGAATCCACAGGCAGCAAAATCTCGGACATATGCCGAAAGAACTTCTTCACTGATACTACTCCTAGGGCAATGGAAGCTAAAGAGAAAATAAACAAATGGGACTACATCAAAATAAAAAGCTTTTGCACAGCAAAGAAAACCATCAATAAAACAACAAGAAAGCCCACTGCATGGGAGAACATATTTGCCAATGATATCAATGATAAGGGTTTAATCTCCAACATATACAGAGAACTCATACAACTTAACAAAAAGAAGATAAACAACCCAATCAAAAAATGGGCAACTGATCTAAGTAGACACTTTTCGAAAGAAGACAGAAGGCAGGCCAAGAGACATATGAAAACCTGCTCACAGTCACTAATCATCAGAGAGATGCAAATCAAAACAACAATGAGGTACCATCTCACACCTGTCAGAATGGCTTTTATCAACAAATCAACAAACAACAAGTGTTGGCGAGGATGCGGAGAAAAAGGAACTCTTTTGCACTGCTGGTGGGAATGCAGACTGGTGCAGCCACTGTGGAGAACAGTATGGAGTTTCCTCAAAAAAATAAAAATGGAACTCCCATTTGACCCAGTGATCCCACTTCTAGGAATATATCCCAAGAATCTAGAAACACGCATCAGAAAGGAAATATGCACCCCTATGTTCATAGCAGCACAATTCACCATAGCCAAGATTTGGAAACAACCTAAATGCCCATCAGCAGATGAATGGATTAAAAAACTGTGGTATATCTATACAATGGAATACTACGCTGCGGTAAAAAAGAAGGAGTTCCTACCATTTGCAACAATATGGATGGAGATGGAGAATATTATGTTGAGTGAAATAAGCCAGGCAGAGAAAGATAAATATCACATGATCTCGCTCATTTGTGGAATATAATGAACGACATAGACTGATGAGCAAGAACAGATCCAGAGGCTGAGAAACGTCAATCAGAAGATCATACTTCAGGTAAGGTAGGGGAGGGTGAGGGTAAGGTGGAGAGATCAACCAAGGGACTTGTATGCATGCATATGAACCTAATCAATGGACACAGACAACAAGGGGGCGGGGCATTAAGAGAAATAGTTTCATGTGACAAAAATTTTTAAATGAAACTCTCTGTAGACTGAAAATTATTTTGGAAGGAAACAAAGAGAAGTTTCCTTCAAAAGTCACAAGGATTGTAATTGAAAGTCAATATATTTGGCCGCTTGAACTAAAGTAAGTAATTTGTGTTTTAGCCTCCCTGACAAAGTTTATATAAAGCTACAAAAAGAAATTGACAGCCAGTTTGAAATGGAATTGCCAGGGCCTAGGGCAAAGAATATCCTTACATGATATTATTCTACAATCTCATTATAATCTTAGATATTTTACAACACCATACTTTACAATTATCCCAAACAAACTTACAAACTAATTCTTTGAATGGTGGGCAGCAATTTAAAAAAAGGGACATGAAAGGATTTAATCCCTTGCAGAAGGAATTAAGGCACTGGGAAGGCACTTGAGCATCCTATATTGGCCCCTCTTGCCCTTTGTGCCAAGAGGGACCCTCTTCTCACAATCCAATTGCCCTCAGCTGTTACCTGAGCTTTCTGTTCATGCTGAGCTTGAAGCCTCGTGGGGGCTGGTACCAGGGATCTGTCTCACATCCAATTGTGTGAGCTGGGCCCTCACTGGAGAAGAAACCCGAGTTCCCCGAGATATGTGATCAGCACCAGGACCCTGCCAGCAGGCCAGGGGTTCCCAAGGCAGGTGCTGGGTGTGGAGGCCACGGGGTCATAGGCTACCAAGGAGACAGAACTGAACCTCACAGAACCCTGCTTGGCCCCGGAGGATGGCTGGTTAGCCAGAGACGGGTAAGATTCCTCAAGGAAGGAACAACCTAAGACAGGCACAGTCGCAGAGGGGCCATCAGGAGAGAACTTTGGGGGGCAACAGAAATGGGGCACAGACCCTCACCCCCCCAACATTGCAGGGGCTTGAACCCTCACCCCCTTCTAAAGGAGGTCTCCTACCCCCATGGCTGCTTCGCGCTTCCCACACCCAGCTCAGATCGGGACCCAGGCAACAGAAAGAGACCCGGCCCAGCTCACATCGAGATACAGGTGACAGACAGAGACTTGGCCCAGCTCAGATCGGGACCCAGGTAACAGACAAGAGACTTGGCCGACAGCAGTTGCCCTATGTCTAAATTCAGCTGAGCATTTGGAATGCTCAGGGCCCACTCAAGAATGCAAATAATCCTTCCCACTAATATTTACAGGGTAAACTAAGATTGTTGGTAGAGTATTAAATTTGACAGTAAAATAGTAATCGAGTTTTCAGATTAATTTAAATAGGCTAATTGAAATAAGTGAATATTCAAGTACTGGACAAAAAGCTATTCTTAAAGTAATAACTAAAATTTCTATTGGTAGTTCATCTCATGGTAAAATTCCTGAATATGCAATGAACCTAAAGCAGTCATATGTGTGGGGGGGGGGAAAAAAAATTTCTTTTTAATTTAAAGTTATCAAGACTGCATTATAAAATTTACAAAAACCTCCATTAAAAAAAAAGGGGGGGGGGATAGTAGGGCAATATCATGTAAGGAAAAATATCCTATAAGTAAATTACATCTAGAAAATTTTTACTTTACCAAATTAAGGTTCATTTGCAATGCTAACAGCAAGACGGCCATTAAAAACACACATGGTGTCTAAATAAGACAAAGGAAAATCGTTTGAACAAAAATAAAAAAGATCCCAAATCAATTATATAGAAAAGATTCCTTTATTAACTTGTGGTCGAGAATATATTTGTATATTTTCAGAAAACAACCTCAAGACCAGATGGATTCCTGCAACAGAGAGGAATTGACAGGAGTGCTCCAACCATGAAGTCAAGAGGAAAAAACAGTCCAGAGATGGAAGACGCTGACAACGCCTTGCCATGGGAGCAGTCAGCAGCTGTGCACCGCTGCAGGTTGCCTAGGACCAAACCAGAGAGGGTCGGACCTGCATTGCCACCATGTGCCCACCATCCAGATATCAATGCTGACATGTACACATAAGGAACTGTTGGACATTGAAATTGGGACTCAAACATTTTTTTTTGTTTTGTCTTGTTTTGTTATTATATGTTTATTTCCAGTCTGCAAAGGCAAAACTTTTTAAAGGAAAGAAATGGTGGGAAAAAGATACAGAGGCAAAGAAGCACTGAACAGACTGTCAAACTACATTGGGAAGACAAGGGAGGTTGGGCGAGGGGGGCTGTAAGAGACCAACGGAAGGACTTGTATGCATGCATATAAACACAACCAACGGATATAAGACACTGGGGCGGGGGGGCAGGGTGGGCAGGTGAAGGCATGTCCTGGGGGGTAGGGGAGGTTGGCGGGAGATCAAGGGGGAAGAAAAGGAGACATATGTACTACTATTTGTAATACTTAAAACAATAAAAATAAAATAAAATTAAAAAAAAAAAAAAAAAAGACTAGTGAAGAAGCAGGGCCAGACCATGAAGGACTACATAAACTCCCATAAGTGATCCAGATTACATTCCAAGGGCAACATTACACTTTTAGAAGATTTTTACTATATAAAATTTATTCACAGGACTAGACAGTATAGATTTAAGATAGAAAGGGAAACCAATGATAGAGCAATTAGGGAGATGCTGAAGATGTGTCGATAAGAGAAGATAAAGATAAGAGGAATAGAAAGAAGTTGGTAAATTTGAAATGTGCTCCAACAGACCTGCTACCAACTGACTATGATGGAAGGGAGGTAGGAGTCAGAAAATGACCTCAGTTTCCTGGCTCTGGCATCTGGAAGGATAGATATGCCATTCACTGAGTGAAGAAACTTAAGAGGAAGAACTCAATTGAGATAGAAGATAAATAGCTGGTTTCTGGACCTCCATGGTTTTAGACATCTATGGAATACCCAGGGGGAGGATGTCTCCCAGGTTATGGATCATGCAGAGCAGGATCTGACAAAAGTTCTTAACTGGAGTTAAAATTCTGGGAGTCCTTCCAGACAGTTACTATACTAACGCTGGCAGAGTCTAAGGGATTAACTGATGTGTGCCGTGCTATTGGCTTCTACACTCAATGGTCCAGACCCCTCGGCTTTTACAGAACTCTTCCCTTTGACTTTAGTTGTCACCCTAATGTCAATGGAACCTGCTTTTAAAAAAAAAATGTTATTGATTTCAGAAAGAAAGGATGAGGGAGAGAGAGATTGAAACATAAATGATTAGAATCACTGATCGGCTGCCTCCTGCACACCCCCTACTGGGGACAGAGCCCACAACCCAGGCTTGTGCCCTTGACTGGAATCAAACCCGGGACCCTTCAGTCCCCAGGCTGACACTCTATACACTGAGCCAAACTAGCCAGGGCAATGGAACCTGCTTTTAATCTGCCTTTATTTTGCATGAACTGTACCCATGTGAAGCCATGAACGTAGCTAGTCCTACAGAATAAAATAACAGGCCTTTGCCATGGCAACTTGAGGACCTCCTCCATTTTGAGTTTTATGGATATATTCTTGCTAGTTAAGGTTTTAGATGAAAGGATGTGACTATAAAATGCACTCTAGTTCTTAACTATAAACAACTATTTCATCAGTTGCTACTGTGGGTAATCCAAGCATTGTTTGTCACCATCTTATATAAGATCAACAAAAAGCTAATTATCTAAAAAAGTGATTACTAAAATGTGGACACATATCCCTCCCAGTGCACACAAGATGCTTTTAGATGATATGGGAGATGATTTTAGGTGGTACATGAACATAGCACTAAATAACATGGACTCTCATTGTAAGAAATTTTACTTCATTTCCCATTTTCTTTCAAGGAGAAAGACATGCTTTGATGCTAGTGGATCCTTAATTCCCCCTGATATCCCTTCATAACCTAAATAAAACAGGCCTTGGGTTCAAAGTCTTCCACAAGCCAGCTTCTAACCAGAACTCCATAAGTGTTTTATTTTCGTTGTATTTATTTTTATACTTAGCTTCTATTTATGGCTAATGGTTCCCATTTTAGAGCATGGATACTAATGCCCTTCTAAAATAGAGTATTCCTAAATGAATCAATTCAAGAAATATATTAAGTAAGAAATGGTTCTTGGATATGTCCAAAAAAAGTGAAGATGGTAGTTAGTGTTACCAGGTAATTTCTACACACAGACACACACACACACACACACACACACACACACTAAAATCATGACTCATGCATATATAAAGTAACACATGTTAAAGATTTTATTATTTAACTAACTCATTATTTAAACGAGGAAACCAGGCAATGATATAACCAGTTCAAAGGAGAAGTAGAAGAAACACAAATTTATATGCTTTAAACGAATATTAAAATAAATGTGGTGACTTGGGCCCAGAAGAAAGGTTGTCCCTGCATTGCACAGAATTCATTTGCACATCAAGAAAACAAAATTATTCTGCATTACTGTCTATTATCTATAATATACAGAGTAATAAGAGTTCAAGGACAGTGAAAAGCTAGAACCAAACACCTGAAAAATGCATAGTTTTTCATGGCCTAAGGCACTAGGCCAAGCACTGGCCCAGAGAAATTTATAGTCAAAATCCTGGGAAGGTGGCAGTGAATAGATGTAAGGTACATAGTTAGTGGAGGTATGTAAATTTGGAGGCTTGACCCTGCAGCTGTATGAGCCTGGGCAAGTCATTTCTCCCTTTTGGCTCAGATTACTCACCTATAATGAAGGACCTGGCTAAGATGCTTTCCAAGAGTCCTACATGTTATGAAATTCTCAGATTCATGATCCTTAAACCCCAGGGGCTTTTGTGGGGTAAGAGTGGCATTTTAAAACAGCACCCCTTATTTGTAAGAATTCACAACTTGGTACTGGCCTGCTCACCAGCCTTCCCAGAGCAGAAGCAGGGGAGCTGCCTCAGGTACTCAGACTGGAAGTGTGGTCAGTGATCACCATTCATATGCTAATGACTGTTCGAAAAGGGGTGTCTTCTTTTGTGTTCCTTTGTAATTAAGACTTAGCTGAAATCCAGCAAACATACTTCATTTGTCAGCATCGGGACTGTCATTAGTAACCAGAGAAGTCCGGGCTTCCACCAGCTACCCCATCACATCATTAACTTCCTTCTCCCCAAACTGGCTTCAGGTCCCACTCCTGCTTAGACAGTTCCTGTGCCATGGGAAGCAGTAATGTAGCTATTTTAAAAGTGATTTGATATGAGAATTTCAGTAATGCACAGTTCAATTTCTGTACCCTCTTCTGAGTTTTTCTGGACCATTGTTTTGAGGAAACTAGATTAATATAATTTATACTGAGTGTAATTCCTTCCTTCCTCCAAGGACAGGGGTTGGGGACAAGGCAGAAGTTATGAGGACTACAATCCATGCCTTTATATCAGAAAAGAGCCCAGGGAGGGGCAAATACTGCATTTTTCTCCTCAAACTTTACTCCTGTATTGTTTTGGTTCCCTGACAGCTGGAGTGGGAAACTGAGAGGGTGGGCTTTGAGGCCAAAAGGTGTGGATGTACCACTTTTCAAGCAAATTCATTCATTTCTCTGTCCCTTGGTTTCCTGCTCTTTAAAAAAAAAAAAAAAAAGGTATAACAATCACAGAGTCCTCGTGAAGTTTAAAATTAGGTGTGTAAACCACTTAGCACATTTTAGCAAGCACTTAATAAATGTTACCTGGTTTTGTAGCTGCCATGTTTCTACTTGACTGTACTTGGGACTGGAAAATAGGAGTAACCACAAAAATAAGCATTCTTTCACTCAGGTGATGGGATTAAGAAGTACAACTTGGCAGCTACGAAACAGTCACGGGGATGTAAGGTAAAGCACAGGGAATATAGTCAACGATATTGGAATAACTACCTATGGTGTCAGGTGGGCACTCGCATTGTCAGAGGAAACACTGCGTAACCCAGATGAATGTCTAGCTGCTGTGCTGTACACCATGGAAACTAATACAAAATAGTGTTGAATGCAAACTTAATCAACAAATAAAATACTTTTTAAAATTTTTTAAATAAATAAGTATCCTTTCACTCAACAGGTATTTTCTCCCTTACCCATATTAATTATTTCTCGTTGTAAAATTTATGAGCTACACAAGTTTATTAACATTTTCAGTCAATGTTGGAAAGTATATACACAAAAGTATTGGGCGTCATTTCTGAAGTGTGGGATTGGGAAAATTTCACGTTATACTTGCAACACTACGAGGTTTTATTCAATAACAAATATGTCATTAGGATGACTTTATAAAAGATTTTTTTTAAAAAAACAATCCCAAGACCAGGTGGATTCCTGCAACAGAGAGGAATTGACAGGTCTGCTCCAACCACGAAGACAAGAGGAAAAAACAGTCCAGAGATGGAAGACGCTGACAACGCCTTGCCATGGGAGCAGTCAGCAGCTGTGCACCGCTGCAGGTTGCCTAGGACCAAACCAGAGAGGGTCGAACCTGCATTGCCACCATGTGCCCACCATCCAGATATCATTGCTGACATGTACACATAAGGAACTGTTAGACATTGAAACGGGGACTCAGAACTGTTGGACATTGAAATTGGGACTCAAACATTTTTTTTGTTTTGTTTTGTTTTGTTATTATATGTTTATTTCTAGTCTGCAAAGGCAAACCTTTTTAAAGGAAAGAAATGGTGGGAAAAAGATACAGAGGCAAAGAAGCATTGAACAGACTGTCAAACTACATTGGGAAGACAGGGGAGGTTGGGTGAGGGGGGCTGTAAGAGACCAACCGAAGGACTTGTACGCATGCATATAAGCACAACCAATGGATACAAGACACGGGGGGGGGGGGCGGATGGGGGGGATGCGGGCAGGTGAAGGCATGTACTGGGGGGTAGGGGAGGTTGGGGGGAGGTCAATGGGGGAAATAAAGGAGACATATGTACTATTTGTAATACTTAAAACAATAAAAAATAAATAAAATTTAAAAATAAAATAAAAAATAAAAAAAAGATTTTTTTTATTTGGAGAAAATACTGAAATGCAAGTACCATGAGTATGTTAATAACAAGTTGTAAATGCAGAAAAGCGGGGGGGGGGGGGTCTCCTCCACCTCCCACTCCAGTTATCATTGTTCTAACTCTTCTACAAATCCAGGAGGGTTTGATTCCTGCGGAATGTGAACAAAAGATCATGGATGCAAATGCAACAGCTCTGGGAAGCTGGAGTTCTCAAAACTGGAAAGGCCACGGATATCACTAAGCATCTGACAAAAGCTGTGGCCCTTCCTCCCAGAGGCAGTGCACACCTGAATTGCTGCAGACCATTGCAGGGCGGTCCTAACCCCCAGAGACTTGTCAAGGTATAATATCAATGTTCATGTTTTACACTAACAAGATCCTTCACTATCTACTTATTTAAGGGCAAGAAAATATTGATTAAATTCCAAGAAGGTCCCATGACCAAAAGTATCTTCCCCACAACAGCCCTGATACTAGTGTCTACTATTTCACTATTAGGAAGTCCTTTGAATCAAAACACTATCACCTATAAAACAGCAAGCAGCCCCAAGAAGTTTAACACATTAAATTTGTATCATTCATTTTCCAACACATACTTATTGAGTACACACTATGTTCCAGCAAATAGGATAAACAAGGACAGGTCTCTGAACTCAGTCTAGTGTGTAGGGGAGGATGGACAGAGAGACAGACAAGAGAGTGTAAACTAATTAGTGCTGAATTTGGTTAATGATGAGGACACTCAAGAAAAGAAAATGAATGGAATAGACTGGCTTGAGGACTTTACCTAGGGTGCTCAAGGAGGCTTCCTGTAGACCCGCCTGGCAAAAATAAGCCAGCCACATTGAAATATGTGAGGAGAGACATTTCACGTCAAGTCATAAAAATGCTCATTAAATCTGCATATCACATTTTTTCTCACATGAAGACAGCT
This sequence comes from Corynorhinus townsendii, assembly GCA_026230045.1. NCBI lineage: Eukaryota > Metazoa > Chordata > Mammalia > Chiroptera > Vespertilionidae > Corynorhinus > Corynorhinus townsendii. The sequence goes on along the minus strand of JAPDVU010000006.1, from coordinate 156,686,426 downwards.
TCTAAAAATAGGAAGAAACCAAGTCCAGAAACAAAGAGACTGCAGAGGGAGAAAGAAGGAGACAACCACAGGGGAGTTTCCAGTAGGGAAAGAGTTCGAGAAACATGGGTAAGAAAGAAAGGTAAAATGCCAGACCTGACTTTGATTATACCTTGGAATAGTTAGAATCTTTTCAGCTACAAGTAACACACAGCTGACTCAAAATGGCTTAAACCAGTGGTCGGCAAACTCATTAGTCAACAGAGCCAAATATCAACAGTACAACGATTGAAATTTCTTTTGAGAGCTGAAAACCGACTTCTGCGCATGGGCCACGAAGTTTCAATCGCACTGTACATTCGTGCCTGCACGTGGTATTTTGTGAAAGAGCCACATTCAAGGGGCCAAAGAGCCACATGTGGCTCGCAAGCCGCAGTTTGCCGATCACTGACTTAAACAATAAGTAACTTTACTGGCTTACACAGGGAGAAATTCAGAAGTAATTTTTGAGTATGATACCATCAGGGCTCTAGTTCTGTTTTCATTTCATTCTCAGCTGTGTCCTCCTCAGTAAAGACAGATATAGAGAAGAGACAGAGACAGAAGAGGCGGAGATAGAGATAGAGACAGAGATAGAGATACAGAAACAGAGAAAGAGATAGAGACAGACACAGAGATTGAGACAGAGATAGAGATACAGAGACAGAAGCAGAGAACAGGAAGATATATAGACATAGATGATATAGAGATATAGAGATAGAGATAGAGATAGAGATAGAGATAGAGATAGAGATAGAGCTATATAGATGTATATGTCTAGTATTTCCAAGCTTTTCTATCCTCCTTGCTCCCAAAAGATTCTGGCTTTGCTCATTTGGTTATTCCACTCCCCAGATTTTTTAGGTAGGTTCTGCTATCATCAGACTAGTTCTTTAAATTTCATGATAGAAGTGGAGAAGTTGTAGATGGACAAAGGGCACAAAAGCTGGAACTGAAGGTGGAGTTTTTCTGAGAATTTTATAAAATTGTAGAAAAGGAGAAACCACAAGGTCTGAGAGAATTAGATGATTAGATAAGAGGGGTATTTTTAAGAGAGGTTTTGAAACATATATATCCGTTTCTTAATGTTTGAGCAATTTAAATTAAAAGCTTGAGTTGTTTGGGATTGACATTTTTGGTTTGTGTGGTTTTTTTAACTAAGTTTTATCATTGCAACATAGCTCTGAAACTAGACTATGTGGGTCCTGGTTTCAATAGGGTTACACACACACACTCACACACACACACACACACACACACACACACTCACACACACTCACTCCCTCCCTCACAAATGGCAAAAGCTCAACAACCCTGTTTCTCACATCCCCTGAGAGCAAGATTGTCATGATTTGTTCCAATGCTCCTAGGCCTTGGGTGGGCATGTCAGAAGGAAAGGGACTGGAATTTTGGCAAGTCACTTTTTAAAGGTCATTGATCTCTGGTTTGCATGAACTTTGTACTACAAATCATTACTATTAAGAGCAGTTTGGGTATAGCAGAAAGGTCTTGGATTTATGAGGAGGAGACATGGGCTAAAATGCTGTTAGCTCACTAGCTGAGTGATCTTTAGTGTATTCTTTAATATCTACAAAAGGGGCATCATAGTATCTCCTTTACTAGGTTAGTGCAAAATGTGAGTAACTTGAATATATGGGCTTAACATGTGGAATATTCCTTATTCATTTGTGATTCCTTAAGGCATAGCTCATCGATAGCAAACACACAGCCCTAATGCTGCAACTCCCTACCCAGGGACAACAAAGCTAATGAATGACAGTAGTTTGCTCCACTAAACCTGGCACATAGGGGGCACTAAATAAGAAATATTTGTTGAGTGAATGAATGAATGAATGAATGAATGAAGTGCTCCAGGCACTCACTACCAACTGACCAGAGCTAGCTCTTGAGATAAAGCACAATTATAAGTCTAACCCTAGCCTTTACTGAAGCATTTTCACAAGGTATTTAACTATTTGCCCTGCCCTCTAGGGACCCACCGTCTATTTTTATAAATAAAATTATATTGACACACAGCCACACTCATTTGTTTGCATATTGTCTATGGCTGCTTTAACACTACAATGGCAGAATTTAGTAGTAGTAACAGAGGCCATATGACACACAAAACCTAAAATATTTACTATTTGGTCATATACAAGAAAAAAAATTGCCAACTCCAGCTCTAGGTCATGACTTTCTTGAAGGTAGAGGCTGTATGCTTCATCTTCTTATCCCCAGCACCTTGCAAAGAGCAGGCATTTGACACATGTTAACTGAATTAACACATGTTGAGATTCTAAAAATGAAATTATGAGGTTACTAGAATTAGCCATTCTGTTTCTTATCTAGAAAGCAAGATAATCTATTTTCATAAGGAGGAGGGTTGTGCCAAGCAGCAGAGACCCAAAGACAAACTGCCAAGTAGGGACCTTGTGGTGGGGGTGACATTGGGGTGGGGGCGGGGTAGGAGAGTACAGACCAAGAGGAGAAAAGCATTAAGAGAACATGAAGGAGGACATCGTAAGTCAAACCTGGTCTCCCACCTACTTTGCTGAAAACCAACACTGTCTAATAAATGTATTTTAATAAGAACCTCAAAGTGTTCTTTGTGGGCCACTTACATCAGAATCGCCTGAGGGAAGTCATGGACTCTAGGGGTGGAGTCCGGGCACCTGTCTGGTGAAGAAGCTCCGTGAAGAAGCTCCCGAAGGGCTTTTTATACCCACTGATTTTTAGACCCGCCGACCTAGAGAATATGCTCCTTCCCAAATAAGAATCCCTAGTAAATATTTATCTCAGGTAGGACCCTTGTCACACATACACTGAGTGGCCAGATTATTATGCGTTCGGAGATCATAATAATCTGGCCACTCAGTGTATTTCTATGTAAAGATTTTATGATCCATGCATTCTCACTGATTATTGAGTATATCTGTGGAGAGGTACTTTTACTGTGTCCACACAATGCCAAAAAGCCTGGTGAGCCCAATCAAAAACACTGGATAAGGCTTTGCTTCATGAACTGGTCAGTCAGAAACTGTTTGACGACCCAAGAGTCTCATGGAGACATAGGCCCTGAGAGAGACAAGGACAGTCAGGGAGAAATATGCGACAGAATTACTACATGTTATTGGAAAGTATCTTTACCCCAAAATAACCAAGATAAATGATTTGTGACTGTGACATAGGACAAAGAATTTCAGTATAACAGAGTTGACTATGGAAAAATGCAGCCAGTACAGTAAATCACTCTGTGGGGAAAACAAAAAGGAAACAGTTCAGAATGAGTGCCTTTAGAGATAAAAATCACCTCTCTGAGATATTTTTGTGGGGGGAAATGAAATATTGGGAAATAATTTATAGTAGGGGGGGGCGGGGAAGCCATTATAAGCCAAATGGCCTTTCTGCATGATAGCAAAGTATACATTTAACATGGGCTCATTATACCTTACTTTCTATCCATTCTAACTAGGTTTTCATTTGCTGCCAAGGTTGGACACCAAGAGTGTTAAGTCTAAAAATCAATCTTTTCTTCTCAAGAAGGTAAATGTTCATGAAAGAGGTTACAAAATGAAGATAGACTCCTTCCCCAATGCTGCCTCTGGGGCTCACTTCCTAACTTCTCAATAGCAGTCATTCATTACTTCTGAACCTGGGAATACTCAAGCTACCTGCCAGCACTTCCTACTCAGATTCTGGAAGCAGAATTCAGAAACAGCATACATTCCAAAGAATTCTTTTTTAAGAATTATAAAATTAGTAAAATGGTACTGGGAAAACGGAACAATTTGGGGGAAACATAAATGATGTGTGATTCCTAAATTACTCACTACACCAAAAGGCATTCCAGATGAACCAAAAATTAAAGTGCAACATATAAAACCTTAAAAGGTTCTAGAAGAAAACACTGGGAGAAATGTTATGATCCTACAATGGAGAAAGTATTTCAGTGTGTAACACAAGATTTAAGTGCCAAAATGAAGTATAGATAAGTTTTACTCCACAAAATTCTACATTAAATAAAATACCAGAAAAGGAAGTACAAGATAAACAAACTGAAGAAAAACTAGGTTGCAGTGCATATCATAGACCAAAGGCTATATTTCACTAATATAAATCCTTAGCAATCAATAAGAAAATAGTCCTTAGAAATCAATAGGAAAAGTCCAACTACTAAAGGAAAGATAGGCAAGGGCATGGAAACGTCATAGAAAATTAACTACAGTTACTTATAAGCATATTAAATTTACTCAACTCCCTCATAATAAGAACTATACTGCAATTCCACTTTTTATCAGATTGACAAAGATTACAAGAAAGTATAGCAACTTTTATTTAAGGAGGGAAAATAGACACTTTTAATACCATATTTGGGGGGAATGTAAATGGATTTAACCTCTGAGAAAGTCAATTTGTCAATATTTATCAAAGTTAAGAATGCACATATCCTTCAATTAAAGTTCTAGTGATAATGATTCACCCTGAAATTTACCTGTGTACAATAACCAAGGCTGTTTACTGCACCAATGTTTATATTAGCAAAAAACTAAAACATCCTAAATGTCCATCAACATCAACAGAGGGCTGGTAAAAGGAATAATAGTAAATAATACCCTGCTTTTCTACGATGTTTTATCCTTCAAATCTTCCTTTTGTTTCTTAAAATATAGAATATAGTATGAAACTACTAAAATTAAAGAGTTAGCTTTGTATAATTACATCAATAAAATCAAATATATATATTAAGCAAAAAGGTACAGAATAACATATTTTATTCATATATACTCAGTGGCCAGATTATGATCTCTGAATGCATAATAATCATTATGATCTCTGAACACATAATCATCTCTGAACGCAAAGTATACATTTAACATGGGCTCATCATGGATAGAAAGTAAGGTATAATGAGCCCATGTTAAATGTATATTTTGCTATCATGCAGAAAGGCCATTTGGCTTATAATAGCTATATATATTAGAGGCCTGGTGCATGAATTCGTGCATGGGTGGGGTCCAGCCAGCCTGGCCAGGGGGAGGGGACATGGGCGGTTGGCCGGCCTGCCTGCCTGCTGGTCGAACTCCTGGTTGAGGGTACAATTTGCATATTAGCCTTTTAGTATATAGGACACACACTGAGTGGCCAGATTATTATGCGTTCAGAGATCATAATAATCTGGCCACTCAATGTAATTATACATGCACAGAATATTTCTAGCAGAAAACACAACAAACAGGCAACAGTGGTTCCCTCTGGAAAGAAATGGATGGTTGGGTAATAAGGGTGGGTAACTTTTCACTATACTGTATATCTTTTATGGATTTTTCTGAATTCTGAAGCATGGGCAAGTACTACCCATTCAAAATATATTTTTTAAAGAGCTGCAAAAAATTAGACAAATACTCAAACTCTCTCATCACATTCTAAAGGGGTCCTGAAGCGAGGTTTTTACCTGCATAATTTGAGTATTATCACCAGACAGGAAATCTTTTTGTAATATTAATTAGAATTCTGCTTTATTTTTCCCTCCTCCCCCTTTCCAAACACATATTCAGCCCCTTACTAATTCCTTGCCGTAGGGAGTTCTGCAGGGGAAAAAGCAGAGCTACCAGGACAATGATTCTCTCCATCTTTTATAAAAGCCCCCACACTTTGAAGGTATTATGGCAATACACCCAAAGGTGAAGGGTGTATTGAAGATAATAAGGATGTGGAGAGAAAAGAAGAAATGTTTTATAATCAGAGAGAGGTGAAGTGCAGACAGCACCAACAGTTAAGCTCCTAGGGATGGCCATTTGGTGGGTCTCTAAAGGGTCTCTACCCAGGACACAGGAGCTTCTGGGCTCACTAAAGAGTCTAAACCCCAAAAGCTAGCACAAAATGGCCTGTGGAAACAGTGAGAGCTAACTTATGTGGACCAATGGGGCCACCTCTATTTGGCATTAAGAAAAGCCTATGGGAGGAAAGGGGCGAGGGGATATTTGTAATACTTTCAACAATAAAGGTAATTTAAAAAAAAGAAAGAAAGAAAGAAAAGCCTAGCACCTTGGCAAATCTCTGGGTGGGGTGGCAGAGCAGTTTAAAGGAATCCCCATAACGATTGAAGTTGGGTTTCCCCCAGCCATCATGATGCAGGCAGGGCTTAAAGCTCAGTTTCCGTTGATTTGTTATGTAGCTGATTCTGTGGGTGGGGATTCCTCCCTGGTTTATAGCAGGGCGCACTGTAAATCAGCTGGTGTACAGCGGACACTCAATATATTAATTCCACTGCTCAACGTCTTTTTTGATGGCAACAGATGAAACCATCTTTCTTTTCTCTCCTTTCTACCATGTTTTATCCCTTAAATTTTCCTTTGTTTCTGATATTTTCCCTTTGCCTTTTTCTATCTTTTTCCTTTTCCTGTTGCCCAAGATGTAGACATGCCAAAGGCATGAGCAAGGGTGATTTGGCATGCCCAGAGTCACTCAAAGATGAAGGTGCTCTCTTGAGCTTACAGAATCCATGCCCCAAATCTAAGCAAATTTTCCCAAATGGCTGCTTCTTCCAGCCGGATTTCTCCATGAAGCTGGAGAAGATGTTAACACTGAGAAGCACACAATGAAGCTGACCCTGAGATTTCACAGGAGCCTTCTAGACAGGGCGAGTTCTCGTTCAGCAATGTGGAGACTGCCCTATGGAACTGGCGCTGAATACAACTGTGCCCTTGAACATGAGTTCAAGGAACTGGCCCTTCCTGGGTCAGCACAAGGAGAGAGTAAGGGGACTAGTGAGAGACCCCGGCATCATTAATCATCAAAGAAATGCCACTGGCTTGTCTGAAGAAACATAATGAAAAAATAGGAAGAGTGAATGGGGAACTGAGGCCCTAGGGGGTAGGGAGTCCCCTGGGTGCTTAATTTAATGGGCAATGAGAGGCTCATTTTCTCAAGAGCCTAAGAGTTCCAAAAACAGTTTTTAATTGTGTGCTTTCATTTCAATGATAATTTCAAAAGGAAAAAAAAATGATTTTGCAGCCAAACTCCTCTTTAGCAGTGACAGTTTGCAACTCAAAGTATAAATCAGTGTTCTCCAAATGGGGGTGGTCTTCTCTGGAGCTGAGAGAATATTTTTCCTTGAAAAGGGACAAGACATTACACCAGTTTACGAAGCCCTGGTTTTAAGCATTGTCTTTTCAGGAAAGTGGAATAAAACGTGAATGCTCCCCCATCAGTGTTTCAGCGCTGATTATGGAACAGACAGCCATGACTTTGGAGGGCAGAGACCCAGAGGAGCAGGGAGACCTGGAGGAGTGGTGCAGACCACGGAGCAGGCAGGTATGAGACCTGAGGAGAGGGCACTGAGGAAGAGAAGAGTGGGCACCAACTAGCAGAGGAGGGTCTAACAAAAGGCCACTGAAGTACCACCCAACCCAAGGTCAGATGTCAGTTGCATCCACTTGGTCAATCTTCCCTTCCCCAATATGCTCCGCTTGCCAGTGTGTTCACCAGCATCCCCGCAATCCCCAAATATACACTATCCTGGGGCGCCTGCTCTTCTCTTTCAAACCACCATCCATTCCTCAAAGCCTACCTTCTCCCCTTCTTCATCCAATATATCATGTCATCTGTGCCATATACATGATCACTTATCCATAAACTGTTTGAATTGCTCACTGTCAATCAACCTATATTCCTCTGATCTGCCCAAGAAATCTGTAAGACCCTTGTCGGTAGGCCCTAGGAAAGCCCCAGCCCATAATAATAATCCCTATTTTTTTCAAGAACTACAAAGCACTTTTATGCATAGTCTCTCATTTTACTCAAACATCCATCCTATTTGGCAAATTGGACACAAAAAACTATTGCTATCAAGAAAACAGCCCCAGAAAAGGTTGGTGACTGGGTTTGAACTGATTAAGGGAACTCACAAGCATGCTAATAAACTCTCTAGTGGGCCAATCACCATACTGACCTGGCAGTCATATTACATTGATTTGTCTTAAAACTGTTCAGAGAAACGGCATATGTCCCAGTCTAGTAACCTCACTACCTTGCCTTCATATAACTCAGCTAGGTTGCAATTTTGTATTCAGTTTGTAAATATGGGCTTGCCCCAAAATGGGTGTTTAATAAATATTTGCTGATGAATGAATTCTACCTCCTTCACTAGACTGTAAGTTTCATGACAGTGATGACACACCTGTTTTGCTTATCATATCCTCTGTGCCCAAACAGTGCCTAGCACAGAGTATGCCCTTCTGTGATATTTATTGATCAATGAAGGAAACCAGTAACCAATGCCTAAAAGCTCTCCTATGAAAAGCATCCATGAAGCCCACAAACCGATTTCTTTTGAAAATATACCTTATGTCAACCCCCAAACCAGGGCAGTGAACCCAAAGCAGAATAAAATTGCTTTCAAGAAAATGAACTGTTCCCCAGTTGCAAATTGGCTCTGGATGATGCTGCTGCCTCACTTCCACTTACACTCTTTCCAGGCAGCTATTTCAGGTGATGGCATTATCATCGACGGAATTCAATAAAGCAACCCGCTTTCCCCCCCTCGACGTTTATTTTCCTTAATCCGTCTTACAGCAGGAGACCATTATCCAGTCAAATAACGTTCAATTTCATCGGCATTACCTCTTCAAGGAAACATGCAGAGGGTTTGCATAAACGGGTGTGTAGTAAATTTAGTCTCTCAATAGGTTCATTCTTTATTAGGTATTTATTTTGGGAGGCGAAGTCCTAATTAGATTAAGTGGAGAAGCAAAAAGGCTGTGGAAACACACTGAGATCCCAGAATTAGATGGATTCGGTGTAGGTTTCCAGTTTTCCTTTTAGGTTCTTTTCTTCAGATGGCTGGAGAAATCCGCACTGCAATCTCTAGCCCCTCAGATAAGGGTTTGGGAAATGAAACCCTGCCAACATTTTGTGTGAGGAAGTCACATTCGTCTTTCTCCTACACAAAGTTATTGAGGCCAGAATCTAGGAAAAAGCGGCTCCCAGACCCAATGGTGAACCCAATTCGCTGTGGCAGATGAATATAACAAAGGTGGTGGTCTAGATGTTTGCCCTCAAGGCACAATTCAATTTTCAGCTGTTTCAAAGCTATTATGTCAAATGCTGTTTGCATAAACATAATGTGCTGGGGTGATCTTGGGTAGACAGGAGTGGAGACGTCTGCCCTCTACTGCCCTAAACAGAAATAGCAGCTGGACTTTCTTCAATCCAGATTTAGAGCTACAAATCGTCTCCTGTCCCCCAATGAACCATCTCTAGAAGTTTCTGAAACGTTTTTTCTCAAGCTTTAAAACCAGAAGTGATTTATTCAGTTTTGTTTCAAGGGAGAAAATGAAGTAGACTGAGGATGTGATGAGTTGATTGATGATGTGGGAACCTAGGAGAAGGCTACTTCCCTTCTTAGAATTGAAAAGAAATTCCCTTCACCCTCCCATCCACCCACACACATATATTTATATAATCACGTTGATATTTAATGTGTTTTTTAACATAGAAGAAACAGACAATGACTCACAGGATACAAATCAATACATTTCAGACAGGGCTAAAAATGTCACCTTAAAAAAATGTTTAATGTTTATGAGCGCAAGAGTGGGAGAAGATAGCTTTTCAGTTTCATGTAAAAGTCTAGCTTTTTCTTCAAGTTTCTTCTTTCTTTGTGCTTTCTCTTTCATAAAAAAAATACTTTGTCAAGCTCTATGCTAAGCACTTTACACCCTCTGAGAACCACCATCAACATTTAAATGTGTTTTTTTCTTCAAACACAGATAATTTTTTAGTGGAACAGGGGATGGGCCACTTTGGGGGAGAATATTGTAGGTAGGGTGCTACAGTGGAGCACCCCCAGACAAAGAGAAAGGTCACATGCAAATAGATAGAAGATGTGTTCCAAGGGACACTGGCTAACCCCAAACCTACATAGAAACCGTCTTGAACCAAACTTGGCAAAGAAAACTGCCTAACAGGTGACACTGGACCCATGCGGCACAGAAATATAATCACATTGGGTTCACCATTAGGTCTGGAAGCTGCTTTTTCCTAGATTCTGGCCTCAATGAGGTTTTGTAAGTTAATGTCCCTATATTGAGAGTTGTCCTTTAAATATCCAAACTTTGTTCAAGTCAATGGACACAAGATATTCCTTCTGCATTCCCAGGTCTCAGATAAGGCCATGCATCAAGGCTGGACAACATAAACACACACATGGCATTCACAGGCTATTGGAGATCACAGTCCAGCCGAGTTTGCAGTTCAATGAAAGAGACTAACATTCATCAGATAACACACTCAGGAGACTAATTACAAAATGAAGAAGATTTTTTTCAATGGTGTTCATAGGGCATGTTTAATAGGGTACCTACTAGTATACTAACACAATGTCTGTGGTGGCAAAATATGTGTCTATAATAATAAAAATATCTACCACTTATTGGAGTCTTTCCTCATTCCAGGCACTCCCTGAGGTCTTTATGCGGTTATCTCACTGAATCTTCATTATACCCCATAAGGAAGGCATACTGTTACTCTCATTTTATTGAAGAATTAACTGAGGTTCAAAGAAGTAAAGTAACTTGTCCCAGGTCATACAGCCAATAAATGGCTCATTCATGTCTAAGTCCAAGACCATCAGCCTCCTTGCTTCCTACTTCTTCTAATTAAGCTAAATATTCTGGGAAATTTAGTTAATGAGTTTAAGGTGAGGATCAAGAACATTCAGATTAGACAAAGCTACTGTATTTATTTTCTTAAAGTTTAATCTGCAAAAAAAAAGAATTAACTATTTTTAAGCAACAGGGGACTAAGAAGTGACTGCCCAGGGCAGTTAGTAGATAAGCTGCTTTCTGAGGCCAGTCTGCTTGGGTTCAAATTCCATAGCCATCAATTACCAATTCTGTGACCTTGAGCAAATTCCATCTCCCCATTCTTCAGTCTCCTTACCTGTAAAATAGATGATAAGAACCGTGTCTACCTCATGGGGTTGTGTGTGAGGATTAAATAAGGGAACGCAGTGTATTTGAAGCACTTAGAACAGTGTCCACACAGAGTAAACACTCTGTAAGTGCCTGTGTATTTTGGATTCAGAATGAAAGCACAGGCAATGATCTACCTCAAGAGGTTCTTGAGAAAATCAGATCAGATAATATTTGCAAAGTGCTGAGAACTGTTCCCAGAACTGAGTAAGTACTACATAATTCCTCAGTTAAATCCCCCACTGTCTGCCCATGACTGAGAAAGAGGGCTTGACAGTCAATGTCATCCCAACATCAGTAATCGCAGGTTAGACATGAACCATATGTGGGTCACCATCATAGATGTTTGAAGCCAGAGCATTTATCAAAGACTCTGATCTAACTGAAGAATGGTCTTATGTTGCACACTCATTTGCATTTGTTAGGGAAGCCTTGATATTGAGACTCTGCAGAACAGCTCTTTGTAGGGGAAAAAAATTAATTATATAAGGTAAGAGGTTCTTTGGTTTCTTTCCAGTTAGGATTGGCTTGCCTCACCCTCCCACACAGAAACAGGAATTCAGAAGTGAGTGAACTTAACTCATTTTAGTTGGTATATTAAATGATAGGAAAGCAGAATAGAACACAATTTAGAGTCAGGCAAAACCTGTGTTCAAATTCCAGCTCTACCCCTTACCTACATATGACCTTGATTGAGTAACTTAAGCTTTCTGAGCCCATTTTTCTCATGGGTAAAATGGAAATTTTAAAAAAAATAGTATTTCCCTTATAGGATTATTGGAATAATGAAATGTGATTATATAAAAGGTGTTGATCATAAAAAAGGTAATATAAAATAGAAATATTTGGTGATGTGGGAATCAAGGAGTATCTCCAAAGCATACCACTGGAGAGAGACAATTTTTTCACTCTTCCATAGAGATCCCTTCTCTGCATAAGCCAGTTTGAATTGGGTATTTGCCACTTTCAGCCAAAGTAATCTGGACTGCCAGTGGGCTCCATAAATATAAATTCATTAATAGTAGTGGGAGAAGCAGGAATTGACTGCCTATACTCTTCCATACTTCTCATCCTTTGAATCACTGGCACATCCCAGTGACATGTCTCTCCAGGGTCAGGAATGCCCCTAAAATATAGAATGAGCAAAATTTGCATCAAAAGCTAGGAATGAACCAAATTAACTCCACTAAACCTTGATTTCAACAATGCCACAAATAATGTGGACTTTAGCACCCAACAGTTCTAACACTTTCTATGGTCATAATTCAAAATCATCAAGACCAAGAGTTATGTGAGCACTTTAGGTAGAACCCAAAATAATTGAACTCATTTGCTCCCAAGCAGCTGATTTCAGGAAAGCAAACCCTAAGACCTAAAGAAGCTTCCTTTTCAGGAAAGGAGACATTGTGAGTCAAAGCAGCATGTTTTGTAGTAGGACAATTGTTTCAGACATTCACTTGTGTGTTTTCCTTCCTGTCTTTTCCTCTTTCCACCAGGCCCTGTGCTTCCCTGCTGGAGGGAAGGTTTCGAACTGTGAAACACTTTCTTCCCTGGCTTTGGCTCTCAGAAGCCTGCACTGGTGTTGGCCACCTAATGGCTGACAGACATTTTCCTTTTGTCATTTTTCTTTGGCATACGCAGAGTAATTTTAAATGCTTGAGACAACAGCTAACACATAGGAGGTTGCTCACAATAACCTGGATTTCTTGATTTTCTTGGAAAATCAGAAGATCCAGCAATACAGGACAACAAGCCAGAACTGAGTAGCAGCTCCCTTTAGACAGACCACATGCCATGCCCCTGCCAAGCTGTTCCACTCACTTCTATTCCTACCCAGCCTCTGTATTCATTTGAGTCTGCAATTCTTGGTCTAAACCTACTGAGAAGAATATGCCAGGACTCCTGGAAGGATAGGAGAATAGGGTTGGAGACTAGAGCGGATTCCTCTGATAGAAGCAAGATGAGAAATACATTCTCTCAAGATTAAGGAATTTCCAGAAGCTGAAGGAGAAGACAGAAGGCGTTCTCTCAAAGAGTAGCAGACTGAAGGTGGCTGACTGATAGTGTTCTGGAGAAACAGCAAGACTTGAGCGAGGAATGGTTGTGTGCAGTTCTCCGCTCTAACAATGACATTCTTGCTCCAGTTGTGGCACAAAAACAGCAGGGCAGGAATGACACCATGTGGACTGGGTTCATGGGGAATCTTAGCAACAAAGGCACCCCTGGTGGTGGTGACCTGGGCCTTCCCCAACCCCCTGACTCTGTTGTAGACCCCATTAGCCCTTCGGGGATGGGAGAAGACATGGTCCCCAGGACTTAACAAAGTTGAAATTCTAGCCCACCAGTGAAATGGGGACTGAGTTGTTGTTTGTTTGTTTTTAAGGAAAGAGAAGAACACTGTTTCTTGAGCATAAGAATTGAAAATTACTACAATTTTCAAGTGTTCCAGGAAGTCACAAAATTACCCCACATCACCCTGCAGAAAAATTATTTCTCCCTCAGTTTTGTTCTATATATTTTTATAGGCCTAGGTGGGTTTTGTCAGATAGCCATTTCTGTTTGCAGGGTCCCTGTGCTGCTGTGACCTTGGCCTACAGAAGCCTGGGTTTTATAATGTCATTGGTCCGAAAATGTTTGGAAATTTCTCTCTGTCGCGCTGACCTGGACACTGTGATCCCAGATGGAGCAGCAATCTCCACATTCCTCACATACTGGAAGAAGCCCAGTGGGTGGCTTCTTAGCTGACAATAGAGTTCAGCTCAGGCAAGGCTGCAGAATGGGGTAACCAGACACCCTCTGTGGTCTCTAGAGCTGAGGGGGAAAGTGTAGCCTTCTCTGGTTGCTCAGGAGGCAGTATTTCCACACGGTCCTTAAGAACTCCAGCTTTAAAGTCAGACCAAGTTCAAATCTTGGCTCTGCCTTTTACCAGTTAGTTGTTGTTTTTTTAAACCTCAGGCAGCCTCAAAATAATAGTAGCCATCTCACTGTTTCATTGGGAAGAGGCAATGAGCTAATGCATAGCAAGTGTCTAGTTCAACATCTGTTCATAGTAAGAACTCAAATAAGGCTTAACTATTAAAATAATAATAATTACTATTAATGGAAAACAGCCCAGGCCTCCTGAGAATTCAGAGCCTGGATAATGAAACCAGATAAAGCAACATCTGCCCAGTGATTTCACCCATGGAACATGCATTCAAGAAATCACAGGACGCAGCGCCAGCATACAGCCATTTCAGCCTCTGCTAAAACCAATATAAATACTTATTTGCCCCTCACGATGAATAACAGAGAACAGACCTTCCCTATGCAAAGGAAATGGAAGCCAATACATGTAAAGCACATAAGGAAGGAATTTCATGAGGCCAGTTGTTAGCTGTTCCAGTGAACAGGGAGAAGTCAAGGTCAGCCAGTGGAGCCAGTCAGGACCAGAGTCAGCAGCAGGCAAAACTGGGAAGACTGGGAAGAAGATTAAGGTTTTGCCCAGATCTTTGTTATGCTCTTCGTGTGTGTGTGTGTGTGTGTGTGTGTGTGTGTGTGTGTGTGTGTGTGTGTGTGTTAGGATATATCCTCCCAATTAATCACCCCATGCTTCACATTGCCTTTTTGATGACTAGGATCTCAAAGTCAGCTGAAGTTCTCTCTCTAAACATCCTCATGCATTCTGATCCTTCGGGTAACACACCCCTAGTGACAACCTGCCCTTGACACGCTGCTCTCTTTTCACTAATCTGAAAAATTAAATTATTCTAAAGTATTATGGGTATATGGACATTTCCTCATTATCACTTCTATCAAAAAAAAAAAAAAAAGCCTGCATTTTTACCAGGCTTTCGATACCCCAAGAGTATGGATTAGGCCTAGCTCCAGAGTGACTAAGACTTGGGGTGGAGTAGACAGACAGGACTGGAATTTGGTTCAGTTATGAACTGTGAGGTGCTCCATAAACATAACAAGGGTTGAGCTTTACTGAGAGAGACACTGTTTCACAAAGGCAGGATGGAGATATCCCTCAGGTCTGTGTAGGCAAAGCCCTCCACTTCCTTCCTCCCACCACAATCCTCTAAGCCAGCCTGAGCCCCAGGCACACAGAGACAGCAAAGAAGGCAAACGGGGCCTAATAGGTAGATCAGACTGTGGCGAGAACTCATGACTCACAGAAAATGCCGCTTGTAAAATCACCTCTCTGGTGCTCTCAGAATATACAAACATCTACGAAAAGTTAGAGGAGAATTTCTTTTTGAATTAACATCTGAGCTCCTTGAATGCACTTATTTATTTACCATGTCATCTGGGACTTCTCAGGCCTCAAAATCCCAGTTCTAATTCTGTAGTGTGGGGGAAGCCCTACATCTCCCCAAGATTCCTATAATTTCCTCAAACTTATTCAGTTGCTCCTTCCTCCCTTATTCCCACAATGAAGGGATCACCTCTGCTTTCCATGGAAGGGACCCTGATGTGAAGTTCAACATCTCCTCGGGTCAGCCCCAAAGAATATACTCACAGAGAGCTGAGGGTGAATGATGAGGATTTTTCTAAAGATTTTAGAAAAAAGCACATGGCCTGCGGTGAGCCACATTAGAAGTCACATTAAATGACTTCCACCTGATTGTCCACTAAATAGACTCAAGCCCCCAACTCATAACTGATGGCTAAATATTACTATCCCCAGCTTTGCTGGTGGCAGTTGTGCTGCTATTGCAATTATATAACTTAATCCAACATAAACAAATAGACAAAATATAAGTATAAAAATATAGCTCTTGTTTCTAACACAACTAAGTTAAATGCTTTGTAGAGACTTGATAAAAGTGCACTTATAGAGAAATTACTATCTGATTCAATCTTGGAGAAAAGATCGCTATAAAAGATGGGGAGGTAAGAGTAAACCTCTGAAAGGAATCTGCACCGAAATTACCTCCCAAGTTTCTTTTAAGTTAATGATCCAACTTAAAATAATAAAAACTAGAATTCACAGATGATGGGTTTGGAAAAGAAAAGCCAGGAACTCCAATAGCAGACGGCTGGCCAGGAAACAAAGACCTTGGCCAGACATCAAATGATGAGTAAATGAACACATACTTTATGTGTCTTAAGTTAAAATAAAATGGATCAATGTGTCTTTTAATGATACCCTGATTTAACCTTTTTTTTCTTCATTAACTTGCAACTGCTCCTGTCATATCAGATTAGAGGACTTCTGATAGTCAATCAATCAGTATGAACCATCAAAAACAGATCACTGTAACCTCAAAGCGGATTTAGAAGAAAGGCTTGACTTAACTAAATAGATAAATTTCAACACTGAGACCGCCTCATTTTATGCTACATAGACGTATGCACTCATTTTCATTCTATTGATCAATGTATTTATCCTACTGAAAACACATTTGGGGAATGCTTAGAGGGCCACATCTCCCTCACCACCCATTTCCTGCAATTCCTCAAACGATGTTCACAAGTTTGCCAAAAAACTTTTAGGGAAAGAGTATCTGTAACCACCATCTGAGTTTCAAATGTGACCTTAAAAGCAGCCAGTTTGTTATTTTAATGGGGACCAATTGTGCCCATATGACTGTCCTGATTTTAGATCGAAGGTCCTGTGTCCCAGGAAATCCCTCAGACCCAGGAAAAGTAGGGTGGTTGGTCACACTAATCTGGGATTTCCACACAAAATGCAAATGCCCAGTTAAATTTAAATTTCAGATAAACGGCATATAATTTTTAGTATAAGTATATCCTGAGAAATATGTATTGTTTATCTGAGATTCAGATTTAATTGGACATCCTGCATTTATATTTGCAAAATCTGGCAACCCTACCCTAATATAATAATTAATAGCATGGGAATCATAGTAGCAATAGCACTAACAATTATTGAGTGCTTCCTTCATCGGGCACAGTTTCTTACTCAATCCTAACCACATCACAGGAGGTTATAAATTATTACAATCTTTCCCCAATTACTGATGCAGTGATTAAGGACCAAAGAGGTGAAAGAGCTTGCTCAATATCATAGTTAGACAATGGCAACGTCAGATTGAAATCCACCAAGATCCATGTTCTATAAAAAGGGAAAGGGGGAAAGACGTATCTGGAGATGCCAAAGGTGGCTAAGTTTGCCACCTGGTCACCTCTCCATGCCCTTTTCCCTGCTCTTGTCATCAGTAACTTATCCCCAGGCTCTGAACATCACTCACCAGGCTGTGCATCTGAGGCTTACACAGTCAAAGTGTTGGCATCCTGGCTTGGCAAGCACCCTGTTTTCCAAACTCAGCTCTGACTCCCCAACTTTCCTCATAAGCTTTATCGGGGAGACTTCGCCTGAAGCCTTTCAGTCCACACGAGTTGACAGTGGCTTAAAACATCAGCTGAAATTCATGTGCCTCCTTGAACTGCTTTCTGTTCTCCTAAATCAGTTAGCACTTTGCCCAAATATTTTGCAGGTTGGAATGGGACTTGCATAGAGGAAACCAAGTGTCCTCATTGGCCTGGAACTGAAAAATATCTGAGGATCAGGACTTCTGCTGCTAAAAGTTGGAAAGTCCCAAGAAAATCAGGGCAGTCGGTCCCTACCTATCTGGCTTTCACTAATGTTATCTCACTTGGCCCTCAGCACAACCCAGGGACAGAGCCCATTTGACAGACAAGGAAACTGAATCACAGAGATATTCAGTAATTGCTAATGTGTTCAGGGCTGTGAACTACAGAGCTGAGCCTGCCAGATATGCCCCAACTGTAAAGACGGTCTCAAGCTGAACCCTGAGCCTGACCTTGGGACACTTTATCACCCTTCCTAGCATCCCAGTGTCCTTTGCCATAAAGATGGGGATGATATGAAAACCTACTATCCCCGTTCACTGTAGTCTAAGTAAGATAATACATTGAGAGCACGCAGAGCAATGCCTGATGCTAAATTAAGTGCCCACAGATGGAAGTTATCGTGACTCCATCCTACCACTAAAAGAATGAGGTATAGAGACAGTTATGTCTTCTTTGCATGAACCCCAAAGATATTTGGGGATATACTCAAAATGTCCTGCTTTTCCCTCACAACCAGTTATCCATCTGTCATAAAAGTTTTTTCTTAAATATTTTCTAAAGCCACATTTTTTAGCTTTTGCTATCTCTTCTGAGTCCCCTATTCTGATCAGAAGCTATACTAGGGCTTCCTTTCATTCAAGCTGTATTTAGCTGTATCTTTCACAAGTTCAAAGAGAGTAAAAGTTAGTCAGGGTCCACTTAACACCAAATCCACCTGGACTCCACCCCAAGTGACTTGGTGAACACAGGAACCACATTTTCTTTTGTTCACCTGAGAATTGCCTCTGGTGCCCCAATCACTGCAGGTGCTCAATAGTTATTGATTGGATTCGTTAATTAGTCAATCAATATCAATTTCCCCATTATGAACCATTCCTGATACTTTGTATCTGGAATAAACCAGATCGTGGTTTTGCAATAATTTTTAATCCCCATTTTACAGTTGCTAGTTTTCTAAAATTTACAGTCAGACAAAGCTATTCACCAACCCAGTCACAAGAAGAAAATTGTTCCAACTAAATAAGAGTCAAGGAATAGGTGAAGGTGGGGGTAGGAGAAATACCACACAGAAGCCATGAGAACTGGAGACCAGATTTGCCATTAATCAGCTATGTATCTGTGGGGGAAAGAGGCAATAAGAACATTTGTGAAGCCTTTGCTATGAGCCAACTCTGTGCTAAACACTTTCTACAGATTTGTGCAATGTAATTCCCCTGCCAAGAAGCTATTTCTATCCCAGTTTTAAGAGTAAAAAAACTGGCCACCTTGGCTCAGTGAATAGAGCATCAGCCTGGGGACTGAAGGGTCCTGGGTTCGATTCCTAGTCAGGGCACATGCCCAGGTTACGGGCTCCATCCCCAGAAAGGGGTAGCAGCCTACCCGTGATTCTCTCTCATCATGGATGGACGTTTCTCTCTCTCTCTCTCTCTCTCTCTCTCTCTCTCTCTCTCTCTCTCTCTCTCTCTCTCTCTCTCTCCCTCCCTCTCCAAAATCAATAAAATAAAAAAAGAGTAAAAAAACTAAAACTCAGGGAGTTTGAGTTTTTCACCTAAGTTATACCTAGTAGTGAAATCAAGATTTGAACCCGTCACTCATATGTGGAATGAACAACATAACTGACAAACAAAAATAGATCAAAAGACATAGAAGCACTGAACAGACGGTCAAACCTCAGAGGGAAGGCAGGGGAGGGTGGGCAGGTGGGAAGAGATCAATCAGTGAACTTGTATGCATATGTGCATAAGCCAGGAACACTGATAATGGGGTGGTGAAGGCCTGGGGTGGGGGGTAGAGGCAGGGTGGGAGAGGTCAATGTGGGGAAAAGGAGACACATGTAATATTTTCAACAATAAATTTTTTTTATTTAAAAAAAAATAATAGATTTGAAACCAGCTGCATTGACTAGAAAGCACAACTGTCTCTCATTTTTCTCACCACAACCAAGTCACCACCTTAAAATAAGAGACTGTAAAGCCCTGGCTGCATAGCTCAGTTGGTTAAAGCATTGTCCTAATATCCAAAGGTTGTGGGTTTGATTCCTGTTTATGGTATCAACAGAGCACATATAAGAGTCAAGCAATGAATGCATAAATAAGTGGAACAACAAACTGATGTTTCTCAACATCAATAAATAAATTTTAAAATAAGAGATTGTAAAATAAAATCATTTCATTCCATTGGTCTCTGGTTTATAGGCCCAGCAAGCTTCCCTTGATCCAGATCATGTCATCTATTTAAGCCCAAGTTCCCTCCAGGTAAAATGAAGAGGATGAACTAGATGACGCCTTTTACATTTTAAATTCTGTGACTTGGTGTCAACGTGCTGAGGTACATCCTGAAAAACCCTGCTGCTAGTTGGTGCGGAAGACGGCAGCCTGTGTGTTCAAGCATCCATCCTTCCAGCACTTTCAATCTGCCACATTAATATGCTAATTGTGAGGGAAGAAGTGTGGAACTAATGCCATGTATCATTCAAGTAAGGGCATCCAGGTACCACCAGAGGCGGGAGAAGCAGATCAGTAGGGCTGCACTGACGGTGGGTGTGCTGTGGCGGGAGAACAGGGCACAGGTCCTTCTGTCCCAGTTCCTTCACGTGCTGTTCATTCTAAACAGTCCCACAGAAGGAACGCTCTTCTCTCCATTTGCTTCTAGTGTTGGCATTGTCCAATATATAAAACACATTGGCAGCCTCCTCCAGCCCTCCAGGAGCCCATCAAAAAGTAATAACCCGGATGCCTTGGGGCTGGGAAATCTGCTGCTCTCCAAACCCCCACCCAGCTTTGAAGGGTTGGCTTACTTGAATAGATGAGGCTAAAAGAATGTTCCAGTTGGCTTTTTCAGAATCTTGACTAATTGAACCATCTGGTGAAGGACAAAAACCATGTCATTTGGGGCATGATGATTTTAAAGAAGCTGCCAGCATGTACAGGATGAAACAGATTGGTGGCATGTTGGCGATGGCTACAAGGGAACCTAGCACATCTGCCAGAATGGACCTTGAAGTAGAACTTCCTAAATGCAGAAGCAGCTTTTTCCCCTCCACCACCTCTGCTCTGGGCCATAAAACCAAATATATGCCTGCATTCTTTTTTTCACACCCATTGCCCAAATAAGGACATTCCTGGCTTCCTCTTTTCTTTCCTTTACTAAGAACAAGCCTAACACATCAAAATATAAGTCACCTACTTGGATCAATTTGTAAGGTATACATATATTTTTAATCGATTTCAGAGAGGAAGGAAAAAGAAAAGAGAGATAGAAGCATCAATGATGAGAGAGATTGAACCCACAACCCAGGCATATGCTCTGACAGAAATCGAACTGTGACCTCCTGGTTCATAGGTTGATGCTCAACCACTGAGCCATGCCGGCCGGGCTGCAAGGCCCTTTAAAGTCCACCTGTCTTGCCCCCCATACCACCCACCACTGAACTCTGGCTTTGCCACAGTGGCTGATATCCCCATTGTACCCTTACTTTGTATTAAGTGTCTATGGCTCTCTCTAAGATGTGGAAATGCAGTGTGTTGGGGGGGCTTCTCAGAAACAGACCCTGATTTGGGAAAGAAACGTTCCCAAGGAGAGGGAAGAGGCTAAGGCTTGATGTCTGACAAATCCCTGTGGAGAGCAGGCTCATTCTGATCCCAGAGGGAACACTGAAGTGTGAGTATCGTACCTCAGCTTGTCTCAATTTGAGACAAGGAGGCCAGCCAGTTAGTTGCTGGCTAAGAGTGGCCCAGGCATTTCCACCTCTCTGAGAATTGAGCAAAGCTACTCCAGTAGCCCCAGAAAGTTCTTCAAAAAGAGTCACAGAGAAAGGTCACAGAATCAAAAGCACCCAGGCGACAGTATATAAAATGCTTGAACTCAAAATTTAGATGAAATAAAAATATGTCCAGACTCATTTATTCAAGAAATGTTGGGAATACCCAAATGAATAAGACAGTAGTCAAGGTGCCTACTCTCATGAAGCAAAGAGATAATAAGCAAATAGTGATGAGGTGAGGTGGTGCGTACTCTAGAAACAGTGGGCAAGGAAAGCCTTTCCCGGGTGCCATTGCAACAGAATGAGGTATGAATAGATCCATGCAAAAATCTGAGGGAGGCCTCACTGGTCTGGCTCAGTGCTTAGAGCGTCAGCCTGTGGACTGAAGAGTCCTGGGTTTGATTACAGTCAGGGCACATGCCCAGGTTGTAGGCTAGATCCCCAGTGGGGGGGGGGGGGGGGGGGCATGTGGGAGGTGGCCAGTCAATGATTCTCTCTCATCACTGATGTTTCTTTCTCTCTCTCCCTCTCTCCCCCTTCCTCTGTGAAATCAATAAAAAATGTATTTTCTAAAAATCTGAGGGAAGTTATATGACCTGGTTTAGGTTTTCACAAGATCACTGTATTTGTTATGTGGAGACTGAAGTATGATTAGACAAGTACAGAAACAGACAAGTTAAGAGCTTTTCTCAAAGACCATGGGAGAGGGTCATGGCTCAGACCCAGATAGAAGCCGTGGGGATGGTGAGGGTAGAAGGCATAAGGAATCATCAGAGAGGGAAAGGAAGCATGTCACCTTGTGTGCAACCATGGGAACTGCTTCAGGGAGTGGGCTGTGAGATCCAAAAACTACTTTAGGACATGCCTCTTCCTTTCTCTTAGCCTGCCTCTCTGTCCATTTCAGGAAATAATCCAGTTCATCAACATCAAGAGTCAATATCCACTGTACCAACAGCAGTAAAGGAACTTAAACACTTCTAGTCCCAGTGCTAGTACAGAGCCCAGGCCAAATCCCTCCAGGACAAGGGTCAGCAAGATCTTCCTCTAAATGGCCAGAGAGTATTTTCTGCTTTGTAGCCACATGGTTTCTGTCACAACCACTCAGTTTTCAGAGGGTAAAAGCAGCCACAGATGATGCGTAAACAAATGGGTAAGGCTATGTCCAATAAAAAACATTTTATGGGAAAATGAGATTTTAATTTAATATAATTTTCCTATGCCACAATATATTATTATTATTATTTTGCTTTTTTACATTTTTAAAAATGTAAAAACCATGCTCAACTCATAGGATGTACAAAAGCAGGCGATGTGTGGCCTGAGGGCCACAGTTTGCAGACCCCTGCTCTAAGAAGATGCTGGCCAGAAGAGCGGGGTCTCTAACAGCCCCTCCCTGTCAAGTTTCTTAGGTAGCATCACTCCTGTGGGCCCAATATATGTCACACTGCATATCTTCCATGTAAACATAAGCCAGATTTTTCATTCCCTGCCATGGAGTTCCCCTGGGGACTCACAGGTCTAATAGCCAGAGTGAGCACATTTTGCCAACAATCCCCTCTTTCCATAATGGAATTTAATTATTTGGCCTGAGAAGCATTTATGCTTCGCTATACAGAAGGAGTCAAATAAATAAATAATAAAGGGGCACATTCTGATAGCACCTGCCTCAAAGATCTTACAGGCACTGTCATGCCTGCTTTAATATTTTATGGTGTAGAAATGTGACTGTTACCAGGTCATAAAAATATACTGCTTTTTATACCAGGTCACAATCTAGGGCCAGCAGTCCTGTTTTGCAGCAGGATGCAGAGAGTCAGCCAGGAGAGAGGACAGAGTTGCCTTTTTTGAAATCTGAAGAGGAGCTATTTAAAGATGATGGGCCAGATAAATGCATATTGGGGTTGTTTTTCTCTCTCTCCCTCCTTCTGCATCTCAAAACAGAAGGTTTCAGAGCCTGCCAGCAGCTGGTGCAACATTCATTATTTATCGCTCAAAAGCCAAGACTCTCAGCCTCTGACCCTTCGTTGTTGCTTAGGCATATTCTGGAAAGAGCTGAGAGGGAGGCAGGTGTTTCCTGAAGCCAGTAACATGTGGTTTCTATGCAAACACTCCAAATCTTCGAGTTGGGAGTGACACTGGCAAAGATGTACCCCCACAACTTACATCCTGGAAGAGAGAGCCCTGCAAGGTCACTAACAGAGAACAATGCCATCACAGGGCAGAACGGGAGAGAGAGTTGGCCGTTGTTTAATGTTCACAACAATCCCTGAAAACAGGGACCATTTTAATGTCCATTTCACAGAAAAGGAAACTGAGGTCATTGAACTTGTGAAAGTAACATGGCTGTAAGTGGTGCAACTGGAGTTTGAACCCTGGGTTTTCTGGCTCCTCAAGAACACTGCAACCAGCCCTCCCATCAAACCTCTCCCAGCATTTTAGTGTCACAAAGTTCTTGACACGTGAGCAACCCTATTTCCAGCCCGGGAAAATATGACTATTTCCAAGACTGAGATGGAAAAAAAAAGAGGGGGGGAGGGCGGAGAGAGATAACCATTCCATAGAGAGTCAGGTACTAACAAAGCTAATAACTGATGTACAAGTAAACCAATGCAGAGAAAGGGTTCTGGCGCCATAAAATGGAGATTAATTAATATGAGATTACAATGGAATTCCTACAGAATTACACTTGATCCAGACCCCAGAATAACAAAGGAATTTAGCATGATTAATGCCTTGCATAGCGGGGAGCAGCAGGATGATTTACCTCTCCTTGCTGAGAAGGCTGCCAGATTGCGTAAGAAAGCCCTGCCTGGCCCAGGAGGCTGCTATCTCCAGGGCAATCTGCAATCTGAGTTTCCTCACTTGACAAGAGCACCAATTCTTTGCCAACCCGGCTTCGTTTCACGTTATCTCCTTTCCCCGCTGCCTCCCCCGAGCTCCACCCTCTCTCCCAACAAGCCCAGCTGGGCAGCCCTGGGTGTGTGGAAGAACCAGTTTCAAACAATGGGCAGTGCGAGCAAAACCAGCCCGGGACACCAGGGCTGGCAGCCCCACCAGTGCCGGAGGGGCTCCTTGGTTTTATCTTCTCATTTTTCCCCGTGTGGAAAAATCTCGGCTGTGAGTCATCTGTGGCTATAGGTGTTTAAAGCATTTATGTGAGGAGAAAGACAGATTGATGCCTTTAGCACAGCCTGCCTGCTCTGGTCTAAGGAGAGGTCAGGAGGATGACAAGAATACTAAAGCTTAAGACGACAGAGTTGGCGCCAACATGCATTTAAGCAGAGACTAAGAGTCCAGAATTCCTGGACATCATAAAGAATCTATTATCGTTGTGGTCACTTGCAGCAAGACTGATTTCATTACCATCTGTCTTCATCTACCGCTGCTTGGTGAATAAATATTAAATATGGAACTTTTCCTGGACTCTAGGCACTGAGGCCAAGAGGGAAGCAGTTATGTAACCATATGATGTCCGCACACCTCATAGCCGGGACGGCAGATGATGAGGGGAGGAGGTGGGAAAGGGTGGGGGGGGCGCTGGAGGAGGGAGGTACTGTGGAGTGAGATAAGATCGTTAGCTCTACTGAGTCGAAAATAAGGGTTCAGTTCTCGGTTGAATAATAATTCTCTTTCCAAGGTGGGCAATATTTAAGCAATCATCTCTAGAAAATTGGTCATTACCACCAGCTAATAACTGATTTGTTAGTTAATAGCCCAAGGTGAAGCCAAGGGCAGCAAATGCTCTGGCATTCCGTTCTCTGATGGCAGGATGAACAGATTTCAAGGGCATTATTGCCATTATGAACCATGTTCATTGATTTATAACAACACTAATACGTTTTATAAAAAACAGGGTGCAATGTCCTGGAAAAATTCATCATTGTCTGGTGCTTTGAAGTTGAATAACCACTATACCATGTCCAAGAGAGACACCCTCTGGCCCAATTCTGGGTATCGCCAAGATCTATGCTGGCCCCGGGTGGCTCGCACAGGGTGGGATTATAGAACCCAGAGAAACAGCATTCATTCAGAGGAGACTAATGTAAAAATAAACGCTTCAGTAATTAGGTAAGCAAGACAGATTACCGCCAAACTCAAATCTACAAAACCTATCGATAACTGGTTCACAACTAATGTAGGTGCCTGAAACCAGCAGTTCTGTGTTAAGGGAAGAGGCGGGAGCGTTTTCTTCCTTTTATCTTTAGCTGAGGCAGAGGTCTTCAGCAGCTGAATCTCACTTTTCAACTTCTAAAGAGGATGTCACTTCTTCCCTTACACGTGTCCTGATTATGTATTTCTTGAAACCTGCCAGTATAAAGTCTAGGAGAATAAACAGTAAGATGTTATCGGTGCACCTCTCAGGAGTGGGACTGGCATAGGGAAAGAGCAAGACTCTTTCATTTGGTGTTTGTTTCTTTTTTGAATACTTAATAAAGTTTGGGTCAAAAAAAATCTCGTAACTTCCCACGAGGGGACCCTGGTGCTCAAGGTGGGCGCTGATGTCCACTGATGAAACAAGTCATCGCCACACAGCTTTGCACAATGTCTCTGGGTCCAAGGGAGAGAGGTTGCAATGGGGGATAAGACGTGGGGGTCCCACCGGGAGCTTCCCGACAATTCTCTGGCTGAAGTGATCACCACTTCCATTCTCGCAGTCAAAGCTTTTCTGGGAGCCTGGAGTCATGTCCCCTTCACTTCTTGTGACAGCCCTTTCCCCCTTCTTCCTTAAAAGCATAACTCTAATTTTATGCTTCAAAGACGACAGGGCTCCTCCCTATTTCCCAAGGGCAAGTCTTAATTAATCTAAACTAGTCATGGTAATTCCAATTCTCTTCCAGTAATTGATGCAAGAGTGGGCATGTGGCTCAGTTCAAGCCAGCAAGATTAAGGAAAGATCTGTAGAAGGATTTCTGAGAAAGGTTTTCTTGCTCCTAAAATTAAATGCACAGGAAGACAGAGGCCCATTTTTCCCCTCTCCGGATGGCTGGCGAAGAGGTAATGCCTGCAACTGCCCTATCTTCAAACTCATTACTGGACACCATAAAAATGTCCAGGTTGGCCCAACCAGCGTGGCTCAGTGGACTGAGCATCATCCCATGCACCAAGAGGTTGCTGGTTTGATTCCTGGTCAGGGCATATGCCTGGGTTGCAGGCTCGATCCTCAGTGTGGGGCATGCAGGAAGCAGCTGATCAATGTTTCTATTTTCTCTCCCTCTCCCTTCCTCTAAAAAAAAAAAAAAAAATCAATAAAACATTTTTTTAAGTACAAGTTGTTTACACCACTTTTCCTTGGTTTCCTTTTTCCGTACAGCTAACAAAATCAGCCTGATACACTCCTCTAACCTTCCTCAAGAAACATGGGTAAGGAAGTAAAGACAGAGTCAGGAGAGAAGCTGAACATGCAGGATTTGAAAATCTTGAGAACATTTAAGTGAGTTCTACAACACTGAGCGGTTCCTTGTACCCCAGAGATTAGGTGGGATCTTTTCCATGGCAGACACAAAAGGAATATGTATGTTGGCCAGAACAATAAACACTCATCTATGCCAAAGCCCTCAAAAAAAATCAGAGTGCAGCCAGTGGACATCAGTTGGCATCCCTGTGAAAATAAAGTTGGGGAGAATATCCATCTCAACTCTCAGCTTCCCTGAATTTATCTTTCAGAGCAGCCTGTGGGGAGGTAGCATTGAGCAAAGGTAGTGGCTTGGCTCTCTCAGGCTGAAGAAGAAAAACAAAAGTTGAGGATTCATAACTGATTGGATCACTAAAGAGACATTTATTCACCGCCTGCCAGGTGTGAACACTGCGTGTCAGGACAATAGAATACAGATGCCTTTGTCTTCAAGGAGCTCATACTCTGTAGATACCAAACAAACAACAACAAAAAGGTGATTGCGGGTTTCTTGAAGAGGCGACTGTAAAAATAAAAGCTTCAATAATTAAGTAAGCGAGACAGATTACCACCGAACTCAAATCTACAGAACCTACCGCTATCTGGTTCACAACTAGCATAGGTGGCTGAAACCAGTTCTATGTTAAGGGAAGAGCAGGTGACGTTTTCGTCCTTTTATCTTTAGCTGAGGCAGAGGTTTTGCAGCAGCTGAAGCTTGCTTTTCAACTTCTAAAGCTGCCAGAGTTGGAGGAGCCAGGTGAAGCAGAGAATAATGAGGAGGAATATTTGGCTATGACACAGATATTATTTTGGGGGAAAATTTTATGTGATTGTTTTTTTCCGAGCTATCATTTTTTAATTGAGCTGAGATTAGTGATCCAAGGTCATCAGTTAGTTCTATACCTTCCCCAAACCAGAATTTTAAATATTTCTTAATTCCAACAGGGAAAAAAGTATGGTCAATTTAAGAGAAAAGAAAGATAGACCCCACCTGTAAAGAAAAGAAAAAAAATAGAACTCTTCCTTGCTAGTAACAGAAATAAAGCCCAGTAGATCTTTCATGAAAGTCAGTCTGAACTTTTTTTTTTTTTTTTTTTTTTTTTACTAAGCCAAGCTTCATAATGCGGCAAAGTTTGCCTGTCTACCTCCTTCCCATTCTCACTCCCATCATCCTATTTACTGAGCCCAGACACTCTCCCAGGCACTGGGGGCTTCCAACCAGTTCTTCCTCACCCAGGGTGGGCACCCCACATTCTAAACATTCCCATCTCCCCCCACTCATTGAGCCCTCATCAAAAACTCATTTGACCATTGTCTTATCCCTTTAATATCAGGTGCTCTGCTCAGATTCTGAGATGCTAAAAGTTCTTAGTGGGTACAATTAAGTACCCTGGAAAACTTGTGAAGGAATTTGGGGAAACATTCCTGAAAGCACACCTGGAAAGCCATTGGAACTCACGTATTTTAGGGCTGGTTATCTCCTGAGTGCATCCAAATCGGTTCTGTAGGTTTATAAGAAATGCTTCTCCTATAAAACAACTCGCACGCTAGCAATCTTGCTCCAGAACACTGCAGTGCTCACCTGGCATCTGCTACAAGAGGCTGACTGTGTCAGTTCTAGCCTGCACTGCTGGATTGAGTCTGGACATTCATTTCCCTTTAGGAATGATGGCCGCCTTCTCCTGCATGTTCGACAGGCAGGCTGATCATAGTAATAAACACCAACAAAATGTGAGGACCTTAACACAGCATAGATTTGTTTGACGTTGTAATTCAAGCAGCTCTCTTCAACAAATAATTCAGAAACCCAGGCATATACACACACACACACACACACACACACACACACACACTCTAGAGGCCCAGTGCACAAATTCATGCACAGCTAGGGTCCCTCAGCCTGGCCAGTGATCAGGGACAATCAGGATCACAGGAGGTTGGCTGGCTGGGGGGAGAGGCCATGGGAGATTGGCTATGGGAGTGCACTGACCACCAGGGGGCAGCTCCTGTGTTGAGTGTCTGCCCCCTGGTGGTCAGTGCACATCATAGTGACCGGTTGTTTGGTCGTTCAATCATTCAGTTGCTTAGGCTTATATATATATATAGATATGTGTGTGTGTTTATTGATTTTTAGAGAGAAAGAAAGGAAGAGGGATAGAGAGATAGAGACATCAATGAGAGATACACATCTTGATCAACTGCCTCCTACATGCCCCCTATTGGGATCGAGCCCGTAACCCAGGCAGGTGCCCTGTCCAGGAATCAAACCAGTAACCTCTTGGTTCCTGAGTCAATGCTCAACCCGAGCCACACCAGCCGAGTACGGGGCTCCTTCTATTTGGGGCTCTGCCACCTGCAATCCATAGCTGACAAAGTTCCCTGGGCTGCACCTCTGGCCAGGGGGTGGTGAAGAAGGAACATGGAACCAAGGGGAGGCTTTGCAGCCAGGCATAAAGTGGCAACAATACCTCATCCCATGCCAGCGGCCAGAACTCAGTTGCATGCCCATCTACCTGCAGAGAAGGTTGGGAAATATAGTTTATAGTTGTGAGCATGGTGACAAAGTCACAGTATAGTGAGCAGTATCTGCCCCACCCCGAAGCACACAGTGCAGATAACTGTCCACTCACACCACACAGACCCATTACAGACCCACAGCTACACAGACTGCATCTGATGGGACTCAGTTTTTCCTAACTGCTTCCTCTGTGGGTTTCAGGTTGTGAGACCTGACAAAGATTCTTGGCCTGACCAAACTTTAACCAGGCTTCTGAACCTTCTCCTAGGCCAGTGGTCGGCAAACTCATTAGTCAACAGAACCAAATATCAACAGTACAACAATTGAAATTTCCTTTGAGAGCCAAATTTTTTAAACTTAAACTATATAGGTAGGTACATTGTTATTAACTTAATTAGGGTACTCCTTCAATCACACTGTACGTGCGCGCCCACACGTGGTATTTTGTGGAAGTGCCGCACTCAAGGGGCCAAAGAGCCACATATGGCTCGCGAACCACAGTTTGCCGACCACTGTCCTAGGCCCATCTGTGCACGTCCTTGTAAAATCTAGTTTTATCAAACACTCTGCTAAGTCAGTTTAACCTGCTCTATCTGTTCACCCTCAATTTCTGATCAGGTTCTTCACCCTCCACCACCCCAAAGTGACATCAGGTGACCTGGGGCCTATCTTCACTAAGAATCTCACTAGGTCAGTTGAGCTAGAACTACCTTATCCCTAATGGGTCCTCTTAGTAATTTTCTATCCACTGCCCTCCACCCTGCTCCTTGGCTGTAAAGTGCTACCTGCCTGTTGAGTGTAAGCCCAATCTCTCACCCACTATAAAATCCTATTGCGGTGGTCCCTATACCTACTGTGATGGTCCTGAATACAGTTTGCCTGACCATCCTTAGCAAGTGTCACTGAGTATTTTTCTTTAACAGACTAAAAGCATGACCCTTAGGAAGATAAAGGCAGAAGAGACAGATAACTCTGAGTTATGATGGATGCTTTTTGGAAAATTATCTTCAGTTTGAAGAAAAAAAATTATATACCTTCCAGGATCATTACCTTTTCAGAAAAAAAATAAATTGTTTACCCTTTGGAAATTTTCTGCTCCAGTCCCAAAAAATATATCCATAGAATACATAGGTCTGAGAACAATATACAACTCAGAGAGACACAGAGCTCTGGAAACTCTGCTCCATACTGTTTGAGTTTGAGCAGCTTTTCCTCATGTGGACCCACAGCATTTCTTTCTGGTTGGCCACTTCACAGAAAACCACAGTCAAAGGGGGCCTAAGCCAAGGATTGCCAAGACGCTTTGATCCAAGGGTCACTTTATCAAGGCCCTCACCACTGATGATCCAAGCCCATTCACTTCACCCTTAGAAAACCTTCCCGAAGTGCTTGGGGGGAAAGTCACTGCTTCCAATGAGACACCAGTGAGGTGATGTCTGGTTTGTATTCAATAGGATAATTATTAATTCAATATCAAATTATTAATTTATGCCAGAAACTAAAGTATGAATGCTGTCATATTGCAGCATAAATAATAGAGGAGACCAGACCTCGAACCACACTTTGAGACTTTCTAATATAATTGATTCCCACTCCCAACTGGCCCCAACCACACAGAACCACATGACCAGTTACAAATGTTGACAAATGTGTTTACCAGTCAACAAATACTGAGTATGAGAATATTACAAGCAAAAACTTTTTTTTGGCTTTAGATGAGTCTTTTTCTTTCTTAAGTTATTTAACCTTTAGTCTTTAGATTTAGTGTATATTCACTATTTGCCACAAACTATTCTGTGAGCTTTGGGTACACTTATGACCATAATCTAGAAATGCAAGTGGGAGAAAACAGATTTCTTTACAAAACCAGAATGAATCCCAAGTCTAGAGACAATGAAGGCTGCCTGTCATCCAACCCCAGGAAAATGGTACTCAGTGCCCAAGACCTTTATTTGCAAAACTGACCTGAGAAACAACCTCAGTGCCCTGCTACCTGATGAAGCAAATACTTACAGACAAAAAAAATGGTTGGAGAAGATGAGTGGCACATTTGGGCGATTACAGGACAGAATGTGGTTCCAAATAGCCTTCAGTTTAATTTAAAATGCTTAATCCACAAAGAGGGAAATAAAAATCGAGTTTAGACTCGAGTCCTAACTCTGCAAAAAAACTAGTAACAGCCTTAAGCAAGTGACTAAAACTCCCTGGGCCTTTGTTGCTTCATCCTCAATTGATGATGAGACTGCAGAAACATCTACAGTAGTCATTTGCTAAATTTAAAAAATATAACAATTACACTTGTTGGCTGTCCTAGTTAGGGCTGCTATAACAAAAACACCATAGACTGGGTGGCTTACAAACAACAGAAATTTATTTCTCACAGTTCTGGAGGCTGAGAAGTCCAAGATCAAGGCGCTGGCAGATCCGCAGTCTGGCGAGAGCTGTCTTCCCAGCTCATAGATGGCTGTCTTTTGGTTGTGGCAGAGGGCAGAGAGAAAAAGGCAAGCTCTCTCATGTCTCTCCTTATAAATGCGGCAATTCCATTCATGAAGATTCCACTGCCATGACCTCCCAAAGGCCCCACCTCTTAGACTATCACATTGTGGGGTAAGGATTTCAACATATGAATTTGGGGGGAACATAAACATTCAGTCTATAGCATTGGCCAAAAGTTTGACAACTTTACTCATAGAGTCCTTCAAAGTTTTGACCATGGATACTATTGGGTCCTGCAAGTTTTCTTAGCTCAGTTATGCCTTAAGTCTAGGATATTCTGAGACAACATTTCTCAAAGCACATGCTGTAGACTTCAAGTTCCAAAGACAATCCATGAAGAAAAGCTTCCATGGTAAAATAAACTTGGAAAACACAGCATACCATAACCTCGACTTTGGATATTCAGTATCTCTATTTAACATATTAAATAAAGACTCTAAGAAGTCCTGAAGCAATCATACAAACAAACAACCTTTGCTTTGTTTAGCCCATCTCCTTTGAGTCCTATTGTCAGTATCTGCACCTTTTTACCTGATTTATATTTGTAATCTTTCTCTCTCTCTTCTCACTCTCTCCCTCTCCCCCCTTTCTTTCTCTCTTCTACCAGAAAAGTAACAGCCCCCCAAGAGCAGCCCTTAGCCAATAGCTGATGAGAGTTGGGGCGGGGGGGGGGGGAGAGGTAGGTATCCCAGCTCCCTTGCTGCTTGTTTGGGATAACTCAGAGGCATGTGCTTTAAACTGTCTCCCATGGGGTTAAGTTCTAGTCATCCACAATAGTTGCTGGTTTGATAAGGTACCATTTATTAGATGCCTTCCTTCACTGTCTTACTTCCCCACTCCCCACCTCCCAAATAAATTACTGGCACACAAATCCTCCTAGAAGGCCCACACCATTATGTCCAGGGTTCCCCACATATGTGTGAAGACAGATCAGTCTTCACATAACACTTTTTCAATTAGCCCAAACTCTTGGTGGCAAGTAAGAGAAGCCCAATACTAACTGGCTAAAAGAGAAAAATTAATTTAAGTCCAAAGATAGTCTGGCTTTCAGCCTGGCAGAACTCAAGGTCTTCAACAAAGTCATGGTGACTCTCTCCATCTCCATTTATGGGCTCTGCATTTCTGTGTGTTGGCTTCATTCAAGCAGGCTCTTCCCACAAGGAAGAAAAATGACCAACGGCAAGAGCTTACATCCTCTCTTTTCAGCAACCCCAGAGAAAAAATGGGCATATTCCTGTCAATAATTCCAAAAAAGGGCCCAAAAGGCATCACGGGACTGTCTTTGGTCACATGGTCATCCCTGCATCCATTCCTGAGACAGGTAAGATGGAATGTGCTGATTGAACAATCCTGGGCCATGTGCCCACCTCTGGACTCAAACACACCTAAACCACAGGGACCAATAATAGAAAGAAGGGGTGGCTCCTTGAAGGCCAATTAAGGTGTCGCTATCAGCAGGAAGAAATGGCTTCAGGGCAGGCACAAATGACAGATGTCCACTCTACCCTTCAACATTCTATAGCCCTCACTTGGGGAAATGCTAGTTCTACAGCTTTCACAATTACTTCCTCCAAAATCCCTGAGAAAGCCTTTCCTGGAAAACGAGTTAAGTCTCTCTGACAACTTCACATCATCCCGATATACTCTTTATGCATAGCCATGTTATTGGTGTCACCAGCTCTCCACTTGGCTTCCTGGTTTTGATATATTTAAAGTATGATTATCAGCACTGGCACTTCTTGTCAAAATAAAAAGATCAATTCTTTTCCTCTACCTAGATCTTCATGATTAATGTCTTTACTATTTCTATCAAGGGAGGTGATCCAGTAGCCTTACACAAACAGGAGAACACATTTACCTCCATAAAAAGACTAAAGAATAATGGAGCTCAGAAGTGTACTTGATAAACCACCCAACCACTCCTGAAAACATTTTTTCTTTTACTTTCTTGTCTTTCCCACAGGAAAAAAAAAAAAATTTTAAACCCAGAAACAAACAAATGGGGGGCCGGGGGGAGAAACACTGAAGAATTTAACTACACACTTGTGGTTTTCTTGGTTTTCCTAGAATTCACTGCAATGCCAGAAATTAATTTCTAAGTAACGACAAGCATGGGATCACAACCAACATCACGTGAAGAAAAGGAAAGCACCTCAAGAATGTTATAGTTGGCATGGAAACACTCCTCTGTGGCTGGAAGAGATGGCAAGTTTCACATACCAGCCTTGGAAAGCATTGTTGGTTTGCAGATTCTTAAACAATGTAATACTGCCCTTCTAATTTTTTTTTCTCTATTTCTTTTCTCTCCAGGAGGAATCTCACAGAAGTAGGGACACTCATCTACATTATAAGAGGAGCCCTTAGGCCACTTCCTTCCATCTTGCTTTGCTCATTCCCTATAGTGAGAAAGAAGGTCCCTGAGTCATTTATATTTAATGGCTACCCTGACAAATACAACTACTAATGTTCAGCATTAAAAAGGTACATTATGCCCAGTCGAGGTGGCTCAGTGGTTGAACATAAACCTATGAACCAGGAGATCATGGTTCAATTCCTGGTCAGGGCATATGCCTGAGTTGCAGGCTTGATCCCTGATCATGCAAGAGGCAGCTGATCAATGATTCTCTCTCATCATTGATGTTTCTATCTCTCTCTCCCTCTCTGAAATAAGTTTAAATATATTTTAAAAAATAATAAAATCAAAAGGTACATTATGCAAAATCATATGATTTCAAAGTTCCTCAGTCTATCCATGATAAGCAGCTTTTAAAATACAGAACAGCCACAGCCTGTTTGGCTCAGTGGCTAGAGATTCAGCCTGCAGACTAAAGGGCCCTGGGTTCAATTCCGGTCAGGGGCACATGCCCGGGTTGCAGCTTGATCCCCAGTGGGGGCGTCCAGGAGGCAGCCGATCAACAATTTTCTCTCGTCATTGATGTTTATATCTCTCGCTTCCTCTTCCTTCCTCTCTGAAATCAATAAAAACGTATTTTAAAAAATAATAATAATACAGAACAAAGGCCCCCTTTGACTTTTCAGCAGTGGTGTGCACTATGCTCACACGTGTGCCAGCTTGGGGAAGGGCATTAATCAAGTGCTGCTATTCATGCTCCAAGTGGCTGCACCCACCTCACCCAAGTGCATCATTCCATCTGGACACACACACACACACACCCCATTTTCATGAGCCCCTACTCTTCCCCAGGTGTCCTAGGACAGCCTCAATACCAAGCCTAGGCAGCCCATGCAAGGAGGAACCTGAAAAAACTCAATATTAGGGGGCCAGTAAATAAGTGGGGAGACATCAGTTCCATTCAACTATGAGAAAAAATTCTTCCACAGAATGTTAATGATAAGGAAAAATACCAACAATAAAACTGTTTTTTAAGAATGAGAAGAAATATGCTCAAACATTAAAAGTAACCCTCTGGATGATAAAATTATGAGTAGTTTTTATTCCTTCATGTTTTCGTGTTTTCCCATGTTTTCTACAATGAATATCTACACAAATGAAAGAGGAAAATGCTAATTGACCATACCTCCGCTACGCCCACAGCCAATAAGGAGTGATATGCAAATTAAGCCAACAAAGATGGCGGGTAAATTTGCACATGCAGGAGGGGTGGGCTGCGCCTGACACCACCCGTGGGTCCAGGCTGCAATCGGTAACCAGGTGTGGGCGGGGGCGGGGGCAGCGCCTGACGCCACCCGCAGGGTCCAGGCTGCCATAGGGTCCGGGCAGTCCGGGCGGGCAGCACGTGACACCGCCTGCGGGGTCCAGGCCGCCATCAGTATCCAGGCAGGCTGGACGGGCAGTGCCTGACGCTGCCCGCGGGGTCCAGGCAGAATCGGTAACCAGGCAGGCTGGGCAGGCTGCACCTGATGCCGCCCACGGGATCCAGGCAGCATCAGTATCCAGGCAGGCCGAGCGGGCAGCACGTGACACTGCCTGTGGGGTCCAGGCTGTGATTGGTAACCGGGCAGGCCAGGTTGGCAGTGCCTGATGCCGCCTGCGGGGTCCAGGCCACCATCGGGGACCAGGCAGGCCAGGCAGGCTGCACCTGACGCCACCCACAGGGTCCAGGCAGCGATTGGTATCTGGGCAGGCTAGGCGGGCAGTGCCTGATGCCACCCGTGGGGCCCAGGCTGCAATCAATAACCAGCCAGGCGGGGCGGGCAGCTCCTGACACCACCTGCAGGATCCAGGTCGCTATTGGGGACCCGGGCAGGGGGGGATGACCAGTGTCTCTGGGATCACTGTCTGCCCCCGGGCCACCTGTGGACAGCAGTGGAGCAGGCCGGGGTTGAACATTTTAATGAAAATGGGATGCCTGTGCCCTGGCCTATCGAGCCCCATCTCTGGCGAGAGAGGGCAGTGGGCAGTTAGCAGGCACCAGGGCTTTGAAGGGACTGGGAGCAACCTGCAAGGCATGCTACCAGGAAGAGGTGCTGAACCATGATGACGCAGAGGGCTG
Source organism: Corynorhinus townsendii (assembly GCA_026230045.1). Taxonomy (NCBI): domain Eukaryota; kingdom Metazoa; phylum Chordata; class Mammalia; order Chiroptera; family Vespertilionidae; genus Corynorhinus; species Corynorhinus townsendii. Next base: position 156,650,245 of record JAPDVU010000006.1, on the reverse strand, counting down.
GCTGATGGAGGCGCACAAAGGTGCAGACGAGGTGGCTCTCGCTGGAGCTGAGCTCGAAAAAGGGCATTGACAGCCTAATGGACTAAATCGCCTTTCTGAAGAAGGTGCATGAAGAGAAGATCGCCGAGCTGCAGGCACAGATCCAGTATGCTCAGATCTCTGTGGAGATGGACATGTTCTCCAAGTCCGACCTCTCTGCCGCACTCAAGGACATCCGCACCCAGTACGAGAAGCTGGCTGCCAAGCACATGCAGAATGCAGAAGAATGGTATAAGAGCTGCTTCACCATGCTGACCAAGAGCACTGCCAAGAACACCTATGGGGTGCGCACTGCCAAGGACGAGGTGTCTGAAAGCTGCCGCCTGCTCAAGGCCAAGACCCTGGAGATCAAAGCATGCCAGGGCATGAACGAAGCTCTGGTAAAGCAGCTGCCAAAGCTGGAGGACAAGCAGAACTCCGAAGTTAGTGCTATGCAGGACACAATCAACAAATTAGAAAATGAGTTGAGAACTACAAAGAGTGAAATGGCATGATATTTAAAAGAATACCAGGACCTCCTCAATGTGAAGATGGCTTTGGACATTGACATTGCAGCTTACAGGAAACTCTTGGAAGGTGAGGAGACCCAGCTCAGTTTCACCAGCGTGGGAAGCATAGCCAGCGGCTACTCCCAGAGTTCCCAGATCTTTGGTCGATCTGCCTACGATGGTTACAGACTAGCTCCTACTTGATGTCCGCTCGATCCTTCCCTTCTTAATACACCAGCCACATCCAGGAGGAGCAGATCGAGGTGGAGCAGACCATTGAGGCTGCAAAAACCGAGGAAGCTAAGGATGAACCCCCCTCTGAAGGAGAATCTGAAGAGGAGGAGAAGGAAAAGGAAGTGGCTGACGAAGAGGAAAAAGATGCCAAGAAAGAATCTGAGGATGCAAAGGAGGAAGAAAAAGGAGGTGAAGGTGAAGATGCCCAAGAAGCTGAGAATGAGAAGAAAGATGAAGGTGCTGGGGAGGACCAAGCAACCAAGAAGAAAGATTGAGTCCTTCTTTCCTTAATTATTTCAGGAATAACCCTCCTGAAACCAAGTCAGCCCTGTCACCAAGCAAGCAATTGAGTTCCCGATACTATATGAATTAAGAAGTCAATATATTTAACATTCTGTGGTAACTCAGGTTGGACATTAAATGTTGTGCTATGACTTTTCTCCTTATGCAGAGTATCTGTTTGCTTGCAGAGTGGCTTCCTGGCTTGCTGCCAGCCTGTGCATGGTCTATGCTTGTGAGCTCAGGATCTATGACAATGTGAGTAATTCAGATATTTATAATAAGAACACATCAATACATGAATTCACTGATGTAATATTAAACTTCATGGAAAAAATAGTCCTTTGAATCTTTGGTGGTTAGAAATTAAAGACCTCAAATCATGTACAATAAACAGTAAATAAAGTTACATTGAATGACAAAAAAAAAAATACATTAGGGGCCAGGAAATGTTCAAAGAACTGGGGAAACATTCCCAAATCAGGAAGGGAAGTCACAGGGTGTATATTATTGCTACGAATACAGTATTTCCTACTACTTACATCATATACAATGTAATGTATTAGAAGCCTTCCTATCACATGAAGTATGTATTCTCATAGAGTAATACTGGTACATATGTTATAGTTATGGCAATATGTCATATCCTATCTATGTTAATAAAAGGGTAATATGCTAATTAGACCATGAGACTTTCCAGACATCCTTCCAGACAAAGCCATGGTGGTGGGGCCGAGGCAGAGGCGGTTAGGGGTGATCAGGCCAGGAGGGGAGGACAGCTGGAGATGATCAGGCCAGGAGGGTAGGGCAGTTGGGGGTGATCAAGCTGGCGAGTTGGTTAGGGGTGATCAAGCAGGCAGGCAGGTGAGCAATTAGGAGCCAGTAGTCCCGGATTGCAACGGGGTTGTCCGACTGCCAGTTTAGGCCCGATCCCACAGGGGTCCCAGATTGGAGAGGATACAGGCTGGGCTGAGGGACACCCGCCCGCTTGCATGAATTTCGTGCACTGGGCCACTAGTGATACTTTATAATCAGGAAAAAACACACAGACAAAATACTGAAAAATATTTTAAAAGCCTCTGAGAAAAATCTGCAAAATGCTTATGTTACCAAGTAGGTAATTACCACAAAAATCAGAGCCTCAGATTCCCTTCCACATCAATAGATCACCACCTCATTACATATACTTACCCTCCACCCCAACATTGAAACCTCCTAAATCATCAGTGCCACGTCACAACTTCATCCTCCCAACAGTGCTTTGCACAAAACAGGTGCCCAAGAAATGCAGTGTGAATTGATGTATGAGAGCACAGTGGTTACCAGGTGGGTGTGAATAGGCAGGGACCATCAAGGGACAAGAAGAACTAAGGGTCCAGGTGCTCTGGAGCCTGGAAACGTCACGTAAGTATCTGAAATCAGAGAAGCTGATGGAAGAGTCTAAGGTCCAGGAAGTGAGGCAGGGTCTGTGGGATTAGGAGTTTAGGTGGTTAAAACAAGCATCTCAGAAGTCAGTTGAGTTGGTGGCCCTGAAAGTCAAGACAGCAAAGCAAGGATGAGCCTGCTTTCAGCTTTCTGCTTAACAAGGGGGTCCTCGGAGAAGTGTGCTCTGTAGTTACCCAGAGTCGTCCCCTGCATGCACCAGATCCAGACAGCTTGACTAAAAACAATTTAGCCACAGAAATTTAATCCACTGAGCAATTTAGGCTGATAATACAGGGTTCCTTAGAACAACCTAGTACCCTAATAGAATATCTTTTAAAATATCATTTGTTTTTGTAAATTTTCAAAAATAATGCATTCTCCTTAGAGAAATATATTGGATGGCTAATAAGCATATCAAACTTAACCAGTCCAAAAATGGGCTCCTGGTCTTGTCTCCCAAACTCTACCTTACTGCAGACTGCCCCATTTCAACAAATGCAGATCCATCCTTCCACTCACCAAGGCCGAATAATCTGGATTCATACCTGACTGCTCTGTCTCATATTCCATATCCTGTATATATAAGCAAGTCCTGTAGACTCTAATTTCAAAATATATCAATAATTCAGCCACTTTACACTACTTTCACAGCAATTGCCTTGGTCCAAACCACCATTGCCTCTCATCAGTCGTCTCCTGCTTCCATCTTTGTCCCTGCCACAGATGATCTCCCAAGGGCAATCACAGTGATGTGTCTGAAACATGTGGCAGGATACATCACAGCTCTGCTCAGAAACCTCTGGTGATTGCCTACTCTTCCCCATGGCTGACTGTGCCAATCACATGAGCGTGCGCACGTGCAAGAACCACCCCTCACCTCCATATTCCCCAAGGATGAGCAGACAAAGACAAGGCAGACCTCTCTGAGATGGCCAAGGCACAGTGTTAGCACTGCACAGCGGGCTTTTGCAGAGCTAAAGCCATGGAGTTGATTTTTGGAGTCCAGTTACCCTCATCTATTTTCCTCGCACTGCAGGGCAGTTCCTGTGGGCCACAGACAGGGTCACAGTGTTGTTCAACACCCGTCACCCTTGCTCATCCTGACCACTTGGTTCCTTGGATTCTGTAACCCTCTGAAACCACCCAGTTGGAGAAGTGTGCTCTGTAATTTTGAGACTTTAGGCTGACTTCCCAGTATCTGAATGAAGTGGATGATGTGGGGTGTTTTCTTTTCCAAGAAAATGGAAATGAGACCCTCTGTTTCATATCAGCAGTTCATCTACTGAGGTGAAGTGTCACCAGCAAGACTATTGGACTTTAACCATTTCCAAAAGGTGATTTCTGAGAGAGAATGTGGAGTTGGCACCTACAAACGACTCAGTCTTCACGTAAAGAAAGGAGAGAGACCAGTCATCCTTCAGCAATCCAACTCAGGGATCCCTCATGAAGAGAGATGAAAGGATGAAGAAATGACACTCTGAAGCTACTCTGTGACATGCTCTATGCTGGTGCTTTCATATAAGTTATCTTCGTTAATCCTCATAACCACCATATTGAAAAGAATTACCTGTGATGTGTCATTTTACCAACTTCACAGATGAAGAAAATGTGACCCAAGGAAATTAAATAATTCTAAGAAACTATGCCAAAACTTGAAATCTCCTTGAAACTTTATTGCTCTAATACAGCCCCTCCCCCATACTGTATTTCTGATCTTCAAGTTTATTTAATATATTTTTATTTATTTCAGAGAGGAAGGGAGAGGGAGAGAGAGATAGAAACATCAATGATGAGAATTGATCAGCTGCCTCCTGCACAGGTGCCACTGGGGATCAAGCCTGTAACCCAGGCATGTGCCCTTGACCAGAATTGAACCCTGGGCCCTTCAGTTCACAGGCTGATGCTCTATCCATTGAGCCAAACCAGCTAGGGCTGGTCTTCAATTTTAAATGAAATAGTAGTCTCTAGACTTGGAAGAGATGGAAGGAATAAGAGGTAAGTACCAAAGAATATGGAATTTCTTTGAAGGGGTGAAAATGTTCTGAAATTATTGTGGCAGTGTTTGCCCAACTCTGTAAATATACTAAAATCCATTGGATTATATACTTGAAATGGATGGATGGTATAGTATGTGAATTATATAATGATAAAGCAGTCACCAAAAAAATAACATTTAATGGAAGGCTTCCCCAATGAAGTCACAAAAAACTCTCGGTTCCCAATAAACAGCATATCTTGAGGTTCAAAGGCTGTGCTTTATATCTCTTTGTGATTTTATCAAGTAGGCAATAAACAAATGGCTCTGATAGTAATGGTAAAAAATATCCAAATTTCTCCCTCCAGTTGTGGGGGGAAATGCCCAGTTAATTGCAAGTGAATGGAGTTCAAAAGCATAATCCTAGATAAAAATAAATCTTCTCTAGCATAGTTGCTCTCCCTCACATTTCCTCCTCTTCCATCACCACCACCATGATTTTGTGGTTACACAATTTTATTCAGAATAAAATTAGAAATTGGCTAAAGAAGCAATGGTATTCTCCTGATTCTATGATGTCATCCCTTTAAAATGAATCATCAATAACAACTTTCCAAGAAATGAAAATGAAACATGACATGAAGCAAATACACTGTACACTAATTGAGCATTTCAGAAATGTTAAAATGTGGGAAGAAATGCATCTTAGAAATAAAGAAATGAAGTAATTCCTATGAAGGTGGTAATCCAGTTAAAGAACGATTTCTCCATTTTGAAGAAAAACAAAATGCTTATTTTTTTTTAGACTCATAGGGGTGATGAATCTTTAATGATAGCATATAGGCCTGAGGAAAATAGAAGAAAAGGTGATATATATTAGAATGAAAGAGGCAGCTTCCCAGAACCCAAGGCCGTGCCCTATCCATTTATTTTGCTGGAATGAAGCTTCACCCTCATTTTGCAAGGGTAACAGAGGAAGTGGGGGAGGGTGTGGCTTTGAAATTTACATGTCCTCAAAGGCCTGGAGAGGTGTCCATGGTGGCTGGGACTTCATGGCTGTTACCACCATGCTGAAGAACTTTCAACAAAGGATTGGTAATCGGACCACTCAAGCTCTGAAGAACTGTGAAGCCTCGTTTCTCATTGTTCAGCAAAAAAAAAAAAAGCAACTTGGGAACGCAATCCTTCCTATAAATGAATGCTTTGACTCTATGGTATTGGACAGTCCATTGCAAGTCCATTACTTGGGTTGGGAGTAATCAGGAAATCTTAACATCTCTGCCCCTGGCTTATTCCTGGGAAGGATTTGCCCAGCCTAGAATCCCTTGATTCCCTCTGCCTAAAGAAATAAGCCTGGGAACATCTCAGACAGGACAGAGTATAAATCTCTGTTGTGCTACTTGTGCCAACAACTTGATTCCTTGAATTCCACACCACCTGTACTCCCTGACTGCTTCACTCCACCTTGGCTGATCAAATCCCACTGGGTTTGAGCCTGACCAAACCTTACGTACCTGCAGGGTGGGGAACCCAGAACAATTCCAGAAACATCCATATATCCACACTAGAGGCCCGGTGCATGAAATTTGTGCACAGGGAGAGGAGGGGAACCCTCAGCCAGGCATGCACCCTCTCACAATCCGGGACTCCTCACAGGATGCCGGGCCTAAATCAGCAATCAAACATCCCTCTCGCAATCCAGGACGCTGCATACACCAGTGACCATACTTTTCATACAGTTGAAAGGCATTTTTCTATTGTATGGACAGCTACATTTTTTTGCCCTGATTAAAAATAGTAGTACATTACATGATCCTTTTGAGGCAATAGTATCATTTTCCCCATCTTATGGGTGGAAAAACTGAAGCAGAGAGAAGTTAAGTAATTGGCATTATCACACAGTTATAAGTGTCAGGATCAGGGCTGACCACAAAATGTGCAAGCCAGAGTCCATGTACGTCATTGCTGCATCATCCTGTTTTTTTAGTGATAGAGTAGCCTTGACAGGTTTTAATTTTTAAATCTAAGAGACTGTTCCCAACATATAGAGTAGGGTTCCTAGGCCTGGCCGGAGATCAACGCCATCTGTGGCACAACCAGTGGGTGGGGCGATTGGGGGTTCCCCACTGGCACCTACCTTGGCTGGCGGCCTGGAGCCGCCTACTGGCTGGGCCCGCCCCCTGATCACTGCTGCTGCCAATTGCCTCCCTCTCGGGCAGCAGATGCTCCTGTGTTGAGCATCTGCCCTCTGGTGGTCAGTGTGCGTCATAGCGACTGGTCATTCCACTGTTCGGTCGATTTGCATATTAGGGTTGTATTATATAGGATAATGACTATTTCCTCAGGACAAAGGAAATGCAAAAGTCCAACCAAATGATGATAATATGAGACTTTCAACAGTGAGTTCCATGGAGTCAGCAACTACCATATTTGCTGGAACAGAAGTTGCAGAATTATTCTGCATAGAGATTTCCTGAGGGAAAATTATGTGAATTATATTTATCATAGATGACTTAAATGTAGCTCTAAATTGGAATTAGAGGATAATATTTTGTTTTACAAATATAGCATGTTATATACTGAAATTCAGTAGACAAGTATATATACTAGATTTGTGCTATTAACTTTAAGAAAAATTATAATTCAGCCCTGCTGGTGTGGCACAGAGGTTGAGCCTCAACCCAGGAACCAAGAGGTCATTATTCAATTCCTGGTCAGGGCACATGCCCAGGTTGTGGGCTCGATCCCCAGTAGGGGGCATGCGGGAGGCAGCTGATAATGTTTCTCATTAATGTTTTTATCTCTCTATCCTTCTCCCTTCCTCTCTCTCTAAAAATCAATAAAAACATTTTTAAAAAGCAAAATTATAATTCAAATGGCTAGAAATTTTACATTGGCATCAGTGAATCTGAGCACATATAAGGGTTACAGTAAAGAAGAATCCTATTCACATGCTTGAGATGGGTAGTTGACAGAATAATTTTTATATCAATTAATAATAATTAAAATAATAGCACTTACATAACTTAACCATTTTAACTTTAGACATGTAAATGTACATTTGTTCTTTCACACATTCTCATTAAGAACAGGGATGTTGATTGAAAATGATCATATTCTCTTTTTTGCATAAACTAAGCTCATTAATGCCTACAATTACTAGTCTAGGTCTTCTTAAAGAGTGATAAGATCTTAAAGACACTTACGAAGGAATCTGAGTGGATGCAGAATCATTCTTGATTTTCACATTACACCCATCTTTCACAGTTATTTCTCACACTCCTAATTCAACAGCTATGTGTATATTTTTAATGATCACCTTAATCAGCCCTTACGAAGTATTCAACCACATCCTTACATGTACATTAACTTTATTTTTACACATATGTCTCATTGGATTTCTCAGCAGCAAGCATAGGTAGTTTCTTTGTGGTCCATGAAACAATAGTGTGTTGTAATAGAAAAGCAAAGGGCAATCATATGTCAGTTATATCTCAATAAAACTAGCAAAAAATCAAATAAACAAACAGGTAAGCATGCAAGCAATATCTTTGTAGTCCTTTCTTAGAATGAGAAAAAAATATCATTAAACTGGTATGTGTGGTTTCCTAAAAAACTAACAGGAAGGCAGGTGTGGACTTACTTGTTAAAATACACAGTGTGAGGTAAAAGGATGTATAATAAATACACTTAGCTGGCGAAAAAAAGGGCAGAGCGCTGAGAAACAAAATCTAGTTCCAGTGTGACTCTACCTCTTCCAAGAGTTGTGTCCTTGAACAACCCATTTAGCTTTCTTGAACTTGGGTTCTTCCTTTAAAAAATGAGAGGGTGATCCAAGATCTGGAACTTTCAAACCATAATCCTAAGAGTTCTGTGTGCCCACTCCCAGCAGACACGTACCCACGTTCACACATACTGCTTCATACATGCACACACACTCATACATATACCCACATGCAAATACTCCTTCACATATGTACCCACCTTCACACACAGTCCTTCACACATGGACTCACATGTTCACACACTCCATACATTGCAGCTGAGGCTGTCTGCTTTACAGATGAGACTTCTGGGTAAGATCTGATATTGGAGATTGCTGGGGTAGATAACGTCGGAGTTCAGGCCAGCTCTAACTCTCTGATCTTCCCCTACTGCCATTTGTGCAGAGGCACTAAAAAAAGGAGTTGCTGATGGTGTCTATTGTGAGCATTGCAAAACTGAACATCCACCTATGGAAAGCTGCTGGAATTAAGCCTCTTTACATGACATGTGTCACAACTCGACACATGTTTAAGATGGAAAACGTGCAGCCTCGTTAGCAGAGAAAAGTAAAAAATAAAATTGGCATGGCCTTCAAATTATATTCCCATTTGAAAACTTTACCACCGGATTCTTTTCAGATGCATTTGACATTTTACTTCCCTATTAAGGGCTAAGCTCAATAAAAATAAGAGAGAGAGAAAAGAAAGAACCAAACAAGCAGTCTTGGAGGAGGACAGAGAACAGCTTGATAAAGATCACCGGAAGACTTCGGCCTCTAGAAAGTCAGGAGCCTTGTAATAAATAACCCTGCATAAATCTAAATAGGTTTGAAACGTTTAACTAGTTTTTACATGTGAGCTAATACACATACCCACAGCAGTCTAATATGCTTTAGCTTCATATCCTGAGCACTATAAAAATGTCCCATTATTGGTGTTCACAACAATTTAACAGCTTGGATAGATTATATTCCTTAGGGACAGAAGGCAGCTGCAAAGTGAGGTTCAAGTTCCTGAAGTTCAGATAGTTTGAGGACATTAAAAAAGTTTCCCATAGGAAGAATTAAATTCTCTCAAGTGAAAAACAAGGAGTGAGGATTTCTTCAATTAATCCCATATTTTGGACAGAGGCAGTGGAAATTGTCAGTTTCACAGGTGACTTTTGCAGAAAGGCTTAAACCAGTATTTTCTCAAGGGCCATAGGCAGGTCTCTTAGAAGTATAGAAGCGTGAAAATATATAGAAAATTTGCATATTCACTGTGCCAAGTTTACATATACTAACAAGGTCTGCACAGTTGATTCTCAAGTTCACATTTTAGTGCTGCTACCTTTAAGTTAGTTTAAAAGTTCACTCACCCCTTCTTACTCAGCTGATATTACTGACTTGGGTCCCTGAGGGGCGGTACATTACTTAATTCATACAATCAGAGGAAGGATGATGAGATGCCAGAGTTGAAAAGGTTTTGTTTTCTACCTCTCCGACATACAGAATTAGGGACATGATGGAGAGGTCATCTGGACTTTTCCTGTGGCCCCTCAGTGCTGATGAACCAGCTGGAAAACACTGACTTAAAGAGGGAAAACACACAGAAACCCACCCAGGACTCATAGGATGGGCTTTGGGATCAAAGAGTAGTGAGTCCCTGTCGCAGCTCTGCTTCTCCCTAACTAAAACTTAGGTTACTGAACCTTCGGAGGCTTTCTCATCTGTAAAATGGGGATTATATTAAAGATTATATATCCATAGCGTTTTATGCTTAGGCTTCCATTCATTATTGTCTTAGAATCATTAACTCATAATGAACTAAATCTTCTGCTGCATGACTTTGAGGTTTAATGTCATCAAAAAGGTCCTACATAGAAACAATTTCTCATAACTAAGAGAACTTGCATAACCAAACCTTTCATGTTCCACATCAGCACAAAAACTAAGATTATTCATGGAGTCCTAAACCTAAAGAAGAAAAAAGACTGACCCACATAACCTAAAGAAGAAAAAAGACTGTTTTGTAAACTAGGGTTAAAGGTTATTAAATCAGTAGCCAGGTCATCAGCAACCCACTCCCACCAATATTCTTCAACAGTGAACTAAGGTCACTAGGTCCCTCTTTAGGACCTCAGAGTCCCGTCCCCACCCCCACCCCCGCCACTTTTCTTGGTCATTATCCTTGTCTGTGTCCACTTTATTATTATTATTATTGATTTCAGAGAGGAAAGGAAAGGGAGAGAGAGAGAGAAACATCAATGATGAGAGAGAATCATTGATCGGCTGCCTCCTGCATGCCCCACACTGGGGATCAAGCTCGAAATCTGGGCATATGCCCTGACCAGGAATAGAATCGAGACCTTCTGGTTCATAGGTCAACGTTCAACTGCCACTGAGCCAGCTGGGCTGTACCCACTTTTTAAAAAGAACCACATCGGTCTGGGTCATTTCAGGAACAAGGTACAATTAGGCATTGATTATTTGCCCCCTTTCAGCTTGTCTCTGTGATAGAGGGAATCAAGAACAATTGGCAGGAAGGAGGGGAGAGGATGTTAGGCCCAGCCCTGGGCTGACTTTAATTTGAGGCATTTCAGCATGGTTGTTTCTCAGAGTCACTGAGGACTAGTGGTGCAATCCGACTTTGCCTAGATGAATTTCCCATGACAAACAATATTGGCTCATCATCTGTGGTCGTGACTGAGTGCCAGTATTTTTCTTCCTCCAAAGCCTGGGTAGGACAGCACGGAGCTGTTATGTTCCTTGGGACATTTGTTTCCAATTTTGCAAACACTGTGAATGTGCTTATTTTTGTAGCTCTGTTAGGAAAGTGCATGGCATTTAGTTTTTCTTGTCGGAGTTAATTATAAATCATTAGGGTTCCAGTCCCCACAACAAAGTCCTTGGACCTTGAAGCTCAATCACTGGTGATTGCAATAGTCCTGCCCACAGCCTCCCCCTCCCCGCCCCCAACCTCTTGCTAAATCCTCCATTCCTCATTATAAAGCAGGAGAGGGGAGGGGGCGTTATTTTAAGATGTTTTTATTGGCTTCTAAATGTGAAGCTTTGGTTCCAAGGTCGTCTTTTTTCCCAGAGCAAGATAAACTTTTTAGGGTTGTAAATCATGGGACTTTTGCATCACTTGACAGGGTCCATGTTTAAAAGTCACTCTAATCGCCTCTTAGATGACTTAGGAAGCCCAGAGAGTTGCCCACGCACCATGAAAAGGACCCTTTCAGTAGCACTGGGCCTGTGCCCAGGATCTGTTGCTTTAGGACGATAAATTATTTCTATGTTCACCCCCTCCCCACCTCTATTCCCTGTTTATAGAAGGCAGCATTGTGACCTGACTGATAACTTTAGGATGAGCCATTGCCAAGAGTGGGAGGACCATGATGGGAAGGCCCAAGATGAGGCCCCTCTTCCACCTCTGAACTGACCCCTTTCCTGACCACTGCCAGGCACCCACACCCTTAGGCTGCCTCAAGTCCCCTACTGAATTTCCCTGGCCCATCTCACTCTCCAGGGCAATACTCACAGTCCCCAGTTTTTCCCATTAAAATATCCCTATCCTGAATGTCGTTTTCCCATAGGGCTCTGCTTCCTGCCAGAGAGCAAATGGGTAATCTAATTTTTTAAAAATACCTGCATTCGTGTATCAATAGGTGCTAACTGGATAATAAAGTTAGGAAGAGACTTGTGTTCTGCCTTTTTTAAACCTCCAAACCCTCTCTTCATTTAAGGCCTTCTTTGGTTGAATCAGAGTATTCACCTCCATCCCCAGTGCTGGAACAGTACCTGGCATCCAGCAGGCTTTGAGAACTATTTGATGACTGAATGAGGGCCCATCCTGTTTCTTCATCCTTCCTCTGCCCCCTCCCCATCCACCAGCAGATCCGGGGGGCGGGGGGGGCACCTTGGAGCAGAGCTTGCATGCCTCAGAGTTAATGAAATTTATTCAAAGAGTGTCCCAGAATGTTGACCCTAAGGACCCTGAGTCCCACCTCACCACTTCACAGATAAGGAAACCGAAGCCCAAAGAGGAGGAGTTTCCTGCCCAAGGTCACACAATGAGTGACTGTAACAGAATCTGATTCAGGTCAGGGGTCATCCCTCCAGGTTTGCTGCCCTGTTCCTTTCTTTTTAACAGAAGCCTTCTGGAGAAGAATAACTTGGCAGATGTCCTCAACAGTTTCTTAATGAGGATTTACTTCTGATCTCTCTCTCTCTCTCTCTCTCTCTCTCTCTCTCTCTCTCTCTCTCTCACACACACACACACACACACACACACACACACACACACACACACCACCTTCTTTTCATGGAAGGAGCAAAAGCTTCTAGTCCTGACTGTCCCTCCCCTTCTTTTTACCCCCCGAATCCCCACAAGATGAAGACACAGTCATGAAAACAAACACACAGAGCTTAGAGATGGTCTTTGTGTGGCTTCCTCTCAAACACACACTCCAAAATAAGGATTTCAGGACGCGTTCATGAAGGTAAGCCCACAAGGCACCATGAGGAAATGAAGGAGGAGGTAGCAGAGAAGGGAGGAAGACCAATTACCCAATTACGGACTTCTTGATGCGCACAGTATCACTAACGGCTCGTGGGGTCTCTGCCCCCTAGGGACCCTGCAAGAGGCTGTGTAAACACACCTCAGAAGGTCCCACTGAAAGATGAAGGGCTCCGGTCTCCACCCTCCAAATGCTGTTCCACATCAGGAGAAGACCAGGAAGAGGTGTGAACTCTCCGGCACTCCTGGCCCCCACAGGCACACAGTCTCCTGCGAAGTCCCTAGGGGGCAGAGACCCTCGGCCTGCAGCACAGCTGTCCGCAATGTCCACCACCACAGACACCAACAGCATCTGCTGCAGAGAACCAACAGGTGATCAGAAATTACCATTATTCCATAAAGGGTGACCTACTCCTTTTCCTTTTTTTTTCAAACAGATCATCTCTTACTGCAACATCTTGGATTCAAAGTGCTTACACCATTTAATTGCCGTTGGTATACAGATATGCTAACAGCATGGCTACAAAGGATCTTCTTACTTTAAAAGCAGGTGACACATTTGGAAGTGAGAGAACTAGAATGGTTGTGAAACAGGCAGCGCTCAGTGACCACCACCATGGGTGCCTGCCAGCCACTCCTGTGCCTGTGAGAGGCCTGCCCTCCTGTACCTGCTGCAGGACAACCACCTCCTGACAGGATGCTGGCTGTTCCAGCTGAACTCTGAGTATATCAGGTTCTAGCAGAAAATCAGCTACACATCAGTTACTATTAGTTATTTTAAAAAAGAAAAAGCAGATGACCCTGACCGGGAATCAAAAAATATCCTCAGGTGAGGCAAGATGGATTCCGGGCTGTTGGTGATATCCTGGTGGACAGAAAGCAGGGAGATGAGGGAGGGCTACACAAAGCGGACACCGAGGGAAGCTGGTAAGCCCTCCTTAGTCATCATCACAACGCTGGGAACTCCCTCCTGTCCTTGTCCTACTGCCCTAAATGGCTTCATGCATCCCACCCCAGTTCTGAAAGAAAAATGCAGAGTAACTGGCCCTCAGAGGCGCAGGGTTCTAACAAGCTCAGCACAACTGTGAGACAAGAAAGGGGTCAGATAACAGGTGAGCACAGCTGTCACAAGGGCGGTGGATGCTTTGAGTACTGGATGGTGTCCAGGGCAGCCCCAATGTCGTAGTTCTTGGTCTGCAGGAGCCTGGTGAGCCAGCCGCCTTCCTCCGAGAACCCCACGGACAGCACTGGGGAGAGGGACTCAGTGAGCCGGGGATCCGCTTCTGGAGGCACGCGTGGGTACACCGCGGCTTCCTTCAGCCCTGTGGGTACCTGCTGGGAAGGATCCAGAGAGCTTGGCCCTTCCGACTCGGGCATCTGTAGAGACTGGAGTTCGTCCGTTGACGGGTCCACTTCCTTTGAAGATAAACGGGTCCAGTCATCGCCTCCTCCCGAGCAGCTGTCAGACTCCATCTGCTCCTCAGGCTGCACACCCGCCTGCAGCGTTATCTTGTTCGTTTGCTTCACCAGAGTCCGTGCAGCTCCTTCCATGACCCCGTCCGGTTTGCTGGCGTCAGAAGAGCAGCTTCCTGGCTGAGAGCCGCACCTCTCCTCGCTGGAGCTGCCTGGAGACACGGGGCCAGGCGGCTTCTTTTCCCTCCACGTCAACACGTCAATATCCACCTCAATGCCCAGGGGGCTGCGGGCGGCTGCCACACTCTCCCCGCAGCAAACTCTGGAAATTCGCACTGGTATCCTCTGCTGGACCAGAAGCAGAGTTTGCTGTGGGGCTGGCATGCGTGTCCCTGCCCGAGGAGGACGTGGGCTCCAGTTCCCAGGTTGGCCCATCTCCCAGGCAGGCCACCCAAAGTGCCAGTCTCAGCTTCCGGAGCCAGCGGCTGAGAGAGGAGTCCTCAGAGAGATGCCCGAAGGGGCTGGGGAAGGCGAGCTTGCTGTGCTCCCGGTGCATGCCCTTCCCCTCGCAGCCGCACACAGGTCGTAGTCAGGACAGACGCTGCACTTGTACTGGGTGCCCACCACCGGACCATCGCAGCCATCAAGGATCACATGGGGGGGTGGCCCCGCCAGTACTCCTTCCTCTCTTTAACGTAAATATGGAAAAGGTCATCCTTCACGTATGCCATGGCCGTCATCAGTTCCTCATCACTGGGAAAGGCAACCAAGTGCTGGTCGTCATCGCGGTAGTGCGCCTGGAAGCTACCGGGCCACTGCGGCAGGCAACAGGGCGGCCACCCGGCTCAGCAGCCGCTCCAGGCCCACCGTGGCCTCAGCCTCCGCCTCGGGTTTGGGGCTGAAGCAGAAGCTGAAGCGGCAGATCTCCCGGGCCGCGTCCTCCTTTCCCAGAAGGTACACCTTCACGGTGAGCGACGCCATCGCAGCCGGTTGAGGAGCAGGAGCCTGGCCCAGTCTGACCTACTCTTTTATAAAAATATATTTTTTATTGATTTCAGGGAGGAATGGAGAGAAAGAGAGAAACAACAATGATGAGAGATAATCATTGATTGGCTGCTGCCTGCATGCCCCACACTGGGGATCTAGCCTACAACCTGGGTATGGGCCCTGACTGGGAATCAAACTGTGACCTCCTGGCTCATAGGTCGACACTCACCACTGAGCCACACCAGCTAGGCAAGAGTAACCTACTCTTGAGAAAGCCCTGTGCACAGAAGTGGGATTTCAGCAGCACCAAGAAACTATATGAAACCCAGTGGGAGGCTGACCTCTTCCTCAAATAGTACTCTTATTCCTAGAAGGCTCTTCCCTGTGCTCATTCTTCAGGTCTCAGCTTGAAAAATAAAAGTTGGCTAGGGAGTCCTTCCCTGACCTGCTCTCATGCCCTTCCCTTGGGTGACACCCTTCTTTACAAACATGTAGTCAGTGTCCACCTTCCCCCACAGACTCTGTGTCCTGAATGCAGGAACACTGTCTTACTCACTTCCATGCTGCCAGCACCTACCACAAAGTCTGGACATAGAAGGTGCTCAATAAATATCTGTCCCATGTGTCCCTGCCGCTTGTATTTAACAGAGCTTGATTGTGGATTGCATGTGTTTAGAGAATTAGATTCTGGATTGGGCCTCCTGGCTTATCTTTACCTATTTGTACTTGGTCAACAAGCTTCTTCTGTGAAGGGTTGGTGAGGCTGTTTCTTAAAAGAAGCTGGAGTCAGTAAAAACTCAGGTGAGAGAATTGCATCGTTTCATTAAAGGAAACCTGCTAAAACTTCCTCCCTCTAAGCTCCTGACTGTCTGGGCCCATTTATAAAGCACAGGGTTACAACTAGAAAAGATTTAATCAGGTTTCCTCTTTTCTTGAGAGGATGAAAATTGAGCTTCCTTATACAGTAAGCTGCATGTTATCACGGCCTTTTCTGGGAAGGACAAGCCTATTGCACTTAATGGTCAGCATTTTCTCTGGCTTTTCTTTTCCTGGAGCCTTTCACGGCAGCAGGAAACAGCCATGGGGAGGGGAGAGGCCGATCAGCTGCCACCAGACACCCTGGAGGAAGAAGGGACAGTAGAAATGGAGAAGAGCATGAGTAACTCTGAGGGGACCATTCTCCAATATTCTGCCAATGTGCCTTGGTCAAGGAAAATAACAGTAACTCACTCATACTAACTCAAGTAAAGGGTGGAGTTGATTATTGTGAGGATAAAGAAACCCTCATGACAAAGCTGGAAAATCGCTCTGGCAGTTGCTCAGTGGTTAGAGAGTCAACCTGCTGACCAAAGGGTCTCAGGTTCAATTCCCAGGCAAGGGCATGTACCTCAGTGGTAGGTTCCATCAATGTGTCTCTCTTATGTAATGTTTCTCTCTCTCTCGCCCTCCTCCCTCCCTTCCACTCTCTCGAAAAAATGGGAAAAAATATCCTTGGGTGAGGATTAAAAAAAAGACTGAAATATCTGAACAACCAAGACTAAAGAAGGATAAGAAACAAGGCATCTTTGAGGTCCCCTGCCCTTCACCCTCCATTCCCTCTAACAACAGCTCAATCAGGTGTTCTTCTCTTCATACTGTAACATTTTAATTCTAGTTCCTACCGCTACTTCAGCACTGGCTCTTTCTTTGTCTCTCAAGTCCACGTCCCCAAAAGAGGAATCTGACCTGCCCTGTTGGAGTCTGAATTAGGGCTAACTCCAATAATAAGTCATAGGTTATGTACAAGCCTATGGACAATACTAACTTTGAGACAAATTTGGACTCTGGTCCATCAGTGTGGTAGGAATGAGAAGTGAGAGAGTTCCAGGCATTGAACAAAGACATGCCCACTCAGATGAGGATGAAGGCAGAATATGTTAAGAAAGGAGCGTAGATGGTACAACTAACCCAGAGTATTAACTGCCCTATTCCTCTCCCAACAGGCGCAGTGGGTAACTGGTGGCCAAAATTTGAAACTTGTTAAGAAGGTTGTATTAGACCCTCTCCTGTGCAGGCTGACCACTTCTAACTACAAGCACCTGGGACTCCCCACCTGGGGCTTTCGTGCTCATAGGTGCACTCGCAAGGCAAGCCAGAGGAGCCTGGAGTTGATGGCACCAGAAGCAGCATTCAGTCAATGGCAAGTGCGAGTTGGTAGATATGGCCTTTAGGTGGGATAAGTCTAAAGCACGTTCTACACTTTCTCCCAGAGGTCCAGACTATGACTGAGCTACCGCTGCCCACAGAGCTGCTCGATAACATAGAGTTTTCAAAATGAAGAACTGAACCAACACTTTCTCCAGATCTATGATCCAGATCTTGTTCCTCTCCCTCTCACGGTCTCCTTGCTCCTATTCTATGAAGCAATCATCACAAAACACTTTAGGGACAGCGAGGCAATGACAAAATCCACAAATGTACCATTTCCTACAGTAAGGTGTGCTTGCTCTGTGGATCATTACACAAGTAAATGGTGCGCTCCTAGATCTTCTGAGCTTGTGGAGCAGGTTGTCTCAGCAGTAAAAACAATAATTTATAACAGCATAAGAAATGAACTGAGTGGCCAGTCTCAGAAATCTGTCATGGTCAGAAAAATGCAGTCAATAACCAAAAAAATAATTTAAAAACAACACAAGTTCTTCAAATGGAAAGGTATACCCTGTCCATGCTTACGAACTCAACATCAACAATATCATAAAGATGTCAATTCTGCCAAGTTAATATATAAATTTAATGCAATCCAAATAAAAATTATCAGCAGTTTTTTAATCTATTTTCATATGGAAAAACAAACAAGTAAAACTAGCCAGAAAAATCCTATTAAAAAAAAAAGTAATGAGGGTAAATTAGCCTGTCAGATATTAAAATATGATATGAAGCTACATTAATTGAAACAACCTAACACTGGCCCATAAATAGACATTTCAATGGAATATTCTAATAATAGACCAACAATATAAAGAAAATTAATATATTATAAAGATTAACATATGATATATGTGTTATTAAAGAAATGGTGCACACACAATGGGAAACCAGAAAAAAATTGATTCCATTCCTCTAAACTTAAAATAAATTACAGATGGAACACACACTTTAATATAAAAACTGAAAACCACAAAATAATTAGGAAAAAATGGAAGACATTTTTGTATAATCTCAGAGTAGGGAAGGCCTTCAAGCATGATATATAAATCTTAAGTCATAGAAGAGAAAACTGTTAAACTTGACTATACAAAGAATACATTAAGACAGGTAGTTTTGTGCAATTAATGTCATAAATGGCTCCATTCCCTACCATATAAAAGCTCCTCAAAATTATGCAAAATCAACAACTCAACATTTTTCAGTAGATGTGCAAAGGACATAAGTAGACAGTCATAGAACAGGAAGTGCAAATAGTCTTACAATATGATTTGATTTGTTTCCCTCACAATAAGTCTAAAGGAAAAAACCACCTGTATGTCTCTCCTTTACTCTCACAATACTCTAATGGATAAACTTGATACCAAATGTGTCTGTTTTCCACACATCGAGCAATTCCTCAGCCCCAGGTAGGTGTCCTACAAAATAACTCAGTTCTAAGACTGTCTACCTGGAGACAGCATCAGGTCCCGCAGAGTAAGGGCTCGGTCCTTCAAGACTTCAGATGCCAATCACAAGTTCAGGCTGTCACCTGTGCTTCTGACGTACTCGCTGTAAACCAGAGGTTCTCATGACCCCGCCTTGGGTTCCATTCATCTGCTAGAGCAGCTCACGGAATTCAGTCCAACATTTACTATGTGACCACGTCACTATCAAAGGATCTAACTAAGCAACAGCCAGAGAGCAGAGACCCGTAGTGCAGGGAAGAGAAAAAGGAGTGTGGAGCTTCCATGCTGTCTCTCCCAGTACCTCCGTGTGTTCACCAACCCAGCCCTCCAAACCCATTTTGGGATTTATTAAGACATTATTATGTAGGTATGACTGATTTAAACTCCATGCTCTCTCCATTCCAAGGTGGGGCTGGAAGATCCAAACCTCTACTCCTGGTTGTTTTTCCTGGCAACGGGGCTTTTCAAAAGTCACCTCATTAATCTAAATTCTGATGTGGTTGAAAGGGGTTTGTTATGAATATTAAAAGACATTTCTATCATTCAGCAAATTCCATGGGTGCTAGGAGCTTTGTGCCAGGAACCAGAGACAAAAACCAAATATATATTTTATTATGCCCAATGCCTAATATTAAATCTTACTGATTAAAAGTCCAATTAAAATTATAGTGAAATATCACTTTCACCTGTCAGATTGGCCAGATGAATAAGTATGATATCACTCTGTGTTGGTGAGGATACTGGGGAACAAGGCAATCTCATACATTACTAGTGAAGGGTGGTATCTCCTGAAATTTTAAATGCACACACCCTTTGATCCAACAATTCCACTTTTGTGGCAACTTAGAACCCTCTCTAGAGCTGGAGTCAGCAAACCTTTTATATATATATATATATATATATATATATATATATATATATATATATATGTGTGTGTGTGTGTGTGTGTGTGTGTGTGTGTGTGTGTGTGTGTGTGTGTGTGTGTGTGTATTAGAGGAAGGGAGAGGCAGAGAGAGAGAGAAACATCAATGATGAGAGAGAATCACTGGTCAGCTACCTTCTGCACACCCCACTCTGGGGGTCAAGCCCACAACTCGGGCATGTGCCCTGACTGGGAATCGAATGGTAACCTCCTGGTTCATAGGTCAACCACTGAGCAACACCGGCCAGGCTGGATTCAGCAAACTTTTCCTATAAAAGGCCAAAGAGCAAATATTTCAGTCTCTGGGACACATGGTCTTTATTTCAACAACTCTACTCTGTGGCTGTCATGTTAAATAAATAAGTATGGCTGTGTTCCAATGAAACTTTATTTACAAAATGGCTGTGTGCGGGATTTGGTCATACTTTGCTATCTCCTGCTATCAAGAAGGCAGGACACCCTCGCTGGGGCAGAGGTCACTGCTGGGCCCAAACTACAGTCAGGACTTGGGTGCCCAATTGGGGACTGTATTTTCAGTCCTTTGCACAGTCTGATGGCCATGTAACTAAGCTCTCAATGATGTGAATGGAAGTTCTGTTTCCAACCTCTGGCTCATTTGCTGAAGCAGGATTTCTTAAGAAGGCTCTCTGTTCTTTTCCCTCTTCTCACTGGCTAATGACAATGACCAGCATGATATTAAAGCCATATACTGAAAATGGCAGAGCTGCCATCAACCAGAGACCCCGAATGACTGGATGTGGCAGAGTGGCCCACAGTTTCTCACAGAAGAGACATTATTCCAAACCTGGTCTGGGGAGAACATGTTTGCTTTCACAACCTTTCTCCGAGAAGTTAGCATTCCTGATAAAATGCTTAAGCAATTTTCTGTGAACTTTAATGGGATTGAGGTTTGCTCTAGGAAACCAATTACCCACATGCCCAATTACCCACACACTCAGTTGCCAACTGTCAATCAAGGGTCTAGTGACCTTTAACCAGACTTTCTTTTCTTTGTCTGCTCTAACAATAATTAACTGAATTCTTTCCTATCAAATGTCCTTGCCAAAAGTGAATTTGGGAAGTGGTCTTCCAGGCTCCATTTCCCTGCTGTGCATAATCATAATAAAACTCTGATATATGCTCAGAGCTAAATTGTCTGAAAGTTGCCTTTAACACTTGGAACACTTGCCTGATACTGTAACATGAGTGAGAAATACATTTTTCTTTGAGCCATTAAAGTTTGATCTCTATTGCAGGTGCCTATTCTACTCCAGTATGTTCACACTATATAAATTTGCTTAAATTGACTAACTGCTTACTTTGTACTGAGACTATACTAAGCACTTCACATGCATCATATGGCACTGAGCTCCATTTCTTCCCTACAGTAAAGGTCTGCAGCTGGGAGTAGATGCCAGGCCAGGGACCACCATCACTCAGACACATTCCTGACTGGAAGGCTCAACACAATCGTCTTGGTTGGGGGAGATACAGAGAAAAGGAAGCTCCTCTTAAAGGGATATGATGCCCCTGGAGCACATCAGCATCACTGGGTCAGAACTGGTGGTGAACTTCTTTTTTAATGCTTTCCCAAGAGAGACATCATTTTTATAGACTGAGAAGCATCACACGCGTTTGCTGTTTAGGGCTGGCTCCCTGGTCCTTCAGAGGGCAAGGCTTGCAAGGTGCTCTTCAAGACTTGTCTTACGGTCCAGCCAGAGTGACTCAGTGGTTGAGCGTCGACCTATGAACCAGGAGGTCAAGGCACATGCCCAGTTGTGGGCTCAATCCCCAGTAGAGGGCATGCAGGAGGCAGCCGATCAGTGATTCTTTCTCATCATTGATGTTTCTCTCTCGCGCTTTCCCTTCCTCTCTGAAATCAATGAAAAATATATTTTAAAAAAAGACTTGTCTTCTGAATGCCCCTTCCCTTGAAGAGAGGGGCATTCAGAAGATAAGTCTTTTTTTTAAAATGTATTTCTCTCTCCCTTGAGAGAGAGAAATCATCTCCTACTGCCCCAAAAGACTTGACTCAGTTTTAAACCAACCTCAAATATAAGAATTACACAGGACATCACTGTCATTCATTTATTAACACCTTTCAAGTATCACAGCAACAGGGAGGGGAGCTAAGACAGTGCTTCCAGGAAGAACAACGCTGGGGTGTGGCAAGGGGGTTTGACAAGAGGCGAGGAAAATGAAGTGAACACAAAGTGTCCACTCGGTGTGGTCAAAAGACTCTCTTCAAGAAAGGACCAGAAGGCAGGAGGCCCATCAGTAACCAAACGGTGTCTGGTACTGGGCTATGTCACTAACCAGTCATGTATGTTTTCCTATGTAGCTGAACCTCTTAATGGTTCACAGCCATTTCTGGAAGTAGACAGGGTATATTATGTGCTGATCTGAAGAAAAAAATCTTCTTTACTCAGCAGGAGAACTCACCCGCCCAAAAATTGTTTAATTCGATGAATAAATTAAAAGCCTTGATGGGGAAAGAGGCCTCCAAGAGGAGTTTGGCGACCACTATGGAGCTAGTACCAGGGTTTCAGCTTGCTAACGGGGTCTATAAATTGGGGACGCAAGCTAAATAGCCTGGATAATAAAGGAGTCATCGGAAGATGTTTTGAGTAAGAAAGGGGGGAATGACAAGGTCGCTGGTGGAAGACAGAACAGGAACGAGAGTTTTATTAGTTCTCTGTAGTCTATGATGCAAATCATCCCAATTTCTTCGTGAAATCTTCAGTAAAAAGTCCACTCTGGTTACTGTGTTCTGGAGCTGGGGGTTCACCATGAAGCTTAGGGGACAGCATAAGGACCAGCTACCCACAAGAGGTCTACCACGTCTGGGTTCCAATTCTAATATTTAAAGAACTAGCGCTGGACAGGGCCCAGTGCCTGGAGCCTGCTGCCTAAGGCAGGGTTACAGGTTTGGAAATGGGATTTTTTTTAAATCATTGTGAAAAGGTCTGGGTATTCAAAATATAGTGTTTTGTTGACGCATGCCAAGTTATTGTTTTGTATTCAAAACCAGGTCCCTTCTTTCCAAAAATGAATATTCCTAATTCTCATAGCTAGAGGAACATAGTAGATATAATTTTCCCCATTTTCAGGAGAGACTAGAGAACTCCAGCAAGGTAGCTTTTCCCAATTATGATAAGAATCAGAGAAGCTGGCCCTCCACTGAGAGAGAAACATACCCTGCACGGCCTGGGAGCCACATCTGAGCACAGAGCTTCATGAAGTTAATTTCCCAAAAGGAAATTCCATTTTCTTCTCCATCAGAAGGCTGCTGAGACACCATTGGGTGGCACTATTGCTTACATTTTTAAATTCCAGGCTGTCAAGTAGAGCCACATTCCAGACCCAGCAGTAGAAAGCAGAGCAGGGCATTCTTCCAGGCATCCTAGAAGCCAGCTTCCCTCCATCACCCAGACAGCTCAACTATTGGAGGGTCAAGATAAGCACAATGTGATTTCTTGGAAAATAACACAACCCTTATAAAAGACAGGGTCTATAGGATTCAATGAGCATTAGTGTCCCCGTTACAATCTCCATGCAATTCAACATCCTAATGAGCTCTACTCTAGGTCCGGGATGGATTGCCAGCAATTGCCACTCACTTCTGTGGAGGACTAATGGGGGGAGGCATAATCTTTTGTGGCTTTTTCTTGCCACAAGCATGCATATGCCTTGGTTCCTCGATTACCCCCATGACTCCTATGTCCATTTACAATAACTTCTATTAAGGAAAGCTCCACCTTTTGCACTAATGGGAGCTTTGATGATCAATTCAAGGTCCTCTGCTACTATGTTTAGCTGCTATCCCTGCTTTCTCGGCACCATAGACAAATGGACCTTGGAAGAGAATAATGATTCTCATTACTCCTCCTACCACGCCCACTTCACCAGCAGACAGAAATCCTCCTGGGTGACAGCCAGCAGATCAACACTGGGGACGATTGTTATAGTTGTCATTGCCTGGCATAACACACACAGTGAAATTTTACTCAACAGAGCAACCCTGTATTAATTATATTTTTCATTGTTAAGACTTTTTCACTGATTTAAATAGCGCCTTCCATGCCGCTGCCTGAGAGTAAAACCAGATTATGTCCACTACTAATTGTGTTATAATGAAAGAGTCCATTGTCACAGTGTATTACATGTACCACCTTTTTCCAGTGGCACAATCCCAGCTGATGACAGCCAGACCACAACAAGGGGTGGGGATGGGGGAGGGGGAAGAACCAAAAGTGTAAGTAGCATATAAAATGGAATGAAAAAGATAATAAAGACAAAGTCTGATGTCATGGTTATGACTTTTGGCAAGAGCTCTCCACATTCAAGCCTGGCTTCTAGAAAAATGAGAAGAAAAAGCCCAAACCAGAGATTTTCAACAGAATCCTCTCCTTGCTACTCAGAAGGAGTGGTCCACAGAGCAGCAAGCAGCCTGGCGTCACCTGAGAGCTTAAGAGCAATGCAGAATCGCAGGCTTTACCTGGACCTGCTAACTCAGGCTCTGCATTGTAACACACAGACAGGGGACATGCATGCACACTACAGTTGGAGAAGCACAGTCTAGCTCCCTGCGGTATGAGGAAGCAAAAACCTCCTAAGGATTGAGGGCCAGTCCTTAGTTTGGCTAGAATAAACCTGGCAGAAAAGGCTAAGAAAGGAAGTAAGGTTTTGATTTTTTTCAATATGTTACAGCATCTTTTGTTCACAGACTTTGAGACAGTCAATATGTGGTTCTATCAGTGCATTTAATTTTTGAGGTAACTCCATAGTGCTTTCCACAGTGGCTGCACGAGTCTGCATTCTCACCAACAGTGCACGAGGGTTTCGTTTTCTCCACATCTTCACCTGATTTATTGACGGTAGCCATTCTGGCAGGTGTGAAGTGAAATCTCATTGTGGTTTTAACTTGTATCTTTCTGATGATTAGTGACATTGAGCATTTTTTCATATCTATTGGTCATCTGTATGTCCTCTTTGGAAAAGTGTCTATTCAGGTCCTTTGCCCATTTTTTAATTGCTTTGTCTTTCTAGTGTTATATAAGTTCTTGATGCAGTGTGACAATGATAATTTACCGAGTTATATACTTTTATGTCCTTGCAAACCAATGTCACCCCAATAAATTCAATTAAAAGGATAAAGATAAAAGAATGAAATATTAATATATAAAAAACATTTTAAAATAGACTACAAGAGTAAGCAATAATGGAAGCATGGAGACCAGCTGGTAGCTTCTGCAATAATGCAAATCAGAGGCGATAGGAGCCTGGATGAAGGGTAGCGGCAGAAGTGGTGAGAAGTGATCAGATTCTGGATACATTTTGAAAGTAGTGCCATTTGCTCATGCTTTGAATGTGGGGTGTCAGACTCAAAAAAAAAAATTTAATTAATTAATTAATTAAGTATGATACCAAAGCAATTGGAAGATTGGGGAAATGTGAGTGGAGCAAGTTTGTGGGAGGAAGATCAAGAGTTCATTTTGAGCATATTGAGTTGAGATGTTTCTTCAACAGTGAGTTAAAGATTCCAGATACAGGGGGGTCAAAGATGGGGTACCGAGTGAGAGAAACAAACTGGAGCATCAATAGTATTTGAAGGTGCTTAAAGCCATGAGATTGGGCAAGAGTCCCTTGAGGAGAAATAGAGATTGATAAGGAGACCAAAAACTGAGCATGAGGCACCCCAATAGAGGTTGGGGGAAAGAGGGAGAACCCCCAAGAAACCAAAGAACAACCAGTGAGGCAGGAGAACCGAGATCTGACCAAGGAGGATAAGTCATTCTATTTGTTCTTCTACAGCAAGATAAACTTTTAAAGACTTAATCAGTGAAATGTTTTGTTTTATATTTGTTTCCCTTTGTCTGAGTGTGATGTTTCCCTTTCATGACCCTTCTACTGTTTAAACAAGACCTTGGTCTTCATTCTCTTGGGGAAAGTGGACACAAAAGAAACACAAAGACAGATAAACATCACCTTTAAGTTTCCAAAAGAGTTCAAACTTAAACAAGTGTTTGTTTGCTTGTTTTTTGGGGGGGGTGCTTAGCTACTTTTTTATTGACACAATGAGAGAGTAAGAAAACTTCCCTGGACACTTGGCATGGAGAAGAGTTATAAGGAATGCAAGAGATGCTTTTGAAGAGGTTTTACTCCCAGTTCTATCACTTCTTGGTGCATGATTTGGGGAATGCATTAAGTTTTATAAGCCTCAGTTTCCTCATCTCTGGGAAGGAGCCCCATATTTGGCCCCTTCCAGTGTAGTCCAAAAATGAGGGAATAATAGACATACATACACACACACACGCACACCAGATAAGTCCAGAAATTTGGGAACAGAAAACACCTATGCCTGGAATCCTGGAAGACTAGTTTTGCAGTATATCACCAGGGCATTAGAGCAAAAGACTATAGGTAGTTGCAGGGGGAGGTGTGGGAGGATAGATGAATTTTCTCGTGGGTCATAAAAATTAGGAGTGATAAAAGGATGCAAATCTGAAGAGGCTTTGCAACAGGAATAAATGGACATCATAGTGATATGCAGTATAAATACTGTGTTAGTCGGGATAGGCTAAGTTGTGCTGCAATAACAAATACCACCCCCTCCTCCCAAATCTCAGTGGCTGAAAAAAACAAAAGTATATTCCATGCTCATGTTATATGCACATCACAGGTAGACAATAGAGTTCTGCTTACTGTAGTCCCTGAGGGACCCCAGATGGCAAGTAGCAGCCTTCCTGAACACTGTTACTTGCTGTGCAGAGAAAAATACTTCTCAAAGGTGTCACATCAGTGACATGCTTAGTCTAGAACAGTGGTCAGCAAACTGCGGCTCACGAGCCACATGCGGCTCTTGGGCCTCTTGAGTGTGGCTCTTCCACAAAATACAACGGCCTGGGCGAGTCTATTTTGAAGAAGTGGCATTAAAAGAAGTTTAAGTTTAAAAAATTTGGCTCTCAAAAGAAATTTCAATCTTTGTACTGTTGATATTTGACTCTGTTGACTAATGCGTTTGCCGACCACTGGTCTAGAAGTTAAACATGTCACATCCACAGAAATAGTCATATGACCCAGCCAACCATAGGGGAACAAAAGTATAATCCATCCTGGCTGGTGTGGCTCAGTTGGTTGAGTGCTGTCCTGTGCACCAAGAGGTCAGTCACCCATTGATTCTGTCAGGATCACATGCCCCGGTTGCAGGCTTGATCCCCAGTAGGGAGCGTACAGGAGGCAGCCAATCGATGTTTCTACTCTTTCTCCTTCTACCTTCCCTCTCTCTCTAAAATCTATAAAAACATATTTTTTAAAAAGTATAATCCTACCTTGAGGGATAATCATTCTCCACAATTTGATATATATCTGTATGTGGACACCCCCATTTTTATTAAAACACTAACATATTATCACTCATTCATTCATTCAGTAAATATTTACCAAACACTTACTCTATGCTAGGAGCTGGAAGTTAAGAAGTGTTATGTACTTCTTGAAAATCTACATCTTTCTTTTAAATGGCTTTCTGCTGTCACATTATATAATTGTACCATAATGTATTTAACTTCTCCCTTTTTGACAAACATTAAGATTCTAATTTGCTACCATTAGTTATGTACATATGAGATTTCGATTAACTTCCTTTAAATGCATCCTACAAACACACACAGTTTTCCTAAAGCAGTTTGCTGTATTATACTTCTTCCTTTTTTCTCCTCAACACTTGGCATGGTATTTTACACACAGTGGGTGCTTCAACATTTACTCAGTAATCACAACCATCCTACCTGATCAAGAACCCTTGAACTTTCAGTATGACTTCTGTTTTCTAATGTTTCAATGAGAGACTGAATTCTTGAGTTTAAATATATAAACTTGGCTGAATTGAATTCTAAATCTTCCAAATAGTAATTTGTTACTAAAATTTGAGTAATCTTTTTTTCAATATATTTTATTAATTTTTTACAGAGAGGAAGGGAGAAGGGTAGAGAGTTAGGAACATCGATCAGCTGCCTCCTGCACACCCTCTACTGGGGATGTGCCCGCAACCAAGGTACATGCCCTTGACTGGAATTGAACCTGGGACCCTTCAGTCCACAGGCTGATGCTCTATCCACTGAGCCAAACTAGTTAGGGCTAAAATTGAGTAATCTTAAGTACTCAAAAAGAAGCAGTGGATATAAATGTATATGATGATCTAGTAATACCACAAAATAATACCAATAAAGAGTTGTGGTTTTTTTAATCCTCACCGAGGATATTTTTCCATTGATTTTTAGAGAAGCGGAAGAGAGGGGGAAAGACAGAGAGAAACATGGATGTGAGAGAAACACATCATTTGTTTGCCTCCTGCATGCACTCTGACTAGGGCCTGGGCCGGGAAGGAGCCTTCAACCAAGGTACGTGCCCTTGATCGAAATCAAACCCAGGACCCTTCCGTCCACAGACCAAGGCTCTATCCACTGAGGCAAACTAGCTAGGGCAAAAGTTAAATTTTTAAGTTCTGAAAAAATAAACACATATATATACATATTCACACACACATATATATTTAAAACCCCAATTCTACTTTGTAGATTTAAGTTATAATTCACTCCAGTTTATTAAAAGGCTGCTTTGGGGCTTTCCCACCAGCAACTTGGAGTTTTTAATATGTTCTCATTATGAATAAAAATATGTGTATAAAGGAACAAATTTTCAAGCTGGCTTTTGAAAGAGTCCCCAGAGAACTGCTGTGGATCGCTACTGACGTGAGGAAAACCCAACATTTACCATGTGATAGTATCTCTGCACCCCCACGGGGACCCTTCCCAGAGGCTGCCTGGGGACCAGTGCCCGCATTGCACTCTCTCTGTGACCAACAGCAGGAAAAAAGCCTTCTTCTGTCTCCTCCAGAGGCTGGCCTGCGGGCTGATGTGGGTGCCAGTAAATGACAAGTGAGCACACACGGTCTGTTTGCATTGAATGGGATTGACATGGGCTATCGCCTAGTAAAGTGTTTATGAAATGTGCACTTTTTTCCCCCTTTGTGGGGAGAGGGGGTGGATTTAATAACCAAGGGAACCATGTCATTGCAGATTGTGAACAGAACTTCAACAGCACTCAACACTAACTATGCCTCTCACCCACCAGAGTTTGTACAAAGCACATCAGTGATGACTGTGAGGGGGCAAAAAAGGTTGAACTTCAGAAAACTGGTCATTTGTGAACCTGGAAGATGAGAGGAACTTCTCCACATTTAACAATACAGAAACTAGCAAGAATTGCTTGGCACAGAAAAGTTCAAACATAAGGAGAGAAAAATGATACCTGTGAGTAGCCTAGAGCAGTGTTTTTTTAAACCTTTTTGACTGTGACCCACAACATGAGAAATACGTTTACATCATGACCAGTGCAGACTCACATATACACTGAGTGGCCAGATTATTATGATCTCTGAATGCATAATAATCTGGCCACGCAGTGTATATTCTATATAATAAAAGGCTAATATGCAAATTGCCCCCTTGACCAGGAGTTCGACCAGCAGGCAGGCCGGCCAACCGCCCATGTCCCCTCCCCCTGGCCAGGCTGGCCGGACCCCACCCATGCACAAATTCATGCACCGGGCCTCATATATTATATATATGTGTGTGTGTATATACATGGGGAGGGGGCCCGCCAAATTATTATGCATTCAGAGATCATAATAATCTGGCCACTCAGTGTATATGCAGACACATAACTGAAATAATAATACCATTACAATGTAATAGTTTCTATCCTATTCCATTCCATTACAGTTCTTAATGAGGTTTGTGACCCACTAAATTCATTTCAGGACTCACTGGTTCATGGTTTATCATTACAAATAGTCAGCAGCTATCCACTGAAATTAGGAAAAAAAAAATCACTTTCATGAAAGACTGGAAATGCGGGCACGTAATTGTCACATACCTCAAGTTTCAGAATCACAAAGACCTGGGTTTTAGTCCCAACTCTATCACTAGTGTCTAACTTGGGAAGGATGCTTAAACTTTATAAGCCTCAATTGCTCCATCTGTGAAATGGGGACAATAATAGAATTTGCTATGTTTGTTAAGTTCTCAAATGATAGCTACTATCACCAACATCAAGAGGAGGATGACGATGGTGATGTACTCACTCATCTTGAGAAATGTCCCAGAAATGAGAACATAATCCAGGGCAGAGCAAACCCTACAAAATGCAACAACCTTCTGTACAGGGATCATTTCATTTCTGAATTATATAGTCACACAAATAAGGGTTTTCTAGAAAAATGGTGGTCATGTGTTGCAAATCCAAGGCATGATTTAAAAGATAATTCTAAAACGAGTACATATGCAGGCATATTCATAGCATCTCACAACAGTCAAGAAGAGAAAACTGCACAAATGACCATCAACAGATGAATGGACAAATATTCAACACAATAATATTCAACCATCCTATATAATAAAAGCGTAGTATGCAAATTGTCCCCTGGAAGGAGAGTTGTCTGGGAGTTCGACCAGGGGGCAGGGCCGTACAGAAGAAGTGAGGGAGGCCCTGGCCAGTGGCAGCACAGCAGGAGGCCCCAGCTGGCAGTGGCAGGCAGTCAGGGGAAGGGAGGAAGGCCCGGGCCAGCAGCCGCTAGGGACCCTACCAGTGCACAGATTTCGTGCACTGGGCCTATCTAGTCTATATATATAAAAGCCCAGTGACCAAACAGCAGAACGACCAGAACGACCAGTCGATCAGTCACTATTGAGCGCACTGACCACCAGGAGGCAGACACTCAACACAGCAGCTGCCCCCTGGTGGTCAATGCGCTCCCAGAGTGGGAGCAGCCACTCAGAGGGTGGGTCCACAGCTACTCCACTGACCAGAATGAGTGGCATTCTCACAGCAGGCCGATCCCCGCAGGCCACGGCCCCCACCAGTGCACAAATCTGTGCACCAGGCCTCTAGTAAGGGGAATAAAGTGCTAATGGATGCTACAATGTGGACAAATCTCCAAAACCAGGCTAAGTGAAAGAAGCCAGATGCAAAAAGTCACCTGTTGTATGATTTCATGTAAATGAAATATTGACAACCAGAAAAGCCATAGAGACAGAATGCAGATTGGCAGTTGCCAGGGGCTGAGGGGAAGAAAGAGAGGGAGGCGAATATCCTTAATGGGTAAAGCCTTTTACTATGGGGTGATGAAAACGCTTTGGAACGAGACAGAGATGGCAGTTGCACAATTTTATAAATGTACTTAATGCCACTGAATTGCTTTAAAAAGGTTACTGTTATGATATTTGACTTTCGCCTCAATAAGTTATTTTTCTTAAACGACAATGCCTAATACGTAGGAAGAAACCCAATAATTATTAGTAAATTTTATTACCAGCCCCCTCCACATAAATATAATATCATTATTACATTGTTATTCTTAAATGATTGGTACACTCCAAAGGCATTGAATCTGTCTTAATAACATTCTGGCTGAAAAAAAATAAACCACAGATTCTCCACAAGAAAGAAAAGGCAGCGTCTTAAGAGAGCAATATGTTTAACAACACACACAGCTCCCACAGAGCCACACAAAGAGTTGGAAGTAGGACCACCCAGCCAAACCTGAATGCAAAAACATGGCACAAACCTAAAGGAAGAAAGTTAATACCAATGAGTACTTTCCAAAGGCAAACTTTTTTATTAAATCTGGAGGTGATGCCCTTAATGGGGAAACTGCTCCCACAGCACCAAGCCTCATGCAACAAGTTGCAGGAGAAAAGGAGAGAGAGAGGTTGAGAGAAAACAAACTGATTTTTCATATTGAGATATATTTACATACAATATTTTGTAGCTTTCAGGTGTGGAACATTTTGATTTGATACATTAATTTTGCAATATGATGGACACTACAGCGTTAGTGAATACTTTCACAGCATCACATCTTTATCATTTCTTCTAGTGCTGGGAACAATTAAGACGTAGTTTCTTAGCAAGTTTAATTTTATAATAGAGTGCTGTGGTCTATAACCACTGGACTGTGTATCGGGTCTCCAGGACTTCTTTATCTACTAGCTACACAAGATAAAATTTAATAGGAGCAATGTGACACCTTATATTTAAGTGGTTTATAAAAGGTATAGAATGGGGTAAATCTGGGTTAGGAGGTATGCATTTTTTTTTAAAATATGTAGGGTTTAAATTAGATAATTGCTTTGTGGCTGCTTTTTAAAAAAAAAGTTAGGCCTGGCCAGTGTGGCTCAGTGGTTGAGTGTCAACCTATGGACCAGGTGGTCATGGTTCGATTCCCAGTCAGGGCACATGCCCGGGTTGCAGGCTTGATCCTGTGTGTGTGTGGCAGGGGGGGGCGAGGGGGATGTGTGCAGAAGGCAGCCAATCAATGATTCTCTCTCATCATTGATGTTTCTATCTCTCTCTCTCCCTCTCCCTTCCTCTCTGAAATCAATAAAGATATATTTTAATTTTTTTCAAGTTAGATTTCATTGATAGAGTGTCCATGTTTGAAGAAAGGAAGGTAACAGTCCCACTGTAATCACTGTACTGAATACCACATTTTAAGAGAGACACTGAACCACTGTAATATAGTCAAAGGAGAACATAGTAGTTGGCAAGGGGTCTAGGAAAATACTCCAAGAAAAACTGAAAGGATTTTGTGCGGGTCCAGGAAAGCAAAGACAAACACAGTAAGAAGAAATTGTAAACAGTCAAAATTATCCACACAAAAAACTCTACCCCACCTGCAGAATACATACATACATACTTTTATTTATATACTCTGAAACTTAAAAACATCAAAGGGAATGAGCAAATGGGAAGTGTCCATGCCAGCAAATGAGCTTCCAATCTGGTGGCACAGACACAAACTAAGGGGCTTAAAACAACAGAAATGTATTCCCCACAGCTCTGGAAGCAGGGCTCTGAAATCAAGGTGTCCCATGTTAGTGTTACCTATACTAGCCACTTTCCTCTAAGTCTGAAATGATTTCTAAGGAAATGCTTTTTTGACATCTATAGGGAGGGCAAAGTAATAGGAGCAGACATGAAACAAGATTGGCCATGAGGTGATCACCGTTGACTCTGGGGGATGAGTACACGGGGGTTCATTATACTCTTCTGCCTACTTGTGTATATATTTTAAAAGCAAGCCATAAAATACCAAGAATAAAATGTTAGTTTTGCCTGGCTAGCGTGCTCAGTGGTTGAGCATTGACCCATGCACCAAGAGATCAAGTTTCTCTTTCATCCATGTTTCTCTCTCTCTCTCTCCCTGCCCCTTCTTCTCCTTTCATCTCTCTCTAAAATCAATAAAAACATATTTTTTTCAAAGTTAGTTTTGTAAAATGTGTGCACTCACCAGTGTGACGGCAGCATGTCTATGCATATCTCTGTGCGTGTATGATTATAGTGTATGTGCACATGTATGCATGTGTGCGCGCAAGCAAGCGTGCACACGTGTGTATGAAAGGATATGTACCAAAGGGTCCAGAGTGCCTCTTTGCCTCAGGCCATGTAGAAGAGTGATGGAGAGCATAGGCTTTAGTCAGGCTACCTGAGTTTCAAATCCAAACTCTTCCCCCTCTTAGGTGAAACGAGAATTTGATCTTGGGAAACTTACTTAACCCCTATATTCCTCAACTTCCCCATCTATAAAATGGGAATGATGATAGGAACTACCTCCTAAGGTTATGAATGAAGCTTAAATATAGTAACATATGTAAAGTTCTTAGAACACTGCTTTGCACTGTTTTTATTTTTAGTAAGTAACATCATGGGCAATTTCTACTCTCTCTTTTCCATTTTTCCTTATTGTCCAAAAGTTTTTTAGTAACTTTATAATCTGAAGGGGGGAAGCTTTTTATTTTAGCAAAATAAACAACAAGGAATGGAAAGAGAAAAGGAGGGAGGGAAGGATGGCGGGGAAGACTTGCTTTCTAGGGCTAATTTCAGTTTCTCTTATGTCTGAATTCTGTGCCTTTATTGGATTATTTGAATTGCTATTATTGAAGAAGACTCGAGGCGATTTTTTCCCTAGAAAATAAGAAATTCTTTTGTAATACAAATGATCTGTCTCCAGAGTATTTATCCTGTAACGTGGGGACTGGAGGTTTCTTAAAGGCAGGACAAACATGAGTGCCCATCTAGATAACAGTAATCTTTTTTCTTTTCCTAACTTTAATTTTTGTAAACATACAAAAGTTTTAAAAAATAGGATGAGCCCATTGCTGCCACTTCATTTTGACAATAATTAGCATGTTTGCTTTCTCTCTATAACACACATAGATATGCTTTTTTTTTTCTTTTTTGCTGAACTGATGAAGTTGCAGGCACTACTTTGCCCCTAAACACTTTGGCACGATGACGCAGAAGAGATTCATTCTGAAGCAAGTCAAGAAAACAACTAGGCCAGGTCATGCTGAAAGAGGATAAATTTACTCCGCTCCAAAGTGTCTCCAACTAGAAATGGTCCATGGAGTGAGAAATGGTTGAGAAGCAATACAGTTTATGTTTTTTAGGTGTCCTTTGTTGCGAGTATATTTTTAAACATTTATTCATATTGCTGTCATTACCCTTGTGTTATTATCAGATGACTAAATGCTGTTGAACTGTTTTCCTTTAAAAAAAAAAAAAAAGAATAAGGACATTTTCCTAAATACAACTAAAATAGTATAAGATAATGGCAATTACATTCTTACATCACACCAATAAACAATGACATGCAACTATTTATTCATCACACAAATTTATTGAGGACTTACTATCAACCAATCAGGGAGCTAAAGCAATGCTCTAATAACTATGACCCTGGCTCATGAAGTGGGAGACCGCCATTTTAACACAGTCACACTGACGACTGCACATGTTTACAAATGTGGTGTCACTAAGGACAGGGCCATGGCGTATTTACTTCAAACTTACTATGATTACTTGCTACTACCAACAACATTAGCACGATCGTTGTATTAATTAGGTTTCCAGTCTCAAGTGACACAAACCCAGCTGACACTAGGCTAAGGGAAAACAGGAATGTATTGGCTCACTCTAGGCACACCAGAAGCAGGAGCTTAAAATTCAAGCATGTCAAACTCACAGCCAGCGGGCAAGGCATGTGGCCCGCCTACCACCAGTTTGACATGCTTGGCTTAAATGATGGCTCCCTTTGAACCTCCAGATCCCACCTCCCTCTTCAGTGTTGATTTCATTCTCAGGGAGCCTGTCTCCATGTGGCCCGAAGAATGGCACTGACCAACCAGGTATGAGGACCTATACCATTCTAGATCCAGCAGAAAGAAGAGGCCCTCTCCCAACTCTTAGAGAAGATCAGATATGCCCATATTGGGTCAGGTGCTCTTTCTGAACCAATCCTTGAGGCCAAAAAAAAAAAAAAAATGGAGTGCTCCCAATGGTCAGGCTGGGTCCCATGGCCACCCATTGTGCCTGGGGGATGGGAAGGATTTATGCCATCCAAACTCTAAAGAATGATTCTTGCATCATGTAAAAGGTAACTCCATGGCAGTGCCTGAAATTCTGCCTCTCCGCAGGTGCTGAAGGCCTTCATAGCACAGTGCAGACACCGAACCAGATGCGAGCAGGTAGGGATAGGAGCCAAGGCTTCCAGATTCTAGCTTGGTCTATGTCTTAACAAGCTGAGCCCACCAGAGGTCAGGGCAGAGCACAAAGCTGGAATGGTCCAGGAGCCAGCTGTCAACCCTGCCCTGATCAGCAATGCACACCAGCAGTACCTGGGAACAGAGGCTTGCCTGTCAGAAACACAGCCCAGGCTGCAGCAATGTTGCCTTCAGACTGGCTTCCTAAGGGACAGGCTAGACTTCGGAGCAGGTGTACACAGAGTGAGGGAAGTGAGTTTTAAAACACTGTATTCTGCAGCTGCACATGTTCTGCTGAAAAATACAGCTACCAGGGCCCCAGAATCATGCAAAGTGAGATAGAAAATGTACCAGTGCGAATGACCAGAAACACAGAATTCTTGTCTCTGCCCCCTCCTCACTTTCCAACACCCTTCTGCCTGCTCACCAAGAGTCCACCACACAGCCCTTGTGGGCGTTGCTCAATAGTTGAGTGTCAACCTATGAACCAGGAGGTCACCATTCGATTCTCGGTCAGGACACATGGCTGGGTTGCAGGCTCATTCCCCAGTAAGGGAGGCAGCCAATCAATAATTCTCTCTCATCATGATGTCTCTCTCTCTCTCTCTCTCCCCCTCCCCCCCCCTTTCAGATATCAATAATATATATATATATATTTTTTTTTTTTTAAAGGAGTCTACCACACCAACTGCATTTCTGCAACTCCATCGTGCCAAGCCCCTTCCGACCTCAGAGCCTTTGCACTGGTGGGACTCTCTGCCTGGAAAGTCCTTTTCCTGGATCTTTGCGTTTTGGGCTCCTTCCTGTCCAGGAGGTCTCCCTGCACTTTACATGGAGTGTGAAGATCACAAGCTCCATAAAGCCCAACCAAATGACACGGAAAGTCGGCAGAGCGCTCGACACAAACAGCTGTCAGTACAAGCTGAATGAGAAATGGTGCTGCTGTGCAGGCAGAGCACTCCGGGGCCAGGAAGGCCTCCGGCCGTGAAAGGCAGAGCTTTGCACACTCGCACAGTGGCCTCCCAACAAGGTTCATTTAAATACATA
Source organism: Corynorhinus townsendii (assembly GCA_026230045.1). Taxonomy (NCBI): domain Eukaryota; kingdom Metazoa; phylum Chordata; class Mammalia; order Chiroptera; family Vespertilionidae; genus Corynorhinus; species Corynorhinus townsendii. Next base: position 156,613,935 of record JAPDVU010000006.1, on the reverse strand, counting down.
CCCAGCACCTCCATGGCCCTCAAAAGCATTGCCTCTAAATAACCAAAGAGCTGAAGCTTTGAAAGGGTGCCAGGTTTTTAGGGCAGGGAAACTGCTCAATAGATACTATAATGAACACATGTCATTCTCCACTTGTCCAGACCCCTAGAATGTACAACCCCGAGAGTGAATCCTGCTGTAAACTATGGACCTTGGGTGATGTCTCCATGGGGCTTCATCTGTTGTAACAGATGTACCACTGTGGTGGGGGATGTGGATAAGTCTGTGCGGCGTAGGGTAGGGGTCCAATCCCGAATGGACTAAGAGGTGGCTTCACTCACATGCCTGGCGGCTGGCAGAACAGTTGGTGTAGGGGGCCCCCTCTGGGCCTTTTTTCTTTGCTCCCGTGTTTTCTCATCTTCTAGGAGGCTGACCTGGGCAGCGAGAGCAAGCCCAATGCACAGTTTTCAAACCTCTGCTTGCATCACATTTCTTAATGTTCCTTTAACCAAAGCGGGTCATATGACCGAGCCCAGATACAAGAGGTGGAGAAATAGACTCCATCTCTCTCTCTCTCTCTTTTCCCTCTCTCTTTATTTCAAAGAGGAAGGAAGGGCAAGAGGGAGGGAGAGAGAGAGGGAGAAGGAGGGAGGGAGGGAGGGAGGAGGGGGGGGAGAGAGAGAGACATCAAAGAGGAGAATCACCGATCAGCTGCCTCCTGCACACACCCTATTGGGGAAGGAGCCTGCAACCCAGGCATGTGCCCTAACGTGACCTCTTAGAATTGAACCACGACACTCTTCCACTAGGCCACACTGGACTCCATCTCTTGAAGGAAGGATGAGCAAAGTCATGTGGCAAAGGGGAGTACACTCTGGGTTGGGAGGAATTTGCAGCCACGGTACAATCTACCTAACTGTAAGTATTTAAACAACAAAGATGTGAATTCATTTTCTAGGTAGTCAGTGACTGTAAATATATGACTTAAATAACTAACTTCTCATGTTAGCCCCCTGTGGTTTGATTCTTTAAAAAAAGCTTTTCCACCAATAACAAGTTTATTGAAGAGTTAATGATTTTGCTTTTCACAGAGCTCTCTTGTGCAAATCTCTTGTCCAAATGAGTCAGCTGAGACATTTCTATAAACATACTATTTATATCAATGCTTAAAAAAAACAAGCATTTTCTCCCTGGAACCCCACCCAGAGAAACTTACCAGACATGAGGTGGTATGTATAATTTGAAAACATTCAAATAAACCACACAATTTTATAAATAGAAAAATGCAAAATAGATTATTATTTTTATAGTACAAATTACAGAACACATCACACTTATAAAATGGAGACATGGTTTTTAAAACTTGAGAAGCAGCAAACAAATACTGGGGAAATTCCAGTTTCAGGTGTACCCTGAGCTTGGCGGAAGCTATTTCCCTTCCAAAGAGCCCCTGTGGTCCCAGGGTCCAGGCAGAGAGAGAGAGAGAGACAGAGCATCCCTGAAGCAGCCACAGGAATATCCTTCTCTGGGCTCAGTCTAGCCCTGGCTGCGTGGCACCTGGCAAACTGACAAATGTTTTACATCCAAAAGGTCAAGCTCCGACTGAATCTTCCCAGAGCCTCTGCTGGAGGCAACCTTGCCACTCACGCCTGGATGCCCCGGCCTGGGGTCTGTCCCCTGCCCCTGCCACTCTGACAGCTGTGGAGGACGGGACCCAAGTTCCCAGCAGCCAGGGCTATCAGGGTGTGTGACAGAAGCCCTTTTGCTAAAGGTCAAACTCTCATTTTCGCTCCAGGGAGACTCCCTTCTCTCTTTCCTTCAGCATATCCATTTTAATAATTGTTTGTATTTTTCTGCTACTTTATGGTCTTCAAAACATTTTCTCTTTTACACTCTTGTTTGATCCTCTCCAATAGGAGCTTCCCCTTTTGTAAGAGCAAACAGGCCCAGAGAGACCAGGCAATTCACAGTCCGGAGAAAGTGTAACAGGTGGTTAAGAACAAAGACTCCAGAGCTGGACTCCTGCCAGTTACCCACCAGGTAACCTTGAGCAAGTTACATAATCTCTCCCTGACTCAGTTTCCCTACATATTAAATAACTTTCCTATTTTGAAAGGTTTCTGTAAGAACAAAGTATAAATGAAATGTCTGGCATATAACAACAGCACATGAACTGTCCATATATTTTCCTTCTTTGTATTGCTTCTGCCATCATATAGCTAATGAATAGCAAAACATGGACTGGACCAGAACGCACATCCATGGGCCTGACAGTCATACTACCCACCTCCGTCTTTCAGCAAAGAGAGCGGGGGTTCTGACTGTTCTGCCTTCGCAAATGAGAAGCAGTGATCCCATGAAGCCGTCTGGAGTTCTCCATTAGACCCAGCTTCCTAAAAGGAAACTTTTTAAAATTTTATTTTAATCCTCACCCGAGAACATGCTTTCTTAATGATTTTTAGAGAGCGAGGAAGAGAGAGAGAAACATCAATGTGAGAGAGAAACATTGATCAGTTGCCTTCCTTAAGCAACCCAACTGGGGACCCAAAACCTAGGGATGTGCCCTGACGGGGAATCGAACCCACAACCTTTTGGTGTATGGAATGACACTCGAACCAACTGAGCCACCCATCCAGGGCTAAAAGAAAACTTTTCTTACAGCTTTTTGAAACTTCAGAAAAGCAAACAAAAATAAATAAATAAACAGGGCCTTGAACTCTTTTAATTATAGGAAGGAAGGGAGAGAGGGAAGGAGGGAGGGAGGGTGGGAAGGAGGGAAGTAGGGAGGGATTACCAAAAACCCCGTTTGTCCTCAGAATACTGTGAGCCTTTCCCTCTCTATAGCCTATCATTCTAATCCAGGAAAGTCGGTATTTCTGGGGAAAGCAGCTTTGCTGATAATCAAACTCCTGTTTATAGCCAGGAGTTCCAAATACTTCCCAACCAACCTTTCATCAAATTTGCTCAAAAATCACCACATTTTAATTGTTTGAGTTCTTTTCCCTCCTTCATCCCTGGGTAATTATCAATGAGTATGTAGTAAACAGGGAAAGGTTATAACATCCACAAGAGAAAAAGGAAAGTGAAAAACTAACAGTCCACGTGACCTAGTAATCAGGTTGCCACCCCCTGAATAATCCACGTTGATTCTGCCCACCATAAATAAAATTAAAAATGTGTAGTTACAGGATGCAAAAACAAATAACCAAAAGCTTAGAAGCAGAAAAGAATTAAATCTCAAATGTAATAGTGACAATATAGGAAAATATCAAATGGGAGAGAAAATGGAGAGACAGAATCCCCAGGAAATATATTAAACTGTGACTGTGAAAGACAAAGGGGATAGAGAGAGAGAAAGAAATAACAGAAATTTACCTTCACTGCACTGTGTCTGACCAAGGAACAGTATAATGGATCTCTCGCTGCCATTAAATTAAACATAAATTGCTTTGTTTCTAATTAACATCTGCCTGAGTCAAACGCGATGTGTGAAAGTCTTCTTTTTTAATGCCTTTCCTATACCTCAGAAATATTATAACCAGAATGAGAGATTATCGATGTTTTCTAATAGCTTCCTCTAAAACAGAGGCCAAGCCTTATAGAAGATATATGTGAGAGTCATTGGAATTCTAAATGCATTTTCAAGGACCAGCTCTATTACAATGCATAGCAAATGAATCCGTAATGAGGAGATATTCCAGACCAATTGTTTCCAAATTATGCTTTTAGATTATCTTCATTTCTCTTTTAAAAATATGACTTGTTATTTTTAGCAAGGCAGAAGAAATCCTTGACTTTTTGGGTCTCCTCATCTCTACTATTAAAGACCTTAAAGGCCAGGTTAATGAGGTCTTTTTGAGGGGTTTGTGGACCTCTGTCTATTTTTTGAAGTTTGTGGCATATGTCTGCAGCTGATTGGGATATAAAATGGGTGTTCAGAAGAAGGGTGCCCTCTGGGGAGGTTGGGTCTAAGGTGGTAAATTTCTGTGAGGCCTCTGTGAGGCATGAGGCAGGAGAGGGAGAGAGCTGGGTTTTCCTCAGGGCCATGAGTGATTTTATTAAGTGTATCATAGTTGACCACCTTATGGGCAGCCTTTTTGTTTAGAATGAAGACAGGCGGGGGGGTGGGGGAACGGGGGTGCGGGGCGGGCAGTTAGTCCTGCACTCTTGCCAGCCACTGGGATTCAAAAGTGCCACATTCTTTCCTTACAAGGGGAGGGGCTGTATTCCTCCCTGTAGTTTCTGAAAGGCATGGCTAAAAGTAAGATTCTCCAGGCTGCAGTTGAAGGGGTAGGGTGAAAGAGTAGTGTTGAGGATGCCTAGTCACCCCAGGGATTAAACACGTTTTGGAAGAAAGAGGCCTTGGTGAGAGTGAGCATCCCAGGCATTTAAAAAAAAATTGTAACCTGACACATGGAGGGCCACTCTGAGCTCCATCCCTTTAATGGTGATGCTCTTAGTGGGGCTGACTGAAGTGTTGGGCTCCATCAGCTTAAGGCCATTGTGTGGGTAGGTCCTGGGGACCTTCTGCCCCCGGGACAGTCCCTCTTCCAGGGGCTAAATTTGTGGCAGAGAGGGCACAGCCCTTGAGGTGGCATATGGCTTAAAAGTGAGCCGCTTGTTTTTATGGGAGGGCTTTCTTGCTTTTCCTCTGCCCTGTCTTAAGCGTTAAAAAATGCTGAAAGTTACGTCTTTTAGTTGCTCTGTGGGAGTCTGGGGTTCTAAGGCTAGTTTGGGTAATTTTTTCTAATGCCTGAGGCTGTCTATTGGATAAAGTGTATTTCAAAAATTTTTGGCCCTTACCAGACTCCAATAATTTCTTTAACGTGTTTTTTTATGTACTACTTTCCTTAGAGATAACATGCTAAGGTTTGGGTGATAGTGAGCTCCGCTCCTGGTAGTGGCAGGACTGTTAGGCAAGTGCCTGCAGTCTTGTAGCAAAGAAAGGATTAAACAGCTGTTGCTCCCTGGCAAACTGGTGTGGGGGGTGGGGGAGGGAGAGGAGGGGTTATAGAGGAAGGCAGGCAGTTTGCCAGGGCTGTGAGGAAAGTTTTCCTTAAAGCCCTATCTTAGTAAAAGTGTTATAAGTATTAGCAAAACAAATTTAATTCGAGAACTGTGATACAATTTAGAGATTTATTTACAGGCCAGACTTCCCTGTCCCAGAGTTGATATTGGGGAAGAAAATCAATCTCTCTTTTTAAAGTTTGAGAGTCAGAAAAATCTTAGAGGAATCCATAGGCAGCAAAATATCAGACATATGTCGTAGCAATATCTTTACCAATACAGCTCCTACGACAATGGAAACTAAGGAGAAAATAAACAAATGGGACTACATCAAAATAAAAAGCTTCTATGCAGCAAAAGAAACCATCAACAAAACAAGAAAGCCCACTGCATATTTGCCAATATTACCACCAATAAGGGTTTAATCTCCAAAATTTATAGGAATCTCATACAACTACAAAAGGAAGATAAAAAATCTAATAAAAAAAAATGGGCAAAAGACCTAAATAGACACTTTTCAGAAAGAATATATGCACCCCTATGTTCATAGCAGTACAATTTACAATAGCTAAGATTTGGAAACAGCCTAAGGGCCCATCAGCAGATGAGTGGATTAGAAAACTGTGGCACATCTACACAATGGAATACTAAGTTGCTGTAAAAGAGAAAGACCTTTTACCATTCTAAACAGCAGGAATGGACCTGGAGAGCATTATGCTTAGCAAAATAAGCCAGTTGGAGAAAGATAGATTTCACATGATCTCACTCGTTTGTGCCATATAATGAACATAAACTGATGAAAAATAGATCCAGGGAGAAACCAAGATGGCAGCATAGGTAAACACCTAAACTGCTACCTCGCACAACAATTTCAAAACTACAACTAAAAGACAAAACGGACATCATCCAGAACCCCAGGAAGGCTGGCTGAGTGGAAATTCTACAACTAGAAGGAAAGAGAAACGCACACTGAGACTTACAAGAGCTGCGGAAGGTAGAGGAACGAAGGCGCACAAGAGCTCGCTCACAGAGAGGGCTGGCAACTGAGTACACAGCTGGCTTTCACAATCGGGAGGGAGACAAAAGCTCCCGACTGCTCTGAACTCCAGTTCTGGGTGAGACTCTGGGGACCCAGACTCATACGCGGAGAAACTGAACTGTCTGGCAGCGAGCAAAACTTGAGGGTGGCTTTCTCTCAGAGGTGCTTGCAGCAATTACCATGGGACATTGAGAACCAGGGGCCTCTTAGGGCAGGGGTGACTGGAAGCCATTGCCGATTGCTCTGCCCTGAGACTCTGCCCCATCCAAGCTGAGTGCAGAGGCTTTTGCATATGAATGGCCTGGTCCTTTGAATTTTAAACTTACCTAACAAACTGCAGCTGAGTCAGTGAGACCCAGAGCATTCAAAAGAAGGCCCAAGGCTCTGCAGCAGCTTGCATTGCTTCACAGCTGGGCCTCATCTGGGCACCTCCAAAACCCAAACAAAGAAGAGGAATCTGTAGATCTCTCCATACCTCCTGCTGGGTGGCCTCAGGCAGAGGCTAAATTAGCAACTCCTTGGAGATCCAAGAGCCAGTGTACCCAGGGGTCAGAGTGGGACCATCCAGATTACAACTCCTCAAATCCATAAGGGACACACTCAGGTGGCAGACTCAGTGAGCACCAAAGCCCCACTGAAGCAAGTCTTGTCTTATAAGGGCGTCTCCAGCACAGAAGTTCTCCCATCGTAGACACAGCTGATCCTCACAGCCAATTGGCCTGGAAGTCAATTCCCCTCAGTGATACCAACAACAATCAAGGCTTACCTACAACAAGACTGTGCACACAGCCCACAAAGGGGTGCATCAAGAGTGTCCACCTCAGGTAACTGGAAAGGTTGAGCCACTGGCCCTATGGAACACCTAGCACAGAAAGCCACTCTATCAACTCAGGGAAGCAGCCAATATGTGGAGACAAACAGATCACAAATGAAAGAAATGGAGGAAAGCAAATGACTGGATATAGAGTTCAAAACCACGGTTATAAGGTTTTTCAAGAATTTCCTAGAAAAGGCTGATAAATTTGGTGAGACCCTCGAGGATATGAAAAAGGACCAACTATAAATTAAACAGACACTGACTGAAATAAAAAATAATATACAGAGATCCAACAGCAGACTAGAGGATCTCAAGAATCAAGTCAAAGATTTGAAATACAAAGAAGCAAAAAACACTCAACTGGAAAAGCAAAAAGAAAAAAGAATCCAAAAATATGAAGACAGTGTAAGGAGCTTCTGGGACAACTTCAAGCATACCAACATCCAAATTATGGGGGTGTCAGAAGAAGAGAGAGAGCAAGATACTGAAAACCTATGTAAGAAATAATGACTGAAAACTTCCCCCACCTGGTGAAAGAAATAGACTTACGAGTCCAGGAAGTGCACAGAAACCCAAACAAAAGGAATCCAAAGAGGACCACACCAAGACACATCATAATTAAAATGCCAAGAGCAAAAGACAAAGAGAGAATATTAAAGCAGCAAGAGGAAAACAGTTAGTTACCTACAAGGGAGCACCCATACGATTGTCAGCTGATTTCTCAACAGAAATTATGCAGGCCAGACAGGAGTGGCAAGAAATATTCATAGTGATGAATAGCAAGAACCTACAACCAAGATTACTCTACCCAGCAAAGCTATCATTCAGAATGGAAGGTCAGATAAAGAGCTTCACAGATAAGGGAAAGCTAAAGGAGTTCATCACCACCAAACCAGTATTATATGAAATGCTGAAAGGTATTCTTTAAGAAGAGGAAGAAGAAGAAAAAGGTAAAGATAAAAATTATGAACAACAAATACATGTCTATCAACAAGTGAATCTAAAAATCAAATGAATAAAAAAATCTGATGAACAGAATAAACTGGTGAATATAATAGAATCAGGGGCATAGAAAGGAAGTGGACTGACAATTCTCAGGGGGAAAAGGGTATGAGGGGTGTGGGAAGAGACTGGACAAAAATCATATACCTATGGAAGAGGACAGTGCGGGGGGGGGGGGGAGGGTAAGGGCAAAGGGTGGGGTGGGAACCGGGTGGAAGGGAGCCATGGGGGGCGGGGGGGAAGAGAAACAATTGTAATAATCTGAATAAAGATTTTTTTTAATTTAAAAACAAATGTGGCTAAATTAAAAAAAAAATAGATCCAGAGATTTAGAAGTATCAAACAGACCGTCAAACCTCAGAAGGAAAGCAGTGGTGGGTGGGAAGGGGGCAAGAGATCAACCAAAGGACTTGTATGCATGCATATAAGCATAACCAATGGACACAGACAGTAGGGGGGGTTGGGGCATGTGCTGGGGTATGGGAGTGGCCAGGGAGAGATCAATAGGGGGAAAAGGAGACATAGGTAATACATTAAACAATATAGAATTTAAATTTAAATAAATAAATAAAGTTTGAGGATCACGTTTTTCTAATTATTTAAGAGACAAATTTTGTGGTTTTCTATTTGAAAGAGAAGAAATTATAGGAGAGAATGATGCCATGGTTAAGAGAAGAGCAATAGGTTTGGGACCGAATGATCAGCTCGATCAGAGAGGTTCATCAGGAAGGGACTACACCGAGGAAGGTTTAGAAGGAAGAAGAAGAATTTGCTAAGTGGTGCAGTCCTGGCAGAGAGAAGGGTGACTGCAGAGGAGAAAGGCCTGGATGCCGGGCATCTCTGAACATTTCCCATTGTGGTGACAGAAACTGTGTAAGTCCCTAAGAATATTAAAATCAAAAGTCCTATTCTCAGGCCAGTGTGAATCACTGTCTAATTTATATTGTGGATAAGGCACTTTGGCCAGACCTCCGTGGAAAGGAAGGAGGAGACATCCCAGGGGAGTGGTTGGGGGGGGGGGAGGGGAAGAAAGACAGAAAAGAATTCCCTATAGTGTAAATTAGAAAGGGGAGGTATGCAACAAAGGGAGACAGGAAGCTAGACTAGAGGGAGGGCATCCCCACTGTTTAGTCAGGCTCCAGAGGGAGGAGGACTGTCTAACCCACGTGGTGGGCATCCCCTGCTACAAGGAAGACTATGGGACCGGTTCCTGGGCCGAGGCAGGACTGGAGAGGATTTCTGGCCTAGCGCTAGTTCTTTGTCTGAGAAGGCAAATCAGAAATCCAATTCAGAGGGGTGATCCATTTGTCACTTATAGGAGATGAAATGAGCCGGTGTTGAATATGGGATCAGCAATGGGAAGGAGAGGTCCCCAATCCAGCATCCTCCTTGGCTGGTTCTGGAGGGCCCTAAGGAAGGGAGGCCTAATCAAGGCCAGCAATCATGTCACCTGAGTAGGATTCGGATGTAAGCTGAGGTTGAGCTGCCACTGCCTACTGCTCTCCGAGTAGCACACTCGGGGTGACCAAAGATGGGGCAATGGTTCCCCTGCCCCGTGGAACCCTCCTAGGTTTCGGCACCAAATGTTAGGGTGGCCAAAGGAGGAAGGCACAAGGCCAAAAGGGGTAAAGAATTACAAATGGGAGGAAAGAATCCAAGATGGCACCGTAGGTAAACACCTAAACTGCTGCCTCCCGCAACAATTTCAAAAATACAACTAAAAGAAAACAACGTCTATCACCCAGAACCACGGGAAAGCTGGCTGAGTGGAAGTTCTACAACTAGAAGGAAAGAGAAAAGAGCATTGAGACGTGCATGAGCGCTGAAAAGCTGAGGTACGGAGGCGCGTGATCCGGGCTGGCTGCGGGCGACTGGGTGAGTTGCTTTTTTCAACCTGAACGGAGACAAGCCCCCGATTACTCTGAAATACAGTTTCTGGGGAGACGCGGGGGACCCAAACTCCTACGGGGAGAAGCTGGACTGTCTGCCAGTGAGGGTGGCTTGCTTGCAGAGCTGCGCGCAGGAATAATTGTTTACTGCACTGGGGCACGGGACTGCCGACAGGGACTCAGAGCCGGCTAGCTAGCAGCCATTGCTGTTTGCCACGCCCTAGCATAGTGACGCCCTGAGACCCCGCCCTGCACAACCTACAAACCCACCCAAGCTCTAAGCAGCGGCTTTTGCATAAGAAAGCCCTGCCCTATCGCAGCTTAACCTAGCAAACTTGCAGCCTGGGTCAGACAGCTCCAAAACCTCCAAACCACAAGCAAAAAGGAGAAAACTGTAGCTCTCACTGTAGCTCCTGCTGGGTGGCCTCAGACAGTAGCTGACCTGCACCCCATTGGAGATCCAGAAGCCAGTGTACCTAGTGGTCAGTGTGAGACACCAGATTTCAACTCCTTACATCCATAAGTGACACATTCAAAGGCAGACTCAGTGAGCACCAAAGCCCCACTGAAACAAGTCCTGCCCCATAAGCGTGTCTTCAGCGCAGCAGTTCTTCCATTATAGACACAGCGAGTGCTCACAGCTAATTGGCCTGGAGGTCAATTCCTCCCAGTGTACCAACGGCAATTAAGGCTTAACTACACCAAGACTTTTCACTCAGCCCACAAAGGGGTGTACCAAGAGCATCCACCTCATGTAATTGAGGAGGCTGAGCTACTGCCCCCTATAGGTCACCTACCACACAAAGCTACTCCATCAACACAGGGAAGCAGCCAAAATGTGGAGACAAAGAAACATGTCACGAATGAAAGAAACAGAGGAAAGCAAACTACTGGGTGACATAGAGTTCAGAACCACATGTATAAGGTTACTCAAGAATCTTCTTAAAACTGCTGAGAAACTTGATGATACCTTCAAGGAGCTTAATGAGAATGCCAAAAAAATGGAAAAGGATCAGTCAGAAATGAAGCATACACTGTCTGAAATAAAGAATATACAGAAACTCAACTGTAGATCAACGTACCCCAAGAATCAAACCAAAGGTCTGAAATATGTGGAAACAAAAAACATCCAACCAGAAAAACAAAAAGAAAAAAGAATCCAAAAATATGAAGATAGTGTAAGGAGCCTCTGGGACAACTTTAAGCGAACCAACATCCGAATTTTTGGGGTGCCAGAAGAAGGGAGAGAGCAAAATATTGAAAACCTATTAGAAGAAATAATGACAGAAAACTTTCCCTACATGGTGAAAGAAATAGACTTACAAGTTCAGGAAGCCCACAGAACCCCATACAAGAGGAATCCAAAGAGGACCACACCAAGACACATCATAATTAAAATGCCAAGGGCAAAAGACAAAGAGAGAATATTAAAAGCAGCAAGAGAAAAACAGTTAATTACCTACAAGGGAGTACCCATACAACTGTCAGCTGATTTCTCAACAGAAACTATGCAGGCCAGAAGGGAGTGGCAAGAAATATTCAAAGTGATGAACAGCAAGAACCTACAACCAAGATTACTCTACCCAGCAAAGCTATCATTCAGAGTTGAAGGTCAGATAAAGAGCTTCACAGACAAGAAAAAGCTAAAGGAGTTCATCACCACCAAACCAGGATTACATGAAATGCTGAAGGGTATTCTTTAAGAAGAAGAAGAAGAAGAAGAAAAGGTAAAGATAAAAATTATGAACAACAAATGACATCAAATACATACCTACCAACAAGTGAATCTAAAAATCAAGTGAATAAAAATCTGAAGAACAGAATGGACTGGTGAATATAATAGAATCAGGGACATAGAAAGGGAGTGGACTGACGATTCTCAGGGGAAGCAAGTGTGAGGGGTGTGGGAAGAGATTGGACAAAAATCTTACTCCTATGGATGAAGACAGTGGCGGGAGGTAAGGGCATGGGGTGGGGTGGGGAATCAGGTGGAGGGGAGCTATGGGGGGAAAAAAAGAGGAACACCTGTAATAATCTGAACAATAAAGATTTATTTAATAAATAAATAAATAAATAAATAAATGAATTACAAATGTATTGTTGCATCTGCCAGCAGAAGGGCTGAGGCCAAAATGGCATCAGCGGGGCAGAAGGAGCAGGATATTTATGTCTCTTGTAAGGGTCAGTCAGTAACCGGTGGGACCAGGTGCAGGTGGGGGCCAGGTGTAGGCGGTCCACTGCAAACTGGGTGAGGCAGGTTTACTGGAAGCCAAAGGCTGTTAATCATGAGACCTATACTGAGAATAACAGGACAATTGCCCGGAGGGGCCAGAGGCCCAAGCAGAGCACAATGGAGCACAAAAAATGTGCCTAACAGTCAGCCATGCAAAAAAACATCCCTTGTCTCCTCTTTGGTCCTAATTCCAAATTCCATGGAAGGAACTGATTGCCCTGCTTGAGTCAGGTGTCCACAGTTACCCAATTTGCTAAGTTCAGATAGTCAGGGCTATGAGGTTTAGGGGAGGAGGCAGTAATTTATTTATTTATTTTTTGATTTTTCAAGTACAGTTGATATGCAGTATTATATTAGTTTACGATGTACAAAGGGCTGTGTGGTTTAAACACAATTAGTGGGGACACTGAAAGGGGGCAAAAGAGAAGGGAGAATCATGGTGAGCTAAGCTGACAGCCCAAAAGGTGACTTCAACACAGGCATTTTGTCGAATGGAAGGGATGGAGGTTTTTAAAAGAGGAAAGGAGGGAGGGACGAATCAAATACATTTGGAGGGCTGCCCCATGGTGATAGGAGTCAAACCAGAAGGGCATCTACCAATGCCCACTCAGGCTTTTTGACAGTGGCTCCCCCAATTTCACTCCCGCTTCTAATAACAACAGCACTGGTCTAAGTCCCTTACCTCTCTTAATTATTAAATTCTTACAGCAACCCTATCTTAGCTCCATTCTCTGTATGGAGAAACTGGTGCCCAGAGAAGTGAAGAACTGGCCCAAACTTACAGAAAGTTAATAGGCAGTAAAGTCAGCTGTGGACCTGGTTCCTAACCACTGCATCCAGGTTCCTAACCACCACTCCACACTACCTCGATGGATGCTGGTACTATCTCTGTTTTAAGGACAAGGAACCTGAGACTTAAGGACAATGTGTCCTGGCACAAAGTTCACACTTAAAGGGAAGAGCTAGCCCTAGCCAGTTTGGCTCAGTGGATTGAGTGTCAGCCTGTGGACTGAAAGGTCCCAGTTCAATTCCGGTCAAGGGCACATGCTCAGGTTGCAGGCTTGATTCCCAGTAGGGGCCCTGCAGGGGGCAGCTGGTCAATGATTCTCTCTCATCATTGATGTTTGTCTCTCTCCCTTCCTATCTGAAATCAATAAAAATATATTTTAAAAAATAAATAAAATAAAGGGAAGAGCTAGGAGGAAAACGTTCTCTAACATCTGCATTCTTAAACACAAGCCTTGCATGCAACCCCCACATCTGGAGAACATTCAGTTATAGCTGCGAGTGGTCCAGTCATTTAATCTCAACTCTACCTTATCAGGTATTTTAAGAACAAGGGTCAGAGACTCACACACCTGTGGTGTCAACTCAGCAGCTCCTTAATCCTCTTGCCTCCCTGTAGTAGGGGAAATTCCTTTGAGTTCTTTAAATACTTTGTAAGCACCAAACACAGATTGCCCCTAATTCCCCATGTTGCTCAAGGGTCAACTGAGTAGTCCCCCTAATTCGAAGCGAATATGTTCAAAGACACCTACTCCGACCCCCCCCCCGCCCCCAGATGCTTGAAACCAAGAATGCGTAGTACCGGGCCACGTTTTTTTCCTATACATACATATCTGTGATACAGTTTAATTTACAAATTAGGCACAGTGAGAGATTAACAGCAATAACTAACAAGAAAAGGGAACAGTTATAACAATATACTGTAATAAAAGTTATATGAATGTGGTCTCTCTCTCAAAAGATCTTGTGCTGTACTCACCCTTCTGCTGATGATGTGAGATGATAGAATGCCGACGTGACGAAATGGAGTGGGTGAATGACGTAGTATTGTGACGTAGCATTAGGGGACTATGAGGGTGACTTGAACACAAGCAGCAGGTACAACAGCAGCCCACCTGATGACCAAGATGGCTACTCAGTGACGGGGAGCGTCTACAGCGTGACGACGTGAGAGGAGGGATGATTCGCCGAGACTGCGCGAGGTTTCATCACGCCACTTAGAACAGTGCGCAATTTAAAACTTAAGAGTTGTTTATTTCTGCAACGTTCCCTCTAGTATTTCTGGACCACAGTCGGTTGACCTTACGTGGCCTTTTCTCTCTCCTTAGAAGATGAACCCCTGGAGCGGGAAGAGGTGCCTCGGGCAGAGCTGGGAAGAGGCGATGGTGGAGGCCTGGCGGGCGGGCGGGCGGAGGCAGCCCCAGCCCCGGCAATCCCGGCCCCGGGCTGGGAGCAGCTCTCAGGTGCTCTCCTTCTGCAGCCGCCCAGCCGCCCAGCCTTCACCAATGGAGCAGAAATGAGCTTTCCTCCCAGCCTTGTTCAGGAGACAGACTTGTGAGCACAACAAATGTTATTGACGGATAACTCGCAAGGTTTTGGGTGATGTAGTATGTAGCCGTCTCACGGAAACAGGATGCAAAGCAATTGTCCAAATAAGCTGTAGAATCCTAGCTGAGAACAGAGTCAGTGAGGCCGGGCTGCCAAAGATAAAAACGTGTATATACCAATATTATATCACTATGGAAGGGTCTTCATCCGTGTCATTCATTCATCTAGCCGTCCAACGACTATTGACGCAGTGTCTGCTTTGCATGCTGGGGGTTCGATGGCAAAGACAGAAATGGTCTCTGTCTTCGTGGAGTTTTCGGGCCACTGTGGTGAGTGTCACAAAAGGGGAAGCCCAGGGATGTTTGTCACCTGGCAATTCGCATATCTTTTCTGGAAATTTCTTAAAGAGTAATTGGTAAGAGTCTTTTAGATTCTGTCAATGTCCCAAATATTTGGGGGTGGGGGGAAAGCTATCAATTTACAAGTTCAGCGAATGCAGGCTTCCTGGGTTACTTGGGTGTAATGTGGCTGCTTTCAGCTGTGGCTGTCAGCTGTCCTTCCTGCGGAGTAAGCATACATGGACAAGATGCTACTTGTATGCTTTCCCCGCGCCCACTGTGAAATTATTTATAATGATGAAACTAGGAGATCATCTTGTCCAAGAAACACTGCTCTGCAGCGTGCCAGAGTTTAGTTGTGAATCGAAATTACTCAAAAGATCTATATTAGAAGCTAAAAGCTTTCTCATCAGGCTGCTGATAATGAAGTTTGCTAACCATTCTGCTGAATAAAGTCGAATTATGAAAACTGATTCAGTCTAATTAGCCAAGGGTCGGGGTTTTTCCACTGTTCTCAAAGTGTAGCCACTGAAGCGGCTTAAGAACTCGTTGTCCGGAATTTAAATTGCCTATTGCCAAGGCTCGGTGACTGCTCCAGGAATGAACAGAAGTGCCTAAAATCTCCGGACTGTTTGATTACAGGTGCCCCGTCTGACATTTGCTCGGTCATGTACAACTGCGCAGTGAAAACAAATGGTGGCACATAAAAGGCTGACTGAGGCAGGTTTGGCCTGCGGGCAGAGTGCCAGTCTGTTAGAAGGAAGTGTCAGACAGAGTGGGGAAAACAGTCAACAGAAAGGACACAGGCCCCCAAGCTGCATACTCACTAGTAGCTTACGGTCTAGCGGAGGAGAAAGACAAGTAAGTGGTCATCAGTAATACAGTGTGTAAGAGCTGTGTTGTGGGGGGGCTGCTCGGAGTGTTATGGGATCAAGGGAAGCTAACCTGAGACACCAACTTCCAAGATGACAGCTGTGTAGGAGTCAGCAAAGACAGGGTCACAAGGGGAGTCAGGTATAAGCAAAGAAATAGTAGAGACTCAGAATGTTAGAACAAAACCAAAATAATTCAGAATGGTTGGAAGATTGGGAGATCAAATGATGAGAGAGGAGGCCAGACAGGTAAGGAAAAGTGTCTGCCTGGTCATGGAGAGAGAGCTTTATAAGCCATGTTTTAAATATTTTATTATTTTTCCATCACCATTTATCCTCTCTATGATTATAAGCCACTTTAAAGAGGTTCAAGTTTCTATTCCTTAGATTTCATTTCTAACACAAAACAGACATGTTCAGCTAGCACCTCAAAATTGAAAAAAAAAAATAGAGAGAGAGAGAGAGATTCACTTGTATGAGGATCTCTATCAGATAAATGAGAGAATCAGTTCTTCTCTGGTCTTAGGTCAGGAAGGAAAAGAATATGGAGTTCCCATTCTCATGCTCATGTTTTTGTCTTCCAAAGACCAATCGGTAGCTGCCTACCTGTTACCTGCTCAACCCTGACCTCTCTGTGCCCAGCATATTAGAGAGAGAGGCCACAGAATAAAGTCTGAAAGCTGGGAAAATATCAGCCTCCATTCTCAAGGGAAAATTTTCCAACAAAAAGGGTGAGAATTACTGTTTCTGACAAGCACAAGCATAGGTAAATATTGAGAGTTTGGAAATGGCAAAGATTTTCTTTTGAATGTAAGAAAGAGTTCTTCCTGTGGAGTCTTTTCTGGGTCTCAAAAAAACAAAACATGTTTCTTATATTTCAGTATACAGCACATATCAATACACTGCCATTACTTGGAAGTGACCAATTTTGGTGTAGACAAAGTGGTTACACAGCTGTAAGTTTAATAACTAATAGAATTACCACTTCTGAACGTGGCCTCGTGTGCAGAAACAGCTGCACCAATGGTCAGATGTCTCTGAGATTGAATGCTAGATTTGTGGTAAACCCAGCATGGTGCTAGCAGGTGAGAAAACAGAGGAATTAAATATAAGTTAAGAGTCCATTGAAAGTCCAGGCACAGGGCTTCTGGAGTAAACACAATTCTGTGTTCTGGAAAAACTTCACACACCCCTGAAACACCCAGGCAAAACTCGCAATAAAGAAACCCTTAACGAAAAGACAAGTATATTGTAGTTTCCTGTTGCTACTAAACAAATTACCATAAACATAGTGGCTTAAAACTATGCACATTTATTATTCTACTAGAGGCTTGGTGCACGGATTTATGCACTGGTGGGGTCCCTCAGCCTGGTCTGCACCCTCTCACAACCCAGGACCCCTCAAGGGATGTTGGAAAGCCAGTTTTGGCCCGATCCCCACAGGCCCGATTGAGACAGGAGGGAGCCCGGTCCTGTGCATTGAGCATCTGTCCCCTGGTGGTCAGTGCGTGTCATAGCAACTGGTCGACCAGTCGTTCGGTTGTCTGGTCGTTCCGTCACTTAGGCTTTTATATATGTAGATAGTTCTAGAGATCATAAGTCCAAAATGAGTCTTCCCGGCTAAAGTCAAGGTGTCAAGAAGACTGCATTCCCTTCCAGGGGAGAATCCATTCACGGGCCATCTAAGACCTGAGGAATCATTTGGTCTGGCCCTTCCAAGGCATTAGGGATGGGTTAATTAAATGTTTGACCAAATATAGCAGGCTAATTTTTAAGTGGATAATTTTGTATGGTTCTCAAATATGTTATAAATATCCAATGGCCCTTGGTAGTAAAAAGGTTCCCCAGCCCTGTGAATCTAGAGGCTATCCACATTCCTTGGCTCATACCCCACTTCCTATCACTCTGCTGTGTTATCTCATTTCCTTTTTTGACTCTCCTGCCTCCCTCTTGCCCTTGTAATTGTATTGGGCCTACCCTGATAATCCAGGATAATCTCCCCAGTTCAAAATCCTTAAACTTAGTCCCATCTCA
Source organism: Corynorhinus townsendii (assembly GCA_026230045.1). NCBI lineage: Eukaryota > Metazoa > Chordata > Mammalia > Chiroptera > Vespertilionidae > Corynorhinus > Corynorhinus townsendii. The sequence goes on along the minus strand of JAPDVU010000006.1, from coordinate 156,596,391 downwards.
AAGAATCATTCTGCCATGTAAGGTAACAGTCACAGGTTCCAGGGATTAGAACATGGACATCTTGGGGGGTGGGGGGAGGGCACGGGGAGAGACATTATTCTGTCCAACAAGAAGAGAACAGGCTGAGGGCAAGGCTCTGTCTAGTTTGTTCAACACCATCCCCAGCACCGTCCCTGGCTCATTTTCAGTACTCAGTCAACACCTGTTGAATAACTGAGTAGATGAATAAGGAAATATAAAAGGTGGGCTACTTCCTGCGATCAGTCCTCAGCAATTAGCAGTCTTCTGAAAATGAAGGATTGAATGGGTACCAAGTTTCAGTTTGGGAAGATGAAAAGTTCGGGAGATGGATGGTGGTGATGGTTGCACAACAATATGAATGTACTTAATGTCAATGAATTGTGCATTTAAAAATGATAAATGTTGGATAAACCAAGATGGCGGCATAGGTAAACACTTAAACTGCTGCCTCGCACAACAATATCAAAACTACAACTAAAAGACAAAATGGACACCATCCAGAACCACAGGAAAGCTGGCTGAGTGGAAATTCTACAACTAGAAGAAAAGAGGAAAGCACGTTGAGACTCAGAGGAGCTGCAAAAGGCTGAGGTACAGAGACTCACACATGGAGAGGACGGGCAGCTGTGTGTGCAGGTGGCTGAGTGTGTGGCTGGCTTTCTAAAGCAGGATGGAGAAGGAAGCTCCCAACTGCACTGAACTCCAGTCTTGGGCAAGACACTGGAAAACCAGACTCATTTGGGGGGAATCTGGACTGTCAGGAAAAGAGAAAGCACACTGAGACTCAGGAGCTGTGGAAGGCAGAGGTCCAGAGGCAAGCGCGTGCAGAGAGGACTGACTGCTGAATGCATGGGAGGCTGAATGCACAGGTGGCTTTCTAAAGCGGGAGGGAGACGGAAGCTCCCAACTGCGCTGAACTCCAGTTCCGGGAGAGTTTCTGGGAACCCAGACTCATTCGGGGAGAAACTAAACTGCCTGGCAGTGGGCGAAACTTGAGGGCAGCTTTCTCTCAGAGGTGATTGCAGGAATTACTGAGGGATACTGAGACCCAGGGGCTTCATAGGGCAGGGCTGACAAGAAACCAAGGCTGTCTGCTCAGCCCTGAAACTCTGCCCCATCCAAGCTGAGCACAGAGGCTTTTGCAATTTTGCAAGTCTTGTCTCATAAGAGTGTCTCCAGCACAGAAGTGTTCCCAGCATAGACACAGCTGATCCTCACAGCCAATCGGCCTGGAGGTCAATTCCTCCCAGTGATACCAACAACAATCAAGAGTTAAGTACAAGAAGGCTGAGCACACAGTCCACAAAGGGGTGTACCAAGAGTGTCCACCTCAGGTATCTGGGGAGGCTGAACCACTGTGCCCTAGAGGACACCTACCACACAAAGCTACTCTACCAACTCAGGAAAGCAGCGAAAATGCGGAGACAAAGAAACAGATCACAAATGAAAGCAATGGAGGAAAGCAAACGACTGGATAAAGAGTTCAAAACCACAGTTATAAGGTTTTTCAAGAATTTCCTAGAAAAGGCTGATAAATTTAGCGAGACCTCGAGGATATGAAAAAGGACTAACTATAAATTAAACAGACACTGACTGAAATAAAAAATATTATACAGAGACTTAACAGCAGACTAGAAGACCGCAAGAACCTAGTCAAAGAGTTGAAATACAAAGAAGCAAAAAACACTCAGCCAGAAAAGAAAAAAGAATCCAAAAATATGAAGAGAGTGTAAGGAGCCTCTGGGACAACCTCAAGTGTATCAACATACGAATTATGGGGATGCCAGAAGAAGAGAGAGAGCAAGATACTGAAAACCTATGTGAAGAAGTAATGACCGAAAACTTCCCCCACCTGGTGAAAGAAATAGACTTAAGAGTCCAGGAAGCACACAGAACCCCAAACAAAAGGAATCCAAAGAGGACCACACCAAGACACATCATAATTAAAATGCCAAGAGCAAAAGACAAAGAGAGAATATTAAAAGCAGCAAGAGGAAAACAGTTATCTACAAGGGAGCATCCATACGACTGTCAGCTGATTTCTCAACAGAAACTATGCAGGCCAGACAGGAGTGGCTAGAAATATTCATAGTGATGAATAGCAAGACCCTACAACCAAGATTACTCTACCCAGCAAAGCTATCATTCAGAATGGAAGGTCAGATAAAGAGCTTCACAGATAAGAGAAAGCTAAAGGAGTTCATCACCACCAAACCAGTATTCTATGAAATGCTGAAAGGTATTCTTTAAGAAGAGGAAGAAGAAGAAAAAGGTAAAGATAAAAATTATGAACAACAAATACATGTCTATCAACAAATGAATCTAAACAAGTGAATAAAAAAATCTGAGGAACAGAATAAACTGGTGAATATAATAGAATCAGGGGCATAGAAAGGGAGTGGACTGACAATTCTCTGGGGGAAAGGGGCATGGGAGGTGCGGGAAGAGACTGGACAAAAAGCGTACACCTATGGATGAGGACAGTGAGGGGGAGGTAAGGGCAGAGGGTGGGGTGGGAACCAGGTGGAGGGGAGCTATGGGGGGGGGAAAAAGAGGAACAATTGTAATAATCTGAACAATAAAGATTTATTAAATTTTAATAAACTCAAAATGGATACAGGACTTAAACATAAGACGGGAAACCATAAAAATACTAGAGGAATACACAGGCAGCAAAATCTCAGACATATGCCGAAAGAACTTCTTCACTGATACCCCTAGGGCAATGGAAGCTAAAGAGAAAATAAACAAATGGGACTACATCAAAATAAAAAGCTTTTTCACAGCAAAAGAAACCATCAACAAAACAACAAGAAACCCCACTGTATGGGAGAACATATTTGCAAATGTTATCACTGATAAAGGTTTAATCTTCAACATCTATAGGCAGCTTATACAACTTAATAAAAGGAAGATAAATAATCCAATAAAAAAATGGGCAACGGACCTAAATAGAATATTTTCAAAAGAAGACAGAAGGAAGGCCAAGAGACACATGAAAACATGCTCAAAGTCACTAATTATCAGAGAGATGCAAATCAAAACGACAATGCGGTACCATCTCACACCTGTCAGAATGGCTATCATCAACAAATCAACAAACAACAAGTGCTGGCGAGGATGTGGAGAAAAAGGAACCCTCATGCACTGCTGGTGGGAATGCAGACTGGTGCAGCCACTGTGGAGAACAGTATGGAGTTTCCTCAAAAAACTGAAAATGGAAATCCCATTTGACCCAGTAATCCCACTCCTAGGAATATATCCTAAGAAACTAGAATCACCAACCAGAAAGGATATATGCACCCCTATGTTCATAGCAGCACAATTTACAATAGTTAAGATTTGGAAACAGCCTAGGTGCCCGTCAGCAGATGACTAGATCAGAAAACTATGGTACATCTACACAATGGAATACTATGCTGCCATAAAAAAGAAGGAATTCTTACCATTTATAGCAATCTGGATGGAATTGGAGAACATTATGCTAAGCGAAATAAGCCAGTCAATTAAAGAAAAATACCACATGATCTCACTCACTTGTGGATAATAAAAAACACATTATAAACTGATGAACAAAAAGATAGATACAGAGGCAGTAAAGCATCAAACAGACTGTCAAATTACAGCGGGAAGGTTAGGGAGAGGTGGGGGAAATAAGAGATCAACTGAAGGACTTATATGCATGCATATAAGAATAACCAACGGATGAAAAACATTGGGGGGTGAGGGCATGTATGGGAGTGGGGTGGGGGCGGCAATGGTAAGATATGTACACATATAATACCTTAATAAAAAAATGGGGGGGAAATTTATTAAATTTTAAAAAATTGTAAATGTCATATATATTTTACCACAATAAATGAATATGAAGAACTAATTGAAAGAGTCTGTAAGTCAAGAAAAAAATACACAATGGCCTTTGACCAAAACAATAACATCTAATTTAAACAGATATCCTTCTTGTAATAATTCCCTGAAAAGAAAGGTTTGGTATATCCTCGGTCCTGGGGCTGAATGTTCTTCTCATTATTTGTTTTCCTCCTAAAGCAAAAGAATCTATCACCAGTCATGTTCATTAAGCCAAACTGTGTTCATTATGCTTTTTAAGTCACACTGATACAAGAGAGATCAAGCAAGCAAGCAGATTTCTTTTGGGGCCTTTGGTTGGCTTGTTTTTCTAAGTGCCTATTCTCATTTGTCTGCATCATGGTTTTAAGCTCACACACACACACAGACTCTTTCTAACACACATACAAACAAATTTATACACACACATATTCACAAAGGCACACCAAGTCACTATCTACATGGGTGCCTGGACACCAAGTCACTATCTACATGGGTGTCAAAACACTCTATGAGTTCATAGATGACAACCAGCCAGATTGCTTGAACCAGCTTTCCACAGCCTCAACAATCAGGTTGTAGAATAAATTTTTCACGTATTTATCAGTTCAATTGGGAAAACTGTACACGTAGCTTTAAAGAGACCATTCTCAGAATAGATGGTCCACTTGTATCCCAAAAGTAACAGCTAGGAACCAATTAGGGCCATTCTCTTCAATTGGGTTTATTACTGGTGCTAATCTGTGAAGAGAAGAGTCCAATTGTGAGGAAGGTTAGCAACCCTGAATAACACACCCAGAAGGTTTATTAGGCTTCTGCCAACACCTTCAGGCTGCCTTAATTGCTTCTTCAGGGCTCGTTTCACACAGAGAATGGAGTCATTTCCAGTGCTCCCTTCTAGTTCTCTCAGCATCAGGTGTGGAAGGAGTGGAAGAGCACAGAAAACTGGAGTCATTCTACTAAATCTGTCAGAGAGCTATTGTGAAGTAACTTACACAGCGCTACACAGCGAAAATCAATGGAATAGAGCCTGGAGCCCAAATCCGTCTTACAGTCTACCACATTTCTGCCACATCACACACTGAGTCTTCAGCAAATATTGTGCCGATCTTCCTATACCCTGGCCCCTTTTCAAGCAGCCGTCTCTCAGGCTCTTAGTGGAGTCCAGTACCCACCACACACACCTATGAAGGAAGAAAGCATTACATGGAACAAACGTTCATGCCAGCTATACTGCTAGGATTTACAGGGTGCTTGCTCTGTGGCTGGGCCTGTGTTAAATGTCTTACATGCATTATTGACCTGGAAAATCTTTTCCTTAGATAGGATCAGCAAGGCTGAGGTCTGAGAAGTCATTAGCAAAACCCGAGCCTGAATTTATGACACCAGACTGGGCTCCTGGTCTTTCTATTCCACCACATTGCCTCTGGGGCATGTCTCCATCTTCCCTATCTTGGTGAATGTCAGTAAGTGGAGTACAATATTGATTTTGTCCTGTAAACAGAGCAGGCCAGAGAGAGAGTGGAGACAGCAAAAGAACAAGGAACCCTTAGCCAAGGGAAGAAAGGACTTTTCTATAAACAATGCTCTCTAACATGTTGCTTTCAAAGAATTTCATTATAGCAGCAAGATCTCTATGAAATACATTTGTGTTGGAAAGCACAACAATGCATCAACGTTTCTTCTGTGTTTTCTTTTTTTTTAATCCTCACCCGAAGCTATTTTTCCATTGATTTTTAGAGAGAGTAGAAGAGCGGGAGAAAGACATCTCAATTGGTTGTCTCCTGCACGTACCCCAACCAGGGCCCGGGCCAGGAAGCAGCCTGCAACTGAGGTATGTGCCCTAGACCGTAATCGAACCCAGGACCCTTCAGTTCACAGGCCAACACTCCATCCACTGAGCCAAACAGGCTAGGGCTCTTCTGTGCTTTATATGTCCTGGATGTGTCCTTGGTAGAAACTGTTCCTTCCAGCATAAAACTAACCCTAGTCCTAAAAGATAGATAAGAAAAGATGGATCCAGAGTTGACAATCATAGCGTCACTCTCACTCCTTTAACCACCATCCAAAACCATCTTAGAAAATTAGGCTAGATATTTCTCAAGAGATTTGCTCACAAGAGGTTCATTATGTTTTGAATGAGGCTGGAGTAAAAATCCTCCTGTGAAAACAGCCTTCCAGGCTTAATGTTATTTCCTGTCTCAAGATCTCCAGAGCAGAGTGCTGACTCAGGAGCACCACTTTGCAGAATCAGAAAGGGGTGTGGGGTGCAGGGAGAGAAGACTTTTTATATAGATTCCAGTCAAGAAGCAAGAGACAATTCAAACCGGATCTTGATTTTTCTCTTTTCTTTTTCTCAGCCAGTCAAACCACCCAAGAGATTGCTGAAATCCTTCTACAGCCAGAAAACACTAACGGTTTGAAAGGAAAGATTCTAAACTCTTCATTGTTAGCTTTGTAAAAAGAAATCTTTTTCCCTGAAGTTAAGCAGAGAAGCAGGCCAATGCCCGCAAACAGTGGTAAACAACGTTGAAAGAAACCAATGGGGCAATGAGTGTGGGAGAATCTTTGTTCTCCTTTGAAAGCGACAGAAAATCCCGCAGTTGTCAGTACGTCTTGAGCCTGCAGCCCAGAACAATGGAGAAGACAGCTCATGGGTGAAACTAATACACAGAATATCCCTCGGTGGACAGTGTGTACTTTCCAGGGAAGCGGATGCTGAGCTTGAGAAGAATCAGAGTCAAATGTAACTAAGCTGGTCAACAACATGAATTCAGTGTTGATGGCTTGAGCTTGTAAAATGTAAAGAGTTGAGTGCTCACGGGGGCATAAGCTACCAAGGAGACAGAACTGAACCTCACATCACCCTGCTTGGCCCAGGAGGATGGCTGGTTAGCCAGAGGCGGGTAAGATTCCTCAAAGAAGGAACAACCTAAAACAGGCACAGTCGCAGTGGGGCCATCAGGAGAGAACTTGGGGGGGCAACAGAAGTGGGACACAGACCCTCACCCTCCCAACATTGCAGGGGCTTGAACCCTCGCCCCTTCTGAAGGAGGTCTCCTGCCCCCATGGCTGCTCCGCACTTCCCACACCCAGCTCAGATCGGGACCCAGGCAACAGAAAGAGACTTGGCCCAGCTCACTTCAAGATACAGGTGACAGACAGAGACTTGGCCCAGCTCAGATCGGGACCCAGGTAACAGACAAGAGACTTGGCCGACAGCAGCTGCCCTATATCTAAATTCAGCCTAGCATCTGGAATGCTCAGGGCCCACTCAAGAATGCAAATAATCCTTCCCACTAATATTTACAGGGTAAACTAAGATTGTTGGTAGAATATTAAATTTGACAGTAAAATAGTAATCAAGTTTTCAGATTAATTTAAATAGGCTAATTGAAATAAGTGAATATTCAAGTAAATTTAATTGTACTGGACAAAAAGCTGTTCTTAAAGTAATAACTAAAATTTCTATTGGTAGTTCATCTCATGGTAAAATTCCTGAATATGCAATGAACCTAAAGCAGTCATATGTGTGGGGGGAAAAAAAAAATTTAAAGTTATCAAGACTGCATTATAAAATTTACAAAAACCTCCATTAATAAAGAAAAAAGGAGGGATAGTAGGGCAATATCATGTAAGGAAAAATATCCTATAAGTAAATTACATCTAGAAAATTTTTACTTTACCAAATTAATTTTCATTTGTAATGCTAACAGCAAGACGGCCATTAAAAACACACATGGTGTCTAAATAAGACAAAGGAAAATCGTTTGAACAAAAATAAAAAAGATCCCAAATCAATTATATAGAAAAGATTCCTTTATTAACTTGTGGTCAAGAATATATTTGTATATTTTCAGAAAACAATCCCAAGACCAGGTGGATTCCTGCAACAGAGAGGAATTGACAGATGTGCTCCAACCACGAAGACAAGAGGAAAAACAGTCCAGAGATGGAAGACTCTGACAACGCCTTGCCACGCAAGCAGTCAGCAGCTGTGCACCGCTGCAGGTTACCTAGGACCAAACCAGAGAGGGTCGGACCTGCATTGCCACCATGTGCCCACCATCCAGATATCATTGCTGACACGTACACATAAGGAACTGTTAGACATTGAAACGGGGACTCAGAACTGTTGGACATTGAAATTGGGACTCAAACATTTTTTTGTTTTGTTTTGTTATTAAATGTTTATTTCTAGTCTGCAAAGGCAAAACTTTTTAAAGGAAAGAAATGGTGGGAAAAAGATACAGAGGCAAAGAAGAATTGAACAGACTGTCAAACTACATTGGGAAGACGGGAGGTTGGGCGAGGGGGGCTGTAAGAGACCAACCGAAGGACTTGTACGCATGCATATAAGCACAACCAATGGCTACAAGACACTGGGGCGGGGGGGGATGGGCGGGCAGGTGAAGGCATGTACTGGGGGGTAGGGGAGGTCGGGGGGGGAGATCAATGGGGGAAAAAAAGGAGACATATGTACTACTATTTGTAATACTTAAAACAATTAAAAAGAAGCTGCAAAAAAAAAAAAGAGTTGAGTGCTGGCTGGTTTTGCCCAGTGGTTAGAGTTCCAACCCTTCAATCCGAGGGTTTGATTCCCGACTCCAGTCGGGGCGCATGAAGGAGGCAACCAATTGATGTGTCTCTCTTGTCGATGTTTCTTCCTTCTCACCCCCCCCCCCAATTCCCTCCCTTCCACTCTGTCTGAAAATCAATGGGGAAAATATCCTGAGATGAGGATTTTAAAAAGTGAAGAGTGGAAGAGAAAGGTTAATTTCTCTAACAAGAAGAGCTTGTTTCTGTTCTCTTGATGGTTACAGCACTTGAACACCCTTCTCTCCCTCCCTCCCTTCTCTCTCTCAAATCAATAAAAAATAAAATAAATACAGAGTGAGCAAGAGTCCAACTCCAGCACCTACTACCGATTACCTTGAGAAATGTACTAAATCTCTCCAGATCTATTTCTTCTTCGGTGCGCAGAGGCAGTACACAGGAAGTGCCTCACACTGTGCCTGGCATGTAGTTCCCAGTCATGTGACTTGTGCACTGTGACAGCTAGTTGAGGATATTTCTGACCAAAAAAAATACTCAGGGAGACATAGCAAGAACCACAGACATAGCAAAAACCATGCCTAATTTGACTTAGTTGTCACCACGCCTTGCAGTGTCAATCCCGTAAGAGGTGTTCAATAAGCTGAGTGAGTCATGAATGAACGTTATCAATAAGAGGGTAGTTATCTGGCATTAATACGCCTAAGCATGAAGCCAGCCTCAACCTCCCTTGTAAGCTTTTCCTTGCCCTGTCCCTCTGGAAGCAACTGAACACGTCTCTCCTTTATTAGCTGAAATTACATGATGTACCTCAACTGGGAGACCAGAGTTCAAAGTCTGGTTCTCTAGCTAGCTGTGTGTCTTTGGACCAAGACATTGGCAACAACGTGACCATTATTCTATTAACAGAATAGTCTCCAGTGAGGGAGGGGTAGAGAGCTTGTCATTATTCCCCTTGTTCAGATGAGAAACTGAGGCCCAGAGAAGTAAAATGATTTGTCCAAATTCCCTCCTCCAAGCAGGGGCAGTCAGGTGAAGGACCTCGGCAGCCCTTTCTGGCTCTAAGGGTCTCAGACTGCAACGCCTCCCTCTGACCGCTGCCAGACTGCAAATAGGTTCCCCTTAGTACTGTCTTTTATATGCTCCATCCTGCAGAGTTCCCTTCCTCAAAGCCAGCGGTGCCAGGCTGCGCTAGGGATTTCTGACAGCAGAGGGGGCTGCTGAGCCAAACCAGGCTTTCTCCATATAAGGAAGAGAAGGGTGCCCGCCTGCTGAGATGCAGCTGGAGTTCCTCATTCCATCTTGAGTTCCGCGAAGACGCTTAGGTCGCAGTGCTACAAAGTGCTCTGAGGACAGGACAAAATAGAATCCGTGAGGAACATGTGCTCTGGTCCTAGTTCTGCCAGTAACAACTTGTCACCCCAGGGAAGTCCCGTCATCGAAATGTGAAAAGTCTTACTCAGCTCAGGGTTCTCAAACCCGCAGACCATCAGAATCTCTCCGGCAGCTTGTAAAATCCACAATCTGGGTCCCCATCCCAAACCTTCTGAGTCAGTATCTCCGGGGGTGGAACCTAGAAATCTGTAAGTCCCAGGGCTTCCGAATGCACAGACAGGTTTGGGAGCCATTGAACTAGATAAAATGGAAGGTCCTTCTTTTTCATAGTAAGACTGAAAACCCGCAATGAGTGGACCTCTACTGCTTTTATTTCTGGTTTGATCATTGACTGCCTAGAGAATTGTCTTAAGGACGATTTGAAGGCAGCGCTGTAGAGTGAAAATAGAACGTGAGCCACAAATGTGAAGCCCATAAAGATTTTTACATTTTCTAGCAGCCACATTAAGAAAAAAAAAAAAAAGCTAAAAGAAGAAGTAAAATTGAATTTTAATAGCATATTTCATTTAACCCAATATATGCAAAGTATAATCATTTCAACTTATAATCAATACCAACAACAAAAGAGAGAGAGAGATTTTATACTTTTTTCTTTTGTGAGGTTCCTGCTAGCCACATTTCAGATGCTCGGTGGCCTCATGTGACTAGTGGTTACCCAGGTTAGGCAGAGGTGTTAAGCCAATGGGTAGAAGAAAGTGCAGTCATCAGTTAGCAGTGTCCACAATGAGTAGGGCATCGGAGGGGAGGTACATGTGCTCTATAGTTGTCATCACTGGGGAGTGGATGCCAAATGGACTAATTTCAAGTTCTCTGGAGATCAGACAAAAGGACAAAACACAGAGGTGGAGGAGACAGGAAATCCACACTGGTTAGTGGTTAGAAGCCCTGCAACCAAGTGGAACAAACGTTAAAATGAGTAAGAAAAAGATTTAACCAGAAGTGGGTAGGACAGGCCAAGCACCAACACTTGAGGATATATTTTGTATTCATTCTATGAAAATAACCTCCTTGACTCAGGGCCAACATAATGGGCCTGTTAAAGGACTATTGATTAGTTTATAAGTGTGTGACTGAATCTCCACCATGAGAGACAGCCAGCTGATACACAGCAAAGTGGGGGAAACGGAAGGATTGAAAAGTACAGATGGGTAGTTACACAACAGTCACAGAAATGGAAAGGACAGAACAAGAAATATAGCCAATAATTTGTAATAACTACGTATGGTGCCAGGTGAGTATTGGAAATATCAGGGGGAACACTTTGTAAAGTATATGATTGTCTAACCACTATGCTGTACATCTGAAACTAACACAAAATAATATTGAATGTAAACTGTAATTGAAAATTTAAAGTTAAAAAAAATTTAAAGGTACGGGAAAGGGGGTACCTAGGCCATGAAAATAATAATGTAAGCAGTAACAACAATAGACCATTTTTAAAATGTATGATTTTTAAAAGCACTTTAAAGTCCATTTTTATTTATTCCTTATGACATATGGGACAGGCAGGTGGGATGCGAATACCAGTTTTAGACTGGGGAACTGGGGTTCAGAGAGGTGTGTGTTTGCCTAAGTCTCAGAGCCACGGAAAGAATAAGCATCGCTTCTCCACAGGAAGCACTCTGGTCCATAAAGGAATTCAACCTTGGCCTCATTATCTGCCAGCTACTTACCTGACGCAGCTATAAATATCATTAATTCACTTTTCAAAGGCCTTTTCTCTTCTAATAGATTAAGTTTCAGTTAGCTGCCTATCCACCTCCTCCTTCCTGTCTGTGTCTGCACCTCCCCTGCTGTCTCTAATCATGTCTCTCCCTGGAAGGTGTAAATGCCTTTGCCTCCGGCAAGGATGCCTTTTCCACAGCCCCACGTGGAGCTGCCAGCTTGTAACAGGAGCAGCCCTTTCCTCTGCTTTCTGAGGCCAGATAACAATTCGCAAAGTCACTCAGGGAAGCAGGGACCGGTTTCAAGCAGGATGAGATGGGGCGGTGTATAATGCAGGTGAACAGGTGAAGTGGAAAGAGGAGAATTGAAAAGAAAAAGAAGGAAAGGAAATAATAATAATAATAATATTGGCTTTTCTTGTCATTCAGCTCTTAGCTTGTATCACTTGCTCAGGGAGGCCCTTTCTGTCCAGCCCACCTAACGTAGCCATCCCATTGCTCTCTATCGGGTCATCATCCTTTAATTTCTGTACAGCATCCATCACTCTCAGATGTTTTTGTTTGTTATTACCTGTCCCTACCCCAGGTTGACCATAAGGTCTGTGAAAGCACTAACCCTATCTGTCTTGTTCACTGTTCTGTGCACAGATATTACAACCACACGTGGCCCGAAATAAACAGGAACTAAATACTAATTTAATGAAAGGATGAGGGGCTGGGGCTGGGTTAAGGACTTACCCACTGTTTACAGGTTACATCTTTGAATCCTCACGTTACTCCAAGGAATTACTTTTTATCATCTGCATTTTATAGGTTCCTGTAATCTAAGTGTGAGGTGATATGAGTTTGTAATCTGAATACTGTGAAGTCACCAGTGATTTCCAAATCTCCAGTCCAAAACCCTTTTCTCAACAAAACCTTATCTCATTCATTCCAGCTGTGCTGCAACATTTGAGACTGTTGTCCCTGCATTTCTCCTAGAAAATCTCTTTCGGATTCCACTCACTGCAGCATTCTTTACAATAGCCAAGATATGGAAGCAACCTAAATGTCCACTGACAGAAACATGCATAACGGTACATATGTACAATGCAATATTCCTCGGCCATAAAAAGGAATGAAATCTTACCATTTGCAACAACACGGGTGGACCTAGTGGGTATTTTGCTAAGTGAAATAAGTAAGACAGAGAAAGAGAAATATCATTTGACTTAACTTATGTGTGGAATCTAAAAAAAAACAACAAACAAACAACAAAATAAACAAACAAAGCAGAAACAAACACATAGATACAGAGAACAAACTGATGGCTGCCAGAAGGGAAGGAGATTGTGAGGCTGGGTGAAAAAGATGAGGGAATAAAAAAGTACAAATTGCCAGTCATAAAAATAGTCACTCGAATGTAAAGTACAGCATAGGGAATATAGTCAATAATATGGTAATAACAATGTACAGTGCCAGCTGGGTACTGGTCTTTATAGGGGGATCACTTCATAAGTTACATAAATGTCCAATCACTAAGTTGTAAACTAATATAATATTAAATGTCAACTGTAATTGAAAATCTTTTAAATTTTTTTCATTATATTTTACTAAAAGAGTACAGATAACATACATTTTCCTTTGCCCTATTTGTATTTCCAGAATTGTGATATGTATTACTAGTGAAGTATTTTTATTTTTTCTCAAATATAACTTTATATTTGCTCATTAGAACAAAGTTAAATAATAAAGACATTTAAAAAGCAAAAATCTGCCTGGCCAGAGTGGCTCAGTAAATGAACCAGTATTTTTTTAGATAAATTATTAGAAGTGAAATTGCTAGGTCAAAGGATATACGCATTTCAAGTATTTATAGAGAATACAAATTGTCCTCCAATGGTTGTGCCAATTGACACTCTTTTCTGTCTGGTTTCCTTATTAACACTGAATATCATTTACCAATATTACAAATGGATATAGTATCCTGCTTTATTTTGCTTATCTTTGCTATTTAAATGATTGGATCCTTTCAATCTTTTATACGTGTAAGGCAGCAGTCGGTAAACTGCAGCTCGTGAGCCACATGCGGCTCTTTGGCCCCTTGAGTATGGCTCTTCTACAAAATACCACGTGCGGGCACGCACGTACAGTGCGATTGAAACTTCGTGGCCCATGCGCAGAAGTTGGTTTTCAGCTCTCAAAAGAAATTTCAGTCATTGTACTGTTGATATTTGGCTCTGTTGACTAATGAGTTTGCCGACCACTGGTGTAAGGGGTTTATAGTTCTTCTTTGAGTTGCCTGTTTACAGATTCTTTGTCCTTTGTCTGCAGAGCTGTTTGTCTTTTTCTTGTTCACTTTTAGTAGCTCTTTGTCCTTTAAGTAAATATTTGCAAATATTTTCACTCAGCCTATAGTTTACCTTTAAATTAGGTTTGTAGTGTTTGGCTTTTGCTCTATTTTGTCTTGGTTAGGGTCATGTCAACTTATTTTATAAGAAAATAGTTTAGCCCTCGCTGGTTGCTCATTGGTTACAGCATCGGCCCATGGACTGAAGGGTCCCAGGTTTGATTCCAGTCAAGGGCAGGTACCTCAGTTGCAGGCTCCATCCCTGACCCTGGTCAGGGCATATATGGGAGGCAACCCATTGATGTGTCTCTCTCACATCGATGTTTCTCTCACTCTGTCTCTCCCCCTCCCTTCCACTCTCTCTAAAAATTAATGGAAAAATATCCTCAAGTGAGGATTAACACACAAAAAAAAATTTCAATGTGTGCTGGTGGACCTAGCAACAGTATGACTATCAGTGTAAGAATTCCCCACTTCTAGAAAAACCACAGATCTGTAGATCCTATTGATGCAGGTCAGAAGCAAAGCTGTCCTAAATGAAACAAAGAATTATAGCTATTCTGCTCTAAAAAACCCAACTATCATTGCATTGGAAAATACACAGAATCCTAATTTTGAATACACAAATTCTCTTTGAATGTTTAAACAACATTCACATTGTCTCAGAACTCTGAATTTCTTAGCACCTATTCAACCAAGGGATACAAAAAACGGGGCATGTACGCTATTATCACCACCACTGTCCCCTTTTTACCCATGGCAGACATTACATATTGGTCACTCTTTCCTCCAGAGCCCCGATGTGGTCTAAAAACTTTCTCTCTGCCACATTCCAGCAAACTGCTATCAATCCATCAGAATTTGTATACAAGATAAACCTGTTTTGCCAGCGTGCTTCTAGTCCAAACTTCCATTTCTAAAGAAAGGGATGAGGGCTCAGGGTGGGAGTGAGACTTACACAAGAACATGCAGCAAGTTAGTTGCAAAATCAGAGCTCAGAACTAGCCTCCTGCGTCCCAATCCAGTGTTCCTTCCACAGCACCACTGTGTCCTACCTTTTTTACCCCACGACCAGGGAAAGCCGCTCCTGGAGCATTTGATGAAGACCTTTTCATACAGTGAAATGTAAGTATAAGATTCGAGCCCAATATCTGTGTCCATAATATCTTAAGGCTTAGAGCTGGGTTCAGAAGCTGACTAGCTGGGCAACCAACATCTTTAAGGAGCACTGAAACACTCTGACAAAAGTAGGAAAGTGGAGGACTTATCTCAGCAAGAGCTTCTATGGAATGGGATGAAATATCAAATACATTGTGTGTGGTGGGAGTGGGGAATGAGGGTGTCCACAAGGAGCAGGCTCAGTACCAATAGAGGGACTCTAAGCTGGTGGTCTGATTAAGCTTTGCTTGTTTTGCAGGGTTGAGCAATCGAAAATCCTTGGACACAATAAAGGAAAGACTAAAGGCTAACAAAAGCTAGCCTCCTTCTCTGTCCTTCCCCCACGCATGCTCCTTCAAACTAATACTGCACAAGTGGTTGCACGCTGACCTATGAACCAGGAGGTCATGGTTGATTTCCGGTCAGGGCACATACCCAGGTTGCTGGCTCCATGCCCAGAAGGGGGCATGCAGGAGGCAGCCGATGAATGATTCTCTCGCTCATCATTGATGTTTCTAAGTCTCTCTCCCTCTCCCTTCCTCTCTGAAGTCAATAAAAACATATTTTAGAAAAGGATCATGGATGTAAAGGATCACCGTATTATTGTCTGCTTGGAGCACCAAATCAGTGATCCTCAGGATGTAATCATGTCTCCAAGTAGCTTTGTTTATCCCCACCTGGAGCTCTACCCATCCTCCAGTGTACCTACTCTACAAAGGCTTCTGTGACTCCTACCTGCCCACAGTTAGCTGTTTCTCCTCTTGTTCATTATATTCTGCATCTTGATTGGGCCCTGGCAATATGCCAGCTGTTATCAGCAAGTATCTCTCTACAGAAGGACAACCTGCTTCTTCTCCACCAAGCACAACTTGTGCCTTTTCCTTATTTGCGTGCCATGCAGCGCCTGGCTGACACTATCACTGCTCAATAAATAAATAAATAAATAATCCGTTGATTAAATAGCAAAAAGAAAAAGTCACCGTAACTTCTGGGATTGACTTTCAGAGGGTCTGTGGAGATGTGGGAAGCACGGAGTTTCTTTTCTTTAAAGGCTATCTGATGGGTACTGTGCCAACCGTGGGAGGATTCTGCTTGGAGAGGCGTGATTGCGAATTGCCTACACTGTTTTTGTTTTTTGACTACTACTCATTTTATGGTAGTAGCAATTTGTTTCTATTAGCTCTCATGGCTAAGGCTAGCAACAACCTGTGGAGATGCCCACAATGTAGTTTATCTTATCCTCTAACATGACGGCTGGAATTAGGAGAAGGAAAGAAAAGTGGGGCAGGAGTAAGAGAAGGTGGTTGATGTGGTTGATAACGTGAATTCACTGATAAAAGCAAATCTCTACCTAAAAGAGTGGTTGTTAACTAGAGGGGGATCCCGTCCCCCAACTAGGTTGCCACATTACATATAGTACACCCAGTTAAATTTACACATTCTAAAATTTATTCATTGCTTCTCTGAAATTCTAACTTAAATAGACATCCAGTATTTTTATCTGCTACATGTGGCAGTACTATCCCAAGGGACATGTGGCAATGTGTGGAGGCATTTTAAAAAAAAAGTCTCAAGTGAGTTTTAAAGAGAGAGGAGGGGAGAGGGAGAGAGAGAGAGGAACATCAGTGTGAGAGAGAAACATCCATCAGCTGCTTCCCGTACACACCCCAACAGGAATTGGGCCCATAACCCAGGTATGTGCCCTGACTGGGAATCAAACTTGCAACCTTTCAGTACATAGGATGACACTCAACAAACTGAGCCACACCAGCCAGGGCTGGAGGCATCTTTGATTGTCACAAGTTGGGGGTTATGTAAAGGTAAACTGAGGCATGTTAAAAATTTTTAAGAGGTTATTTGAGCAAAAACCGATTCAAATTGGGCAGCGCCAAATAGCAAGTGTTTAGGGGCACTCCTTCCACCAGAGCTAGGGGCAAGACCTTAATAGAAAAGATGCAGAAACAATGCAAGGAAATCATTGGCAAGCTGTTGCCTTATTTGGAAAAGCCTGATTGGTTGTTTGTACTTGGTTGTCCGTTGGTTTTAATTTCTTAACCTTGAGGTATCTACAGGCTTAGGTTTTGGTTTACTTGTGTCAGTTGCTAAGGCATTGGAACCACCTTAGTCTACTGGCCCCCATCTTGAATTAATTTAACAGGGTGCTGCTGGCTGGCATCTGGTAGGTAGAGGCCAGGGATGCTGCTAATTCTACAGGGCTCAGGACCACCCTCCCACAGCAAAGAATGACCTGGCCCGAATGTTAACCACTCCACTGCAAAGCCCTGATGTAGAAGA
Organism: Corynorhinus townsendii; assembly: GCA_026230045.1. Lineage (NCBI taxonomy): Eukaryota > Metazoa > Chordata > Mammalia > Chiroptera > Vespertilionidae > Corynorhinus > Corynorhinus townsendii. Next base: position 156,579,129 of record JAPDVU010000006.1, on the reverse strand, counting down.
TTAACTTTATCTCTAAAAAAATACCTAGTATGGCTAAAATCACACAGAACCAGAATAGTGCACATGTCTATGTGTAAGCCTGTAGATTTTCCCCCCAGAAAACTGGTTTGCAAAGTTTCTTTCCTTTACATCTACGTTTTTATAATGGTAATTTCTCCCTAGGGAGTTATGACAAAATTCAAATCACATTTGGGGGGAAAATACTCAGAAGTATTAAGTGATTTTTCTGCAATCTCACAGAGCCCCAAGGAAAATAGAATTAAAACTCACAACTGCCAAACACATAGCTTATTCCAATAAAGCCAGCCTGTCTGCATCACTCCTGCTTGAAGCTCACCAGGCTCAGAGAGGGTGAGTGCAGCCGGTTTTAGTTTTCAAGAGGAGATCAAAAGTTCTTGCAAATGATTAGCACCCAGAAAGCAACAACCTCCTTTAACCTTGAGATGCAAATAGCCAGAGACTGTCAAGAGATCTGAAGGGCTGGAGGATTTGATGGAAAATCAAATTCCCCACACTTCCAGGGCAATTAGCTTCCCACGCAAAGTCACTGGAAGGTCCTGCCCGCTCTCCACAGCAGTAAAGCTGTAATAAGACTCCGAGCTTCATAAACTTGGACTAATTGGCCTGCACCCACCCGGCAGAGTTCATTATTGTTCCCCCCATTTCACAGAACACAGAAGGTGGGTAGAAACCTTTTTACTCCACCAACTGGAGGCACGGGCCTCTTTAATAATTCCCACATTGGATCACTATACAGAAAGTCCAGTACGAAGGTTGGGATTGCTCTGCTAATTATTCATCCTAGCAGGAAGGAAAGATTTGGAACTAAGGCAAATCTCTATGCAGGTGCCTCTTAAAATTCCCCTTGGAGGTGAGTCCTAGCCTCAGAAAGGTTTAAAACAGTTCAACACTTTTATCTGATAGTTAAGGAAACCAGGGAGGAAGTTGCTGTCAATTACAGCAAGGACTTTGGAGCATGAGCTAAATTGATTTTGAAAGATCTGGTTGCGGAACCGCTTCCCTCCCCTGCGCGGCCAGGGCTGGAGCTAAGGCTGCCCCCTCTGGACGTGCTGTGGAGGTCGCTATCCAACCGGGTGGCCACCTCCATTTGGTGATTCTAATGCACCCTGTTGTCACGATGGATTTTCTGCTCGCAAATGTACCGTTAGTCTCATGTCTTTTGTTGCCGCCTGGACTCTGAGGGCAGCACATAGCCTTCCTCCCGGGCTGTGTAATGGTTGGGGAGTCTTCCTCTGGGAGCCCCTGCCTGGCTGACGAGGTATATGACAACCCCAACCCCTCCTGGGCTTTCCCCTTGATGTTTCCCTTCCTCTGGCACTGATGGGGGCTTTGTGTTATGCAAGCAGGCAGCCTGCTTTCTCAAATCCGCCGAAGGGCACTCGTCCCAAAGACTTGCTCAGGGAGCATGTGGCCAGCCAAAGATGCTGGTGGAGGAATCCTTGCTGGCAGGACAGACTCCCAGCTGAACAGCTCAGCTCTGGCTTCCTGGCCCTGTGGCTTTCCACTAATTGTTCATGGAAAGGGCAGGGCTCATAACAGGAGGCCCAGGCCCTGCAAAGGTTTCTGCCCCTTCCCCCCTTTACCTCTCTGGGGTGCTGGTAACAATAAGTGTGGTGGTGAAGAGCAGGGTTCAAGTCTGTGCCATTTTACTAGGTTTGTAACTTTACACAAGTTATTTTTTAACTGCAGTTTCCTCATCTATAAACATGAGATAATGATACTGAGACCACAACCATTGGCACAAGGTAAGGGCTCCATTAGTATGACCTTGTATGATAGTGGTGGGGATAGTATGAGCTTCTCCTGTCAATCAAGGTCATGGGCAGATTCACACCTTCAGGCCTACTCTGTACCATCCATAAAAGTGAAGAAAGGAAAAAAAGAAACATGAAAAAAATACAAACTCCAGGTTGCCTCTTTCTCTTGTTTGCCCTCTGCTGCATTCTAAAACCTCCCTCATCCTACCCTGTATTTGCCAGAAACCTACACTACCCCACTGGCCTTTACTCAGACAGCACTCCCACACGTACCCTGGCACACACTAAAATCCTGCTGCCCATTACATCAAAACGCCCGCTATCTCTGCCGTTCCAGTCCCCTTGGCCCTCACAGTGTACACCATGGACCAGCCCTGGGCATTAGCAGGTCACAAGCTAGCTTCAAAGGTGGTCACAGGAGTGCCAGGAAGCCAGGCTTGTCCAAGGACATCTCGCAGAGCCTTCCTTTTATCCTCATGGCCTCAGACGTCCAGTGTGAGATTTCCAGTTAGGCAACATTGTCCCCACTTGGGCGACTACAGACAGGTTCCTTTATTACACGAGAGGTGAAGGAACACCATTTCCCTTACAGTAAGCCTTTAGTTCACAGAGTTCATTAGCTTGGTGCATTGAAAAGGGTGCCAACCGAGAGAGCTAGGCCAGAGGACAGGAAAGTTTTCATGGGATTGGAGGGAGAAAACATTTTACTGAATGAAAAGCTGGCAGTTCTGCGTAAACAAACTATTGGGTGAAGAACAAGGGCTTAATATCCCAAATTTAGAAGGTAAGATGCCCAAGACTGTATGTAGGGCAGGGATATATAGGAAAGTCAACTTCTCCACATCCCTTCTTATAGCCCAAGTGCTGGCTCCCCAAACCAGAAAGCAGCAGCGTCTGGCTAGACATGCATATTCACGCACCCACACTGCAGCAGAGAGAGCCACGTGAGTGTTTTAAATCTAAGTTTTCTGCTTCTGTCGTGAGCTAGGAAATGTTTGCAACCAAATTATGGAAGGCACCACATTTGAGGGGAGAAATCATTACCTTCCTAGGCAATAGCACAATAAATCTTCGTTTGCAGGGTCTGTTGGGTAGCTGATATTTTAAAAAGGTGGGCAGGGAAAGGTGATCCATGTGGGGCTTGTAACAGGCCCCTGTGATGGGTCTCTTTGTGTGGGAAAAGAATCTAAGGATAGGAAGAGCAATATTAAATGCAGACCAGGACAGCACAGACTTCCAAAGTACCTCAATGTATAGTCATTACTTTAGGTTACCTGAAGCACCTGAAGGATCAAGTATAATTTTTATTGATTTCCATAGGTGCCATTAATATTTGGCATCGAACTCACCCATACCTGCACACCTAGGAATAAGAAGAAAGAGGAGAAAGGATCGGCAGATAGATCAAGATAACAACCCTCTCCTACCAAATCTCAGTGATTTGAGAGATAAAGCTTTATTTTTCACTAGAAGCCTGGTGCACAAATTCGGCCTGACCTGCAGGATTGGGCCAAAACTGGCTCTGACATCCCCTGAAGGATCCTGGGTTGCGAGAGGGCACAGGCCAGGCCCAGGGAGTAGGGAGGGATGTGGGAGGTTGGCCAGCCAGGGAGGAACTGCGGGAGGGCTCCAGGGCATGTCTGGCCCATCTTGCTCAGTCCCAACTGGCCAGACCCCAGCAGCAAGCTAACTTACTGGTCAGAGCATCTGACCCCTAGGTCATAGCATCTGACCCCTGGTGGTCAGTGCACATCATAGCAAGTGGTTGAGCAGCCTTAGCATATCATTAGCATATTATACTTTGATTGGTTGAACAGCAGACCAGACGACTGGACACTTAGTATATTAGGCTTTTATTATATAGGATTCCCATCACAGTCCAATGTGGGATGTAGTCACTCAGGTATTGATGTCCCTCCAGTGAATTCTCTCTTTGGTCAAGATGGGAGAAGGAAGGAGCACAAAGAAGGCTTTCCTGGGCTTAATCAGCTCAGCCCAGAAACGACTCATATCATGTCAAGTCACATTCCATTGGTGAGAATTAGTCATGTGGCCCAGACAATGCCAGGAGCCAGAGAAACATAGTCCAGTGGGTGCAGAAGAGAATATGGATTGGCGAGCATCTAGTTTCTACCATAGCAAGTGACATTACTTTTAGCATGTAGTCAGTTACACATTTGGTTTTTCCCTTCATTCAAATGGAAAATAATACAAAATAAATAATATTACAGGAATAAACCTGTGTTCCGTGTACTCTCAACTGTAAGCCCGCTTTTGCCTACCCTGTATATAACGCAGGTATGGCTATGGGTTGAGTTCCAATTCACACAAATCAGACACATCGTCTTTCCCTGGATAGCACTTCCGTGCAGGTTTGCTGTCACTTGTTATTTCCTGACCATGGCAGACATAGCTAATTAATCATGACATTCTTCCTTATAACTCCAATCACAGCCTCACAACCCTTCCCAGTACAGAACTACAGGCAGTTTGGACCAATGGCTCAGAGTCAACATACAAAACGAAACCTATTTTCATCCTTGATTTTCCCCCAATCCTTACAACTTAGAGACAAGAAAACTGAAAGTTAGGGAAGTAACATAACTTCATGCACTCATTGACAAAGTTATATTTTCCCCCCTACTGTATTCTAGACATTATGTTAAGCTCAGACAAGTCTACTTCAAACAAGATTCTGCTTTCAGGAGCTTAATGGAGATTGGGAAGTCAGATGAGAAGGCAGGCGGTTATGATACAGTGTGACAAGTGCTAAGAAAGGGGCAGGGGCAGAATGCTATGGAAGAACATGGCATAGACAGTTAACCTAGTCTTGATAAGGGTTAGGCACATCTTGTTGGAGGAAAAACCATCTATGCTAGTCATGAAAAATGAATAGACTATAGCAAAGCAGAGACGGAGGCTGGAAGATAAGAACATTTCAGGCAGAGGAACCAGCCTGTGCAAAGACCAAAAGGTGAAAATGAGGATGACATACAGAAAACGGTAAGAAAATTAGTCTGACTGGAGCCCACAGTGCAGAAAGACAGAACTAAGGGTGTATCAATTAGCTATTGCTGTGTAACAAACGACTCCAAAACTCAGTGGCTTAAAACAATAACAGACTCATCATTGCGCATGAGTCTATGGGTCAGCTGAGCAGTTCTAGTCTCTGCTAGGCTCACTCACATTTCCACAGTTAGCTGAGAGCTGGGCAGGTAGCTCTTGCTCGCATGTCTGGGCATTAGCTAGATGTAGACTGGTTTAGGATGCCCTGGCTGTGACAGCTGGGCTTTCCTCCAAATAGCCTCTCATCCGCCAGCAGGCTCTCCTGGCCTTGTCCACATGGCAGTGGCAGTGTTCCAACCGAGAGAGCAGAAGCACTCCAGGCCTCAGAACTGGCACAGTACCACTTCCAGTGCATCCAGTCAGCCAGAGCAAGTCCCAAGGACAGCCCAGAGTCAAGAAGTGAGGAAACAGACTCCTCCTCTTAATAGGAGAAGTTACACAATCCTTCTGTGACGCATGTGGATACAGGAAAGATTTAGACTTTTTTTTAATTAACCTGCCACCAAAGGAGAGCAGTGGCAAGAAGTAAACCTGCAAAGATGGAAAGGTCCAGGTTGCAAAACATAAAGTCTAGTTTTCCAAACAAGTGTTTGAAGAGGCAATAGAGAGCCAAGGAAGAGTGACACAGTCAGACATGAACTCTAGAAAGATGTTGCTTTAACCCAAAAGATTTGATAAAGGCTCACTCGGATCAGGGCTCGAGAGAGAGACTGGGCAAGAGATAACTGCAGGTATTACTTATTGCAGTAAAAAAGAGGGAAGCATCTAAGGTTGCATCGCTGTTGAGTAGCAGAGCTAAGATTAAGGCCGGGTCTTCGACACCCCAATTTGATGTTATCACCATTCCTTCCCCCGTCCCCGGGGTACAGTATTTTAAGGTCAGGATTTTTCATCCCTCCCCTACTAAGTTTCAGTGTTTCCTTGGCTGCTTTCTGAATCCATCACCAGGAAACAGGGACACCAAGGCCATTCCAAGAAATAAATCTCATTGCGATATGAAGCCCTGCTTATCACAGCTAACCTTCAGCGATAGAAAGCCTTTAGAGACAGAGAATCAACGATAGACCCTAATAACCAGCATGTCGACCTGGTGTGGCTTGGAGAGTCATTAACCATTGTTAGATAAAGAAATCACGGCTATTGCTTATCCAATTACATATGTGAGAAGCAGCTCAGTTGCAAATCAACATCTGCCATGAGCAGCATCCACCCTTTTGACTTTCACGGTAGGACTCCTATTTGAAACCAGTTTGTTTTTTCTGCCCACAGCACCTTAATCCTTTGGCAGGTCTCTCCCAGCCAGCAGTCTGCAGTCCTCAGTTCTAGCGAATGGCTTTTCCAGAGCTCCTCACAAGTGAATCCCATGTATGCCAAATAAATATTGCCTATATTTTGTCTGGTCATTGCAAACACTTCCTTCAAATCTGATAACATCTACCTCATTTATTTTGCAGTTCATAGTGATGAACAGAAACGACTTCTGTTTATTTATAGTGGGTTAGTGGATGTTTGCCCCTAAATTTTGTATACTGACCTTTTCTACCAAGGGGCTCAACACATTTTGTGAATGTTGCTTCATTTAATATTACACCTTTGGAGCTAGATACAAGTCATCTGTCATTACTCCTTTTTTGGGGGGGGAGGGGGGGAGGTGGTGTCCAGGGAGGTAGTTAATCTAACAAATATGTCCTCCCTAATTCCACCATTCCTAGTATTGCACAGCCTTTTGCAGCAACTCCCAAAAAGAGGTAGAATCTGTTTCCTCACCTCGAGTCTGGTTTGTCCTCATCAGTTGCTTGAACCAATAGAATTTGGCACAAGTGACCCTAAGCAACTCAGTAGGCCTTGCAGCTTCTGGGGTGGCTCTCCTGGACCTGCTGCCATGTTAATGACCGACAGCCTGCCACACTAGCTTGCTGGATGATTAAACAAGAATATGTGTACTGAGTCCCCAGCACATAGTAGGTGTTACAGTGGATGTTAGTTTCCTGCCTCGCTTTCTATGGTAATCAGTTTCTATCGAGGTAAGGCTTGAATTAAATGAGCGGTTTTTGCCCATTTCTTGTTAAGAATAGCAGAACAGTTTTCCCCCTCTTCCTCGATCAGAAATGTACTGAGAGCCTGGTGTGATGGTGGACAGTTGAAGTGTCTCAAATATAATTATCATCTGGAGGACAGCCGCAGAGCTCTTCAAAAACCCAGTGCCCCTTACTGAGAGAAAGGGTTCGCTTTGTAATCTGTTCTCAGGCAATGAGCACGCAGAGTACTTTGAGTTCCGAATACTAAGTATAGTTCAAAAATCCAACTCATTGGAAAGCGGAAAGGAAAATCACAGTTTTTACAACAAAGCCACTCTTCAGGTTCTCGGAATCACTTGAAAAGACCGATTTTACTGTCTGCCTGCCAACACAGAGGTTTTTGTCCTACGGCTGCTAACTACGTAGGTCTTCGTGGGTCACCAGGCCTCAGAAGCAGAGAGATTGGGCTGCTGGGGCAGGAAAAACCAGTTCAACTGGTGGAAGGCAGCGCAGCAGGTGGCAACTTGCTCCTTCCTTGCAGTCCTTTTGAAGTTTACAGGGAGAAAGAGGTGTGGCGGGTGAATGGGGGCATAGAGAGGGTGGTATGACCTTCTCTTGCCAAGACTCTGTGTGTGTGCTGCAGCAGCAGCAGCAGCAGCAGCAGAAAGGACAACAGTCCAAAATCTGGATAGCCATTAATAGAAAAAGATAGGGTGCCTACTAAAACATCCTGACCACCATCGGGAAATACAGTAAATCAGGGTCACCATCTTTCTAAGGCACCCTTCCAAGACTGACACGTGCTCTTCTATTTCTGGAGACTGTGCCAGGATATAGGTTCTGTGGGTACTGGGGACTGAGTAGAGAAGGAAGGGAGAAGTCAATATCCCTGCAATCCAGTATTTTAGCTGGGGTGGTAGGGTGGGGAAGGTTATTCTTATGCCATATGAGTCAACACTTGCCAATACCTGCAATGAATTGAAGTCTGTTTGAAAGTTATTTTAATGAGTAGAAACTGTGACTCAAGTCTCCAGATTTGAGCAATGTCACCTGTTTTTAGGTTTCTAAACCACATAAAACCCACCTTCCAGCCCCAAGCAATGAGGTCAGTGAGAAGATTCGCATGTATCATTTGAGTAGCGTCCTCTCTCTGCCTTGGTTTGAAGAAGGTTGTCATCACAGCAGTGGAATAGGGGAAAGAACCCAAAACTCAAGCTTGCCGGCCCTTCTCTGGATATGAATGGAAAATTTACCTACTCACTCTTTAGCTCTGAGTTTACCACAATGAATACAGCAAAGCATGAGCTGAAAAACTATTAACAACAATCTGCCTGGTTCTGAACCGTGGTCATTTCTCTGTCCTCCCACTTTTGGTAAATAACGTTTATTGATAGTATAACGATGCAAAGTCACTTACACAACTTGTTCATGCCTTCTTTGTCCAAGATAAGCTGGTCTCTAAGACAGTGTATTCCCACAGAATCATCACCAAATGCTTACTTTTCAATATAATTACAATATGATGCACACGAGGCAGTTATTTATGATGATCTCTTCTAACAATAATTATCATCATCATTATCCTATATTACCATTAAATGGGAGCTTATTTTGTAATAAGCACTATTTTAAGAGCTGTACATGCATTACCTCATTTTATCCTCAGAACAATGCCTAGAAGTAGGCATTATTGTCCCCATTTTCCAGCTGTAAAAATTAAAGCTCAGAAACATTAAATTGCACCCATCACCAGCTAATACATATAAGAACTGGAGTCAAGAACACTTTATCTGACTTGAAAGCCCAAGCTTTGAATCTCTTTGTACCACATCCTGGGTATGTCCAAGAGTGGCTTGCTAAGGCCTCATGATCTAGCCCCTACCTACCTCACCAGACCTATGTAGTGCTATACATTACATTCCAGGTCCATCAGAGAACTTAAACACCCTGATCTTTTATAGATGAAAGAGAATCATTGATTGCTGCCTCCTACATGCCTCAACTGGGGATCGAGCCTGCAACCCGGGCATGTGCCCCGACCAGGAATCAAACCATGATCTCCTGGTTCATAGGTTGACACTCAATCACTAAGACATACCAGCCAGGCCAGAGAAATTATTTTAATAAGTTCTTATTTAAAACATATATGCTTACATAGACATTGTGTGTGTGTGTGTGTGTGTGTGTGTGTGTGTGTGTGTGTGTAGTGCTTATAATCTGGCCACTCAATAAAATATATATATATATATTAGAGGCCCAGTGCATGAATGCATGCATGGGTAGGGTCTGGCCAGCCTGGCCAGGGGGAGGGGACATGGGTGGTTGGCCAGCCTTCCTGATGGTCGAACTCCTGGTCGAGGGGACAATTTTCATATCAGCTTTTTATTATATAGGATATACACTGAGTGGCCAGATTATTATATGTTCAGAGATCTTAGTAATCTGGCCACTCAGTGTATATTTAAAACAGAATGCTATCTCCTGGGAAAAGAGGGAACAGGGTAGAGGGGATAAGGTGAGAAACCAGACAACTGAATATAATTTGATTTGTATATTTGACTTTCAACCATATAAATGTTTAAATGATTAACAAAAATAAAAACACTCCCCATGAAACAAAAAAAATAACAGTGTATTGAAAGGAATTCTTTCACATGACATTAAAACATAGTACTTTGACTGTATATGCCCAGTGGGGAAAAGGAACAGCAAAAACTATCCTAAATTATTTTTATTTCTTAAAATTGTTATTTATTGATTAGAGAGAGAGAGAGAAACATTTATTTGCTGTTCGACTCATTTATTCATTCATGGGTTGCTTCTTGTATGTGCCCTGAACAGGGATTGAACCCACAACCTTGGTGTATCAGCACGGCACTCTAACAAACTGAGCTGCTGAGCCAAGGCCATCCTAAGCTATTTTTAGTAATCGTACTATTAGTAATATAGCTATATTCTGAAACTATTACACTCAAAGCAAATAAATATTAATTAGTTGGTTAAGAACCAAGATTTTCAGAATAAGAGAAAAGAAATAAAAATATTAAAATCAAAGAATTTAATATGCTGTAATAATAAATTTTGAATTATTATGAACTCATAATGTCTTTTCATTTATAACAAATTTTTTAGGAAGACTCTCCAAGTTCTGTTCACTGAGAAGTCCTAGAAACAATAATAAACCCAATAGTAATAAACACTGCTCATCTTCAGATCGTGGCCTCCAAATACCATTTCCTTGGAGAAATGGCTGACTCTAGGTTGAGGCTGAAATGTAAAAGATAGCCTGGATATCTTGTCATAATAAAAAGCAAGGAAGCAATTAAAGAATTCAGGTGTTGTGTCAAAAGGAGCCCTAATGAGAAACCTCTCCCTGACCACAGCTGGGATAATTTGAACATGAATATGAATGACAGCTTATTTTGAAGTTTGTATATGTTTGAAGTTTGCTGTAATTGAGTCAAACAAGTCAAATGTATTAAACTTCATGAGTCCATTACAAACAACAACAACAACAACAACAACACCTGGGCTGTTGTGGCTCAGTTGGTTGGAGCATCGTACCATACACCAAAAGGTTGCAGGTTGGATTCCCGGTCAGGGCACATACTCTGTTGTTGAATGAAGAAATTGTAATAAAATTAGAACAAGGCCCTTTTTGCAAACCCCAAATGAAATAAATCTAGGCAGTGCTCATCAATGGCAGCTAATATTACCATAGAGACAACCCCACACTACGTGCCTCCTGCTGGGAATCTCCAATACCACCTGTGTTAGTTTCCTGGGGATGCCAAAATAAAGCACCCAGGCTGATGACTAAAACAACAGAAATTCATTTTCTCAGAGTTCTGGAGACCTATTTATGAGATGTTGAGAAATCTAAACATGGAATAACTGCATTTTTTTACAGTATTAAAGAATTTTGTGGTTATGCTTTTAAAGCAGTCCTGTCCTTTAGAGATGCATATTGAAATATTTACAGATGGGTGGTATGACATCAGGGATTTATTTTAAAATAATCCTGTGGGGACGCAGGCAGAGAGAGTATAGATGAAACAAGGGTGGCAATGAGTTAATGATCATATCTGGCTGATGAGTACATTGGGCTTTATTACACCAGCCTCTCTACTTTTGGGATATGTTTGAAGTTTGCTGTAATAAAAAAAACACATAAATACGTAAATGAATGAATGAATTAGGGAGGGGGGGGGGCGGTCATGCCATGCATCCCACTAGGCAAGAGCAAAACTATTGAGTTGAAAATAGGGAAGACTAATGTACTAAGGGGTGTAATAGGAAATCAAATTTGGCTGACAAATAATTGTACCTACCTCCTGCAGAGCACCAGTTAGATTCCAGGACAGGCTCTAGGCAACATTACCCATCTGTATATATAATCACAAATTTCTACTGCTTTTCATCTTCACATCCCTGGAGTAGTGGGGAAATTGAGTCATTGTACAAATAGGGAACCCAAGACTCAGAGATGCCTGACACCACAAGCTGCTTAGGACCTGAAACAAACCAGCACCCAGGACTTTGGTCTACACTTGTGTGTCCTTTCCATGAGCTCACTCTGACCCTGGAGTCAAAAGGGAAAGAAAATAAGGCCGAAACTTGAGTCAAGGAAGAGTGACCTCGATCTGGAAATAAGCCTTCAGTTTTCTTTGTTCTTTAAGGAACTTGTTTTAGGAGTTTACTTTGCTTTGTCCTATATAATGTCTTTATTTAAAACACACACACACACACACACACACCACTTGAAATGGCCTTTATCCAACAGAAGTGCTTGGAGTACCATTTCTTCTGCAGGTTCATTTTTACAGTAAAGGATACCAATCCTCTTCTTTATCCCCATGATGTCACAGGTTGAGATATGACACTGACATGAAAAATATGGAGATGGTGCGAGAAATGTGCGTGCATTCTTTACCCTCTGCTTGAATGTCTCGGTAATCTTCCACAGTAAAATGAAACTCCTCGGTGTGATTCCCATGAACAAAGTATCTCTAATTAAAGGGCATCCGTCTTTTTCCTTTGGAGAGGATGTTTGGACTCTGTGTTTTGTTTTGTTTTTATTTTCACTATGCTCTTTTTAACAATGTGGGGAAGCAGGCTCCATTTTAGAGAGATTTCCATGGAGAGACAGATAAAAGTGAAAGTTTCAGCCCACAAAGCTGGAGCTGGCTGGCCTGCGATGCTATAGGTATTGCTCAAGCTACTGGAATGTCCGCTTCTCTGTCTGACCAGATTTTCGCCTCCCCTCGTGACTATGAGGGAAAGAGCTGAGGTGGAGGTGGACACTAATGATTTGTCCCTCCAGAACCAACCTCTGGCATTGCTCCTTCAAGCTGCTGCTCTTTGGACATGTCCCTCTCTGCCAGGGTGGAGGGAGGGGGTTGGAGAGAGGGGACCTTATGAATCCGCCGCAGGCTCAAAGAATTCTGGGGAGAGGGATGCAAAAGGGCCTTTGGTCTGGCCTCTCATTCCTGAAAGGACTGAAGTTTGTCTTTAAAGTGATTTGCAAATGTGTTTATGTAGAAAGATAGAAAGACAGCTGACAGGCCTGAAAGATATTGATGTCTGCCTTGCAGCTCAGGCTTGTCTCCTATCCCTGAGCTAGTGTCTGTAGTATGCAAATTGTGTGCTGTGTATTTACACCGTGAAGAGCAAACATTTATTGCTTGTGTTTCTGTGTGTGTTGTAAAGCATCAAATTGTTATATATAAATGTTTAAAGCATACCACAATCCTTTGCAATCATATTTTGTAATTTCATTTTTTTAATATACTGGTAGCCTCAAAAAAATGGAAGTGGCTCTGGCCTCTCTGGCTGTCTGAGAGGCACTGAGAAGAGGAAGAGGAGAAGGTGTGGTAATAACAGTCACAGCAACAGTAACATATACTGAGTACTTTTTAATGCTAGACACTGCCAAGTGTCCTAATTTAATTCACAATAATTAGCACATTAATTAACGTATGTTAATTCACTTAATATTCACCAATGAGGTAGGTATTTTCAGGTAAGGAAATTGAGGCACAGCTGATAAGTAGCTGTGTATCAAACTTTACTCAAGGGTTGGAAGAAGCAAAAGAGAATTAGAGAATGAGAGTGTGAGGGAAATAATATAAACTATTTCACCTCTTTCATTTCTGAGATATCAAGTTATACTACAAAGCCATTGTAATCAAATCACCCTGGTACTGGCATAAGACAGGCATATGGATTAATGAAACAGAACAGAGAACTCAAAAATCAACCCAAGGCAAGAGCATACAATGGAGTAAAGACAGTCTCTTTAATAAATGGCACAAAGATCATTGGATAGGTTCATGCAAAAAACTGAAACTTGACCACCAACTTACACCATACACAAGAATAACTCAAAATGGATAAAAGACTTAAATGTAAGTTGTGGAACCATAAAGATCCTAGAAGAAAACATAGGCAGCAAAATATCAGACATCTCACAGAATAGAATTTTCACTAATACACCATATAGGGGGCAAGAGAAACAAAGGAAAAAATAAACAAATGGGACTATATCAAAATAAAAAGCTTCTGCACAGCAAAAGAAACCACCATCAAAATGAAAAGGGAACCCACTGTATGGGAGAAGATATCTGCCAATGATACATCTGATAAGGGGTTAATTTCCAAAATATATAAAGTACTCATATAACTCAACAAAAGGAAGACAAACAATTCAATAATTTAAAAAAAAATGGGCAGAAGACTTGAATGACACTTCTCTAAAGAGGACATACAAATGGCCAAGAAACATATGAAAAATACTCAAGTCACTAATCATCAGAGAAATGCAAATTGAAATGACAATGAGGTACCATCTGACACCTGCCAGAATGGCTACCTTCAATAAATCAACAAGTGCTGGTGTGGATGTGGAGGAAAGGGAACCCTAGTACGCTGCTGGTGGGAATGCAGACTGTTGCAGCCATTATGGAAAACAGTATGGAGTTTCTTCAAAAAAGTAAAAATGGAACTGCCATTTGACTCAGTGACCCCACTTCTAGAAATATATCCTAAGAAGCCTGAAACACCAATCAAAAAGAATACGTGCACCCCTATATTCATAGCAGCATTATTTACAATAGCTAGGATTTGGAAACAGCCCAAGTGCCCATCAGTAAATGAGTGGATAAAAAACTGTGGTACATTTACACAATAGAATACTGTGCAGCTGTAAAAAAAATATATAGCTCTTGCCGGATTGGCTTAGTGGTTAGAATGTTGGCCTGTGGGCTAAAGGGTTTCAGGTTCGATTCCTGGTCAATGGCAGGTACCTCGGTTGTAGGTGTGATCCCCAGCCCAGTCGGGGCAAGTACAAGAGGCAACCAATTGATGTGTCTCACTCACATGGATGTATCTCTCTCTCTCTCTCTCTCTCTCTCTCTCTCTCTCTCTCTCTCTCTCTCCCTTTCTCCCCCCACCCCCTTCCCTCTCTCTCTCTCTCTCTCTCTCTCTCTCCCTTTCTCCCCCCACCCCCTTCCTCCTTCCTTTTCACTCTCTCTAAGGATTGATGGAGGGAATATCCTTGGGTGAGGATTGAAAACACACACACAAAAAATACCTATTTGAAAACTTTGTGGTGAAAGGGAAAAGCACCTAAAAGTTAAATCCCTCATAACCTTGATTGAGGATCCCTGATGATGATGCCTTACAGATCCTAATCTTGTTTCTGGATCCTCATCCTATATAATAAAAGCCTAGGTGGCATCATGCCCTCATGCAACATCATCACAAGATGGCCACCACAAGATGGCCGGCAGGGGAAGGCAGTTGTGGGCGATCAGGCCAGCAGGGGAGGGCAGGTGGGGGCAATTGGGCTGGCAGGGGAGGTCAGTTGGGGGTGACCAGGCCTGCAGGGGAGGGCAACTGGGGGCAATCGGGTCAGCAGGGGAGCAGTTAGGCATCAATCAGGCCAGCAGGGGAGCAGTTAGGGGGCAATCAGGCTGGCAGGCAGAAACAGTTAGGGGCAATCAGACAGGCAGGCAGGTGAGCAGTTGGGAGCCAGCAGTCCTGAATTGTGAGAGGGCGGGATCAGGCCTAAACGGGCAGTCGGACATCCCTCGAGGGTCTCAGATTGGAGAGGGTGCAGGCCGGGCTGAGGGACACAAATTTCGTGCACAAATTTCATGCACAAATTTCGTGCACCAGGCCTCTAGTATTCTCATATGAGAGTACTGCCTTCCTCTCTACTGCTCTCTGGAAAATTCCAACCTTCCAAGGGCTGTTCTTGTTCCAGGCGTACCTCTTCCCCAACCAGGTCATGTGTTCACTATGGGCAAAAAAATCTCAGAGTCTGAATTAGTCCAGAATAACTCTCAGAAATTTGGGGGGCATGGTGGGTAGTAGGGGAGAGGATTGCTGGTATTCTAGGTGAATGGTCCTCTTTGATGTCTCTCTGACATAGTAGGTGAAAGTTAAAGATCTTTATTCTATCTCAGCCTGTCAATAACTGTTGGATCTACTTGTATCTTCCCAAGATTAACATTAACTGTCAGAGGAACTTAAGTCTAAACCAACTCACAGGGATGTAGAGAATTGTCCCCAAATACTTGATAATTTGCAAATGTATCTTTCTCAACAATAGAGTTAGTACGTTGAATTACTATGGTTTGTTTACTTGGTTCGCTGTCTCCCTGCTCTAAAACTGGATTCCTTTGGGCAAACCACCATCCTCCCTGTAAGTGCCTGGGGAGAATGGGAGGTGGGTGGGTGAGGGTCTGAAGGCTTAGGTCTTCTAGCTTCCAACAGTGTAAATAAGGTTGTTGGAGACAATTTTTGAAAACACACTTCCCCTACTTTCTAAGTGATCAGTAAAGGACTGTGGTTGATATTCTTTGGTCACATCTTATCCCTGCACCAAAAGTATTTATTGAGAGTCTCCTGAAGGCCCAGTTGTTATTAAACACTGTTTAACTACTTTCTTTGAGCCAAATACAAGGGCTTGGCCCTTACCCAGCTAAGTGATGGGAAATCTTATGTTAATGTTTTATTATGGTAAACATTGCTTGGGGCTGGCCTCAAGCAGAGGGATAGACTGGTACTATAAACAATTCAAAGGCAGTTTTTAGAATGTAAGCTCCATGAATTGCTTGTAATGCCCAGAATAACAAGTTAAGTTTTCCAAAGCACTTTCACACTTACCACATTGTTTCAATATCACAATAACACAGAAAGGTCATTAGACTTGGCATTATTACCTACACTCAATAGACAAGGAAATTGAGAGTTTAAGTGATCAGTCAAGGTCATGCAGCTAGCTAATAAATCACAGAGTAAAGCTTTCTTTTTGACATCCTAGTCCAACTCTTGCCAAAGATTTGAAGTTTGACTTCCTTATATCTGTAAAGCAGTTCAGTTGTTCCCCCTAATGTGTAGCTCTATAGTTTAATCCCGGTGACGGTTAATTTTATGTGTCAACAAGACTGGGCTAAGTGGCGCCCAGATAGCTGGTAAAACACCGTTTCTGGGTGTGTCTATGAGGGTGTTTCCAGAGATTATCATTTGAATTGATGAACTTGATAAAGCAGATGGCCCTCCCCAATATGGGTGGGCACCATCCAATCAGTTGAGGGCCTAAATAGAACAAAATGAGCTGGGACAGCCATCTTCTGTCCTCAGACATCAGCACCCTCAGTTCTCCAGGCTTTGGACTTGGACTGGGATTTCCACCATCCCCTATGACACCTCACACCATAGACAAAAATTAACTCAAAGTAGATCAAAGACCTGAACGTAAGAGCTGAAACTATAAAACTATTAGAAGAAAGTATAGTATAGAGGTAAATCTTTGTGGTCTTGGATTAGGCCATGGATGGGGAACCTTTTTTCTTCCAAGGACCATTTGGATATTTATAGCATCATTCACAGGCCTGCTATGTTTATCAACTTGAAAATTAGCCTGCTATGTTTGGTCAAATATTTAATTAACTCACCCCTAAAGCTTTGGCAGGGCCAGACCAACCCCTGGATTAGGCAATAGTTTCTTAGATAAAACACCAATAGTACAAGTAACAACAACAACCAATAAATAAACTTCATCTAAATTTTTAAAAATTGTTCTTCAAAGAATACCATTAAGAAAGTTAAAAGACAACCCACAGAATGGTAGAAAATACGTGCAAATCATATATCTGATAAAGGACTTTTATCCAGAATATATCAAGAATTTTTACAACTCAACAATAAAGACACAAATAATTCAATTTAAAGGACTTGAAAAGACAATTCTAAAAAAAAAAACTACACATACATACACATGGCAAATAACTGTAAGCATATAAAAAGATGTTCAACATCATTATCAGAGAAATCAAAACCACAATGAGGTACCACTTCATACTTACACAGATGGCTATGATCAAGTGCAAATAAAAATGTGGAGAAATTGGAAACTTCGCACGAAGGTGGCGATGTGAAATGGTGCAGCCACCTTGGAAAACACTTTGGTAGTTCCTCTAAACGTTAACCATAGAATTACCATATGACGCATTAATCCCATTCCTAGGTATATACTCAACAGAACTGAAAACAATTGTCTACACAAAAGTTTGTACACAAATGTTCATAGCAGCATTATTCAAAGTCACCAAAACATAGAAGGAATGTACATCATTCAAATGTATATAAACTGATGCATGGATAGACAAAATACTGTAAATCCATACAATGGAATAATCCTCAGTCATAAAAGAGAAATGAATTACTGATATGTGCTACAAGAAGATAAACCTTGAAACATCATGCTTACTGCAAGAAGCCAGACACAAAAGGCCACATATTTTATGATTCCATTTATATGAAATGTCCACAATAGGAAAATCCATAGAGACAGAAAGTACATTAGTGGTTGCCAGGGGGTGAGAGGAGATGGGAAAAGAAAATAACTGCTAATGAATTCAGGTTTTGTGGGGATGACGATAACATCCTGGAACTGGTGGGATGGTTGCAAACCTTGTGAATATACTAACAATCATTAAATTCACACTATAAAAGAGTGAATATTGTGGTATGTATTATCTCTCTCTCTTTTTTAAAAGAATAACCCCCAGCTTCTCACAGGTACTGCATTAAGGAAAACAAATAAATCATCTACTTCAGTGCCCCTAAGCCCATCATCAGGGAGCCAAGTAAGAAAAGAACAATGCTTAGAAAACCATCAGGGAGCTCAGATTGGTTGCTATGAAGCTAAAGTATTCTAGTAACATTCCATGGAAGTCTCCACAGAATCTGTATTCATGCTTTATACCATGAAGAGACCCAAAGTGAAACCGGCCTTAGGACCAAGCAGGTCTCGTTCTCGTTAACCTCCATCTTGCCATCTGTCAGGTGCTTCCTCTGTGGTATCAGAAAGAAAGAAAGTCAAGCTTATAACTGGTTCTCATGGAATGAAACTCAATTCAATTCAGCACATTGAGCACCTGGGATATGCCAGGCACTTGCTAGACCCAGGGACGCAGCTGGGATCAGGGTGGACACTCCCCTCCCTAGATGAAATTTATAATCTAACATGACAAATGGATAATAAAAAATATGCTGGTTCTTCCTCAATGGCCAACCCACCTCCAATCCATTCTATGGACTTTTCTACCTGCTTTGCATTCTGGAGAGGTAGGGTTGGCCTCTGTGAACTGCATCACCCAGGCTCCCTTGTAATGGCAGGAAGTTAGGCAGCTGGAAGAGAGATATCAGGGTATTTATTCTGCTGTTCTCTCCCTGCCTCAGCCCCACAGTTCTGGCAGTGGATTTCAAATACCACATCTCCTGTAGGCCAGACATTCCTCCATAGCGCCAGATCTCATTGGAAATTCTTTTCTCCCACTGTCTTTTCATATTGAGGCATGTGTGGCAGATTATCTGCCAAGATGGCTACAAATGATTCATGTCAACACTATAGTGAAGCTGGACTTGCCCTGAGCCTTGCTCTGACCAGTGGCTATAGCAATTGTGATGCTCTGTCAGTTCTGTGACAAGTCCCTAAGAGGTCCAGCAGCTTCCACTTCGGCTTTCTTGGGGTCTATCCACCTGTGAAGTGCTCAGACTAAATTGTTAAATAATGAGAGACCACATGGAGAGAAAGAGAGAGAATCCTACCCCGCCCCTCGCCATCCCAGCCAACCAAGCAGAGGCACCAGATGTGAGAGTGAACCCATTTTGGATCTTCATCCAGCTCCTGTTGAGTTGCCACAGTCGACTCCATCAAGTACAGAGTGGAGATAACCCATTTCTACCAAGCCCTGACCAAAGTGAAGAGTTTTGAACAAATAAACGGGAATGCTTTTCTAAGTCACTAAGTTTTGGGGTAGCTTGTTCCACAGCAACAAATAACTGAAACTGAATGGCCCCTCATCACTGCTAGTGCAGTTGCCCTATTAATATCTTTAACCCTGACCTTGCCACCATAAGTGGCCAGTTCACTTCATTCTCTTCATTTAAGCCCTTTTGAGTGCTGTTTTTTGTTTTGAGTTCTGCTTCATACAAGTAAATAAACAAGACAAGTGCAGATTCTTGTTGGTACCATGATGAAAATGAACAGGCTGCTATGAGAGGAGATAACAGAATAGGGAATTCTTCCTATTGGGCTGAATATTTGACGTCAAAGAAAAACAAACAAGAGGAATAGCTCTCTCCCTGCCTTGCCTGCCTTACAGCTCCCAACATACTTAAAAGTGCAGTTTTGAGGGGTATGAGCCATACTGATCAAGAAGAAACAGGACCGAAAGGTGGGAGAGATGTTAGAAGAGCCTGTGGTAGGAAGCATGGAAGCATAGGTTTACCTCAGAAGTACTTGGAAATTAAGGAAACATAGTTTTATCAATCCAACTGGCAAAAATGCAAAAGAGCAATAACTTCTAGCACTGATGAGGATGTGACAAAATGCCTTTCATTGTGTTGCTTGATAAGAGTAAGAACTGCTATAATCTATTTGGTATACATTCTGCCTATATCCAATTAAATTTAAAAAAAACACATATCCTTCCCTGTTCCCACTTTTTTAAAAAATATATTTTTATTGATTTCAGAGAAGAAGGGAAAGGGAGAGAGAGATAGAAACATCAACGATGAGAGAAAACCATTGATCGGCTGCCTCCTGCATGCCCCACACTGGGGATCAAGCCCGCAACCCAGGCATGTGCCCCCAACTGGAATCAAACCTGGGACCCTTCAGTCCACAGGCCAACGCTCTATCCACTGAGCCAAACCATCTAGGGCCCTATTCCCACTTTTGAGAATCTAAACACCATCTGTAAAGATAGGTGTACCAAGATTGGTTTTATTGTAATACTGTTTACAGTGGCAAAAACAATAAGTAGAAACAACCTGGCTGCCCATCAATAGAAAAATGATTCAATAAATTATGGTGCATTTACAGTAAGGAATTACACCAATACCAAAAAGAATGAGTTTGATCTATATTTATTGAACTAGAGGACTATCTGTAATATATATTAAGCAGACATTTTAAAAAGCAGGCATCATGTACAGCATAATCCTAAAGCAAAACCTACGAAAGTGCACATGTATTTGTTTATATTTGTATGAGCATGGAGAGAGTGTGGAAAAGTACATACTGAGCTTTTAACAGGATTACCATAGTGGGGTGAAAATAAATAAGAAAGGACTAACTTTTCTTTATGCACTTTTGGGTTGTTTACTTGTTGAAATGAATACATATTGCTTTTATTTTCATTTCTCCTGTTCCCACTGACTCCCCACCCCCTCCTACCTCAGGCAACAATGGTTCTAATTTATTTCACCTTAAGTTAATTTTGCCTGTTCTAGAATTTTATATAAATGGAGATAGAACTTCTGTGTCTGGCTTCTTTTGCTCACTATTATGTCCAGGGGATACATCCTGGTTGTTGCATATATTACTACTTCATTTCTTTTTATTGCTGAAACGTATTTCGTTCAAACAATGTACCACAATTTGTTTGACCACAACCTGTGAATAAAGGTGCTATGAACATTCTTGCCTAAGAATTTTGACACAGATTTCAAATTGAATTTATGGGTCAAAGGGTAGACATGTGAAATATATGTATACATATTTTACTTTTGTAATAAAAAACTAACAAAAACATTTCAAAGAAAAAATTTTGAAGAAAGAGAATGAATCTGTATTTAAGAAGAAAATAATACTTTCTTTTTCTCCAGTCCCTCCTCTCAGTAGGTATTTGGGTCTGTCAGATCTTAGGCTTCCTAGGCCAAGCCAGCGACCCACCACTTTTCAAGTTGAATCATCAAAGATGGGGAAATTCTAAAGTTATGCCTCCAAAGAGGAACTAGATTTAGATATCACCCACCAGAAGCTGTAGATTCAAGTGTTAGTTCAAGAGAACTGCTAACACACAGGAAAAGTAGCTTCCACAGACAGAAACCACTTGCAAACAAAACATGACACTCCTTTTCGATAATAACAAGCGGTCACCGGAGTAGATACTTAGCATTAAAGAGAAGAAGAAAAGAGTAGGTTCTGAAAGTAGTCAAATCAACACGTAAAGAAAGAGAGTAGCAGAAGTAACCTCACCGCAAGGGAAGGTTTATAAATAAATTGTGAAGCAAACATTGGTAAATTCCAAATCTAAACTGAAAGTCCAAGATTCTATGAAAATCCAATCAGTAACACAAAGACCTATTCTTATGAAAATTGGCTGATATATATATATATATATATATATATATATATTAAGATTTTTATTTATTTCAGAGAGGAAGGGAGAGGGAGAGAGAAATAGAAACATCAATGATGAGAGAGAATCATTGACTGGCTGCCTCCTGTACACCCCCACATTGGGGATCAAGCCCACAATCTGGGCATGTGTCCTGACTGGGAATCAAGCCGTGACCTCCTGGTTCATAGGTTGACACTTAAACACTGAGCTATGCCAGCTGGGCTATTTTTTATTATTAATTAATTAATTTTTTAATCCTCACCTGAGGATATGTTTTTACTGATCTGATTTTGGAGGGAGAGGGAGAGAGAGAGAAACATTGATCAGTTGTCTCCTATATGCAACCCAACCGGGGACTGAACCCGCAACCTAGGTATGTGCCCTGACAGGGAGTCAAACCCAGGACCCTTAGATGCATGGGATGACGCTCCAACCAACTGAGCCACACTGGCCAGGTGGAAATATACATACATTTTTAACTATTAAGAAAAAAAGAAATGATTAGTTTGTAGAGAACAAAAAAAGAAAACAAACAAAAAGTATTGCCAGTCTGTCAATGAAAAATTTTAGGGTTACCTACCATGGCCCCCACCACACTTTTTTCTTAGAATTGGCCTTGAGTCCTAACCCACAGGAGGGCAACAGTATCAGTCTTCCTTCTACGATACAGCTGTTTGGACCAGGGATAGACTCCTGATAGGTCAAGTCTGGGTTCTTCTAATAAGTGCCATGGGAAGCCACTGAAGTATTTTTTTTTTTAATATATTTTTATTGACTTTAGAGAGAAAGGGAGAGGGAGAAATAGAAACAATCAATGATGAGAAAATTATCAATCAGTTGCCTCATGCATGCCCCCCACCGGGGATCGAGCCCACAACCTGGGCATGTGCCCTTGACCAGAATTGAACCCAGGACCCTTCAGTCTGCAGGCCGATGCTCTATCCACTGAGCCAAACCAGCCAGAGCTCACTGAAGTATTTTGTGCAAGTAGTAACATGGCCTCATTTATGATTCAGAAAGATCTTGGAAGAAGAAATTAGGAAGCATTTGCAGTATCTCAGATGAGAGATTGACAGTGAAGGAGAGAAGTAAGTCCCGGCTACACCTACAATCCAGGGAGAGGAACACAGGTTTCTGAAGGGGCCTAAAATGCTAGAAGAACTGAAAGACTGGGGGGGGAGGGGGTGTCAGGAAAGCTAAGAGAGCAGGGAGTTTTGAGAAGGAAGAAGTGCTCAACTGTGGCTTGAGAAGCAACGAAGAGGAGCCTGTGTGTGAGGAAGACAGCCTTCTGTAAGGGGAGCAGAGAAATGGGGCTCCCAGTGGAAGATGAAGTGACAAGGAAGTGGCTATCGCATGTTTGGAGCTTCTAGTTACACTTCAGATAAAACTCTAAAAGGCCATATCCTTAACTTGACATACAGTCCCTCGTGTTGCAGGACTCCTCATATCAGTCAGGTCCCAGCAGCAAACACTGGCACACTCAGAGATTAGCTGAAGGGAGCAAGATGAAGGGGCAAGTTTTAGCAGTGCAGGCAGGGTGAGGAGGCTAACCACATTTGGGAACCACTTAAGGGTAACCATCGGGGTGAAGAGAGCTCGAGCTATGGAAGGAGGACCCCCTGACACCAGCAGTGGTCACAGAGGGACTCGGCTACTGCCAAAACCATGTTCCTGAAGCAGGGAGACAGGGGAAAGAAATATCACGACTTGTCTCTCTTCTGCCTCTGATCCCACCTCCCAACGCTGATTGAGCCCACAGGAAGCTAGAGACCATGAGAATACAGGTAATGGAGTCCATGGAGGTCAGGAGGAAACAGAGCAAGGTTCATCTCTGATTATGCTCCCCCTCTCCCTCCAGGCTCACTGGGCCATCTCTCAGATCCTGGAACACGCTGGGCTACATCCTATCTCAGGCCTTGGCACAGTCTGGTCTCTCTATCTGGAATGCTCTTTCCCTCTCTACCTCATTAACTCAAAATTATCTTTCCATCTTCATCTTAAATGTCACTTTCCCAGAGAGGTCCTTCCTGGCTCTTGCTCCTACTTAACCTGAACGAAACACCACTGTTAATAGTCTCTCACAGCATCCCGTTCTTTTCTTCCACTGCATTCATCGTATTTGCAGGGATAGATTTATCAAGGTGTTATTTGTTTAAAATCCATCTCCTCTCTCAGACTGACAACTTCATGAGAAACATATGTAAAACTTTCAACAATAAAGAATAAAAAAAAAAAAGTTCCTGAGAACAGGAATTGTGTCTGTTTTTCACAGTATACTTCTTGACAATGGGGTAAGTCATCAAATACATATTTATTGAAAGATCTAATGCACCGGTTCTAATAGCCTCTCCCACATTGCCCATGCTCTCTGGTTATGAACAGTTTAGCCATGGAAATAGAACTTATTTAATCAGTCCTTATTACATGTCAAGCACTGTACTAGACATTTAATGTATGTCATCTCATTCATGCCTCACAACAACCCTATGAGTCAAGGACTCTTATCAGCCTCATTTTCTCAAAAAAGGTACAAAGGCCTGAGAGGTGAAGTAACTTAGTCAAGGCCCCACAGCTATACAGTGTGAACCAAGGTCCTGATGATAACACAGCCAATGCTCTGACCTCTACCCAAGATTGCACTGGCTTCTTAAAAATCTCTCTGTGGTTTTTGTCTGTCTATTTATGTCTGTCTTCCATAGTAGACTGCAAGCTTCTTGGCTAACAACAGATTTTAGTCACCTATTTCACTCCACTTCACTTTGAATGTTGACTCCTTCCCATCAGGAAAGCATGCCTTTTGCTGAACTGACACCCCCGTCCTGCCCTTCACCAACTCTTGAGCCACATTCATTGTATTTATTAAAGAGCAGAGGTCTGTCCATCAGACTTCTGATGCCCAGTGAAGCGAGCTTTCCCTGTAGAGCATAATTCTTTTAATGAACTGATAGACTTCAAAGGCCAGCAGAACCTCCACGTGAACTCTGGACACCTGGGGGCTTTCCCAGGACACTTGACCTTATCCAGAAAGACCCTGCTCCAGGAACCAGCCAGCCCATGTTCTCTGACACCACCCCATTCACTCCTGAATCTGCCTTGACAACGCAGGGTCAGTTCCCAGGGTCACACGCTGCCTAGTTGCTTCACTGATGGCACCTTGGCTTCCTGTGAATAGAGTTTCAGAGACCTTGACAGTAGGAGCAGCAAGTCTTCTCTGAGCTCGCCTGTGGCCAGGAAACAGAAGGAGAGAGCATCCCAGGAAGCAGGGAAATGATTCCAAGAGCACTTTCGCCTCCATCTCACCTCCTGCCAGCACCTGCACATTCTTGCAGAAGGACTGCAAATGTGTTAGCCCTTTCGAGCACCTACCAGGCTTTCTGAATAGGTCCACCTGAGCCCTACTGACAGCCCTGAAAGGAGACTGAAGTTCAGCCAAGAAGAGCCTCACTGTGAGCAGAACAGAGTTAGTGAGGGCAAGCCCTTCTACCAGCTTCCCTGCTGCACAGTGCTGCAACACCACTCACCTCTTTCCTTCTTTGTTGCTTCCTTTTATTTTCTGTTGTCCTTTTATTTTGTTACATTTTCTCTTTTGCTCTCTCCAACCCAATTTTTGTGGAATTTGGACCTTAAAAATAAAAAGTATAGTGTTACAGCAAAAAAGACCTTGGATCACCCTATCCAGAGCATGCCCAGCCCTGGCAAAATCACTGAAGAGGTTTAAAAACAAAACAAAACAGATAAAACCCTGCCTGCACTGCTAAAACAGATTCCTAGCCCCCACCTTAGACCTACAATAGTAAACAACTGTTGCTTTTGTCTGCCAGGGTATGGCTTTCTTTGTAGCTTTTTCAGAGAACCCATCTTTCCCCGCTCCGGGTACAGCTACCAAATCTGTAACACATGCCTCCCTACTGGTGACTGGCCCATAGGTAGGCACATGATCAAAACTGGGCTAATGAAAGTCATTCTCTGTGATAGTTGACTCCGCAGCTGAAATCAAAGTATCTTTTCTCACATGGTTGCCTAATTGGAAAAATGGTACCTATTCCCCACAAGGTGGTGTCCCTATTACCTGCCAAGTAGGAGAATCCTATCTGCAATAAGGAAAAATGAGAAATAGAGAGTTCCGACATTTGCTAAGTTCCTGAGGCAAATTCTATCTCTGAACTCTCCCCATTCCCCTTTGTCAATAAACTCCCCTGCTCTGCTTAAAGCTAGTTTTTATTTCTGTCACTTGGAAATAAAATTGCCCCTAACCACTTCTGCCGGCCAGCCTGATCGCCCCCAACTGCCCTCCCCTGCCAGCCCAGTTGCCCCCAACTGCCCTCCCCTGCCAGCCCAATTGCCCCCAACTGCCCTCCCCTGCTGGCCTGGTCACCCTCAACTGCCCTCCCTACTGGCCTGATCTCACCCCCCAACTTCCCTCCCCTGCTGGCCTGGTCGCCCCCCAACTGCCCTCCCCTGCAGGCCTGGTTGCTCCTAACTGCCCTCCCCTGCTGGCCTGGTCACCCCTAACTGCCCTCTCCTGCAGGCCTGGTCTCCCCAACTGCCCTTCCCTGCAGGCCTGGTTGCCCCCAACTGCCCTCCCCTACCAGTCCGATTGCCCCCAACTACCCTACCCTGCCAGCCATCTTGTGGCAGCCATCTTGTGATGATATCACACGTGACGCCACCTAGGCTTTTATTATATAGGATTATTATTACTAGGAGGAGTAAGAGTAATAGGAGCAGTATCGCTAGCATTTACTAAGTGTTTATTTTGTATTAGGTACCGTTCTAAGTTCTTTATATACATTACCTTATTGAATTGTCTGAAAAAGCCTTTCAGGTGGGTTTCTAGTATCCCCCATTATGATGAGAAAACTGAACCCAGAGAAGTCAAATAATTTTCCCATTGTCACACAACTAGTAAGTAGCAAAATTTAAATTTAAACCCAGAATCTGCTGCAGAGTTCTAGTTCACAACCACTATGCTTTGTTGGTTTAATTATCATATCCAGGGTGACCAAGCTACTGGACGGCAGATGCAGAATTTGGGCCTAGGTTGGTCTGAGTCCAGGATTTGTGCTCCTTAACCACTACCTTCTACTTCCTCTCTGGGATTGATTGGCGGGCAGTTCATGGTAGTCCACATTAATGGTTCCCCTAGGGCCGTGGTCGGCAAACCGCGGCTCGCGAGCCACATGCGGCTCTTTGGCCCCTTGAGTGTGGCTCTTCCACAAAATACCACGGCCTGGGCGAGTCTATTTTGAAGACGTGGCGTTAGAAAGAGTCTAAGTTTAAAAAATTTGGCTCTCAAAAGAAATTTCAATCGTCCTGTTGATATTTGGCTCTGTTGACTAGTGAGTTTGCCGACCAGTGCCCTTATTTCCCTAGGAGGGCAGTGGTTGGCAAACTCATTAGTCAACAGAGCCAAATATCAACAGGACAATGATTGAAATTTCTTTTGAGAGCCAAATTTTTTAAACTTAGACTCTTTCTAATGCCACGTCTTCAAAATACACTCTCCCAGGCCGTGGTATTTTGTGGAAGAGCCACACTCAAGGGGCCAAAGAGCCGCATGTGGCTCGCGAGCCACAGTTTGCCGACCACTGCCCTAGGGTTATGCAATATAGTATCTGCATGTATTTCATAGCAATTCTCTTATTATGAGTGAAAATGGAGTCCCCTGACTTTTAGAGAATAGAAACAATAATATAAATGGAGCCAGAGCTGCCATGCCAGAGGAACTGCCTTGCACATTTAATACCTCAAACCGTGGAATGTTAAAAACAGGGCAAAAACCACTTTTAGACTGGGCCTAAGCAACCTTGTTTCCCAAAGTACTATTTGCAAAGCTAACAAGAAAGCAGTTATTGTGACTACTGGACTGAAAATTAAAAAACATTGTTTAGAATTAACATCACTATGTTATCTTATGTGCAGCAACAGAAATGCCTCCCTTCTATTGATGTAATTGTTTCCTTTTCCCTTCTTATAAATGCCCATTGCCTTTGTCTACTAATCAGAACATTATTTGGACTTCTGCCTGAATGAATGATTCCCAGCTAGTTATTCTTTGATTTCAAATAAACACTTGCTGGCCTTTCCTTTTGAAAGTCCTTTTTATTTTTAGGTTAACAAGAGGAGCAGTCAGGTGTAATCAAAAACAAGACTCTGGGGGGTAATGGGGGAATAAGGACACATATGTAATACCTTAATCAATAAAGAAATTAAAAAAAACAACAAAACACAAAACTCATTGAGCCAAATACTGAAACCAAGTTACAAATGCTTGCCTGTTGTGTCAGTTTGGGTATTGCAGGAAGCAGAAGCCAAGATGGAAGTAAGTATAAGAGATTTATTGAGGGAAACACCTATGAAGGATTAAGGGAAAAGGGAACAAGAGTAGGTGGGGAGAGCCTCAGACCACAAGGAAGTTCTGACACCTGTCAAGGGAGAAAGGGAAGGCAGGAAGCCTGGGTAGGATGAAGCTCTGAGGAAATCTGGGCCAGGTTGATGGGGAGTCCAGGACAATGCTTGCTTAATAGAGGAGTCTGGCCTTGGGTAGAAATGGTCCAGCTCCAGCACACCTTGCTTAGTCATTGCCTGGTTGTAGCCCAGTGATAACATGGACTTGGTATAAATGCTGTGCCTGATTCCCAAGAAGTGGCTGCCAGGAGCTGTTGGCCACCCGCACTCCTCACACTGATTCTCTGGAAAAGCGAGCTGGGCGGGTGCTTTCCCAGGCATGCCACACCTGTGTGCTATGAATTAAACTCCCCTGAAGGAAACACCAAGGAGCCAACCACATGAGATCAGCAGTCAGTGTCTATAACTGCCCCTCATATATAAACACAGCCCAATACAATTGCTTTCAAACCGTGCATTGGTTTGGGCTTATTAAAAGTGTCAGTTCACTGAGTTAAAGATATGTTTTCCTGAAGAGGGATGGGTGAGGCCTTTGCCCATTTATTTTTCTACCATGGCCACATTTAAATTGCTACAAAGAAGTTACTGTGGAAACTGCTCCCAAACTTGTAAGATAAAAGGTAAAAATGGAATACTTTGTTGACATACAAATTATTAATTTTGTGACCACTTTTTAACAAACTCTCATTGTCTGGGTCTTCTGAACCCATTAGGGGCTCTCTTGAATCAAAGGTGGACAGGCAAGTTTTTTTGGTGTTACATGCTAGGTAGCCCTGGACAACCATGAGAACACCACAAGCGACAATCCTGGAATAAGTCTAGGCACTTCCAAACTTGGTGTTGGAACAAGGAAAGTAGACTATGACATTGTAGTCTCTGGTTAAATCTGGTGAAGCTGATTGCAAACTGTTATGAATCTGCAAACAAGCCCAGGCTGGGAAGGTGGTTATTTTTATGCCGTACCCATTCTGCTGGTGTATCCTCACCCGATTGTTCGAAGGTTAACTTGCTGAGTTCTTATTTATGCAAAGTAGTTTCTCTTTTCTCCTCGTGCCACATTCTATCCTTTGAATCTTAGGCTGGATAGTCCTTTCAACAGGAAACACAAACTTCTCATTTGAAAGGCCAGTTTCTCTACCTATCCCTGCTCATCTTTACCTGCCCCTTGTACCCACCTCTCCAACTAACTTGTCTGCTCAAGGACTCCTTCTGTCTTGACAAAGCTCTGAGATAGCTTCGTCCTGATTTCTGCTTTTGGTGCTTTTCTGCCTGGCAATGCTTTCAACTTGCTTCTCTCAGGCCTTAATCCCAAAGCCTTATTGAAACACTTTTCAAAGCTGCTTCCAGTAATTAGGTGGATACAACAAGAAGAGGTGACTTGACCTGAGGAACGAGGGGTCAGAAGTTTTGAGTTCCTGATTTGGGATCCTTGTTACCTAGCTTTCTGACTAGCAGCACTTCACTTCTTTGTGAATCAGTCTTTGTCGGTTACCTTCACCAGGAATTGTTTTATTGCAGATCTTTCTTGTATGGTCAGCTCCTTTATATCATTCAAGTTTCAGCTTAAATATAATGTCCTCAAATAGGCCTTAAGTATTTCCTAGTGTCATTTTCCTCTAACATCATTCTCTGTAGCATTATCATCTGTCTTCTTCAAGCACTTTCTATCTGCAAGTGTCTTTTTTAAAAAAAAGATTTTAAATTGATTTTTAGAGAGAGAAGAAGGGGGGGTGGGAGAGAGGGATATGAGAGGGAAACATGATCGATTGTCTCCTGTATGCCCCCTACCAGGGATGGAGCCTGCAACCCAGGCATGTGCCCTGACCAGGAATCGAACCAGCAACCTTTCAGTACACAGGACAACACCCAGCCACACTGGCCAGGGCTATCCGCAATTGTCTTAATGTTTCCTTGATTATTTTGTTTCCTCCTAAGAGCTTTAAGACCCAAGAGAGCTAGGGCTTGTCTGTCTTGTCCCCATCTCTATTCCCCACTCCTGCCACATAGAAGCTGCTCAATAAATATGTGTAGAATGAAAAGAACTGTAAAATTTAAGCAGTTGGACCAAATGAACTTTAAGTGTTTTTACAGCTTTAAGATGAACACTGTCAAAAATATGTAAGTGAAAAATGAAGTGACAACAACCATTGCAACAAAATACTGAATACAGTGTGTGTGTCTACTTGTGCTGCCAAGTTCTTGGGTGTGTCATAGTATTGGTTTTATACCATTTGCCATGGAGTGTGAAGTGAGTTTCTGAGTTTTATAAAAAAGTATCTAACAAATATAGCAGGTAGCTGTCTAAATAGTAAACCACCATTATAGAATTAGAGTGGAATCGTTTTAGATTACAACTTCTTCCATTTACAGGA
Source organism: Corynorhinus townsendii (assembly GCA_026230045.1). Classification (NCBI taxonomy): domain Eukaryota; kingdom Metazoa; phylum Chordata; class Mammalia; order Chiroptera; family Vespertilionidae; genus Corynorhinus; species Corynorhinus townsendii. The sequence goes on along the minus strand of JAPDVU010000006.1, from coordinate 156,548,785 downwards.
ATGGAAACTAAAGCCCAGAGAAGGAAGCATGTTTGGACACTTGGAACCAAATACAATGCTGCTTGTCAGTGAGGAACATACACCACTCCCACTTCCGTATAATCATTATTAATAGCATAGCAATAATTCACGGTTGAACCAGTGGTTCTGCAACTTGAGCGTGGAGGATGTGTTAAAGCACAGATTGCTGGACCCCACCCCCGGAGTTTCTGATTCTGTAGGGACGTAGGGGTGCGGGAACCCGGAAAGTCTAAGATCAATTGCACCAATCTTAACACACCTACTCTCAATTTAAAGGTTCCGCGTGGCGCGCAGAGAACTACTAATCCCGACGTGCCCCGCGCACAGTGGGCGGAACGTCGGGCACTTCCGCCCCACGCAGCGCCGCTGCCCCGCGTCTCGACGTGTCACCGGCAGCGCCGCGGCTGGGGCTGGAGCTGGAGCCGACTGGGGAGTTCTAGGCGGCGGCAGCGGCGCGACCGGCCTGGATCTGCCCCGGCGCGGAAGTGTCCCGGGGTCCGTGGGGAGCTGGAGAGGGCGGCGCGGCCCGGCCCGCGCGCGGCACGATGTTGAACATGTGGAAGGTGCGGGAGCTGGTGGACAAAGCGTGAGTATCGGGGGCAGTTGTGGCCAGGCCCACGCGGGGGAGGGGAAAGGTGAGGGGAGCTGGCCCTGTGCACGGCGACCCGTGTCACGCCCCCCCGCCCGGCCCGACCATCATGGCGGCGGCCCGCTGGCTCCGGGGCCCAGTCCTGGTCCCGATCGGCGAGGCTGGGAAGGGACTCTTCCTCCTGGCCCCCTCCGCTCTTGTCCAGGCCTTCTTCCCGATTCCTACCCCCGCCCTCCCAGGCGCAGACCCTTTGGTCAGGGAAGGGGGCGGGGCTGGCGGAGCGGGGTCACTGCCCCGGCGGAGGACTGCCTTGGCCGCAGGCTGTGCGCTTTGCCTCCTGGGCAGCAGGGGAGGCTTGAGGGTGGGGGACGCAGTGCATTGGCCCTGTGTCCCACGGGGTGTGGTACAGAGTCCTTACGCCTGGTCGGGATAGATCCTTTACCTTGCTGGGTTTCTTTCGCTTCCTAATGAACCTGCAGTTGGAGTGGGTGATAGGTGTAACAAGTGGCCATTGTGGTCAGGCTGGAGTTAAAATCAAGAGGAGACTCATCCTTCCTTTTCTAACACTAGTGAAAGTAGATCACCACATGACTTCTTGTGATTCTTTTCCTGTTTCAACACTACAGTTTTGGAGGGCCCCTTGTTTCATTAGGTTTAATTAACGAGTCATTAAGAGATTTCCCCTAAAAAAAGAAAACAACCCAGGTTTGTATCTTGTTGATCTGCTTAAACTTCCCTGACAGGTAAAATGACTAATACTTGGTTGATTTCCAGTAAGACTTAAATGATAACTTTAGTACCTTACTACACTAAGAACACTTAGATCGATTATATCAGTTATAACAGGGCTTAAGTCAGGCCTTCTAGGAGGAAATAAAGTTAAAGAATTTAACCAGTCTCTTCCTTTTGGGTATGCAGTTCATTTGTGTCACCCATCCCATCTAAAATTAGGAAGTGTAGGTGGCAAACTGTTAGGCTTTCCTGACTCAGAAAAAATAATTCACGTTGGCTGTGATAATACATTACATAGGACTTAAGAGTTTGACCATATTTTCAAATTTTCTATGCTACCAAGAAGGCAGTAGATCGCCTAAGGAGCGTAGTTTTTAAGAGTTGGTGCAAACGCTGTAACCCTGACAAGTTAATTCACCTCAAGTGCCCCAGTGTTGTCAGGTGCAGTATGAAAATAAGGATAGATTCTTACCTTAGAATGCTAGAATTAAGGTCTAAGAATTTAGATAACACAATATGTTTAGATCAGTATACTTTTGATAACTATAGCAACTGTTCTGCATTGAGAGTGAGGTAAACTTCATAAAGAGATAAATAAGCCCTATGTTTGAAAAGTGATTTGCTTTAATAATTTTCATTTATCAACTATTCATTTGACCATTAAATGGGCTTATTTTGCTGTTTATGTACTTGCTTTCCAAAGATAAAATACTGTTTCTTTTCCAGATCCAGGTTCATTGGTTATTTTTTCATATGTGGTGTACTAGCTTAGACAGTTTTGAAAATTCCAGAAGTTTCTAAGAAGAAGGACAGGGAAAAAGCCCCACTAAAAAACACCTTGTTATCTTAGAGGATTAAATTTATGGTACTCAAAAAATTTGAAGAGGCTCTACATTTTTCAGGAGATAGAAATCAAGACAATATTCCTGCTGCTGGTATTCATTTCATTGTATGTCTTCATCACCTGCCTTACTAATCGTCCAGTGCTTTAGGTTAAATTTGCCACATAAGCAGTTACCAAGTCATCTAATGGAAGAGCTGTGGTTGAAAAATAACTTCTACCTTTGTAAGACCCAATTTAGAATGGAGATTTGAACCACGTTATTCAAGAACTTGTAAGAATGTTGCCACCAGGGGCTTTTGAAAGCTTTTGTGGGTGTCTGACACATGATATTAAGATTAGAACATGAGGTTATTTTATTGATGAATACTGGGGATTTAATTTTCATCTTTCCCTGGCAGGAGAGAAGAAATTCTTCCCCAGAAATGTAAGCATCTTACAGAACCATTACCTGTGGCAATGTGTCCAGTTAGACTGTTCACCTTAAAGTGCTATTAATGGAGGTGAAATGGATCCATAGAATGGCTGCTCTGATTAGCAAGGAGATAAGGTGATCAGGAAACTTGCAAATGACGAAACAATGAAATGATTAAGGACTGCTCTGAGAACTCAGATTCATAGAATGAGGTCTTATTGTAGAAAGGACATTGGTTTCAGGTTTGAAGCTTGGGGCACTCAGTTCAGATTCTGTCACTGGCTTTTAGATTAGTTATATATATGATTTGAGGCAGAATCACATGAATCTCCAAACCTTGTTTTCCTTATCTGAAAAATGAGGGATTGGCTTAGAGTAGGACTTTTTTCAACTTTGGTGGCTATTTGGAGACATGAATTTCCACCACAAGAAAAAACTAGAACTAGTATTTCATAATAGCTGATAAATTTTAGAAAGTCATTATCCTCCTGAGACAGTTTTGGCTAAAAAAAGACATTTAAAAAAAAAGAGTGGTAATCAATAAATAGTCTACTTAAATGCTTTATGCAATAAATAAGTGCAACCTATGACTCAGGAAAACTAGGACTTTTATTTAGTGTATATCCTTACCCAATGAGGTTTACTTCAGGAAGAAAATATATATTCTTTCAAATATGTTTCCTGGAGCTACTGTTTGATCCAGTATGGTGGCAGTTCTTAAGTATAATGATATATTTCAAATACTGGCTTTTGAGACCTTTAAGACTTACAGAAGGTGTGGAGATATTTTCCACGATTGTGGCACCTCCTGGTGGTATTAAATAGTTTAGTTTTGCAGAACATTGTAGAACTGAGGAAAAGCAGATAAAGCTATAAGTCAGCAGAGCTTGGAGTGCCAGTTTCCTCCCACTTGTACTCCAGTTGCACAAAAGGCAGCTGTGGCAGGAAAGGATAAGTGGCACCACTCCCACCAACTAGGATTAGCTTGACCATTGCTATCCTGTGGCCTGCCTCCCTTTATTTAAGGTTGTAATAAAATTGGATACTTTTATATTTTGTCACGCCATACATGATATAAATTGAAAGTTGCTGCAGTTCTGTTTTGTATTGTTTTTTCCCCCCAAATTTTGGAAACAGGGTGACATGGTATAGTGGTAGATCAAAACTGCTACTTTTTGTTCAAGCCTGGCTAATCCTTCTGTTTCATCTCAGGGGTAATATTAATTAACTAGAGGCCCTGTGCATGAATTTATGCATGGGTGGGGTCCTTGGGGTGGCCTGCGGGGATGGGACCCCAGCTCGCGCCCCCAGGCTCACAGCTCCCAGCTCACACCCCCAGCCTCGTAGCCCAGCCTGATACCCCGCTGTGGCCTGGCACTGCCCCCTCACCTGTTCCACCATCCCGCCTGGGGGACGATCAGTTGGGGCTGGGCCCCCACCAGCTCCCTCAGTGTCTGGGAGCTGGGCGGCGGCCCTGTCCCCCTGCCGCCACCACTGGTCGCCGTCTGCGGGGCTATCAACAGGGCGATTGGGCCCCCACTCGCATCCGCCTTGGCCTGGCTCTGCCTGCTCACCTGCTCCACAGTCCAGCTCTCATCGGAGCCCACTGGGGTCAGCAGCGCCTCCACTGCTGCCTGCTATGTTCCGTGCCACCACCTGGTGGTCATAGTAAGTGGTCAAACTCCCAGTCGAACAGTTTGCATATTAGGCTTTTATTATATAGGACTAGAAGCCTGATGCACAAAATTCGTGCAAGGGGCTTGGCCCTTGCAGCTTGGCCCTTGCAGCCATGGCGACTTGCCTCAGCCCTCATAGCCCCAGCTTCGTCTGGAAGGTCGTCTGGCTGACCAGTCTAATTAGCATGTTACGCTTTTATTACTATAGATGGCAAATCTATTTCAACAGTGGCTCTTATTCTTGTTATGATAGTGCAATGGTCGGCAAACTCATTAGTCAACAGAGTGACAAGCTGCAAGTGGCTCGCGAGCTGCAGTTTGCCGACCAGTGTGATAGTGATTTCAACAGTGCTGGCCAAGGTCCTAAGGCAGTGGTCGGCAAATTGCGGCTCGCGAGCCACATGCGGCTCGTGAGCCACAGTTTGCTGCTCTGTTGACTAATGAGTTTGCTGACCACTGACCTAGACTCTCGATTCCAATAATTACAAGCTGTTGTTCCTTGTGATTAAGCCCCTATCCCAGTGGTCGGAAAACTCATTAGTCAACAGAGCAGCAAACCACAGCTCGAGAGCCGCATGTGGCTTGTGAGCCGCAGTTTGCTGACCACTGTTCTAAGGCAACTGCTACAGATAGTCCATTTTATGTTATTCTCTTAAGCATAGTTTGCATTTCTGCCAGTAAGTTGTGTGTTTTTTTTGGTGTTATGTGCAAGTTTTCAGTTCTTAAGTGTTAAATAATGTAATAGAGGTGTAGAAACTACTGTTCTCATTAGGCTGACCCCAGAGGGAGAACCTTTTGCTTTTATAGAAAACTAGAGGCCCAGTGCATGAATTTGTGCATGGGCCAGCTGGGGGGAGGGGCCGAGAGCAGTTGGCTGGCCAGCCCTGCCCCTGATCAGGGTGGGGTGGGGAGGCTGACTGGGGTGGGGGGTCAGTGGGGGAGGGTCTGCAGGTGGTTGGCCAGCTGGCCCCATCCCCGATTTGGGTTGGAGCTAGCCAGGGGGTTGGAGTCATGGATGATTGGCGGACTGGTCCCACCCCCTAGTCAAACTCCAGTCAAGCTTCCAGTCTAGGGGACAATTTGCATATTAGCCTTTTATTATATAGGATAGTTCATTCAATTATTTCAGCAGATAGTACATTTACTATTTATTGGATTAGTATTTATTTTGTGAACTTGCAAAGTAAAATATCTGCCTTAAAGAAGCCCTGGCTGGGTTGCTCAGTGGTTTGACCGTCTGCCCGAGGACTGAAGTGTCAAGGATTCAATTCTGGTCAAGGGCATGTATGCCCAGGTCGGGAATCTGGGTGCATGCAGGAGGCAACCAGTCGATATGTCTCTTTCACATCAATGTTTCTCTCTTTCTCTCCCCCTCTCTCTCTCTCTCTAAAAATCAATGGGAAAAATGGCCTTCAGTGAGGATTAACAAAAGAAGCTTGACACTACAAATATGCCACACCTTGAACTTATCAATTGTTTTGCTTTGCTTTCAGTTTTCCCTCTTATTTTTACTATCTTATCACTAAATCTTTGTTCAGTTTGCTTCTTAGAACTTGAAAGCAAAGATGATTGTCAGCTTTCTGTCTTCCCATATCAACTTTTCTTTGAACCAGTTGTAAATAATTGTTATTGCTGAAACAATAATTTAATTATCCTTCCTCTTTTCTAGTAACTGAACAGAAGCAGATAAGAATTTAATTCCAAAGAAAGATTAGTTTAATTTATCTTCTGCCAGCACTTCTTAGGGGTGATTTTCTGTAGTTTAAATTAATCTATTTAGTACTGTGTCAGGATGCTTTTAAAAAGCACTTAACTGACTTGTGTTTTCCTGAACCCCCTTTGGTGTTAGTTTACAAATAGTTTTTCATATGTTTACTGATATATCCACTAAAAGTACTTGGCTTTCTTAAGTACTTCTTAGTAGTACTCCTAGTTTTTATAGTAGTACTCCTAGTTTACCATAGCTTTCAGTTAAAACTTTTTAGGAGTAGTACTCCTAGTTTACCATAGCTTTCAGTTAAAACTTTTTCTATGCTCTTGTGTTATTTTCTTATTTCAGTATTTAATTTCCTTTAAGAAGAATATAGGCAGCTTAAATAACATTTTTTAATTTTGAAGAAATTTTGTTGTTTTATCTTTTATATTTATATCTAGACTTCATATCCAGTTGGAATTTATATGTTTGTTAGCTTTTATTATGCAAAATTTCAAATATATCAGAAAATGGAGGGATTATCTGTGTACACATGAATAGCTTCAACAGTTTGGGCAATCATGCTTCATCTGTACTTCTACCTAGCAACCCCACTCGATATTATTTTGAAGCAAATTCCAGACACCTATCATTTCATCTATAAATTTATCAATCTCTAAAAGGTAAGGAGCCATCTTTTTTAAAAAATCACAACCACAATCTATTTATATAAAAGCCTGAGTGACTGAATGACTGAACAAACGTTTGACTGGTCACTATGACGTGCACTGACCACCAGGGGCCAGACGCTCAATGCAGGAGCTGCCCTCTGGTCGTCAGTGCACTCCCACAGCGGGAGCGCCGCTCAGCTGACTGACAGGTGGCAGACGCCAGGCTCATGGCTCCTGAGCACAGCTGTGTCAGTGTGAGTCTCTCCCGTATCCGTGGCAGCACAGGTGCAGCGGGCCGGGATGAGCAGGAGTGGTGCAGCTCCTGGCTGGGATCAGACCTCTCCCCAGCCGCCTGCCTCTTCGCGCACTATTACATCCCCCAAGGGGTCTTAGATTGCGAGAGGGTGCAGGCCAGGCTGAGGGACCCCACCAGTGCACGAATTTGTGCACTGGGCTCTAGTACCATTATAAAATCTTTAAAAATGATGATTAGTTAATATCAAAAGTTCAGTCAGTATTCATTTTTTAATTGCCTTATAATTCCTTTTGTGATGTTTCTGGCTAATGGATGTATCTCTTGATTCTCTTGATCTGTAGGTTCAGCCTCTACTGTTCTTGCCTCTTGAAGTTTATTTGTTGAAAAAAACATGGTTATTTGCATTGCCCTTGGTCTGCATTTTGCCATCTGGACCTCCATGGGTTTATTTAAAATGTTTCTCTAATCTCGGTATTTCCTATAAATTGGTAATTGTCTCTAGTTATTTTGATCAAATTCAAGTTCCAATTTTTGGAGAACAAAACTACCTCATAAATTCAAAGTACATTTTTAGTACTTGTAATGAGTCTTATATACAAAGTTAACTCTTTTCAGCCTCAGCTGACATTACTTAACATTTGCAACAACATATTTAACTGTTTAAACTTACTGTTTTTTACTTCATATGAGCTTTCCTTGTTTAGCCTAATCATGTGTTTGTCCATTTTAATGGTAATTTCCTAGCCATACATACTCTCCTAGATCTGGGAAATGGTTTGTGATTCAGAGATCAGAACTGGATTGAAATTGTATCACATCCAGTAGTAGTAGGTCCACTAAGAAACAGCACTGGAACAGTATCTCTCAATGTCTTTATCTATAAAAAGGAAATATTTATTTTACAGAGTTCGTGTGAGGATTAAATGCATGTGAAACACTTGGCATACTACTACAAGAAGAACTGTGTCCTAATCCATAGATCATTATTTTCCGTGGGTACTCTTCACTTGAGTAGACATCTTAACCTACATATAGGAAAACTCATTAAATATCTCTGTTGTGTGTGCCCTGTGGTTGTGTTTACCAAATCATAAATGCTTTTACTTTAACATTGTAAAGCATATTACAGAAATTACTCCTTTGAAAGACATATTGAGGAATAAAGTCTTTGGAAAGATGTATTATTGCTCCATCCGTTCATTTTTGTTTAGTTTGTTTTGTATTTCCTCAAGATTTTAAAGATACTGCTAATGTAAACACCCTTAAAATGTAAAAAGATTTATTTTTTGAAGGGAAATTGAAGTTGACAATTTATCCTTAAAGAGACTGAACAATATCAAGAAAAAGAACCCTCTAAAATATTATATCAAATTCATGATCTCTGACAATAGGTGAGCAGTATATACAAAGAAAGCACATTGCAGAAAGGGCTTTCCAATTATTCAACCCAATCTCTCCAACCAGCAAGAAATTCTTTTGGTTTACTTTAGCCTGAAAATTAAATACAGGTAGAAGAGCGTGGCATGTTGGAACCAATTTATAGCTATTTATGAATTGTGGATAGATTTAGTTAATGAATTATTAAATATGAATGATTTTGTTACTGTAGAGCAATAGATAGTCATGTTTTATACTTAAGAGAAGTCTAGTTAGCCAATTATTTTAGAATGTCTCCTTTTTGTATATGAATTTTGTTTAGTTTCTAAATTCTTAGTCTTTAATGCTAATATTTTTTTTATAACTTCCATACAAAAACATTATGTGGTAAATGTGTATGCATGCTTTTAAAATGTTTCACTCAGCCTGGCTGGTGTGGCTCAGTGGTTGAACAAAGACTGTTATTCCTTAGATTAGTTCTAATTTTAGTGGCTATTTTATCATATCTGTAAAAACTAGAATTGGGATGGATCTATGATGCAGATTAAACTTATGCTATACTCACTTTTTAATACCTTGGATATTTGATCTGCTTGTCTCTTGGATATTTAATCTGCTTGTGGAGCCAATTTAACATAGGATGCCTCTTGAAAACATCACACTGTCCTTTCTTTAAAAAAAAAATTTACTAAAAAACGTCAATAACCTGTGCAAGTGGCCTTATGCAACTGTTGGCAATAGGAAAGATTGTTTCACAATTAAACTTACATATAAAGCAATGTGAGTCTGAAGCTGCTTTAAGTACAGGGTAAGCGTGTTTTGGGTTGTTGAATAGGAATAATGTTCTCATTTAAAAACAAATAGACCTTGGGAGCTTAGGCTTTTAAATTTTATTAGAAACTAGAGGCCCGGTGCACAAAATTCGTGCACGGCGGGGGGAGGGGTGTCCCTCAGCCCAGCCTGCACCTTCTCCAATCTGGGACCCCTTGAGGGATGTCCGACTGCCCATTTAGGCCTGATCCCAGTGGACATCCCTCTCACAATTCAGGACTGCTGGCTTACAACTGCTCACCTGCTTGCCTTCCTGATTGCCTCTAACCCACCGGGATCGGGCCTAAATGGGCAGTCGGACATCCCTCTCACAATCCAGGACTGCTGGCTCCCAACTGCTTGCCTTCCTGATTGCCCTTAACCGCTTCTGCCTGCCAGCCTGATCACCCCCTAACCACTCCCTTGCCAACCTTATTGATGCCTAACTGCTCCCCTGCCAGCCTATTTGCCCCTAACGGCCTTCCCCTGCAGGCCTGGTACCCCGAACTGCTCTCCCCTGCAGACCTGGATCCACCCCAACTGCCCTTCCCTGCAGACCCAGTCATCCTCAGCTTCCCTCCTCTGCTGGCCAGGTCACCCCTAACTGCCCTCCCCAGCAGGCTTGATCGTCCCCAACTGCCCTCCCTTGCAGGCCTTGTCCCTCCCAACTGCCCTCCCCTGCTGGCCTGATTGCCCACAACTGCCCTCCCTTGTAGGCCTGGTTCCTCCCAGCTGCCCTCCCCTGCTGGCCATCTTGTGTCTACATGGGGGCAGGATCTTTGACCACATGGGGGCAGCCATCTTGTGTGTTGGAGTGATGGTCAATCTGCATATTACTCTTTTATTAGATAGGATAGAGGCCTGGTGCATGGGTGGGGGCAGCTGGTTTGCCCTGAAGGGTGTCCTGGATCAGGGTGGGGGTTCCCTTGGGGTGTGGGGCGGCCTGGGCGAGGGGCCTGTGGTGGTTTGCAGGCCAGCCACAAGGACCCCCTCCCCCCCCCCCCCCCCCCCGCAACCCAAGCAGAGGCCCTGGGATCTGGGATTTATTTATCTTCTACAATTGAAACTTTGTAGCCTGGAGTGGAGCCAAGCCTTCTGCTTGCTCCTCCGTGGCAGCAGCCATTTCTGTTGGGATTTATGTATCTTCTATAATTGAAACTTTGTAGCTTTAAGCAGAGGCCAAAGCAGGCCAGGGCTGCAGAAGCTTGGCTTCCTCCATCGCCATGAGCAATCCTAGCCTCCTGCTCTCTCCAGCTCCACTGCCACCATTTCTGTTGGAATTTATCTTCTATAATTGAAACTTTGTAGCATTGAGTGGAGGCTTGGGCCAGCAAGGGCAGGCGGAAAGCATGGCTTCCTCCATTGCCCCGGAAACACAAGCCTCCCTCCTGCTCTATGTGGCTGCAGCCATCTTGGTTGGGTTTGCATATTCCCTCCTGATTGGCTGGTGGGCTTGGCTTGTGGGTGTAGCGGAGGTACGGTCAATTTGCATATTACTCTTAGGCTTGCATTTGAGGAACTGGCACTTGAATTGATAATGATATACAGTTGAATTTGTAATAAATGGAATTTGCAAAACAACTTTAAAAATATATTTTTTAATTGGTTTCAGAGAGAGGAAGGAAGGGAGAGGAAGAGACGGATAGAAACATCAATGATGAGAGAGAATCACTGATGGGCTGCCTCCTGCACACACACTTCTAGGGATTGAGCCCGTAGTCCAGGGTATGTTCCCTGATCAGGAATCGAACCGTGACCTCCTGGTTCAACCACTGAGCCATATTAGCCAGGCGCAAAATAACTTTAAAATATTTTATGCTAAATATTTGGCTAAGCCCTAACTAGTTTGGCTCAGTGTATAGAGTGTCGACCTGCAGACTAAAGAGTCCCAGGTTCTATTCTGGTCAAGGGCATGTACCTTGGTTGCGGGCACATCCCCAGTAGGGGGTGTGCAGGAGGCAGCTGATTGATGTTTCTCTCTCATCGATGTTTCTAACTCTCTATCCCTCTCTCCCTTCCTCTCTGTAAAAAAATCAATAAAATATATTTAAAATAAATAAATATTTGGCTAAAAGTTTTTCTAGCAAGTGGAAATTGGTGTCCTGGTTATGTAGAGTAATAAATATGCTGTTATTATTAGATCTAAACTAAAAGCCTGGTGCACAAAATTAGTGCACGGGGAGGAGTCCCTCAGCCCGGCCTGCTCCCTCTTGCATTCTGGGACCCCTCGGGGCATGTCTGCCTGCTGAGGATCAGCCTAAGCCGGCAGGCGGACATCCCTCTCGCAGTCCGGGATCCCTCTCGTAGTCTGGGACCCCTCGCTCTGTGCCGCCTGCCTGCTTGCTGCATAACATTCGGCTCACTGCTCCCTAGCGCTGCCTCAGAGGCAGGAGAGGCTTCTGCCACCCCGCTGCACTCACCAGCTGTGAGCTGGCTTATGGCTGAACCGTGCTTCCCCTGTGGGAGCACACTGACCACCAGGGGGAAGCTCCTGTTTTAAGTGTCTGCCATGGTGCAAAAAATATTAAATGGAGTTTAGATGTTCACTCTGAATCTAAACTCTTCGATAATTTAATGGAGGAATGATTGCACTTGAGAAAACTAGTTGTTGCTTAATTTGACACTAAAATAAATGTTCTCCAAATTGTAAAGTCAAGAAAAACGACAGTTCAAAATGGAAACCAGTCCTTTTCATGAAGATTAACTTTGCTCCAAGTCCTTTTCATGAAGATTAATTTTGCTCCAAGTTATATGTATTTCTTAAGCAGATTAAAAAAATTTTCTATTCAGGTAAGAGTCATGTAACATAAAATTAATCATTTTAAAGTATTAAATTCAGTGGCATTGAGTCTATCTCATTATGCAATGAGATTTTTGAATAACTTTTTATTTGAAATTAAAGTTTCAAAAATAATAAAGAGAACACCTATATACCCTATATCTAGATTCACCAATTTTTAAGATTTTGCCATATTTGACATTTTCTCTTTTCCTTCTCCATTCTTCATCTGTCTACACACTCACACACACTTTTCTGATCCATTTGAAAATTGTGCTTACTAGACCCCTTTCTTTGCCTCAAAGACTTATGTGCGCACTTACTAAGAACAAGGATTATTACCTTAACATAGCACAGTATCAGATTTAGAAGATTTAAAATCAAAACAATAATTTTATCTCTGTAGTCCATGTTCTGATTTTGTCACTTATTCCACTCTAGTACAGTATAGGATTTTGTCCAGGGTTATGTATTCTATTTAATTGTCATGATTATTTAGTCTCCTTTAATGAAGAGTTCCTTAATTTTTTAAAAAATCTTCCATAACATTGGTATTTTTGAGGATCACAGGCCAGTTATTTTATAGAATATTCCTCAATTTAGGTTTACTGATGTTTTTTAGCTTATGTATCCTGAGCTGGAACATTACATTAAGTAATCTTGTGTCTTCTTCTGTAGGAAAATAATGTCTATATGTCCCTTCTTAGTCATTTTAATTGTGAATATTCAGACAAGTTATTATATGGTCCCTCCACTTACAGTTTTTCTCATTGCAACTGATAAGCAATCTGTGGGGAGATATTCTGAGACCTCTCCTAATCAAACCCCAGAAACATCTAATATTGTTTCTTGCTTGAGCTAATCTTCACTGTAATGGTTACAAGTGGTAATTCCCCATGTCTAAACAACATTTATCTAACAGGTAGTTTCTCTGTAAGGCACAGCACAGCCTTCTTATACTTAGAAACACTAGACAGCACTTCAGCACTAGGGTTGGGGGTATATTAAACAGTGAAATCGCCAAGAAAAAGCACAATGCAAAACATGACACTAAATAGACCAGGGAAGGGACACTCGTTTATAATATAAGAACGGAAAGAAGGCATAGCATCACCTTTGGGATCCCACCTCAGCTGGGAATGTGTATGAGCGACGACTCAAATTTTTTGCTGCTCTATAAATGTTCACAGTGACCATGAAAGCACTGAATGTTATTTGGAAGTTACAAATACATTTTAGTGAGCAAGCAAATTTGCAAATATGGAATGAAGTTTAAGTTTTTAAACCCCAGGGGAAAAAGGGTACAAAACATAAAACAGATGAGACTTAAGATAGAAAACTAAGATCAACAGTAAAGATTAAAGAGATTTTTAAAAAATACCTATATATATAAAAGCCTAATCTTCAAAGTGTCCCCTCAGGAGTTCAACCAACTGGGAGCTCAATCGCTCGCTATGACATGCACTGACCACCAGGGGGTGGTGCGGAACAAAGGAAGGCCCCGGCCGGCAGCCAGCAGCTGCTAGGGACCCTACCCATGCACGAATTTCGTGGACTGAGCCTCTAGTGATAAAAATAAATGAGATGTAAAGGAAAATAAAAAGCGGAAAGCCAGCCAACAGAAAAATAAAAGGTTAAAGGAAAAGCTATTAGGTAAAAAAGAAAAAATATACATGGGTAGGCAAAAATAGGTTTATAGTTGTGAATACCAAAAATAGTTTATTTTTGTACTAGAGGCCTGGTGCACGAAATTTGTGCACAAGTGTGGTCCCTAGGCCTGGCCAGCAATAGAAACACGAGAGTCTGGCACGGAAGGGCAGGTCCCAGCTGACCTCTGGACCCCCGTGTGGCCCCCTCTGCCTGAGTTACGGTGCCTGAGTCTGCACACAGAGATGCAGTGAGTGTGGCCGGACGCTGTGGGCCGGGGCGCAGAGTGGACCTCTGGGCCGCCCAGCAGCACCACACAGACCAGCTCCTGCGCAAACCCACGGGAAGCCCAATCACCCCTGCAGTCCCAGGCTCACCAAGAAGAGGCTGCGCGGGTGCCCAGCACCTGAGCGCGGGGGCTTTCCCAACCCACGAGCCCTGGTATCCTGGGGGAGGGTAGCAGGAGGAGTGAGAGTGAGCTCGGAGGACACCCAGCATTCTCACCACACCTCTGTCCCCATCATCCCCGCCCACAGGTAGCCGGTGAGAGGTCGCAGCGCATTGCTGACACCCACCATGTTCTGCACCGTCCCCTAGTGGTCAGCGCACATCATAGCTAGAGGTCGAACTCCCAGTTTCCCCATCGAATGACCACCTGAGAGGATAATTTGCATATTAGGCTTTTATTATATATGATTGTTATTTATTAACTTTTGTATGATTTATTTGTATTGCAACTGTTGACCTACTTTTGCCCATTCCTGTACTGAATACTAAAAACCAAAATGGTGAGTTGAAAGGTATAAACTACCTTTTTCGAAGTTTGAAAAACAAGGCAATTTTAAAAAATAGTATATCAAAATAGATTTCTGGGGACACTTACAAAATCTCCAGGGAAAAGATGTGTTGTCCCCAAAATTTTAGTCTCATGGTGCACATTAGAATAGTAAAGTCTCTGCGAATTGTTGCAGAAATAAAATTGCCTTTGTTTTTCTGTAACCTTTCCCAAAACTCACCATGCAATCCTTTTCTCACATGACACCTGTTAATATCTACCAGAGCATTTTTCACAAAAGAACAGAATACTGTTTTAGGAGAAAATAAAAATGAAAATCTTAAAAGTTATAGAGATACGTGACAGAAAATAGAAATAAATCAGTTGGAAATAGAAAACAGTTTTGGCTTGGGGCTGGCATTCCTGGGGAATAGTCTTCTGTCTAGCAGTCCTGCTCTGCTGCTAGCCGAGGGCAGAGAGCAATTGACACTACCTTCTGGCCCTCCCTCCAAAGTTGTCTTTTCAGAAAGCTTTTATCTGTGCAGACAGGGCACTGATATAACACACAGGCTGCTGAGCCAGGGAGTAGAAGCTGATCCTCAGCAGAATTAAATCAGCCCAGCCATAGGATACTTCCTTAGCAAGTCAAGGGGAGTTTTATACACAAGTGCTGTTTTTCTTTCCTTTTTTTTTAAAGGAAAAATTTTTTCATTGTATAAATGTTTTTATGGTTTTTATTCCGTTTAGGCTTTGTCCATATACACATGTTTTTATATGGTTGATAGTGGTTAGTGTTCATACAATTTTGTGTTGTGAGAGCTCTTTTTTATGTGATCATGAAAGGAAAAGTATTTCCTAGTCATGGCTGCCTCTGCCTGTTCACTTGCTGCAATGTTCCAAGCACCATTCCTGCCACATTTTGGAAGCAGCTTTCATCCTGCTTCCCTGAACTGTACAGGTCTTCTCTTTTGCCAGGCATACAACACTTTATCCCCTCTCCCAATCTTACTGCCTGCCACCAAAGTGCTTCTGAAAAATAACTCCTTAGCATCATGGGACTAGCTTATGTTGGGATAGCTGCTTGTGAGCCTGTCATCTGCTGCCCAGGTCATGATAGCAGCAGGACCTGTGCTAGAGGGGGAGAGGAAGGACTTCCACATAAATCATCTTGGCCTTGGACATTCAGCTATTTCCTAGTATAATGATTTGTGTTCTTGCAGAAGAAACGGTACAGAAACTGGGTATCATGGCCCTTCCAAAACCTTTTTTGTTCAGCTAGATACTGCCTGGAGTGAGTTAACAGACTTTATTTTTGGCATTTTGAAAGTTCAGAATTTTGCCCCTTTGGATATTCCTAAATTGTAAATACAAAACTCATGCTAGATAATTTCCCTTCTTATTAGAATAGCTTTAGTCTTTGTTTTTGTCATAATTTGCTTGGTATGTGCAACCCCAGTGGTTGACATCAGTGAGTTAGTTTAGTGAATCCAAAGAAGTTTTATCAGATGATCTCAAATTACCACTAAAATAGAAACTGCTACTTAATGTAAAATAAAAACCTAGCTCAAAGTCTATGGTGTGCTAAGATTAAGGAACGTGAATTTTAAAATACCAGCTCTTTTAAGCATAAAATAGCAGTTTTGTGCTGAGTCTTGTATTTATAGACTAGAGGCCCGGTGCACGAAAATTCATGCACTGCCAGGGGTGAGGGGGTGTCCCTCAGCCCAGCCTTCCCCCTCTCACAGTCCAAGAGCCCTCAGGGGATGTCCTACTGATGGCTTAGCCTGCTCCTCCCGGGGAGTGGGCCTAAACTGCAGTCTGGCCTCCCTCTGCGGGAGACCACCGGGATGATCACCCCGCTGCTGCTGGCCCTCGGCCCTCACAGCCATCAAGGTGTTTTCATCAACATGGACTCCAGTCCCTTCACCACAAAAAAATAACAACTTTCTTTAGGCATTTTCAAGATGTCTCTTTCATAGGATATGATCTCCCTCCCTGAGGATATTTTCCCATTGATTTTTAGAGAGCATGGAAGAGAAAGGGAAAGACAATGAGAAATATCAATGTGAGAGGAACATATTGATTGGTTGCCTCCTGCATGAACCCTGACCTGGGCCCGCGGCGAAGCAGCTGCGGGGGCTGCTGATCAGGCCCTGCCTTTCTCACCGGGCATTGCAGCAGCCACATTGGCTACTGATCAGGCCCTCCCCTGGCGCAGGCGCACAGAGTCCCCTGCTGTGGCCCCAACCCCAGGCTGGGCCATGGCGGAGGCCTGTGGACTTCCGCACACCTCAGGACCTCTGACACAGGCACATGAAGGCCCCCGCCACGGCCCCGCCCCCAACGCTGCAAGTCCCTGCCCACCCACGCCTGCTGTGCGCGCAGCCTGCTGATTAGTCATTACTGTGACGGCATCCCCTGAGGGCTCTTGGACTGTGAGAGGGGGAAGGCTGGGCTGAGGGGATTCCCCCCCAACCCCCCGCAGTGCATGAATTTTCGTGCACCGGGCCTCTAGTCTATTAATACAAGACTCAGCACAAAACTGCTATTTTATGCTTAAAAGAGTTTGTATTTTAAAATTCACACTCCTTAATCTTAGCACACCATAGACTGTGAGCCGGACAATTTGCACATTCCTCTATTATTAGTATAGATGCTTTGTCCTGTCTTAGTGATAACTCATTGCTAGCCATTTCTTTGTCATAAAGTCATTTCTGCCTTGCTGTATATTTATGTCTTCAAAATCTTCGTTTTAGTTTCTACTCTGTGGGTCAGATAGGTTGCTAGTACTGTAAAGTTCTGCAACAATGAATAAGATGTGGGTAAGTATTATGCCAGTCTAAGGGGTCATATAAAGAATATCTTCAAACTAAAAATAATATCTACTGGCAGAAAAATAACTATGTGTGCTAAATGCTTTACACATATAATTTCATTTCATCTCTAAATACATAGGAACTATCTTTAAGAAGAAGAAATTGAGACACAGAGTGGGTCCTTTGTCCAGGGATCAGAGACAATATCCAGGCCCTATTAATTTCCTCATAAATTATTAAGCAGTATTAACTTGCTTTTACATAAAATTAGCCATAAAAGATGAAGCAGATTATGAAAATACATAAATGTGCAATATTTTCCTCTGACATGGCCTTGGATTTTATAACAGTTCTTATAGTCAAGGCCCATTTTAATTGCTGAAAATGGGTTATTTTACTTGGTATTGCTAACCACTTAAGTAGTAAGGAAAGGGAAGTAGTTGTACTGTTTCTTCCTATCACAGGTCATGATTTAGTTGTGTACATCAGGATGTTTTTCTTGGCTTATTTCATTCATATCGTTTTCCTTGCACATCTGTTATATAAACTATAAAACTTATTTCCTTGAAAACTTGCCAGTTTAAGTCACACTTAATAGTGATCAAGAGGTCGGTATCTTTTGGGAAACAGAATTAAATGACAGACTTTGAGGGGCAGAAATCCAACTACCATCCTGGTTTAAGTATTTTTTGTTTGTTTGTTTTAGATCAATTCTTATGTGTTTTGAGTCATTGAAATAATATGTGGTTGCTAGTGTTTCCCAAAAGACTTCATGTTAGACTATAAACATTTAATGACCTTTTATGTAAAATGAGGTATCTTAGTTACTGCTTCTATATGTTTTTATCTTTTCAGTGGTCAATTTACATATACATTCTACTATGGTACGTAGTTTGCCATTTGAAACTAAATATGGATTGTTGACTTCTTAATGATTATTTATTTTATGTAATGCTTTTCTTTTTTAAATCTTTTTATTGATTTCAGAGAGGAAGGGAGAGGGAGATAGAGATAGAAACATCAATGATGAGAATCATTGATTGGCTGCCTTCTGCATGCCCCCTACTAGGGATCGAGCCCGCAACCCAGGCATGTGCCCTGACCGGGAATCGAACCGCAACCTCCTGGTTCGTAGGTCTATGCTCAACCACTGAGCCACACCTGCTGGGCTGTAATCCTTATTGAACTTGAATTCTACATAAGCCATAAAATAATGATTTTCTGTGTTTTCTTGGGAAATCCATATATATAAAAGCCAAGCAACCGGGAACAGCAGAATGACTGAAATAACTGGTCGCTATGACGCGCCAACTGCCCAATGGGGGCCCCAGTCACCCCCCACCAACCTCCTGCAGCCCCTCCCCCGGGCCGGCCCCTGATTGGCCCCTCCAACCCTATTGGGGGTGGGGCTGGCCAGGCAACCTCCTGCAGCCCCTCCCCTGGCTGGCTCAGCTCTGATTGGTCCCTATGGGGCAAGCCGGCCGGACCCCGCTTGTGCACAAATTTGTGCACTGGGCCTCTAATAAATTCATAAGATTTATTCTTCAGTTACATTTTAGGACGATTTTGTACTTAAGTGATGAACATATCAGTTTTTGTGACTCTCAGAAGTTTTATATGTGTCTGGTTAGCTTGGACCAATGCAAACTGATACTGAATTAGTACTGGAAGTTTTCCTAGAATGTTAGAT
The DNA here is from genome assembly GCA_026230045.1 of Corynorhinus townsendii. Taxonomy (NCBI): domain Eukaryota; kingdom Metazoa; phylum Chordata; class Mammalia; order Chiroptera; family Vespertilionidae; genus Corynorhinus; species Corynorhinus townsendii. Next base: position 156,529,997 of record JAPDVU010000006.1, on the reverse strand, counting down.
GAACTCTTCTATAAGCAAAGGACTGAGTACTTATTTTTTTAATGCACAATTTGAAATTGTGGGGATTTGGAATGTTGGTTTTTAAGCTTGAAATATTTAGATAAAGATATCATTTGGAATACTGATAATCTACAATGGCTATTTTTAAAGATTAGAAGAGAAAGTATGTTATAAATAGGTTAATGTTAGTTACTGTAGAAGTTCCTAGATTAAAATTTTTTACTTTACATTTACTATGATATTGTTCTCCTTTCTAAAATACAGTAGATTCTTGATAGATTTTTCTGTCCAAAGTTTTGAGTTTTTAAAACAGATCTAGAAAATTCATAAAAGAAAATAATATATAACTTTGTTATGATCCAGATTTGACTTGCAGGTGTAGTAACAGGCCACCTAGCTAAGCTAGTCACAGGCATCTACCTCACAGCTTTGTTGTGCTCCAGTTCTGGGACTGTGGTGAGAATTGAACTTCTTTGTGAAAAACAAAGAAAGCCAACCTCCAGTACTAGTAATGAGCCTGGCAGAGCCTAAGAAAATGATGATTCAAGATAGAAAATAGAAGCTTTGCATATACTTAGAGAGGAGCACCAGGTTTGGTGGTACCTTGGGTTAATGACACAGTCAAATTTATACAAAGTCAATTAAAAAGTTTATGAAAAGTGCTCTCCATGCAAAAGTTCTTACTTGAAAAATCAAACTTGGTTTCCCTGTGCTGAGTAAGTCTAGCTCGCACAGAATACTTTAACTCTTGTTCTAACCTGGGAGATTGGAGTCTGTACAAACATTTTCATTTTCATAACTTTGAAGATACACAAAGGTGTTTAGGTATTCTTTCAAGAATGTTAGGGGCTCATTTTTATAGTTATTTTCTACCTGCAGAGTAGTGTTGGTGTTTAATTTGCTCCCCACCCCCTCCAAAGCCCTGAAAAATAAGTACTTTTATAGAAAAGAGTTTTATGGAATTTATCTTTCTACTTTCTGTAACACAAGTACAGTCTAAAATTTTGAGTTTAGAGTACTGGTATATATCTGTCAACAATGTTCAATAATAGGAAAACATCAAGAATTACTAAAATTCTGTAGTTTACTTCTCCACCCCCATGATAATACTGGACTGAATTATTACTGAAATTGAAGCCCGTCATTGGTCTGAATGGATCTAAGAATTTGGTAGTAGAATTAATGTGAGAATTGGTTTTGGCTTAGAAAAGAGTATACAGTCCTTCATTTTTTTACAGCTTAAAACAATTGGGTATTTCAAAAACAGTTAACATCAGCTAGGGGTAGTTTAGTTTTCTATTGTCTTATATCATTACTAGAGGTCTGGTGCATGAAATTCGTGCGGGGGGGGGGGGGTCCCATCAGCCCAGCCTGCACTCTCTCCAACCCGGGACCCCTCGTGGGATGTCCACAGGGGATTGGGCCTAAACCGGCAGTCTGACATCCCTCTCACAATCCAGGACCACTGGCTCTTAACTGCTCACCTGCCTGCCTGCCTGCCTGATCACCCCCAACTCCCCCCTCCCCAACTCCCACTGCTGGCCTGGTCGTCCCTAATTTCCCCCCTGCCAGCCTGGTCTCCCCCAACTGCCCTCCCTCCCCCCATCAGCCTGGTCACCCCTGAGTGTCCCCCCCCTGTCAGCCTGGTCACCCCACACAGCCTGCTGTTCAGTCATTTGGTCGGCATTCACTACGCCCCCTGCTGGCCTGGTCGCCTCACATAGCCCACTGCTCAGTCGTTTGGTCGTCCCTCACTGCCCCCCCCTGCCGGCCTGGTCGCCCCACGCAGCCTGCTGTTCAGTCATTTGGTTGGCCTTCACTAAGCCCCCTGCCAGCCTGGTCGCCCCACACAGCCCACTGCTCAGTCGTTTGGTCGTCCCTCAGTAACCCCCCCTGCCGGCCTGGTCACCCCACACAGCCAGCTGTTCGGTTGTTTGGTCGTCCCTCAGTAACCCCTCTGCCGGCCTGGTCGCCCCCACACAGCCTGTTCGGTCATCCATTCGGTTGTTTCAGTTGCGATGGTCACTTAGGCTTTTATAGAGAGAGAAGGGAGGGAACAATTGACATGGTGTTTTGAACATTAATACAACATCATCTGTGGTTTTAATGTCATGTAGGCAGGTAGCTTAAGTTTGACTTAGGCAGTTTTTCTGTCTGTACCATGTGTTTAAAATGTTTTACGTATCTAGTCATTGTGTCTAATTTGCTCTTTGAGTATCTAGACTTATTCTTGATCTTTAAAAAGGACCATGGGACTCCCCTCCTCCCTCAACAAAACCTGGCAGTAAGTAAACTGCTCTAAAGTGTTTATTTGTATTTAGTTTTGTTTTGTTTTTTGACTGATAGCTAAAGGATGAGGTATATTATTTTTGGTGTAAATTCATGTTTCAGCATTTGGAATTTCAATGTTCTCTTTTGAAAAGTGAAGAGGAAAACAGAAGGTGCATAATCCTTTATGTAAATAGGTGAAGTCATAAATAGTATGCACATGAGCTTCCCACATATAGGATATATGATTTTTAAGTAATCAGATTACTCTTTTCTGAAATCGTGTTACTGCAGGACAATGGATAAGACAGCTTCATACTTTAGATATCTTTAATTTCAGTTTTCCCCATTTTCTTTGCCCTACTTTTTTTTTTTTAATTTTATTGTTTAAGGTATTACAAATAGTAGGACATACGTCTCTTTTTTTTTCCCCCCACTGACCTCCCCCCCCCCCCCCCCGTCTCCCCTACCCGCCAGCACTTGCCCTCGTCCCCTGCTCCCAGTGTCTTGCGTCTGTCTGTTGGTTGTGTTTACATGCATGCATACAAGTTCTTTCGTTGATCTCTTGCCCTATTTTTAAGAGGAAGAGGGTACATTGGTTTCCTCCTTTTCAGTTGAATAGTTTGTATTTAATATTTACTAAAGCCAAATAAAATATAATTTCCGTGGCTTAGAATGTATTTTTTTAGGTCTTTTTAAATATTAAATCAGCATTTAGTTCTTTTAGTAGCACAGTTTGTGATGTTATCTTATATATTAATTAGTAGGCTTTTCATGTAGGTCAGCTAATATTAGTAACTCTCTGATTTTAGGGCATAATGGCACAATAGGAAATGGGCTTTGGAATTAGAAAACCTAACAAAGTTTGAACATCTCTTGCCACTTACCAATCATGTGATCCTGAGTGAGTTTCTTAACTAAGGAGTTGTTACAAATATAATATTTCCCTCTCTCCTAATTTTTTTTTTTTTTTTTTTTTTTTAAGAAGAGGGGGCTGAGGAAGCACTGTAGTTCTTGTTTTAGGATGGTGGCAATTTTATAACTAAGCTACTATATAATCAAATATGATAACATTTGCTTCAGTAGCATTGATTCTTCTATTGAACCACTGTTTGTGTTAAGATATTTTCCATTGTTTTGTGTTGCATTTTCAGATCAAGAAAATACTTTTTTTTTTTTTTTTTTTTTTTTTTTAATAAATCTTTATTGTTCAGATTATTACAGGTGTTCCTCTATTTTTTCCCCCATAGCTCCCCTCCACCTGATTCCCCACCCCACCCCATGCCCTTACCCCCGCCACTGTCTTCATCCATAGGAGTAAGATTTTTGTCCAAGCTCTTCCCGCACCCCTCACACCTGCTTCCCCTGAGAATCATCAGTTCACTCCCTTTCTATGTCCCTGATTCTATTATATTCACCAGTCCATTCTGTTCTTCAGATTTTTTATTCACTTGATTTTTAGATTCACTTGTTGGTAGATATGTATTTGATGTCATTTTGTTGTTCATAATTTTTATCTTTACCTTTTTCTTCTTCTTCCTCTCCTTAAAGAATACCCTTCAGCATTTCATGTAATCCTGGTTTGGTGGTGATGAACTCCTTTAGCTTTTTCTTGTCTGTGAAGCTCTTTATCTGACCTTCAACTCTGAATGATAGCTTTGCTGGGTAGAGTAATCTTGGTTGTAGGTTCTTGCTGTTCATCACTTTGAATATTTCTTGCCACTCCCTTCTGGCCTGCATAGTTTCTGTTGAGAAATCAGCTGACAGTCGTATGGGTACTCCCTTGTAGGTAATTAACTGTTTTTCTCTTGCTGCTTTTAATATTCTCTCTTTGTCTTTTGCCCTTGGCATTTTAATTATGATGTGTCTTGGTGTGGTCCTCTTTGGATTCCTCTTGTATGGGGTTCTGTGCGCTTCCTGGACTTGTACATCTATTTCTTTCACCAGGCAGGGAAAGTTTTCTGTCATTATTTCTTCTAATAGGTTTTCAATATTTTGCTCTCTCCCTTCTTCTGGCACCCCAAAAATTCGGATGTTGGTTCGCTTGAAGTTGTCCCAGAGGCTCCTTACACTATCTTCATATTTTTGGATTCTTTTTTCTTTTTGTTTTTCTGGTTGGATGTTTTTTGTTTCCACATATTTCAGATCTTTGGTTTGATTCTTGGGGTACGTTGATCTACAGTTGAGTTTCTGTATATTCTTTATTTCATACAGTGTATGCTTCATTTCTGACTGATCCTTTTCCATTTTTTGGGCATTCTCATTAAGCTCCTTGAAGGTCTCATCAAGTTTCTCAGCAGTTTTAAGAAGATTCTTGAGTAACCTTATAAATGTGGTTCTGAACTCTATGTCATCCAGTAGTTTGCTTTCCTCCGTTTCTTTCATTCGTGACATGTTTCTTTGTCTCCTCATTTTGGCTGCTTCCCTGTGTTGATGGAGTGGCTTTGTGTGGTAGGTGACCTATAGGGGGCAGTAGCTCAGCCTCCCCAATCACCTGATGTGGACACTCTTGGTACACCCCTTTGTGGACTGAGTGCAAAGACTTGGTGCAGTTAAAGCCTTAATTGCTATTGGTATACTGGGAGGAATTGACCTCCAGGCCAATTAGCTGTGAGCACTCCCTGTGTCTATAATGGAAGAACTGCTGCGCTGAAGACACACTTAGGGGCAGGACTTGTTTCAGTGGGGCTTTGGTGCTCACTGAGTCTGCCTTTGAATGTGTCACTTATGGATGTGAGGAGTTGAAATCTGGTGTCTCACTCTGACCACTAGGTATACTGGCTTCTGGATCTCCAATGGGGTGCAGGTCAGCTACTGTCTGAGGCCATCCAGCAGGAGCTACAGTGAGAGCTACAGTTTTCTCCTCTTTGCTTGAGGTTTGGAGGTTTTGGAGCTGTCTGACCCCGGCTGCAAGTTTGCTAGGTTAAGCTGCAATAGGGCGGGGCTTTCTTCTGCTAACGCTGCTGCTTGGAGCTTGGGTGGGTTTGTAGGTTGTTCAGGGCGGGGTCTCAGGGTGTCACTAGGCTAGGGCGTGGCAAACAGCAATGGCTGCTAGTTAGCCGGCTCTGTGTCCCCAAGGGCGTCCCGGAGTCCCGTGCCCCAGTGCCGTAAACAATTATTCCTGCGCGCAGCTCTGCAAGTAAGCCCCCCTCACTGGCAGACAGTCCAGCTTCTCCCCGTAGGAGTTTGGGTCCCCCGCGTCTCCCCAGAAACTGGATTTCAGAGTAATGGGGGCTTGTCTCCCTTTGGGTTGAAAAAAGCAACGCCCGCAGCCAGCCCGGATCACGCGCCTCCGTACCTCAGCTTTTCAGCGCTCGTGCATGTCTCGATGCTCCTTTCTCTTTCCTTCTAGTTGTAGAACTTCCACTCAGCCAGCTTTCCCGTGGTTCTGGGTGTTAGACGTTTTGTCTTTTAGTTGAATTTTTGAAATTGTTGCACGAGGCAGCAGTTTAGGTGTTTACCTACGCCGCCATCTTGGATTCCCCCCCTTTTTTTTTTTTTTTATGGGTAGCAAATATCCAGCCAAGAGGATGAATCAGCTTTTCCACCCCCCTCACACCATTTCTATACAGCCTCACATTTTCTGCTAACAATGAAAATTATGTCTGTTCAGTTTGGGAGTACTGGAGTTCTTATTGTTGACCATAAATTTGATATTCTTCACAGAATTATAATAACATATAACTTGGTTTTAAAATATGAGTATTGAATCTATAAAATGTTCAGCTTGCAAATAAGGATAACAAGGTGAAGACCCTTTCCTGATGAAAAATGAGTACCATTGGGTCCCTTATCAAGCTTTTAGAGCGGGTATTCTTAAAACTACTTCTCTAATGTTTTGGCTAGAAAGATTTTTTTTTAAAATAAAGGGTGTCCCCCAAAAATGCATACACACTTTAACAGCTAATAGCTCAATTTTAAAAATGAAATATATTTTAATAAACACTGCCTTTATAAGTATTCAAAGTGTGTATACATTTTGGGGGGATACCCTATATAACAAATTTTCCTGGCTTGAATGATTTGTTACCTCAAAAAACTTTCTTCATTGTTCATTTTATGGATGTTTTATTATTTTTAAAAGTGTGTTTTTTTTAAAGATTGATACTTTTCAGGGAGCATAATTTACCTAAATCATAAAAGAATCATCTGACTCTTGTGGGCATTGAGATTAAAAGTAGCTTTTAAATAGAGGTTTTATTTTTAGGAATCATTCTTCCCTAATATATAGTTTTTAAAAATCATTTTTAATTTCAATAGTAGGTACTTAAATTATTTCCTGGAGTTTTACATATATAGAACTTGATTTGTATACATATTTTAGTACATATATTTTAGTTAGTAGTTTCCTGCACTTATTAGCCTGACAAAAACAAAACATTGGAAGTATAAATAATACTTATGTGGTCTTATCATGATGCTTATTTCCCTTTACATAGTTAAAGTGTAGCTACTAATACATTACTTGATTTATTTTTTAATGATATTTCATAATTTTGATTACAATGTAATGTTCACGGGATAATTTTGGAAAATTCAGCAAAGTTGTAAGAAAAACATACTATTATTTAAAACCATTATTTTGAGTTGTCCTTGTCTTTTGCTGCCTATGTTTTCTGTTTCTATGACCCTCTGTGTCTTAAGTGTGGATGTAAGTATGCATGCATACAATAAAATAGAAATTTAAAGATCCAAAAGAAAATACTGCTAAATGTTTTCCTGAACTTGGAGTGAATGAAGTCTTTATAATAAATTTAAAACAAAAAGAAAAAAACGATATTAAAAATGTAGTCACATTTAACTCCATCTTTAAAAACTAAGTAAAATTAAAAAGGCAAGCTGGAAAAAAATACTTCTTACTACATCATTCTGTTTTAATTTCCTTATTCCTTTGTTAGTAGTTAGTACTGGATTACACTTATACTTCACTTTTCCTCTTGTGTATAGTTTTGTTTTAATAAAGCCTTTTCTTGAGTTGACAAAAATATATAAATGACTATACACATGTTTCTTACCATTTTATTGATTATTCTTAATGCCGATTAGAAGCATTGACCATCTGTAAGTAAAAGCCCATTTTAGCTTATACTTTCAACCAATTTTTGCCTCTAAAACCAGGACTCAAACTGTTGTCAAGTAAAATAACTTGATATTTTATCATTAGTGAGTGGTGAAATAAGCAGAAAATGGGGAATAAAGAGGAAGGCTAAAGTGAACATTAATAATTTACAGATTGAGGAATCAATGCTCAAGTAATTGAACTTGGTCTAAGTTCACATAGCCATGAAGCATGTGTGTAGAGCTTGAGGATGGTAAGTCTTAGCAGTTGGCATTAAAGATCCAGTGAGTGAGGGGTGCTGGGTTGTCTGGAGTTAAGTATACTCACTGGGGGCTCTTAGTTTTGTCCTATTTACTAGGGTTTGTGAGGAACAAAAGTAAACTATAAAAGAACTGTGGAAGCAATTAGCAGTTTTACAAATATAAGTAATAATAATTTTAATTGTGGATTTTATCCTTGTAAAAAGCAATTGTTCAGTATTGCTTAAAGGTAAAATCTTCAGGACATGATTAGCTTATATTTTTACTGGTAATCTATCTATCTACATATCTATCTGTATCTATATATATAGATATAGATATAAAAGGCTAATATGCTAAGTGTCTCTCCGACCGTCCGACCAGTTGCTATGACACACACTGACCACCAGGGGGCAGACAGTCAGTGCAGGAGCTGCCGAACTGCAGTGACTTGGCAGCTGTAGTTCTCAGGTGACGCATCCCAAAACCAGAGAGGAGGGAGCCCAGTTCTTCGTGGGGTCATGTGATTACCTTCAGCTGTGGGTTATGTTGTTGCTGAGGCACTGTTGGCCCCGAATCTGGTTTACTGCACACTTGTGTTTGCATTCCATACCCTATATGACAGCAGCTTTGCAGAGTGCCCTCTCGCACTCCAGGACCCCTTGGGGGATGTTGGAGAGCCAGTTTCGGCCCAATCCCCGCAGGCCAGGCCAAGGGACCCCACCTGCTGGAGGGACCCTGCTCACTTGCTGACGCTGGGGAGGGACCATGGGAGGTTGGCTCCAGGGCGTGTTGGGCCTGTCTCATCCAGTCCCGCCTCACCGGCCACCTTCTAATTAATCTCTTTTCAATGTGCACAAATCCGTGCACCGGGTCACTAGTTTCTTACAATTTTGTTTGTGGAATAGATTGAAGACCTTTGTCTGAATGTTTTGTTTTAAAAAATTGATGAGAGAGCCCCCTCTAGTGTCTGAAATATCCATTTTAAAACATTTGTGTCAATCATGGGAAGTTTTAGGGAATAAATTAGCCACTTTTTCCTTTCACATCTGGACATAATTTTTTTTAAAGTTTTCTTTTTGGAGGGTGGGAGGGGTTTTCCTTTTTTTAAAAGGTCACCGGAATTATGGGTAGGGTGAGTATTGAGAGCAGTAGAAAACTTGGGAAAGGAAAGATCAAAAATGCCATTTCTACCTTTTTAGAAATAGTTATTTTTGAATGACCTGGAATAAGGCCAAACTATACAGTGTTTTTTTTTGTTTTAGTTTACATTTGTTTCTGAATTGAGTGAGTCTTAAAAATATTTTGTTTTGAAATTCTTCGTGATTAGATCTCATCTTAAGAGAATTCTTTCCAGTTTCTGAAAGTAAGTTTTAGTGGAAAATGACTTTAAAGTAGAGCCTGCTTCTCTTCATGGAAGTGTTCTCATTTTGTTATTTTTTGTTATTATCGTTGCCATATCTTTCTGTGGATATACTTTATAACGATATTGTACGTCTGTTTTAATGGCAAGTTGTCATTTTACATAGTTCCCATTGTTTTTCAAACCAGTGAAATAAGGAGATTCTTAAAATATTGGCTCTCTGCCACCCCTCCTTCTAAACACACAATATTCAAACCCACAGGCCTTCAGCTAAGAATTTTGTGAAGGGTTATGGAAACAGGACCTTTCTCATTTGACCCATGGGCTTTTGTAGCTTGAACAAGGAAAGTAGTGTTCTGAAAGCAACAGCATTTATGAAGGCTCTAGTGAAAATATTTCAGGAGTATGAACTAAGAGATTAACTTCTTTAATCTTGTTCTCAAACAAATTAAACAATGCAAACAGATTTCAAGTGCATTCTTGGTAATGAAATGCTTGGATGAACTATAATCCTAATTGCTATTGTTCATTCCCACAGCTGCATTTTGACACTTTTAACTGCCTAAGCCACACATGCTTCAGCCAGTAGGACAAACAAAAGCATTCTGAAATCAATTATTTTGTGGCATCTTAAGTTGCAAATCTGTCATTGGCTGCCTTGACTTTATTTTGGTTCCATTGTTGACAAAATTAGGGAAAAAATATGATTATTCCCTTTATACATAAAATTATTGTCAATAGAATGATTAGTGGATTTTTATGTAAATTCACTCATTAATAGTATTAAGTTTTAAAGGAGGCAGTGGAGATTGTGTATTTTATTTAAAATAATAGTATTTTGCTTTTCTTCCTTAGTAGAACAGTATTTTGAATGTAAATCTAGAAGTCAGGTTTATTCTGTGATTTGGCAAGTCATAATTATATGCATAATGGTTCCTTTAAAATTTGACCTCAAACTGTTTATAACTAGTCTATTCCTTCAAAATAAATTGAAGTGATTTCAGTAAGTCTGAAGTTTATATTTCTTTATGTTTGAGAAAGATTCGATTGCCAATTTTAATCAAACCTTTCTTATTTTAAAAGCAAAATTGTTTGATGGCTGAAAACTATACAGCAAAAGTTGGATCTATTTAAATAATAAATAGAAAACCAAATTCTGATTTCTCATTATTTCTAAGACTTAATTTTAAGTGGGAGATTTGAATTACCATATTCATTGTCATCTATTGTAACAATTGTTTAGTAACAATTGGAGCATTAGATGTCAAATTAATGGTGGTATAGTGTGTCACATTTTCAAAGTATTTCTTTACTCCTCAGCATATCTTTGAATTCTTAAATCCATATAAGCATGTGAAATTGCTTTAAATATCAAGCAGTTTTGCCAGCTGATGTTTTAAATTTAAGGTACTCTTTAAAGTTAATCATTTTTTATAAAAATATTTAATATTTTAAAATTTTAATGTGATTATTATCTTTAAGAATAAAAGCATAATAGCTAACATATTAAGCACTTCCTATGTGTCAGACACTGTGCTAATAATTAAGTACCATTTGATATGCTTCCCTTTGAATTAGTAATCTTATTTATCCTAATTTTGCATGTGAGTAAGCTGAGTTAGAAAGAATTAAAATAATTTTGTCAAAGGTTACAAAGTGATTGGAATGAGATTTTTCTGATTCTTAGAAGCCATGTTCTTGATTACTACTGAAGTCTAAGTGAATGTTAAATGGTTATCATACAGTCTCCTGATGGAATATCCGTAGCCATTAAAAGTGTGGGTTACAGTGACTATAGTGAGGTTCAAAATGTATATGATAAGTGAAAAAGATTTTAATCTAGAAGTCAGGTTTATTATAAAAGATTTTAATCTTTTTCACTTATCATATACATTTGAACTATGAAAGACCAAAATGCATGGAACAATAGTTTTCATTGAACTATGAAAGACCAAAATGCATGGAATACTAACTTTATAAATAATACTGTTTACAGTTAAATGTTCAAAGTGGTTCTAAACATTTTTTGGAGTGTTATCTCTTATTTGTTATGGCTTTTTAAAAAATATAAATAATGTTCAGCTGTTATATAATATAATTTTGTCAATTAATTTCCAGAATTTCTGTAAGCCAGAAATTTCAGACTGCATGTAAACTAGTTCGAGTCAGGACACTGACAACTTTAGTTTATAATAAACTCTCTCATGTTCAATTTTCTTTTTAATTTGACCCAAAATCATTTTTACTGGACTTATGCCAGTTCTAATATAATCCATTATCAGTATCCTTGAAGAGTAATGGAACAGTAAAATCTTCTTAAAGATAACTTAAACGTGCTATATAGTGTCCTCAGGGTAGCTTGTGCATAAGAAGATATTTTCTCTTCCACCCTGTAGAGGTATCTCATTAGGACACCCAGTAGTGTCATTATTAAGTTTTCATGTATTTCTCACATTTTGATGCTAATCTTTGTGCGTATGTGCGTGCATTTTTTTCCTTTGCAGCACCAATGTGGTTATGAATTATTCAGAGATTGAGTCTAAGGTTCGAGAAGCAACGAATGATGATCCTTGGGGACCTTCTGGGCAACTCATGGGAGAGATTGCCAAGTAAGTTATAATTTGACTCAGCAGTGCAGAAAGAATCCAAGTATCTTTACACAGAAATGTGAAATTTGCTTTCAGTTTTAAATCGTTTAGCTGCCAGATAGAAATTTTGCATAATCATTCAAATATTAATGGAGGAAGTTTTTTTTACACCGGGTCCATTCCCTTTAAAAATTAGCTCAAAAAAGTAAAGCAAAAATTTTTGTCAATGAAGTTTAAAGACTTACTGTAACTTACCATGTAAAAGTTTGACATGTGTATAAAATAACTTGAAATAAACTTATGAAAATTTAAAGACTTGTAAAATATAGTATTAGTTATTGGGGTTTATAAATGTACTAGATATTATACAAAATACAGGAAAAACACTTTTAAGGAAGCATATCATTAAATTTTTTAAATTAAGCTTATTAATTTTTTAAGGCTCTTTAGGAAAGCATAGCATCTTAGAACAAGCCTGCCATCTACTGTCAAAATTAACATATTGCAAGGAAAATTATTCTCTTTTCAGGGCCACATTTATGTATGAACAATTTCCAGAACTTATGAATATGCTTTGGTCACGAATGTTAAAAGACAACAAAAAAAATTGGAGAAGAGTTTATAAGGTATGGGCATTAGTCTGTTTTTATTACTTAACATGTTTAAAAAGAATGCTTGAAATTTTAAGGTGTATATTCATAAGTGACATTAAATCCTAGAATATCCTAAAACAAGTATTTGTGTTCTGTTTCCTAGTTACCATGAACAACTGTTCTTAAAATGTTTAAAAATAATATTAATACTACTTCTAAATGTTGAATATTTTTTATAGGTTAAAATTTTTCCAACTAAAAACATTTATGCATATCAGAAGTAATGAATCAATAGTAGTATGCATATTTAGTGTATGAGCAATTAAGATGAAAACTATAGTCTAATATGGTTTGTCATCTCTACATAAAATTTTGCCTAATTTATAACAGTATTATTACAGTATTCTGTACCAAAAATGTTAGTTTAAAATAAAGTTAGAGAATCTGTTGATCTCCTAATATAATCTAGAATAGTAAAACAAGATAGTCATCTCTTCTTCCTCTTCCACCCTATTTTCTTGCTACTTGGAATAAGTTCTAATAAGCTTTCTAAAATGGTGTGTAATATTTATATTTGAAACTTTGAAAACAACATTTCTGGCTTTCAGGATTGGAAAACAATGTTTTACCTATTTTTTATGCTGTTTGTTTCTGAAAACATTCACTATCATTTCCTCAACTTGCACAGTAGTTGTGATAAAATAGTTAAAATTTCTGTGAATTAAATTTTTTAGATTAGAGTTTAAAATAATCCTGTGCAAACTGCTTCTTAGGGGGCACATCTGTAATACTCTCAACAATAAAGAAAAAATAAAAACACAAAATAATAAAAAAGTAAGTCAATAATAGTTCCTGGTGGAGGGTTTTTACCACTCAATTTTGCCAACTTAGGTAAATTTTTATAGATCTTATCTTTATGTGAGGTTTGTTCCAAGCAAAGTTAAGACCAAAATGTACTTCTTTTAGTGTAATTGTGCAGCATTCACCACTATTTAATACCAGAACATTTTTTATCACCTCAAAAAGAAACTTCATAAACGGTTTTTCTCTTTATTTGTTGGCAGCAAATGTTTGAAACAAAAGCCACATTATTAACCCCAAAATGTAATTTTATTTGTGGAAAATTCTGTGGGATCTTATAATTAATAAATAGTTGTTCTCTTTAAACTTATGCTCTAACAAATCACACTTCCATAATGCCCAGATGAAAAGTAAAAACTGAGCCAGCTTTCTAAAAGTTTAGTATTCATTTATATCATACATTCAAATATTTCTTAACATCCGAATTTTATTTTTCATCTTCTGACACATGGTATTCAGTAGAGAGTGCTTGGTATAAGGGGAACTTCAAATTGACAATATTAAGTTTTAGACTGTATATAGTTTAATACACATAAAGAGTTTCCACTCCCCTCACGAAGATTATTTATTGGCTAATGTTGGGATTATTTTCTTTAACCATTTACCAAAGCTCTACCAGTATTTATTTTGTTAAACTATTTGGTGCTTTTTATTTTTACAGTCATTGCTGCTCCTAGCTTACCTCATAAGGAATGGATCAGAGCGTGTTGTTACAAGTGCCAGAGAACACATTTATGATTTGCGATCCCTGGAAAATTACCACTTTGTAGGTGAGCAATAGAAAAACCTTATAAGCAAATTAAAACAGTAGTTGGAGTTGTCAGTCACCTGAACCAGCTTAGAAGCTTCTCCACTCTAATTAGAATGTGACTGTTGCTGGTTGTGTGACGAGTGCAGAATCCAAGACGTGGGGCCCTAGAGTATTAATTAGTGAAGACAAGAACTTGCAGAAAAGACTGGCTAATAACAACAGAACCAACACAACATGAGTGTTCGGGTTTATATTAAAATATGCACTGGAGACTGGTCCCCTGTGGTGTCCATAAAGGAATAGCTTTAATCAGATGGGAAGAAAAGGTTAGAGCTCCAAAACACACACATCTGTTTGAAGCTGGGGGTTTTTTCCTCCCACCAAATAATATTTACTGTGCAAAGGCAGCAAGGCCAGAGTGTGTTCTGAATGTGAAAGAGGATACAGAATGAACCACATTTCATTTTGTAGTGTACCCCAGTTGAAAGCACTTTAAAATTCAGTTTTTCAGCTATACTAAATTCCGGTAATTAGTGTTTTCAAACTTGGATTGGGAAAACCAAGGAATTGGGGGTGGGTACTTTTCAGTCATTAATTGTGAGTTTTAATGACTGAAGTGAGTGTTGCTTTTTGTTTTGTTAAAATCTCATCGAAAAAGAAAATAACATTCATGGATATAAGTCCATTTCATATGGTCATTATTAGTAATCCTTCTTAGTGGATCTTTTATTGATCTTGCATAGCGTTATCTCTGGTCTTTTATAGTTTACTTTTATAGGCTCTTAAAACCAAAATTGCATCTCAAACCTTCGAATTTGCTGATGAGGAAATGACAAATTTTAACAACACATTTTGCCTCTTTTTATTAATTTTAAAATATTGAAGTTAGTTTCTTATGTTGAAATTTTCATGCCTGTTTTTTGTGTTAAAGAATTCGATACAGATTAACTGAATTCTTAAGGTTTTGTTTCTCCCTTACCATCCTCACAGATGAGCATGGCAAGGATCAAGGTATAAATATTCGCCAGAAGGTGAAAGAATTGGTTGAATTTGCCCAGGATGACGACAGGCTTCGTGAAGAGCGAAAGAAAGCAAAGAAGAACAAAGACAAATATGTTGGGGTTTCCTCAGACAGTGTTGGAGGATTCAGATACAGTGAGTATAAAAAACAGACTGGCACTTAAATATCATTTTAGCTTCTTTAGTATTTTAAGAATCATTGAACTATGAAAGACCAAAATGCTATTTTTTTTTTTTTTTTTAGGAATACATGGAATACTAAAATATATATAATAGTCATTTCAACTCCTAATACGTGAATTTTAGGAATCTTTCTCTTTATTTTTTACTTTGGTGGATTCAAGAATATGATTTTAACCATTAACTGTTAATTAAATGACTGCAATAAAACTATATATCCTGCTCTCTTGGGATTATCATTCTTTAAAAAACAGATTTCTCTAATTCACCATTTAGTGCATAAAAATATGAATTTTGATCAAAAGATGATCTTCCTAATTTGAAAGCAATTTAGCTGTTTGGGGCCAAAAATAGATACTAAACTTCCTATAAGTTAGTTCAGCCTCAGTCTTTTCCCTTCATTAGGCAGTGTATTAATTTGACATAGAAAAAGGTGACTGGCAGTACCATCAATTTTCATCTAGGCCTATCATTGTATTGTTCCTAACACATTTCAGAGCAGCTAGATATTATTATTATTTTTATCCTCACCCGAGGATATGTTTATTGATTTTAGAGAAAGAGAGAGGGAGGAGGAGAGGGAAAGAGAAACATTGATGTGAGAGAGAGAAACATCAATCTCTTGCCTCCTGTATGCACCCTGACTGGGGTTTGAACCCCCAACCAGGTTATATTCCCTGACCAGGAATCGAAAGTTCAACCTTTTGGTATACGGGACAACACTCCAACCAACTGAGCTACCCAGTCAGAGCTCCCGTGTTTATTTTTAATGTAATCATATAGTTTGTCTAAAATAGATCACTAGGTGCTTGAAACAGATACAGAAAACTTTCAGAGCATGTCTCTTTAGACTCGGCTCTACTGGAGCTCTGGTCACCCCTGGTCATTTTGTGGACACAGTGCTATGTATACTTAACTGCATATTGGGGCTCTCCGATTGTCCCCACCCATGTCTGAATTGTTTATATTTGGATTATACTGAGAAGTCATAACTCATCATTGGAACTGTGTGAAAACTTTCTTGTCTTGTGATTACCTACTAGTATAAAAGAATATTTTCACTGCTTTGCAACTCTGCTTTCTTGCCCACAAGAAAAAATACTGTACTTAATTTGCTGTTAGAGGATGTTACTAACAGCAGAAAAATTTCTTTATGTCTCAGCATCAAAAGGGAATTCGTGAATCGAGAAAAAAATATATTAAATAAATCATGTAAATATGTTTTGGAGTTTTTATTTAGGGGAATAAGAAATTTTTAAATTATTTGCCTAAGTAATTAATTTTGTTCTTTAACTTTTTCTAACTAGCTATAGCAATTTAATGTGTTTTTTAGTAGAAGTTGCTCTTTGCAACTTATTTCCTCATTCTACTTGCTTAGAATCCTATTTTTTTACCAGCACAATGTAAAATTAAATTTAGAAAATTGAATAAGTTTTCAGAATCCGTCACAGTGAACTAATAATTACAGTATTTGCAGTGGATATAGAGTTGTACATTCTTTTATAAATTATTTTCAGAGACCTAACTAATCAACTTTAACTATTTTATATGTGTGTTATTGTGTTTTTTTTCATTTTGACATCGATAATGTTCTGCCAATATCCAGTATCTTTGGCACACATTTGTATGACATCTACCACAATAACCAGTTTAGTTTTCATCTACTTTGATTTTTATGATAAAAATTTTTTTTCAGTCTGGTTTATCACATTGACATTGAAATGTACATTATTAGAAAAACCACCATTTTAATAAAACCATCCTGGTTTAAATTTAATAAGCTTTATTTGTTCATGTTTTGTTCAAGTTGATGGTCACTTTCAGATTAGTAGACATATTTTATAATCTTCAAGCTTTTACAGAAAATTTTGACTGCAGTTAATGGTTTTATTCAATCTCCAAAGGACATATATGCCATCAGAACTTGTTAGCCAAAGTTCAGAACAAAAGCTCTCTTAGCCACATTTGAATTATTTTATTTCTCATTGCTCTTCCCCTTTTTCTCCAACCTGTCTTAATTTCCAATGTTTTCTTCTCTTTAACCTCGTGACTTTTCTATACCTTCTATTCTTGCCTCTTAAGGTGAGTTTGGATATGGACAGGGAAATGGAAAAGTTCCCTTTAATGTTCATAATTCCTTTGGACCCCAAGGTCAAGGACGAAAACAGATCTTGACACTTTGGGTTGTTTTTTTTTTTTGTTCACTGCCATGATCTATTCCCTTCACTCTCAAATTCACACTGAGGCTCCCTAGGTTTTGCCAGTCCCAGCATATTTTTGTTCTGAACTGCTTGAGCATACTTCATGATTCCAGTCTGTGTAGCTTTTGGTAGTTAGAATATATTTTTCTTGTTATTGTAATTAAAAGATGCTTTCTCATGTCGTGAAGTCCATTGAGTTATATGTCTAGTTTGATACTAAGGAATGACATTTATGAGTCTTTTCAGCACAATGGGATATGTAGCATCCTATAGTTTGTGCTTTAGGAGACTTTGCCATCCAGTACTTTTCTAATAATTGAAAAATCCTTGAGAGACAGGAATGAAATATAATTCATTAAGTGACTTTTGTGAAAACAGAAAAATTTCCATTTCTCCTTTGCTTATATAGCCTGTGGTGGTTCTTGTGTTTTCCTCTACTCCTTGCAGCAGCCTTTAAGAACTTCCTGACAGTGCTGTGCTATGCATTAAGGTCATGCAAGTTTTCATAAATAAAAGCTTTTGAATCTGCATTCCTGCCACCTAATGACTGGCAGTACATGCTGTGCCTTGCTGTAATTGTGTTGATTCAGCACTGTGGGAGCTTTCTGTTTTCCTTTGAAAACTATTTTATTATGAGGAAAAGCTTCAGAAATAAGAACTGTAGATACCTTCTGAATTTAATATCCTTAGAGTTGCTTCTCTTTTTAATGCTTATATAGGTGAAAGATATGATCCTGAGCCCAAATCAAAATGGGATGAGGAGTGGGATAAAAACAAAAGTGCTTTTCCATTCAGTGATAAATTAGGTGAACTGAGTGATAAAATTGGAAGCACAATTGATGACACCATCAGCAAGTTCCGGAGGAAAGATAGAGAAGACTCTCCAGAAAGATGCAGGTATTAACACTTTGTATTCTGGGTCACTTGGAGAGGGTGCTAAAGTTATGCAGCTGGTTTTGTTTTTGTTTTGTTTTGGGTGTTATCATTATTTGAGGTTCAACTTTTTTCCCCTAATATATTTAAGTTTTAGGTACCTGGAAAAATTGTGCAAAAAGTACAAAGTTGCCATATTAACACACATAAAATTTCTACTGTCATTAACATCTCATATTAATAATGGTTCATTTATTAACAATTGGTAACCAACATTGATATATTGTTATTAACTCTGTTGTTTGCATTAGGGTTCACTGTGTTGTACAGTTGACAGATGTATACTATCCACCATTAGAGAACCATATAGAATAGTTACCCTGCCCTAAAAATGCCTTATGCAAAAATATGGAATGATTTATGAATTTGCATGTCATCCTTGCACATGGGTCATGCTAACCTTCTCTGTATTATCCCAATACTAGTATGTTTGTTGCTGATGACTGGCTGTGCAGCTGTTTTTAAAATGCAAGGTCAGACATTATTTTAAATTAGTATTAACACACTTTGCATATTGTCTATGTCCATTTATTTCTAAAGTTATCACATTTCCTACATGTTTTTATTCAGGCTATTTATTGGAATTGCTTTTTTGCCAATAAGAACTCTCAGAGCTTATTTTTCATTTGGGCATCAGATTATCCAGAGATCTAAGATATTGCTGAAGGATAACAAAGTTTATTATATTAAATTTAAAACTAGGGTTTGAAATTTGACTTCTTCTGTGACATTTCATTATGATTCTGTGCCAGCATGTACCAAAAAAAAAAATTCCAAATGGATTTTTGGACTAAATGTTTTTGAGTATAGATCTATATTTTCACAAACTACATTTCTAATAGGGCGTTTTTATTTAGATTTATATAGAGCAATACTTGGAATAGCATTAATTTTTTTCTACTTACCAATATAGCTATAATCTAGTTTTCCTTCTAGTTAAAAGAGCAATGTATGTTGAGCAATTCACTTGCAAAGCAAGTTTTACAAAATTTTTTATCATTTGTGCCCCTTAGTGTTTCTGATAGGCTAAAGAAGGGGTTTTTACCTTTACTGTGTAGAAGTAAAACTGAGGGCCATTAAGGCTGTGTGGAACTTGCTTAAAATAACAATTAGTGCTGGAAGCCTTCAAGTGACTTCTTATAACTAAGTACTATCTCTTTTTTTCCTTAAAACATAATAATTCAGATTTAGGGGTCATCAAAAGGGGAAATATAATTTTGAAACTAGGGATTTTTGAATATTTGTTTAGTGTTTCCATATATATTTAATCCCTGGAATTCCTGTCTTTTTCAACACTGTTTCTAGAATATCATCTTTGAAGAGCTAGAATTTATTTTTAGTGCTTTGAATATGTATGTCTATTTTATAACTACATTTCTAGCTCTTTAATACTGAAATAGTTACATATGGTAATAAATACTAAACTTTGGGAAAATATTCTATGCAATTTTTCTCTCATTAATGTTCTTGTGGCCTGTGTGTTTACATTTTTATTTTGGTTTAGAAAACACAGTGGCCATATATTCTGTTGCTATTTCCTGAAGAAGTATGGGAATTAGGTAGATAAGTTGGTTAGACATCTATGTATTCTTGTGTTATTACTTTCCTTTGCCCTTCCATTCCCACATTCTCAGTTTTTCTTTCTGGGCTTTCATCTTCTTATTCTTGTTTTTTTCTTTTTCTACCTTGATTTTTTTTTTCTATGTTGACTCTAAGACAGGATCTGCTAGAGTTCCTAAATCTTTTATATAGAGTATCCAAGTTTAAGAGTGAAAGTACAGTGTGTATTATTTATCACAGTAATTAAAGGGCACACCAGGGACTTTACATCTTGGAGCATTTTTAAGGAAAAGAATAGATTTTTGGACAAAGTTGCATGTGACCTCTCTGGCATATTACTAGAATTTCAGACTTATTGGTTCATTATTAGATTCAGGAATTTTCGAACATAGATCAGATCTGAGGCTTCCATTTCATTGTGTGCTATTCAGGTTTATGTTATGAACTTATAAAGAAATTACCTTGTATTGAAATAAAATTGGACCTCGGAAAGGTAAGAAATTTGTTTTACCTATAGGACTGATGGTGGGGATCTTTAGGTCATTTGTGCTGAGAAATTATATAGTAAGTGATAAGGGCTTTTAAACATTCAGAATTTGTAGATTCCCTAAAATGCTTATAGATAAAAAATGCATTTAATCCCTTTGCTGTGTGTGTGGGAAGCCATTCTTCTTGAACCTTGATTTACACAGATTTGGAATGAAACCATTCAAATGTGTTTATATTTAAGTAGAAATTATGTTAGATTAGTCTGAGTTAAATTACATTAGTAATAATAGTCATAGTTTTAAAGAGAATTTTCAGTATTTTATTTTAGGGTATTTTAAAATTAATATTTATAAACCACCTACTCTAAAATTAATATAGGTAATGGAGTATACTTTAGATAATTTCTCTCTGTGTTCTACTTGCACCAAAGGAAACCACAAAAACCCCAATGCTTTATTACTGGAAAAAGGACTAGTGCTGGCATTTTTTTAATCCATGGCATATGAAAAACTCAGTTTTTTACTCATTTTGTATTTTTTCTTCTACACTGTTAAAAAATTCTTTTTGAATGTGCCTGAAAAAACATTTCAAAACATTTGTTTTCTGTGAAGCAATGTATTTGATCTGCTGATACTATAGTAAAAAAGAGCACAGTTGTTGTAAAGTGTATTACCTTATATTTTTTTGCATTTATAGATTAGTGTTTAATCACTTGAATTTAAATGTGATAATATTTAAAACATATCCATGCAAATTGAAATATTTTATTATGCATTGCATTAGTATAGGAGATACAATGACAGAATTATGTTATATAAATGGAATTGTAGTCCGACACAATCCATTTCAAGAAAATGGTCATCAATTGCAGATGTTGGAACTCTTAGGATCTCCTCTGTTGATTCTGATCTGATAATCTGTTATTTTTAATTAAGATTTAAATCTATAATAAATAAGCACTTGATTTATTTCAGACATTTTTTATTTGTACACATTTATGTAAATACATTTTTATAGCAGTGTTTTAGACTTATCTAGGGAATTGGTTGGGTTCCTACTTTCCCTCCTCAACACATCCATGTCATTATTCAGATAGCTTAGATAATATTCTGTTGATCCCTGTCAAATAGTCAAAGTATGGAATTTTAGAGTTTCTGTATTTGAAATTCTCTAGCTCAAATCACCAAGGACTCCATTTTAAAATAATCCCTAGTCTTATTATTTTGCTTTATTTTTAATATCTTTTAGCGACAGTGATGAGGAAAAGAAAGCAAGAAGAGGTAGATCTCCCAAAGGTGAATTCAAAGATGAAGAGGAGACTGTGACGACAAAGCATATCCATATCACACAAGCCACAGAGACCACCACAACCAGGCACAAGCGCACAGCAAATCCTTCCAAAACCATTGATCTTGGAGCGGCAGCACATTACACAGGGGACAAAGCAAGTCCAGATCAGAATGCTTCAACTCATATGCCTCCGTCTTCAGTTAAGGTGGGAATGGCATGAATTGACACATTGCACACAGTTTTATTCTTATAAATTACTTTTAGAATTACTGCATTAGTAGGCTTAGGCATTTCCAGGCAATCATATTAATTATAGATCATTTGGCATGTATTACTCAGAGTCATTCATTAATAATAAGAAATCTCTTGGGGGAAAGAAATCTGTCTAATTCCTGAATGAATGTCTGCACTTTCTATGAAAGTAAAAATGACACTCTTGGTTCACTTGGGAAAGGTTGTGAATCAGAATATAGTACATCTGTTTCCGTCTAGTTACACCTCTGGTTACCAAGTACAACGAGATTCACTAAGGAAAATATGGGAATATTTGGAAGTTGCAAGAAAGGGCAAAAGAGGACCAAGTAGATATATAGGGGAAATGGTCTCATTTAATACAGAGATGGCGCCTTTAAATGGGAAGCTTATTTACTTGGTGGTCACTATTGATCCATAGTAGCTCTGACTTTTTTTTTTTTTTAATATATTTTATTGAGTTTTTTACAGAGAGGAAGGGAGAGGGAGAGAGAGTTAGAAACACTGATGAGAGAGAAACATCGATCAGCTGCCTCCTGCATACCCCCTACTGGGGATGTGCCCGCAACCAAGGTACATGCCCTTGACTGGAATCAAACCTGGGACCCTTCAGTCTGCAGTCCGACGCTCTATCCACTGAGCCAAACCGGTTAGGGCAGCACTGACTCTTGTACCTTCCTCATTTGTTTTTCATTCACTACAGAAATGGATGTCCACCTACTAGATACCTGGCCACAGCTAGTCCTTTATTTTTATTTTTATTTTTACTTTTATTTTTGGGGGGACCTTCTGGTAAAAACCAGAAGACCTGCTGGACATATTAAAAAAAGAGCTGTAAGCACTCACAGCTATTAGACAGAAATCTGCCAAAGAGGGAGATTTATCTCAAAAAAGCTAAATTGTTTTGTCACTCTCCCCCTACTAGTGTTTGCTCATCTTGTATCTTTGCATCAGAAGTAGCTAAAAGCTAAGGGAAACATTTCTCTAATGCATCCTGCAAATAGTAGATGACTAAAAATAAAGCTAGTCCTACTTATTGTCAAGAACAAGTACTATGTATGCTCTAGCCCAGTGGTCAGCAAACTCATTAGTCAACAGAGCCAAATATCAACAGTACAACGATTGAAATTTCTTTCGAGAGCCAAATTTTTTATACTTAAACTTCTTCTAATGCCACTTCTTCAAAATAGACTCACCCAAGCCGTGGTATTTTGTGAAAGAGCCACACTCAAGGGGCCAAAGAGCCGCATGTGGCTCACGAGCCACAGTTTGCCGACCACGGCCCTAGCCATATTGGCTTAGGGGATAGAGCTTTGGCCTGCAGACCAAAGAGTCCTAGGATCTATTATGGTCAGGGGCACATAATTTGGTTGCAGGCTTCTCTCCAGGCCTGGGTCCTGGTCAGGGCTCATGCAGTATACAACCAATCAATGTGTTTCTCTCTGTCTTTCCCTCTCTTTTTCACTCTCCCTAAAAGTCAATGGAAAAATGTCCTCAGGTGTGGATTAAAAAAACAAAAAGAAGAACAAGTACTGTCAACTTTTGCCAAATATCTTCTAGTATATAATTCCACTCATATTTGCTCTTTTCAAGTTTTGATGAAAACCTCAAAATTACAACTCAACTTTAGTTCTAGTTAAAGGGGGGAAATAGCTATTATTTCTTTCTGGTCTTAGATGTCCCCTGTTGTGGATATAGTTATCTTACTGATGATGACGATACAGGATCTAGTAAATAGTTAAAACCCAAAAATACATGATGGTTATGTGGAGAATTCATTTAAGGTTGCATGAAGAAAATTATCCCAACTGCATAGTTTTTAAACAATAAATCGATATTTTTATATTTTATAGGATTTTAGATATTTATAGTACAGTCTGAATATGTCACTCTGCCATAAATATTTTATATTTGTTTTTACTACAAAAAAAGTTTAGGTCAAAGTTCTTAAAAAGTTTCTCAACTATTGTAGATCTCTTTCAATCTCAAAGCCTTTTTGAACCATGATACAATATTTTAATCTTCAAAGCTCAAATTAACAAGCCTAGGAACTCATGGTGTTTCCGTATTGCCTAGCAATTCTGTTCTTATGTAGAAGTGTATGTATTGAATGTATAGCATATGCTTCATAGTGCTTGGCACTATGGGGAAGAGAAAAATCATATTACAACTCTAGCCCCAATATTTAGTTTGGGAACTAAATATGAAATAATTAAATGTCAAAGTATATAAAACAAAATAGAATTGTACTGACTTACATAGTATGCAAACAATAACTGTTGCTAAAGTTCACAGAATCATAGAATTTTAGAGCTTGATAGGATGTTGGCCTCTAATCCAGTGGATATCAGACATTCTTAAGCACTGGAATTATCAAGGGAGCTTTGTAAGACTGTACAGGCCAAGATTCCAACCTGGGCAGTTATGACTCAATATATTGAGATGAGGCTGGACATATGTACTTCTTAATGCTTCTCATGATTCTGATATGTAGCATTAAAATTGAGAAAGTATATGTTCCAGAGTGAAATGTAGTAAGAAAAAATGAGTTAGGGAAAAGAGGAATGTGGATGTTACAGAAATTCTCTCCATAATGATTTCAGAGTCACATCTGTTTTTTCAAGAAAACTAAATCTACCCCTATTAAGATAATTACAGGTATTTGTGTGTAAGTTGGAAACTAGAGTACAGCAGATTTAGAAAAAAATAATAGAAATTAGTTTTCTAAGTTTATTAACTGTCTCTTTATTTTCAGACTTCAATGCCTAGTAGCAAGTCATCCGGTGACCTTGTTGATCTGTTTGATGGCCCCAGCCAATCAGCAGGTAAGCTTCCACATTGGCTTTTTATTTTTTCGAGACCTTGGTTTAAGAGTGGTTTTTCAAAATGTCAAATAAAAGGTGCAATGAAAAATAAATTTTTTTGTTGTGGATTTATTTTTAATATGAAATTAGTGAGCCTTGAGCATTATTTGGGAGGAATTGTCTAGCTGCCTGAAATAAGGAAGAAGGGTGCTTAAATATTTGATCGATTAATTTAGTAATCTCCTTAATTTCTTTAAACAGATTATTTGGGGTCCTTTGCTTTCTTCATAAGCAAAATGTACTTCTCTGCTTGTGTTACTATCTTTTGCTGAATCTTCTGGCTCTCAATGTCAGCCATGCCTAGAGTTTATTCATTTATTCAACAAGTATTTGTTGAACCAGACACAGGTCTGAGTGCTAGAGGAATATAATGCTTAGGAAAACAGAGTTCTTGCCTTCTTGGGAAGATCAAGTGGTGGAAATGCTATAATTGTTAATCAGGAGTCACAAGTAGTTACTTAGTTACAAACATGCTTAAAGAAAATTGAGATTTTTGGTTGCATTCAGTGATTATAGAGTTCTAATAAACTTAATAAACTCCTGTGCAACAAGTCAAACAGCTTAAGAAATAAAGTTTCTCTTTAAAGACAATTTTCCCCAACCTGTTTAAATTTCATTTCACATTAAATTGTAGATGGCAAGATTGGTATATAAATAATGTGCAAAAGTAAGTTGATTGTTCCTAGTTGTATGTAATTATTTTCTAAAACTGGATTAAAATTTACATTAGTGTTTAAGTGGAAGTCTGATGGAAATCACTTCATTAATAGTGTAGTATATATAATTAATATAAAGGCTCCTGTTATTTTTCTTCTTCTCCTTGCCTACTAACGTAAAATTCTTGGACTGGGAGTGAACTCATAGTGTGTCTGATTCAACCTAGTTTCTGAAATTTTTTAATTCCCATTCCCTTTTTTCTGTAACTATAAAATGTTTCTAAAATTATCCTTTAAACTCTATTGAACTGTCATGCGCAAGGTTACAAACAATTGCATTAGTTTTTTTTTTTTTTAACAATTTATGTGCTTTTTGTATGTTTAAGATTTTAACTGTAGTATTAACTGGCAGCTGGCATGAAGCCCTATAATAAAAACGTAGTGTCATAGAATATCAACTATTTTGGACTTAATGGCATGAAATATTAAAGAGCCCCTTTCATGCATTTGTCTAAAGTTTTAATGGAGCAATCAGAGAAGAAATAACTAGGAAGGTCAGATGAGTGAATGTAACTTTTTCCCTCAGTGATTGCTTTGAACAGAGAGAATTATTAAATACCAACATGCTTGCTTTGCTTGATAAGAAAACTTTGTGTGGTTTTTCTTCTCCAGTGCAAATAGTAGATAGATTATTTAATGGAAATAGCAATTAATATTAATATAGTAATAGAGATAAATGAAACCTGGAAGGTTTATCTTAATATTCTCTTAAAAAAACACAATTGCATGTGGGAAGTCATCTCCTATTTGAAACAGTATGTTTAACCAGTTTGTGCAGACTTCCCCAATCAGTACATAAATTTTGTTACCCAAAATATCTATCTATTTTAGTAATATATTTGAATTGAATTCAGCAGTGAAAAAATTGGACATTAAATCTTTAGCACCTACATACACATG
Source organism: Corynorhinus townsendii (assembly GCA_026230045.1). Lineage (NCBI taxonomy): Eukaryota > Metazoa > Chordata > Mammalia > Chiroptera > Vespertilionidae > Corynorhinus > Corynorhinus townsendii. The sequence continues at coordinate 156,503,870 of JAPDVU010000006.1, read as the reverse complement.
AGGAAGTCTAAGAATCTACCATGTTAGCATTGCTATTTGGTATGCCATTGGGTGTCATTTACCAGATGTGCCTATGCTTATAATGGTACCATCATGCATATAAAATGGACACAAACTATAAACCTAAGCAGATATGGCATCTTTATTGCTCACCAGATAAATATCTCCTCTGAGAAAACGTTTAGATTTTCTCTTTTTATATGTTATATCCTTATTGTTAACAACTTCAAAAATATGTATGTGGTAAAATCATTGTAGGATATTTACCAGGTTTAAAAATATACATGTGAAATCCATTCATCAAGATTTACTTGAGCCCAGCCAGTGTTGCTCAGTGGTTAGGTGTTGACCTATGAACCAGGAGGTCACAGTTCGATTCTCAGTCAGGGCTCAGTCCCCAGTGGGGTTGTACTGGGGGCGTCCGATCAGTGATTTTCTCTCATCATTAATGTTTCTATCTCTCCCTCTCCTTTCATCTCTGAAATCAATAAAAATGTTTTTAAAAATTTTTTTTTTAAATATTTACTTGAGACTATCTTTATAAATGTCCCACTGTGGTGATGTTCTTTTAAAATCTGTATTCAAATAATACTTTGGTGGCTTTTATATATAGGACATTTCTAAGTAAACATTTAAAAATGAATAATATTTAAAGTTTTTAGAAAATAAACCACTTAGAAATAGAATGCTGAAAACCATTCCATTTTATTTTTTAAGTATATCTCACTTTAAAAGTTCAAATTATCTCCTTTGTCCCTTTGTAATTAAGGAATTTAGGTCATTGTTAACATACTATTAAATAAGTTATTTCTAGTACAATAAATAATGTTGAAGAGAAAATACACCATTGTTGGTAGACATTACATGACTTGCATATGTTTTTATTTCTTTTTTTTTAATTAACTTTTTTTAAAGAATAAAGTATATCAAGTCCAAAATGTTCATTACATTTACATTTGAACTTATTACCTGTATCTACTAATCTATAAAGTTCGTTGAGGATATTTACGTAAATATGAGCTACATTGTTACATCCTTAATACATCAATTTATATATTAGAATTTCCTGGAAGTTTTCTCTAGTTTAAGCCAAATTTACAAAAATAAAGAATTTTAATATATTATCTTTTCACTATAAAAGTAATGCTAGAAATTTCACTAGAAATTTGATGGAAAACAAGTGATTCGCCGTACAGTTAACTATTAATTTTAGTGAATACTCTTTTTTAAATACATTTTTTGCATATTCAATATATCTTAGCATTAATTGTGTGGCAAATCTTTTGTCCATTTTTTAATTGGGGTGTTCTTAAATGGTGTTTTTTTTTTAATTTCTTACATTAATTTGTCATATTTACTTTTTTTGTCATTTAAAAAAATTTTGTTTTAGAATTCTTTATGCAGAAGTTTGTTTTTCTAATGCAGTCTACATTACATTTTTTTGTTAAAGGAAATTTCATTTTAGTTCAGCTATATTTTTCCTGTTCTCACAGTATTGCTTTGGAAAATACATGTTCCCAGCTGGTGACTGTAAATAACCTCCTTGCTACTCTGAAAAGGCAGATGGAAATGGTTCATTTATAATGACAGCTCTCATGTGGGAATCTTGAAGGATAGCTCTTGGTGTGAAATGTAGCAGTCTTCCACATGCAGCATTTTTTGATAGACTCTTATTTAAATTCCCTTAGATAGAAGTTATCGGGGGAAATGCTTAAGTATGGAAAATTTCTTGAATTTAAGGCATTGGTATAAATAACATCATGCATATAGGTATGGATGGTCCCTTCTAGGAGAACGACTTTTCCTAAATGAAATAAAGAGATCTTTAAATTTTAAGGTAGTTTTCAGAGTTGAAGATCAGTTTGTGTAAAAACACAAGTAGAATCATAATCTCTGGCACTTTAGAAGATAAAAGATAATCTTTTCAAGGAAGGGTGGCTTCTGTCTATAAAATAGTTAAGTGTGTATGTTTCCGTTCTTTATTTTAAATTTTTATTTAATGATTTTAGAGAGAGAAAGAAAGGAAGGGAGAAAGGAAAAAACATCAATTTGTTGTTCCACATATATGTATACGTTCATTGGTTGGTTTTTGTATGTGCCCTGACCAGGGATTGAACCCACAACCTTGGCATTTTGGGACAACTCTGTAATCAGTTTAGCTACCCAGCCATGCCATGTTTCCATTCTTTACTCCCAGTGTTCTTAATTAGTCATGTTGAAATCAAACTCCTTTATAGAATTGATGGAGAGGAGTAATATTTGCTAGAGTTATGCTATAAACATAGTATAGTTTCAGTTTAGGTGTTAGAAGGTAGAATAGTAGAATAACCAAGGTAGGTAATTATCTAAAATATTATATTCAGGATATGACAAAAATAAATATCTTACCCAATTTGAAGTTGTAATCTACAGTACTCAGTGCTTTTATCTGCAACATGAATTTTCTTTGTAGACCAGACTGTATAGGATTTGAAGATTCCTCACTTGTTTGGCATAATAAATTACATATTGATGCTTATTCACTGCTTGGATGAAGCAAATTAAAATAATCCCCAATTTTCAAATCCCTTAACATAATAGTAAATGATTAATTATCCTTTTGTTACCTAACAGTAAGTATACTTTGATCAATATTTTGAACATGAAGGAACATTACAGAAGACAACTTATGAATATTAAGCAGCAACTGTTTGCAACATTCATTTCCCTGCTATTTTTTTATTAATATATGTGCCTGTTTAAGTAGTTTAAAAATATAGGTCATTGATCTTTTGTGCCCCTTGTCACATTTTATAATGACATATGTACCTATAAAGAGAAAAACAAGTCACTGTGATATTATTCTTTGGACAAAGCAAAAGTAGATGTATGAGCTGTAATGTTGATAGGAGTAGAGAACCTTGGCGTTGGTGGGATGGGAGTTAGTTCATGCTGAGTGAGGATAAATGTGAATATATGCATCTTGTAATGTGGTTAAAGAATGAAGAATTAGTTATGCTTGCTGATAGTTGACTTCAAAATGTGCATTAAAAAGAAATAATAAACACACATGTATCCGAAATTGATTTGTTCCTTTTATTACTGTTGGCCATTTATTAAGAAGGGGAGATGGTTCTAGTTTAATTAACCCAGTTGAGTGTAGCAGATGGGGCAGAATGTCTTGCAGCGATAAGACAATTCAGAAATGGCACCAGATGTTGGAAGCTGTCCCTGGTGGTGTTTGAGTGCAGCCCAGATGTTCCAGTCCCACCTGGCTAGTTTCTAAGCACTGCAGGCTAAGCAGCTGTGATGTAACCTGTATAATGTTCGCATAACACTAAAAGCACCATAATTGAACTACTTTAAACTTCTAAGTTTGTGACTCTGAAGAGGTGAAATCTTTAAGGACAAACAAAAATAAGGACAACTATTTAAGGTTTTGATCTATTTAAGGCTATTGCTATTTAAGTGATAATTGGAGAGAAATGGGATATTAAAATTTAATTTAATGTTACTGTTCAAATTGTAGATAAAAGTAAATATTCTTACCCAAGTAGTGTTTACAAGTATGTAGTGTCTGATTGTATGAGAATGTGATGTTTTGCACAGAGATTGATTTGGATCTCACCTCTTTAAAAACACCAGTTTAGAAGTAGCAAAAAGCGGTTACTTTTTCTTGTGATAAAAATGCAAATATTTGCTTGCTCATGGACTAAACAAAGTTTTTTCCCTTACTTTTATTTTTTAAAATGTCAAACCTACATAAAATTTGCCATGTTTTATTTGCCATATTTTATCTTTCTCTCCTTAGTTCTTTTGTTGTTGTTTTATTGTGTACCATGCAAGGGAAAATTGCAAACATCATGACATTTTGCCCCTAAACTATTTCAGCACATATCTTGTTACAACAAGGGAATTCTCCTTTTTAATCACAACGTAATTATCATACTTGGGAAATTTAACATTAAAACAGTATTGTGTCTAATAATATATAGGCCATATTCAAATTTCCCTGGTGTCTCAATTATGTCATTTCCGGATAGCACTTTTTAAAAAATGCAGAGTCCAATCAAGGATCATGTATTTCTATTACTTGTCGTGTTTCTTTAGGCTCCTTTCATTTAGCGCAGTCCCAGTCCTTTTGTCTTTTATGCTGTTGACGTTTTCTAAAGTCTTAAGAGTTGTTTTACAGAATGTCCTCAATTTGTATTTAACTTATTCATTCCTCATCATTAGATTCAGATTGAATATTTTTAGCAGGAATTTTCTACATGCGTGATGATCGCCTTTTCAATTTACAGTAATGAGCCCATGAATACTATTTTGTCTGATTATTAAGGTTGATCACATCAGTTGTTATCCATCCAACTTCTCCACTGTAAAAGTAGCTTCACCCCATGGTATTTACTAAATAATCTGTGGGGTGGTATTTCAAGATTATGTGACTATCATATTTCCCAGCAACATTTTACCCAGGTTTTAGCATTCATTGAAGATTCTTATAAATACCACAGTTGGCTGGATAAACTGCATGCCCACATTATGTTCATGAAATATAAGCGAATAGGGTCAATTATCCTACTAGACACAGAACTGAGGAATGTAAGAGTGAGTCTATGGTAGCTTAAAGAGAACATGATGACATGAAAACCTAGACCAACAAACTAGTTTTTATGGTGGGTCTGGGCCCTCTAATAGTGGGTATGTTTTAAGTGTGGTGCTAAAATGGCTTCCTGAAATTACTATCAATTGTTCTGTGGTTCTAACAGTTTAACTTTTTCCTCATACTAAATTTCTAGGAGGATCAGCTGATTTATTTGGCGGATTTGCTGACTTTGGCTCAGCTGCTGCGTCAGGCAATTTCCCTTCCCAAGGTATGATCCGATTTGATTGGCCAGAAATCTAGGGTCTGTGAAAAGGTTATCAAAACAAAACAACTCCCTCCCTCCCACATCAGTTTCTTTTTGGCATTTCTTTCCCTGTTATATTTCTAATTCCTAGTGAATTTATTCCAAGATATATTATTGGGCCAATGTCTTAATTGTGCCAAAGGAATTAATTTGCTTACAAACCATTCAGGTACACCTAAATAAAATTGTTCTTATTCATAAATAACTCCGTTTTAGATTTTTTATTTTGGGGGGGGGGGCGGGGTAGGAAGTATGAATAAGAATAAATCTCATTTTAGCAGCAAGGGTATTGTGGTTTATGTTTAGCTTGTGATTTTCATGAATGAAATTCAAGGACCTTAGGTTTGGGCAGACTATCTTACTAAAATTCTTTTCTTTATAATCTGCATATCTTAAGAGCAAAGAGCATTTCTATGAAAGATAATTGAACTTCATTTTGACAAATCCTTAAATAGTGAGCAATTGGATGTCAGGAAAAATTTCCTTATTCCATGTTAGGTTAAAAGTAAGAAAATGCCCTAGACTTACTGTGGTGATCATTTCATAGTACATACAAATATTGAATCATTATATTGTATACTTAAATATAATGATATATAAGCATGAGTTGCAATTTTAGAAAGTTGGAGGCTCATAGGCTTTCCCAAAGTTAAATGGTTTCCACAGTATATGGCAGAGGTAGAAAGATAAAAATATTAATTAGAAAAAGGAAAAAAGATCTTAATTCTTGATGTTTAAGCCTATATTCTTCTTGGGCGTTGGCTTTTTTGCCTTTTTAAAAAATGAAATATAATTGACATAAAAATTTTAGCAATAAAAATCTTAACCCTTAGGTGAGGCAGGGAGGAAAGATGTAATTTAACTGAATTAGTCTTATTACTCATTTCTAGTAGAATTATCTTTTTTTATAATAAGTGGGTTAAAATTTGTATTTAGTAATGTCTGGTTTAGGTTTGTAAGGATTTAGGAAGAAAGAACCATAAGTTTTAATGTAGTTTGGGATTATTTTGACAGCCTACCTGTGTAAATTTCAAGTAGTTCCCAGAAAGCAGAATTATGGAGTAATTAAACTGCTTCTTCGAGAAGTGTGGGTATGCCTTCTCAGGGTTCATATCTTGCTTTAGGCAAATCAAAGTGGGAGATAAACATTGCCCTAATTGTATAGACTGCCTGTGTAATTCTCAAGTTCTTATGTATATAAAGTTGCCTACTATGCAAATAATTCAAATATATTACTGTTACTAAGTGATACATCTCTTCATGTGTATGAATGTGATTAATATAACTTGATTACCATTACGCAAGGGGCTGAAATGGTTGCAACAATGATTAATCATTTCTGAACAATATATGCCCTGCTAGAAATATCTTCCTCCCATGATTAATCATCTCAGATAAAGTTTTCAGATGGGACAACACATTTTGCCCCAGTTTCCATTCTATTTCTGTTTTATATATCAAGCAAATAGAAAATCAGCATAAAGTATACTTTATCCAAGTCTTAAGTTAGTTTTAATTGTTTAAGAATTAGTAGTAAAACCTTCGTTCAGTGTCTTTTGTAAAGAAGATCAGAGACATGTTTTAATAAAATCCTGATATAATGAATATTAGCCCAGGTCTTGTATTGAATTGTTGGTAGAGCTTAGGGTTTCTAAGTGAATTACTTTCTCTTTTGAGGTGCTTACATTTTAATATGGTAATCCTATATAATAAAAGGGTAATATGCAAACAGACCCAAAGGCAGAACAACCAATAAAAGCGTAATATGCTAATGATATGCTAAGGCTGCTCAACCGCTAGCTATGATATGCACTGACCACCAGGGGGCATGTGCGGAACATGGTGGTCATGGGCTGCTGTGGGATGGTGGAGCAGGTGGGGGGGGGGGGAGCGCCAGACCAAGGAGGGGCGCTGGTGGCTGTCATTGGGGCAAACCTCTGGTGGTTACTGAAAATTCTTTGCTCCCGTGTGCCACGGTCCCTCCTGGCACTCACACCTGCTGCCAGGGCCAGCCCCGATCGCTCCTCAGGGTTTCTCCACCTCCCCCTGCTCCTGAGGGGCGATCGGGGCAGCAGCCCCCACTTGCACCTGCTGCTGGTGCTGGCTCTAATTGCTCCATGCCATCAGCGGGTGCAAGCGTGGCTGGCGCCGTCAGCGCGTGGGAATGGTGGCAGCAGGAGCAGGGCTGCTGGCAGACCAGGGACCAGAGGCCAATGGGAGGGGCCAGGCAGAAGCACAGAGGATGGGGGATAGGCTAGGGCAGTGGTCGGCAAACCACGGCTCACGAATGCGACTTGCGAGTTGCGGTTTGCCGACCACTGGGCTAGGGACCCTACTCATGCATGAATTTCGTGCACTGGGCCTCTAGTAAAGAATATAATATTAAAGACTGAATGTTGTTCTCTTGATATTTAGCATAATAAGACACAGTATTGCAGTGATTGGATTACCTTTTCACCTAAACAATGTATTTCCAAGTTGTAAGTGAACATGGAGTGCAAAGAGATGATGTTAATTAACTTAGAAATACAAACTATTTGCTTTCAGATGACAGTTTATATGTTGCTCTTTTTTTAAATTTGTTGTTCCATTTATTGATGCATTCATTGGTTGATTCTGGGTTTTGTTCTGTTTTTAGCTCTTTCTTCACTTTGCTTTTTCAACTTCCATGAATTCATATTTGTCCCTTTCTTAAAGAAAGGTTTATTTACTTAGACTTTTGTGTAAAATGGTTGAAAACTTTTTAAAGTATCACTTGTCTTTATATTCATTGTGTTCAAAATAGTTAATATTATGTATGAAGAATTTATAAAGCTTGACTTACACTCTTATATAGCACACCTGAAGGAAAGAGTGTGATGTCTTGGCTCTCCCCTGTCTTTTCACAATTAATCCAAAGTAAATATAACAAACCTTTTATTTAATGTTCACAACTTATGGTTGTGTTTGTTTGTTTAAGTGAGGCATAGAGAGGTTTAAGTAGCTTGCTCAGGGTTTCACAGCCAGTAAGATACAAAATCCATATTTTTAAACACCCGTCTCTTAACTTACCAATTTTTATATTATTGAATGCATTAAATCTTAAACTTGTAGTTATACTTTGAAGTGTAGTGACCGTTATCTTTCTGTTTTAAAACATTAGCATGAGTTCCCCTCTGAAGACTATAACCCACATTTTATTTAAATAAATAGATTGAACAGTTCTATTAAAGCAAGCAGTGAACTGAGGTGATACACACACACACACACACACACACACACACACACACACACTAGAGGCCCAGTGCACAAAATTCGTGCATCGAGGGGGGAGGGTCCCCTCAGCCCAGCCTGCACCCTCTCCAATCCAGGACCCCTAGGGGGACATCCCTCACAATCTTGGACCGCTGGTTCCTAATAGCTCACCTGCCTGCCTGCCTGGTCACTCCTTACTGCCACCCCCCCAGCCTGGTTGCCCCCAGCTGCCCCTCTCTGCCGGCCTGGTCCCCCCATGCAGCCTGCTTGTTCAGTCATTTGGTCGTCCCTCACTAGCCCCCCCTGCCGGCCTGGTCGTAGGCAGCCATCTTGTGAGAGTGTGAGGGTCAATTTGCATATTACCTCTATTATATAGGATATTATGGCTACCTACAGCACTTTTATTATCAATGGAGCATAGCTAAATGGGTGAGAACTTCTTACAGAAGTTTACTAACCCTACTCTTAATTTTATTGTGGGTTTTTTTTTTCTCCATGCTTTTCTGCTTTTGTTTCATAAATTTAGTCTCATGAATTTGGGTTTTATTTACATGAGATGGTATAAATTGTAATTTGATTTTTCTTTGAACTTTTCTAAATAACGAATGAATGAAATGAGTATCTCTTTGCATAAAGATTCTGGATCTCTCAGCAAAAAGTTTAACCAGTTTACAGGTTTTTCTTGCTTTTTGGGGTCTCAGGCTAGTTCATATTTGTTTAGCTGAAAACATATTTGATTTTGCAAACTAAAGTTGAAGGGAAGTTGTGATTATACTTTCTACTAGAGGCCCGGTGCACGATACATGCACTGGTGGGGTCCCTTGGCCTGGCCTGTGCCCTCGCGCAATCCAGGACCCCTCGGGGGATGTCGGACTGCCGGTTTCAGCCCAGTCCCCTCAGGCCAGGCCAAGGGAATCCCACTGGTGCACAAATCCGTGCACCGGGCCTCTACTATGCATTTAAGATCTTTGGTTAATCTCTTCCCACCCTTCCCTCTGAGATTCATCAGTCTGTTCCATGTTTCCATATCTGTGCATTGAACGTCTGCCCCCTGGTGGTCAATGCGCATCTTAGCTAACAGTCAAACAGTCTAGGCTTTTACAGTAGGTCCTCGGGTTACGTTAGAGATCTGTTCCTAAGGTGCGACGTACGCCGTAAGTTCAGAACCCACCTACATAAGCACCTACGTCACTGATAGGAGCACGTGCACAGCAGTAATGAAGTGAAACAGTAAAAAAAAATTTAAAAGAAAGATAACAATTCCTGACCTTTATTTGTGGTAAATAAATAATAAAAAACATAAAGCACATAACGTACATATGTCGAAATGACAGAACTTTTTTTTTTTTTATATAAATAAATGGGAGATGGCAACGTAACCACGGAACGATGTACATTGAGTCTGACGTAACCCGAGGACTGCCTGTATGTATATAGATGTGTCACCTCTGACCTGCTAAGAGATGGATTTTAATTCATAGGAGTTTTCTTTTTTTTCTTTGTTACCTTGTTAACACTGGTGGAATATTCATGAGAAAAAATAATGTCCAGATGGAGGTGGTACCTGCAGATGTTAATTTGGATGGACACAGATCATCTCTAATTTGTTTCATTTTGTAGATTGTTATATTTGTACTGGCCACTTCAGAAAGTTTCTTACCCTTACCGTTCTCTCTTTCTCAGTAACTACAAGTGGGAATGGAGAGTTTGGTGACTGGAGTGCCTTCAACCAAGCCCCGTCAGGCCCTGTTGCTTCCAGTGGTGAGCTCTTTGGCAGTGCCTCACAGCCAGCTGTAGAACTTGTCAGTGGCTCACAACCAGCTTTAGGTCCATCTCCAGCTGCCTCAAATTCTTCAGACCTATTTGATCTTATGGGCTCATCCCAGGCAACCATGACATCTTCTCAGAGTATGAATTTCTCTATGATGAGCACTAATACTGTAGGGCTGGGTTTGCCCATGTCAAGATCACAGGTGAGTTGTCTGCCTCCCTTAGAAATTGTGATTCATAATCTTTGAGATGCTTTAACTAATTTAATAGTAGGTTAGCATAAAACAAAAATGAGCAAGTAATATATAGATAGCGTTTGCACGTTGCATTTATCTTGCACACACTTTTCCCTGGTATAGTCCTTTGAGTTCTGAAGGGCAAGCCTTCTCAATCATCTGTAGTCCATGCAAAGCCAAGCATGGTGCCTTGCACAATGATGGCAATTGCTGAAAATTTATTGAATTAATTTTAAAAATTGTAGTTAATAGTTTTGAAAAATAGTTTTTAAGGAGAAGGAATGGATAACTAGCATACCTCGTAGATATTGCAGGCTTGGTTCCACACCACCATAATAAAGCGAATGTCACAATAAAGCAAGTCACATGAATTTTTGGTTTTCCAGTGCACTTAAAATTTATGTTTGTGCTATATTGTAGTCTATTAAATGTGTAACACCTATATATATATATATGTATATATATATATATACCTTAATTTAAAAATACTTTATTGCTAAAAAAATGCTAACCATTGCCTGAGCCTTCATTCAACAAGTCGTAATCTTTTTGTTGACAGAAGGTATCGGCAAAGTGCAATAAAAAGAGGTATACCTGTATTGGCTTCACCCATGGTCAATATTCACTCAGTAAAATCTCTGGTCGTGTTTTTCAAGTGTCACTTACTGATTGCAAATAATCACTGCTGATAAAGAATCATTCCCTAAAACGATCAGTGTTGATCATGTTCTGGGCCTGCTCTACATTATATGTTTATATAGGCTCTTCTTTCAACTCTCATTTTCATTAAGGAAAATTAAAATTGGGAGCTTTTTAATTCACTACACTAATACTAACTTAGAATTTGGACATGTGTAGGGTTGGAATATATATGTCTCAAGTTGTACCAAGAACTTACTATTTTTGATTGAACCTATTCAGAATATTTGTGTATAATGTTAATTACTCTTTGTTGTTGTTGTTGTTGTTAATGCTCACCCAAGGATATTTTTTCTGTTGATTTTTAAAGAGAGTGGAAGGGAGGGGGACAGGTAGAGAAACATCAAAGTGAGAGGGACACATAGATAGGTTGCCTTCTGCATGCACCTGCTGGGAATTGAACCTGCAACCCAGGTATTTGCCCTTGACCAGGAATCTAACCCGTGACCTTTAGGTCCCAGGGCCAACGCTCTTAACCACTGAGTAACATTGGCCAAGGCTTATTACTCATTTTAATGTGTGGATTCTCCTCTCTTGGGCATTAGGATGAAGGAAGAGAAGAAAGAAGCAGAAGGTGACTACTCTTTATAACAGAAATTAGATCTGACATTAAGAAAATTGGCATGAAAGCCACACTAATACCATTCAATTGAACTATTCACCACTGAACAAGCCCAAGCCACTTTATTTTCGAGTTTCTTTTTTACGATATAAGCATAAAGCCAATCTTCTTATTTGCAACTTTAGTTGCAGCTGTGTTGTGATTCTTTCCATTGGTACATTTTAAATTATGTTTCCTATTGCTATTCCTTTCCCTTTTTCTATTCTTTTCACAGTTATCCTTAGTAACTACCAGACATCTTTGCTTCTCTTTCCTGAACTTCTTTTTCCTGAATTGGTCCACAAATATCAAGCTCCACTAGTGTTGCTCACTTTAGTCAATGGACATGGATATGGAGCAGAGAAATATCCTCAGGATACATGAAATATAATTTGGTGTTTTGATTGTTTTGCTTTTTAATAACAAATCATATCTTGAATTCCATTTTGTAAGAATAAATATTCTTCTTGTACTACTATATTTCCTGAAAGCTATACTAACCTGGGATGGTGGCTTTTAGACTTTGGGTAATGGGAAGATAATTATTAGTGTAAATATGTTGTTTGTTTCCACCCCAAATATGATTTTGGCTTCTAACTTTTGGGGAAGTTAGTGATTCAGGGTATTGAAGACTTAGTATAGAACATTTGTGGTTCTTTTTAGTTTCAAGAGTTTATTACAAAGTTTTGTATATATTTGGAGTTACTGTGATCCAACTGCCATCTGTTAATCTTTATAGAGTGGATGCTTAATTTTTAGAGCATTTTTCTATTTTCCAGCCTTTGCAAAATGTTAGCACAGTGCTGCAGAAGCCTAATCCTCTCTATAATCAGAATACAGATATGGTCCAGAAGTCAGTCAGCAAAACCCTGCCCTCTACTTGGTCTGACCCCAGTGTAAACATCAGCCTAGACAACTTGCTACCTGGTATGCAGCCTTCCAAACCCCAGCAGCCATCGCTCAATACAATGATTCAACAACAGAGTAAGTTGCCCCAAGACTTCCCATTTCCTTGTGTACATGTAATCTTTTGCCCTGATGCCAGGATTGCTTCAAGCCATGCATAAAAGTACATAACACAAACTGTGTGTGCACTTGAGATTATTTTCAAATAATACTTGTTATCCCTCCTGACACATTGAATTACTTTGTATTCTATTCTTGACATAATAAAACTTATTGTATTGTGGTGAGTATTGGGGGCCTTATCACTAAAATAAAAATAGTTGTGGTAGAAAATTTTTTCAGTATAGGCAGATATGACAAGGATACAAAAATCATCTGCACTCCATAATCCATGGATAATCACCAGTAATTCATACTTTTTTCCATCTTTTCTGACTATGCAGAGGTAGGCAAAAGTAGGTTTACAGTATATATGGAAAAAACATGAAGTTTGTGTTTATAATGATACAAGAATAAACTGTGTTTTGCGTACTCCTAACTGTAAACCTACTTTTGACCACCTCTGTATTTTTAATATTTGAGATCATTCTGTCTATATTTTGTTTCTTGCAGTTCTCATTCAACATAATTAACATTTTTCCTATATTGAATATTAAGAAAAAAATTTTTAGATCTTTATAGTTATCCATCATATCAGTGTACAGTTCCTCTATTGTTGGTTATTTCTATTGTTTCCAGCTTTATGCTATTAAAAGAACTCTATAATTTTGTTTGTATAATTATTTGTGCTTGTGATTTTTTTTCCTTAATATAATATTCTAAAAATAGAGTGAGTCACAGGATTTAAACTTTTTTAAGGCTTTTGATAACACAGTAGCTCCTGACAACTTGTTTGGTTGGATTCCATAATAGATTTGTGGAAATGCTTCTAAAGTGTCTTCTGTTTTCCCCAAGGCCACTCTTACTGTTTCCACATCTTTGGGATACCAAAGTTAACAGCCACTGAATATTTCTTAAGAGTAAACAATGCAAATTAATTGACTTCTCTTGTAAAATCACTAAAAGAATTTTCTTGGGGCTTACAGATAATGATGGTCAGGAAGATTGCATTATTTCTCTGCTCTATGAATCTGAGAATTCAGTGTGGTAAAGTTCTTTTGTCTCTTTTCTTCTGGTAGATATGCAGCAACCTATGAATGTGATGACCCAAAGTTTTGGAGCTGTGAACCTCAGTTCTCCATCAAACATGCTTCCTGTCCGGCCCCAAACTAGCCCTTTGATGGGGGGACCCATGCCTATGAGCATGCCCAATGTGATGACTGGCACCATGGGAATGGCCCCTCTTGGAAATACTCCGATGATTAGCCCGAGCATGATGGGCATGAACATGAACATAGGGATGTCAACTGCTGGGATGGGCCTAACGGGCACAGTGGGAATGGGCATGCCCAACTTAGCTATGACTTCTGGAACTGTGCAACCCAAGCAAGATGCCTTTGCAAATTTCGCCAACTTTAGCAAATAAGAGATTGTAAAGGAGCAGATTGAATGAAGGATTTTTAGTGGTGCAGATAGGTGATGTTGGGATGGAAAATGCTAATCAATTCCCCTCTTATCAGTTAATTAAAGTAAACCTATGTAAAAAACCAAAAAGGATGTTCTATAATATTGAAATATCTAGTATTTCAAATTGCCAGGCAAGGGCAGTTCAGATGAGGCAGTCAAACCATTTCCCCAGTGAGAATTGACCAATGGGGGGTAGTGAGACCATTGAAAAAAAGCCTTTATAAATTTGAAGAGCCCATTTTAACATAATTTGCGAGAGGACTGCAATAGGGCTGAATAAATATGTTTGAATCTCTAATTTTATACTTTTCTTTTCCTGAGGAACTTGATTTTTCTGTCCCTGAATCACCTTATCATAATTGGATCTGTTCCTTTTACTACCACTCTTGAGCCCATATATTAAATCATTAAAGTTGGATGATCAGTTTTTTATAAAAAAAAATATATTTTTATCCAAAAAAGGCATACATATGTGATTATGGCTAAATCAAAGGTAACTGGAATGTATATACTTTTGCTAATGTTCCAGCAACACTGCTAGTATACTATCCAAATTTTTATGGTAACAAAACCTCTTTAAGTAATTGGTGATAGCTATGGGAATTTTCCCATATCTTCTGCTATAATTACCCTGTGCAGAACTAGGAAAAATATTTTTTTCAGGACTGCTCTATTATTTCCTTTAAAACAAAAGAAAGACAAAAACAACACACCTTCAGTATTTCTGTTTGTTTTAGCAGTCATTATTTACAATTTGCAGTGGTTAACTTGGCAAGGCTTCCTTCCGTGTTTGTCCCTGTAGCCACCGTTTAACAGCAACAGTCAAAAGAAAAAATATTTATTTTTATTTTTTTGGTCTCTCTTCAAAAAATTGGAAAGATAAAAATCCACTAAGACCTTAAGTTAAATATAAATGTTAGAACTCAGCAATGTTGACTTTTAGGTTTTATACAGTATTTGTTTTGTTTTGGTTTCGAGTGTGTATAATAAGGCATTAGCAATATGGTTCCAATAGAGAGAGGTTAAATATATATAATTAAAGGAGACCTGTAGCAGTCAAAGATTTTATTGATTTAATGGCAAATAAAGGAAATTAATTAAAGTGTTTTTGTTTTCCTGCTGTAATTCTGCATTAAGCTCACATGAGAAATCATGATTCCGGAGTTTGGAATGCAAAATTGTTTCACCCTCAAACTTGGAAATATTTTTAAAAATAAATACTATAATATAGGTATCACATTATTACCTCCCACTTTGTGTTGAAATTTTTTTTATTGATAAAACTTTGTTTCCATTGTATTCATAATGTTCTGTTATACATAACATTAAAATGTTCATTAAAATCAATGTCGAACTGCTTTTTCTTTCATTCTGTTAGACATTTGAGACTGGAGGAAATAATTATAATTTGGGCAAAGTAATTTTTATAAATAATTTAAAATTATTTAATGACTTCTCTATTTTTCTTATCAGACTCTACTATTAGGAATTTAAAATGAAGCAGCAAAGATATCCTGACCCGCTCCATTCTGCTAATGTTCCATCTACAACATTTCTAATTAAGCAGAAATTCATGTACTTCTGCTAAGTGGTAATGAAAAGTGATTCATTTGCTGAATAAGAGATGAGAGAGAGTGTAATTAGGTGACTGTGGTTTTTAATCTTTCAACAATTTATTTAGTGTGTTTAAATTAGTTTCAAAGAATAGTAGCTTTTAAGTGTTGTTACTTCAGAGCATTCAAGCCTGGCTTTGGTGGCAGTATGGAGAATATCTTCACTGATATTTAAAGCTCATAATCTTAAATGAATTTTCTATAAAATTGAGAGTTATAGCATCACCTTTATATGGTTCTTGGAGGAAATAAATACTTTGTTTCTCAACGTTTGTGTTTAAAATTCTTTTCCTAATAAAATTAAGATTTATTTCTAAAGCATTTTCTGTACTATGCCTTCTTCCTATGTTGTGTCTGTGGACAGAAGTAAGCTCCCATCTCAAGTTATTGCACCTCAACATATAGTTTGATATTTTACCAGTATGTTTTGTTTTAGAGCCCATGAAAGAGAAAAACATAAGATTTGCCTCTCTGAAGGTCCATCCAATTTAATGATTCATCTCTGAAGGGGTTACTAAGTGATACTTCAAAGAAAAGTTCTAATATTCCCAAATCATTTGGATTTGGCAAGAAAATATTTTTCTTTAATAATCTATTGATCTCCCTTTTTCCCATCCTATACCCCTTTGCCTTTTCAGCAGCTTCTCTTTGTATCTATTTTTCATGCTGCCTAATATTTTGAAGGGTGGAGGGTGAAATAATTACAGTTCTAGCAATTTACATATAAGGAGTTCTCACTGCCACTCCAGATTCATTTTTCTCTGATACAATCTTCAGGTATTTTAAAAGTTTCCTTTATTATTTAACATAAACTGCCTGAAGGATACCCACAATACTATTGGTTTGGGGTAGTCACTAATAAGTTGAGACCTATAGTTATATTTGGAGGGAAGGGTTAATTTTTTTTTTTCAAATATTTATGAAACTGTCCTTATGACAAATAGGTTCTGAAGTAAACTGGCTTTGTGTTTCAGCTCTCCTGGGAGACTGCACTGCACTGTGGAAAGAGCTGAGACTTGGAAGCAGACAGTCTAATCCTCTTTCAACCACTCACTGTCTGGGTGACACCTGATCAACTTACCTGACTTCTTTGGGCACTAATGCATTTTTTTTTCTATGAATCTGGAATTGTATAATTAATTTAAATGATGAGTGAAATCTACCAGCACTGACATACATATGCTTTAAATGTTTCTCTGCCTCCTATTTTTTTTTATTTACTAGTATGTATGTATTTATTTTTATTTTTTAAAATATATTTTTATTGATTTCAGAGAGGAAGTGAGAGGGAGAGAGAGGTTGAGACAATGATGAGAGAGAATCATTGATTGGCTGCCTCCTGCACAACCCCTACTGGTGATTGGGCCCACAACCCAGGTATGTGCCCTTGACCAGCATCAAACCCGAGACCCTTTAGTCCCCAGGCCAACGATCTATCCACTGAGCCAAACTGGTCAAGGCTGCCTCCCATTTTTTTAATCTAAATGCACTTCCATATCAAAAACTCTATGTGCCAGTCACTGAACTAAAAACGTCATGTGCATGTCATTAAATGTCAGAGCAAACCCCAAATTCATATTCCTGCTTTATTCCTAAAAGCAGTGTTTAGTGAAGAAAGCCTGACTGTTCTGCTAAATTGGTTTCTAATTGAGGATTTTCCTACATGCCTGAATTTGATACCACTTTTTTTTTTTTTAACAGAAAAGGAAATTGTAAATGATCAGTCTTGTGAATGTATTGACTCACTTTTACTTATCGCATTGGTGATGTGAGGGAGAGAACTATGAAAGTGAGCTCTTAATGTGAGATTTGCCACCCAAATAACCCTCAGAATGGTCTCAATTTTTGAAGCAGTAGTGAGCTCAATATTTCTAGTGACTTATTAACTAAGATCTTGCTATTCTTATACCCAGATAAGTAATCAGATATAAAGACTGGGGGGGGGGGGGGGGGCGGGGATCTATCCAAGAAAGGATTTCTGGCTTACTTTTAACTCATTATGACCTTAATTCTGTGTCTTCCTTCTTTAATACTGGCAGCATCAGTAGCATCTTTGTGCTGCTTATGAAGGGTTTGGGGGAATTATCATGAAACCAATTCAGATGTTTAGCTTTCCAAGGATTCTGGAGGGATTTGAAAGTCCTGATGGACAAATGGATTTCATTTGTGACTCTTTAAAATAATTGTCATCACTTTTAATGAGTCCTGGACTATGAAACCCTACCTTTTTCCCATTTGATTTTTCTTAACCATACATCTTGTAGCTGTGTTCTTTAAAGGCTACAAGCACACTCTTCATTTTATAATGAGACTAGGGGCCCAGTGCACTAAGATTTGTGCACGGGGGTGGGTCCCTCAGCCCAACCTGCACGCTCTCCAATCTGGGAGCCCTCTCCAATCCGGGAGTTTTTGTCTGTCTTTGCAATCATATGAGCGAATTGCCTGAGACCCCAACCCAGTTTGGTTTGTTGCTCACAGAATAATAGAGGCTTTTTTTTTTTCTTTGCTTCATTGGTGGAGATTTCCTGGAAGTTTTAGGATATCTTCCCTTTAATTTTTCCTAGACACTCTGATTTTACTTATGTCTCTCACCTTTGCTTTTCCTCCATCCCCCACTGCAACAGTAACTTGCTCCAGGCTCACTTTGCTCTAGTCACTAGAGTGTGTCTAGCTAGGAAATCCATCTGCCGCCAGAACTACGATTCCCAGCATTCCCAGTGCTCTCTGTGCTTCCGCTTCCGGTCCTGGGGCTGCCACCAGAACTACTATTCCCAGAATTCCTGGTGCTCCCCGCGTTCTTGGTTATTCCCTTCCTGCTCTGTCTCCCCATGGCCTCCAGCTCTGCCAAGTCCTCCAAGTGGCCAGCTCTCCCTCTCTTGCTCTTTGTCTGGCGGCTTGGGGAGCCAAGTTCCCAAAGCCACTCCATTCTCCTCCGGCTCTCCTGATCTGCCCCAGCACCTGCGTATGCAAATTAACCCACCATCTTTGTTGGGTTGAGTTGCATACTCACTCCTGATTGGCTGATGAGCGTAGCAGAGGTACGGTCGATTTACATGTTTCTCTTTTATTATATAGGATAAGGGGGATCAGAACCATCTTTACATCCTTAAAAATTATCCAGGACCCCAAAGAGCTTTTGTTTATATGGGTCATATCTATTGATATGGGTTATATCAGACGATATTCAAAATAACGGAGGAACTTTAAAAATATTGATTTTACAGTAACAATCCCTTTCCTAGCAAATTACAATTTAATAAAAGATTACATTTTCCAGAATAAAAATTTGTGAAAGGAGTGGCATTATTTTTACATTTTTGAAAGTCTCTATTACCTGGCTTAAAATACAGCTGGCCCTAGCCGCCTTGCTCAGTGGATAAAGTGTTGGCCTGAGGACCAAAGGGTCTCAGGTTCAATTCTGGTCAAGGGCATGTACCTCTGTTGCATGCTCCTCCCTGGCCCAGACCCTGGTCAGGGCATGTGCAAGAGGCAACCAATTAATGTGTTCCTCTCACATTGGTGTTTCTGTCTTTTCCTCTCTCTCCCATTCTCTCTGAAAATCAATGGAAAAATATCCTCAGGTGGGGATTAAAAATAAAGCACACCTGGATTCTCTTATCGGTCTCTGCACTCAGTGTACTGTGCTATGTTGTTTTGTGGAAGTACTAGTATATGGGAAAAGTCCAGCCTTAGGGATACATGGTTGGACCCTGGCAGGTCCCCTGAATGGGTTTCAGGCTCCCCAGTGGTCCTCAGGCCTCACTTGGGAAATTGTGGCTATCAAGAATTAACAGATAAGATTATTTCCTAGTAACTATGTATCCATTTGCTTGATTTATTCTGTTTATAAGGTGATCTAGTTGATGTTCAAAGAACTTAGTTTTCCCTTTCACTTCAGTCACAAGCTAAGGCCTGTCACATGAAATTGCTCTCTTTATACTGAATATTAAAAATTGGTAACACCATAGCTTTTGCTCAGTTTCTGAAATTATTCTGATACATAGTGCATATTTAAAACTAGTAAATAAGTAAATGTCTTACCCACCCTGGATTTTTTAGAAAAGCTTAGACTGAGAGACTGGGTGTTGAGTGCTTGGTAAGCTTCCTTTTCTGTCCTCTGAGGGAGTAAAATGGGTCAAACCCGAAGGCCTCTCAGGCAACCTTGTATACTGTGTTCTCTGGCAAACACTTCACAGAGGATATGGCTATAGAAAGAGTCTATCCACATTCATAATGTTCCTTATAAGCCCTAGATAAATTTGATCCCCAAGACTGGAGGAATCCAGCAAGGTTCCTATCCTTTCATGAAATGGCAGGAGCCAGCTCTGCTGGGCACCTTCCATACCTCTGCTCTCTTTATTCTCATAGACTATGGAACCATGACCTTCCTCTGGTAGATACAGAACAGGTGTGTCAGAAATGACACAGCCCAAGTGGCTTTGAAAAGATTGTTGTGCAGGGTCCCCAAACCAGAGACTTTGTTGATTTCCAGTAACTGACCACCGACGTTAGCCTTAAGTCAGAATGTTTGACAGAGTTTTTACTTGGAAAGAGGAAGGAAATCCTAGGCAGAATTCCCTCTCATCCTAGAAGAGCTTCCTTTTAAAAACTAGTGCATACAATAGGCACAGAATCAACTTTTGTTAATGAATGATACATTGAAGATCTGATCTTTTGTGTCTAGTAATTTATATACCAATTTTATTAAACTGTATTTTCTAAAATGCAGCTAAAATACTAGGTTATGGACTGGGTTCTGGTATTTCTAGATTTTTTTTCCATGATATTTTCACTTGTCAATTATCAAAAATTAAATCAAGCCTGGCTGGTTTGGCTCAGTGCATAGAGTGTCGGCCTGCAGACTGAAGGGTCCCAGGTTCGATTCTGGCCAAGGGCACATGCCCAGGTTGCAAGCTCAATCCCAGTGGGGGGCATGCAGGAGACAGCTGATCAGTGATTCTCTCTCATCACTGATGTTTCTATATCTCTCTCCCTCTCTAAAATTAATAAAAAATATATTTCAAAAAAATTGAATCAAGGACAACAATACTAAAACAGTCATGATAAAAACATAGAAAATCTAAACCCTCCCAGCTTGGGAATGAGACTGCCATATGGCAAAGGGCCACTAAACCAGAGGACCACTACCCAAAATTTCTTCCATGTGTTAACTCATACTTACTATGTGCCCACAGCCTGCACTACCTCGAGTTATGTACCACGGTGACTGCAGAGAAACCCATAAGATCACCACATAGAAATGTGCGCATGTGTAAGTGTTCTGAAGAAGATAATCAAGGTGCTGTTACACAAGAACTGGAGGGGCCTAATCTAGACAGGGTAACTCAAGAAGGCCTCTCTGAGAAGAGAGCTTTTATGCAGAGATCTGAAGAATGATGAAGAGGAGCGAGCCATGTGAACCCAAATGGTGAAAGAACCTTATGAAGTTTAGTGGGTGTGGCTGGAACTCAATGTAAAAGGGTAGAACTGAGGAGATAGGCAAGATGATAACAACTGGTGTCTAGGGCATTGAGATAAGTAATTACTTCACTCTCCTCAAAAGTTCCTCGGAGGGGACTATGACCGCCAGAGAGAGTATATTCCGAAGGCCCCATTTGCTTTTATTGCCATGGTTGTCACAGCACTCCCTTTGAAAAAGTTGACTTAGACTTTAAAAAACTTGGATGGTCTCACACCCAATTGTGTGAGCTGGGCCCTCACTGGAGAAGAAACCCGAGTTCCCCGAGATATGTGATCAGCACTGGGACCCTGCCAGCAGGCCAGGGGTTCCCAAGGCAGGTGCTGGGTGTGGAGGCCACGGGGCCATAGGCTACCAACGAGACAGAACTGAACCTCACACCACCCTGCTTGGCCCCGGAGGATGGCTGGTTAGCCAGAGACGGGTAAGATTCCTCAGGGAAGGAACAACCTAAGACAGGCACAGTCGCAGAGGGGCCATCAGGAGAGAACTTGGCGGGGGGCAACAGAAGTGGGGCACAGACCCTCACCCCCCCAACATAGCAGGGGCTTGAACCCTCACCCCTTCTGAAGGAGGTCTCCTGCCCCCATGGCTGCTTCGCGCTTCCCACACCCAGCTCAGATCGGGACCCAGGCAACAGAAAGAGACTTGGCCCAGCTCACATCGAGATACAGGTGACAGACAGAGACTTGGCCCAGCTCAGATCGGGACCCAGGTAACAGACAAGAGACTTGGCCAACAGCAGTTGCCCTATATCTAAATTCAGCCTAGCATCTGGAATGCTCAGGGCCCACTCAAGAATGCAAATAATCCTTCCCACTAATATTTACAGGGTAAACTAAGATTGTTGGTAGAGTATTAAATTTGACAGTAAAATAGTAATCAAGTTTTCAGATTAATTTAAATAGGCTAATTGAAATAAGTGAATATTCAAGTAAAGTTAATTGTACTGGACAAAAAGCTGTTCTTAAAGTAATAACTAAAATTTCTATTGGTAGTTCATCTCATGGTAAAACTCCTGAATATGCAATGAACCTAAAGCATATCATATGTGTGGGCAAAAAAAAATAAATAAATTTAAAGTTATCAAGACTGCATTATAAAATTTACAAAAACCTCCATTAATAAAAAAAAAAGGGGGGGGATTTGTAGGGCAATATCATGTAAGGAAAAATATCCTATAAGTAAATTACATCTAGAAAATTTTTACTTTACCAAATTAATTTTCATTTGCAATGCTAACAGCAAGACGGCCATTAAAAACACACATGGTGTCTAAATAAGACAAAGAAAAATTGTTTGAACAAAAATAAAAAGGATCCCAAATCAATTATATAGAAAAGATTCCTTTATTAACTTGTGGTCGAGAATACATTTGTATATTTTCAGAAAACAACCCCAAGACCAGATGGATTCCTGAAACAGAGAGGAATTGACAGGAGTGCTCCAACCATGAAGACAAGAGGAAAAAACAGTCCAGAGATGGAAGACGCTGACAACGCCTTGCCACGCGAGCAGTCAGCAGCTGTGTACCGCTGCAGATTACCTAGGACCAAACCAGAGAGGGTCGGACCTGCATTGCCAACATGTGCCCACCATCCAGATATCAATTGCTGACATGTACACATAAGGAACTGTTAGACATTGAAACGGGGACTCAGAACTGTTGGACATAGAAATTGGGACTCAAACATTTTTTTGTTTTATCTTGTTTTGTTATTATATGTTTATTTCTAGTCTGCAAAGGCAAAACTCTTTAAAGGAAAGAAATGGTGGGAAAAAGATACAGAGGCAAAGAAGCATTGAACAGACTGTCAAACTACATTGGGAAGGCAGGGGAGGTTGGGCGAGGGGGGCTGTAAGAGACCAACCAAAGGACTTGTACGCATGCATATAAGCACAACCAATGGAT
Source organism: Corynorhinus townsendii (assembly GCA_026230045.1). Classification (NCBI taxonomy): domain Eukaryota; kingdom Metazoa; phylum Chordata; class Mammalia; order Chiroptera; family Vespertilionidae; genus Corynorhinus; species Corynorhinus townsendii. Next base: position 156,480,965 of record JAPDVU010000006.1, on the reverse strand, counting down.
ATAAGACACTGGGGAGGGGGGGAGGGCGGGCAGGTGAAGGCATGTACTGGGGGGTAGGGGAGGTCAGGGGGAAATCAATGGGGGAAAAAAAGGAGACATATGTACTACTATTTGTAATACTTAAAACAATAAAAAAAATGGTAAAAATAAAAATAAAAATAAAAAACTTGGATGTTAAATGGTATGATAATTGTTATTTAACTGTCATAATTAATACTGAAGTGCATTAATAGTTCATTTTTATATAAAAGATATAAATTTTTCTATCTAAGGGGCATTTATAAATATAAATTGAGTATTTCAAAGAGTGATAACATGCATTTACAGAGTGAATTCGCACTCATTTCCTCCCAGATCGTCACAATAGCCTTAAACTAAGGAGATAGAACAGTTACTATCCCCTTGTTATAGATGAGGAAACAGGCTCCCAAAGATCAAAGCAGTTAGTGAAGCCAAGAAATCCAAATCCAGTTTCATTCCACCATCCATCTTTATTTCTCTGTTAATATTTCAGACCTTTTAATTTAAGATTGTACATGATATTCAGATAAATTGTCAGCTTTTTCTTACTTATCCCTGATCTCTAACCACATGCCAGATGATATAGTAGACAGCTAGTAAATGGTTGTTAAATATGCTTTAAGTAAGCACTGAATGTTTATGAACTCCATTTGCATCTCCTAAAGGTCACCAACAGGAGATGAGCCACAGAGCACATGAAAATGGACCTCCTCTGAAGAGTAAATCTTTTGTTTGTTTTGTAGAAATGGCGATATAATTTAGAATAAGACACTAACCAAATCTCGAAAGCAAAAAATTTCAGCAGATTTGGAATGGTACAACACAAAGGCTCCTCCAGGGATCAGACATGTTAAGGGCTGCGTAAAGGTGGATGGCCTTGGATTGATGAACCCATTTCAAAAAATGCACTGCAATGTGCTTTTGGCAACTTTTTGTTTAATCCTGTAATTCTTGCATTTGAGAAAGAGATTTGAGATACCTAGCCACCAAACAAAAGTAGAAATAAAATTTCTAGATTTAAGTTATTCTCAAGGGAATATTTGAATTAACATCTTTAGAATGGGATTTCAAAGGGCATTTAGAAATACCTGGCAATTAGAAAACCATAGTTTGGTTGTCATAGTTAAGCCATCTTATTTTTGATAGAGAAAAAATACTAACTTTAGCAAAAAATATAAGATGAAGTTGAGGCATAAGTTACACAAAGAACCATTTTTCAAGTCATCTTTTAAAAGAAAGTGATAAGATTAGATAAAAGAAATATTAAAGTACTAGAGGCCCGGTGCACGAAATTCATGCGGGGGTGGGGGGTGGTCCCCTCAGCCCGGCCTGCAATGATACCGCGTCCTGCGCCCCGGCCGGCCTCTGACCGGAGGCCTGTCTGCCCGCCCTCCCTTCCTCCATGGGCCAGGGTGCACAGGTTGCTGGGGCTTGTCGCTGGGGTGACACCACCAGCATCCAGCGCCCCGGCCACTATGGGCACCGCCATCTTTGTGATGGAGTGACAGTTAATTTGCATATTGCCCTTTTATTAGATAGGGTTTTTAGTTTTAATTGACTTATTAGATTTATCAGTGTTATCTTTTGGACCTAATTCCTATAATAAGCCAAGGAAAGGATATTGTAGCTGAAAATTTTTCAGTTGTTAAGAACTTTTCACATACTTTTAATTCCTCTAACATTATGTGCCTCTCTATATAAATATATAATAAAGGTTGGCTCTTAAGTACTGTCTCTTTACCAAAATTTTTAGATGTCCCAAGAGTTCTGAGATTTAAATGATAAAAAGGGTGCCATAAGGTACCGCTTTAGTAATTAACTGGTTCTTTAATAAGGCCTCAATTACTCTGTTTCATGATAAGGAAAAAAAAATGTTCCAAGACAGAGTTACATTCGACATCTGGGAACCTCCTAACAGCTGGCTACCTAATGAATATGCATCTGCTTAAGAGGCTGTAGACCATTAATAAACCAATAGATGTAAAGCAGAAACAATCTTTGTCAGCTTCAAATGAGATTGGATGCAATGTGCTGTGAAGTGTCACTGTCACATTGAATCGAGTTTCGGAGGTTAACAATCAACTGTTATCTACTTGTGTCTTTGTAGCTCTACACTTCTGCTAACACTCTTTCTAAACGGGTGGTCCCGTTTTTATGTACAACTTCCTTCTCATTGCCTGATTTGAGGCTTACAATGTCTGTGTTCCAAAATGTCTTCCATTTTGTTCCATTAAATCATATGTTTGCCAAGACTCTTTAAAACAAAGGAGACATTTCTAGATGGGAAAGGCAGAAAATATCAGGATCAAATTGGTACAAGATGGACTTCCAGTGAATGGGAAAATATTTAGAAACTTCTGTGTGTCTGCAGGTAACTTGGGAACTGCTGGGTCTTTCTGAGGAAACCCTCACTCCCCATGCAGGCAGTGATTCAGGTGTTGATAATTGGGTCAAATGAGACTCTCCAATAAGTTGGACATGGCTCTTGATAAGACTCCATTTCCCCCGCCTTGGCCTTTTCGAGGACAAAGTCTAATACAACTTTAGACTTTATTCTTTAGTTATATTCCCATGCACACCATGGGAATAAGTTTTGGGTTTTTTTAATGGGAACTAAGTCCCACCCACTCCCCGTAACAGGAAAATGATTTTTTTAAAAAAACAAATGTGGTATTCTATCATAAGCTGAGAATTATGGTTGTTTTGGAAAGAACGCTTAGCATCAAATACATATGTAAAACTCTGTAATCGCACTTGTCACCTTGAATTCTTACACAGAGATTATTACCTTATTTGTGGGGATGTAAGATCCATTTCCCCCAAAACTGTATAAAAATTACCACCACAACTATCACTTCACCTAACAACACAGAATGAAAACCAAAACCAAACACTTCTAATGATGGGTTGGCTCAGTGACAAAGAAAGTGGTTTTGTAGGGAAGGAGAAGTTGCATTGTTCATGTAAACATGATAATACTGAATACCACAGTGCAGTAGGAAATCATATACTTGAACGTGCAATAATACACTCTAACCTTGATTGTGTGGGGAAACATTTGAAGGGATTCCAATGCCATACTCAGGCAGGCACTACCAGGCAGATGCAATCATATTTGTATCATTTTCAGTACAAGTATGATAAAAAAATTAATTTTCTTTTTTTAAGAAAAATTTCTTAAATTGTTATGCATCTTGTATATACACTTGCATATCTTAGATGCTAGCAAAAATGGCTTAAACTCAAGTGATGTAAATAATAATACTCACTCACACATCATAACAATTTTCTTTTGTTAGTCAATTCTTTTTTTTCCTTTCACCTCACCACTTTTCAAAACTCTGGGGAAGATGATAGGTTCAGTTGGTTTGAATTAGAAGTACATTCTGAGATAAGGGTGTTTTTCTCTGTCAAAGTTATATGTTATATTTTTATTGTTACATGGCAAGTACAGGTGGGTCCCAGGCCCCACACTGGGGAATTTTTCCATGGGCTTAAGAGATACATCCTCAGAATTCAGCCATCAGTGCTGAGTCCATAGAATTCTTCAATAATGTTGCCATTATTTAAATTCCTGTTAGTTGTAGCTTTGTAACTCCATATTTCATATTTGAAAAAGATTTTTAACTCATTGTTGAATGGTAAAAAGACACTTCAAAACTTTTGATAAGATGGCTGCACCAGTTTACATTCCCACCAACAGTGCACAAGGGTTCCCTTTTCTCCATCAATACCATCCTCAGTAACGCTTAACTCTTGTCTTTTTGATGACAGTAATTCTAACAGGTGTAGGTGATATCTCACTGTGGTGCTTCTTTTAATTATTTTTAAGTTTCTTCCTATTTACATTAAGTAATGTTGGCATTCCATTTATGGTAGTGATCTAAAGAACATTTTTAATTATATGAATTTAAGTGAAATGAGAAAACTTAAAGGAAAGTACTTCTAAAATAACAATACCCTGGTCCTCTGACAGGGTAGAAATTATGATGGTAAAGGCAGCACTTGGGGAAGCCTGGTGTTTCAGATGACTGCACATCTCTGTGAAAGCTTGGACCAGTGATCCCAAGAGAAGCTCCAGGGAAGGTCAAAGGCTAGAATGTTCTGTTTAATGCATTTTTCACTCAGATTCTTATACAAGAAATGCCCAAAATGCTCTTAAGTTGCCCCTAGCAGTAAATCTGTTCCCCATCAACACAGAGGTTTCTGCAAGAAACCAAGTTTACCTCAGGTTACCTCAATTGTTCTGAGCAGGGATGTCAATGGTTTGCATCACACAGGCCCTGGAAGAATGCCAGAGGATCCTCCACGGCATGAGAAGGATGGTATATCTATTTGTATTTATTTTATCTAAAATGTAAAAAAATAAAAATTTACTGGTTAATATTCAGAATGACAGTGGAATAGATATTTCATAAATATAAATATTCGTGGCGGAACACTGAACACCCATTTTATGGATGTTCAATGAAAAAGGTTTGGTTACTACCAGGTGTGAGAAAAGAGTGATTAAGTCCTAGGACATGCACTACCCTACCCGTGTGTCTGCAGACCATTTGCTCTGGGCATACTTGTTCTCTCTCACCCTGTCAATCCCTGAGAGAGGGCAGAAGACCCTGAAGAATCCACTCCTGATAAAAGATGTGTGTCCCAGAGGTCACCCGTACATGTGAATATTCATAGGTTGTTTACAGTCCTTTGCAGATCTCAAAACCCAACCATCTTGCTCCAGTTCCAAATTTTAAAACGGAAAGAAGACCCAGGCCATAAATAGACTGTATTTCCAAATTTAGTATGATTAATTTTTCTAGAAAAATGGTTTACAATAATTCATATTCTTAGAAAAGATCTACTTAATACTCAGTGTGGCAGAAACAGACATGTATGATGACAATTTACAGATTACAATGCTGTTACAATGCTGGTGATTAAATGGAACAAAAATTGAATAAGAATAACTTATTTTGTTAGAGAAATTTATTTAGGTAGCGAAAACCACAAGAATGAGTAAGAGAAACTTTTGTGAAGACTTTGAAAAAACCTTCTAGTCCGTTTCAAGGACCTGAGAGATGCACAGAACTAGCTTTCTCTTGTCCAATTTCACTGCAAAACTCACAGCTCTTCTTTTCCTTAATACTCGAGTTCCCCTAGCACACTCCTTTCACTTACATTTCTGACTGGGATCCACTCTGGATGGGTGAAGAGGGAAAGGACAAATATTCACTTGGCTCTGATGGAACTTCACCCAACAAAGTAGTTATCCATTAATGTAGATGTCTGCTTTTATTTAACCTTTTCTTGTCTCATTTGGGGGAAAAAATGTTCTTAACACAACTCTCAGAGATAATCCAGCTTGGGCTGGGAGTTGCGTATATAGTGGGACCCATGAATCGGAGTTGGGAGGGGCACACTTCACTGGACCGCTGTTTGTTTCACAATTGACAGAGATAATGGGGGCCCTTTCTGAAGTTTTCCATTAGGCAAGAGGGTATTTATTTTCCAAGTATTTGAGTAGAGTCCACATCAGATTTCTTGTTGGTGCTAGGTTGCTCTTTCCAAAGAACTTGGCATCCCTGGGACAATGTGGAAATTTATAAATATTTTAAAGTTTCACAAGACATCATGAAGGTGCTAAAACAAACTGGAAATACATAAAACATCACTGTGACCACTTGAGAATACGGCAGTGGCAGGAAGCAGGAGGGATGAGAAGCAATGCTCTCTGCAGTTCTGAGCCCACCACCACACACGAACAACCAAATGCACGCAAGTTTGTATCGGAGTCTGACTGCAAAAAGTGGCCACACTTGCAAAAGAACAATAAAGATGGCAACATAATGATGCCACCTCCTATTTTCCCTCAGTTTCTCCTTTACCTGCTACTCTCACCCCATCCTGCCTCCCTGTCTCTCTCTCTAGTTGCCTTCCCCATTAACCTCCACTAACTTCAAGTGGACATAAAGCAGAAAACAACTGGTGACACTGTGGGAAGAACAAACGCTATGTTGTTCACAGTCCTCCTGTCCATTTACAAATGTTATTACTTTCCTCGGAGAGGACTTCTCTGAGGCCAACAAATCAGAAAGAACTTCCCTAGTCACCATCCATCAGCCTTCCATTCTCCTGTTTGAATTTTTTCATGGCACTTTGCATTGCTTAAAGCTGTTGCTTTTATTTTGTTCCCATGCAATGTATGATTTCTGTTGTCTTCCCCAATAGAATGTAAACACCAAGAGAGCAAGAAACTTGTCTGGTTCACCCCCAGCGTCTCCAGTGCTTAGAATAGTGCCTGGTTTCAGAGGTGCTCAGTAAATAAATGTCAACTAAAATACCCTGAACTACCCAAGAAGATAACTCAGGCAGTAGACACAGTGTCTGGTGGTAGTAAACACTCAATAAATGGGGCTATTATGTTTTTATTGTATTATTTTTGGCCAGAAAAATTACTTGGCCTCTAGGATTCGATGGTGTTCTTTCCCAGCCCAGCAAAGTGATTTGGTTCCTCTCACCTCACCCTGATCCTAAAAATAAAATTCTATTCCAAGCCTAAGAACTCCATCCTACCCATCCTCAGCCCTAGTCCCAACATCTCTGTGTATTAGCAATGTGGGCTTAATGCTATGAACCACAGTCTCCTTTGAGGATTTGGGGTGAAAAGTCCCCACAGGCTTAGCCTTAGCTTTCTTTGTTCACTTTGTTTGCTTTGAAGACCTGAACGCAGTACTGGGAAATCAATAAGCAAGGCTTGCTGCTGACCCTGTATGTGTCTCCTGATTCTCCTCTGGGAGGCTCGGCTCACTCCAACGCACTGATAAGTCGTGAATTGCCCAACTCAGTCTGCAAATTAAGGCTCTTGTAAGTCATCAAGGAATGCCTAGTTTAGCGTGCATTGGATTTTCCATCGTGAGTGTCATTAGATGAACTGAAAGTACATATTACAGGTTTGCATAATGAACAAGCCTCAAGTTAGGTTTGCCGTGATAGGGTTATCAGTCATCACACAAATAAATTATTTAGGAAAGCACTTTTTATAGTGCGTTTTCATTTAAGTTTTGCCCCTTGATATATGTGTATAAAAATGACGAATCCATCGGACACTGCTATTCTACTTGCGCATCTATCACTATCAGGCCTTTTTTTGTAATTGGTTTATTAATTATAGCATCTTAATGATCTGTTTAAAATAAATAAACCATTTGCACCATTTCAAAGGTATTTTGTGAGGCTCAGCTGATATTAAAATAGCACCAGCCTTATGTGCTTTTTCAGCAAGTGACCTAATTAGTTAATAAAGTAATTGAATATTAAAAAGGATGTTGCAAGTGATTAAAATTTAAGAGCCTTCAGAATGTTATTAAAGCTATAAATCATACATCACTGTTTTAATTTGCATAGCTACAGAATTACTAATGGTCCCATGTGCACACAGGGCTTGGCAATTAGTTCTTTAACAAAATGTTGGTGATGTTGAGGTACCAAATTCTTTCAACCTTTTTTGTTAGCTACATAGAAACCTGCTTTTGCCACATTAAATATCTAACTGTTGAAATATTGCTTGTTTCCTTTGACAGATGTAAACATTCAGTCGCTTAACCAATATTTATGAATACCTACTGTGTTTGGTGTTGATTATAATGATGAACAAAATAGACATGATTCTAACAGAATTTACATTCTGGAGTTAGTTGGGTAGTCATGGACTTCTCTAAATTCATGTATAATTACAAAGTGTGATAAGGAGCTATGAAGCAAAAGTATAGAATGCTCCAAGAGGATTCTGCTTGCAGAATCTGACTTCATCTGTCAGATTAGGGCCCAAACACTTAATTCCAGGTGAAGGGACTCAGTAAACTGAATTCTTGTTCAAGGGACAAATGCTTGATGAATCTGTCAGTGGTGTGTACAAAGGACTAGCTGAAATTGTTGGTTGTTTACCTAACAGCCACCACTCTTGTCTGGCTAGTAAAATCCCAATTCTGTTTGGGTATAGGACTAGGATTATGCTCAGGGGATGTAGGCCCTGGCCCAAGGATAAATGCTGAAACATCTAAGCCAATTATGATTCCATTGTTCTTTGCCTACTACTGGTTAGAGGTAGATGTGTTCTAAGGGACTCTAAGAGGCTTTCTGGAAGTATTTTCTACTCTAGTAACAGAAAATACAGAGAAAAAAATACCCCTTTTCGCCATGCTTTTAGATGTCATCGTGAGTGGAGGTGATACTTGGAGCTATAGCAGCCATATTGAGACCATGGGGGGAGGAGGAAGGCAAAACAAACAAAACAACACACACTCCCTGAACCTAAGCCCTGATATTGTTGTGTCGCTGAACCAACTCTGGAAACTTCGAATGTCTTAATGTATGAAAAAATAAATTTATGTTGGATATTCTGTCACCTAAAGTGTCTTCACTGAACTAGATGTGTTTAAAATAGACACTGAAAAGATAAATTAAAAGGCTTATATAACTGTCAGAGGAAGAGCAATGCTAAATTATGGTGGGGTGTAATAGGAGGAATGGAAAGTAAGGTCAAGAATAGAGCAGAGGCATTGCAGACACAGAGTCAACAGAATTTGTTAATTCATTGGTTATCCAAGGTGTTAAGTAATAGTAACTACTATTAATTGAGTATTTCCTAGACTCCAGGCATTGTTCTGAGCATTTAACATACAGTATCTCACATAATCATTTCAACAGCTCTATGAAGTACTATTAATTGTCACCATGATTGAATCCTGTTTCAGTCATGCCTTGATTTCCTAAGTCAAAATCTCAATACATAGTCTTTGCTACCACCAGTGGGTAAAAGCAGAAGAGTTATTTCAGATTCCTTCAGAAAGCTGCTGGCTAGACTGCTGCTTCCAAGATTTTTCACTTTATAATACACATAAAAAAATGATAATAGCTTAAGATCCACACTGGGGTAAACTATAGGGGACTTAGAAAAAGCCTTCATTACCCTTTCTTTATATTATATAATTATAAGAAATAATATTCAAAATTTAGGGAAATATTAAATACTGTACTAAATTTGTATAAAATTCTAAAAAATAACCTATTTAATTTTTAATGAGAAATTTGCTTTTATGAATATAGCTTTTTAATATCAGATTTTATGCTTGAAATCTCAATTCCTGATGAAGAGTTTTAAATCCAATCAATATTTTTCAAATTCTTGGTAGTCATCACTAACTATAAGTTTTATTCACATAAATTATATTTAAAAAATCACATTTTTGAAACCATTCTGAATCTGACAACATTGTGGTCATATTGAAAGAATGTAACAGTTCTTCCTTTTCTTTCATTGACAATTGCACTGTTGACATTTTTTGAGACTGTGTAAATGTACTTCAAATCTTTCAGAACTTCCTCAAAGTATTTGAAAATAATGGTAATGCTTTAATTCATAGACTACTCAAGCATAGTTAGTAGTGGCTAAGCACAGCCAGCTTGGACGCCACTGAAAGGGCATGTCAGTCACAGAAGGAAGAATCCAGTATGTTGTGAAGACAGATTTGGGGCTATGCCTGCCAAGAAGCCCGCTGCCCCACTCCCTGCCCGTTGAACTTCCGACTGGTTCCACTTTGGCCTGGTGCTGTGCTTCGTGCAAGGCCGGCTTCATGGATACTTAGTAGGACCCCATGTCTGGTTTAATGCTCTGCTATCATCTTGGAATGGTTTTTGAACAAGCGGCCCTGCATTTTCATTCTTCACTGGGCCCTGCAGTTTATGTATGCGGTGCTGACATCTGGGGCACCTAGAACACAAACTACTTTGGTAGCTACCCTGTGCCTCTGCAGAGGACGGGCCCAGGCTGTGAGATGTCGAGCAACTTCTTAGCTGCTGTACTCAGCTCCTGGACATGGAGCAAACACTTCGGATGTCCTCAGGCTTGCCAGGTTTGATGTTCCCAAAACCATGGGCCATACCTTCCTAGCTTGTTCCTTTTAGCCCTCCCGCCAAGGGACCCTGAGGAAGCCATTGATGCTTGTAGTTAGAGGTGACTGGCCCAGAGATTCCAGCTACCCCAAGAACTGAGGCATCAGTTACATAACTCAAGATGTCATGTCTTAACCATTTACCAGTCCTGTGCAAAGTTAGTTCCCAGGCATGTTACCTTCTGATAAAATCTCTGTGACCAAAGATAAATCTAATAGGTCATTGGTAATAGCTTTCAAAATGAAGAGTCAATATTAACTTCTGAATACCCACTCAGTGCAAGAGAGCCCAGAGTTGAGGGTTATAGCTGGGAAAGAACTGATCCAAAAGGTAGAGTAGGAGGAAAACATTCAGAATCTTGGCCTGTTCCTCTGGCACATGAGGGTTTAAACCAGTTTCTCCCAACCATTTTGGAATTGGAATCTCTGTATCACTCTTGGTTTGATATCATAATGTTGATATCTCTATTAAAATGCCATATACAGGGTATCCCAAAAAATGTATACACACTTTGAATAATTATGAAGGTAGTGTTTATTAAAATACATTTCACTTTCAAAATGTAATAGAATCTACAGACATTGTACATATATATATTTTTGGGAAACCTTATATATTAATATATAAAGGTAGATAAATCTCTCTCTCTCTCTTTCTCTCTCTACACACACACACACACACACACACACACACACACAAAGTAAAAACAGTTCTAAGCCAGACAGGACAGATGATTCCCAGCACAGGGGAAAGAAGCTTTTGCCAAAATACTTTTCATGGAGCAACAGATGTGCTCAGATGAACTCTAGGGACAGGGGAGGACGGGGTGAGAAGCCTTGCTGAGGCATAATTGGACTTGGCAATGGTAGGGAAGAGGCCGTAATGCAAGTCTCAGATTCCTCACACAGAATACCAAATGAACTAATCACTTTCTGCCCTCAGAGGCGAAGATCACAAGTATGTATTGGTCTTAGAACAAGGCCATACAAACAGAATCCTAATAAATCATTCTTAAGTAAATAAAATGATCAATTTTTATAAATAAATACATACATTATACTCACCAATTACACAATATTACTGTTCCAATAAGTATTGTGCAATGAGAACATTGTAGATGTTACAGAGCACAGAGTCCTCTACCTGCTCTTTACTGTGTGTGTGTGTGTGGTGTATGAGAGAGAGGGGGGGGGGGGGGGGGGAGACCAATCATTAAAGTACTCATCAGGTCCACATGTAATGGAAGAAAACTATAATTGCATTTCTGCCTATTAATATTTAGATTTTTCTGGTCTAAGTAAGTCTTTTGGCACTTATAAAAGGGTCTGGCCCTCTTGCTACCAATTAACGCCTTTCTAAGGATGATGAGAAAGCTGTAAAAGTGGGATAACTTGCCCAGCTGGTGTGGCTCAGCAGTTGAGCATTGACCTATGAACCAGGAGGTCACAGTTGATTCCCGGTCAGGGCACATGCCCAGGTTGCGGGCTCAATCCCCAGTGTGGGGCTTGCAGAGGGCAGCCAATCAATGATTCTCTGTTATCATTGATGTTTCTATCTCTCTCTCCTTTCCCTTTTCTCTCTGAAATCAATAAAAAACATATATATATATTTTTTAAGTGGGATAACTCAAGCAGCACTGAAATAATGGGAATGACTGCAGCAAGAATCCACAAGGTGAAGGGGACACAAGAAGAAAAGTGAAAACTATTCATCTCACTGTTCTACACCCCAGACTTTGTTTCCACATTGCTAAAATGTCACATTCTGCTTTATGGTATATTTGAACCCAGATTTTTATGTAAGTTAATGCTCCTGGCAGGGCTCATCTCCTGACCTGGGGCCAGGGAGGAAAGACCCTTGGACCTCACACTCACAAAGACCTGACATCCAGACCTCGAAATGAGGCTAAACACTCACTCACAGGTACCCAGAGGGTTGAAAGCTGCCCTCATTCAACCTGAATTTATAAAATATACACTGCTTTGACATTTCTTCATTTTTAATGTGTTGAGCTCTCTGTCCACCCTGAAGAGGCCCATGTGTGCGTGTCTGCTTTTTATGTGTATTTGTCCTCCAGTGCACATTTTCATAAATGGACTGGATGTAACATGCTCAATTAATTAGGGAATATATTTTTATTACCAGCACCACTATTGGTTGTATCTTGCTCTCCATAAGGAACTGGCCAACTGGGGAGAGTGGCATAAACTGGCTCATAACTGGAGGGGAACGAGGATGTTGTGAAGACTACACATCTGCTTTCATGTTTGTGCTTTGTTTACTATAAAATGGATGATAATGATAAGGATGTGTAAGAAAGTGTTAATGATAATACCAGCAGAGAGTGCAAAAAAAAAAAAGCCACAACTTTTTAGCTAAAGCTAGATGTAAATTAAACCCTAGATTTGTTCAGTTTAGGTTTCATAGCTACATATTTATGGCTATTAGGAAGACATCTGTGTTAAAATTCTTATGCAAGAATAATTTCATCGCTTCAAGTGTGAAACTCCCCAATCACTGTTCCCAACTCTTCCCATTAAAGCAATTGCTTTATAATACTGTTTTTACTGACATGACCATTTTATTACAGAACAATGTATTATATAACACATGCAGTTTATACACCTGCAACATTTATTCACACACAGTACACTGATCACTTGTGGCTCAGGAGGTGTTTACAGTTGGTGTGAAGATTAACATTTTAATTTCAATAGTTGTATATTTATTTTAATGTGTAAATTTAGGGTCAATTTTGATGGTAGTGATGCACCAACACTTTTAAGTGTAAGCTAAAAAGTGAGTCAATTTATACAAAAATTCTGAATAAATAAAAATGCAGTGATCTACTTAGGATAAGGCAAAAAAATCATGAAGGAGCTCTGAAAAAGACCCAAGTTTTGGAAACAACAGCCTATGCAAAAAGAAAGAAAATGTAGGCTTTGGATTTGGTTTTCGATAGTGATGATGGCTACACTGAGCCATCCTGGTGAGCAGTGCCACACATGTAAGGCTGCTGTCTGATGGCCCAGGAGCGTGCTTTTCCACGTGACACTAATTGGCCCACACAGGAGTGAAACCATGACCCTTCCCTCATTAGCCACATGCTCAGACCAGCTGAGCTAGCTCGCTCTGGGTCACTGGGGTCCCATGTAGGAAATTACCATTCCAGTGCCCTATGGTCCTTTCGTAACCTCAACTAATGAATGTCCCGTGGAGTCTAATGTCATTCCTGGGGGAGCACACAGCTCTCCCAGCAGTGGGGAAGTTGATGATATTCTGAAGTTTTAACCCAGGGAGAGCCAATTGAAGAAGCGGGGAGAACTCAGGCAGCCTGGAAACCATCTTTCAAACACCTGTGTGTAAGTCTAAAGGATGACAACATGCTGCTGTGTCCATTTGTTTGCCAGGCCCGGTCTCAGGACATGAAACGCAAGCACAGGGAAGCGAAGAAAGCTGCTGAGCATCACACAGCAAGCTCATCACAGCAGGAATTACACTAAATCTTTGCTGTCGGGACCAAGCACGTTCCATCACCAACCCCATGAGGCCGGTGTTAGTGTCCCTATTTTAGAGATCCAGAAACTGAGACTTTGAAGTAACTAGTGAAAGAGCCTAGGATAGTGGGCTCTTCCCAGGATTGCCATATTCTGGGAATAAACACATCATCAAGTAGGTGGGAATTTTACAAGATAGACAACTTACCAAACCTTTCTGCCTGTTAGGTCTCAGGAGACTCTGGGTTCTTTATTTTTCTGTAGCTTTATCATATCCATAATTTAGCTTTGAGAAGAGTTGTTTAAGTCAGATAAGTTTATAGTTAAGACTGAGAGAAAGCATTCTTCCCAAGTGCTGGAACACAATGGAAAGAAAGGGATGGCAGACTTTCTAAATGCACAGTGAATAATTGGGAAAAACCACGAGTCACTGTCTTTTTAACAAGACTATTGTATTGATAACCCTCCAATGCCCAAACTAACTGGTGGGTAAAATACCATTTGGCAGCCACCCTTTCCAGGGCCACCACTGGTCCACAGTCCTGGGAGTGCCCGCTGCCCTGGTCCTCTCTGGAAGCCATGAAGGCCTGAGTGCACACTCACCGCTTGTCAAAGGACCGTGCAAATCAGAAGAGACCAGACACTTGAGCAAACCAACAAGCCATATTTTAAATTCAGCCCTCTGGTATCTGATTAGTCTAAGGCAGTGGTCGGCAAACTGCGGCTCTGTTGACTAATGAGTTTGCCGACCACTAGGATAGGGGCTTAATCACAAGGAACAACAACAGCCAATAATTATTGGAATCGAGAGTCTAGGTCAGTGGTCGGCAAACTCATTAGTCAACAGAGCAGCAAACGTGGCTCGCAAGGCGCATGTGGCTCGCGAGCCGCAGTTTGCCGACCATTGGTCTAAGGGGATATCTCAGCTTGCCCTTAAAATTTGCTAGTTAATACCTAAGGAATATAGTTATTTTTAAGGTGCAATTGACTAACAAAAAACTTATGAGTCAGAGATTTAGACAGAATTGCTAATTCACCATTTATTACCAGAGAGATATTGGCAAGTTACTTAACCTGTTTCAGTTCCTTCCCATATATTAATAGGGACAAAAATCTTCCTCATGGTGGTTGTATGTAAACAACATAATCATGCATGTGACATGTTTGGCACAAGGTTGAAATGCTAAAAAATTATATTTCTCATTGCATGCTCTGTCTGTCCTCTTCCCTGTCACATAATGTGTTTGAGTGTAGTACAAGCTACCAAGGTCCAAAAACGCATGAGACAAAGTTCTTTATTGTAATCTTATTTTTAATTTATTCATTTGAAGATAGTATCTATTTATTATTTCACATACTGTATTTCTCTTCACCAGAGGCTGCTGGGAAATTATTTCTTGAGGTAGAGAGGGGAAGGTCTTTTGAAGGCATTGACATGAAGTGCTGAGACTTCCTGGCACTGTCCACCCACTCCTTCTGCCCCGGTGCCCAGCCTAGAACTACAGACTTTTCTGTGTCTATTATAAATTTTCCTCTGACTTGATAGCATATTTGCTTGTAGTTTTAGAGGCCCAATTCTGGTTGTGAGATCAGAAGAAAGCTGCAATCTTTCTCAAAATGGGCTCTCAGGCATCCACACTGGGTGGATTGTTTCCAAAATTGAAACAGCCACTGAGAAATAGGGGCTTCAAGACAGCTTTACAGGGTGATCCTTGGCCAGTAGATAGGAAGAGGCTGAGTGGAGTTGACAGTATTCCAAGATGAAATGAGGAAACCCATGATATGAGAATAGCAGTAGACTCCCTAAAACAGTGGACACTGGGCAATCTCTTTTTTTAAACACTCTTTGCCAAGTGTCATCAGTCAGGCTTCCTAAGTTTCACATTTGGTAAATTTAATATTGGTAAGAAACGTTTTTATTGTCACTTGAGTTGATTATAGCTTGGTTTTCCTTGATTATCGCAGTCCGAATTTGTGAGCATTTAACAATTAATTGTTGCAGTGATTGGAGATCTGGATAGGCAGGTCCTTCTGGGACTTCTAGTTTCTAGTTAAGCCGTTCTCTTTAACCCACTGCCACCTAGTGGTAATTTAGCAAACTGAAAAAAAAGCTTTACTTTTATCCAAGGAGAGAATATAGTTGGGCAAGAAACTTTCTTTCCTTGACAGTCCTACCTAGAAAGCATAAGGAAAGGGTGATATATGTCATTCCACTGGCCTCCATTCTGCTGCCAATATTTAACTGTCACTGTATATTTTAAATGTCAAGCTAGCTGATTCTTTCGCCTTTATTTCGATTAATGAGGACATTCTCATTTAATCAGAAATCTTTGAGGTACAGAACAAACAAGCAAGACCAGAACTGGAGCATTTCTAGCATCTTCAGTGGTTAGAAATGTCCTGTATGTTAGCCGAGTCCAACATAATAAGTGGGGAAGTGGGTCTTGACAGTTAACTTGAGGTTTCCCTCTCTAAGAATTGAGATTTTTGTTTATCCATCTTTCCAAAGTGACTCAGTTCTGGAAGCACACCGAGGAGATCAAGTAATCAATGTGCAAATCTTTGTGCAGTTCAACTTTCTATACATGCACAGGGAAAAGCTGATGGCAAATTCAGACATTTCTGAAAGCAGTAAGAATCGATTAATCAGATGTGGTAAAACAGTCAGAGGGGAGCAGTCGATGGTGACCTCAGTAGATCGTGAAGACAGTGGATTAATGCCAGTGAGCTATTACGTGGAATGAATTCACAGAGCAATTACCATTGCTTGGGGCTTAGAAGAGATAATTTGCAATATGGGCCAAGTTTCTTTTCTAAGCATGAATGTCAAATAAACTTGGAAGAATAAAGCTACCTCAGGATAGAAATCTAGATGTGTGTACTTTGGTTAAAAAAAGAAGAAGTGGGGGGGGGGGGGGGAGGCACAAGGTTACAACAATGGCATTGCTGGAAATGTTTTAAACAGTATCTTCACTTGGTAGCAGACTTTCCTGCCTCCTCTCCCTTTCCCCAAAATCAACAGAGACAAAGCAGCCAGTACATTAGTACAATCATATTTATTACAGCTTCCAGACTCCCATATGACACATATCTAAAGCAGAACATTGCAAACTGACGTTACTAGCAGCAATCCTCCCTAAACAGGAAGGGGTTAGCTGAACTTAATAATTAGGAGTAATTTTAAGACAAGATTATAAGTCATGGTTTTTCTTTTAGCAGCTGGTATATGAATAGAAAAACTATAAATTTGTAGAATCATCCAGGTTTAGCCTTGTCTAAAAAAACATTAAATATTTGCAGATGTGTATCCCCAGGGTAGCCCAGAAGGCTATGTCTTTAGATGTCAATAAATCACTTTTTAAGACATCACTTACTATCTGCTTTACTGCCAGGACAACAGAAAAAGGACTGGACAGCTGCCCTAGAGCCTAGCTCACACAGAATTCAGTCAGATGATCATTGTTTAAATAATATCTGTTAAACATTTTTAGATATTTTCCCCCACAGCTCAAAAAAACATCAGACATTTGCTCAAAAGACTAAAAATCAAAAGCAATTGCAATGTACTGGGAATAGCTTTTGTAGCTTTCCTGAGGGAGTGTTCCCATCTTTTCAGTGTTTTTAAAGGAGCACTAACTCTGGCAGCTTATCAGACTACTCTTTATTCTAAAGCAATAAAAGACCAACTGAAGGTCTCAGGTGTACTTTCGCCCCCCTCAATCTCCGAATCATCCAAAGCCATTTCTTGACAGAGAGCTTTCATTTTTATTAGAGGAGTGCAAGAGAACTTACAAACATTTGAAAAATACTCAAAACACTGAGAGTAAAGAAGGCCCAACCATTCCTCGGAACCCAGGAAACTGTGACAGGAACTCCTAAGGCTTATCTTAAACCCATCACTCAATTTGTCAGAAAGCAATGACAGACCACCCACCTTAGCAACACAAGCCCACATAAGATTTTTTTGCTTTATAATCACTAAGAAAAGCCCTTTGGGAGTTATTGCCCTGAAAAACACAGGCTGATGAACAGAAGTTAGTGAAAAGGGGTTGAATGCATTCTGTGTCTAGCACAGGAAAAGAGAAATTAAAACAGTTGGGAAACAATTATATTTATACCATGATACACTTACATAAATCTTGACCTGAACCACAGAAATCATTTCATTCATAA
Source organism: Corynorhinus townsendii (assembly GCA_026230045.1). Taxonomy (NCBI): domain Eukaryota; kingdom Metazoa; phylum Chordata; class Mammalia; order Chiroptera; family Vespertilionidae; genus Corynorhinus; species Corynorhinus townsendii. The sequence continues at coordinate 156,463,332 of JAPDVU010000006.1, read as the reverse complement.
AAAAATACACAAAGGACTGGAAAACTTTAGGACAGCTAGCTATCTTTGAATAATTTAAATTTTTTTCTAAAGGCAAAATTTAGACAAGATTTAAAGAAGTAATTTACAGAAACTATTATATTTCATTATTTTACCCATGTCAGCTACTACAGGAATAGTGCAAATAATAAATATAAATATCTACTCTTCATCAAGTTAGGTTTCTATTTTTTCTCAAGGGATAAAAGCAGTACACCTACTTTCCATAAGGCTTCTGACGATTAAGAGCACCTCATGGCTCATGACCTGACAATCTCTAAAGGTGCTTTTAAGACTATTTCACCATGAAAACAGATGAACCCCTCTCGATTCACTAACAACTCATAGCAAGGACTCCTATCTAGACTTTAGTGTTAAAGGTTTCTGAGCTTTCTGGCTTGACATGCACCATGCACAGAGAGCAGGCAGGGTACTGCTTAGGCACTGCTAGCTCTGGCTAACCATCTCACCAATGGCCCACCTCTTTCATAAGAGGTCTCTGGAAGGAAGAATAAATGCTTCCCAGATACTAAAATGAACAACCTAAAGTGCAAGTTTGCCTGTGGTAGAGCAGTAGAATCATCTCTCTGTACAAAGAATGGCACATGAAACTATTCTGGGTGTAATAGCATATCTTCAATTTCTCAATCCCTGTTCTTATCTAACAAAGCTGGAAACTCCTGAGAGGACCTCAGCAAGTACCCAGACAGATATGCCCTGTGAAATGTCCGGAAAACACATTCCCATGTTTAGAGATTACTTTGAAGAACCAAATTGATGTTCAAAAATAAGTACTATTCCTACCAAGTTTCCTAAATCCAAATCTCTGGGGAAATACTAGAAACCAGTTTTGCTGACCTGCAGCGGCTTAGAGCCCCCTTCAGGTGGAGGGGCCCCCAGGTCTCTACCATTCTAGTGGTTACTGCCTCCTTTTCTTTCCTCCTGAGGAAGACGTCAGTGGTTTCCATAGCAATTTACTATAATATCCTAGATGATCACATTTTTTGAGCAACATAAACACTGTTAGGACCTATTTTTTCTTCCTTATGAAAAATTTCTCCAATAATAAAGAAAAAGGCTATGATTTTTAAAAACTGACTTCTCTAAAAAAGTATGCTTTGTGCAAAAAAAAAATACTAGATAGTCCATTCATTCCAGGATCACTGTCCAAAGCAAACAAATAAATGGGCACTAAGATATATCACAGTTTTAAAGTTTTCAGAGCCAGAATTGTTAAGTTGGGCAGAAAAGCAGTAAATCAACCCTTATACGAATATATAAAAATTATATACAAACATTATGAAAACCAGCATTATGTAAAATAAATTAGGTTAGATTTAATCAGGCACTAGACTGAAACAGAAATTGATTATATTCCTTTTGATTCCAAATTTCTATTTTACTGGAAAAATCTAATATCCATTACAGCTTCTAGCTAAGGAACAAGAGGGCAGACAGCTAGGACAGCCAAACAAGGGACACTGGTAAAGAGGTAGAGGCAGGGTGCCTGATGATTAAACAAGACAACCATTAATTGGGGAACTGAAATTGTAGACACATTATTTAGAAGAGATTAGATTGGCAGATTCCAAAGATGATGGTTCAAGTTTGTGATCTGGAACTTCTCTAAGTATTTAGTACACCTGCTCTGGCTCTAAAAAACATATTTAAAATGCATTTTAAAATAAACAAAACAATTTCTACAAATACCCTTTTAGGGATGTGTTATTTTTAGATGCTCATTCTTACTTTGGTATTATCATACAAACCAATGAGAAGTTCAGGGGAATTCTTCCTGAAAATGATCAGAAAGGGTAGGGGCTAGGATGTAGAGGAGCAGCAAAGAAATGTTATTCTCCTCTTACTCAAGAATGTTCTTCTGAAACTTCCACTGTCCTTTAGGAAAAAGGAATGGAACATGGCTAATAGTTCCTGATGATACCGTGGACTTCCAATCACAGCAAGATCATATTTATGACACTTACAGAGACTATTTGCCTTGCTCATAAGCATTCTAACCAAACCATGAAGTAGAGTTAGTAAAATGACTCATGGTTCCTAAACATGTTTAGAGGCTTTAAATGTCTTCCTAAAATTCTTTGCCTCAGTGCTCCTGTGAGGTAGGTGTCTGCTGGGCAAAACCTGAGGCTCTCCTTTCATTATATGATGAGCCAGTGACCCATCTAGCAGAAGGAACAGGTATCTAAGTTACACAACAAATACAGCAGGGGAAATCTTTCTTTTCAAGCATTTTAACTAGTTACTATTTCTTATTCATACTCTGAACATGAATTATCTAAAATAAAACAAAATATAAACTAACAAAACAAAACAATTCAATATTACCTAACAGTCTGTAGCCTATTCTGCACTGGTGACTGAGAAAGCATATAGCATGATTCAAGTAGTATTGGAGAGTGCTATGGTATTTCTGCTACTGAAGCTGGCTGTGAGTAAAGTGGCCCTTACAGACACATCCACTCTAGTTTGTAAGAACCTCTTTGGTCTGACACAAGGGAATAAAACTACTGCTGCTGTCTCATGAAAACCATTCTGAAAGATATTCTACACAGGACCAGCCCTGCCTGGAAAAGGGATTCTCAGCTGCATGATGCATGTATATTACTGAGTTCATGCAGCACTCTTTGAAGATAGACATGAAGGTCACAGTCTCTTGCCATAAAGCTTATAGGACAGGTCACAGAGAGTCAATACACAGGGTACATGCACTAGCACTATGCCACAGAAGTTAGAGAGAAAGACAAGAATCCACCACACGAGCATCTTATAGTTCCATCTGATATGCCATTCACAGAAGTTACCTCTGGTAAAGGAAGACTGCTGAGGTCCCACATTCCTTTCCATAATAAGGAGAGGGATAAAATCAGGGCATTCATTGCTGGCTTCTTTAAGCATACCAATTATTCAAATTTTGCCCTTACATAAATTGGTAGCTTTCTTAGATCTTATAGATAACCAAAGATAATAGATTACGTTTCTTGATTAAGAGAGAATGGTGTAGAGCAAAATTCAACAGTTACAAGATGTTGGTGTAGGGTTCCAGGGCAATTTATACTGCTACTCTTAGAATCAAATTCGTGAGTATTCAGAGTACTAGCTTTAAAATGAGAGCATTCTTTTTGAGGTGAGTTTCTCTCCTCCACACTAAAGAGTCCATAGAGTGAATTTAATTCATACCATAACCCCTGATTCAAATGGAAGATCATATATTTGTTCTGAGTATCTGAAGTAAAGCATGATACCAAATCAGATGTGGGTACTCATATGCAGCCTGGTATTACTGTTTTGATATTAATGCAAACAACCCATCCTCCCAATACCTATCTCCCTTGAGGGAGCTCATCTCCCAGAGAGCCTGAGCCTGGTTCTCTCCTCAACACATGCAGTACCAGAGGGGATTATTCCAACTCAGGGTTTCACTGGGATACTAGGATACAGCATAGCAGCAATTCATGCATTTTCTTTCTAAATACTTAAGTTCAAGTGAAGCAGAGTTGCTCACTGTGCAAGATGAACTAGCAGGACATTCTCGCCTCGAATGAAAATCTGATTTATGTGTCTAGTGAATACCTTTTGGTAATCTACTTTGGGCTTTCTCTTTTTCTTACGGGACTGGCCCCTAGAAAGGGTAGTAGCTCTGGAAAAGGTACCTCCCGCACTAGACCCCTCTGTCCGAATAGTCCTCCCTGACAGCTCTGACCTGGACTCCTCCCTTGTAGATGCCTGCAGGGAAGAAGGGACGGAGCGGGAATGTTTGCGTGAGCCCCGGTCAGTGTCTTCTCTTCCCCACACTGAGGCTACCTTCCAAGTGGATGTCTGGGAGTATCTGGACAGAGTGGAGTCTTCAACTGCAGACTTAGAATCTGCCTCCTTCTTGGAGGAATCTTGAAGTTTTAGTCGATCAAATAGCTATAAGGAAAGCAATGACAAATATTAGCCTTAAACATCCCTCTTTCAATATGTAGGGGAAAATAGACCAGATTCCTCAATTATGCTCTGTGGACAACTTGCTTTGCAATTTTTTAAAAAGTTAGTAATGAATTTTCTAGTTCTACCTATAACTCAGATAAATCAGTAAGTGTGTCAAGAGAAAAGGTACCTGCTTATTTCTACTGGGTAAAACAGAAAGACTTTTAAGCCCTATAAAAGGTAACTTGTTGCTCAAATAATATGCAGGTCTGAAGCAGAAATTCATTTGAGATTAGAAGAATGCATGAGAAGAGAGACTAAGGAAGACCTTGGTCTAGGCATACCTGGTTGACAGCACCAGGGCTTTCCCACTATGAAACACTGCTCACTGGGCTCAGTGATCTTAATTCCTAAGCCTAAAAGCATGCTAGGTACTCAGAAAGTCAGGAGAAATTGCCTACCCTCGTGAGAGTCAATGAAGAATCCCGATCATATGCTTTGCCTAGAACAGGCTTTCGGTAGGTCTCATCCACATCAGTAAGTGCCTAGAGAAACAGCCCAAAGGGGGGAAAATGAGGCGGAGTTAAAAATATTATCTTTATAGCTTTCAGGAAAAAAAAATTTTAAAGGCAGAATAACATCTAATTGTAGCAGGATTAAACCTAAGTGAAGCAGCTCTTGGGCAGGAAAAAAAAGGTAATACCTGGCACCCTCTGAGTAGGATTTCCAAGTGGCCTATGACCATATAAGACAAGTTTCTTCTGTGGTAAGGGGCCTTTATGGCTGCACAGAAGTTCTTAAATTTCACTGTTCATAAATATCCAGGAAGCTTATTAAAGTGTGAGTCCAAGGCTACTACTCTCCTAGAGATTCAGATTCAATAGGTCTGGGATGAAGCCCAGGAATTTTCTGTTTTAACCAGAAACCCCAGGTGATTCTGATGCAGGTAGCTTTAGGCCATATTTTGAGAAACACTCTACTGCGTCTTTTCCCTTTCCAGTTTCTATGTTTTGTGACAGCAATTAACAGAGACTGACCAGAGTTACAGACTGAATTGCTGATGAATTCTCACCATTGAGAGATCAATCGCACAGGACAGCCGTTAGGATCAAATGAGATCGTGTATGAGAAGTTACTTTGAAAAGTGTAAATCACCATACAAGTATAAGCTGACAGTATTATCATTATCAGCACTATCACTACATATGTTCTCTTAAATCCTTTTCCTTCAAAGGTAAAATTATAATAATAAAAAAAAATTCTTACATTTTAGAGGTGAGAAAACTGAGCCTCAGAGAAATTACCTTGCCTAGAGTCACACAGTTACCAAACGGTACAGCTAGGATTAAAACCAGGGTTTCCGATTCCATAATGGTTAAAAGCCTGGTTTCAGAAGTCAGAAAGATATATAATAAAGTCCTGGTACTTCCACTTACTAAGAGTGTGACCTGTACCAATCTTCCAAAATCTGTAGCCTCAATTCCTTCATTTGTGAAATGGAACAGTAATAGACCTACAATTCATTTATTGAGATAATATATATAAAGTTCTTAGTATAGTATCTGGCACATAACAAGTGCTTAGGACATATTTGCAACTATTATTATTATCCAGGGGAATGCATGGCTGGAGATAAAGCACAAGGAAAAGTTGGAGATGAACAACCATATGGGAAAGAAACACTAGAAAGCCTGGTGGCTCCTATTTTAACCACCCCACATTATAGTTGTGTTATAATACATCCCTACTTTCCTTCAAATATCTAGTAAACAGTAAGCCTCTACAGGGGTCCTCAAACTACGGCCCGCAGGCCACATGCGGCCCGCCGAGGACATTTATCCGGCCTGCCGGGTGCCGCTGCCTGTCCTGCTTAGCAGCCAACTCATCCCGGGCCCGCAGTGCACATAGGAATTTGTTCATAGTTTTTGTTTTAAACTATAGTCTGGCCCTCCAACGGTCTAAGGGACAGTAAACTGGCCCCCTGTTTAAAAAGTTTGAGGGCCCCTGCTAGGAGGCCTGGAGTGTCTGGTACACTCCTTCATAAGGAAACAGCATGTAAACTAACTTGCTTATTGATATGTCTGCTCCCCTTCTATCCATATATATCTTTCAAAAAACAGTAGCGTGAAAATTTCTTTCTGAAACTTCTGTACTTAGCACTGTGCCCAAAGTGGAACATAAATATTTTTAATAGGAAATCAATATAAAATTACTAAGCAGATGAAATAAGTAATTATTGCTTAAGGCTGGGTTTCTCAAGCTTGGCATTAAAAAGATTCTGCACTGGATAATTTTTTGTTGTTGGGGGGTGTCTATGTATTGGAGGACAAGCAGCAGAATCTGTGGCCTCTACCCACTAGATGCCCGTAACACCCTATCCCACAGTTGTGATAATTAAAAAAATGTCCCCTGAGGGAGAAAAAGGCAAAATCACCACTGCTGAAAGCCACAGCCTTAAGGAAATAGAAGCAATAAGAGAAACTTTTTTTGTTATTTCTCAAGAAAGTGTAGATTCTAGTTCTTCTGGGAAGTTATTCTGTAGGTGTCTCTGAATAAGGTTACTCAGGATCTTTAGATTTATAAAAGATTTAATCCCCAAGAGGTTCTCCAGCACCCTAAGGAGGGTTTAATTACCATATTCCAGAACTTGTCAAATGCAACGAGGAAGCCTGTACAGACGCCCCGAAGTCCCTTGAAAGTGCGGATGTGAACATTCACCTTCACCCCCTCCCGGATACAACGATGGAGTTCACCCAGAGGGCTGCCTTCGTGCACTGCAACAAGAGAAGAGTTACATCGTATGAACATATGCTCTCATTCCCAGAAGTAACAACCAAGACCACCCATCCATCTCCAGCAATACGAGGCAGCATGGTGCAGTGGCAACCTCACTATGGGAACAGGAAGGCCCAAAGGGCAATATGGCTGTCAATGGACAGTTGACACTGAAATGAGACAAGATTCATAATGTGGATAAACCATCTGAATGGCTATCATCTAAAAGTTTCACCCCTCTATATCCCATAGCCCAGTGGTCGGCAAACTGCAGCTCATGAGCCGCGGTTTGCCGCTCTGTTGACTAATGAGTTTGCCGACCACGGATTTAGGGCATTCCTAAATGAGTGGCAGGTGGTATACCTTAGCCAGCGTCATCTCCCTAGGCTAGTGGTCGGCAAACTGCAGCTTGCGAGCCACATGTGGCTCTTTGGCCCCTTGAATGTGGCTCTTCCACAAAATACCATGGCCTGGGCAAGTCTATTTTGAAGAAGTGGCATTAGAAGAAGTTTAAGTTTGGCTCTCAAAAGAAATTTCAATCGTTGTACTGTTGATATTTGGCCCTAGGCTAGTGGTCGGCAAACTCATTAGTCAACAGAATGGCAAACCGTGGCTCGCGAGCCGCAGTTTGCCGACCACTGCCATAGCCTATGCCATTGTTCAGTTGCATCATCATTTAAAACCTTTTGGGCAAAAAAGAAATACCACATTAAATGTACATAGTAGCTAGATTCTTCTCAGTTCTGTGTCTTCTTAAGACAACTTTTTTTCAGGATAATTCTCATGAACGACGTATCTAGCTTAAGCCTCCCAAAGAACCAAAAATCTTGTTCATGTGTTTAAAGAAAATAAACTGTGTAACACATCTGCCCTTAAACACATGTAACCCTCCAAGAAAGAACGGTCTTTAGGCCCCCCAGTCTCAGCTACTACATGCATGAGCTCTCTGGAGCCACTAGTGTTTCAATGTACATCACCATCACACTGTCACTCAGAGACCTGCTTGTATTCCAAGCCTTGCTGGGGTAGCGCACCTGCTGAGCATCTGGTTCCTATGAGACTGATGATGAACATCATTAAAAAGAGCAGCATGATAATTCATAAGAAGAATGCTGGGATTATAATTTCAGCCTTTACTGTGATGGATTCTGTTTTTCAGAGCTTGGGAGCAGGTATGAATTTTATTTTTATTACTTCATGTTAACTTACCCTTCACAATATTCTGGCTATAAAATATACATATCGTTCCAAAAAAAAATCATATACATACACATACTCTCTCACACTCATGTATATAGTCTCTGTTTTTCCCTCCCTCCCAAATTTGCAAGGCAAAATTCTTTGGAGATTGCCATTGATAGTAAACAAAAAAACCACTCTCTGTTTTATTTCTAGTGACATAAAATAGAACAGTCCTGCACTTCAGTTTAGATAAATAAGTTAGCTACTCTTTTTTTTAATATATATATTTTTTATTGATTTTAGAGAGGAAGGGAGATGAGATGGAGAGAGCAAGATCGAAGCATCAATGATGAGAGAGAATTATCCTTCAGCTGCCTCCTGTATGCCCCCTACTGGAGATCAAGCCTGCAACTGGGCATGTGCCCTGACCGGAAATCAAACTGTGATCTCCTGGTTCATAGGTCAATTCTTAACTACTGAACCATACCAGCCGGGCTAGGTGGTTACTCTTGACTTCCTTATTCTTCACTCATGGATGCACTTTTAAATGATGGCAGTGATAAATAAAAGAAAATAATCTTGAAAGAAAGTGACTTAACAGATAAGAAGCAGGAGCTTATGTCAAACTAAAGATTCAGCAAGAAGGCACAGGTGGAGCAGAGTGACAGAAACAGCAGCCTTGGAAAGAAACATGAGAACCTTGGTCTGACCTTCATCATCTACCCTTCCTCTAGCAATATCCTAAAATTACTTGCACTTTTGATATTTAAGGGGCTATGTGTATGTATACATGTATCTGGATATGTGTTACAGACTGTGTTAAAGCCAGCATTGTAAACAACATTTAGGTCATTATCACTAGTTGTGTGATCTTGGTGAGTAACTTTCTACAAGTCAGAGTTTCCTCATTTATAAAATGAAGTTAGAAGATTAGTTAGCTTCTAGATTCCAGAATAAATCTCTATAATTCAATGTCTTAGAAAGTGATTACAATGCCTGCATTTACTCCCTTTGCCTATATACACATGCTGCCCCCACACACACCCATATGTGTTTCCACAAAGAGAAGAAAGACCATTCTTTTCCTAACTTGGAAAAAAAAAAGGTACCACTTCTCTCACACCCCCAAATCAAAAAGAAAAGACAAGCCTGTATCTTAACAACAGTCTCTTATTCTAATGGCAAATGGTGAACTCAGGTCTTCAACTCGCACATCTGTGTCTTTCTATTGATTTTTGTTTTCTTTCAAAATTTAATAAGGTGTAATTCCAGGAAGCATGTCTTTCCTTCTGTGATCAAAGGTGCAACACTAGCACCACCTATCGGAGCAAACTGTCAAGGCAAAAATGAGCTCTGCATTCTGAATCAGAATGCACATTCTGAATCTCTTTCCAGCAGTCTCTGTGACAAATTCCAAATAAATATGAGCTAAGCTTATAAAAACTTAATATGACCAAAGGGAGAGAAAAAAAGCCTCATTTTTGCAGGACTTTTTTCTTCCAAATCCTCCTCCCTTTCCATTGCCACTATGCTTGGGCCACACCCTTCCAAGTCTGGGTCTTTTTTAACTCCACTCTTTACTTCTCCCTGCTCATGGCAATCATAAAACTCAAACAGTAGATTCTCAGTAACTAAGACCTTTCTCCTTCCACAACCAATCACATCATCATCATCACTGTCACCATCATTATCACAAATTACTGAACCTTCAGTGACGCCCTGCCCTGTGCTAAGTTTAACTTTATGTACATTATTTTACTTAGTCCTCACAACTAACACAGAGGTACTCTTATTTCCCCTCATTCTATAAATGTGGAAACCAAGGCTCAGAAAAGTTTAAATAATTTGCTCACAGCTACTTCCCTAGTAAACAGCTGAGCCAACAGTCAATGTCAGGTTACATGCATCCTGACCTAGCGCTTTTAATTATGACAATCTAACAGTGATTTTTAACATTCACCGAGAATTTCCCTATATGCTAAGGAAGATTACTGTTGTAAATGCTTTAAATGTGTTAACTAATTTAAACCTAACAACAATAGGTGGATTCTATCATTGTACTCATTTCACAGATGAGGAAATTGAGGCCCTCAAGAGCTTAAGTAACTTGCCTAAACCAGAACAGCTGCAAAGTGAAGAAGCCAGCATTCAGACATAGACAGTCAAACTGTGTTCCACTCTACCCCCAAATAACTTTACTACTAGAAACCTAGCTCCTAGAAACATCTGCCCTAAAAGTGCTTTTGCTTAAAAAAATACACCATGGTTCCCACTCTCTATCATCACAAAGTCCAGCAAAAAAATCTTTGGTTTGGCTCTTCAACACATTCTAGCAACAAATCCCTCGCTGGACCCAAATTCCATTTTCTTTGCTCTGGACACAAATCCTCTGCCTCATATATGTAGCACCCTTCACACACCAAAAACAAGCAAGCATTACAATGTGCTCTCCTCTTCCCTCTCCTGAGACTAGCATAATGGGTAAGCACATACCTGGTGTTGGACAAACCCAGGATTCTCAGCTGCAAACTAACCAGTTATGTGACCCTAGGCAAAAAACAGGTAATAACTGAGACTCAATTTCTTCATCTATAAAGTTGTTTCTACGGGTAAAATGAAATATAATGCATCTAAAGGGCTTAGCATGCCGAAACCGGTTTGGCTCAGTGGATAGAGCGTCAGCCTGCGGACTGAAAGGTCCCAGGTTCAATTCCGGTCAAGGACATGTACCTTAGTTGCGGGCACATCCCCAGTAGGAGGGTGTGCAGGAGGCAGCTGATCAATGTTTCTCTCTCATCGATGTTTCTAACTCTCTGTCTCTCTCCCTTTCTCTCTGTAAAAAATCAATAAAATATATTTAAAAATAAATTTAAAAAATAAAAATAAAGGGCTTAGCAAAGTGTATAGCACATATGTGCTCAATAACAGTAAGTATACTTAGCAACACTAAAATTATCACCTGACTTACAAAGGGGCATGAGGAAGCTTTTGGGGTGATGGAATTATTCTGTATCATGATTGTGGTGGTGATTTCAAAACTCACTTTAAAGGGTTGTATTCTGCTATATGTAAATTACACCTCAATAGCCTGATTGTCAAATAATTACTGTTATCCGCAATCATGCCCCTCTTTAACTTCAAGACCTAAAGCTTACCTCTCAAAGGAACTCTTTCTTGAGTAAATCTAATCCTCACCCATGCTAGGGGGGTGGGAGGGTTGTTGGTTTGTTCTGTTGTTTTTGCTTTCTGAAGGTCAGCAACTCTTTGTGATGCTCACCCACCTCTACCATGTACACTCGCTCTTTCCAGTGGCATAATTAAAATTTTCAGTGCGTAGGGCACATTCTCTGAGACCTTGACTCCAGGCATATATTTTATCGTGGGAAGTCGACAAAGGTGGTCTTCACACTGCCAGAATAATACAGCAAAGTGCTCTGTAGGTGAAGGTAACGCCACCCACTACACAGAAGTATTTCTTTTCCTTGACAATCTTGGTAGCAAAGCAATAACTGGCAAAATGGAAACGAACGTTACGTTCTAAGTCCAATGTGGCAAAAAATAGATGCAAAATCGGGTCCCCCAAACGGCTCTTATTTTAAGAACATGAAACTCCATCTTTGTGTTGCTGCTGGACAAGCAAGCTGGGGTGAACCCTAAGCTTGGGCAGGGATGTTCCGGCATGGTGGCTCATCTGACAAAGGCACCCCTAACAGCACACAGATTTTCAGGAGGTTTCTCTCTTAACAAACACATTTCTAGGAATAAAACAAAATACACTCCTGCTTAGCACAACCCTCCATTCCAAAGGCATGAGTGACTTAATAATGTCATAATTTAGCTATCAGGGTACAGATGCTCTGAATGGCTAAGTAGGTCATTGCATTCCCGGGGCAAATGTCAGAACTGCTTTCCAGATGACAAAAGATATATAACCCTGGGCTATTTTTATTCTGTTTATAGGAGACCTAACTCACACATTAGCAACCTCTGCTGTTTACAGCTTTACTCGAGGGATCTATTAGGAGGCTCTGGGAAATTCCCCTGAGCCATTTACACCTTCAGAACTTAAAATAACCTGTGCTTATGGTAATAAGAGCCTGACAGACACAGTCCTGCACCCAGCCTAGCAGAGTGGCTGTAATACAGTGTGTGTCTCAGTGGCATTTTGTGCCTGCTGCATTCTAGCACGAGTGATTTGGCAACGTAAGCATGTGTGTATCAAGACCCTGCAACCCTTCTCCGGCTTAGAGCACCCCAGAATGAGCCGTCACTTAATGTGGTATCTGAACAGATCTCCCCACACTCCATCCCATCATCCCCACAACCCACTGACCACTCATTCCCCTAGCACTGGCTGTGCACCACCTCCTCCGTCCGTGGTCCCCAAGACCTCTAATCACGCCTGCAAAGCTTCCCTAAGCTGTCCGGGCCCCACCACCTCTCCAGACCCCGCCCCTCCTGCGGATCCTCTCTGCAGGTGCCTCATCACCTCTCCCCCCGAGCTCCTTCCATGGACCCCGCCACCTCTGCAGACCGACACCCACGGCTCCTCATGGCCTCTACAGCCTTTTCCACTGCCCCACGGCTCATGCAGACCCTTCATTACTCAAGACCACCGCCCCATTTCCCACATTACTCAAGCACAACCTACTCCCGCCTTCCGGTCGCTGTCTCTGCAAACCTTCCCCGAGACCCTCCCCGTAACAGGCCAAGCTCCTGTCATCCGTCAGAGGCCCCCTCGGCCGTCCCCTCCGGACCGCCAGCCGGCCCCTCGTCCCCGCCCGCCGGACTCACAGGGCATTCGCGTGAGCACGTTGCGCGGCGCTCTCCTGCCCCGGCCCGGGGCGCGGCGGCTCTCTCCGTCGGCCTCGTCCCCTTCCTTCTTGACCACCATGAGGCGGCGGAGGCGCTCGATGCGCTCGGGGTCCGGGGCGGGGGCGTCCCGGCGGCGGCGTGTTCTGCTCGAGGGTCCGGCGGCGGCGGCGGGGGTCCCCGGGGCCGGGTCCGCGCTCCGCGCCCGCCCGCGCCCACCCCGGCAGCCGGTCCTGAGGAAGGTCTCGTAGGCGGCCACGTTGTTGAAGCAGGGCGCGTTGGGGTAGGGGATGGGGGGCAGGCACGGCGCGTACAGGGCCAACAGCGGGTCGAAGCGGTCAGAGTGGACATCCAGGCGCGGGCTGGGCGGGCGCGCGGGGCTGCCGGCACCGGGCGACCTCGCCCCCCACTCCCGCTCCCGCTCCTCCATGTTTGAAAGGCCCGCAAGCTGAGGCCGATGGGAAGAAGGAGCGGGGCCGCCAGAGGGCGGCACTGCGCAGCCGCGGGGCGGGGTCGCACTGCGCCGGCGCAGCCGCCGGAGGGCGCACCTGTCCGTGGTCTGCTTCGCCGGGGGCGTGGCGCGCGGCTGAGGCTCGCCAGGGCCGGCCCCGCCCCCTCAGGGCCTCAGCAGGCGGGTGACAGGTTAACCTGCTTTAATGCAATTTCCCCATCTATTATCTAGGATGTTAATACTCCAGATCCCCCGGGGTCGAGCCCGGGACCAGTGTATTAACAAACTCCCCAGGCGTTTCTCTGCTCTCATGAGCTGGCGGGCAGAGGGCAAGGAATGTCCCAATTTGCTTTCATGCTGAGTACCACTGGGGGTTGGCCTACCTGGACTCAAATACTTAGCTTTTCTGGATCTTTATATTCTCATTTGAAACATAACAGAAATATTTCCTACGTCCTAGAATTGTCCTAAGAATGAAGATATAGTGCATATAGAGTGCATACTAAATGCTCTATGAATGTTAGCTAATATTGGTTAAGTGCACAGTGAAATAATTTAGAGTGGATAGATCCCAGTCTTCCATTTCCTACATCCGATTCAAAAAGTAATTTGCACCAACACCAGGAACCTTAGTATTAAAGAAAATTCACTATATCACTGATTTTCTTAACATTGCTAAGCAACTGGAGGAAATGATCCAGCTCTTGTAAACCAGGATGATGGAGGATTTACAAGGTTGGTTGTACTTTATAACCTCTGCTCTACAAAACATTTTTTTATATTAAAATGATAGTCTGCACGAAAGGCTCAGGTATTAATTATTCCCTCATCCAGCAGCGGTAAGATATTCCAGTCACCTACATGCCACAAAAATCTAACTGTTACTAGTCCCCGAAGCTAGCACTATTAACTCTATACCAGCTGCTTTTTTTTTTTCTTTAGATTTGGAAAGGAAACCCAAGAGAACATTATTCTCTTAGCAAGATGAAAATGAATATAAAACTGCAATGTACATTGGAAAGCATACAACATCCATCAAGCATGGAGTTTCTATGTAATAGCACTATAGGCTTAGTTATAGCATGAGTATTAAAACTAGTATATTCATTTGCTCAAAACCTTGTGCCAAAACAAAAATCTCAAATCTGCAAACTGCTGGCAATTCAAGAACAAATGCTTGTCTCCTTTACCTTGTAACAAAATCAAGTGATAGCCTTTGTAGTATTACATAGCACATTTCTTCAGATGGTTTTGTCTTTAAAACTTGTATTTTAATGCCTGTATATTTATTTTGATATGAAATGCTATAAATTCACCACTTATATTTCCCAGCTAAGAGCTACATTATCTTATTGCCTCATTTGGCCTGTCACAGTATACCTGTGGCCCAAAATGCAGCGTATCAATGACCAGACACCAGAAGCTTTTGGGATCATAAACCAGATTACTGAATCCCAAATTTTGGGGGGGAGGGAATATAGAATTGGCATTTTAAACAAGCTATTCAAGTAAATTTTTGCATCCATATGTCTGTAAACCACTGTGATGAAAGGTATGTGTATTCTGGCTTAGATACACAAACACATGCAAAATGTAGATTCATACACTGCATTTGTATGAGAAAAATAAATGAAAATTTAGGCCAAGGAAGTTGAAACTTTTATTTTTCTTCTCAAAGAGATTTTATCAATTACTAAACATCTCCTATTCCTCTAGAGTGAGAACAGGAAGGGAAAACATGGCATCAACAGATGGGGTATCAATTGGTAAGGGACGAAACCAGCCATCACTCAAAAATACATTTTCTTCTTGGCTATAAATTCTGCAATGCAGGACTAGGCACTAAGACATGAGCTGCCTCTTAATTCTTAATAGAGCCAAATGACTTTCCTCTAAAATATGAAATGAGGACAAGAGGCAATGTGAGTTCTACCACCTGTCCCCATTACCTCCCCCTTTTCAGAGGCCAAGAGCTTGGCAACAGGAAATTACTACTGCAGCTCTCTGCACCTCATCCAACCCATCTCTACTGGCCATCAGCAGGTGGAGCTATTAGGACTCCTTCGACACCTGCCACCTGTAACCCCAGAGTGTTGACCCCTCTGCTCTCCAACTCAAATGTCATTGTTCTGATTATGACAATAATCATTGTACTCTGATTCACAGAGGCTACCTGAGAATCTTTTTCAGATAGTCCAACAGGTGACAAGGTGACTTTTAAGTATCTAAAGAACATGGAGTGAATGTTTCTCCTCCTTTGTTCACTCATTCTCACATTTTCTTTCTCTCAAATATGCACATAACTAGAGGCCTAGTGCATGAAATTAGAACGGCTGCCTGCCAAGGCCCGGGAGGAGGGGCCGAGGGCAGTTGGCTAGTCAGCTCCGCCCCCTGGTCAAACTCCTGGTAGAGGGGATAATTTGCATATTAGGCTTTTATTACATAGGATTCTTAGAAAGTGATAATTGGTCTTGCAAATGCCTCTGGCAAGACAATGATCATGCTAATTAACTCTACAAAATCAATCTATAAATGCTTAAGAAGAACATCCAGTCTACTCATTTGTTCAGCCAAGAATGCCAAGTTAGAGACGGACACAGAGCCCTGAGCTTTCCCTGGAATTCTTGAATTCAGAATCACACTGCAGGCATCAAGCTATATTAATCTCCAGGTCTGCCAAAGATGAATGCAAGTAGATGGGTGGGTAAAGTGAGATTTAAGGTCACTGGATTCTCTAGTAAGGAATAGGTGTGCAAAAATAACCTTTGGGCTCATCTTCCATCTTAGGTGAAAAGAGTTTGGCAGGGTTTGTAAAACTTAATGCCACAACCTAAAAATGATCCATTCTATAAGGCATAAAATAATTCTCACTTTATAAAAATAGTATCACAATTCTTTTAAAAATGCACTTCTACCAAAGGAACCATGTTCCAACATTGCAAAAAAGGTGTTCCACTTAAAGCAAAACAAGATACCTCACCCCATCCATGCCTTTCTTCCCCGTTCCCCTCCCAACCAGTCATGTCACCCTGGGACACTGTTCTGGGTGGTAGGAATGCTTGGGCCACCTAAGGCCAGAAGACTTGGGGAGCCTTCCATAGTTAAGCATAGCAGGACAGAAATGCAAAGGGTCAGCTGTCTTCATCTAGGATCTCTGCGTGTTCCTTCCAGAAAGCATCCCCGATGATATCACAGTGCAAGGGCACCGGCTTAGTCCTGGTTCGGGTCACTGCCATCTTTTTCCCTTCCATTTCTGCTGGCAGTTTAACTTCTTTTGTCGTGACTTCATCCACCTACAGGTTAAGTTAAAATATTGACATCGTTAACTTGAGAGTGGATTTGGGAGAGAAGGGGAGATGTGAGGGAGTTTTATTTTTTTACTTTATATAGTAAAAATATGAGACATTTATCAGACCATACACACATATCTCAACATACATGAATTTCTTTACAATTAAAAATACTTTTAAATATCTAAGTGTGCAAAAGATTAAATGTGCTTTAAAAATACTAATAAAAGAGCTGAAGTTGCTAATGGAATGACTAGCTCTCAAGGTTCCCCTTAATACTGAAAAACATTTCAGAAAAACTACTTTGGATGGAAGGAAATAAACTTAGAGAAGTCATTATGCCCAGGATTTAGATAAGTGTACACTCATTACAGAATATGAAGGTCTATGAATGTCTGGGGAATCTCATGAATATTCTGCAAGTGTCAGAACCCTCCTATCAACATCTCTTAGGGCTCATATTGCAGTTGTCACAGGATGGATGGATCATGTAATGGTCTTATCCAGTGTGGGAGAACGTACTCTTTTAAATGTTCAATGAATGCAAAAATCCTCATACCTGTACTATACCCCTTTAACGGGGTTTTATTTGAGGAGAGCTTATGACACAGAAAAGTAAGTGTAACATTTCTAAAATTCTATGTTTCTATTTACAGGGGAGATTCAAAATCACTGACAAACTGATACAGGGAGCATGGACTGACAATAACAACATTGAAATAGGAACCTCTAGCATCTCGTTTTGGAAAGGATCTAATTCGTGTTAGCAACTGCAGTCACACCAGCATACTGGTAGCAGGCAAGATACACTTGGGATGGGCACAGACTCTCTTCTTTCCTGACCTCCATTTTTTCTCGGGAAACAACAGCATTACCTTTTGCCATATCAACACGGTCCCTTTCCTATACATCAGCGGCTCATTATTATAGTTGATATTGAATTCAGAAAATAAAATCTCATTCTTGTCTGCTGCAAGAGTCCCCTGAGAAAATAAAAACAGATATACAAAGTTTTGTATGTCTTATCTCTCCCCTAACCTTACCAGTCCACCCTCTAACTAAACTTCCACAAACAAATCAAGTGGAAGTGTTTTAGCAAACATATTTTGATACTAAAAAATTTGCATAATTTCAAATCTTTAGGTGTGTAAATTCATAAAATTCTCTTCTGCTAACCACTATGCTATCTCCCTGAAACTAATACCAAATAATATTGAATGTAAGAACAAATTCTCTTCTGTAGCAAATAACGGCTTCACAAGTCATGAATGTGATGGGGTGACAGGAATTAATAGTGAGACCACCTATTCTGTACTAGATAGATACTTTACTAGTATGTACACATTCTTATTTGACCTGAAAACCATCTCCATTTTAGAGATGAGCTCTGAAGCTTAGAAAGTTTATATAAATTGCCCAAGATTATCATTTGCTCTCATCCATCTAGAACCAAAACCTAAAGTTGGCTCTTCCAAAGTAGATAGACCTATTCATATTCCTATTACTGTTATATATAAATTTTCATCATCGTTAGTAATGACAACCATTTACTGAATAATTATAAAGTACTAGGCATTGTATTTAGTTGTTATAATACATCATCTCATTTCAGAGTTAATCATCCTACAAGCAGCACTGTCATCTAATAACAAAAGCTAGTGTTTATTAAGTACTTGCAGTGTGCTTTGTGTTATCCTATGTTTTACATGCGTCATGCCACTTAATTCTCAACATAAAACTATGAGGTAGGAACTATCACTTTGCCTATTTTACCTATAAAAAACTAGGCAGAGAGGATAAAATTAAACAGAAGACTGATCTAAGTATGATTATTTGACTCCTGAAGCCTAGACTCTTTACCTGAGAAACTACAGGTGCCCAGCAGGGAATGGCAAATAGGCAACAGGCCAGATGGGACTGACAGGAAAAGAGCACAGGGCAGTCAATACTCAGTTCCAGCCAAGCATTACCATGTGGGAATGCAGACCCAATGTCACTGACCCCATTTTCCAGCTGAGGACACTGAGGCTCAGGGAGAAGTAGCAGCGTCACAGACCAGCCAGCAAGTAGCAGAGTTGCTACTAATGTGATTTTTATATGCTCTCAAAACAAAGCTGTAGAGAGCTGGAAAGAATACAAAATATCATGGGAGAGCCTACAGAAAACTGTCCCATTAAGCATTAATCCAGTAAGATCTCCATACCTGTAATCTCGCTTGAGCTTGTGCTGGTGTTAGTCCCGACTGCTGTACCAGTGCCCAGAAAACTGTATTATAAAGATTATTGATATGACCTGTAAGGAGAACAAAGTAGCACTGTTTATACATACATAATCTTTATTCAGCTTTAAAGAATACTAGAACCCCACCTCTCTCCTCTAAAGTAAAGAAATCTCAGAGATATTTAGTGACCTGCCCAAAACCATACATAGGAAACATGGGAGAAGTAGGCAACCAGAAACAAACTTATTTCCTAACAGGTTTTTATTAAGTTATTTCAGTTAACTTGTGCACCAAGCTAGGAATACTTTCGAAGTTATGTGATTCACATTATTCATACCTCTTTTCCGGTTCTGACAAAATCAAGATACACCAAATGAAAAAAAGTCTCACAAACATTTCATCATATTCATGTAAGACAGGAGTTACAACTTAAACCCACAGAAGAGGTCACCCCTTCCCTACCCCGGGGAACAGGGAATAGTTGACTGTGGCACACTGGCGTGTGTGTGTCAAGGGAGCACTGCACAGGTTTTGTCCACTACTATGTGGGAATACAGACTTAGTACTGCCAGATCTTCTGATTTAAAAAAAGCTGGAAATTGGGGGTATTGACATGAAATCTCCCAATTTTTCAATTACTTTCAACTAATTTAAAATTTTTTGAATCCTGGCTGGTATGGCTCAGTTGACTGAGCGTTGTCCTGTGCACCGAAAGGTCACCAGTTCAATTCCCTGTCAGAGCACATGCTCAGGTTGTGGGTTCAGCCCCTGGTCAGGGTGCATATGGGAGGCAACCGATTGATGTTTCTCTCCCTTTCCCTCTCCCTCTCTGGACCTTCCTCTCTCTCTAAAAAATCAATAAAAAACATGCTAAAAAATGATTTTTTGGAATATTTCATTCCAAACAAAATACATGTGAGCCAAACCTGTACCAGATCACCCACCACCTCTAAAGTATGGAGTTGGTGGTTTAATTACATCTGCTTAATTCCTTTCACTTACAATCTGCTTGCCGCCAACTGAGGTAGTCCTTTAAGGTCTGGTTGTTAGGATACACCACAACTCTTCCATCAAAGCCTGGGGGATACAGAAGGGGCTGGTCTTCAAAGTAATCCCGCCAATAAAACACATAGCTGGAGGCGAACTGGGAGGCCACATGAGTCATGAACTTACTTGCAAGTGTAAGGCACAGTGGGTGGAGCAAGAAAAGAGAAAATACATGACGTTAACTCAACACTGTGATAGGGCCTGTGGGTGTAACAGAGAGATTACACAAACTGGCCAGCAAACCTAGAGATAAAGTATGTTGGGACAAGAAAAACTATTTTAATATTTCAGTTACATATATGAAATGTAGTCTGCCTCTCCTTCTACTCCTTTAAGTAATTAACTAATACCAATTTTTTTTCCTGTAGGATGTAATGTGAATTTGTGGTTCAAGAGGTATTTTTTTAAGTCTTGAAAGGAGAGGAACCATTGTTTTAAAAAAATACCAACTTATTATATGATTTGTTTCCTTTAAGAGTATCAAAATACTCAAATATGAAGTTTGTCTATTTTGTACTGAAATTCTCCTTCACTAAAGGTTTAAGCAATACTGCAATGCCTATATAAGTGTCTGTCACTGACTAAAGCCAACCTATGAATCACTAATATTATATTCCATGGTCTATTTTTCTAGTCTTAAATGTTCAACGCCAAATCAGTCTAGAGCAGTGGTTCTCAACCTTTCTAATGTCGCAACTCTTTAATGCAGTTCCTCATGTTGTGGTGACACCCAACCATAAAATTATTTTCGTTGCTACTTCATAACTATAATTTTGCTATTGTTATGAATCTCATAGGTTGAGAACCACTAGCAGGGTCGCCTAGGACCATCGGAAAACACAGATATTTACAATACGATTCATAACAGTAGCAAAATTACAGTTATGAAGTAGCAACAAAAATAATTTTATGGTTGGGTGTCACCACAACATGAGAAACTATACTAAAAGGTCGCAGCATTAGAAAGGTTGAAAACCACTGGTCTAGAGGATAAAGTGATGGGGAATGGAGTGGAAAGAATCAGATGAAGAGGGATATGGAATGCTCAGATATCAGATGGAAGTATAAAAGTCCACACAGAAATATACATTCTGCAATTGCAAATACTGCAGACATATTGTGGTCTGCGAGTCTGTGTTTAAGAAAAGCAAAAACCAGATGCTGATAAGAAATATTCTGATGGAGCTGGGCTATGTAATTACCTGGCTCTTCTTTTAAACCAATTGCTTTTCCGCTTGAACACAAAGCTGTACTCATCACTCTGTCCATATGCAATCACAATATCCTCCAGTTCTTCCATTACAGTCTGGGCACATTTGGTCATTAGGTGGAGAGCACGGATGTCATTAGGTTTTGCAAAGCTGTGCTTCTCAGAAAACCTTCATAAAAGAAAGAAAAGGTGGGGGGGACATGAATGTAAGAGAGCTTGTCATGAACACTAAGGATCCAAGAGGCTGTTCAAAGAGGAAGGTACTGAAATAGTACTGTGAGTCCAAACACTCTACTAGCCACAACCGAATCAATTCCCTTAAGATTTCAGGTTTTTCTTGTCCTGACCAACAGAGAAAAGTGGACATAATTGCTAAGCCTCAATTCCCTCTTCTATAAAACTAGAGGCCTAGTGCACAAAATTCATGCATGGGTAGGGTCCCTAGGCCTGGCTGGTGATCAGGGCCGATCTGTGGGCAACTGGTGGGGTAATGGGGGGCCCGGGCTGGCACCCGACTTGCCTGCTCCCCTCCCTCTGTGGGGCGACCGGCAGGGTAACTGGGGGGGGGGGGGGGGGCCCCCACTGGCACCTGAGTTGGCTGGCCTGGGGCCTGCAAGCTGGGGGCAGCTCCTGTGTTGAGCGTCTGCCCCGGGGTGGTCAGTGCGCAACACAGTACCCGGTTGTTCCACCAGTTGTTTCACTGTTCAGTTCATTTGCATATTAGTTTTTATTATATAGGATGGGGACAGTCTTTATAGAATTGTCCTGACTATTAGGAGAAGATAACAAATATAATTATGCCTGTCTCCATAGAAGTGTTCAATAAATGTTAATTATAACAATCATTATTAAAATAGCTCTTTAAAATATTGATTTGTTATATTTCTACCTTTTTTCTGACTTTATTTCCTCCTGAGCCCAGACCATGTGGCCTGTTACTGACAGTGAAAGAACACACTGTAAGAGTTGCCCACAGCAAGGCCTAAATGGGCCTCTGAACAGTCAGCACTCTTAACAAAATGGCTGGACAATTGGCTGAAGAGCTAAAGTACTGTGCCCGAGAGTGACTTTTTCTCCACAAGGTCCTTACGATCAGGTCTATGCTCGCATAAAACCCAGCCCGGCTTCTAATCAGGAAGCACCCAGTCCCACTGAACTACCCAGACAGCTTGCTTCCAAGCTCATCTTAGCCAACACACAGAATGATGCTCAATGCCGCGAGCTCATTGGCTGCCGCATTACCTCGGTAACAATGAGCCGGCGCCCCGGATCGCTGGAGTAGGATTTACCCGGAAGCGCCGACGGGCCGCGCGGCCCTGAGCTGAGCTCACTCACCGATGGAAATTCCTGCCATCCAGCCGCACCACCACCCAGCAGTGGGGCAGGCAGGTGTCGTCAGTCTCGAAATCCCGCACATACTCGAACTTGCTCTTTGCCATGGTCTCTCCCAATTTCAGGCACCGTTTCAGAGTGACGGAAGTGGAAGCCAAGCAATCGCAAACCTTCACGTTACATGTGGTCCACATTCCCGCCTCCACCCCGCCACGCGGAGGGTAAAAAAAAAAAAAAAAAACAGAAAGCCCCGCCCCGGAAGTTCTGTGTTTTTTGTGGCCGCTCTAGCCCCAATGGAGGTCCTCATCTTTCTCGCCTCTCCTTGTAGTTCTCAAACCACTTCCGGGCCTGGAAGGAGAGTTTCAGCCTTCCCTTTGCATGAACCAGCGTTGCTGGGGCTTT
Source organism: Corynorhinus townsendii (assembly GCA_026230045.1). Lineage (NCBI taxonomy): Eukaryota > Metazoa > Chordata > Mammalia > Chiroptera > Vespertilionidae > Corynorhinus > Corynorhinus townsendii. Next base: position 156,440,662 of record JAPDVU010000006.1, on the reverse strand, counting down.
TCTCCCATCCTACAGCAAATCACTCTGACGAAGTTTATAAAAATTTTCATCTAAGTTTAAAGTTCTGTGATTTTTTTCTTTCTAATTAGCATTAATTTATTTGTTGTAGAAAATGTAAAATATACAGAAAAATATAATTAAGAAAATTAATACTATCTTCCCTCTCCATGGCAAAGTGTGGAACTTCCTTCCAGTCTCTTCTCTTTGTACACAGGAAACACACAAAATTGTAATTTAAAATAGTGGCAATTAAACCCTATTATTTGTATTTTGTTTTATGATTTATACAGCTCTTTTGAATTCATTACTTACATTATTGTTTTTATCATCAAGAAAATTATTCAAACAACATAAAATGATATATTAGTATGGTGAAAAGTCTCTTGCTAATTCCTAACTCCCTACTTTTAGGCAATTACTTTTATCAGTTTCTTGTATATCCATCCAGGGAAAGATATAGATAGATGATCTAGATGAGTACATATAAATAAAATCTATAATAATAAAAGATAATATGCTAATTAGACCAGACAGCCGAACAACCTTCCAGATGTCCTTCCGGATGACCTTCCAGATGAAGCCAGGGCTGCGAGGAGCTGCAAGGGCCAGCCAAGGCAGCCAGGGCTGTGAGGGCTGAGACCCTTGCACGAATTTCGTGCATTGGGCATCGTGTGTGTGTGTGTGTGTGTGTGTGTGTGTGTGTCTCAAAGCAACAAGATTACTTCCTTCCCTCCCCATATGTCTTCCATCACCTCCAGCACCCACTCTGCCCCCAGGATAAGTAGTGATAGGTTGGGAGAGCCTTCAAGAGCAGGCAAGAAGGGAGGAGTGCTTCCTCACTTGCCAGTTGGGAAGCTGCAGAGTTTTCCTGGTGCTGCCACTGTAGGAGGGAAAGAGAGTCACTGGAAGATCCTGATAGGCATCATCTTCCTGTTTCCTTCAAGTTTAGGGGTATATGTGAATGTAGAGACAACTGACTACATCACACTTGGAGGTTTCTGGAGCAGTGTAAGCCAGTAGATGAGAAGGAGCAGCAATGTGATGTGCTGAGCAAAGGATAGAGATACCTCACTGCCGTTTTGCCCAGCCTTTGAGGCCTGGAAAAGATCATCACCATTAGTCCCATAAAAAGGAGCTCACAAGTTACAGGGCGAGGCAGAAGCCAGGAGCTGCCTATGAAGTCAGCCCTCCTGAAGAGGGTTTTGTGACAGAGCTGGAAGAGCCCAAAGGAGCTACTCCTCTTCAAGGGATCCAAGCTCATGCTAAGAATGGCCTCAACGCAACCATGCACCATGCCAAAGCAGGAAGAGAGATGATGTTCCACCACCAGGTTGAAGGCCAATTATGTAAGGAGGACTCTGCCTCCCTTACACCCAGTCCACCCCTCAGTGGAATAGGAATTTAGCCTTGAAAAGAGCGGGATGACTTCAGAACCAGACCATGTCTGCCACCTCCATTCCAGGTTGTTGGAGTCTGGGCAGAGTAAAAGAGCAGACCCAGGGCCTCCCACACCAAGTGTCTTTAGTAATAAGCCTGGCCTGTGCTGGGGTCAGGGAGGGAGTAACAAATCATACAAATACTGTATGATTCTGGATACTCAATGAAGTACTTATAGTAGTCAAATTCACAAAGAAAGTAGAACGATGGTTGCTAGTGGGGAAAGGTGGTGCGGAAGGGTGAATTGTTGTTTAGCGGGTGTAGAATTTCAATTTTGTGGAAGATGAAGAGTTCTAGAGATTGGTTGCACAACAATACGAATGTACTTTACTGAACTGCACAATTAAAATTGTTAAGATGGTAAATTGTATATGTATTTTATCATTAAAAATAAAAAGATCCCATATACAACAGATATTTATGACCTACCTGGAAATGGGCCTCTATTTTTTAAAAATTTTCTATTACTTAGGAGATCGCTTACCCACTGAAGCTGACAGAAAGAAGAGTAAGTATTTTTGGTATGGAAGTCATATTTCAATTTGCCCTGATGCTGACTCATTTCATTTGTACTAAGAGCTGCATTACGTAAATGAAATTAATGGTGCAAGGGATAAGAAGAGGGAATAATTTGACTCTAAAATCTCCCACCCCACTCTAAATCACTCTAATCAAATTTCTGGCTGGAAGTAATGTACAGTATTGCTTCCAGGAATGGACTGCCTAGTTCTGGCATGGTTTTGAAGTTGTAGTTTTGCCTGCCCAGCATCCCTTTTCTGACTCCTGGCAATGGCACCCCAACTGTCCTGTCCCCACCCTCAGATCATTTGGTTTATGTGGGATAAACCCATCTCACCTTTGCTCCAAGGTGAGCACATGACCAAGACCACTGTGTGTCTCACTGTGAATCATAAAAAGGCCCCCCTCTCCCACAGACATAGTCGTGCACCAGCCAAAGAATTGGTCCGTATGCCCTGCACTGGATTTCAGTCCCTGCTTTATCCTCTTTGCATTGAAAGCTTGCACAAACAGTGGTGGCCTCCCAATTACTGAGATCTGGCCAGTCCAGTTCAGAGATATACATCTGATCCAAGCCAGGTCCATGAGATAGTCTGGCACTCTACAAGATTGGGGAAAAGTCTCTCTTCTATTAGAATTGCTACACCGGTGGCCACATTGTCTTCAAGAGGGAAGATTTGGGCTATGCAAAGAAAAAAATCTGAGCGATTCAGAAAAATATTTCTGATGACACTGAGCATTGTCCTGGAGCCAGCACTACTCCTAGACTCCTACAAGTTCCAGGGGGGCAGGAACCTCGCTTAATATTTTTTAAAGCTGTATCCCCTGTGCCTAGAACAGTGCCTAGCACATGGAGCCATCATATAATATTACTTGAGAGATTTTGACAATAAATTTCCTTTTTGTTTATGAAATTGGGTCTTTAGAAGTCTCAATTCATTGGGGTAAAAGTAAATAATAACTTCATTTTTCTCCATAACTGCTCTCTTGTGTTGTCCTTTCTTTCTGGTTAGCAATTCTCATGAAGAATTTTGGCCAGCTCTAGCTGGTTTGACTCAATGGATAGAGCATCGGCCTGCGGACCATAGGTTCCCAGGTTCAACTCCTGTCAAGACCATGTACTTGGTTGCAGGCTCCTCCCCAGCACAGGCCCTGGTCGGAGCTTGTGCAGGAGGCAACCAATTGATGTGTTTCTCTCACATTGATATTTCTCTGTCTTTCCCTCTCTCTGAAAATCAATGGAAAAAAATATCCTCAGATGAGGATGAAGGAAAAAAAAGAAAAAAGAAAAGAATCTTGGTCAGAACCCCTAACTTCCCAGTTAGCAAAATGTTAGTCAGGAACACTGTGCTCCCCCAATTCAGGCAACTTTCTACAGCTCAGTCCTATTCCTGCCTGAATCAACTCAGAGTAGGAAGGTGATTTAGATAGCAGATCCGGTTCTGGTTTTTTAAACAAGTCTTTCAGGGGGCAGCTGGCTCAAACTTGTAGGGGCTCTTGGAACTTAGAAGTGGGCTACTTCACATCTTATGTTCTCAGTTTGGGGCCTTAGGTATAATTTCAAAACATGAGGAAAAATCCCACTCAACATCTTGTGTATCGGGTTTGAGTTGGATCAAAAAGCAATTCATATAGAGGAGATGAACTTGACATTTTGGATAAATTCTGGAACGTGAGTAATATATGCATGGTATATTGAGGGACATGTGAACACCCACAAAGAGATATAAAATTAATCTGGCTATAGTGTGAAGGGTAACTGAAAGTGAAGAAAACCTGGAGACAGCTAGACAACTGAGAATCTACTTCAATATTTCAGATATGCAGTGCTGATTAAAAGGAAGAGATAGATGAAGAAAAACAAAGAATTTGGTAGCCATAAAATGTTTTCAGGTCCTAAATCACAAAAAGCTTTAATCCTTTTTAGAAAAGCAAGGTATTAAGAGGTTTTGAAAAAATGTAGATATTATTATTGATACAGAGACAGAGTCACATTCACAACTAACTAGGAGTTATTTATAGGGCTACATATTGAGCACCCCATAATAATTTGGCCCTGAATGGGCCATAAGTTGGTAGCAAAATTATACAGGCAGATATATTTCCTTTTTTTCCATCAGTGGCTAGACTGGTTTATTAAAGAAGGAATTTGAATCCTCCCCACTCCCCCCTCATGTCCATATAAAACTGAAATCTGGCATGTGAATTGATTTTCTATATAACTTAATATTGTTACTCATTTCTAAGCAATAGAAATTAAAGGTAAATCTAGTCATTTTTGAGTAAAAATTTGCTTGGGAAGAATTATTTCCTAACTCAAGTTCAAAGACCATAGCAGAAGTCATTTTTTAAAAACCAGCAAAACAATTAAGAAAATCAGGGAAACTGATAGTTGATTTTTTAAAAAGATCTATACAGTTGATGAAATTTTAGTAAAATGACCAAGAAAAAAAAGAGAAAAGATACAAATTTCCAAAATTAGGAATGAAAGAGGAAACATTTGAAGCCTACTAAAATTAAAAGGAATATAAAGAAATATTATGAACAACCTCATGCCAATAATTTGACAACTTTGTTGAAATGGGAAAATTTGTAGACATAAATGATAAAACTGGCTCAAAGAGAAATATAAAATCTGAACAGACCTTTATCAAATAAAGACATTAAATTAGTTAATTTAGATATTAAAATATTTTTCTAGTCCGGCCGGCATGGCTCAGTGGTTGAGAGTTGACCTATGAACCAGGAGGTCATGGTTTGATTCCAGTCAGGGGCACATGCCTGGGTTGGGGACTCCATCTCCAGTAGGGGGCATGCAGGAGGCAGCTGATTGGTGATCCCTCTCATCATTGATGTTTCTATCTCTCTTTCCCTCTCCCTTCCTCTCTGAAATCAATAAAAAAAAAATTTTTTTTAAATCTTTCTACAAAGGAAAGCCCATGCCCAGATGACTTTCTTTACTGGTGAATTCTATCAACATTTAAGGAATTAGTAATACTAATCAAACACAAACCCTTTCAAAAATAGAAGAGAAAGGAACATTTTCAAGCTCATTTTACCCTGATACCAAAGCTGTAGACAAAGATAGCACAAGAAACTACAGACCAATACCCTTCATCACTATAAATGCTAAAATTCTTAAGGGAATAGCAATTGGATCCAGTAATGTATAGAAAGGATCATGACCAAGTGGAGTTTATCCAGGAATGCAGGTTAGCTAACATGTAAATATAAATTAATGTAATAAACATATTAGTAGACTAAAGCAGGGGTCAGCAAACTATAGTCCATAGGCCAAATATGACATGCCTTTTGTTTTTGTAAGTTTTATTGAAGCATAATCATGTCCCATGTTGTCTATAATTGTTTTCATGCTACACTAGAGTTGATTGGTTGCAAGAGAGATCATACTGGAAGGGCAGAGCAGGACTGACTCCATTTTGTACTGTGTCCTCCATCTTGCGTAACTGTTACAGAGAACCAGAAAAATCAAACAATGCCAGAGAACTTGGGGTGGCACTTTGTTTGCCGCGGTGGCTTGGAGAAAGTGAATTCAAATTCTAAGCCAGGCTACAAGCAGAACTTCCCTTCTTATTAAAGAGCCAGCCCTTTGTGCACTTAGTGGTTACCTTGCTGCTGGCCTTGAAAACAACACAGCTCTATCCAATTTAAAAAAATTGCTCCTGGCATGGGCATATCTAGTTGCTGGCCTACAAGGTTGGACAGTGAGGTTTATCTTCCTCATTGTTCAGGCAGGCTGAAGCAGGCTGGAGAGAAAATTTGTTTTTTAGAATGGGAGGCTGTCTGGGAAGGACAGTGGGGAGTTCCAGGGAGAACCACGGAGTGTACCGGTCACTCAGCCCACCCCTAAATCAGCCAATGGGAATGCAAGGGGAACTAACCCAAGGCCAAAAAATATGCTGACCGCATCCTGTCTTTGTGTAACCAGACCCTAGCCCTCACCCAACCAATCGGAATCGGCCAACTCAGTGGTCCGAGCATCACCCCACTGCCCGACCAGCCCTATAAAATTGCTGTGCTTTTGAAACTCTGGGCTCTCTTGTATCCTACCGCTGCGCCGGTGGGGGCGGAGAGACCAAGCCCGAACTTGAATAAAGGCTCTTTGCTTTTGCATCGGACTCGGCTCCCTGGTGGTCTTTGGGGATCTTGAAATCTGGGCATAACAACACAACTCACAAAACCAAAAAATATTTATTATATCACCCTTTCTAGAAAATGTTGCTGACCCCTGGAATAAAGTAGAAAGCTATATGATCATCTCAATAGATGTAGAAAAAGCATTTGATGAAATATAAAAATCATACATCATCAAGCTCTGCACAAACTAGGAATAGAAGGAAACTTCTACATAAAACCTACAACTATCATCAAACTTAAAGATCAAAGACAATGCTTTCCCCCTAACATTGGGTATAAAACAATGATGTCCACTCTCACCACTTCTATTCAACATTGAACTGGAGCTTCTATCCAGTGCAATAAGGCACAAAATTATGAATATAAAATCAATATACAACCAACTAGAGATGAAGAAAACGATTACATTCACAACAGCATAAAAAATATTCAGTAATACATTTAACAAAAGAAGTGTAGAACTGTTCACTGGGAATTACAAAACATTGTAAAAGAAAAAGACAATGTTCTAGAACTGGATAACAGTGATGGTTACACAACTTTATAAATTTATTAAAAGACACGGAATTTTACATTTAACTACACACTTATGACATATAAATCAAACTTCAATAAAGCTTTTTAAAATTTTTATGAAAAAGATTGCTTTTTGCTGAAAACACACTCTCCATATACTGTCTGCATTGCTGTCACAGAGGACTATCATATTCACTTTCTTTGAATTACTAATTCAGATTGGATTAACTGGTCTTGCATGAAATCTACACTAACTTGATTTATTTCTCTGCCTCTTTTATCAGCCTTTGTTTATGCCCATACTTAGCTTTACCAGTTAGACCCTTCTCAAAGTGTGGTTCAGGGGCTGGATTAGAGAATCTGCTAGGTTAATATACTTCTCATAATAATTCTAAGACAATATTTGCCTTTTCACTATAATCTCTCATGAATATACAATGAAGCTTTCTAGAGCCTCTATGACCCGTGCATCACAATAGATTGGAAGCAGAAGCAGACATGAGAATCCAACCGTGTTTTGTTTGTTTGTTAATTAGGCCAGCCATTAGATTCACAACGCTACACTTCTAATTTGCGGGAAAATATAGTTTTACTATGAAAATATGTTATGTGAATATGTAATGGGTTTATATTGATATCTTAAACTACTTGACAACTAAATATTTTTTTAAAGTCCTCAGTTTTTATTTATATGGCAAATATATATAAAGCCACATAAATAACAGCTCTTTGTACTCTTCAATCATTTTTATGGGTATAAAGTTTCTTTAGAAAAGTTTGAAACCACTGCCTTTGTGTACCTGCTAAATGTCAGAACTCCCATTTGCCACATTTAACAACAGGAATTAGAAACAGAATTGGGACAGGTCTTCTTTCAGAGATAACTTGTCTTGGTTAAAAATATAATCTGCTTCAAGATAAATGTATAGCTTTTAGTTAGGACATCATTTAGAAATGTAGCAAATGTTAATAAAAGATTTTTTCCCCCTTTTCCTTGGTGATTTTTGGTAAGAATTTTAAAAGAGGTGATGAAGGTCTGACTACATAAAGGAGATTTGACCTGATTTTCAGAGTCAAGAGAATACTTCTCTGAGGATGTGCCAGTTGAGCTCAAAACGAAAGATGAGCTGACGGAGAACTAGTATTGGGGGCATATCCTAAGGCCTTCGCGGTAGGAGAGAGAATGATGAGAAGCCCAAAGGGTCAGAGCTACAATGGTGACCAGTAGCAGCACGATAGTCCAAACTCTGTGGGGCTTTATAGACTTTGCCAAATACATTAAACCTTTACCAGGTGGCCAATGGGGAGCCATGGAAAATTTTAGGAGAGTGGGAGATGACAAAACTAGATTTGTATTTTTGTAAGATCCTTGGGAGCTGGAGTATAGGAGATAAGAGTGAAAAGCATGGAGACTATTGACAGGGCTACAGCATTATCCAGGTGAAAGAGCCTTGGAACGCAGCAAAGGCAAGGAAACCGAAAGAAGTAGGTGAATTTGGGATGTATTGTGCAGGACCGGTGATTAAAGTTTAACTAGCACAATCGCAACAAGTCGAACACTCTTCCCAGCAAGGAAATAAACTAATGGGGTTATTGCGAAGTTGCAAACTCCACGCCCCCCTCCCCCCCAGCCCCTTTTTCTCCTTGGCATAGAATCAAAGGCCCCCGTGATCCTGAGGATGTATGGTGTGTCCTGGCAGCACAAACAAACCGGTACAAGGCTCGGTTCTCCAGGCCGTGTAAGGGACTCACGCGATTTTATCGCCCGGAGGTCAGTGGCACAGAACCATAGTTTCCTGGGCAACACCATTGTCCGCGCTCTGGGCGGGGGAGGGGTAACTAAGAACAACGGCCATAAGAGAACGCGGGAAGAAAAGGAGAGTCACAGAAAAAAGGGGAAAATGGGCAGCACGTGCGGCGCTCCCCGCCATCGCTGGTGATTCGAGGACTCCGCACAAGGCGAGAGTGGAGGGCGGGAGGAGCCAGAGAGCGCGCCTCTGATTGGCGGCACCGGGGTACTGGGACGCCTGTGATTGGGCGAGGCCGCACAGAGGCCTGCTTTTTTTTGAACCGCGTAGGGTTCTGGGTAGCAAAGGCTTTGGAAGGGTCTTAACCGAAAGAGGGAGGGGGAAGGTCGCCAACAAACGGCTGAGATCACAATCCGTCTGGGACCAGGCCGGGGCGTTCCCCTACGTCCATGGAGAGAGCCAGGCCCGAGCCGTCGCCTCAGCCACGCCAACTGCCGCGGGCGACCCCGCCGCGTCCACTGCGCCCCGCTCCGCCCCAGCTGCCAGTCGAGGGCACCCCCTTTCGCCCTCAGTCGCCCCCAGCCCCGTGCGCGGCCGCCATCGCGACTGTGGCCTCGCCGTGCGGGGAAGTACCGGCGTCGGGCGTACAGCCCTCCGTACGGCGGCTGCTACAGGTAAAGCCGGAGCAGGTGCTGCTGCTGCCGCCAGGGCCACCACTGCCTCCGGCCAGGGACGAAGACGCCGCCGCCTCGCCCGCGCAGGCGCGGCTGCTGCAGTTGAGGCCTGAGCTGCTGCTGCTGCCGCCACCACCGCCCACATCCGAGGGCGCACCCTGCAGGCCCGAGTTGCACCCAGTGCCGCCCGGGGTGCTGCAGGTCAAGGCGGAGAAGCAGGAGCTGGGGCCCGGCTTGGATCCCTCCGTGGGGCCTCGGAGGGCTGTCGAGGCGAGCCCGAGGGCCTCCAGGACCGCCAAGGTGGAAGGCCCTGGGTCGGCCCTGGACAATCGCCGAGGGGACCAGAAGAAGAGCAAGTTGGAGGCGGAGGAGGTCATGAGGGCCGCGGAGAAAGGTGGGGAAGGCAAAAGCCTGATGACGGCCATCAGAGAAAGAATCATCAAAACGGAGGAGCCCGAGAGACCCCACGAGGACTGCAGACTCGACAGGGAGCCCGCATCTAATGGGCTGGTCCATGGCAGCAAGGAGGTCATCCTGGCCCAGCCGTCCAGCGCCTTTGGGCCGCACCAGCAAGACCTCAGGATCCCTCTGACTCTCCACACGGTCTCCCCTGGGGCCCAGATCCAATTTCAGGGACCTCCACCTTCAGAGCTGATACGATTGACCAAGGTCCCCTTGACACCAGTGCCTATTAAAATGCAATCCTTACTGGAGCCTTCTGTAAAAATTGAAACCAAAGATGTCCCGCTCACCGTGCTTCCCTCAGATGCAGGTATTAGACGGCAGGGGAATCTGGTTTTCAGATTTCGTCTATGTTGCCCCATAGCTGACATATCAGCAGTTCAGAAGCCTAAACTAGAAAAATAAAATCATGGAACTGATTCTTTTCAGGGAAAGTCTGCACAGGTATCACTTCTGATTGACTTGTACATATACCAGTGAAATACACTAACACATTCAAGATTACCAAACATTTTTAAAAAAATCTAAGGCCCAATGAAGTTGAGATTTAGATGTGACTAATGTTTACACACAAAAATAGAAATATTTTTGCTAGGTAATACAAAGTCCTCGGTTTATATGCTACAGATAATAGTTTAAAATATTATAGTAGATCAATATTTTACATGTATCAAGAAGCCAAAGAAAAAAATGTGTTTAATGAAAAAATGGTTATTAAAATAAAATAATTAGAGGTGATTTTTCTTCTTTAAAAAGGAACAGTAGACATTGTTCTGGAAGAAAACAGTACATGATTAAATGTAACATTTTAGAATTATAAAAGCTAAGGATTTAGAGAAATTTGGAAAATGAAAATACTGTAGAATAAGCTAAAAAATGTTTTCAAAGAAGTGACTTGTAGTGGTAACAACTACAAGTAGATATTTTATTCTATCCATTATTTCCAAATATATAGTTAGACAATTTCTTATTTTAAGGTTTCAGACAAAACACTATGTCAATGAATGTCATAAGTTATATTAATCTTTCATGTTTTCATTAACTTTCATATTTATTGTTTTTGTTACTTTCTTTACTTTCTCCTCACTTAACCCTCTTATTTTTAACTTCAGTAGTTTTTAAATGTTATTTTTGTTTTCTAAAGGAAAGGGAAAGCTTTCTTTATAATACTTATTTCATCCTTTGTGCATTAAAAATTTGTTCATATATCAAGTAACCCTAAAGAGAAACAATATAAGAGGTTTATAGACAGTTGTTTTTGATGAATTATGTAAGAGATATGAATTTAGTCAACTTACTTTATTGTAATATCAACTGGATCTGTGATTCTTAAAAAATCACTTTTCTTATTTTTCTCCCAGAACATGGGACTAGTGTTGTTGACCCATATTGGTAGGAGTTTCACCTTCATAATGAAATATAACTAATATAATATTATAAATATTTGGTTGAATGGACACTACAATGGCGTGTAAATGAGTTCCTTGAAACATTTTGGGAACAAGCTACCTAGTGCTAGGATTATAGTCAATTAAGTCATAATTCTTGTCCCCCATTAATAGAATAGTTTTTAATGGGAAGTAAATGGTAATGATTTTTAGAGGTATTGATAAAGCTCAAAGAAGTAGTAATCCAGCAGTTTATTGTCTTCAACATTATTCCACAATATCTTAAACAATATTGTTATTTTGAGAAAAAGAAGAGTCATTCTAAACTGCAGTTTAGAATGCTGAGTTCAGGGGTGATGAGGAATTCTGGAACACTGGCAGTTCTTTGGCTATATTCAAGTGTATATTTTCTCCAGATAGTTTAAAAATAAAAATGGAGGTGCATTTCACTTTAAAATTGTGTGTGAGTGTGTGTGTGAAACACATTAATTTAGTCTCTTAATTTTTGTCATGTAGGCATACCAGATACTCCCTTCAGTAAGGACAGAAATGGCCATGTGAAGCGACCCATGAATGCATTTATGGTTTGGGCAAGGATCCACCGGCCAGCACTAGCCAAAGCTAACCCAGCAGCTAACAATGCAGAAATCAGTGTCCAGCTTGGGTTAGAGTGGAACAAACTTAGTGAAGAACAAAAGAAACCTTATTATGATGAAGCACAAAAGATTAAAGAAAAGCACAGAGAGGAATTTCCTGGTAATTAAATGAATAAAGCTTCTAATTTCTTTTAAATCAATTTATTTAGGTAAAGTTTTGGTTAGCATGAGATTGAAAGAAAAAATGTGTAATCTTTTTTCTAATCTGATATGTACAATAACAAACAATGGCTAATATTATACTAATGATTGAATTGATACTGGGCATAAGTTTCTTTAAACAGAACCAATTAGAGGGCTATCTAGTCTTATTTGCTAACTAATGCAAACCAGGGGACATACAGTTTGCTTGTGTTTTTGATTAAATATATAGATATAAACTTATGAAGATAAAAGCTCCAGGATTCTAGGCTCTAGTTTTGTAAACATACTAGAAAACAAAGTTTTAAGATTATAGCAATAGAAAAAAAAAAAAAAAAGCATGCACACTTAAAGGCAATGAGAATACAGGGATTTGCACCTTGCTCTATTTTAATATTATATCATTATAGATTTATCCTCATCATGATTTAATTTGAATTCTGATTTCTTCCCCAGCAGTGGGGACATTAAGATTAAAGCCTGGGCCCTGCCAGCATAGCTCAGTGGTTGAACATCGACCTATGAACCAGGAAGGTCATGGTTCAGTTCCTAGTCAGGGCACATGCCTGGGTTGTGGGCTCATTCCCCAGTGTGGGGCATGCAGGAGACAGCCAATCAATGATTCTTGTCATTGATGTTTCTCTCTCTCCCCTCTCCCTTCCTCTCTGAAATCAATTAAAAAAAATATATATATATTTTTTAAAAGATAAGCTTGGGATAGCAGCCAGCGTAACTGTGCATGGTAGAAAAAGAATTATTTTTTTCTAAAGTATGAGCAAAGAGGTTCTGGGAGTGGGAAGTCAGAGGCAGCAATTATAGGGAACCAGCAATTCTTCTGGTTATACTGTAGCTTTAACTGCCATAATGCCACTCTTCAGACTTTGGAAGGAAATTTGATTATTTGTGGACTTGGAGACTGCCAAGTCTAGGTGAGTGACTCTTCCTAAACTAGGCATAAAAATAGTGATTGCTCCTTATGACCATTTCAGTGTAAGATATAGTCAACTGTATCTTAGAGAAAGTAAGGAAACAGGAGGAGACAGATACTGTCTTACTGGGGCATTGTTTTATAGGTAGCGGAAAAGCTTTGGGATTCAGACTTAATGCCTTTAATGTTGATTTTACTAAGATTCCATGTGTTTGGATATAAGACATTTGACTTTAATTTCTTTGAATTATTACAATGTTGGCCACTACTTAGAAGCTATATGGATATATATGCTAAAATGCATAGAAATAGTATTATAGAGCTGGGAAAGATACTTTAGACCAGTGGTCGGCAAACTCATTAGTCAATAGAGCCAAATATCAACACTACAACGATTGAAATTTCTTTTGAGAGCCAAATTTTTTAAACTTCTTCTAACGCCACTGCTTCAAAATAGACTCGCCCAGGCCGTGGTATTTTGTGGAAGAGCCACACTCAAGGGGCCAAAGAGCCGCATGTGGCTTGCGAGCTGCAGTTTGCTGACCATGGCTTTAGACAATAACTTAATTTTTAAAAATATAGCAAACAATGCAGAAATCAGTGTCCAGGTTTTCAGTTGTTAGTATGGAAAATAATACAATAATTAATAAATACTAATACAAGAATAAACGTTTGCATACTCACAACGGTAGACCTACTTTTGCCCCAGCCTATGTGTAAAGAACTATTTAAAGGCTATATAGGATCCATATGTTCATATTAAAAATAGTTTATTTTCTTCTATAGGTTGGGTTTATCAGCCTCGGCCAGGGAAGCGAAAACGCTTCCCTCTAAGTGTTTCCAATGTATTTTCTGGTACCACACAGAATATCACCTCTCCAAATCCTACAACAATTTATCCTTACCGCTCTCCTACCTACTCTGTGGTAATTCCCAGCCTACAAAACACCATCATTCATCCAGTTGGTGAGTTGGTTTTATTGTAGATTATGAATCTTTAAATAGCTGTGTGAAAATTTTACCTTAAGTTGAAATTTTGCTTCTGTTAGCTTAAGAATTTAGAAAAACAGTATTAAGGGGGGAAGTGGAGAAAGTGAAAACATTAAATCAGAGGAGGAAAGTTTTCAGTAAACGTCAAAGAACTTGGTTTGCCAGAGTGGCAAGGATACCATGTGTAAAGCCTCAGACCTTTTAAGCAAATCAGGATGAGCCCATAGAATAGGCAGGGAATGCAGGAAATGTCTGAGGTCACTCAGTAGGAAAGAGGAGTGTCTTTTTACTATCAGCATGAGAGAATGCCTTACTAATGGGGTATGAGGCACCCTGTCCTGGAATTTAGTAATGATGACTGATCATTAAGACTGTTCTCTTGCTGCTCTAGAAAAGCAATGGAAGTAATCTATTTTCTACCAAATATTTGTCTCATTATATTGTCTTTCCCTAAATTTCTCCTCTTTTATGAGTTCTTTACAACATTTTTGTGTGTTGCATTTAAGAACCCCAAATTAAGACTCTAGTAGCAAAACTTGTTATAGAGCTATCCATCATTGGTTTGTTCTTCCAGAACATATTTTAACCACATATTAGGCAGAGCTTTATACACCCACTGTCTAAAGCTACCTGCTCAGATCCTCTGGTGATAAAGCCACCTCTATGTGCTGAGAGAATTAGATATCTTGAAAGTTGACTTATTAGAATTTTATGCATTTTCACCTTTTTTTCTATAACAGGTTAGCAATTGATAGCAACGAAGTCACATTCAGTATGTCTAGGCTGAAAAGAAAGATGCAGAAAGCGCTGATTTTATATCCTTGTTCTTTCCCAGCCCAGTCAGGCACTTTTACCCTCCCCTATTGGCAGGATCTCTTTAAGCCTGCATTTCTGTGTAGGCTTAATTATGCTTTTGTTAACTTATTTTGTTTTGTCTGTTATGTTATTTATGGTTTCTATTTTCACAATCTGTTTCTTCTCTTAATTCCTTTTTCTAAAATCTTTTCCTTCCATCTGCTTTCACTCACCATTCAATGCTGTATATTTGCCCAGGGACAAATATATCAATGTTCTTATTTGAGGCAGCTGACAGTTTTACACAACATACAGTTTACCTTTAAACAACACGGGTTTGAATTGCATGTATCCACTTATGCATAGATATTTTCCCCAATAAATCCAGTAGGCTCTCTGTATCAGCTGGCTTTACATCCACGACTTAACCAATAGTAAATACTATTTTCGGTCAATGGATACAAAGGGCCAACTGAGCATCCTCAGATTTTGATATTCGAGGGGGTCCTGAAACCAATCTTCATTGGATACCAAGGGTGGACTGTATTTTATGCAATTCCGAGGAAAGACAATTACCAGGGAAGATCAAATACAGTTGTCTTACCTGTATTTAAAAATTCTGCCATATCTGTCATGTCTTGCTGCAATAAGATTCCTTTCATATCTACCACAAATTAACCCGTGGCAAATCCTGTTCTCACTTGGGAATTTCCCACCGTATTCACATTGAATGCAATAAAGTGAAAAAATTTTGCCAATTGCTTCTTTAGCTTTTTCAATTAAAAAATTAAATTCCATTCATAATTTAGTTTAATATACAGTAGTATACAAAGTAAAATAAAAATTATGCATGTTGCCGAAACTGGTTTGGCTCAGTGGATAGAGCGTCGGCCTGCGGACTGAAGGGTCCCGGGTTCGATTCCAGTTAAGGGCATATACCTTGGTTGCGGGCACATCCCCAGTGGGGGGTGTGCAGGAGGCAGCTGATCGATGTTACTCTCTCATTGATGTTTCTAGCTCTCTATCCCTCTTCCTTCCTCTCTGTAAAAAAATCAATAAAATATATTTTAAAAAAGATACACTGTTTATAAAAAAAATTATGCATGCCACTACACTGAAACCTCTATTAATATTAAAAATAAATTAATACATTTAGGTAATAGAAAATTCAAACAGTATTGACATGCAAAATGAAAATCTGGCTTTTTCTTCTGCTTTACTGCCCTGCCTCTCCTCCCAGATATCTGCTCCTTAAAAGTAACCTCTGTCAGTGGTTTCATATTACTTATTTTAGAAACATTTATATATGCATACCAACATTCCATGTTTTTGTCTTGTATTTCATCACTCAATAATTTTATTCATTAAAAAAATAGTTGAGCATCTATTCAATGTCAAGAAGAATTTAGAGCCCTGGAGATAACAGCAGTGAACAAAACAAAAGGTCTCTGGTCTCATGGCACTTAGAATCTAGGTCAGAAAGAGAAACCAAACAATGTAAAATAAGTAAACAAGGATAACTTCAGTTTGTTCAAAATGCTATGAAGGAAATAGAGGGGATTGATATTGGTGATGCTGTTAGGTAAGGTGGTTACTAAGGCTTCTGGTTGAAGAGTTTATTAAATTCAACTGAAACATGAAAAACATGGAGTGACTCAATTAATGCTTGACCTATGCTCTTTTTATTTCTGAAGGTGAAGCCCCACCTGCCATCCAGTTGCCCACACCTGCAGTCCAGCGTCTAAGCCCCATCACACTTTTCCAGCCTGCCGTCTCCAGTACTGCCCAGGTGGCCGTCCAGGCTCCAAATCTGCCCCTCCGCCCAACACTCTCACCCCAGCGCTTTGCTGGGCCCTCCCAAACGGACACTCATCAGCTGCATTCTGGAGCCAGTCACTCTGTAAAGAGACCTACACCTGTCTCTCCGGAGAGCACCAATAGGATTCCAGCTAGTGCAAGTACTGCCCATGCCAGATTTGCAACCTCGCCCATCCAACCTCCCAAGGAATATCCAAGCGTTTCCACTTGTCCCAGAGGTGCTCCAATCCCTCAGGCTCCTCCTCTTCCACACTCACATGTCTACCAGACCCCTGCCCTTGGCCATCCAGCCACACTATTTGGGACACCACCTCGATTCTCTTTTCATCATCCTTACTTCCTGCCTGGACCTCACTACTTCCCATCAAGGTAAATGAACTTTTTATTTCTTTTCACCTACAAATACATCTAATGAATTTTCACCTCTGAAGGCATCTCTTTTTTACTGAAAAAGGGACTTTCTCAATTCTGCTTGGAATCTAATTTAGATTAGAGGCTGAATAGGAGCCAAGCAGTTAACATAAATACATGAAGGGGGCTAAATAAGGACTGGGGGAGCCAAAGAGAGTGTATGCCCCATCTAATGGGGCAATTGCTTCAGCTCTAGCCAACTGTTGCCACATGAAATATGGGTGCCAGTGTTGCCAGATTTGATTTTTCATGAGAAAATAGTTATAGTGGACCTTAAGATTATTTAGTCATCCCCCTTACTGTATAGACCTGTGTTTCTCAAATGTTATATATGTATGAATAACATGTGATCTTGTTAAAATGCAGATTCTGAGTCAGTAGGTCTGGTGTATTTCATTTAAGAATGTCAAAGCAGTAGGTCAGCTATAAACATTAAACTGCATATAGTTTTCCAAAAGAGAAGACCAGCCTTGTAAATTAGAACATTGTTTGCTTTTCTAACTTCTACCTGTATGTATCTGATGATAATTTCCCCAAGGAAATGGATAATCTTACTTATGCTTGTTTAGATAGCATATTTCAGTAAAATCCAGCCTGGCTAAATAACAAATTTAATTGAGTCCCCCTCAATTTTCTTATTGTCTCTGCTCCCAACTGATAACAGAATCTTCTATAAAGACTATTCTCCTCTACTCGAATCCATTCATGTGTGGAATTCAATACCGTAATTGAAATGACATTTGATATACATATCAATTATATAAATATATATCAAATATAAATATTTTACAGAAGTCCATTGTGCCCTGTATATCTAAAGTAAAAATCAAAGAGGTTAGCCAATATAATCAAGGAGTTATTTTATATAACACAAGGACTTAGAAGTACTGATCCCTAGCTCTGAGAGCTAACATCTTTCTCCCTTCAAATCTTAACAGATCTTAACCATCTTTATACTGTGCTTATCTCTTCCTGTACTACATTAATTTCTCAGTTTAGTTCTTTTTTAATCCCCTCACCCCTTTCACCTCTTCTTTCTCCTCCTTGCAGTATTTATAGTTTTACAAAGAGATATCTAGGATATTTTCTTGTTGGCCATTGAGTAAATAAGTGTATTTAAAAGTTTATTGAAATTATGTATATAAAAAGGATGTAAAAGACAAATGGGAACTTGTTAGTTTAAAATATATAGAAAATATAATCATATATACTTATGCATATATACCGTATTCACATACATACATACATATACATGTATGGGAAGGTAAGTCCAAAGAATTCCCAGGTTTATGAGAATATATAGAATCTTAACTGTAAAATTTCAAAACAACATATCAAGGTTAAAAGCAATTATACTTTACCTTTTTTTGTGTTATAAATCTATTTAAGAATTTGATTGAAGTTGTGGACCATTTCCCATAATAATGCACATCTACAGATATATATCTTATGAAGGAGGGAACTTAAAGGTTCCAAACAAATATGTTAGACTTAGCTAAAATGGAATACCTTCTGCTGTAATTATCTATAAATATGAAACTTAAATATTAACAATTTAATACCTACCTGAACTTATCATTTCCTTTGCTGTGTGGAAGTTTTTTAGTTTGATGTAGGGACATGTGCTTATTTTTGCTTTTGGTGTAAAATTCAAAATATTATCGCCAACGCCAGTGTGAAGAAGCTTACTGCCTTTGTTTTCTTTTTGGAGTTTTATGTTCTTACTAGAGGCCCAGTGCACAAATTCGTGCACCAGTGGTGTCCCTCGGCCTGGCCTGCAGGATTGGGCTGAAACCAGCTCTCTGACATCCCCCATGGGGTCCTTGATTGTGAGAGGGCACAGGCCAGGCCAAGGGACCCCACTGGTGCACAATCAGGGTGGGGGAGCGACGTGGGAAGTTGGCTAGCTGGAGAGGGACCGTGGGAGGACTCCAGGGCATGTCTGGCCCATCTTGCTCAGTCTCTATTGGCTAGACCCCAGCAGCAAGCTAACCTACCGGTTGGAACATCTGTCCCCTGGTGGTCAGTGCACATCATAGTGAGCGGTTGAGCAGCGTTAGCATATCATTAGCATATTATGATTTGATTGGTTGAACAGATGATTGGACTGCCAGACACTTAGCATATTAGGCTTTTATTATATAGGATGTTTAAGTCTTTAATCCATTTTGAGTTGATTTTTGTGTTGTGATATAATAGAGGAGTCTAGTTTCATTCTTTTGCATGTGGCAATCTAGTTTTCCATTTATTGAAGACATTATTTCCCCCCATATATGCTTGGCTCCTTTGTCATAAGTTAACTGATCATATATATGTGGGCTTATATCTGGGCTCTCTATTTTATTCCATTGACTTATGTATCTATTTAATGATAATAGCATACTGTTTTGATTATGTAGCTTTGTAATATAATTTTAAACTAAGGAGTATAATGCCTCCAGATTTGTTGCTCTTTGTCAAGATTGCTTTGGTTATTTGGGGTCTTTTGTGATTCCATACAAATTTTAGAATTGTTTGCTCTATATCTCTAAAAAAAATGCCATTGGAAGTTTGGTAGTCATTGCATTGAATCTGTAGATTGCTTTGGACAGTGTGGAAATTTTAACAATATTATTTACTCCAATCTATGAACATGGAATATTTTCCCACTTATTTGTGTTTTTTTCAATCTCTTTCATTAGTGTCTCATAGTTTTCAGTGTTTTAGTCTTTTACCTCCTTGGTTAAATTTATTCTTAGGTATTTTATCATTTTTGATGCATTTATAGATGGGATTATTTTCTTAATTTTTTTGAGATTTTGTTATTGGTGTATAGACACACAACTGGTTTTTGTTTGTTGATTCTGTATCCCGCAAATTTTTGAATTAATTGATTAGTTCCAATAGTTTTTTTTGGTGGAATCTTTAGGGGTTTCTGTATATAATGTCATCTACTAATAGAGACAGTTTTATGTTTTTTTCTTGCCTAATTGCTCTTGCTCTGACTTCTAATACTATGTTGAAAAAAAGTGGCAAGGGTGGGTATCTTTGTCTTATTTCAGCTTTTCAATGTTATCTGTGAATACTTAACTTTAAATAATGGATAGAAAACTATATATCCAAAAATGGGATGAAGATCAGTAATGAACTAGAAGACTGTACAATACTTTGAACCAAGTATATCTAAATATATACATATAAAATACTTCATCTAACAACAAAATATATATTTTTCTCAAGTGCACATGACATATTCTATAGGATAAGACCATATGTTAGATCACATGATAAGTCTCAAAAACTTTAAAAGATTGAAATCATACATAATTTCTTCTCCAGTTATGATGGAGTAAAACTAGTAATCAATAACAGAAAGAAAATTGGAAAATTTACAAGTATATGGAAATTAAACAACACACTCTTAAACAACCAATGGTCAAATAAGCCATCATGAAGGAAATTTAAAAATACTTTGAGAAGAATGAAAATGAAAATACAACATACAAAAATGTAAGGGATTTTATAGTAAAAGCAGTGCTGATAGAGAAGTTTATAACTGCAATGGTTTATATTTAAAAAGAAAGATCTCGCCCGACTGGTGTGGTTCAGTGGTTGAGCTTCAACCTATGAACCAGGAGGCCACACTTAGATTCCCAGTCAGGGCACATGCCTGGGTTGTGGGCTCAATCCCCGGTGGGGGGCATGCAGGTGGCAGCCAATCAATGATTCTCTTTCATCATTGATGTTTCTATCTCTCTCTTTGTCTCCCTTCCTCTCTCTCTAAAATAAATAAAAACATATTTTTTAAAAAAGAAAGATCTTAAATCAACAACCTAACTTTATACCTTAAGGAAGTGAAAAAAGAAGAGCAAAGAAAACCCAAAGCTAGCAGAAGGAAGGAAATAATAATGATTTGAGATAAATGAAATAAAGGATAGAAAAACAATAATTTCATGAAATAGAGAAAAGTCAATAAAAGTTGATCTTTTGAAAAGATCAATAAAATTGACAAAACCTTTAGCTAGACTAAGATAAAAAAGAAAGAAAACATATAGCCCTGACCAAGTAGCTCAGTTGGTTAGAGTGTCACTCCTATATGCCAAGGTGTTGTGGGTTTGATCTCAGGTCAGGACACATACAGGGGTCAACCAATGAATGCATACTAGTAAATAAGTGGAACAATAAATTGATATTTTTCTCTCTTTCTCCTCTCCCCTCTCTCCCTCCTTTCTCTCTTTCTCCCTCTCTCCCTTCCTCTCTCTCTCTAGTCAATAAAATTTTTTTAAAAAGAAAGAAGACATGAATTATGAAAATCAGATATGAAATTGGTTATATTACTTCTGACCTTAGAGGTATAAAAATGATTATAGAATAATACAGTGAATAATTGTACACTAACTAGTTAGGCAACAAAGATGAAATGGACAAATACATGAATTACCAAAACTGACTTAAGAAGAAACAGAAAATCTGATCAGACCTGTATCAAGATATTGAAACAGAAATCAAAAACCTCCCAACAAAGAAAAGCCCTGGACTAGATTGCTTCAAACATTTAAAAAAGAATTAATATTATTGCTACCAAACTCTTATAGAAAGTGTAAGAGGGAACACTTCTAAGGCCAACATTACTCTGTTACCAAAGCCAAAAATCTCACAAGAAAGAAAATTGCAGACCAATGTATCTTATGAATATAGGTGTAAAATATCCTAAAAAAATACTAGCACCTTGAATCTAGCAGCATAATAAAAGGATTGAAAACCAGGAACAAGTGGAATTTACCCCAGGAATGTCTATGTGGTTCAACATTTGAAAATAACTTATTACAACAGACTTCATTAATAGAGCGAAGGAACAAAACCACCTGATAATTTTAATTGATGCAGAAAAACACTTGATAAAATGCAACACCTTTTTATGACAAAAATCAGTTCCTAATTTCAAACTTATTCAGCAAACTAGGAATATAAGGCAACTTCCTCAACATAATAAGGGACATTTATCAAAAGCCCACACTTAAATTCATATTCAATGATGGAGGACTATGATTGGGAACAAGATAAGGATGCCCACTTGTATTTCTATAAACTAGAAATGAGCAATGAGCAAAATCCAAAAAGGATATTAAGAAAACAATTTCATTTACAATAGCATCAAAAAGAATACTTAGAAATAAATCTAACCAAGGAGGTATAAGACTTGTAAACAGAAAAATATAAAACATTGCTGAAAGAAATTAACACTTAAATAAATGAAAAGATGCCTGTGTTCATGCATTGTAAGACTTAATATTGTTAAGGTGGCAATACTTCCCAAAGTGACTTACAGAATCAGTACAATCTCTCTTAAAATCCCAATGGCTTTTTTGCAGAAATGAAAAAGTTGATCCTAAATCATATGGAATTTTAAGTGACCTACAATCTTGAAAAAGGAGAATAAAATTGGAGCACTTATTTCAAACTTACTACAAAGCTACAGTATCAAACAATGTGGTATCAAAGCCATAGACAGGGAGAAAATATTTGTGAAAGGTGTAACTGATCATGGACTGTTATCCAAAATATGCAAGGAACTCTTAAGAAAATGAACAATCTTATTTAAAACGTACAAAATACCTGAATGGACACCTCCTCAAAGAAGATATACAGATGGCAACTTAAACATATGAAAAGGTGCTCCACATCATCATATATCATTGGGGAATTGCAAATTTAAACACACATATATCAGAATTACCAAAATCCAAAATACTGACAACACAATGCTGGTGAGGATGTGGAGCAAAAGAAACTCTTAATTCATTGCTGGTGGGAATGTACAACCACTTTGGAAGACAGTTTGGCAGTTTTTTATAAAACTAAAAATACTCTTACCATATGATCAGCAATCATACTTCTTAGTATTTATCCAGGTGAATTGGAAACATGTCTATATAAAAGCCTGCATATGACTGTTTATAGCAGCTTTATTCATAAGGTGAATAGATAAACTGTGGTGCATCTAAACAATGGAATATTCTTCAGCACTAAAAAAAAATGAACTGTCAAGCCATGAAAAGACATAGAGGAATTTACATGCATATTACCAAGTCAGAGAAACCATGAAAAATATTTTATTTTCGCCATATTTACCATTTTGTTATAGAAATTTTCATATGCAAAACAGATGGAATAATCTCTATGTACCCATCATCCAACTTCAACAGTTATCAACATTTTACCTCCTTCATTTATTTATTTCCCCCTAACTTTTAGGGAAAGTGTCTTAAGTATTTTAAAGTGAATTATAGACATCATATAATTTCACCTGTAAATATATCAGTATGTATATTTACTAGTTAAGGATTTTTTAAAAATGGCCTCCTACTATTTTCATACCTAAAAAATTAATAATTCCTTATTGTTTAATTTTCCTCCATTGTCTCAGAGCTGTCTTTTCACAATTGGTTTGTCTAAAGCAAGATCCAAGCAAGGAATACACATTGGATGTAATTATGTCTCTTAAGCCTCTTTTATGCTACAATACTTACCTTTTTTTTTATATACCATGTGTTTATTGAAGAAATAAGAAATTACCCACATCCTGAATTTGGCTTATTACATCCTTGGGTATTGTTTAACATGTTTCCCTATCACCCATTTTTCCTATAAAATGTTAGTTATAACTTATAACTGGATTAGATTCAGGTTCAGTTTTTTTCTTTTTTTTTGCAATGATACCTCCTAGGCGGTGCTTTGTATTTCGTATTGTATCCCATCAAGAGGTACATAAAGTTTTTATTCATGATGTTAGAATGGTCTGTAGGTTCAGGTATTGTCAACCTGATCATAAATTTCCCCACCTAAAGCAGTGTTTCAAATATTCTCTTCTGTACAGTAGTATCATTTGAAGGTCTCAGACCAAATAAATCAGAATCTTTGGGGGCTGAGAACCTGGGCAGCAGTGTTCTTTCAAAATTTCCTTATGTAATTCTAATGGTCACTTAAGGTTGAGAAATAACAGTGTAATTATTTTAGTAGCTAAGATGATTGTTACCTTAGACACATGAGATTGCAAAATGATGATTTTCTGATTTGATATTCATTCATTAGCTGGAATTCTTTTATGAAGAAAAGCTTTTTCTCATCAACTTTTCCTCCAATAGCTAACCATTTTAATTTGATTTTATTTGATTACTTTGAAATTTGGAAGGATAGGACCAACTCTTGATTCTTTCCACATATCAATGAATCTTGTTTTGGGAATATCATTATTAATATTTCCTATATTTGATATGTTTTAATACTTTGCAGTCATTATTTATTTATATCTTTTGATGCTCAAATTTTCCCATTTTTTTGTCCAGTTGGCTTTGTTCCTGTGTCCTTGATCTTTGATTTGATAACTTTTTTGCTCTCTGGCACAGTACGTTCCAGATTTACCTTGTACCTTATTTATACCAGACCTAGAATCAACCGTTTTACCCAGAGTTCCAAGTTTCTTTTACTGAAAGTGATATTTAGGAATATCAATTTGGGCTTATTGCTACTGAATTAACAGGGTATATAGGTCTTTTCAGTAAAAATATGTATTTTGTGAGAAAATTTGAGTTTATATTGATATTTCCAGAATAAATATAATATTGTAGAGTTTCACATGAAGTTCTTTGATTTTATGTGCCTCGTATCTTCCCCCCCTAAAAATCTTGGTTCCTAATGATAATAAAATCATTACTTATTTGCTTTATCCTATCAAACATGTTTTTTCTGATATACATACATGTACATACACGAAGAGAGTATATTTCAAAACAATATCAATAGTTTCAAAGCAGTGATATCATAATAAAATTACTGAATGCAGTTTAAGATTTATTTGTGTTTCTTTTTCTTCATGGTTATATTTTACCAGGAAAGTACAATGAAAATATCAGATTTAAATTATCTTGAAATATCTTTTCTCTGTATATTTAAGGCACCTACAACTTGATATAAACTTGGGTATATTTGCTTTCAATTTTTAGGGAATATTTTTTAAAAACTAAATTTGTTTAAAATTATATAAAATATTTATATGGTTTGAAAATCAGAATTTTCAGATTTTTTTTTTAAATCAACAGTTTTTTTGCCCTTTACACCCCATAATAAAAGGTACATTTTAAGAAGCCTGGCTTCCTTTCCTTTTTCTTCTCTCCTCCTACAGCTAACCATTTTAATTAGATTTTATTTTATCTTTACATTCTTTCTTTTTGAAAATAAAAGCAAAATGTACATGTATGTGTATATTTAGCAATACATTATTAAATGCAACTTCTTTTAAGGCTAATTATACATTAAAAGTGTTTCTGGTTTCCAAAGTACTCAATATACATTGAGTTACTCTCAAGTTCCTTATGACAGACCTTTTAAATTGGCAAAACACGCAATATTATCTCTATTTTATATAAGAAGGCCCTACGGCCCAGATAATTTAAGATTCAAGATTACCAGGTGTGTAAGTAGCACAGCTGGAACTAGTGCCCAGGTAGTGTGCTGTGGTAGTTAGGATAACAAGTTCTGGTGTCAAGTTGCCTGATTCTATTTTACTGCTTACTAATTATATGACTTTGAGAAAGTTGCTTAATCTCTTTAAGACTCCATTCCCTTATCTATAAAGTGGAGATATTATAGTATCTGTATCATAGAGTGGTTCCAAAGAATATTAAGAAAATATATATACTCCTTATCCACTGTCTAGAAAACATAATAAATACTTATTAGATGCTGACTAAATATTATTATTCTAATAATTCTGTTTGATGCTTTTCTCACTACACCATGATGCTTCTAGTTAATCATTTTCATCTGTATAACCTTCTAGGATTACCCTTGTCTTAATATTTTTTATTCTCTGAATATAACACTAACTTTTTTTTAAACATACCATGTGATGTCTAAATATAGACATGTGATGTTTGCATTTTAGACTTCAGCATATGCCTAGTATACACCAAGACTTTAAGCCTATTTTAAACAAATTCTCCATCAAGCCTTACATAGTATCTTGCCTATATTTAGTTCAGAAAAAAAGTAGTGGTTGAATTGTTTCTAGCTGATGCGAATGCTTGGTGGAGGAGATAGCTTTGAGCACCCCCTGAAGTATCATGGACGGAGGGAACTGAAGGTGGAATGGGCACAGGAGCTAAGTCATAGTAGCTGGAAGCACAATTGTCCGGAATGGGTACAGGAGCTAAGTCATAGTAGCTGGAAGCACAATTGTTCAGGACATACACCTTGAATTAAAAATGCCCGAATGAGGATATGGCAGTAGGAACAGAAACCTGAATCATTTTAGAAACTTGGCCTCATATTTGTGATATTTAACAAGGTCCCTGGCACTTGGGATTTGGAGGGTGAGATACCAAACCACTGAATATAACCATATTTTCCAAGAGTTTGAGATCATAGTCTAGTATGTTCATCATACTTTTGATTTTAAAGGGAAGGAAACAAAGTTGACTTTTCTTTTTTTTAATGTTTTTTCTTGTTTTAATGAAATAAAAACACCCAGCTTATTATAGGTTTTTCTGAGATCATTATGTTTATATTATCTGTCACTAGATGGAGTCCATGAGCTCAGGGAAGTCTTGGTTGGACTTTTCTACATACCTCTTCCTGCAATTCCTGGATTCCTGTTCTGTGCCTTTGAAAGGAAGAAAAGATAATTAAAAAAAAAAAAAAGTACTTTTTTGACAAATGGATTTGAATAGTAGAATTTTTAGATTTGCCTTTAAAAAATTATTATTGTTTTTGCCTTTTAAAAAAATCATCAAAGTAATTTTTTCCAATACTTCACATTCCTGCCCTCCAAATAAAATTTTTTTTGGAAAAGATCTTTAAAACCACAATTTAATATCAGTTCTAAATCTTTCTGGTGTTAACTGTTCTTTTTTAAGAAATATATTCGTATTGATTTCAGAGAAGAGGGGAGAGGGAGAGAGAGAGAGAAACATCAATGATGAGAGACAATCATTGATCTGCTGCCTCCTGCATGCCCCACACCAGGGATTGAGCCTTCAACCAGGGCATGTGCCCTCACCGGGAATCAAATTGTGACCTTCTGGTTCATAGTTTGATGCTCAACCACTGAGCTTTGTTTCAAATATTCATAAGACATTGAAGCTTGCAACAGACTAATGTATTTCAGAGGGAAGGGAGCAGGGCAGGACGTGATCAACCAAAGAACTTACATGCATATATGCATAGCCCACAGACAGACAATAGTGTGGAGAAGGCCTGGGGAGGGAGTGGGAACAGGGAGGAGAGGATCAATGGGGGAGGGGGGAACATCTGTAATATTTTCATCAATAAAGATAAATTTTAAAAAATATTAATAACAACTATTGCATTGCTTACTATCAGTTTTTAAAACAGCACAGCACATGCCTATATTTCCAAAACCTTACTTGGTGTCAGGCAACATGAGAGAAAGGACCAGATAAGTAATTTTTCTTTATCAAGGCTGTCAAAAAGAAGCCGAAGGCTGATGATAGATAATAGTCTAGTGCAGTGGTCGGCAAACTCATTAGTCAACAGAGCCAAATATCAACAGTACAATGATTGAAATTTCTTTTGAGAGCCAAATTTTTTAAACTTAAACTTCTTCTAATGCCACTTCTTCAAAATAGACTCACCCAGGCCGTGGTATTTTGTGGAAGAGCCACACTCAAGGGGCCAAAGAGCCACAGTTTGCCGACCCCTGGTCTAGTGAATCACTTGCTTATTACTTTGCCATTTGTTTTCTGTTAGAGCTAAGCAGTAGTAAAAGAGCAAATGAATACATGACCTGGTAGCAGAAAGTTATCTTGGGAACCTTCCAGAGGATGCAGTTAAACTTGATCAATTAGTCTGTATGCGAGACAACATGTAGGCAAGGCTTGATCTAATTCCTTTTTTGTCTTTCTGCTGCAGCACGTGTCCCTATAGTCGGCCTCCCTTTGGCTATGGAAATTTTCCAAGTTCAATGCCAGAATGCCTTGGTTATTATGAAGACAGGTACCAAAAACATGAGGCTATGTTTTCAGCTTTAAATAGAGACTATCCTTTCAGAGACTACCCAGAGGAACGTACACACAGTGAAGATTCTCGGAGTTGTGAGAGCATGGATGGGACCTCTTACTACAATAGTCATAGCCACAGTGGGGAAGAATTCCTAAATCCCATGCCTCAGCTGGACATCGGAGTCTTGGAGAATGTCTTAACAGCTCCTACATCAACTCCCTCTAGCATCCAGCAAGTCAATGTCACTGATAGTGATGAGGAGAAAGAAGAAAAAGTGCTCAGGAATTTATAATTTTAAAACAAATATGCACAGAAAATAAACATTTCTTAAAATATATTCTGGGTCAGTTGGTGTGAGAAAAAAAGCCTACAATGCTTTGTTGAGAGTTTTCAGCCATGATTTGAGGAGTCAAACCAAATGCAATTTATGCCTTCATAACGTTTTTATTAGTGAAACTGGAGTCCTGATGTTTCATCATAGGAATATTTAAGATACAAAATAGTTTATTTTTATGGAAGAAATTTGCATCAACATATATTTTCATCATTTTATCTTGGAATGTGCAAAATACCAAATCTTCACAATTATATGTGAGGGAAAAAGGAGTATGACATGACAAGTGTGATTTGTATTTTATTTCAGGATACATTATTTATTTTTCTCATATGACTTTTTTGTTTGGTCTTTATGTAATATTTATGGATGTAACATTTTGAAAATATTTTGATAACTTTTATTAGTGAATTGGGACTCAGTTACTAAATTTAATTTATACTGATAACCAATTATAACTTGCAAATGTGTTTTAATGTCACCTGGGTAATTCCTTCAGCTAAATTAGTCATTCCTGTTTCTAAACATTTTCATCATCTTTTTTGGATATCTTTTTCCGTTTGGTATTCATTGTTCTACTTTTGTTATAATTAAATAAATGTAGATGAAATTGTTCTTGTTGGACGTTTTCTGTTTGGGGGATAGAAATAAGCAAAATGAGTACTCTTCAAATGAGGATGGTTCCCATACCATATAGATAATTACTCTCACTTAATAGCCTCCAGAATTACAGATTCTATTAGCTCACATGAGATCTAAAACTCTATTAACAAAGATGCTGTGCGCATATTCCAATGCCATTTCCAAACTCTTTACACACATATACATGTGACTTAAGCACTCCTCAAAGTGCAAGAGCTCTTCCAGATTTGGTTCAAGCAGCTGTCTTTAAAACCATGGCATTCATGTAGAAGCACGTTGGCATTTGTTTAATTCACAAAGAGCAAAAAAATCCTACTTGCCATGTGACTTCTTGGTAAGTACCCACTTATAGATGAAGAGAACCTTTTTAGAAGAAGATCAGGATCACCAGAGATGGGGTCATCTACACGACACAGTGAATTGATGACCAGAAATAAACATAATCTGTTTCCCTCAATGATCTGTACAACATGCAAATTGGAAACCTGTTACTTAAACCTGCTTGAAAATTGTGTATGGAAACCTGTTCTAAGCTTTTAACTTCTTCCTTGCAAAATCTGTAGTATTTGTTCATTATTGTAATACTTTTCATCAGCCCTATGCTTAATTGTACATAAGATTTCCTCTTCCCAATAAAAATTTTATTTTTGTATCTTATATTCTTAAATTACTCTGTGCAGTGTCATTTCAATGTGGTTAAAGAACAAACTTGAATATTTTGTTGGAGAGCAAATGTAATTTCACATCAGAACTAAAACAACGTTTGTCTTCACACTTGATGTCTACACCATAAAGGAAAAATGTTTTCAACAATTTGACCCCATCTCATTTTAATAGCACTTTAGTGACTAAATTGGCTTTTGATCACAGACCTATTCTTAAGACAGTTTGGTTAGGGGCATCCCTGTATAAGGAATGATGTAGAACATGGTTCAGTGTTTCCTAACTACTTGTCTTCAGGCTAGCCCTGCCCAACCAATTCCAAACCCAGCTTTCTTTTTAATGGCTGTTATGGCTTGGCAACTCTTTAGTCTTCTTCCTCCTCTTCCTCAGTGCTTGTATCAGAAGTCAGAAGTTTCAATTGTTTACAATCCACTGTATAATTTGGGCTGGGGAATATGGGCAGCTCTTATGTTGAAAAGCACCCTATTGCAGATAAGCAAGCCTAACTACAAATGCCCATATCTTCTCTATAGTTCCTCAAACCACTGTTGGCTTTGACTAGATCTGTAGTCTAAACAAAGCCCTGCCCCATTGTCACTAATTCATCTGTCTCTCCAAGTCATCAAAGTGAAATTCTCTAACCTTAAAGCCACAATCATTTTCTAATAGGTCTCATTGCCTTGTTTGTTCTTTTTTTAAATTTTTATTATTTTAAAAAGGTACTTATTGTTGAAATTACTACAGATGCCCCTCTTCTTTCTCCCCATTGCACCCCCTCCATCTGGTTCCCACTCCACCCCAGGCTTTCGCCATCCTATTGTCTGTGTCCATAGGTAATGCATATATGCATATAAAATCTTTGTTTAACCTTTTCCCACCTCCACATCCCCCTTCCCTCTGAGAATCAACAGTCTCTTCCATTTCCCTGCCTCTGGTTCCATTTTATTCCAGTTTATTCTGTTCATTAGATTTCTTATTATTTTGATTTTTAGATTCAATTGTAGATAGGTATGTATTTGTTGTTCATATTTTTTATCTTCTTCTTCCTCTTCTTAAAGAACACCCTTCAACCACATTTCATATAATACTGGTTTGGTGGTGATGAACTCCTTTAGCTTTTTCTTGTCTGTGAAGCTCTTTATCTGACCTTCAATTCTAAATGATAGGTTTGCTGGGTAGAGTAATCTTGGTTGTAG
Source organism: Corynorhinus townsendii (assembly GCA_026230045.1). Classification (NCBI taxonomy): domain Eukaryota; kingdom Metazoa; phylum Chordata; class Mammalia; order Chiroptera; family Vespertilionidae; genus Corynorhinus; species Corynorhinus townsendii. The sequence goes on along the minus strand of JAPDVU010000006.1, from coordinate 156,410,188 downwards.
GTCCTTGCTATTTATCGCTTTGAATATTTCTTGCCACTCCTTTCTGGCCTGCATAGTTTCTGTTGAGAAATCAGCTGACAGTCATATGGGCAGTCCCTTGTAGGTAACTAACTGCTTTTCTCTTGCTGCTTTTAAGATTCTCTCTTTGTCTTTAGCCCTTGGCATTTAAATTATACTGTGTTTTGGTGCGGCCCTCTTTGGGTTCCTCTTGTTTGTGACTCTCTGTGCTTCCTTGATGTGCAAGTCCATTTCTTTCACCAGGTAGGGGAAGTTTTCTGTCATTATTTCTTCAAATAGGTTTTCAATATGTTGCTCTCTCTTCTTCTGGCACCCCCATCATGTGAATGTTAGTACACTTGAAGTTGTCCCAGAGTCTCCTTACATTATCTTCACATTTTGGGATTCTTTTTTCTTTTTGCTCTTCTGGTTGGGTGTGTTTTGCTTCCCCATATTTCAAATCATTGATTTGATTCTCAAAATCCTTACTGTTGAATTCCTGTATATTATTCTTTATTTCAGTCAGTGTATGCTTAATTTCTGACTGGTCCTTTTCCATTTTTTGGATGTTTCTAGAAGATTCTTGAGTAATCTTATAACCTTAAAATTGTGTTTGTTTCTATGTATTGGTAGAGCTGCTATGTCTCCTTGAGTTGGTAGTGGCCTTGTGTAGTAGGTGTATTGTAGGCCCAGTAGCTCAGCCTCCCCAGTCACCTGAGCTTGGAGCTCTAGGTGTGCCCCTTTGTGGGCTGTGAGCACAGTCTTACTGTAGTTGAGACTTGATTGCTGTTGGTGTTACTGGGAGGAATTGATCTCCAGGCCAATTGGCTGTGAGGACCAGTTACGACTATAGTGGGAGAGCTGCTGTGGAGGAGACACCCCTATGGAGCAGGGCTTGCTTCGATGTGGCTTTGGTGCTCACTGAGTCTGCCCCTTGAGTGTGTCACTTATGGATGTGTAGAGTTGTAATCTGGTATGGTCTGACACTGACCACTGGGTACACTGGCTCTTGGGTCTCCAGGGAGCTGCAAAGTCAGCCACTGCCTGGGATGACCCAGCAGGAGTGACAGAGAGATCTGCAGATTCCTCCTCTTTGGATGAGGTTTGGGAGTGCCCAGATGAGGCCCAGCTAGGAAGCAAAGCAGGCTGGTGCTGGTGCCTGGTCTTGGGCCTTTTATTGATAGGTTTGGAGCTTCCTGACCCAGCTGCAGCTTGTTTGAGAGATTTAAGCCTGATCAAGGACAGGTCATTAATTTTCAAAAGCCTCTGCACACAGCTTGGTTGGGGTTGTAAATTGGAAGAGGTGGGGTCTTAGGGAATCACCAGGGCAGAGCAAACAGAAATGGTAAGCTGTGAGGTCTCAGCACAAGAAGAATTGTCCCTGTGAGATCCTCTGTCTGGGAGAAAGTCACCCCCAGGTTCCTGCCCTAATGCCAAATAATGCAGTTCCTCTACGTATGTGTCCGTGTCCCCATAGCCTCTCCCTGGTGCTGGAGCTCAGAGGAAGTAGGACCTTGTAAGTTCAGTTTCTGGTGCCGGCCTTTTAAGAGGAACAGCTGGGTCTCCAGCAGCCTCTGTGTCACTGAGTCCCAATCTGCACTGGTTTTTACAGCCCATAGCTCTTACTTCTTTTCCCAGCTCTGGGATCCTGGGCTGGGGGTCTGGTGTGGGTCTGGGACCTTTTGCTCCTCTGGGCCATCTCCACAGAAATGATCTCCATCCTGATTAAAACAGCAGTGCACATGGGTGCCAGACCAGCCCATTCTGCACCTCTGCACCTCTGCATCTCCTACCAGTCTCAGTGGGCTTTCTTTACTTCTCTAGTTGTAGGACTTCCTTTCAGCCAGCTTTCTAGTGGTCTGGATGATGGTTGTTGTGTATTGTAGTTGTAATTTTGATGTGGTTGTGGGAGGCAGTGAGTACAGGAGTTTACCTATGCCACCATCTTCAAGATCTGCCTTGTTTGTTCTTATTATTAATTGGAAGCTAATGATGTTTGTAATAAGAATAGCCTTCTTTAAATGTGTGTTTAAATGTTAATATGTTTAGAATGTCAAACTAATCTGTGTTCTGACTATCTTAGCTAATAAAAGAGTAATATACAAATTGATCATCACTCCAACACACAAGATGGCTGCCCCCATGTGGACACAAGATGGCCGCCGCAAGATGGCCAGCAGGGGAGGGCAGTTGGGAGGGACCAGGCCTGCAAGGGAGGGCAGTTGGGGGTGATCAAGCTTGCAAGGAAGGGCAGTTAGGGATGACCAGGCTGGCAGAGGAGGGAAGTTGGGGGTGACAGAGCCTACCGGGAAGGGCAGGTGGGGGGGGACCCAGGCCTGCAGGGGAGAGCAGTTGGGGGGGGGGACCAGGCCTGCAGGGAAGGACAGTTAGGGGCAATCAGGCTGGCAGGGGAGCAGTTAGGCATCAAGAAGGCTGTCAAAGGAGTGGTTAGGGGTTGATCAGGCTAGCAGGCAGAAGCGGTTAGGGGCAATCAGGAAGGCAGGCAGGTGAGCAATTGGGAGCCAGCAGTCCTGGATTGTGAGAGGGATGTCTGACTGCCCGTTTAGGCCAGATCCTACCTGGATCTGGCCTAAACGGGCAGTCAGACATCCCTTGAAGGGGGTCCCAGATTGGAGAGGGTGCAGGCTGGGCTGAGGGACACACCCCCCATGCATGAATATGGTGCACCAGGCCTCTAGTTTGCAAATAAAAGCTGTTTTCAATGCCAATAGACTGGAAATAAATTCAGTTCCAACTTTTGCATAGAGTAGCTGGCTTATCAAATTTAAAGGAGAGAGCAGTGTTTCTCTAAGTGTATTAGTTGGAACCAAATCTTTTTAGATATTCTGACAATATTTGGTCAAATAAGCTCGGGAAACACATGCCAGGCCCATCTGGAACAGTGTCAGTTATCTCTCTGAAGGTTCTCAAAAGTCTCATGCTAGCTCTGCATATCACAGCACTCTGCATATCACAGCACTCCCCAAACTTATTTAGCTTGAGACCCCTTTTTTTCTTTGCACATAATGTCTACTAATATCTCACGAGTCCACTTTGGCAAATACTGATTACTATTAGATCTGGTGGCTTTGCTTTTTAGCTGTTAACTTCACACATGTACTGATCTTCTTAAATCTTTTACTGAGAGCCCTAACCGGTTTGGCTCAGTGGATAAAGCGTCGGCCTGTGGACTCAGGGGTCCGGTTCCGGTCAAGAGCATGTACCTTAGTTGCAGGCACCTACCCAGTAGGGAGTGTGCAGGAGGCAGCTGATTGATGTTTTTAACTCTCTATCCCTCTCCCTTCCTCTCTGTAAAAAAAACCCCAATAAAGTATATATTTAAAAAAACCTTTTACTGAGAGAAACTGATGGCCAAATGTAATATTTTTTGCACTAACCATCTGATGGTGTGAAAAAAAATGCAGATCTGAAATGAATAGTTGTAAATGATCATTGTTTACTAAATTGACTTTTTCATGAAAGTTGATATTGCACCCCGGATTTCAAGTGGGCAAATGTGCTAAGTTCCCAAGCAAGCATATTTTTCACAGTATAAACCAGCTGTCAGTACAATTACTCCTGAGTAAAAAATATAAGCTACTTTTGAAAGTTGGACTGATTTTTAAATGAAATTCTGGGGAATTTGAATTACAATATTTTAAAGAAGTATAATTTTAATGTGGGCAGGATAATTCTGAAAATTTTTGTTCTACTTTTTGGAACAGACTGCTGAGGCACATCCTTTTTTAGTTTCCTGAATCCTTTTTTCAGGATTTTAGAAAAATTCCAAAGGCTTTACAACAAAACTAAAATTAAATGTAGAAGGGAGTTACTTTCTATCCAATTGTACTTGATGAAAAAATCCATGTTTTCTAGGCGGATTTAATCTTTATTTCTAGGTTCTCCTTTCTAATTGCCTGGTCCAAACCTACATGTCTCCTTTCTGATGTTGGAACCCACACAAATCTTGGTAAACTTCTCACTAAGTGAGGAAGCTTGTAGGAATCACGGGAAGACGGAGAGTGCTATTTGCTACACCTTTGTGTCTCTGACCCTTATCTGAAACCACTTCAGGGAAATGTTTTCTAAAAATAATGAACAGCGTCTTATAGATGTTCTTTTTCAAAGGAAGATCTTTAAAAAGCTAAGTGTTTGCCTGTGTTCCCTGAGACACTGTCTGGGAGGCTAACAACGGTTTCTAGAGAATGTCTTTTCTTCTAAGCTGTATGTTATTACGTAAGTCATAGGCTGCCCCAGTTTGCCCAGTACTGAGGGGCAGGGTGTCTAGGGACATGGGACTTTTCAGTGCTGAAACAGGGAAACTCCCAGGTAAACTGAGATAAGCTAGTCACTTTATTCAATGAATAAAATGAGTGTAAAGTCATCCAGAGGGCTGGCTTATGCAAATTGTGCTATCCAGATGTAGAGTTTTAAATTGCCATGCTTCATTCGAAAAGGCAGAGTTTAGCTGAATTTGTGTCGGGCCTATTACAAAGGCATGGGGTATGGTACAGGATGTATGGGGTCTGTAGGAGAACTGGACATATGTTAACTGTGAATACCAAGGGTGCTTTTATCAGCTTCATGTTCACTTGGGAGACTAAAAGAAAAAGATCAAAGTGGTACCTTTTAGTGATATTTTATTTTATAAACCAGGGAAAGAGAGACAGAGACATAAGGAGTGTGGTGGTGTTTTTTAAAAATTTTTTAAACTTTTTTTTTTTTTCCAAAGAGGAAGGGAGAGGGAAAGAGAGATAGAAACATCAATGATGAGAGAGAATCACTGATTGGTTGCCTCCTGCACAACCCCTACTGGGGATCAAGCCCACAACCTAAGCATTGACCAGAATCGAATCTGGGACCCTTCAGTCCACAGGCTGACATTCTATCCACTGAGCCAAATCAGCTAGGGCAAGACATGATGAATTTTGATGAGGTCATTTTAGAGGTTATTTTAGATCTGAGCACTGATTGGCTAGAAAGGTAGGCCCATTCTAGATGGAACTTTGAGTCACAATATGAAGAATGAGGAATTGAGCATGTGGGAAGAAAAGTCTCTTCAGCAGGAAGGGACTGTCCACTTTCTGGACAGTCTTTGCTTTGTAACTTCCCTTGCCTATTGCTGCTCATTCTTCATATCTCAGCTTAGACTTTGCCACAGTCTCCCAATGGCTGCTTTCCTTTTCTGTTTTCAGTGATAGAACCCTATATTTTTAGCTGTGCTTCATTTGAAGCAAGGTGTGGCTAAGTACCTATGTTCCAGACTATAAGATGTCAAGGGAAGATTCATGTGCAACTTCCAGAAAATGGCCTTTATGGGAGAAATTGTTTCCTTCACTCTTTTGTCCTTCCAGCTGGTAGGAATATGGGAGTGATGGCCGGAATCTGAGCAACCATCTTGGACCACATAAGCCCATACCTAGGGTGGTAGAAAACCAGAAAGGAATCTAAAGCACAATACCAGCATGGGTTAGTTTCCTTAAGGCTTGTATATGAGAAAAATTAATTTCTATCTGCTTTAAACCAATTTTGTGTTTTCTGTCACATGCAGCTGAATCAAATTCTAACCTATCTAGAATTCTTCCCCTCCAGAAAGTTTTTTCTGAAACTCAGGCTAAGTTAGTTGTTCCTGCTTTATATTCCCACATCATTTTCATTTGTATCGCCTGCTAGGTTCTAAGTTCCTGGAGGGTCAGCTAGGACAAATATCCTAGAAACTAAAAAACTAAACATATGGCGACCAGTAGAATAACAGGCACAGTCCTGCAGTCTCAGCCTCAGTGATCCACAGCCTCCGTGGAATTCAGAGGCTGGCTGACAAGCGCTGCTTATCATGTCTGGTAGCCAGGGAACTTTAAAATTACCAGGGAACTTTAAAAAACATTCTGGACCTCCAGACATCAAATATTTAAGGATGGGAGCTGGGAGTCTGCATCTTTTAAGGCTCCCCAGGTGATTCTGAAGCCCACTAGACAATGATTCACAAAATGGCATTTGGGAGCTATGGCACAGTGCCAAGATTTTCTTCCTACCAACACCCCACATTCATATTCTCATTCTCTCTCTCTCCCTCCTTCTCTCTTTCTCCCTCTCTCCCTCTCCCTCTCTCCTCCCGCCCAATCTCCTCCACATCACTTTAAGAGCCAGTAGTTGAATGCTTTTTCAAACTCATACTTCATGCAATTGCTAAACTCTCTTTAACTTGAAAGTGGCTGCCAATACATAGACAAAGGGGTGGAGAGGGCTTGAATAGGAGGTTTTTTACACTAATATAAATATAAGCACAGAAATAGTTTTATTTTTCAAAGCACTTATCACCATCTGTAATCATCTTGTTTGCTTCCTCCTCACCAACCCCCACCGCTTGAAGCTCCCAGAGAGGAGGAGCATTGTCTTTCTTGTTCGATGCATTATCCTTGACACCTAGCACTGTGCCTGTAATATATTACATATTTAATAATATTTGTTGGGTTAACTAATAGATAGGAGTTACACTTTATTGAGCACCTACTATGTACCACTGTATCTGGTATTGTGTGTGAGAGACAGAGGTACAGACTCCCTTTGGCCTGAGGAGATAGTCCAGAGCACTGATGAATCTAAAAGCACTTGCACAGTGTCTTACTGAGAAGGCAGCAGCACGAGCAGGCGACTTTATGGAGCTGGGTAGAAGCAACATAAGCATACCACCTCTGCTCCTGATGCCCCAGCCTTGGGCAGGACCACACCTTGTAACAAATGGATAGATGTCAGAGAAGACCCAGAAGTTGGTAAAGATGCCAAATATAAACAAGACGATAATAGAGGCTACTGATTCAGGACACAATTCAGCTGCCCTGAGAGGAACTCTGGAATCAGCCTTTGTAACAGTCCAGCTATGGTTAGCTTCTCAAACCTGGATGGAGCTAAAGCCCTAGGATCCGCCCCTCCATCAAAAACAAGTCTGAACAAGCCGGGCACTGTCCGTCAGATACCCAGGCATTTTTGACGGATCAGTTCTGAGCACCAGCCAAATGTAAATTGAGAACTCCAAGTCATCCATCATGCTTTAGCCACGTGTGAGGTTAATGCCTCATCTTTTAGAGGCACACAAAGGGCCATTTGAGTAGGAAAGTCCCACCAAATCCCGCTGAAACACACAGCCCACATTCGGATCATCTTTCTGAACAGCGTCTTGGTTTGGAAGGCACAGCTGCTGCTGGGATCCCTGAATGCAGCCTGCTGTTCTCTGTGGAAGCTGGGGTAGATTAGGGTGGTGAACTTGATATATAGGAAAGCCCTCCAGACTGCCCCTTCCTCCAAATAGCCAGGCTGCTTAGAGCCAAAGTGTTTGCCAAAGTATCCCTGTCTGCTTGCCAGTGGGCAAAGCTGGGTGGTAGTTGAACTCATATGACTTTAGGAATGTCAGCACCCCTCTCCGGGGGGCTTGTCCCATCGAATCAAGAATAGAAAGAACTCTACTTCATACTGGAAAGTCCCCTCAGGAATGGGCGTCCAGCCTCTCTGCTTCCTGGGAGCGTGATGATTAGAAGAAGTGGCCTTCTCTGACTCAAACCTCAGAAGTGTGGTTTATAGAGACTTCCATGAAACATGAGACATGGACCAAGAACAAAACTGAAATCAGGTTTAGGCCTCTAACAGCTGTGGTGTTTACATGGTTTCAGAATAAAGAAATTGAGTAACAGCTGAAGATTTGCTCCTTGTTCTTGGGATGGGAGGTGATGGGTGAAAATACAATGGAGACACAACTGCAGGGCTATTTTCTCCTTCAGTAAATCCTAAGTGATGTCTTAAGTTCTGTGAAGTAAGATGGAAAATTAGTGATCTGCTACAACCTAACCAAAATGAATACATGGAGGTAGGTACCCTCAACCCCTGCACCTCCCCAAATTCAGGTTAATATTTTTGCTTAAAGGTGCCCCAGACTCACTGAGTTCTAAGCGACTGTAGAGTTATCTAGTCTACACATGGGAATGACATGGTCCTCCTATGTCATTCTGCATTCTGATGCCCATGGAGGCATTGCTAGTCACAGAGCTTTTGCTTTCTTTCAGACCTTCCTTCTCATCACAGAAGTGGTCCAGGTAGTCCCTAGCAATGCTATGGAGTTGACATTCAGGATACAAGTGCATCCCTGACATAGCCCAACCCATGCATTTTACAGATGGAAAACTGAGAGCCAGGAAGGGGAAGAACCCACCAAAGTTATGCAGTGAATCAGTGACTTTGTAGGAAGTGAAAGGAAGAGCCCAGAATTTTTAGAAATGTCAAGTAAAAAATAGGTCACTACTTATTTAATATTTGTTCTTTCTGTTTTCAAGATTGATCAAACTTTTTCTATTTTTTTCATATATAAAAGTAATACATCTCCATAGAAATATAAATGAATGAAACAAAAAACCCACTTAAAAGCACCACCCACACATGAAACTATTGCGTTAAGCCAAGGTCCATAGACTATAGATATAGATATATAGATATATTTATATGTATCTGTGTTTTTATAAGGGAATGATCAAGCTTCCTTGTTAGAGTTCCTGGTTACAAGAAATTCTTCAGTTCGTACCCTCAATATAGACCCATATTGTACATATTGTTTTGTGACCTGCTTTGTGTAAATGATCATCAATAATAATGTCTACATATGCATTTGACTTCTGTTAGACATTTAGACTGTTACCAAATTTTTGCTACTCTAAGTTAACTCTTAGCTCACAAGTTTCATTGTTTTCTTAAGGGCAAACACATTTTAAAGGCTTTTGACACAAATTGACAAATTGCTCTCCAATAAATCTCAAAGCGGGGGCCCATCTGTGCCTGAAAACTAAAGTGCATGGTTTTTCCCAATTTGATCAACTCAAAATCTCATCATTTCTGTTGTTCTTTTATTTTCTTGTCCAGATGTATAACAACAGAACATAGAATTCCCAAAGGCAAAGCCAGACTTTTGCAGTCCCCATGGTGAGAGCAAACTAATAATGAATGAACACTTACTGAAGTGTACCAAGTGCCAGACATCAGGCATTAGCTCCTAAGCTTCACAGCAACCATTTTGCAGGGGAAGCTCAGAAGGGTTGAGCAACTTGCCTGATGCCACACAGGGACCAAGCTTAGTAAGTCTGACAAGAGCCTGCATGCCAATCCCTTTGCCATGCTGCCTCCACATAGTCCCAACAAATATATGTTTGTACACAGTTTGAATAATTGCTTGTTTACCTCTGGAAGGACAGACCTGAGCAACTCAGGAGGGAGCAGCCATAAAAGTGGGCTAAAAATGCAGTCTGAGTTCTCCCCGTCAGTCCTGACTCAAACAGTCCCAATGGATTTCAGCAATGTTAAGCTGGGCTTGAGGGTATGACCCGAGGTAGTATTTTTATTAAGGATTTCTTATGACTGGGAACTCTAAGAAGGAAGCTTGAATTATCCCATACAAAAATACAGCCATCTAAGATTATCAGTGGCCTTTCCTTTTTATAGTTGTTTGGTGCTAATAATAGCCTCAAACTCCTCAACCCAACTTTCCAGATTTTTAAAAGAATAGTACTTATGAGAATGGATGCCTGTGACTGGGTTTTATCCAGTGTTTCCTGTGGCTGCCCTGAAGGGGAAGGCGGAAGGCTCGGGAGGTGATGGCTATCACAGTCTCTGCGCTGCCCAGGGACCTGATGAAGGGCCTCCAGCCGCTTAGTGGGAGCCAGAGAGACAGACATTCCCCTAAGGAAGCGAGGTGGGCATGCGAGGCAGAAGGAGGAGAGAGGCCATGAGGGTGTTTCTGAAGGACTCAGAAATAAGTCAGGTTATCTGTCCTAGATTCCAGGGAGCTGAGTGGAGAAAACGGGACCCTTTCTCCAAGTTTCCCTTTGGCAACCCTGCTCCTGCCAGGCCAGCGTCCCTGTCTCCAAAGCAGAGAGTGATTTTAGAAACGAATATGTTCCCTGAAGGTTTCTTGCCTTGCCTATCCCCATTCTTCCACCGCATTGTACGCATGGAGGCTGCTCCCTGCCGCAGGGCCTGGGAACAATCACCACGTCTCAAGGTTCTTTTTGTAAAAAATCACTTTTTGGAGGTATAATAATATGCACCCATTTTAAGCGAACATACAAATGTGCTGACAAATGTGTTCTCAAGATTGAGAACACTTTCTCATCTCAAGAAATCCTTACCTGCCCCTCTGGCCGATCCTCCCCCCTCCCTCCCCCTTCCTCAGCCACCACCCGTATCTGCTTTTTATCACTACAGCTTAATTTTGCTTTTCCCAAAATTTCATAGAAATTGAATCATAAAGGACATACTATTTTGTTTCTGAGTTCCTTTACTCAGCAAAGATGTTTTTGAGATTCATCAGTGTTGTGCATTAATAGTTCTTTTTAAAAATATTTTTTAAATCTTTATTGTTGAGATTATTACAGATGTCCCTCTTCCCCCCCCCCCCCCCCCACTTATTGTCCCCTCTGCTCCCTTCCCGCTCCACCCCAGGCCTTCGCCATCCTATTGTCTGTGTCCACAGGTAATGCATATATGCATATAAGATCTTTGTTTAACCTCTTCCCACTTTCCCACCCCCCTTCCCTCTGAAAATCAACACTCTTCCATTTCCATGCCTCTGATTCCATTTTATTCCAGTTTATTCTGTTCATTAGCTTTCTTATTATTTTGATTTTTATTTTTAGATTCAGTTGTAGATAGGTATGTATTTGTTGTCATTTTGTTGTTCATATTTTTTATCTTTTTCTTCTTCTTCCTCTTCTTAAAGAACACCCTTCAACCACATTTCATATAATACTGGTTTGGTGGTGATGAACTCCTTTAGCTTTTTCTTGTCTGTGAAGCTCTTTATCTGACCTTCAATTCTAAATGATAGGTTTGCTGGGTAGAGTAATCTTGGTTGTAGGTCCTTGCTATTTATCGCTTTGAATATTTCTTGCCACTCCCTTCTGGCCTGCATAGTTTCTGTTGAGAAATCAGCTGGAAGTCATATGGGCAGTCCCTTGTAGGTAACTAACTGCTTTTCTCTTGCTGCTTTTAAGAGTCTCTTTTTGTCTTTAGCCCTTGGCATTTAAATTATACTGTGTCTTGGTGCGGCCCTCTTTGGGTTCCTCTTGTTTGTGACTCTCTGTGCTTCCTGGACGTGCAAGTCCACTTCTTTCACCAGGTAGGGGAAGTTTTCTGTCATTATTTCTTCAAATAGGTTTTCAATATGTTGCTCTCTCTTCTTCTGGCACCCCCATCATGTGAATGTTAGTACACTTGAAGTTGTCCCAGAGTCTCCTTACATTATCTTCACATTTTGGGATTCTTTTTTCTTTTTGCTCTTCTGGTTGGGTGTGTTTTGCTTCCCCATATTTCAAATCATTGATTTGATTCTCAAAATCCTTACTGTTGAATTCCTGTATATTATTCTTTATTTCAGTCAGTGTATGCTTAATTTCTGACTGGTCCTTTTCCATTTTTTGGATGTTTCTAGAAGATTCTTGAGTAATCTTATAACCTTAAAATTGTGTTTGTTTCTATGTATTGGTAGAGCTGCTATGTCTCCTTGAGTTGGTAGTGGCCTTGTGTAGTAGGTGTTCTGTAGGGCCCAGTAGCTCAGCCTCCCCAGTCACCTGAGCTGGGAGCTCTAGGTGTGCCCCTTTGTGGGCTGTGAGCACAGTCTTATTGTAGTTGAGACTTGATTGCTGTTGGTGTTACTGGGAGGAATTGATCTCCAGGCCAATTGGCTGTGAGGACCAATTACGACTATAGTGGGAGAGCTGCTGTGGAGGAGACACCCCTATGGAGCAGGGCTTGCTTCGATGTGGCTTTGGTGCTCACTGAGTCTGCCCCTTGAGTGTGTCACTTATGGATGTGTAGAGTTGTAATCTGGTATGGTCTGACACTGACCACTGGGTACACTGGCTCTTGGGTCTCCAGGGAGCTGCAAAGTCAGCCACTGCCTGGGATGACCCAGCAGGAGTGACAGAGAGATCTGTAGATTCCTCCTCTTTGGATGAGGTTTGGGAGTGCCCAGATGAGGCCCAGCTAGGAAGCAAAGCAGGCTGGTGCTGGTGCCTGGTCTTGGGCCTTTTATTGATAGGTTTGGAGCTTCCTGACCCAGCTGCAGCTTCTTTGAGATTTTAGCTTGAGCAAGGATAGGGCATTCATATGCAAAAGCTGCTGCACACAGCTTGGTTGGGGTTAAAATTGGATGAGGTAGGGTCTTGGGGAATCACCAGGGTGGAGCAATTAGAAATGGCTGCCAGTCAGCCCTGTGACCGGGGAGTCTCCCCTGAGTTCCTGCCCTGATGCAACACAATCCAGTTCCTCCTCATATATGACTGTGTTCCCCAGAGCCTCACCCTGGCACTAGAGCTCAGAGAAAGCAGGACTGTGTAAGTTCAGTTCCTGGTGCCAGCCTTTTAAGAGGAACAGCTGGGTCTCCAGCAGCCTCTGTGTCACTGAGCCCCAATCTGCACTGGTTTTTACAGCCCATAGTTCTTACTTCTTTTCCCAGCTCTGGGACCTTGGGTTGGGGATCTGGTGTGGGCTGGGACCCCTGGCTCCTGATCTCCCTCCCAATTAAAAAAGCAGCACATGTGGGTGCCAAACCAGCCCATTCTGGGCCTCTGTAGCTCCTACCAGTCTCAGTGTGCTTTCTTCTTTACTTCTCTAGTTTAGGACTTCCATTCAGCCCGCTTTCTAGTGATTCTGGATGATGGTTGTTCTCTATTGTAATTTCAGTTTTGATGTGGTTGTGGGAGGTGGCGAGCACAGGCATTTACCTATGCCATCTTCAAATCTCTCAATAGTTCTTTTTCACTACTGAGTAATATACTATTATATGGTTGTGCCATTTGAGTTTGCCAGTTTGTGTGGTTTTTTTTTTAAGTATTTTATTGTTGAGAGTATTACAGATGTCTCCCATTTCCCATCTTTGTTCCTCTCTACCCATATCCCCCTCCCAGGCCTTCACCTGTGTATTGTCTGTGTCCATGGACTATGCATATATGCTTATAAGTCCTTTGGTTAATCTCTTCCCCACTTTCCCTCTGAGATCTGTCAGTCTGTTTCATGCTTCCATTACTGTGGTCCTATCTTGTTAGTCAGTTTATTTTTTTCTGAGTTTGCCAGTTTTTTATAATTATGAATCAAGTTGCTGTGCATTTTTCTGTAAAAATCTTTTTGTGGGCAATGCATTCATTTCTCTTGGGCAAATACCTAGGTGTGGAATTGTTGAGTCATAGTGAGTGTATGTTTAACTTAGTAGGAAACTGCCAAACTGTTTGCCACAGTATATTATTATCTGAAAGTTCAGTTCTTTCCCATCCCCACCAATACCTAGTATTGTCAGTCGTTTTAAGTTTGGTCATTCTCAGTGCTGTAAAGTGGTATCTCATAGTGTTGTTTTTTACATAGTGGTTTTAATTTGCATTTCCTTGACAGCTAATCATGTTGAACATCTTTTCATGTGCTTGTTGGTCATTTATATGTATCTTTCTTTAAAATATGTTTTTATTGATTTCAGAGAGAGGAAGGGAGAGGGAGAGAGAGATAGAAACATCAATGATGAGAGACAATCATTGACCCGCTGCCTCCTGCTTGCTCCACACTGGGGACCGAGCCTGAAACCCATGCATGTGCCCTGACCGGGAATCGAACCGTGACCTCCTGTTTTATGGGTCGATGCTCAACCATTGAGCCACACCTGCCTGGCTATATGTATCATTTTTGAATGGTTTGTTCAAATCTTATGTTCATTTTATTTGAGTTACCTTCTTTTTATTGAATTTTCAGAGTTCCTTATATACTCTAGTTAAAAGTGCTTTATCTGATATTTGCATTGCAAAGATTTTCTTCCAGATGTTGTTTGCTGTTTGGGTTTCTTAATAGTGTCTTATAAAATGCAGACTTTTTTTGTTATTTTGATGAAATCTAATTCATCTGTTTTCCCCCCTCTGTGGTTTATGCTTTCAAGTCCTGTTTATGAAATATTTGCTTACCTCAAGGTTGTCAATATTTTCTTCTATGATTTCTTCTAGGAGTTTATAGTTTTAGTTTTTACTGTGATTTATTTCCAGGTAATGCTTTGTGTACGAGTTGAAGTAAAGGTCAAGACTCCTTTTTCCATATGGATATCCAGTTGTTCCAGTACCACTTGTTGAAAAGATCACCCTTTTTCCATTGAATTACATTAACACTTCTGTCAACAATCTGCTAAACATAAATGTGGGCTTATTTCTGGTTCTACTTCTCACTAGCTTCATGACCTGGGGTAAAGTTTTTGCCTCTTTGAGGTTTCATTTCTTTATCTGTAAAATGGGATAATAGTACCTACTTCTTCCTAGGGTACTTTTTTTTCCTTCAGTGAATAAATATATATACAAGATTTGTCACTGTGCTTAGCATAGTAGGTCCTATAAAACTCTGGACTGTTATTATTCCTGATCTGAATACCAACGTCAATTTTATTTACAAAGCTATTTTCCATTTACAAAATACTTGAGAATATATTATTTGTTGTGATTTTATCCTGTTCCATCTCAGGCTTTAAAACTCCTGACAGAAAGAGCAGCACGACAGTCATCCTTGAACTTCATCTGTACTCAGTAAACACTGCAATTTCCTGGCATGCAGAGTCTGTGTCTTACCCTTCTTTGCATTCTGTGCATTCTCTCCCAACACATAGATAGTGCCCAGGAACACGTACATGCTAGATGCTTGAAGGTAGTGTGATTTCGGATGGTGGGACAAGAATTTATCTAAATTTCTCTTGAAATTAGTCATGTTTCCAGTGTTTCATTTCTCTTTCTTTCCACAGAGACCTCATGGGTCCTGAATCAGCATTGATGATCAGCCCCGACTCCCACATTCTATCCTCTGTCTGACCTGCTTCCATCCTCCCTCGAGTTTCCAACTCCTCACACTCGTGGGAGCTATCTGAATCAAAGCTGTTTGGGTTGCAAGAATCAGACACTCATTCAAATTAGCTCAGGTAGAAAGCAATCTATTGAAAGTCTTCAGGGGCACTCACACAAACTGAGGGTGGGGACATGGAGAGTTTGCTTGACTTGAGTGACCGAGGAGAGCCTCAAAGATGAACAAATGAAGTCTGGCTGTCATTTGTAAAGGTGAACACGGTGTGAAAGGTCTTTTCCAGTAGATGGAACACCTTGTATAGAGGCAAGGAGATAGGAATGGACTAGTCATTTTCAAATACTGCTTAGCACTGTGGTTATCTGGGAATCCAACTTGTCTTCCCACCTGGACTCTGAGTATGAACCTGATCTCATAATTCTTCAGATTGATTTGGGACAAAATAATAACTAAGATTGTCATCGCCATCACCACCACCAGCACAACAATTTATTCAACACTTACGATGTGCCAGGTATAGTACTAAATTCTTTCCCATTTATTTTTTTCAATCTTCAGAGCACCTTTGACATTTTATAGATGAGGCGTGTTCTTTAACTTGATCAAAGTGAAGAGACTGGAATCCAATACAGGTCTGCCTGTTCCCAAATTTCCTTAATCTTGAACCCTAAGGCTTCTTTAGAACCCGGTTTTAACCTTTGGCTTGCTTGTTGAATGCAAAGGCTCCATGTGATTGGTATTGGAAATTTCCCCACAGTCATCTAAAACTATTCAACTGTTAGTGCAGTTCTGAACTAAAGATCTTAATGATGATTTCCTCTATCACCAGGGTTTCTGGCTCTTTGAAAAAGACAATTATTTCTTCTGACAAGCCCTTCCTCAAATGGGACCTTAATTCTTAAACCTTGTAGGAATATTGACACAAGGAGTAAATTATTGCTCAGCCCCAGTTAGCATTGCTAATCTTTAGGCAAACCTCTCCTTTTAAAGTTGGTTCCTTGGCTTTTTACTTAGAGAATTTTGATTACTTAGAACTCGTAGGAGGGGCTTTGCAATTGATACTGAAAGAGGCTGGGAGGAAATGATGCACTTGAGTGTTCCCAAAGGGTCAAATACACTTTCAAGATAGCCACAACCGTGTCTTTTTCAAACCCAGGTCCCTGTTAAGAGAAAAAGGTTACGTTGCACATTTGTTGCAATCTTTTTGAGATGTAATCTTTGGGCCATCAAAGAAAACCCTGTCATCTCCTGTCTCTAATGCTCCCAGTATACTATTGGAATTACTCATGGTCTGTAAAAGAGGATGTGGGGCTGTGGAGAAAGATCTTGCCCCAGGAAGCAGTGAGCCATTCTAATGTGGTTTACGGGGCACCATCCACTGTTGGTATTAAATCCCACCTCTACTCTGACTACAGCAGCCACTCCTACTGCCTACTCTGGTGATCCTGTCAACACACGGTTGCATAAATATAGCTCTGAGTTGGTTGCTAACAGCATTTGTTTGCATCTGTATAACTCTTTGTAGTTTGCAAGGCATTGTGAATCATTTGTCAATCCATCGATCTATTCATGCATTCAGTAAATACATACAAAAACAGACCCAGAGACAGAGAAGCATCAATCAGACTGTCAAACCTCAGAGGGAAGGTAGGGGAGGGTGAGGGTAAGGGGGAGAGATCAACCAAAGGACTTGTATGCATGCATATAAGCCTAACCAATGGACACAGACACCAGGGGGGTGAGGACATGAGTGTGTGGGGGCAATAGGGAGGTAAGGACACATATGTAATACCTTAATCAATAAAGAAAAAACACACACAAAATACATACTTGGTAATAATAGTAATGTTATGGGCCCACAATGGAGCAAGCATCGTGTCAGACATAGAGGCCATAGTGATAATCAAAAGAGTTATAGAGTCATGGTCACTGCCATCATGGACTAAAGGCAGTGTTTTGTTGTTCATGTTATTTTAAAACACAGTTTACTTGAATTGTGTTGTAAAAGGTATTTCTTACTTAGGATCCTGGTCAAAACATGGACAACACACTGTGGAGGCTGTTGTGAAAGATTCCTTATTCTCCTCAGAGCCACTGGAGAGCTCATGGAGTCTAGCGCAGGAGACAGAAAATATTATTACTGTTCCTGCTTATAATAGTACTCCTCGGTGAGTGTGCCTCCCAGGGGAAGCCAAGGTGGTCAAGCTTGTCAGTCCCGGCCTTTGATCCTCTTAGGTCTCCCTGTTACCGTCAGGACACAGGCTCAACCACCTTTGCCTGGTATGGAAGCCATTTGTGGACAGTCTGGTCTCTCTCTCTCTATCTCCCTTCACTGCTGTTCACACTACTTCCTCCCTCCTCCTCAGATGCCCTTCTCACCTCACACCAGAAACAGAATCCATTCAGATAGCTTGTCCATCTAAATGTAAAATGAAAACAGTAAAACTTTTAGATAAAAACATAGAACATTTTTCTGATCCTGGGGCAGGGCACAATTTCTTGAATAGGACTCAAAAAGTACTAACCATAAAAAAATGGATAAATTTGACTATCTTAAGAATTTATTTTAATCAAAGTGAGTGAAAAGGCATTTCATAAAGTGGAAGAAGATGTTTGCATACATATATCTGACCAAGGGCCTGTAGCCAGGATGTTTAAAGAACTACAAACCAATAAGAACAAAATAGACCAATCAGTAAAAAAATGGGAAATAGACTTAAACAGATTCTTCAGAAAAGAGATTATCCAATGCCCAATAGTCATATAAAGAAGTTTTCAACCTCATTAATCATTAAGGAAACGAAAATTAAAGCGCAATTTTATCAACACACCCACCAGATGTCTAAAATTTAAAAAAATCAGAAAATACCAAGTGTTATCAAGGATGTGAAGAAAAGGCAACTCTCTTAGAAAGCTGGTGGGGGTGTAATTGGTGGAATCATTTTGTTAAAATTTTTAGCAATACCTGCTAAAGTGGATCATATACCATGACCCAGCATTTTATGACCAGCAATGTCACCTCTAGGTATACCCCAAAGAAATGCAGATATATGTTAACCCAAATAATATTTACAACAGCACTATTTATAATAGCCTGGAAACTATCTAAATGTCTATAATTTGAAGAACAGATAAATAGCTTGTGGTAATTACCACTAATAGAATACCCTACAGAATAATCAATCTATAACTACATGCACAATATAGTGAAATTTCACAACCATAATATTAAGCAAAAGAAATCAGGACATCTCAACTCCCTCAGTCCCCATCACCATAAACCATATACTGTGTGATTTCATCTATACAAAGTACAAAAGGAGGCAAAATTAATCGATACTGTTAGAAGCCAGGCTAACAATTACCTTTGTTGGGAGGGGGGTTTATGACCAGAAGGAGGGAAAGGTAGCTTCTGGTCATGTTCTCTTTCTTGATCTGGGTATCAATCATACTGGTATATTCAGGTTGTGAAAATGGTTGTACTGTATACTTATGATATGTGCACTCAATGCGTGTTAATGCAATGTTGGGTTTCAGTACAAAGTTGAAAATATAAATACTAGTAATGCTGCAGTGAACACCCTTGTAGCTGTATCTTTGTAGACATCCCTCTTTGTTTGTTTTTCTCTTGACTAAATTCCTAGAAGTGGAATTGCGGAGTCAAATGCTGTGAACGTTTTATGGCTTTCGGTGCATCTTGCCAACTTGTCAGGACTGCTTTTATTTATCTTTGTCTCCCTGTGCCTCGCCATGCCACTGCCCAATAGACGTTTGGTTCATAGATGAATGATGAATAAATGAAGGCCTTCTTTCAGGTCCTTGAATGAACCAGGCCCTTTTAAGTCTAAGAGCAGTTTCTGTTTGCTCTGCCTGGAACTCTCTCTCCTGTTCTTTATACCGCTGACTCTCAGCTTAGAAGACACTCAGCTGAGAGCCTTTCCCCACCATACCATCTAAAGTAGTCCTTATTTTCTTTCTTAGCTCCTTTTGTTTACAAATCTCAATGCTTAATTGTTATATTTTATTTATTTGTGGAGTTAGTTGCTTGCTTATTGCCATCCCCCCCCCCCCCCCACGGGACGACTCTAAGTGCCATGCTGATAGGAGTGAAATATGTCTTGCCCACTAATCCCAGCACCTAGCACAGTACCTAGGATGGAGAAGCTCCTTATGTTAGTGAGAAAGTTTCAGCGACGAGAAACAGATCCCTAATCCAGACCAGTTAAAGCAAAAAAATAAAAAATAAAAAAATTGGGGGCTCATGTAATTGAGAAGTTCAAGTAATTGGTTCACTTCAGACATGGCTAGATTGACAGGCTCAGATAGCATTATCAGATCCCTGTCTCTCTCTTTTGATCTCTTGGCACTATTTGACTTCATTTTCAGACAGGTTCTTTCTTGCAATGGTACCAAAGGACAATTCACAGCCCCGAATTTTCACTATTCACCATCTCTCAAGAAAAGGAAGCAACTTTTTGATAGGGCTGTCAGAATCTGGGAGAGGATGTTCATCGGTCTGTCTTAGGGCCACATAGTCATCGCTGAGCCAAACACAGCAGTTACGGGGATGGAGTTCTATGCCCAGGTCATGGTTCCCTGACTTATCTCTGAGGGGGTGCCTGGGTGGGAGAGGAGGCTCCATCCCACCCAAACCACAAGCACAGATGTGAACAGGTGCAAGGCCACCTGGTGTTGACTTATTTGTCTAGCTTCTAGTCCAACTTCCTGCTCAACCAGCTGCAGGAACTCAGCTCTCGCACTGGGTATTTGCAGCCATTAACCTA
Source organism: Corynorhinus townsendii (assembly GCA_026230045.1). Classification (NCBI taxonomy): domain Eukaryota; kingdom Metazoa; phylum Chordata; class Mammalia; order Chiroptera; family Vespertilionidae; genus Corynorhinus; species Corynorhinus townsendii. The sequence continues at coordinate 156,390,557 of JAPDVU010000006.1, read as the reverse complement.
AAACCAGCAACTGAGACCTACAAATAATGGAGCTATTTTCCAGCTAAGTGAGGCTGAAATTAAGTGCTTCCTTGAACCTTGGTTGCCATTTTTAATCAGGCAGTAGATTGTCATTCCCTGAATGACTTTGGCTTTTGCAGTTTATTTGGGGTTTAGGTGGAGGCCTGCCTTTTGTCACAAACACAGGGGTGGAGTTCATATATGACCTTTTCCTCCCTCACAATCCTTATCCTAAACTGGATCTTTCATACAGTTGTCTTGACCTGTTCAAAGATTACCCCCTTCCTCCTTCCATTGTATTCACATCCCTCTGCTTCAATCAGCTCAGCCACAGTTGACTGAGCTAAGTGACAAACGGGGAATTTTCTCATTGTTATGCTGAGATACGTCAGATACATAAACTCACGACAGCCTTAGTATTCACTGCCTTGCAGACTCATCACTTCAGCCTTCCAATTTGGCTCCTTTTTCAGGATTTGTGCATGACCTTGAGGAAATCAATTCTCGCTTTCTGAACTTTGGTAGCTCTAGCTATAAAATTAAATCATTGCCTTGTCTGCTGAACAAGATGGTTTCTGAAGTGTCTTCCCCCTCCCCCCCCCCCCCGCCCCCCGATCTCTGATTCTGGAATTGTCTTTCCCCTCCTCAGTAATCTAGTGATGAGCAGGTGACCATTAACTGTGGGGTGGCTGCAAGACAAGCCACAGGATTTGTTGGTCTCCAAACACAATGAGAAGGTGCTGCTCTTGCTCAGAAAGTATTAACAATGTCAAGACAGCAACAGCAGAGCATTAAGCTGCGTGTGGGCCTTCCTGAGAGTGGGGTCCTGTGCCACTGCCTGGGCTGCACTTTTGTGAAGCCAGCCCCAGGTGCCCGAACAAATCCGACAGGAGAAACAGCTATGCTCACACCCCTCCTCAAAGTCTGTATTATGTCCCCACGTCTTTTACAGCGACAGCAAAGTGAAGTGCCTAGGAAATATACAAGTGATGTGAACTGTGGGTGATTGGTGACTGTGACAAAATGAACAAATGTTCTACCTAAAAGGAGCAGCTTATACTGAAATCTAGCCCATTGTTACCATGGGAAAATTTAGGCTTACTATTTTTCAGGAAAAAAACAGAATAAGGATTTCTTTAAAAATACAAAATTTCCTGATTTTTAAAATGTTGGTGACTGTTGAGAAAAATTAGCCCAAGTTTGAAAAATGAGGCAAAGGATGACTGCAATTCCTGTCAATGGCATCCAAGAGCCATGATTCTCCAAATGTGCTCCCTTATCAACAGCATCAGTATCACCCGAGAACAAAGCATTAGCATTTTACACATGTATATATATGTGTGTGTGTATATACAAGGTGTCCAAAAATGTATGCATACTTTGAATGATTATAAAGTCACTATCAGTTAGACCTGAAAGGAGTGAAAATTAAGTTAGTTATCAGCTGTTAAAGTGTGTATACATTTTTTGAGACATCCTATATTTAACCATAAGATGTAGCAAGCCCACTCTTAATTTTTTTTTTTTTACCTTAGAGAAACGAAAACTTATGTTCACATAAAACTTGAGTATTTATGGTGACTTTATTCATAATTGTCAAAAACTGGAAAGATCCACATGTTCTTTACTGGTGAATGGATAAACTAACTATGGTACATCCACACAGTAGAATACTACTGAACAATGAAAAGGAACTATTGACACATTGGGCAACATGGGTGAATCTTTAGTGCATTATGCTAAATGAAAGAAGCCAGACTCACAAGGCTACATTTTTTTATGGTTCCCTCTATATGACATTATGTTAAATGCAACACTGTAAGAACATGAAGCAGATCAGTGATTGCCAGGTTCTGGGAGTGACAGGAGAGGGGAGGGAAATTTTTGGGGTGATCTTGATTGTGGAAGAGGTTATTTGGTCATATGCATTTGACAAAAGTCAGAGCCGTATATACTAAAAAGAGAAAAAAAGGAGAATGTTAATGTATGTAAATTATACTTGAATAAACTGAACTTTTAAAAAGTGCTGGTTGCTGGGAAAACGATAGCAAATTATCACAGGGCCAACATTATTCTCAAAGTACGGGCCAATGAAGACAATTTTCCCATGAGTAACTTGAAAGTTTGTGCAGAGCCAGAATAAAATAACTATAATTAATCACTTAATCAATTATTTAATTAAACATGTATTGTGCCTTCCAAATGCTAGGAGGATGAGACTAGAACAAGGTCCAGCTCCTATTCACAAAGGGCTAACGCGTAGTGAGGGGTGGGGTAAGAAAAAGACAATTGCAGTATAACCTGATCATTATCTTTGATAATCACGAAAGAAATCAGTATATAATTAGGCTCTTCACACATTACACAACTAAAAGCACAAACTAAGCATTATATATGTTCCCCACCCCCATGCTTATTAGCAGTAGAACGAAAATCATAAAAGCTAGTATTTGACTGCTTACTATGTGAGAGGTATTACGATAAGTACCCATTTAAGCTTCACAAAAACTCAATGAGCTATGTTGAGTGAACTCAAAAAGTCAGGAGGCTTTACTAGAAATAAATGATAAAGATTTATTCAAAGGTCTGGGAGTTTGCAAACTGGAAGCACAGCTAGGCAAAACCCCAGAAGTGTTCCAAAGGAGAAAGGAACGTTAAAAGTTATTCTAGTAAAAAGTACGTTCTCTGGAATTATCAGTCCTGCATGCATGGCTCTAGGATTACTCCAGGATGGTGATCAGACAGGTGTCGGTCGGGCAGGCAGGATGAGGGGAGCCAGGAGCTCTGGTCAGTCCGGGCGTCTGGATAATGGGTGTCAAGGGGGTGTATCCGTTGAGTCAGGTGGTAGTCAGATGGCCTGGATCTGTAACTCCTTCAGGGGACAATTAGAGGGTTATCTGGAAGTCCGATGTTCATACAGGACTGGAATACTTAAAAAATTTAAGTCCTGGGCTAGTTGAAAAAGAATGGAGTCTTTCATAATGTCTCAACCTTCATAATGTTAGTTACTAATTTTAGCAGCTTGGTTAAAGTGATTTCATTATATATATTCCCTATCGTCACTCTTTCCTCAGCTAGGAACTACCATTATCAGCATCCTTTGTAGATGAAGGAACGAAGTCACAGAAAAGCTTTTTTTGCCCCTGGTCCTGCAGCCAGTTAAGGACAGCAAAAGGATTTAAACACTGGCAGGAACAGCCACCTCCTAACCATTGTAGTGTACTGTAGATGGGAACAATGACCTGTGTCACCTGGACTCCAGAAGTTTGAAACTTGTTGCTCTAACCCTGCCTCAGTTTCCCTAACATGAGAGGAGAGAGGTCAAGTATGCGAAACTTTCTAAGCCAGCAGGATAAACTATTATTCCTTCTGAGTTCTTTTCCTGTCTTTACAATTTAACCCACCCGCCCCCATTACTAAAGCCAGACCTAAGTATTGTAGGAAATAAGAGAGAGAGAGAGAAAAAAAAAAAAAGCCCCACAAAAATAAACAACCAACCAAAAAAAAAAATCAAGCTGAACCAAAAACTTTCATTCATCCAAAGTTTCACCACCCAGAGGTAACCACTACAAACATTTTTAGTACATTTGCTCTTAGTCTTTTTTAAAAATGTCTTATTTACATAGCTGAGGTCATACCTAAATGTAATTTTGGACCCTGATTTTTTTCATTTAACATCAGAGCATAAACTCTTTGTAAAAACTTATTTTAAATGCCTTCATAGTAATCCATCATATGGATATTCTGTAATTTATTAACTGTTCCTTCACAGTTTGATATTTAGGTTGTTTCCAGTATTTTCGTTACTATAAATAGTACCACTATGAACATTCTAGTCCATAAATCTTTGTGTGCATTGCAGATTATTTTATTTTTAGGATAGTTTCCCAGAAATGTAATTAGTAGGTTAAATGTCATGAAGATTTAAAAAATTATGTAGAGATGTAGTATTTTTTAAAAACAACAAATACATTCTTTGCAAATAAATGGGAAGGCTTCCAAGGGGGTCAAAAGTTCGGTATATGTTTGTGCCTGTGTATAAGTGTGAAGGGGGTGGATAAGAAACAGAATAGAAACTTTATCACTCCTTGGTCAAAGTTCCATAACCACTGGACTTTTTCTCTTGTGAGCCACTTCCCAATGTTCAGGGGCACATGCTGATTAAATACTGATCAGTTGAGTGCCAGCAAATGGAAACAAATTTCAAGTGTGGATTTTGCATGTCTTTTGTAAGTAGATGGTCCATAGAATTGGCATTTCAGCCTTTGTTGCCTGGTACAGCACTTTCACCATCATTATCTGAACAGCTTCTTATAGCTCTTGGGTGAGATGGATCGGGGTAGCCATTCCCATTCCCAGGCCATTGGTCAGACATTCAGGCCCAGAAAGAAGTGACTTATCCAAGGTCAAGAGCTTGTTGGAGAGAGCTGGGACTCGAATCCTAGTCTCATGGCTCTAGGGGGAAAGCCCCTGTTATGGACTAAACTATGACTCCTACCCCATCCATATGTTGAAGCAACTGTACTTGGAGATGAGACCTGTAGACACCAAGATTGTTGCAATAAGATGACCAATGCAGTTAATCAGCCATTTTAATAGAAGCCAGGAATAGAGATGCAAGTATACCAGCTGAGAGCCAGTTTGGACCAAAGGGAACAGAGTCAGGACTTCTGTGATTCTACAAGACAGAACAATGGAGTTACTGGGCATGTTTTATCCTTTAAGGAAAGGGAAGAATGACCCTGAAGGTGATTCAGAGGTCATCAGGGCTGCCCTTCCTTCCCACTATAGGCGTAGAGCATACAGGCCTAGAGGGCAAGGCTCTTTTAGAGGGTGAGTCCCCCTCCTGGTTTCTGAGAGCCAGGCTGCTCGGGCCTAGTGCCTCAAGGGGCAGGGTTGCAGCAAAAAGCCACAAGGGCAGGGCTACTGCCTAGAGTCACGGGGATGACACTGATGCCCCAGCTACCTGGAAGGCAGAGCATCCAGCCAGAGGACTATTCTAGAGCTTTAAGATTTAGTGGATCAACCAAAGAACTGATAGGCAAATATGCATAACCCTGGGGTGGGGTGGGGGCTGGGAGGAGGGGGAAAAAAGGGGAGAGCATCTATAATACTGTCAACAATGAAAAAAAAGATTCAGTGGAATTTGCCTGCTAGGTTTTGGATTTCCTCTGAACCCTTACCCTTCTTTCTTATTTCTCCCTTTTGGAATGGGAATGTCTATCCTATACATCTATTTTGGAAGCAATAACTTGCCTGGTTTTACAGGTTCACTGTTGGAGGGAAATTTGGCCTCAGGATGAATCATACCTAGAGCCTCACCCATATCTAATTAGGTATTTAGATGAGACACTAGACTTGGAATTGATGGTGGGATGGGTTAAGACTTTGAGGGCTATTGGAATGGCATGAATGTATTTTGCATGTAGGAAGGACATGCATTTTGGGGAGCAGAGGATGGAATATTATGGACTGAACTATGTCCCTCCAAATTCCTATGTAGAAGCCCTAACCCCCAGTATGACCCTTTAGAGAAAGAACCTTTAGAAATGACCTTGGGCAAATTAGCCTCTTAGGTCTGGTTTTCTCATCTGTAAAACAGGATACTCTTAGTACCTGCTCTAGGAAATTATGGGGCTAATGAAAAGAAATGATGTATGCAGAGTTCCTGACACATATTGAAAGGCAATAAAAGTGTAGTTTTTTCCCCCTAGACTAATTAAGTAAATAAATAAATAAATGTTATGTGCTGAGGACAGTGTCTGGTACTTAGTAAAAAGACTATGCCAGCTTCAGTTATAGTTATTTTCTGATTCCTGCAGAAAGTAAGCCCTCCACAGTCTTGAATCCTAACCATCCCAAATTCCAATTTCCCCTCAGTACAGCTGGAGGTCTTTCCCGCCCTAACACGTTTCTCTAGGAGGCCACTTTCTCTGCCTGGTGCTCCAATCCTCCTCCCCCCTAGCTCAGACGTCTTCTCCCCTGGGAATCCTCTCTGCTCCATCTCCTTCCTCCCAGAGGGAATGGCTCCTTGATTTGTATCCTGCTAAGAAAACAACTCCATATAGCACTTAGCTCTTTGTGCCCGGTGGTTCCATTAACCTGCTGAGTGAGTGGCCTCCGTGTCACCCAAGGCGTCTAGAATAGTGCGGGACAGCGGAACGGGCCGCTGTTCCGAGTTAAACGGGTCCAGTTTAACTCCTGCAAGCCCAAGCCCAGGACCCTCCCCAGGCCGCGCCCACGTGGAGTGAATCCTCAACCCATGAGGGCCTGGACTCTGCTTCCGCTGCTCAGGGTCACCTGAGCCCGCTGGATTCCCCAGGGGTCCCGCCGGCTCCTCCCCTGGCGCCCCTCCCACCCCCTCCGGGCGGGGCGTCCCCTCCTCCACCCGGCGGAGCCCCGCGGAGCTGAGGGCGGAGCATCTCTGATGGCTAAGAGCCGGCCAGGGAGGCCCTGGACGGTCAGTGGGTTGCAGACGCGCCGCCGCCTGGCTGGGGTGCCGGCATGGCCGCGGGCTTGTGAGCGCGGGGCGCACGAGGGGCCGCTGCCACCATGCCCGGGGGTGTGGGCGCCGCCCGGCGCTGCCTGCTGGCGCTCGCCCTGCTGGCATGGACCAGAAGTAAGTGGCGGGGCAAAGGGCTGGGGTGAAGAAGGAGGTGGGTGAGCTAGGTGGTCCAAGGGACCTGGCAGTTGCGACCCCCGACCTCCCCCCCCCTCACCCCGCAACTCCACGGGGCTGCACCCCGCTGCCCCAGCCTGGGAGCTCCCCCGGGAATCCGGCTTTGTTCCCACGTAGTATGCCTTCGGAGGTGGTAGAGGTCCTGAGCATGCAGAAAGCGGCGGGTCCCCTCCCTGGCTTCCCTTCCTCCCTCTCTTGCTTTTTCATCTGTGTTATCCTCCCCCCCCCCCCTTCTTTCCCTGCTTTTGGCTTCTCTTTCCGCTGCTTTCCTAGTCTCTCCTCTTTTCTCCAGTCAGTCTTTGTGTTCCTATACCATTGGAACCATACCATATGTAGTTTGGTGTCTTGCATTTTCTGCTTCACATAATGAGCATTTCCTACATTGTTAAATTCTCCAAAACATGATTTTAATGACTATAAATTCCATCAAGAAATCGCAGAACTATAATCTTAAGAAAGTTAAAAATATGACTCTCATACAAATATAGGGTGAATGTGGCAAAGAGTCGTTGGGCTCATTCTTGAGGCAGTGAATGGAATGGTGAAGCCAGTTCAGGAACAGGAGTGGTACAGGCATTGGAGGAAGAGTGTGGAAATCTTGTTCTGGGACAGATGCAAAAGTGGTCAGTGCCCCATGGGGCCAGAGGACCAGATTTCTTAGTTATCTTTCTACTATGGTGAAGTCATTTGCATCTCTACGGACCAGAAACCTAACAGTTAACACATACAGTCTTTTAATTAATAGTAAGTAAAAACAAATCAGACAGAGGTCCATTCCCCTAGATAACTTAGTGAATATGGAAGGGCCCTTAAACAATGCCGCAATGTGACATTGAGAGGACATCCTGCTTTCTCTTTGCCTTGTTTCCAAGTTATGAACAATTTTTTTTAAAGATCCTGTGATCCTCCATTACTGAGCCTTTAGATTGCTTTCAGTATTTTTTTTTGCATCATAAAGATCATTTCAATTTTTAAATATTCCATTAAATATCATGTAATTTCTTCATTTTTTATTTTTTGCAAAGAGTCTGGACTTAATCAGAGATACAGAATATCAAGCACTTAGCATAGTGCTCAGGAAACAGGTAATGGGTAAATGAATGCGTTGCTTCAGATTTTTAGCAAAATGATGAATCTGATGCCAGGCTAATGAGATTATTTTTAGGATATATTTTGATTGAGCACACATTATAACAGTAATCTGAAAGGAAAGTGAATCCCACAACTCTTAACCACTAGGGCCATCTTTTCTCTCATTCACTACATTCTGTGTGATTGATGTAGTTGGTTTAGACAGCATTGATTTTGGAGACCTCACCCTCATCCCCAGGAGTCCTATGGATTTAGCCTGTTTTTATGGAGACTGATTTGCCTAGGTTTTGGGAAATGACCACTTTATTAAGATTGTCTGCAACCAATGTTTGAGGGTGCCATTGCCTAGAACAAGTCTCTCCTCAAACAAGTTACAATTCGCCTCTCTTAAAAAATAGGATTCCTGCAGCCTACCTCCCAGGGTTGTCATGAATATGAAGGAAAGCTGGGTGGTGAGATTGATTTGGAAAGTAGGGAGTGTCATCCAGATGCAGACTTCCCATTAGGAAGCTCAAGTTTATGCTGTGATGCTTTGTGAATTGAGAAGCAATTTCACAGTGACTCTCCCCAGTATTTCTGTGAGATGGGCAGGCAGGCAGGTGTCATTATTTTCATCTTACAGATGAGAAAACTGAAGCACAATTGAAATACTGCCCATGGCCTTGACTCTAGAATATGCCCAGAATCCAACCACTTCATTCCTCTCCACTGATGTAATTCTAGTCTGAGGCACCGTCATCTCTCACCAGGGCTCCTGCAAAGTCTCCAGCCTTGCCTTCTGCTTTTACTCTCCCTTCCTCCCCTCTCCCCCACCCAGCACGCCGAACAATCTTTTAAAAACTGCATACAGATCATATTGCTCTGTATTTAAACCCTCCAGTACTTTCCAAGTCTATTTATAATAAAATCCAGACACTTTCCATGGCCTCTGTGATACCAGACCCATGGCTGTCTTGCTGACCACGTCTCCTACCCACTTCCCCCTCATTTACTAGGCTCCAGCTACCTTTATCCGCTGCTGCTTCCTTGGAACAGGCCAAGGCAGTAACATCTTACCCACTTCTGCCCACGCAGGGCCATTGTGCCTATGGTTCCTCTACCTGGGGCCCTCTTCTTCCAGATCTTTGCATGACTGCCTTTTTCTGGTCCCTTGGATCTCAATTAAATGCCATCTTTGCTGACCATCCTGTCTAAAATAGGGACCCCTCCTCCAGTGTCTCTTTATTCCATGACCCTATTGTGCCATATGAGAATACTTGCGTGTTGTCCATTTCCCAGGGCTAGAAGATAAACTGTGAGGAGTACAGAGCCCTGGCTACCCCCATTGAGCACAGTATTGACAACACCTAGCCTGACCCATAGTAAATGCTAAGAGCCTGGAGTCCAACAGGTATTCTAATGAGCCAGTACGGGGTTCTTCTCAGTCACAGTGCATGCGGCTCAGCTAGGGTGCAGAGGGCTGGGATTCCAATGGTTGTGCATTCTGTGTTGGCAGGAGGAAGAGGGGAAGGCAGCCCCCAGCCACAGCATGAACTAATAATACCTCAGTGGAAGGCTGCAGAAGGCCCTATGGGAGAAAAGGTAAGACCAAAAGCTCTCCTTTTCAGAGGCAAGAGTTGACAACATCATTCTGTGAGGGTAGGGGCCACCTACTCGACTTTCCTGGAGGCCCTGTCATCACCGTTAGTTCTGTTTCTGACCCACTCTATCCTGTCTATTTGTCACCTTTGAAATCCCAGATGGGACTTTCTTTCATCGTGTGACACACTTCTAGAACTCTTTCAAATGCTATTAGTCGAGGAAATGAAAATCCACATTAATGCTGACACAAGCCAAGTGCAAATATGTGTCACAAAAATCACTGGCTCGATTGGAGTTAATAATTGCCATTGGTATTTTTTGTCCTGTGTAATACATGCTTCGTTTTATTGATGAGGTAATATACATGGAGAGAAAATGCTAATCCAAACCCTTCTATATATATATAAAGGCCTAAGTGACTGTTAGGACTGGCCGTTAGCTATGATGCGCACTGACCACCAGGGGCCAGATGCTCAACACAGGAGCTGCCCCTTGGTGGTCAGTGCACTCCCACAGCCAACCTCCTGTGGCCAGCCAACCTCCTGTGGTCCCTCCACACCACCCCCCACCTGTAGGCCCTAATCACCGGCCAGGCCGAAGGACCCCCACCTTGCACGTTTTCATGCACCGGGCTTCTAATTTTTTAATAAAAGGTCAGGTAGGGACCCAGGACTCACTGGGGAATGTATATCTTAAAATTCAGTAGGCATCTTGGGCCACAACACCAGCAAGTACACAGGCTTTATCAAGGAGCTTGGGAATATGTCGGAAAACTATCCTGTGCCTGCAGAGAAGGCCTGTGCATCTAGGATATTCTTTGTGGCTCTGGCTTTACATCGGAGAGCTAGACAGAAAGATGTGATTGTTGACCTCCCACTTTGTGAACTTCGTTTCCTCACTTGTAAAACAGGGCTGATAGGGAAGAAGAAGGAAGAGGGCTGGGGAGCAGGGGTAGTGAATAAGATCCCTTTGGATTCAAAGGGATCAGTAATATATTGGGTAACATCTGAGCGCAAGATTATAGTAGCAGAGAAAGGAGAGAGCTATGTCAGATAAGACTTCAGATTTTGTGGCTTTTAAGTCTAGAAAGGCAAATAGAGAGGAACAATGCCTAGAATCCTTACAGTTATGTTTAGAGTAATACAGACATGTCCAAAAAAAAAAAAATGCTCCAATTTGTATTTACTAAGAAAACTTACAGAGAAAATTTTAGGATAATTCAAAGCAAGTAACATTTTAACCTAAAGACAATGAGTGCATGGAATTCATTTCATCAAAAAGTAAGAAAGGCTGAAAATAGCTTCAGGAAAAGTCTAGACAAATTAATGGATGACCAGCCTTGAACAGGTTATTTTTAAAAATGAGTCCAGCCTACCCATTATTACCGAGCACTGTCTCTGATAGTCTTTGTAGAGGCTACTCTCTTCTTTCCAGATGTGGGATGCCTGGCATCCTCAGGAAGGTTTTGAGAAACAAAGCAGAGTGCCAGATCCTGTCTTTGTTCCCAGCCATTGTCTGTCTAGAATCTGATCTGGGTCATTGCGTTTTGTACGAATAGTCAGCACAGTGCCTGGCACCATTCGTATTTTTTGAATGAACAAATGAAGGGATGGATATATATATATATATATGGAGAGAGAGAGAGAGAGAAGGTGGGTCTCACTCATGTCTTATTCTCATTTACATAATTAATTTATTCATCAAACATCAGTTGAACACTCACTGTATAGTACATATCATATTAGATCTTAATGAGGATGCAATACATAGGACAGATTGCCAATACCCTGTGGAACTGAAGACCTATTTAATCCAGCACTAAAGTGAAAGGAATTTTAACCCTTCTCTTGGGGTCAATATACTAGTGGGTCAGCTCCCTAGGAGAGGTGACGTCGCCCATTCCAAGCACACAGTGGAGTTGCAAGAGAAAAGCTGAGTAAAGCTGGACAGGGAAGCTGTGTAGATCCTTGCAATGCTGCTTCATTGTTTTGCTTGAAATGTCTCCTGGAAACAAGGAACATCATCTTTTAAAAATATCAGTGTCTGAGCATCTTCCAGACCAGAAAGAAATATATTTGGAGGACTCACTTAAAAATAAATATTTACCCTCATGTTGCAACTTGTGCCTCTGTTGGGGAGGGGTGACAGTGCTTTGATTTCTATCAGCTTTCCTTTTTTTGTGTGGGCTGTCACATGGCCACCTGCCTCTTGGATAAGAGAATTGCTGCAGCTCTGTCACCATGTGCTTATTCTCAGATTACCACTTGGGACTGTGTCCCTGAAGCCTCATGTGATTGCACAGGGCCCTTGCTCCAGAACTCCCCAGAGTAAAGTGGCAAAGGACCAGCAACCAGAATAGACACGTGTTGGCAGAGCTGAAGCAGGGCATCAGAAACAGAAGTGAATCCCTTAGTGGAAAGCTATTGGGCAAGCATCCACCTAACTTCCTCTCCCCAGTTTTGAAATGTACTTCTTAAGAAAAGTCAATAGGACAAATTAGCCAAGAAAAAAGCAAAGGACGGGGTTGCTCAAGCATCCTGGATCAGAACGTTCAGATCTCATCAGAGCCCTGAAAGGGGTTGCCCAGGACTCTAATGGGAAGTGGGTTTTGAGGCAAAGAAGAGGAGGAAATGTGCTTGGAAGAGGCAGAGCCCCAAGGAGAAGTGGCTGACGAAGCAGGTGACCTACTTTCTCAGACACACCAAAACGAAGGTGTTAGGTCCACCTTTGAAGCGGCAGAGACTTCACTCTAGTAGAGCTTTTGTGGATTGAGAGAGACTTCAAGAGTTTCCCATTTGACCCAGTGATCCCACTTTTAGGAATAAATCCCAAGAAACCAGAAACACGAATCAGAAAGGATATATGCACCCCTATGTTCATAGCAGCACAATTCACCATAGCCAAGGTTTGAAAACAGCCTAAGTGCCCATTAGCAGATGAGTGGGTTAAAAAACTGTGGTACATCTACACAATGAAATACTACGCTGCGGTAAAAAAGAAGGAGTTCTTACCATTTGCAACAACATGGATGGAGATCAAGAGCATTATGCTAAGTGAAATAAGCCAGTCAGAGAAAGATAATATCACATGATCTCATTCATTTGTGGAATATAATGAACAACATAAACTGGTGAACAAAAATAGATCCAGAGACAGAGAAACATCAATCAGAACGTCAGATCTCAGGGAAGGTAGGGAAGGGTGGGGGTAAGGGGGAGAGATCAACCAAAGGACTTATATGCATGCATGTAAGCCTAATCAATGGACACAGACAACAGGGTGGTGGGGGCATGAATGGGAGGTGGGGGGGGGTAATGGGGGAATAAGGACACATATGTAATACCTTAATTAGTAAAGAAATTAAAAAAAAAAGTTTATCAGTGTCTTGGTATCAAGTTAGAGAGCATATATTTAAAATAACCCAGAGAATTGGTGCTGTTTTAAACAGGTTTAAATATGTAAATACCCTGATTTAAGTAAGTTTTCCTTCAAAAATAGTTTACCTACCCTATGTTGAATTGTTGAAGCATGGAAGTTAGTTTTGACTTCAATCTTTAATTGCTTTAAAAATGTCCACACTAATAAGGTAAAAAGAGATAAAAGCCCATTTCTTAAGCAATGATAAAAACATAGAAAATTACACAAAGGAAAATAAAATTAATCAATAATCCCATTGCCTGGCGTTAACTATGGTAACTTACTGGTTTAGTTTTATTTCTCTCTACTTTTTCCTTTTATAAAAGTATATTTAAATAAAATATGTAGTGTTATATTTTGAGTCTTTGTGCCTAATGATTATCATGTATAGCTTTTTTAAAAATATATATTTTATTGATTTTTTACAGAGAGGAAAGGAGAGGTATAGAGAGTTAGAAACATTGATGAGAGAGAAAAATCAATCAGCTGCCTCCTGCACACCCCCTACTGGGGATGTGCCCGCAACCAAGGTACATGCCCTTGACAGGAATCGAACTTGGGACCCTTGAGTCCTCAGGCCGACGCTCTATCCACTGAGCCAAACCGGTTAGGGCATGTATAGCTTCTTAATAACGTAAAAATTATTTAAATGATTGTCTAGTGTTTTGTCATATGAATAGATCAATGTTTTTTTACCCATTCTCCTCTTTGGACATTTAGGTTATATTTCATTATTCAGGGTTGTAATTAATGAACATCCTTCTACATAATAAACCTTTGCCCATTCTTCCATTTGTTCCTTTCAGACATAGTCTTATATTACTGGGTCAGAAGGTCTAAACACTTAAAACTCTTAGTCCATACTGTCAGATATTTTCCAGAGTTGGTGGTGTCAATTTGAATTCTCACTGGTAGGGTATGAGAGTGCCCACTTTATAGTGTGCTCTGTTGCACTATGATTCATGGTTTTAAAAAATCTGTCACTTTTATTTCTTATAAAGGTATTTAAAAAAAATTGGAGGTGGATAGTTACTTAGTGACGTTGAACATACTTTCTTGTCTGATATCTTAAATGACCTATGCTGGGTGTATACCAACTTTGAGCATCAGCAAATTTGCTCTAGTATGTAAAATGTATCTTCTTTTGGACTTATAAAACCTTAGTTTGAAGTGCTCCTCTTCTCCTCTGAGATGACTGGGGTATTTCTTTAAACTGGGAGGAAAACAAAATGATATAAGATGAGAACGCATTATGAAGGGGCTCTTCCTGGTATTTTAGATAATAGCCACCATGTACTGGGGGCTTCCTATAGGCAGATAAATTCTTTGCATTCACTATGCCACTTAATCCTTCTGAGAGCCCCGTGAGTTTGGCTATTTGTTTTATAAGTGAGGAAACTGAGTTGTAGGGAGGTTTAGGAACATGCCCAAGTTCACATCACGGCAGTGCCAGAGTCAGCACTTGAATCCAGATCTGACTCCACACAGAATTTGCTGCTGAAGATCACGTTTTCCAGCATTTGCCTTTACCAGATCTGCTTGCAAGCACTTACCATCACACCACATTTTAGCTCCGAGTTTCTTTCCTTTGTCTTTTAGGAGAAGGCAGATGGGGGAGGGGAATTGGTCCTTCTGGGATTGCAGCTATTTTATGTTTGGGCTGGGAATGCAATTGACCCTTTCCCGTTCACTTCCTGTGGATCAATGTCAGAGGGCTGCCCTAGATCCTGTGTGTGTTCCTGGGAGCCTCCACCCTGCTTTTAAGAACTGACATTCTTTTGTTGTTGCTTTTAGCATCCACTCAAAGCTGAGCTCAGGGTAATGGCCGAGGGGCGAGAGCTGATTCTGGACCTGGAGAAGAATGAGTAAGTGGACTCCTTTGTCTAAAATGAAACAATTCACTTCCATGTCAATGCCGGACGCAGGTGCTGCTGTTTTGTAAGGAAGCAGTTAGTGAAGTGACCCAGGCTCTCAATCCGTGGTCATGGTTTCTTTGTGCAGAGCCTCTTGCAAAGACAGTGTTTCCACAATCTCTTGACTTGCTGTGCAATTGCTAGACGGTTTAATGGGCTGTATTTCCGGGCTGCTTCTTAGAGTTCACTCTGTGTGTGTGTGTGTGTGTGTGTGTGTGTGTGTGTGTGTGTGTGTGTAATGAGGGAGGGATGGACTGGAGGACTCTAGCAGCTGTCTTACTAGCTGCAGCACAGGGCATGGCAGGAAGCAAAGGAGATTAGAGGAAAACAGCAGAGAGGAGAGAGGCAAGGCAGAGTGTGCTGGGATTTGCACCTTCAACCCTGGCTGCTCTCTATCTGTTCCGGGTTGGCTAAATCTGAGATTCTACCAATACAGACATGGTCAGCAGTCTCCTGGCTTCTTTGGGCTGGTTCTTCCATCTTTCTAACCACATTCATCTTGGGTGGTGGCCTGAGTCAGAAATATTTCCACATTGATTTGCCATCAAGCACAGTTATATCTTGATTCATGTTATGGAGCAGGTGAATAGATAATGCATAGCCCTGTCTGTTGCCTGTTCTTGGGCAATTCCCAATCTGCTTGGCCACTGGAGAGCTCTCCTTCATTGGCCTGGAGACCAGGGAGGCCTTTGGTATTTGCCCGTCAACGGTCCCCCTTTGATTCTGCCACATAGACCTTGCAGATAAGGCTGCCTGGCTCAGACAACTGCCCATCTCTTCTTGGCAGCCTCCCTGGAAGCAGATGAGTAATCAAACACATTACTGCCAAGAAAGGGATGGATGGGGGCCTTCCCATAACCAGAAGGATGGGAAGGGCTGCTGAGCTTGGGTGGAAAGCGAGAACATAAATTATTCCAAATTTGGGCTTTTGGACTCTTGCGAAAGGAGGGTGGGTGAAGTCGGAAATGAAGTAGAAGTGAGACTTGAGCATGCGCAGTAATGCAGCTTCATCCACACCTTTCCTCGGTCTACAGAATGTTAGACATCTCAGTCATTTTTGCTTGACTGAGAATATGTTCTAGACTATGAACTAGAATGTGTTCTTTTTGTCCCATTTCCCTGGAACAGACCTGGCTGCCTCTGTCCCAGAGGGTGCCGGCTCTGCATGCCTGGGATTTCTCCTTGCATAGTCTTCTCTTTGTCCTGCAGGAAAAGGCCATTAGAGGGTCTGTTCTTGATAGTCTCTCTCAGGGGTCTGCTTCACTTTCTCATGGTCCCAGCCTTCTAGCTCTGGTCTAAATGTTCCCTATTGCCACTCAGTCTAATCTGCTCCATTCTGCCCCCAACTGGAGTATTTGACCCTCCAGCTTCCTCTGGGCAGTCTAAGTGGTGGGGTTGCTGTCATGGGCAAATCCTTAGGAGCTGGACTTGCCAAGGAGGGATCCCAGCGCTCACCCTTCCCTCCTCTTTTGGAGCCTTTGTAAGAGGTCATAGGAAGTTGTAGTGGGAAGACACTTCAAAAAAATACTGAGTGCAACTGTCTTATGTGTGGATGCAGAAACTTCAACTCAGAGAGGGGTAGACACTTATCTAAGGCCATACAGCAGCTGAGTGAGAGAGGTGAGAGTAGGATCCTTTGTGTTCTTGGCTTGGATCTGAAGTTAAGGAGAGCGCGTGGATGTGGTTCTATTGTGTATTGCTCTGAGCAGCTCTCTGGCTTCCCAGTGAGGGGCAGGGGCCTGGATGTGGTTCCTGGTCTCCTTGAGTTGGCAGGAGGCAGAAGACTTGACAAAAATGGAAACAGCAGCGTTAAGCACTATGACCTCATCAGGTATCCCTGGGGGACAGCTTCCTGCTATTTTCATCTAAATTGGGCTTTTTGTTTTTGAACATGTGTTAGTGAGCGGAACTCCAACTGCACACGACTTCCTATTGTGTTTATTTCCCAGAGCCTTCTCATTCATGATGTGTGCGAGGCCAGATGCAAAACAGCTTGGGGGGTGGGGGTGATGCTTTTCTGATTTTTCAAATCTCTCTGTTAAAGTTTTTATAATCATGATATTTGAGGGGAAACTGGGCCCCGTGCTAAGCGACTCCTCAGTCTGTTAAGTTCCTCAACTGATTCATTCATTTTTTCATCTCCTGTACATCCATAGCAGTGCAGGCACTAGTGTCAGTACTGGGGATATAATTGTGAATAAAACAGTTCGGCCCTTATGGGACTTACAGTCTGCTGGCGAGAACAGTAAACAAACAAGTGAATGTGTAGTATGTCTGGTGACAAGTGCTATGGAAATGAAGGAACATACAGGCTCAGAGAGCAGGGATGGGGAGGGAGGTGCCGTTTCAGAATGATGGTCAGAGAAGGGCTTGGTGGTGAATTGGTATTTAAGTCAAGACCTGAAGGGGATGAGAAAATGAGCCATGTGGTTGGCTAGGACAGTGGTTGGCAAACTGCGGCTCACGAGCCTTGGTTTACTGCTCTGTTGTCTAATGAGTTTGCCGACCACTGCCTTAGGGAAAAACACTTAAAAAACATTTTAATAATGTACTAATGTCTTTAACCTGAAGTCAAAACTTCTGGGTAAGGGTATGGTTGGCAAACTCATTAGTCAACAGAGCCGCAGTTTGCCGACCACTGGGCTAGGAGATGGCTATTCCAAGGAGAAGGAACAGCCAAGTTCAAAGGCCCTAATAGGTTATGAAGGTTTCTTCTCTCCCTTCCCAACCCCTATACATTTCCCCCTACATCGGATTCTCGAGCGCCCTGGGACTATGGGCAAGAGCTTCTAGCACTCTGAGGGGAGAGAAGACATTCCTAATTTCTTTTTCATCATCCTGAGGTGTCTGGACTTCTCCCATCAAATCAAAGCCCATGTGCTAATGCATGGCCCAAAATAGCAATGACCAGGCCTTTAATGGAATTCGCACATGGAGAGATTGCCAAGAATGGTGAGGATGGAGGAGCATGGGGGATGGGCCAGGAGAGGGGGAGGGGCCTTTAGCTCAGGCAGCAGATATCCAAGGTGCCTTACTTCAATAGCATGGCAGCTGGCAGTCTTTTTCTGCTGTGAAGCAACTCAGAATAAACAATGATGTTTATCTACTCAGTGCACAGGCATCACAGAGATAATCTGCATTTGGCTTTTGTGTCAGATAGTCCTGGGTTCAGGTCCCAGCTCTCCCACCTCCTGGCTGGATGTCCTCTTTAAGCCTCAGATTCCCTATTGGGGTATAATGAAAGTCACACGCTCGAAAGCCATGAAGATGAAATGAGATGGTTCATGTATAGGTCCCAGCACAGTGCCTTGCTCATATTATATACTCAGTAAATGGCAGCTATGTGATTTCTCACGAGTGTCTTTTTTCATTGCAACATGCTCACTGTAAAACATTTAGCAATACTCAGGTATAATAAGTAAAAGAATGAAAGCCTCCTACCCACAAGAAGAATCCACTGTTAACAATTTTGATGGGCATACCTTGGACCTTTTCTATGTGTGTGGGAACCTGCACATAGATACTCACAGACACAGTCGCACAGAAGCACACACACAGCCTGCTGTTTTAGTTGGGAAGGGAGGAGCAGAAGGAGATTACGCTATACATATTGGTCCACACTTGTTTTTTTAAGACTCAACCATATGCCATGAAGGTAGTACACTGCTCTACTAGAGTATGTATTACATTGTTTTATATTTATTCACACATATACACGTAATTTGCAAATATTGGTGCATAGCTGTTGTTCCGAGAACCTTTCTTCCCTCCCCCGCCCCCCTGCAGGTGACCTAATTTCTTTTTTTTTATACACTTTTTTTTTATTGTTTTAAGTATTACAAATAGTAGTACATATGTCTCCTTTTTTTCCCCCATTGACCTCCCTCCGACCTCCCTTATCCCCCAGTACATGCCTTCACCTGCCCGCCCGCGCCCCCCCCCCCCCCAGTGTCTTGTATCCATTGGTTATGCTTATATGCATGCATACAAGTCCTTCGGTTGGTCTCTTACAGCCCCCCTCATCCAACCTCCCCTGTCTTCCCAATGTAGTTTGACAGTCTGTTCAATGCTTCTTTGCCTCTGTATCTTTTTCCCACCATTTCTTTCCTTTAAAAAGTTTTGCCTTTGCAGACTAGAAATAAACATATAATAACAAAACAAAACAAAACAAAAAAATGTTTGAGTCCCAATTTCAATGTCCAACAGTTCTTAGTCCCCGTTTCAATGTCTAACAGTTCCTTATGTGTACATGTCAGCAATGATATCTGGATGGTGGGCACATGGTGGCAATGCAGGTCCGACCCTCTCTGGTTTGGTCCTAGGCATTCTGCAGCGGTGCACAGCTGCTGACTGCTCGCGTGGCAAGGCGTTGTCAGCGTCTTCCATCTCTGGACTGTTTTTTCCTCTTGTCTTCATGGTTGGAGCACATCTGTCAATTCCTCTCTGTTGCAGGAATCCACCTGGTCTTGGGGTCGTTTTCTGAAAATATACAAAATATATTCTCGACCACAAGTTAATAAAGGAATCTTTTCTATATAGTTGATTTGGGATCCTTTTTATTTTTGTTCAAACGATTTTCCTTTGTCTTATTTAGATACCATGTGTGTTTTTAATGGCCATCGTGCTGTTAGCATTACAAATGAAAATTAATTTGGTAAAGTAAAAATTTTCTAGATGCAATTTACTTATAGGATATTTTTCCTTACATGATATTGCCCTACTGTGACCCCCCCCCACACTTTTTCTTTATTAATGGAGGTTTTTGTAAATTTTATAATGCAGTCTTGACAACTTTAAATTTTAATTTTTTTTTTTTGCCCAAAAATATGACTGCTTTAGGTTCATTGCATATTCAGGAATTTTACCATGAGATGAACTACAATAGAAATTTTAGTTATTACTTTAAGAACAGCTTTTTGTCCAGTACAATTAAATTTACTTGAATATTCACTTATTTCAATTAGCCTATTTAAATTAATCTGAAAACTTGATTACTATTTTACTGTCAAATTTAATACTCTACCAACAATCTTAGTTTACCCTGCAAATATTAGTGGGAAAGATTATTTGCATTCTTGAGTGGGCCCTGAGCATTCCAGATGCTAGGCTGAATTTAGATATAGGGCAGCTGCTGTCGGCCAAGTCTCTTGTCTGTTACCTGGGTCCCGATCTGAGCTGGGCCAAGTCTCTGTCTGTCACCTGTATCTCGATGTGAGCTGGGCCAAGTCTCTTTCTGTTGCCTGGGTCCCGATCTGAGCTGGGTGTGGGAAGCGCGAAGCAGCCATGGGGGCAGGAGACCTCCTTCAGAAGGGGCGAGGGTTCAAGCCCCTGCAATGTTGGGAGGGGTGCCGAGAACCTTTCTTGTGGTTAGGGCAGTGTGATACAGTCCTGAGCTCTGAGACAGACTTGAGGAATTGGTCAAGAAGCCATTTGGCCCTTCTGGGCCTCAAATTTCTCATCTTTCAAATGGGTATTTTTCCCCGGTTGGGCTCTAAAAGCTTCTCCTGTACCACTTATTTAAAGGATACCATGCAATACCACTTATTTAAAGGTTATCATGCAAGTGGAAAAATGGAAAAGAAGCATAGAGCTTGTTCTCCATTCATGGAGACATCCCTGGAAAGAGGGGACAGTGAGATAAAGGAAAATCGCCTTCAAACCATGGACCTTGAAGTTGAGGATGAACTACTAGTTTAAGTAACATAAACACGAGGAGGGAAATTACAGAGAAGAAATAATGGTGCTGTTTCCACAAGCCACAGTTTGGAGGCATGCATCCATAATGTTTTTTCTCCATGTAATTTTCCTATGCTCTGAGGACTGGCTCATCAACCCAGAGACCATATTGGACATAAAACAACAACAACAAAAACTTGTTTGCTGAAATGAAATGGAACCTTGCTGAGCTGTCAGCATCAGGGAGAGGCACACCTCAGGGAGTATAGGCCTTGTCTTCCTTCCCTTCTCCTTTCTTCACTTTTTCCCAAGAGGAGGGCACAAGTGAACTCTCGAACCGGCTTGCAGGATGCTCATTGGGCTGCATTACTGGAGGTCAGGGTCACTACATTAACTACATTGTAAGGTCACCTTCAAAGGCAAATAAACAGCTCAACTAGTGGGCACTGAGCCCAGAGGACCTCTGGCCATATGGTTCTCTCTGCTCGTCTCTTACACACATTTTGGAACTCTCATCTCTTCACTATATTGCCCTCCCTTGGAATCCAAATGATGATAAGATTTGGGTTTTGGCTTGGAAAAGGGACAGCTGTCCTTTGGTCTCACCCCATTCATTGTGCTTCAGCCCTGGCTAAGGACAGATCCTGTTTGCATCAGTCTAGCTAGTAAGAATGGATATTTATTTTCTTCTCCGTGTGTATCTACCTCCAGACCTCCTGAGGAACAGTAATTGTCAAAGCAGAATGGGCGCATTTAGAGGTTTGCTGGTCATAGTACTCTGACTTGAATCTCTCTTCATATCTCTGACTTTTCATCAGTCCCTCAGAGATACCCTAGGGAAGGAGACTGCTTTTGTTGGCTTGGAAATCAGGCTACCACCTGGAAAATTAAGTCCTTCATGATTTAGCTCCCTCATTTTCTCCTTTTCCCCCTCAATCCTATTTGAGTTGTACAGTACTGGAGGACCAGAGAAGGGGAGAGCTAGCAGGCAGGAGAGGAGTTTCTCAGCACTAGACAGGATGGATTAGCTATCACCTCTTCTGCTGCACTTCTCTTCCAAGTAGGCCTGGCGGAAATATGAAACTGATCCTGAGCAAAAAAACCCTGCATACCGCGCAGGCCTCGGAGCTCTCCCCCGCCCCCACCCTCCCGGCTTCCCCTTGCATCAGGAGTACACTTTAACACCTATCTATGACTAGGAAAAAGGACCACTCCCTTTGTCCCTCTCTTGTCAGGAGCCTCATTTGTTGTTGGCAAAATTCAGTGTCCTGGATCAAAGAGAAGCTTTAGAAAGGCTTAGGACAATATCCCGATGCTTCTGGGAAACCATGTTTCACTGAGTTGCATTTAAATGAGTCGCACACATATGGATTACATTTCACTTAAAATACACATGGCTTAAGAAATTAGAGGATATCATTCTTTAACCTAGTACTTGGCAGATCTCAAGTATTCATAATGTTTTTCCAAACTCAGCACACAGCTGGGCTCCCCACTCCCTGCAGCTGAGATTGTCCACCCCAAGGAGACCGGTGCCGAGGAAACGATTGGATGTATGGGTGGGGACACCAGAATTTGATGAGAACTGCCTGTGAGTGTTGGAAGCTTTTGTCAAATTCTGTTTTTGAAGTATCAGCAACTGAATTAACCCTGCCGCATTGACTCAGAGGCAGGGAGTGCGTGAGTGAATTTGAATTCTAAGTGCTGTGCTTGGCTGGCACCTTGCCCCAGAGACTTTGTGGTCCTGTTTGAGATGCCATTCCCAATGCTGGCTTTGTAGACAGAGGTTAATTCCATTTCTAGTTCTCTTAATGCCCAGAACCTCTGAAGTCACAGACCATGTGGATTGCCAGCCGATCTGATGTGATCTTTGTACAGGCCAAATTCTCAACCCTCCTGCTGCATAAGCAGAATCCCCATTTTTTCTAAATCATTGGAAAAATGATGTTACTGTCATAGGGTCCATTGTATAAACTCGGTCTCAGTAATTAGGACTGGTGATTGGCAGGGGTGCAGCTATCCAAGAGGATCAAGTAGCACCTGGAATTGAAATAACCTAGGTGTGTTGATTCTGAAGGCTGTGAGTACATAAACCTCAAACCCCATAATCCATAGAGCAAAACAGGCTTGGGCTTTGGTGCCAGAGCGACCCAGATTGAATTCGGGCACTGGCACTTCCTGGTTAGTTGGCCTTCAGCCAATCACTTGCTCTCTGAATGTTATTTCTTCACCTGTGTTCACGATAATACTCCTCAGGCAGCATTTACTGAGAGCCGTCACCGTCCAGAGGCAGTTCACACTCTGTCTTATTTAATCTCCACTGCAACCTTTCAAAGGAGATATTATTGTTTCTCACATGCTATATAATAAAAGGGTAATATGCAAATAGACCGAACAGCAGAACAACTGAGCAACCAATCAAAGTGTAATATGCGAATGATATGCTAAGGCTGTTCAGTTGCTCACTATGATGTGCACTGACTACCAGGGGCAGACAGTCAACTGGTCAACCAGTCGCTATGACATGCACTGACCACCAGGGGGCAGATGCTCTGACTGGTAGGTTAGCTTGCTGCTGGGGTCTGGCTGATCGGGCCTGATTGGGACTGAGCGAAATGAGCCGCACATGCCCTGGAGCCCTCCCTCCCCAGCCCAGTCGTGCATTGGTGGGGTCTCTCAGCCTGGCCTGTGCCCTCTCACAATCCAGGACCCCTTGGGGGTTGTCAGAAAGCCGGTTTCAGTGTGATCCCGCAGGCCACTTACAGCAGGTAGGAGCTGCAGGTGGCATTGCACTGTGGGTTTTGGCCGGATCCCTGCAGGCCACCCAGAGGGACCCCACCCATGCACGAATTTGTGCACCGGGCCTCTAGTTTTATAAATAAAGACACTTAAGTGTGAGGAATTCAGGTAATTTACCCAGTGTCAGCCAGAGCCAAGTGGCAGGTCTACCTGCCACTTACTATATTGTACTGCCTCATAGGAAATAGATATTAATACCTTCATGGCAGGGTGGGGTAGGCTGAAAAAATACCCCTGCCCCCAATACTGTCCTAAGCCACTTTCTAATCCCTGAGGCTGTGCTACCTTATATGGCAAAAAAGAGACTTTGTCAGTGTGACTAAATTAAGATCTCGAGAAGGGAAGATTATCCTGGATTGTCTGGGTGACCTCTATGTGAGTGGAGACAGAGGAGGATTTGCCCATAGTTGAAGAGAAGAAGGCAATGTTGACCTTGGGGGCAGAGATTGGAGTGTTAAAGCCACAAGCCAAGGAATGCTGGGAGTCACCGGAAACTGGAAGAGGCAAGGAATGGAGTCACCCACAGGGAGATTTCAGCTCAGTAATAGTGATTTCATTCTTTTGGTCTCCAGAACTGAGTGAGACTAGCATTCTGTTGTTTCAAACCACCAAACGTGTGTAATTTGTTACACAGCAGCCACAGGAAATCAATACGTGGGTGTGTGAGGTTTAGAGATAATGTAGTACAGTACCTGGCAAATAACAAGCAGTTTTTCAAAATGTGCTAACATTCATTAATGCAAAGTTAAGAATGTGTGTTCTGAAGTGTCTTGGTGATGCAAAACATTGTGTGTGTCCCCTGTGACTGTCTTCAAATAAGAAAGTGACAACAGAAAAACATTGACAAATAGTACGTGTGGTTGTCGTTCATCAGCATTTCCTAAGTTCTGGGTCATGCACTCTGATGCTCTGTCTGCCTTCGAATTCTGGCTGAGGAATGGGGGTCAGATATGAATAATGAAGTCATCGATCATGGTGATAGCTGTAGTGTAGGAGATGCCTCTATAGTAGGCTCTGTTCTCAAGTGCAAGTGCCTATATTAGCCCTATTTGGCAGATGGGGATCCTGAAGCATGGAGCCACGTGACTTGCTTAAGGTCACCTGGATGGGAAGGGCAGAGCCAGGCTCTTAGCCATTGCCTTTCAGATGCCCTGTCCTTGCTGTTCTTCTGTTAGTGCTAGCGTTCCGTCTCCGTTATTCTGCCCTCCCTCTTTTCTTTCCTTCTTTCTTCCCTAGGCCCTGGTTAGAATTTGGCTTTCAGTGTCCTGTAGTGGTGTATTCCAGGCAGGCTGGATCCGGAGCCTGGCGCCTGGTGCCCACTGGTGATATACGCTTTGGCAACTTGCTTCATCTTTGCATGTCTCAGTTTCCTCATCCACCTGATGGGGCTAATAATAGTGGCCCATGTCAGTTGTCGTGTGAATTTGCTAATGCAATGCTCTTAAAGGACTTATACCATGTGTTGTACACTGTGAGAGCCCAATAAAATAGTCACTATTACTCGTATTTTGTGGGGTTGGAAAAACATGTAAGAATGAAGTAAGAGGGAATTCCCCTGAGTTGGTTTCCAAATGTAATTAAGAAAACTTGACCTTAAAACCCATTGCCCCTGGGAGGAAGCTCACTTTTGCTCTGCAGCCAGTGCCCAGGTTGACCTCATTGTATCTCAAGAATACAGCATTGCAGGGTCCCCCAGGCCAAACTGTATCTCTTCTCTGTGCCTGCGGAATCAGTGCCCGGTCCCGCCCTTGGCAAGTCCCTGAACTGTACGATAAGGAATCAGGATCTGTTCCCCGGTTCCTGCTCTCTCTCCTTCCAGGGACCCACAGCCAGGGCTGCCTTTGTAGCCAGGAAGGATGTCCACGGTTTTCTTTTGTCTCCAGCTTATTTCTCCTGGCGGCCCTTCAGCAGGAGTGCGGGGTAAAATGAATGGGAGGAAGCTGTCAG
This sequence comes from Corynorhinus townsendii, assembly GCA_026230045.1. Taxonomy (NCBI): domain Eukaryota; kingdom Metazoa; phylum Chordata; class Mammalia; order Chiroptera; family Vespertilionidae; genus Corynorhinus; species Corynorhinus townsendii. The sequence continues at coordinate 156,365,453 of JAPDVU010000006.1, read as the reverse complement.
CTGGCCTGTCGGCCTTAGATGGACCCTTGTCAGAGTGCAGGGAAGCTGTGCACTCGGAGGAAGTCAGGAGTTTATTCTTGAGTCTGAGGATTCCTTTACTGTTAGGCACCTTCAGGGAATGAGAGCTGGCATCCAGTGAGTGAGCATTTACCATGAGCATACTATTTTACATAGATTTTTTTTAACCCTACATATATTTACCCAAATAGGAATATATGGTATCTTCAGTTTTTTTCACTTGGAAATATAGCATCCCAAATCATTAAAAAATGTTTTCACATGAGAACTTTGGGGACTGTTTGAAAACTTGGATAATAAATTCTAGAAAAAAATTACAAATAATAGAGTTTTAAAATAAATCAGCTCCTACTTTATATGTTATTCTGTAACTTGCTTTTTCATTATTTGTCTTCAATATCTTTTTATGTAGCACATTTATAGGCCTCCTGTTTTATTCTTTTTAATGGCAATATAGGATTCCATTGAATGGATGGACCAAAATTTCTTAATTTCTCTTTCATGGACAGTTAGGCTCCCAACTTCTTGCTATTACAAATAATGCTGCAGCAATAGGCTTATACATAATCTTTAAGTACATTTGCAAGTATTTCTGTAGGATTGAGAGAAGTAGTGTAGCAAGGTCAAATAGCATATGTGATCCCTTTTTTCCCTTCACGTTCAGAAACAGTGTTGGAGTGAACACCCTTGTATGCTTTGGAAGGTTATACCTATAGTGTAGGAGATGCCTGCTATACCGGCATCTGCTAGATCTGAGTCATTGGGTCACACCTCCTAGATGTGAATCATTGGGTCAAAGGAAATTTACATGGAACACATAGATGGATTAAGGCACGTTGCCTTTGATTTCTCTTTAAATTACATCTCATCACCTTTGTTTAGATAACTTGCTTCACATGCTGTTGACAGTGGTTGACTGTGGAGTTTGGGCAGACTCTTTAAACCCAAGCTCTCCTGCATTAAAAAAAAAAAACAACAAAAAACAAACCATCACAAACAGCTTTATTGAGCTATAACTTCATACCATATGCTTCATCCACTTAAAGTACACAACTCAATGTATTTTTAGTATATTTGCATAACTGTGCAACCCCACCATATTCTGGTTTGTGAACATTTTCATCACTCTGAAAAGAAGTCATCAGCAGTTATGGGTTGAATGTGTCCCCCCAAATTCATATGTCAAAGTCCTAACCATGAAGTGCCTCAGCGTGACCTTATTTGGAAATAGAGTTATTGTGGTTATAATTAGTTAAGATGAGCTCATCCTGGAGAAAGGTGGTTCCTAATTCAGTATGACTGATGTTCTTATAAAAAGGGGGAATTTAGACACAAACATGCACACAGGGTTCGAACTCCACGCGAAGATTAGTTATGCGGCCACAGCCACGGAACTACCAGCAGCTGGGAGAGGAGCCCAGAACAGATCCTCCCCGAGAGCCTTCAGAGACAGCTTGGCTGTGCCAACACCTTGATCTTGGACTTCTGGCCTCCAGAACTGGAAGACAATAAATTTGTCTTTTTAAACCACACAGTTTGTGGTACTTTGGTTGGGCAGCCCCAGCAAACTCATTTAAGTAGTGGCTCCTCACCTACCCCATTCAGCCCTAGGAAACCACTAACCTGATTCCTGTCTCTATGGATTTGCTTATTCCGGACCTTTCCTATAAAAGGAATATTCAATATGCGGTCCTTTGGGACTGGCTTCTTTCACTCGGTGTATTGTTTGTGAGTTTTATCCATGTTGAACAGCACGTATCGGTACTTCAGTCCTTTTTGTTGTTATTCCATTGTATGAAATTACAACTTTTTGTTTATCCATCCATCCATTGATGGATCTCCTGCCTTTTCAGCCATAGCTAACTTGACCTCATTCTACAAGGTTGGTTTCAGCAAATATTGATTAAGCACCTATGTGTACCAGTAATGCCCTGTGCTAGGTGCTCTAGGGAGCAGGAGCAAACACATTATCCTTGCCCTCTGGCTGTGCACTCTCTGAGAGAGAAAACACGGACAGCCAAATCCAAGGCATATTACAGTTTTACATAAGAGAGTTGAAAGTTCACTGCTGAGGAGACTAGGAGGGAAGAGAGGATTTCTGACTCTGGGAGAGAGAAAGCTTCCCTAAGGAGGACAGCTTGCAGCTCTGTCTTGCAGGAGTAAGGAGGAGAGTCTTTGGATGAGGGAGGGAGGGAAGAGTGGTGAGTGGAAGCATGAAAAGGAATTCAGACTGAGAAATTAATATATAAATATTTGGTCTGGATCAAGGGGAATCAAAGCTGTGGTGCTAATAATTGCGTAGGAATTCAGTATTCCAACCAGCCAAATCATTTTAATTCTGAAGAGTGGACATGCTGCGATGGAGGAGGTTGAGATACTGTGGGAGCATGGGGAAGGGGAACCTACCCTGGATTGAAGGTCAGCTTCTAGGAGGAAGTTAATAAGTAAGAAATAGGGCTGTGATAAACTCCCCTACTCTGACTGTGTAGGTGTCAGTCTCTGCCTTAAAGTCCATCAAGAGTTTTTTAATGTACTTGGATGCTCCTATATTGGGTCCATCTATGTTTATAAGGTTTATATTTTCTTGTTGAATCATTCCCTTTAGTATTATGTAGTGACCTTCTCTGTCTCTTGTTAAGGCCTTTGTTTTGAAGTTTATTTTGTCTGATATGAGTGTTGCTACCCCAGCTTTTTGTCCTTTCCATTTGAATGGAATATATTTTTCCATCCCTTCACTCTCAGTCTGTGTGTATCTTTTGTTCTGAGGTAAGTCTCTTGTAGACAGCATATATATGAATCATGTTTTTGTATCCATTCAGTCACCCTAGGTCTTTTGACTGAAGCATTTAATCCATTTACATTTAAGGTTATTATTAATAGGTATTTATTTATTGCCATTTTTATTTTCTTTATGATCTTCTCTCTCTCCATTTCTTCTTCTTACAGCAGTCCCTTTAACATTTCTTGTATTTGCTGGTTTGGTGGTAATGTACTCCTTTAACATTTTTTTGTCTGGAAAGTTTTTTATTTCTACCTTCAATTTTAAATGATAGCCTTGCTGGATACAGACAGCAGTCTTAGATTTAGCCCTTGCTTTTCATTACTTTGAATACTTCATGCCACTCCCTTCTGGCCTGAAGTATTTCTATTGAGAAGTCAGCTGTCATTCTGATGGGAACTCCCTTGCAGGTAATTTTCCGTCTCTTTCTTGCTGCCTTTAAGATGCTTTCTTTGTCTTTAATGTTTGCCATTTTAATATGATGTGTCTAGGTGTGGGTCTCTTTAGGTTCATCTCGATTGGGACTTTCTGTGCCTCCTGAACTTGTGTGACATTTTTCTTGGAGAAATTTTCTTTCTTTTTTATTTCTCTGAGTAGTTTTATTTCAATGGTAAAAGCATACAGACATGTAGAGTACTTGCCAGTTTCTACATAAACCATACTCTTATTTTTTCAATGAGCTTCCCCCAAATATCCTCCAACCAATCCATAAGAGTGTCCATTTCCACACACCTTAACCAACCCTCTGCATTACCAAACTTTTAAAAAAATAAATCTTTATTGTTCAGATTATTACAGGTGTTCCTCTTTTTTCCCCCACATAGCTCCCCTCCACCTGATTCCCCACCCCACCCCATGCCCTTACCCCCCGACACTGTCTTCATCCATAGGTGTAAGATTTTTGTCCAATCTCTTCCCGCACCCCTCACACCCCCTTCCCCCTGAGAATTGTCAGTCTACTCCCTTTCTATTCCCTGATTCTGTTATATTCATCAGTCCATTCTGTTCATCAGATTTTTTATTCACTTGATTTTTAGATTCACTTGTTGGTAGGTATGTATTTATTGTCATTTTGTTGTTCATAATTTTTATCTTTACCTTTTTCTTCTTCTTCCTCTTCTTAAAGAATATCCTTCAGCATTTCATATAATCCTGGTTTAGTGGTGATGAACCCCTTTAGCTTTTTCTTGTCTGTGAAGCTCTTTATCTGACCTTCAATTCTGAATGATAGCTTTGCTGGGTAGAGTACTCTTGGTTGTAGGTTCTTGCTGTTCATCACTTTGAATATTTCTTGCCACTCCCTTCTGGCCTGCATAGTTTCTGTTGAGAAATCAGCTGACAGTCGTATGGGTGCTCCCTTGTAGGTAACTAACTGTTTTTCTCTTGCTGCTTTCAAGATTCTCTCTTTGTCTTTTGCCCTTGGCATTTTAATTATGATGTGTCTTGGTGTGGTCCTCTTTGGATTCCTCTTGTTTGGGGGTCTCTGTGCTTTCTGGACTTGTAAGTCTATTTCTTTCACCAGGTAGGGAAAGTTTTCAGTCATTATTTCTTCTAATAGGTTTTCAATATTTTGCTCTCTCTCTTCTTCTGGCTCCCCAATAATTCTGATGTTGGTACGCTTAAAGTTGTGCCAGAGGCTCTTTACACTATCTTCATATTTTTGGATTCTTTTTTCTTTTCGTTTTTCTGCTTGGGTGTTTTTTGTCTCCTCATATTTCAGATCTTTGGTTTGATTCTTGGGGTCCTTTGATCTACAGTTGAATTTCTATATATTCTTTATTTCAGACAGTGTATGCTTAATTTCTGACTGGTCCTTTTCCATTTTTTTTGCATTCTCATTAAGGTCCGTGAAGGTCTCACTAAGCTTCTCAGAGGTCTCATCAAGTTTCTCGGTGGTTTTTAGAAGATTCTTGAGTAACCTTATAAAATGTGGTTTTGGACTCTATGTTCAGTAGTTTGCTTTCCTCCATTTCTTTCATTCGTGACATGTTTCCTTGTCTCCACATTTTGCTGCTTCCCTGTGTTGATGGAGTGGTTTTCTGTGGTAGGTGACCAGTGGTTCAGCCTATCACCTGAGGTGGACACTCTTGGTGCACTCCTTTGTGGGCTGAGTGCAAAGTCTTGGTGTAGTTAAGCCTTGATTGTTGTTGGTACACTGGGAGGAATTGACCTCCAGGCCAATTGGCTGTGAGGACACTCTGTGTCTATAATGGAAGAACTACTGTGCTGGAGACATGCTTATGGGGCAGGACTTGCTTCAGTGGGGCTTTGGTGCTCACTGAGTCTGCCTCTTGAATGTGTCACTTATGGATGTGAGTAGAAGAACTCTGGTGTTGTCTCACACTGACCACTAGATACACTAGCTTCTGGATCTCCAATGGGGTGCAGGTCAGCTACTGTCTGAGGCCACCTAGCAGGAGCTCCAGCGAGAACTACAGTTTTCTCCTCTTTGCTTGGGGTTTGGAGGTTTTGGAGCTGTCTGACCAGAGCTGCAGTTTGTTAGGTTAAGCTGCGATAGGGCAGGCCATTTATACACAAAAGCCGCTGCGTGGAGCTTGGGTGGGTTTGTAGATTGTGTGGGGCAGGGTCTCAGGGAGTCACTAGTTTAGGGCGCAGCAAACAATGATGGCTGCCAGTCAGCCGTCTCTGTGTCTCTGCATTTCCAATTCCCCTCGTCCCATGCCTCAGCGCAGTAAACAATGATTGCTGCGCGCACCTCTGCAAGAAAGCCACCTTCACTTTCCGACCCGATGGCAGACAGTCCAGCTTCTCCCCATAGGAGTTTGGGTCCCCAGTGTCTCCCCAGACACTGGAGTTCAGAGTAATCGGGAGCTTGTCCCTTCAGGTTGAAAAAAGCAGCGCACCCAGTCACCCGCCGCCAGCCTGATTCGCGTGCCTCTGTAACTCAGCTTTTCAGCGCTTGTACACGTCTCACTGCTCTTTTCTCTTTCCTTCTAGTTGTAGAACTTCCACTCAGCCAGCTTTCCCGTGGTTCTGGGTGATATACGTTTTGTCTTTTAGTTGTAGTTTTGAAATTGTTGTGCGAGGCAGCAGTTTAGGTGTTTACCTATGCCGCCATCTTAGTTCGGATCTCTTGGAGAAATTTTCTGTCATTATTTCTTTAAACAGATTCTCTGTTCCTTGCTCACCCTCTTCCCCTGCTGGTATTCCTATAATGTGGATGTTGTTACGGTTCATGGTGTCCCAGAGCTCCTTTAAGCCATCTTCCTGCTTTCTAATTAATTTTTCTCTTTGCTGCTGTAATTGGGTATTTATTTCTATCTTGTCTTCCAAATTGGTGATTCAATCTCTGCTTCATCCAATCTACTTTTAATTCCAGTGTGTTCTTGATGTCATATGTTATTCTTAATTTCTGTATGGTTCTGGTTAATGGTCTCTATTTCCTTTTTCATGCTGCTATAGTTCCCTCTGAGTTCCTTGTAATTTGCACTAAGCTCCTTAAGCACCTTTATAACCATTACTTTGAACTCTGTGTCTGATAGATTGCGTGTCTCCATTTCACTTAGTTCTTTTTCTAGAGATTCCTTCTTTTCTTTCATTTGGGGGTTGTTTCTTTGTCTCCCCTTTTTAGCTGTCTCTTTGTATTTGTTTTTATGTATTAGATAGAACTGTTATGCCTCTCAGTCTTTGTGGCATGGCCTTAAGTAGAAAATATCTTGAAGGATCACTGGTGCAGTTTCTTTGTTCACCTGAGCTGGATGCTCTAGGAATGTGCCTTGTGTATGTTATTTAGGCTCTCCTGTTGTAATTGGGACTTGATTGTTGATGTCCTGTTTGTGGGAGGGATCTTCCCCCCGACTTGTTGCTGGTGAGGTTCAACCCCAATATCATGGTGCCAGCTATTATACAGGTGTTGAAAAAACAGAATAAGATACAATAGGACCAAACCAAAAACCACGAAAATCAAGCTGTTCAGTGTAACAAAAACAGGAAAGACTAAGACAGACAAAGAAGAGAAAGCAAAGAAAAGAAAAAAAGAAAAAGAATATTAAAAGACATGCAACCAAAGACTTAGAGTGGATATAAAGAACAAGGGAAAAAATAAGAAGATAAAGAAATGGCTATTTGGAAGCAAAGAGGAAGATAAAAGAACTAGTGTAGGAGAAAAAAAGAAAAGAAGACAGAAAATAAATGAAATAATAATAATGAATTTAAAATATAGTAATAATGGGTATACTAAGATATAGATAGGAAAAGTAAAATGGGAAAAAATGAGGAAAAAGATAAAAATAAAACAAAGTAAGAAAAATAAATAACAGTAAGAATAAACTAATAGAATAGAATCAAAATTAGAGAAATATAAGAAATTAGAGATATATAAGAAAAAAGAGGAAAAAACAAATAACAAAAGCAAAAAAATACACACACACACACACACACACACACACACACACACACTCACACACTCAAAAACCTTTGGGTCTGCTATTTGTGGAGCTCACTGGATTTTGCTCTGATGTTGTTGAATCTTGTCCCTTGGAGTGTCTATCCTGGGCCTCCTGGGAGCTGCTCTGGTGCAGGTCAGTGTGAGTCACTGTCCCTTTCTGTCCCTGAGCTACTTGATTGAGGTCTAAGAGGTCAAAGCCCCTAGTAGTCCAGCAGGTGGGGAGTTCTTAGCCCAGAAGCTGGGTCTGCCTTGACTCTCACACCTTGATTGTTCCTGTTCTGAGCTATACTCCCTTTCCCCATGGAGTTGGTCCTGGAGGTGTCAGTTGCAGGTGCTCAGGGTCCTGCTGGTGTTCACTTAGTTGTGGAGTCCGGGTGCTGTCTGCAGCAGGTGCACATGGGTTCTGGGTTGTGTCCTGATGAAGAATATTTTAAAAGCCAGATAGTGACAGCACCCAAAAAACATTTGAGCAGGACTACTTTCACTGAAGTGTGGAGAATGGATTGGAAGAAACAAGACCAGCAGTAGTAACAAAATCCATCAAAAGCTTTATTATAATCTGAGTGAGAAATTATGGTGATCTAATTTAGGGAAGAGGTAGCTGATATGGAGAGAAGGGGATGGATTTCAAAGATATTTATATGGTGGAGTTATGGAGACTGGAGATGGGTTGAATAGGGCTGAGGGAGAGGATGGATTCAAGAACCAGTATGAGGTTCCTGCTTCAGGAAGTAGTAGTACAGTGGTGCCAATCTCTGGGTTTGTCCTTAGCTTGTGGTGGGACCTGGGACAAGCCACTTCTTTCCTCAGGTCTTTAGGTTTCTCATTAGATCAAGGTAGTAATCCCCAGTCACCAACTTTGCAGGATTGTAGTGGGGAGCCAATAGTGAAATCTATGTGAAAAGTAGCCTCCTGTATATTTTACATGACCGCGAAAGGAAGGTCTGTCCTTGTCTTGTAATTTGTGCTCTGACATAGTCTTTCCTCTTTATCTACAATTCTAAGTACTTGATATTCTAGGAACTGGTTAGATCTCTGCCCATTCTAGCAGCTGAGGCCTCACTGGGGACCTCTCTGAGGGTTCTCAAACCAGCTTTTGTTGAAAACAATGATATCATTGAATGGGTGGACCGGGCCAGGCTTCCCACAGCCAGTTTAAGGAGAAATGGGGTCTTTATGACCTCTGTACTGATGGCTCTTTTCCAGTCTCTTCCAAGGGCCACACTACCCCCTTTTCCTCTTTCTTTTTCCCCTGAGGTTATGGGTTTGCAGAAAACTGGCAGCCTCCACATTTTCTTCTCTTGCATCAGTCTCCCTGGAGAGAGGTCCAGATGGGCCAAGGGGCTATAATGGCTGCATTATATCAGGCATGGTTTCTTTTTCCAAGCCCCCTCCCTCCTTTCTGGGGAAAGGAAGAGAAAGTCATAGAAAGGGATTCCTTTGGAGGGAGGCGAGTGCTAGCAAAAGAGGTGATTCTAAGTGTTGGCAAAGATGACAGGCTCTTGGTATTCTAGAAGTTCTTTATATCTTGATTTATTTTATTTTATTTTTCAATTATAGTTCACATTCAATATTATTTTTTATTAAGTTTCAAGTGTTCAGCATAGTGGTTATAATCATATGCTTTACAAAATGTCCCCCCTAAAATTTTCAGTACCAACTTGATACCATACGTAGTTATTACAATACTAGTGGCCCAGTACACGAATTCGTGCACATTGAAAGGAAATTAATTAGAAGAAATATTTTAATATCACTATTCACCCTTTCTCTATAATAAAGTGTCAACCAAATTCATGATCGACAATGACAGATGGAAACACACACATGTGATTGGCACTAGTGAGGGCTTTATATATATCGCACATGCACGAGTCAACTTAGCCTTTTATATATATGGATAGATAGAGATAAACTTGCTTAATTAGACCTGCTTTCTGATTTAGCCCAGTGAAGCATCCCAACTTCTTTTTCAGGTAATTGTCAGCAACACAGGAGTAAATATTAACACGAAGCAGATTATTATTGTAGATCATGCAGGGAGAACAAAAGGTAAAATATTTAACTGCAGCAGTGTTTGACTCTATTCTGCGCAGTGAGAAAATCTGAAGTCATTTTCAAGGTCCACCATTTCTTCTTTTCAATCGGGTCAAGTTTCTAAGCTTTCTAAATCTCCATTTTCCAACTTATGAAAAGAAAATAGGGTTCCACCGAATCTCCTGTCTGCCTACTCCAGGACTTCTGTGAGGATCAAATGAGATGAGGCATGGGAAAATGCCTCACAGACATTTGGTTACAGTGTAAAATGTTTCCACCTGGCTGTGAAGCAAGTTGTGTTCCTGGGCTGAAGAAACTCCAAGGAGGATAGTCGCTAGGGTAGGTAGAGGAAGCTGGGCATTGCTATGTGACATCATTACCCAGATGGACACTTAGTATATTAGCCTTTTATATATATATAGATTATTGACTATATTCCCTGTGCTGCTGTACTTTATATTCCTGTGACTGTTTTGTAACTACCAATTTGTACTTCTCAATTCCTTCATCTTTTCACCCAGTCCCCCAACCTCCTTTTCCTCTGACACCCATCATTCTGTTCTTTATGATCTCTTGACTTCTTGATGTTAGATTTGTGGTTTGGATAAACTGGCTTTCAGTTGTGTTGTGATAGGAGATCAGCAATGTTGAGTGAGCATTCTGAGTATCTGATCTGTTGGCTGTCTTTCGTCTCCGCCTTACCCGCATGCATGCATGTACATGCACACATTTGCACCCCTGCTCTATACTTGTCTGCATGTAGGCAGCTTGTTAGGGGAATTAGGAAATTGGTTGCAGCACTGGTTTGCAGCAATTCTGGGAAGGCAGGAAGATGAGCCTTGAAACAGTGACTTGGGTTCTGAGAACCAGATAGTGATATCTACCTTCTGTGTGGCCTGTTAGTGTTTGCAAAGGACTTTCACAGATAAACTTATAGGGAAGAAAAAAATAATTTTCCCTCTAGCTGTCTAAGTTCTCAGCTGGTTAGCAAGAGGGATTAGCAAGAGAAAAACAAACAGAAATTAACGTGTCTACATGGGATTAGCAAGAGAAAAACAAACAGAAATTAACGTGTCTACAGGGAAAAAGGAGCAACTCACTTAGAATTCAGGATTCTATGGCATCCTTGACAAAGAACAATACATGTGTAGAGAAATGACAGGATAAAGGAAAGAGCTGTTAGGCCTCTAAAGGCAGTAAGCTGTGGGTAAATAAATGGTAAATAGATGGTGGATAAAGGCTAGTTAGTCAAGTTTGTTTTGCAAATTCCACTGGTGCCTTCTCCAAGATGATAGGGTCTAAAGTTGTCTCTGGTAATTAACTTCTGTCCTTGAGAGAGAGGGGCAGAGGGAGGCCTTTGAAAATTGATGTCCTGCTTCTAGGCAAATAGGGGAAGGCCAAGGTGCTTTGTTTGTAGTATCTGCTTCTTCTCAATTGTCTTCAGCTCAAAATAATCCTGTGCTAAAGTGGTATATTTGGGGGGAGGCGTATTCTGCCACCATTCAGCCTCCTCTAATCTTCATGATGGGAGATACAGGTGCAGGAAAACGGTGCATGATGCTTGGCACACAATTGGCCTCAATAAGTGTTTGTGGCATGAGTGAGTGGGTTTGCAGACGCAGAGCCTAGGGCTCAGAAGAGATGCTGCTGCTTGGCCCAAGACCCAGAGCAAATAGGTGATGGATTCAAGCCAGGAGGAACTTGGTCTTCCCGATGCCATGTGCCCCATAGTGTGTACACTATTATGCTGCTTAATAAGCAATTATTGATGAGATTACATGCACATCCTTCCTCTCTGCCCTCTGGGAGTGTCTGGATGGCTGACTCTTGGATTATTTATCAGACATTTAGCTTATCTTACTTTGGTTTATTTAGACTGGTGGGTTTAGAAGCAAAATCTAACTGTGTGATGGTAGATATATTGCTTTTGCTCATTTTCAAGTTCTTCATCTGTAAAAGTGAAATGGAGTAAGCATTGGACAGAGAGGATGGCATATAGGTTCCTTTTTTGTGGTAAATTCTGTAATTTCTGCACTAATGCCCCTCCCCGCAAGAAACCCTTCATGGAAAGGATACGGAACAGCACGTTGAATGAGGGAAAAGCTGTAGGACTGGGGCTTGGGAAGGACAGGATCAAGGAATGCATAGACAGTCTCCTCAGGTGCCATCACTGGGGTGACTCAGCTCCAGCCATTTTCACGAGGTGTCACTCATCTTGAAATTCAGCTAAATGAGACCTGATTTCCTGGCTTGTCATGACTGACTCTGGGTGCTCCCAGCCAGTAGGTAGCGAAAGGGGAACATTTCTCTAAATGCAAATCAGGGGACTGTTATCCCAAAGAAGCAGCAGGGATGCTGGAGGCCAGGACAACAGATGTTCATGACGACTTAGGAGGCCTTTCCAAGTTCTAACCTTTTTGGCTTGTGCTTCGGCTGTGGTTTGTGCTTTAGGATGCAAAGAAACTCTGGGCAATATTTATCAAAGTGATGGGATATGTAATCAGAGCCTAAAAGGGACCAGGCACACACCTGTAAGGCAAGTTGGATTGTGGTCTTCACCCACCTGCTTTTTGTTTGCTTTTCGTGTGATGGTCCACCTATTCCCTTCTTTCTAAGCATATTCTCAAAGGTCTTCTGATCTCAGAGGTTCATTTTCTTCACTTCCTCTGTCTTAGCCACAAAGTTTATCTCTACAATATGGCTGGTTACCTCCCTCTCACATTGGTCCTTCCTTTCAGGTTAAGCTGATAAACAAGCATTCGTGGTTATTTATCTAAGAGGCAAGCAATGTTTTACTTTATCTTTCTCAGAAATAGTAAAATAGTACCCCATTTCTCTTATCTGCTCTTATCCATTTCCAGTAAATACCCATAGTGGGCTATGCAGGACTGAAACAGAGCTTTAACCTGTGTGTGGGTGAGCCATTTTTAGGGCTCCATAGGTCCCTGCCAGTTAAGCTCCCTGATCCCAAGAAGTTGACCTTATCTGCACAGAGAGCTTGCTCATCTTTGTGGAGGCAGCCAAGAGGGAGGCCTGAAGAGGATTAAATAAAGACCCTGCTGACCGAAGGAGCAAACAGCGCTTATCCAAACATCCTTTGGTATTTAACATAAAAGCAAAACACGGGATCAGGAGCTGCTCAGAAGGGTACCAGGTCTTGTGAGGGCTAGGAGCCGATGTAAGGGGAAGTGGTTGGTGAAAAGGAGTGTTGATTTAACGCATTGTTGGGAAACTTCCTTAATAGAAGGTTAAAAAAACACACATGCCAAGTAGCTTTGGCTTTGGGCCAGGCTTGTGGGTGGTGCCATCTTGCTCCCCAGTGCTGCTGCTGGAGCTGGTCCCCATTCAGCGATGAGGCTTGCTCCAGGGAGGCCTTGGGGTAGGAAGAGATTCCTGCTCTTTCAAGTTCCCCCTTCCATGGCCTTTCTGTTCCCTCAGAAAGGAACGTGGGCCCTTGGACTTGTCAGTCCCTTATTTGGCTTTGGGGCTTGCCTTGGCATGTTTATTTCCATTCCTTTGGAATCAGGAATGGAATGAGCACTGGTTAGGAAATCTTGATTCTAAAACAGCTCCAGCCGTCTCTTCCTCCCCTTGTCTTTCTTCTTCGAAAACAAAAGAAAACAAAGCAATACTTACTGAATTTGCTATATGGCTGTCCCAAATATGGCAGGCCTTGTCCGCTCTCTGAGACTAGCGCTCTGCTTCTCTCCAACCCTTCCCAGAACCTGCGCATCCTGGGCATCACCGCTTTCATTTGATAGGGAACAGGCTGAGTAGCTTGTGATTTGCATAGTATCTCCTTGCTCATTAAAAAATATTAATATTAAAATTTCCAAACATCCCTGAGGGGAGAGAAACTAGATTATGAACCCTCAAAAACGCATTATCTCTAGGTAACAATGATTAAAGTTTCATAGGTAGTTCTGGAAAAAATGATGCCAACGATATTTGTAAAACACAAATATTTTACACTGTTCAAGGAGTTTAAAAAATTTTTTTTACATTCATTTTATTTAAGCACATTTTATTTTTTAAAATTTATTGATTAAGGTATTACATATGTGTCTTTTCCCCCCTTTACCCCCCCAGCCCCCCTACTCATGCCCTCACCCCCCTGTGCCTGTGTCCATTGGTTAGGCTTATCTGCATGCATACAAGTCCTTTGGTTGATCTCTCCCCCTTACCCCCACCCTCCGCTACCTTCCCTCTAGGTTTGATGGTCTGATTGATGTTTCTCTGTCTCTGGATCTGTTTTTGTTCATTACTTTTTGTTGTTCATTATATTCCATAAAAATGAGTGAGATCATGCGATATTTATCTTTCTCTGACTGGCTTATTTCACTTAGCATAATGCTCTCCAGTTCCATCCATGCTGTTGCAAATGGTAAGAACTCCTTTTTTACTGCAGCATAGTATTCCATTGTGTAGATGTACCACAATTTTTTAATCCACTCATCTGCTGATGGACACTTAGGCTGTTTCCAAATCTTAGCTATGGTGAATTGTGCTGCTACGAACATAGCGGTGCATTAAGCACATATTTTAAATTATCTAGTCTTCTAACATTTTACAGCAACCATATGAAGTAGATTGTCTTTTCCCCCATTTTATTGATGAGAAAACTGGGGCACAAACTCACAGAACTAATAAGCATCAGAGCTAGTATTTGAATGTATTTCCCCATTCGATCCTCTTGAGGAAGCTGTGAGGTAGTATTTATTCCTCTGTTCACTTGCCATCTAGGAAATGGGGGGCTCAAGTAAGTGAAGCACTTCTCATACAAATACACCTCGCAGTCTTATTCCCTGACAAATGGGGCGGGGGGGTGGGGGAATAGCAGGATGATAAAACTGGTTTAAAAATTAGAAAAAAGGAATGTTGAAATAGAGTGCTTAAATTAGATACAAAGCTTGTTAATTAATATCCTAGGGGCAATAAAGCCCTGCATAACCTTTGGCGTTCTCTCTTCCACTGGATGGAAATAATTTGCATCTCTTATTAGGTTTTTACAAATTACAGTCTCATTTTTAAAAAAGCTCCCCTAATTAATTGTGAATAGTCTTTTCCAGTTTAAGGAAATTGGCCTCTCAGAGTCTATGACCTGACAGTGCCCTTTTTGTGACATTGAGAGGGACTTCAGGCATCTTGACTCATTTCCAGGTTTTGGAAGGTCAGTCATCTAGAGAGTAGTGTGGCTGGTACTCAAACCAAAGCTTTCCGAGCCCTAGATTTTCCCTATACCTTGTGCTGGTATCGTTTTTTAGGTTTTAGGAGGTTAGAAATGGGAAACAGAATTTAAAATGTTAAAATTGATCCAGTGGAGCAGGAGAATTCTCAGAGCCTGAAAAGGTATCACCTGGAAAAACTATTAAAAATATAGATTTCTGAGTCCTTCTCTAGAGAATAGAATTCTCTTTGGGTCTGAGATGTGGCCTGGGATTTTTTTTTTTTTCCACAGCATTTCCGGGTGTAGTGCAGTTACTGGACTAAGTCCCATAATGATGGCATTAAGAGCATGAGCAAGAAATGAAAGAGGCTTACGTCATCACCAACACAGGAAGGCAGGGAAAAGTCTCTAGGGAAAATAAGAGGGACCAGCCAGGCTGCACCTCCCAAGCATCATCAGTGTCTAAGTGCCCGGATACTCTTGGAAAAGCAAGATGGGACCAAAAGCTGGGGGAAGAAGATGTCAGTAAAAATAGCCCCTGGGATAGCGGAGTCATGTTTGCTTCCGCTGAGCTTGTCTGCATGGGTTTTTCAAGGTAGTTTGGAAAATGTTGGCACTCTGTCTTCACCAGTTTGCTTATCTGAAGCAGCAGGAAGGAGAACTGATCTGAGGGATATTTTGCAACTTTGCTTTGAGTTGAAGTTTGGAGAGGCATTTCAAGTTTGGATGGTGCTGGGTTTGAAGGCCCGGAGCCTTAGGAAAGGTGGGGTCAGGGGAGTGTGCCTTTGGGATCAGACTACACATACAAAAAGGTTCCAGGCTGCCACGGGCAGTTCCCTTGTCCTTCTCCGGAGAGCAACCTTATGTTTTATGTCTGATATTTGGGAGCTTATTTTCCCAGGTGGCATTCAGAAGATACAGGTCTTGCTCAAGGACTTCGGGGTCGGGGGCAGCCTGGGTTTCGCCAGGTGGACATTCCAGTGCTGGCTGCTGTTAGCATTGGACAGGATGTGGACCTGCCTGCGGTCTTGTGAGCCTGGAGGGATCCACAGGGGGCTCTTACAGAGAGCAGGAGGGTGCACAGAAACTGCTTTTCCATCAAAGCCAGAAAAAGGAGGGGGCGGGGTGGGAAATCTTAGATAGCCCTTCTCTCTTCCTGGACACACATCACTCACAACTCGTTTCCTGAAAATCCTAATACACTCCAGTGCTGAGAGACGGCTTCCTGCCGATCTGCTGAGCCAGCTCCTTGTCAGGGAGGAGATGAGAACAAGATGTGGTCAGAGAAGGGGCGGGTGGGCCGAGCTGGGCTGCTCAGTGGCCCCATGGCCACTCTGCGAGGGGACAGCAGTGTCTGCAGGTCCTGAGAGCAGTGCCAGGGCACCGCATGGGCACAGATGGGCCCAGCTCGGGGCAATGGGAAGTATTCGAAAGCAGTGTCTCATCTATCAGTAAAATTGCACAGATGGTGGTGATGAAACATGACCCTTCCTTTTGCTTCAAGAAGAGAGGACCTTCCTGGCCAACATCTGCAACCCCATTTGGGGAAAGGGTGGTTACTGCAAAAAAAAAAAAAAAACCAAAACACTAGCCCTGAAGTTCTCACTTGTCCATCCTCTTCTTCCTGCCCCATGCTTTGCTTATGATAACCTATTGCTCCTCTCTGCACCCAGTCGCACTTAAGAGCTGAGTCTCCTTTGTGTGACAGCACATGTGTCCTCAAGGCCACTGTCATCACCATCAAACTGTGTTTTGGACTGCTGGTTCCTGGCAGCGCTGTAGTTTTATGCTTCCACCTTCTAAGAGCGGCTGAACAGAAAACTGCTTTAAAAGTATGGCCAGGACCAGCAGACCTGGTTTGAAACCCGGCTCTGACACGGTACCGTGAGAGCCTGGACAGTTACACGTCCCAGTTCCCAGTGCCCTCAGTTACAACATGGAGAAGGGGTTAGTACCATGAAGGTGAAGTAATTGAGCACTTAAATATATGTGAATGATTCTGATTGCAACTTTACCGGGTTTCCCAAGCTCAGAAGGATCCAGGGTGTGGTGGCGGCAGGAAGGTGCCCCGAGCTTCTTTGATATTTCTGAAGATTGCCTTCCTTAAAAGTATGTTGAAATCTTGTAGTCTAGAGTGTTAGTTTTGATCCCAACCCCAGAGTTCTGTCTCCTTCAGTGTACCTGGGGTGGAGCCCGACAGGCTGCATTTTTAACTAGCTTCTAGCAGTTAGGTAGAAGAGGAAGCAAATTGTTTCTTGGAGATTCAGAAGACAGAAGGAAAGGCCAAGTAGGTACCGGTCACAGAGAGGTAGTTTTTCGTTCAGTGTAAGGACTTTCTTTAACTCTCAGGAGCTCCCTGTTGCTGGATATGTCCAGGGATGAATGGCCATCTGGCAGATTCTGTACAAGGGTAGAATGTTCATTCATTTATTCATTCGTCCACTTATTCACCAAATAAACATGGGCCTCCTGCCTTGTAGCAGCTGGAAGCTAGGGAGAAGCCTCGAACAAGGCAGCCATGCCCCCTGCTCTTAGGGAGCTCATAGTCCAGTGTGTTTGGCTGATTGCTAAAGTCCCTTTCAATGTGGAGACTCTGAGAGTCCTATGAGTGGCTGAGGACTGGCAAGAATGTGGTCACCTGTGAGGTTCACTCTGGATGGCTTTCTTTGGAGCATCTTAATGTCACAGGATGAATAATTCTCCCCCTAAGACTGAGAAGAGGCCGATAATGTATTTATCAGGAGTACATTTTCAATGAGAACATTTACATCCCACTGGCGCCTGGATAGACAATTAAACTCTGAACCCCTGCCTGGCTGTCCATTACGCAGTCTCTGAAACCAGACCTAGGAAATGGGGCTGCAGGAATGAGCTAATCGCTTTTTTTTTGCCACTCCCAAGTGATCTACTGGAGAGTTACTGGCTGGGGAGATTTAAAGGGAAATAGGCAATTCCATCAGTTTTGCTGGGTCCTTCCATTGTACTTTCTGTTGAAAGCAATAACCTTTAACCTTTACGGAGCTCCACTCTGTACCTACTTGGTGGTAAGCCCTTTTCATGCATTTTGTCAGTTTACTCTTATGGCAATCCTGTCAAGTAAGAATACTATCTTCATTTTTGAAGAAGAGAAAACATATATTCAGAGGGAAAAAGTAAGTTGCTTATGGCCATAGAGACAGTAAATGTCAGAACTGGTATTGAAACCTTACTCTTGCCGACTCCAGACCATGTTCTCAACTCCTAGCATGCCGATCAACTCATTCAGTTACTTGTTCCTTCATTTATCCATTCCTTCATCCAATAATTAGTTAAATTGTTCTTTCATTGAGTAAATGTTAAACAGGGATATATACTGGTGAGCAGAGCAGCTTGGCCTCTGTCCTCATGGGGCCCATAGTATATCTCCCTCGGACACATAAGTGACTCCTCTCTAGATACTTGGCTGCTTAGATGCTCAGGAGAAAGAGGAAGGGCTGGGAGGCAGAACTCAGCAAGTTAGGTACTGACCCAGAGTTTCCTTGTAATGAGAGCTTCTCTACACAAGCTGAGTTTTGGGGTTTGCTTTATTTTTACATTTTCCCGTTGGGTTTCTTTTCTTGTTGTCCAAGGCTGGATGTTGAAGGGCTTGACATGATACAAGAGATCATTCTCATGGCATTTACCTTCTTACTGCACTCTAGGGGTAGAGGGGAATCTGAGCGTCAGGAGTCCCAGAACTCTTAGAGTTGGAAGTGACTCTAGAGACTCTCTTCAGTGACCCCATCTTTCTGGGAAATGTCACCTCTTCCAGAATCAGAGTGGTCCCTGCAGATTCCTTTGGTTTTCCATGCTGGCCTGAGCCTATATTTTCTTCTTCTGAAAAGGAGTTTCAAATTAGGTTTTCAGTTTTCAAAACAAACGTAAGATCATTATTTTAAACAATGAACCGATTTTCAGAAATATGCCACTGACATTGTGAACATCTGCAATCCCCTGAGATAACCACCATCAGCAGTGGGCACTTGCTTCCCCAGTTGTTTTCAATGCACACACTAGGGCAGCGGTCGCCAACTGGTGGTCCAAGGTCTGAAAAGTTGGCAACCGCTGCACTATTGTGTACTATTAATGTTTTTCATTTAAAGGGATTTTGAAAATGCATCTTTTCCTAAAATTTATTTATCAACCTCAATTTTAGACATTCTTTTCAACTAGTACATATAGATCCACTTAATTCTTTGTTTTTTGTTAGACCCAATTTCTCTACCATTAGAAACCCTTTTGCCCCCTGACCTTGACTTTCTATAGGTACATTCTGCTTTCAGTGTGGCTGAGCTAGTTGGAACATTCATTTGGCTCCATTATTATTATTAGTATTATTATTATTAGAGGCCTGGTGCACAAATTCGTGCATGGGTGGGGTCCCTCCTATCTGGGCTTGGGGTGCGGGTGAACCAGATTCGAGGCTGTCAAGGCCCCAGCAGCAAGGTCTGAGTCAGTGTGCATCATAGCTACTAGCCAGTCGTCTGGTCATTCCAGTTGTTTGGTTGTAAAGGTTGCTTGGGCTTTTATATATATAGATTATTTTTTACTTTTAGAGAAATTCTAGGAATCTTGTTTGGTGTCCCTTTCCTTTGGTGAAATATTCTTAACCTCAGCTTCAGGCGGTCTGTAGTAAGAGAGAAACCAATGTATAACGTTAGAAAAGAAAAGAATTTATTAGAAGGGTAACACACAAAAATACCAGGTCGCAGGAAATCTGAACCACTAGGTCTCAGAAAGGACAGGCCAAGGCAGACTCAGGAATCCATGCAGCAGGAACAAAGGAACAGATGAATTGCTTCCATCTGTTCAGCTCTTGCAGCATTATTCCATTGGCTTAGCTTGGATCATGGCCACCCTTGGCTAGGCTAGGGAGGACACCTGGATTGACAGTCTCACCATGCAACAGGGGAGAGGTATTCCCTTAAAGAAAAATTGGTGTGCTGATCCTTCCTTGGATGCAGTGGTAGAAAAATCAATCCAGGTAAATTTTGAGTTATGTGTTTGCATGTGTGTTTCCCGGACCCAGAAAAAGTTGAAGATCACTGCTTTAGTCTATTGATTTCATCTGATTGTCTGAATTCAATGATGACCCCCACAAATACAAAATTCATAGCAAACTCTCCCTCATGGTTTTCTTTTAGTTTCTTAGGCCCTACGGCCACCCCATTTCTCCTGCACTGAGATGTGGGGGGTAGTTCTGCCTGCTTCAGTTAGAATGGCTAGCCATAGTTCCCAGGAGGGTGGAGTCCATCACCTCAGGAGACTAATGTCTTTTCTTATTCTTCACAGGCACCTTTTCGCTCCAACCTACACAGAAACGCATTATACTCCAAATGGCAACCCTCGAACCTCCACGCTGAAATCCGAGGTAAGTTCCAGTCAACAAATAGCTACCAAACAGCTGCCCTCCCTGGTCCCACCCCTGGGAAGTGAGGAGACAGCAGCAGGACTCTGTGGAGATGTCCCTCCTCCAAAGCCATTGTTTCTCCTGACTGAAGACCAAGGGAGCCAGCAGGAGAGGCCAAGTGTGAACCTCTTGTTTCCTACGTGTGCCCTCTCCTTTGATGGCTAAAATGGTCAACTTTAGGACAATTGCATCTGATTTAAAATGGGTATAAATCAGCATGAAGCGTACATTTTCCTTGCTTTATGTTAATTACTCACATATTAATAGAAGGTTAAGCAAAAGGAGTGATTTCCTGGTAATCCTGTCATCTTACCCAATCAGATGTCTAATTGTTCCTTTTTCATTTGGATCTGTTAAGTTTTGTAATCTGCTAAGTTTTTGTAGTCTGTAAGGTGTTTTTTTTAAATGTGACTTTAGGTTATGAAGATTTTCTTATTTTACTTCTATATCCATATTGGCTATTTTCCCCCTCAAAGTGGTTTTTCAGTACAGATGTTTGCACGAAGATTTGTCATTTAAAAATGGTTTTTCAGATGGATACATTTTTAGTTGGCTTCACCACAACCCACTGGTGGACATTGAAGGTAGTGAATCATGCACATTTTATGGTTTGCCTGCTCTTCCTACCAGGGGACCCATTAAAGTCATAGGCTCGGAGCAGTGGTTCTCAACCAGGAGTGATTTTGTTTAAATCATCCATTTACTTAAACTTTTGTTGATATGCGGGTAACTAACATGAAACAAAGAAAATATGCTTCACGATGATTTATACCAATTTTAATTCAATGTAATTATCATAAAATATACTATTTGTTTGTTTGACCATTTGAGCCAGCAAAGGAGGAGGGCACTTGGCAATGTCTGGAGACAGTTTTGATTGTCATGGCCAAGAGGTGGATGCTATTGACCCCTGAAAGGTAGCGGCCAGGGATGCTGCTAACCTATAACACAGGACAATCCCCGTTTCCCCTGGGGAATTATCTAGCTCTGAGTGTCACTGGTGCCCACGTTGAGACACTGGGTTGCATAGACCCTTCTCAGATGCTGGGCTGATGGGATGGGCTGAAGGAGAAAGGAAGATGGACTCTGGCAGGGGACATAAGGGACTTGAGTGGCATGTACATAGAGATGGGAGATGTGGCGTGAAGACAGCAGCACAGGCCACTGTCAGTCATTACCAACTCAGAGTACTTCATCAGATTACCCTTGAATGATGAAAGGGACACTAGATGAGTGGTAGCAGGTAGCAGGCAAGTTGGCTGTGTCTTTTTATCTTTGGGGAGGCTATCCAGCTGTGGTGTGTCCGCACATATTCTTCAATGCCCCTTGGCCAAAACTCTTTCCTTCCTTAAGATTTCTGTTCTCTGCCTTGGGGGAAGTAGGGAGGGGAGAGGCATGCCTCGAAAGCCCTACGTCTTGAAAGCCCTATGTCTTGAAAGCCTTAGCCATGACAACCTCACAAAGCACCCTCTTCTGAGTTGGGCTCTGCATTGGTATACCAGCAGCTCAAGAATGGGTCTTAATGCACAAGTTTGCTGTGACCTCATGCTTCCTGCTATGAAAGCCCCTCAGGGTGGCCCCCTCAGGCCAAGGAGCTGAGAAGGAATGAGATGACGTCATGGCTGTTCATTTACTTGCTCTTTGTGCTCTCAGAATTAGGCAGAGAACCAGCCCTCTATCCCAGAATGCCCCTCCTTCCTGAAGGTCTTGCTGACCCAAGTATGGCAGAAGTTATTGTTTTCTTACATCCCCTGCTACAGCAAAGCCCCCACCCTGCCTCATGGGGCTCCCAGTCAGCTTTCTTATTTGGGAGCTGAAGACTCAAAAGAGAAGTGGGAATAGAATGAACCATTTAGCACATTTGACCCAAAAGTTGAGGACCACACTCTACTACCAAACTTGGCCTGGGGCAGCGGGAGTTCTGGGAACCTTATCAAATTCATCGGCTGGGCCACTAGGCTGTAGGCTACAGCCCTAATCTAGGTCAGATCGCTGGGGGAATGGGTCTGTGAATGTGTTCCAATAGAAAGAGTTACAGCATTTGGGGTCTGAAGCCAGGGTTTTAGTCTTGGCTTTAGCTATTTGACCTTAAACAACCCTTTTGACTACACTAGTGTTGAGTTTCTTCTTCTGAAAATTGAATATGCTAAGATCTGACTCTCAGGGCTGTGGAAGGGTAAAATGAAGCACTGATTTTATGGGAATTTATAAACATGTCTTGCAATGCCACATTTTACACATGAGGAAATTGAGAGAAAAGAAAAAGTAACATGCTTCAGTTCAGATAACCAGCAAATAGCAAGGCTGGGAGACTAGACCTCAAGTTTCCATTGGTGCTACAAGATCATAGTTTTGACAAGTTAATTGGTATGCACTTTGCTGGGAGAGGCAGAGCATGGAGTCTGAAGTTAGCCTGCTGGGGTTTTAATCTCCATTCTGCTGTGTGGCCTGTGAATGACGAAACCTCCCTAACCTTTAGTTTCCCTTTTTTAAAAAATGGAAATACTATATCTACCTCATAAGGCTTTGGTCAGAATTGTTTTTAAAAATCTGTGTAAGTTGTTTATCCAGTAGTAAAAGCTGCATGGATGTTATCCCTTGTTGTTACTAACACTGAATGGCAGGCATTATTACAGTATACTTGCGACGTCGTGTGTGAAAGCCCTTTGGAAATTTAATGCATGCTACAAAAGTCAGTAGGGATGCTGTTTCAGAGAGCACCGGGCATGTCAGCGCCAGTCCAAATGGGAGGAGGTACCAGGACTCTTCATGCCCATCCCTGGCTCTGAATTCTCTTTACATTTGTGTACTTCTTGACTCTCCATCACTCCAATATCTGTGAGCCCCATTTACCCCATACAGGCTCGGCCCCCTCTTCTACCCACAAATGATCCTGGGTTGTGGAGTCCATGGCCTTGTTGCTGAGTTCTAAGGATCAGGTTTAGAACTTAAACGCTGACAATGTGCCTCCAAGTCCCACAAGAGCCAGGGGCGGGGGTTGGGGTGGGGGTGGAGTAGGGGGAGATAGGTGGAGAAGCCATGTGGCAGGCTGGCATTTGAGAGTAGATGGACTCCTGGCTGGAAGGAGGGTCATGCCCACCTCCCCTCTTTTACTGGTGCTGCAGGATGTCCCTGGCTCAGTGGCTTTCCTTTGTACCCCACTAAAGGTCGGGATCTGACTTGTTTCAAATCCTTAACTGCCTCCTCCTGACCATCTGGGCATGAATCGGGGCGGGGGGAGTGGGAGAGCCACCCTGCTGGTAGCAGATTGTGTCTGAGCAGGTGAAAGAGCACTGGACTGAGATTGACCCTGAGTGGAGTGCCAGCCTGGCCTGTCCACTGTGACCTGGCTTCCTGACTCAGCTGGGCAGGGCATAGAATTGGCACAGTACAGGCCAAAGATTCAGCCCCTTGGTGGGCTTGCCGCTCCCTCGAGGCCACATGCTGCCTTTGACAAAGGATCACTAATGTTTATTGCCGGCTGCCCCAGGCCAGTAACCTTGCATTCACCCCTTGAGTTAGCACTTGAGGTCAGACAGAGGTTGTGCAATTGTTCACAGAGCTGGTCGGTATGGAGCTTGTATTTAAACCTGGCCTGGGCAAGCCAGAATGCTCAAGTTTAATTATTAGGCTATTAATTAAATAGCCCTGGGCAGGAGATGGAGCCAGAGAAGATAGACGAATGGGTCACTTCACCTAGGTCACATTTCTATCTGCTGGGTAACAAGGAACATCCTGCTGGTGGATCGCTGGGACTGCGCAGTCTCAGGGTGTTGTGGTGGGTGGGGGAGGAAGCTTCCAGCATCTACATAGTTTATATCCTTCCTAACACCCACCTGTTCAGGACCTGGCTCTGCCCTGGAGGTTACTGTCTCTCTCTTCTGACCAGCTTCTCTCTCTCAACCATTTGGGAAGGAGCTTGTAGTGATGGCCCTTTGTTACCACCCCTCACTGTGCCCAGGACAGTCCCGGTTTGCACCCTCTGTAACCCTCTCAGCAGTGTCCTGGTTTGTTTCCTAAATGTTCTGGTTGCCCTACTTATAAACCCCTCTGCTGGCATCTCCAACCTTTATTTCGAGCAACGCTTCATGGTTTGTAATTATATCTCTGTATGGCTTTTTCCTTAAAATTGGCTCTCACCAGACTGTGAGTCCCACTGAAGCTGGAGCTCTGTTTGTTCATTGTTGTTTCTCTGGGGCCTCGCCCGGGGCCTGGCACACAGCAGTGCTCCACAGATGTTCATAGTCACGGAGGAATCCAGCCGGGCTGGGAGGCCACATGGCCCTGAGAAACACTGACTAGAGAGCAGCATCGGGCCTCTGGCGTCCACAGATGTAGGTGCCAAGTTCAGGCACGCAGGGATTCAGGGAGGTACAGAAAAGCTGGGTCTCTCCATTTCCTAGGGCTGCTGTAACAAAGCACCATGAACTTGGAGGTTTAAAACCACAGAAATGGATTCTCTCATAATTCTGGAGGCTAGAAGTCCAAAATCAAGGTGTTGGCTGGGCCACACTCCCTCTGTAGTCTAGGGAAGAATTCTTCCTGGCCTATTCCTAGCTTCTGCTGGCCCTGGCCATCGTTGGTGCTCCTTGGCCTGTAGCTTCATCACTCTAATCTCTGCCTCTTCTTAAAAGCACACCAGTCTAGTATCACTTCATCTTAACTTAATTACATCTGCCAAGTTCCTATTCCAAATATGACCACATTCTGAGGTTCTGGGTAGACATGAATTTGGGGGGGACACTCTTCAACCCTATAGACCTGGGGTGGGGAACCTTTTTTCTGCCAAGGGCCATTTGGATATTTATAACATCATTCGTGGGCCATACAAAATTATCAACTTAAAAATTAGCCTGCTAGGGGGAGAAACCAAGATGGCGGCATAGGTAAACACCTAAACTGCTGCCTCGCACAACAATATCAAAACTATAACTAAAAGACAAAATGGACACCATCCAGAACCACAGGAAAGCTGGCTGAGTGGAAATTCTATAACTAGAAGGAAAGAGAAAAGCACATTGAGACTCAGAGGAGCTACAAAAGGCTGAGGTATGGAGGCTCGCATGCGAAGAGGAAGGGCGGCTATATGCACGGGCGGCTGAGTGCGCGGCTGGCTTTCTAAAGCGGGAGGGAGAAGGAAACTCCCGAATGCACTGAACTCCAGTCCTGGGCGAGACGCTGGGAAACCAGACTCATTCAGGGGGAATCTGGGCTGTCAGGAAAAAGAAAGCACACTGAGACTCGGGAGCTGCGGAAGGCAGAGATCTGGAGGAGCGTGTGCACAGAGAGGACTGACTGCTGAATGCATGGGAGGCTGAGTGCGCAGCTGGCTTTCTAAAGCAGGAGGGAGACAGAAGCTCCCAACTGCGTCGAACTCGTTTCGGGCAAGTTTCTGGGAACCCCGACTCACTTGGGGAGAAACTGGACTGTCTGGCAGCGGGCAAAACTTGAAGGCGGCTTTCTCTCAGAGGTGCTTGCAGTGATTACCGAGGGACACTGAGATCCAGGGGCCTCATAGGGCAGGGCTGATTGAAAACCAAGGCTGTCTGCTCCGCCCTGAAACTCCACCCCATCCAAGCTGAGCAGAGAGGCTTTTGCAATTTTGCAAGTCTTGTCTCATAAGAGTGTCTCCAGCACAGAAGTGTTCCCAGCGTAGACACAGCTGATCCTCACAGCCAGCTGGCCTGGAGGTCAATTCCTCCCAGTGATACCAACAACAATTAAGACTTAACTATAACAAGGCTGAGCACACAGTCCACAAAGAGGTGCACCAAGAGTGTCCACCTCCGGTAGCTAGGGAGGCTGAGCCACTGTGCCCTAGAGGACACCTACCACACAAAGCTACTCTACCAACTCAGGGAAGCAGCAAAAATGCAGAGACAAAGAAACAGATCACAAATGAAAGAAATGGAGGAAAACAAATGACTGGATATAGAGTTCAAAACCATGGTTATAAGGTTTTTCAAGAATTTCCTAGAAAAGGCCGATAAATTTAGTGAGACCCTCGAGGATATGAAAAAGGACCAACTAGAAATTAAGCATACACTGACTGAAATAAAAAATATTATACAGAGACCTAACAGCAGACTAGAGGACTGAAAGAATCAAGTCAAAGAGTTAAAATACAAAGAAGCAGAAAACACTCAGCTGGAAAAGCAAAAAGAAAAAAGAATCCAAAAATTTGAAGATAGTGTAAGGAGCCTCTGGGACAACCTCAAGCGTATCAACATCCGAATTATGGGGGTGCCAGAAGAAGAGAGAGAGCAAGATACTGAAAACCTATTTGAAGAAATAATGACTGAAAACTTCCCCCACCTGGTGAAAGAAATAGACTTACAAATCCAGAAAGCGCACACAACCCCAAACAAAAGGAATCCAAAGAGGACCACACCAAGACACATCATAATTAAAATGCCAAGAGCAAAAGACAAAGAGAGAATATTAAAAGCAGCAAGACAAAAACAGTTAATTACCTACAAGGGAGCACCCATACGACTGTCAGCTGATTTCTCAACAGAAACTATGCAGGCCAGAAGGGAGTGGCAAGAAATATTCAAAGTGATGAACAGCAAGAACCTACAACCAAGATTACTCTACCCAGCAAAGCTATCATTCAGAATTGAAGGTCAGATAAAGAGCTTCACAGATAACAAAAAGCTAAAGGAGTTCATCACCACCAAACCAGTATTATATGAAATGCTGAAAGGTATTCTTTAAGAAGAGGAAGAAGAAGAAAAAGGTAAAGATAACAATTATGAACAACTAATGCATGTCTATCAACAAGTGAATCTAAAAATCAAGTGAATTAAAAATCTGATGAACAGCCGAAACCGGTTTGGCTCAGTGGATAGAGCGTCGGCCTGTGGACTCAAGGGTCCCAGGTTCGATTCCGGTCAAGGGCATGTACCTGGGTTGCGGGCACATCCCCAGTAGGGGGCGTGCAGGAGGCGGCTGATCGATGTTTCTCTCTCATCAATGTTTCTAACTCTCTATCTCTCTCCCTTCCTCTCTGTAAAAAATCAATAAAATATATTTTTAAAAAATCTGATGAACAGAATAAACTGGTGAATATAATAGAATCAGGGACATAGAAAGGGAGTGGACTGACAATTCTTGGCGGGGGCGGGGAATGGGTGTGGGAGGTGCGGGAAGAGACTGGACAAAAAGCATACACCTATGGATAAGGACAGTGTGGGGGAGGTAAGGGCAGAGGGAGGGGTGGGAACTGGGTGGAGGGTGGGGTGGGAACCAGGTGAAGGGGAGCTATGGGGGGAAAAAAGAGGAACAATTGTAATAATCTCAACAATAAAGATTTATTAAATTAAAAAAAATTTGCCTGCTATATTTGGTCAAACATTTCATTAACTCACCCCTAATGACTTGGCATGGCCAGATCAAATGATTTCATGGGTCTTATACAGCCTGTGGGCCTGATGTTCCCCACCCCTGCTACAGGTCCCTCTAGTGGGGAGGCAGGCTCTTCAGAAGCCAGTGTTCTTGTGGCTAACCAATATCATGGAAAGAACTCTGCACTGGCTCTGAAATCCTGGTCCTGCACTAGCAGAAGGGCCTGCAGCAAACCTCTGTGCTCCTCTGAGCTTTAGCTTCTTTGTTCATTGGGGATGATGACATCTGCCCCGTCCCACCTCTCAGGACTATGATGAGGATCAAGTAAAGTGGAGGCTTGGAAAGCTGTCCGAGGGTTGTCAGGTTAGGCTACAAATATGATCATCCGTGACCTTCACGGGACGTTAACATTGCTGGGCCTGACCTCCCCTTTCTCCTGGCTAGGATCACTGCTTTTACCATGGGACGGTGAGGAAGGCGGAAGAGTCCAGTGTCACGCTCAGCACCTGCCGGGGAATGAGGTAAGAGGCCCTGACAGTGCTGGGGGACACCTGGCTCTCTCCCAGGAGTGGCATTCTCAGGACAGCAGGGCTGGCCTTGGGCAGGGGCCTTGAGAAGCTGTCCGTTGGGTGTGTATGCAAGCCAGTTCTGAGAAGGGCCGAGCTTGGGAATGAACTCGAGGCTCTTGAGTTTCAGTGATACTCAGGTATGGTGAAGCATCGGAGCAGGAGAGGGACGACTGCCCCTGAAGAGACAGTTGGCTGGACTCAAGATCCCAAGAGGGGCTTGCTGTGTGTGTATGCATGCGTGCGTGTGTGTATGCGTGTATGGGGGGTGGTGGAAGGCATACCGAAAGCACAGGGGTCAGTCAGGAGGCAGAGGGGGAAAGGGAGATGTGGCAAGAGTCTTTATTGCGGCTTCTGCAGGAAGGAACAGGCAAGGCTTGGGATTAGTTTCAATAATTTCCGTGGGATCTGGGGCTCAGGGGCTGTCCCTAGTTGTCTGGTACCTGGCCTGGGGTGAACAGGGCAGGGGGATAGTGGCCCAGAGGGTGAAAGCCACATTTGAAATGCATGCTCATTGGCGAGTTGTTTTCTGTCTCAAGGAATTGGCTAACCCTGGGAGCAGATGTCAAAGCATCAGAATGTAGAATATAAATGATGGGTCCACACACTTGAAACTGATGAGCTGGAATATTTATTCCCACTTCCCCTTTGCTCTTCCCTGGTAGAAGTACTTCTAGGTGGCAAAAAAATGAAATAAGCAGTAGTGAAAAGAGAGGCCGGGAAGAGAAAGGAGAAGCAAGGATAATGTTCAAGACAGAAAGTTAACTGAAAAGTTCCACCTAGGAGGCATGTGGGAGAGAGGGTGACTCTTCATTCTCTGGGCCAAGCTACCTGGGTGTGAGCCAGTGGCCATTTACCTGCTGGGCGACCTTGGGTCTCGATGGTCTGTTTCATTTGTAAAATGTGGATAAAGGGACTATATTCCTAGTGTCGTGAGGATTGGATGGGTTAATAGATACCTAATGTGTACAACTGGCTGTCACATAGGAGCACCCAGTCACCTCCTCGATCCTTGCTTCCTGAGTGTGGCATGCAGAGGCCAACGTCACCTGGGAGAGTGTTCAGTATGCAGTGTCTCTGGTCCCACCCAGACCTACAGGTTATAATCTGCATTTTACCAAGATCCCCGAGAGTGCCCAGTACAGTTTGTCCCTGAGAATGTATGCTCCTTGACAGTATAAATTCTATCTCCAATATCTGTTTCTCCAGCCTACATGAGTGCTTTGCATATAGTAGGACCTATACAGGTATATTGAAGTAGTAAATACCACTTGTTTAGATTCTCCCCACACTCCCTTTCTTTTAGAAAAGAGATGATCTGAAAATTCCCTATTTTAATTGCCTGGTGTTTTGTTTTAGCATATTTTTATTGATTTCAGAGAGAAAGGGAGAGGGAGAGAGATATAGAAATATCAGTGATAAGAGAGAATCATTGATTGGCTGCCTCATGTACACTCCCTACTAGGGATTGACCAAGAATTGAACAGTGACCTCCTGGTTCACAGGTTAATGCTCAACCACTAGCTACACCAGTCAGGCTAATTTCCTGGGTTTTAATGTGATGCCTATACCTGATGTGTTGATACACTGTCTCTATGAAACAAAGAAAAAAAGAAAAAGCCCTGATGTGTAGTAGCATCTGCCAATATGCTGGTAAAGCTATTCCCACCATGAGCAATTTAAAGTAGACAGCATGACGGTACTGCAGGCAGAACTGGGAAGATAGGCACATGACTGCCTTATGACCCAGTAGGTTTTCTACTGTGTACTCTTCTTCTCTGTCAACTGATTCATTCAATAATTGTTTCTTTCATTCAGCATATTAATAGTGAGTGCTTGCTCTCTGCCCATGCCCTACACAGATGGAGGAAAGACAAGCATTGAAAAGTACTTTTCTGGGCCCTCAGTTTCCTCACCTCTAAAATGGGCATCAATGACAGGCATGGTAGAGAATGAGATGTGCTATGTTAACTGCACAAGCATATGCAATTATTGTCGTCTTACACCATTTTATAACGGTGAATTGCTCAGATTTACCTAGGCCCACATGCAAATGCTAGGCTGCAGATCCCACGAGTTTGTTTATAAATTGGGCCATGTCTCCTCTGTAGGGCTTCATGGTGAGTCAGCCAGAGGGAATTAGGCAGGAAACAAGCTTTGGCTGGGCCATAACAGTGGCCTCCAGTCCCCCTACTCAAGTGTCTTGGTTGAGCCAAGCCAACTGGCCTCCCGGTGGTGTTTACAGGCCCAGCCAAGGCCACCTGCAGTCTACAAGTAAACAACGGTCTTTCCCAAGAATCAGGAAAGGGAGCATGCAGGTGTGACTTGCATCTCTCCACCCCTTCCTCTGTCCCCTTGGTCTGGGGCGGTGGGAAGTTGGCTTGGCCTCTTGTAAATCATTCCTGCAGCAGCCGAGCTGACAGGGGGAAACCGGGTGAGCCGCCCATGTGTTTCTGTTTTGCATGCTTCCCTCTGGTGGGGCCCACCCGTCTTCCTTTCCCAGCCATCTCACTACACACCTTAAGCAACCAAGGGTGTCTGTGGACTCGACTGATTTAAGAGTTGGAGACTCGTGCCAGATGGCTCCATTCGGACTTGGGAAGGAGCAGCTGCGGCAGCTGCAGCCTTCAGACCCATTTAACACTCAAGTCCCCCACCCCCACCCTGGCTCATAAAGTGATGTCGCAATGGAAAATCTTTTAGCAATTGAGCTTGTCCTGGAAACATCCTCCTGTGATTGGAGAAAGTAGGTAGGACTTATACTAAGTGGATTCTTCAGATACAGAGGAATTCAGCTGAGTTTCTAGATGGTTGCTAGGCCCCCTTTTCCCTCCAAACCAGTTCTTTAAGCTACTTCAATTGAAGCAGTAATACATGATCATAGAAGAAAAAAAAAATCAGATAGTACAAGAGTGTACAATGAAAGGTAGGTCTCTTACCCTGAATTTACAGAATCTTCCCTTTTAAGAGGTGGGCATTGTTAAAAAAGATGTACTACAGCATTTTGTTAGGATGTCGGGTGTCCATACCCATCAAGTCTGTCTCCAATGAAGAACTCATCCTCTGAATGTCTGCAGGACTTCTCATCTGCACAGATGCGTGGCAAACTAACACAGAGTAGAAATGTAAGGAGCGAGGATTATTTGTGAAGAAGTCTAGGCAGCACTGGGCAGAAATGTTCTTGATTGAACCTGTGGGTTGTGGGAGACACTGTGTGTGTGTGAGTGTGTGTGTCCCTAGCTCACTGTCTGTCAGCAGGAGAGATATTGATTGCAGTAAAAATATTTTTAAAAATCTGATTGGTCAACTTATTTTTAAAGAAACTGTTTATTAAGAATTGTCATTACATAATTAATTAGTGTGTCAAACATTCAAATAATGTAGAAGTGTAAAATGAAAAAAGTGAAAGTTCTTTATTCTGTCCACCCTTTCAACCAATCCTATTTCCCATCTGTAATCACTGTTGGGTGTATATATAATTGAAATATATAATTGTGTGTATATCATATATATGTTATACATATATATTACTTTTTAATCCGAATGAGATTACCCCATACATACCATTCTGTAATTTTTTTCCATTTAACAAAAAATTGTATTTAAAATAAGTACATAGTTTACATAGCAAAGTTTACATAGTAAATTCTGTAGAATTAATAGATGACCTCAAATGTTCCATACTTATCCACATCTTGTCCTCATGAGTTTTACTCTATAGTCAATTTCCTTAAACTGATTTGATTTCTTTTTCTTTTCTTAAAATGAATTTATTGGGGTGACATTAGTTAATAAAATTATATAGATTTCAGGTGTACAATTCTATAATAATTATCTGTATATTGCATTGTGTTCACCACCCCAAGTCAAGTCTCTTTCCATCGTGTAATTTTGTTTCAATTTAACATTATGTCTTAGGCATACAGATCTATCTCATTCTTTCAATGGCCGCATTGTTTCTTATGTACTAATTTATGGCATAGTTTCTTATGTACTAAAGTCTGTCAAAGACACACATTAGATCATCTGTAGTGATCTCTGATGCATTACTCTTATAGCAGATCCATCCTCAAAACTCCGGGGCCCACAGTCACTGTGGTTGGACTCAGGTTCTGTGGGAGACTGAGGATGAACAGAAGAGTATGCATGGGAAGGGTGCGCGACGGCCTGGAAGGCACCTGAGTTTGTGATCTGGCTCCACACCTCCCCACCATGTGATCTCTGAGCTTTCCTCCCCTCTTTCATTTTCTCCTTAGCTTTGTCTTGGTGGGGCTGGTGCCTCCCCGTGGTCCTTACTCAGTTCTATTAGATGGTTCCCAGGAGGCTGCTGAGTCCTGGGAGGGGGTTTGGGGATGGTGTCTGGGCCCCACTACAGGCAATGAGCCTGGTCAGGAAACCTGAGATCGGCTCCTGCCCTAACAGTAACTTATTACGTGACCTCGGGCAAGTTCATTTTCTCTGGGCTTTGGTTCCTCTCACCTGATAAAGGAGGGTAGACCGGACCATGTAAAGGACCCTTCAGCGTTGGAAGTTCAGCTCTGCAGAGCGAGTGGACAGAATCTCAGGGAGGTGGCACCTGGGGCAGGAGGTGGCCCATAAACACACAGCCGGTCCATACCTTCCTGCCTCTGCTGAGGAGTGGCAAAGCCCATTCTCCTTTGAATACCTGGCCTTCCTTATGCAGAGTGGATGATAAGTGCTATCTCTGAGTCAGGCGCAGAGTAAGCCCTCATAGGGAGTACCATTAAACTGTGACATGTGTAGACTGGAATCAGACAATTCCTGGTTCAAAACCTGGCAGTTTGCTTCAGTTCTCCATCCTCAAATTTTCTCACCTGTGAAATGGGAACAATAGTGACATCATTGGGTGATGGGTGCAACTTCCTTGAGAGCGGGGACCTTTTTTCCCCATCGTGCTGCATCTCCAGTGCCTGGAATAGTTCCTGACAATTGTAGGTTCTCAATACACATGCGTCGAATGGCTATCAAATAAAATGTTCTGTACCCTCCCTGATGTGTAATACATGCCAGTGGTTGGCAAACTGCGGCTCGCGAGCCACATGTGGCTCACAAGCTGCGGTTTGCTGCTCTGTTGACTAATGAATTTGCCGACCACTGACCTAGACTCTAGCATGGATTCCAATAATTCCTTGTGATTAAGCCCCTATCCCAGAACCGCATGTGGCTCGTGAGCTGCAGTTTGCCGACCACTGGTATATGCTATTCTTTTTAATGTTACTTTGACTGGTATTAAACATTGCCTATTCCGTCAGTTATCACAGCAACCTTGGGAGATGGACAGCGTTGTTGAGTGACTTGTCACACAGCTAGGAGTCAGCAGAGCCAGAGTTGGAATCCAGGTGTGCCTCACCCCAGGCCATGCTCTTCACATGTGCCACCCCTGGGGGAGCACATCACCTGTCTGCCTCTTTCCTCCCTTCTATGCGACCTTCGAAGCTCCTCCTGACTCCTTCTCACTTGGATGCAAATTGGGGTTAAGGGGGAGGAAGGAAAGGTGATTACCTCCTAGGGCCGCTGTGGATGTAGGGAGGCAGGGTGTGTCCCCCTGGGTTTACTCTGAATGGACAAATTTCCAGGAAGCAGTCTTTTTTTCTTTTCTTTCTTTTTGTTTTTTTTTAGGAAGCAGTCTTGCTTAGTTCCTTGAAGGATAGTGGACCAGTCCTGCAGTCACTCAGGGGTCAAACCCGAATCGGCTACTGTCAGCCTGCCCTGCCCTGCCAGGGTTCCTCTGTGCAGTTTCATTTGTATCAAGCTCTTAACAATGAGGGCTAGGATGGAGAGCGGAATGGAGAATAGCTTATGAGGTCCCAGCCGCCGGGCCCCCTCCCATGCCCCTGGTGAAGCTTGGCCATGCTTATATTTAGCAAATTAGATCAACCGAGGCTGCTAGAAGGATAAACAATTTGTGAGTGTTCACAGGAGGGCAGCCAGCAGGACCTGAGGGTGGTGACGGGGGAGGGCTCCAGGAACTAGATTCTTAGAAATCCCCCACTGTCAAAGCTGGGGTTCGCTGTGAGGTGCTGAGACTTGTGCCAGCCTCTCCCCTGGCCCTAGGCAGTCTGGGAGGATTGCAACTGTGACATGGGGTGAGTCACCAGGAGCCACAACGGGGTAGGGGAGGTAGGGGGGCGGGGGGGACAAGGGGAGGGCCACAGAGTCCTATTGTTGAGAGGACTTCCAGTGTCCTTCTGAGCCTGTGTTTCTCAGATGGTCATCTGCCCTCTCCCTGAAACAGAATTGCTGGGGGCTTTGTGAGAGCTGGGCCCCTGCTGCACAGCCTGGACTCCAGGCTGCAGTTCCGAGTGTAGCTGTGCAAGGAATTGCTGTGGGACTCAAGTGCTGATACCCAGGCTTGTAGAATCCAAGATTCCTACATTTGTGTTTATAATGCACTCTGTAGAATGTTCTAGTATAGAGCTCTGCGAGCTCTGTCTGATCCTAGCAAACCCTGACCCATAGGTTTGGAACTCACTGATGGAGGCAGTGTAGAAGTTAAGCGCATGGTGTCCAGAATCTACCAGACCTTAAATCTTTGGCCCCAATCTCCTGAGAGCTTGTTATTTAATCTCTCTTTTGGGCTCAGTTTCCTCGTCTATAAAATGGGACCTCGTAGTGTTGATGGGGGAATGCAATAAGAAAGATGGTATCTTACTTCAGATAGGCTGGTTGGGTAATGGCCCCTCAGAGGGGGTGCTGGTGCCCGACATTTGTAGCCGTCTATAATCTGGAGATACCTTTCTGACCCACTTTACAGTGCTATTGTGACAGAGGCAAGTGAGGTCATGGGCCCTGGAGCCAGACTGCTTAGGTCCTTGCTACCTGTGTAAGTTTGAGTTGGTTATTTAACCTCACTGAGTCTTGGTTTTCTCATTTGCACCATGGGGATAATGTTTGTAAGGATTATGGAAGCTGGTGTAAATAGTAAAATACTCAGCACAGTGTCTGGTCCTTAGAAAGGCTCACTCATTTATAATCACAGTGATTATTAATATTCACCCTGCACTAAACTTTGGCATTGTCTCTGTCCACTTGGCCCAGAGGCCTATTCAAGTGATGCCCCGTCAGCTACTCTGGAACTTGCCCCAATCCCTACCTGGAACTTTCCATTCACTGGGTGTTTTCTCCACAGCCCAACCTGACCTACACAATAGCATTAGCTGCTTTGTGGTCCAGCCTTCTGTGTTTGCAAAGTTCATAGCCATCGGGGGAAACTGAGGTGACGGGAAGGGCCTTGGTCAGCCAAGATGAGAGATAGTTTGGGAACAGGATGCCTGTAGCAGGTCTGCCCTGTGCCCTTTCCTGTCTGGGTTTGGGAGTGGATGTGACCCTTGCTCTTTGCCCCATTTCCACCTCTAGCTGTCCAGGGAGCACCTTGGGTGTCCCACTGACAGGCAGCTGCAGGATAGCTCTGAAATTGCTGCGTCAGCCTGGGCGAGGCCGCCTGGAAGCCACCAGGCTCCGGCACAGGAATGAGGTCAGGCAAGGATGGTTCCAGGAAGGGCTGCTGCTGATCAGTCTGGCCTGTCTCTCCTGAGAGCATCACAGGCTCTCCCCAAAGGGCAGAACCTGGGTGGGGGTCCTGAGGAGTTCAGGTGGGACTGGAAACCAACACAGCTGAAGAGAGCAGTCCTTTGAATTTGGAGCGGCAAAGACTGATGGGGACATAATTTAACTTGTGAGTTTTCTGGATGGATGAGAGCCTGCAGTTTTGGAGTACGTGAAATGCTGTGGGGCCCCTAGGGGTCATTGCTGGGCTTCTTCCTCCCCCGGAGTCCTGGGTGCATTCCCTTGTAGTCATGTCACTGCATCAAGGATGGCAAATGGGCTTCTCCTCACCCTTCCATTGATTATTTTAAGTTCTTTTAATCCTCACCTGAGGATATGTTTTCATTGATTTTAGAGAGACAGGGAGGGGGAGGGAGAGAGAGAAACATCAACTGGTTGCCGCCCGTACGTACTCTGACGGGGATGGAACCCGAAACCTGAGTATATGCCTTGACCTGGAATCGAACCCGTGACCTTTTGGTATATGGGATGATGCTTCAGCCACACTAGCCAGGGCTACCCACCCTTCCAATGATTATTTGCACTAGTGATCAATAATAAGTCATAGCACTCTTTCTCAACTCTTTCTCACCTCACTGATGCAACCCTTCAGGCAGCTGCGTCCAATCCATCAGTGTTGGGTGATGAAACCTTCTTGCTATCTCTGTTATGTACTGTAGTGATTTACTCCCATGTCCAGACCCCAGGCTTCGTGAGGGCAGGCACTTTGTCTGTTTTGTTCGCTATGCCATCTTCAGCAACAACAGGATGCCTGGCCCATAGCAGGGGCTTGGGAAATATTTGTGGAATGCATGTCTGTCTTCCAGTGGGCTGTGAATTACTCAAGGACAGGGGTTATGTCTAGATTACATCTGGTACAGAGTAAAGGCTCAGTGAGTAAATATAATGAACAAATATATCTTTATTTTGCGTTCAAAGGTAGCGTCTATAATCAAGAGAAGGAGTAGTCGCACATGCTGGGTTGTGGATGTCACTTTACCAAAGAGCTGCCTTGCTGACATGGGGATGTTGGGGCTAGAAGGAATGCCATTGGTGATGCCTCCAACTCTGGTTTCTAAGGACAAAGATAATTGCCATCCCATTTAATCATCCCAAGAGTCCCCATGAGTTAGTAAATTACCATTTGCATTCACACCTGGGAAAACTGAGGTTCAGAATTATTTAAGAGAGTCTGTTGCATTTGACAATTTCATGTTGAGGCTAAGACCAGGACTTGGGTCTCCTCACCTCCAGGCCAGTGTTCTTCCTCTGGTCAGCATACCATCTTTTTCTGAGTCTATAAAGTTCTGCCCTGTGACTTACCATATACCATGTTAGGGTTTGGGAAGCTTTTTGGAATCCTGGTCCTACCACATTTGTAACTATTAACTGTTCCTGGTCCAGCCTTTTCAGAACCTTTGAGCTTCTCTGTGTTAAGTTTTAGTACCTGAAAGTGTGTACCACATTTACACACATGCACATTTCTCTGGAGAGGAAGTCTGAGCTTGCCTCAGCTTTTTGCCAAAGGGTGCATGACTCCATAATAAGGTTAAGAACCAATGATTAGCCCTGGCCCTTGTGCTCAGTGGCTAGAGCGTTGGCCCATGCACAGAAGAGTCTTGGGTTCCATTCCCAGTCAAGGGCATGTACCTGGGTTGCAGGTTTGATCGGCAGGGCACTGTGGGAGGCAACCAATCAATGTATCTCTCTCACATTTATGTTTCTCTCTCTCTCCCCCACCCCACTCCCCTCCCTCCCTTTCATTTTCTATAAAAATCAGTGGAAAAAATATCCTCAGGTGAGGATTAACAAACATACAAAAAGAACCAGTGATCACAACCAACTGTGCCATTTTGCATGTAGGGAAACTGAGTCCTGAGCAAGGGACTTTTCCAGGGCCTCAATCTTTAACCCGAGATTCTATTTATCCTATTGACAGAGGACTGATTGTGGTGAACAGTAACCTCAGCTACATCATCGAGCCCCTCCCCGAAAGTGGGGGCCACCACCTTATTTACAGATCTGAACATCTCAAGCTGCCTCCCGGGAACTGTGGGTTCGAGCACTCTGGAAACACCAGCAGGGACTGGGGCTTTCAGTTTACAAACCAGATCAAGAAACGACCTCACCGGGTGAGTTTTCAGTGCGGGAGTCACCTCGGGATAGGCTTGTCTCCTCGGAGGATCCCTTACTTTGGATCCAAGGGTAATTCTGAAGTAAAGGGAGATGGCTAAAAGGAGTAAATAGCTTTCTCTTTCATTCTAAGTCATTGTTGAGTGTGGGTTACCCTTGTATTTGCTAGAATAATGCTTTAGGGAAAACACTACTACATCTAAAATACTCTGAGATGCTAATTTCAGAAACTTCAAAATGTGAGGGAGAAAAACGTATACTTCCTGTTTTTGAATAGCCTCTTAACCTTATGCCCAAAGTGTTTGTTTACTTACACCGACAATAGAGGTATGTGGTTTAAATGGTTTGAGGGAACTTGATGTCAGCATGTCCCCCACACAGTGTGTTGGCCTCTGACCTTCCTGGACTAGGCAGCTGGGACTAGAGGACAGGACCCAGTGTCCCAGAGCAGCTGCCGGTGGTACCCAACATGGCAGGTGGAGGGGGCACTGAGGGGGGCGGTGACCAAGGCTGGAGCTGGCCCGTGTGCCCAAGTACAAAAGCCAACTAGCACCACTGCTTTGAAATGAGGCCAAGTCACCATTTCTCCAGGCTCTGATCTGCTTGTACCTCCTTCTTAGATGAAAAGGGAAGACTTGAACTACATGAAGTACGTGGAGCTCTACATTGTGGCGGATGCTGCAGAGGTAAGGGGGAGGCAGTGGCTTTTAGCAGAACTGCTCTTTTAATAGCTTCCATCCCACGCTTCCAACTGCTCTGGGGGAATGCCGAAGCACTCGTCTTTCTCCCATTCGTCATAGGATTTTGACCTTAACTCTGAGCAAGGCCTCTTTTGGCTGCTTTAAACATGGTTGGAGGAGAAAAACAAGGAAAGTCTTCTAGCCCTGATACATTAATCAGATAAAAAAAAAAAAATCAGTGCAATTGCATTAGTGGGATTACCATTTCTTAGCCTGGGTCTGAAGACTTCTAGGTTTTGGTGCTTATTCTTGGGGAGTCTGAATTCTTTATAGAAATTTAAAAACAAATTTTTTTGTACAGATAATAGGTGTATTCTGAGTCATCGGACTTAATACAATTTTCTTGCCCATATATGGGTCCATTTTTATAATCAGGTTGGCACTAAATGAAAACCCCAAGCTGTGGTTCCCAAAATGTAGTCCCTGGACCAGTAGTGTCGGTAGCACCCGGAATTTGTGAAAATGCCAATTCCTGAGCTGTACCCCAGAACTACTGAATCCTGAGCTGTGGGGCTGGGGTCCAGAAATCTAGGTTTTAACAAGCCCTCTGGGTGATTCTGATACACAAGCAAGTTGGAGAACTACTGACACAAAGGAATAGCTGTTTGGCCTTTATTTCCATATGCCTCAAATTAGACAGATGCTCGCAGTCCTTGACTTCTAAGATTTGATGAACGCTCATCTCTCTCTTTCATTTATTCATCCATGATTTCTCAATTCTCTCTTATGTACCAAGCTCAGTACTCACAGAACTTGCCCCCAAGAGATACAGACAGACCTGCCCCTGGAGTCACAGAGCTGACAACCGCAGCAGGGAACTGCCTACTGGTTCCCAGTGTGGTGATTGCTAGGATGTTCCATTACAGAGCATTAGAAATGCAGACAATGAGGGAGCCAACATGGTGGCTTTGGAAATTGGCAAAGCTTCTCCAAGGTGGTGAGGTTGAAGTTGACACCCGAAGAATGGGTTCACACCCCAGAGCCCATATTTGCCTAAATTAGCCGTATTTTACCTCCAATTCTCACTTTAGGTGGCGACTCGACCACATAGCTGAGCACATCTTTTGGGCATGGACAACATGAGCAGCTGAGCACTCACTGGGCTGTACGCTCGCTGCATGCTCGCCTGGGGCTCCCTGAGGCTGAGGCTTATCCAAGCTCCAGTCCATCTCATACCCCATCTAAGTGGTTTAGTTATCAGCTCCCCAGAGGGCCTCCTTCCAAGGCCGCTCTACCTGGTCCACAGTCCCAAAGTTCAGGTCTTGGAGGCAGTGCAGGGTAGTTGGAAGGACACTAGATTCCAGGCCGGAAGACCTGCCTTCGTGGGTCATTGGCAGGAGGAGGTGGCCTTGAGCTGTTCTAAAGGACAGGGTGTTAACTGGGCAGAGAGGTGGAGGCAAAGGGCACTCTAGGCCTGGGGAACATCGTGTTCTGCTTTGAGAAGAGTTTTGCTTTTTAACTGATGTTGGTATTGGTTTTTAGCAGCCTCTTCCCCCTTTTGTTTTCCTTTCCGAAGACTGGTGTAGGCTGGGAGCAGGGTGGGGTCAGGATCCAAAGCTGATGCAAAGGCCAAGGCCCCAGGGTCATGGGAGGCGGTAACCCTCATTGGCCCCTAGCGGGAGGGCTGCTGGAAGAGCTGAGCTCTTCTGACTCCAGGCCATGTTTTCATTTTAACTTTACATCTCAAATCATCTAATGCAGTGTTCATGAACCAGTTTTTTTCCAGCCACAGAATCCTTTGTTCAGATGAAAGCTCCTGGGACCCAGGAGTTAAGCACATAGAAACATAGCCACTCTGTTGTAAAGGTGGGGGACCCTCCCCTTCACTCTTCCCAGTGGAATCTTGGGGCTGGGTTTTAAAACCCATTGGATGTGAGTCTCTGCAAGTCAGAGAAGCAGGGCAGAGAAGGGATTGGGCATCTTTAGTCTCTTGACCTTCAGGGTCGCAGAAAACGCACGCAAGGAAAACTGGCTGCTCAGGATGCCTCCAGGACTAAGGTGTCGCCTGGGCCACCATCCTTTGTCTCAGAGGGGCTGCTTTCAGCAGCAGCCAACAGGCGTTCCTGACAGACAGGCGGGCTCATGCTGCCTGGGGACGGGAACTAGCTTATTTCTCAGGGTCCTGGGCTTTGAATGAGTCATGGGGAGGCGGGGATGTGGGAGAGGGGGAGAGGGGAGAGGGGAGGGGGGAAGGGGATACATTAGGCCAGGCTGGTTCTCAGGCTCACAAATCCCTCCCCCTCGCCACCTCTCCCCCACTCCCTCTTCCAGCGGCCTCTTGGCCTGGCCTCTGCAGGCAGAAATGTATTCCTGACAATTAATCTGAAAGGATGGGAAGGCAGGGGGGGCCTTATCTGTGATTTACAACCTGGTGCTTAGACAGGCCAAG
The DNA here is from genome assembly GCA_026230045.1 of Corynorhinus townsendii. Lineage (NCBI taxonomy): Eukaryota > Metazoa > Chordata > Mammalia > Chiroptera > Vespertilionidae > Corynorhinus > Corynorhinus townsendii. The sequence continues at coordinate 156,324,875 of JAPDVU010000006.1, read as the reverse complement.
CTCCTCCTCTGGGCTGCACAGGGAGCAGAGACAGATAGTGCTGCTGTTGCTGCTGAGAGAGACTGGAGAGGGAGAGGGAGAGGGAGAGGGAGAGGGAGTAGAACGAGAGGGAGTATTGTCAGCCGTAAAACTGACCAAGCAGCTGCTCACTGCCTGGGTCTAGATGGGAACACCTGGGTGGGTCTCAGCTTATTTTCTCAGGCAAAATGGGAAATCCAGGAGCGGGAAGGGCAAGATGGGGTGTTGCAGAAGGGGGAGGACAGCTGTAAGAGCAGGAATGCCAAGAACTTGCATGTCAAATCCAGCCCACACGTTTTTGTAGGCAGAGTTTTACTTCCATGCCTACTGCGGCGAGAATTGTCCAATGGCAGAGTTGAGTTGATGCAACAGAGACAATATGGCTGCAAAGCCTGAAATACTTACAATCTGCCCATTTAAGAAAAAGTTTGCTGGCTCCTGCTTGAGACTCTTCTGGATGACGCGGTACATCCCTTAAATGGACAGTTGCTTGAAGATAGGAGCAGTATATTAGAAAGGCAATAAAACACGACTCTGATTTTATAATAAATATTCACTAAATCCTGCCACACTTTCTGCGCAGTGAGACCCATTTAGAAATGGGATGGCTGCATAATGAGAAACTTCAGGATTAAAACCTTGTAAAGTCTAAGTCACAAATGCCTGATACTGACTAGAAAACACTAGTGAAAGTGAGTGACAGTTCCAAGGAAGCCCAGGAATGTCAATGCAGTGGAAGATTAGGAAAGGGTGGTTTTCTCCCTCATGGCAGAGACACACCCATCACAACCAATATCTTTGAGAGTTTGATCTGGATGTTCTTTATTTCTTCTTGGGCTATTCTTGCTGAAGGAGGTGGAGGAAGGGCGTGGAGGTTTGGAATTGAAGTGGCATATATAGTTGTGTACCCAAGGTAAATGAGATAGGTACCCAGATTCTGTGTAACAATGATAGCAGACAGGATGCGCCCATCACTTGCAAATGTAGGTCAGTTGTGGCAGATTTTATCTTTACACGGGGACACTTTCCTTCATCATTGCAGCTGAAAGAGGGCTATCCTTTTGAAGCAGGAAGGATAAATGTGAGGCTGCATCATGAAATGTCTTCTTCCTGGTACCCATGGCGGACATTGCCAGTCGGGTACAGAACTCTTTCCTGCTGAGCCCCAGGCAGTCTCAGAATTCTTCTCACCAGAGAAGGCACTGCCAGTCGATCTGAGTGGCGTGCCCGACAAACCCGGGTCTTATGATCCTCCATACCAGCACTCGCTTTGTATCACTCCTGTGGCCTCCTGTTGCCATGATTTCTGTCCATGTTTTCTCAGTCCATTTCCGTTATATGCCCCTTCAACACAGAACCTGCCATTGCTGTTATTTCTGGCCCTCTCTCTGTTGTAACTGAAGCTCCTCTAGGCTAGGACCAGGATCTCACACCGAGTGCCAAGTCCAGTGCCTTGTGTAGAGCAGGCGGGCAGCAACAATTTGACCCCTGCTGACTGATCACATGGAAGGAGCCCTGTTGAAACCCCTGGGATGGTGGCTTTATGTTGGATGATGCCCAGGGCAGGGATCAGATCGGTCCCTCTTCCAAGGCCCAGTGAGTTTGTGGGAGGCCTTCTCATTTGGAGGACAGGAGAACAAGGTTGACTTCCAAGGGCTGGAGAAAGAGAATTCAATTCACGGTACAACCATGGCACGCCTACTCCGTTCTGTGCACTGGTGGGTGGGGATACCAGGATGGATGTGATCCAGCTCTGCTCTCCCTCAGCTGACACTGTGTATATGTGTAGTGTATGTGTGTGTGTGTGTGGCGGGGGGAGCGGGGTGGTGGTGAGGAGATAGCTATGTAAAAATGACTGCTCATAGAAGATGGGAGAAAGTAAAAACTAATTCAGAGACAAGTAATGGGCATGGGAGGGGTTATGAGAGAGACCCTGGCGTCTTACCTAGTTCTGCTTGTCCCATTTAGTTTACCAAGAATGGACGAGATCTGGAAGCCACCAAAAACAAGCTCATTGAGATCGCCAATTATGTTGATAAGGTGAGACCAGGTGTGTACTTTGTGGGAACAGTGCCAGCACTCAGAGGACAGGAGATCACACGGCCCCTGAGCTGCCTTGTGTGTGATGGACTGGCCGGCCCAGCCAGCCTCTGAGAGGGAACAGCAATGCCTCAGAGGCGCAGGTGAACTTGCGAAGCTCAACTGTGTGACCTGAGCCAAGTGACTCATCTTTGGCTTGAAGTTTTGTTTTGTTTTGAATTTATAAAATAGAGGGGTTGGCCTAACTCAATGGTTTTGGATAATTTTTCTTTTTCTGGAGGCTTCCTCTTTTTGTGGTTGTTTAAATATATATCCTTTTTATTGATTTCAGAGAGGGAGAGAGAGAAACATCAATGACGACAGAGAATCATTGATTGGCTGCCTCCTGTACGCCCCCTACTAGGGATCGAGCCTGCAACCTGGGCATGTGCCCTAACTGGGAATGGACCTTTGACCTCCTGGTTCATAGGTTGACACTCAACCACTGAGCCACACCAGCCAGACAGGTGACATCCTTTTTTATTTTTTATTTTATTTATTTAATTTTTTAAAAAATATATTTTATTGATTTTTTACAGAGGAAGGGTGAGGGAGAGAGAGTTAGAAACATCGATGAGAGAGAAACATCAATCAGCTGCCTCCTGCATACCCCCTACTGGGATGTGCCTGCAACCAACGTACATGCCCTTGACCGGAATCGAACCTGGGACCCTTGAGTCCGCAGGCCAACGCTCTGTCCGCTGAGCCAAACCAGTTAGGGGCTGGCATCCTTTTTTAAAATGAAATCTTGTATCACTGTCCATGCATTATAAGCCCTGGCATTGTTTGCTTATTTTGTTTTTGTAACGCAAGTGCCTGGCTTAAGCTTTGAGTGCCCAGGCCTTCATTACCAAGAGGCGTCCACTTCGAAGTGGGCTCTCCCGGCCACTACAGGATGGGGAAGAACCAGACCCCTCCCTCCACGGAGGCCCTTCTGTTTTAGAGATCTTGGTTGATTTTAGTAAGAGACCATTTGGGTACATGGGTGGTTTTTCTTTCACCCCAATAAAAGCCGAACCCAGGCCCTTTCTCTCTCTTCTCCCCTCACCTCCCCCACCCCCACTCCCCACCTCGCTGTGTGGCCCCAGGTGTGCTGTGTGATTTCCAGGTCTTGTGAATAATAAACCTGTCTCTGTTCAGTTTTCTGATGGTTATTGCTGAAGGGACTCTTGCAATCATAATAAGAATCACAAGGGTGGTCCAGCTCTATAACGCTGGTTATTAATAGGCTGATCAGTTCAGAACCATAAGTCAGATGAAACGGGCTGCTCCAAGCTGAAGCAGGGTGAGGACTAGAGCTCTGCCCTCTCACCCCTTCTCTCCATTCCTGCAGTGGACATGGAGCAGCTCGGTTTAAGAATGCTTTAAGGTTCTTGAAGGCTTTAAGGTTCCTTCCAGGCACAGAGCCCAGGAGTACTCTGACTGAGGAGAGAATTGAGCTAGGTCAGCAAGGGAAAAGGACAGAATCTTAAAAGTTGAGGAGTGGCTTGTTTCAGGGACAATCTGTATAGTCTCTGTCTGTGAAAGATTCTAGAGTGATTTCCTGTGTCAGAAATACCATGCCCATGGCTGACTTTCGTAGAGCAAGCCTTTCAAACGTGCTCTCAGGGAATGCCCCAATTCTCGACTTTTATTAGAATAGGCTGGTCTGGGACATGGTCTTTACAGTATTTTTTAAATATTGTTATAGTGCAAAACGTAGTAGAACAGGTCATCTAGCCTCTTCATAGGCTAGCAGCCATTTGAAAATGTAGGTTCTAACATGTTTGGGATCACAGGTCTCTTTGAGACCCTCACAACATTGTACAATTTCAGGCCGCTCACAGAACTCCTGCAGCTTTAACTCTGGGCTGGCTAGGGAGTCATGGGCCCATATCCAAAGGAGAAATCAGTTTTTCCTAAACACTAGAGTATAAAGGAGAGAACTTAAATATTTTCTAGACACTTACAAGCAGATTTGGTAGTATTCTATTTTTGGCATAGAAAGTCTATGCCAAAAATAGCTCTGGAAAGGTGGTCAGTGACGGATGAAAGTCAAACACTGGCATTTCCTGGAAGGAAGGGTTCCAGGAGTGCGGTCCAGTCCTCTCTAGCTCTCCACTCACTCAACTGTAACATCTAAATGGTCCTCCAACCCAAACACTCAACATCTGGGAAAACAAGAAAAGCCTGATTCCCTGCGGGGTATACAGGAGGCCGGCTCTGTTATCACCCACGTGACATCTATTGTTCTGCAGACACGGCAGGTGGCGGGCTTGGCTGGGTTTCCCCTCTGTGAACTGTCCAGCTGGTCTGGGTGATAGGACCGACCAAGGGTGCTGAAGAAAGACGACCAAGGGTGCTGAAGAAAGACGGAAGGAGAGGAAAGCCCTGAGCAGAGCCCAGCCCGCCCTCGGAGCCTGGCCTGGCGAGCTGGTCCCTTCTGTGGAGCAGGCTCGGTCCTGTCCTCAGCATTCCTGGCTGGAAGGCTGGCCCACTTCTCTGAGGCTGCTGACCCAGCTACTTGAACTGAACTGTTGTTGAACTGAACCTGGAATGAACTGCACTAATTTGCTGAATCATGAACCCAATCCAAAATGCTTTTCTTTAGCTGTGAAAAAGCCAAGTTTAAGTCCTTAAAAAGCTCCCTTAGTGAAGCAAGTTCAAATTGGAATTCAAACCTTATATTTGCTGTAATGATTGGCCTGGCTCAAAACAGGAAAATCAAAATTTCCGTTGAGATCAACGGATGTTTTGCTGAATCTGGAGCCCATCTTACACCACAGCATCTTGGAGGCAAGTAGATGGTGTGGTTATAAACCGCCCACACTTAAGCCATACAGAGGCTCTGAGATCTGATCATTTTGGCTCGAATTCTGGCTCTCCCATTTTTCTGCTGAGACTTGGGACAAGGAAGGTTTTAACTTCAAGCCTCAGTACATAGTGCATAGAAAGTGCTCCAGTTGCTGCTTTTAGCCGGGGCTGTACCTGCCCAAAGTTATCCTGTATTTTTGTTTTTTAAAATACATTTCTATTGATTTGAGAGAGAAAAAGAGAGAGAGGAACATCAATGATGAGAGAGAATTATTGATTGGCTGTCTCCTGCACGCCCCACACTGGGGATCAAGCCTGCAACCTGGGCACGTACCCTGACCAGGAATCGAACAATGACCTCCTGGTTCATAGGCCAGTGTTCAACCACTGAGCCACGCCAGTCGGGCCAATCATCCAGTTTTGGATTAAATGGTATCTTCTTGCTCATGTGACCTAGATTTACATGCACCTTTTTTATTTTTTATTTTTTTTTGGTAAGTCACTGCCTCAGTAGTCTCTAGGGCATGCCAGTCAAAGAGTTGCTTATACCCACACCTTCCAGTAGTCATCTTGTTATATATGTATGACATAAAAGATACAGTATATCATGAAGGTTCGACAGAGCTGTAGCCTTAAGGTCCCAAGAGTCAGGCCTCATGTACAGAATTTCCAAATCTTTGGGTTGGACGGAACCCTGACAGTTATCTGGGACCTTTGCAGTCTAATGCTTGTAGCCTTGGCAAAAGCTGGACACCTCCAGTGATGGGGAAGGAAACTTCTGAGAGTAAGCATGTCTACCTACTTACATACACTTGTACTTCCTAAACGAGTGGAGACATCTGATTGTGAAATGCCCATCTACAACTGGGTGCGTTTATCCGATGGCATGCTGTTGAGCCACCTGAGATGTTTCAGCTCCTCCCTAGCATTGGCAGATGAAGGTGATGCTGTAGCTTTTCTCTTTCACCCAACAGTTTTACCGACCCTACAACATCCGGATTGCTCTCGTGGGCTTGGAAGTATGGACTCATGGGGATCAGTGTGAAATTTCGACGAACCCATACACCACCCTCTGGTCATTTCTTCGTTGGAGGCGCAAGCTGGTCTTTCGGAAGAAGCACGACAATGCACAGTTAATCACGTAAGTAGCCTTTCTCCACAGGCATTGCTTCTGCCTTGGCTGCAGAGCCCCTGCCCGCAGTGCTGTGCTGGCTGCCCCTTCGTTTCCCGGTGCTGAGTGTCGGTCGCCCTGGGCCACCTTGACTCTCGGCCCCAGGGAATCGGGTATTTCTCAGACATGTGCTCTGTATCTAGCGCACACTGGAAAAGACTTAAAAAGAGTCATAACAGTCCCAAGAAGTATTTACAACCTAGATGAGAAAATTAGACTGACACATATTCAGTTAAGCATCTGAAACAATGGGGTGTGTTTGGGGAAGTGACTGACTGACTGGTGGTCATGGGCAGTTTTGAAACAGACTTTGTAAGGGGCTCATCTTCATCTTGGGTCTCTGAAGCAGGCCTGGGCCCGGGAGGAGGACGAGGGCTCCCTGGGTTGTCCTTCACTTCGTTCTGAGGGCTGAGGGCTCACTGCCCAAGGTGGTCCAAGTGGCAGATGGAGCAGGAACTGTGTGCTCAGTCAGAGGGAGACCTGGAAGGGGGTGGGGTGAGGTTGTGTTGGAGTTTCTTCCATCCCAGGGGGAAAAAGAGAAGATGCTGATGGGGGTCATGGTGGCATGTGACAGTCCCCGGGGGTGATTATCTGGTGTTTATTAGGGTTGACTTCCAACGGTATTCTGAGACAGTTACAACATAAGTCCCACACAGGGTAAGCCACTGCCTTCCTGATGCTTAAATACCTTTCTGAATCAACAATCATTTAAACCTTTGTTTACTCGTTTTAAAAGGCCTGGTATGTCCCATTGGTTTTAAAATATAGCGCTCCAGTGTCCTTGCTAATTGTTATTTCAGTTTTGTTTTCCTTTTTAAGCCACAAGTTATTTAGAAGTTATTAGACGTTATTTAGAAGTTTTCCACAAAAATCTTATTAAAATTTTTTTTTTTTTAATTTTAAAAATAATGAAGACCCAGGAAATAGATGTACCAAAAGCCTGGGCAATGAGTACAGTCTGGTTACCAAGACTTTTGGCCTGACTCTAGGTTTCCAGGTGGATTTCCTCAGAGCCATTGTCTTAAGTTTATAAAATAAACATGGGACCTCATGTACATTGGCACATATTTTGTGTATCCTTTGCATCTTGTTTCTCTGAAGAAGAGTCTGCCTGGACTTCATCAAACATTTTTTTAATGTTTATTTTTTAAATGTATTTTTATTGATTTCAGAGAGGAAGGGAGAGGGATAGAGAAATAGAAACATCAATGAGGAGAGAGAATCATTGATCGGATGCCTCCTGCATGCCCTCTACTGGAGATTGAGCCCACAACCCTGGCATGTGCCCTGCCTGGGAATTGAACCGTAACCTCCGGTTCATAGTTCAACGCTCAACCACTGAGCCACTCTGGCCAGGCTCATCAAACAGTTATTAAGCACCCACTATGTTTCAGAGTCTATGCTAGGTTCTAGTGATCCCAGTCAGATAGTCTCAGCTCTCAAAGATAGCAGGGTCTAGATAAGACGATAGCATGGAGATACAGAAGTACTGCACACCGAATTTCTTTATAGATCCTTTAAACAAATTATGTTTTGTGGCATGCATGAAAACACTGGGTTTTAGTTATTCCCTGGCCCCTGTCCTGGGGGAGGGATGGATTAAACTGGGGGAATGGAGCTTGGCTGTTGGCAGATTAGGATCACAATTGTGAAACAGAGGCAGAAACAGGTCATTCTCGCACCCTGCTGCACTTCGAGAGGCTTCTCATAGGACACATCTGTTTCCTGGGCCCCTGGGCGATATGGGAATGAAGCATCAGCCCTCTGGCAGCTGCTACCCACCCCCCCACTCCCCGCCCCTGCCTTTCCTCCATCTACCCCCAGGCACATACCCCAGAGCCAGGATGTGGCATGCGACCCCAGCAGCTGGAGGAAGTGGGCATGATTCACTTCAGCATCAGCCCCTGTGCCATTCTTCCCTCACCTCACCCCTCCCTGTGACCTTTTCCTGTGCAGCAGGGATGGGATGCAACTTTGCAAGCCCTGCCCATTTCCTTCCAGGGAATGGGGCTGTGGGCATATGTGGGACAAAGGGACCTTTCACTCTCTCTTTCTGTTTTTTTTAGAGTGGTGAGAGGGTAGGTGAGAGGAAATGAGCGGAGTGGCTGCCTGGAATCTGTCCAGCTGGCCTGGAAAACCAGGGCCTCGCCCCTTGGGAATGATCTGGGAGTGTCAGAGGGGCCAGGGGACACCATGACTGCCACCTGCATGGGCACATTGAAACAGCCCACTCAGTCCCCTCCTTAGTCACCCTCTCCTTCCCTTCTGCAGGGGCGTGCGTTTCCAGGGCGTCACCATCGGCCTGGCCCCACTCAACGTCATGTGTTCCGTGTACCAGTCTGGAGGAGTGAACATGGTGAGTCTCAGCTGATACATCGTGTCGCAGAAGGCAGAAGACCACCTCACAGGACAGGAGGTCATCTGGTCAAAAACAATTAGTGGGGGGGGTTGTGGGGGGGGCGGCTGATCAGTGATTCTCTCATCATTGGTATTTCTGTCTTTCCCTCTCCCTTCCTCTCTGAAATCAAGAAAAATATATTTAAAAAACAAACAAACCACAATCCCCACCCCACCCCCCAAACCCACAATTTTATATATAGTATTGCAGAAAAAAAGAAAAGCTTCGAGCAGTTGTTTAAAAGGAAGTCAGTCAGTGATCAGAGATGGAGATAACCAGGGGTGGATTTTCATGGGTTGTAGTTTATCCCCAATTGTCAAGCCCAGGAAAACCCAGAAGCAGTCACATTAATACATCGCTAGGTCTTTCATATATCCCAAACCAGGAAAGTAGTAAGACCATTGATGGAGGTTTTTTTAGTTCTAGGTTTTATGTTATGTATGTCATTATGGAATAAGAGCCTGTCTCAAAGTCATGGTTAGGAACTTCCTGCCTTCTTTAGAAATTCTCCCCGACTTGGTGACTACCTATTAAGTGGCTTTGACTGTTCATTTCTGACCTGTGAAGTGGGTATCACGGAGCCTGCCAGCATCTATCTGTCCATCCTCTCTCCAGCCCTTGTGATGGGCAGTGCAGCCTGTAGTTAAAAGGTTTTTATCAAGCTGCCAGGCAGGTTTGGGGTCGGGGGCCTGTCTTCCTGACCTGCACTCTCTCCCTGAACAGGACCACTCTGAGAATTCCATTGGCGTGGCTGCCACCATGGCCCATGAGATGGGCCACAACTTCGGCATGACCCATGATCTGAAAGGTTGTTGCCACGCCAGCGCGGCTGACGGTGGGTGCATCATGGCAGCCGCCACCGGGTGAGTCACGGAGGAAGGGGAGGGCGGGGCAGAGGGCAGAGCATGGGAGGCCAGTGCAACCCCGCTCCTGCCCACTGGCCCCAGGCAGCCTCTGTTAGACCTCGGAGAGAAGTGTGGTTTTGACAACTAAGAAATGGGAAGAGGACAAAGGAAGCAAACGCATGCAAGCAGCACCAGGTGTCTAGCAGGAGGTTTGCTGTCCTAGGTCTTCAGCTGCAAAATTCACCCGACGACCTGTGTCGTTTTCTTCCCAGGAATTTTTGATGAGGACCCATTTTAATAACAGTCCCCATTCTTAGTCCCTCCATCCCAAGGGGGTTTGATGAGCGCTCTCACTTTCCAGGCTTGATTGTCAGGGCTGATGTAGGCTCCAGAACAAGGGAATGAAAGAGGAACATCTGTACACCCCACAGTGAGCCCACAGGGGATTTACAGGCTGCATTTTACCCAGAACAAGGGCAAGGCAGCCTCATCTCCCTGTAGCTGTGAGGGCTTTTAAACCCAGAGCCTTTAAAAGAGAATTCTGGAGTTTACTCAGAGGCTGATAGTGCCTGGACTCGCTCAGCAGAGAGCATTGGGTTCTCCCAGGACCTGGGTCACCCTTTGGAAGGCATCATGGTGGAAGCCTGTGTTCCTCCCACCCCAAACCATTGGGACCTGCTTATGCTTCTTATGGTGTCAGTGTCTCCAGGAGCAAATTGGAGCCCCAGGGGCCAGTGCCGTTCCCATCTATTCTCTTCCCAACCCTTCTCTGGTGTGACACACAGAGGACGGTGTTGCCATGCAGGATACAAGTCCATGGGCCATGTTCACAACTCATTAGCTCCTGGTTAAGTCTACCTCTTTCTTCCCCAATCTAAAGAGCAGCTGAGAGTTATATTAATTACTGCTCCAGTTTGTTTTTAACCTAGTTATCAATTTCAGTAGTTTAACAGTAACAAATTCCGTGTGATATATCTGATAACTGAGGAAAACCCTCTAGTGTCTAACCTGTAGTTGGCTTAGAGAATTGGGATCAGGATGACTTCTTTTATAGACCCAAATGGTAATACTGACCTGCTACCAGGGAATGAATGACTTTTAATTCTTTTTCCCAATAGTGGGCTCCAGGCCCTTTCATACCCTTGTGATAAAGAATGTGCCTTTGCCAGTTGGATGGTTCAATTTGAAGCACTGCCTGTATCCTTAGTACGGAGAGCAGATCACTGGCCCAACAAAACAAAACAAAAAAACCCCATGATCTTGGCCCTTTTTGGCCTGGTCCTCTGTCCCAAGAAAATCTCGATCTAATACCAGCTTCAGAAAACGTTTGAGTTGGCTGGTATTTTATTCAGCTCTAAGGCTCTGGGGACCTGTTGTAACACTCACATGCCTTTATTTATTGCAACCCCTTCATGCAAAGGGCAGAAATTGCTGCTTCTGATTCTCAGATACTTCCTCTGTACAGAAGGACAGGAAAAACATTATGGGGTGGTTACTATTTCTTCATTCTTAGAAAGAATTGTAAGTTAATATAGTGCTAAAATTCTAAAAGGGCAAAAGGTATGTGCATGGGACTAGTGGGGGTCTGAGTCCATCAGCCCGATGGGCAGAAGGATTGACAGCTGTTCTGGCTGCTTGATGTGCAGACTCCCAGCTAACTCCAACCTCATTCTCTTCTAGGCATCCTTTCCCCAAAGTGTTCAATGGATGCAACAGGAGGGAGCTGGAAAGGTATTTGCAGTCAGGTGGTGGGATGTGTCTCTCGAACATGCCAGACATCAAGATGCTGTATGGAGGCCGGAGATGCGGAAATGGGTACCTGGAAGAAGGGGAAGAGTGTGACTGTGGGGAGGAAGAGGTAAGGTGTCATGGCAGCACAGGCAGGAGAGAAAGAATTTGCGTTCATTTCAAATCTCAAGGTCAAAGAGAATGCAATTGAAAATTTTCTTATTCATGCACATTTCCTACAACATCACAAGTAAGACATGGAGGGTCAGCCTTCACTGTGGACCACCTCTGCAGACTCGAAGTTTGAGCTTGGCACTGTTGATGTCCACATTTGGGTGGAGCTCTTCCTATGAGTGTCTTATCTAACCAGAAACCACAGTCCACACCAGTGCAGTGAAGGTGCCCTTCTTGACCTCCCAGCTGCACCAAATTTATTCTGGGGGCCATGCAGCTGGATATCTGAACTTGACCCTGGGCCTTTGGAGGATGCTAAAAGTAATAAGCTGGGCTGCATAGTCTGGAGATGAGATGGTGGCAAGGGGAAGTGGTCAGGTCTGAAAGGGCCACCAGGAGGAAGAAGGAGCGATCTGTTTTGATCTTCAAAATGAGTGGCAGGCATACAGCATAGCTGTGTCACTTTAGCAGACGCATGTGCTTCTGCAGAAAGCAGAACTGGGTAGTTTCATCTCTATTTTTTAAAAGATGGAAATATGTACATTAACAAATGAAAAAAAATTGGGGGAGAAAACATGAGGAACAGCTATGGTGGTGAGATTTCAAGTCTGTATATGCGGGGAAAGTATTTGATTTTGTAACCTTCTCTATAGCTTGATTTTTTTTTTTTCACTGCCAGCATGTAAATATTATAATAAACTAGAGACCCAGTGCACGAATTTGTGCACAGTTGGGGTCTGGGCGGGCCAGGGGGAGGGGGCACGGGAGGTTTGCCGGCCGGGCCTGCCCCCTGGTTGACTCCTCCTCAAACTCCTGGTTGAGGGGACAATTTGCATATTAGCGTTTTATTATATAGGATAGGACAAGACCTCGTTAAAGCTCTGCCATGAGTTCAGAGCAGTCAGCCCAGACGCTTCAGAAAGGAGGTGGGGTTGAGGAACACCCCCAAGTGGGTTCAGCCTGTTGGCTAATATTCGGAGCAGCTGCTGATTCTACAGCTTTTTACTAATTGGGGGGTACTATGCTGGTGCTAGGGTTAGGATAAATACAGCAAAAATAGACGTGGTCCCTGTCCATGTGGAACATATAGTACAGTGGGGGAAACACTTTGACCAAATAGCTGCAAAGGTATGTAAATACAATCCATGGTAAACGCTAGGAGGGACAAGATGCCATGACTATTTGTAGTATGAGGAGAGCTGCCCTCCTGAGTGTGGGTGTGACTTCTGACCCCCTACACGAAGGCTATGAGGAGTGAGTGAGGAGCACAAGGCGAGAAGACACACTGTGCCTAGAGGTGGGAAGAGATATGATATGTTAGAAGAGAGGGAATGAGTCTGCCCGGAGCCCAGGGTGGTGAGGGATGGATGGAAGGGAAGTGTTCTAATTCCCTCTCTTAGGGAAGATGGTTGGGCATCTATAGTCAGGCAGTGGTGTCTCCAATAAGCTTGACCTGGACAGTTATGGTTATGATATGGTTAATAAGCATGAAGTGGGCCCCAGGTAGACATGGCTTGAATTCTGCTCCAACACTTGCCACGTGTGTGTGCCTCGACTTGTTTCAGTCTCAGTTTCCCTGTCTGTAAAATGGGAATTGTCTTGCCTCGCAGTCTGTGATGGTCCTATGCACAGAGACCGGCACATTGTCAAGAAATGTTTGTGACCAGGCCTGTGACTATAGTTGGAGTGTTGTAAGGACATCACAGCCACTGGCCATCTCATCATCCTTTTAAATCTCTTGCTGTCAGCAAATGGGGAGCATTAGGGCAGGAAGGAAGCAAGAAGAGCGTGGAAGCCCTAGAGACCTGTCCCGGAAAGGCCCGGGCTGGCGAGGCTTGAGGAAGAGCAGCAGATGGTGAGAGAAATCTGAGGAAGCAGGCCAGGAGCTGACGTAAACTGTGTGCAAGGTTGTTGCAGGATGCCCTGGCTCCTGATGGCCTCTTTTTGTGGGGTAGGAAGGCCTGGGGTTGGGAAGAATGGCGGGGGGGGGGGGGGGGGGGAGGGGAAGGGTCCAGGGAGAGCAGTGTAGAAAAGCACAGAAGACAGAGGAAAAAAATCACAATTTCCATATAGTGGGATGTTATTCTGAAAATCAGGTTTGGGAAGGAAATATGATTATAAGGAGGTGTGTGCATATTACATTGTGTTAAAAAGCAGTGTGGATACTTTGATTTTATAAAATAAGTGTATGTGTATAGGAAAATGCCTGGAAAAATATCCACACTCAAAATGTAGTTGTGTCTAAGCTGATAATTGTGTGTGTGTATTAAATACAAATATAAACAATATATATTTCCCCACCACTAGGATAAATATACATTACCTTAGCAATTAAGCTATAAAGTGATTTTTTTATAAAGGCTTCCTAGGGAGAGGCTCCGGGCACGTGGGCAGGGGTGGGGCGATGGGAGAGGCAGGTGAAGGCCCTGGCCCCTCCCAGACTCTGTCTCCCTGTCCTGCTGTCCTGGAGGCTCACGCTCACTCCCACTGCCTCCCCAGGAATGTGACAATCCCTGCTGCAATGCCTCTAATTGCACCCTGAGGGAAGGGGCGGAGTGTGCCCATGGCTCCTGCTGTCACCGCTGTAAGGTGAGTGGCCCTTTCCCTGATCTAACAGAACCGCTGTGGGGTGAGGGACAGGACACAGCTCCTTCTGGGAGAAGAGAGGACCTCAAAGTTTCAGTAACATGGAGCCTGGACCCCCTTGAACACATAATGAGCACATGTGAGTATACATGTAGGTGTTCGGGGGAAATGTGCATATATATATATATATATATATATATATATATATATAATTTGGATGTATATGTGTGAATGGATCTATATATTTGCATATGTGAGTTTATAATGTGCATGTGTGTGTCCGTGTATAGATTAGTGGGCCTGGTTCTTTTGCCATTTATTCACCATGAGGCTTTGGATACATTGCTTAACCTCTTCAGCCTCAGGTTTCATAATCTGTAAAATAGGGATAATTATTACATAAAACCGTCATGAAAACTGAATGAAGTAAGAGCTGTACTGGGCACCAAAGCGGGAGCTCCATAAAAGTAGCTGTTATTACTGAAGTACTTAGGCAACTGTAAGTTGTTGCATAAATGTGATCTCTGCCCGACCTCCTCTGGAGAGGAAGTGAGTTACCTTGGTGAAAATACCTGGAAAACTCTAAGTCACTGTTCACGTTAGAGTTTGAACCACTGAGGGCCTGTGAAATAATGGGAATGGGAATTCGGTTCCACAGAGTGATGCTCACGGGCCCTCTCTGGGAGGCTGGAGGGAGAATGATGTCTTTCCCTCTTCCCCTCGCCCAGCTGGTGGCCCCTGGTACGCTGTGCCGCCCACAGGCCCGGCAGTGCGACCTTCCAGAGTTCTGCACGGGCAAGTCTCCCCACTGCCCCACCAACTTCTACCAGATGGACGGCACCTCCTGCGAGGGCGGCCAGGCCTACTGCTACAACGGCATGTGCCTCACCTACCAGGCCCAGTGTGAGCAGCTGTGGGGTCCCGGTAAGTGAACCAGGGTGAGCCCTCCTCCCACCCACCTCTGCTGAGCGTGGCATCTTGGCTTCAACGCAGCATCTCCAGGTGCTGCCCTTGGGTCAGGGTGGGCTTTTAGGGAGAGTCAGTGGACTGTGTTCCTCCCAGTTCCTCCATGCTGTCAGTTCTCAGAGCGAATAAATGCCTAAGAGTCATCCAAGAGACAACTGGGCAGAGGCTGGAGACAGAACATGGGGGGAAGATGCTTACCCCCACTCACATGAAGTGAAGGCAGATGCTAACTACTGTAAAAAGGGATTGTTCATGCATCAGATTGGCAGCGACTGAAGAGTTAATGTGATGTAATAGTAATAATAATGATAATCCTAATGACCACAGGAGCAATGATAATATAGTGCTGTGGTGAGTGAGGGGACCACAGATAGGTACAGCCCCTACGGAGAGCAATTTGGAGATGTGAACATTTTAATTGGGCCCATCCATTCTACTACTTAGGCATGTATCTTCCACTGTACTTGAACATGTATGTGAAGGTAAAGTTTACAAGGATAATTGTTGCAGCATTCTTATTTGTGGCAATAACAGCCTATACATCCTTCATAGGGGCCAATTAAACTAATTCTGGTACATCCATACAGTGGAACATGATGCAGCTGAATAAAAGGAGCAGCTCAGTGTCTACTGAATAAAATCTTCTCCCACCGTGAATTGAGAGAACAGTGCAAGATGCAGAACAGTGAATACAACAGGCTGTCATTCTTGATTAGATAAATTATCTCCAAAAGATACACAAGAATTGTATCTAGAAGATACATAGTTCTCTGTAGAAGATACATCATTAATTGTGATTACTTATCCAGGGTGTAGAGAAGTAAGAATTGGAATGGCTAGTCCCAAGAAAATTCCCAAGACATGCTTTATTTCTTTAAACATTTGCACATTTAAAAATCCCTAAAAGGACAGGGTTTCTTTACTAGAGAAAAGAAGGCTTAACATACAAACCCACAGATAGATACAAAACCTTGGTCAAGTACAAAGAGCTGATATGAAAGCTTTTGCTATGAGTAGGAATGGAGTAACCTGGTGGTGGTGGGGGGGGGGGGGTACAGGAAGAAAACATTCTCTCCCCAAAAGCTTTCTTCACCTTGCCTCTTAACCAAGGACTGGCTTTGCCCATTGGGGGTTTCTGACTTCTCCTCACGTTGCCTAGAGTACTGATGAATGTTTCTTGCCCATTCAGGAGCCCGGCTTGCTCATGACCTCTGCTTTGAGAGGGTGAATGTGGCAGGGGACACCTATGGGAACTGTGGGAAGGACATGAATGGGAAACACAAGAAGTGCAGCATCAGGTAATGGCCGCTGGGCGGACCCCGTGGGATGAGGGGTAACAAAGCAATTCCTTCTGTGTCCTCCTCCCTCCTCCCTCCCACCGGCTCAGCAGCTTGGCAGCCCCAGAGCTGGGCCATAAATAAGTCTTTCAGTCGGTTGTTGGACAATGCCCCATTCAGCTTGAGGAAGTCCGAGGGAGGGTGCGGATGGCAATGCTTCCTAGAAAACCCATCAGACTTCCTTTTAGGACTTTCTTACAGTAAGGCAGGGAATCAGCCTTCTTGGGGTCATTTCTGCAGGGTGCTAATTACACCCTCATCTGACTAACCCATCATTCATGCACTCAGTCACTCATTAATTCATTTATTCATTCATTTCAACCATTCATCCACCCGTTCACCTATCCACTCTCTGTGGAGGGTGGACCATGTGCCAGATACTCTGCTGAGTACATGGAACTTTTAATTAACAATGTAGCATGATAATGGACATGATCTTAGTGGGTGCATGTGGTTTCCCAAAGGAAATTATGCCTAAGTGGAGATCTGGACAAATTATCTCATTGAATAGGGTGGGGAATGGTGCTAGTCCCTGGGAGGAGTGTCCCAGGCAGAGATGAGAAGAGAAAAATCGGTGGTCAGTAGAACTGATAACAATTTGATATAAAGTATAATGTTGGGGTGCAATGGAGAAGGGGCTGCTGAGAAATGAGACTGGGTAGTTAGGCAGGGACCAGATCATAAATTCCTTGAAGACATGGCTGAGAGATAGTGGACTTCGGCTTGAGAGCAATTTAGAAATTAGATTCTAATGGGGCAAGACTGGAGGCAGAAAGATCAGTTTCCTGGGGTCCAGATGAGAGAGGACGATGATGTGGTTGCAGCATCTGGGTGCATGGGGTGCAAGGACCTCAGGGGCAGGTTGCTCAGTTCCAGCCGTTGTCCTGGCAGGAAAGAGGACATCCTAAGGCCAGTGCTCTGGCCTGGATCTGTTTGGGGACAAGGATCCTGTTTCTTTCCCTTTGTCTAAGTCCACGTGGGGTCTCTCCTGGTGGGTCCCTAGAGCATGCCCGTTCCTCCTTTGCCCTTTCTCCAGGCTTGCAAGCCTGCTGTCCTGGTCAAGAAAAACTAAGCTCTTCTGTGCCCAGTTCTTTCCCAGCCTCTGATTCCACCTCCTTCTCTCTTGGGCCCAGAGATGCCAAGTGTGGGAAGATCCAGTGTCAGGCTTCTCAGTCCCGGCCCCTGGAGTACAACGCTGTGGCCATCGACACCACCATCACCATAAATGGGAGGGAAGTCCAATGTCGGGGAATCCATGTCTACCAAAGTACTGAGGAGGAGAATGACATGCTGGACCCAGGCCTGGTGCTGACGGGGACCAAGTGTGGCTACAACCATGTGAGTCTCTACCTCCAGCTTTACTCGGGGTTTGGGCTGCAGAGGACAGTGACTGAGGAGCATGAACTCAGGAGGGAGGATGCCTGAGCTCAAATCGCAGCCAGCCCAACATGACTGCACTTCCACAGGCTAGCTTCTGTCATCATCACTTTAGTCCTCATCATTAATATCATATGAATTAAGACTAGGAGTCAGGGAAGCCTGGGGGAAATAGTGGCACCATTTCAGAGTTAACTATAAGAATGCAATTATTCTTAAAAAAAATAGAATGCATTTTGTATAGCACCTGGCACAGAGTAGACTGCTGTCACCATCATCATTATTTTTAAATTTAATATTAAAATTAGTGCCTATTAGCATACAATTAAGAAACTAACATATACCAGCATATAATAATACAGGATGTAATAACACATATTTATTATATTATTAGGTATTTATATTATTGTTTTAACAATATAATATTTGTTGTTTTCTCGCTAATCACAAAAGTAAAAGTGGAATTTAGTTAACTGCTATCCAGTCCTTTGCTTTTTTTGGTTTTCGAATTTTCACTGTAATGCATAACCTGACGCGGGCTGCCTTTTTGAGTCCCATAGGTCCTAGGTGCAAAGCCCCAGTCTTCTGATTGTCGAGCAGTGTCCCTTTGCTTGTTCTGACAGTTCGGTCTCCTCCTCACTGCAGATTTGCTTCGAGGGGGAGTGCAGGAACACCTCTTTCTTTGAAACCGAAGGCTGTGGGAAGAAGTGCAATGGCCACGGGGTACGTGTGCCCAGGGTTCTGGGGCTCCTTCGCTTGTGTCCCTGCTGCAGGCCCTGTGGGAGGCGGGAGCTCTCCAGGGTGCTGACGCCTCTGCCCGGCCCTCGCTCCAGGTCTGCAACAACAACCAGAACTGCCACTGCATCCCGGGCTGGGCCCCACCCTCCTGCAACACGCCTGGCTTTGGGGGCAGCATCGACAGCGGGCCCATGCCCCCCGAGGGTGAGTGCCTGGCCTGCCCACCTTTGTGAGGAGATGTTGGCACCAGGGGGGCAGGTGGCATGTTGCAAAGGGATAATGCAGCAGCTTTATTATCCTGATTTTGTAGATGAGGGAACAAGAAAAAGAGGGGCTGATGGGGAGGGTCAACTGAAGCTGGCAGTCTGGTGTGGGGATTAGCTCAGTTGCTCTTCTTCTGTCTTTTCTATCGAGGAGAGTGAACCCTCTTAGAGAGAGCGGGAGATTAAGACAGACCATAGGTTACTGAATGATCTCACCCTTTTGGGGGTGGGTGGCAACCGGTCCTCCTCAGACACTTAAAAATAGTCAGGATTATTAGATTCCCTTGGATGAACAAAGCTTAAAATGGAGAGCCAGACACTCAGAAAAATGTACAGTGTTTTCCTGGAAATCTCAAAGATTCCAGCCCTTTGGTTTCCAAGCTTTTTAAAATATATTTTTATGATAGTATTTAAGTTAAGTGATACACATTCACTGCGAATCAAATATCTGAGGAAGAATCAGGATATGCTGTTTGGAACCCACTGCGGTCGCCCAGGCAGCGTCTGTGTCTCTCACCGGGCTCTGTTCTGGAAGGCGTAGGTCCCGTGCTGGCCGGCGTGTTCTCGGCCCTCTTCGTGCTGGCGGTGCTCGTGCTGATGTACTACTGCTGCAAGCAAGACAGCAGGCTGGGCCAGCTCAAGGCCTTTGCCCTTCCCTCCAAGTTGAGGCAACAGTTCAGGTATGACGGGGGTGCCACGAAGGCCTTGGGGTCCCTTGTGGGTTGTAGCGCTTTCTGTGGTGGTAGGTCTAATTCAGGGAAGGTCAATGCAAGGTGCATGCCACCCTCTCCCCTTGGCCATGCTCCAAGACCACGTCAGACAGTGCTCGTCGACCTTACTCTGTATTCTCTGCGGAGCTTGGTCGTCACTCAGAATCCTTCTCAGCAGAATACCCCCAATCAGTTAAAGTTGAAGAACTCTATTTTCCACCCTTTATCTAATTGATTTTTTTCCCATTTTAAAGAGCAGGAAACTGAGGCAACAGAGAAAGAATGACTAGCCTAGGACACTCACGGGGTTGGCGGGGGGTGGGCTGGGCATCAACTCAAGACAAACACTAAGTTTTTTTAAAGCAGTTCATCCCTTGGGATATTGAAGATGTCTAGTCTCTGAGTCCCATATTTTATTACACTTGTCCTGCTGGTTCTACACTGGTCCCTCTGAATCGATGCCCTAAGGGGGATTAGTTGATGGTTGATGACATCCTTGAGTCTCCTTGGGAGAGAAAGGTCTTAAATGGGTGAAGAGAAGGTGCTGAGGAAAACTCTGGTTTGAATAAGGCCAACTCTTATTCCCTGGGAATTCTCTAGTGGCCACATGTCTTTATACCTAGGGAGCTGGGGTTCAGGGGGACCAATCTCACTTCCTCCAGAGCAGACTTTGGGGGAGGATTTAGCTGTTTACTGGCTGTGCTCAGGTGAGAGGGAACTCAGGCACTGACCCTCGAAGATCACCCCCATTTTTTCTTCCCCCAATCCTTGTTACTAGTTGTCCCTTCAGGGTGTCTCAGAACAGTGGAACTGGACATGCCAACCCAACATTCAAGTTGCAGACCCCCCAGGGCAAGCGAAAGGTAAGGACTTTGCACCTTGAACTTTGCTACTTTCCCTTTATCATCAGGACCCTACTGGTTTTTCCTAATAGCCTCTGTGGTTTGTGAAATTGATAATAAAAACCCCTAGTGACTTGAAAGGTTGCATTTAGCTTCTGGGATCCCAGGGAATTAAGAAGTCACCCAGTTCTCCCTCAGCTTTTGGTCTCACAAGGGTACCCCTGAGTTTTTAAGTGCATTGAGAGTTCCTTTGTCTTAGACATTCCTTTTCTTATGCATATAGGTGATCAATACCCCTGAACCCCCACGGAAGCCTCCTGTGCCCCCTCCGGACTATCTGCAGGGCAGCTCCCCACCTGTGCCATTGCCAGCACATCTCCTCAGGACTCCTAGGAACCCCCCTGGGGCTGGACCCCAAGTAGAGCGGAAGGAATCAGCCCGGAGGCCTCCCCCAAGCCGGCCAATGCCCCCCGCACCAAATTGCATCCTCTCCCAGGTAAGTGGATACTCAGCAAAAAGCTGGGGACATTGCTTTTAAGGCCACTGGCCATGGAGGGTGACTAAGGCTGGGAAGGGGGAACTCACTCTGAGCTGACTGCCTTTTCTGCGTTCTGGTAACTACAGGGTAAGAGTGAAGAGTATGGGGAAATATGCTCCCAGGCAGGCCCTAAACTACAGAGGATTTCCTCCGTGGGTGGCCTATTTTATGACAAGTCACTACCCACCATCTTCCACACCAAAGTAACTTCTCCCAGTTCCCCGCGGTCGTCTTCCCTTCTCTAGGTCTTGGCAAAGGCTGTTTCCTCTGCTGAATGCCCAGCTCCTCTTCATCCTCAGGTCTCCCCTCAGCTGCCACCTCTCCCAAGAAGCCTCCTCCTCTGACCCCGGAGGCCTGAATGTGGCAGCCCCAGACTTCCCTCATCTTTGTAATTACCCCACCAAATTGTACCGATGGGTGCCGTTCATTAGTCAAGAAGCCTGAGGAGGGGTTTGCTATGATGCCTGGCTCATGGGGGCCTGTGAGGGGTGAGTGGGCCTGGGCTGTACTCCCAGGGGTGCCCTTCGGAAGCCGAGCATCCCTGCCCGGCTGCCTGTTTACCCGGAGCCTGTGCTCTGAGGCTGCAACTGTAGCTCCTGGCAGAAGTTCCCGCAGGCAGACTCAGATGTTTCCAGGGCGGTGGCCGGCCTTCCTGAGCCAAACTGTATTTTGGGTGTGACCCCACTGTGGAGCGGGAGATTTGCTTATTTTCCTCCTGGGACTGCTTTTCTTGGGCACAGTCCAGAGGGCGTCACAGGGGCCCAGCCTGTCTCTGAACCTGGGACTGGTGTTGGCACCAGGTCTCAAGGGGCCCCTGGGACACAGGCAGTGTCACCGTCTGGCAGAGATCAGAACACCAGGTTTGGTTCTCTGATAAGCTGAAACTGGGGTGGGGGTGGGGCGGATGGGAGAAGCTGTGTGGACAGGGAGGCAGGGGAAAGACTGGCAGAGAGGGGAGGGAAAGAGAAGAGAGCGCATTAGTCTGCTTGGGCAGCCAGAGCCAACATCACAGGCCAGTGGCCTAAACAACAGAAATCTATTTTCTCACAGTCTAGAGGCTACAAGTCCATGATCACGGTGTCAGTGGATTTGTTTTCATCTGAGGCCTCTCTCCTTGGCTTCTCCCACGTCCTCAGACGTCCTTCCTTTATGCATGTGTGCCCCATGTATCCCTGAGTCTGATGGCCTCTGCCGAGGAGGGGGGGGATTGAATTAGGGCCTCATTTTTAACTTAATCACCCCTTGAAAGGCCCTCTCTCCAAAGACAGTTCCATTCTGAGGTACTGGGGGGTTAGGGCTGCAACATACGGATTTGGAGGGGTACAGTTTAGCCCGTAACAGAGGGGGTGCAGGAGAGAAGGGGAGCAAGAAGGGAGAAAGCAGGGCAAGCGACAGGGTGTGGAGGGAGTACAGAGGTGCGGGAGGAGAGAGGGAGGGAGCAGTCTGATGAGACAGCTGTCCCTGTGACCCCCACACTGGAAGCTTGTTGAATAAAGATGGTGTCAGCCTCACCCCAAGGCACTGAGCTGGAGGGGTGGGGCACCAGGGGCGAGGTGTTAATTTTAAATAAGGTGGTCTGGGACGGCCTTATGGAGAAGGTGATAAAACATGAAGGTAACATAAAAGCAGAGAGGAAAGAATTCCTGTTCATTGTGCCCCTCATAGCTAACCAGTCATTTTCCCACTGTATTTTTATTTGCACAAAGGATGCACATACATGGTCTTGCGGAAAAAATTACATGTTCTCCTGGGTGAACACCCTCGGTGCTCACACCCCATCCCTAATCTCAGTTATCAGTGTGGTCTGTGTCCTTCCTGACTTTCTTCCATACAGTTGTATTTACCCCAGGGACGGGTGAGAGGCCGTGGTGGCAGATTTTACGTGAACTCGCCTCTGCAGCTTATACTAGTAGGTCAGCTCACAGTGACTCTTGGTCATCTTTCCACAGTAGCACATACCAGCCTACTTCATTCCTTTTAAATGCTGCCTCCTAGTCACTGTATAAATGCAGTCATTTGTCTACCGATGGAAATTATGGTCATTTATGGTTTCTTTGGCTGTCACAAACAGTGCTGCAAGGACAGTCCTTGTCATTTCACTGTTGTGTGTCTGTGCAGGTGGTTCTCTAACCTGAGTCATACGAAGTGGGAGGACTCGATAGGAGAATGGTTCTTTCTCGTGTTTCTAGGTGCTGCCGGCTTGCTCTCCAAGGCTTTTTCCTGAGCGTTAACACACAGATGCACACAGCTTCTTTTTATGTGGCACTGTATAGGAGAGCATGTCCCCTTTCTCACCTGACTCTGCTCCGGTATAATGGGAAAACCTTTTGAACAGGCCCCTCCAGGCTGTGAGTGAGGCTTGTGGCTTTCTCCCCAGGATATCTCCAGGCCTCGGCCACCTCAGAAGGCGCTCCCGGCAAACCCCGTGCCAGGCCGCAAGAACGTCTCCAGGCCCGGCGGTGCCGCCATCCTGCCACCCACCACCGCGGGCCGCCCTCAGCAGTCCTGGCCTCTGTTAGCACCTGCCCCAAAGGTGAGTCTGCAGAAACCCTCAAGGTCAAGCTGAAGCCAGAGGATCCCGGGGCCAAGACTGTGATTGAGAAAACACACTGAGTTCACGCTTCCTGTTGGAGGGCTGAGCTTCTGAACCGAGGCCAAGGACAAAAGCTTAGTGTTTCTCGGTGCCTGTGTGACTGCCCCTAAGTAGGGGTAGGAGTCTTTTTGTTTCATGTGGAAAGTCATGCTTAGGAGCCTGAGCTCTGATGGCTCCACACCTGGATCTGCACCCGACTGGCTGGGTGGCCCTGAGCAAGTCACCCTCCTGAGCCTGTTTCCTTTCCTGGAAAGAGGCAACGAGAAGCAGCACCCCTCCTCTCCCCCCGGGCTGCCATGAAGGCCAAGGCAGTTCACGGATACAGACTGCCGGCCTCTGGTAGGGTGTGCACAGTGACTCCCCCTCCCCCTTCCCCGGGCTGACCTGCTCTCCGGCTGCCAGGCCTGGGAGTCGGAGTACAGGGGAGGGGAGGAAGCTGGATGACTCCCTGTGTTCCCAGGGGGCCCCGGGAAATCTGTGGACTGAGCTTCAGCTTTGAGGGGAGGAAGGGAGATGGCTTGTCAGCTTGGGGTGGGGCACCACCATGCGGAGTTATGTCATGGGAAACCATTCCTCTGTCACGCGTCCGACCTGTCCACACGCCAGAGGACACCACCAGTCGCAGGTAGCTGATGCCTGTCTCCCCCCCACTCCCTCTCTTTCCACAGTTTCCTGACTACACAGCGCAGAGGGCTGGGTGGATGACTAACTCAAGAATCTAGACCTAAGGGGCTGCTCCCTTTCCCGGGACTCTGAACACCACAGTCTGGAAGAAGCTGCCTGGCCGCCTCCAAGCCCCTCCTCCCAGACCACTGCATCTCCGTAAATCTCCTTCTTGACTCATTGCCTCCCCAGCCTCCTCGGAGGCCCAGAGTCCCCATCATCCAAGTGTTGTTTTGTGCAATATACAGCCCGGGCGGGGGAGAGGGCACATGCGGAGGATGAATGGCAGCTTCTCCTCCAACCTCCCTTCAGCTGGCCCCTCACCGCAGAGGTGCCCAGGCCCGGGCTGTCTGCGCTGAGGAGCCCGGCTGGGAAAAGTCCCCTCAGCCCTTCAGGTCAGGACTTAGCATGGAGGAGCTGTCCATCCTTGTCCCATCGTGGAAGGTATGCATGGGAGCTTCCCAGTGCTTGTCTTCTTGAAGGTGCCCTGCTGGACGGAGGCTGGGCACTTACCCATCCTTCATAGCTCTGAGACTGAGGGTCAAACCAGCCGCTGCTGTGCCCCTGCCCGGGCTTGGTGGGCGTCACAGCTTCTGGCTCTGCATCCACACGGGAACAAGTCTAGTTCCCTCCTCTGCCCTCCCACATCCCACATCCCCTTATTTCTCGGGTCTCTCTGACTCAAGACAGGTACTAGTTGTAGGCAATGTCGACAGCAGGGGGAGCACCAGGCCTCCCCTGAGCCGTAATGCCAAAGGTTTCGACTCCTGACTCATGATCATTCTTGATTGCCATTGTTTTCTGCACTTGCTAAGTGCCCCACGCTTTTCCCCGCTTGGACCCGCCCCGTGTGAGGTGCTGCGGGGAGTGGACCCACAGCAGTCCTGACTTCCTGGGAACCTGGTGCTTGTGTCCTGCCTGAGGGTTTGCTCCATCGGTTCTCACGGGTGTTGACCAAAGTGGACTCGGGCCCTGGCTGTGGGGGCGTGGCTTCATTTTCCATTGTGTTTTGTGACCTCAGCAGGGTGAGTGTCTCCCCCTTACTCCCTGACCTAAACCTAAGCAAGGTCCCTAGGGGCAGGGACGGCAGTGGGTGCAGTGACCTAGGTAGCAGACTTCCTAGGAACCCCAGTCTGTGCCTAGGTCTGGTCACGGCCCTCAACAGAGCAGCCCTCTCTCTAGAGGTCCCTAAGAAGCAGCGATTGGCCGTCTCAAAGGAAGAGTGTTTGAGCTGGCGCCAACGAGGCTGTTTACGCTCTACTTCCTTGCGTTCTCTCTGGTCACTGCCTTACCTGCCCTCACAGAGAGAACTCAGAGCAGCCTTGGATGCCGCTCAGAAGGTCCTGCCCTCCCCAGAGCAGGGAGGGAGGGCTGTGTGGTGCTCTGTATGGTCAGACCACTTGTTGCTGCAATGTTCTCTGGGACTGCCACCCCCAGGAAGGTGCTCTTGGAAACCTCAGTGCACGGAAGAGACTTGAGCTCTCACCCCCGACCCCATACAGTTCTCTGTACACAACAGGTGCTCAATGGATTGGGTTTGTAGGCAAGTGGGAAATTTGGGATCTGCACCTGGGGACACACATTGGTGGGTTTAGAAGGTCTCAGGGAAATGGTGTCTCTTCCCTCAGGTAGTCATGATGTTCACACCCCGTCTCCCTGACATGGGCCCTGGTGGCTCCCCCATAGCCAATTTCTGCCTTCCCTGCTGTTGATTAAGTCGGGGGAGGGGGGGGACAGCCTGTCATTGAAGTGTGGTACTGCAAACGTCCAGGCCTCAATGCTCGGTCCCAGAAATGTAAAGAACAACCCCCTGCAAAAAAAAAAAAAAAAATCACCCTGAAAGCCACCCCTTGGCTCACAGATTCTCCTGTGGCGTGTCCAGCTTTTCTCCCTTGCGTCAGGGGGCAGATGGCCCTGCAGGGGAAATGCCACAGCCCTGTGGCTGCTTGAGCCTTTTGAACCTGAAGTTCACTCTCCCTGGAACCATAACCCAAAGAGATCTGGGTTGCTTTCTTGTTTTTGTTTTGTTTTGTTTTTATTTTCCATTATTACCACCTCCATCCCATAAAATTGTACTGTGAACTGGAAGATGGTAGGATTTTTTAAAATTGATAGATTTTTGGCAGCCGGTTCTATTGGCTGTTTCACTCCGAGCTCTGTTTATGGGGCCAGGAGTCGCCACTCTGGCAGGCCACAGTGGCTGCCCAGGAGCAGAACCGGCCATGCTGTGTCCCCTTCCCCGCCTGTGCCCATGTGCTGCAAAGATAAATCCGGACTCAAGGAAGGAGGGGCTGTATTTGAAAGGATCACTGCAAGACTGGGAAAGGGAATATTTCAGCCAGGAGAATGCTCAGGCAAGCTGCTGCCAGGGCTGCCCGCCTCCCGGAGCTCCAGAAGAAAGAGGGCTTTGCTTTCACAGGGAGGAGTGAAAGAGGTGTATTCAGGGACCATCTTGTGCTCGGCCTTTTGGGGGAGGAGCTGTATGTTGGGCTGAGGGTGGGTCCAGGTTCAGAGTCCCATGGGGAGGAGAGGAGCGTAGCTAAGGTTTCGTGGACTGAGTTAACCAGCGCTTTGTTCAGATGGAGCTGTGTATAAATCTTTTTAAAAGCTAATTTAGCCTTCTGCCAGTTTTACAACCTTGGAAATGTTTTCCTTACGAGCCTGGGAGCCATCTCTGAAATGTAAACCTCAGGGGACCTCAGGGAGACAGCGCCTGGCTCCCTGCCTGTCTCGGTGGGAGCGTCAGGCCAGGCACAGGGCTCCAGGTGGGAATGACCTGCCGGCCTGGGTTCTCTTTGGCCTTGTTTACTTCTCCCTATAGAAGAAGAGCCCTTTCTGCCCCAGCTCTGAGACGCTTACAGGTCTCGCGGGATTGCAGTAGCCCCTGGCCCCACTGCCCTTGCTGCCTCTTGCAATAATCCTTTTGAATACAGCCTCCCCTTACCCATGTTGAAATTCGTATTTGGCAGAGGGGATGGCAGACTTGTATATTTAAATTGCGGACCAGTTCTGCAGTCAGTGACTGTGTGAACTGCGTGTATAGTAGCTCTGCTGGACACCCCAGGAAGCCACGGGTATGCCGACTAGAAAGGTGCTAAGAGGGGTTCTGCAGAATCTAAGCCAGGCGCCCCCAAAGCTCCCCTTCCCCCGCATCCTCTCACACCATCCACTGCGTGTGCGTGTGTGTGTGTGTCTGCGATCCAGGGCAATGTGAATTTTCTTTTATATGGGAGATTGTTCATAGGAAACGGATCATCTTCTCTCTCATCCACCTAGTAATTGTTTACAGTATTTGTACATCTATGCAAAATACTTGAATGGGCCATGGTGCCTTTTTCCCGTGTTTGTATTTAATTAAACTAAATTGTCATTTGAAATGTCTGGTTTGGCTATTCCTTGTTTGAATGTCCTACTGCTCAGCCTGGAGAGGATCTGTTGCCTGAGGACTCCTCAGGAGAGTGCCCACAGAGACCACAGCCCGCAGCCTTAATGGGAGAAGTTGGAGCCGTACACAAGCCTTGGGCTGCCCCAGACCAGTCGAAGGGGCTGTTAGTCTGCACTTGGACATAGGCTGGTCTAGTTTAATTAGGTTCTGGGTCAGGAAAGGTATGAATGATCCTGGGGTTCCCTGGTATGAGTTTAGGAGGCAGCTGAGACCCTCTGTTCTCATCTTAATTGCTAGGGATTCTAAACTTCAAAAGAGTCAGAGAGAGAGGACTTGCCCCTATCTATTGGACTGGGTGGGCACGTGGGGCTGGGGTGGTGGTGGTGGGGGGGTGCTTTCAGACTTCAGAGCTCATCCATTAATGCTTCCCAAACCATGAAAGGGTCCCACCCTCATTCTCTCATTGGACCCACTTCAAGTTTGAGGCTCTCTCAGACAGACAGGATCCACGTAACCATGATAGCAGGAAGCATTTACTGAGCACTTACCCCAGCTGGGCTCCGAGTGCGACTTTGCCTCATTTATTCTTCACAGCAGTCCTGGGAGGGTCCTTGATTCTGATCCTACATCAAAGTCATCAAACACAAGGGCCCTGCCTACTAAAGTGCCTGCTCATGAAAGCCCCCACCAAACAGCCCTGCCTGCCTAACACCATCATCGAAGCCAACCATTGCAGACACGGAGCCTGGCTGCCCAGACCTGGGTTCAGATTCTGCCTCTGCTGCTTGCTCGATGTGTGAGCCCCGAGTCTCCTTTTAATGCAAGTGTGAATAACTCCTGCCTCAGGAATGCCATGCTTATTAGCAAAGTGCCCTGCCGTGGCCCGCCCAGCTGGGGCTGGCCCAGGCTAAGTGCTCAGAGATGACATCCGTGTCAGAGCTGAACATGGGGTTCGATTAGAACTTACTCTGGGTTGAGAGCTGGTCCCCAAGAGAGTGTGGGCCAAGAAGGACTATTTGGAATGGTATTGTTCCTTCATTCAATAAAAGTTTTTATGGGTCCCAGCTATGAGCTTAGGACAGTGGTCGGCAAACCACGGCTTGTGAGCCAAATGCGGGTCTTTGGCCCCTTGAGTGTGGCTCTTCCACAGAATACCACGTGTGGGTGCGCACATACAGTGCAATTGAAGGAGTACCCTAATTAAGTTAATAACAATGTACCTACCTATATAGTTTAAGTTTAAAAAATTTGGCTCTCAAAAGAAATTTCAATCGTTGTACTGTTGATATTTGGCTCTGTTGACTAATGAGTTTGCCGACCACTGGCTTAGGACATCCATCTGGGCCTTGGGGTTCGTACTCCGAGGCGGTGACAGCACAGATCACAGGAGACATGAGCAGAGTAATATCAGACTGTGCCTGGGGGTTAAGACTGCAGACTTGGAGCCAGATATCAATGTGGACTCTTCCTGGCTGTGTGGCCTTGGGCGATTTCTTAACCTCTGACTGAGACCCTTTCCTCATATATAAGATGAGGATAAAAAAAATATCTGCCTTGAGGATTTGGGAGGACATAAAGAGAGAATTTACGTGAAGCTCTTAGCATGCTGTAAGGGCTCGGGCATCTTCTACTGACTCTGTTCCCTAATCAGCCTTCCGCTGTAGGAACTTCCTTGGAAGCCACAACCCTCCCGAGATCAGGGACTGGCTTCCCAGCACTAGAGGGACCAGGGTAATTAATTGTTCTGTGTCCAAGGAAGGCTGAGACGCAAGTCTAAAGTAAACACACTTGAAGGTCTTTATTCTTGACCCTGCAGACCACACTCTCAGGGCCCTCAGATTACTGCTATTCCCAAGATCGAATATGTTGCATTGATTTTAGTTATAGACAGAAATCCACATTCCTTAACAATTGGGGATTTGAGGCTGGAGGTGCAGGAAGCCAGTCTGTTGGTCAGCTGCACCTTGGGAGCTCCAAGGCCAGCAAGAGACTGGCCTGAGCTTGGCTGCACCGGGAGCGGGGGGGGGGGGGGGGGGGGGGAGGGCGGGTAGGGTGGTATGTAAACACAGGGCACAGCAGGGAGCTCTCAGGGGAGGTGCTATCCCAGCTCAGGGACTGAGGGTCAACTCCTCCCTCTTTTCAGATACTTGGCTCCATTCAGTAGTCCTTGTACCAACTCACACTCTCCTGTAGCTGGAAAGCAGACTTGAAGGGAAGGATATCAAGTATCTCTCTCTCCAGCTGCTCCTGTTTTGTGAATGTCTCTGGCCAAGTGTGAGGGGACCAACAGCAGTCCCCAAAGCAGGTGGTATTGGAGCATCATGACACGCGGCTTCCCAGGTGGGCAGCTCACCAGGGGAACTGGGGGCTTGGTGGCAATCTGGTCAACAGCCAGATGCTCCCGTGCCAAGCCTACATTCCACTTGGTCACTGAAGTTCAAAGCTGGTCCCAATGGCCAAGCCTCTAAAGCTGGAGCCCAGAGATTACCCAGAGCGCTCTCTGCCTGGGGAGTTGGTTGGGCACCAAAGTAAACACAAAAGTTAGCTCCTGGTTTCCATGGAGCCAGTGGCTGCTTCCTGCCAAATCCTGACTTTGCTCTCCACTCTCCCCATCTTCCAAATATTTTGTTTCATTCCTCGACGAAAAGAAAAGTGCATCTGCCAATAGCTCGACGGCACGTTTAAGAGCAGTGCAATTGCTGTTCTCTGAGGCAGAAGGACACACTGGGTTTGGCCAGCAGAGCTTGGCCATCTTTTGTTGTGGTTGTCACTTTGCTTTGAGTTCTGAGATAACTGCCTGAACATCTCAGTGACAGACTCCTTAAGATGTAAGGGGCAGGCATGGGGGAGGAGGCAATGGCAACGAAGATGCTGACCTCTGGACTGGAGTACTTGGGGAGCGGGGCTGGTGGAAATGTTTCCCTGAGACATCAGGTGACTTTCACAGTAAGAAGGTCAGTTGAGGTCTTACTTCTGTCTCCAAAGAAAGAGGAAGTGGCGAAAGCAGCAGGACAATTTTCCTTAGCTGTGTCTCTGGACAGGGAGGCATGGCGATTGCCTTGAGCCTCATCTTTGGGCTGAGGAATGGCGAGTCAGTCTCAGGAGAATGGTGCTGAGGATTTCCTGATGACCAACATCTCAGGGAAGTCCTTAGACTGTGCTACATTCAACAGGTCAGATTCTGTCTTCTTCCCACCCACATATGGATGGCATCCAGGAAACACGTGGGAAGGGAGGTCCAGGGGTCCTGCTGGCAACAGTATAAGCAGGGCGTTTGGTCACTGAGGCTGTGATCCCAGGAAGTTCTGTCCCCACCACTCAGTGGGCACGGGTTTTCCTCCTGGAAACAGCGATGAGGTATAAACGAACATCTCAGGAAAGAGAGCCTGTCGGTAACAGCTGTGCTGAAAATAACTTCCCACACCGAGAGGTCAGGCTGTACCACGGGCCTCATCCTCACTCGGGATCCCTGAGCTTTAAGAATGGACGATAAATACTTTGGGCTTCTCTTCTGGTGAGGGGGTCCTGGAGAGTTCTATATTGTCCACGAGGACATTCTTGTCTTCGAGTCTAATGACAGTGGGCTCGGGGGCAGGGGCTGGGGTGGGGGTTTTGTGCATGTGGGGCAAGCGTGTCTGGCTCATGTCCAGGTCTCTGAAAGCATGAAGCATGAACACACCCAGGATGATGGTGACGAAGCCCGAGATGGTGCCCACAATGTCCACGGCGGACATGCTGTGCCACTCCTTGAAGAGGATGATGGAGGAGGTGACCACGATGGTGGTGAAGAACACGTAGTAGATGGGGAACACCAGGGAGGTATTGAAGATGTCCAGCGCCCTGTTGAGGAAGTTGACCTGAGTGCTGAGCGAAAGGGCGAGGATAAGGGACAGGATGTAGGGGAGGGGGTGCCGCACGACTGGCATCCCCTGGAAGAAGTTCTTAATGGTGATGCCCAGACCCTTGACGGCAGACACCGAGAAGGCCCCGATCACAGAGCAGATGACGATGTAGACGAGGATGTTCCTTTGTCCGTAACGTGGGGCGACGACGAAGATGAGGATGAGGCAGAAGACCAGCAGCAGCACAGCAAACACGATGTACCCTTCAGAGGAGAGGGGGACAGAGAAACCCCAAGGCCATAGTTTCCTCATTTGTAAACTAAGGCTAATAATAAGACCTTCCTGGGGAGGGTGGGCGGGAAGAGATCAACCAATGAACTTGTAAGCATATATGCATAACCCGTGGACATGGACAATGGGGTGAGCGGGGGGGAGGGGGGGAGGGTTTGGAGCGAGCTGGAAGAGGTTAATGGGGGGGGAGGACCTATGTAAGACAGAATGTGTCCCCCCAAATCCATATGTTGAAACATAATCCCCAAAGTGATGGTATTTGGAGGTGAGGCCTTTGGGAGGTGATTGGTCATGAGGATGGAGCCCTCATGAATGGGATTAGTATCCTTATTAAAGAACCTCAGAGAACTCCCTCGACTCCTCTGCCCAGGGGACACGTCGGAAGATGGTTATCTATGAATCCGGAAGTCAGCTTTTGCCAGACACCGGTCTGCCAGCACCTTGATCATGGACTTTCCAGCCTCCAGAACCATGGCAAATAATTGCTGTTGTTTATAAGCCAGCGAGTCTACGGTATTCTGTTACAGCAGCCACCCTGACAAAGACAATGCCAGGGGTGGGGAACCCTTTTTTCTGCCAAGGGCCATTTGGGTATTTATAACATCATTCTCAGGCCATACAAAAGTATCCACTTAAAAATTAGCCTGCTCTATTTGGTCAAACATTTCATTAACTCACCGCTAATGCTTTGGCAGGGCCAGACCAAATGATTTCATGGGCCTTATATGGCCCACAGGCTGGACGTTCCCCATCCCTGGACAATGCAAATACAGCATTCAGCACAGTGCCTGGCACATACTAAACACTGAATAAATGGGGTGGATATGTATCAGGCTGGGAAACCAATAAGCTGGCCTTAGCACCAGCCGCCAACTTCCTTTAGCTTGCCTTCGCCTCCAGGTGGCAGCACCTGAGATGCTCCCAACCCAGTCAGCCCTTCCACTTGGTTCATCTCCCAGGGCTTTCCTGCTCAAGGGTAGAGGGAGAGGGGCCGCGGGGTAGGTGGGGGGCCTGGAGCCTACCTGTGTCTTTCATCTTGGCAGCCATCTCAATGACAGTGGTGACCTTGTCCTCCTCGGGGGCGTGTATCACCATCACTGTGCTGCCAGTCACACAGATCACACAGCCCAGCTTCCCCAGCAGGTTCAGGCTCTCTCCCAGGAAATAGGAGGAAAGGATGGCACTGTGGGTGGGAATGGGAGGAAGCGATGAGGCAGCCAGGCCTGTGCAGCACCCAGGAGAGAAATGGGGTCTGAGCAAGTGGTCCCTGAGAACAACAGAGGACGCACTCCTCTCTCACAGGGGAGCTTTTTGAGACTCCCCCAAAGCCCTCACTCATTGAGGGTTACAGTGAGTGCTGGTGGGATGGAGGACATGCCTGGGAGTTCTTTCACTCTAGAGCAGTGGTTCTCAACCTTTCTAATGCCGCGACCCTTTAATACAGTTCCTCACGTTGTGGTGACCCCCAACCATAAAATTATTTTCGTTGCTACTTCATAACTAATTTTGCTACTGTTATGAATCGTAATGTAAATATCTGTGTTTCCTATGGTCTTAGGTGACCCTGCTAGCGGTTCTCAACCTGTGGGTTGAGATAACTATAATTTTGCTACTGTTATGAGTTACGATTCATAACAGTAGCAAAATTACAGTTATGAAGTAGCAACGAAAATAGTAATGTAAATATCTGTGTTTTCTATGGTCTTAGGCGACCCTGCTAGCGGTTCTCAACCTGTGGGTTGAGATAACTGTAATTTTGCTACTGTTATGAGTTACCATTCATAACAGTAGCAAAATTACAGTTATGAAGTAGCAACGAAAATAGTTTTATGGTTGGGGGTCACCACAACGTGAGGAACTGTATTAAAGGGTCGCGGCATTAGAAAGGTTGAGAACCACTGCTCCAGAGACTAGAAGTATTCCAAAACAGAAGATTTGGAAGAGTCCTTCAAAGCACTCTTGTCTAACATCCTACCCGATGAGCACATCTTTGCAAACAGACGGCTTTCAGCCTTGGCTTATATACTTCTGGTGGCAGGCAGCTCACCCCTTCACAAGGCAAATGAATCCACTGGAGGATCATTTTAATTGTACACCAAAATTATGGCAATCTGTACTCATTGTTCCATTTATAGTCCTTGAGCCATACAGAACAAATCTATTCCTTTTTCCTTTTGTATATCAATCTAAACAACCACAATAACAATTCTAGGCCTGTGTCTCAGGCCTGTATTACGTACTACGTATTACACTAGGAACTTTTTATTTATTATCTCATTAGCATCTCATGACTCCTTGAGAAGTAACATATCTCCATTATATAGGAAACTGAGTCTCACAGAAGTTAAAATAACTTGGAAAGGTCATATAACTGGTTAGTAGCTGAGCCAGGATCTGAGCTTCAGTTCTGTCTCATTATAAAGCCTTTGGGTTTTCCTCTACACATCACTGCAGAGAATTCTCATGATTTCCCTGAGTCTCCTTTTTCTTTTCTGGGCAAAGTACCCCTACTTCCTTGCTGTTCCTAGATGATATAATTTTCATTCCACTCACATCTTCCAGATGAGCTAGCAGAGGTGACGGAAGAAGGGAGAAGGGAGGGAAATTAGACAAGAACAATATAATTGCTGGAGCATGCTTTTGTTTCTTTACAAAGGATGCATTTAAGGTAAAAATCTGTTATCTGACGTAGGGCCACTTGGAGGAGACTAATGCCCAAGCTCTCATCTCTCCTCTAAAAAGACCAAAAACATTTTACCCACAAGGCCTGTTCAAGAGAGCCTGGTGCCTTCGCGTGGGCAGAGGTCACACATTGGAGGACTTCCGACCCTCCCAACTTCCCACGGGTGGGGATTTGTAAATGAGTCGAATAGGCAGTTGTGGTAACACTGCTACCACAGCCAACTATGCAAGATGAGTCACAGCTCTAGTTGTTTTTGACTGTGTAAATCTTGCAAAGCTGTCATCAAGGAGTATGAAGCATCAAAATCATAGATGCTGGGTTTGGGTGGCTAGGATCTCCCAGGGCTCCAAAGTTAAGCCAATTCAAGGCAGCTTCAAATGGGGCTACAGGACCCCCACAGAAGAACTGTGTTTGTGGATCAGGAGGAAAGGGGCAATGGGAAGCACACACATTGAGTATCAGTTATTTTTAAAACTAGCTAATGTTTGCAAGGCAACACAGCACAGCGGCTGAGCACTCAGATTCACATTAGACTGCTGGCGGGAAACGCAGCTCAGCCTCTTAGGACCTGCGTGACCTTGTCCATTGCCTAACCTATCTCGGCCTCAGGTCTCCCTACTATTAGCAGGGATGCTGCCAGGATTAAATGAGTTACTACACGGAATTCATTTAGAACATCTAGCACATAGTAAGCCATTCATATGTTATCCATGGTTACTTTTCAATGCCAGTCTAACTATGCACTTTCTGTGCATGATCTCATTTTGTCCTTGTGGCAATGCCTTCAGATAGGTGTGATTAGCACCCTCATTTCGCAGGTGGGGAAACTGAGGCTTAGAGAGCTTAAGTGACTTGCACATGGTAATGTAACTACGAAGTGGTAGAGCTACGGTGAGAACTCAGGGAACGTTCATCTTGGGTTCGTGCTTTTCATTTGTAAGCTTCTCCTATCAGGGAACCAAAACGCTGACGTGAGACGTTTGGGCTGGTGGCAGTGGAAACCCTTCCCACGGGTTTGGACTTGGCCTGCCCCTCCATTGCCCGTTGAGATGAGGAGATGCTAGAGCCACTGGCAGCAAGCAATTCAGGAGCCAGAGCTCTGAACAGCATAATGCCTCCTCTGGGAGCT
The DNA here is from genome assembly GCA_026230045.1 of Corynorhinus townsendii. NCBI lineage: Eukaryota > Metazoa > Chordata > Mammalia > Chiroptera > Vespertilionidae > Corynorhinus > Corynorhinus townsendii. Next base: position 156,289,726 of record JAPDVU010000006.1, on the reverse strand, counting down.
GGGACCGACCCACGTCCCTCATTGCAAGTGGCAGTTGACTCCACTTGGCAGTTCCAGACCTCAACAAACTGAAAATAGGAAGAGCCAGGGAAAGCAAGAGAGGTGACAATAACCTGATGAGGACACTCAGTGCTCCCAGAGGTGTGATGACTGTCGCAGGAGCGAATGCGTAGGCCCCGAAGTTGGCGATTTCTCCAGCAGCCACTAGGAAATGAAGGGAGAAAAGAGGCTCCAATGCCCCATCTCCAGCCCAAATGAATCTGGGTGGAGACGGCTTCATTCAGTGTTGGGCCATTCACAGAACCCCAGGCTAGCAGTCCTTAAAGTCCTGATCTTTATGCTCTCTCCCTGGAGAATCTGATCAGAAGGCGAGGCCCAGGTCATCTTGATCAAATCTTTCCATGTTAAAGATGGGGAAGCTAGGCCCAGAGTTCAAAGTCACATGACATGGTTGTGGGTAGACACGATCTTATTGTTGAGGTCTCTTGGCTTCTAGTCTAGGCATAGGTAACTGTGTCTCAAGGACTGCCAATATTTGCTCTGTATCTTTAAAATAAGTTCTGAAAAGTGTTAATTTTCAAGTAAAGAAACAGTTACAGTTATCAGTTCTCCAGGTAACAACTGGTCCATAGTCATCTTTCCCAGAGGAACTGTGGGTGGTTTACAACAGAGAGGCAGGTGATTAGAAAGCCTGACGTTCTCAAAGGGCCCAATTCTCCCCCATTTGCAGACTCCTGCCATGACTCTTCTGTCTTTCCACTGGAAGAGAATCACCTGGGTCTGCCCTTTGAAAGCAGATGATAAATGGGATAGCTCTGGCTAGGAATGGAATCAAAACCCGACGTGGGCAATTATAAATGGAAAGCTGGCTAATTTTCCATCTGAAAGAACTAGGGCTTAAAAGCCGTAGAGGGTGGGTGGAACTGTGTGAATGTGAACATTTGGGCAAACCTTAAGTGGCAGACCAGCCTTGTTCTAAGTGAACCCACAGATTGCCTGTGGAACGGAGGAGCTGGCTCAGGAGCACCAGCTTCTGCACGGAGAAGTCCAAGAGATGCCAACAGACAATGATATCTCCCTATATTTCAGGGGAAGTTGAGAAATTGCTCTTTTATCACGACCAGCTCTGTACAAACCTCTCTGGGAACAGATGCTTCATGGATGAAAAACTGACTTGGGGTTGAGAAAGTGATCTGAGACGCAGGTAAGATGTTCTCCCTGCAAAGACGCTCAGGCTTCCCCCTGAAAACCTGGGCCTCACATTCATACTTTGCACACTAGAGACAGAAACGTCCCCTCCACCCTTCCTTTCATCTCTGCCTCTGCCGTCAATAGGTCACTGTCATTAGTAGCAAAGCCCCCACTTACTGGTGAGAAATCCGGCCCACCACATTGAGTCCTTCAGGTAGCCATAGCCTCCATCCACTGTACAAAGAAAGGGACACAAAGTTAGAGCTTGGCCACACTTTCTCCGGCACCGTTTCTATCTCTGCCTTTGCTCCACAATCTCGAAAGTTCAATGTGTGTAAGCTGTGGTCAGTCCTCCAGGCTTGCTTCTGGGCCCTTTCCTAGTGAGTTCACCCATTCCCCAAATTTTAAATACTATGTGCTAGTGTCCCTATTTCATGTATGTGCCCCGATCCTTTCTTCTGAGCCCAGATGTATATCCAGCTGCTTATTTGACATCTCTTGGATCTCTCGAAGGCACCTCAAACTCTGGGTTTTGATGGAACTCTTGATTTTACATGCTCCCCATCCACCCACCAAATGAAACTCAGTAACTGGCACCTCCATGTATCTAGTTGCTGAAGCCAGAAACCAGGCTTAACCTTTGACTCCTCCCACCCTTCCACCTTCTGCATCCAGTCCATCCTGCTGATTCTGTCTTACATGTGTCCTTTCCATGGCCACCACCCAACTCCATTATAATCCATTCCTTTCATAGCATCCAGTGGTCTATGATTTAGTCATTCTCAGCTTATAGCTGGCCAATGGCTTCCAAATACTCTTAGGATAAAAACTATGAACAAGTTCACCTCTCCCAAGGCATCTCCTGCCACTCTTCTTACTACAATCTAGCCGCTCAGGCTCTATTTTAGTTCTTCAAAAATGATGAGTCATATATATATGATTTCAGAGAGGAAGGGAGAGGGAGAGATAGAAACATCAATGATGAGCACACCCCCTACTGGCGATAGAGCCCACAACCCGGGCATGTGCCCTGACCAGGAATCGAACTGCGTGACCTCCTGGTTCATAGGTCAAGGCTAAACCACTGAGCCATACCTGCCGGGCTCGGCCTTAAGACCTTTGCACATGCTTTTCTGTGTTCGGAATAGTCTTCTTAAGGGTATTTGCCTGAATCTACACCCACTCTATAGGTCTCTGCCTGAGTGATGCTGCCTCTGAGACCTTTCTCCCTTGGGGCTTTCTATCATCTCACCCCGCTCTTCTTCCTCATGTGTATCATCTCTAATGTGAATCGATCTATTTATTTTCTGGCATTTCTCCCACTAAAATGGAATGGTGTCTGCTTTGCTCACATGGTGGGCACAGAGCCTGGTCCATAGTCAATACTCAATAATATTGGCAATGATGATGATAATGTCTGGGTTAAAGATGGTTCTGTGAAGATCCAAAATTGCATGTCACTTTCTATACATTCCCATTTTTCTAAGAAGGTCGTTAGGTTCCTAAAGGAGTTAAAATCTCTCACACATACACCCAAAAAAGTTAACAGCTCTGAAAGCATTTTACTCCAAGGTTTGAAATCTCAGAAGATATTAAAATAGCAGAACATTAAATTGAACATGTCCCAACTTGAACACATCATCTTCCACAAACCTGCTCCTCCTGCATTATTCATCTCTCAAAACAGCATCCTCATCTCCCCAGTTGCTCAAACCGCAAAGCTGTGTCATCCTTGACTCGTGTTCTTACCTTCCCCCTCAACATCAAACCCAGTAAGTTCTGCCTCCAAAACTGGACTCCACCACTTGTCTCCATGCCCACTTCTCTCTCTCAGGTCCAGACAAAGTTCTGTTGTCTCTCTCCCCTAATTGGTCTTCCAACTTATCCCTAATTCATTCTCTACCCAGCCACCAGGAATCATCTCACATCATAAATTTCAGTCACTTACAATCACACTCAGATTCTGAAGCCCAGTTTACTCGACCCGTCATGATCTGACCCCAACACCATCTCTTCCCTGGCCATGCTCCAGCCATCCTGAACTACATTCAGTTTCTAACACCACTCATGCTCTCTCACCTCTGAGCCTTCGCACATGCTGTTCTTTCTGCCTGGAACACTACATCCTCCCTCTCCCCTCACCTTGTTATCACCTCATTATTTAGGTTTCAGCTTCTGAATTGCTTTTCCAGAAAACCTCCCCTAACCCCCAAAGCCCAGGCTTTACATGCCCCTCCAAAATATTGCCATAGCATCCTATTTTCCCCACGACAGCACTTAACACACAATGGAACAACTGCCTACTGTCATGCCTGTCTCTCCCACCAGATTCAATGCCCCAGGGCACTGTGTCCCATGTCCACCGTGGCACCTGGCACACAGCAGGTACACAATGAATGATGATTAAATGAGGACGTTCTTGTACACGTGATGCCATTTCTCAAGAAATGTTTCATGGGTACACGTCTTATTTTCCAAACAAGCATATCCCTGTGGACAGAGATTGCACAGTTTTGTGCAGCCCATAAAGGGGGTCAATATGCCAGCAAGTGAGGGCACAGTAGTGTCTGACATTGTTCCAGACAGAGGTACTTTGTAGTCTCATTTTGTAGGGAAGTTGTGACTCGTCTATGATGACACAGCTGATAAGAAATAAAACTGGGACTAGACCTGGGGTTTCTGATTCTTGGCCCTGAGACTCTTCCCTCTCTTCACCCCAGTTAACTAATCATGAGGATGTCAGGATATTGGACTGGATTCCCAACGGGGTTGACAGTGAGCCTTTTGTGCCCTTCCAGGCCAGGCTCTCAAACTGCTGCAGTGAAGGGAGGTTCACAGGGCTGTCTGAGGGTTCAGCTGCCCAGCACCTCATCTCTACTGCCCTCCCCCCGACCCCCACCGCCCCAGGAGCCTACCAGCCCGCGTGGCCCCCGAGGCCACCAGACGCAGGAGGCCTTTCTTCTTGAGGATGACGCTGCTGCCAATGAGGAAGCTGGACAGGAAGGCCAGACCCAGGCCGACGTAAAAGCTGTAGTTCTTCGTGAACCTCTCGTGCCAGCTGTTAGAGGTGACATTGCTGGGTTCCTGGGGGTTGAGGTCACCGACGATCTGGCACAGGACTTGCTGGGAGGAGCAGTATAGGGTGATCAGGGAACCTAGACGGGAAGACCAGGGTGAGAGACATCGGTACGCTTTAAAAATATTAGAATCAACCACCCTTTCAGACCCCATGTTTCAACCATGGCAGGACTCCACCTGCACCCTGGGCCCCCCACCTAAAAACAGCAGTTAGCATTCACTAGAACTTACGCCAGGCTTGCATGAACTCATCAGATTCTTATAACCACCTGTCATATAAGTGCTGTCTTTCAATCCCATTTCACAGACACGGATTTGGAAGCCCTGAGAGGTCAAGCACCTCGCCTACGACCACAGATGGACTCCCGAACTCCAGCACCTAGCCACTCAGCTCTTCTGATGCCCAAACAACAGGCAGCTCCCCGAGTTCTCCTTGAGTCCAAACTCCCACCTCCACAGGAATCCCCTCCCAGCCTCCGGGCCTCCAACAACTCAGGATCAATAGGGATTCCCCCTCCGAAGACCTTCTCACTTACATCTCCCTAACAGTCACAGTGGAGACCCTGACAGGTAACACGAGGCAGTGAGGTTAGAGAGCCCATAGCCCTTTGTAGGCCTGAGGATGATGAAATATAAGCGTTCAGTTTGTGATAACTGACCATTGCCAGGCCTTACTTCTGAGACCTCCCGTGCTTGTGGCCAGTGGACTTAGTTTCAGGCCTCAGAGGGACCAGTGTCTCTCTCAGATTTTGATTGTATTTTGCTTTCTAAGTCCTAGAGTCTGGGAGTCTGAATTTGCCCTCATGCCCCAGAGCCCTCTGCTTGCCCTTTTGGCATAAACACCGAGGACAACAGGACAAACTTGGGCCTGAGGGGCAGACCCTTAGTCAAAAAGCTAAGCTGTCCAAGTTCAAGGAGCAGTACAAAGCATAGCCAATGGTCCTCCATTGCTAGTGCTCACATGGCCCTCTGCTCCAGGGCTTTCCATGGACCTTCCAATCATGAAAATGGCACAGTTATCATATCCAGGGTTTTAGCTGGAGAAATTGGGACCCTCATAAGTTCCACAACCTGCCTAAGGCTACATTGCTGGAAACTGGTGAAGCCAGAATTGGACCCCAAGCCTATCTTCCGCCAAAGCCCATGCTCTCAACCACCACCATCCCTCAAAACAGGGAGCAAGGGGGTGGCGGTGTTTCATTTGGCCTCTTGAGGGTTATTTTAAAATATGAATTTGTTACCAACATTTAAAAACCAGGATATTTCTCATGAAAATGCAGCTCTTGGTTACCTTATGGGGCAGACCTTCCCAATGTAACAACTGGCTGCCGCGGAGCACTGTTGTCCCCCTAGACAGAACATGCTGTTTGCCATGCCCCGGCGTCCATACCAGGCTTCCTTCAGTCATTTTTTTTACATACTCAGCTCTTGTAGGCTTTTAAATTTGTGGCCTCTGGTGGTAGGTCTTTTTCTAACTGTGTATCATAAAGACCCGTATCCTGTGTCAAGGATGTAAGCCTGGACCAAGCTTGCAATAATTCAAAGTCAAGCAGCTCTGACTTTGGGATACCCAGCCCCCGAGTGGCATCGCGGTTAACTAAACAAGGACAACGTTGACCTTTCTTCCTTGGCACAGAAGCACGGACCAGCCAAGCTGGAACAGGCCTTAGAAGGCACCTGTCTAGCCCTCTTTCAGCTGGGGAAACTGAGGCCCCGGAAAGGGGAAGTACTAACTTGTACACCTATGTGTCCTTTACAGTGGGCGATCTATCTTTCTGACATCAGTGTCACAACTGAGAGAAGATGAGACAAGAAGCCATCTCGGCCCCTAATCAAACTCGTTCTGATTGCTCACTGCTGTTCCTCAAGAGTCAAGTCTGGGAGTTCCCTGCACTCAGGAAATGAGCCAGAGCCTGGGAGGACGTGGGCCAAGGAAGGCGACTCCCAAGGGGAAGGACAAACCCATCCCCATGCCATCCCCTGCAGGTGGAACCAAAGGGCCCACTGTGGGGTTGGCTGGTTTGGAGAGGCTGAAGCCCCCTGGGGCATAGCACCCTACATTGAGTCAAGTGCTCCCATAGGGAGAAAGAGAAAAAGAGAGAGGGCTGAGGGCCAAAGGAAAGCCAGGTCTGGGAAGGATGCCATCGGACAAGCAGGTGTGGAGCCACGTCATTCCTGCTTCTCTTCCAGAATACACGAGGGCTGGGGAACATGTTTTTCCCCAGGGGAAGGAGAGGCTGAAAATGAACCACCTTGTTGGTCAGGAAACCAGAGCCAGCCACCACCCAACAGGCCGGCTTTGAAAGCTTCACTGGAGAGAGAAGTTAGAACAACAGGGGTAACCCACAGCTTAGAAAAGCGAGGAAACAGAGACATAGCAAGAAAATGATTTGAGCACAGTGGTGTGAGTATGGGCTTCACAATCCAAGCGCCCTCGTTCTATATTCCACTTCCCCACTGTGTTACCCTGTTTTCAGCCTTTCCAGAGCAGCGGAATCTGTCTCTAGACAGTAAGGCAATCATATCTACCTGTCTTCCAGGGTTGTGTTAGGAGTTAAATGGTGAGAAGTCGATGTAAAGCCAAGGGTCTTGCCTTATGGCTTGTCCTTTCCCACTTTTTTCTAAAAGGTGTGTGTGTGTTTGGGGGGTGGCCTCACCTGTCTTTAGTGGACTCCAGGGTGACAGCCAGACATGGGTAGGTACTAAAGTCTGAAGCTAGTATTACATTAAAAGAAACCTGGGATCCCACACCTCTAGGTCGACCTATTGCAATCAATGCCTGCTTTCCCCTCCTCCCTAGCCCATTTGTCCCCCTTTCTCCCATTGTCCCTTCAGCTACCCAGCTCCCAAGGTTCTGGGGGAAGTCAGCCAGAACCCCAGCTCCTTCCCAAGGTAGGTCTGAGAACTGGGAGGGAGACAACTCGTACTGACCTCCCTCCCCACCCCCACCCCCACCCCCCACACATCACCCCTCGGTTTGGGGCGCCCTTGGCAGAAGAGGATGTAAAGGAAAGGAGCGCGGAATGGAAGGCGCGCAGTCCCCTGTGTTCCCCTACCCCGCCCCCACCCCTTCTTGGCCCTGTACCCACCATTCTCGCAGCTGGCATAGCTGGCATTGCTGGCGGACGGCTCCATGGGCCCTGGGCGCACGCACCGACGCGCGCGGATGGCGCCGGGCGCCCGGGCTCCGGAGCAGGTGGCTGAGACTTGTCCCGGGCGTGCGAGAAGCCGCCCGGGTCGGGTCCCAGGGGTAGAGAGAATGACGCGCCCCAGAAGGGGAGGGTCCCTGGGGAGGAGTCAACCAGGGTCTTGGGCAACTCTAAGGCCGGGGTACCCCCCGCCCCTTGCACTCGAGCTGCGGCAGAGGGGCGCACGCCCTCTGGGGGGCGGGCGCTGCGGGGCTCAGCGAGAGGGAGTCACCGCCCCTCGCCCAGCGCAGGCGGCTGGGGCGGATCCCCGGGCGCCACCACCCTCCGAAGCTGGGACTGGCACCCAGTTCCCTCTCCAGTGACAGCGTTGATGGGCCCCAGGACGGTGGCGGGAGAGAGGCCAGTTTTCTGGCCAAGGTGGAAATGGGGGGTGGAAGGGGACACTGGTGCCAGTTGGGGCCCTCTCGGGCCACGGGGAGGGGGTCCAGGACCCTGTTTTTTTCCTTCCTGCCTGCCTTCCTGACTTCCTACCTCCCTGCCTTGCTCATTCATTCAACGTAGGTCTGATAGTGCTGGGCACATAGTGGATGCGCAGTAAATAGTCAGTATACACGTGGAATGAGTGATGATAGAAGCTTGGTAAATTGAATGAAAGAAGGAAGTGAAGTGACTGGAGGCCAAAATGAGTCATACTTGGTCCCTGTTCCCCGAGAACCTTATGTATTATGGGGGAAAACACAATGGGATCAATGATCTCAATCGCTGCTTAAAAAGCAGGGTGATGGAAACACTGTGTCACTGTTGTGTAACAATAAAGACAGAGGACAAGAGAGGTGGAGCGGGTCCCTGCGGCCTGGCCTTTTTAAATCATGGGAGAGCCCGTTGAGGTTACAGTGCATTGTGCAGCCCAGATCCTGAGATGCAGACGCCCACGTGTTGTTAATACACTTATTTTTGTGTGTGTTTGTGGAGCCACTACATTTCAGGGTGCAGGTCTGGGCCGCCTTACCCAGAGCTAAGGGCAGTCCTGAGTTCATCCTGTGCTTCGAGACAGGGCCTTTCAGATTAGCCGCATTTCCTGTTTCAGCGCAGTGGGCTGAACTGGAGGGAGCTGGGATCTACTGGAGAGCCCTCCACACCCGCTCTGGGCCAGGGTCCTGCTTGTTCTAGGAGGGGGCGGGGCCTCGCCGGGCTGCCATCCAGTGCATCCTGGGAGTGCGGGCATAAAGGGCCCCATTGAACTGCAGGCTCCTCACTGCTTCCCGACAAAGCCCTTTTCTCCCGGAGCCACAATAGCCCTGTCAGCCAGGTAGCAGGGCCTGCAGTGTTGTCTCCCCAGAAGAGAACAACAGGGCGCACTGTCTTTCCCAGGCTTAGTCCCCCAGGGAGGGCGGGGGGCTTTGGGAAGAGTCTGACCAGCCTGGGACAGATGGGCTCTGCCCTTAGCCAGCCAGGCACTGGGAGCCAGCCACATCGCATTTGGCCAATAATTTTGCGATGAGTAGAAAAGCAAACTTACCAAAACCCCAATTCTTAAAAACAGCTTCTCTAAGTGCATGACTGAATGTTTTCTGTTAAAGAGCCATCGTGTCCAGTATGGTAGCCACCAGCTCCATGTGACTATTGGCTGATCTGCACTGTGCTAGATTGCACGTGTAAAACAGGCACTGTTTCTGCTTTGTTGTGGGGGGCTGCCCTGTGCATGGAGGGTGGTTAGCAGCATCCTGGTCTCTGCCCTCTAGATGCCAGTAGCACACACGGCTGCACTCCCTGCCCCTCCCCTTGTGACAACTAAAATCATCCAAATTTCAAACTTAGTAAGAAAAAAAAAAAGAACAAAATATCTAATTAATTTTTTTAGTATTGATGACTTGCTGAAATGATATCTTGGCTACATGGGTTAAGAAAATTATATTATTAAAATTAATTTTCTTGACTTCCACTAAACAATTTAAAATTATATATGTGGCTCACATCGTATTTCTCTTGGACAGCGTTGTTATAGAGGAAGAAGCTGAGAGCTGGAGAGGGAAGGTGACCAGTGGAAGGTCCCAAGCACGAGAGAGTCAGAGGAGGGCTTCAGTCAGGTTTCCAGACTGGAATCCCAGATCAACTCTACTACCCCAGACCGCTCTGCAGCTGAAAGGAAGCCCCAAAATCAATGCCCTGTGTGTTTCCAGTGTGCTATGGAGGGGGACTAGAGAGTAGAAACATGAGTAATATGAATGCTATTTACAGAGGGCTGGCTATATGTTACACATATGTTCATAGAGTCTTTGCAACACCCCTGAGAAGTAGGCTTTATTAGTAATTATCTCATTTCTCAAATGAGGAAACTGAGGTCCAGTGAGGGCACTCAGCCTGTAATCCAACACAGAAGCCAGCACAGACCCTCTTTTTGATGCTACCAGACTGCCTTGTGGTCCTCGGTCTAGGAACACGCCATGAGACTCGGATAGGTCACTTCTGCATTCCTACCCCAGGTAAAGGGCTGAGCAAGAAGGAGCATGCAGTCCTTCCCAGCCCCGCAGAGCTGGTCTTCTGGGCAGGCAGGGAAGGAGGAATGGCTGCCATCATCTTCAGGCTGACCTGGCATCATGGGAATCTGGACGGTTGACATGCAGAGGCGGGTCCGCAGGAGGCCACTGTCCTCATAAAGAGCTTTATTGTCAATAGAAATAATGTTTGGAATGGACTCACGTGCACTCAGACTGGCTCTAAGAAAAGCACCTTGCCCAGCAGTGGGGTCCACACCAACGGGCACCAATAACGATGAAAAGAACACACTAGTATCGTACTGACTTCTTCCTCTGTGTGCCAAGCACTTTGAAGGCATTGGCTCATGTGGTCATTACTCTGGGTACCATTTTAGGCCCCATTTTACGGATGAAGGAACTGAGGCTCAGGGAGGTGAAGTGCCTTTCCCAGGCCACACCCACCAGTAGAAACAGAACTTCAAGCTGGGCTGGTGAGTTCCCAGAGCAGCTCTCTTAACCAAGGTACTGGTTGAGGAGGCCAGAGCCTTCTTCCCAGACCTCATCTTGGTTCTGCTCAGCATGGGGTGGCTGGGAACACTGGGCCCATCCAGAAACCACACGGGCCAGACATACAACTTTTCCTCAGCCTCCTTCAGAGTTAGAGCTGGAAGGCCTTAACTAATCCAACCTCTTTGGTTTGCAGATGGGGAAACTGAGGCACGGAGCGGACAAGTTCAGGCCCACAACCCCCTGCTAATCAGTGGCACTTAAGAATGCCAGTCCAGCACTTCTATCTCCAACTACGCTTTTGCTCTGGGCAGAAAGGGCTGGCCTTGGGGCAAATAAGAAGAGTTATGAATTTTGGGCCACGTTCTAAGGATGAGCCAGTGCACTAAGGATTTCACACACATGGTCCTATTTACTCTTCACAATGAGCCTAGGAGTGAGGTGTGGCTGGCATTCTGATTTCAGAGATGAGAACGAGGTTAAGTAACTTGTCTGGAATTAAGCAGTGGAGCCAAGATGAAACCCAGCAGACTGATCACACTGCATTTGTGGGATTCCCTCATTGGAGCATCTGCCTACAGGTGGAAGACGTTCCAGATTCCTAGGGAGGGCAGAGCTCCCTTCGGGGAGTAGATGTGGAAGCGCAGCATTGCTCGGCCTTGGAGTGGGTGTGCACTTGGTGTATGGAAAGGAACTTCAGGGCTCATCGAAAACCAGCACTAGTGAGAATGATACCGAGATGAACGAGGACTTTGCTGCACAACGTCCGTGTTGCAGGTTGCTTACATGTGTAACCTCTGGTCCTTAGACTCACGAGGCGCAGGAAGTTACCCTCGTTTTGCAGGCGATGACACTGGGGCTCTGGGAGGTCTAGTGACTTGTTCATGGTCAGGCAGATAATAAAGTGGCTACACTGGGATCTGAGCAGGTCCTCAAAGCTCTTACTGTGGTCTCTTCCTTGTGCCTTGCCTCCTGCTTGCCTGAATGCCTGCTCAGGCAGCAACCTCAGGGTGGTGGATCGGGGGCACCGTAGTGACACTTGTTCCCTGCATCTCTTCGCACCTACAGCATCTGGTATGTGGGAACAGGGAGGAAAGAGGCACAGTGGACTTTGTGGACAGAGGGAAGACTCTAATTTTAAAGTGGGAAGAGTCAACTTGAAGATGAAGAACAAACGTAGGCTCTGTTTTGCCTCTGAGATTTTAAAAACAATAAATCCATTTTAAACGCTGATGTCCGAGAGGTTGGTATTAAAAAGTCAGGGGAGCCCTGGCCGGTTTTGCTCAGTGGATAGAGCGTCGGCTGCAGGCTGAAGGGTCCCAGGTTCCATTCCAGTCAAGGGCATGTGCCTGGGTTGCAGGCTTAATCCCCAGTGTGGACCGTGCAGGAAGCAGCCAATCAATGAATCTCTCTCATCACTGATGTTTCTAGCTCTCTCTCCCTCTCCCTTCCTCTCTGAAATCAATGAAAAAATATTTTTAAAAAAAGTCAGGGGATGTGAATTCTAGTCCCCATTCTGCCACTAACACACTGGGACCTGAGGCAGGTCCTCCCCTTTTGGGTCTCAGTTTCCCCAATATATGCAATGAAATGAAACACTAGATCAGTGGTTTTTAAATGTGTGTGTGTGTGTGTGTGTGTGTGTGTGTGTGTGTGTGTGTGTGTGTGATGGGGGTAGGCAGCAAAATCTTTATTCCAAGCAGAAAGTTACATGGCGGGACAACATACAAATCTCCTTAAAGAGAGCTTCTTTCATAGATTCAGGGCAGGAGCCTGAACCTTGTCCCCTCGGCCTCCATGTCCCGTCCCTGTTGCCCCTTCCTCCCCTTCCCCTGCAGCAGTGCCAAGACATCCCCCACTCACGCCAAGACTTGGAAGATCCCAGGTGCACAGTAGGGGCCTGTGTGCCTCCTGAGCACACAACATTTGCATTGCCCATTCCTCCAATGGGATGCTCCCACAGAGCCGGTTCAGGGTTCAGAGGAATGAACAGGGACTTCACTGCATGGAGGCTCTTGCAGGGCTGCCATGCCCGCAGGATCTTCCCAGTTCTCCAGGCCTAGTTGTCAGGGTCCCGGGACATGGGCACACTGTTGCCAAGTGGGTCTGAACACTCCTGTGTGGGCGATCCGATTTGGTCTCAGGGGGAAATTCCCACACTCTCCTGAGCTCCATGCCAGCATGAGAGTGAAAGCCCCAAGGGGTGGGAATTGGGAAACCAAAACCCCAACCTCCAAGTCTACCTATCACTTGCCTGTATTGAGTGCTTGAGGGATGCATGCTAGCCTCTGCGCCGTATAAAAGCTTTACGTAAAGGAATGTGCCCTGAACCAGACAGCCTAGGTGTGCATCCCAACTCAGTCACTTGGCAGCTGTGTGGCCCTAGGCCAGTTGCTTACTCTCTCTGTCTGCTAGGATCCTCCTCCCACGTGCAGCCCTGCCATCTGCCTCATTCCAAGGAGAGAGACTGCGGACAGGGCACCTGGCTCTGCCTGCTTGGGCAAATCTGCTGCAGCCGCTGCCCAGTTCTCCTGGGCGGCTCATTAACTTTCTGCCAACAGTCACACTGGAAATTCTGGTTTGCAAGCCAGGCCTGCCTGAGGGGCCTCAAAGGAATCCAGAACGTGGGTTAAGGTTTCTTCCTGGTTTTTCAGGTGGGGCAGGGGCCAAAGCTGCTTCTCCAGGTGGACCCCAGGCAGGAGGGAGCCGGGCGGAGGCGCGCCTCGGGATTGGCCGCAGACCAAGGCCCTGGGCCAATGGGAAGCTACACCCTTTTTTTTCAGTGGAGCCAAAGAGCAACTAGTGATAATTATCTGCATGTTGCTCCCCAAAGAAAAATGTCGTTGCTTGTTTGGCGACTGGCCCAATAAAGATGTTTGTGCCTCTTCATCTCACATTCTGCATTCCCAGAAAGCCTGGTCTGCCCAGAGTGGTTGACCTTGAGTCAAAGCCAGCAGAACCATGAGGGAGTAGTCCTCAGTGTAGAGAAGAGCCTCGCTGGGCCTTTTTAACTCGCTAGGGGTCCCACATCCCTTTAAGCATCTGACACAAATTGATAAAGTTTGCTCCAGAAAGATGCACACACCTACCTACACAGACCGCTTGGCACTGACTTTCAGGGGAATCAGGTTAGTAACTCTTGGCTTTTGGCCAAAGGAAAAAGAAATCTTAAGTTTTTGAGTGCACTTTTTATTGGGGCAGCACTTCATAAAGAATAGTGCACAGATGTTAAAATGATGTGTGGAAATCAATGCATTGTTACATATGTATACACCCTTGTAGCTGCCGTCCTGAGAAGAATATGGACTATCTCCATGACCCAAGGCGTTTTTGAGGCCTTCATAACACCTACTCCTAACCAAGATAGAGTTCATTGCCCACCAGGCCACACACACAAGATGGTTATACTTACTAGCTCTCTCACCACCGAAGCCCAGTGGTACCATGTTAATCCTCACAACCCGATGCTGATGACAGGAGGCACCACGGCACTCAAGATGTGTGCACCGAACTAAACCAAAGTTTCTCCTCTGGATCTCACCGCCTTCTCTGAGTTGGTCTTATTCAGAAAAACACCTGTAAGTTATGGAGTGTTAAGCCTTGTGCAAGACTCAACATATCTAACTTTAGTGCTTGCATCAACCCTATCTGCTAAGTGGTATTATCACTAGTTCACGCTGAGGTTAAAAGTCTTGCCCAAGACCACAAAGCTGGTCTTGGTGGTAGCACTTGGATGCAAGCCCAGGTCTGTGTGAATCTCCACATTTGCATACTAACCACTCTTTCCTTAGTTCCTTCAGCCCGAGGGGCCTGGGGAGCTGGAGAGGGATGGGGACTGAAGTTACAGGAAGGTGAGACCAGTCCTCATGCATCCTGATCCTAGCTTCCTGAAGATGACCTCAGAGTATTGGTCAAAGTGCTGAATTTCAGCTGGGACATATGGTTTTTGAATTATAAAAGTCATACATATTTTCAGAAAAAATGAATGAATAAATAAATTGCTGTTCAGAAGAGCATATAATGAAGCATAAAAATTCCCTGGCTTCTGCCAAGAGGGAGTCACCACCACTAACAGATTGTTTGGCAGCCATCCAGAAATCACACACACACATAGCCACAAAGGTGTATATTCTTTTTAAAAATGGGATCACATTATACAGATTGTATTTCATTCTTCTCTTTTCACTTTACAGTGTTTCCTGCGGACTTTTTCATATTAGGACATATACATGTACTTCATTATACTTAGAACACTGTACTTCTTAGAATATTTTAGCATATGAACATTCCACAAATTATTTAACCACATTTCTACTGATTACCAACAGGACAGGCTATTTTCAGGCTTCAGTATTATAAACTCGGCTGAAAGAAATTCCTGAACATACACCTTAATGCATATGTAGAGTTAGACCTGTGGGAGAGATCCTGGAAGTGAAATTGCTGGATCAAAGGGTATCATTATTTAAGATGTTGATTCCTCCCAAAGGGCTGTGGTAGGCTGAATATTAGCCCCCACCCCTGCAAAACAAAACAAAACAAAACCACATTCTAATCTCTGGAACCTGCGAATATGTTACCTTACATTGTAAAATACAGGACTTTGGAGATGTGATTATATTAAGAATCTTGCAATGGGGAGATTATCCTGGGATATCTAAGTGGGCCTGCAAGGGTCCTTATAAGAGGGCACAGGAGGGTCAGAGTCAGAGGAGGCCCCGTGAGGAGGGAAGCAGAGATGGAGGCCTAGGCTGCAGAGGCCAGGGGCAGAGTGTTCCCTGGAGCCTCCAGAAGGAAGCAGCCCTGCTGACACTTTGATTTTAACCTGGAGACTAAGTTGCATTTGGTCTTCTTGTGCCCATTACTGTAAGATAATAAACGTGTGTTGCTTTAAGCCACTCAATTGGTGGCAATTTGTACAAGCAGCTGTAGGAGACAAACATGCTCTCATTTGTACCCAGAGTGAGAGGGTGCTTGATCCCCCAAATCATTCCCAACAGTGGAAATATAGTCTAAACTTCACCAGGTCAGGGCAGAAGTTGTGAAGCTGTTTGGATTCCTTTGAGAACCTGAGGCTATCTATGAACCACTCTCCCTAAAGAAGAAAAAAAATGCACACCTACTCTTTCAGAGAGACCGCAGACCCCTGAAGCTTGTCCCTGGCCCTCGTGAGGTCTTGAGCCTTTTAAGACTTCAGTCCCTTCTCTTCCCAGGTGCCCCGAGGCTAGCTGAGATTCACAGCTGTGGTCTCAATGTGAAAATCTGACTGTCGGGGCAGGAAGAGTCGTTGGAGGTCATCTGGGTACCCCGCTCATTATAATGATGGAGAAAATAAGGCCAAGCTAGTAAAACTAGAACCAGACCCAGGTCTCATGACTCCCAGGCCTGCTTGCTCTTTGTCTGCAGGCTCTCTGTCTGTCTGCAGGGAGGAGGAGGGCTGGGGAAGCATTCCTGGGCCTGGCCAGTTTTCTTAACCAACCATTGGCCTTCCCCAGGCCCTGCCTTCTCCCCTCTGACCTCCTGGCTGCCTGGGTTCTTGACAGTCCCTTCCACTGGTTCCTTCTTCTTCATCTAGGCTTTTTTGGTTCTTGAATCTGTTGGAAAATAGCTTTGGACTGAATGGGGAGTGGGGGTGAGTGAGATCTCCATGGGGAGCCCTGAGTGGAAACCCAGGTTGGAGAAGGAAGGGGCACGTGACTGCAGAGGAAAACCTGAGTGGCTGTGGCTGGCGGAGCCCTCTTTCCTGACCCTGTCCCAGCGGTTGAGCACCGACAGTGTGCCAGGTGCCGTGCTAAGGTGGTCCGTGCATGCTATCATTAGATCCTTGCAGAAACCTGAGAAATAGGTGAAACCACTGTTAACTCTTCTTATCAATACAGATCACGGTGTTCAGAGAGATTGAGAACTTGCTAGTTCCTGGCAGAGCTGCGTTTTCAACAACCAGCTTTCACCCAGTTACTAGCTTTTGCCCCCATTCTTGGCTGCGGAAGATCCCAAGAGAGAGAAAATGACCACCACCAGGAACTGCTCCCAGCAGGCTCTGCCTCCACGCTGTTCCCCAAACCTCACGCCCATCCCTTCCTCTGTTCTTTCTTGTATTTGTCCCTGCCCCTTCTGCACAATCCCACCTCCAGTCCTCCCTACCACCCAGTATAGTACAACCGTAGAGCTTATAGTCGACACCAGACAACTAGGCCTTTGTTCTCCTCTCTTTTATGATGGCTGTTGATTTAAGGCAGGCTAACTTGTTAACACCATTACAAGCTTTTTTGAGGGGGCAGGGGGATGGATTCATTCAGCAGATATAGTTGGAGCACTTCTGACATGTCATACCCTGTGACAGTCACAGGCACTATGATGGCGAGCAAGACGGATGCAATCCCTATACCCACAGCCTGTGTCCAGTAACTGGCCACACAACCTTGAATTATAATTTTGATAAACAGCAGGAAGGTCAAGTACAGAATGAGTGGAGAGTATTTAACGGAGCAACTGCGACCTAGGCTTTAGGAGGAGGGGTGTTTTAGTGAGACTTGAAGGGCAATGGAAGGCTCAGTCTGTGAAGATGGGGAGGGGATGTGGGATGGGGTGGGCATTCCCTGAAGGCAGGGGTAGGGGTGAGTGTCTCTGTGAGCAACAGGGTCCCTGGGACCTTAGGATGAACTGAAAAGGGCCAGTGGTGTGATTGTTTAATCTGTATTGTTTTCTTTTCTTTTTTTAATTAAATTTATTGTGGTGACATTGATTAATAGGCTCAGATAGGTTTCAGGTGTAGATTTCTATGATACAAGGTCTGTATATTGCACTGTATGCCTGGGTCCTCAAGTATAAAATGGATGTACTGATGATGGGAGAAGTGGATTAGATGAGACTATGTGGTAGCTGTGATGGGCTGACCCCAGGCTGTCCAGCAAGAGTCAGCCCCTTGCCCATTGCAACCACCAGAGTCCAGGGAGCTTTCTCCAGCTCAGGGCTGGGCTCCTTGCCAGAAAGTATTTAAGCCCCAACCAGAGGTTCGTTGATTTCCCCTTTTCCTGTTGGTCTGAAACTCCAGAAGGCAGAAATCCCTGGGTTTTATTCTGACTAATGAGGGTGGAGCTTAGGGGCCACATATTTTTAGCTCCGATAGCATCTCACGGCATATTTCCCCAGGGAAACCCTGTGCCTTCCCCATTCTGCCGGAAACTCTGGTCCAGCCAGACGGTGCAGCATCTGGGGATGGCTGGGAACAGGCTGAGAAGGGGGCGCAGACGGAGGAAATCAGAGTAAATCAAACCAGATGGGGAAGGGGGGACTGGCTTTGGGGGTGGATTACTCTCCTCCTCACCCAGAGGGAAGCAAATGTGTCTTTGTTTCTTTCCCACCTCCGGCTTTACTCTCTTTAGGGGAACTGACGGCAGGATCAGAGCCAGCCCCCTCCCACTGTCTGCGGGGTCTGGGGCGAAAGTACCACATACCATATGTCTAAATAATCAAAAGTTCTAAATCACGCTGTTACACTGTTATAAAATATGCTCCGTCTTCCTGATGACAAAATATACATTTATAACACAAAATAAAGTCTATGTGATGTCAAGGGTTTTGTATCACTGCAAGTTGGCAAAAATACCAATGACTGCATTTAATTATCACTGCATATTTCTGGGTGTTCTGTTGTTGAGCCAGCCATGTTTGAATGGATAAAATAAAGACATCTGTAATTCATAAATTAACATGTATTTATTCTACAAATTTAATTTTTCTTGCTTTTGGTTTAGCAACATTATTCTGTTCTTATAGTCAAGATTCCCTTGGCCCCAGTTTTATTGCGATATAATTGAAAAATAAAAATTGTATTTAAGGTGTTCTATGTAATGTTTTGATATACATTTTGAAATGATCACCACAACCAAGTTAATTAACTCATCCATCACCTCACATTTACCTTTTTTCTTTTTTTGGTGTAGGAGAACACTTAAGATCTCCTGGGTGGTGGTGGTGGAGGGGGTGGGGGGTATGTGATCAACCAAAGGACTTGTATGCATGCATATAAGCATAACCAATGGACACAGACAGTAGGGGGATGAGGGCACGTGCTGGGGGGTGGGAGTGGCAGGGGAGAGGTCAATGGGGGGAAAATGAGACAAATCTAATACTTAAACAATAAAGAATTGAAAAAAAATCTCCTTGGCTTATAGGTGTCCGCCTTTTCCCTCTGTCTTCACCTAGTAACTGTGTGAAAATGAACACAGTACAGCCTGTCAAAGTGGGATATGACACAGAAAGTGACTGTGCTTGGGTCATAGGAATGATGAATGGGATTTAGCACAGTGCCCACACTTACCAGGCTTCATTAAATATTAATTCTCATTCTTCCTCTTAAAACTAGGGATCTAGGGTGCCAGTTACACTCAGTGAGACTATGCATTCCCTAAGGGCAGGAAATATCTCCTATATCTTGCCCTGCACAAGTCAATTTGTAAAGAGGTAATTTCTTCAGTGAAAAAGCAAAGCAAGCCATTTGTTTAGAGCACGCTGACCTGCTGGCTCTATCTTTTCCCACTCCATTCGGTTTTTAAAAAAAAACATATTTTTATTGATTTCAGAGAGGGAGGGAGAGGGAGAGAGAGATAAGAAACATCAATGATGAGAATCAACAATCGGATGCCTCCTGAATGCCCCCTATTGGGTACCAAGGCTGTAACCCAGGCATGTGCCCTGAGTGGGAATCAAACCATGACTTCCTGGTTCATAGGTCGATGCTCAACCACTGAGCCACACCAGCCAGGCTGGGTTATTTTCTTAGTCATCAGTTTTCATGTGGCCCTCCAAAGGCGACGAGGACTAGAAAATGACCCGGAATCATAACTAAGATGCTGGTTTCACCATTTTGGAAGCAATTTTAATGAAGATGGAAATGTTTATCAACTCAACACAGGTACTCCAAAATACAAAGCAAAATATCATCTTCAGCTGCATAGCAAATATGATTTAAGAATTTAACATCATTATTTGATCACAAGGGTAGATAGAAGTCACCATAAATAAATGTAAATTCATTGTACAAAAATCCCCAACATCTCTTAATACAAATATGGTACATTTGACAGTTTCTGAAACAGATGTGGTTTTTTTTAACTTTTTAAAATCTATGTTTTTTTTTAACTTGATTCTTAAGACACAGAAAAAACAAAAACAAAAAAGGGGGTGGGTATAATATCAAGGCGTAAAGAATTTTAAACCTCTTCAATGCTCATAAATAAATGCTGCTGGCAAGCTGGGGAAATGAGATGTCTCTCCCGAAGGTGAAGACCTCAATTTACTGGGATAGAGTCTCCTGAGAATAATGGGATTCTACACAGAGGGTCAAATTCAGATTCATGAATGCAGGGCCAGGAGGGTGGGTGGTTGAAATTGCAACCTCATCAAATGGATTATCCAAATCTGCATAAAAGCAACAGTCAAGGATCTGGAAAGACCTCGAGGACTTAAGAACCGGTCATCTGTCTGCAAGAGCGACTGTTCCCAGATAGGACTGGAGGTTCAGAAGGCTCTGGAACGTAAGAGATTTGATGCGGGTTTTGAAGGCATGTTCTGTGTCATTCAGCCATGGGATGTAACCTTTCTCTCTTGCATTTGGAACATTTCTATGGTCATCAAGAGGAAAAAATGAAATATTGGGATAGGAAGTGGCACTTCCAGACAAGATCTGCCAGCTTCCACCTTTGAACCACTCTCCTTCCATACAAATAGCTAGCAGGGGAGAGC
Source organism: Corynorhinus townsendii (assembly GCA_026230045.1). Lineage (NCBI taxonomy): Eukaryota > Metazoa > Chordata > Mammalia > Chiroptera > Vespertilionidae > Corynorhinus > Corynorhinus townsendii. The sequence goes on along the minus strand of JAPDVU010000006.1, from coordinate 156,269,577 downwards.
ACTTCTACAGCCGTGGTCCTCGGACTTCCACGTGCAACAGAACTCAGATCACTCCATCTTACTCCCAGTGATGCAAGATTAGTGGGTTTGAATCGGAGCCCAGAAATCGGCATTAAATGTGGTAATCTCAGGAGGCCCTGGTAGGAGGCGTTTGGACCACACTTGGGCGAGCCCCAGCTCCCTCCTGCCTGGTGAGCATCGGTGTATCACACAAGCCTCTTGCTCTGGACTTGTGCTTGCTCTTCCCATGGGGTTAAAATGGGCCATCTGATAAATGGTAACCAATTCCATCCATCCACCCCGTGGGAGGGGATCATTATTGTTCTCTTTTCTTTTCCTCCCCAGGGAGGGGTGGTGGTGGTAGAGTTGGGAGATATCAAATACTTTACTTTATATTTTCTTACAAGCCCAGGAGCACAGGCCCCCTTTGAAGATGGTGCACTCTGTAACGAGACATTCACTTCCACAGGCTTCTGTCTTTCCATTCTCCCCAGGCCTGGAGGGAGATGCTGCTAGGGATTTTGGATCAGTCTGGGAAATGGAAGTAGTTATGCCCCTGTGGGATACGCCCCATCCCTCAAAACCTAAGTTAAGGAACATTAAGAAAGTTGAGAGCAAAAGATAAAATGTCTCAAGAATCCATTTCTAGGACAATGGAAGTCCCAATTCACTAAAACAACTCCTTTTTGTGGGTGTATCTTGGTATTAAAAGCTCATTGACAAATTTTATTTGAATTCCTCACCTCCTTGACCCCAATGTGTTTCTGGCTCCTATTAAAATAACCCCTTAATATTTTCTTGATGACAGTCTGTGCAAAGAAGTGGCCTCTAATTTGCTCGCTGACCTGTTCCATGCTACAGTCCCAGAGTCCATCGTCCTGTGCGGCTTAGTGCTCAGTAAGTATTTGCTTAATGAATAAAGGAACCATCTCGCCATCAAGCTGATGAAATGTTCCAATAGCTTTCTGTTTTGGGCTATGGAATCCTGGCTGTGTTCATCAATGCCTCTTCCACACATTGGGCCGGACCACCCTCCTACCCAGTTCCCCTCAGGGGGATACAGCTGTGAACGCATGTCTGAGCTCTAGGAGAGCCCGAGAGGAGAGTTAGGATGTGGGTTGGAGTCCACGGAAGGTCAGAGCCAACACCATCTACCATGATGCTGACACCTTGTCCTCTTTCGCCAGGGCTCTCAGCGCCTGGTCCAGAAGTACTCTTGGTGGTAGAATCCCTGGTGTCCAGAGCAGGAGGAGGTGCCCATCTGGAAAAACTGGGGGAGGGAGCCAGAGGAGGTGAAGAAGCCGGTAAGAGGAGGCATAACCATCAGGTTATTTCTCAGGCCATGGCCACACTCTTTTCTCCATTTCTGAGACTTTAGCTTTGAGGTCACACATGGGCACCAGGTAGGAGGTCACCATCTGGGAGGAAGTCTGGGGAAGCAACCACAGATGTGGGGTGGGCTGTGAGATGGAGAAAGGGTGAAACTAGGGCTCTTAACACAGCTGAGGGGAAAAAGAAGAAAACGAAAGCACACGCTGCCCTGGTTTTTTGTTTGGTGTTTTTTTCATTTATACTAGGGCAAAGCCACCATGGAGATGTCAGGGGAGAGCATGCACAGGCCCAGCCTTGGGAGGCGTAGATGTGTTTGGGGAGGTTCCTATTGGTTTCCAGGTCCATCCCACACGCTGTCCAGTTGGACCCCATTGCAGGGCTGGCCATGGCTTTCTCTCTCCTGCTGCGTGGTCTCCTCCAGGTTGAGGGTTTGCAGGACCTTCTGCCTAGCAGGTGGTGGCCAGGGACTGGTGGATGGGTGGCTGGAAGCAGCGCACGTGCTCCACGGTGGAACTGTCTGTCTCCACGGACTTCATGTACTTGTTCAGGATGGCAAAAACCTCATTGTTCAAGATCTGGTACTTCCTGATCCTGTCTGCCATTTTTTTCAGCGGCTGCAAAGGACACGGCCATTCAGGTTAGGGGTGGGAGGAAGAGATAGAGGAATAAAGGGTGAGCAAGAGAAAAATTCAGCGAGGTTGGGGCCTAGGATCCTGATGCCTCAATGATCACATCACTCTCTTGCTTAAAGGCTTCTATGGGTTCCCAGAGCTTGGTAATCAAATGTTAACTTGGCCATAAAACACCTTGTGAGTTTCAAAACTTACTACAAAGCAGAGTGGCACTGGCATGAAGGCAGACAGATACATCAATGGAATGGATAGCCCAGAAATCAATTCTTCCATATACAGTCAAGTGATTTCTGACAAGGGTGCCAAGATCGTTCAATGGAGAACGGGTAGTCTTTTCAACAAATGGTGCTGGGAAAACTGGATATCCACATGCAAATGAATGAAATTGGATCCTTACCTTATACCATATACAAATAATTAGCTCAAAATGGATCAAAGGCCTACATAAGAGCTAAAGCTAAAAAACTCTTAGAAGATAACAATGAGAAAAAAATTTATGACACTGAATTTTTCAATGATTTCTTGGATGTGACATCAAAAGCACAGGTAATGAAAGAAAAAAACAAAACAAATTGGACTACATTAGAAAGCTTGTCTGCATCAAAGGACATTACCAACTGTGTGAGAAGGCAATCCTTGGAATGGGAGAAAATACTTGTAAATCACATACCTGATAAAGGATTACTATCCAGAATATATAAAGAACTCTTATAATTCAATAACAACAACAACAACAACAAAAAACAATTAAAAAGTGAACAAAAGACTAGTATGAAGAAGATAAATAAATAGCCAATAAGAACATAAAAAGATGCTCACATCACTAATCATTAAGGAAATGAGAATCAAATCACAATGGGATGCCTCTTCACACTCATTAGGATGGCTATTACCAAAAAATCCAGAAAATAACAAATGCTGGGGAGGATGTGAAGAAATTGGAACCCTTGTGCCTTACTGGGAATGTAAAAGGGTGCAGATCTATGGGAACAGCATGGTGGTTCTTCAAAAATTCAAAATAGAAGTCCTATATGACCCAGCAATTCCACCTTTGGTATATACCTCAAATAAACGAAAGCAGGAACCTGAACAGTTATTTGTACACTCATGATCAGAGTAGCATTTTCTACAACAGCCAAAAGGTGGAAGCAACTCAAATGTTGATATCAACAGATGAACTGATAAACAAAATGTGGTACATTCAGCCTTACAAAGGAAGGAAATTCTGAAACATGCTACAACCTGCTGAACCTGAAATATATAATGCTAAATGAGGATTCCACCATATGAGTTCCCAAGAGTAGTTAGATTCACAGAAGCAGAAAGTGGAAGGGTGAAGGGTGGTTGCCACTGGCTGTGGGGAGGGGGTAAGGGAGGGAGAGTGGGGGCGGCAGAGGGGGGCGGCAGGAGATGAGAAGTTAGTGTTTCATGGGCAGAGTTTCAGGAAGATGAACAAGTTCCAGGGTTAGTGGTGATGGCTGCACAACAATGTGGGCATACTGAGTGTACTGAAATGTAAAAACAGTGCAACTCTCCACTTAACAGGGCTAAAATGGTGAATTGTATGTTCTATATATTCTCCCATAATGAAAACCAAACCAAAACAAAACAAAACCCAACCCTTAGAGGTGGCTCCTGCCTCTTTCTCCCCTCAGCTGGTCCTGAATACCCACCCTTGGTTCCAGCCACACATCTTCATGTCTGTGTCTGTGTGTAGCTGCTCCTCTGTTTGGAACATTATGGACCCCCTTTTCTGCCTGGCTATTTGCTGCTGATCATCCTGAACTTGGTCCAAACATCACCTCCCTGGGAAGTCTCCTCCGCCTGCCCCCGCCCCCACCCCCGCCTGGTTTAGACAACCCTCTTGGAGGCTCCCCCAGCAGCACTGCATACCCCACACCTGCACAACTCCTATGTTCAGTGAAAGTTTGTGCAGACGAGGAACTGGCATCGGCCGAGCCTGGCTGGCACAGGGAAGGTGTATTTCAGGTCTGGAGCCCAGCCCGGCCCTGCCCTGCAGGGTGACCCGATTCATCCCAGCGGGTTATGAGCAAATGATTCATGGCTTTCTATGAGAAGGTCCCCTCCGCTGAGTGTCTCTACCTCCCTGCAGTGAGGGGAGTTGGCTCCATAATCAGCTCACCCTCCTTTTCAGAGAAAAGCCTGCTTGTCAGGCCTGGCCCCATCTCCTGGGCCCCAGCTGCTTACCACATTCTTAATGATTTCATCCTTCCCGTCCTGCCTCTGCACTTTCAGCAGGTGGTAGCAGAAGTCGAACAGGTCGAAGCGACGCTGCTGGCCCAGCAGGACGATAATGGAGCAGCCGGCCCAGTTCAAGCCATCACCAAAACATTGCCTGGAAGCAGGAGAGGAAGCAGCTGGAGTAAGAGGCAGGGAGAGGCGGGAAGGGGCCTCGTCTTAGACCAGGAGCACCGCTAGTGAGTAGCTGATCTCTGGGACAATTCCTTAATCTGTGAAATGGGTACGAGAGGCTACAGATTCGCTTGTTCCAGGGACTGTGGTTACATTATAAGCCCTTCTAACAACAAAGAGGTATCAGTCTGTTGTCCCACTAATGTAAGAAAAATCACCTTTGAAGAAGACAAATTTGCAAGAAAAAAACCCAACCAGTCCATGAGATTTATATGGCTGCTATTTCAAGCAAGTCAAAGAAGAATCTGTTTTGGCCCCATAAAGGAGCCAGGGAGCACCTGTGAAGGGAAGAGTCCTTTCAGACAGGAGACCAATTGGCCAGGGCAGGCCAGGAGGGCAGGGACAGGGCTCGGGGGCCCATGGGCAGATGCTGCCGGTGTGTGGGGTGGGGGCTGCAAGTCCTCTTGAGTCTGATACAGCTCAGCCTGTATGCTACAAGTCTCAACAGCAATTCCGGCAATCTGGGAGGCCGAGGGGTCATCTCTCTGCTCTTTCTTGTCCTCAAGCAGCAGCCGCAACCCAACCTGGGCAGGTTTTCCCCTCCTGCCCCTTCAAGCAGCCCAGCTTCCAGTCTCAGAAAGACAAGGGCCCTCATACAAAGTCCGCAGTCCCTAATGTGCACACGCTCATCTCTGCCTCCGGCCACATGTTGCCTTTCCTGGAATGTGCCCTTCTCCCCTCTAAGATATAAATCCCAGTGATGTCCAAGGCTCAGTTCTAGTCCATCAGTTAAATTCTAATAACCCACTTCTCTCCCTTTTCACATCTGTCATCCTTTCTGCCCTTGCCGTCTCATTCAATGTGCCTTATGTCTCTCCATAGGACTCCTAACCCCCACAAGGCCGGGAACTGTCCAGTTTTGCTCAGCACTGGCGTAGGTCCAGCACCTCACACAGTGACCAGCACATAGTATGTGCTCAATAAATAGTCACTGGACAGCCCTGCCCCTGCCCAGCACGTTTCTGGCTGGGCTCTGGCAGCTGATGCCTCTTGGGGGGGACCAGCAGGTTGGAAGTGACCTGCCTTCCCTAGGGGGTACTCACTCGGCTGTGAACTCGTTGGTCCCTACGGGGATGCAGTAGACGAATTGCATGGCACTCCACAGCCGGTGGAACTCCACGCACTCGTCCACGTGCATGACACCATTGGTGGGGGGCGGGCCCCGCCAGATGGGGTCCTGCAGGTAGCTCCGAATGCGGGTCAGGATGACCTCAAACATGGACAGGCCGCAGCACAGCCGCTCCTTGGTCAGCAGGTCACCCTCCCGAGCGATGGCGATTTGCTAGGGACAGAAGCATATAAATAAAACTTCTATCTACATCTCAGACCCCGTCTTCCACCAGAGATTCCCAAATGCTGGAGCTGGCTATACCTGGAATTCATTCACCAGAACTGACATCTTACCCAGAGTAAGGCATTAAGTTTGTAAAACTGAGGGCAGCAGCAGGGAAGTCTGGTGGTAAGTAAAGTCCAGGAGCCATGGAGAGAGGAACAGTTTTAAAGAATTTTGACACACCCATGTAATTAGTGAAATGCTAGGTAGACACTGAAAAGACTGAGACGATCCTACTAACAGCATGATTGCTATCACGGTGCTATTGACTACTGGCTCATACTCACTGAGTGTGTAACACAGCAGGCCCGTTCTAAGCACTTGGTAAGTATTGACTTCATTTATTCCTTACACCAACCTCGTGTAGTATGTGCCATTATTACCCCCATTTTACAGATGAAGAAACTGAGAGTCAGGGAGGCAGCCAGTGAGTGATACAGTGAGGCTCTGAATCCTGGTAGGTCTGTGGGTTAAACAGTTAAGTGAATAGAGAAAGTTGCAGGAAAGGACATCTCTATTATAAAAACCCCGTGGCCATGATGCCGTCACGACCAAATGCCTAAAGGCACCTGTTGAACGTCATATGATTTCTTCATGCGAACAAGTAAGTGTTGCTCTGTTCAATTCTCATCTTTCAACGAAGGTCAATTTTAGTGCTCCTTAGAAGGAAAGGTTAGGGCAGGAAACTATTCTTATCTCCATCCACAACTGTCTTCAAGGTAGGTGGGGCTGCGTGTGCAGCGAGGTGTACGTGGGTGGGCAGGGACTTGACGCTGGGTCCCGCGAGATTTCACACAGTGGGCCTCTACTATACTATAATCCTATTAAAAGACATCAGTAACACAGAAGCCCACAGACACACACACAACTCTGTGTGGGGTGTGTATGAAACATTTTAGAAGGTTAGAAGGATTAACATCAGTTGTGGGAACAGATGGGCTTGACGAAGTGGGTGAGAGTTTCCCTTTTTACTTTAAATACTTCCGTACAGTTGAATGTGTTACAATGAGCGTATGTTACTCTTAAAATTTGCCACTGAATTCCCAGAATTACTTCCTCTAGCTAGAAGTCCTCTGACCACTGTAAATAATCTCTATTAATACTGTAAACTGGCTCTCCCCTGGCATCTGCTTATTGCACCTCTGGCTATTGGCTGGCTAACCCAGCACATCAAAATGCATTACTGTCTGTGTGCCGAGTAAAAATATCTAGTGGTACATGTCTCAAAAGCCACGTGCTAAGTAAGAGAGATGTTAACATCTAAGGTCAAAGTATGGTCTCCAAATGTAGGGACAAAGCTAAAGAGGGTGGCTTCTAAGACCAAGAGATCCACAGGGTACTTGTGGGATGGGCTCCCCAGGTGGTGGTCTCCCCAGAGAGCTCATTTTACAGGGAGCCTGGTGGGGGGGGGGTCTGCCTGATTTCTTGATGCAAGTTCTCACCCTGGAGCCCCCAGGAAGAAGACAACCTCTCAATTAATCTGTGGAGGGAAATAAATCAGGAAACACCACTGTTGGAGCCTGTTAGGATATTATGGGCCAGGAGTGCAGTTGTCATGACAACCATATGCTGAAAGAAGTCTCCAAATAAACGGTGAATTGGGGAAGAAGAGTTTCACAACATTTGTTTCAAACAGGAAGGAGAGGGAACCCTGATTCGAGGGACTCGTCTTGATTCTGTGGGCAGAGAAAGATAGCCACTGAGCAGAGAAGGGAGCACTCAAGTTGCCACAATGAACTAGGAATAGCTCTTGCAGAATCCTGGGCCTGGGGCTTGATTCCCTTCTCACAGGCAACTCTCTGCCAAGCTGGCATTTGGTTCTTCACTTCAGAAAGGGAGTGCCCGGGGCAGTGAAGATGTTCATAAATAAATAAAGGATCTTGAGTCAGGAATATTCTCCTTCATAAGTTAATACAGAGAGTTCTGAATGACTCATTAATCTCTTGTGCATTTAGTTAGTCTGAATCAGTCCTCAAGGATTGACAATTGTGGCGGGGGATTAAAGAATTAGCAAGGGGGTTTATAAATCTGCAGAAAGACTATGAATTCTGGTGACCACCCCAACCCCACCTACTTACAGTCAACCATAGGGGCCTTGACCGAAATGGTTAGGGGCTTTATTCCTTTCCTTAAAAAAGTGTTTAGCCTTACAGGTTTCCTGTGAACTATAAATACATGGATGGTCACTGGGTAAAATCTAGAAAAATATTTGAAATGTAAGAAAATAAAAATTTCCCAGAGACCCCATTACCTAGAAATGAGCTTTCTTAAAATACTGATGCATCATTTGTTTGTGTTCGTGTGTGTGTGTGTGTGTGTGTGTGTGTGTGTGTGTGTGTGTGTATAGACATCTATGTTTAACAAAATTTGGGTCATCTTATCTGCATTGCTTTTTTTCTCTTTAAAAAACCATTTCCTTCCATGTTTTCAGTAACATGAACTTTTAATGGCGACATAAACTGGCCACTGACGCACCATCATTTATTTAGTCCTCTCCCCTTGTGGGTTATTTTAAATTGTTTACAAATCTTCACCATTACAGACAATCTCTACACAGCCAGCCTTACATAGAACACTTGTTGAGGTTACCTCTAGTTATTGCCTTAGGATAAAACCCTAGAACTGCTCCATCAAAAAGTATACATAGTTTAAAGGCATTTGCCCCATGGTGGCAGGCCCGTCTAAAGAAGAGCTGGGCCACTGCATGCCTGTCTGCGTGAAGACTGTTCCTGACACTGCCTGGTGCTCCGTCGTTGTTCAGAGAAGCCGTTCGCCAGCCCGAGATGAACAGCCGCCGTTCCCTGTGCTTTTCAATTACTTTCCTCTGGTTACTGGGAAGGCTGGACACTCTCGGATGTTTGTCGGCATTTATATTTTTTATGTTGTCAATTTTCTTTCATGTGCTTTTTTTGTTTGGTATGCCGTTATTTTTTTTGCTCTGAAAAAGTATATTATAGACTGCTGTAAATACCCCCAATTTGTGCTTGGTGATCTATGATCATAAATATATGAGCATAAATATATGAGCATATATATATGTGTGTGTGTGTGTGTGTGTGTGTGTGCTGTTTAACATAAATCTTATCCATTTCTTTTCTATTCCACTGGGTGGGGGTTTTTTCTCATTTTCTGCTATTCTTTTCTGAGTTAACAAGAGACTACCCGTGGTCGGTAAACTGCAGCTCGCGAGCCACATGCGGCTCTTTGGACCCTTGAGTGTGGCTCTTCCACAAAATACCTGGGTGAGTCTATTTTGAAGAAGTGGTGTTAGAAAAAGTTTAAGTTTAAAAAATTTGGCTCTCAAAAGAAATTTCAATCGTTGTACTGTTGATATTTGGCTCTGTTGACTAATGAGTTTGCCGACCACTGCACTAGACGAAGCACTTGTGAAACTACATGGAAATACATTTCCACATGGAGCACTCTGATTACATTTAGTGGCCTTTGAAGGAGAATGATATCTCGATACTCCTCCTTTTTAAAAAAGTATTTCTTATTGATTTCAGAAAGGAAGGGGGAGAGAGAGAGAGAGAGAGAGAGAAAGAGAGAGAGAGAGAGAGAGAGAGAGAAAGAGAGAGAGAAACATCAATGATGAGAGAGAATCACTGATCAGCTGCCTACTGCATGCCCCACACTGGGGAGCAAGGCTGCAGGCCAGGCACATGCCCTGATCAGGAATCGAACCACCACTTCCTGGTTCATAGGTCAATGCTCAACCACTGAGTTAAGCTGGCAGGGCTGATGCTGTTCTTCTTAAAAAAATAATTCTTTGTGTCTTTAGAAGCCTTTTACTTATTTGTTCATCATAATGATCATGCAAGGCAGCTCAGCTAAGCAGACAAAACAGCTACTAACCCATTTAATAGATGGGAAAACAAAGACTGAGATATTAAATGTCTAGCGTTAGGTTATGTGACAATGCAGGGGTGAAGCTAGGACCAGGACCCCTGGTCTTTTGACCCTCTTCCAGTGTTCCTTCCAGGATAGCACTGGGCAACAAGTCAGGTCACCTCAATGTGTCCCAGAAACCAATGCAAACGATGCAATCGTGTTAAAACCTCCTGACTTTGAATATGTAGCAAAACTGCCCTGTCACTGACCTAAATACGGGTGGGGCAAAGGAGGTGTATAGTTGTGAGGAGGTGAAACACAGAGTTTATTCTTGTATTTTTACTTATGCATTATTGTATTATTTTCCATATGAACAACTATGAACCTCCTTTTGCCTCACCCTGTAGTACATGAGTTTCCTCCCCCACCCCCCCCACCCCCACCAGCCAGCTCAGAAGTTAATATTTAGCTAACTTTTCTTGGGCCCACAGGATGAGCACAGTTTTGGACTCTTCCTTGAGGGCCAGCAGATTTGTAAAACTGGCATTTCCTCTCCTGCAGACTGTCTAGGCTTTTGTTTATAAAATACTCAGCGTTTGACAAATTGCGATTTATATCGGTCCCCAGGAAATGGTGTTGGCCAGAGCAGGGCAGGAATCCAGCGCTCTGAGTGGAAACGCATGCCACAGCCTGGTGCGAGGGCCGGGATTCTTGCAGGATGACACCAGCTGAGGGGCAGGCACACTGCTCTGTTGCCGGCTTGGGGGATTTCTCCCTAAAAGGAAATCGTTAGAGGATCTCCTCTGTTCAGCCCCCGAAGGCCAGGAAAGAAAGTGTGCGCCCTGCACAGTGTCTGAACTCTCGGAGGGGTGACTCAAAGAGCCTGCCCACGGAACAGTTAGTCAGGTTTTCAGGAGGAGGTGGGTGGCATGCAGAGGGTCTGGCTCATCAGAGTGGCACTGGGGCGGATTAGCTCTGCAATTTGCCCCAAATGCTTGCTGTGCTTTTCGAGAGAAGAGAGGCCCCAGGTTGTGAGTCTTCAGATACACACAGGACAGAGGACCACCGGAAGGCAAGCCCAAGAGGGAGTTGAATCCTAAACCTTTGACAGTGAGCTTTGGCAACCAAAATGAACCATCTTAGCTTGGCTCCCTCTGGTGCCCTGGGTCTCCCTTCTTCCTGAGTTCTGCCCTCCAGCACATGGTTTTCTTGTTTCTCTTTCTCCCCATTTTCCTTCTGTCCTGACCCCCTCCCTGCACAGTCTGTGAGTTCTCTGAAGGCAGGGGTTCCTGTCTTACTTGTCTCCACGTTCAAAGCCACTGGTAGGACTGGTTTGTAAAAATCAGTTGCTGAATTCATGCCCATATTCACCTTTGATATCATTCGAGCATCTCAGAGGAAGCTGGTCTTTGATCCCCCCATCTCTGTCTCTCATCTTCATCAGAGCTTGCCTAGATGTGTATAATTTTCTAGGAAAAGTTTTATTTATATGTTTTTTTGTGTGTGTGGGTGGGTTTAAAAATATACAAAGGGCATCAGACTGTATGAGCTGTGGTATAACAACTTGCTTTATTCATCCAACCATGTGCTTATGATCTATCCACACGGATGCACCCAGATCGAATTTTCCTTTTCATGATTACATAACAAGCGCTCCGCATTTAGATGATGTCACCGCCTTTTGTTTAGTCAACCCTGCACTGACTGACATTTAGGTTTCTTCTAGCTTTTGCTTTAATGAACAATGCGGCAGTAGACACCTGGTTCCTGCAAGCGTTTCTCTAGCAAAGATGTGCAGACGTGGGCTGCTGGCTCACAGGGTATGTGGAGTTTTAATGCTGAGAGATAACATAGCAGAACTCTTGAAACCTAACAGGGCATCATGGGCACTTGTCTGACTTCCTTCTTTCTCGGCAGCATAGAGGATACAGGGGGTGGGAGGAAGAACTCAGGCTTGAGAGCCAGCAAATCTCATTCCAGACCTGCCCTGCCACTAACAGGCTTTGTGGTTAGACAATCTCTTCCTCTCTCTGGGCCTCAATTCCCCTGTAAAAGGAGGGGCTGGACCACATGCTCTCCCTCTAAAGCTCCTTTTGGTGAAGGATCATACCTGAGGGGTCCCCAGCCGCTCTATCAGAGGGACCAGGTGAAGTGGGGCATACTTGGCTTCCAGGCGTTTCATCCGGACTTCCAGACGCTCCCCCTCTGTCAAAGGAGCAGTAGGCAGAGCATGAGATTCAGGCCACATCAGGGGGATCTGGGGAAGGGACACTCCCAGAGGATGCGGTGACTTATTTGCATTCTAAAGCTTGAATGGAGCCTGCAGAACTCTTCTCCTTGTTTTTGGTGAGTGTAATCAGGACTCACTATAAGGAAAAAGGTTCTATTCTCTGTCCAACAATGGAATCGTCTACCTCGTGGGATGATGAGTTCCCCATCCCTCGAAGGATTCACACCCAGGCTAGACAGCAAGAGGCTAGGGATGTTCCAGAAGGACGAAGAAACAAGGCCTGGGGTACCTTGTCCAAGTCTACCGTACTATGACCATTTCCTAGCTGCCCAAAGCTTTAACCTTCTCCCGTTCTGACTGCAGACCTGGCGTACTGAGATTAAGTAAGCATGAAGTTCAAAATCAAGTTGGCTATTGAGTGGCTGTTAGTGGTTTCTTACCTTTGATGTAGACTCTCGGCAAGATATTTTGGAAGGGTGCAGCATGGAGCAAATCACAGACTTCCTCTTGGGACTGCAAACAGAGATGGAGGGAAATGAAAAAAAAATCACTTTAAACCAGGGAAAATTTTCATTCCTGAAAATTTGAGCACTGGAGTCAACCAAACCTGAGTTCAAATCCTGCCACTTTTACTTGCTAGCTGTGGGATATTAGTCTCTCTGAGACTATTTATCTGCAAAATGAAGATGTGAATAGTACCCATTTTAATGGGCTGCTGTGAGGATTAATTGAGAGAATGCATAACTTTGTAGCAAAGTCCCTGGCACATAATGAGTGTGCAACACATTTTCATTATAATCATATAAGGAGTTTGCTAAAGAATTCGAATGAGTGACAGTGGGATCAATCAGAGATAATGGGCCTCAGACTGTTTGTCTCATTCGTTGTGAGGCCTGTGGATTCAAAGCAGCTAGCCGGGCCAACCCTCCAACTCACTAATCCAGGATGATGCTGACCTCATAAGGTAAGTTGGGAAGAGATCCCCCTTTTGTATTTTCTGGGAGAGAGTGTGTAGAATCAGTATTACTTCTTCCCTAAGTGTTTGTTAGAATTCACAAGTGAAAACATCTGCATCTGAAATATTCTTTGCTGAAAGCTTTAAAAAAAACCCACGAGGCATAGTCCTGCCGGTTGGCTCAGTGTTTGAGCATTGACCTATTAACCAGGAGGTCATGGTTTGATTCCAGGTCAGGGCATACCCTGGTTGCAGCCTCGATCTCCAGTAGAGGGCATGCATTAGGCAGTTGATTAATGATTTTCTCTCATCACTGATGTTTCTATTTCTCCCTCTCCCTTCTTCTCTGAAATAAATAAAAATATATTGTAAAAAAACTAGGTATAAAATTTCTTAAGTAATAGGACCATTCAGGTTACTGAAATTTCTGAGTGAGTTTGGGGGTTTGTGTGTCTCAAGGACTTGCTCCTTTTATCTAAGTTTAATTTGTGGACATGGAGTTGCTTGTAGTAGACTTTGATGTCTGTGGGATCTATAGTAATCTCCCTATTTCATTCCTGGTATTGGTAATTTGCGTCTTCTCTTTTTTTTCTCGGTCAGTCTGGCTAGAGGTTTGTCAATTTCATTGATTTTTTTCCCCCCAAAGAACCAGCTTTTAGTTTCATTCATATTTCTCTATAGTTTTTGCTTTCGATGTTACTGATTTCTGTTTTTGTCTTTATTATGTTCTTCATTCTGCTTGCTTTGGGTTTAATTTGCTTTTCTTTCTCTAGTTCCTTATGACATAAGCATAGATACTGATGTAATAACTTCTTTTTTAAGATAACATTCAGGCTACTTTTCTGTACCTCCAGTAATCAATAGCTCAGTACTTCTGGAGGCAGCCCAATTCATTTTTGAGCTTAGGACATAATAGTTTCTCAATTATTTATTAAGTGAATGAATATTTACCCCTTCTGTTTCTTAGATGAATATGTAAATGAGTATATTTATCTACGACAACCCTCCAAATACAAGAATACATACATTCATCTTACAAATATGTATTGAGCACTAGGCACTGTTCTAGGTTTTGCAGATATGATGTTGAACAAGTTAGACTAGATCTTTGCACTCACATGGCATTTAGAGTCTAGTTCATAGAGACAGATAAACAAAGGTAAATAAATCAGGAAATTTCACATAGTGATAAGATACAATAGGGTAATAAGCTAGAGTGACTGGGGACGGGACTACTTGAGAGAAGATAGTTAGGTAAAAATCTTTTTTGAGGCAAACACATTTAAATAAAGAATAGAATGAAGTGAGGGAGCAGGCTATGTAGGTATGAGGTAAGAGCATTCCAGTGCAAAGGACCTGGGGCAGAAAGTCAACTGGAGTAAAGTGACGCAGGAATCATAACCCAGTCTGAGGCCCTGATGGTAGGGAGGGACCAGTTCATGTGTGGCCTCATAGGCATGGTATGAATCTCGATTTTATTTGAAGGGCAATGAGGAACTGCTTAAGTATCCAGGCAGATACACATAACCCCACTGACAAGTTTTTTATCTTTCCTGTTTGCTTCCAAAATTTTAGTTGCTCCTAGAAATGTCTTGTTACTAGAAAAGTTGCCCATTGTATGAACTATCAACTTTCTATTTTGTTAATGTGGATAAAATTGATCTTGGGAGACCTTTAGGAGATGGGAAAAGAGGCAATGTTGCTGATTTATCTATTTTACATGATGAGTTTCCACTTCAAATTTCTTTAGGGGAGACAAGAGTGTTCCATTTACCCTTCTTGTCCCCACCACCACTCCAAGTTTGCAAACTTCAGGACTCCAAAGGTTCTTGGGGAGGATGCTTCCTGCTGGCATGCTTCCTGTGTGTTCTCCACCTGGCAATGCCATTTGTTAATGAAGGTGAGGAAAGACACAAGGATGTGGTGTCCTGGCAAAGGTGGGAAAACATTTGCCAAGGAGCTCCGAGAGGAGGTGTTATGTGGCCATTTGCATGGTGAGGTGGCTGCATACTCTGCAACACCTTCCTGGAAGGTATTTGTTTGCTGAGGCCATAGCGATGGTAAAAATGTCTAGTTCAGTGTGGAGCACACACAGGCCTGAGTCAGGGATCCAAACAAGCTTCCATTGTGGGTGCCAATTCTAACGGCTGACCTCCCTCTTGTCCAATCTCAGTCTGAAAGGATCCACACTTGTCCTTCAGCTCTGCCCAGGAACCCACCCAGCCACTGGCCTGTGAAGTCCATTGAGAGTGTGTAGAATCAATATTACTGCTGCACTAGAGTATAAGGTAAATATATTATCGCTGATTATAAGAGAAAACAACAGAAATTCTAAGTAGTATAATGAAATATTGAGAAGAAGAGTGAGGAGAGATGTAAATGAGCTAAAATCTCATCTTTCCATTAGGGAGTCTGTAAGTATTGTCTAAAGTGGCTAAGTAAGAAACAGGGGTCATCCTCATATTATTAGGTGTTATGGAGATAACTAGAAGAACTTGAATCAGGAATGATGAGAACAGGTTGCCTGGCGACTGGGAGGCAGGTGGGGAGAGGTGCAGTCGAGCCAAGAAGCATGCTTTGCATCATGAGCTCATCTATATTTTTTTATTTGTTTTCAGGTGCAATTAAGAACAATTTAAATGGAACAAAATGAAGAGGTTGGATTAAATGGTGTCTCAGGGTCCTTCCCTAGAACAAAGAGTCTGTAACAACATAATCACTTTGTTCTCCAGGGAACGGGAGGAAACGAGTATTTACTGAGCACCATGTGCCAGGTGCTTTGTACCCACTATCTGCCCTACACCCCAGAACACCCTGGGAGGCAGCTCTTATGATCCCGTCCTATGGGGGTGGAATGGAGGCTCTCAGGAAGGTGAAGTTCCCAAACACAGTGATAAAGAAGCAGTGGGGTGCACACTGAGACCCAGGGCCCCTCACTTCCACACCCACTGCTTTTCCACAGCAGCCCATGCAGCAATGCCTTGGAACACTTGAAATACGCTCCCGACCCCACTCCCCATTTTACACACATATGATGAAAAAAAAAGTAAAATGATCAAAAACAGAACAGGAGAAAATTACTTAAAATCTCACCACCTGAGAAACTTTGTAGCCTCACTCATAGCTGATAGAATCACATCTTTTGTTGCTTTATTTGCTGGGTTTCTGGTCATAGCTACTAATGTTCTTTAAACTTAAACATACTGTAATATGTATATGCAGCTTGAAGAATGAACTGAAGCTTGAGCCATCTTCCAGAAAAAAAGATATAGGAAGGTACTGATACCTGCGTTCTCCACCCCCCAAAGGTAGCCTCTATCCTGAACTTGTGTAAGTAGTTTCTTTGCAGACAGCAAATTTTGAAAGATCTGCTGGTGTTATTTCAAGGTAAGGTACAGGACCACTCATGTGTTCAAATTTATACCCATAGATTTATACCTATAAATTCCTCCCAAACCAATGTTCTCCACTTACTCTTACCCATTCCACAAAGACTTATTCAAATTTCAACTTCTGAGAGTCTCCCAAGCCCCTCCAGTCCATAGTTTTCTTTTTAAAAACTGATCAGCCCGGCCAGTATGGCTCAGTGGTTGAGTATCCACCTATGAACCAGAGGGTTAGGGTTCGATTACTAGTCAGGGCGCATGCCCAAGTTATGGGCTCGATACCCTTGTCTTCTCCTTTGTCTCTTGATGCCTTTTTGGTCTTCTTCTGTGTGATGGTCTCTAGACTCAGAGGTACCATTTCTTTAATTGAGAGGCACTGTGTATTTATTAGGATATAAGTAAAGACAGTAGTGCTTCTTATTAAATGAAGAAATGGGTGACAGGGGGAGCTGAGACTTCCCAGGACTGTCTGGCTTGATCTGGAAGCGGCCACGGGCCTACAGGACAATCATCTTTCCTAAAACCAACCTTACATTTTTCTCCCTCAAGTTCATTTTATGAAAAATGTTAAACAAAACACTTAAAAGAACAATGAACACCCTTATACCCTTGATGCAGCATCGCTGCAAACATTTTGCCACATCTGCTTTGACTATATGTTTTACTGAATCACTTGAAAGTAAGTTAAAGCTACTGCATTACTTGGTGTTAAATACTTCAGCACGCAACTCCTAAAAACAATGACATCCTCAGTACTATGATCATAACGCTAAAAAAAATTCTTAGCCCTGGCCAGGTATTTCAGTTGGTTAAAGCTCATCCAATACACCAAGGTTGCCTGTTTGATCCCCGGCCAGGGCATATATAAGAAGCAATGTCCCCCCTACCCCCCGCCTCTCTCTCAAAGTCTACACTAATAAAAGAGTAAGATGAAAATTGACCGTAGCTTTGCAACACCCACCAGCCAATCAGGAGCGAGTATGCAAATTGACCCAATAAAGATGGTGGGTTAATTTGCATATGCAGGCACTGAGCGGTTGGGGTGGGGCGGGGTGGGATGCAGGCGTTCTGCACCACCCCAGCCGCTCCGGGCCTTTGGGCAGCGTGAGAAGGTGCAAAGGCAGCTCTGGGCCAGAGTGAAAAGGTGGCTCCAGCTGGAGCTAAGGTGGTGCCGGCAGCCAGGGGAAGAAAGGCCCATTTTTAAAAAAATATATATTTTGTTGATTTTTTACAGAGAGGAAGGGAGAGAGAGAGAGAGTTAGAAACATCGATGAGAGAGAAACATCAATCAGCTGCCTCTGCACACCCCCTACTGGGGATGTGCCCGCAACCAAGTTACATGCCCTTGACTGAAATCAAACCTGGGACTCTTGAGTCCACAGGCTGATGCTCTCTCCACTGAGCCAAACCAGTCAGGGCAGGAAGGCCCATTCTTGCACGAATCTTTGTGCATTGGGGATCTAGTTAATTAATAAATAAATAAATTTAAAATTTCTTAATATCATATAATATGCAGTCAATACCAAAATTTGCTCAGTTCTTAAAACATTTCTTCTATAGTTTTTTTTTTTAAACTGGGATCCAACCACGATGAGTTTTCTGAAGTTTCTGCACCTACCAAGTGCCACAGTAATGCTTATTATTCCTGTTGCTTAGGACAACCACTAATGTATTATGGTTACGAGAGAGGTAATCATTAGAAGATTTATAAGGATCAAGATTGAATGTAAAATTGCTCTTTGCCAACAGTGCAAGTCAAAGCCAAAAGGTTTTTGGTCAGAATGCAAAAATATTTCATTGGTAAGGAACCCACATCAAAATTCTTCAAGGGATGAGTATTTTATTTTGGCACTGCTTTCAGCCTTAAAAATGTCCTTTTCTGTTTCACTTAATTTAAAACTGATAGACCATCAAATACCACAGAAACCTCATGTGCCCAATGTAGTCCACGAGGTTAATGGGGGACTGCTTTCTCTCGGTTACAGGATACCATGAAAATTCAAAATGCGTATTTTAAAACAGGGTCACTGTGATCCCAGGCATGCCGGGCTCATGTAGAACAATAGCCTCTCCCTTTAGGCTCTGTTTCTGGTGAAAAACACCGTACCAGTTTAGCAGATTTCCTAAAGGTAGTCATCAGAGCAATCTCGGAACAACGTTTTCTCAAATAAGTTTGCTCTGAGTTTTGAGGCCACAAGACACATAATACTAACATGAATGTCATGTTTTATCTTTGTCAAGTGAGTGAGGAGAAATGAGCTGGCAAACTGGAGGTCGAGCCCCCACAGGAATCCCCTGCGGTTTTCTGGCTCAGAAAGGCAGGGAGGGGATGGGGCCTGACCAGAGAGCCCAGCGGTCTGGTTTAAACATTCCCTTATATGGATGCACATAGATGGTCAGTGTCTGTGCTTCCCGCATGCTGATGCTAAGCCCCAAGGATACAGGGCCTGTGGAGCAGGCAAGAAATTAGGCTTCCCACATCCACACGACCCTCCTTGGTACAGAACGTACAAGCTGTAGCTTCCGGCCCCTCATCTGGGGCTGTAGGTACAGGGGGAAGCTGAGGTGCTCCTGCTCCGTGGGCCCCTCCCTTCCAGGAGCCAGCTCTCTGTAGCCCTGGCTAAATAAATCAGTAATTTAATCTGATCTGATTCTGTGTGTGGTCTTCCCCACCAATCTGAGCCTCACCTGCATTAATGCTCCATATTGTGATGTCTCACCTCCACCCCCTTCTCCCACCCCCTAAATTGTCAAGAGGAAAAATAATTATTATTCTGGATCAGAATCATGTGTGGCCAAGTGGGAAAGCTCTACAACCAAGAAACTGGCCTAGAAAGTAACTCTCTTCTCCTCCCTCCCCAACAAATGCATGTCCATGTCTACCAAGGTGGGCATTTCCCAAAAGGTATGGATTGGGGATATAGGGAAAGGGCATTTCATACTAGTGAGTCACACAGTGAGAAAGTTACTGCCTTTCCAGTTTCCTATCCATCGTTCTGACAACTTTAATGAGAAAGTCTCCATTTGCAGCCTTTCCTAAGAGCAACCCTATTACTTCTTGAAACATGTGCTAAGTTCTGTTTTTAACACAGAGAGGGAGCAGGCCTCTGGTGCAGAGGCGCGGGCAGGCAGCAGCTGGAGTGACACAGCCTTGCCTTAGTCTGATTGAATTTATTATTCTGGTTGCTTTCTATGGGTGATAAGAGATGATGAGTTTTTCATGGAGGTGATATAAAGTGTTCCTTGAAAATAAGTTAAAGTTATGAAGTAAGCGAATTGAAATAAAAATATCATGTAAGGAAAGGACCTGTGGTCTGCAAGTACAGCAAGAACTGGGACAAGCACACAGCAGTGACTGAGCTCTGGAAACAGCCGTTCAAGGAGACCCCTTCTAGGTCAGGGGCTCTCCATCCTGGCTGCACGCCTCCATTTGGTGAAGATCGCTTTTATGACTACACCAAGTAAAAACATATACATGAGGGAAATCCATATGCTGAGACATGAAAGCGTCTGGAAGGCGTCCTCCGGAATGTGAACAACGGCTATGGCAGCATAGTAATGTGGCTTTTGTGTTCTTCTTTCTGCTCCTCTGGGTGTTCTAGCAGTGAATTTATTTCAGTTACGCAACACGGCAAACCAAATTAAAGGGACTATAAAGTGGGAGCAGGAGATAAAGGAACCAGATGTGAAGCTGGAATTACAACAAAAGTAAAAAGTAAAACCCCAAACCCACACAGCAGTCTGCACAGTGCCGCGGATCGCCTCTCTGTCCCTGAGTGCCAGGCGGAAGGCTCCTGGTTCTCGCCTGACTCACGCTCTAGCTGAACCCCTGGGAAGGGTGTCTCCTTCGCAGGGCCTCAGTTTCCATTCTGTGAAATGGGGGATTGTACTGGATTAGTGGTTCTCAACAGGGGGAGGTTTTTGTCCTCCAAAGGAATATCAGGCAGTGTCTGGAAAACTTTTCAGTGTCAGACTGGGGAGGGTGCTATGGCACCTAGTGGGGAGACCCCAGAGATGCTGCCTAAGATCCTACAGTGCACAGGGCGGGCCCCTATAACAAAGGATTATCTGCCCCAAATGTCAGCAGTGCTGAAGCAGAGACATGTACTCTGTATGGTCTCTGATGGTTTCCCCAGATCTGACCTACATTCGAGTCTGTGAGTTTGGGCCCAGTGTCTCCTCACCTCCTGTAAGAGAAGCAAAGCTCTCATAGCCGACCAGACTGTGGCTGTGGCCCACTCAACTATGAGGGGGAGAGAAGAAATAAACAACAGGGTCAAAGGCAGGAAACAGTCTCAAGTCCTTAGTGGGAGGCCTGGCAGTAAAAGGCAGATGTGGACGGAGGCCTCCCTTCCTCACGTGAATGAACAGGGCCCCCTCCTGGTGCGTGTTGGCATAGCAAGCAATGGGCTGATGGATGGAAAGCCACACAATATTTAAATAAAAACATGGTGTCGGTGGGATATTTCCCTAATGACCACCTTATGACTTCTTGGGGTAAAAGAGGAAATACTAGTCAATCACAGCAGAATTTCCTTGAAAAACATAACAGACTTATAAACAGTTACTTAAGAAATGCTGACTCATTTTAGATTAGACTTAAAATATTGAAGAGCCTGCCACAACCAGACCCTTTGTGGACGCTTGATAAATGACAGATGCAGCAAGACAATGCAGCGTGGGGAGGGGAGGTCTTTGCAATCAGTGGTGCTGGGCCAGCTTGGCAAGAAATGAGATTGGATTCCTACCTCCCAGGAAACACAAGCATCCAGTCCAGATACATAACACACTTAAAAGCCTGTTATGCCTTAAAAGGCTAAACTCTAAAACTTTCAGAAGATAACTTCATGACTTTACAGTAAGGAAGACTTTTTAAATAAGTCAAAGAGCACTAGCCATACAGGAAAAAAAAAATATATAAAATACACCACATCTTAGGAACTTCTGTTCATCAAAAGACAAGCTGTAGGAATATATTTGCAATATGTATATCCATAATATATAAATAACAGCCACAAATCAATAAGAAAAAGGTAACTCAATAAGAAATAGGTGAGCCCTAACTGGTTTGGCTCAGTGGATAGAGCGTCGGCCTGTGGACTGAGAGGTCCCAGGTTCGATTCTGGTCAAGGGCATGTACCTTGGTTGCAGGCACATCCCCAGTGGAGGTTGTGCAGGAGGCAGCTGATCAATGTTTCTCTCCCAATGATGTTTCTAACTCTCTATCCTTCTCCCTTCCTCTTTGTGAAAAATCAATAAAATATATTAAAAAAAAAGAAAGAAAAAAGAAATAGGTGAAAACACTGAACAGCATTTCACAAAGAGGCGGTCCAAATGGCAATACCATATGGAGAAACTCAGCCTCATTGGTCCTCAGGGAAGTAAAAACCATAATGAGAAATCATGACACATCTACCAGAATGCCTATGATTGTTGAAAAGAGAGAAAGTGTTCATGAGGATGCAAAGAATTAAAACTCCAATACCTCACTGAATGGGAAAATAAATGGGTACAAACATTTTGTAAAATTGCTTGGCAGTCTCTACTGAAGCTAAACATGTGTCTATACATTGACTCAGCCATTGTACTGCCATGTATTTAACTGATACAAATGAGAGCGTATATTCACCAAAAGAAATGTACAAGGATATTCATGATAGCTCCTTTCATAACAGTATCAAACTGTAAATATTCAAATGTCCATTCAAAGTAAAATGGACAATTTCAATTAATCTATGCAGTGAGAATACTGCATATTCTGTATATTACTGGATATACAGTGGACCTTAATCAAAAGCACCAAGAAAACAAACACCCCACTCCATAGGTGTATGGGGTTCTGTACTAATATTGCACCCTGAATATTAAGAAAATTTACAAGCACCTAAGTTAAAGAAGAAAATACTTTGTCTAAGTCAGTGGTCGGCAAACCACGGCTCATGAGCCACATGCGGCTCTTTGGCCCCTTGAGTGTGGCTCTTCCACAAAATACCACGGCCTGGGCGAGTCTATTTTGAAGAAGTGGCATTAGAAGAAGTTTAAGTTTAAAAAATTTCAATCGTTGTACTGTTGATATTTGGCTCTGTTGACTAATGAGTTTGCCGACCACTGGTCTAAGTAATCACTTTTCTTTTTAAATATATTTTATTGATTTTTTTACAGAGAGGAAGGGAGAGGGAGAGAGAGGTAGAAGCATCGATGGGAAAGAAACACCGATCAGCTGCCTCCTGCACACCTCCCACTGGGGATTTGCCTGCAACCAAGGTACATGCCCCTGACTAGAACAGAATCTGGGACCCTTCAGTCCGCAGGCTGATGCTCTATCCACTGAGCCAAACCGGTCAGGGCTAAGTAATCCCTTTTCAATTTATATTCTCTCTACCTAAAAAGTAATGAGATACTAATAATCTGTTAAAAACAAAAAGGCAAGCCACAGAATGAGAAAAGGTGCTTGCAGAATATACACCGATATGGAGCCCACACCAGAAAAAACTGCAAGTCTGTTAGAAAAAGACAGATGACATCAAAGGAAAGCGGGCAAGACTTCACTTTGTACTTTTCAGTATCTCTCCAGGTTTTCTATACTATTATATACACTTCTACCTTTTCATATTTCCTTTCAGTCCAATAATACTACACAAATATACTTTCCATGTAAAATATCAGACACTCCAGGTAAAAGTCCCTGTTGACCTTTAATCCTGATTCCCTCCAATATTAGAGAAAATGACTAAACTATTATGCTTTTTTTCCTAGCTTTTTTGTTTTAAATGCAGTAATCTTTTTTGGGTTTTAATGTTTTGTTTATTTTACATGTATGGCATCATACTGATGTGTGTCTTGTCTTGGGACTGGCTTTTTCCCCACTCAATATTATGACTTTTACCATGTTTTCTGCTGGTATGTACAAAGTTACTGTAGTTACTGCCTTACTCTTTTAAAAAATAATTTTTTTGATTTCAGAAAGGTAGGGAGAGGGAGGGAAAGAAATATCAATGATGAGAATCATTGATTGGCTGTCTCTTGCAAGCCCCACAGTAGGATTGAGCCTGCAACCTGGCCAAGTGCCCTGATCAGGAATCGAACCATGACTTCCTGGTTCATAGGTGGACGCTCAACCACTGAGCCAATTGGCGGGGCTAGTACCTTATTTTTTTTCATGACTTCAGAATCCTCCATAGAATGGATGCTCCACAGTCACACTCTTTCCTCCTTGCCACCCCACCCCACCACACCCCTTATCTTTGCTCCTAGTTCCCCTCTTTAATGAGAACAACTGATACGTTATTTAAATATGTATGTAATTCTAGCTTCATAAAGTAAAAATCTCCAGAAAGCTTATGCCTCATTCTAACCTCAGAAAGTGTCATGGCTTTGAGGATTTCCCCAGCTGTCTATGTAGAAAGCATAGTGCACAGCTTTGGGGAGCCCTGACCTTTGCTATGTGCCCGCCCCCATCCCCCAGGACTGGGAATGGTACTAAAAACCTATGACTTTGTTTCTCTACCTCGGTTGCTAATGTGCTGTGAGACCTTGGGTGAGTGGCTCCCCTCTCTGGTTCCTCACTTCCCCACTTATGAATGGGGGTGGGGGAGAGAGGTTGGAACATATACTCTGTTGGGGTCTCTCTCAGCTCTGAAGTGTCCTGTTGTCCTCAGTGATACATGCAAGTGATCACCAAGGCAGGGATGCCTGAGAAAACTTTTCCCTTTCCTTGGAGCCCCGTCCATAGTCTGCCTCTCAGGGTCTGTCAGGAAAAGTGTAATCGATG
Source organism: Corynorhinus townsendii (assembly GCA_026230045.1). Classification (NCBI taxonomy): domain Eukaryota; kingdom Metazoa; phylum Chordata; class Mammalia; order Chiroptera; family Vespertilionidae; genus Corynorhinus; species Corynorhinus townsendii. The sequence goes on along the minus strand of JAPDVU010000006.1, from coordinate 156,245,674 downwards.
CTCAGGAGGTGGGTACAGAGACACCCAGGACCTGAGGCTTCAGGGACCTGCTCTCCCTCCCCCCACTATCCCCACCTCCATCGCCCGAGCCCCTGGAACATCTCCTCATCTTTCTGAGGCCTTGAGCAGAGCAGTGCTTCCTACTTATCTCATCCCCATGACTGCTGAAGGCTAAGTTGCCATGGCAACCCAGACCCACTGAACCACGTTATAAACCTGTTTCTATAAAGAGGAACACTTAGTTGTCTGGAGAGTCCTTCTAAAGGGGAGCAGAGAGGCTATTACTCACAGAGGAGGAGCAAACCTGCATATTTCAGACCTTCCAGTGCGTACATGTCCCTCCTGTGGAGATGGGACCCTGAGGCATGGACTTAAAGACAACCAGAAGCAAGAACCTTCCTGGTCTCTTCTTCTGAGCTCTTGCTATCATGGCCTCCTCCACATCTCTCTCCACCTTTGTTCCCCTCCTTCCTAATGCCTTCCTTTTCCCTCCTTTCTCCATGAGCCTGCCTGCAAGGTGACCCCTGGGATGGACAACTGCAAAAGCCTCGTCCTTGACTCACCTTCCAGCCGGTCCTTCTCCAAATGACCAAAGGGGCCTTTATAGAAAGTCTATCAGACCCCCATCACTCTCCATCTCACAAGGGAATGGCCAGGGACTGCAGCCACCTGCTTCTCGTCCCTCAGCCCCGACCTTGTCCCCTTACCCTCCGCAGTCCAGCTCACTATGGGCTGCTTTTTCTTAAAGACATTCAAGCCTCATCCTCTCCCGACACCCATCACTCCCTGTGTGTCCTATTTCCCTCAGCACGTACACCATCTGCACTCACAGTCTCTGCTTATTTACTTCTTCCACCGCCTCCCTCTCCAGAATAAAAATAGCAATAATCAGTCTCTTCTGTTCCTGGCCATTTATCTTCCACCCAAACCTGCACCTGGCCAGGCTGCAGGCTATCAACACCCTCAACACCACAGCAGGCTCTCGGTTCTATGTCCCCATTAAACCCTGCACTCGTCCCTCTTGGCACTGACTGTGACTGTGACCACATCACTTCTGGGTAAATACTGCTCAAAAGGGTCTCCTCGTGACTGCCCAGGACACGAGGCAGGGACTGGCTACTGCTATGTCCAGGCGGGCAACGCCTGTCCTACGGCAGCCAAGGAGTCATTATTTGTTTAATGAGTGTTGGGAAAATTAAGACTCCCAGATGGCCAAGGTTCGGCCACTAGTGAAGGTGGGCAGGGTGGGACCCGCGTTCCTCCCTAGCGCTCAGGTGCGGGGGGCCTCAGGAGTCTGTCGGGGGGAGGACTCACCAGAGCTTGCTCTATAAGCAGGCAGAATAGGATGGCGTTGCCCACTTCCCTCAGGCTTTGGAACACGTCTGTTTTGAGCTCCGCATACTCAATGATGTCCTTCAGCTGGTGGTGGAAGAACTCCAGGATCCCTGAGGGTGCAGGGGGGCAGTCAGCGGGGAGTTGACACAGCTCAGCCAGGTTCATGGGACCTGTCAACTGAGCAGCAGCCCCAGACCTGACTCAGGAACAGCCAAAAGCCAAACCTGCGGGCCCTGGGGTAAGGCTTCCTTCAGGCTCAGTACTAGAGAAAGATCAGGAGGCAGGTTCCAATCTTTTATGGAACAAAACACACACACACACACACACACACACACACACACACACACACACACACACACAGTGAGCAGCCCTGGGTCTTTCCCAGTCCCTCCACAAACTTACCTGAATTCTCAATAATGACAGGCAGTAATATTTATTTAGCAGTGTTAGATGCTGTGCTAAGGACTTTACCTGCAATCCCTCATTTGATACTCATAGCAACACTATGAATCAGGCACTATTACTCTCGTTTTCAGATGAGGCTCAGAGAGGGTAAGTGGCATGCCCAGAGTCACACAGCTTAGTACATGGGGCAGCTGAGACTGAGCACCAGAGTTTTCAGCCCCAGCCTTTTCCTGTTCTAAATCACACTGACCCAGCAGACATCTTTCTGGATGCCCCAAGCCCCCAATTCAGTCTCTACTCCACTGACTATGAGGGAAGGGAAGAATCACTTCTCTGCCCAGATGTCAAGTGGCAAAAACTCCTGTTTCCGGACTCACTTTGGAAATGCCACCTGGGGCCGATGGAGGATGGAATCCTAGAGATGCTAAGCTAATGAAGACCTTTATGAGTAAACCTTGCTCTCCCGTTTGCATCCTCGTACAGCTTCCCAGCAGGCCTGTGAGGCAGGCCCAGCTGCCATCATTTGGCCTTCGCGGATGGAAGAATACTACTGCTCACAGGGATGAAAAATGGTTGGAGGCTAGCTTCTAGCTAGTGGCAGAGGGAGGATGCAAACCCAGAGCTCTGCCAGCGTGTGGGTATTTTAGAGAAGCAGACCCTCCAAGGCAGGTGGCCGGAGTCCCTTCCCACCACGGGAGGGGTTTGCATTATTTTCCTCTCACCACCCCTGCCCCAGTTTCCTATCACCCACCTGGGGAGCCATATTCATGCCGGGGCAAGCGGCATATCTTGGGCATCACTTCAATCAGTGTTTTCACATACTGGAGAATGGTCCCCTGGAGCTGAGAAAACAAGAGTAAAAATGAAATAATCCACCGTTGCTGTTCAGGTGGAACGCTGGGCTATAGGGGTGTACAGGGGCTCTGCTGAAACCAGTGGGTAAGTGCGATGCTGAATGTGTCCCTAAATTCATGTGTTGAAACCCTAATTCCCAATGTAATGGTATTTGGAGATGAGGCCTTCCAGAGGTAATTAATTAATCATGAGGGTGGGGCTCTCACAATGGGATTAGTGCTCTTATAAGAAGAGATAGGCGAAAGATGATGTCTCTCTGTCATGTGAAGACACAGCCAGAAGGCAATGAACTAGGAGAAAGGCTCTCATCAGAACCTAACCATGCTTGCCTGATTTTGGACCTCCAGCCTCCAGAACTGTGAGAAATAAGCATGCTGTTTAAGCCACCCAGTCTGTGGTATGTTTGTCACAGCAGCCTGAGCTGATTGAGACAGTAAGGCTCTGTTCCCTGATAGGACAGGGCAGGTTCTCTCCTAATGATGGGCGGCAGCCCTGGTGTCCTTTCTAAGGGAAAATGGGCCTTTATAAGACAAAAGAGGGAGCTTTCTCATTAGCCCCCTGGACTTACAGACTTCAAGGAGGACAGTTTCTAGGCATGCTGTCCTTCCTGGGGTAGGGGGCTTACATGGGACCCAGACTAAGAGCTGAAACGAAATGGGGCCAGGGAGCTGTGGAGTGAGACAGTCTCATCTTCAAGCAGGGAAAACCCATAGCACATTTATCCCCCCCTTCTTTAATCAATTCACATTTTCTGGATTAAGCGTCACAGTTCATAATCCATGGCTCCACACAGCTGCTACCAGAGAACTGGAGTTAGCCAGTGAATCCTGCTTGCCATGCCTGACATGGTTATACATTACTTTTTTTTATTTCTCTTTCATCAGCTCAAAATTTCAGGAAAATCTTGTTTCACCCTTGCTTTAACAGTGTTGTGAGGAATTAAATGAAGGTTCAGATGACCATACGTGGGGCAGAGACAGAATGGTGATAAAGGGATTGGCTTGAGGCCAGTGCAGTATTGGTAGCAGAATTTAGCAAGAAATCCCAAGGGGAAGAAGCACGGTGATTGATTAGAGATGTCTGCCAGGGGCATGGGAGGCGTAAATGGTAGCACCCGTGCCATAGGTATACTATGCAGAAATTAGACAATATGGCACAGGAGGGGACTACAAGCAACCATTACTAGACCCTGAAGGTCAACGTCAGGATTGCTGAGTTCAGTCATCAAGCACAGGGAGTAAGCTCAGGGTCACACAATGAGAGGCATAGGCACAAGTCAGAAGGATCACAGAAATGTAACAGAGCAACAGGTAAGAGGAACCAAAGGATGAGGGGAAAGGTCTCTACCTACAGACACAGCTGAGTGGCTTGATTTCAGAGCCGGGTAAAAAGTGACAGCAGATCTTGTTTCTATCAACTATGCTGGGGCACATCCCAGGCCTCATGTGGCCCGTCCTTACCAAGCTCTTAACGATCTTCAACAGCTCCTCCATGACCACAGCGATGCCCTGGTAGCCCAGGAGTCTGCAGATGGTCTTGAAGTGAGGGGGCCCCACGAAGTTCCTGTAGGAGCTGTAGATGTGGCTGTAGGCGATGTTGAGAGGCTGGAGAAGAGAGGATGTGCAAGATAAGCGGCTGAGCATGGGATGGATGCCAGCCTGCGTCCTGTCCAGGTGGGAGAAGTAGCACTGACAGAAAGGAAGGAACCTGACGTCACCCAGTGCTCTCACTGGGCGCCCTGGGGAATATGTTTGCAAGATGCTGGCCATGGAGAGAGGTGTGGTCAGTGGCCACAGGACGGAGCAAAGGCCCATAGATAGAGCAGGGGTTCCCCAGGGAAAGAGGAGAAAGAACTTCCAGGTGAGTATCTTTTTTACAAAGACTCTTGCTACCCCAACTGTCCAACACCGCCCCCCCCCCCCCGGAGTTTTACAAACTGAGCTATGGGTGGGGGTAAAAAGGACAATTTTCTTTTTCTAGAGACATTTTTGACCTAGAAACTGGCTGGAAGAACCCTGTGGAAACACAATAGCAGGTTAACACTGGCTTCTTTCTTCTACTTTAGTTGTCTCTGTCTATGACAGAGCAGGGTCTTGGGAAGGAACAGGCCTGGGCATCAGGAGACCTCTGCTGAGTGCTTGGGAAAATCAGTTTCCTCATCTATGAAATGAGGGGGCTGGACCAAACCAGGGGTTTCCTAACTTTCTGAGTAGCTGTCCAAAGGAAAGATGCCATAGGAACTAATGTGTGAAACAGGCAAAAGCAGAGCTGCTCTGTTTGGGTGTTGGTGGGGGCCTTAGGGCCCCGGCCATTGACTGGCCACCTCCATATCCTCAGAAACCCCACGATACCTTTGGTGAATAGGGGGATCTCTTTAAGATCTCTGTCTGAGAATATATGACCAAAATATAGGTCTCTTAATTGCACTCCTATGGTTACCAGAGTTGTCGCTGACTTTGTTTTGAAATGCTGCCACTTACAGAGCACCTCATGCCAGGCTCCGTGAAGCCTTCCATGTGCAATCTCATTTAATCTACACAACGAACATGTGGATATGGCCAACCCTTAGTCCCATTTCACAGACAAGGGAACTGAGGCTCAGGGTGGTTAAATAGCTTGCCCAAGGTCACACAGGTCACAGGTAACTGAGCCCTGATCTGCACCCACGTAGGTCAGATTCCAAAGCCCACATTCCTAATCTCTACTTACAATGGCAGACTTTGGAACTGAATTCTATTACAAACCATATCCATTTTTTAGATAAGGCCTCACTCAAAAGCTTAGTTCTGAGTGTAGTTTTCCTGCCCGGAATTATAAAAATCTGAACACATACCATGCATATATGAGACCACACCTGATAGTCTAGCTGAAATTCTCTAGTAGTTGGCTAATGAGAAATCCTACATGAACGAACCAGGAACTGTAAGCAATGCGTCTCAAGGACTGCAAGGGTCTCAACTCCCTCTGGAGCCATGGTGGGAAGATTTAATTATGTTCAGTCTAGATTTTGGGTTAAGTATGTTTTAGTGTAGATGAATTCTTCCAAACTTTACAAACTAAGCATCACGATCATTGTGCCCTCTACTATGAAGGATACATGAACACACCTGGGAAACCCACTGGCAGGGAGGATTCGTGAGAAGCAGAACACCCACACATCCAGCAGGTTGAATGACAGTTCGTTTGGGAAGCTAATGCCCACATGTGGGAGGCTCAGAAAGTGACAAAGAGCAGCTCCGCACTCCATTCAGATGTGCTGTCACAGTAAACTCTGCCCGTACCTGGTGGGTGAATAGCTTGTATGTAGTTCCTAAGGATTTCTAGGTGTTGCGGGGCAGGAATGGTTTATGCAGGGCGGGAAGTATAACCGACTTAAAGCATGATGTTCACTAAAGCCGATGTTCAGCAAATCCTGGAAGTATATGAATTGTTGAGTTTGATTTAGCTGATCATAGGGGCCAGGCCATATCGTGAGCAAAACAGGCCACCTAGTCTAACAGAGCTGGGTGTAGGGTGGGGTGAGTGAGGCACTAGAGCACAAAATGTTAGGAAGGTTCTCTCTCTCTCTCTCTCTCTCTCTCTCTCTCTCTCTCTCTCTCTCTCTCTCTCTCTCTCTCTCGGTGAGTGTATCCCAGTTCTGGCTCTATTCTCAGAGCCTCATTCTGTATTCTCCTGCTTTAGGGATGAGGAGTATATCGCCAACATCAAACCAACCATGGCTCACCACTGGTAGGGGAAGACGACTGACTAGAAAGGGGCATGAGAGAACTTTCTAGGCGATGGAAATGCCCTACATGTTGCTTTGGTTGTTGACTACACAGATGTATATACATTTGTCAAAACTCATAAAACTACACGTACCCTTATGATTGTGCATTTATGGACGAATGGTTGTATTTCCCCAACTTCTTATGTTGAAATCCTAACCTCTATGTGTGGGACTTTTGGGAGGTCATTAAGTCATGAGGGTGGAGACTTCATGAATGAGATTAGTGCCCTTGTAAGAAGAGACGCCAGAGCTTCCCCCAATCCCCAAGATGTGGGATACAATGAGAACAAGGCCATCTGCAAACCAGGAAGCGGGCTTTCACCAGACACCAGATCCACTGGCACCTTGATCTTGGACTTCCCAGCCTTGAGGTAATAAAGAAATTTTAAGCCACCCAGTTGATGGTAATCTTGTTATAGCAGCTGGATCTAAGTGCATTTTACTATATATGATTATGTGTCCATATAAAAGTAAATAAAAAATAAACCCACTGGGCTACATCATAGCTTAATTTACTTCCCAACATTTGTTTTCAAAGATTAAAAAACAACCTTAATTTAATTTCCTCTGGAAGAGGGCTGCAGCTCGAGCCTGCACAGGCACGAGGGAATGGTGACCTGGCTCTGCTCACGGCCCCAAGGGGCACTTGACAGGGTGCATGGGCTGCCATAACTCCCTTCCATTCTCCCCACACACCATGCACTCTGGGCCTTGCCTCTGAACCCAGTAAAGCTCTGAGCACTTTTCCTTCATCCCCTTTCAAATCCTATATAATAAAGAGGTGATATGCAAATCAACCGAACAGTGGAACGATGGGTCACTATGACGTGCACTGACCACCAAGGGGCAGACGCTCAATGCAGGAGCTGCCCCCTGGTGGTCAGTGCACTCCCACAGGGGAGTGCGGCTCAGCCAGAAGCCAGCTCACGGCTGGTGAGCGCAGCTGCGGTGGCGGGAGCCTCTCCTGCCTCTGAGGCAGTTGGACATCCCCCCCCCACCCCCGCCCACCCTGTCCCAGGGCTCCTGGACTGAGAGAGGGCACAGGCTGGGCTGAAGAATCCCCCCTGCTCCAGTGCACGAATTTCATGTGCTGGGCCTCTAGTGTCCCATAAAAGGCATTTCTGAGCAGCAGGGTGATTTCCAATGGCTATCCCTGGAGGAGACAAAAAACAATCAGCTACTTTATTACTTCTGTCTGATTCTATGACTTCTTTTTGTGCTTTGTCTGAGTCTATAGTTATAAACAGGCATGGGCACACCTGAGCTCAAATCCCAGGTCCATAAATTTACTAGCTAGATGATCTTGAGCAAATTACTTAACCTCCCTTAGCTTTGGTTTTCCCTAAGTAAAGATAATGCCATTTCCAATAGGGCTATTGAGAGGTTTAAATGAGATAACAGATAGAAAACACTGAGCCCGGTGCCTGACACTCTGCAAGCACTCATTGCAATAGCAGCCATTCCTAATGCTTTGTTCGATAGTTTGGTAAGCATCCTGGTCACCCCCCAGCCCCCCCGCCCCGCTGCTGAGCAGTCATGATGCTCTGAATGTGAAGAGGGGGGTGCGTACATGGGGTACAAGTCTACACAACACAGTGGATGTCCCACAGAGGATACAGCTTGGAACCAGCTGCTGAAATGCACCCCCAAATGCAGATTTTGCTTAATATTTACACCATTATAAAAGTGAGAGCTGTGCAACAACAGACTCCACTGGGTAGGAGCTCTCACTGCTACAAGTGTTTGGGTGGAGGCTGAGAAACATGGCTCAGGTTGCTGGAAGGGAACCCGCCTGGGATTGAGCACTGGAAGGGATGGGATTAACGCTCCCCTCAGAGGTGCAAGCTCCAGTGAGTTCTGCCTGGATGCTCATCCTCCCTGGCAGTCTTCTTAACCTCACCCAAGGAGCTTCTAGGACCAAGTCTTCTTTGGCACTTGCTGGCAAGCACACACACACACAAAATATATATAGGGTTCAACAGCCCTCCCCAGTTCTAGACAGAAGAGAAGAACATTTTGGAATTGTTTTACCACACACAGGGTTTTCTAAAGTCCCCCTTATAGGCCTGCTCAATGCACACAGGCAGCCTCTTGTTCTTATATCAGTCTTGGATTGGGTCAAGACCAGAAGTTTAAGCTTCAGCTGATGACTCAGGCTCAGAAAGGACCAGCATGAATTGAGCAGAATTCAAATCCTTCTAAGTGAACAAGCACCCCTCACCCCCAAAATACACCACACCCATGCAAGAAGCACACACACATGCCAAAAAGTACATGCACACGCACCCCCGGAGGGCACCCATCTGACCTGCTGGCTCAGTAGGAGGCTGGGCCCTATTGAGAAAATGTGGGAATATGGGAGCCTGGGCATTTTCTGAGGTTGGTAGAGAAAGAAAGGAATGCAACATGGCTTGAGACTTTGAAACTGCTCCAAATCTCTTATACTGAATCAGTCCTACTAACTGACTCAGGTTACAACCCAAGGGCCTACCTTAGAAATGAATTATAATTAGGATGGCTTGTAATATCAAGCTAAACAAGCTTGCACCATCCACACGGCACAAAATAATTTTATGAGATCTTAAGAGATAAATTATCCTGATACAGGAATTATTAATGTGTGACATAGATGTGCATTGTTTTAAAAAGGCAAAACAGTATTTTAAGGAAAGAAAAAAAAATATGGTGAGCTCGACCTGGCAGAGCCTGGGCACTATATTATCTGTACATGGACCTTTTAAAAATTGTGATAAAGCACACATAACACAGAAGCTACCGTTTAAACCATGTTCAAGTGTGGTATATGGGCTTTTAGTCAGAAGGCCTCTTTCACCAGATAGCAAACAGGGCCAGTTCAAATTTATTTAGCAAACTGAATTTGCATGCAATTTGTATCCGCTTTCTGGAATCACAATTGTTGTTTTCCAAGATCCCAAGAAGAATTAAAACTGTTTCCAATTTCCTGTTTTAGTTATAATTTCTCTAATGTTCCTTGAGCAATCTGAACACTATCAGCCACCAACACAAACACAGCTCTCTAATCCGGTTCAGAGAGCGAGCTGCAGCTCAACTCTGAAATCCCTGCAGGGTAACGAATAAAACAGCAATACCAGGGAAGAGCACAGGTAAGAGGCACAAAGGTTCTGAGTTACAGGTTCAAATCCATTGCCAGGGCATGGGGAAAACTGCGGATGTGTCTGTCTGTCTATTCCTTCTTGATGTCTAGTGAGCTGTAGGGCTGGGTCTCCAACATCTGGGTTCCTTGTTGGTCTTCTCAGCTAAGAGGCTGGAGGAGTCAAGGCAGGTGCTACAGAGACCTCAAGAAATGATGCTCCTCTTCCTTGTCTTACAGTCCTTTGGAGAAGGCAAGAGGGAGAGCAGGAACCAGGCCTTCCAATTCAGAGATACCATATCAACCCTCTAACACTAAATTTGTAGAGGAAACCAATGTCATCACTTTTTTTCATAATCAAATATAATAATGAGGATATATATATAATGCTTCTCTGTTTATGAATGTTTTCAGCTAATAATTTCTTTATAACTGCCCAGGTGCATTCTGTGGCTATGGTAGCAAATTACCATAAACAGGGGGGGAGAAGAGGGCTTACAATGACAGAAATTTATTCTCTTGTAATTCTAGAATCCATCATCCAAAATCAGTATCATTGGGCCATGATCAGGTCAGCAGGCCACACTTCTTCCAGACTCTCTAGAGAAGAATTTGTCCCTTGCTTCTTCCAGCTCTGGTGGCAGCCAGCATTCCTTGGGTTGTGGTTGCATCACTCCAATCTTCCAATGTCTCTGCTGAGATCTGGTCTTCTCCTCTGTATGTGTATAACCTCCCTCTTTTTTTAAAAAAATATATATTTTCATTTCAGAAAGGAAGGGAGAGGGAGAGATAGAAACATCAATGATGAGGAGAATCATTAATTGGCTGCCTCCTGCACAACCTCCATTGGGGATCGAGCTCACAACCTGGGCATGTGCCCTGACCGGGAATCAAACCCTGACCTCCTGTTTCATAGGTCAACGCTCAACCACTGAGCTGGCTGGGAAAACCTCCCTCTTATAAAGATACCTGTGATGGCATTTAGGATTCATCCTGGTAATCCAGGATAATTTTCCTACCATATGACCCTTTACTTAATCACCTCTGCAAAGCCCTTTATCCAAATCAAGTAACATTCCCAGGTTCCAGGATCAGGACCTGATATCTCTGGAGGCCTTACCAGCCAGCCTACGACACCAGGTGAGGCAGGTGCAACCAACCCTATTTAGCAGAGGAGGAATCTAAGTGAGGTGACTTGCCTGAGGTGGCATACAAGAGGATATTCTGCTATATGTATAAATTGCCAAAATCACGGAATTCTCTAGATGGTGAATAAATAATGTGTAGCCTGGGAGTGAGACCACGCAGACATGAGTAGGGATGAGCAGCAAAGTGGGTGGCACTGCTGGTGGTGTTATCAGCGGGACCAAGGCAGACTCCCCAGGTCAGGCCACGTGGCAAGAGCTGGCGCCCAGGTATGGACCCAGCTGGGATATATCCAGGTTGCTACAGCAAAGCCCCTCAGGACGATGACTGAATGGGGAAGGCATTGCAGGACTAGGATACATTTCCCTGAGGTCAAATCATGCCTTCGGGGCATAATGTAGCCAGTGACGACCACTTGCTAAAGATGGAAAAATGATCAGGAAATCACTGGTATAATTGAAAGAATGATTTGTGCCACAATCTGCATCACTTGGAAGGTAGCTGTATGATATATTCTATATAATTTACTTTGCTTAGGTAATATACTTTTAAAGTTTGGGCTCATGTGCTAACTTTACTGAATCGGTTGATGAAGGTTTTTTACCTTTAACATCAACCCTGACCTGAAGTGAGAGTTCTGAGGCTCAGGCAGGTGCACTTGGCCTCCAGATTCCAGAGGGAAGGTAGCATCATGCAGGGTACAAACCTTGCCCATTGCAGCCTATGGACTAACCAACTCAGGAAATGGCTCTGACCTGCTGACCTCTTCTTAAGTAATCTCTGCTACTCTTCCTAAGCCAGCACTTTGTAGAGAGGGGTTCATCTTGTTGGTACAACACTATAAGGCAGGCAATATTGATATTTGCATTTTACACAAGAGTTCCCCAAGGTATAAAAAGTGAAGAACTTATCCAAGGCCACACAGGTAGGATGTGAGCCCAGCCTGGGAGGATTCAGGGCCTGCACTCTGAGCCCTGGGTGCAATCAGTTTTGAGGCTCAGGTAAGCCCTCACGTGGTCTCTTTACCACCACCTTCAGGAAGGGCATAGGAACCCCACTCCTGGCTGATTTCCTCAGGCAGTGATTTATGTCTGGTGTACACAGCCTGGCCTGTACACGTGGTAGAGCCTACAATGTGGACACACTGCAGATGGGCCTCCCTGAAGGTGAGCCAGGGTGCACGTAGCTGGGTGTGATTTCCTGGGCCATTGACCTCACTCATAGAGCGCTGCACTGGCTCCCCTGGATGCTGGTGAACGGTGGTGCCCAAAGGAGTAGGATGAGGCCCGGCTAGGGATTCGGTTTCCACCCCAGGTTCTGCCACAGCTGGAGGAATGCTGTCCCTTCTCTTGGAAATCCATGAAGCCAAAGGACTTGTAAGGCCTCATATTCTGAGCATCTCAACTTCTCAATAAAATGCTCAGTGTTAAAAATGGCAGCCAGAAGCATTAAAAAGAAATTCCCCTTTTCTGTGGCAAAGGCTTGAGTTCTATCTTATCACTCCACAGGCTCCTTAATTGGTCTTTTTATTCCCCTCAAAATAACCTTTTCAAAAGGCACCTGCAGACTAGCACACTGGCCTTCTGTGGAGAGGACGCCTTCACGCTCTGTGGGGAGTTACCATTAGCAAGAATTACAGCAGATTGTGACAGGCCCGTGGGAGGTCCGAAGCCACAGGAAAGCCACAAAGCATGGCTAACCAAGGCCATGGGAAAGCCACAGGGCACGGCTAACCAAGAGACGCTGGACATCCCGACTCCACACCTCACAGACACCATTGGCCCGGGGATGGGGGTGGTTCTGTGACTCACCAAGCAACTCTTGCCGATTTTTTTACTATCCCTAACGTGACTCACAAGGAAACCTTCAGGGGTGCCCTTGGCTACTTTGGCCAAAACTGAGAAGAAAAAAGCTGACTTTTAACAACATATAATTTGTGTAAATAATTCAGGTTTCCATCTATCTGAGCTAGAGTTGTTGTAACAGATTACCTCGGGCTCAGTGGCTTTAAGATGACAGAACTGTATTCTCTATTTCAGCCGTGCCTCTGATCTCTCCAACAGAACAGTGGCAATGTATTCTTTTAAGGTAGAGGGGAAAAGAAGGGGATGAAAGCTCAGAGGCAGGGAAATGAAAAGGGCAAGGAAGCAAAGGCAGGATTCTTGAAAGAAAAGGAACTCTGGGGAACATCCAACCCAGCAGTAGTAAACAGTTTCTGGTGTCAACTCCAAGTGATTGACTGATAGCAGTTTCTTGGGAGGGTTGTGTTAAGAAGGACTCTGAGGCTGTTTCTGAGCCCCAGTGGGAGGGGCACTGTATTAGTTCTTTGGGGCTGCTGTAACAAATTACCACAAATGTGGTGGGTTAAAACAATAGAAATCTCACATCTCTCATAGTTCTGAAGGCCAGAAGCCTGAAATCAAGGAGTCAGCAGGGCCATGCTGCCTCCAAAGGCTCCAGGGGGGAATCCTTCATTGCACCTTCCAGCTCCTGGCGACCCCTGGCGTTCCCTGGTTTATGGCAGCATCACTCCACCCTCTGCCTGTCTTTACATAGCTTCTTCCTGTGGTGTCTCTCAGTGTGTATGTCTCCCGCTCCTTTTCCTCCGAAAGACACCAGTCATTAGATTTAGGACTCCCTCTACATCCAGTATAAGATCATTTTGAGATCCTTAACTAATTAATTCCTCAAAGACCCTATTTCTAAATAAGGTCACATTCTGAGGTTCTGTGTGGACCTGAATTTTGCAGGGACATTCAAACTAACCCAGGACAAGTACCACTATGGTTTAGTAAGCCTGACACAGGTTCAGGACTGGACAGGGGTAGTACCCATGTCTTCTATCTGCCACCCGATGTAGCCCATGCCCACAGCTTTACAGATAATGGAACTGAGGCCCAGAGAATAAAAGACTCTTGACCAGTGTCATATACCTAGGTGATGCCACAGGAGACCAGAATAAAGAAGAGGCTGCAGAGGTGGGATAGGAGGTCGGGGTGGGAGTGAGGTGGGGTGGGATGGAGATGAAATTATTGTTTTAGTTGTGGTATAATAGAGAAGGGCATCTTTGCATTCGAAACCATTGTCCAAAGAGTATCTAGAGGTGGAAAAAAACACACCAACCAAAAAAAAAAAAAAAAACCCACAAAACCCTGAGCTAATTAGAAAATTTAGGAGCCTTGGAAGAATTAGTACCACTCTGAGGATCAGATTTGTTTGCCTTTTTTTTTTTTTTTTTTTTTTTTTGCCAAATAAATAAGAGCGCCTCTCATTGGGCAAAAGCCTTTCCAGACTGGTCCCGAAAGCATCCTGTGTACTTATGCCTGCTGGTTGCCATGGTGAATGATGCTGATCTGAAGAAATGAATAGTGTGAGCGTTGGGGGCGGCAGTGGGATTACTCAGACGGTGGCGAGAGAGACATCAAGGAGAGCCCAGAGCAGAGGGGGAAAGGCACCATTCCCTTAGCTCCGATCTACCCTGCCTCTGAAGGCTACGCTCTAACCAGATCCTCAGCACACAAGCATCAGGTAAGAGGGAAAACGGCTCTTCTTGGAAATGGAAATGGCTTTTCCCTTCCCACTCCGCTTGGAGGAGGGCCAGGCAATGGTAATATACATAGCTGTGCACAGGGGGAGGGGGGGTTCCAAACAGAAGCAGAGGAAGGAAAATAAATAAGGGAGACAGATTTGGTCCTAAAAGCTGAGGATGCTGTTAGCATCTTGACAGAAAGCTCTTAAAAATGTCTGCTGTGGGGAACTCAGTCTGCAAAGACAGCCAGCTGCAGAGCAGAGGCAAACAGGAGAGAAGATTCACAACAAGAAATGATCGCTAATCACCCCTGAAGGAAGGGTTTTACGAGGGCCATTGCCTCTATGTCCTTAGTCATGAATTAAGCTCTTTCACTGTGTTCGGAGGTATATTTACAGGGATGTGTGGGGTGCTGGGTGGCGTGGATAGGTGTGCATGAGAGGGAGCGTACGTAGTCAGTCTCCTTCGCAATGACCACCCCTGGAGGGATCCGAGCACACACACCTGTCTCGTCTCTTTCATGCCCCATTGTCCTGGGAGGAAATTTCCAGCCACATAGGAAGGAATGACTCCCCTTCCTGAGCATTTTAGTTCACTGCCATCCTTAGAGAAGGAAAACATGAATTGCGAAAGCACTAGGCGCGATGCGTCTTTCTGCAGCTCACCCCCTCTAGGAACAGGGCAGGAAAACAGAAGGTGGGGGGGGGGGGCGGGGGGGGGAGGGAGGCGAGGAGGAGAGAGAGGAGCTCCTCAGGGAAACCAGTCTGGCTTAATTTCCAATTCTGGTTAAATCAGATTATTTTTTGACTGTGTCACTGCAACCTAAAACAAAACCTTCCGTATTTCATGGGAGAGGAGTAGCAGAGAACAGAGCAGGGGGAGACCTATACTTCAACATACGAAGGTTGAATATGGCTGCCCCTGGATTTTAGATGAGGGGAAATTCAGTGAGGGGGAAATACGCAGAATGAAAAGAAACAAAAAGGCTTGAGGATGGCGCTCCCTTCCCAAAGCCAGAGGGCTGGCAATCTGAAGATGGCTTGTAGGATTTGTCTGGAAAAACAGCAATGAGTCCTAGTGCCAGCATCTCCTGTTGCAATAACTAAACCCAGCAGCCTTGCTCTGAAAAACCAGCGGTTAAGTGGCTTTGAGGCTGGTTCCCATTAGCTGTGTCACCCCAGATTGCTCATCCATAAAATGGAAATCTAGCTCAGAGGGTGTGATGACGAATAAAGGGAATTTGTTATTGTAGGTTGAACAGCTAGCAGGAGCTGCGAGAGGGCAGTGGCTTACTAACTGGTGGTTATTACTATTATTAACATTCATGGTCCCAGTAGTAATAAAGAGTAGCAGCTGTGCTGGTATTAGGAGCTGATTGTATTGATCTATGAAACTATTTCCTGGGTACCTTTGGCTTTGATAAAAGAAACACAAGAGCAGAGGCTTTCGGGAGAAATGAGCCGCCAATGAGTGACAAAACAAATCTCTCGCCATGGGCAACAGAACTGGGAGGCAAAATGTTCTAGATGGTGGAGCTACCAGCACTCAGAGAAGATGGAAGAAGTCCAGAAGGGAAATCTAGGTGAAACACCTGCCTGGCTTGCAGGTCTCAGACCTGTGGTGTCTCACACAGGGACTCTGAGATGGTCCTGATTCCTCCTTTCGTTGCCTTTTTTCTTCTTGTTTTTAAGGCTTGGGAACAACGTTGTATGTAAAGGATCTGAACCAGGGCAGGACGGGACTGGGGAATGTGGGCTCATATTTTTTCGGTCTGAAGGCCACCAGCTTTGGCATGAGAGAGCCCTGCTGGGACGTCTGTCCTGTGGTTGTTTAGCTATGCCTAGCGGAGTAACGTTGCCTCTTGGTCTCCATTTTCTGGTCTGTAAAATGGGGGTAATATTAGTCTCCATCTCGAATGCTCCATAAAGAGTGGCTATGATGATCATAAATAAATAAGGGGAAGTCACTCTTCACTCTGATTCTGGTTGCAGGATGGGGATGAACATCGAGGTGTGGAACCTTTCTTCTTCGAGGGCCATCGTTTCCTGGTCGCCTGACGATTCCTGCCAGGAGGACCATTACCATGTTATGTACAGGGCCAACTGGAACAACATCTTCACTGGCTACATTCGCAACAGCTTCCACTATGAGGAGAAAGTGCCTCGAACCGTCAGCAGGGTGGCCCTCGAGCACCTCGCCCCTTCCACTTTCTACTTCCTGTGCGTCAGCTGCAAGAAGCTTACCTACCCCCAGAAGCATTACTGCACCATGTTCTACACCCCAGATAAGAACCCGCTGGTTCCCAGAGGCTACCTGGTAAACCCCCAGCTCTCCCTGTGGGTCCTGCTGGCCATTCTGCTGGCCTGCTTCACAGCCGTCCTTGCTTTCATCTGCCTCCAGTACTGGTGCATCCGCTGCCACGTGCCCCGTTGGTCTTACAGAGAGCCCCACATAATGGAAGCCAATGGGTTGGTGAGATGGCCACGGGACGGCCCGGCTCCTGATCAGGAAGAGGAGGACCAGCAGGGGCTCCCCCTGGTGGAAAGGCCACACAGAGATTCACGAGCTGGAGTGGAACCGGAGGCCGAGGTCGCAGCCGCAGCCGACGCTGACCAGGATGCCCCCGATGCAGGTGCCCCCCAGAGGGAGGGTGGTGGCCAACCTGGCATTCGGCCTCATTTTGAGGAGTGATAGGTGGGGAGGAGGCAGCCCCCAATCTGTGGCATCAAGCCCTCCACACAGTAGTTCCTTTGTAAAAATGTGTCCGTAGACTTTCCATGTCTCCTCGCAAATTCAGTGTTCTTGTGGATCACCTGGCTCAGCGACCACTCTCCTCAAGCCAGAGGTCTCACCCCCATGCTGTGCTCCGGGAGAAGCATGGCCTTCAGGGGGTGCCTAGTGGGCGCCGGGGCAGTTAGAAATATAAACACTTATTTTAACATGAAAACACACGTGAATCCCTTAGGATGCAGAAAGTGAAATTTGCATAACTTGACTAAAACACAGGACTTCAGGGGATCTGTGGAGGTGAAGACAGGCTCGCTGAGCTATGCTGCCAGTCAGCTTCAGGCCGAAGTCCAGCCTCTGCTTTGGGGGGGCTGTTTTGGAAAAGTGGACGAAGGCTCACCCCAGCTTGTTTTCCAACTTTCAGACAATTACATACCACCTCGGACATTATTTTTGTGTGTGTTTTTTAAGCCAGATACCATCTTTACTATTCTTAGCAAATAGTTTTAAATCGACTTATATTTTAAAACCTGAACTTATTTTAAAAGGAAGCTGTACATTAATCCAAACATGAATACCGGCACCCTCCTGCCATAAAGAGAAGAGACATAAGGATAAATAGAATGAAAACAAAACAATAAATTTGACCTAGATACTACTGCCTACTAAAGACTCCAAGTTTAAAGCCTGCTTTCTATTCTTCGATAAAAAGGGAGATTAGCAAGCACTGAAGTACTAAAGACCTATTAGCACCAACATTAAGCCTCTCTCCTTGATATAAGCAATGAGGTTTGAAAGAGAAGTGGAAAGGGAGGTGTTCTTACTTTGTGAGTCCCTGGGATTTAAAGCCGTGGCCGTAAACCATCTAAAATGCTGTCTCGGCGTCGCAATGAGAACGTTACCTTGACCAGGAGAAGATACCTCCCAGCATCGCCCTGAGCACCTCTAAGCCCCACCTTCTAGGCCCGGCTGGTGGGAGCACATCTGGGTTCACCACCCTTCCTAACCTAGGGCTCCCCGGCCCAGAGGACCATCTTTCTCAACAAGGTCACGTTTATCCAGTCGGTTCCTCTTCTAAGCTCATCGGAAAATGCGATCAAAGGTGGCCATTTTATTGCACCACACAGAGAAATGTTGGCTTTTTTGTTGTTGGCACACCTCACCGCTTCAGTGGCATTCTTCAGTCCTCCCTCAGCCCCCCGGGGAAGAAGTAAATCTTTTCCATCATGACGGGGAGACCGTGCATGTTGCTCCCTATCGTCACCATGAGGTGGAACTGGAACTTAGGAGGGCAGTGGTGACGTCTGCTTCAATCTCTATTACACCCTCAGCATGTAAAACCCAGCCCCAGGTCTGGCTTATCGTGGGTGCTGAATAAATGTCTGTCCAACACATGGCAGTGGACAGGTCTAGCACTGGCACCACTGGGAATGTGTAGTTAGCATCAGGATGGGTGCTTGTGAACAAAGCTGCTCAATTCTAGCTCCAGTCAAAGCTTCCCCTTCCCAACTGCTTCCTGCCTGCGAACTCCTGAAATCCATAGAGCACAAACCCCAGAATCCCTGGACGATGCCACCTCGAATCAGCTGAGAAACAGGAGGCGAGGGGAAACGCCAAGACGAGAAACCCCAGGCATGCACTGCCCCGCTCCCCTCCCCAAAACGTTCCTGCGCAGGATCCAGCCCCTGGCTGGAATTCACCCCCATCCTTGCTAGTTGTGAACAAATACTGATGAATAAACTCACAGTCGTTTCTGCCTGGATCTCACTGCTGCCTGCTTCCTTGTCTCTACTCCTTGCTTTTCTCTTTCGGGGAACACTTTCTATTTGCTTTTGCTCACTAGCCCCCTTAGAGGTAGGACACGGACAAGACGACTCACCTTGGACCCATAGAGGTAATAAGGCTGGACGTTGGCGGGTTTATCTCTTTGCGGTTCTTGGGTGAAAGGAATGGCAGTTCGGACAAAACTAGGAGAAGAAAGATGGGGCAGTAGTTAACCGAGTCCTGATATTCTTCAGGGGACGTGATATGTGGGAGCCCTTCCTGATCAGGTGCAACCACACCACTTCCTAGGTGGGTGCCTCTGACATACCCCCATCCAACCTCTGCCTCCTCCTCAAAGATGGGAAAGCTGCAGTCCAGACCACAGGCTTGATGTGGGGCCTGAGGCTGCTCAGGACAGTGGGCTGGGCCTGAGAATGGCCGGCTCCAGGCCCCACCTCTCCACCTCCCCACCCCCATGTTGGTTTCCCCAGAGTAGGATTCTGCAAACTCTTTCTGTAAAGGCCCAGACAGCAAATATTTTCAGCTTTGCCAGCCAGATGGTCTCTGCTGCAAATAAATCAGCTCTGCTGGCCGCATGAAAACTCCCGTAAACAACAGTAAATGAACGAGCGTGGCTGAGCTCCTATGAATTTCAAATACTTTCCACTTGCCAACACATGATGATTCTTCTTTGGATTCCCCTTCTCCCTCACCATTTAAAAACATCAATGCCATTCTTAGCTCATGGGCTGCACAAAAACAGCGGGGAACTGGATGTGGCATGTGGGCCAGGGTTTGCAGACTTCTGCTCAAGAAGATTAAAGGTCCCAAATCTTCAGAGAACAGGAAGTGCGTCTTGCTAAGTGTGTAGGTTCAGGAGCATCTGTGGATTCCTCCCAGACCTCCCATTCACTCAGCACATGCTTACTGAATGCTGGTCCCAAGGATACTGAGAGGTCCTGCACACAGTTCTGCTCATCCTTACGTACTTATTTTGAAGTGAATACCTCTCACCTCTTCCACCAGGTTTTGAATCTCTGTGGGGATATGGGATTAGGTCTTGTTTCTACCTTGGTGCCTGGCCCAGGGCTGAGTGCACCTGCGGGAGACATGCTCCACTTTGCCATGCATGTGTGTGCTCTGCACACATATGCCTGTTTGCACACATGCATTCCCATATGTGGATGTCCTCACAAAAGTGCCATCTGATCATGTCACTCCCCTTCCTTAAAGGTTGATAAATGCTTGATCCTAATGTGATCTGCGGAGCAGTTCAGTCTGGTTCTGCTTCCTCCTGCAGCCTGCTGCATCTTTCATGGCACCATTCCCCATCCTACCTGCTCCACCCTTACCAGCTTCCTGGCTCCTCAGAAACTTTGCCTGGAATACTCTTCTGCCTTTTTGCTTTATTTATGCCTAATCATCCTCTGGGTTGCAAATCAAGCATGCCTGCTCAGGGGAGGAAGCCTTTCCTGAGGTCTGCATGGCTCCCCGGACTGGATCAGGCGGTGCTGTTCTCTTGTGGCTCCATGGGCTTTTTTCCATCTCTATGTTCACTGCTTATCACAGCACATTTATCGTGTGATACCTTGTTTCATAGATCGTGTGATTGTTTGATCTAGCCCGAAGGCTCCAAGAGGCAGGAAGGTGTCTACTTGCCTCCAGCACAGAACCTGCACCCAAGAGGGGCCCCGTGAGATGCCTGTGGCAGGGAAGAGCTGACCCCTGGGCTGGGCCTAGTTTGAAGGAGGCAGCTGACTGCTCCCCAGGCCCCAGTCTGATCCGCCCCCTCCGAAAGGGACTCCTTACCGGTTGGTGGATCCATTGTAGCAGTAGTTGGGGAGGAAGTCAAAGTTCAGTTCCCAGAAGACGTGCAGGGTGATGCGGCCATAGGGGGCGGACACGTTGTGGTTGGCCTCCCGGAACATGGCGTCGAAGCTGTCCAGGGTCATGTGCTTGCACAGCAGCCGGTGCGTGAGCCGGTTGATCTCCAGCAGCCACTCCAGCTCCTGGCCGAGAGAGAACCGCAGCTGCTGAGGACTCACACATACGTTACAGGTGTGTACCACTTGGTCTGACCCATTCCTGTCACACAGGCGAGAGCCCCTCACACAACCTCCCAACAGCCGGCATGGGGACCAGGACCCAAGCAGCAGCGTGACAACGTTCTCTTGTTCTGAGTGGAAGGAACTGATTAACAGCCACTTCCCAGGCTGCGTGCCTGTCCCAGGAAGGGGACCAGGTCATGTGCAAATGCCTGTCTGCTCGTGTCTGGGTACAAAGCATGCCTGCTTGCTCTCCAGATTCCATCTGTGAGAAAAAGCCTGTCCCTCAGGGTCACAGGTAACATAAAAGGAAGCTGTGACTGGCTGTCACCATAGGCTACATGTTTGCCCTGCATTAAGCAGGCATACTAGGTGCTTATGATGAGGTCAGATCACACAAAGCTACTGATACTTTAGGTCAAACACCATCAAATATGAGTAACTTCATAGGGTTCAACCTAATATGTGCCAAGCAGTATTTTAAACACTTTATATGTGTTAATGAAAATTTAATGCTCAACCACCCCCCCCCCCCCGCCCCCCGGCCATGAAGTCAGTATTATTGCTGCCTTACTTTGCACATATAGAAACAGAAGCTTTGAGAAGTAGCTTAGCTTCAAATCTGGGAAGCTGGGCTGCAAAGTCCACATTCCTAACCCTGTGAACACCTATAGAATTCTGAAAACAGCTGGGAGCACATCGTCTCCTCCTTTGGGCTGCAGGTACCTCAGTCACGCAGGGGTAGTCACCCTGGCCTAGGTGTGGCTGCAAGCGGTGGATGAGCAACCTGCTGTTGGCCACAATGACCTGAGTGAGCTGTGGGCCGACTGTTGGAATCCCACCTTCGGGCAGAGAACGGGAGCAGAGGGGATACTACCCAGACACAACAGGGCACTGCATTTGCTGAGGAGTGAAAGGAGAGTGAACCCCTTGGGCTCGTCTAGTCCCTTCTTTGGGCTCGTCTAGTCCCTTATTACATTGCCATTGAAAAGCATCAGAGCACAGTCTCGTGCTGACAGAGAGAGAGAGAGAGAGAGAGAGAGAGAGAGAGAGAGAGAAGAAGGGAGAGGAAGAGAGAGAGGGAGAGGGAGAGGGAGAGAGAAGGCAGCCTCCACGTGATGCCTCAGGATACTCCTGCACTGTTGTGGCTGTCTCTTGAGATGGGAATGACTGCCCCTGTGTCATAGAGGGGAAACTGAGGCTTGGCAGGTGAAGTAACTTGCCCAAGATCACACAGGACATATGTAACAGGGCTTAGGATGTGAATCCAGGTCTTCAGAGTCCAAATCATGTGTGTTTGGCCCCTGTGACGCAGGGAGCTGCCTGGAGTAAAGAAATAATGGCTAAGAAAGCCTCTGAAAATAAAGACGGTCTTAAGGGCAGTTCACCAGAGTGCAGCCCAGAGGTGGGACAGTTAGTGCAGCTTAATTGTCTGTGGTCACAGGAGGCAGCCCCACACCAGTGACTCTATTTCGTTCTCATCGGCCACAAAGCCTCCTGAAGCCTGGTCGGGGTCCAGAGTGTGGTCAGGTGGAGGTCCCCGGCCACGCTTGGCCACTCTGAAACTCAGATTCTGTGGCTCTAAGTTGGGGGCACAGAACTAGGTCGCAGCCTGCAAGCTTAAATGGCTGCAGGACCAGACAGGTGAGGTAAGTGGGACAAGTGGGGCAGGAGGGAGTTGTGGGCTGGGTTGTCTGTGGCAAATCGGAGTGCCCAGCCCAGAGAAGGCACAGCTGCGATTAACTCCATCTGATTGTGGCATTGGAAAGGGGCTGAGTGAGAGAGAGCAGATCCTGCCATTTCTCAAAAATAGGTCAACATCTGGATTCCAATTCTGGAGAGGCAGCTGGAAGAGTAAGAGTCCAATCCCTGCGCACCATGAGGTAGAGGAGGGCAGACACACAGATGAGCTCTCTGCTTCTTTCTTTTGGCCCAGCTAGCTGGACCTCATCTTTGTTTCAATTCACTTAGGATGGGTAAAAAATAACAATAATAAAAAGAGTAAACGCTAAGGAGTACACTTCTAAGGTCAACGAGTCGTCCCGCTATGGGGAAGATAGCTGCAGATAAGAAAGCGGCGAACCACTTCTGTCCTGCTGTTCTGTGCTTTCCACAGTCTCAGGAATGGGTGTCAGTGTTGACAAGGGGACCAGGAGAGCGCTCTCAGCTCTGCTGGCGCGGGGGCTGCTGGAAGTGGAGATCCCGCGCCTGCCGGGCAGCAGCACAAGGGTGTTTCTTTGTGACGTAATCCCCATAGTGGTCTTACATCAGCCGTGTTCTCTCGGCCCTTCCTAAAGGAGGGCCCCTGCCTGTGGGATGGATGCAGGGCTCGGTGCAGAGGGTCTAAAAGGCACATGAGTGGTTCAGGCACCTTCAGAGAGGATGTCAGCATTCCACAGTAAAGTCAGTTTACTGAGGAAATACAATTGGCAATTCTGTGAAGTATAGGAAGAGCTCTTCAAGGGCAACCAGAAACCCGAGTGTCAGCCACATGGGCCTGGTGACCAGCTCTGTGGCACCAGGGAGGCAAGAAGAGCTGGGTTCTCGAAGTCAGGGTCAGTGAGAGCTGGTAGGTCAGATCCATGAATGATGTGTCCCTGGAGCTGGCAGCAAACTGACAGCACAGCCCAGCACTGACTGATAGCCAGTCAGCTGCCGGGCATGTCTGGGCAATGGTCACCAGCTGGGAGGGTTGGTCTGGTGCTGCCAGAACTTCTGCACATTTACTCGCATTCTTCCACATTTTTAATGTTGGCTCAAAATTTCAAATATGCTCTGCAGCCTGAGGCTGCCACCTCTCAGCTGCAGTTTTTATAAAAATATATATTTTTATTGATTTCAGAGAGGAAGGGAGAAGGAGAGATGGAAATAATGATGAGAGAGAATCATTGATCAGCTGCCTTCTACATGACCGAGGATCGTGCCCTGACCAGGAATCGAACCGTGACCTCCTGGTTCCTAGGTCAATGCTCAGTCACTGAGCCACACTGGCACTGGCCGGAGTTTTCACAGCTCTCTCGGAGCATCTATTTACGTGGTTGCATAGGAGGATGGTGACTGACAGGAAAGGTTTGCAGCCTCCCAGCTGGCATCAGGCTGCCTCCCCATCTCAGATAGGAGTTTCTAAAGTGGAGGGAAGGGCTGAGGGCAGCGCATTCCTGGATTTGTTTTTCAGAAGAGGCTGAAGCCTCTCAGGGGAGGTGAGGGGGAGTGTCTCCGACCCCACAGGGAAGAGTCTCCCTGGGGCCTCCTCTTCAAGGGCTTCAGGGGCAGTGGCTGCTCTCCTGGGGGCCATCATCCTCACCTGCTAGACCCCGGGTTTCACTGCTTGTTTTGATTTTATTCTTGGCTCAAAGAGCAGTCAGTGCCTTTCAAGGGTTGGGCCATGCACACCCACACACACCCCAAACCAGTTTTCCCATACGATAAGCTCATTTATTACTGGAAAACTGGAAGATACAGATAGATTAAAAATAAAAAAAAGATGAAAACAAAAGTCCTACCACTTGGAGATAATCACTGCTAACATTTGGGCATAAACAAAGAAAAATCTATTCCTTAAAATAGATGTCCCGGAAGGAGGCATGCTATATGACAGTCTCTTCCCATAAGGGACCTGGGGCTGAGGTGGACAGTTTGGTCAAGTCCTCTTATGAAATGTTGTTGAAAATTCACCCCGAGAACATTTCACTGCAGCTCCAGATTCCTATGTTCCTCTCCCCTGTTTTTTCCCCATAGGCTATTATTTATTAAGTGCAATGAACTATGCAAAGCTCTTTCCAGGCAGTAGCTCATTTCATCCTTGCAACAACGCCACGAGGTGAATGCTAATCTTTCCTCCCTGGAGTAGGTAGGGGAACAGGCTTACAGAAGATAAATAACTTGCCAAGGTCACCCAGCCAGTAAGAGGCAGGGTCAGGACTGCACCCGCTGGTCTTTCTGACTCTGAAGCCCTACTTTTTAATCCTTTTTAAAGAAGTTCTTGTCCACTTAAAAACAAACACCTTTTTATTTGCAAGTAATTTTAGACTTACACAAAAGTGAAAATAGCAGAATTCCGGCCTACCCCTGACCCTGTTTATCCAATGTTAACCTCTTCTATAACCACAGCATGTTTATCAAAAGTAGGAAATTAACGTCGGTACAATGCTATTAACTCAATGACAGACCTTATTTGAATTTCACCAGTTTGTCCACAAAGGTGCTTTTTGTTGCTTTGGAATTCAATCCAGGACCCTCATTGCATTTAGTGGTCCTGTCTTTTAGTCTTTTCCAACTCTAGTCGTTTTCAGTCTTTCTTTGCCTTTTATGATCTGGATGCTTTTGAAAAGTATTGTTCACTGTTTGTGTGTGTGTGTTTCTTTTGAGGGACTGTCTTTGATTTGGGTTTATGTGCTTTTTCTCATGATTAGATTGAGATTATGCATTTTGGAAATACCACAGAAAAATACATATCAGAGGACACATGAATATATCTTATTACTAACTTGGATGCCTGGGTAAGAGGGTCTGCTAAGTCTCTGCATTGTAAACATACTATTCTCCTATTTGGAGCGAATAAATGTCTTGAATGAGATAATTTGATATTACTTTGCAATTACTCTGTTTCTTCCCAAAGTTATTTTGGGGGTAATTTATTTTTATTGTGAGAAAATATACATAACATAAAATTTACCATTTTAACTATTTTTAAATGTACAGTTCTGTGGCATTAAGTACCTTCACATTATTGTGCAACCATCACTACCATCCATCTCCAGAACTTCTTAATCTTCCTCAACAGAAACTCCGTACCCATTAAACACTAATGCTCCTTCCCCACAAACACCCCCTACTTTCTATCTCCATGAATTTGGCCACTCTGGGAATCTCCTAATAATTGGAATCATAATACGTTTTTCTTAAAGTTCTGTCCACTGCCCTCGCTGATGTGACTCAGTGAGTTGGGTGTCGTCCTGTGCACCAAAAGGCTGTTGTTTTGATTCCAGATCAGGGCACATGTCTGGGTTGTGGGCTCAATTCCCAGTAGGGTGCATGCAGGAGGCAGCCAATCAATGTTTGGCATTCTCTCTCCCAAAAATAAATCGATAAAAAAGTCTTAAAAAAAATTCTGCCCACTAATTTTAGCATGCATGTAGTGATCTAATGGTGACTTCATTCCTTCTACTCATCTGCTTTTGAAAGCATTAAAGCCTTCCTTTGATTCTCACTTAAAGACTGACTGATCAATCAAGCTTACTCTAATTCTTGGAAAGAATTAATATAGAGAAGTTCAAAAGCTGTTTAATAGAGGGAAGGCCCATGCTTGTGAAATGTGGGGACCTTTGTTAAAAAAATATTAAAAAAATATATATATTTTATTGATTTTTTACAGAGAGGAAGGGAGAGAGATAGTTAGAAACATTGATGAGAGAGAAACATCCATCAGCTGCCTCCTGCACGCCCCCTACTAGGGATGTGCCTGCAACCTAGGTACATACCCTTGACCGGAATCGAACCTGGGACCTTTCAGTCCGCAAGCTGACGCTCTATCCACTGAGCCAAACCGGTTTTGGCTGTTAAAAAACTATTAAGAATTTTAAGACAGCAAGAGCAGAGCATTAAACCCAGCACAGAGCCCCTCTGGGCCCTGTGCTACGGCATACCCATGAGGCTGGCCCTGTTGTGCAACCTTCCCTGGCTTCATAGGACACCCACCTACTTGCCGGGATCTACAGCATCCTAAAGGACAAGCAGTTGTGCCCCCAGGTTGGCCCTCCCAAGAGATTTCAAGACCCCTCTCGACTCTCATGGCAATCAGGAGGGTAAGATTATTCTCATTCTTAAGTCTATTTTTCCTGCTCTATTCAGATAGGAAGGAAACTCGCTGCCCTCTATAACTGGCCCAGTACTAAGCTCACAACAACACCCAGCTAGAATCCCAGATTGTCCCATCTCTTACCACTATGGAGGTCAGGTCCTCACTCTCAAAGCGGCTGATGGCCTGGTCCAAGGATTTGTACATGGCGGCAGAGATGCGCTGAGTAATGAGTCTGTTCAGGTCAATTGATCTACCCAGGAGCTGGATATGAGAGGGGGGGAGAGAGAGAGAGAGCGCACAGAATTACTTAGTAGTAAGATTTGCACAGATACGACAACGAAATGCAATGCACTGATAGGAACCTGGATTAAAAGTATAAAGGACATAACTGGGGCAAATGGGGACGCTCTGTAGAATACAGTACTGTTCAATTTCCTGAGTATGACAATTCTATTTTCATTACGAGAGAATGTCGTTGTTCTTAGGAGATAGGTGCTAAAGTGTTCAGGGGTAAAGTCTCATGATATATGCAACTTATTCTCAAATGGTTAAGGAAAAAAGGTATTCTTTTTGAAAAAAATATATATTTTATTTCAGAGAGAGGAAGGAAGGATAGGAACATCAATGATGAGAGAGAATCATTGATCAACTGCCTCCTGATTGCCCCCTAACAGGGAATCAAACCTCAACCACTGAGCCACACTGGCTGGGAAAATAATATATTTTTAAAAATATATATTTCCATATATTATTTATATTTATACATAAATATATTTTATATATTTGCCACATTTGTGGGAGAGAGAAAATATATACCTGAGAAAGTGGTAAAACATTAATAATCATGAATCTGTTGATACAGAATATAAGTATTCATTGTACTGTTCTTTCAAGTTTCCTGTAGTTTTGAAATATAAAACATTGAGGGAAAATACAATTTATTCAGACTGCAGGAAGAGGCTCAGGACAGGCTCTGGCATCCGTGCAATGCTAACATCCTAAATTAGCCCTGAGCTCCTTCCTGAATCTGCCCTGTGCCCCAATTCACAGTCACCAGGAATAGCCACCCCTCAGCAAGGGCCATTGTGTGCCTTTTTGGGGATGAATTTAAAAGCAGGAGCATGAAGGGCTGGTTACAGAATGGCAAATGTAGCTTACAATAATTTCCGCTGGGGAACGCAGGGGCAGTATCGCAGATGCTATAGAGAGAGCAGTAGATATTTACTGACTACCTGCTCTGTGCCCTGCACTTTGCTAGATACCCAAGGATTATTCTTAACCGTTTAATTTTTTCTACTTGTCTTCTGGGGTGAACTTCCTTCCAACCGACGAGGGTGCCTTAAAGCCACAATGTGCACACATAAAGCCCTCATTACTGAACACCCTGTGGCTAATTCTGCTGCATCAGTGACAGTCATAATTCTCTGTTGTTGGCAGAGGAGAGAATGAATGTTCTCTTTCCTGTTATGATTCTCCATTTCCCTTGCATTTCTCATAGCAACGGGAATGTCAGGGTTTCCAAGGAACCCCTTTCCTCTTCATCGAGAGCATCTCCTCAGTGGAGGCTTGGCCCCCTTCACCTCAGTCTTTTCCACAAATGCCATGGACCACAGGAGAAGCACACAGAGGCCACAGCGGAAAGGCCATTTCACCATCGCGTGGCTGCCAGCAGGGCCTAGGAGCAGGGAGCAGTCTGGAGGGGGGCGGGGAGGGGGCAGCTCTTATTTTGTCTGCCTTGTTCCGTTAATGTTTGTAAGCAGGAATATGTGTCTGAGCTCCTGATAGCATTTCCTCTATACAGGGGGTCAAGTGTTCACAGAAACCAACTCTACAAAAATAAACCATAATTTCTACCCTGGGTTTAGCCTGGCATGCTTTGTTTCAAAGGCCCGAAGGTCTTAGGCTAGCATCCTACCTTGCAGGGACATGTTTACCCACGGCTGAGCAGCAGTCCCGATGGAAAGAAGTGGGCGGCAGCTTAGGATGGGAAGACAGAGGCTTTGGTGGCCACTGCTCCCAGAGGTGAGCGGCAGACGAGTGGAGAGCCGGGAACTTGAACCAGAGGAGGCCCCGTGCCTTTGCACTGTTTGTAGACTCTGTGTCACACCTATCTTAGACGTCCACATGGGCAATGTGCAGACAGCATAGTCCTGCTTTCTGACCTCCATGCTAACCTCACAGCTACTCTCCCCTGCCTGCTCCAGTTCCACCATGGGTTCCGCTCCCTATTACCTGGACGTGTCTCTGTTTCAGCAGTGTTTCGTAGCGGTTGGACGGCGGGTACGGAATGATGACTCCATAGTTCTTACATTCGGCTCTAAAACGTTTATCCAATAGGACACTGGAAGGGATGAGAGTTAAATGAGGCCAGCCAATGTGACAGTGGATCGTTTTCAACTGTCTCACCACGTCTGCTTTAGACCAGGATCTATCCATAAAGCACTGTCTTATGCATTTTAAGAAAAATTTCTTTTCTGTTTTAGAGGAAAGTCCTTCAAATTTCTTTTCAACCAGAAGAGCTCAATATGTGAACCAGAATGTCTAAGTTAAAGACTGACAACACAGAAGCTGAATGACTTTCCTCTTTTATTCACTGACCAAAAAAATAATACACAACAACAACAAAATGGAGTGCGTGCTCGTCACATCCCAGATCCTTGCTTGGGACAGACAGTTCCCAATGGGAAACATTCTAAGTACTAGGAATACAAAGTTCCTGTCCTCTGGAAGTCTACGTTCTAGTGAGAAGAGACTGAAACTGAAAAAGTAGGCAGAGGAATAAAATAATTTCAAATAGTGTCCGTTTGCATGGTATTCATTATTTATCAGGTGTGCACACGCATGCTTTTCATCTCACATCTATGAGTTGGAAGTACCATTATCATCTTTCACACTGAAGCGCACACTGTAATAAGTGCTCTGAAAACAATAAAACAGGACCATCTGGTATGAGGAGGTCAGAGAAAGCCTCTCTGGAGAGGTTTTGTTGGACAGAGACCTACATGCGAAAAATGGCCAGATCTGGGGGAAGAATCCCTCAGGCACAATGAGCTTGGGATGTCTGAGAAAAGAAAAGATGGCCAGCGTGAACATGGTACAAAAATGAACTTAGAAAGTTAGTCCAGGGGCCAGGTCACGTGGGACTACCTAAGCCACAGAAAAGCGGTTAGATGCTCTCCAGATGTAACGGGATGTCATGGAAAGGAAGTCATGAAGCAGGACAGTGACCCGGTCTAAATGCACATTCTCCAGTACAGAGAGCAGCCACCCACCCCATGAGCCCGCTGAGCACCTGAGATGCGGTGGGTCCATGTGGAGATGCACTATGAATATAAACTACATTCTAGATTTTGAAGACTTAGACAAAAAAAAAGAAAACTATCTCTAGTACTATTTAATTGCTACATGATGAAATTATAGTATTTTAGATATACTGGATTACATATTACATAAAATATATGCTAAATTAATTTTGCCTATTTTCCCTTTTTTAAATATGACAACTAAAAATTTAAAAATTACATTTGTGGCTCACATATATAATTGCATTATATTTCTTCTCTCTTAAGATGTTAAATTATTTTTTGTTTTTGTTTTTGTTTTTTTTAGAGAGAGAAGAAGGAAGAGGGAGAAACATCATCGATCCGCTGCCTCCTGCATGACCCCTACCAGGGATCTAAACTGCACCCTGGGCATGTGCCCTGAGCAGCAACTTTTTGGTGCACGGGATGATGCCCAACCAACCTCATGGGCCAGGACTAACTGAACTATATTTCTAATGGTCAGCACTGAACTAGATCATTCTCTCCCTCCTGTGCTTTCTAACTTCCAGCCTCTCTCCAGCTTTGTCATGCCGTTTGCTCCCTCTTGTGGTCTGTGGAGATCTTTACATGTACTAATTCACCTTCCTCTCAACAGCTCTTGAACTTTCCAAGTAATGCATACAATATATTAGTTTCAGGTGTACAACGTCATGATTTGATGTTTATATACTTTCAGAAATGATCATTATGATAAGTCTAATAAGTATGCCCCCATACAGAGTTGTTACTGTATTATTGATTATATTCCTATGCTGCACACCACATCTCCGTGGCTTATTTATTTTATAACTGGAAGTTTGTACCTCTTATTAAACTTGACCCTTTTCATCCACCCATCCACCCCTCCCCTCTGGCAACCATTAGTTTTCTCTCTGTGCCTGTGAATTTGTTTCTCTTTTTGTTTTGTTTGTGTGTTCTGTTTCTCAGATCCCATATATAAATGACATCCTGTGGTATCTGGCAGGCTATTGTTACTATACTTCTGCCACAGGGATTTTACACAAGTAGTTCCTTTCCCTACATTGTCCTGTCCCCTCCTTCATCTAGTTTTACTTTACTCCTACCCCCTTCAGAAATGAACTCAAATGTTCCTTTCTCAGGACAGCCTTTCCAGCTCCCCACCCAAAGACTAGTTCAGGTTTAACCGTCATACATTCCCATGAACTTTGCATTCACAGGAAGCACGTAACTCCCCTTGTCACTGTGCATTCACTAGTTTTTATTAACGTCTGTCTTCCCCAACACAGACCTGTCTATTTTCCTCTCCTACATTCTAGCACCCAGTCCAGGCCCATGGAAGCATTTAGGTCTCCTTACATGCTAATGAAGGGAGGTTTTGCAGCAGCAAACCCCAGGCTCTCCTACCTGCCGGCCATGGCTTTGTAGTAAGCGAAGATCTGATCCGCCAGCTTGTAGACAAACTGATCAAAACACAGGTTCACCTGGCGAAGAGGAAGCAGAACATGTCAGTGGTGTCCGTCCAGCTTTATCACAGAGATTTGGGCAACTCAAAGATGGCAGTGGGCGGGTCCGCCTGAAGCTGTGGGGCGAGGGGCTTTGAAGGAAAAAGAAAAAAGATTATACGGCCAAGTTAACTTTGGAAACCTGGTTCCTTCTTCTCAAGGTCCTCAGTGAGGGACAGAGAAGGCAAAGTTCAAAAAGCTGTTGAGGGATTGAGGTATTGGTGGGAGCAGCCGGCGGTGGGAGGAGCCGTTACGGGAGCTGAAACTGCCGATTAATCCTGATCAAGATGACAACCTCCCAAAAGCACCGAGACTTCGTGGCAGAGCCCATGGGGGAAAAGCCAGTGGGGAGCCTGGCCGGGATTGGTGAAGTCCTGGGCAAGAAGCTGGAGGAAAGGGGCTTTGATAAGGCTTACGTGGTCCTCGGCCAGTTTCTGGTGCTAAAGAAAGATGAAGACCTCTTCTGGGAATGGCTAAAGGACACATGTGGCGCCAATGCCAAGCAGTCCCGGGACTGCTTTGGGTGCCTTCGAGAGTGGTGTGACACCTTCTTGTGATGCTCTCTGAGGAGCCCCCAATACCTTACACCAGCCTTGAGTCTCCAGAGTTTGCAACTGAGTGGGGGTTACTCCCTTGTCCTCTACAAAGGAAACGGTTGCTGTCTGCTCACCACCAATGTCCTCCAGGTCTTTGGGGGAGTTCTCTCTCCTCACCATTTCACCTTTTTTGGAATTCTCACTCTTGCATGAATTTCCCTTCTCTTTCCCCTGCCAGTTTCAGGTCAATAACCAGCTTTTCTGAGTGGATTTCTGGCCCCTACCCTCACCCCTGGTCTGTTTAATGACATTTGGCTTCTCTTTTGGCAAAACAGTCACTGTCCATATAAAGTTTTTTAAATCAATAAAGTCAGTGGCCTTCCAAAACAAAAGCTGTTGAGGAACTGCCCTCCCCTCTAGTCCCCTCTTCAGTGTCACAGGGGCCTGCCCAAGTGGGACGCCACAGTTCTTCATGTCCTGTAATGATTCGTGTTGGCCTCCCCTGGCCACCTCTCATGACAGACTTTCTTGTCTTTTCCTTTCACTGTACTTAACCTTTCTTTGCAAATAAAGAGGTGGATGGTCATCAGAAGTTTAAACACTCAAAAAATATGATGCTTAAAAATATTTGATTTTCAATGAACAAGGAGCTGTCTTGCCATGTCAACATTTCATCCATTGGTGATGAAGTTCACATCAGACACAGATGACGAAATCTCAAGCCTCCAGCCCGGCAAGAGCAGGAAATGGCCAAGGGTAAAACTTCAAAGCAGGCATGGCAGTGTAACATCAGAGGAAACAGATATTTAGGTGATTCATTTTCGATTCTTTTCTTACCAAATTCTCAGCTCTATATTCAAAGAGCTTTCATGCCTTTTGTCTTACACCCCAGGTGTTATTCTAAAGACAAAAACACAGTGGCATACACAGTGCTGGCCTCATATGCAGGTAATAAAGGCATCCGACCTGGACTTGAACTTCGAGGGCATTCGTTGGTTCTCCTCCAGGCAAAGAGCCTGCAGGTTCCAGGTGGGGGTGCCCACTCATACCCCATGATCCTCCTCTAGAACCAGCTTTGAGTATCCTTGCCCAAGTGGCTCAAGCCCCTTCCAGGCCCTGCATGCTCTTTCCCCTGGGTTTATCCTCGAGGGTGAACTCTACTGCAGGTATGTGCACCCTTAGGGCTAGCCAAGGGGCCATTTGCTGTGGGCTAGGTAGTAGACGAAGCTTGGGCATATACATGAGGGGAACAGGGAAGAGAAAGGGGATAGGGGACACAGAGAATTGCATTTCAACTCCCATAGAAATGGGAGGATCTAGAAAGAAAGCAACAGCTTTTCTTTGGAATACATAAACTTTCAAACAAATCTGGTGGTACTGCATATCCTAAAACATTCATGTCTTTCCCTTATAAATAAGAATGCCCTATATTTGTATGACAATTTTACCAAATGGGCCTTGTTCCATATTTATAGAATCCCATGTACTTAAGTAGAACAGAGACTATCATCCAATTTCCAGAAGGTAAAACTAAGTCATTAGCGCCTTTGTTCTCATGTTTCTGCCCCCTTACTGGCCCATGGAAGGACTGCACTTCCTTGCTCCTCTTTGAAAGGAGGCACAGCCACATGACTTGCTTTGATCAATGGCACATGTCACTTCCAGGTGGAAGCTTTAAGTATCAAA
The DNA here is from genome assembly GCA_026230045.1 of Corynorhinus townsendii. Lineage (NCBI taxonomy): Eukaryota > Metazoa > Chordata > Mammalia > Chiroptera > Vespertilionidae > Corynorhinus > Corynorhinus townsendii. The sequence continues at coordinate 156,212,179 of JAPDVU010000006.1, read as the reverse complement.
GTATCAGAATGTGATTCACCCCAACCCTTCCCCATGCAAGTAGTAAATATTCCAGATGGGTCCCAAACTGAAGACTACATAGAATAGAGCCCTCAGCCAACCCAGAATGGAGAAACAAACCTTTGGCTTGAAGCTACTAAGACGTTGGGATTGGTTGTTATTGCATCACAACCTAGCTTATCCTGACCATTACAGAAATAACCTTCTCAAGAAACAGCTTTACCAACTGAAAAGATGGCTATGTCAGTCCTATCAGTACTATACAGAGATCTGTGGCCTTGGGGTAATGACACTTGACCCCTTGACATCTGTCACATAGGTAGTTGCACAGACTTTTTAAAATTGTTGTAAAGATTACTTAAAATATTTATATAGTGCTTAGCACTATGCCTGGCAAATGGTAAATACATAATAATTGATAGTGTATTACTGTTATTTTTATTAGCCAAGTAATCAAACCATAAAAGACCCATTGGAAAATTAATTTTACCCAAGCAGTCCTATCATGTCCCATCCCTTCAACATTTGAAAAAGAAAGACCTCATCTCGGTCTAGGTCCTTTGGGACAACCACAATGTTTATAAAGAACACTCTCTGGAACCAGTCACTGATCCCATGCTATGGTCTCCCCCAAATTCATATGTTGAGATCCTAACCCCCAAGGGTAATGGTATCAAGAGGTGGGGCCTTTTAGGGGGGGAATCAGGCCCTGAGGGTTCAGCCCCCATGAATGGGATTAGTGTTCTTACAAAAGAGACTCCGAGAGCTTCCTCTGGGTTTCCACCTCATGAGGACACGATGAGAAGTCTGTGACCTAGAAGAGCGCGTTCACCCGACCAGGCTGGCACCCTGGTCTCAGACCCCAGCTCCAGAACAGTGAGAAACACGTGTCTGTTGTTTATGAGCTACCCAGTCTGTGATATTGTTATAACGTGAATGGATTAAGATACCCCACTTGTGCCAATAGTTAAAGATGAGACAAGCCCATACTCCCGAGTAAGCCTGCAGGAACAGAGGGAGAAGCATCACTTGCCTCGGCTTCGATCTCGTCATACAGGAACTGCTTTTTGAACTTGGTCAGAGCATAGTAGGCGCTGTCATTGTACAGGTCCAATGGGTAGAGGACGTACCTAAAGAGGAAAAATAAGGGCCAGCAGCTTACTAATCATCTCTCTTACGGCAGCCAGACTTCTATCTGCTGGGAAACATGAAGATCTGGGAGAAAGATAGAAAAGGAGAACCTTTCAGCACTCTGCTTCCAGCCTCCACTGAGGAATGACTTACTTTACAATCTGCCCACAGAAATCAAAAGTCCATGATGCTAATAAATCCAGGACCTGAAAAAAATGACTTAGCTTCCTAATCCCCAGGGATGATAACCCCCTCAGCATGACTGTTAGGAGAATGACAAAGCATAAGAGGGGCAGATGGGCTGGTAGACTTCTGAACCTATCTGCAAGGCTGAGTCAAATCTGGTGTGGCCTTGGCCCGGCATAATGCCTCATCTGTAAAGCTCTGGGGAAAACAGAGCTCGCTGGCAAACTAGCCTCCACCTGCACCCCCAGGAACCTCCTCGCTGGCCCAAGCCTGCATCTTACTCCATCATGGAAGGTTCTTTGGTTTCCAGGATATGGTCTGTTAGGATCCAGGGCATGGACATCTCAATGGGAAACTGGATCCGCCGGCCCATGGTCAGCTCCAGAAAGAACTCTCGGAACCAGAGCTGGGAGAGGTCACAACACTGCTGAAGGGCTTCTGGAAAGCACGAGGGAAAGGCCTGGGTTACAGCAGAGCACAAAGGGCCTGGGAGCGTACTGCTTATGAATGTTATTGTTATTCTTATGGCTGTGCTGAAGCACAGCAGGTCCTCAGAGGTATGACTTGACCATAGACCTTGCTCTCTTGAACTTGAATGCCAGGCTAATGTTAGAAGACAGGGTTTGCTAAGCTTCAGAGGCAGAGACAGTGTGTGGGGGAGGAGGTGGTGATGTTTTAGAGCTTTTGGTGCCCCTCAATGTCCACTTCCCTCCCCCTGCTCCAAAGCCATCCTGAAAATACTTGCCATTCAAAGTGTGAAGAGAGGCCTTAGGTGTCTGCTTTTACCTGAACTCCAGCTCCGTGACCCCTTGTACGTGATAATTCTGAACTCACTGCTCAGAGGCCTTGAAGGCCCTTCCTAGGCTGCTTCTGTGAAGAACTTGGGACTACTGGTTAAGATCTCTCTTCAATACCAACAGATGCATGACCACTCCCACCACTCTGGGCTGCTACTGTCCCTCTACTCTGCCCTGTCACACCTGTGCACACTTCCTACAGACAGAAGAGGAGGAGTGGGGGACACAGGATTGAGGTGCAGCCGGGAACCTCCTTTGCTAGGAGCAACGAGCACTAATGGGCTCAGAGCTGCTGCTTAAATGCAAAATGCTGGCCCTAGGTGTATCTGTGTGCACTGCTATTTCTGATCCCCTTTGCTAAGGACTTCATGCCCAATCAGACACAATGTCTACTGGACAAATATTTCCAGCTAAGTCAGAGTAGCTGGACTGAGCCCAGCCTTTCCTAACTCCCAGAGTCCACCGGCAAGTGTGCGTTTTTTCCTTAGTGGCAAATGTGCCCCTTGGGTCAAGTGATCACAGCTCTCTGCAACTCTGGCCTCCTGACAGCTCAGTGGCTGTGGGACCGGGGAGCCCCCACGCTCACCACTGATGTTGAGCAGGTGCGTGAAGAAGAAGGACTGCTTGTGGAAGTCCTCTATGGCGAGGACAATGGGGCCATCCAGGCTGCTCCTCAGGGTCTTCTTGGAGCCGCTCTTGTCTGCGATGAGCGATTCGAGCATAGTCCGCACCATGTACAGCTTGAAAAAGAAAGAGGGGCAGGTCAGGGGCTGGCCCTGCATCGGGGGGAAGGATGCTTTGTGCTGCACTTATAGACATATATGTTTTTTTTTCCCTATAGATGCCCTTATAAAGCTTTGTCTAAGAAGCACCCATTTTGGGGTTGGAGAAGTGAATTTGGAACATGTAAACTTTCAAGAGGGAGGCCAGCCAGCCCAGGAAGGCAGTTCTGTCTGGGGCCTGTTTGGGTAGGTGCACCTGGTAAAACTAGGAAGTTTAAGGTCCAGATTCCTGCTTGCCCTCTCAGTCAAGGGCATGGGCATCAGAGGAGAACCTCATTCCACGCCACCCTGGAGTCCCTGCCTTCCTGGACAGCCACGGTAGCACTGTGTGTGGAGCGTTGGACCAAGAGTCAAAAGACTGGGGTGTCAAGGCCAGGCACTGCCGCTGACTTGCTGTGTGACCTTGGGCAACGGAGTTCCACTCCGGGCCTCAGTTTTCTTATCTGCCAACATGAAGGGGTTGTAGCTTTCGCAAACCAGTCCTCTTCAGCGCTAACATTCTGAGAACTGTGAAATGGGAGATTATCAGAACAAGCCCCCACCACCTCAAGTTTTTGACCCTCAGTATTTTGAATCCATCGCCCTCTGGTGGCGCCAGCTGCATGGCACAGCCTGCCAAAATCCTGGGTGGAAAGCGGGTGAAGATTGGTACTTACACAGGAGCCTACTAGACAATTAACTCCCTCTTACAGAAGACCTTAAGTGCAAAGGGTACAAGTGCTAATCTAGATTTTTCCACATCATTTGTCTTTGAATCTTAGGGCTGGAAGGGGCCTCGAGGAGCCAGGCTAGTCCATTCCTGCTGCCTCCTGGAGAAGTGTACCCAAACCAACCCAGCCAGGCGGTGTTATACCAGGGATCGGCAGCCTCTTCGGCCCTGTGTGCCACCAGTGGGGTGAAACAAAGCCCGCGGGGACCACTGGCAGGCCTAAGACATAGATAGGAGAGAGGAGGAGGGGATGGGAGGGCAGGAGAGACAGGGAAGAGGGAGAGAAAGAAAAGAGAGAGAGAGAGAAAAGCAAGAGGTATTGTATACGGTGGGAAAGCCGTCACGACTGCTAGGGGCCACTTGCCGACCACCTCTGAGATGCTCCAACCTCCCTCTGCCACAGGTCCATCCTTCTCTGGGACCTCACCCACCATGCGCACTGCGCAGGGCAGCGAGGCCACAGAAAGGAGGGGCACCATCCCTACCATAGCCTTCCCTTTGCGGTAAAGGAGCTACCATGGATGCTGGTCTATCAGATGTCCACCCTCTGCAACCCTGTCGGTAGGCATGTCTATCACCCCTACGAACCGAGAAGCCCTGTTCTAACGGAGGCCTCAAAGAAAGCATTCTTTACGTCCATCCATGTGAGTGTTGACTGATTTATATCAAATTCTAATGACTTGTCCGTAAGAGGGGGAACTCCTTTCCCACTTCCTTTGAAACAGAGCATTTGACCCACCAGGACAGGCAACGTCCCAGCTACAACGGAGGCCCATGTCGACCGTGCTCCATCTAGCAGAGCCCCGGGTGGGAGTCAGGAGACCTGGTTCTTGTCCCACCTCAACTTGTGACTCACCTTGCGGCTTGGACAAGTCACTTCCCCTCTCTGGGCCTCAGTTTCCCCATCTGTAAAATGGGGGGAGGGGACTGGGACTAGTTTCTCTCTAGGGGTGCTCCCAGCTCTGACTGTCTAGGAGCCTATTAAATGCATCTGTGCCACCTAACATGACTCGGTGGTGCTGGGGGGCTGAGTGCTGGTGACATGTACCTTTTGCTTGTCTATATAAATAGTCCTGTTCTCTCCTCTCTCTTCTATCTCTTTCTCTGTCTGCTGGTCCCCCTTGCTCACCTTCCTCCTTTCCAGTTTTTCTTGTGCCTTGTCTGTCTCTCCCTCACTCATATCTAGGACTCACAGAAACACCGAAAGCCCTGCTCAGCTCCTCTGAGGCATTCTGGGATAGAAAGGTCTATGGCCCCTAACATTACACAGAACTCTTTGCACAGGCTTCCTCGGGATGGTCCACAACCAGCAGGCAAGGTGTGTGCAAATGGCCACGGGTTGGGAAGGCAGGGTATGTTAATGATGACAGAGCTGAGAACACACCTTGCCCCTGTCCCTTTGCCCCATCCCCCTGCCCAGACACAGACACACACACAGTGAGAAGGGTCAGGGATGGCTCCTCTCAGGGACTCAGGATTTCAGGGTGTAGAGAGGCTGAAGGTCATATGAAGCAGAAGTCCCCAGCCTGGGGCTTCCGGGGCCTGGAAGACCTTTAAACGCTTCCATGGAGCCATATGCTCTCCCCCAACACCTCATAAGCTTACTAAAATCTAGTTGTCCTTTAAGTAGGTGACAGAGATTTAACTAAGATGCCCAGATTCTTTATCCCCCCCCCCCCCCCCCCGGCTGAAATTTTACAACTGCTTTGGATAAGCCACAGGCAACCTGTTGTTCAGAAGGCCCAGTTGGAAACTTTGAATATCTCTGATTACTAGACGTTCTCTAAGAGTACTGATTATGAATATTATTGTTATTCTTATGGCTATGTTGGAGGGCTTTTGATACTTGTCCTTCTGGGGTCATGAGGGGAATAAAAAGAAGGATCTAATCAGAAACATGATCTCATGCAAAGTTTTCATTTAACAGAGAAGATAATCAGAGCTCAGAGAGGTCAGCACTTTCCCAAGATCACAGGGCAAGTCAGAGGCAGAACTTGTGAATTCCCAAGCTAGGATGTCACTGCAGGGGAAGGGGCAGGGTTCATTAAAGAGGGACAGGGCATATGCACATAGAGTCTACTTTAAACTCCTCCTACACTTTGGAACCAGTCCTGGTATTACCCCCATTTGCCAGATTAGACAACTGAGGCACAAAGAGATTACATAACGTGCCCAAGGTCACACAGGTATCTAGGACGAAAATCCAGGTCTCCTGAATCTTAAGCCAGTGGTCCTCCCTCCTGTATCAAAACAAGATGGTAGAATAAGACTAGAGCAGCTGCTTGACCCTGCCCCTCCTGCCTGAGGACCCCCAGCCCCAGTGCCCTATGGTCCAGCCAGGATGACCTACCAGGGCCTGGCTGGCCTGAGTCAGCAGAGCTGGCTTGTGCCCAGAGCCACTTACCTGTGTGCTGGAGGGCCCCACAGCACGCCGGGGCACCTTGATGTCAAATCCACCTTTGGGATCCTTCTCCCCTCTCAGGCATGGGTCATTGGGGGGCTCTCGGCCACCCTCCCAGTCACAGATGGTCTTCCGAATTGCCTGCAGGACACTGGGAAGGAAGGATGGAGGCTCAGACATGGTTTAAGCATCAGGAAGAGGGAAACACTGTAAGCCTGTTTCTAGGGTCTGTGGTGCCCCAGGGCCACTTTCCCAGAATTCTTGGAGTGCTTGTCAAAGGTGCTCATCCTGGGCCCCACTCCTGAGATGCTGGTGTAACAGATCTCAGGTGCAGTCCAGATAGTCTGCATGCTACAGGCACCCAGGTGATTCCAATGCTAATGGCTACCTGAGACCTCAGCTCTGAGCCTGTGCAGGGGCAAAGAACTTGAGTGAGGCAGGACAGCTGTTTCTGTTTTTGGTTATAGGAGAGTCTCGTTAGTTCAATTAAATCTCTGATTATTTAAAGCTTTAATAATAGCTTATATTCATTGCACACTTATTCCATGTGACTCAGGTCTACATGTGGATTATCCAGTTTTATCATCCCAACAGCCTATGAGCAAGAACCATTATCATCTACATTTTATAAAAGAGGGAAAGTGAGGTTCAGAGAATGTAAGTAACTTGATGGGGTTCACATAACTAGACAGCAGTGGAAATGGGCTTCCAACCCAGAGACTGAGGACCAGTCATCTCAAATACCCAATCTCCTAAGAAGGTTTCCTAAAACCTGTTGGAAGGGTCTGTGTGTTCAGAGGCTGCCCTAGAAACGGACTGAGCAGGCATCTTCCGCTGTACTCTGTACCCATTGGAAGACCCACCTGATAAGAACGTTCTTCTTCTTCCGCACCGCCTGCCTCAGGGGCTCACGCAGCGTCACCTGGGCAAAGTCCTGCAGGGCCGCGTAGATGGTGTTCCTGATGGCCTGGTTGAAGACGCTCTCCATCCTGCCCATGAGCACCTGCAGGCCTTTGATCATGGCGATCACCTGCCAGGCACATATCAGGGTCAGGCTTCCTGCACCTGGGCACACTTGTCTGTCCAGTACCCTTCATCACATTGTAAAGAGGGCGCTGATGCCCAGAAGCATGAGGCCAGCCAGTGCTGCCTCGAGTGCCGATCCATGGCTAGGTTTGAAGCGAGTGCTGGAATGGAAATCAGCACTCTGCCCCTCCATCAGGAGGGCCCTGCTGCCAAGCAAAGATGTCGCTGCTGATTTTCATTCCGGCACCAGCTCCCTACCTTGCTGTGTACTGGTGACAAATGGCAGCTGGTCCAGGGACCGCATTTTGAGTACCACTCTGACTTCTGTGGCCTCTCCACACAGCATGCACTCACAGGCCATATCAAATAGAACTTTTTTTTTTTTTTTTACCATACACATTTTAAAAGAATTTTTACAATCTTTGCTTTTGAAATAATTTGGCCAGCTGCTGCTTGAACCCATAAGATAGGGTTCCTGTAGAAGACTTGGGGGGAAGCCTCTGCCCCTCTAGTTGCCTCCTCCCTAGCCCCGTAACTCACTAATCTGCCTGCAGATGTGGGAGACTGGTGTCTGTGATGAGTATAGCCCTTGGTGCTCTCTCTTGGGATCTGCCAGCCTCCAGGGTGAGTGTCATCTCCCCTGGTTTCCTGTTTTCTCTTAATCATCCCCTCCCTGCCCGAGGAAGGGAGTACGTATTTCTGTAGCTGCTTTGCCTGTTTCCCAGTGGGTAAGTTTAATGGGATGGGGGAGAAATAGGAAGTCTGTTATGGCCTTAGGTGGAAGGCACAATCTCTGGTCCAGCTTTACCAGCAACAAACCTAATCCTTAACCCCCCACCCCCATCCCCGTTAGACTCAAGTGCTAATTCCTAGGTTGGTTCAGAATTCAGAGAAGAAAGCATGTGCCACATCAGCCTCATGACAACACCACACTTATCACACCCATCAGCAATAGAAGTACCAGGAGGTCCGGGGAGCACTCAGCTCCAGGCCAAGTGTGATTACAATCACACCCCTGAACCCCAGTCCTTTAAGGTGCAGCCTGGAGATGTGCAAAAGAACAACCTGAACTCCTGCTATGCTCTGACCCTTTCCAGTTTTCATAGCTCATTGACATCATTATCCCCTTTGACAACTATTGTTTGGTTCTGAAGAATAACCCTGGGATGAGGAGGTAGACTGTTGGCTCCATTTTACAGATGAGGAAGTTGAGGCTCCGAGAGATGAAGTGACCTTGGACCCAGGGCTATGCTCCAGGACTTATAGACTTCAGATGGTCATGAAAGAGGTAGCTGTCACTCACAACTTAGTGTGAATGAGGCCCCCCCCTCCCCACAATAGAAATATCTTTTTGCAATGAAACAAACAAAACACAAATTAGAAGGTTATAAACCAGAAAAGAAGAGTCTCTCATCCAGAAATTACCACTATCAATATAAATACTTATGACTTTCAGTTTTGAGTAAATATTCAAAAGTATATAACGTTTACTATAAATGGGGTCATTTTTTACATGCTATTCTTTAACCTGTTTATTTTAAACTCGACAATATACTGTGCATATCTTTCCACATCAGTATATCCATCTTACGGGCCACACAGTTTTTGATGACATAGTGGTACCTTCATTTATTTTACCTGGTCCCATGCTGAGGACATTTCAGTTGTTTCACATATTTTAGTATTATAAACAACTAGAGGCTCGGTGCATGAAATTCATGCACTGGGGGGGGGGGGGGTAAGGGAGGGTGTCCCTCAGCCCAGCCTGCACCATCTCCAATCTGGGACCCCTCAGGGGATGTCCAACTGCTGGTTTAGGCCTGATGCCTGTGGGCCTATGTGGGATCAGGCCTAAACTGGCAGTCAGACATCCCTCTCACAATCCAGGACTGCTGGTTCCCAACTGCTCCCCTGCCTGCCTGCCTGCCTGATTGCCCCTAACTGTTTCTGCCTGCTAGCCAGATCACCCCTAACCATTTCCCTGCCAGCCTGATTGATGCCTAATTGCCTTCCCCTGCCGGCCTGGTCAACCCCAACTGCCCTCCCCTAACCGCCCTCCCCTGCTGGCCTGATTGCCCACAATTACCCTCCCCTGCCGGCCATCTTATGGTGGCTATCTTTGACCACATGGGGGTGGCCATCTCATGCGAGGGTGTGAGGGTCAATTTGCATATCACCTCTTTATTATATAGGATATTGTGACAAATGTCTATTTGCACATGTCTTTGTGCAATTGGCTTAATTCCCTGGGATATATTTCCAGAACCTTCTGGGCCAAAGGGTATGCACATTAAACATTTGGGTACAGCTGCTCAGTCTGCCCTCATAGGAAGACTGTAAAATGTAGATGGGCTACCCAGTCTCTGAGAAGGTCTATTTCCCACGCTTCACCCAGCCACAGGCATCACCAACTTTCCAAGTCTTTACCATCATGACTGGTCAACAATACTATCCCATCTTAGTTTCAATCTGCAGTTCTCTCTGAACACTCATTGGTTTGGGCATTTTTCTGAGCTCTTTCAGCCATTTTTTGTTTCTGCTGCTGGTTTCCTTTTGACCATTTTTCTAGTGGAGTAAACACTTTCCTTTGGATTTTTAAAGAACAGAACGAGTTTCTAATCGTTTGTGACTAACCTGACAGAGATTAATAGGGCAGCAGTTAGGGGACGGGGAAGTACATGCACAGGAAGGGACCAAAGCTGCCATCTTGCTGGAAAACACTCCCTCCCATTGCGGGACCCTGAGCAGCAGCCTCGGAGCTGGAGGAGACCCAAGACTAGACGCCAGGAGGTTGGCACCCACCTCCACGAAGGCGAACTTCTCCTCGCTGGTGTAGTTGTAGCGTGTGGCTCTCTCGTACTCCTCCGCCGTGCCCGGGCAGTCCTTGTTACAGAACTTGTCAGTGGGGTGAACCAGCTTCCAGGAGTACTGGGGGTGGGAACAACCCAATGTCCATCAGCAGAGCAATGGACAGACAAAAGGAGGCATGACCAAGCCCTGGGAGACTATTCAGCCACTGAATGGAATAAAGTACTGATTCATCCTACAGCATGGATGGACCTTAAAACCATACAATGTAAAAGAGGCCAGCCACAAAAGACCACACCATATAGGACTGTACTTTAGGAAACACCCAGAATTGGAAAATCTATGGAGACAGAAAGTAGATTAGGGCAGGGGAGACAGGGCATGGAGGGGGTGTGTGCAATTGAATTTTTGCAGTGATGAAAATGTTCTAAATGTGTGATTGCACCACTCTGTAAGTATACTGAAAACCAGGGGATCTACATTTTAAATGGGTGAATGGCATGGCATGTGAATTGTATCTCAGTAAAGCTGCTATAAAAAGGGTGCTTGGGGGGAGGCAGAGGCATACAGGTTCCAAGTGAACCGAGGTCAGTCTGAAGGGGGCCGGGGAGGGGCAGCCTCTGCCTGGGGCACCTACCACCTCCATGACGTGGGCGCTCCACTTGGATAAGAGCTGTAGGCCCCGCAGGGCCAGGTCGAAGAGCTCGCGGTACTCCTCGTCGGACTTCTGGCTGTCCAGCCCCGAGCCCGTCACCACCTGGGGAGCATGAGCCGTCACCCCCACCATCCACGTTCCTGGCACTTTAATGCATTACTTCATTGATTCCCTTAAGATCGCTACACGGAGGTGCTTTATGTGACATCCCCTTCACAGATAAAGTGAGGCTCGGACAGTGTCCTGCTGAGTGAGTTAATGTTCTTGAAACAACATCATCTATTACACAAGGTGACTATAATCAGAACAGCACAAGGTTATGCATTCATCGGATGATGAAAGGGTTGTGACCAGAGCCTCACAGGAACCTAACCCTGTATTTCCCCCGGGGAGCAATGGTTCAGTATTGGTTAATTCATTGTTCAGGGCCACTTCATAGAAGTATTGCAAATAACCAGAATGGTCTGCATATACACATGTATAAGCATATGATTTAAAAATAATGTTGAGACAGACTTATTCTTAGACCACAACCAAAACTTCACAAGGAATAAAGGAGACCCCTGCCCTTAAAGTCAATCCACAGCCTTAATTCAGTTGACTGGCACATATAGTTAAGAAAGTCAAAGAGGCCCTAGCGGTTTGACTCAGTGGATAGAGCGTCGGCCTGCGAACTGAAAGGTCTCATATTCGATTCTGGTCAAGGACACATGCCTGGGTTGTGGGCTCGATCCCCAGTGGGGTACTTGCAGGAGGCAGCCGATCCATGATTCTCTCTCATCATGGATGTTTCTCTCTCTCTCCCCCCCTCTTCCTTCTTCGCTGAAATCAATAAAAATATCTTTAAAAAAAAATAAAGTCGAAGAGTTTGCACTTGTCCCTGGTCCACGTCCAGTGGCCTAAGACCACAATGCCCACATTTGTCTGACTGTCCTCATTTCAAATACATTGCCTCTTTGATACAAGGCGTTTCTGAGTTTGGGTATGGAAAGCATGGGCACTATGGCTCCCAGCCACCTGGGGTAAGCCGTGAGCAAACATGGGACAGTGCAGTCATTCACCCAAGAGCTCCAGTAACAAAGGAACTCAAATCAGGGCACCTGTGCCACTAAACCAATATATACACTTATTGGAAGGGTTTAGTGGGAAGAGATCCAGGAGTGTATATTCACCCAAATATTAATCATAGTCGGTTATGGGTGGTAGGATCTTACATGACTGACTTCCCCTCCTTTTGCATATCTCTATTTTTTCTGAGGTTTGAGCATTTACTCTGTCCCTAATTGTATTTTCTGTTGTTTAATGATGTCATTATTGTGTAATTTAAAGATATTTAGATGGTGTTATAAGCAGGTGTGTTTAGAATTCTTTCTCTTGCTATCGAGGGTGGGGATGGTTTGGAACACGTTCTAACAATTAATTCCCAGTTACTCTGCTAGGCACAATGAGTTTTCCATGCATCAGAGAGCTTAATCCTCTCAATGAAACTTTCTGGATACTATTACCCTCATTCTGCAGAGGAGGAAATGGAGGCAGAGATGCTGAGTAACTTGTGATGGTCAGCAGCAGAACCAGAATCAAACCCAGTTCTGTGTGGCTCTAAAATCCATGCTCCTGGCCATTCTGCCTTCCTGCCTCTAGCGGGTATTCCCTCACTCCTGCTCTCCATCATCTCTGTGGTCATTTCTGTCCTGCCTGGTCCTCACCCCTTCTCACCCTGGCCTCCATCCCAGCAGCTGGAGCGAGCTCACCTCACTGTTGCTGTAGCGAGCAAGTTCGGAGATGAAGCGGATGTGGTCATCTCGGATCTGAACCATCTGCTCGCAGATATTGTACTGGGGGCTGATGCTGCTCTGGGTGCAGGTCCACCTGGGCAGAAAATCACAGGGTTGGAGCAGGTCCTGGTCTCAGGTGCCTGGCGGGACAGGCTCCTTCCACTTACATGTTGCTCCTGGTGCCCAGCCAAGGTGGCTGGCTCCCCCGGGTAGAACCAAGAGATAACCCAGACACGAGCAAGACAACCTGTTCATCCCACATAGTGGGGGTCACAGGCTGAGCGGACCAGCCCTTCCTCCTCCTCTAGGACCCAATCACAGGCTTTCCAGATACCTGGTGTCCACGTACTTACCAGTTACACGAGGGAGAAGGGAACCGCAGCCTCTCGAGGGCTACAAAGGCCTGAAATCCGCGCAAGGAAAAAGCAAGGTGGGCGACCTCCCCAAGCCTGTCTACTGGCTCTGACATCCTGAGGTTGAAGCCAGCTTAGGAGGGGCCTATGGGGAAGGACTAAGGAAACCTAAAGGACTGTTCCCTTTTCAACAGTAACTCAGTAACATGCAAGCAAGCACTTCATGGTGAGGAAGGCCATGATCATTCTCATTCTCTCCCCCCCACCCCCCATCCTCGTCTTCTTCCACCACCTCTTCCTCCTCAACTATTATTTTTTAAACTTATCATTGGGGGAATCATCCTAAATTGGAGAGGAAATGAATGAATGAGAATTTTCACTCTCCTTCCTCAAGAGAACAAAGACAGGCCCCTTTACCCTCTAGTGCTGGGTGACCCAGCAGACAGATTAAAAGCACAGTCACCAAAAAGGCAGATAAACGTTTTGGCAATAATTTAATATTTCAGCCCAGTCCAGTATGGCTCAGTGGTTGACCACTGACCTATGAACCAGGAGGTCACAGTTTGATCCTGGTCAGGGCACATGCCCAGTTGGTGGGCTCGATTCCCAGTAGGGGGCCTGTAGGAGGCAGCCAAATGATGATTCTCTTTCATTACTGATGTCTCTCTCTCTCTCCCCCTTTCCCTTCTTCTCTCTGAAATCAGTAAAAACATATTTGGGGGGAAAAAAGAATTTGATATTTCAAAGGGAGCCCTGAAGCGGCCCTCACAGAATGTTCCAGACGGCGAGAGGCTTCCTCATGCTGGTTTTATTTTGGGCTAGCAGCGCAGGGATGGGGACACAACCACTCTGACTGCTGCCGCCCCACCCTGGACACATCACCGTTCCCAACCAACTTCCGGGGGCAGGGAATTCAGGCAGAAACGTGAGGAAATGAGTGCAGCGTTCTGGACTCCGTGCTTTCCCTAGAATACCTCCTGCCGCTCTGGCAGCCAGCGGGGTACGAAGAGCCTAACCCAGCTTTCCTTGGGCTCAAGGCTGGCAGTTTTAAGGCCTCAGCCCTGACTGAAGGACCATCACTCCCTCCTTCACCTGCCCCCCCCCCCCCACACACATACACATGGGAAGGTCAAAACCACCCAGCTTTGGAATGAGACGCAGGCAGAAGAAACCTCTTAACAATCCCAGAGATAAAGCCTCTAGCTGGGTGTCCCTACTCCCATGAGGCACTGACACCCCAGACCCCAGATCTTAGCGTGGATTCCCTAGGATGGTGGTTTATGAAACGACCTAAGACGAGACCATCAACCAGTTCACGTGGCTGGAACTGTCCAAACCATACACACTATGGTATACTTACTGCATGGACACGAAACCTGAGGAGGGAATCAGGGTAATAAAGAATGATGTCATCTTGCTTCTCAAGGATGGAGGACTCCTGCTGTCCCAGTACAGCTGGGGCAGAGAAGGGGCGTGGCTGTGCTCTGAGCACTTTTGAACCCCAGCACCAAAGGGTGGATACAAAAGGGTTCAGAGCACCCTCCACTACTCCCCTCTGGAATCCACCTGCCCAGGGCTCTGGGGAGGGGGGAGGGGCTGAAGTGGCCCCTCGGCCCCCTGCCCGGGCTGGGCGCCTCACGGGAGCCGAGAGACATTATGGCAGGCACTCACTTGGACTTGTTCTCTTCATAGTGAGCACTGGTCTTAATGTATCTGGCCAGCTCTATCTGCATGTCGCCGAATAGGGGCACCACCTGCAGCTGCTGCAAAGGAAGCAAACACAGCGCGTGAGATGCCGAGGGGGACTAGGTGGCTGCCTTCCACCAGGGGAGGCAGCCTCCCTCCGTGAGCCTCTGGGCTGACCCCTAGCTTCTGCTTCCGATGATGCTTCCATGTGACCCTGGAGCCAAAAAGAGCCCCGGCCAGCATACAGGTCCCCTGCCTCCAACCAACCGTATGATCCAGCAACTCAGCCCAGAGAGGCAGTGTGACTTGTCCAAGGTCACCCAGCAGGCAGACCAGGTGAAGGATGAGGACCAGATGGCCTGCCTCCCAGGGCAGGGTCCTTTCTGCTCTGATTTCCCTCGGATTGGATGATCCTGCTGCTTGGAACTCTGGACTAGGAGTGGGTACCTGGATGCCATTGGCTAAGTGTAGTGTTTCCGAGAAACTCCAGTGTAAGGTAACTGAAATCATAACACCTAACACCAGAGGGCAGACAAGTCCCATCTGCAGACCAGGACAAACGGAGGGGAGGGTGGCATTTATTGTCTGCTTCTGACGTCCGGGGCACGTTGCCAACTCCTTCAAAACCAGGGCGTTTTTAGGGCAGTGTAACTACTCTGCATGACACCAGAGTGTAGATACATGTCATTCTGCATTTGTCAAAACACATAGAATGTACGATGTCAAGAGTGATTCCTAATGTAAACTGTGGATGGTGGTGACAATGACAGGTCAATGCAGGTTCATCAGTTATAACAAATGCACCACTCTGGGGGGTGGAGGTATTGATAATGGAGGAGGCTGTGCATGAGGGAGTGGGGTCAGGAGGTATAAGGAAATCTTCGTACTTTGTGCTCAGTTTTGCTGTGAACCTAAAACTGCCCTTAAAAAATTAAAGTCTTTTAAACAAAACAAAAAATAGTCTCTCAAGCCATACAATGACCCTGTGAGGCCAGTACTATTCATTCCCATTTCAGAGATGGAGTAAAGGAAGCTCAGATAGCACGAGTGATTTTTTTACAAAGTCAAACCAGCTAGAAGTCAAGGAGCCAGGACTATGAACCAGGGTGCCGACTCACCTATGCAATCCCAATGAACCCTCAAGGGAACCCTATAACATGGGCCCCCTCGGTATTCACGGGAGGCTAGGAACTTAGTCTCAGAGGTTTCAAGACTTTCCCAAAGTCGTCCAGCTCCTAAGTGGCAGAGTCAGACGAAAGCCCGGCCTGTCAGAGGTGATGCCCTGTTCTTCCCCTCTATCCCTTGTCAGCACCCTGATGAAGGCAGAGGCACACTTTGCACAGGTGCCCCAAGATGAGCCCTGCTTCCATTTGGGGCAGCTGCAGAGAAAGTGAAAGTTCTAGTCTCCCAAAGAAGACAAGGCACAGAATGACCACTGGCAACTTATTTCCCCTTAACCTCAAAGAGTTGGTGGGACTCAGGCCCAGCCTGGTGTCCCCCATGTCACACCTGCAAAGGGGGTTCTGCTTTGAATGGTCAGCCTGGCTTTTCCAGGTCTGACCTCCAAGGATTCACCCCATGCCTGCAGTGCCCAACACTAGCATCAACTGACAACATGGAATTCATCTCCAAAGTAGGAAATCCTTTTGCGAAAACCTCAATGGCTTAGCTTAACCACAATGTTTTATTTTTAAAGATTTGGGGTGAGAAGATGTAATCTCTGGGGCACTGGAACAGACTGAGTGTATGAGGGAAGCTCTGAGGCATGCTGCCCAGGGGGCAGGGCCAGCCAAGGTGGCCTCTGCTGGGCCAGAAGAGAGGCTGTGATTTTGCAACTGTCAATCAGTTTAAAATGCAGTCTAACCCTTCTGCTCCTGTGAGTTCAGATTTATATTGAAAAATAAAGCAGTCGCTGTCTTCTGTTATGTACCTCTTTGTTTACATAGCAGGGGAGTTTGGGGAAAGGAAAAAGCAGTATGCATATTGGATCCAGCCAAAACCCAGCTGAATCCCCAGACTTGACCAAGTGTGACTTGGAAGGGGCTGCCTTCTGGTGTAGATTCCTCTACTAAAGGCAGCTGGAGGCCCTGTCATTCAATCATCTTCCTCCTCCTGGGGTCTTTAGAGCTACAACCCAACCAACAAGCCTCACTGCTTGCTGGTTAATTTCATTTCTTTCCCCTGAGAGACAGCCCCTTGGCCCCTGCCCAGCCCCAACCCCAGGTGCTGACCTTAAAGAATTTATCGATTTTACTGAGGTTGATTCTCTTCTTGGCATCCAGTTTGTAGATGTTACTGACATTTCCATCCATCAGGTAGAGACCAAAACCCATCACCTGGAGTGAGAAGGGGCAGAGCACAGAAGCTGATCACATCTGATGGAAAAGTTAAAAACAAAGAAGTCTGACTGTACAGAGGAAGCCAGAGTGAACAAGGCACAAAGCCACACTGCCCTGCAAGCTCCATCCAGGTGCCACGGAAATGTAAGGAAGGGCATGTCAACAGGCCTGGGATGCTTAGACCAGCAAGAGTGACAAGGAGGAGAGAAGGAAAAAGCAAAGTCACCAGAGAGCTGTGAAAGGTGAGGTTCTGGGGAAGAAAGAAGCAAAAGGGCTATGCCGTGTGTAAAAAGAATGTGGAGGTTGCTCATGTCAGTGCGACAGCTGTCAGAGAGAAATTAGGAACTTCCTGAGCAGCTAACAATAAAGTAACTAAAAAAAGGAAGCTCATCCATACGACGGCATTAATATTCCAACACATTTAATGAAAAGGGATGAAGCTTACATAGGCATCATTTATGTATACCGCATTTGTTGAAAATATATAAGCATAGAAAAATGAGAAAGAAATACATTAAAATGCTAGAAGTGTTACTTCTGGATAGAAAGATTGTGAGAGATTAATATTGTTTGTGCTTCTCTGTATGATTTACATTTTTCTACAATGATCAATATTACTTGATAATTGAAAAATAAGACTTGTAAACTGATGGATCAAATGTGACAATTTTGGCAAAACAGAGCAAATGCTTGAAGACTTTGCCTTTTTTTTGAGTCGGTCACGTCTCCCCCTAGAAGTCTGACTCCACAGGGTATGTACACAAAGGCTGTGCTATAACAGTGTTCAATGCAGTTTAGCAAACAAACATCCAACGAGAGGGGATTGGCTAACTAGCAATATCTCCATAGGATAGCATACTTGGCAGCCACTAAAAATAACATTGCAGAAATACCCTTAATGTCTGGAAAGGTGTAGATGACATGTTAAAGAGGGGAAAACAGATTACAAAACATTATGTGCGGTGAGATCTATATCCATGTTTAAGTAAGAAAAAATATGTACCGTTTAAAAAAATGATTTAAAGTAAGAAGGAGGTGAGAGGGCACGCCCAGACCACTGGGTGTGTGACCACAGCGGTTGTACCTTGAGGAGCATGTGCTTCTCGCTGGGGGTCAGATACATCTTGTTCTCGTAGTAGTCCACACAGATGTTGACAATGTCTGCCAGCAGCTCCTCGTAGCCTGGGATCACTTCCAGTTGCTGATGGAGACACTAAACAGCAGCGTCCCCCTCTGGTCAGCTCCTTTTCTGCTGCTGCACCCATATCCACACCATGTGGATGGACCCCCCCCCCCCCCGCCCCCGCCACACACACACACACACACACACACACACACACACACTAGCTGACCACTAGGGGGAGGAAGCCTGCATCCTGTCAATGTCCTCACAGTGGCTGGTCTGAGCTCCTGCACATCTCCCCTGGCAGGGAACTCACTTCCCTAGGGGCCCTTCATTTTATTCCCTGCCAGTTTTGATGTTAAAAAGTATATTATTGGGCTGAGTTGAAAAGCAGCTCAGCTTTATCGCAGAAGGCCTGTTAGTCTTCCCAGTTTGGTTTTGAGGCTGTGGACTTAGCCATGGCATCTCCTCAGATGATGGGGGATGGCCTAGCCCCGTGTAGGAGAGCTGAGCCAGCAGCAGTCTCCCTCCTGGCAGGACACAGCAGTATAGAAAGAAACGCATCTCCCAAGAGAAGGGTCTCACAGCATGGGACGGCGTCTCAGGAAAGAAACCTAGAGCCTCTAAGTTGATAGCCTTTTGCATTCCACAAGGAGTAGGGAGGGCCTAGCGAAGCCAGCAGCATCCCTGAGAGAGAGCTGAGTGTCCAAACCCTCCGAAGATGGAGGGCCCCATTCAGCCTGAGTCCTGCTGACATTCTTGCTGGTGCCTGTTTAGGCTGAACTGATAGATGAGCAAGCCAGGTTACGTCAGACAGAGCGTGCGAGCCACAGCCCAGTGGGGGTGCCCTGGCCAAGCGGTGGCAGTAATAACAGCTCCATTTTCTTATGCCCTTGCCATTTGTCAGGCTCTGCATACAGAGGGCTTTTTATACAGTATCTTATGTATTTCTTACAACAGTCCTATCACATGGATTCTCATAACATTCTCAAAATCCCAGGCCCGTTTTCCAGATGAGAAAACCGAGGCTTAGACCTTGCCCAAGGTCTCATGATAGGTCAGTGAAGGGTCTATGGTTAGAAAACAAGGCTGTTTAACTCCAGAACCCATGCTCTCAATCTGCACTAATGTGGGGGCAGGATAGTGGCTTGAGAAGGTTTTCAGGGAACCAAACTTGGAGAGGGTGAAAGGACTGTCAGGGAAGGGAAACTTAATCCAAAGTCTAACTCTGGAGTAGGGCAATGAGGGTGTTTGATCTGGACCCAGCTGCTTTGCTCACCGTCCACCGACCCTCCAGGCTCCTGCCTGTGTCCCGGGACGCCAGGCCCGGCCTATCGTGGAGTTTGCCATCACCTGGGTGATCCTGTTGTGGTTGGCCAGGAACATGGAGAGGTTCTGCGACTCCTGGATAGACTGGGGGTCTGCCATCTTCCTCAGGAACTGCGCCGCCCTGAAACACGGGGTCGCAGAGAGGAACGCTCGCTCAAGTAACCAGCCTAACCACGCCTCTCAGGCTCCGCCTCCCACCCGACCTGAGTGACACTGCCCCGGAGGTTAACCAGCTCTGACATCACAGGTGACTAACGTCAATGGAGAGTATGTTCTGGAGTCAGATGGAGTTGTTTAGACCCTTCTGATAAGGGCACCTGAGATTAAGAGGCAAGAATGCACTGAAGCTCAAACTCCAAGTTGAAGGGCAGCTAGCATCCTATCAACCAGCTGTAGCAGTAAGACAGACTGAAATGAGCATCCCTGGCCCCGCAGTGACCTCCAGTGGACCTGCACAGTCCGTCATGGAGCAGAACCAGGGGCAGGAGGCTGTTTTTGTTCTGTATTGTGTTCTTTATTGGAAAATCTCTATGCTTCTAAAGCAAAGCCTTACACAGAACCCAGACTGTTTAACCTACTGGGATTGAGAGCGAAGGGATGATGGGTGTGGGGAACACACGCGGGACGTGAAGGGGAAAACAGTGGCGGCCCAGGCTTTTCCAGCCTACCCTGGAACCTTTGTGAAAGGTGCCACTTCTGAGTCAGGTTTGTGAGGGGCTCTGCCTGCAGGGCACCCCCAGGGTTCTTTCACAGCTCACTCAGGAGGATGGTGTGTTGAGAATCAGTCTGTTGTCTGCTTTCTCCAGTGACCTAGGAGCCCTGGGATGATGTGTTTCAAGGAGGAGAGGCCTTTCATCAGACACAGAAAAGCCTTCCCAAGAGATGTGTCTAGACAACACAGAGGAAATCTGCTGCTTTTGACTCACCCTCCTGCCCCCGCCCACTATGGGGTGGCTGTACCTTAATTTCTAGAGAGGAACGAGCCCTTCCCCACTCTCTGTCCTTCTCTTGAGCTGACATTGATCCCCAAGTGACCCATGATGAGCACCTGTCCAATCAGAGCCCCACCCCCACAATGGCTGATGGGGAACCTGGCACATGACCAAGCTGGGACTTTTGCAAAATCATTTGCAAAGAGGAGCATCCTTTTCTTCCCTTGAAGCTGGGGTGGCTGTGCTGGCCCAAAGGGGCGCGGGGTTAAAGCTGCCAGAGGCCACACGAGGGCACAGCCTGCCTGAGAGTGAGCAGGGGCTCTTCAGTTCCAGGAGCCAACCCATCCCTCTTCCACAGAAGCAGTTTGAACTGGCTTTCTCATTCTTACAGGAATGACAGTGTGACCACTTCATGATGATCTCACTGGCCCTGCACTACAAGGGGCAAGAGAGGATGCTGCTGCTCCACAGATGGAGAAATGAGCATCTGATTCCATCTTGAGACAGAGAGCCCTGCACAGACCCGGTTCCCCCAGGACCCAGCCCTGCACCTTTCTCCTCAAACCACACAAACAGGTCCGGCCCAGCTGCTGTGTGCCTGGGCAGTGGCTCGTTTGGTTCTGGAGAAGGGGCCTGTTAGACAGGCTCCATCCTCTTCCTCCCCTTGGCAGGCTACCCAGGAAGTGGGGGGCAGGGAAGGCTGACCTCTTGTAGGCAGAGTGGTCGTTCTTGACGCTGCACTTCATGTTCTTCAGCTCATCCAGGACCGCGAACATGTTGATGAACTTGCCCAGCGTCAGGAGGTAGGCCTCGGAGACAAAGTCCTTCCTCCGCTCGGCATGGCACAGCCGCTTCACCTCGCTGCAGAACCGCTCGATGGCCTTGCGCTGCAGGCAGGGAGGGGGCAGCAGGTAAGGACGGGCAGCACGGGTCGGGGCGGCTCCCTGCGCTCTCAGGTGCGGAGCAGGGTCAAGACTCCCCTGGGGCCCTGGTCAGAGTCTAGAATTTAGAGGCAAATCGGCCAAGAGGTCTTCCTCAGAGCAGTCCCTACATTCAAAGCTGATTTCTCAAGGGAACACACCGCCCAAGTGAGTTGACCTCACACATTTATTCTCAGGCCTTTGCAGAGAAGTACCGTGTTATTCACTTTTGTATTCCAGCGCCTAGGATAGTGCCAGGCACCACTCGACAAGGGGGCAGAGATTCAGAGGAAAAGGTTCATTCATCCAATAAGTAGTATTTATTGAGTATCTACTACGCACGAGGCACCGCGGTAAAGAAGGAATGAAAAACAAAACAAAACAAATCTCTACCCCATGGGGCTTACATTTTAGTGAGGGAAGACAGACAACAAAACAAACTACTTCTGTACATTACAGTGTAATATGTGTTATGGAGAAAAATAAAGCAGGGAAAGGGGGTGGGAGGATGCTTGCCCAGAGCTGGGATGGATGGGGGTATAATGGGGTGATAGCAACAGGGAATGGGATTCTTTTTGGGGTGATGAAGATGTTAGAATTTGACCCTGGTAATGAACACACAACCCTGTGAATGTACTAAAAAATCATTGAATTGTCCACTTTAAATGGATGAATTACATGGATGTGAATTATTTCTCAATAAATCTGTTACCAAAAAAAAGCAGTTGAATAACAATCCAAAAACAAGGCTAAAGAGTAACCCAGAGAGAGAGCCAGAGGGAGGAAGGGGAACAAGAGGAGGAGAGGAGGGAGAGAAATGACTCCTTGTGTGTGCTCTCCCCTCCTCAGGCCGGGATACCCACCCGTAATTCCTCGCCCGTGACGATCAGACTGGCCACGCCTTCTCCTTCCAGAGCCTCAGTCCAAGAGCACTTTCTATGATGGTGGAAACGTCCTATGTCTACAACCCCTAATACAAGAACCACTCACCACATGTGGCTATTGAGCACTTGGTGGTTCGGGCAACAGAGAATCTGAACTTTACATTTTATTTAATTTTAATTAATGTAAATACCTACACGGGGCTACTATATGGAACAGCGTAGCTCCAGGTGATCCCAGGTCATCCTTTCTTGGTTTCTGTATAGTTGTTCTCGCTTGGACCTGCCTTCCTAAAGGGTCCATGATGCTATTAAGAGCAGCTTCGATGTGTTAACCCTGTGTAACTAGCGCTCTATGTGGCTCTTTACAATAGGCCTCTTTTATCCTCGCCACAAACCTGTGAAATAGGTATTATTTCAAGGTGAGAAAACTGAAGGTGTCAGATATGCTGTCACTCAGAGGCACAGTCACACTGTGGAGGAGCCTTGGTCTCCTGCCTCCGGAGCCAGTGTTCCTGCCCCGGGCTGCAGGTATCTGCACCTTCCCAGACATCCCATCTGGCACCCAGCAGGCCATGCAGAGCTGAGTGTGGGGCTGAACCTGGGGCTGAGCCTGGGGCTGAACCTGGGGCTGAGCAGGGGTGGATATCCGCCAGAGCCTGGAAGTCTGTTTACGAGTCTCAGCTCTCCGTGGAGCACATGCAGGGCACAGTGTGCAGCATGACCCCTGCCCTGGGGTACAGACTGGTCTTAAAGGGCTCAACCTGCATTCCTGAGTAGCTTCCAACCTGAGCATAATAATCAACCTGTTTGCCTATTTTTCCTTGGTTATTTGTTTAACCACCTGCCCTCTTTTTTTTTTTTCTTTCTTTTTTTTAAATTTAACTAGCTTGCCCTCATGAAAGCCCTTGGCTATCTTTTTCCTCCTTTAAAGATCACTTTTCCTGGCTTCCCAACTGTTCTTCCTGCTGCCACTCCTGTCCCCTCCTGCCCCTCACATCTGTGCGGCCCCCACCTCCCTTCCATTTCCCACCAAGCAGCCAGATGTTGTAAACCCACCAATCAGATCGTGTCACCTGTCACTAGGGAAAGCTCACAAGAGAGAACCCTGATACCCAAGGACTAAAGGTGGAGACAACATAGAGACTGGTAGGAGGGGCGGAGGCACGAAAGGGCTGGCCAGGCACCCACAGACAGCAACTGAAGTACCAGAGAGATATCTCAGCTGTGGGGGGGTGCCACTGAGAACTCTGGGATCTAATCACAAAGCTGGGCTCCCCAAGCAGAGAGCACCAAACTGAGGAGGGTACCCACATAACAGCTAGCTGTGAAAAGCAGTGGGGTGCTGTCTACCAGGGAGTGGCAGCTGAAAGTTCGGGCACCCTCTTAAAGAGCCTATGCACAAAAATTCCCCGTGGAGCTAACCACCTTGTGCTCTGGTAGAGGGAGGGTGAAGTGGACTGGAGCTGGGAGAGCAGAACCCAGGACTGGGAACTCGGGGAATAGAGCTCAGAAGGCAGACACCCCAAGTTTCCTGGGCTGAGTCATTCCCTTACACAGTGAAGGATATCTTTCCCACATAGACATCTGCCTTGCCTGGGGGAAAGACAATTGGCACACCCTATTGGAAAACACCTTGCCCTGAGGCCACTAGAGATTAAAAGTAACAATTAGCTTCCAGGTAGAAGCAACTGCCCACTCTGTTGAAAAAACTCTTGCCAAACCTGAGGATGACTACCTGGGGGCAATTCAAGTCAGAATCCTATTAGTCTATAGACAGAGGCGGTGTCAGGAGGCTTTGAGTCTTTGCCTCATCCAATTAGCCAGAAACAGCCTTTAACACTGTCCTGCACTAGAGATTGAGAGTTATAGAAGATCTACCTAAAACATAGTCACAAACCCAGACAACCAAAATGAGGAAACAAAGAAACAACCCCCAAATGAAAGAACTAGCAAATTCTCCAGAAGAAGAGATAAATGAAGCAGAGATAAGAAATTTATCTGAAACAGAGTTCAGAGTAATGATGTTAAAAATGCTCAACACTATGAAAAAAGATATAGTAACTATGAAAAAAGAACAGTCTGAGATAAAGAATGACATAACTCAAATAAAGAATACATTGGAAGGAACACACAGCAGATTAGGGGAAGCTGAGGATTGAATCAGTGAATTAGAAGACAGAGTTGAAAATATCACTCAATTACAGAACCAAAAAGAAAAGAACAATGAAAAAACAGGAGGTCAGCTTAAGGGAGCTGTGGGACAATGTGAAACACAACAATATTAGAATAGTAGGTGTACCAGAAGAGGCAGAAAGGGAGAAAGAATAGGGAAGGTGTTTGAAGAAATAATGGCAGATCGTGTCACTAGAAACCTCCAGTGGTTTCTGTGGTGATTTAATAAAATCCGCATACTGTTTTCACATCCCTTCATGGCCTGCAGTCTCCTGTGTGAGTGGGTCCCTGGCTACTGCTCCAGCCTCACTTTTTATCCCTCCCTCTCCTACCCTGCAGCCTCCCTGGCTTCCTTCTGTTTCTCAAACACATCCAGCCCCTTTGGGCTTCAGAGGCTTGGCCTTCACAGTTCCTTCTGCCTGAAACCCTCATCCTTGGACCATCACACACCAGCCCTTCTCAACACACAGACCTCAACTCACATGCCACTTCCTGAGAGGCTATCCCTAAAGCTGCACCCACGTTGCAGACACCCTGCAGCCCAAGAATTTTTAAAATGTTACTTATTCACGGTACGTATTATGCCCTGAGAATTGTTGTTTGTTGTTTATTGTCAGCCTCTCCTCCTGCCCAGAACATACTCCTGTGCTCACTAGGATGGAAATTTCAGGGAGGGAGGGAACTATCCATCTTGCTCACTTGGGGTGTGTGTCAGGGGCACTCAAATAGTATTGACCGAATGAATAAGTAACATGGCACAAAAACCCAGACCCGTGCATGTAGAAGGGCGGGGGCCTTCTCTAGTCTCCTGATCCAGATTCACCGACCCCGCACCTGGAAGTACATGAACTTCATGAGCTTGGTGACCTCTGGCTCCAGCACCTCCACCGTCTTCTCGTATATCTCCACGCGGTTGGGCTGCTCGTTGCATTTCACCTGTGGGCAGAGGGGTCTCAGACATCCTGATCTGCCCAGGCAGCCCTGGGTCAAGCCTGTTGACTTATTAACGGACCCCTTTCCACCCTCGAATGCACCTCGTCCAGGATGATAAATGACAAGGTCACCCTGGTGAGAGGAGGCTGGGGTAGCCCTGTTTAATGGGTCTGACTGGGGGCGACACTGCTCCCCAGACACTGGCTGCAGGTAAGAAAGCAGCTGGTCCCAAGAACAGAACCGTCCACCCCTTCAGTCTGTCTGTACTGTGACCAGCCGCCGTATACACGTCCACATGTATCTGTAAGGTCTCCCTCCTGCAGCCTTTCCTCACTCTGACCCCAGAGGGGCCCCGCCAGATTCCCGGCAGAGAAAAATATTCCGTCCACTGCTCCGGATGCACCCAGGATAGAGCCCCCTGGCCACACTCAGGCCCACCAAGAAAAACCCATGTGCTCTGCCCAATGGTTTTCCACACATCACAACCACATGGCGGGTGTTTTCACAGCACGCACACCCGGGACTGCTAACAAGGTGGCCAAAACTGATGAGTGAGCGAAGGGTAAGTTCAAGGTCATTCTTCACACTGTTGTCTAGAAATTCTTAAAATAGGAGCAACAAGCTCAATGTCCAGGTGATTGAAAGAATAAAATATGATACACTCAATTCAATATCATTATGTAACAAGGAATGAGAGAGATCTATGTCACCTGACATGGACAGACTGCCACCATAAACTGACAGGTTAAAAACTGTGACGGGACAGGAAGTATCACTTAGTCCCGTTTTTGTTAAACAAAACAGTGTGTGTTTGTTTATTCATATATGTTACAAGCATAGAAAATCCGAAAGAGGGCAAACCAAACTGTTAGTAAGTAGTTACCCCAGGGGACTAAGATTAAATGAAGGGTGAGGAACTGTTTCTCTTTACACATCTGTGCCTCATAGATTTTATTAAAATGGGACTCATGAAATATATGACAATTATAATGCCGGTTGATATATACACATATTATCTGTATGTGTCAACATGAAAAAAGTCATTGATAAAGAATAAAGTGTAGCCCAGCTGGAGTGGCTCAGTGGTTAAGTGTTGACCTATGAACCATAAGGTCACGGTTCGATTCCCGGTCAAGGCATATGCCCAGGTTGTGGGCCCCGGGGTGGGGAGGTGCTGAAGGCAGCTGATCAGTGATTCTCTCTCACCTTTGATGTTTCTATCTCTCTCTCCCTCTCCCTTCCTCTCTGAAATCAATAAAAATATACGTTTAAAAAAGAATACTAGTAAAGTGTAAAAAAATCAAGTGGTAGAAATATGTAAATAGAAAGCAACATATGCTTTGTAAATAATTATTTACAAAATAATAATCATAGAAATATTCAGGATAATCAGCGAGAAAGATCCAGAGGAACAGGCAGAAACATGTGTCCATAGCGATCATGCTCAGTTGGGAATTGGGTTTGGGTGGTGGGGGTGAGGGGGTGGGGATGTCTTGCTTTTTACTTTATACCTTTCTACAATGGTTTGGTGTTGTACAGTTAGCATATACTGTTTCCCAAATAAAGTATATTGAACAATTTTTTTAAAGTTGGCATCAATTTTACGGGAAACTCTCTGAAGGTTTTCAGCGTGTACTCTTGGATTAGCTTTGCTCCCTGCCACCTAGAGAAGCTCAGCTCCCTGAACGGGGTAAGGTGGAGGGTGGCGGCGCAGGAGAGCCCCCAGGGAAGGACAGCCTCACCTGGGGGATGGCCCGGGAACAGCTGCGCCAGGTGTACAGCATGACCGCATACTCGTGTCCTTCCTCCAGCATTTCATTCTGAAAAGCAAAACACGCTCATCAGGGAGAAACCGCCCTGGTGCTTCTCATCAGCCCCCAAAACCTCGCTGCTCAGTGAGGTCTGTGCACCAGCAATATCCTCATCACCTGGGAGACTCATTAGGAATGCAGAGCCTCAGGCCGCTGCCTGGCTGACAGAATCAGAATCTGCATTCAGGCACATTCCCAGGGGACGCACCCTCCCAGGTGCAACATAAGTTTGAGAAGCACTGGCCTCAGGTATTCTCATCAGACACCAAGGGCTCTGTAAGCAGGCTG
Source organism: Corynorhinus townsendii (assembly GCA_026230045.1). Taxonomy (NCBI): domain Eukaryota; kingdom Metazoa; phylum Chordata; class Mammalia; order Chiroptera; family Vespertilionidae; genus Corynorhinus; species Corynorhinus townsendii. Next base: position 156,185,139 of record JAPDVU010000006.1, on the reverse strand, counting down.
CAGTTTTCAAAGACGGATAGCCACCTCATAAGAAGGCAACAGATCCATTTGTTCTAACAGCAAAAGTTGTCCCAGATAGACTTAGCAAGAAAATAAGCAAGTGACAAAACAGTATGCATAGCAGCTAGGCTATAAAAAAGCTAAACGAAGAGTAGTAATTAGGAAAGTACTGTATATTATGGTATACTGAGATATATTTTAGTGGCATATGACTAGCAGGCTCTATGTGGGGCACTCACTTTTCCTATCACATAGGACCATAAGGTTTGAACTTTTTAAAGAAGAGCTTATGTGACTATTTCACAAGCAGAAAAATTATACATATCAATTCTTTAAAATAATGCAGAGCAGATAGAGAAACCAACAACAGCGCAAAAAATAAATGTGAAAAATACAGTGATGACACACCACACCTAGTAAGTGCTACCATGGAAAGAGCCCTGAACTCAGGGTCCAAATATCTGGGCTCACATCTTAGCTTCATCACTCTTTGGCCGTTTGGCCTTCAGGAAATCACTGAACCTAAGATTCTCCATTTAGTGATGATGACAATAACAACCTCAGAAAGTTTTATGAGAACTAAATGGAACACACACACACACACACACACACACACACTACATAATCTGTAAAGGGAGTGAAGAGTATTACGAGGAAAAAAAACCAGTCTGGCAGTTTCTCAAAAAGTTAAACACAAGGTAACTGTATAACCCAGCAATTTCACTCCTAGGGAAATGTCCATGGGTCCACACAGAAACTTACATACTTGTTCACATCAGTATTATTCTAATAGCCAAAAGTGGATGCAACCCAAAAAGTCCAACAACTGATAAATGGAAAACTAAAATGCGGTACAGCCAGAGAATGGAATAGTATGCACCTATAAAAGGAATAAAGTGCAGATACATTTATACTAGTACAACATGGATGAATTTTCAGAACATGATGCTATGTGAGAGAAGCCAGACACAAAAGGCCACATATTGTAGAATCCATTTAGATGAAATGTTCAGAATCGATAAATTCATAGAAACGAAAAGTAGGTTAGTGTTTGCCAGGGAATGGGAAGAGAGAGGAATTGGGATTGACTACTAACAGTTTTTGTTTTGTTTTTGTGGTGATGAAAATTAGATAGTGGTGATGGTTGTCTAACATGGTGAATATTTTATGTTCTATGAATGATATCTCAAAAACATAGTAAAAAAAAGGGTATTACTAGACCATGTTTTCTATAAATGTTTGTATTGATACAAAAATGAACCCTTACTGATTTATTTTTTTACTCCACATATCATGTCTATTTCATAATACCTTTCTAGTACAAGGTCAGATTTAATTTAGAGCTCATTACTTTTTATGGTTTTGTTTTCAAAAGCAAATGCCACCGACACCTCCACACTTTCAATCAGCACTTCAAATATTAGGAACACGTTGCCCTTGAGATGACAGAGAATCAAGGTGAAGTGTGTAGGTCTCTTGCCACTGTTGTTGCTTCAGAACACACTTCAAAAAAGGGAAGTGAGAAGGAAGATGGCTGCCGACGGGAAGGCAGACTGCAAGATAGTGTGTGAGTGGGAAAACAAAGGGAGAGTGTGTGGTCGCATGGGGAGTGTTTGTTGGTGAGTTGAGGGGCAGCTATACTCCAGGAGATTGTGGGGACTGTCGGACGGGGCTCCCCTGACTGGGAAGCCCCACTGTTGCTGGGTTCCCTCCCGGAGTGACAGGCTCGGACGCGGAGACCATGCCATCTTGAAGGGGAAAGTGGATGTTATTGGGAGCCTGAAAAGCCCAGGGAATTTACAACTACAGCACCCACTGAACAGCTGTGAACCCGAGAACACCAAGTGGCACAAGCACGCAGATTCAGAGGAGCTCTACACTCCACCACGGAAAGGTCAGATTTCGCCTGGAAAAAGGAGAGAGAGAACTACATAACCAGACACACATAGAAGAGAGAACATGAGGAGACAAAGAAACAGCCCACATATGAAAGAAAAGCAGGCATCACCAGAAAAGGAAGTAAAGGAAATGGAGGCAAGCAACCTGTCAGAGAAAGAATTCAGAGAAATGGTCATAAGGGGGCTGAAAAGAATGGAAGACAAATTCAACAACATGTATAAGAACCAAGAGGAAATGAAGAAGAATCAAGAAGAAATGAAAAATGACATTGCTGCTGTAAAGAACTCAATAGAAAGCATCAAGAGTAGACTAGAAGAAGCAGAGGACCACATCAGTGAGCTAGAAGACAAGGTAGGAAAAAATACCCAAGTACAGCAGCTTCTAGAAAAAAAAAATTAAAAAGCAGGAGGAGAGCCTAAGGGAACTTTGGGACAATATGAAACAAAACAACATCCGCATAATAGGGATTCCAGAAGGAGAGGAAACTGAGCAAGGAATAGAAAACCTGTTTGAAGAAATAATGACAGAAAACTTCCCTGATACAGGGAAGAAAAAACCCACACAAATCCAAGAAGCTCAGAGTCCCAAGCAAAATGAACCCCAAAAGACCGATGCCAAGACACATTATAATTAAATTGGCAAACACCAACAACAAAGTAAGAATCTTAAAAGTGGCCAGAGAGAGACAGAAAGTTACCTACAAAGGATCTCTCATCAGACTAGTGACTGATTTCTCAACAGAAACACATCAGGCCAGAAGGGAATGGAATGAAATATACAAAGTCATGCAAAGGAAGGGTCTGAATCCAAGAATACTGTACCCAGCAAGGCTATCAATCAAAATTGAAGGTGAAATCAGGAGCTTCACAGACAAAAAAGGACTAAGGGAGTTTATTACCACCAAACCAGTAATGCAAGAAATGCTAAAGGGTCTGCTGTAAAAAAAAGAAATAGGAAGTGAAGAAGGAACACAGGGGTAAAGAATAAAATGGCGGCAAACAAGTACCTATCAATAATAACTTTAAATATAAATGGATTAAATGCCCCAATCAAAAGACATAGGGCAGTGGTCAGCAAACTGTGGCTTGAGAGCCACATGCGGCTCTTTGGCCCCTTGACCACAAAATACCACAGCCTGGATGAGTCTATTTTGAAGAAGTGGTGTTAGAAGAAGTTTAAGTTTAAAAAATTTGGCTCTCAAAAGAAATTTCAATCGTTGTACTGTTGATATTTGGCTCTGTTGACTAATGAGTTCGCCGACCACTGACATAGGGTAATGGATTGGATAATAAAACATGACCCATATATCTGCTGTCTATAAGAAACCCACCTCAGAAAAAAAGACGCACACAGACTGAGGGTGAAGGGATGGAAAAAGGTTTTTCAGGCAAATGGAAATGAAAAAAAAAGCGGGGGTAGCAATACTTATATCTGACAATTTAGACCTCAAAGTGAAGGACATGAAAAGAGATAAGGAAGGCCACTTCATAATACTAAAGGGAGCAATCCAACAAGAAGAAATACCTCTGGTAAACATATACGCACCCAATGCAGGAACACCCGAATACATAAAAAAAACTCCTGGAGGACATCAAAGGAGAGATTGACAGTAATACAATAATAGCAGGAGACTTTAATACCCCACTGTCACCATTGGACAAATACTCTAAACAAAAAATCAACAAAGAAACATCAATCCTAAATGACTCACTGGACCAGATGGAATTAATTTATATCTTCAGAACATTTCATCCCAAAGCCACAGAATATACATTCTTCTCAAGTGCACATGGGTCATTTTCAAAGACAGACCATATATTGGGTCACAGGCAAAGTCTCTTCAAATTCAAGAAGACAGAAATCATATCAAGAGAGAGAATCCAAGACGGTGGCATAGGTAAACACCTAAACTGCTGCCTCGCACAACAATTTCAAAACTACAACTAAAAGACAAAACATCTATCACCCAGAACCACGGGAAAGCTGGCTGAGTGGAAGTTCTACAACTAGAAGGAAAGAGAAAAGAGCATTGAGATGTGCACAAGCGCTGAAAAGCTGAGGTACGGAGGCTCGTGATCTGGGCTGGCGGCAGGTGTTGCTTTTTTCAACCCAAAGGGAGACAAGCCCCCGATTACTCTGAAATACAGTTTCTGGGGAGATGCGGGGGACCCAAACTCCTACGGGGAGAAACTGGACTGTCTGCCACTGGGTCGGAAAGTGAGGAGGGCTTGCTTGCAGAGCTGTGCGCAAGAATAATTGTTTATTGCGCTGGGGCACGGGACGCAGTCGGAGACAGAGCCGGCTAACTAGCAGCCATTGCTGTTTGCCACGCCCTAGCCTAGTGACGCCCTGAGACCCCGCCACACACAACCTCCAAGCAGCAGCATTAGCATAAGAAAGGCCTGCCCTATCGCAGCTTAACCTAGCAAACTTGCAGCCTGGGTGAGACAGCTCCAAAACCTCCAAACCCCAAGCAAAGAGGAGAAAACTGTAGCTCTCGCTGTAGCTCCTGCTGGGTGGATGCAGACAATAGCTGACCTGCACCCCATTGGAGATCCAGAAGCCAGTATACCTAGTGGTCAGTGTGAGAAACCAGATTTCAACTCCTCACATCCATAAGTGACACATTCAAGAGGCAGACTCAGCGAGCACCAAAGCCCCACTGAAACTAGTTCTGCACCATAAGCGTGTCTCCAGTGCAGCAGTTCTTCCATTATAGACACAGCGAGTCCTCACAGCCGATTGGCCTGGAGGTCAATTCTTCCCAGCGTACCAACAGCAATTAAGGCTTAACTACACCAAGACTTTGCACTCAGGCCACAAAGGGGTGTACCAAGAGCATCCACATCAGGTGATTGGGGAGGCTGAGCTACTGCCCCCTACAGGTCACCTACCAGACAAAGCCACTCCATCAACACAGGGAAGCAGCCAAAATGCGGAGACAAAGAAACATGTCATGAATGAAAGAAACGGAGGAAAGCAAACTGCTGGACGACATAGAGTTCAGAACCACATTTATAAGGTTACTCAAGAATCTTCTAAAAACTGCCGAGAAACTTGATGACACTTCTGAGGAGCTTAGTGAGACCTTCAAGGACCTTAATGAGAATGCCAAAAAAATGGAAAAGGACCAGTCAGAAATGAAGCATACACTGTCTAAAATAAAGAATATACAGAAACTCAACTGTAGATCAACGTACCCCAATAATCAAACCAAAGATCTGAAATATGAGGACACAAAAAACACCCAACCAGAAAAACAAAAAGAAAAAAGAATCCAAAAATATGAAGATAGTGTAAGGAGCCTCTGGGACAACTTCAAGTGTACCAACATCCAAGTTTTTGGGATGCCAGAAGAAGGGAGAGAGCAAAATACTAAAAACCTATTAGAAGAAATAATGACAGAAAAGTTTCTCTACCTGGTGAAAGAAATAGACTTACAAGTCCAGGAAGCGCACAGAACCCCAAACAAAAGGAATCCAAAGAGTACCACACCAAGACACATCATAATTAAAATGCAAGGGCAAAAGACAAAGAGAGAATCTTGAAAGCAGCAAGAGAAAAACAGTTAGTTACCTACAAAGGAGTACCCATACAACTGTCAGCTGATTTCTCAGCAGAAACTATGCAGGCCAGAAGGGAGTGGCAAGAAATATTCAAAGTGATGAACAGCAAGAACCTACAACCAAGATTACTCTACCCAGCAAAGCTATCATTCAGAGTTGAAGGTCAGATAAAGAGCTTCACAGACAAGAAAAAGCTAAAGGAGTTCATCGCCACCAAACCAGGATTACATGAAATGCTGAAGGGTATTCTTTAAGAAGAGGAAGAAGAAGAAAAAGGTAAAGATAAAAATTATGAACAACAAAATGACATCAAATACAAACCTACCAACAAGTGAATCTAAAAATCAAGTAAATGAAAAATCTGAAGAACAGAATGGACTGGTGAATATAATAGAATCAGGGACATAGAAAGGGAGTGGACTGACAATTCTCAAGGGGAAGCGGGTGTGAGTGGTGCGGGGAGAGATTGGACAAAAATCTTACTCCTATGGATGAAGACAGTGGCAGGGGGTAAGAGCATGGGGTAGGGAGGGGTGGGGAATCAGGTGGAGGGGAGCTATAGGGGGGAAACAAAAAGAGGAACACCTGTAATCTGAACAATAAAGATTTATTAAAAAATATTTTTATACTATATGGGGTTATTCTGTGTATTAACTATAATTATAAATGATATTTCTATTCATATAAAATTTTACTATTTAAGAGTCCTATTGTCAGGACATTTGGATACATTTAAAAGAGCTATGAAACTTATTTTTAAATTGCAATATTAAAAATATATTGGAAGTTAAAAAAAAAAGAAAAGAAATCATATCAAGTATCCTCTCAGATCACAGTGGCATAAAACTGGAAATCAACTACAATAAAAACAATCCAAAAAAATCAAACACATGGAGACTAAATAGCATGCTATTAAACAATGACTGCGTTACCAGAGAGATCAAAGAAGAAATAAAAAGCATCATGGCAACAAACGACAATGAAAACACAACAATCCAAAATCTATGGGACACAGCAAAAGCAGTCTTGAGAGGGAAGTTCATAGCTCTACAAGCCTACTGCAAAAAACAAGAAACAATGGTAATAAATTATCTAACCCTAGAACTCAAAGAGTTAGAAAGAGAGCAACAAGAAAAGCCCAGTGTAAGCAGAAGGAAGGAAATAATAAAGATCAGAGCAGAGATAAACGACATAGAGACCAAAGAAACAATACAAAAGATCAACAAAACTAAGAGCTGGTTCTTTGGAAGGATAAACAAGATTGATGAACTTCTAGCCAGGCTCACCAAGAAGCAGAGATGAAAGAAAAGAAATAACAACCGACCCCACAGAAATACAAAGGATTGTTAAAAAATATTATGAACAACTCTATTCCAACAAACTGTACAACCTGGAGGAAATGGACATATTCCTAGAAAAATACAACCTTCCAAAACTCAATCAGGAAGAATCTAAACATCTCAATAGGCCGATAACTATGGAAGAAATTGAAGCAGTCATCAAAAAGCTTCCAGCAAACAAAAGCCCAGGGCCAGACAGCTTCACAGGGGAGTTTTACTAAACATTCAAAGAAGAACTAAAACCTATCCTCCTCAGACTATTCCAAAAAATTCAAGAGGAAGGAATGCTTCCAAGCTCATTCTATGAAGCCAGCATCACCCTAATGCCAAAACCAGATAAACACAACACAATGAAAGAGAATTACAGGCCAATATCCCTCATGAACATAGATGCCAAAATCCTCAACAAAATTCTAGCAAATCGGATCCAGCAGTACATCAGAAAGATCATACACCATGACCAAGTAGGATTTATCCCAGGGATGCAAGGATGGTACAATATTCGCAAATCAATAAACATAATACATCACATAAACAAACTGAGAAATAAAAATCACATAGTCATATCAATTGATGCACACAAAGCATCTGACAAAATCCAACACCCTTTCTTTTTAAAAATATATTTTTATTGATTTTTTACAGAGAGGAAGGGAGAGAAATAGAGAGTTAGAAACATTGATGAGACAGAAACATCAATCAGCTGTCTCCTGCATGCCCCCTACTGGGGATGTGCCCACAACCCAGGTACATGCCCTTGACTGGAATTGAACCCAGGACCCTTCAGTCCACAGGCTGACGCTCTATCCACTGAGCCAAACCAGTTTCGGCATCAACACCCTTTCTTGATAAAAACTCTCAGCAAGGTGGGAATAGAAGGATCAGACCTCAACATAATAAAAGCCATATATGAAAAACCCACAGCCAACATCATACTCAATGGGCAAAAACTAAAACCATTTCCCCTAAGAATAGGAACAAGACAGGGATGCCCTCTCTCACCACTCCTGTTCGACATAGTACTGGAAGTATTAGCCATTGCAATTAGACAACAAGAAGAAATAAAAGGCATCCAAATTGGAAAAGAAGAAGTAAAGCTGTCCTTATTTGCAGATGACATGATATTGTACATAAAAAACCCGGAAGACTCCATAAAAAACTATTAGACTTAATAAATGAATTCGGCAATGTAGCAGGATACAAAATTAACACCAAGAAATCTATGGCATTTCTATACACCAATAGTGTGCTTACAGAAAGAGAGACTAAAAAAGCAATCCCATTTACCATCGCACCAAAAAAATTAAGATACCTAGGAATAAACTTAACCAAGGAGGTAAAAGACCTATATGCAGAAAACTACAGGACACTGAAAAAAAGAGATAGAGGAAGATGTAAACAGATGGAAGAACATACCATGTTCATTGATTGGTAGAATCAACATCATTAAAATGTCCATACTACCCAAAGCAATCTATAGATTCAATGCACTCCCCATTAAAATACCAACGGCATATTTCGCAGACCTAGAAAGAACTCTCCAAATATTCATCTGGAATAAAAAGGACCCCGAATAGCCACAGCAATCCTGAGAAAGAAGAACAAAGTAGGAGGGATCTCAATGCCAGATTTTAAGCTGTATTACAAAGCCACTGTTCTCAAAACAGCTTGTGTCCTGGTACTGGCACAAGAACAGACATATAGACCAATGGAATAGAATAGAGAATCCAGATACTGACCCAAACCACTATGCTCAATTAATATTTGACAAAGGAGACATGAACATACAATGGAGTCAAGACAGTCTCTTCAATAAATGGTGTTGAGAAAATTGGACAGATACACGCAAAAAAAAAAAAAAGAAAAAGAAACTAGATCACCAACTTACACCATACACAAAAATAAACTCAAAATGGATAAAGGACTTAAACATAAGATGGGAAACCATAAAAATACTAGAGGAATCCACAGGCAGAGAAATCTCAGACATATGCCGAAGCAATTTCTTCACTGATACCGCTCCTAGGGTAATGGAAGCTAAAGAGAAAATAAACAAATGGGACTACATCAAAATAAAAAAGCTTTTGCACAGCAAAAGAAACCATCAACAAAACAACAAGAAAGCCCACTGTATGGAAGAACATATTTGCAAATGTTATCACTAATAAAGGTTTAATCTACAACATCTACAGGGAACTTATACAACTTAATAAAAGGAAGGTAAATGATCCAATAAAAAAAATGGGCAATGGACCTAAATAGAATCTTTTCTAAAGAAGACAGAAGGAAAGCCAAGAGACATATGAAAACATACTGAAAGTCACTAATTATCCGAGAGATGCAAATCAAAACGACAATGCAGTACCATCTCACACCTGTCAGAATGGCAATCATCAACAAATGACAAGTGCTGGCAAGGATGCGGAGAAAAAGGAACCCTCGTGCACTGCTGGTGGGAATGCAGACTGGTGCAGCCACTGTGGAGAACAGTATGGAGTTTCCTCAAAAAAACTAAAAATGGAACTTCCTATTGACCCAGTAATCCCACTTCTAGGAATATATCCCAAGAAACTAGAAACACCAATCAGAAAGGATATATGCACCCCTATATTCATAGCAGCACAATTCACCATAGCTAAGATTTGGAAACAGCCTAAATGCCCATCAGCAGATGAGTGGATTAGAAAACTATGGTACATCTACGTAATAGAATACTATGCTGCTATAAAAAAGAAGGAACTCTTACCATTTGCAGCAGTATGGATGGACCTGGAGAGCATTATGTTAAGTGAAATAAGCCAGGCAATGAAAGAAAAATACCACATGATCTCACTCATTTATGGAAAATAAAGAACATTATAACCTGATGAACAAAAAGATAGATACAGAGGCAGTAAAGCATCTAACAGACTGTCAAATTACAGTGGGAAGGCTGGGGAGTGTTAGGGAGGGAGGAAGAGATCAACCAAAGGACTTGTATGCATGCATATAACTACAACCAGTGGACACAAGACACTGTGGGGGTGGGATGAGGGCATGCGACGGGGTAGGGGAGACTGGGTTAAGGTCAATGGGGAAAAAAAAGGAGATATATGTCCTATATGTAATACTTTAAACAATAAGAAAATAATGAGTATTAAAGAAAAGGGAAGTGACAGCAACCTAAGGAACATGTGTCTATCTGTTAGCAACAAACTGGCCCCTGGTAGGTGTGAGTATTCCAACTCACTCACCCAAAGAATGTTTGAGCCCTGAGGGGTCCCAGCCTCTGCCCTCCATGCTGGGACTAGGGCAGTGAACAGGACAAGATGGACTCTGACCTATGGCCAGGGCAGGTGACCATCAACCAGGTTTGTTGTATAACTAAGCCTGCAATAGAGAAGTCAGAATGGCGTGGTGGAAGGTGCCCCTGCTGGGGCCATGGAAAGCTTGATTTCTGGTTCTGGCTCTGTTGGGCCCACCTTTTACCTTGAAAATGTCATAGTTTTCTCATTGGAGGTAAAGAGTTGGTCTCAATCACTGTCTCACCCCTGGCTGCACATTAGTCACCTGGGGAACTTGGAAGACTCCTGGTGCCCAGGCCACGACTTTCTAGAAATAAATCATTATCCCTGGGAGGGAGCCCAGGCATCAGGATTTTTAAATGCCCTCCAGGTGAACCCAACGGACAGTCAGGTTGGCAGATGCAGGACTAAGGATCTCTAAGGTCCTTTACTTTTATAATATTCTGAAAGTCCATGACTTAAACCCAGTGTGAGTTCAGCTCAAGTTTCAGGATGGGTAGTGACAGACTGATCCTCTCAGCACTTATTCAGCCCCTATCTCACCTCCAGCAAAGAGCCTTGACCGTTCCATGTAGCTGGTCAATTACATGGTTTATATACTTTCTCTCACTCCTCTTTCTTCTGGCTCTCCCGCCATTTGAGAGATTTACCAAGTGCAGGCAGGAGAAATACAAGGTGAGCATCTAATGAAGACATTTTGCTGCTGATAAGGTACTCTAGAGAGAGAGTTAGCAAGTTACACGGTAGAAATTGTTGAGTGAAGTGAGGTTTGGGCATTACTCAGGAATGTCAATGGTACACCCTATTCTTGACCCATCTAAGACCATATCAACACTATCCCTGTGTCGGCAGAATAAGAGCCCCACAAAGATGCCTGAATCCTGATCCGCAGAACTGTGAATATAATCCTCTACACAGCAAAAGGGCCTTTGCAGATGTAATTAAGTTAGAAACCTTGAAATGGGGAGGGAGGCTGTCCTGGATTATCTGGTGGACCCAAGGTAAGGATAAGGGTCCTAATAAGTGAAAGAGGGAGGCAGGCAAGACAGAGATGGGATGAAGGGTTAAAGCAGAGATTGGAGTGATCGAACTGCTGGCTGGCAGAGGGTGGGTGGGCTGTAAAAGCTGGGAAAAGCCAGGAAACGGAGTCGCCTCCACAGCCCTGCCATCACCTTGACTTTAACCCTGTAAGATCCTGGCTGGACTTCTGGCAGAAAGAACTGTAAGCAGATAAATTTGTGTTGTTTTAGGTCACTAAGTTTGTGACAATCGGCCACAGCAGAAATAGAAAACACAATTCCCCTCTAAACCAGCCCCTCCTTCTGACTCACCTATTGGTGCCCCTGACCTGGTATTTATACAGCCAACTGTTAAGCCAGGCGGAGTTAACCTCCAGTGTCTCTCATATCCACTTCCTTAGCCAGCCCTCATGCCATCACCCTCACTCAGCCTTTAATACCTCCAATGTAGATAGCCTTATCTCAACCAGTGTATTCGCCTCACAACTCATTCTACACATAACTAACAAATGGAACTTATTCCCCAAGCAGAGGTCTGTTCACATTTCTCTCATGGATAAACATTTTCTATTGCTTTTGATTTTTATTAAATGAATTAAAGCCTTCTATGATAGGTGAATTGTGTCCCTCCAAAATTCATATGTTGACGTCCTAACCCCCAATACCCTAGAACGGGACTGTATTTGGTGACAGGGCCTTTAAAGAGGTGAGTAAATTAAAATGAGGCCTTCATGGTGGGCCCTAATCCAATCTGACTGGTGTTCTTTTAATGAGAGGAAATTTGGACACACAGAGACACCATATGTGTGTGCACCCACAGAAGAAAGGCAATGTGAGGACACAGTGAGGTGGCGGTATGCAAGCCAAGGGGAGAGGCCTCAGGAGAAACCAACCCTGCTGACATCTTGATACTGGACTTTTAGCCTCTGGAAGTGTGAGGCATCTAGTCTGTAGCATATCACAGACCCTTACCTAGTTTTCCATAAATACCAGAGAATTTCTTTATGTATACCTTACAGTCCAAACCTAGGCAGCCTTGAAAATTTTTGCCTCTGGCCTGACCAATGTGGCTCAGTGGTTGACCTATGAACCAGAGGATCAAGGTTCAATTCCCCATCAGGGCACATGCCCAGGCTGTGGGCTTGATCCCCAGTGTGGAGTGTGCAAGAAGCAGACGATCAATGATTCTCTCTCATCATTGATGTTTCTATCTCTCTCTCTCCATCTCCCTTCCTCTCTGAAATAAATAAATAAAAAAGTCTTTAAAAAAGAAAAGAAAGTCCTGGGTTCCAGGTGCAACCCCATGATTTACTAGTGGGATCATGAGCAACTTGCTATTAACTTCTCTAGGCCTCTGTTTTCTTATCCCTAAAATGGGTATAATGACCTCTTTGCAAGTCACAGGGCTGTTATAAGATTCCATGATATCATGTATGAACATATCTTATACATTTTGAAGTACCATATATATATGTTATAATGCAATTTGTATATTTACATATTATAGTATACATACATATGTATAATACAAGGCCCTACTCAAAAGCCACTTCCTTCATCAAGCTCTCCCCAACACCCTCAAGGCCCCTTCAAAAACAAAGAACTTTGTACTTTTACCATGTCATTTACCTTTAATTTTGTGCATTTTTATTGATCTGCACAGAGTAGTCTAGAGCAGACAGACCTTATCAGGGGTAGGACCCCATGTACTAACTTACTGGGCGTCAGTTTTCACATCCATGAAATGGGTATTGTAACAGAACCTACCTCACAGTGCAGTGATTTGAGGACTGAGACAATGCATTTAAAATGTCTACACAGAAAGTGTTTGATAAATGGTAAGCTTGTCTATTTCCACTTGACTCATTGAGAATCCCCGTTTGTCCTGGTATCTCCCTCCCCAGCATTTAGCACAGTCTCTGCAGGCCCCAGGTGCACACTATTTATTAAATAAATGGGTGGGGTATGGTAAGACCAGGTTTTAGAGTATACCTGATATAGAGAGAAAGGTCCAGAGAGCTGCAGGCATGGCCTGTGAACGAGGAATCTGAATTCCTCCAATTTCAGTGCTGCTTGAGAATAAAATCCATGAAAGCCCCAGAGGGAAGGAGCGATTCCTCACAGATGGGTCAGACAGCTGGCCCCGCGTGTGAACAGTTTAGGCCACCAGCTTCCTCAAGTCAACAACATGTGATTCCAAAGCCACTGTCCCTTTATGAGAAACCCTTTGTTTTGCTCTCTAAAGTATAAAGCAAGGCAGGATCTAACCACATGTTAACCCAGAGGCTCAGGGAAGAGTACGGATAATGTTGGGCCCTAGAGGTGAGCAGGATTTGCAAAGCTGGAAGACACGGGGCACAGGAAGGCCCTGGGCATGGAGAGGGGCTGGGGCAGGCGTGAGAATGGGCTTAAGGAGATGGGTCTGCCTGAGGCTGGGGGTCCTGGAATAGCTGCCCACAGCCCCTCCCGCCCTGGCAGGGTCCCAGAGACTCACCATGCTGGAGTGGACTGTAGCCTGTTCAATGTACCTTGCAATGCCTGTGACAAATGCATTCCTGTCCTCGAAGTTTGTGTCAAAGTTAGCCTGTGGGAATTGGAGGACAGGAACATTTGGTTATTGAAAAACAGGTCCAAGGTGGCTGGGTGCCCAGGGAACACACTGCTGCCAACAAATGCCACCAGTTCTCTGTAGAAAGCTATGTCCACATCACCCTCTCATCTCCACCACCCCCCCCCCCCGCCCCGACCTACCCCCTCACCAAATCCCACTCGGCCACACTGGACCGGAGCTGCCTACAGACAGGGCCCATATCCACTTCCTATCAGGATCACCCCTCTGGGCCCTGGGAATAAATGCTTACTGACACTCTACACACCTAACGGCTGTTGAAAAGTTAAGATGCATACTGCTTTCATCCAGCAGCTGCAAAAACACTCACCTGAGGGTACAGATACATATGTAAAGGGTAATAACCAGCATTTTTTGTGATAGAGAAAACTGGAAATCATTCAAATGTCCATTAACCATAAAAGGCTAAATAGATCATAGTATATCCATACAATGGACTTACATGTACTAGATGGTAGTTAAAAATAATGTGGCAGCACTGTAGTATTGTCAGGGAAAAATATATACATAATAAATTTTAAGCTAAAAAAGTCAAATGATACAGCAATATATATAGTATGACTCCCTTGTTATATTAAAAATATATGCATATATATGGTAAAATGTGTGTACGTATATATAGACATATTTATATAGACATATTTATTTTAAAATTTTTATTTGTTATACTTTCTTGTATTGCTTATAATAAAAAAGATATTGTCCAGCCAATGTGGCTCAGTGGTTGAATGTGATCTAGGAACCAGGAGTACACGGTTCGAGTCCTGGTCAGGGCAGAAGCCCAAGTTGTAGGCTTGATCCCCAGTAGGGGTGTGCAGGAGGCAGCCGATCAATGATTCTCTCTCATCGTTGATGTTTCTATTTTTCTCTCCCTCTCCCTTCCTCTCTGAAATCAATAAAAATATTTTTAAAAGATATTCATATAATTAAAATTTCAATCTGGGTTAGAAAATGTGAATAAACAAAGTTTATGAGTTGAAACTTCAGGCATGTGCTTCATAAATCTAATCACCGAATGAAATTAAAAATATATTATGCGTTATATTTAGTCTCATTTAGCAGCCCAAGAACTTTCAAAAGGTCAAATACAGCAAAGAATTTCAAATTAACTTATTTTTTTCTTAGCATGGCATACTCGCCCTGCACACCCAGACCAGGGGCTATTTGCAAGGCAGAATCCAGCTGCACGATGCCCTTCCCCCAGACCCTGGGGTATCACGGCTTTGTCATCTGATCATGGTTTAGCACAAGTTCACCCATCTTGGGCGAAAGCAAACTGTGACGGGCTTCCCTGAGCCATTAGCTGCTGTGAGGAGTTGAAGAGCTCTTCTCACATACATGAAGGAAAAGTAATTACCCAGGCAGGCTCTAGGGGTTTCTAAATTGCAATATTTAATTCATGAGGTCAGAGCTGCCAACGCCTTGGTTGGTGCTGCAGCAAGAACAGCCGGGAAGGTATTTGGGGTCAGAGCAGATCAACAAGCCTTCCCTGGGGAGGAGGAACAGCTCTGGTGTACATTTACTAGCTAATCTATTCCTTACATTCAGCTCCACCAGGGCACCAGGGACTCCATAAGCTCACGACCTTTCACCTTCTAGATGCAGAGCCCCCCCCCCCTTCCCTCTGCCTTCAGGGCAAACCCTCTTAGGGGACCCCCAGAGCCTCGGAGAATTGACCTGGTACATGATGGAGGAAGGCGGAGGCTCGATGCATGGCTGCTGGTCGGGGAGGGGCAGCTCTTCCAGCAGGTCCACGTTGGACAGGGCATCTTCCAGGGTGACGTGGGTGGTCATGGCTGTAGTTTCCGGACTCCGCACTGAGAGGAAGGGAGGGAAGCACCATGAAGAATTTCAGGGACCTCCAAACACTTCCCTCAATCTCACCCTGTTCAGACTCCCTCCAGAGAAGGAAGTTAACATGCACTAAGACCACACTTTCTATTTCTTCACAAAGTGCCCTTAACCTGCAGCTGATATTTGAGGATCTCTTCATGGTTTACAAGCACTTCTACATCTATGATCTCGGCTGAGCAGCATCACATTCCTCTGTGACCAGCATGGTATCATATCCACAGAGCTGATGAAGAAGCAAGGCTCCAAGAAGTTATGTGACACCCTTACGACCACAATGACCAAGGGCAAAGGACTTCAAATAACGCCTGATGCTAGGACACAGGCCACGGTCAGCCCCCACCTTTGGTTCTTTATGAGAAAGTGTATCAGTTCCACGCTTAAATTATTGCACAGCACCAAAGCCTATGATTGCAATAGCCACGAGTATCCACTTGAAACCAGAGGCTAGGTCTTACAGGCTAATTCAACTGGAACTAAAGAAGTCAGACTCCAGCAATATTAACCTTATTTGCAAAAGTGAAGAGCCATTCATTGGCCTGGGTATGTTTTGTGAGCCCCACCAAACAAATCAGCCCTGAATGAACATTTTTGTGTCTGGGATGCTGGCAGAGTGCAGTGGCTTCAATGAGGATTTCCAGGCAGTCAGCATAGTTACCCAATTCAGCAAAGAGAATCCACATTTCTTTTTTAAACAGAAGTGAAATGTTGATAAAAACTGATCATCACTTAGACCAGTGGTCGGCAAACTCATTAGTCAAGAGAGCCAAATATCAACAGTACAACGATTGAAATTTCTTTTGAGAGCCAAATTTTTTAAACTTAAACTTCTTCTAACACCACTTCTTCAAAATAGACTCGCCCAGGCCGTGGTATTTTGTGGAAGAGCCACACTCAAGGGGCCAAAGAGCTGCATGTGGCTTGTGAGCCGCAGTTTGCCGACCACGGACTTAGACCATCAGGTTCTCCCAAACGCGATCACCTAACAGTCACATTCACTGATCACAGCATAGTAAAATCAGAACTCAATAATGCAAATAACAGCCAAAAGCACCCCACACCTATGGAAATGCATAAAAACACACTTCAAGGTAACTTATAATTAAAGAGGAATTCAAATAGAAGTTATAGAATATTTAGAACTGAAAGAGAGCATAAATAAATGTCTTAAATGCATTTAGTAGAAAATAGGAACTAAATGAAGTGAATTTTTCTCAACCCAAAGAAATGAGAACATAAGGATTGAGATAATACAAAAGTAGACATACTAGTAAATGAAGCAAAGAACAAAGCAAACTAAAACACAAACAGTAGACTACGTGAACAAAAATCTAAAAACTGTTTTATAAGATTAATAATAAGCTAATCCTTTAGCACATTTGAATAAGGAAGCAAAGAGAAGGCCCACTTTGCTGTCACAGAAGCACTCCCACCCATCCCTTCACACCCAAATCACAGGGAGATGTGAGATGTGCTTAAGGGCAGGAGTTCTAGGAAATGGGGAAAAGGGGCCCAAGGACCTGAGAACTGGGTCCAGGGGATGAAACAGGTGGAGTGTCCCCAAGGGCTTGCTGCCCCTAAACTACTGTCACCATTAGGCCTGTGGTTGGGAGGGCAGATGGGACTGAGCAGCTAACTATGACTCACACTGCACCAGAGTTCTCCCCACACACCACCCTCACTCCTGTCATGCACTCTGGCAAGAGCCAAGGCCACATTTAATGAGGACACAGAGAGCTAAGAAGTGGTTTTCCCCTCTGCCTTCTACAGGCATCTGGCCTCATCTCGTGGTTTCAGGCCCTTCCCACACCTATGCTTCTTCCTCTTCTCTCCTCTCTCTCCTGAATTCTAAGTGTGACATTCAGTTCCACAGCAAAACCATTTGCCAATCCACAAAAAAAGATGGCCTTCTTTCTTGCATTAATATTAAGTCCATTTTTTCAGGAGGGGTTAATGGTTCTATGGGGCAAGCTACAAAGCCCTGATGACACTATTCATTAATTCAAATAATGGTAACATTAATAAAACTAAACATTTTTTAGCCCTTACTCTGTGTCAGACACTCTGCCAAATACTTGACTATTTTAACCTTGCCTCAACACTACAAAGGTAGGTACTATGATTATTCCCCTTTTACAGGTGAGCAAACAGAAACTCAGAATTTAAGTAATTGCACAAGGTCAAGGGCTGGCAAGTGGTGGAGCAGTAGTTGGAACCCAGGTTTGTCCTATAAAAAAAGGCCTAGAAGCAGCTAACTATCTAGTACTAATGGGGTTGTGTAAAAGGCACCCAGCAGCCAAGCTGAGGCAGCTTCCATTGGCCAAAGACAGGGCAATATGAGCGCCACCTAGCGTAACTCAGTGGACTTGAAACAACATCAAATATGTTCTAATCCATGAGATCATAAAGACACGTAATAAAAACTTGGATTTTATTACTTTATTCCTATTGGAGGATGCCTGTGAACCAATTTTTATGTTGAAAATCAACAAATGAAAGGAAAGAAGCAAACACTTAACCAGTTTTTCCTGTTCAAACTATACCACTTGAAAACCAAATTGCAGAAGACAGAGATGTTTTTCTCTATAATGTTCTTTCTCTTTTTATTTCCAGAAACAGTGACGTAATTAAAATATTCCTATTTTTCCAGCCCCTAATAAACAAATGGATATAGGCGCTGACCATCAGCTGTTATGAAAGAATCTGACATTATGCACCTTCTGATGGAAAAACACACCATCACTTTATGAAGAATGCTGGAGCCAAAACAAAAACTTGAATTTCATCAAGCCTTTGATACCAACTGACAGGAAACACATAAGTCAGAAGAACACATTAAAATATACCACAGTGATGTAATCAGTAAAATATAACCTACGGGAAACTGCTAGACAAATGACTCAGTGACTTCGACAAATACTGCAAGAAAAAAAAAGAGATGGAGGGGGAAGCTATAGACGATAAGACCGTATCTGGATCCTATTACAAACAAAGCATAATAAAAATAAAATTATCACATTTGTAAGAAAATTGGAAAATTTAACACTGACTCAGATATTTGATAATATCAATGAAATAGTGCTAGTTTTTAGATGTGATAATAATATTCAGATTATGTTTTAAAAGCATTATCTTCTAGAAATACCTACTAAAATATAAATAAAAGGGTACAGGTATTTGCTTCCAAATGATAGTACATGAGGAAGAGTGGATAGTAGATGGAACAAAATAGGCCATTCAGTAATAGTTGTCAATGCTGTGTGATGCTGACGTAGGAATTTATTATATTTTTGTCCAATTTTATAAATGTTGAAATTTCCCATAAGGTCCCCTAGCTCAGTGTATGCACTCCCATTTTGAATCTGTCTGCCCTGACTTCTACTTGCCATGACTTTGCCCCTCTCCTTTCTCCTATAATCTGGGTTTCTTCTAGGCGTTGTAGACATCAAAATACCTGTTGACCAGAAAAATCCTCAAGGTTTCCTGCTTCACAGTAATAATCCTGCACTTCCCTTGAAGAGAATCATAAGTGAACAGCCTACAGAGCCAGTAAGTTAGGAGTCTTTATTTCGTTAATGCAACTTCTCTTTTCTCCTCGTAAATACAGCTTCTCTAATGGATTTCTCTGTGTGTTTGTAGATCACACACTGCTTAAGGGAGAAGGAAATCAGATGTTTTTAACTCAAGTGCTGAAAGTCACTGCCAACTCCACATCAATCAGAAAGAAAAAAGGGGTGGAGAAACCAAGATGGCGGCATAGGTAAGCACCTGAACTGCTGCCTTGCACAACAATTTCAAAACTACAACTAAAAGACAGAACGGACACCATCCAGAACCACAGGAAAGCTGGCTGAGTGGAAATTCTACAACTAGAAGGAAAGAGAAAAGCTCACGGAGAATTGGAGGAACGGCAAAGGGTTGAGGTATGGCAAAGGGTCTTTGTGCGAGCAGAGAGGAAGGGCAGCTGAGAGCCTGGCTGACTTTCTCTGGCAGGAGGGGGAAGGAAGCCCCCGACTGCACTGAAGCCCAGTTCTGGGCGAAACCCCGTGGACCCAGGTTCATACAGGGGGAGTCTGGACTGTCAGGTAGAGAGAAAGGCACTCGGAGACTCGGACACACGGGGGAGCCCAGGCGGGCAGGGGTCTGGAGACGCGCACGCACGCGAGTGCGCACAAAGACTGCCAGAGGTTGCCAGAGGCTTTCCCTAGCAGAAGGGAGTCAGAAGCTCCTGACTGCACTGAAGCCCAGTTCAAGCGAGCCCCTGGGGACTCATGCTCTTACGGGGGGAATCTGGACTCTCAGGCAGAGGCTCGGGAGCCAGAGAAGGCAGAGGTCTGGAGGTGCACGCGTGAGTGCACACAAAGGCTGAGGAGGTTGCCACAGGCTTTCCCTAGCAGAAGGGAGTCGGAAGCTCCTGACTGCACTGAGCCCCAGTTCTGACTGCACTGAACCCCAGTTCCAGGTGAGCCCCCGGGGACCCACGCTCTTGCGGGGGGAATCTGGACTCTCAGGCAGAGGCTTGGGAGTCGGGGAAGTCAGAGGTCTGGAAACGTGTGCGCGTGCAAGGACAGGGCTGATGCGAAGGGAAGCCAAGACTGTCTGCTCCGCCCTGAGACTCCACCCCATCCAAGCTGAGCACAGAGGCTTATGCAATTTGGCAAGTCTAATCCTATAAGGCTGTCTCCAGCACCAAACTACTCCCAGTGTAGACACAGCTGATCCTCACAGCCAACTGGCCTGGAGGTCAATTCCTCCCAGTGATACCAACAACAATCAACACTTAACTACAACAAGGCTGTACACACAGTCCACAAAGGGGTGCACCAAGAGTGTCCACCTCAAGTTAACTGGGGAGGCCGACCCACTGGGCCATATAGGAAACCTAGCACACAAAGCTACCCTACCAACTTAAGGAAGCAGTGAAAATGCGGAGACAAAGAAACAGATCACAAACGAAAGAAATGGAGGAAAACAAACAACTGGATATAGAATTCAAAACCACGGTTATAAGGCTTTTCAAGAATATCCTAGAAAAGGCCGATAAATATAATGAGACCCTCGAAGATATGAAAAAGGACCAACTAGAAATTAAACATACACTGACTGAAATAAAAAATATTATAGAGACCCAACAACAGACTAGAGGAATGCAAGAATCAAGTCAAAGAATTGAAATACAAAGAAGCAAAAAACACTCAATCAAAAAAGCAAAAAGAAAAAAAAATCCAAAAAGTTGAAGATAGTGTAAGAAGCCTGTGGGACAACTTCAAGTGTACCAACATCAGAATTATGGGGGTGCCAGAAGAAGAGAGAGAGCAAGATACTGAAAATCGATTCGAAGAAATAATGACTGAAAACTTCCCCAACCTGGTGAAAGAAATAGACTTACAAGTCCAGGAAGTGCACACAACCCCAAACAAAAGGAATCCAAAGAGGACCACACCAAGACACATCATAATTAAAATGCCAAGGGCAAAAGACAAAGAGAGAATACTAAAAGCAGCAAGAGAAAAAAAGTTAATTACCTACAAGGGAGTACCCATACAACTGTCAGCTGATTTCTCAACAGAAACTATGCAGGCCAGACGGGAATGGCAAGAAATATTCAAAGTGATGAATAGCAAGAACCTACAACCAAGATTCCTCTACCCAGCAAAGCTATCATTCAGAATTGAAGGGCAGATAAAGAGCTTCACAG
Source organism: Corynorhinus townsendii (assembly GCA_026230045.1). NCBI lineage: Eukaryota > Metazoa > Chordata > Mammalia > Chiroptera > Vespertilionidae > Corynorhinus > Corynorhinus townsendii. Next base: position 156,163,853 of record JAPDVU010000006.1, on the reverse strand, counting down.
ATAAGAAAAAGCTAGAGGAGTTCATCACCACCAAACCAGTATTATATGAAATGCTGAAAGGTATTCTTTAAGAAGAGGAAGAAGAAAAAAGTAAAGATAAAAATTATGAACAACAAATACACATCTATCAACAAGTGAACCTAAAAATCAAGTGAATTAAAAACCTGAGGAACAGAATAAACTGGTGAATATAATAGAATCAGGGGCATAGAAAGGGAGTGGACCGATAGTTCTCAGGGGGAAAAGGGTGTGGGGGGTGCAGGAAGAGATTGGACAAAAATCGTACACCTACAGATGAGGACAGTGCGGGGGAGGTAAGGGCAGAAGGTGGGGTGGGAACCGGGTGGAGGGGAGCTATGGGGGGGAAAAGGAGAAACAATTGTAATAATCTGAATAAAGATTTATTTAAAAAATAAATAAATAAATAAATAAATAGATAGATAGATAGAATTGCGTAAGTCAAAAAAGAAAGAAAAAAAGGTGCTGGAAATATTAAGATATGTATACATAGAAATGAAGTTATTTTCTGGCCCGCGTGCCCTGCCTGTTATGCAACCTTCCAAATGAGAGGGATTCTTTATATTCAACCTATGAACACATGGCTGTTTTGTCATTTTGAAAGAGAAATTAATAAAATGTTTAAAAATTAACAGTGTTCTGGGAGCATCATTTGCCAGACGCAGCTTGCCACCTCTCACTGTGGGGTATCCATGGCATATTTAAGTTCAGTGTCTTCACAACAAACTCAAACGCAGGGACCTGGAGTCACCAGACAAATAACAACACTGGGCTTGCAGTCAATGTGCTTCTGAGAAGGGCTTCAGGCCCCACCATCACCCATGGCTGAGATGACTGATAGAGCCCGAGCAAGAGGAGGTGGGCCCCACAAATGCCGGGTAGCTGCCAGGAGAACCTTGCTTTGGGAATGGAGGCCTGACTATCCACACCCCAAACCCAGTCACTCTGTGAGCAAAAGATGCACTGTCATTTTCTGTTTGACATTCTGGAAGGAGATGAAAAAAGGTATTTTTACTGAAGTGGAATATTAGGCTAAGTATAGTAGTTAAGCTGGAGCTACGGGCTCAAATCTGTCTCCTGCCACTTACTAGCTATATAACATAAGCATATTACTTAACCTGAGCCTCAGTTTCCTTATCTGTAAAAGGGCGCTAATTAATAACAGTCACTGCCCTCAGTGATTTAGTCTGAGAATTATATAACATAGATGGCATGCTTAGTCCAGTAGCAGGAACAGAGTGAGCACTGGGGAAATGTTAGCTGGTCAGGTGGCCTCTTTTTAATAGAGTGAATGGATGAATTAAATTAAACACTGCAGCAATTCTTCCACAAAAATGAAGGCATAATTATTATCAGACCTCTATATTTTTATCTTAGTTCTACAGATCTTTCCGTTTGACTTCCTCAATCACAACTACCCTGCAGGTTTAAGAAAGTGCAGGTGCTATTTTTGCTCTTTTGCTGTTGTCACTGAGAAGTGAAAACTCCCACTCAAGGTCACATGGGCAGCCAGTGGCTGAGCTGGGCAGAAAGCAGATATCTTGACTCTCAGTTCCCTGCCCTTTCTTTTAGACCACACCCACCTTTGTACCTTTCAGAAAGGTACCAAGCACTTACTTTCCGCCCCCCTCCAGATTGGCTGCCTTTTCCTTCCGCAAGAACAAGACTCTCACAAGCCAGAAAGATTAGGTAACTTTGCCCTTTGGGTTTCATGAACATCAAGAGGCCAGGAAATAGTTCCTGTCTGTAAATCTCTCCAGCTAGAAAGCAACTAAAATAAATAAATAAAAACAAATTTAAAAATAGATGTACATTGCCCGGCCGGTGTGGCTCATGGTTGAGCACTGAACTATGAACCAGGAGGTCAAGGTTTGATTCCTGGTCAGGGCGCTTGCCCAGGTTGCAGGCTTGATCCCCAGTGGGGGGTGGGGGGTGGGGGGGTGGGGTGGGGGCGGGCGTACAGGAGGCAGTTGATCAATGATTCTCTCATCATTGATGTTTCTGTCTCTCTCCTCTCCCTTCCTCTCTGATATCAATAAAAATATATTTTAAAAATATGTGAATATTTATATACACAATAAAATATTATGTAAATAAATAATTAAATATAAAAACTTTAAAAGGAAGCCTCAGATGGTCCCTCTTTTTAAAAAAGTGTTTTAAAAAGTAGCATTTTACTGAGCAAGAAAAAAAAAATCCCAAGAAGAAATCTGGCATCTAGCTAGCATGTCCATCGCGGGTGTACGCTGGGTGTGTCTGGAGTTTGTATGGGGACTCAGGTTTGCTGTGACAGGTTATGGCTCTACAGGTCATAGCGTTCCCCTATAGCTGAGACCCTTTTACATGTCAGAGCTTCTTCATGGGTGTGGGGAGCTGAGCAGGGACATAGTCACTTGAGTGCATCTTATAAGACTTCCAAAGAGTGCACCAAAATGGACCACAGAGCTCATTCTGTGCAGACAGGCAGTGAATTTTAGAGGAACACTCCTCTTGTCCAGTGGTCAGACCTGTGGCTCCAAACCCCACAGGGGCCACGTGGAGCCACCTGCAGAGTGTTACCTGTACCAATCTGTAAAACACAGTCACAGGTTAGAAGCAGGCCGGATGCTAAGAGCAGCCAAGCCTCGCGGTGGCCTGTAGAGAGGAGACAGACCTATACAAGGTGGACAGGAACCATACAGTTGTAGCTCAGCCATGGAGTGAGGGAGTGACAACTCTCCGCACTGCAATAGCCTGCAGAAGTATCACCAATATCATGATTTACAACAGAATTCAACATATTTCATATGTTACCAGAATGATTCCAGAGCTGGGAGAGACTAAAAATGGTTACCTCCCAAGGAAGCCTTTCTGACCCCCTCCCCCACCTGAATCCACTTTCTCCCTCGTTCCTCATTGAACCTAGCATGCTTCTTCTTCCACAGCTTCTATAATACTTTATTATATGATTTAGCATGTTTTCACTCCTGACCTCAACAATAAACTCCTTCACGGCAGGCACTGCGTCTGATTCACACTCAGCTCCCAGCACAGGGCTGAGCACACACTCATAACTCAATTGAACTCTGTTCCATGAGTGGATGAACCCAAGATATCAAGAAAGGCATTGCTATGTCCAAGACACCAGGTTTTTCAAAGTTGGGGAGGAGGAGAAGGAATATAAATAGCAAAGAAGCTGCTTATACTTCAGGAAGAACTGCATCAAAATGGTTCAAATTTTAACATTCAAGCACTTAAAGTGAAAAGCTTCCATAATTGGTAAACTGTTACCTATGAAATAAAATCTCTTCCCTCTATCATTGTATGTCCTGATTTCACTCATCCTTCAAGGCCCCTCCCCTCTCCAACATGATGGCTCCTTCCTTGGAACTAACTCCCAGGCATTCTTAGCAGTGTTGGTGAGGATGCGAAATTGGAACCCGAGTACACTGCTGGTAGGAATGGGAAATAACACAACCACTCTGGAAAACAGTTCGGCTCTTCCTCAATATTTGAATCATAGAGTTCCATTATATGCCAGCAATGCGACTCTTAGGTGTAGTCCCAAGAGAAATGAAAATATACATCCACACTAAAACTTGCACATAAATGTTCCTAGCAGCATTATTTGTAATAGCCAAAATGTAGAAACAACTCAAATCCATCAACTGATAAGTGAGTAAATAAAATGTGGTATAGCCATCCAATGGAATACTATTTGGCCATGAAAAGGAATGAAATGTGAAAATATGCTACAACACAGATGAACTTTGAAAATATTAGGCTAAGTGAAAGAAGTATAATATGCTTTTTTAAAGGAATTGTCCAGAATAGGGAAATCTACAGAAACATGAAGTATATTAGCGGGTGCCTAGGCTGGGGGTAGGGACTAGGGGAAATAGGTGGTACTGCTGTAAGGCACAAGGGTTCTTTCTGGGGTAATGAAAATGTTCTAAAATTGATCATAATGATGATGGCACAATTCTGTGAATATGCTAAAAATTACTGACCTGTATGGTTTAAATAGGTAAATTGTACAGTATGTGAACTGTATCTCAATAAAGTGCTTACCAAAAAAATGTTAGTATTTGTATGACTACTTTGGGGAAATTTGGGATACATAAGCAGGAGTGATACAAAGAGAGATGAAGCTGGAGCAAGAGCTTGAGGAGTTTGAGGAGTTTGAATCTGTCCCTATAAGCAGAGACTGTGTTGTGTAAAAATCAAAAGGTGACAGACAGTAGGAGAGAAAAAGAGAGCAGCAGACAGACCCATGCTAACCCCAAGGGGCAGCCCCCAAGCCTGCAGGGTGAGCTGGACCACCACGGGCAGGGCTCAAATCAGCCCCCCTCCCCCCGCCTGTTATGTGCACTGTCAGGTGCTGGGCTGCCCTGCTCAGGAAGAGAGACTTCTTAGACAGTAAACCCCTCTGAGGTGAGGTGATGGGCTTGGTGAGAAGATGGTGGGTCTCAGCTCTCCTCCTCCCACCTGAACTCTCTTTCTGAGGCTTCGAGATGAAGAGCACTGTGTACATGGTCACTTGGGTCATTAGGGGCAGCGCTGGGGCTAACACTGACTTCCTGCGATGGGGACTTGATACAATAACAGATATAACAGACTGTAAAAGAAAAAGGGGAATGTGAGAAATGGGGGGCAAATGCATTCTAATTCTGAGATAAAACAAAAAGCCATGTAAGAAAGGAAATAGAGTCAAAGGACATTACTTGGCTCTTTTGTGATCATCATCTACACATCTTAATAATGTCGACACTTGCCCGGCTGGTGTGGCTCAGTGGTTGAGCGTTGACCAATGAACCAGGAGGTCACAGTTCCATTCCTGGTCAAGGCATATGCCTGGGTTGCGGGCCCGATTCCCAGTAGGAGGCAGTTGATCAATGATTCTCTATCACTGATGTTTCTATCTATCTCTCCCTCTCTCTCCCTCTCTGAAAACAACACAAATATATTTAAGAAGAACATAATGTGGTCACTTTACAAAGGGTTTCAGTTAAAATAGAGCTTTTTCTGTATTGGGAGATGGGGGCAGGGGAGGGCGGGAGATGGTGTAAGAAAGCAAAATCTTCAGCCATCGTAGCAGGAAGTAAGCATACGGTGCACAGAATAGATAAATCAAGAAACAGCAGTGCAAGTGTATCATTTAGAGATCTGGAGGCAACTACTGGAAACAAATGGTGAGTTAAAAGCCACAACCTCTGGGAGGAGGTGGGCACTGGATGGTTGTTTTTCATTATGCGTCTTTCAATACCATTTGATTTTTTTTTAAAGCATGTGCATGCATCGCTTTGATCAAAATTTTAAATTTTACTTTAAAAGACAACAACCCAGGGCCTCCTTTCCAGCAGTTCAGACATCTGGCCTGTTCCTCAGCCCTGTCTCTAGGCAGACTTTGCTAAGTAAGGGCCTCACTTTGGATCTTCTGGGACCAGAGGCCCTGCCACCTGCAGTTACTCTCCACACAGGGGACCTGAGATCAGAGCAGAGAAGGCTGTCAGCCTGGACTTGGGCCTCTGGAGAAGGCCTACCCTCCTCTTTGTTAACAGCGAAGGAAGAGATCCTGGTGGGGCTAAAGGGCTCCCCACTGCATGTGCTGATTTACAGCTGCTTCCTGTTGTCAAGGTTGAGGTGGACTTTCTGTTGATCACCCAACCAGCCAGATACCAGCCTCCTGGGGTGGGGGAGGAGGGAGGTCAGGCCACCAAAGGCAGCTTGCTGATTTGCTCCCTCGGGGGGCCTGAGACAAACCACCACACGAGGGACACCAATAGGACTTTTATCCAGTGAGAGGAGCTGCCTCTCAGAGGCACCTGCTAAAACGCAAAAAAGGGAAGCCACTGCACCTGTGGGGAAACAAAGACCGGGACTGTGGGTTTGGCTACCAGATCGGAGCACCCAGACCGCAGCTCCATCGAGGTGAAGTTACAGCTTGAAGGTGCCTCGGCCTGAAGACTGAGTAGGTCCTGAATCACATTTTCACTCACTGTCAAAGGGCAATTTCCCTGACTGTAAAATATGGAGGGTGACCTGGTGTTGGTTCTCTGTCGAAAGCTCTGTTGTGAAGGTTGCTGTGGCACCTTGTACTAATAACGGTTTAAGGAGTGAGGTTTGCAAACAAGGTGCTTTTCATTATGTGTGAGGGAGGGCTCAGAGTCCTCCCATGATATCATTGCTCGTGTGCTCATCTCTTTCCTTAAGCGGGAGAAAATTGGGGCAGAATTAGGGGGAGAGAATAGCTGTGAGTATGATGTCAATATTGCTCCAACCAGTTAGGAATCATTGGACTTGAGCTTTTCTTTCCAACCCAAAAGCAAATGACTCTAATTATAGATGGGACACTCCATCCCAAGGGCTTCTGTAAAAATCACATTCCCCAACATGGACTGGCCACTGTGGCCAGGGACCTGCCCATGGACATTCTTACTTTGTGCCTTTGCTCAAACTCTCTCCACTCCCTGCTGGGCTGTTTTCTCCCCTTCTCAAATCCTATCCTTGACTATTGTCGAGGCTCTATTCAAGGCAGACTGCCTCCATGAAGGTGTGACCAGCTAAGTTCCATCACAACCTTCATTTCTCTGGATTCCTATACCATTTACAGTCTAGACTCCATCATTTCCTACTGCATTATAAACTGCTTTATACTTTACTAATGAAGTGGATCACCCAAAGTCATCTTTTTTTGGGGATATCAACTACTACAGAGCTGGACACATACAACGCATTACTCGCTTAATTAACACTTCATGAATAATTTGTTGAATGCATGAGTCACCGGCCAAAATTCATGTCTTTTAGCTAAGAAAATAACACAAAATGTAAAACATCATAGTCCTTAAGGCATCATATCTAAGTAAGTCTTATTACTGTAAGAATCTGGAGAGACCTCTACAAAATTCTTCTGTCATAGTTTCCACCTCCATCCATAAAAAGCAGAACCTCATTGTTCTTTTCCATGTGAAAGAGCACACTTGGAGGTTGATGGCTGACCCTCAGTGTTGAATTCTTGTCTCTCCTGTTATATACTAGTAGACCAAAATCGGTCGTAAGGTATCACATTTTAAAAGCACAAATCAAAATCGTTCTCAGATACACCTTCACTTAATACTGAGTTACTGAGTGTTTTCTATGAGGGCCAGCCCTGCAGATGCTCTTTGGTTTTGGTTGGGCCTTCAGTGGAGTTAGACAATCCCCTCATTCATCCCCCATTGATTTCTTATTCCACCCACAGAGGCAGCTGCTCCGAACCTCCGGAAGTCTCTTGAACTCTCCTAAGCACTCCACCACCTTTAGTTTCTGCATAAGACCTCATCTCCTGCCTTATTCAGAAGACAGGGACCATACAACCTTGACATACTAATCATCCCTCCATCCCACGAAGAGACTGAAGTCTGAGGACTACTGCTGTAAAATGACATAATGATGATGCAAATACAAAATCAAAAGGCCTATTGATGAAGTCATCACTGGGTCTTTATTGGGCATCTCTCCAGAAGGCCATGTATGCCACTCAGCCAGAAAGATCCCTGCAAGAAATTCTGCCTGAACCCAAGCTGTCTTCTCAAAAAGTTTCTTTTTAAGAATTTGCAGCCAATTTGTTTTCTCCTCTGTTACCAGGGTCCAAGAAGTATGCCCTGAATGGTCATCCTTTGAGGAACATCAAACACAGCCCTCAGCACAAGGGCCACGGCTAGGAAGTCAATATCCAAATTCTCTGCACCCTGGGCGGTGTCCCATACCCACTGACTGAAATCTGAAGTGTCTTTGAACAGACAAGGCCATCCAGGGGCCTTGACAGAGTCTGTGAATCACAAAATGACTTTCCGTTTCCCTTTAGCGCGATGGTACAGAGAGGCCACAGATTTGTCCTCTCAAATGGACACACAATATAGAATTAATAAACTGTTCCTTTAGGAATGAAGGGCAGCCAGCCAAGAGCAGCACACATTCCGGAACCTCCTTCTCTTCTCTCTTCCCATGGCCTTTTCTTCTTAGACTGGGACTTACAGACATTATCTCATCTTGGGCTCCTGTGGTGACAGGTAAGTAACAAGCTGGGCAGGCTGCTTTCCATTGTCTAATTTCTAAAGTCAGAGAGCCAGTGGCTGATTGAAAGAAACACAGCAAGGCCTGTGTCCTAAGTCCACTGTACTGCTCTGTCAGCCCGAGAAACCAAGAGTGCCTCCAACATACCTGGTTGGTTGCAAAATGCTGAATGCACACAGAGGAAGAGGTCCTTCCTGACCCGTGTGGAAATGTGAGAACTACCTCTGGGCTTCTGCTCAGCATATTCCCACCCCCCTCTCTCTGCCTACTCAAATTATACCCACCTCAGAGTGCTTGCTACTCAAGAGCACTTCCTACCTGAAGCCCTTACTGACACCGCGTCTTATCACTCTTTCCTTTGGCTACTTTTTGCAGGTAAACCTGGGGCTCGGTTTCCTGGTAACAGAGACCAACTCCCTTGGGAAAAGCAAAATCCAGGAAGGCTTTGGAAGTAGAGGAGTTGGTAAGGGCTGTGGGTTGAGCCCTAGCCGGTGTGGTTCAGTGGATAGTGTTAGCCTGCAGACTGAAGGGTCCCGGGTTTGAATCCAGTCAAGGGCATTTACCTAAGTAGCAGGCTTGATCCCTGGCCTTGGTCAGGGCTCATGCGGGAGGCAATCAATTGATGTGCCTCTCTCACATAGATGTTTCTCTGTTTCTCCCTCTCCCCTCCACTCTCTTTTAAAAAAGTCAATGGAAAAATATCCTCTGGTGAGGATAATAAAACAAACAAAAAAGAGCTGTGGGTTCATTACACACACGAGCCATATTCTTAATGATTATGTAAGAGAGACGATGAACAATAAATTTATACATATAATGGCACCATGTGCTAGACACTCTACTGAGCACTTTCATGCATCCCTCATTTAATAAGAGCATCCAAGGAAGTACCAGCTCCTACCCCACTGCTGCTGGCCTGCCACCTTGCCAGTCAGTAGGCAGCAGCATGCTCCACCCCCTTGTCCCACCTCCACCACAAACGCAGGGCCCATCCTCCTCTAGCCCCTACACATGGCTTTGCTCCTTAGAACAACAAGACCAAAGACCTTTTTACAAAGGCTCCAATGAGGTGACTGACGTCTAGTTTCATCAACTACAAGTGAATAATTAATACTTGCCAGTAAAGAAATAGACTCATTGTTATGGTGGCCACATGGAGGCTACAAAAGGCCATTTTGTGAAGTCCTTGGTGGAACCCTGGGGGCCAACAGTGGCCCAAAGAAAGCCCTTTGAGAGTGTAGGCTGATCCTCAAACGTGGAGACTGGAGCTTTGCACAGTTTTCCAGGGGCACTGTTCCCAATGTTAATTAGCTTGTGGCCTATTCATCAACTAATTCTGCTCGCTGGTCAATGACAGCGGTGGAGGCCCACTGAGCACCCTGAGAGGGCACGATTCATGTCCTGTTCTCTGGGGGCCCTTCCCACATTTTAAAATTCACATTGACTTTCTTCTCTGGGCCAGCCTGATTTGATTTGAGGAAAACTCTTCAGTCCTGCTGGTTTTTATACCCCACTCTTGGCCTAATGCCTAAAGCAAGTTTTTCCTTTTCCATTTCCAGCAGGGACTGAACAAAGCAGGCTTGGGTGCCTACAGAACCGGCCAGAACTGGCCAAGAAATATAATAAAGAAGCTTACTGAGCAGAGAGCTGTTGCCCCCAGCTGGAGGCTCAGCATGCACAACTAGCCAGAGACACTGGTTCTGTAAGTAACCACACATTCTTCTTGTGGCCTAGTAGCCATCCTGGAAGATGGCAGCTAGTGCCAAGAAGAAAGTCTCCCTCAAGTGGGCACTGGGTGCTCAACAAATGCTTTCTGGTGACAGTTACCCCTGACCAGCTACATATACACACTCCTACTGTATTTTTGCCCTCGGGGCCAAAGCTGCTCTTGTAGCAAACAGAGCTGACAGCTCCTATGTATTGTCATTTCAGGAAGCTGTTCCCCAAAATTGCTACCCATCTCCCCACTCTGACTTCCAGCCACTGCCTGACATTCCACCATGAGAGCTATCAAGTATTTGACTGAAAGCTTTGCTTCCCATTCAAATGCCTCTCCTCCTCTGTTTCCTTTCTGGTCAAATGACATCAAAGCACCTACTCTGTGTGAAATGGGAAATTCTTTTGTATTTAGCTCTTGAGGATAAACATGGTCACTGGCTCCTTTCTTGAAAACAAGAATGGGAAGCATAGGGCACTGGGTGGAAGTGGAGGTGGGAGGCCTCATGGAGGGTCCCAGAGGAAGCTGATGCTGGAGAAAACACCTTAAGGCCTTAATAACCCTGCCCTAGGATGTGGACCTAGATTTTTACCCTCCACCATCTGTGATCTTCAGATTCACCAGTATCTGCCAATAGGACCTGTGCCCAAGAGAAAGGTAAGACCCCTGTGCTAAAGGGTACGCACACAGGCAGGAGGTGGAAAAGGGGAGTGTGGGGACCAGCACTCTCCTGATCATGCCCACAGGGCTACCCCAATCTCCCTGCTCATTCCCTGGGAGCACAAGAACTCAGGAGCCAGCAGGAAAATATCCTTGCCTCCTTCCGGGCCTGGCTGGAGAGGGTGCTGATGGCCATCGGCCCTTGGTGTTTCTGCTGTGCCGGGAAAACTCTAATTCAAAGTCAGAATCCCTGGCCTGGAGAGGGCACCTGGGCAGCTGTGTCCTTCCCTGCCGGGCTCTCTGTACAGAGAGCCCTCCTCTTCTCGCCCCCACTCCAAAACGGAGAGCGCCCCTTTCTCTTGCTTTCCACATAGGTGGTGTGTACCATCCAGGGGGAGGGCTGTCCTGAAAAGCTGAAACCACAACAGACAGGTGGGCATCCTCCTGATTCTTCAGAGCTCAAGACAACCCAACCTTTTCCCCACGAGTCAGCCCACTCACCCCCTCTCCCCTCTCCCCCACCTCCCTCCTCAGAGGCCTGGAAGCTTCAAAGCAGGTCAGACGCGCCTCCTCCCTCATTAAAGCACCCCCCAAAACAAACAAACAAACACAAAAACACAGCGCCGCTACGCCGCTCGCCCCACCCATCTCAGGTTCACAGCAGGACGTAGAGTGCCCCAAGGCCGCTGCCAGGCGGGCCCAGGCGGCTCCCCTAGCCCTGGGGGAGGTAAGGGTGGCCGCGGCGGCAGAGATAGAGACTGGAGCTCTGCAGCACCTGGGCGCGAGGTTGTTGCCGTCGCCCGGACAGGGGCCGCTGCAGGTGTCTCCGGTGTTCGGGATCAGCGTCGCTTCCTCACCGGCCGCAGCTCGGGTCCAGGCCGCGCACCTGCTGCTGCTGCTGCCGCTGCCGCTGCCGCCGCCGCCGCCGCCGCCGCCGCCGCGCCCCAGCCCCTCCGTGTGCCCGCGCCTCTCCGCAGGGTGTCCTCGCCGCAGGGCCCAGGGTGGGCCAGAGAGAAAAGGGGGCCTCGCGGAACCTGGGGCCCAGCCTCTAGGGCTTCCGGGGGCCCTCAGGCCGCGCTAGCAGGGGCGCCGCACCGAGCGCCCCCCGCAGGCTGGGAGAAGGGGCGCCAACCCCTCGCGCATCCTCAGGGCCACCTCGCCGTCTCCAGCCGTATCCCGGTCCCCGCGCCGGCCCCGGGGCCTGCGAACGCCGCTTACCTGGGTCTGCGGCAGGTTCGGAGGAGCAGCCCGAGGATACCACGGGGCCCCGCGCCGGGGCGCAGGATGCTCTGCCGGCCCGGGTCTGCCGGCTGCGCGCGCGGCCCCGCCCTCGGCCCCGCCCCTCCTCCCTCGCGGCTCCGCCTCCGCCTCCGCCTCGGGTGCCGGCCCCTCGCGGGCGAGGCTGTCACACAAAGAGCAGGAAATGGCTGCGGCGAGGGGCTCGGGGTGCGCCCCTCTACGCTGCCGACCGGCGCATCCCAGACCTGCACCCCGGGATCCCTCCCCAGCTACCTCCAGCCACCCTGCTCTGGGGAAGAAGAGAGGGAGCACTTGTCCCCAGGCCCCGCGCGCCTGGAACCACACCTGCAGCAGCGGGAGGGCAGAAGCTTTTGGGCTCCACTCGGATCTCGTTGATCTCACATTTTTTCCAAGTGCTCGTTTGTCTACCTAATATGCATTGAGCACCGTGCCAGGAGCTGGGTATGTGTACAAACGACGGGGTCCCTGCCCTTTCGGAACTCATCTCCCAGGAGAGACAGACATACATTAACCTAGCGCTTGTCCAGTTACAGCCCGGAGAAGTTCTGTGAAGAAAAGGGAACCGGGCGAAGTGATAGAAAAAAACACCTTGGGTTGGCGAGAGGGGCCTTCTTTTCAGTTCCTGACACCTGAATCCCTGAGGCTGCCATCTCTTAAGCAGGACTTGCCTCAAGCTCATTCAGGAAGAATTGCTTAATGGACAAAAAGGAAAAGATATGGTGACATGCAGTAATTCCTGGCAAAGCCCAAGAAGGAACTGAGAGGACAGGCACCTTCTTTCGTGGCTTAATCGGTCACTTAGGGCTCTCCACAGACCACACCCAATCTTTACCTTGGAGTAAGTCATTTCACTACCTGTTCCTGAGATGACACCATAGCTATCAGGAGCCATACCTACCTCACAGGGTCAATAATTCGAAAGCATTTGAGACAATTTAAGATGTGTATAGATTTAAGGGATAACGTCCTATTTTAAGGGAACCATTCGGAAATGTTTGCCTAAGGCCCTCAAATGTATAGTTAATCACTCCCTCTTCCTATCCGGGGCTATTTATAGAGGAGCCATGTTACTCAAGGGCTGGGCAGTCTTTGTCCTCACTGATCTCACACCAGTCCCCAAGCATTCAGAAATCATGATCCTCTGTGGTTTGATGTTACATCACTCTAATTTAAAAGGCTATTTTTAGAAAGGGTGGTGTATATATACATATATACACTCATGCATTTCTGCTCCTGATGCCATGTGAGAAAACTGTGGGAGTGTTTATGAAGGATGGCTTTGAAAATAGAACTGAGGTTTCTCTCTTAAAAAAAAATTTTTTTTTTTCATTTTCCACTGTGATCCTGGGGATTTTGAGTGTCAGTGATTACAAATATGTGACAAAGAGAGAATGGATTTTCATTCTGAAGAAAATACTGTTGTGAATGGTGTAGGCTTCTGGAAGACGTATTTCTCCCTGTGGTTCCTCCTCTGTCTTTTCACCTTTTAGGAACAAGTTGCTTAAAAACAGAAGAGACTATTACATATATGTTTGGTGAGATCTGAGGCAAAACTAATTTTCTGACCCCCGAATGCTATTTGCTTAGAAGGGAAGCAGTATGGTCTTGTTGTCACCACTGTGTGGGAAGTTCAGAGCCTTGCCTTTTGGTCCTGGTTTTGCAATTGAGAGTTCTTAGGCAACTCAATCCACCTCCCTGTGCCCCTTTGATAGAGTGAAGTAGGTTGGATACACTCCAAAGTCCCTCTGAATGTGGGAAATCCTTTGAGTTAAAACAAAGGACACGCCTTGGCCATGCTTAAAGCACTTTCCTAGCTCCCCACATTCTCAGGATGGGGCCCAAACTCCTTACCGTGGCCTAGTGTGTCTTCATGACCTAGCATGTACCTCTCCTGTGAACAAGCTTGCTCTGCTTCAGCTGAAAGGAATCTCTTAGTTCCCCAAACTTGCTGTGCTCTCTCTCGTGGCCTTTGTACAAGCTGGGCTTTTTTTTTTTTTTTCCTGAGAATGATCTGTCCTCCTTTCCCTCCCCTTTCTATACTTTACCCCTCTTTGCTGCCCAATTTCTACTCATCCTTCTGGTATCCACTCAGATGTCGCTTCCTCCAATTTCCCTCCGGGTCTGGGGTAGGCTAAAGTCAGCTGTCTATAGCTCCCTGGGCTTTCTCTATCATGCCCCTTGTTATGCTGCATTGTAATTATTGACATACCTGCCTTCATCCCACCAGTAGAACATAAAACCTAAGAGAAGGGATGTGTCCATCTTGCTCCCCACTGCATCCTCAGAGACTAGTACTCATAGGAGTTCAGTAAAAGTGGGTTGAATGAATAATCAAAAATGAAATTTTAGTTTACGTGTTGCCGGTGAAATGTGTAGCCAGCTATCTACTGCCTTCAGATTTCCTTCATGTCCAACCCGTCAGCGACATTAGCAATGAGAGGACCGTGGCTATTAGGTGAGACTTGCTGCACCACTGACAAAACTGTGTCCCACGCATTGTGTTTCTGTGTGTGGCAATATTGCCTTGTTTTTTAGAAAAGCCTCATGACTTAGGACATCTAGGTCTCCGTTTAAAATCCTTTGGCAGGCCTGGCTGGTGTGGTTCAGTGGTTGAGCATTGACCCATGAACGAAGAGGTCACTATTCAATTCCCTGTCAGAACGCATGTCTCTAGCAGGGGGAGTGCAGAGGCAGCCAATCAATGATTTGCTCTCATCATTGATGTTTCTCTCTCTCCCTCTCCCTTTCTCTCTCTTAAATCAATAAAAAACATATTAAAAATAAAAAAAATGAAATCCTTTGGCAGACTCTGCTTCATAGAAACCAATAGTGGTGTATATGTAATGGGCGTAAGAATTGGTTCTGGAAGGAGAAATAAAAAGTACTGATATTAATAATAATGGCTAACATTTACCAAGTGCATGACTTCATTTAATATTTACAGTTATCCTATAAATATAATTATTAGCCCAGTTTATAAGAGAAGAAACTAAGGCAGATTAAAGAACTTTTCCAGGTAGTGAAATCAAAATTCATGCTCTTAACCAAAATTTTCTACAGCCTCATTGTCCCTCCCCAATGGAATCCATATATTCATTAATATGCCACTTTATTCCAAAACCATAGTTAATGCAAATTATAGAGATGCATTATTTTTAAATGTTTTAAATGAGTAATACATTTTAAAAGGAAGAGGGAAAAAGGTTTGCAATGGAGAGAAAATGTGAATAATACAAAAAAAAAATCTATATTGCTACAGAAGGCTCACACATCTGGTCCATGTAGTTAACATTCGTGTAGTTAACAGGAAAAGGCAAACTTAATGGTCAGTTACACAATTTACGTCGCCCATTAGATCAAACCCGACCGCTTGCTCAAAATTGCCTCGTTTTACAAATGAAAGAACCGGGGCCTGAAGAGGGGCAGGGTTGCTCAAGGCCAGCTGGACCCAGACCCTGGTCTTTCCATAGGAAACTGGGTTGCCCATTTTCTTCATTGAATCTGGAAAAAAGTTGTTAAAGAATATATTTAAAACTAAAATTTATTGGATGTTCATTTGGGCCAGCCTCTATGCTAAGTACTGCACATTGATGGGCTCATTTCATCCTCACAAAATCCTTAGAAGTCACCCTATTATTTTATAGATGAAATATTTTTAAGGTATTGTTTTTACACATTAAGTTGATTTTTTAAATTTTATTTTTCAATTACAGTTGACATTCTATATTATTTTGTCTTAGTTTCAGGCATGTGACATCATGGCTAGACAATCAGGTACTTTGCAAAGTGATCCCCCTGGCACCATACAAGTTATTGACTATATTCCCTATACTGTACTTTTACATCTCCAGGACTGTTTTGTAACTACCAACTTGTACTTCTTAATCCCTTCACCTTTTTCACCCAGCCCCCAACTTCCCTCCCCTCTGGCAACCTCAGTCTGTTCTCTGCATCCGTGAGTCTGTTTCTTTATAGATGAGAACTAGAGGCCCGGTGCACGAAATTCATGCACTGGTGGGGGCAGGGGGTCCCTCAGCCAGCCTGCACCCTCTCGCAGTCCAGGACCCCTTGGGGGATGTCCACCTGCCAGGGGGATGTCCCAGGGGGGATCGGGCCTAAGCTGGCATTAGACATCCCTCTCGCAGTCCAGGACCCCTTGCTCCTTACCACCCTCATGCAGTGGAGGATGGAGAGGCTCCCACCGTCATTGCTGCACTTGCCAGCCATGAGCCCAGCTGCTGGCTGAGCGGTGCTCCCCCTGTGGGAGCGCACTGACCACCAGGGGGCAGTTCCTGCATTGAGCGTCTGTCCCCTGGTGGTCAGTGCGCATCATAGCGACCAGTCGTTCTGCTGGTCGTTCTGCTGTTCAGTCACTGTGCATATTAGGGTTTTATTATATAGGATATTGAGGATGTTTAGCTGTTGAAACATTGCAGCTTCATCCTGGGCCATTTGGAAATGCATTCCCTCCCTTCTCTGCTGTCTTCCTTCAGTTTGTTCATTTCCCACAATTTTCAGAGAATTGGCCTCCGTTGAAGGTCAGCTCTTTTACACATAACTTATAGCAAAGAACATTTGATCCCTCCCCCCACCCCATTTCTTCTTTATTTAAACACATACTGTTTCTAATAATTTTGGATAAGAACTGATAAGGAGGGTCTGAGCATATTCCAAATGGGTTTGGAATGTGAAAACATAGCTGAGGTAAAATGGGCTTGGTGCTGCTGTATGCTCAGGCTAGCATAGGTGGCCCTACAGTCAACTCCACAGAATGGTTGGGAGCATGCAATTTGGGAACAGACAGGTTGGTGTCCCTCACTCTTCCAGACCACTCCACTCTCCACACCTTGCTGTCTCCCCTGGAGGCTGATCTCTGTGGACTTCCCTACTAGGGTTTCCTTGCCCTCTGGCCTCCATTTGGTTTGGTTAACTAGAAGCCTCAGCAGTTAATGGAGTGAAGGGAGGACTGCGGGGTCAGCATATTTGTTCTTCTGGCTTCCTCCTTGGGATGCTGCTTGGGGCTTCCTCTGACCCTACTAAAGGTCCTCTTCTCTGAAGGCTGCCTTCTCCCACTGACCCTCTGCTTCCACATTCATATGACCACTCCCCTCCTGTCTCTTCAGGCCTCGATGTGGTAACTGCTCTGTGGCTGTCATTTTCCTCTGTACCACTTCCTGTGGTTCTCCTAAACCTGACCCACACTATTTTTAAATAGTCCTTTTGTTAATCAGCCCTGCTTGGATGAGCTTAATGTGAGTGTGATGTGTTTGATCCCTAACTGATATCTTATCCATCTTATGCACCTAACACAGTGCTAGGCAACAGCAAGTGAATGGTAACTACTTATGAAATAAATGAAGGATCTCTATAACTCCTTCTAGCGGTATGTGTATGCTGCTGTTATTTCCCAAGCCAACTACATACCACAACTTGGGGAGAACCTCAAAGTCATTGAAGACACACACACACACACACACACACACACACACACACACACAGTGCTGCCACCAAGGGATGCCTCTGAGGAGCAGGCTATGGTGTACTTCCCTCAAAACCCCTGCAAATAAACATACACTCTAATTGAAAATATGTGCTCTCTGTGCAAATGCGCTTCATCTCCAACCCTGTCTTCCTGGTCCTCAGACTGCCTTCTTGAGCTCCTGACAAGGGAATCCACAGCTCCTTCTGCCCATACACACCCTCCCACAGTGAGTGTACACTGTCCATCTTGCTGAGTGGAGTGTATTCTGCCTCTTCAGAGTGGTGGACCTCAGAGCTTTGGAATATTCCAAAGAGAGCAGGGTCTTCAGGATAAGTGCTCTGAGAAGCAGTCTGTTCACCTACCCCCTTTAGAAGTTTCCTGTCTGGATCACTTGCCAGTGGGAGCCAGGCCAGAGGGGAGTCCCATGAAAGATGGAGTGAAGCCACAGGCTTTCTCTTCTGTGCCTAATGGTCCTCTGGAGCCTGAACTGGTTCCTGCAGTGGATGGACATGGACATTTGGTGAACTGAAAGGTACAGGGAGAGCTCAACTCACCCAAAATATAATAACCTGGCTTTCATATCCCTGAGATTTTAAGAGGGAGGGGAAGATCATCTATTTCTGTCCAACTGTGACTGCAGACTGAATTATAACTTCCACGTCTCCTACAGAGCAGACGACAGTGAATGAGTATGAACAACTATTTGGTACTAGGAGCAAGACAGAAATCATCTCCAAATTGGTTTCTCTTCCACCAGGTTGCCTCTCTCAAATCCCCTCGACATGCTGCTGCCAGAATACGTTTTTAAATACAAATTTGGCCTTGTCCTGGCGACTGTGGCTCAGTTGGTTGAATATTGTCCTATGCACCAAAAGGTTGATGATTCATTTCCAGGTCACGGCACATGCCCAGGTTGTGGGTTCAGTCCCCTGACAGGATGTGTGCATGCAGGAGGCAGCTGATTGATGTTTCTCTCACTCTCTCTCCCCCTTCCTTGCTCTCTAAAAAAATCAATAAAAACACATTTGAAAATTTTTAGCTTTCTCTCCTTGCTCAATGATATCTTTTGTATCTATAGATAGTTCCAATTTTTTTTTTGGTCTTTTGTAACATGGTCCTTGCCTATATTTATAGCCTCAGTTTCAATTTGCCTACCCTTTCTATCATCCTCACCCTTGCCCAGACCACACACGCGCGCACGTGTGCACACACCAATGGTGAGTTGATAATAGTTTCCCAATACATTCTGTTTCCTCTATCCCTCTATCTGGAAAGTATTGATCTTATTTCTTCCCAATTGCTTGTCTTAAAAGAAACACACATAATTCATATTCAAAACTGAGTCAGACATTATATCTTCTATGGCAGTGCTTCCCAAACTTTCATGTGCATAGAATCTCCTGTGGATCTTGTTAAAATGATGATTCTCATTCAGCAGGTCTCCTGGTGAAGCCGGAGAATTTGCATTTCTCACAAGCTGGTAATGCTGCTCTTTCTGGTCCAGAGACCACACTTCAAGCAGCAGGCGACATCACCTTCCTCTATTAAAAGTGTTAGATTCCACCAGTTTTGTGAACTCTTCTCTTCTTTAACCACATTTTTGTGGTTGCTCTAATGCTATCTTATACATAATTTTATTTGTTTATATGTCTGCCTTTCAAAACAGACATGCCATTTCTTTTTTAAATTAAATTTATTGGGGTGACATCGATCGACATGAACATATAGGTTTCAGGTGTGGGTTCCAATGTTACAAACTGTATATTGCACTATGTGCCCACCACTCAAAGTCAAATCTTCTCCTGTCACCATATATTAGGACCCCTCCCCCCCTACCATTTCTTAAAGGTAAAGACTGTGCCTTTTTCTGCAGCTCTCAGCACAGCATGCCATAGGAACATAAGAAGCATTTGATATTTACCTGTTGAACAAATGTTGACTGACATATAGTTTTTACTTGTCTGTGGAACATGAAATTATTTAACTATGTTTATTTAAGGAGAATCTGTGATTGTTTGACATTTGGACAAATATGAAACCCAGGCCATACACACTCTAGTTATTAAAACGGCAGCTTTATTTGATGGACTCAACCTTTAACTCTGTGTGCTTTTTGACGGGTAAGAGATATTGGTAATATTTTTACTGTGAACACTAGCAATGACTGTACACTAATAAATATCCAGCCTGTGAATATATAAATACATAGTCTCCAAAGATACAAAAGGCAAAAATGATAAAATGCACCCAGAACCCAAACCTTGTCTGAGGGTGTTCCAGGGAACACATGGCACCATTTTCAAAATGGTAGGAAACTGACAATGAAAACAGGCCGGAAGCCCATTTTGCAGGATAGGGCAGTGGGAGGTGAACTCTCTCCACACCTTTGGTTAAGGCCCCAATGACTCTGAGCCTGGACAAGATAATACCATGCAAGGAGGAGTTTTCTAACCAGACCACAGAAATCTGTCAACTCTGACGTTTTCCCTCTAGGCTGGATGAGAAATCCTCTCTAATGAAGGATTCCAAAAGAAAATGTACCAAAAAGTACACAGGGGTGATTCTGGATAAGTGGAGTAAGATCATCTTCTGAGTGATGGAGTTTATCTTGGGGGTCCCAGTTTCACAATAATGAGAGTTAACATCTGAATCTCCAGCCAGTCAAAATGTCACATGGGTTAGAAAGAGCTGATTGCAACACCATCCAACAATCATGCCAAGAGTTTTGTCTAAACACTGTAGGAAAATTACACCCTCGTACATCAGGGAATACCTTTCCCCACAAAGACTGCAGCCAGCTCAATATTGGAATAATTAAAGAGCCTTCACACTTCCGCAGGAGAGCCTTTCCAAGCTGCTTTGAAGCTCCCCTGTAAATGGCCGCATGCAACATGGCTCTGGTGGGTTGCGTGAATCAAAGAGTTAATTAACCGAGTAAGCCCAAACTCGTTTACTTTGATGAAAGGGAGGCTACAGGTGTGGAAAGAGAAGATCCTATTCCAAGTGGGAGGGCTACAGGAGCAAGCTTATTTTCTGGTGGTGCTTTGTTTATGTCTTCATTGGCTTTCTCTGCCTTTCCCCTCTGCTGTATTTGCCTCCTCTGCAATCCCTTTCATCCTCTGTGAAAGACAATGTTGAACAGGAATAAAGAAACTGTGCATTGGAGTCAGACAGAGGTGGGCTAGAATCCTGGCCTTTATATTTGCTAGCTCTGTTGCTTCTGGCAGGTGTCCTGGCTTTTTAAAGCTTCAGTTTCACTATCCGTAGAATGGGAATAATAATACTATCTCACGAGATTGGGGTGAACCCAGGGTGAATTGCAGAGAAGGCTTATAGCTCAGTACATATTCACTTTGCATATTTAGGGGCTCAATCCACAGTGGCCATTGCTACAGGAGCACCCCACTTAGTGCCTGACTCCGTTTCCATCCAGATGGTTTGAGAAAGAACAGACCCCTTGTTCCTCTCCCGGAACTTCGGGAGACTTCAAGTCTCAACTGGAAAGCTGTGAATTTCTAGGGCGCAAACAGGCTTCTATTTCTCTGCAAGGCCATGCTGCACAACACAAGGCTGCCCTCTGTCGTTGAGGGAAGAGTGCAGACAGGGGCCCGATTCCTGGAGGCGGGGGTGGGAGGTGACAGAGTCCTCCCTCAGAGTCTGTGTTCAGAAGCAGCCATTTCCTCCTAGGATGCCTACAGGCGATCTGTGCAGAGGGGAGGGAGGCATAGTCACCTGCCTGGCTCTGTACTAAAGGTGAGCATTGGTGCTTAACAATCTAAGGTCTTTCTCAGCGGGTTCCCTACCATCAGATGCCCTCTTTCTGCCCAGACACCAGATACCCAACGCTCTAAGCGTGGGATCAGAATTGTCCATCCAAACCCATAAGGTTGCCTTTGAGGAGAAAGGTGGCCGTGCACTCGGAGTAAAACCTCATAAAGCGGCTTCTCAGAATATCCGGCCTCTGGTGTGAGCAGCTGCTCCTCCCTCCGCGGTGGCAGGAAGCTGTGGCTGACAGCATCGCAGCGAGGAGCTAGCTTACTCTTTCTGACCTGAATTAACTCACTGTTCTCCTGGATCAGGAGTCATGCTGCTCTTCCTCTTGCCCCATCCCCTGGGATTTTATGTTGTCTTGTCAGGTCAAATAAAAAGTCCCTGACCACTAACCTTAGATCCATGGCTAAAATAATAATAATAAAATAACAATCCAGGGTCCTACCCACTCTCTTTCTCTAAGAAGAAATACAAGAAAGGTTGCCTGAAAGCTGTCAGATTGAGGTTTGTGCAAACCCCCCCCCCCCCACCCCCAAGAGAAGAGGCTGGAGGGAGGGTGGAGATATGGCCACTGCCTGGCCCGGCTCCCAGTTCATTGGCTTAGCCTCCTGCTGGTGGCCGAGGGCCAGCCTCTGTCAGGGTGCTGCCTCCCTGGCAGCTCAGGGACTGGCACCAGAGGCCAGCTGCCCCTGGGGAATCCTGGGCTGGTGGCAGCTTTTAATGCTCTGTGGAGGGAGGACTTCTTCTGGCTCAGGATCTGCAGCCGAGTCTGCTAAAGTCCCAATTCTGCAATTTCACCCAGCTGACTGAAGAGTCTGGAGAAAGGTGGCCGGTCTTCAGGTTTCTAGAGAAGGAAGAAAAGAACTCTGAGTTCCTTGTACTTGTGTGCCATAGTTAAATTCAAAAGCAAACTAGACTTCACCAGCAATACCCTCTGCTGATTTTAAAATATGCTTTTTAAATGGTGCCGGCCCAATTAGACATCCATATTCGATACAATGATTTTAGACACATACGTATATCCTTCACAAAAATGAACTCAAGCTCAGCTGGTGTGTCTCAGTGGTTGAGCATCAACCTGTGAATCAGGAGGTCGAGGTTCGATTCCTGGTCAGGGCACATGCCTGGGTTGTGGGCTCAAATCCCCAGTTGGGATGTGCAGGTGCAGGAGAGATCAGTAATTCTCTCTCATCACTGATGTTTCTATCTTTCTCTCCCTTCCTCTCTGAAATTAATAAAAATATATTTAAAAAAATAAATTAATTAACTCAAAAGGATCAAAAACCTAAATGTAAAACTTACAAAAATTCTAGAAGATAACATAGGAGAAAATCTGGGTGACCTTGGGTTTGGCAATGACTTTCTAGCTACACCAAAAGCACGATTCATAAAGGGAAAAGATTGATGTTGAACTTTGTTATAATTTAAAAATGTCCACTCTGTAAAAGACACTGTTAAGAGAATGAGAAGACAAGCCATAGGCTGAGAGACAATATTATCAAAACACACATCTGATAAAGGACTTATATCCGAAATATACAAAGACCTCTTAAAACTTAAAAGCCTTGTATACATGCATATAAGCATAACCAATGGACACAGACAATGGGGGGAGGGGGCGTGGTGAGGGCCTGTGCTGGGAGGTGGGCTGGGAGAGGTCAGTGGGGGGAAAAGGAAGCATATGTAATTCTTTCAACAATAAAGAATTTTTTAAAAAAGTAATAGCTTAAAAAAACCAAAACACCCAAAAACTTAAAAGCAAGAAACAAATTACCTGATTTTAAAATGGGCAAAAGATCTAAACAGACACCTCATTAAAGAAGATATAAAAATAGCAAATGAGTATGAAAAGATGCTCAACATCATATGTCATTAGGGAATTGCAAATTAAAACAAGATACCACTTGTTTTAGAGATACCACTATACACCTATTAGAATGGCTAAAACCCACAACACGAACACTGACAATACCAAATGCTGGTGAGGATGTGGAGCAACCGGAGTGCTCACTGCTGGTGAGAATGTAAAATGGTACAGCCACGGTGGAAGACAGTCTGGCAGTTTCTCACAAAGCTACACATGATGCTGTTATCATAAGATCCAGTAGTCACACTTCTAGATATTTACCCAATGGAGCTGACACTTATGTCCATACATAAACCTACACACAAATGTTTATAACAGCTTTATTCCCGGTTGCCAAAAACTGGAAGCAATCGAGTTGTTCTTTAGTAGATGAATGGGTAAACAAACTGTGGTATATCCATACAATGGAATAGTATTCAGTGATAAAAATAAATGAGTGAACAAGCCACAAAAAGACATGGAAGAATCTTAAATGCATATTGTTAAGTAAAAGAGTTCAATATGGAAAGGCTATACACTGTATGATGCCAACTAGATGACATTCTTAGAAAGGCAAAACATGGTTAATGAAAAGTTCAATAGATGATAGGGATTTTGGGGAGAAGGGAAGAAAAGATAAATAAAATAAAGGTGAAGCATGGTGGACTTCAGGGCAGTGAAATTATTCTGTATTATACTATAATGCTAGAGACATATTATACATTTTTCAAAACCTATAGGACTGTACAACACAAAGAGTGAACCTTAATGTAAATTATGGATGTCAGTTAATAATGTACCATTAGTGGTTGATTAATTATAATAAATATACTACACTAATGCAAAATGTTATTCGGAGGGGAAAAGGTATGTGGGAACTCTGTTATTTGCTCAATTTTTCTGCAAATCTAAAACTTCTAAACAATAATGTTTATCAGGTTAAAAAAGAGAAAAAAGTGCTAAATAAATGTCATCTATCATAATTATTATAGCATTTAGCCCTTGTGAAATAACTAGATTTGCTTTGTGCCCTTGTTTGTTTCTTTGCTTCTGATTATAAAAGATCTATGAACTTAGCTCTATGAATTTACAAATCAAGCATTATGTAATTCTCTACTAGTAAGAAAGAGCAGGTTTAGAGAATTGTCTAAGATTAATGACTAAGACAGGGCAATGCTGAGACAAAACCCAAGTATTCTATCATTTTTCAATTCTACCTTGTTACCCTCCAATGATCTGAATTTGTATTAACTCCCTATTTCAGCAACTTTCAACTTCGGCTGAAATTTACAATTTCCTAACTCACCAAAGGACATCTAAGACTCATGCTGATGTGGTTCAAGGCACAGCCTATAACCCAAATGTGGATCACAGACATCTGGGAGGGTGCAGAGTAATTGGATTCCCTTTCTGAATTGTTGCATGAATAAAATGAACTTCTGATCCCCAATTTATAGAACTAACTTTATGTACATGCAACGGTTTTACAATGTTACACAAATGCTTCCCCCCCCCCCCCCACCTCGGAAACTGAAATACCAACGTGGGCTTACTCCTTCCTTCTCTCTGACAATATGTTCATGGCTTGTGACATTATGTAGCAAATCAAATGATATTTAAGGTCACTGCCAGATCTCTCTAGTTACTAGACACTCAAAGTCACTTTCCACCTCATCTATTTCATGCATCCCTGCTGACTCATCCTCTAAAAGGGTCCCTTTCTCTGGGGAAGGGGGCAGATGCTGAAGCTGTAGGCTGTAATGCAGGGGAACCCGCTTCCTTTACTGACCTCTTTCCAGCAATGATTCATGATCTGGTAGATATGCGAGGAGGCCAGCCGGGGCTTGTATAAGCGAAATCCGGTACTGATGTCTTCCACCACCTCTGAGTTGCTTCGGTTTTCATATGGGATTTTGCCTTCGCTGAAGACTTCCCACATTAGCACACCTAGAAGAGATGGCAAGTGCAGCACAGCTAATGAGAAAGCTCACAAAGAGCAAACAAACAAACGTACATCTAGAAATCACAGACTCCTTGACATTAAGATTCAAGTCCCTGCCTCCAAGAAGTAAAATATCAAGCCACCTGCAGCTTATTAGGCCTGCACTATTTCTGAAGAACAGAGATTTCCCAGCTTTCTTAGTGGTGAATTGCCAGGCTCAGCTCCCATTACATCTAACTCAAATGCTACTACTAAAACTTGCAGATGACATAAACTCAAATGTCTACCCATGAGGTAAATGAGTGAAGCAGGTGAGGTGTGTCACAGGGACTAGTGAGGACTGTGGAAAACTGGGGATCAAAAGTTCTGTCTTATTGAGACAGCTGTGATTTAGCTCCAGCAAGACAGAGCACATGAGGGCTCAGGATTATCACATTTTCTGATTTTTCAAAAGAAGTCATATATTGAGAGTTTTAAAATGTAAACTGAAGTTGATTTTTAAGAATACTGTGTAGACCAAGCCAAACATCTTCAGGTTTTCCATTTCGACCACCTGATTTAATCCCTTTTCCTCTTCTGCCCAAAGTATAAATGCTAATACATTCCTCGAGGACAGAGTGGGAAGTCAGCTGGCAGCCCAGGTGTTTTCAAAGCATATTCTAGAGAACCTTAGGGCAGAATCTTTCAAAGCATCATTTCCAAAATGTCTGAATAAATATCACCTCAAAAATTTGTTCAAATGGTGGATCCTGGGCCCCCGCCCAGGCCTCTGGATCAGAATTTCTAAGGGATCCTCAGGAATGCCTCGGGCGTTTTGGAAATTCAGAATCTATCTGTAAATAAGACTGTTCAGCATCCCAAGATGCCAGGATTTCTAGTGAGATTTCTTTGGAAAATTGGGGTCTGAGGCTCAATGCTGGTTTGAAAACAATTGCTTCCATGCAAACCTTGTAAGGCATAGATGAGAAACTTCAGTAAGTCCCAAACCGGACTTGCTTAAAACACTACAGCTAATTAGGATAAAACCCTGCATGTGGAGACAGCTCCCTCTCATCATTCAGGTGCCCAAGAGTCACCTCCTCAGAGAGGCCTTCCCAGATCATGTACTTAAAACAGACCCTCTCTCCATCCCAGTTACTCTCCATCTCATTACTTATGTCTTATTCATAGCACTTACTTATCACTACCTGACAGTATCTTATAGACTTGTGGATTAGCTTGTTTACATAATTGTTATCTGTCTCCTCCTAAACTTCAGCTTCAAGAGCAGTCTTTCCTGTACTGTGAGCACCTACATTAGGCCCAGGCATACGGTAGACACTCTATAAATTGTTGCTGAATGAATAAGTAGTTATCGAGTATTAAATGAGGGACTATAATATTGGACAAAATATGGTTCAGATCATCAAGGAACTCATATTCTAGTCTCCTGACTCCTCCAGCTTTGGAACTCACAGCAGCTGTCACCAAAATCCTGTTTCCACTCTCATTTTTACCCTATTTTCAAAGATCTCTAGACTAAATACAATAATGAGGGCCCCTCATGCTTTTTAGAGCTGTTATTACACACAGACTACCAGTGGGAATCCCTCCCATCCAGAGTTCAAGGGCAAGTAGACTCAGATCACGTGGCTCTGGGTCAGGTGACACCCACCAAATGACCACACATCCGACTTGCTGCTGTAGCGACTGAAGGAGAAGACTTCCGGGGATGCCCACTTCACCGGGAACTTGGTGCCCGTCGAGCTGGTGTACTGATCGTCAAGGACAAACCTGGGAAGAAAGCCGAGAGAGCATGTCGGAATGTTCTGGGGGCCTGAGTCCCCCTCCGGAGGCTGTGCCAGCACCATGTCCCCGAGTTACCTTGTCATCCCAAAGTCCGACACCTTGATGACTTGGTTTTCTCCCACTAAACAATTCCGGGCAGCCTGGACAGAGGGCAGGCCAACAAAAGGGAAAGAGAAACTGTTGGTGGATAATCAATAATGAAGGAGTCTCCTATAATCAGGTCCTTTGCTTTCGAGGAGCTCGACAAACGTTAACTGAGCTTTACGAACGCCTGATGGAAGGTAGCTAGAAAGAAGAATGTGTGAGGTCCTTTATCAGAATGAAGAAGTTTGGCCTTTTATCTTCATTTCTGGGATCCGAATTAGAAGAGAGATCCACATGTGGTCTAACCAATGATATGCTCTAATGCAACCATATGTGGTAAAAATGTTAACATTAGGGCTGCTGGGAAGAGTCTGTCACCCATTTGACTAAAATAAGAATGTTTTCAAGTTTCTAATTCCCTTACAACTATTTCTCAGTAGGAAGAGTACCTATTCCCCAATTAGTATCCCAGAATGTGGCATCGGAAGAGCCCTTAGCGATAGAAGACTCGAGGGAGCCTTAAATTTTAATGTGCCTACAATCCCATGGCGGAGCGTGTTAAACTAAGGATTCCTAAGCCCCAACCCCAGAGGTTCTGAGGACAGTTCTAGGTGGGATTCTTGTAGATCCTGGGATAACACTTTGAGAAAAACTACTTATCCACTTCTCTTGTTTCACCAGGAGGACATAGAGAAGCGAAGAAAAAGGGGCTGTTCATTGCATTTTGGAAGAATGTAAACTGAATCTCAGGGGGTTAAAATTAGAGGTGGGGCTGCGATTAGAGCCCCACTCGAAGTCATCATGAAACACTTTCCCACTGGGACATCCTGAAGTGGGTAGAGGAAGTCAGGTTGGGAGGGGAGGTGGCGTGTGACTTGATATTGACTAATGCATCCCAGTCTACATTTCAGGGCCCTTCATCCTGGACCCAAAGGTGGATACCCTGCACCGTCTTACCAGGTCCCTGTGGATGACACACGCCTCTTCCAGGTAGGCCATGCCCTCACACACGTCTAGGCACATGCCCAGCAGGGTCTCTGCAGCCAAGAGTCCCCGCTGGCTGCGCAGGTAATCTGACAGGCAGCCATGCTCCATGAACTCAAACACGAGGCAGATGGGGGCCTGCTCCAGGCACACCCCGTACAGCTGGACCAGTTTGGGGTGAGAGAGTTTCCTGGAGGAAAAAGGTAAGGGGTGAGATGGTCCAAACTTAGTTTCCTAAAAATGACTCCCCCTCTTCCCCCCCAAAAAAAAACCACACACACACACAAAAGCATGTCACTTGAGCCGAGACCTGAAGGATGGCAATTGTGTATGAGGATGAGTGGAGGCCTGTGTGGCCGGCATGTTGTGAACCAGAGGAGAGATGGGTAGGAGGTGAGATTCATCAGCTGGCAGGGCCAGACCATGCCAGGCCTGTGAGCCACGGTGAGAGTGTGATTTTATTCTCTGTGCCATAGAAAGCCGTTGCTGGACTTGAGCAGGGAACTGGCACAACACGGCATCAGGATGCTACTTAAAGAACATAGCCGAGAACACCCTCCCCACAACACCTTTGTCTGCCCTAGTTCGGACCACTCACATCATGACTTCAGCCTCCTCTATGAAGTCCTCTTCTGACATAGCTCCTTCCTGAATGGTTTTGATGGCCACCTTGTCCTTGTTGAGCCAGTAGCCAAGATGCACCAGTCCGAACTGCCCGCTGCCAATCTCCTGCACAAAAGTGAGCTCCGAGGGATGGATCACCCATTTCCCTGGGGGGGGACAGAGAGGGTTTTCCAGGGTTGGCAGCAGTACTAACGCATTGTTGGCTAATATGTGTCTAATAGCATTTAGTAGAGTGCTCTGTACAAAGTAGGTGTTCAATGAGCACTTCATCGATGAACTCTCAGCGAAAGCCAATGGACATTGATTTGGCCAAGATAAATGGTCTCACACATAAATGCTTTTTTGTACACACATCTCCAGATGTACCTGTTCTAATGGCCATTCAAAGTCTGGGAAAGAGTTAGGTTCAGGGAACGTCCATTCAGATTTGCCCCAGACCTTTAGGGACACGAGTTTCAGGCAAATGTATAACGTTCCTAAATGCACTGCTCACCGTATCTCAGCCCAGCTGTGATGGGGGCTTTCTGCCTCCAGGAACAAACAGGATAGCGAAGTCGTGTGACCAGGCCTGGGTTGATTAAAAAGCAAAAAGCTGTGGTTAGAGCTTTGCTGTACCAACAACCATCCAAGTTAAATCACCAGGAAGGAATATAACACAGAGCAAACGCTACTTTTATTCTGGAAAACAGATTCCAAAGCCCAGTCATTGATATTCCACCCTCTCTGAGAAGAGTCAGAAACACAGGTGGGCAAGTGGCAAAATCCCATGATCCCAGCAGCAGAATTGGCTAATGGAAAATATGTAATACTAGAGGCTCGGTGCATGGATTCATGCACTGGTAGGGTCCCTCGGCCTGGCTTGTGCCCTCTCACAATCCAGGACCCCTCAGGGATGTCAGACTGCTGGTTTTGCCCCGATCCCTGCAGGCCAGGTGAGGGACCCCACTGATGCACTAATCCCTGCACTGAGTCTCTAGTATGCATATAGGATCGTTGGTTAATCTCTTCCCACCCCCCACCCCCCACCCCCAATTCTTCCCTCTGGGTTTTATCAGTC
Organism: Corynorhinus townsendii; assembly: GCA_026230045.1. Lineage (NCBI taxonomy): Eukaryota > Metazoa > Chordata > Mammalia > Chiroptera > Vespertilionidae > Corynorhinus > Corynorhinus townsendii. Next base: position 156,134,583 of record JAPDVU010000006.1, on the reverse strand, counting down.
TGTTCCATGTTTCCATGCCTGTGTGTTGATCATCTGCCCCTGGTGGTCAGTGCATGTCATAGCTACCAGTTGAATGGTTGAACAGTTGCTTAGGCTTTTATATATAGAGATAATCCAGTGTTTGGCATCCTTTTCTATTTGTATATTTACTTATCATTTAAGGTCAGCGTGTTTGACATGAAGAAACCAGGCTCATTGTTTGTCACTTTTCTCCAAGTAGCCTCCCCCCCCCCCCCCCCCTCCACGCCACCCTTGTCCTGCAGGACTCACCTCCTCCGTTGTGCTGGTGATAGTTGATGAGGAGAGGGATGGAATCGAATACATACTTTTCAGCCACATAGTATCGCTTGGGGTTGTCATTTGTTTCTTTGATGTGATAGTGCTTTATGCAGGGGTTGCTGTCACTTAAACAAATGCAACATAAATGCAATAATTAAGAAGCAATGCTTTGATACAAAAATGCCAACTGGTATCAGGTTCCTACTAGCTTTTGTTTTTGTTTTTTTTTCCCTCTCTCATAAAGACAACAGGTACATTTCAACCTGTGTCCCTCTGGACAGGTTGGCCCTGGGTGCTGTTTTAAGGACTGGAGTCTGCATCTGGACCCAGTTAGAGTCAGTGCCGCCATGTTTTTTCCACAACCACAAAATGGGAGTGGTCTCACATATGCTATGTGTTTGCCTTCCCTGCTCTAAGGCTTTAGCTAGTTACCAGCATATGCTAGGGAAGCATTTCGGGCCCCTTCGCACCAGTTTGATGTGTGCGGCAGAGTTAACCTAGCAGCCCTGACTCATGTCCTTAGAAAGACCCCCTTGCAAGGTTGGCCCTGGGCTGGCAACTTGGATTTTGGGAGTATTCTCACCCTTCTCTAACTAATAAGGGTGGCTCCCTGTGCCTCAGTGGTTTGTATAAACAATGTGGTTATGCTCAATGCCTGCTTTTCTTCTGGGAGCCTGGAAGTTTGCTATGTGCTAGGCAGAGGCTGCCTACATGGCCAGGCCCCAGTGAAAACCATCGGCACTGAGTCTCTCCTGAGCTTCCCTCGTAGATGCCACTCCCCATCCCCTTCCCCCCCTCCCCCCTGCTCCTTGCCCCTCTCCCTGTTGTCCCAACGTGTTGCTGGAGAAATTCTGCATGCCCTGTGTGACTCCCCTGGGAAAGGACTCCCGTCGCTTGTGTTTGGTTTTCTCTGGATTTGGCCCCAGGTGCCTTTTGCTGATTTTGCTTTGCATCCTTTGGCTGTGATAAGTCTCAGCCTCGAGTACCACTAAATGCTGAGTCCTGGGAGTCTTCCTAGTGAATCGCTGAACCTGGGGGTGTCTCAGAGACCTCCACGCTGCTTTGGTTGGCTCTCCTCTATTCTACCTTACGCAGTTGCATGTCACTCTCGCCACTGTCCTCCAGGCAGGGCAGAGGTAGGCCCCTCTGTGATGTGTACCCCGTTCTTTCCCACCCCTGGACAGCGCCTTTCCTCTCTGTTGCCTGTCTAAACACTGCTCTTGCTCTGAGTCTTGCTGACATCCTCTGTCCTCCAACAAGTATTCCACAAGGACCCCTTCATAATTCATTTTCCCTCTTCTCTTACTTCTTTCTTTATTTTACGTAGTTGCCCAACTACTTACTCTTCCTAATTTTCTGATTAGAAGAGAATTTGACATCATTTTACAGAGATGGAAACTGAGGCCGGGAGAGGGGCAGACAAGTAGTGAGGGTCTTGCAGGCAGTCAGCAGAGTCATGATGGGGCTTGGCCGCACTCCATTGCCTCAGGAAAGTGCCAGCAGCTCTCCGAGCCTCAGCTTTTCCTTTGTGAAGGGAGCATAGGAACCCTGCCTTCAGGGTTCATTAGGGTTAGACATGGTCTGCAATGTTCTGGCACATAGTAAGGACTCGGGAAATGGCAGGCAGCTTCATTAGCAGGGCCAGAACTAGAATTCATATCTGCTCGCTTCCAGCCAGAAGTATCTTTTTTATTATTCCGTGTAATTAATTACAAATGCATCAAATACAGGGCCAGATATTTTCTTTCTCTGGAGCTCTGCACTCAGGGATGCTAACCCAGAAAGGAACCTGGCACCCAGCCCCAGCGCGGTCATGTTCCTGCTAAGTGACTGCAGTTATGTCCCTAATCTCTCTGGCCTTGGACATCTCTGGGGTGGGGGGGGGAGGGTGAGAGGAGGAAGGGAACACACATCATTCCCAGCGACCCTTTGACCTCTTGCTCTGACATTGCCGTGGGGTGCCCTCCTCACCCCTTTCAGGACTGCCTCTCCTCATCTGCCAAGTGAGGGGGCGCCATACCTTACAATGGCCTTGGTGAAGACAGACAGGGTGTATGTGCCTGGAGTCCTGGAATCCCGTACCATGAAGGCTCCTTCTTTGCCCTGGAATGGTTAGAAAGAATGGAAGGTTAGTGATCCCAGAAAACCAGGCTCATGCACGCAGCTCTGCTTTCTTGCTTGTGAACGAGGGGGTGGGAGGTGGGGGGTGGGGATTCTGTAGGCCAGCTAGGCACAGAGCAGACTTTCAGCAACAATGGCTGCCATTTTATATATTCGTTCAACAGATATCTCTCGAGCTCTTACCATGGGCCATGGGCCATGGGCTATGGGCCATGAGCCATGGGTCAGAGACTGTTCTCGTGAGGATATAAGTAGTAATGAAGACAGACACAAGTGCTGCCCTCTTGGAGCTGGCCACGTACCCGATTCATTGCAGATGTTGTCCAACCCTCCAGAACACCACAATCTAGATGTTACCATCTTCGATTTCCTGATGAGGATACTGAGTGCCAGAGAGCTTAAGTGACTTTCTCATGACCTACAACCAGTAAGTGGCAGACCTGGGGGTTGAACCTTGAACGTGGCCTGTGAGCAAAGCCAGTGTTCATTCTACTACGCCGTGGTGCCTCCATTCATCAAATGTTAGAAGCCACATCGGCATTCCCCCACAAGGGCATAAGCTTTCTGTCCTGGAAGCTTCCTCAGTCCCTTAATGAAAAACAGTATCTTTTAGGCCCTTTCCAAAGTGCTGATTTTGCTATTGAGCAAAAGGAGAAAAAATGTGAAGCTCCTGAGCACACGAGGGACGTGGAGAGAAGTGGAAGACCCAAGTATGTCCCTTTTACTTCCCCTGACAATATTGCTAGCGCTGATAAAAATCAGTATAAGCAAATGGATAGTACAGTTTATTTCTTCTTGGCGGCAATTTTAAAATCTTAGCTTTGTTTGAGTACTTCATGTCTAATGCTCTGTTCTCACCCACCTGTAAATCTCTGCTGGTAATATTTGCAAAGCCTATTATTATGATTTACTTAACTTAGACATAAGGGAGGTCTAAGGGAAGGCCTTAAGGGAAAGCCAGAAAGAGACAGGAGCCTTGTGCAGTGGGCATATACTTGTAGCATGTGGAACAAAGCATACACAATTTAGAACCTCACAGCCACTCCCATTCTCCAACCCCAACGGTGGGCTGTGTACACATAAAAGTAATACCCACCGATGGCCATGCTAATTGTTTGAATCCTAGAACCTCAGGGTTAGAAAGGACCATATAAAGGCTATCTAGTTCAAGGTTATCCCAATCTCAGCACCATTGACATTTTGGGCCCCGTAATTCTATGTGGTTGGAGCCTTTCCTGTTTATAGGATATTTAGCAGCATCCCTGGCCTCTAACAACTGTATGACAGGCATTAGCAAGTGTCCCCTGGTGGACAAAACCACCTCTGGTTGAGAACCGCTGATCAGGCCTAACTCCCTAAATGCTGGAGTCCCAAACTTTGTTGATTATCACAGGTACCTGAGACAAAACGCAATAGCAACAGCAAACCACTGACCATGCTCTGTCCCATATCTACACACTAGAACCTCCAAGACGGGGACCCGGGTACCCGAACTTTTCAAAAGCTTGCCATGTGATCCTTGTAGACATTCAGGTTTGATGTCCACGGACCCAGCTAAACAGGCAGCTCTGGTTTATAACACTCCTGACAAATAGTCTCTGTCTCACAAAGCACTGATAGTTAGAGATAGCTTATCCTCGTACAGAAACACAATCTGCTTCCTCTAACTTGGCCCTAACCATGCAGGATGTGTGTGGGGGGGTGGGGTGGTGGTGGTGGTGGTAGGGGGTGAGGAAATTGGGGACAATTGGCTCTTACAAATACTGTTCATTGTTGCCAAACGTATAGTTTACCACATAAAGTTTGAGAAACTCCCCAAACTCTTCTTATCTCTGCTGGGAGTTTTAAGAGTCTATTTTGAAATTTGGGAGTGGGGGGCTGGGGTAGATAATGGGGGAATTGGATGAAGGTAGTCAAAAGGTACAAACTTCCAGGTAGAACATAAATAAGTCACGGGGATGTGGTGTACAGCACGGTGACTACGGTTAATGACACTGAACTGTATATTTGAAAGTTGCTGAGAGAGTAGGTCTGAAGAGTTATCCTAAGGAAAACAACAACTGGTAACTGTGTAGTGATGGCTGTAAACTGATCGTGGCAATCAGTTTGCGACATATACATGTATGAAATCATTATGTTGTACACCCTAAACTTACACAATGTTACGTCAGTTTTGTCTCTCACCGTCATGTTGGTGATATTCATCCACCCATTAAGTGTAGCATAGATCGTCCCCTTTTGCTAAATAGCGAAGCGTTTGCTCTTGCCTCATTGAAATGTGGTGGGTTAAACGCAAGGCAGAAAGAAACAAAACTTCAACAGGAGCCAACTTTATCTGCATATGTAAGTTATTCTAAAGGGGAAGAAACATAGACTAAAAGCCCAGGAGTTTAACAGCTGTCTTGTGAAGAGGGGAGTGGGAACATTTCTTCTATTGAATTAAGAGCATTTTGTTGTTGCTATTCCTTCAAAGAAGCCATTATTTTTTTTGGACAAAGATCGGTAATCAGAGCCGGGCCCAGCTGTTAACAAGAGGCATGGCAGACGTGAGGAGCAGGCGAGGCCAGGTTTGCAGTGAGCTCTGCAGTGCTGGAGGCGCCGAGCTCCTCCTCCCCTGCAGTTGCTCTAGGCGACAGGCAGCGATGGTGACAGGAAACTCTGGTTTGGGGCTGAGGGGGCCTAGAGTTCTGGGGAAAATGAGGCATCCAGCACATGCCTTACCACCTACTTCCTGCAAAGGGCTCAGAGGAAGTCACAACCACCAAGAACAGGGGAGGCTGAAGGGTCTTTGCTCATATCACTGCCATACACTGGGGCACTGGCCTGAGCAATGCAGCCCGGAGCAGGGGAACTCACTCCCATGAGTCTCTATTTACCTTTTATACTTTATCTAGAAAAACGTATCTCTCTTATCATTGATGTTTCTCTCTCTCTCTCCTTCTCCCTTCTTCTTTGAAATCAATAAAAATATAGTTTCTAAAAAAGAAAGAAGAAAAAATGCCCAATTGGTGTGGCTCAGAAGTTGAACATAGACCTATGAACCAGGAGGTCACAGTTCGATTCTGGATCAGGGCACATAACCGAGTTGCAGCTCGGTCCGCAGTGGGTGGTGTGCAGGAGGCAGCCAATCAATGATTCTTATCATTGATGTTTCTATCTATCTCTCCCTCTCCCTTCCTCTCTGAAATCAATAAAAATATATTTAAACTGAAAACAATAGACGAAAAATCATGCCAAGGATGCGTTACCTGAAGAGCTGATAGGACACCATAGGAGATGCTTTTCTGTGGTTCCCAAACTTGGGTAAGTCCCAGAATCACCTGGAGCCACCTCCAGAGTTTCTGATTCTAGAGTCTTAGAATTTGTATTTTTTAAAAAGCTCCCCCAATAATGCTCATATCAGCCAGGTTCTCCTTAACCACGGTTATTCATTTAAAAGCATTTGTTAAACATTTGATGTATTCCTTCATTCATTTATTGAGCAACTACTTGGTCATAGGTACAGTTCTGGGTTCCTAGGTACAGTAGGTACATGCTATGATTAAAGAACTCTAATCCAGTGGAGAAATATGTATAGGGCAGTACATCAGGAGACTTAGTTTAAAAATGAAAGAAATACATTATTGGTCAATGAAAATGAGTCAATCCATGTCATAATGGTCCTATACTTGTTAGATAAGGAGACACTAATATACCCTTGAAACAATTCAACAGTTGTTTCAAACAGCATATAATACTGGGACCCACTGAAGTTCACACTTGTGTTACCTCAGGAGGCAAAAAGGACTTGATAAAGTAGCTCAGAGTATTAGTAAGGAGGAATATTTCAACTGCCAGGGCAAACAGACTGTATTTAAGTCCCTCTAAAGAACTGCTGTAAGGTAGGAGTAATTTTTAGCTAGTCATTCATGAGGCCATAGGCAATACTTCACCAACCATTGTGTGTGATTGAAAATAACAAAACCACACTTGTTTAAACTCAGTATAATCCAGGTTTTCAATAATTTTGTATGCCTCTCACTTAGCTGAGTTTTACTATGTTATCCAATAACATAGGTTGGGAAACTAGGTGCCATGCTGGCCACATATGGATTTCAAGTTTGACTGGGAAAAACACAGATCCCCACAACTCAGACTAGAGATTCTGACCTGTAGGTCTGGGGTGGGCCCGGGAATCTGAATTTTTAAAAGTTTCCCAGTGGGCCCTAGATGGTTTGGCTCAGTGGATAAAGCGTCGGTCTGTGGACTGAAGGGTCCTGGGTTCGATTCTGGTCAAGGGCACATGCCCAGGTTGTGGGCTCAATCCCCAGTAGGGGGCATATAGGAGGCAGCTGATTAATGATTCTTTCTCATCATTGATGTTTCTGTCTCTCTCTCCCTCTCCTTTCTCTCTGAAATATATATATATATTTAAATAAATAAATAAAAGTTTCCCAGTGGTTCTGCTGGGAAAAACAGGAAAAGATCAAATGCTAAGTCAATGTGGAACCAAGTAGAAACCAGAGTCCAATAATGACTCAGCTCAATTCCTCGTCTTCCATGAAATCTTTCTAACTCCACTAGCATCTTCTCTGAACTCAGAGACCCCTGAAAACCTGCCTCAGATGCTCATAGCTTATGTTAGATTATGCTTCAAGTCTTTTTTCAGAGTTTGTTTTGTTTCCCAATAGAGCCCACAGCTCACTGTGCTCAGCAAAATGGTAAGGTCCTGGAGTTTATATTAAGAAGTCCTAATAAAGGAAATGGTGCAAACATACCATAACTGAGACAGGTGATAATTGAGACAGCGGGTGTAAGAGACTGCCCGTATCACATTCATCACCAGTAAACACACAGTCTTTTGGAGAATCCACAGACACCTAAACCTTCCCTCTTCGATGAGGACAAGTTGCCCAAGGGCAGAACATCTTACCTTGTCCTCTTGTTAGCTGCCTGCTAAGAGCAACTGACCCAAAGAAGAAACACCCAAGTTCGCTATCCCCAATACGACTGTGGACTTTCCTTCTCCCCTCCCATTTTCCTCTTACAGATATTATATTTGTTTCCTCTGATAGAATGAATCAATCTATTAGCAGTTTCTCTTGTGCAAAAGTAAACAACATTAATAATAAACTCTGTGTCTTTCAATTATTCAGCATCCTTCTACCTTCCCATCACAGCCTTTCACACCCTTCCTGACATCTTCCCAGGTTCCTTCTCTAAACTCCTAACCACTGTCCAAAATCATGGATGGTTTGGATGGCCAAATATCCATTTGCCTGGGACTGGTGGGGGATAGGGGTGCCCCTGGGACATAGCAGTCTCCATTTTACAAGTAGAACAATTCCAGGCAAGTCAAGATGAGTTGGCCATTCCAGCTTCAGTCCATTCAGGAAAGATTTGAATTTGAGTGTTAAAGATAGGAAATACTTTCAAACCACAACTGGAAAATGGTATATGATGAAATGGCAGGAGTAGTGCTGACATTTGGCATAAGAGACTAATGCCTTCATTAACTCATGCCTACTGCTTACTGGTCTCACTGGGAAGACTAGGGTTGGGCACTAGTCATTAACATCATCTGAATATTAGACTTGGATGGAGAGATTTTTTTTAAATGGCTAATGCCAACACTATTTATTTTAAGTCAAAAGGTGGGTTAAGGAGACTTACTGTGTCCAAAAGAAGTTTTTCAGCTTTGTCTCGACTGATACTCTTATTGTACCACCTGAAAGCAGGAAAAAGCCATATATCAATGACATTTAAAATGCTGATGATTTACTTGTGAAAGATAATTAATGCCAGAAATACCTCCAGGAGGGGGAATATACATTTTTATTTGACCCAGGCTTCACCATTCTATATTGCTTTATAGTCAGTTGGAATTTTGGGTTTGTCTCTTCTATCATAAATTAGGAGATTCTAATTAAAAGCAAAAACAAAATGTCCAAGCCTGGTGAGCATTTGGAATAAATGCATATTTCTTTCTACAGACATTGATTATTTTAAAAAAGAATTCTATTTAAGTATGTTTTATATGTGTTTCATTGTAGCTCAAGGATTCTTAGAACTGATGGCTCTTTTAGCTGAGGGGTGAGGTTATTTGTGTACTTCATCAGAATGCATCTCATTTTGAGAGACTCTTCAGAAAATAAATGGCAGCTCTTCACTATAGAATTTATTCAAATTTCAGTAGCAAATAACTTGACCACATTTGAACTAATAAGAACCCACATAAGTTAATAGAAGTCTTCACAGCTAGCATTCTTCAACCTTGGTATCACATATTTGGTGAGGCCTCAAAAATTTTTTATTTTGAAATAATTTCAAGGGTATAGGAAAGTTGTAAGACACTATCAAAGAACTCCCATATACACTTCCCCCAGAGGAACCAATTGTTTACATTTGCCTTACCAGTGTCTCTGGATAGATAAATATACTATATTTTTCTGAACCATTTGAAAATAGACTTTTATTCCTAATGACTTCAGTATGTATTAAAAAGAAATAGAGTATACATTTATATAACCATAATACAATTATCCAAATCAGGAAATTTAACATTGATACAATGTGGTTATTTAATATCAGACCTTACTCAACGTTCATCAGTGGTCCCAATAACGTGTATTGCAACTAATTTTTTAATGATTCAAGAGCTGATCCAAGGTTACTAGTGCCCTACCTCTGAATCCACAATTCGTCCCTCCAAGAACTCCTGGTCTGCATGGTGGGAAGTGTGGTTTAGAAACCAAGATCCGGTGTGCACACTCCTACTTTGGTGTTATTGCTTCTGGGCCTTTCAGCAGCTGAGCCGGGAAATCTATGTACCTATGGTGAGTACTCTGGACACTGCAATTTGATTGTATTAAACTCTAAGTAGTTCCACTAAAATAATATCCGTGTGGGCTCTTCTAAACGGTAGCTCGGAATAAACAACACAAGCTAAGCAGATATTTAATACCTACTTGTCTTCTATTTTGGTATTGGACGTGTTAAACCATGTTTTGAATCAGTTTGTATTTGAACCGGTGTTCATAGCATTTTTTCCTTCTTAATTAAGACTAATATTCCTGGGACTCCCAGAATGGTTTCCTTTCCTACAATCCGCATAGGCATCTGAGAAGCATTCTCTTGGTAAAAGGTCAGGTGAGTAGACGCCCCTCCCCTCCCCTCCCCCTCTATAAAGTGTCCTTCTGCTGTTATTTAGGGATCAGAGTATGGGAAGAAGAAAGCAGGTCAAGAAGAGAAAATGTCTGGTGATTTTATCATCAACCAACAATTTGTTTCTAAACTAAGGAGAACTCCTTAGTACCATATTTTTGTAAAATAAATAAAATCTCTTACTCGTAGGTTTCCAGGCTATTTGCAGATTTTTCCACCAGGTAGCTGCTGGGTACGTATCCTTCATGTCTGTAAAAGGGAAATCAGTGTTTAGACTAATAGAGGATTAATTTTCACACCTCCATTTTGTAAGTTTAATTTGCTAAAAGTCCCTTAGAGTTGGGAGAGTCTCACATTATTTGGCATTCCTGATAAGAGATTTTGAAGTTTGAGAATAAAAGCATTGCTAAGAAATAACAACCATCTATCTGTCAAAGGCAATAGATTCACTACTGAAATATGAACCATATTAAATAAAACTTAAAAAGTACTGCTTGCTGTTCTCCTCAGTGTGAAAGTTCCTCTACCGGAAAAAAAAGTCAATGTGTGGTCTCTATTTTCTATAAGGAAACTTTTTCTGCATGTGATAACCAATATTTTTCCACTTTAATGCTGTTATGATACAATCAGGGCTGACGGAGCTAGTCAATCAGGACAGGCTTTCTTTGGAGAATTGGACTTCCAGCCACAGAAGCCTCCTTAACACCATGCTCATGGTAGTTAGTGCCAAGTGACAGGAATCAGCTTGTTCTGAAACTTGCTATTTCTTTTGTATCTCTCTTAATATCTGTTTCTGCCACACCATATGTTTATAATTATAATAATAGGTCAAATACTATTTTTGCTTTCAAATAGAATGACTGAATTTTAACATGCCAACCAAAGCTGGGTTATCTACACAAGTGTTGATAATTATCTTCACTTGTATGTGGATACAGAATTTACAAAGACCTTTCACTTTCATCATCTCACTGATTTTTCTCAAAATTCTGAGAGAGTCAAAGCTGATATTCTCAGGCCTGGCTGGGTAGCTCAGTTGGTTAGAATATTGTCCTGATACTCCAAGGTTGTGGGTTCAATCCCCTGGTCAGAGCACATACAAAAATCAACCAACGAATGCATAAATAACTGGAACAACTAATCTCTCTCTCTTTCTCTCTCTCTCTCAAATCAATAAATAAAGCTGATATTATAGTCTGCATTTTGCAGATGAGGAAATGCATTCACAGAGGCTAAGGGACTTTTCCAAAGTCCTATGCAACAAGAGCAGATGACACTTAAGTGTAGCTCTTCTGTCTTGCCACCTTGTGTACTTTCCACGATATCGCACTATTACAGAGCAAACGGGGAAATTCCCATATGCCGATTGGCCTCTGGGGTGTCCTCTTCAAAGCCCTTTGAAGTGCAGAGTTGAGCCTTTCCACAGGCCACTGAACAAAGGGTAAACTGTCATTTGGGAAAATGAGACCCAGGAAGACATTTTCTGGCACCTCAGGTGCTAAAGAAATGTCAGTTGGTTGAAGGGATGGACTTCTGAGGAGGTTCCTCTGCTGTTTGGAGAGCCAGGCAGTCTTGAACCTGTGTCTGGTACAGCCTTCCCATATGGGCACAATAGTGCTTCTTTGTGGAAAAAATTGTCAGTCTTCCAAATGGTGGATGTTAGTAGAAAAACCCAAGAGATTTTTAGATGAGTTTGGGGGTCTGGAGTGCTTGATGGGGCGCAGGGAGCAAGCATAGCAAGTGACTGCCTCCCAGCCACTTCTGAGAAATGGAAAGACACCCCGCAATGACTTCTTCCTTCCTCTTCCTCTGCCTCTGCTCTCCTCTCCTGATTCAGTGCAATGGTCATGCTGAGAGGCAGGACAAACTACCGCACCTCCAACGCTGGACAGCAACCACAGAGAGTCCTTACCCATTCTTGTCTTGAACTCGCCACCAGTGAATCTCAGAGCTGTCCAGCAGATAGTACTCATCATTGCGCTGTAGCGTGAGTTCCTGAGGATCGCTCGTTTGGTAGTCATACAAGGCAATGACCAGGGTTTCTTCATGCTCCTGAAGTGATCGCTGCAGGAGGAAGACAAAATCAAACAAAGATGTAGAAAGGAGGTAAACTGCAGAGCGAGGTGAGCCAGTCCCTGAGCTATAACTTGCTCCTGGGAGGGTGTCAGGTCAAACACCAGTTCCTACAATCCACTGGGGTATTCTCTGAGACAATTGCCTTCCTCTAGTTGTCTTTCTTTATGTGTTAGGATTATGGTACTGAATATGACACAAGGACATTCAATCCCTGGAATTCATCACCCCTCCCATTCCATGAGGTGAATTCCGACCACGGTGAATTCCAGGTAGCCACTCACATGTCACAAAAATCTGCTGATTTCTCTATTTGTACTATGTCCCATGTTGCAGCCTCTCTGCTGGAAGCATGACATTCTTGGTGAAGGTGATACGGTCAACACTAAATCATTTAGTCCTTGCTTCTCTGATTTGATTTGTGGGTTTGTCCAGATCCATAGAATCATAAGCTGGGATTCCTCTTAGAGGTCATTAAGTCACTCTTTTGTTTAGAATGGGGAAACTGAGGCCCAGATGAAGTAATGGAAGTACTCAGTTTAGCACTTGAATTAGTCTGAATGCTCTTTCCACTATAGCATACGGGCTCCTTTCTTGTGGGCTCTGTTGCCTATGTCTCTACTTCTTAATACCTTTCTGAGGATGAGAGATTGAGGACATGAAGAAGAGACTGTAAGGCTGACAAGTCCAGGATGGACACACGTGCTGCGGGTTGGCAGATTTAGTGAGAGAGTACATGAGGGAAGAGATTGCAATTACTGGCTAGAACATGATTTGTTGCTATAAAAGTAAAAAATTCTCTGAGTCCTTGAAGCATTTGATAGTGTAAAAATACTAGTGCTTAAAAGAAGAAAAAAAAGACCTTTTTTTGTGATCCCACCTGTGTCCAGAATGGAATTTGAAGCTTAGCTATTTATGGAGCTTGTGAGGTGTTACATTGGGTTCCTCGAACTAGAGTTGATGGGCCTGAGGTTTTTGCCCTAAGAAGGAGTTGTGTCAGGGGCACCTGAAGATAAAGGCGGGATATGACTGTTCCACAGTCTCTCTCACACAGAGCATCAGCCTATTAACTCAGACTGGATTAAAAATACATATAACACCTCTAGATGCCCATTCAAGATGCCGTCACCCATTAAGGGACAGAGCACGAAAGTGAAGGGAGAAATAAATTCAAGCAGTTCAAGGTGAGAAATGTTGCAATGGATTTAAACCTGTGGTTCAAAGTAGAACAATGATAGCAAAGGCCCTGTGCTCTGAAAAGTCTTCAAGAGCCAAGTGGCAGAATCCAAGGAGAGATGGGTGGGCAGTGTTTTCTGGCCTTCACCTTCATTGATGGTGAAAATAAGACAAGGGCAGACTGGCTTAAGGCGTAGAGGTGTGGGTTTAGATGAGACTGTGGGGGAACCCGTCTGCATGCCAGGGTGGTGAGATTCCAAACCATGTCTTCAAGAGATGTGGTGAAATATTTTTAGAAGACCAATGAAAAAAAAAAAAGGGAGAAGAGCTCATTTTCTGCTACAACTTAAGCACACTGCTTTCCTGTTGTGAGGGATGAGGCTGATGACACAGATCTAAAAACCAACTTGAGGTTTTGAGTGATTTAGAACTTCTCTTATGGGGACGCTGCCAGTTTCTGAAATGTCACCATGTTGGCTGGAGGGAAGCAGCAGAGCTCATTCTTCAGGAAGAGCAGTGAGGAAGCAGAATCAGTAGGTTCTGGAATTAAAGGGCAAGTACTAAAATGTGGTGTTTGGTGTTGATGTGACCATAAGGGGCAGGCTGATCTCCCCCCCCCCACCCTTTTTTTTTGGTCTTCTTGACTAAATAGCTTCCCCAGAGTTGACTCAATATCACTGAAATCTTGGCCAGTGTTTCTCAAACTTCAGTGTGCCTCAGACTCACCTGGAGCTTTATTAAAATGCAGATTGCTGGGCCTCTTCCCCAGGGTTTTGATGCAGTAGGTCTGGGTTGGGGCCTGAGAGTCTGCATTGAATTTCTAATAAGCTCCCAAGTGATGTTGATGCTGCTGGTCCATGGACCAGACTTTGAGAGCCACCACTCAAATTAGAGACTACCCCACCAGAAACTCTATAGCCTAATGGTTTGCCTCCTAAGTGTCTGAATAGCCTTAGGAGAGTCCCGAAACTTCTCTTGGGACTTGATTTCCCAAGTGTTAGAAAGGGAATAAAACTCTAACTCTCTTAAGCAGCTAGAACTCATAGTGAGTTTTGAACTAGTAAAAGTGAGGAAGTGCTTGGAAAAATATAAAGTAATATCAAATATATGCTTCCAAAGTGCCTTTATGTAGAATGAATATGCAATTTTACAAAGAGTAAATATGCAAGTTTACATAGATGTGAGCCGCTATTATACTCCAAAGTGTTCAGGTGGCTGGACACACAATTTAATACAGTAAGCGTTCACTGAGTGGACAAAGTGAGGTGAAGCTGTAGCAGCTCAGTGGCCCATTTACATGGACAGACCCACGAGACAGTTCAGGCCCAGGAAACCCAATGTGCTGAGTTCAGCTGAAGCACGACAGTCTGTTGCCTTCACAGAGGGTCAGAGAAATCAGGGCAGGCAGGAAAAATGCAGGTGGGGGCATGCCATTCAAGCAGCCTGCAACAGTGGGCCCACCCTCGCCCGGCGCTGAAGGTCTCACTCACCCTGTTGTCTTCAGGAGTAGGAGGAAGAGGCTTCTTTGAAGCTGAAACGAGAAAAACAGAAAAAGAAAATGAGCCTAAAACTGAACATCCCCAACCGGAGGTGAGTCGTCGGGGGCTTTTCAGAGAAAAGGGGCCCTCCCGGAGGAGAAGAGCAGGAAAAAGGGGCAGAAAGAGCCGGTGAGACACAGAAATACAAAGATCGGCCCTGTTAGAATCTCTATTCTGTCTCCCTCAGTCATTCTAGGAGACACCAGGAACTTCTGGAAGCCAATATTCCAGGCCTCTTTTTCTGTATTCCCAGGCAAAGCCTAACCCCAAGGTTGTGACAGGGATTAGGCTTGTGCCCTTCCTGGATACTTCCATGATGGCACCTGCTAAGCCCAGGAGTGGGAATGGCTGACTCAGGGGGACGTGACTCACTGGCTTCCTGATGCTGTTGTGGGCTAGAGGAGGAGGTGGGAGAGGGGGCGGCTACCAAGGCTGAAATCCACTTTTAGTTACCTTAAGGCCTCTGAGTATGTGTTTTTGCTGCCTCCTCCACACAGCACACACCAACACCTCTCTTGATCTCTCCTCTCTCTATGCCTTCTGTCCTCCTTTCTTCACTCTTTCTTTTCATCTCTTTCCCCATCTCTCAGTATTTCTCTTGTGAGACCCTAAAAAGTCAGGCCTAGAATCCATGGACCAAGTGTGGGTGTCTGGGTGGCACATAGGCCATTCACACGCTTCTGCTCAATTCAAAGATTTCTTTAGCAATCAGAGATAAGAGGGGACTGGGCTGCATAAGTAGGTGGTAAGTTCCTCATCTCTGCATGAGGCTGACTTGATGTTGGACAGCCTATGTCAGGGATGTGGTAAGAGGAGGTTCACCTCCTTTTGTGCCAACTCCTTGAGCAAGGGCAGGGTGGGGTATTGGGTATGCAATTCACAGAGAAGAGGGAAAACCAACATAATAGGAAGCATGCTTCTTACTCAGCATTGAACTTGGAGCCAGGAGATTGGCATTCTCACCCCAGCTCCACCACATACTAGCTGTGTGGCCTTGGGCCCTTCTGACCCTGAACATTCTGTGACTGGTCTCTTTCTTCCTCTGGCCTTGTTCTTCCCTTCCTTCCTTGCCCTCTGTGTGAAGTTGGTATGTGGTGAGATCAAGGCCCGTTCTGGTTGCAAAAATAAGTGTTGCTATGGGTTGGATACAGCAGGTCCATTTTTACTCAGTCACCTCTCCTGCTTCCCAGACATACATGCACATACTGCTATATCTCAGCTTCATTCTTCTGTCCACACATAAGAAAGATTAGTAGACACAATGGCCATTTATGGAGAGCTCAGTAAGTGCCAGAAACTGTGCTAAGAGCTTTGCATAACCCAAGTCTCCCAACAACCCCACAAAGTAGCTACTTACAATCATTGTCCCCATTTTATAGATGAGAAAACTGGCTCAGAGATGCAGATAGGCTAAGGAATGTGAAGTCACATAGCAAGGAAGTGATGGGGCTGGGACTCACCCCCAAGTGTTTTTCACCTTAGAGGTCTGTGGAATTGTACCCTGCCCTGTATGTGTGCCCAACACAGGAATCTTATGAGACTTCACCCAGAGCTAATGATCATGTGCTGTGTGCACAGCGTGGTTTGTTCTCAGACTCTTCCCTTAGCTCTGTCAAAGCTGTGGTGCACAGCTACTTAAAACAAGTCTAAAAGAGTATAAAGAAAGCATACTCATATGGGGACATGATCTAGGTAGCAATGCAGAAGCAGGACCATTGGCAAAGTGACTGCCCTGGGCTCATGTGGGGAGAAGCTCAGCATGACCAGCCTCCCCAGGTGTCATCTGGTGAGTCATTCTGATGGTTTTCACACCTCAGTCATGTGTCCACCACTCAATGGAGGGAAACACTGCTCACCCTGAAGCGATACAGCTGTGACGTGCATGGTGGCAACAGCAAATGGACACACAGAGTCAAAGAATTTCAAAAATGGAAAGGGGCTTAGAGAATATTTCATCTTAGGCCCCCTAAAACTTCCCTGACCATTTCAGAGATAAAGATGTTAGGGTCCTTCAATGGCCACGTGACTCATCTGGGGGCCCACAGCAAGGTGCTGGAAGGAATTTGAACACCAGATTTCTGGCTTTAGGAAGGGTTTTCACTCACTGAGGCCAGCCCATGCCACCCTGTCATTGTGGTCAATTCCACCCATATAAAACCTACCATTTCCTTTTCATTAAATACTCATCTTCATGAGTATGGTCAACAGGGCTAATGCAGAGGATTGTTGATTTCTAAAATTAGATAAACAGTATTCTTCTGAGCCAAGGGACTGGTAACCTTGAACTCTTCCAAGGTGGAAGGTGAGAAGCAGTGGTTTTTAAACTGGTACTAAAATGGGCTATGACTCAGGAAGCCACGGAAAATCCAGCCATGTGTCACATTTAACATATCCGCCTTGAGTTATTAGGTTTTAGTGCAAAAAAGAAATTGACAGATGAGGAAAGGCAATTGGGGTAAGAGAGGTTGAGAGGAGCGGGGAATGGGGGCAAAAAATTCCATCATTTCTATTCAACAATGGCTTTGCAGAACACTTCCTATCTGTGTGACCTTGAGCATCCTGAACTGCTCAGTTCCCTCTTTCTTTAACATCACATCCTCTACCCCAGATGGTTGAGAGGAATGGGAGCACATCACATATAAAAGTGCATCAGAATGGAGCTGTATTTCATTGGGGGTTCAGGTCTCCAAGTCATCGCATAAAGTAAAATCGAGTTGCACTCCAATTCCCAGGACCTGAGCCCTTGACCTCACAGGCCAAGCAACAGCTTCTTTTGTTTTCACTTTGCATGTAAGCCGTGGCCTCCTGTTCTCTGACATTGTGGAGGGCCAGGGCAAGTTTGAAGGGGAGGTGGGGAGGAGCCAGAGAGCAAAATAAGCAGTTGTTTTGTTTTTACTTTCTTCCCCCTCCAAGTGTATAGAGTTGAACTTACGTAATTAATACTTGTGGGATGGTGATGACTCTATAAAAAATAAATAATGGGGGAGGTAGGAGATCAACCAAAGCACTTGTATGCATGCATATTAGCATAACCAATGGACACGGACACTGGGGCAGTGGGGGGTTGTCCTGGGGGAGGTGGAAGTGGTCTGGGAGGGGTCAATGGGGAGAAAAGGAGACATATGTAATACTTCAAACAGTAATAAAAAATATTATATACCTCTTAAGGCAGTCCTACAATTTAAGATTTAAGTAAACCAAGCCATTCAAATTTGCTAACTTGAAAGTTATAGCAGTGCTTCTCAAACATTACTGTGCATACTAGTCTCCTGGGGATTTTGTTAAAATACAAATTCTGATCCAGAAGACCTGGGATGGGGCCAGAGAATTTGCATTTCTAACTAGCTCTCAGGTGATGTTGATGTTGCTGATCCAAGGACCACACTCTGAGTAGGAGCAGGTATAGAGATGGGAAAAAAATCAATAGACTGATAGTAGAGGCAGGTGATTTCCCTCTGAAATTTCTAAAAATGTAGAATTTTGCATCCAGTGTCAGACACCCCTGATGTGGGAGAAGCTGAGAGCTTTTACTTTATACTAGTAGTGAGGTTATTTATTTTACAAAGAAGAAAGGGAATTCCCAGTGTCTTACCATTCTTGGTTGGATCATACTGGGCACAGCCCACTGCAAGCTTCTCCAGCTGAGCACAGCACCTCCACCTCCCATCCATCCAGAAGTTAGGATGATACTTGGTCACCAAACTGTTATTATTCCTCGTTTCTGAAAGGGGTTTGCACCAGCAGAAGAGTTATTTCCAGATCAGTCTATTGAGGACTACCAACTTGATAATGCCTTGAGATTGGACCCAGCTGTGTGAACTGAGTGACTAGTACTCAGAATAGTCAGAAAAATGGCCCTTTCCCCAGGCATAGACATGTTGCAGGAGTGCTCTGCCTTGGGTTAGTTATATGTCCTTAGGTTGGGCAAAACCCTTGTCTGAGCCTCAGTTTCCCCACCGTACAATGAGGTTGTTAGACTGGTTCAGTGGGCCCCACAATGTGCCTTAGGGCAGTGGTCGGCAAACTCATTAGTCAACAGAGCCAAATATCAACAGTACAATGATTGAAATTTCTTTTGAGAGCCAATTTTTTTAAACTTAAACTTCTTCTAATGCCACTTCTTCAAAATAGACTCGCCCAGGCCGTGGTATTTTGTGGAAGAGCCACACTCAAGGGGCCAAAAAGCCGCATGTGGCTCGCGAGCCGGCCGACCACTGCCTTAGGGTAATGGGAAGACTGAGTCGTTGGGAGTCCCCCTTTCTATCTCTCCCACTTCCCACCACAGCAACTTTGCTTTTATCCCTTCTAGATCTGTGGCTTTAAAGTAAGGTTATGGTGAGGTGCGGGGAAGACTCTAATTCTGAAAAAAAAAAAAGTATAAGAGCTGGAGAGCTAGATAGACGGGCTTTCATGCTTCTTCTAGTTTTAGCATCCTATGAGTAAAAGCTCCTCCCAGAGGGAGAAGGGCAATGATCACAGTTGGAGGCCTTTTGATTACTTCTCAGGTTTGTTCTGTGCCCCGTGGCTATTATACTTGAGAGCACTTTCCAATTTACCCAGCACTTGCCTGTTCATATGCCAGTTGAGACTCACAATAACCTTGGAAGAAGATAAGACCTACATTTTTATTCTCATCTTTCTGATAGGGGCATTGTGGCTCCTGAGATTTCCAATGGCTTGCTTACCCTGTGTCTCCATAGCTACTTAGAGACATGAATATTTGAACCCAATTCTCCCGTAAATCCAGGGCTTCAGGCTAAATAATAATAACAGAAATACTGACTGAGTGCTTCCTTTTGGTTTTGACCTATGTACCTGACGTGTCCTAAGCCATTTAATTCTCACAATAACCCTATGGGTGTTATCAGTCAGAATTCACAGCTGAGAAATGGAGATACTGAAAGGTCAAGGAACTTGCTCCAAGTCACACACTAATAATTGGCAGAGCTGGGATTTTCACCTGCGCAGCCTGGCTCCACATCTCATGGACCCAAATGCTGTGCTGGTTCTAATTATGCTTTCAGAAAGGTGAGCCTTAAGAAATACCCTCGCTGATGATCTGAAAACCTTTAAAGCTAGTTAACATTTATTGGGTGCTGACTCTGGGCCAGCTAGTTCCAAGGGCTTAACTCACAGCAGTTCTGAAGGCAGGCACTATTATTATCCCCTCCCACAGCCCTTTTTAAAAATAAATGGGGAAACCGAAGCACAGAGCATTTGAGGAAGTTGCCCAGGCACACATGGCTAGTAAGTGGCAGAGCCAGGACTCAAGCCCAGGTCATCTAACTGGAGGGTCCATGCTCTTATTCTTCACCCCGAACCAGGAGGCAGCAAACTGTTTTCTTAAAGGGCCAGGTAGTAAATATTTTAGGTTGCTCAGCAGCAGGAAGATTTGCTATATCATGTAGGTACTTATATAACCCTTTAAAATGGAACCATTAAAAAAAAATATAAAAACCATCCTTAGCTTAGAACCTTAAAAAAAAGAAAACAGGTGGTGGACTGGATTTTCTGACCCTACGTTATATTGGTTGTTACCATTTGGGCCCAGAGTGAAAGGTTGGGACCTTCCAGCAACACCAAAAAGAAGAAATGTTTGACCCTCAGCTGCCCTTTATACTACTGTGGAATCCAAGCCTGTTAGAAGAGCAAGGGATCTCAGCACTCAGCCACACAGGAGGTTAATTACCTTCTTTAAGGGCCAACACCCAGCGCTGCCGGCTCTCGCGGTCTGGAGCAAACACATACAGGAGGTAGTTGTCATGCACAACCTGGAGACACACACAGAGTTCAAGGTGAGTGGTGTGCCTGGGGATGGATGACTGACAGCAGGCCCATCTGGCTTACTGGGCTAAGAGTGGGGTCTCAGTGTTCGTTGTCAAAAAGGCAAACTCTGGATGATCGGGGGACCAGTGTCCTTTTCATTCAGACTTTGGGGTGCTGTGCAGACATGGGGTGAACCTCCGCAGCTTAGGCTGTTTGTCATCAGGTAAGCCTTCATTAAATTAAAACAGCTGAAGAAAGTGTTCTCCTCCTGACAGCACCTTTATTTCTCATGTTAATTTTTCAGGAAAGAAAGTCTTTCTGGCATATAAAAGAGTAAGATATTAGATGACAAGTGTTTAATTGGGACTTAAAGAACTTCTCATTTTGAAACAATGTAAGACACCCAAGAAGTTCCAAAAATAGTACAGAGTTCCTGTGTACTTTGCACCCACCTTTCCCCAATGACAACCTTTTATATAATCACAGCACATTTTCAAAACCGGGAAATTGACACTGGTACAATACTATTAAGTAAACTACAGACTCTTTGAATTTTTGTCTTCAAAAATTCAAAACTCTTTGAATTTTATCAGTTTTTGTCTTGCACTCACTTGTAATTGGAATTTTAATGACAGGAAACATACATTATTCCTTTTATTTTTAGCCCTAAAAATTCAAACCCCATGGAAGTCACCTTTCTAGTATGACAAAAGTCCTTTTCTATGCCACCCAAATTGTCAAACAAGAATGATACTCAAGGATGTTCAAGGAGTTATCCACTCCTTGAGAGCTACAAATGCCAAGAGTAGTAATAAGATTTAGGCAATGTCATGACCTAAAGACTAACGATACCCTCCACCTGCTCTGCCCTATAGAACTTTCTATCACCTGGACAGAAAGCTCTTCCAATAGAACTTTCTGCAGTGATTGCAATATTCTATCATCTGTGGCTACTAGCCATGTGTGGCTATTGAACATGTAAAATGTTCATTCATTCAGTATGTCTAATGTGACTCAGAGCTGAATTTTTAATACTGTTTCATTTAAATAAATTCACATTTAAATGTAAACATTCAGATGTGGCTAGTGGCTACTGTATTGGATAGCATAACACCAGCTGGTTCTTTGATGGTAAAATCTGATCCCTTTTAATCTCGGCAACCCCAAGCAATTTCTAACCAAGAATTGCAATTGGTCACACCAAGTCATGAGTAAACTGCACTTAAACAACATTAGGCTTGGGGCCCTTGGTAGTTTTTTTTCCTTCCCCCCGACGACTTTCCTTGAGGTAGGAAAGACATAAGGAAAAGGAGAATGAGGAATGACAACTTTTTCAAGAGTTTTTTATTGTCATCTTTGTTGAATGAATGTGCAATTGATCAACATAACACAGCAGCTTTCCCCCTGCCATTTGTCTTAAGTTCTAATGCTAGACCAGAGTCATCCCTGTCTCCTATTACAATGACTGAAGATTTCAACCATCATATAAGGTATGAAGAATTAGTGCCCTCAGGCATGATGGACTTACCTGAAAAGGATACTTATAGTGGCAAGGGATGCTAATGTCACTTTTTACAATCTCGACACATTTGATTCTGGAGAGTTCAATAGAGCCCTTCAAGGTGCGCTTTTTCTGTGGGAGGGAAAAAGCACATCCCATTTAAAAAGAGAGGAGACAATATTTTTATCCAGGTTACTTCCAGAAATCAATTACTAGGTAAGATCCATTAGTTTTGTAAACCAACCCTCCAAATATCCAGAAGCTACTTCGTGGCCCTCATTGTCTGAGCAGGACACTGAGCAGAGTCCTAGGAGAACATGCTCTTTGAATCGCCTTCTTGATGAGGTGACTGATTTCCACTCATTGAGCATGGTGTCTTATATTTTTGTGAGCTTGTGATAAATAGCAGCATTTGCAGAACTTGAATCAGAGATGAGTAGCGCAGTCTATGGGAAACCAGCCACACATGTGCCAGTTTTCTCTGCTTGGTGTCTATCCATAGCCTTATTAACTCAGTAATTAGCTCAGGCCTGCTCTGGATAGTGATGTATACCTTCAATGGTATTTTTCTGTTCTACATCTGGCTTCTCCCTGTCCCTTAGTTGTCCACAGTCCCATAATGACAGCCCTATAGCATGTTCCTGAATCTGCTCTATAACTATCCCTTCACTACACCCCCATAAAATCTTACCAGCCCATGTTTCTTCCATTTAGAAACTTGTTAGATATATTTCCTTGAAAACGAATTCACACGATGGTCTTCATGATTTATAATGATGTTACATGTTACCCGTTTGTGAGGGTCCTTGTCCTTGGAGAGTGGATCCCAGGGGATATTACCCAATAGGACTGATTCTATTAATGAACTATTGGGCTCATGGAAGGCCAGTTAGGGAAAAGCTTTTTGAGATCAGAAACCTTTCACAGGAGCCTAGAATTAGGCTTCTGTTGAGATTAGAGTTTACTTCATCTGTGGAACCAGCTGACAAACGCTTCATTACACTTCATCCCTTACAAAGAGACGAAAAATGGTGGTGAACTAGGTAAAAGGTTGGAAAGGATTAGGTTCAAAGTTGAGCTCTGATTCTAACTAGCTTCATGATCTTGGACAATTTATCCAATTGTCTAAACTTCAATTTCCACATCTGATAAGTGAGAATAATAATGTCTACCTTTTGAGGGTTGATTGGGGGGGGGGTGTAATTATGTTGTTTATAATAGATGCCCTCAATAAAGGATACCCACTCAATTAAAGAGGTTCAGGAAGTCCTATGACAAGAGAGTTGTGACATATGAGTGCACTTGGTTGGTATTCAGGGAGCCATGGCATCATCAAATTGGCCAGATGTGAGATCAGTCTTTACTTCCCATTTTTTGATACCCAGATTGGTTGCTGACCTGTGCTTTATTTAGCAGCTGAGGCATAGAACTAATGTAAAAAAAAGTCAAAACGTGAGAAGTACCTTCTATCAAATACAGGGAAGCTTTCTGGTATTTCTTTTTAAATTTTCTTTCTAAAATCTACTTTATTTATTTTTGAAAGTACAAAAGACTAGCCATGGTAATTTCAAGAAATAAAACAACATGGAGGTCTATGAAGAAACTATTTATAGTGTCTTATTATTCCTACCCTCTCCATAATCCTGAAGCAGTCAAGGTTAACCATTTGGAATGCATTTGTCTTTCCCACACACATTTATAGGATATATACAAACAAAAATGAGCATCTGCTCCACGGAGTGGTCTACAGCCACGTTGTAATCTAGCATTGTATGAAGAGGTCAGTCTCCCTTTAAAAGCCTCTGTAAACATGTGCCCTTTAGACTCAGACTATCTTTTCACTTAGGGTCTTCCACAGCTAGAAATATATGCCCCGATCCTACCCATAATCACAGTCTTTGGAATGTTTTTTTTTTTAAACAGAAGAGTACAAGGGAACAGTCTTTTCAACAGCCATTTTTTTGCTACTGGTAAACAGTGCGTCTAAGCTTTGAGGTTATCTTGTGGTGTGTGTGTGTGTGTCTGTGTGTGTGTGTGTGTGTGTGTGTGTGTGTGTGTGTGCGTGTATTTTTTTTTTTACCTCTGTTGGGTTATTTCCTTAGCAGTTCACACAGTGATATGTAACAAAGGGCTTATGGCAGTAATATGACGGCTCCATTTGGAGACATTTTTGTCCTTGGAACTCACTCAGTTCTGTGTTCCCTGAGAATAGATGCCAGTCTCCATCAGATTTAAGGCTAATGCATTTAGCCATTCAGGAAATATTTTTTAAAAAATATATTTCTTTATTGATTTCAGAGAGGAAGGGAGAGGGAGCAAGATATAGAAACATCAATGATGATAGAGAATCATTGATTGGCTGCCTCCTGCATGCCCTTACTGGGGATCGTGCTCACCACCTGGGCATGTGCCCTTGGCCGGAATCGAACTTGGGACCCTTCAGTCTACAGGCTGATGCTCTATCCACTGAGCCAAACCAGCTAGGGCACAGGAAATGTATTGCAGGCCAGCAATGAGCTGGGCACTGTTCTGAAGGCAGTAATAGAGAGACGAGCACAGTAGACTTTCTCATGGTGCTCACAGTCTAGTTGGGAAGACAGTCAATACCAACAAGTGCTATAAAGACAGTAGAGCAGATTGATGTGATCAATGTGTGGTCAGAGCAGGCCTCTCTAGAGGGAGGACATTTGAGAAAAGATCAGAAAGCTGACAAAGGAGTCAGACATGAGAAGGTCTGGGGAGTGAGCATCCTAGGGAGAGTGAATGGCAAGAGCATAAAGCCCTGGGGTGGAAAAGTTCTGGATAAGTGTTGGTTGTCAGTAGCCTGAGATCATCATAACTAGGGTGTGAAGTGGAGGGAAATGGTAACTGGAGTCATGAATAGGGATAAAAATTATACATGAAATTCTAAAGCCCCACTGTTTGACAGGAACTTAATGTGAGTCAAATATGTATTTAAAATTTCTAGTAACCACACTAAAAAAGGCAAAAAACAAAACAAAACAAACAAAAAAACCCAACAACGCCAAGTACAATTAATTTTAAGAATATATTTTGTTTAACCCATATACTTAAAATATTATCACTTCCATATGTAATCACCACAAAAAAATTAATGAGATATATCACTTTTTTTATACTAAGTCTTTGAAATCACATATGTGCCTTCACCATCTGTCAGGTGAGCCTGCTATCAGGTTTGCTCTTCTGTTGGATGGATTGATGTTCCATTGGCAAAACTCACTCTGATTCCCAAATGAGAGCTTGGATTCCCCCCTCACAAGCCATCCTTCTTGGCCAGTCTCTCCAAAGGCTCCCGGGCCATTCTTCGTGGATCTTACAAGACCTGATACGTGGTAAACAACAGGTCAGCTGTACCTTTCCCCAGCCGGTCAGCGAGCTAAACATAGTTCTTTCTCTGGGAAATGGTGATTGCCTGTAATCATCCCAAACATCGGTGCTATTTCTGAAAAAATACCAGGGTAAAACCTTCCAAGGAAACCACACAAAAGCCACCAGAAAGAGAGACACCAAGTAAAACATGACTTTGTTCTTCCTTCTTATTCTGTCTGCATTGCTCAGGGTAAAAGTCACAGAATTTCACTTGGCCTTGTCTCCCTGCTTGGCCATGTTCAAAGCTGTCCTCACATTCCAAAGCTTCATCTGGGACATCTGACATGTGTCCGACACAACCCAACAGGAAGCTGATGCCCATATACATTTCCTATACTTCAGGCATTTGATGCGCCATCTTACTTAATCACGATCTCCATTTTACAGGCGAGGAAGCTGAAGTGTTGGAGTTAGGGAATATAACCCCAACACTGAGCAGTCAATGGCATGACGAATTTCTCCAAGCCGTGAGCCAACAGAGATTTGTTTCTGCACATTTGGTCATGCAATGCTTCTGTGGATTTCAAAGGGGAGAGTTTTCCCTGGCTCCTCAGCATAATAGCTCCTCTTTGCTCCATAACATTTGCTCCTTGGCTGCTCAGCTAGTCCAGTAGATACATTAGTGAGAAGTTATATGTCTGGTACCCATGCAAGAGGACATCTCTATGCTTCTTAAAAACAGCAGAATTTGAGCTTTCTGCTCTGGTGAGGCAGAATTGGGACAGCAACAGAACTCTCACGTCAGGAAGACCCACATCTGCCTGACCAGCTGTGCAACCTGAGACAAGTGTCTTAACTTCGCAGTGGCTTTGTGTTTGTTTGTTTTTTAAGTGGAAATAATAATGATCCTTGAGTCATGGGTTAATTTAGAGGACTTAAAAGAATGACATAAACTTACCAGTGAAATAAAATCATTCAAATGATATACTAATCATTCAAGTGTTACTTTCCTTGCCTTCTCCAAATGCTGCCCATATGACAGGAGTGTTCTCTCCCCTTTAGGTGCCCACATTTTCTTTGGGGATTTTTTTTTTTCTGGGCAAATATGTAACCAAGAACCACCATTTGGGAAGATAGCATTAATTTTTAACTGGAGTCATTTTTTTACTTGGTCAATTATTTGAAAAATAGAGAAAAACAATGAAAGGGACCTGCTTCCTGGTCTTCCCAACTTTGTCACAATGTGAGGACTTTGGCTTTCTATTTCCTCTCAACTCTCTGGTTCAAACCTTCCTCAAATAGTCATTCACCAGAGGCTTAACTTACTCATAACTTAATGCTTCGCTTGTTTCGGAGGAGTTTGGATTAGGACAGGTATTAGAGGACTTAAACCAAGAGGAAACTTGGATAATGGAATTCCAGGCATCAGCTGAGAATATTTCTCAAAGGGGAGTGATGCATTTAAGACTTTCCTGGATTACACTGTAAATGTAGCCACATGCTGTCTTTATCAGTTTCTTTAAGATTAGGAAATCTTTCTGATGATTTTTAAAATCCTCACCGAGGAGATGTTTATTGATTTTAGAGGGAGAAGAAAGGAGAGAGAGTGAGGGAGAGAGAGAAACATTGATGTGAGAGAGACACATTGATTGGTTGCCTCCCATATGTACCCCGACCGGGCATCGAACCCTCAACCTTTTGGTGTATAGGATGATGCTCCAACCAACTGAGCTACCCAGCAGGGCTCTGATGATGATTTTAACAAGACATGTCAACTATTTTGCTCATAGCCTCTTCTGGGATGTAGCATAACCATTGTACCAATCTGAAACCACAATGACACAATTGAAATAAAAACTGATGTTGTGTGAGATGAAACCTAAGTGGTTGTTTGCCATGTTCCTAGCCAAATGCACAATATCAATTCTAAAATTAGTTTTAGGGGTCTTCCCGGATTCTAGTTTCATCCCTTCTGCAAAAATATGCTAGAGGCAATTCACAAATTCCCTCCCAGTCTCCCAACTCACTTAGCTTTCTGTCTTTTATGACAAAGGGAACCCTTGTACTGCAGGGGAGAAAAGCAGAGGTTCAGAAGGGAGAAACGCCAGGGTTTGAACCCCTATGACAGGTGACATGGAGCAAGTTGTCTCAATTCTCTGAGATTAGTTTTCTTAGCTCTTCTTATTTCTTTTAGTTTTTCAGGAGCAGGGGATGCTGACAGCTGCAGCTTGGTGTTATTATGATCTGCACTTAAAGAAGGCCCCTAACTTGCTGCTTGATACCCAGTAAAGATGTGATTATTACTGTCTCTGTAGAAAAAGTAGCATCCTCTAAAACACAAATACAATTTGTAATTAGCTGTTGCTGGTTCCTTCTCTCCTCACCCAGCTTCACCTGAACCTACCTCCACTAAAATTTAAAGTTCTGGAAAAATCTGGAATCAAGGTAGCTGGTTCCAAGGCTCCTGGGCTGACTTAAAGCCTGGAGACTATGATTCATCCCACACCTGCCTTTTCTTTTATCTTTTCCACAAGACCTTTTAGTCATAGAAACCAAAGAAATAATTGGAGCAACTTAAATATCCATCAAAGACAAATGGTTAAATTAGTTATGATCCATCCATTCTGTGTCTGCTCTATAGCCATAGCATTGGTGTATACGGAGGGACAAAAATATTTATAGTACATGTAAGAAGCAGGTTTAGAGCAAAAGATGAAGTATCATCTCACTTCTGGAAAAAATAATCAAATCTACAGGATGACCCAGAAAAATGTATACACATTTAACAGCTAATAGCTCAATTGATGTTTCTTTCTTTTCAGATTTAACCCATTGGAATTCATAACTATTCAAAATGAGCATTCATTTTGGGATACCCTGTAGATCAATTTATGCAAAACTCAAAGAAATAATATAAGAAGGAACACTGCTAACAGTGGCTCTCCCTTCTGGGTGGGGTTTGGCAGACTTTTGCAATGTAAGTGATATCTATAATAATAAAAGCATAATATGCTAATTAGACTGGACAGCTGAACGACCTTCCGGATGTACTTCTGGATGAAGCCATGGTGGCGGGGGCCAAGGCAGAGGTGGTTAAGGGTGATAGGGCAGACAGGCAGAGTGGTTAGGGATGATGAGGCAGGCAGGCAGGTGGTTAGGGGCAATAAGGCAGGCAGGCAGGCAAGTGGTTAGGAACCAGTGGTCCTGGATTGTGAGAGGAATGTCCCAGATTGTGAGAGGGTGCAGGCTGGGCTGAGGGACCCCCTCCCCTGCATGAATTTCGCACACCAGGCCTCTAGTACTTCTATAATATCTGAAGTTTTTTTTTACAGTGAGCATGTAAGTTTACTAAGCAGAAAAATTAAATTAATATTTTAAAGCAGTCAGAAAATTTCAAAACACCATATTGTAATCCGGGCTTGTCAGATGACGAGGGGAGAAGTGTCAGGGTTGCACATCAAATGCTGGGTGAGCAAAGTGACACAGCTCTGTCTTATAATCTCATGACCTAATTAGCAGTAAACAACAGCCAGGCAGCATCTGTCACCTGCTCTTCTGTATCCATGGAGGTTCAAGTTTATGATGGGCCCTCTCATGTTCTTCTTGAGTGATAGCTATTTTCTTCACAGATTAAAAAGAAGCAACTCTGTGCTTTTATGTGGATATATTTATCTTAGAAGCGAAGCAATAATTCTGAAATAAGTTCCAATCCTCATTCATATTTGATAAGGATATTAGGGATCTTAGCCTTTAAAAAGTGTGTTTGTTTAAATGCGCTTACAAATT
Organism: Corynorhinus townsendii; assembly: GCA_026230045.1. Taxonomy (NCBI): domain Eukaryota; kingdom Metazoa; phylum Chordata; class Mammalia; order Chiroptera; family Vespertilionidae; genus Corynorhinus; species Corynorhinus townsendii. The sequence goes on along the minus strand of JAPDVU010000006.1, from coordinate 156,105,867 downwards.
GAGCAAACACAAAAGAGCTTCTGCAGAAACTAAGAAATAAGTGCCATATGCCATACAAAAGAGATCATCAAGGAGTCCTGCACCTTTTGTATTTCATTGTCTCTAGTCTGTAAATGCTCTTTCAAAGCCCTCCTTCTTTCCAGAGCAGTGATATGAGATTTTTAATTAGTTTGAAAGAGTATATTTTTTACATGCACTTTTGAAGCACTGGAGAGTTGGTTGCCATAGAATGGAAAATTAATAACAACTTCATTGCATTTCAGGGAATAACTCCTTCACAGAGGTGATGTTGAATTAATATTTGTCAATTGATTGAGTGAGGGAGCAGCAGATAAGACCAAGTGTGCGGCAGAAAGTGTTCTTTGTAGGGCTAAGATAACACTCTTAATATAAAAGGAAAGATATCCATGTTTAGATCATCTTCATGTCTATTTGTGAATTCATGATATCATTGGAGAGAGCTATAATCACACAGTTTCCACTTTTTTGAGCTTGAAGGGCCTTTAGAAATCAATATCTAACTTTCCCATCAGTATCTAACTTTTTATGTTAAATATTTAACCTCAAGGTGAAACAACTTTCTAAATTGGCTCTTATCTTTCCATTTCTACTATTCAATTTACACTCTGAGGAGACTGAGGACATAGACTTGGAAGGCAGCTTGGTGATTATTGTAAGTCAAGGGGTAGCCCAGAGGGTTGGGTCCTGGTCTCATGTCCAGCAGAGCTTCTCCACTTTTACCTGTTTCATGTGGGGGTGGGAGTGACATGTATAATTTTGTACTGAGAGAGGGTTCCATGCCATAGGGAGTTTGAAAACCATTCATCTAGTCCAATCCCTTGGTATTATGGACAAGACAATGAAATCCCAGGTAGAATAAGGAATTACCAAGGTCACCCAGGTTAATTGGTGCCAGGTCTTCATCCTATTAAACTGCCAGGTTGTTGCTTCCTCATCTCCTTTCCCTTTTCTGGAATTACAGCATTACAGTGTGTCTGAGGCTTTCAGTCCTTTAGACCCTTTCTAAAATTAGAGCTGACCCCTATGGAGCAGTCAAAGATGGCTTATGTGTACTTCATTTGCTTCTTAATAAAGACACTTGATGATCTAACCCAAAGAGCTCCTTCCTGCAAACCTTTCAGATCCTCTAAGGTGATCAAATAAGGAGACAGATGTTTTGCAGAGTAGGAGGCCTTTTGGCACCCTTTAAATTCTACTATATAGGTGGTGGGTTCATCTATACACATATACACAGACTTTAAACCAAATCATCTTACCCATGTATAAAATAGTATGTATTTCCCTGCTCTCTTACCATAACATTAAAAACCTATAAAAACAGTGTACTTAAAAACAACCACAACAATGGATTAAAAAAAATATATATATATACACACACACACGTGTGTGTGTGTGTGTGTATTAATCAATTTCAGAGAGGAAGGGAGAGGGAGAGAGAGAGAGAAATATCAATGATGAGAGAAAATCATTGATCAGCTGTCTCCTGCACACCCCCCACTGGGGATCAAGCCCACAACCCCGGGCATGTGCTCTCATTGGGAATCGAATTGTGACCTCCTGGTTCATAGCTTGACACTCAACCACTGAGCCACACCAGCCAGGGTGGATTCTTCTGTTTTTTATTAGTTCCGGTAAATTTGGTGGCCCCATGCATTGCTTCAGCCTCTTTGGAAGGGGTGTAGCAACAGTGTTGGAAGCCATAAGTGTTCTCATCCTATGACACTGTTATCTCACACGTGGTACTCTATCTTAAGGGGCTGATTTTAAAAAGAAGACAGCACTGTTTTAGGTAGACTGTTATTTTTCAATGTTTTCACTGACTACCTGGAAACAACCTGAAATAAATGTCAAACAATAGATGATAGAAAAATTCATCAATTTGTTCAGACACTTGAAATAGATAAGTATATCTCTGAAATGAACCAACTCAATTATTAAAATTGATGTCTTTAGACAAAAAAATTATGGAGAACATCTTGTGTCATTGTTTTGTTCATTTTTAAAATAATATATGAAGGCTTGCTGCTCTGTCTTTTGAGGTTAATCAAAATGAGTTTGACCTGATTCTAACTTTTCATCAGTCCTTACTTCTAGAGATTGTCTGAGCTCAGTGTTGATCATGAAGCAATTTAGATACCAGGCACATTTCCACCAAAATGTGGAGTAGAATGATTCTGGATCAAGTACCCTCAGTGAGAAGGCTGCTATAAGAAAGTTAAAACAGAGTTGCCCATCGCATACTACACAATACATCAGAAGACTTCACCAATCTAGACCACATAGTGCCTCAACTGCCTTCCTGGCTTCTACTCCTGCCCCTTGTATAATCTGTCGTCACCATGGACATCAGATATAAAATCCTTCTCGACTACCTTCTTCCCAAGCAGCCCCAGTTACTGCTTAGTTTTACATAGAACCTACCACAGTCTATATCTGCCCCATGTATTCATACTTGTGTATTGTCTGTCTCCTCCACTAGCATGTGAGCTTATGAGGGCAGATACCTTGTCTCAATTATTAACCACTATAATCCTAGCATCTACCACTGAGCTTGGCACATAGTTTGTGCTCAAGAAAGGTTTGCTGGAGGAAACCAAAATGGCAGCATAGGTAAACACCTAAACTGCTGCCTCGCACAACAATTTCAAAACTACCACTAAAAGACAAAACGTCTATGACCCAGAACCATGGGAAAGCTGGCTGAGTGAAAGTTCTACAACTAGAAGGAAATAGAAAAGAGCATTGAGATGTGCACAAGTGCTGAAAAGCTGAAGTACGGAGGCACATGAATCGGGCTGGCATTGGGTGACTGGGTGCACTGCTTTTTTCAACCTGAAGGGAGACAAGCTCCCAATTACTCTGAACTCCAGTTTCTGGGGAGACTCTGGGGACCCAAACTCCTACGGGGAGAAGCTGGACTGTCTGCCATCAGGTTGGAAAGTGAGGGTGACTCTTTGCAGAGGTGCACCCAGCAATCATTATTTATTGCGCTGGGGCTCAGGATGTGGGGACTTGGAAACGCGGAAACGCAGAGATGGCTGACTGGCAGCCATTGCTGTTTGCCATGCCCTAGCCTAGTGACCCCACCCCACACAATCTACAAACCCACCCAAGCTCCATGCAGTGGCTTTTGCATGTAAATGGCCTGCCCTATCGCAGCTTAACCTAACAAACTGCAGCTCTGGTCAGACAGCTCCAAAACCTCCAAACCCCAAGCAAAGAGGAGAAAACTGTAGTTCTAGCTGTAGCTCCTGCTGGGTGGCCTCAGACAGGAGCTGACCTGCACCCCATTGGAGATCCAGAAGCTAGTGTATCTAGTGGTCAGTGTGAGAAGACACCAGATTTCAACTACTCACATGCATAAGTGACACATTCAAGAGGCAGACTCAGTGAGCACCAAAGCCCCACTGAAACAAGTCCCACTCCATAAGCGTGTCTCCAGTGCAGCAGTTCTTCCATTATAGACACAGCGGGTCCTCACAGCCAATTGGCCTGGAGGTCAATTCCTCCCAGTGACACCAACAATGATCAACACTTAACTACAACAAGGCTGTACACACAGTCCACAAAGAGGTGCACCAAGAGGGTCCATCTCAGGTAACTGGGAGGCCGACCCACTGGGCCCTCTATAGGGCACCTAGCACACAAAGCCACCCTACCAACTCAGGGAAGCAGTGAAAATGCAGAGACAAAGAAACAGATCACAAATGAAAGAAATGGAGGAAAACAAACGACTGGATATGGAGTTCAAAACCATGGTTATAAGGTTTTTCAAGAATTTCCTAGAAAAGGCTGATAAATTGAATGAGACCCTCGAGGATATGAAAAAGGACCAACTAGAAATTAAACATACATTGACTGAAATAAAAAATATTATACTGAGACCCAATAGCAGACTAGAGGAACACAAGAATCAAGTCAAAGATTTGAAATACAAAGAAGCAAAAAACACTCAACCGGGAAAGCAAAAAGAAAAAAGAATCCAAAAAAGGTAGTGTAAGAAGCCTCTGGGACAACTTCAAGTGTACCAGCATCCAAATTATGTGGATTCCAGAAGAAGGGAGAGAGCAAGATACTGAAAACCTATTTGAAGAAATAATGACCAAAAACTTCCCCCACCTGGTGAAAGAAATAGACTTACAAGTCCAGGAAGCATACAGAACCCCAAACAAAAGGAATCCAAAGAGGACCACACCAAGACACATCATAATTAAAATGCCAAGGGCAAAAGACAAAGAGAGAATATTAAAAGCAGCAAGAGAAAAACAGTTAATTACCTACAAGGGATCACCCATACAACTGTCAGCTGATTTCTCAACAGAAACTATGCAGGTCAGATGCTGGTGGCAACAAATATTCAAACTGATGAATAGCAAGAACCTACAAACAAGATTACTCTACCCAGCAAAGCTATCATTCAGAATTGAAGGTCAGATAAAGAGCTTCACAGATAAGAAAAAGCTAAAGGAGTTCATCACCACCAAACCAGTATTATATGAAATGCTGAAAGGTATTCTTTAAGAAGAGGAAGAAGAAAAAAGTAAAGATAAAAATTATGAACAACAAATACATATCTATCAATAAGTGAATCTAAAAATCAAGTGAATTAAAAACCTGAGGAACAGAATAAACTGGTGAATATAATAGAATCAGGGACATAGAATGGGAGTGGATTGATAATTCTCATGGGGAAAAGGGTATGGGGGGTACAGGAAGAGATTGGACAAAAAGCATACACCTATGGATGAGGATAGTGGGGGAAGGTAAGGGCAAAAGGTGGGGTGGGCACCGTGTGGCGGGGAGCTGTAGGGGGAAAAGGAGAAACAATTGTAATAATCTGAACAATAAAGATTTATTAAATTAAAAAAAAGAAAGGTTTGCTGAACAAATAAATAAATCTAAACACATCAAAATAGAAAAATTCCTTAATACAGTGTTAAGTGAAAATACATAAAGAAAAATGAAAAGGCTTTGGTACCATATATGTAATTTTGGAGGGAAAAAAGTGCTATACTATTTGAATTTTTTATATAAAGTAGGTGTAATTCCTGTGACTTTTAAAATATAAAATGTATACATAAATTTATATTAAATTATAAATTTATAAATATTAAAATATAGTGAGAAGCCTGCTTATAAATACTTTAGGTTAATGGAGATTATGTGACGACGTAAGACTTGGGATAAGGTTCTTATTCTATTAACATACTGACAATGTTTACTGAATTTCAAGAAGCCAAGCAGACATTTAATCTAAAAGGGGAATTTTATATGCACGGTACCATTTCGGAGCTTCTGTTTCCTCCTCTGGATCACTTTAAGTGAAGTCCCCAGTCATGACGGCAAACCCAGATTGACATCTAGCTAGAAATTAGATCTTGGAAGATCTCCCTTCTTCAGCAGGCCTAATAACTCATGGTTGAATGGAAGAATTATTACTGGTTGGTTAAGGAAATGGGAGAAAGAAAATTTTCTTTTGACCATTGAAAAGTTAAGAACTTTAGAATGATTTTCTGTGGGGTGTATTACTAAGTTAGTTATGAAGATGTCTTGTATTCCACGGACCTCATACTACAGGAGACTCCTGTGCTTTCTACTTACACCTTTCTTCCAGACTGAGTCAGTAACTAAGCCCTCACATTCGTAGTATTGCCTTGTGACCTCGTTTTCCTGCAGAAACTCATTAATGGATGCACCAGTCCCTGAGCAGCAGGAATCACATCTAATTTTAATGTGGGAGTATTTGCTTCCAAAACAAAAATGCTCTAGCCAGTGGCTATCTCCACAAAACATCAACATCACAACACACAGGCAAAAACTCAATTCATGAAGCAAGTCCATTAAGGCAGACATAGAAATTGCTTATACTGTACTTGGCCTTAAGGGGCTTTGAATTGCAAAGCATTCTGCTTTGGATTCTTACTTTCTTTGAGATGGGAAATAATAAAGAACCTTGCAAAAAAAAAAACAACATGAGGTGTTCCTGACAGTGAGAATGGCTAATGCAAAGACCCTGCACTTGTGGGATCCTGAGAATGAGCAGGGGTGAGGGGGGTGCGCTTAAGTGTGCTTCTCCATTGCTCACCCTAGTCCTGACCCTGTATAAAGACCCCAGGGGGAGCATTACCTTGGGGTGTTCAAGGTTCAGAAAGAAGGCAGTTGGGGTAGGAGCATGATGGGTACAGGGAAGTGTGATGTGAAATGAAATCGGAGGGGCAGTTAGGGACCACAAGATGAAGAGTTGAAAACAAACAGCTACAGAAGGAAAAATACCTGCTTTGTTGTTTTAAATGTTTATTCCAGGTTTTTTATGGATAATAGATTGTACGGAGCATCAACTATCAGCGAGAGCCCAGCTAGAAGGCAACTCAATCATGGAGGAATGAGCTGGAGAGAGCATGACTGATGAAGGTCTCAAGCAAACATGCTCAGCTAGCTTTAAGAATATTATCCACAAAGGGTCTACCTGGAAGGAAGCAAGGAAGGAAGGGGAAGACAAGATGGAGGAAAAAAGAGAACAGAGTTGCTTGGTTCTCTTAAAAAGAGTTGTGGTGGGGGAGGCTGGCCCACCTCTTGGCTCTTACATGTATCTCTCTGACCCAACTCTTAAAATTCCAACCTCCTGACCCTCCTCTCCCTCAGTTCAAGACTAAGCTATAAACTCTATCTCCAGGGAGTCTTATTTACTTACTTGGACACTCAGAAATTTCCTGTTTAAGGTCCTATATCACTTGCTTTGTTCTCTACTCTTTTGCCCTTGAGCCTGGTTCTGTTAGGGTTCATCTGTGTAACTCTAACCTCTCCAACTGTATCTATACCTCATGCCTTTCCTCCTTCTCGCCTTCCTTTTCTTCCTTCCACAAATAATTAATGGATATATAATATGTGTCAGGCACTATCCTAGACATTGGTGGTGCTTTCTTTAGCCAATTGGGTGCCAGCTCTCATGAAACTTATTATCTAACAGAAGATGGGGTGAGGGATGACATTAGTACAATAACCAGATTAATAAGTGGGCAACTACAACTTTGGCATGTGCTCTGAATAATGCATATGTGTTGCTGTGGCAGAGCCTAACAAAAGGAGATGACTTAGTCTAAAGAAATCAAGAAGGATATCTCAAGTAAGTGCCATCTGGAGTAGAGGCCTTAAAGTTGAAGAAAATCTTGAAAGATGGGAGATAGAGGGACATGAGCTGAGACAAGGGAACTCATGTTATGGATTCTAGTGTCCACATTCAGGGCAAAAGAAAGAACTGCTAAAGGGACAAGTCAGTTTCTGATGAGGGGCATCAGGACATGATCAATGTCACCATGTTAAATGCTCACACTGGCTATTGTGTGGAGAATGGAGTGTGGGGGAGGTAGAGTGGGTGCAAGGACACAGCTAGGAGGTGGCAGCAGTCCCAGGTAAGAGATGCTGGCAGCTTTCACGAGGAAGGTGACCTTAGGAAATGGATAGAAGTGAACAGATTCTAGAGGCACTTAGGAGGCAATGTTTACCAAGGATCTCATTTCTTTGTGGGCACATAGTAGGGCTCCTTGAAGTAAGTGAAGACAAGGATTTGTTCTGCAGTCTATGTGGGAATGATAGCACTCATAATACACTTTGTTGCAGAAGAACCATTTGGCATGGGTTTCTGATTTCCTGGACTGCCCTTACTTGGAGGACTTCAGAACAAGAAGGCATTGCACTTTGTAATAACCCAGTGGAGTTTCCAATTACCTATGAATAACAACTGCTAATAGTAATAAGCTCCATTAATCAGGGAGTCTGTGTAGGCTCCAGAGACATATGAAACCTCAGGCAAGTTACTTAAACTCACTTTGTCTCAGTTTCCTGATCTGTAAACTGGGGTAATAATAGATCCTAATTTACAGGGTGATTGTAAGGATGAGGTGAAACACCCATTTAGCACAGTGACAGACATGTGGTAAATGCTCAATAAATATTATTTAACTACTATTATTAAAATAATTGTGACCTCCATTTCATTAAAAGAAAACAATATCAAGAAGAACCGTTTAATCATTTTAAAAGACATAAATAGCCCTGGCCAGTTTGGCTCAGTGGATAGAGTGTTGGCTGGTGAACTGAAAGGTCCCAGGTTTGATTCCGGTCAAGGACATATGCCCAGGTTGTGGGCTCGATCCCCAGTGGGGGACTTGCAGGAGGAGCTGATCCATGATTCTCTCTCATCATGGATGTTTCTCTCTCTCTCTCCCTCTTCCTTCCTCTCTGAAATCAATAAAAAATATCCTATATAATAAAAGCCTAATATGCAAACCGACTGTTGGAACAACTGGTCACTAAGATATGCACTCACCACCGGGGAGCAGATGCTCAATGCAGGAGCTGCCCACAGCCCACAGACCCCAGGGTCAGCCAAGGCGGGTGCCAGTGGGGGCCCACCGATTGCCTTGCCAGTTGTCCCACAGATCGGCCCTGATCGCCGGCCAGGCCTAGGAACCCTACCCGTGCATGAATTTTATGCACCAGGCCTCTAGTGTGTGTGTGTGTGTGTGTATAAATAGCTTTCTAGAGGGTCATATAGCATTAAGCAATTTACATAAAGACACATAGCTCTTAAGTGGAGAGCTAGTCTTAGACACAGATCTGTCTAGCACCAGAAGTGGTTTTGACCACTATGCAGTGGTCAAAGCCATAAAAGCAAGAAAAGGGGACCACCTCACCACCTGCCATTTTTCCTTTAAGATGTATGCATGTTACAAGAGCTGGTTCTGTTGCTAGATCAGCTGTAGGCTAAAAGGAAGCATCCATAAGGAGTGATGACCCTTTTGAGAAAGTGACTAGAATGATGAACTTGATGATTCATCCCATCCCATGTAAATGGTAATGGCTTCCATGCCATCATGAGCACAGTAAGCTTGATTTTTAAGGTGCAGAGTCATGAAAATAGGGAAACCTTTCCATTTCCCCTGAGGGCCTTTTAGAAGATTGAGATGGTACTATTATAATGCCAAGCTTATAACATACTTTTCTCATGAAATATTCAATATCACTTGAGGTAGGTAGTATTGGGGCTCTTACCTTACAAATAGGAAACAGAGGCTTAAAGAGGTTAAATATTTCACCCACATCAAGAAAGTGATAGAGGGAGGATATGAATCCAACTCTAGTTGCCTACACTGGCCTCACCAAGCTGTGATGCTTGCTCTGTCTATGCTGCCTCTTCCAGCCCATGCTTATACATAGTCCCCGAGGCCCTCTCTTTCACTCCTGAACAGGATCTGATGTCAGTCACGTGCAACTAAGCATTTTGCTTAGTGGATGCCTACCTCTCCAGAGATTATTTGTATGTAGCTGCCAGTGTGCTAGAAATGGCTTATACTGGCCCATGAAAGCTGAATGTTAAATTTGTTGTTGTTAATCCTCACCAGAGATTATTTTTCCATTGATTTTTAGAGAGAGTGGAAGGGAGGGGGAGAACCAGAGAGAGAGACACATCTATTGGTTGACTCCCATGCGTGCTCTGAAGGAGGCCAGGAATTGAACCTGCAACCAAGCTACATGCCCTTGACTAGAATCGAACCCTTAACCCTTCAGTCCACAGGCTAATGCTCTAATCACTGAGCCAAACGGTCTAGAGCCTAACTGTTAAGTTTTTAGGAATTTTGTGAGCCAGTAGACATTACATCAGTAGTTTGAAATTGGCCACGATGGGAGTATTTACACCAGAGAAAGCAGCAAACACTCTGAAGCAGAGCTCCCTGATACTTTACTGTCACTACCACTACAATGGCTGTTAAACATTTACCAACATACCACCAGGCCCTAATCTTTCATTGTCTTCTGTTAAGCACAGCATCAGATATGTGGTAAGTGCTCAGTAAATGTCAGGCATCAGTGACCACTTAGCAAAGAAATTCGGCAAGCATAGGGGAGCATCTGAAATCATGTCTACCGGTGAGCCAACTCTATGCTTCTTTCTGGCCCACTGCTCCAGCAGGGAGTTCTGCTGAAAACATTTGCACACCTCAGTAGGGGAAACAGACATGAATCCATGAGCTAAATCCATGTTAAAATAAAAGGCTCAACCAGCATTATAATGACAATGGATATTTAAAGTTATAAAAACATATTTAATTTGCAGAATTACAGAATTTGTTCCTGAATAGGTAGAAGGACTATTTTTCATAGGATGTCTACATCTAGTGTCAACCTTATAACATACTGCAATTTGCTAAAGATGGCAAACTACATAGTTTTGATAATTTATGTTGCTCTTATTATTATTGTTGTTATGGAATATAAGAATGTCTTTAGATATATGAAAAGACTAACTTAGCTAAGAAGCTGTAATCTTCTGGATAAGAACTGCTGGTCTGTACTGATTAACACTTAACTGCGTGGTAATCCTAGTCTCCTAAAAGTTTATAAGGGATAAAAATGTTTACCATTGTGCCTTGCAAATTTGAGACAATTAAATGCCCAAAGAATATTTTTCCAAGATAGCAGATGAGTGATGACCATTGAAACAAAATTGAATTGAATTCATAAAAACGTTGACACTGAACCCATCACCTAACCATTCCCAGTACTAATTTCATCCAATATACATTAAGGAAACTGAGCAAGATCATCACTTAGGTCCCAGTGACTGCTAATATTTTATTAATCTATCTTCCACAAAATGTAATTATTTCAAATGAAGTTTAAATTCTATCCAATCATAACATTTGCCACATGAAATATTAGAATTTAAACCTTGAACTCAAACTTGAAGGGAGGAAAAGCTAAGGAATATTAAATTTACTCATGTATAGATTTTAGGATTAAAATCACCTAATACAACCACCCCATCTCTTGACTTTTCTCCACATTTTCTTCTGATTACTCTTATTGTACTTTGTAGGCTGTTCTAATGAGCATGTCTGTGTCCCCTGTGTCCTTATTTTATTCCATGTATATCTTCATCATTCAGCCTAGTCTCATTAGAAAATACTGTTTTAAAAAAGACCAAAAAAAAAAAACACCAAAAAAGGAAAGTTCTCACATACCCCATGACGGTCCTCAAAATACGCCAAGCTGGCTTTAGTTAAAACAAAGAAGCGGACTTTAAAGTTCGAGGGAGAAGTTCTTCTCTTTTGTTGGGATTTCTTGATGAGCTGTTCTTCTAGGAGGATAGAGTTGTTTGAGTTGTTCATGATCCAATTCTTAAAAAGTGATGCACCTTGGGCATCAGCCCCCAGCACAACCAGAGGAAACAGCTTCAGGGCAAGGAATGCGATGGGGAGGCAGTTGATCTTGAGAGAGTTGTTCAGAGGCAACTTGCCTCCAACGTTATCTTTCTATCAGTGTTCAGTCAACATCGCTGAGCTTCCCCTCTGATGTCAAAGGCCATAACCACATCCTTTCGAAATTCACAAAACTAAGAGGCATATGTAAATAAAATACTCACACTCTTTGCTGTATGGGTTGAAAATGATATCTGAAAAACTTTAGACTCAATAACATGAAAGATTAGAGTTTAATCTTTATAGTTCTTGGTTTAGCCTATCCAATAGTTAAGGCATGTAGCACAAAGGATAGGAACATAGTCAATAGGCATAGTTTGTGTATTAGTTTACTATTGCTGCTATAACAAATTTTCACAAACTCAGTGACTTGCAAATTTATTCTGTTCTTCAGAACTCCAAAATGGGTCTCACTGGGCTAAAATCAAGATGTCAGTTGGGAAGGATCTCTAGGGTAGAATCTGTTTCTTTGCCCTTTATAGCTTCTAGTGATGCAGAAATTTTGGACTGGAACCCAGATTCTTTGTCTGCTGTTGTCGAAGAATGAATCCACAGACAGAAGATGGTATAGCAAAGGTGGAAACTTATTAAAGAGAAGCCTGGTGCATGACATTCATGTACTGGTGGGGGGCTGGGAGGGAGTCCTTCAGCCCAGCCTGCACCCTCTCACAGTCCGGGACCCCTTGGGGGATGTCCGACTGCTGGCTTAGCTTGCTCCTTACTGCTCAGCTTGCTGCTCCTTAGTGCTGCCATGTAGACAGGAGAGGCTCCTGCCATAGCTGCTGCACTTGCCAGTCCTGAGCCCAGCTTCTGGCTGAGTGGTGCTCCCCCTGTGGGAGTGCATTGAGTGTCTGCCCCCTGGTGGTCAGTGTGTGCCATAGCCGCTGGTCATTCCACCGCTTGGTCAATTTGCATATTAGGGTTTTATTATGTAGGACAAGTACAGACTTCCACGTAGGGAGGGGGAAGAGTCCCACAGAATGGACTCCCACGTGGGGAGGGGGAAAGGGTCCTACTGAGTTCCTTTTCCCTAAGGCTTATAAAGGCTGCAGATCTCGGTGCCTTGATATCCCCTCTGATTGGTCACTATGGAACATGTGAGGTTCTCTCCCGGGCCCCCTTCCTTATTGTTTTCCTATTCCCTTTGGGCTTTCTTCTTCTTCTGGATGAAGGGCTTCCTTCTCTTTATTCTGTAAATATAGACCTTTTGCTGTTCCCACTCCCTCATTCTATGGAAATGAACCCGCCCTTTGCAGTTTTTCAGCTCCTCTATTCTATGGAAATATACCTTCTGCTGCTCTGCAGCCCTGTGTTTCTTCCATGGTCCCCCTTAATTTCTAAAATTCCCTAAAACCTGTCTTTTTCACCCCTAAAATTCCTGTTTCACAACTTTAAGTCCTTCTCCTGCCTCCCTCTTTCATACTTAAGTACCCTTGAGATTACCTTGGGACTACCTGGATAATCTAAAATAACCCCCCTGCCTGACCGGTGTGGCTCAGTGGTTGAGCATCAACCTATGAACCAGGAGGTCACCAGTTAGATTCTGGGTCAGGGCACATGCCTGGGTTGTGGGCTCGATCTCCAATAGGGGTTATGCAGGAGGTAGGTGATCATTGATGTTCCTGATGCTTTCTCCCTTGCCCTTCCTCTCTGAAATCAATAAAAAATAAAATAAAATACGCCCTCCCCCCCCCCCCCCATTTTAAGGTCAGATATTAGTAACCTTAATCTCATTTCATATCTTAATTTCCCATTGCCAGGTAACCTTACATACACACAGGTTCCTGGGACATGAGTATCTGTAGGGGAGCCATTATTCTACCTACTGCAGCTTGAAATCTGGCTTCACCACCTAACTAGCTGTGAAATGAGACAAATTACTCAAGAGCTCCGAGTCTCATTTTTTCTAATCTGTAAAAGAGAATAACAGTGCCCCTATATAAGGTACTGCAGGGCTCCCCTCCGACTTCCTTGCCAGTCTCATCTCACACCTCGCTCACGCATTCTCACTCCAGCCCTCATGCATGCTCCTTATGCTGCTTTGAACACCTGTTCATCTTGCCTGAAAACATCCTCTCTCCCTACCTTGCCTGGTTACCTCTAAATGATACTGCACGTTTCAGCCTACATGTCACTTCCTCAGAGAAATCTTCCTGGCTTTCCTAACTCAAATCCACCAGTTATACCCAGATGACACCTTATACATTTCTCTTTTACCTCTTATGACAGTTGCAATTATACATTTTGGAGGGTGATTTTTGGTTAATGCCTGTATTCCCCACTAGTCTAGAAGGTCCATGGTGGTCAGGATTATGTGTGGTTTTGCTCATCATTATATACTCAGCAACCATCACAGTGCCTAGCACATAAAAAAGGATGTGTTGAGTAAATAATCACCAAACTGGGTTAGACAATTAAAAGAGACATGAAGCATAAAACACTTAAGAAAAACATATTGAAATTTTTTAATTTTAAATAATTTAAATAAAAACCCATAGAAATCTCTCTACACTGCAGGTAGATAATTACTTTTCTGTTCCAAAATTTAGTGGAAAAACAGAAAATAAGTAAATCTCTCAAAATGGCGTAATAAACAAGGCATGCATTGGCTCTGAAGGTAGACAAAACTTGTTGGAATCCCAGTTCTGTCACTTACTAAGCTGGTTATATCTGAGTGAGCTCCTTACCTTGTCTGCTCTTTAGTTACCTTGTGAGGGGCCTTTTTGGGAACTGAATTTGTGAATGGTGGATGCTATGTATCTTGCCTTAGTACATATTTGAAGTATAATACGTGAGCCCTTGTCTAGCATGAATAGAAAAGAAATCTCAATGTAGGCAGAGATGGCATATAATGTATAGAGATAAATAATGAAACAAGATGATCATTATTGCTGTATAGGAATGCAATTATCTAAAATTAATTTTAAAATGTAAATTATAAGATTGCAGCTTAATGTTGTCTCATATATTGGCTGCCCCTGCATAATCAAGGCACTGAGAATGGTGGGGAAGGGGACACTTTAAATGATCCCTCCTCTCCCATTCTGAGGTTTTAATAAATATTCCCAAAAGAAGAAATATATATGTATATATTTGCTTTTGAAATGTGTTTGAGACAGTGATTTCTATTTTCTACAAGTATCTACTCACCCTTTCGTCCCATGTAATTGATTCTCTAAACGTTACCTGGACATCTGGCTAGCCAGAATAAAGATTACATTTTTCAGACCTAGTCGGTTTGGCTTAGTGGATAGAGTGTCAGCCTATGAACCTAAGAGACCCGGGTTCGATTCTGATCAAGGGCATATACCTAGGATGCAGACTCCTCCCTGGCCTGGGCCCAGGTCAGGGCACATGCAGGAGGCAACCAATAGATGTGTTTCTCTCACATCAATATTCTAGCTCTAAAAATCAATGGAAAATATCCTCGGGTGAGGATTATTAAAAAAAAAGATTACATTTTTCAGTCATGTAACTGGATTCTAGCTAATGGAACATAGTGTAAGTGATGAGTATGACTTTTAAGAAATGTCCTTAAGGGCAATCATCATACCATATTCATTCTCTTTTTCCTTCTTCTTGCTGACTAGAATGTGGATGTTGTTGGAGCTGGAGCAGCTGTATTATATTATGAGGTAGAAATTACATGTTGAGGACAATGACACATAAGATAGAAGGAGCCTGGGACCTGGTGACCTTGGATCCTCCATGCCAGCCTGGGAGCACTTTTTTTTAACAAAAAGAAATAAAATTCTAGGCCCTCGTTATTTTGACATACAGTCATAAACACAAATCTAATTCTAACTAATACACTGCTATATTCCAAACTAGACTGTAAACTCCTTTGAGAAGGAGAGATTTATACCTGGTTTATTTAAGTTGAAAGATGTACAGACTTCACAAAGTATCTTATGTGGGTACTTGAGGCCCAGTGTACAAAATTCATGTACTTGGGGGGGGGGTGGGAATTGTCCCTCAGCCCAGATTGAGAGACAGCACAGGCCAGGCCAAGGGACCCCACTGGTGCACGATCAGGTCCGGGGAGAGACACGGGAGGTTGTCCAGCCAGGGAGGGACCATGGGAGGGCTCCAGGGTGTGTCTGACCTGTCTTGCTCAGTCCCGATCGACCAGACCCCAGCAGCAAGCTAACCTACCGGTCAGAGCATCTGCTCTCTGGTGGTCAGTGCACATCATAGCATCTGGTCGACCAGTCGATTGCCCCCTGGTGGTCAGTGCATGTCATAGCAACTGGTCGACCGGTCGACTGTCTGTCCCCTGGTGGTCAGTGCACATCATAGCAAACGGTTGAGTGGCCTTAGCATATCATTAGCATATTACATTTTGATTGGTTGAGTGGCTGACCAGATGACCAGACACTTAGCATATTAGGCTTTTATTATATAGGATTGTGATAGGAACCTTTCATTTGCCAAGTCTCCATGGAGTACAGTCATAAGTAATTTTATTTCCTCTCTCATAGCACCTTCAAATTCACTCACTGGAATTTGCCTTTGTAACCGTAAGGTCCCAATATTTTCCCTCTTACTTTCAGGAACATGTATGTGAAGATGAATAGTCCCTTTGCTTTTGTTTACAAAGTTCAATTCACAAGAGCCAACTTCAAGAAGCTCCCACACATCAAAGATGGAAGAATTGGGGCATCAAAAGAACAATAATGTAAACGAACTGAAGAACAACCAAAATGGTAAAATCACAAGTTCATAAGACATTTGAAGAAAAATCCCAGCTCATTGATCATTTTTGGAAGATGCTGGAGAACCAACTTATAATTCTGGAAATTTCCTGAGGAACTCTATCTTAGTTTAGTAATCAAATATTTAATAAGGGAAAGTCCTTTAGAGAAGAATTCCAGCTAATACATGAAAAAGTGATAGAATATCACCACTTTGCAATCCCAATGCCATATGGGTCTGTGCAGCCATCATCAATGACTGCTAAAATCATTATGTGAGCCCTAGCCAATTTTGCTCAGTGGACAGAGTGTTGGCCTGCTGACTGAATGGTCCCGGGTTCAATTCCAGTCAACGGCACATGCCTGGGTTGTGGGCTTGATCTCCAGTAGGGGGCATGCAGGAGGCAGCCAATCAATGATTCTCTCTCATCACTGATGTTTCCATCTCTCTCTCCCTCTATCTTCCTCTCTGAAATCAATAAAAATATATTTAAAAAAGTAAAATCATTATGTGAAAAGCCACCAGGAAAATTTATAATTTATATATCAGACTGATAATACTGTAATACATTGATCAACTTTAACATCACAAAAAGATAGACAACTAGACATTCTGTTTCCTGATGTGATGCTATAGGAAGCACACAAAACCACCTACGCAGAGGTCTTGCAAAAAAAAAAAAAATCAAACATGAATTTTCATCAGACCTCTAAATCTATATCCAAGTTTGCAGGAAATACAAGAAATAGAGAAACGTGACAAATTCATGGAGATGTAATTGGGTAAGTCCAAACAATACAAAACATTAAAGACAAGTGACCAATGTCTACAGCAAATAGGTCAAAGAAGAACCTATAGACTGAAAGAGACTTTAAGAGACATGTCAAACGTGATTATTTTGTTTAGATATAGATTCAAACAAATTAATTGTAGAAAGATATGATGAGACAATTAGAAATTGGGACACTGCATATGTGATTATTAATGAATCATGATTCATTAATCAAATTTTTAATTTTTATTCATTTTAAAGGTGTGGTAATAGCACGGTTGTTATGATAAAGGAGTCTTTATTTTGCACAGAAACATACTGAAATAACTATTGATACAATAGTAAAATGTTTGAGATCTGCTTTGCTATAATCCAGTGGAGAGGGAGAAATAGGTAGGGGAAGAGATAAAAACTGTTTGGCCATGAGTTGACAATGGAAGCTGAGTGATGGGTAGATGGGAGTACTTTATTCTATTCTTTTTGCATTGCTATATGTTTGAAATTTTCCATAATGAAAAGTTAAGGGGAAAAAAGGCCTGTCCAATTCAGTGTAAATAAAAACTCCAAACATGCATTCAATTTAATGCTTTTCCCCTTAAGCTAAGTATGGTTCTGCTTCAGGCTTCGAAACATGTTGCCTTTTCCACTGAGTCCTAACTCCTCCTTCTCCACCACATCCTAACCAGGCTCCCAACCTACCCCTTTAGGCTCAGGTGTGGGGAGGAAGAAGGGAAAAGGCACATCATTCAATGAGGCAACAGGTGTAATCTTGGTGCCCTCTGAATGTAGATGCACCGTTGCTGCTTTTTCTTTCATGGGAAAGTTTTGTCGCTGTCATTGTTTTCAGAGAGCTGTGACGGTACTTCTCTTGGCCTGGGAGATGCCACTCTGACTGGCCGATGAGCCCAACCCTCAGCCCTTGGTCTTCTGCTCGTCCACCTCCAGGGTGCCTCCTGCTCCCCCATTTCTGTTGGCATCCCTTTGCCCATCTCGGTTATCCTCCTGGGTGGATTTTCCTGGAAAGTGAGCTGCATGCCACTCATTCCCTCCCGTGACTCTACTTGAAGACTCAGGCATCCTTGGCCTGCAGTTTATAGATGTTCCTCTTGCCCCAGTACAGCCACTTCTCCCTTTGGCACCAAATAAGCAGCTCTTCCATAAGCCTTCATCATTACATTTTGCCAAATAGGATTTAGATCTCAGTCCTTATGTCTCCCAAACTCTATGAGGTTTATGCCAAGCTCATTGAGAATTCCCTTAAAGTCCTCGTCACTTGGCTTCTGGTGGATACAAGCAAACATTCTCCTTTACCCTGGGCGGGTTGTGAGACGAAATGCATGGTGCACCCAAATCTCTCTCTTGATTTTTCAAACCCTTCTGTTCTAAGGGCTGCAGGTGGGTGAACACTACCACTGGCAGAACCTGTTTTGCCTCTTAATTGTGTCAAGCATGGATAATACAGTGTTCCTTCTTAGGACAGGAAGGTACTTGATTCCTTTAATTGTATTATTTTAGGTCTTTGCCTAAAACTGAGTAAGCAAAGCCTCATTTAACATTTTATAATTTTCTAATGAAAATAACAACAACTCTAGATACAATTATTTGTACAATGACATCAGAAATTTTGCTTCTCACTTCTTAGCTCTGTGTTGGCTTCATGCTTAGGCAGGCTTTCCTCTATGGCAGCAAAGTGGGCTGACACTTTACCAATAGAACTGGATTCTTTTTTCCTAATAGTTCCAGAAAAAGTCTCAGAACTGAGAATCATTTTCCTGGCGTGGGTGACATGCAAACATGTATCCCAATCATTACAGCCAAGGCAATGGAATATTTTTGTTGGCTATCTCTAGGTCTGCACCCTATCCTGGATTTGGGGATGGGATACAGTCAGCCCTACCCAATCCTATAGACCAAGGTGGTTCTCCAAAGTGTTGCCACTGGAGAAAGAGGAATGGATGCTGGCTCATCAATAAATGATCTCAGCCCGACATTGACCTGAAGCCCATCTTCTTTGTTGCTTTCTCATTTGAGGCCTTACAATTCCAATCCTCTTCTCTGGTCCAAGGAACAGCCATTTAGACAAAGGAAGGTGCTTCTCATATCACTCTAGAGCCCTCCTATGCCCAGACCCAAGAGATCCTTCTCTTAGGATAAGCCTGGAAGCCCTTTATTTTCCTTATGGTTCTCATCCAAACGTGGTCAGGTTTATTTGTATCTGTTTGAGGGTGACACTAAGAATATTTGGTAAGTACATAGTCTCTTTTCTTCTGAAAAAAATTACTTTAAAAAATCCTTATTCATTCTAGAGCTACCAATCCTAGAAGAAAAAAAGTGAGCACACGCACACAGAGGTATATGTATGAAATGTTCAATGCAGTGTTATTTGTAATGGAAATGATATATGTGCATCAGTGAGAAATTGGTTAAATAAACTATGGTGCATCAATTCAATGGAACATCATAAGATCATGAAAATGAATAATGGATATCCATAATCTATCACTTCAAAAAGTAAAAGATCTACTATTAACACAGAAAAGGTGCAGACCAATAAGTATGGTATGATCCATTTTTATATAAAAACATTTTGTGTTTATATTAATGTATATGTATATGGATAAGGCAATGTCAGGAAGGTTACGTATCAAACTTGTAGCAAATGGGACTGGAGAGGTAGAGAGATGTTTCACTTTTTTTAAGTTGGTTTTTTATTTTTAATTTTTTAATCCTCACCAGAGGACATGCTTTTATTGATTTGAGAGAGAGAGAGGAATGGAGAGGGAGAGAAAAATCGATGTAAGAGTGAAACATTGATTGGTTGCCTCCTGCATGTGCCTGACCAGGAATAGAACACACAACCTTTCAACGTTTGGGACGACACTCTTCCTGACTGAGCCACACAAGCCAGGAGCTATGTGCACTTTCAAATTTATATAATTCAAAAAGGTAATATTGTGGGAGAATATTTTTACTTTCCAATTTAAAATAAAAATATGTCCTTTGTCAGAAAACATTGGTTTGATTAGTAGAAGACAGTGATCACTGAGGTGGCCAGAAGCTTAGATACTGAAAACCTATTTGAAGAATAGGCTTATATTTTGCTTTGTTATAAAAGCAAAATATATTCTTGCTGGAGAAGCAGACCAGCAAATAGACAAAAATAATAATCATTTCCAGTCTCACCCCTCAAAGAAAATCAATGTTAACATTTATTTTGCATTCTTCCAGTATATTTTCAGAGTTAAATTTAATATTTAATTGCAATTATCATCTTATCCCATCTTCTGGATCATTTACTCCCTTCTACCTGTATAGAGGTTTTCATCTTTATTTTGAACTTTGATGTTAACTGTTTTATTACTTGTGTGCCTATTTTATCACAAGCTTTTTTTAAAAAAAATATTTTTATTGATTTCTGAGTGGAAGGGAGAGGAAGAGAGAGAAAGAAACATCAATGATGAGAGAAAAATTATTAATCGGCTGCCTTCTGCACATTCCACTGGGGATTAAGCCCACAACACCGGGCATGTGCCCTGACCAGGAATTGAACCGTGACCTCTTGGTTCATAGGTCAACACTCAACCATTGAGCCATGCTGGCTGAGCCATTACAAGCTTTGATGGGGAACTCAAGAAGTTAAAATTGTTGTAAGCTTTAGCTATTTGATTAATAGGCTTGGTAGCTAATGCATGTAGAACGCTATTGGTCCAGGGACTGGAGTGTATGGACCTATCCTGACTTCAGAAGACTTGCAAGCAATTCAACCCTTGTGATCCAGGAGGACTTTGAATGGCCAAGGCAGTACCTGAACCGTTGTGCTCCAGGAAGAGAGTGTCTGCCACCCAGGATGCAGATGAAGAATCATGGTCAGCCCTAGCTGATTTGGCTCTGTGCAGAGAGCACTGGCCTGTAGACTGAAGGGTCTCAGGTTCAATTCCAGTCAAGAGCACATGCCCAGGTTGCGGGCTCCATCCCCAGTATGGAGTGTGGGAGAGGCAGCTGATTGATGATTCTCTGTCATCATTGATGTTTCTCTTTAACTCTCCCTTCCTCTCTGAAATCAGTAAAAATGTATTTCAAAGAAATCACTGGTCAGCAGATGAAGGGATGCTCAGAAAATCACCAGACTGCACCTTTTATCTGATTAACCTATTTTCTCCTGAGTTCCAAACCCTTTACCTACACGTCTCTTCTCCTTGTAAGAAGGGTTGGCTTGAGATGAGATGAAAGATGACAACCTTTTAAGGCACATAACCTGCCTTGTTCTCAGACCATCAGCCCTCTGA
The DNA here is from genome assembly GCA_026230045.1 of Corynorhinus townsendii. NCBI lineage: Eukaryota > Metazoa > Chordata > Mammalia > Chiroptera > Vespertilionidae > Corynorhinus > Corynorhinus townsendii. The sequence goes on along the minus strand of JAPDVU010000006.1, from coordinate 156,084,835 downwards.
ATAAAGTGCCCATTCAGATTCAATCCTTGTCTCTACTTAGTGGTTCCAGTGGTGACGGGTAGCACCAAGGCCGACTTTTCCAGTTTCAGCTTCTTCAATACAACATCAAAGAAATAAATATATAATCTGAGGCGGGACATCTCATGGCTTAGAAACATAGCAAAATTGGAAGCAGAGAGAAGGAAATAGTCCTAAGACTGATGAGCAGGGCAGAATTTTGGCTCTGAGTCGGGCCAGATATGGCTGAGCAGAATAGAAACAAGGGAGCAGAAAGAGAGTAGGAGGTGAAGAGGGGTGCCGCTAGTCAGACCAGCAAATTGAGAAATACAATTATTTTGATCACCTGTCTGACTCTTTTATGTATCCCAGTCCATTTTCTTTTGAAACCCAAGGCAGAAGCAAACTGATTTGCATAATGGCTCCCCGGGGAAGAATCTAGGTGACTGTGGTCTTTCTCTGACAGCCAAAGGTAAGGCAGAAATCAGACTGGCTTCCTGAAGTCCTAGGTGCCTAAGGCTAACCGCAGCTCATCCCACGCCATCTCAGTTTAGCAGCATCAACATAAAAGGACTGTGGATTGTATTTTGGGCCAGGGGACTTACCCAGCACAGACATATTGTGTACAGTATGGAAATCTCCCCACCCTCACATCCTGCCTAGCTCACAGTGCCCTCTCAGGGGACATATTCATTGAAAAAGCTACTTATAGCTGTCTGCTTGTCTTGTTTTTCAAAATAATAGATGGGGGAATAAAAGGGATGGACTTGGAACCTCTTCCCATGATAAATAGGTAGATTTAGACCATCTATAATCTTGCATATCTATATATATTCAGTACATCCTACCCAGGGTTTTGTGTTTTCACTCGTTACATCTCTTCTATCTTAGGCCAATTTAAAATGCACATAAAACTATCCTCAGAATTGAGGGTTTGGCAGTTTTTCTTCTTACAAAAACAATTATTGCTTATGGATGTTATTAGGCCCACCATTCATTCAACTTATTCTGTACTCCTCTAGCATGTATTTCACTTCCTTCCTGTTTTGTCTTATTTCTTCACCATGTTCTCCTACTGGATTATAAACTCTTTGGCTTGAGGGTCATGGCTTATACATGCTTCACTATATTCCTCCATAGGAAAAAATGACTAAAAACTTATAAATTAAAAAGTTGTAAAGCAGGCAACATGTATGTCCAAAGTCATATTAAAGCTTGTTTAATATGCCTGCCCAAGGTTTATTTAATTATACAGGAGAGGAAAATAAGACAATGAGATTGGATCCATAAATGAAGAGTGAAGTATTCTTATCTCTTATTATTTTTTAAATTTAATAAATCTTTATTGTTCAGATTATTACAATTGTTCCTCTTTTTTCCTACATAGCTCCCCTCCACCTGGTTCCCACCCTACCCTCTGCCCTAATCGCTGCCCCCCCCCCACAACTGTCCTCATCCATAGGTGTACGATTTTTGTCCAGTCTCTTCCTGCACCCCCACTCCCCTTTCACCCTGAGAATTGTCAGTCCACTCCCTTTCCATGCCCCTGATTCTATTATATTCACCATTTTATTCTATTCATCAGATTTTTAATTCACTTGATTTTTAGATTCACTTGTTGATAGTTATGTATTTGTTGTTCATGATTTTTATCTTTACCTTTTTCTTCTTCTTTCTCTTCTTAAAGAATACCTTTCAGCATTTCATATAATACTGGTTTGGTGGTGATGAAATCCTTTAGCTTTTTCTTACCTGTGAAGCTTTTTATCTGCCCTTCAATTCTGAATGATAGCTTTGCTGGGTAGAGTAATCTTGGTTGTAGGTTCTTGCTATTCATCACTTTGAATATTTCTTGCCACCAGCATCTGACCTGCATAGTTTCTGTTGAGAAATCAGCTGACAGTCATATGGGTGCTCCCTTGTAGGTAATTAACCGTTTTTCTCTTGCTGCTTTTAATATTCTCTCTTGGCATTTTAATTATGATGTGTCTTGGTGTGGTCCTCTTTGGATTCCTTTTGTTTGGGGTTCTCTGCGCTTCCCGGACTTGTAAGTCTATTTCTTTCACTAGGTGGGGGAAGTTTTTGGTCATTATTTCTTCAAATAGGTTTTCAGTATCTTGCTCTCTCTCTTCTTCTGGCAACCCCATAATTCGGATGTTGATACGCTTGAAGTTGTCCCAGAGGCTCTTTACACTATCTTCATACTTTTGGATTCTTTTTTCTTTTCTGGTTGAGTGTTTTTTGCTTCTTTGTATTTCAAATCTTTGACTTGATTCTTTTGATCCTCTAGTCTGCTGTTAGATCTCTATAATATTTTTTTATTTCAGTCAGTGTATACTTAATTTGTAGTTGGTCCTTTTTCATATCCTTGAGGTTCTTGCTAAATTTATTGGCCTTTTCTAGGAAATTCTTGAAAAACCTTATAACCATGGTTTTGAACTCTATATTCAGTCATTTGCTTTCCTCCATTTCTTTCATTTGTGATCTGTTTCTTTGTCTCCGCATTTTGGCTGCTTCCCTGAGTTGATAGAGTGGCTTTGTGTGCTAGGTGTCCTATAGGGCCCAGTGGCTCAGCCTTCCCAGTTACCTGAGGTGGACACTCTTGGTGCACCCCTTTGTGGGCTGTGTGCACAGTCTTGTTGTAGTTAAGCCTTGATTGTTGTTGGTATCACTGGGAAAAATTGACCTTCAGGCCAATCGGCTGTGAGGATCAGCTGTGTTTATGCTGGAAGAACTTCTGTGCTGGAGACACCCTTCTGAGACAAGACTTGCAAAAGCCTCTGTGCTCAGCTTGGATGGGGCAGAGTCTCAGGGTGGAACAGACAGCATTGTTTCCCATCAGCCCTGCCCTAATAGGCCCCTGTGTCTCAGTGCCCTGTGGTAATCACTGCAAGCACCTCTGAGAGAAAGCCTCCCTCGAGTTCTGCCCGCTGCCAGACAGTCCAGTTTCTCCCCGAATGAGTCTGGGTCCCCAGAGTCTCGCCCGGAACTGGAGTTCAGTGTAGTTGGGAGCTTTTGTCTCCCTCCCGCTTGAGAAAGCCAGCCGTGCACTCAGTTGCCAGTCCTCTCTGCATGTGTCTCAATACCTCTGCCTCCTGCAGCTCCTCTGAGTCTCAGTGTGCTTTTCTCTTTCCTTCTAGTTGTAGAATTTCCACTCAGCCAGCCTTCTTGTGGTTTCTGGATGATGTCTGTTTTGTCTTTTAGTTGTAGTTTTGAAATTGTTGTGCAAAGCAGCAGTTTAGGTGTTTACCTTTGCCACCATCTTGGTTTCTCCCTCCTTATCTATTATTTTTAACAGCTTTATTGAGATACATTTCACATACCATAAACTTTATCTATTAGAAGTGTGCAGTCCAGTGGTTTTCAGTATGTTTACAGAGTTGTGTACCTATCACAATGTAATTTTAGAACATTTTCAGCACCCCAAGAAAGCTAATATTGATCCAAGTCTCAGACTCTGTGAACTTAACTTACAGACTTTTGTTTAGTAGAAAAGATAACCCAAAGGTTATCCTTTTATTGCCTTGTAGACATTAAACCATTTTTTTAAAAATCTAGCTTGGCACCCAAACCGGTTTGGCTCAGTGGATAGAGTGTCGGCCTGCGGACTGAGGGGTCCCAGGTTTGATTCCGGTCAAGGGCATGTAACTGGGTTGTGGGCACATCCCCAGTGGGGGGCATGCAGGAGGCAGCTGAATTGATGTTTCTCTCTCATCGATGTTTCTGAATCTCTCTCTCTCTCTCTCTCTCTTCCTTCCTCTCTGTAAAACAAAAAAAGAAATCAATAAAATATATTAAAAAAAAACAAAAAAAAAAAAACACTAGCCTGGCAATGTTAGCCCACCATTCTTTCTTCAATGCCAATGCATATTCCTAATTCCCTTTTGAACCATCTTTACCATCCTGCTGGTTCCCTTATTGAGGAATTAATTAAATTTTTGATGTGTTTTCATTCTGCATTTGTGTAAGTCATGTTTACAAATATTTGAAACTTATATTTGACAACCTGAATACTCTCAGCAAAGTGACGGGCACTTAGTAGGCAATCAATAAATACATCTTGATAAATTAATCTCCATTTTTTTTTTTTTTTTGGTAAGGATGTGTTAGAGTTTTAAACTTTGGATGAAGGGAATAAATTTTTGAATGGTCTTAAAGAAAAAATCAGGATAATATAGAAATCCCTCACTTCTTATTTTTAAACCGAATAGTGTTAACTTTGAGTGATTATCTCCTTACAATAGAATATAAAAGTCATTTAACATCTTCAGAAAACACATTTTAGTGCTTCAGAGGTAGAGACTATCTTTGCATTTCCATTTTCTGGCCTGCCCTGAAAATAGTACTCACTCAGTACATTTTGTTGAATAAACAAATGAAAGAATAAATCTCAATGGGCACAAGCAAGTTCATATTTATTGAAAAGTTGCAACATGCAGGTACTGCAGTAGGCTCTAGGGATATAAAAAGAACATTTGGGGGTTGAAGTTTATTTCAAGACCTTTACAGAGCAATCACTGAGTTTGGGGGATGTATTTCATCTCAGAAGTAGTTTCTAACTGAAGGAGGGGAAATTTGGATTTATTACCCAGTGCAAAGAAATACATCTTTGCCATAATTTCTCTGTAGAGCTTTTCAAAGAAACCAAACATCAGTGGTTTATCAGGTAGACATCAAGAGTGAAACAGCAGGCATACCAATGTGGGAAATCTTATGGTGATTCAAGACCTCTATGAATTCCTGTGGTTCCCAGTAAGTCCCCACGCATATGGCTAACTGCAAACAGTTCTATATTTAGAGAAAAGTGAGACTCTAATGGTGAGCCAGGCAGCTGGAGGCAGAGAAAAATTCCTGATCTGAGTCCCCAGACCTTGGGCAGAATCCAGTTCTGCATTCTGACGCTGTGCAGGACAGTTCTGAGCCTCAATCCCCAACCATAAAATTATGGTTTTAAAAATTAGCCTCCTTCAAATGAGGAAATGGGTGAGGAAGTCTCCACACCCTGGGAACCACTGTATGAATGGGACTCTAGTTCTGATAGGTAGCAGAAACCCCTTTGGACCATTCATTCAACAACTTCCTTCAACTCCAGTGCATGCCTGCATTGTGCTCCTCACTGGGCACACAGAGAATAACATTGCCAACACACAACCTACTTCCAGGAGTTTATCCCCAGGTAGCTTTTCAGCAAAAGCAACAATATATTTGTAGGAAGATGATCATTGCAGGGATATCTGTAACAACCACAACAATAAAACTGGATACAACCTGGATATTTACAAAAGCAGGGTGGTTTCATCAATTACACATCCCAGCTTTTTGATTAGAAAGAACATCCAGCCTACCCCCACCCACACCCTTGGAGGTGGTGGTTTGTTTTTTGTTGTTGTTGTTGTTTTATGGGGGCGGGGGGGGGGGGCGGGGAGAGGCTGGTTACCTTGTCCCAAGGGGGTGGCTGCTTGAAGACTGGACAAAGGGGTGTGTAATGGTGACAGGTCACAAAGGACTGTCAGGGTAAATGCAGTGGTGTAAGGAGCTGTAGGCAGAACCCTGCAGGGAGATGGGCAGTGAACTTCACTCGCTCTCTCTCAGAGACTCGATTTATGGCTGTCTTAAATTCAGAGAACCATGAGCAGTGAATGCTTGTTACCTTACTACACCGCCCACAGCTACCGTTCCAAGGGCGTGTTCAATACCTGCATGGGGGACCTGCAACGACAACTGTACAAGGGAGGGGAGTATGATATTTTCAAGTACGCACCGATGTTTGAGAGTGACTTTATCCAGATTAGCAAAAAGGGAGAGATGATTGATGTACACAACCGTGTCCGAATGGTGACTGTGGGCATCGCATCCACCAGCCCCATCCTCCCACTACCTGACGTCATGCTGCTGGCCCGACCAACTAAAGCCTGTGAAGAGCACACCAGACGCGTCCGGCCCACCAAGGGGAGAGGTCGCAAGCCCGCCAAGACCCTGGAGCTCACCAGGCTACTGCCCTTGAAGTTTGTCAAGATCTCCATTCACGATCGTGAGAAGCAGCAGCTGCGCCTAAAACTTGCCACTGGTCGTACTTTCTACCTGCAGCTGTGTCCCTCTGCAGACGCACGGGAAGACCTATTTTGCTACTGGGAAAAACTTGTCTATCTCCTGAGACCACCAGTGGAGAGTTGCAGCAGTACCCGGATACCACAAAGTGGGGATGCAGCGACCATAGAGGATGATAGCAGCCTATTGGTAAGCATCTACAGAGACTCAAGATAATGGGCTGGGTGCTTTGGGGGAGCAGCTCAAAACTGGTCCTACAAAGCCGCTGGTGCTCTCTGAAGCTCACTAGGGAAGTGCATTCCATTTTCAAAAGGTTCAGGGCCACCACCACGACACTAACCACACAGGAGATTCCAAGCGCTTCTCCACATTGTGCCACAAAGCCGAAGTTCAGAGAGACCTTAGGCATCAGCTGCTCGGGTCTCAGACACAGGGTTGTAATCCCTTCTATAGCATCCGGATTGTGCTATCCCTTCCTGAACAATTCCCCCGACCCAGGTGGTCTCTTCCTTCCTCTGTCCCCCGTGACTGCCAATGCTGATTAAAGCCAGCACAACCCGCTTGGGTGTCTGCACATGTACAATTTCTTTTAGCAGCCACTGAGATGTAACATGTGTGACACCCTGGACCCAGCAATCCCATTTGTAAGATCTGCCTGCAGAGAAATAAGCACAAGTGTGCAAAAAACAAACAAAAACCCCAACTGCGTGAGGACTGGGAATTGCATCCGGGCTTTTCTTGGCACGGGGACTGCTCACGCAAAACCAAGTGACTCTTTGGCAGGGATGCTGTGAACGGGATGTTGCATCCCAGGGGAGCTTAGACTTAAGGATCTCCACGGTGCTTCTCATTAGAAGCCCTGGAGATGCTCAGCTCCAGGACGAGAGAGGGAGCAGACTGTCCTGGTCTCACGTTGTCATCTCTGTCGCCCCTGTTTCTCCTCCCCTTGACACAGACCGCAGAGTTCCGTGGAGATGGAGATCAGAACGAGGCGAGGTTTTATAATATTTGTGATGTGTCCAGAGCCACTTCTTCTGGTTATGCTGGGGGAGAGGGAATGCCCGGTTCATCTCACGTCAAGAAGACTCCAGGGACTGCCGAAGGAGCGGCAAAGGGGGCAACTGCGGGCCTGGCGGTGGCAGGAACAAGCCCTAAAGCAAGTGTGGCAGCAGCGGGAGTGAGAACGAGCCCTACAGCCAACGTGGCAGCAGCAGGAGCGGGAGTGAGAACGAGCCCTAGAGCCAAGACGGCAGCAGCAGGAGCGGGAGCAAGCCCTACAGCCAACGTGGCAGCAGCAGGAGCGGGAGCCAGTCCTCCAGCAGGTGCGTTGAGCATAGCAGCAACCAAGAACGCGGGCACAGGCCACATAGGCGCGGCCGTGGCTGGAGCCACCGCCCAGGGTCCGGGAGAAAGTGGATCCAGCAAGGCCGCGGCAGGTGCCGCCAACATATCCTCAGAGGGCATGAACGTGGTCTTGGTGGGTGCTGCCAGCTCGTCCTCATTAAGTAACTCCATGGCAATGGCAGGGGCTACCAATGTCTCTCCAGCCAGCAGCACCAGCGTCACGTGTATAGTGACAACCACAAATCCTGCCGTGGAAAGAGCTGAAGACCACATCTCAACCTTGAAGAGCGAACGGGAAGGGAGCCGGAAGGTCTCCCAACCCAGAGCTGAATCTCGGAGGGGGAAAAAAGAAAAGAGAGAAAAGAAGGACAGAACTTCCGCAAGGAAAAGTTCCCATCACCGCAGGACAGGAGGGAGCAAGTCGATCCGGAAATCCTCCTCCCACCGGTCATCATCTGGCCATAAAAACACAAGAGATGACAAAAAAGAAAAAGGGGAGAGCAACATAAAGGGCAGAAGACACAGTACTCACAAGAGTTCCAGCCACAGCCCCGCTGTGAAGGAGTCGAGGATAGCTCACAAACTGGGGAAGAGCAGATCTACCAGCTCAGGTACTTTAAGTAAGAAATCCAGTAGGATTGGCTCTTTCTTCAGGAGCTTCAGAGTCACTCGTGGTTCAAAAACCGAGGTCTCATCACACGACAGGGAGATGGACTTCAAGGCTAAGAAGGTAGAGAAGCGCAACCTAGAGGCCAAGGTAGAGAAAGCTCCGGGAGGCCAGGATCTGGAGATCACTGGCACTGTGACATCGGAGATGATGGAGACCATCTACATTGAAACCAAATCCAATTAAACAGGAGCCAGGGCAGGAAGCTGCAGTGGAGACCTAGCTTCATGAAAGTATCCCTAGAGAGACAGTGCCAGCATTCTTTAATAAAGGAAACAATACACCTCTAAAAGAAATGCTGCTTTTGTTTGGCTTCTGATGTCCCCTCTCCTGGTAGTGACTTCACAGTGGCGTCTGTGATGTAAACTGTGCTAAAACCTGAGACTCCAGCTTCCAGTCAGGCAGAACCTCACCTCCCACCCAAGCCCAATATGAGTGTCCTGTCTTGCCTCCACCCGCTTCTGTCTTTTGGTTTCCCCAAGACTATGGCCACAAATGACAGGTTACGGGCTAGGAAGGACCACCACCACCAAGTCCCCATGCCCTTCCTCCTCTTCTTCCAGAAGGTCCCTGAACATGTCCCTTCAGTCCAGCCTATAGACTCAGTGAAGTCAGGACTCATGTCTCCTCAGGAAATCAATAAAGGAGGGAAAAAGGGATGTAGGTAATCACAATAGTAAAGTTTATCATCTAAGTCAGGAATCGGTAGCCTGAGGGCCAAATCTTGCCAAGTGCCCAGTTTTGTAAATAAAGTTTTTATTAGAACATAGTCACAGCCACTCACTTATATATTGTTTATGGCTGCTTTCGCATTGAAACAACAGATCTGAGCTGTTGCAACAGAGACTGTATTGTGTGCAAAGTCTAACATATTTACTATCTAGCACTTTCCAGGAAAGGGTTTCCCACCATGGATCTAACCTTAACAATTCTCCTTTCCCTTGAGTATATACTATGGAGAAACCCTCACATAGGTTGCTAGGAGACAACTGGAAGATTTTTTAATAAAAAATTTTATAATAGCAAAACCCCAAATGTTTATCAAACAGAAGAACTGATCAATTGTGGAATATGCCTACAGTGCACATAATACAACAGCAAAAGTAAACAGTAGCTGTACATGTTAGCATGGATGAACCTCATAGAATGTTGAATAATAAAAACAAGTCAGAAAAATACATACGATATAGTTCCATCTGCAGAACAGTTCAGAAACAAGATCAAGCAATATGTATTTGCTAAAGGTATAGAGAAAGGCAAGGAAATGACAAACACATAATTCAGAATAGTGGATATCTATTTATAGGGTGAGAAGGAGGAGGGATAACCTGAGAGATACATACAATGAGCTTAAAGGGAGTGGGGATGGTTCTGTTAAGCAAAGGACGTGTCCATGGTAAGTTATTGCTGTATCTTTTTTTATTTTAACATCTCTGAAATCAGCATGGTTTTAAATTGCTGTCAGCCAGGTGACAGTCAAAGCTTTAAAAATACCAACCAACTTATTTCACTTATGTTTTCCTTTGCACAAGAGAGGTAGATGACAAAATACCTAAGTCTGAAAGATATCTTTCAATAAATAGAAAAGAAAAATTCTAAGTGACAGAAATATTCAGAATCCAGGAACATGGGAAAGAGTTATATAACTTGTAGAAGAATCCATAATGTGGTTTATTAATGAACTCTGTAAATTATGTGTGCATGGGAAAGGTAATTCTAAAAATAAAAAAAACACACACCATACATTAGAAATGAGATGACAAATTTTAAAAAAGTCTACTTTAAAAAAGAAATTACATTGTCTTCTCAATTTAAAAAAGTTGTAAATAAATTACACGAGTCTATAAAAATCATTAGGTTGTATTAACAATAGATGAGTAAAGTTGAACTTGAGAAAAATGATTCTGAGAACCATGTGTGTTTGTGTTGCGCCTGGGAGTCATCTGCCCAGCCTTGCAATTCTTTGCTTGTTCTCTGTGACAGTAGCATCTGCTAGGGCAGAAGTTGGGTTTCCAGTAAAGATTAGGGACTTCTGGAGACCGAACAAGTGTGGCAGAGATGGAGGAGGTAAGAAACCAGGTGTTCTGGGAGGAGTGGTGGTTTAGGAATATCAGTGGAAGCCCTGCTCAATTGCTCTGATGGCCGGCTAGAAAATCCCACCTTGTGATTTCTGATATACAGGGACCAATAGATGCTGGGGATCAAGGTGTCCTTGTGTTGTGATGTAACCCCCATCTTACAAAGGATGCCTCAAAAAAAGGTCGAATTATGGAGTCATTAATTAAAAGCCGGCGGCATACGAGGGAGCAAAAGCTCTCCAGACCTCACAGCCCCAAACAGCTAGCCACTTCTGACTTATATGCAGAATATCACAAAAGTATTGATTACATCTTTGGGTCCAGAATGAGGAACCTGTTTTGCGAAAAAGCATTTTTTACAGAAGCAGAATTTGAGCAAGTTAGTTATCGAAAGTATTTACAAATCACTGAATCAACAGAAACACATTACCTGGGACCACCTGGGCAATTTTAGAATAATTGTGCTGTCCAGATTCTGAGATCACTGAGTCAATCGAAACTCAGTTATCTGTAGCTGCTGAGACAATTTAGGATCACTATCTGTCCTGGGTCCCAGAGAAATGTGCTTCGATGACCAGTGAGATCACAATCAATGGGATATTCAAACCATCATCAATAGAGTATTCAATCATACATAAGTTCAGAAAATCAAAATAACTTTTAAATGAGTACAGAACCCAAAACAGCAAGGTTAAAATATTAAACAGCAATTTTTACCCAAGTATGGTTGCTACCATACTTCACTTGGAGGAGACTCTTGAAGCAGTGAATACAGGTAGAAGTAGAGAAAGAGGCATGCTCTCAGATCTGAGAGGAGCTTTGGGGAAGCCTTTTGGGAATGTAAGAGGTTATGGGGTAGAGGAGAGGGAGAAAGGTGAGCTCTTTTCAAAGCCATCAAAATTTATGCTATGCCAGAGGCTTTTACAAATGGCGTAATCTCATGATTTGTAGACCATGGCTTTATCTCTTGTCCCTCTCTTAGTCTTGTTTTATGCATTCCCCTTTCCCCTCCCCCCCCCCAAATTGCTTTAACAAACCTAGTTTGTCCACTATGCATGGTGTTAACTGAGCAGACCCACAATTTACACTGAAGTAAAGTGGAGGTGGGGACTTTACCAGGCAGGTTCTCTGTATTTCCTTTTCTATCTCTGCAGTTCATCAAGAAACAGATGCGCAAATACCTACATATTTCAAAGCAACAGTCCTCTTCCTCTGGGGGAGATATCAATTTGGGCATCAAGTCTATACACCCCATCAGATAAAGGCCAATATTTTTGACAGGTGCTCACTTCGGCAGCACATATACTAAAATTGGAACGATACAGAGAATATTAGCATGGCCCCTGCACAAGGATGACACACAAATTCATGAAGCATTCCATATTTTTTAAATAAAAAATGTATTTGACAATAATATGCATCATCATGGTAGCAATTCTGCTGCAGCAAGTGTAATGAGGAGATGAATGGCTGATTACTAACCAGTGTCCTGAATTTAAACTCTAGCATACACACCTACATACATACAAAAGATGAGAAAGGGATCTTTTGCCAACAGCAAAATAAGGTTAATTCATGGAGTTGTTGTGATCAGGTGGAATATTTCAGACAGAAGAAAGATGTGCTATTGTGGAAAGAAACATGATGCCTCAATGAAGGCAGTGTCAGGGCTGGAGGGCAAGAGTGATGAGAGAGATGCTGGAGAACATCTGCGGGGGGCAGGTCAGGCAAGGCTTTGAGGTCCATGTAAAGGATGTTGATGTCTGGCCTTGAGGAATGAAAAGCCACTGACATACTGTAAATAGGGGCATGACTTGATCAAATCTGCACTTTGTAAAGGGCACTGTGGCCGCTGTGAAGAGAAATATTTGGGGATGGGGTTGTTAATATGTGACTTTATGTTACTTCCTATCCTTTGCCACAGGATCCATAAAATGAGGGGATTGGAGGGGATGTTTTGAAAGACACCTTTCCACTTGAAATATCTATGTCAGGTGGACATTCCTTCATTGAAGGACTTGTGGCCCAGGCTGCTGGGATTGTGTTTGGACATTGCTTTGGCTTCAGACAACTCCCTCACCCAAGGTAATGCCCCAGAGCGTGCAACAACAACTGATTGATGTGGAGTGTGAAGGTCTGGCCATCTTAGCCCAACACAGACCAACTCTCAAGGGCCATTTGACTTTGAGAGCTCCATGTGAGGCCTGCCTCACAGCTCAACTTCTTCTGTGTAATCCTACTTTCTTCCCTTCCCTTCCACAGATGCTGGTCCTAAGGGCACTCTTTAATAAACATCCTTTTCATGAAACTCTATCTCAAAATCGGTTTCTTTACAGTGTTATTTACAATAGCCAAGATATGAAAGCAATCCAAGTGCCTATCGATAGACAAGGGGATAAAAAAAGCTGTGGTACATATACACGACGGAATATTACTTGGCCATGAAAAAGAATATTACCATTTGCAATGGCATGGGATGGACCTAGAGGATATTATGCTGAGTGAAATAAGTCAGTCAGAGAAAGACAGATACCATATGATTTCACTTACCTGTGGAATCTAAAGAACAAAATGAATGAACAAACAAAATTGAAACAAACTCATAGATACAGAAACATACTGATGGTTGCCAGAGGGGAGTAGGTTAAAGGGGGATTGGGTGAAAAAGGTGAAGAGATTAAGAAATACAAATTGGTAGTTACAAAATAGTCACAGGGATGTAAAATACAGCATAAGGAATATATATAAGGAATAATCCAATCAATAATATTTTAAGAAATCTGTAAGGTGTCAGGTGGGTACTTGAATTATTGGGGAAACATTTTGTAAAGTATGATTATCTAACCACTATGCTGCACACTTAAAACTAATTCAAAATAATATTTAAAAATAAAAAGAGCAAAAACAAAAATATGCATATATTGGGGGAACACAGTTTGCAACACTGTGTTAGTATATTGTGCTGTGGCCACCTCCTCTGACTTCATTAACCTTGTGAAAAAAGTTGGTGATAAACGCGTTCTTTCTATTGTTCTCTCTCCTTGTCTTGAGTGTAGGTACCCCCCATCCCCCACCCACCTTCTGGAGCACAACTTTCTTTCTCCTAAACTTCAAGAGCCCTTCTTTTGCCTCTAAAACTTGTTTTGTGAGGCCACGCAGCCCAGCTGGCTCACTTCCTCCATAACTTACTTCTTCTACCACTATATCTTTCTATTTTTTGTTTGTGTTTTTTTCTTTCTTTCATTTTTAAAAAAATTATTTTTCCTCTTTCTTTTCTTTTTTCTCTTTTACCACTGTATCTCTAAATAAACTTTTGCTCCTATTTGAGAAAAAAAAAAGAGAGAGAAAGAGAGTTGGTGATAGCCAGGAAGGGTATAATGTACTACATATGGTTTTAAATTTAAAGTACATTTCCTTATTGCAAAAGTGTGTCTACATTGCAAAGTTTAGAACATAGATATGAAACAAAGGAAACAAATATCCCATTGTTTGCCTTGATAATTCATCGATGGCTCAAAAATAAACTGGTTAGACTTATGCCTCCAGAAAGATGGAGGAGATGTATTTTTCCCTATTCCTCTCATTCATACAACTAAAGACCTAGGACATTATATGAAAAATAAACATGAGAAGATTCTGAAAGGTGGGGAGATGCAGAGAGACCTGCAAGGGACCACAGGAAATGAGGTGGTGAATTCCCTGGGTTTTTCTTTTTTTGTCTCATGCATCCCAGACTTGGAGCTGAAGAAGCTGGCAATCCTGAAAAAAAGTCCCAACAAAAACCTTACCTCTCTACCCAAAGGACCAGGAAAGGAGCAGCCAAAAAAAAAAAAAAAAGTCAGAAAGCTTTCATACAGTAACTGCTCTACTCCAGCCAAACATTGCAGAAAAAACAGTGCTCCCAACCTCCACCCAAGCAACCAATAACGTGGAGAGATTTTTGTGATGATTCAAAAACAGGCATAATAATAGTATACTTACTTTTCCTTTGGTGGAATTCCACATAGTGATGTATAGATTTCAATCACAGTAGCAGCTACAAGTAATTCAAAAGAGCTTATCTCCCTTTTTGTAGGACTCAATCCATTTTAAGTTCTTCAGCCTGCAAGAAGAGACAACTGGTCCTTAGTGGGACCTCGTTGTCCTTCAGTGGGACCTCACATGTGGGGCACAAATCTATACTAATAATAGACAAATATGTAAATTGACCATCCCCCCAACACCTACAGCCAATCAGGAGTGGGTATGCAAATTAACCCAACAAAGATTGCGGGCCTGTGGGAAGCGCACATGCTCGCAGGCACTGAGCGGCCAGGGGCAGGGTGGGATGCCACTGGAGCGGCTGGGGTCCTGGGGATGCCAATGGAGTGTCCGGTCCTGTCAGCCTGGCCTGGGGGAGACTGGAGTTCCCAGTCCTTTTGGTTTCTGCAGCCCCTGGACCGGAAGTGGAAACCCAGAGCGTGGGGAGCACCAGGAATGCTGGAAATCATAGTTCTGGTGGCAGATCTCCTAGACACTAGAGCAAAGTGAGCCTGGAGCAAGTTACTGTTGTGGGTGGGGGATGGAGGGAAAACAAAGGTGATAGACATAAGTAAAGTCAGAGTGTCGAGGAAAAATTACAAGGAAGATATCCTAAAACTTCTAGGAAATCTCCACCAATGGAGCAAAGAAAACAAAAGACCTCTATTATTCTGTGAGCACCAAACCAAACTGGGTTGGGGTCTCAGACAACTCATGCATATGATTGCAAAGACAGACAGAAACTCCTGGATTGGAGAGGGCTCCCCTGAGGGCTCCCAGATTGGAGAGGGTGCAGGTCGGGCTGAAGGACCCACCCCCCATGTATGAATTTTGTGCACCCAGCCCCTAGTCTTTGATATAAAAGAAGATGTAAACTGGAGGTAGTTCTCAAGTGCTAGGGTTACTACTGTCCCCTGCTGCTAAGGAATGGCGTAGCAGGAACAAGACATTTGTGGCATCTCCCCTCCCATCTGCTGCACACACAACCTGGATTGTTGAGATTGTTAGTGATGAGGTCGTTTGTAACCAGGAGACAAGAACAGCAAAAACAGTGATAAGGATTTGAAACTGTACAGCAAGGAACAATCATTAGTGATAACTCTCACCTAACGTGCATTGTTGAAACAATATATCTGAGCTGATAGAAATTATATGATAGTGCCCCGGCCAGGTAAACTCAAGAGGGTCATCCGGATATGCCAAGGTTATGGGTTCCATCCCGTCAGGGCATATGTAAGAGTCAACCAATGAATGCATAAATAACTGGAACAACAAATCCATCTCTCTCTCTCTCTCTCTCTCTCTCTCTCTCTCTCTCTCTCTCCCCTCCCCCCCCGCTCTCATCAATCAATAAATAAAAATTTAAAAAATTATATCATAGAAGCAGGATTTGGAGATGAAAAATGTAATTTGATAATTTTCTTTTCTTCTGCCTGGGCTGATCAACAAGCAGCAATATGATGTAACTGACTAATAAGAGCTCAGGGATGTTATTTACGAACCTGTCTACCAATGACAGAGGTGGTAAGGCCAACAAAATCAAAATCAAGGTAAATGGTGCTGGAACAATTGGACTCCCAAGTGAAAAAAAGAGAGGAATCTCAGCTCATCTTACACGACATATATGTAAATTAACTAAAATATACAAAATTTGATGTTATAAAACTTCTAGAAGAAAACACAAGGGAAAATCTTTGTGACCATGTGTTAGACAAAGATGTCTTGGCTAGGACATAAAAAGCATATGAACCATAAAAGAAAACACTGTTAAGAAAATGAAATGATTGGCCACAGATTTTTAGTTTTATTTTTGGTTAATCCTCACCTGATTTTTTTCCATTGATTTTTAGAGAGTGAAAGAGAGGGAAGAGGGGGCCAGAGAGAGAGAGAGAGAAACATCGATGTGAAAGACACACAATGGTTGGTTGCCTCCCGCATGTGCCCCTACAGAGTCTGGGGATCAAACTTGCAACCGAGATACACACCCTTGACCAGAAATCTAACTGGAATCGTTTCTGTCTGTAGACTGATGCTCTGAGCAAAAACGGCCAGGGCACCACAGAATTCTTTTTAAAGGATAGATTTATTGCGGTATAATTTGTATATGGTAAAATTAATGTCAGGTGTATGGTTCTATGAGTTTTGATGAATATGTACTTCCATTTAACCACCATCACCAGAATTAAGATACAGAATGTTTTCATCAGCCCAAATAAATTATTTTCTGCTCCCGCTGTGTTCCTTCTTCTCCCTTCAACCCTGGTCCCTAATAACACTGATCTGATTGCTGCTCATGTGCAAAATTTTGCCTTTTTCAGAATGCCATATAAATAGAATCTGACAACATATAGTTTTTCATATCTGTCTTCTTTCTTTCTCTTAGCATACAGCTTTTGAGGTCCACCAGTGTTGTTGCATATATCAAGGGCTTGTTCCTATTTACAGATGAAGCGTATTCCACTGTACGGAGGTACCATGATTCTTTTATTCATTTGCCAGTTGATGGGCATTTGGGCTATTGTCAGTCCTATGAACATCCATATACACATCTTTGTATGGACATATGTTTTCAGTAACTACATAGGAATGGAATTGCTGGGCCCTGTAATTGTTACATGTTTAACTATATAAGAAAGCGTCAAGCAGTTTTCTAAAGAGGCTGTATCATGTTTTAGTTCTGCCAGAAAACTATGAGAGTTGGTGGCAGCGACCTTTGATTGACATTTTGAATGCTCCATAAAAAGTTTTTTAAAATGAAATCAAAGAATCTTATTTTAATGAGGTAAATTTGAGAACTTTTTTAAAAATCAGAATAACAATTTTTTCTTTTATGTGCACCATGCTCTCATAAGTTGCCCACGAATTTAGAAATTTGTGACACTTCTAATGAAAATAACCTTTCAAAGAAATTTTTACGTCTGATTTCTTTTTTAATTAGTTAATTTGCTGCCTGGGGATAGAATAGACGTCTCTGAATTTCTAAATAAAAATAAAAATCAGTGGATGATGAAGAAATGGAAATTAGGAATATATTATTCATTTCCAATCATGGTCACAAATATTTCCAGATAAAAAAACATTTAAGTAGTATATAAAATCCAATCTAATTTGTTTAAAATTTATTTGTGACGGTGGGGTTAGAGTCGACATAACTTTAAAAAATATCTGCTTATCCTTATTTTCTAACCATTATGGAAGGCATGTAGATAGATGCCTTGTTTAATTTTAAGCGTTAAAAAAATCCACGAAAGGCAGCTACCAGCTGCTACTTTTTAGGGGCAGAAAGTAGAGGTACTAGCCCACTTTAACGCCCCCTGGCGACGAAGCCACCGAATTGCAGGAAGATCGAGGCGGGGGGGGGGCCGGAAAGGTCGGGGGAAAAAAGTTATGCGCAGGCGCAATAGCGAGCCAGCCGTGTGAGGCGGGACAAGTCTCAGTTAAAGAGCAGCTCTTTCAGCCAATAAAGAGACAACATCATCGACTTCTTCCCGGAAGTCGAGTTTCTCAGCAGTGGGAAAGGCCGTTACTAGAGTAAACGCAGTTTTGAGGTGAGTGGGCGGCGACGGTTTGGGGCTCCGTTCGCCACGCTTTTCTCTTCCCTGGACCCGCAGCTTCGTCAGGGCAGCCTGGGAATGGGGGAGAGCTGGGGCGGGGCGCGCTCTCTCCCTCAGCGCGGCCCTCGGCGTGGCTTCCCGGCCGCGTGCGGAGCCCAGGTGGACCGCCCGGCGGGCTGGGGTTGCCTCCGTCCGTGTGGGGAGGCCGGGCCGGGCCGGGCCGGGCCGGGCCGGGCCGGGCCGGGCTGCAGGTTGGGAGACCGACCGAAGCGGTGTGGCCTTGGCCAGTCTTCTGGCGTCTCCGGCCTCTCTAAAACGAGAACAGCGTCCCCACCCGATCTCCCGCTGAACTTCCAGGGGTTGGGGTTGGGGAAGAGGTGGATCCCAAGCCCAGTCGTCCCGACACTCCTCTGGAGAGGTTTTAAAACTACTCTGTCGCAGCCACATTTGCGGTAGAAGTGGATCCGTGTGGGGTGCGACCTGGCATTAGTTTCACTAACGACCTCCATCGCTTTGAAGAGATCAGTCTAGAGAAGTGATGGCTAAATAAACCTAATTTCCGTAGGATGTCAGGGTCCCTTGTACTGTTAGGAGCTTCACTGTTTCCTGATTGAAGCTGGTGCCGGGCAGCACAGAGGAACGAGGATACGAATTCCTGCTCTGGACCGTGTACCAGTCTTTGGTGCCAGAACTTCCCCTCATGGAGACTTGGGATCCTTATCTGTAACGTGAAGGTAGTACTTAATTGAGAATGGTTAGGCAGATTAAGTAAGAGGGGATATAAAACAGTGGCACCGGTCACGAAGTTGGCCTTTGGAAAATGGAAACTTAAAAATAGAGGAATGCACATGGTGCTGAGAAGCACAAACCGGGACTCACAACCAAAAAGGCTTGCGTGGGTGAAACCTGGGCTGGTTAAAATTTATTTTGAGTCCTAGCCGGTTTGGCTAAGTGGATAGAGCTTCCCGCCTGCGGACTGAAGCGTCCTGGGTTCGATTTTGGTCAAGGACACATGCCCTGGTTGCCTGCTGGATTGCCAGTAGGGGGCGTGTAGGAGGCTGCTGATCATTGATTCTCTCGCATCATTGATGTTTCTATCTCTCTCTCCCTCTCCCTCCCTCTCTGACATCAATAAAAAATATACCTAAAAAACTATTTTTTAGTACCAGGTCAATGCCACTTCTCTGATTCTGGTAATGATGTAGTTAGTAAGAGAAATTCTTGTTTTGGGGGTATGCACTGCAATATTAGGGGTAAAGAGATGAGAAACCAATAAGGCAAGTGAGGGGAAATGTTAAAATTAGGAGAATATGTGTGAAGAACGTGGAACGTTTACCCTGGCCAGTGGGCTCAATGGTTAGAGCATCCACCAGTACAGGAAGGGTTGTAGGTTCAATTACCAATCAAGGGTAGGTATCTGGGTTGCAGGTTCAGTCCTCAGCTCCAATGGAAGACAACCAATGGATGTCTCCCACCACCACCACCTTCCACTCTCTCAAAATCAATAGGGAAAATATCCTAAGGTGAGGATTAACAACAACCAAAGAGAATATGGAATGTTTTTTCTACTATTCATACAGTCTTCTGTAATATAAAAGCCTAAGTGACCATCTGACCGTTTGACCGGTAGCTATGATGCTCAGTGACCACCAGGGGGCAGATGCTTAGTGCAGGAGCTGCCAAGCTGCAGTGACTTGGCAGCTGCGGTTCTCTGGTGACGCATTGGGAACCAGAGAGGAGGGAGCCCGATTCTGGGGTGCTTCATGTGAGAACTGCCCTCTCGCAATCCAGGACCCTCGGGATGTTGGAAAGCCAATTTCGGCCAATTCCCGCAGGCCAGGCCGAGGGACCCTACTGGTGCATGAATCTGTGTACAGGGCCTTTAGTGTCTCTGTAAGTCTTAAAACCTTTTTTTTATTATTAAAAATATCTTTTTTTTTAAATTGATTTCAGAGAGGAAAGGAGAGAAATGTCAATGATGAGAGAGAAACATTGATGGGCTGCCTCCTCTATGCCCCCCACTGGGGATTGAGCCCACAACCCTGGTACATGCTCATGCCCAGAATTGAGCCCGTGACCTTTAGTCTGCAAGCCAATGTTCTATCCATTGAGCCAAACTGACTAGGGCTGTTAAAATGTTTTAAAGGGTTGATTATAACTATTTGCAGCTGTCCTAAGTTTGTAACTAAGTGAAACAGTACACAATGTTTATAACCCTCCTCCCCATGCACTTTCATTCCTTTTTCCTTAATGGCTGTATTGTATTACATAGACTATCTTATACAGTCCTCATCTATGAAATCATGCATTTATTCCTACTTTTTCTACTCTTTTTGAACAGGGCTGCATTAAACTTAAGCATTTTTTTTTTTTTTTGGTGTACTTGTACCAATTTAATAGGATAAATTTCTATAAATGGAATTATTGGTTCAAAGAATATCAGTATTAAACTTTTTGATACTGCCAAATTAAATTCCAAATATGTATTTGCTTCCTTTCCTATCAGTTGTGTATGAGAATTTCCCACATTATCTGGGGGTGGCTCTGGCCTAGCTCCTAAGAGTGTTACCAATAGGTGGTCATGAAGGTGACTTCTATGAGAGCTGAGGTAAGTGAGTGCTCTCCACCCCAGAAGCTTCCCTGAAGGGCCAGGATAGCTAAATGTTTGCTTCTAAAATTAGGATGACCATTCCGCAGACACTGAAAGGAAGGAGAGTGTGACGTCTGCTGGAATCCAAGGACTGCCACATAGAAGGTGTTCTATTTGTTGATTATATGGAATATTTGACATATTGATGGTTTGTTAGATGAAATGTCTCCTTTTTAAAAAATGGTTTAAAAAGTATATTAGCCTGGCCTGGCTGGTGTTGCTCAGTGGTTGAGCATTGACCCATGAACCAAATATTCAGGAAGGCCTAACTCATTGGTTGGATTCCCAGTCAGGTCACATGCTGGGCAGGGATTGCAGGGGGCATGCAGGAGGCAGCCAATGGATGATGTTTCCCTCATTGATGTTTCTATCTCTATTCCTCTGCCTTCCTCTCTCTCTAAAAATTAATAGCATCTTAAAACAAAGTGTAGTAGCCTGAATATTTTCCCTTTATTTGTTTATATTTAATTTTTTAAAATTTGTTGATTTTATTGAAAGGAAGGGGGAGAGAAAGAAGTGTCGATTTGTGTTCCACTTACTTTTGCATTTATTGGTTGATCTTTGTATGTGCCCTGACTGGGAATTGAACTTGCAACTTAGCATATCAGGATGACTTTAACTCCAACTGAGCTACCTGGTCAGGGCATCCCAACTTTATTTAACAATTTCATTTTCCTTGTTATCTTCTGCTGTATCCTTCATTAAAGTAGTTTTTTTTTTTTTAAGATTCACTCAGTTGGACCTTTATAGAGGACCTATCACCTTTTAGGCATTGTTTGAGGTGCAGTTTGGTAGAGTTGTGAACAAGACAGGCAATTCCTGAAGTCATGGTGCTCCTGGGAAATGAAGTCAGAAAATAATGTTTTTAAAAAATAAAAATTTCTAGTTTTTGCCCTTTGCTAGCTTGCAAGCATTTTTATCCCAGAAAAATGAGATTGCCTTTTATTTTGTTTATACTTTGCTAAATGGAAGTTTTAGATTTATTTTTTTAAAATTTATTGGGGTGACATTGGTTCATAACATTATGTAAGTTTCAGGTGTACATCCTCATAATTTTATTCCATTGTGTGCCTACCACTCAAAGTCTAGTCTCTATGTATTTGACCCTTTATCCTTGTCCTTTCCCACCCTCCTTTCTCTCTGATAACCACCATTCTCTTGTGCTATATTTATTTTTGGTAGTCAGATCTATTGGTCTTTCGTAGTAGCCTTAAAACTTGTAGTTATGTTTTTGGTAGATTGTAAGCAGTACTGGGATGGAGGTAGTTTTTTTATTTATCCTTGAAAGGTAGTATAATGTAGTGTTTGAGGTCTTTATCTGGATCCATCCTCTACTACTTACTCTGTGACTTTACACAAATGGCTCAACCACTTGTTTCATCTCTAAAATGGAAAGAGCACCTTTCTTTTCTCGGATTTCTCACAAGCATGAGAGAAGTGTTTAGAATAGTGTCTGGCATGTAGTTTGCGCTCAAATATTACCTATCATCATAATCATCATCCCTGGATACTCATTGTCATATATTAACAAACATATATATGAAAGAATGAACACACACACATTAAGGATGTTTGTACCCACTTCCAAGTTCTCTGATTTGGAGCCCTCTTGAAATGGATGAAGCTGCTCAACAAATATTTATGAAGCTTCTAAGTGCAAGGCTGTGGACATAGTGAGAACTATGATAGACAAAATTTTTCCCTTTATGGAGCTTATTGTCTGGTTGGGGAGACAAATCAGATAATAATACAGAGAATAAACACTCCTGTCTCATTGATTCTCAGCAGCATTCTCTCTGCCACTGTGGCTTGGTGGAAACTCAGGAATGTTCCATAGCTACCCTTAGAACTTCACAAATTCCAGTATAAAACTACCTCCAGTGTATTATTTGCCATCTTTCATGTTAGATGGTGTTTTATATCTTAAAAAATCTGATAAGATCAGTCTAAATGAGCACAATTTTCTTTATAGATGAAAATATACTGCAGCATATTTTTTTTTGTGCTGCTGAAAGTATTAAGTAGAGAAGGAAAGTACTTGGATAAATAGAAAAGGATCAAAATCTTTCCCTGTTGTAAATGTTAGTTTTAGAAACCAAGGAGATCATTTTGTTCTGGGCCCCCAACTGCTAGGGCGAAAAAAGGAAAATATTCTGTCTCTAGTCACCCAATGTGACAGGTTTGTTTTGTAGAGGTACTCTAAATCTTTGGTCTGTTTCTGTAGGTTCTTGATCTTCCACAATGGGTGAGCCACAGCAAGTGAGTGCCCTTCCACCACCTCCGATGCAATACATCAAGGAGTATACGGATGAAAATATTCAGGAAGGACTAGCTCCCAAGCCTCCACCTCCAATAAAAGACAGTTATATGATGTTTGGCAACCAGTTCCAGTGTGATGATCTTATCATCCGCCCTTTAGAAAGTCAGGGCATTGAACGGCTTCATCCTATGCAGTTTGATCACAAGAAAGAACTGAGAAAACTGAATATGTCTATCCTTATTAATTTCTTAGACCTCTTAGATATCTTGATAAGGAGCCCTGGGAGTATAAAGCGAGAAGAGAAACTGGAAGATCTTAAGCTGCTTTTTGTACATGTTCATCATCTCATAAATGAATACCGACCTCACCAAGCAAGAGAGACCCTCAGGGTCATGATGGAGGTGCAGAAACGTCAACGCCTTGAAACAGCTGAGAGGTTTCAAAAGCATCTGGAAAGAGTCATTGAAATGATTCAAAATTGCTTGGCTTCTTTGCCTGATGATTTGCCCCATTCAGAAGCAGGGATAAAAGTAAAATCTGAACCAATGGATGCTGATGATAGCAACAATTGTACTGGACAGAATGAACAAGAAAGAGAAAATTCAGGTCATCGGAAAGACCAGATTATAGAGAAAGATGCTGCCTTGTGCGTTCTAATTGATGAAATGAATGAAAGGCCATAAAGGGTTTTTTGTTGTTTTTCTTTTTTCCTTTCCGTAAATAGCATCATATATTAGTTAATTTGCTCTTGGAGAGTCTTAAAAGAGTTATAACTAGGAGTTATGTAAACAGCTTCACTCTCCAACTTCATCAATTATGAGATATCACAGGCAGTAATTTCATTTTATGGCAAGCATAGGCAATGAGTGTGATTGCATTAATAATAACTTAAAAAGCAAAGTGCTGCTGTTGTGTGGAATATTCCTGTTTTTGGAGTTGCACTAAACATTGAACATAATCCTCAGTAATAGCAAATTTTCGTCCTTGGAACATAGACTTGCTTTAAGAATGATAAATAAAGGATATCAAGTAGTATAAATATGAAATTGTGAAATCTTTATATTTTACTTAAAAATTTGCTTACTCTCTAAAGTATTATAACATGTTAAATAAGAGGAATCCCATAGGGTTATAAAATAGTAATTTTATTTTTCCTCTCAACTGCTCCTGTAAATACACTATGCCAAACAGTCTTGGCCCTATCCTGGATGGGTCCCCTAACTTTTTTTAGTCAATCAGATAATAAGTCTTTTGATCACTTTTAGTTGCAACCATTCATTTTAGTAATTAAAATGTTTATGTAATTAATTGTACATTTCCTTTAAAATTCAGTTCATACTTGTTTAAAGCTGGAAGCCTGCAATGGGAAGGGAGTTTGGTGGCAGAGACTGTTAGATGTTCAATGGAGATTGTATCTCCCCTGAGATATGGTGCTGAGATAAGGCTACCCTGCCAGGGACTATATTTCCCCACTTCCCTTGTGTCTATGTAAGGCTCTGAGATTAATTTCTTAGCACTGGAATGAGGGTTAAAAATCCAGGCCTGCCCCATAAAAATTTCTTGCACAATCCTCCATTCTGTTCTTACCTGTTGGATGAATGGCCACACTCAGGATAACTTTGGGTCCTCCATTCTCTTCTGGTTGGATGGCCAGCATAATTTTACCATTTTGAAGATGATAAAAGTTTAATTAGTTTGGGCCCTTAAATGACTGAGGACTAGGCCCTCCTTTCATTAACTCCTTCTCCCCTCCACCCCCAGCATCCAAATCCAGCTGATTTGACTATCTGAGCAAGAAGTAACCTGTTTTGATCACAAGACTTTATTTCTGTATTTCTCTTCTCTTCCCTCTACCCTCTCCACCAAAGTCTTGGTGAAGAGTCTGTCTTGTATTTGAGGTTCTCTCCTGGCCTTTCTCTTAATGTAGGCCAGTGGTTCTCAAAGTATAATCTTGGACTAGTAACATTAGCATTATTGGAGACCCTATTAGAAAGCAAGTTCTCTTGCCTCACTCCAGACCTATTAAACTCCAGCAGTGGTATACAACAAGCTGTGATTTAATAAGCCTTTGGGTGAATCTGGTGCAAATAATCAAAATTTAAGTAGTGATAAAAAAAAAAAATCACTGATAAAGGTAATGCCTTTTCCCAGATGTACACTTTTGATATTTCCCTCAGTCCCTGGTTTCTAGTATACCATCCTTACTCTATTAAGGTCTTGAGCTCTAGAGCTGGCAAAACCCAGTTTAAGTGACCACAGGTCAATTCTATATGTGAAACGTTCATTCTCTTTAGAAATGTTTGGAATGTAGGCTGTTCCCAAGTAGATTGGCCACTTTTTTTTTTCTGGCATGTATTTGGTGTGGATTGTTGGGCTCCAGAGAACACAGGCCAGTCTTAAGTTTACAATGAAGGGGAAGGGTATTCCCCTCATTCCCTTCTGGGAGAGCAAGCTAGACATTGCATAACACTTGAGCAGCTCTCAAAAGAAATCTCGTTACTTGCCTTCAACTCTTTTATAATCGTAAGGATGTTGGGCTAAGAAGGTACAAAGCCAATTTTTAGCTGTTTTGCAAATCCTTGCAAGGAAAAGAAACCTAATTGAATCACGTTATAAGAGTTACAACATAATTTGTATATGAATTTGTGTTTGGGGATAGGATTAAGGGATTTAAATTCCATTAGCAACAAATTCTGACTTTGAGAGGATCTGATTTTGTAGGTCTTTTAAAAAAATTTTGATGTGAACTATTTCAATGGTATAAAGTAGCACAAGATCTGATAGTTACAAGTTAAAAGCTTATATGGTCCTGGCCGGTATGGCTCAGTGGTTAAAATGTCAGCCTACACACTGGTCTATTGTTTGATTCTTGGTCAAGGGCACATACCTGGGTTGCAGGTTTGCTTCCCACCCCTTCTTGGGAGTGTGTGGGAGGCAGCCAATAGATGTGTCTGTCTCACATTGATGTTTCTCCCATAATAGGTTTCAAGTTTCCCCTCCCTGATATCTTGGGCAACAGACTAGATTTCAAGGTCCCCCTTTTTTCATATTGTGGCTTTTCCCAGAATGTATGAGAACATCTGACAATTTTATCTTGGCAAGTCTCAAGTCTGCTGACTTCTTTGTTCAGTGGGTGAGATAAACTGCCCCTTTCCCCCCTTTCTTCCCCTCCTGCCCTAGAAGCTATCTGTCCTGCCTAACAGTATGTCCTGAAGTGACTGAAAATAGCAAGTGCAAGGGTCTCATGAGGAAATAAAAAGGTGGCATAAATTGGATGAGAAAGGTTATTGCCACAACATAGGGAGGAGGTGGAGCAAGAGAAGCATATAGAGCAGATTACAGGATTTAAAAGGCCAAGGGAAGGAGTTTGTTTTATCCTAAATCTTGATGGAAAGTCAAAAGCAA
The DNA here is from genome assembly GCA_026230045.1 of Corynorhinus townsendii. Lineage (NCBI taxonomy): Eukaryota > Metazoa > Chordata > Mammalia > Chiroptera > Vespertilionidae > Corynorhinus > Corynorhinus townsendii. The sequence continues at coordinate 156,058,812 of JAPDVU010000006.1, read as the reverse complement.
ATTTATATAGGGCTTTGTCAACACTGTTCTAATAACTACATAGACAGTCATTTCATCCTCACAAGAACCCAATGAAATCAATATAATTTTTATACCCATATTACAGATGAGGAATCAATTGCTCTGAGAGGTTATGTAATTTACCCAAGGTCACCAAGACAGTGAGTGGCAGAGCCAGGATTGAAAATTTCTACTTTCAAAGGCAAAACAGCCCGGCTGGTGTGGGTCAGTGGTTGAGCATCAACCCATGAATCAAGAGGTCATGGTACATGCCTGTATTTTGAGCTCAATGCCCAGTAGAGGGCATGTAGGAGGCAGCTGATTGATGTTTCTGTCTCATCAATGTTTCGACCTATCCCTCTCCCTTTCTCTCTAAAATCAATACAAACATTTAAAAAAAAAAGGGGGGGGGAAGCCAAAGCACTTAACCTCCATACTTTACCACCTCTCTACTGCATCATACAGTTAATAAGTAATCCTATCTAATGAAAGAGTAATATGCAAATTGGCTGTGCCTCCGCTACACCACAAGCCACGCCCACCAGCCAATCAGGAGCAAGTATGCAAATTAACCCGACCAAGATGGCTGTGGCCATGGAGCAAACAGGAGGCATGGGTTTCCCCGGCGATGGAGGAAGCCAAGCTTCCTGGCCAGCCCAGGCCTCTGCTCAAAGCTACAAACTTTCAATTATAGAAGATAAATAAATCCCAGATACCAGGGCCTCCGCTTGGGTCGCCGGGGGGCGTGGCCGGCCTGCCAACCACCACAGGCCTCTCGCCCAGGCTGCCCCATGCCCCAAGGGAACCCCCACCCTGATCCAGGACACCCTTCAGGGCAAACTAGCTGGCCCCCACCCATGCACCAGGCCTCTATCCTATCTAATAAAAGAGTAATATGGAAATTGACCACTCCAACACATAAGACAACTGCCCCCATGTGGTCAAAGATGGCTGCCCCCTGTGGACACAAGATGGCCAGCAGGGGAGGGCAATTGGGAGGGATCAGGCCAGCAAGGGAGGGCAGTTAGGGGCGATCAAGCCTGCAGAAGAGGGCAGTTAGGGATGACCAGGCTGGCAGAGGAGGGAAGTTGGGGGTGACCGGGCCTGCAGGGAAGGGCAGTTGGGGGGGACCAGGCCTGCAGGGGAGGGCAGTTAGGTGTGACCAGGCCTGCAGGGGAGGGCAGTTAGGGATGACCAGGCCTGCAGGGGAGGGCAGTTATGGGTGACCAGGCCTGCAGGGGAGGACAGTTAGGGGTGACCAAGACTGCAGGGGAGGGCAGGTAGGGGCAATCAGGCTGGCAGGGGAGCAGTTAGGCATCAATCAGGCTGGCAGGGGAGTGGTTAGGGGGTGATCAGGCTGGCAGGCAGAAGTGGTTAGGAGCAATCAGGAAGGCAGGCAGGTGAGCAGTTGGGAGCCAGCAATCCTGGATTGTGAGAGGGATCCCATATTGGAGAGGGTGCAGGCTGGGCTGAGGGACAGCCCCCCCCCCCCCCCCCCCCCCCCGTGCACAAATTTCGTGCACGGGTCTCTAGTAGGTAATAAGTAGTGGAGCTAAGATGAGAATCCAACATTTTTACCGTATAAAGTCCATACTCTTAAGATACTACATGATTCTGGATTGAGGAAGAGATTTGTATGTGGAAATTGGACATGTTAAGGCATTTATGTCTTAGACTTCCATGTGTATTTTAAGGAGATACCTATGTATCATCTCCACTTTAAGAAACTGAGGGTCAGTTTTGTGGTTTTATGGCTACAAAGCACGTAGCATAATTTATGGTACTTAGTAAACTATCAAATGTCAACAATTCTGCTAAGTCTTTTGCCTTTTGTGTTTAGCATTTAGAATCAAAGATTAAAGAACTGGTTTCAAATTGCAATGTAATGAATCTAACAGTAAGTGGCACTCTTACCATAAGTTTTGTAGCTGTAGCCAGGTGGCAGAGGAGGGAAAAAGATGAGGAAACTCAGAGGTTCTGTTTATAATACTGAGCTTTTTATTCAACAAGTGAGACTTGCTGCCTGTGCCTGTTGGTGGCCTTTTCTAGTGGAGAGAACATGGTGTGAATTCTTCAAAATAATCAGTGTTATGTTTTGAATAAGTCTTGATCAGAATCTTTCTCTCAGGGCTGCCTAGACAAGACCTGGGAAAGACTTCAGGCATTATTGGTTAGTGAATAAGACAGTAAGATGCTTCTCACATTTGCTTAATATATGACCAAATTCTGTGAAACTGCTGGTTCATTGTCCCCCACTCTAGGTTTGGAATAAGGGAAGGCATTCAAAAGATGAGAGTCTTGCAAGAAGGTATGGTTGGCCAGGAATGCATTGTATCAGCGTTATAAGGAAAGATACCTTGTGGGTCTTTACTGATTTTCACATTCATTCAACAAATAAAAGGGACCTGCTATGAATAATATGCAACCACTTAAGAGCCATTAAGAGTGAGAGTACTGGGGGAGGATGAGAGCTGGAAGAGATTTATGGGGGGAAAAGGAGGATGTATGTAATACTTTCAATAATAAAGATTTTTTTAAAAAGAGTGAGTACTGAAGAGGAAAGATATTCAAGATATGATAAAAGCAAGTTGCTGGGTATATTTGTGCCTGTCTATACAGAGTCAAATTTGGAAAATGATATAAAAACCAATTTATGGATGAGGACAAAGGACACCAGTTAGTAAATGACAGAATTAAAACTGAGGCTTAAAAGAAAATTTTGAGAAGAGAAAAAGAGCATGGGCTTCACTATTTACTAACTGTATAGTTTTGGTTGAATCTCAGTTTCCTTAACTACAGTAATTATGGTACCTATCTCAAAGGATAGGTACCATCTAATGTTGAGAATGAAACATTCATTCTAATTCTTTTTGAAATTGGTTTGTCAGGTTTTAGGCTTGCTAATCATCTATGTAGAAGTATCTGATCTAGAAGAGGGAAGGTGGTGCCTGGAGGCTTAGGTGGTGGGTGACCATAGGACTCTATGATTTACTGCTACCTACTAGGGAGAGCAATACAGAAATAATGAGGGCCTGGCCATGTGTCTCAATGGTTGATCACCTATGAACTAGGAGATTACCATTCCATTCCTGTCAGGGCACATGCCTTGTTGCAGGCTTGATTGCCAGTAGGGGTCATGCAGGAGACAGCCATCAATGATTCTCATCATTGATGTTTCTATCTCTCTCCTCCCTTCCTCTCCGAAATCAATAAAAATATATAAAACAATAAATAAAAAAGGAAGGCACAAATAATGGCAGAAATAAAAAGTGACATTATAGATTATATAGACAGTAAGAAATAATATGAAAATATTGTGGAAAATTGGAAAACTTAGACAAAATGTACGAATTCTTATAAAATGACCAATATTGATTTAAGAACAGGGAACTTGAATAGCTTTCTAATGATTAAAAAACAAAATAAAAAACCATACAAACAAACAAAAAAACAGTAGTCAAAATCTCACAAAGAAACTTCCAAGTATAGCTTTGTTGGTAAGTTCTATTAAAGACTGCCAGGAAGAAAAAATCCAATCTTTTGCAGACACTTTTAGAAAATAGAAAAAGAAGAAACATTCTTAAGCTCTTTTTATGAGATTAGCATATACATATATGCACATTAATCTAGCAATATATACACTAATAAAAGAGTAAGATGCAAACTGACTGTACCTTTGCGACACCCACCAGCCAATCAGGAGTGAGTATGCAAATTAACTCAACGAAGTTGGTGGGTTGAGTGGCCGGGGGCGGGGTGGGATGCTTTCGTCATTATCACGGCGACGATGCACACATTCTGCACTGCCCCAGCCATGCTGGGCCTCTGGGCAGCATGGGAAGGCAGAAAGGTGGCTCCTGGCTGGAGCAAAAAGGTGGCTCCAGCCAGAGTGAAGGCGGTGCCGGCAGCCAGGGGAAGGAAGGCCCATTCTTGCATGAATCTTTGTGCATCGGGGCCTCTAGTATAAAAATAAAAAGTAATGTTTTATGGCCAATCCATATTTAAGGATGTAAAATAGAAAATTAATATAGTTTGTCACCATAATAGATAAAAGAAAAATCACTTGATCATCTTAACAGAAGCACAAAAAGCATTTTATAAAATTTAGTATCCCTTCATGAAAAAGAAAAAAGGGGGACCTGGCTGGGTAGCTCAGTTGGTTACAGTGTTGTTCTGATACCTTAAGGTCCAGGGCATATACAAGAAGCAAACAATGAATGCATAAACAAGTGGAATAACAAATTGATGTTTCTCTTCCTCTCTCTCTCAAAAAAAAAAAGGTTAAAAAATTATAAAAGAAAAAGAAAACCTATTAGAATATTTAGGAATAGAACAGAACTTCCTTAATTTAATAAGTGGTAGCTCCATAAAATCTGCAACATGTATTACACCCAAGATAGAAAGCTAAAACCTTTCCTTTAGGATCTGTAATGAAACTACAATGCCTGCTATCAAAACTTCTGTTAAATATGTACTAAATTTCCTAACCAGCATGGTAAAATAAAAAAAGGAAGAAGCCGAACTGCCATTATTTGCAGAAAATGTTTTTCTGTATGGAAAACTCAATATAATCTACAGATAATAAGAGAGTTTCCTGGTGGGAGAAAAATACATTCATGCCCAAGCTCAGTGGTCGGCAAACTCATTAGTCAACAGAGCCAAATTATCAACAGTACAATGATTAAAATTTCTTTTGAGAGCCAAATTTTTTAAACTTAAACTTCTGCTAATGCCACTTCTTCAAAATAGACTCGCCCAGGCCGTGGTATTTTGTGGAAGAGCCACACTCAAGGGGCCAAAGAGCTCATGTGGCTCGCGAGCCGCAGTTTGCCAACCATGGCCCTAGCTGGTTTGGCTCAGTGAATAGAGCATCAGCCTGCAGACTGAAGAGTCCCAGATTTGATTCTGGTCAAGGGCACATACCTCGATTGCAGGCTTGATCCCTGGTCAGGGTGCGTGCAGGAGGCAACCAATTGATGTGTCTCTCTCACATTGATGTTTCTCTCTGTCTCACCTCCCTTCCACTTTCTCTAAAAATCAATGGAAAAATATCCTTGGGTGAGGATTAACAACAAAAAATAATACATTCAAAAATGCATTTCAGAATATCAGCAACAAACAGAAAATAAAAAATTTTAAATCAGATACTAAGCATCAATTATATGAAGTACCCAGGAAAAAAAGGAGTAAGTTGAAGGCCTCTATGGAGAAAAATTTTAAATTTTATTAAGATTTTAAAGAAAATCTAAATAGAGGAGAGAGAAAATATGTCTATGGATTGTACACTAAATATTGTAGAGAGGTCAAATTTACTCCACATTGATCTGTGGATTCAGTGCAAGCCAATCAAATTTTTCTCAGGTTCTTTTTTTTTTTTTTTTTTTGATAAGATGATTCTAAAATGTATAGGAGGTTTGCTCTGTCCTATAGATAGGTCAAAAAGGTTTGTTGTTGTTGTTTTTTAGTGATAATGCTTATTATGGGCAAGGTTCCTAATTTAAATTCTTTAAGGAAGAGGTAAGTTTCTCATGAGCCCTCAGGGGCTTGATTGCTCCAGTTTTATTGGTTCATAAACAAAAGAAAAGGTCTTTATTTAACTTCCAAGTAATGAGGGACATACAGAGAAAAACATGAGATGCCATTGTATCCTTACCAGTAATACACACACACAATCAAGTGTTGATGAGGATGTAGAGTAAGAATTCTTACTGTTGGTAGATGTCTCAGAAAATAGGCATTATCTAATAAGGTTCAAAAGTTATGTACCCTTGCCTGGCTGTTGTGGCTCAGTGGTTGAGTGTTAACCTATGAATCAGGAGGTCACAATTCCATTCCTGGTCAGGGCACAGGCCCAGCTGGGTTGCTGGGCTCAATCCCCATTGTGGGGCATGCAGGAGGCATCTAGTCAATGATTCTCTCTCATTATTGATATTTCTGTCTTTCTTCCTCTCCCTTCCTCTCTGAAATCAATAAAAAAATATTTTTAATAAAGGTATGTACCCTTTGACCCAGTAATTCCATGCTCAGAAGTATACTTCAGAGAAGTGTGCACTGGGATTCATGTAAAAGAATGTTCAGTATGGCATTGTTCATGATAACTGAAACAGAAGATTAAATGTTCATCTAAAAATAGAATGAACAAATAATTTGAGGCATATCTACTCCCAGGAAAATTGTCAGTGGTAAAAACAATCTACAGGGATATATAACAGCACGAGTGGGTCACATAAACACACTGTTGAGGGAAAGACAGAACGCAAAAGCCTATAGACAATATGGTTCCATTTTTATGATGTTCTAAAAATAAACAAAACTATACATATAATTTGGGGTGCAAACATAGGTTTGCAGGATAAATCGCTAATTACTAAATATCTGCTTTTTATGTTCTATGAATGACCTTCCTCCCCTCTGAAGCCCCTGGCCCCTGACCTCATCCTTAGCTCATAGTGTTTTTTATTCCTCATTTTCCCTTTCTCTCTCTGAAGCTCTCCTGTATGTGGAATTCCTACATAAGTCACTAGCTTATCCTCCCCGAAGTCCGTTTATCAAGGTCATTAAAAAAGCAAGGAAACAGCCTGGTCTTGGTGGTTGAGTGTCAACCTATGAACCAGGAGGTCACGGTTCGATTCTTGGTTAGGGTCTATGCCTGGGTTGTAGGCTCGATCCCTGTGTGGGGCATACAGGAGGCAGCCAGCCAATGATTCTCATCATTGATATTTCTATTTCTCTCTTCCTTTCTGAAATCAGTAAGAAAGATACATATATATATATATATATATATATATATATATATATATATATATATAAAAAGCAAGGAAAACAATTGCAGTATTTAAAATAGTGATTACCTGTAGGAGAGGGAAGGTTTTGAGATCAGGAAGGAACACATGGCCTTGGAGTAAGGGTTGGAGGGACTTTAGGAGATTGGCTTTATTTTTCATTTTGGATCCTGATTTGAGTGTTTGCTTTGTAATTGTTTTTTAAACTATAAGTTCATGTAATGTTCTGTATGTCAGTTATATTTTCCATTAAACAATAGTTTAACTTTAAAGCCATATTGTGACATCATCATACACCCATCATATTGGAAAAAATTAAAGTCTGACAGTACTGATATTGGCAAAGACATGCAGCATCATAAGAGTTCTTCACCGCCAGTGAGAATGTAGACTGGGATAAGCACTTTGGAAGACGGCTCAAATTCTGTTGTAAAGTAGATTCCTCTGAGAAGTGAAAAAACGGGAAAAAGGGTTTTCTCTGTGTTTAGGGAGGCCTTTTTTGGAGGAAGAGAGGTATACTTTAGAGCTTCATCTTTTTTTTTTTTTTTTGGGATTTCAAACATTTTATTTTCTTTCAGAGCACACTTTATAGCATTGTATTTTACAAATCAAAGTATAACCAAACAACAACAACAAAAACCTTTTCTTAAGGACCACTTCCATTGCTCGTTTGAAATATATCGATGACACGATTCATTTCCACATTAAAGTTAAGTTACTTAAATAATTCCAAGTAGTGTTGATATAAGCTACAATTTCAGCCCAACTATTTCAATTATGGGTATTATGATTTCAGATTTTCAAGGATGCAACAACACTACATTGAGTTGCTACTTCCAAGGCAAGAAAGAAAAAGTCACTAGCAAATGCATAATTTGGGCCATTGTTGTAATTTTTAAAGAATCTTTAGATAAATCATATTTATTTGAGGAGGTAAGTAGAAAAACTTAAGATGTTTGAGATACACCATCCCTACTATGAACTGTATCACAGACACAGAGTTAAAACATTCTTGGTAAAATAACGTGGAAGGATCTATACAGGGGTGGGCAAAGTAGTTTACAGTTGTAAGTACATGAAACAGTTTGTTCTTGCATTATTATTTATTATTGTATTATATTTCCCATATGAATTGTAAACCTGCTTTTGCCCACCTCCTATATAACCACAAATTTAGCAAAACACCTTTATGTACAAAAGCCTAAATATCTTAGGAGGTTTAGATTACTGAGAAAGACAATCACTATTGATAATTCTTAGAGGCTGTTTTTTTTTTTTAAATATTAAAAACTAGCCCAGGGGCTCAGATGCAGTCTAACTAGGTAAGTGTTAAAGACTGCCAAATAAGAAACACGAACTACAGCTGTCCATTCAAAATTTCTATTCTTTGATTTAACAATGTTTTATAGAGCCACAGATTTTGATTCCAGAGTTTGCATACTTATGATTTGTTTTTGGTTTTTTTACAAGCCATGTGAAGGTTTATTCCCCTTTACATTACTTTTCATCACAGCAAAGTTCTCTGGAGACCAGCAGAATAAAAGCATCACATGCTACTTGGTGAATCTCTTCTTTTAAAGTTGCACATAAATTCAATGTGGCTAGTGAGGTCTAACTAATTCAGCCTTTAATTTCATTTTACTAGAGTTGCCATGAAAAACTGAATGAGAAAGGATGAATCTAAATTCCCAATAACAACAACTCAAAGAGTTAGAAAGAGAGCAACAAGAAAAGCTCAGTGTAAGCAGAAGGAAGGAAATAATAAAGATCAGAGCAGAGATAAATGACAGAGAGACCAAAAAACAAAACAAAAACAATACAAAAGATCAACAAAAACAAGAGCTGGTTCTTTGAAAGGATAAACAAGACTGATGAACCTCTAGCCAGGCTCACCAAGAAGCAAAGAGAGAGCACCCAAATAAACAAAATCAGAAATGAAAGAGGAGAAATAACAGACACCACAGAAATACAAAGGATTGTTTAAAAATACTATGAATAACTCTATTCCAACCAATTGGACAACCTGGAGGGAATGGACATATTCCTAGAAAAATACAACCTTCCAAAACTCATCAGGAAGAATCTAATAATAAATCTCAATAGGCCAATAACTATGGAAGAAATTGAACCAGTCCTCAAAAAGCTTCCAGCAAACAAAAGCCCGGGGCCAGGTGGCTTCACAGGGGAGTTTTACCAAACATTCAAGAAAGAACTAAAACCTATCCTCAGACTACTCCAAAAAATTCAAGAGGAAGGAACACTTCCAAGCTCATTCTATGAAGCCAGCATCACCCTAATACCAAAACCAGATAAAGACAACACAGTTAAAGAGAATTACAGGCCAATATCCCTCATGAACATAGATGCCAAAATCCTCAACAAAATTCTACAGTAGTACATCAGAAAGATCATACACCATGACCAAGGAGGATTTATCCCAGGGATGCGGGATGCAAGGATGGTACAATATCCACAAATCAATAAACATGATACATCATATAAACAAATTGAGAGATAAAAACCACAAAGTCATATCAATTGATGCAGAAAAAGCATTTAACAAAATCCAACACACTTTCTTGATAAAAACTCTCAAACAAGTTGGGAATAGAAGGATCATACCTCAACATAATAAAAGCCATATATGAAAAACCCACAGCCAACATCATACTCAATGGGCAAAAACTAAAACCATTTCCCCTAAGAACAGGAACAAGACAGGGATGCCCACTCTCACCACTCTGACATAGTGCTAGAAGTATTAGCCATTGTGATTAGACAAGAAGAAGAAATAAAAGGCATCCAAATTGGAAAAGAAGTAAAGCTGTCCTTATTTGCAGATGACATGATATTATACATAAAAAACCCGAAAGACTCCATAAAAAAATAATTAGACTTAATAAATGAATTCGGCAATGTAGCAGGATACAAAACGCCAAGAAATCTATGGCATTTCTATATAACAATAGTGAACTTACAGAAAGAGAGACTAAAAAAGCAATCCCATTTACCATCGCACCAAAAAAATTAAGATACCTAGGAATAAACTTAACCAAGGAGGTAATAGACCTATATGCGGAAAACTACAGGACACTGAAAAAAGAGATAGAGGAAGACGTAAACAGATGGAAGAACATACCATGTTCATGGATTGGAAGAATCAGCATCATTAAAATGTTCATACTACCCAAAGCTATCTATAGATTCAATGCACTCCCCATTAAAATACCAATGGCATATTTCACAGACCTAGAAAGAACTCTCCAAAAATTCATCTGGAATAAAAAAAGACTCCAAATAGCCACAGCAATCCTGAGAAAGAAGAACAAAGTAGGTGGTATCTCAATACCAGATTTCAAGCTGTATTACAAAGCCACTGTTCTCAAAACTGCCTGGTACTGGCACAAGAACAGACATAGACCAATGGAATAGAATAGAGAACCCAGATATCGATCCAAACCACTATGCTCAATTAATATTTGACAAAGGAGGCATGAACATACAATGGAGTCAAGATAGTCTCTTCAATAAATGGTGTTGGGAAAATTGGACAGATACATGCAAAAAAAATGAATCTAGACCACCAACTTACACCATACACAAAAATAAACTCAAAATGGATATAGGACTTAAACATAAGACGGGAAGCCATAAAAATACTAGAGGAATCCACAGGCGGCAAAATGTCAGACACATGCTAAAGAAATTTTTTCACCGATACCGCTCCTATGGCAATGGAAGCTAAAGATAAAATAAACAAATGGGACTATATCAAAATAAAAAGCTGTTGCACAGCAAAAGAAACTATCAACAAAACAATAAGAAAGCCCACTGTATGGGAGAACATATTTGCAAATGTTATCACTGATAAAGGTTTAATCTCCAACATTTACAGGGAACTCATACAACTCAATAAAAGGAAGATAAATGATCCAATCAAAAAATGGTCAACTGACCAAAATAGATACTTTTTGAAAGAAGACAGAAGGCCAAGAGACATATGAAAACATGCTCAAAGTCACTAATTATCCGAGAGATGCAAATCAAAATGACAATGCAGTACCATCTCACACCTGTCATAATGGCAATCATCAACAAATCAACAAATGACAAGTGCTGGGGAGGATGCGGAGAAAAAGGAATCCTCGTGCACTGCTGGTGGGAATGCAGACTGGTGCAGCCGCTGTGGAGAACAGTATGGATTTTCCTCAAAAAACTAAAAATGCAACTCCCATTTGACCCAGAAATCCCACTTCTAGGATTATATCCCAAGAAACTAGAAACACCAATCAGAAAGGATATATGCACCCCTATGTTCATAGCAGTGCAATTCACCATAGCTAAGATTTGGAAACAACCTAAATGCCCATCAGCAGATGAATAAATTAGAAAATTATGGTACATCTACACAATGGAATACTATGCTGCTATAAAAAAGAAGGAATTCTTACTATTTTCAGCAGCATGGATGGAACTGGAGAGCATTATGTTAAGTGAAATAAGCCAGGCAATGAAAGAAAAATACCTCATGATCTCACTTACTTTATTTATGGAAAATAAAGAACATTATAACCTGATGAACAAAAAGATAGATACAGAGGCAGTAAAGCATCTAACAGACTGTCAAATTACAGCGGGAAGGGTGGGGAGTGTTGGGGAGGAGGGGGAAGAGATCAACTGAAGGACTTGTATGCATGTATATAGGCACACCAATAGACACAAGGCACTGGGGGATGGGGGGTGGGATAAGGGCATGCGATGGGGTAGGGGAGGCTGGGGGAAGGTCAGTGGGTGGAAAAAAAGATATATGTACTATTATGTATAATACTTTAAACAATGAAATAAAATAAAAAATAAATTCCTAATAACATACAAGAAAAAAAAATCTGTACACACAACAAAATATACCCTAAACACATGTATAATACACTGTGCAGCATGACATTGTCTTTATTACATTCTCCCCTGTAGCTCTTCCATTCAGAAATGGGAGACTATCTTTTCATTAAGTTGTTATTCCTGCCTCTTTTCCAAGTTTAGGGATCATTTGAAAAGGGCTTAATTTGTACAAGTTGTTGTGAAATTAAATTTTCATTTATACATAAGTCATGTATATAAGTCATTCAAAATTGTAGCTTGCACATATGACTTCTGAAATAAAATGACAATCTTTTAGTTCTGTAAAAATATTCAACATACATGCACATGATCAAAAAAATCTTGGTTGGGATATTTCGTATGCACAGTAAGTGTGAAAAAAAAATTTACAACCAAATCAGTATTTCCAATGTTAAGACAACTGGGTGCCACCTAGTGTTCAATTTCTGCAACTACTAACTTCACAAATGCAAAACTGCTATTAAAACCCAGGTTCTAATATCCGCATGTTGGAAATGCTTTCTTGCTGATGTTTATCTTTACAAAATCAGGTCATGAAAAGAATGTATGCAATAGCAAAATTTGTATAAAAATAGCCACATGCTACTTATGTATGAAAAGCAGACCACATTTTTCTGATTTCAAATGCAGATTTCTGCTTCCCTTAAATTTGTTCAAAACCTCAAGGATACATGTAGGTAACTGGAATATATAGAAAGCCACTGTACAGTTAAGAGGCCAGGAAAACTAGGGCTTACTTATAATTGGTAAGTATAGGGCAAATGCTTTATTCAAAGCATCCATTTATTTACTGGAAGTGGTCAAAATAGGAAAGGTTTTTTTTTCTTCCTCTTTTAAAAAATAGTAGCTATACTATTTTACCCATAAGCTCCATTACACCCAAAGAACAAAGTGAGCTTAATATTTCACTTAATTCAGCACTACCGGTTTTTAAAGAAACACCTTAGAAGCAAATCAGTGTGCTTTAACCCAACTGCATTCAAATTAATGGAATTTTAATCTTCTTTTATAGGCCTTAGCCAAAATCCAAATTGTTGAACAATCCTCAGAAAAGTTGCAATACAGAATGTTGAGGTCAAGTTAGATATCATCAATGTCTTCATCATCATCACCAATGTCATCAAACTGGATTTCATCGTCATCTCCAGGACCAAATGTGTCAGTTTCATTGATTTTGGCATGCTCCGGAAGTTCGCCATATGCCTTCAGACTTCTCGCTTCATCAGCATTGTATTTTAAAATTACATCAGCTTTATTATCCTGGTAGTCTCGTAGACCAACTAATATTATGTCTGAGGTATTTATCCAAACCTTTTTCCTCAATTTCCCTCTGATGTGACACAATCTCTTTACACCATCAAAACACATTGCTTCTAAGCGTCCATTTCCCAACATTTTGATTACCTGAGCATATTCTTGCCCATCTTCTTTGAACACCAATTCTCTTTTTTCGGATTCATTTTCATTCTTACCCCTACGTCTGTTTTTACCTCCTTTACCTTTATTCTTGGGCATGGCGGGAGTAGAGGCCTCGCCTGGACTCCGACTCTTACTCGGGGGCAATAGTGGTGGCGTTGGCAGTTCCTCCAAGAGGCACGAGACGGGGCGCGAGAGGTGACGCGTGGAGCCCCACAGTACCAAGCGGACGCGAGAGGCTGGTCACGTGCACGGGCGAGTCCCCCAGAGCTTCATCTTGAATGAAACAGGCCAATGTTAGTTTTACCCTCCTGTGCCTAAATCCCTAGAAGCAGTGAAGTTATTAGCTAGACAAGTTGGCTTAGGGCAAGTTTCACAACAGAGATTGGTAAATTACCAATAGGTTGAAGTCTGGTAGATGGTTCTGGGGTTTCCAGACCTGTGACAAAGGAAGGGAGGGCTCTGACCGCTGGGCTCAGCAAAGCAGTCCAGTGTCAGAAACTCTTGGGCAAACAACATGCAGATGAGTAAGTTGCATGACAGAGGGATCTTTGAGAATCCTACTTTGTAGCTGGTTTACGGCAATGTGATCATTCCATGTGATCAATGTGTGCTTGTGGTGAAACCGCAGAGAAGGCAGGCAGCCCACGGAGCCCGGGCTCTAGGAATATAGGACCCCTCTAGCAGTCAGCAGGCCTCCATCGCCTTTCTACTGTCCCCTTGGCAGCACTGGCTCTGGGCTCTATGCTCTCATGAATGACAGGGTCAATCAAGCAGCTCATCAAAATAGTTAGGCTTTCCCACCCACAGGTCTAGGTTCTATATTTATGCAGTACCCTTAACAGGACAGTCAGGGAGCAGAGAGCAGCAAACCTTCCCGTTCACACTTCAGATGACTTGTTCTTATTGGTAGGAATGGACAGTCAACATCTTGAAAACACACAGCTTTGGCTCCTTAAATCGACAAGAATTCTAGTTGGGTAATAAGGGGAGGTTTCCTTTCTGAAAGGAGGTGATGCTATGTGATGAAGCCCACTAGAAAGTAATCTCTTGTAAAATGAGCATGCCCACATATAGCCCCAGTGTCTATTCTCCACATTTTATTCTAAACAAGGACGCCTGACTGGATGTTCAATACCATTACTTAAATCTGCTTTGCCCAATACAGTAGCCACTTGCCACATGTGGCTATTAAAATCTCATTTTCAATTAATTAAAATTTTTAAAAGAGAAGTTACTTTTTTAGTCATACTAGCCACATTTCAAGTGGCTAATAGCTACATGTGATTAGTGACTATCATGTTGGGCAGAACAGAGATAGAACATTTCCATCATTACTGGAAATTCTATTTGACAGTGCTAACCTAAAGATCAAGTTTAAATACCTGAGCCTGTAATTGACAAAGAATAATCAGAACTACCATTTATGGAGTGCCCTCCATATGCCAAGAACTTTGCTAGAACACTGGGGCGGGGGGGAGGGCGGGCAGATGAAGGCATGTACTGGGGGGTAGGGGAGGTCGGGGGGGAGATCAATGGGGGGGAAAAAAAAGGAGACATATGTACTACTATCTGTAATACTTAAAACAATAATAAAAAAAAAGAACTTTGCTAGAAATAATTACTCTCTAATACCACCACCGATGATCACAAAATCAAATGCTCATAGGGCCAGACAGGAAGGTAAGTAAAATTGGCTAGGGGCAACACCATGGGAGAGGAAGGGACTGTGGCTAACTGTAGAGTATATGCCTCATCTAACAGGGACATAAGTCCTCAGTTTGATCGAATTGTTGTCATTTGAGAATATAGGTCCAGTACTACCAGATCTTCTGAATACAAACAGAATTTGTAAATCCAGATTTTCATGTAAAATTTTATTACTTTTCATTGTAAAGCAACAAATACACTGAGTGACCAGATTATTATGATCTCTGAACGCATAATAATCTGGCCACTCAGTGTTTATCCTATATAATAAAAGGCCAATATGCAAATTGTCCCCTCGACCAGGAGTTCAACCAGCAGGCAGGCCAGCCAACTGCCCATGTTCCCTCCCTCTGGCCAGGCTGGCCGGGCCCTACCCATGCATGAAATACACACACACACACACACACACACACACACTGAGTGGCCAGATTATTATGCGTTCAGAGAGCATAATAATCTGGCCACTCAGTGTATATCATTTCTTTAAGCACCATACAAACTAAACCTAAACATACCTCAGCTCTGGATTCAGTCCATGATCTGATTCACCCTTGTGCAACTTCTATAAATCCATGGAGGGCCAAGAACCATCTTTTAGTTATTAATCTCTCCAACTACATAACTAATACTGCCACTAACTCATCAAACAATAAACACAAACCACAATCACGGTCAATTCTACTTCTGATTGTTTGAGGCCTCTCCCAGAACCATACAGCAGTCCCCGGCTAGCCTTCCTCTGCCATGCAGGAGATTTTCTGTGAGCTGTTTGGGAGACCAGATCCCTGCTCCTGAAGGATTTCTGTTGTCATCATGTAAGACAGCATAGATGGTGACTTTTTAAGGAAATGGGTTTTGAATGTGAGCAGCATCTCAAAATCAACCTTGCCCAACCTTCAGCAATGCATGACTCCCGCTTTGTGCTTTTCAGAATAGCAATGCTTATATTTCTCTCCACGACCGAGGCTGCCACTGCTAATGTAGTTGAGTGAACTTTTATTCTGGAGAGCCTTATCGTCCTGAGCCAGTTTCTCCTCCTCCCTGACACATTCAATGATGCTGCACTCCAGTGTTTGTTAGAGCACAGATGTTTCCGTGGTGATGATCAGTGACGTCACCAGCACTGGAATGTGTATCATCAAATTTATCCAGAGAGTTGTAAAGAAGAGTGGAAATTCCATTTCCATTTCAACTTCATGAGGATTGACTCAGCTTTCTCAACAATTACTCGGTGGGGTCTGGGCTGTTCAATCTGGATGTTAAAGAGCAAACACTCACACTTGCCTATTTGTGATTCATTTTACTATTGGATTTAATACATTGGAACTGCTGAGATAACATTCCCCTCACCCATCACCCCACACATAATGTCCCTAAAATCTTCTATCTCAGGCCTAGCACATAGTAGGTGCTCATATTATTGGCTTATTTGCTGTGCACCTCTGGGAAAGTTACCTAACTTTTCTTTAGTCTCAGTTTCTTAAAATGGTGCCTATAGCAGATGTGTGCAAACATGATTAGGGCTCAATGAGTGTGTATTATCATTATTATTAGTACTACTACTATTACCCAGAACTATGTGGTTAGGTAGACCATGGGTCCTGTCCCAGGTCCAAGACTGATTAATTTTGTGACTTTGGATGGATAAGTTACCGACCCTCTCTAAAGCCCAGTTTTCTCATCTGTAAAATGGGGATAATAATTATCATAGGTCCTTAGATTTGTAAGGGTTTGACAAGATTATGTAAGTAAAGTGATCACCATAGTGCTGGCACATAGTAAATGCTCCATAAATGTTAGTTGATATTAGTACAAAAATAATATTAGCAATAATAATAATAATTATTATAATAATACATATTACTACCTGGTCTGATCACCATTAAGGTGGGCGGCAAAGTCTGAGCACTGTTTCTCTTTTGTCACCAATGCTGTTGGTGGTGCCATATTCAAATAAAGATAACTTGGATCACCTTCTTCGCAGTGACCTGTGGCTCATGATCTCCAATCTGCCTGACGCTGAGAGCTTGCTGGCTACCAAATTCCCAGTGTTGGGATTTCTGGCATTACCTGCTCTGTGGATTACTCAGGGGACACACTGAACGTCAGTCTTCACTTAGGTCCTTGTTCATTATCTTGACTTCTTGCTGCATTCTTTCCATCGTGAAGGAAGACAAAAGACATCTTCCCCACTCCTCAAAGAAAAAGGCCTTGTCTGGCCAGTGTGGCTCAGTGGTTGAGCATTGACCTATGAACCAGAGGTCACGGTTTGATTCCAGGTCAGGGTACATGCCTGGTTGCAGGCTTGCTCCCTAGTGTGGGGTGTGCTGCTAATCGATGATTCTCTCTCATCATTGATGTTTCTATCTCCCTCTCCCCCTTCTGATCTGAAATAAATAAAACATATTTTTAAAAAAGAAAGAAAAAGGCCTGATTTGATGCTTGAAAATATGGGGCCTTTGTGCTCTACTTTGTGACACAATAGGATATTCTTAACTTTAATGTCCTGTTCTTACATCTGTTTTGCTTTCTCAAGTAGGAAAATCAAATGAGAGGTAATATTTCACCCTCGGTAATAAATATTGCTACTGCCATTTTTCTACATAATTTGGACCCTTCACCAAAATGCTCTTGACAATGGGGGCCTGGCTGGAGTTCTCGCTGAAACTCTAAGTGCAAAGCTCGGGGTCCCTCATCCTCTGCCTTGTGATCCGAAGGTGCGTTTCTGTCGGGAGGCTGGACAACATCCTGTGTAACCAAGTGACCTTTTAGTTGTGCAACCCCTGAAATTCACACTTGCCAGACAACTGGCCATGACAAGTGCTTTTGACAGAAAGTAGCTATGTGAGCCTGAGCCGGTGCATCCCCTCTCTAGGTCTCTAGAAGATCTACTAGCATTGCATGGCCTCCATACTTGAATGGCTCTTCACTCAGCATGTGCTATGACTCGGCCATTGACCATGGTGGGAGAGAAGAGAGACATTTGGGAGAGACATTCTCTTTGTTGTTTGGTTTATTTCTACTCATCCCATTTTAATTTTGTCGGGGTCAGACAAATAATTTACATTTCCTAGGTCAAATAACAGCAGACCTGAAAAAAAGTTAAGTCTCTACAAGGTAAAACAAAACAAAACAAAACAAAACAAACAAACAAAAAACAACAACAAAAAAACCCCAATAGGTAAACCTCTTTCTAAGCTAATTATGGGAAAAACAGTGAATTCATAAGCCAAAACCATCTAGTAAAAGAACCCTCAACAGTGCATGTGTTCTTCCTATTTTGAACACATGCACTGTTGATGGAATGAGAAGTGATCGGGGGATGGCTTCAAGGCACAGCCAACTCCCTGGTGAGCTTCCAGAGGCTGGCAGGGAAGGGCAAAGTTATAAGCAACTCAGAGCAATCTTGCCCTGGACTGTCTGGCACAGGAGCAGTTCATGTAATTACAACTGATTTAATCAAATCCCTGCTTGGTTGGTCCCCCCCCCCCCCCCAACACTCCCCTTCCTATTTCACAACTGCCACAACCAGGGCCTGAGCATCCCACGTGGGTCTGCATGACCTGGCCTTCGGCAGCCAGCCCAGCCTCCTCTCCTGCCATCCTCCTGGTGGCTCGAGCAGCAGGAGCCATCCCTGTCTCTTTTGGTGCCTTGAACTCACGTAAATAAAACAGCCTTTGTGTACACTGTTCTCTCTGCCTGGAAATTTGTTTCTGTCCCCTTTGCCTGGTGAAGACTTTTTCATCTCTTAGGTTTGGGCATAAATGTGATTTCCTCATAGAAAGGCTTCCCTGACACCTTACTCCTCTGTGGTCCCTCCTTATCCACAACTCTAAGGAGTTAGTTGGAAATTTTGCTTAATGTTTTTCTTCTCTATTTATATCATAAATTCTGTGGAGACAGAGACTGTATTTGCCTTGGGCTACTGTACCTGGCTTAGTGTCTGGCATGTAGTGGATGCTTAGTATGAATGAATGGAGGAAGGAATGATTTGAAGTTCACTGTGCTGACACCTTAATCTTTGACTAAGATCCAAAGGAAGGGCTAATCTAGAAATAGCCAGGGGATTTCTCTGTTCTCCTGAAGTCCTATCTCTCCAAAGGCATCTCCTGAAATAGGTGTCAGACTAGGGAAGGCATGTGTCAATGCTTCAGTTCAGAACACCCCAAAAACGGGCATGCTAAAAGGAGGTCTAAAGATGACCCAACCCAGATCTCATTAGAAACATACAAAACTGAGGCCACGGAAGCAAAGTGGGCTTCCCAGAGTCACCCAGCTAGTTAATGGCAGAGTCAGGACCAGAATCCAGCTCTCCAGTCAGACAGGTGGATGCTACTTCTAATAGACCCAACTGAGAATCACTGGCTCCTTCTTAGGGCATCATTATGCAGAGAGAAGAGGAGTCCACTCTGTTCTGTTGGAAGCTCTATGCTGTCTCCCAAGGGGTAATCTCCAGGCCTGACCCATCTCTCTCCATGTCCATAAAACAGCAAATTTAAGTGCAGCTGGGCACCGGGAGGCAATGGGGCTGGATACCCAGGGGCAAGCAATGGAAGCAAACACTGCTTCTGTCTGGAGCAAAAGGATTAAAGAAGGTCAAATGCTAAAGAGCAAGAATAACACCATATTGTCAGGACAGCTGGGAGGGACACTACAGTAGAAAGGTCAGAACTAACTGGTGGTGAGGCAAATGGGATTCTATTTCTCTAACGCTGTAATCATAGCAAGGAGAAGGCCCAGAGATTCTGTCACCACTGTCTTCTACAAGTACTTTTAGTTTGACCAAACCCCACTTTTGTTTTGATTCTGTTTACTTTGGGATCCTGGCACAAGTATTCTTCACATCTCAATCTGTATAATTACTTTGAAGTGAAATTCAATTCATTCATATCTGATGCCCACAAAAGCTAAATGTCCACCGTTTTCCATTTTTAAAAAGCAGTGGTGTTTTAAAGCATCTCTATTTGAGCCAAGAAACCAAGTAGGACCTCAGTTTTAAAATGTTCCTCTTCTAAAGCTCTTGATTAATCAGTTCTACTGATTTTTCAAATAAATATGAAGATTATATAAATACGCAAAAATAATAAATATCCCTAAATCTGAAGAACAGCAGATTGGGGCCTTGACTTCAGTCTGGGACAGTGCGTGGCTTCCTACTCAGACTTCCCCAGTGACTAGGGAAGGTCCTCCAATAGTTCCAAAAAGGGGGGAGAGTGAAGAGAAGACAAAAAAGAGGAAATGAGAAAAAACATGCACATCAAAACAATTTTTTTAAGTCCCCTAAAAAAAAACAACCACGAGCATTTAAACTGCTTGTCAGAGGGCTTCCTGACAAAGCCACCAGAGTGTCTTCACTGGTATTTGCATATACGCTGCCGGTGAGTTCGCCACAGCTGCGAGTGCTAATGGTACAGAATTTAGTCATGTCTCCCAGCACTAATGTCAGGATGATGAGCACCAGCTCTTTGCTTTGTTGCATATTAAATCATCCTATATAATAAAAGCCTAATATGCAAATTGACCAAACAACTGAATGACTGGCAGAATGACCTGTTGCTATGATGTGCACTGACCACCAGGGGGCAAATGCTCAACACAAGCACTGCCCCCAACCCACAGGGCCCAGGCCAGCCAAGGCAGGTGTGGGGGAAGGGGGAGGGGAGGACCCACAGAGGGAAGTGACCGGTGGCAGTGGTAGGAGGCAGGGCCGGTGAGCAGGTGGTGCCAGGCCGGCCAAGGCGGGTGCCAGGGGGGGCCCCCTGATCGCCTCACAGATCGGCCCTGATCGCCAGCCAGGCCTAGAGACCCTATCCATGCATGAATTTCATGCACTGGGCCTTCAGTTAGGTAATAAAGTGTTAGCTAATAATAAAGCACTATAGCTTTGTGAGGGCACTGCCTTTTGCCATGGGGGTGGAAAATATAAAGAAACTAATGCCACAATTGGCCTTAAACCCAAGTAAACCCAACCTGAAGCTCAGGAGAACAAGGGCAATATTAACACTCCCCAAGCCCTTTGAAGATTCCCAGTGCACAATCCCAAGTGTTTACCCAACTGAGACGAAGACAGGGGAGACACACAAGCCAGAGCTGTACACAACCGTGGTGGCGACAATTCAGTGTCTTTGGCCCTATGGCTGCACTTTTTCAAAAATTGGAACACTGAGAGCAGTTACGTCCTGAGGCTGCCTCTCTCCCCAACCATACCTCTCCCATAAAGCTATTGCTGAAGGAGGAAACCTCACTACCTTAAACTCTCCCGTACATCTCCGTATTTATGAATGAGGAAAAAGAGGCGGAGAGCAGTTACCAACAGTTCAGCAAGCAGGGATTCATTCACCCTCTGTGGATCACACAAGATTCCAGGAAATAAATTTGCCTTTGGCAACTCTTTTACTTGAAATACAGAAATAGGTATGTGAGCACAAGGGTGTGAGTGTGTGGGTCACACAGGAGACTGCATGAGTATAAAGCATGGTCTCAATTTCTCTCATTCGCAGGAAGATTGAGCCATGAAAGGGAACTTTCCTCCAATTATCTGACATGCAGGATATAAATAGAGATGTGCAGCAGCTCAAAATAAATCAGGCTACTTGTAAAGGAGATGGTGAAAAGCCCAGAATGAGGGAAAACGAAGGCTCCTATAGGTCACCTAAGAGGCAAAAATACTTGGTAGTCACACTGTACAGTAGCTGCTGAAGGTGGGGGTTTGGGAGTGGAGGGGCCAAGGAGCGGGGTGTGGTTCTGTAAGTCTTCAAACAGGCAATTGCAAATAGGATTTTTCAATGGCCAGATAAAGTATTACCATGCCCCAAATCAACGTGAGTTAGCATCATAGGTCCACACCCACACACCACCAATGAAAGAGCCCACTGTCACCCTTTGCTGAGTAGATATTTATGTAGCTATCAACTTCAAGTGTCCACATGAGTGGGTGGTTATGTGTGGTTGGTTGATTCATTCTGCAAAGAAGCAGATTTCCATGACACTGTTGTTACTAAGAACCTTAAGGAGCTGTCTACCCTTTGAATCTTCTGGAGAAAAGTGAAGTAAGGCTTTGGAGAGCGGGAGGCCCCCTAGCTAAAGGAGGTAGGACACAACCACATCCCCAATGATGATTAATCATTAATAAATAGTGAAATGTCATAATTTCCTTGAATCATATGCTAATAATGACACGGCCAGTTGTGGACTGGTAAACTGAAGCAGAGGAATAAAATGTTGTCTTTAAACCTTAGAATAGCCCTGGCTGGGTGGCTCAGTTGGTTGGAGCATCGCCCCATACACCAAAAGGTTTCAGGTTTAAGTCCCAATTAGGGCACTTACGTAGGTTGCAGATTCTATCCTTAGTCAGGGTGCGATTGAGAGGCTACAGATTGATGTTTCTCTCACATCAATGTCCCTCCCTCCCTCCCTCCCTCCCTTCCTCCCTCCCTCCCTCCCTCCCTCCCTCCCTCCCTCCCTCCCTCCCTCCCTCTTAGTCTAGAAATCCATAAAAAAATATTCTCGGGTGAATATTTTTAAAATAAAAAATTTAGAATAATATCACAACTGAAATATTAATGTATATACCTAGAAGTAAAAGTATTTGAGCTGGGAGGAAGCCTAGAGATTCCAAATCATTAGCCCATGGCTATATTCCTCCTAGGTGACTTTCCCCCTCTTCTCTCTCCAGAGTTTAAAATTTTATAATTAATTACCAACAATTAAAAATTAGGAGAGTCTTGCCAAAATGGAACACCTAGCCCAGTGGTCGGCAAACTCATTAGTCAACAGAGCCAAATATCAACAGTACAACAATTGAAATTTCTTTTGAGAGCCATATTTTTTAAACTTAAACTTCTTCTAAGGCCACTTCTTCAAAATAGACTTGCCCAGGCCGTGGTATTTTGTGGAAGAGTCACACTCAAGGGGCCAAAGAGCTGCATGTGGATCCCGAGCCGCAGTTTGCCGACCACGACCACGGACCTAGCCCCAAAAGGCATTCACTCCCCTTGGTGACGAATGCCTGGGGCTGGGGTGGTGGAGCATGTCTCTTGTTCTGCATTCTCCACCCAGCACTTCCCCTGTGTACGTGACCTGCCCCTAGCCAAGATACACAAACATTTTTCTACCCCCTCCCCTGCCCTGAAGATCATCACCTTTGTTTTGCCAGGAAAGAAACTAAGGATCCCAAAAGGTAAGATGACTGTCCAAGGTCACACCAAGGGTAGGGGTGAAACTACACTACAAATTTAATTTAGGTTCCCTGACTCCAATTGTAAGACTCTTTCCAACACATCATGATGCAAAATAATGTTCCTGACCTCCACACCAAGAGGCGTCCTTTCTATCTGGTTGTTTTCTGCTCTTTGTGTTGGTTTCTTCAGTGGAGGGACAATTGGCCTGGCATCCTGTGCTCTCTCCCCAGCTTCCCAAGGACAGGAATGCATGCAGAGTAAGGTCTGCATTTGGAACACATTTTGAAACTGTGAACCCATGATTGGCACATTTCAAAGTGACAGTCAAGTGTGTCCCAGACAGGACAGTAACACCAGTCATAGTCAAAGACAAGACTTCAGCTTTTAAGCCAGAATGCTCCAAATTGTGCCCACTAGTATTTACTTATCTTTTCCGCCTTCCTTTTACCTAAACATCTCCAGTCATACAATGGCTTACGTGACTCCAAAGGTATTAAGAAGGCAATAATACAACCCTCCAGTGCACAGGACAATGCTCAACCAACTGGCTGGCCTGAATTTTTATTATTTTTTAGCAGATTTATTGAGAGGTAACACACAACATGCTTTTTGTAAATATCAGCCCTGAAACCATGATTAATTGACTATACCTTACACTTAATATACTGGTTGTTAGTTATGTGGGCAGACATATCAAGGGCAAATATCAAGTTCATGAAACAGGGTTTATAGTGGAACAATCTGGAGCTTAGGGACTTGCGTTCTCATTTGAAATTACCGATCCTGTGTCTTTGGGCAAATCAATCTTCTCAGGTCTCAGTTTCCCTGTCTATAAAATGAAGAGATTGCCTGTGACCTCTTGAGTAACTGCTAGCTCTGTGGTGCTATGAAAGTACACACACTGAACAAGCTGGAGGTTTACACTGACTGGCCAGATTATTATGGTCTCTGAACACATAATAATCTGGCCACTCAGTGTATTTGTATCTCAAATGGGTACCAAAAGTATTCTAGACTTTTGTTGGAGATCAACTACCTATTTGCCCTGAGCTTTCTAGCAGCCAGTGCAAAGGGGAAAACTGATCAGAGGCATGATTTATAGTATCTCTGATATCAAATAAATGAGGTACTCAAGAGAAGTACACTGAGTGGCCAGATTATTATGTGTTCAGAGATCATAATAATCTGTCCACTCAGTGTATATTAAATGCATTTGATGGCATAAAGGTGGGTGACAGAGAAATGCAGGAAAAGACAGAAGACCGTGGGTTTTGAGAAACTCCAGACTGATCTCACTTGCCTTTGATAAAGAACCCTTGGCTTTTAAGTTTCCCAGACAGAAGTCACTCTCCCAGGGCTGAGACTGTTTGGGTCTGAGATGTTAGCTCAGTGATGGAGAGTGTGGTGGTAATTCAATATTTTCCATCAAATGATGCCTGAAGCCCCTGGGGTGGGTGGGAAGGGAACACCTTGTATATATGAGATGGAATTGAATATTGAGGTCCCCTTAATTTTACCCACAAGAGGGGAGAAAGAGCATTGGTGACAAGACTGTGTCTTCCCTAAGTGGAAGAGTTTAAAAGTTCAGGTCAAAGTCAGAATATTAGCACAAATTCCTCATTTTGTAAATTTTATAAATGAGGAAACTGAAATCCAGCAAGATTATATGGTGTAGGCCAATTTGTGTTAGAAGAAGGCTAAGAATTAGGCTTATGATGGAGTGGAAAGGACCCATAAATGTAAGGGTAATGAACATACCATTCATTGTGGTATTCTCTTGCTCCTAGTCCAGTGCCTGACACATAGTTGGTGCTTCATAAGCAATGGTCACCACTGACCAATGACTGACTTTCTGAATGATGCATGTGTTTCTAACTTGTGTTCCCTGATAACCAGCTGGACCAACACAGGATCCATTTGAAACAGAGGACAATTGGAGGTATCAGAAGGCTTTCTCTACTCACTGAGAGATACTTTTTATTGAGTAATACTTTCTGAGTATTGCTTCCTCTTTGTTGCTACTATCAGAATGAGTATCAGAGCCCTAACAGCAAGTTGGTGGAGCATGACAAAGAACTGGGGTTTCCTTTGATGTAGACTTGGTGGCTTTAATAGAGGAATGATCAGCAGTCTGACGCACTGGTGTACTAGGCTGACACTCAGGGAAGTGGCCACCGCTCCCATGATTGTGGAGTAGAAACCCAGTCACAGGAAATACCCAGTTCAATTGAAGAATTAAAACGGCACCTCAACAGAGCCACTCTTGGGCTTTTCTTATAACCCATGTTTTCACATCTTTCCTTCGACTGTGTCCTTCTGTGGCTGCTACTACTTACAAGTAAGTCTGGGCATGGAATTTTGCAATTGGGTTGTGCAAGATAAAGATACAAGGATGGCCTTCATAATGTTTGCAGTAGAGAACATTTGGAAGCAACCTAAATGTTCACCAACAGGGAAGTGGAAAAAATAAATTGTGATATATCTATGATGCAAACAGTGAATCTGATTAAACAATGATATGAAGTGTTTCTAAGTCAATGTTAATTTTTTTTTTAAAATAGAGGAACAATGTGTGCAGTAGACTTCTTTCTGTCTGTTTGTGTTGCAGGGTGTGGCCCTACACAGATACTTCTTAATGTATAGACTCTGGGAAGGGGAGCTGGGAATAGGAAAAAGCAGAGGGACTAGACTTTTATACTGTTTGTTTTACAGTGTATTTTTTTTTTTTAAAAGAAACCAATTAATTTTAAACCTAAAAAGGGCTATGTATTAGCTTCTTACTCAGGTAAGGGTTTTTATTCATTATGTGCCTGGTACTTAAAAGAGAGAGTGTGAGAGAGAATTGTGTTAGGATAACTGCCCTTCATTGATGAACAACTAACCCAAATGGCTGAGATGTTTTCCTGGCTGACAATGAATGATTCTTTTTTTTTTTTTTTTAACTCTTTCCATCATCCCTGCCCTCCACTGTTCACAGGACTGGGCCACAAGTCTCTCCTAGAACATTGGTTCTCAAAGTGAGGTTCCAACACCAGCCATGTCAGCAATTCCAGGGAACTTGTTAGAAATATGAATTTTTAGGTCCTACTCCAGATCTAGTAAGTCAGGAATTCTAGTAGTTGAGCCAGGCATCTGTGTTTTAATCAGACTTCCCAGTGGTTCAGATGCCCCTCAGGTCTGAGAGCCATTGCCTTAGTGAATCCTCCTTTAAGCTGGAGAGCAGCAGTGGTTTCTTTACTCTGCAGGCATTACTTGCACTTTTCCGGAAGTGGACCAATCTCACTCATCGCCTGCATCTTGCTCTCCTTTTCTCTTTGTCCAGGGGCTTTGGAGGGGTCACACACAGCCACGGTGGGTCAGAATGCTTATCTGCCCTGCCACTACTCTCCAACCACCTCTGAGAACCTGGTGCCTGTGTGCTGGGGCAGGGGACCCTGTCCTGTGTTTGAATGTCAGAATATGGTGCTCAGCACTGATGGCAGGGAATTGAACTACCAGAGTTCCAGCAGATACCAGCTAAAGGGGAATGTCCACAGAGGAGATGTGACCTTGACCATAGAGAATGTGACTTTAGCCGACACTGGGACTTATTGCTGCCGTATCCAATTCGCAGGCCTATTCAATGATAAAAAATCAAACCTGAATTTGGACATCAAACCAGGTGAGTGGACTTTGCATGCTTTCTTTATGAATAATCCCTTGTAGATCGTATTAAATATACTAATTGTTTTCACTTCTGTCCTTCCCAATGACAGTCCTGGTGGTGGGCCCCTAAGACTTAACAGGCCCATAAGCAATGTCCGGCCATGTTTAATTCTTTCATCTATATTGAAACTTATGGATAGGATCTATAAAATGCCAAGAAAGGCCTAGATCAATGGTGGGACCCTGACTGCTCATCAGATTCACTTGGGGGCTTTTTAACACCGATAGATATTGAGCCCTACCCACAAACCTGAGAAACCAGTGTCTTTGGAGGTAGAGTCTGAGCACTGGGAGTTTACAAAGTCTTCCCCAGATGCTTCTCCCCTGCCTGCAGCCAGGATTGAGACCCACTGAACTGTGGGTGTACACGGGGGTGCATGTGCTTGTATGTTTTAAGATTTATATAGAGCATGTACTTGTGACTGATGGAGCTGAATTCAACTCCAGTTCTGCCTCTTACTAGCTGTGTAATATTGCACCAGTTATTTAAACTATGTGACCTTCTCCTTAATGAAATATGATATTGCCCATCATATAGGCAATTGGAAGGATTTTAGGAGATGTATTATGAAAAGCATTTAGTGTGTGGCTATTAGTTCTATTATTAACAATTAGACTGTGACAATGATGACTGTAACACAGTTCTTAATACGTGTAATGAGCATTTTAAATGTGTGATATACTCTTAAGGAAGGTGTTTAGATTGAAGGTGAGCATGTATTTCTCTTTATTTATTTCTCTTTGGGTTCCTTGAAATAAGCTCTCTGCTCCCAGGGAAGCCTCCTTCTTACATTGCTTTCTGACACTAGTCAAGGTCCCCCCTGCTTGGACTCCATGGAGAGCCTTCACTACAGCCTTTCCAAGAATGGTCACCACTGAGGAACATGGCTCAGGTAATGTTACATGGGTGTAGGAGGAAGCCTTTAGTTGGTTTCTGAGTTCAGAGGATTTTGAATATGGGGAAAACAAGGAAGTGGTTTAAGAACTGACATATAAATGTTTCTGTACACATGAGATAGAATTTCAGGTGAGGGAGGTGCTGGAATAAACCTGTACTGAGAAATGTAATGAGCCTTGGGCCAGTACCTTTCACTTCTTTGGATCTCAGCTTTCTCTTCTGTCCAGAGAATTACGCTTTTTATGACACAGTAAAATTCCTGATCCTCACCTAAAAGTATTTCTATCAACATATTTTGCCAAGTAAGAAAAGCAAAATTTCTATCTTAATATTGCTATCACTGCAAAAAAGTGTCAGTCTTTTAAATTAAGTAAATTTAATCTAATGAAAAACTCTTTACATTGCACAATTATTTTTTGATTTATTCCTGGACTGGTGATGTTTTGTCTTGAATTGACTCCAGTCCATGTTTGGGGTTAGATTCAGTGATTTCCTGGACTTCTTCTAACTGGAATAAGCCCAGCATCCTCCTCAGATTTTGATCATAGTAGGAGCAGCTAAATTCTTTACGTAACTGAGCTAGGCCTTTTCCATGCTGTTCTGGAAGAGAAAATAGGGTCAGAAAAGCAGTCTTCAGGTCACATTGATCAGAAAGATTAACCTTAAATATTTTCTCTCAGAGACCTGGTCTCTCCTAAATTCTATGGAGCTCATTTTTTTTTTTTTTTTAATTTCGTAAAATGAAGTTAAGAATAGGCAAATCCGACTTCCTAATGTCACAAATCTCATAAGCTGCATTTTATGAGATTTAAATAAGAAATATAACTAAAGTGCTTAGCTGGTGTCTGATCATGGTACGTATATACTCAATACATATTAGTTATTGTTGTTAACATTATCATTAAGAATCAGAGGCAGAGTGAGGTTGTGGGTAAGTGCTTCAGTGACAGGTAGAATGGGTTCTAATGTCAGCTCTTCATACTAGACTTGTGAACTCAGTCAAGTTGCCCAAACTCTGTGAGGCTCAATTTCTTCTCTTCTCCAGTGCCTACTTCCTAGGATTGTTATAAAAATTGAATGTGGTGAGATCAACCAAAGGACTTGTACACATGCATATAAGCATAACCAATGGATACAAGACACTGGGCAGGGGGAAGGGGGAGGGAAGAGGGGGCAGGTGAAGGCATGTACTGGGGCGTAGGGGAGGCCAGGGGAGGTCAATGGGGGAAAAAAAAGGAGACATATGTACTACTATTTGTAATACTTCAAACAATAATAAAAAAAGAAGAATAAAAAGAAAACAAGTAGAACAGAAAAAAGAAAAGAGAAAAATTGAATGCGGTAATGTATGTAAAGATCTCAGCATAGTACCTGACCCACAGAAAGCAAAGTTATTACTATAGTTATTAACTTCAGCTCTCTAATCTTTGGTGATTCTTTAGTGATTGGTAGCCACCATCACTTATGCAATTAGTGAGGAAATGAAGGGTGGTGGGAACAGATGATCACCCATGTTGTGGGCAAATCAACTAATACCAGATATTTATTGTATGTGATTATTATATTTTTTAAAAAATCCTATAACCATAGACCTAGAAGGGACTTCAGGGGTCATTTCATTCCACTGTCTCATCCTGTGCCCCAATGTTCTTTATAACATCACCACCAAGTAGGCATTCACTCTATGCCCACACCCATTCCTGAATGGGGAGTTCACTTCCTCATGAGACAGTGCATTTCCTTACAGTTGTCTATATCATAGACAGAAGTCTCCTTCTTTTCAGCTTTTACTTGTTTTTTTTTCTTCCCTTGAGGCAACAAAAATGGGGCCAACTCTTGCATCAGGGAATATAGGCACAGCACCCACAATCTCTGAGCTTTTAAAATACCAATAAAATATTTAAACAAACAAACAAAAAAAGGCAAAGCCTTCAAATAGGAAAATTAAAAAATTGAAATTAATGATATTGAATTGGGTATCTATAATAAGTGGCATTATGTCAGTTAGTTACTTTCAAGTCAATTTATATGTAGTTATATGTATGCCTTTTCTTTAATATGGAATGTGGATACATTTATATGTTTGCTAGAAAGAGGAGTGGAACCTTAATAAGAGTTCCAAGAATTCTGGAAGATCCTAAATCCACTTTGAATACAGACAAATGTAATCTCTTCCACCTGATGGGGGTAGGACTGGGTCACGAGTACTATTAAGTCCTCAGCTCTGGAGGACTTTGAATCTCAGGCTTGCCAGTTAATAGTTGTGTGAACTTGGGCAAAGTACCTCTCTGAGATTCAGTTTTTTCATCTAAAAAATAATAATACCTACCTACTGTGGTGAAGATTAAAAGAGATTTTGTATGTAAAGTGCTAAGTACCATGTCTGGCATTTACATGCTAGATGGCAACTATTAAATTTATATAATTAAAAAAATAAAATAAATTTATATACTTTTAAGACCATCACATCCCACCCTCACTGCCACCTCTACCACAGCCAAGCCTTGTGTTCCCCAAGAAAACAATTACAACTTTCTTCAACTGTTCCACCATCTCTTTTGAAGACTCTCTTTATGAAAATAAGCCACAATGATCTAAAAGAACACAGGGAAGCAGACTTGATTTACAGTAGAAAAATCTTGTGTATGGTTACGATTCATGTTTACTTAGCAGTTCCACCAATATGGTTTTTTTTGTTTTGTTTTGTTTTGTTTTTACAGAAGACTTTTTTTTTTTATTGTTTGAAGTATTACAAATAGTAGTACACATGTCTCCTCCCCCCACCCATTGACCTCCCCCCGGCTTCCCCTACCCCCCCTACATGCCTTTACCTGCCCACCCTCCCCCTCCCCCAGTGTCTTGTATCCATTGGTTATGCTTATATGCATGCGTACAAGTCCTTTGGTTGATCTCTTACAGCCCCCCTTGCCCAACCTCCCCTGCCTTCCCACTGTAGTTTGACAGTCTGTTCAATGCTTCTTTGCCTCTGTATCTATTTTCCCCCCATTTCTTTCCTTTAAAAAATTTTTATGGTGAGTCCAAGATAATGTTTTTCCTTTCTGTTTTTTAAAAAAATATGCTTTTGTTAATTTCAGAGAGAGGAAGGGAGAGGGAGAGAGGTATAGAAACATCAATGATGAGAATGAATTATTGATCTGTTACCTCCTGCACACCTCCTATTGAGGATTGAGCCGGAAACTCAGACATGTGCCCTAACCGGGAATTGAACTGTGACCTCCTGAGTCAAGGGTCCATGCTCAACCATTGAGCCACAATGGCTAGGCTTCTTTCTGGTTTTTATTGTGTGTGTTGTATTTTTAATTATTTATTGATTTTTAGAGAGGAGAGAGAGAGAGAGAGAGAGAGAGAGAGAGAGACATGGATTTGTTGTTCCACCTATTTACGCATTCATTGGTTGATTCTTATATGTGCCTGTGACCTTGGCGTATTTGGGCAATGCTCTAACCAACTGAGCTACCCAGCCAGGACTTTTTAAAAATAATAATTTTAGGCTGAGCTTTGCTCATATAATATTAAAATCATAGTCTGTTAAATCAGGGGTTTCATATGAAAGGATTTAGACCTTTAGGCCAACAGAAAAGTGACTATGACACTTAAGAAGTTTCAGAGTCTCTGATTGAACCAGAAAAATGAGTAGGCATACTTTGTTTTTTCAATTCTGACAGTCTTTAGGATGCAAGTGTGTGAGGTTAGGGCCTGTGCGCCTCTTCTTCACTGCTCTGTCCCCTGTATCTGATAGAGCAGATGTGTAGTGCATGTTTGTTGATTGGGTAGGCAGGTGAATAAATAAACAAAAAGAAAAGAAGTTAAGCTGGCAGCTGGGCAATGTGACCCACTTAACAGTAGTGATAATGACAATGTGAAGGATGTTGAAGGCAGCAGAGTTAAGTGTGTATGCTTATTATTTACAATTGCCCAGATATGGAAGCAACCTAGGTGTCCATGGATAATGATTCTCTCTCATCACACATGTTCCTATCTCTCTCTCCTTCTCCCTTCCTTTCTTTGAAATCAATAAAAACA
This sequence comes from Corynorhinus townsendii, assembly GCA_026230045.1. NCBI lineage: Eukaryota > Metazoa > Chordata > Mammalia > Chiroptera > Vespertilionidae > Corynorhinus > Corynorhinus townsendii. The sequence goes on along the minus strand of JAPDVU010000006.1, from coordinate 156,027,178 downwards.
TTTAAAAAATAGAAAGGAAAATATTATATTTGATATATATATATACAATGGAATATTACTCAGCCACAAAAAAGAATGGAATCATGCCATTTGCACAATATGGATGGACATAGATGGTATAAGTGACATAAATCAGATGGAGAAAGACAATTATCTTATGTAATTATATGTAGAATCTAAATATAAAAATATTTTTAAAAGAATATATAAGTATAGAATCTAAAAAAACAAAACAAATGAACAAACAAAGCAAAAACAGACTCATAGCCACAGAGATTAATTTAATGGTTTCCAGGTTGGGGGGAAGGTGAAAAAGGTGAAGGGGAATATAGTCAATAGTATTGTGATAAATTTACACAGAGACAAATGACTACTAGACTTGCTGTGGTGATTACATTATAAGGTGTATAAATTACTATATTGTAACACCTGAAATTAATATAATATTGCATACCAACTGTACTTAAATTAAAAAAAAAAAAAGAGCCCAGCCAGTGTGGCTCAGTAGCTGAGTGTCGATCCATGCATCAAGAGGTCACTGGGTCAATTTCCCCTCAGGGCACATGCCTGGGTTGTGAGCCCGATTCCCAGAGAGGGGCGTGCAGGAGGTAACGGACAGATGATGTTTCTCATTTTTTTAAAATTTTATTTATTTATTTATTTAAATAAATCTTTATTCAGATTATTACAATTGTTTCTCCTTTTTCCCCCCATAGCTCCCCTCCACCCGGTTCTCACTCCACCTTCTGCCCTTACCTCTCCTCCACTGTCCTCATCCATAGGTGTACGTTTTTTGTCCAGTCTCTTCCTGCACCCCCTCATACCCCTTTTCCCCTGAGAATTATCAGTCCACTCCCTTTCTATGCCCCTGATTCTATTATATTCATCAGTTTATTCTGTTCCTCAGGTTTTTAATTCACTTGACTTTTAGGTTCACTTGTTGATAGATATGTATTTGTTGTTCATAATTTTTATCTTTACTTTTTTCTTCTTCCTCTTCTTAAAGAATACCTTTCAGCATTTCATATAATACTAATTTGGTGGTGATGAACTCCTTTAGCTGTTTCTTATCTGTGAAGCTCTTTATCTGCCCTTCAATTCTGAATGATAGCTTTGCTGGGTAGAGTAATCTTGGTTGTAGGTTCTTACTATTCATCACTTTGAAAATTTCTTGCCACCTGCGTCTGGCCTGTGTAGTTTCTGTTGAGAAATCAGCTGACAATCATATGGGTGCTCCCTTGTAGGTAATTAACTGTTTTTCTCTTGCTGCTTTTAATGGTCTCTCTTTGTCTTTTGCTCTTGGCATTTTAATTATGATGTGTCTTGGTGTGGTCCTCTTTGGATTCCTTTTGTTTGGGGTTCTGTGCGCTTCCTGGACTTGTAAGTCTATTTCTTTCACCAGGTGGAGGAAGTTTTTGGTCATTATTTCTTCAAATAGGTTTTCAGTATCTTGCTCTCTCTCTTCTTCTGGCACCCCCATAATTCTGATGTTGGTACGCTTGAAGTTGTCCCAGGGGCTTCTTACACTATCTTCAACTTTTTGGATTTTTTTTTTTGCTTTTGCTTTTTTGAGTGTTTTTTGCTTCTTTGTATTTCAATTCTTTGACTTGATTCTTGCGTTCCTCTAGTCTGTTGTTGGGTCTCAGTATAATATTTTTTATTTCAGTCAGTGTATGTTTAATTTCTATTTGGTCCTTTTTCATATCTTCGAGGGTCTTGTTATATTTATTGGCCTTTTCTAAGATATTCTTGAAAAGCCTTATAACCGTGGTTTTGAATTCTATATCCAGTCGTTAGTTTTCCTCCATTTCTTTCGTTTGTCATCTGTTTCTTTGTTGCCGCATTTTCACTGCTTCCCTGAGTTGGTAGGGTAGCTTTGTGTGCTAGGTTTCCTATATTGCCCAGTGGGTCGGCCTCCCCAGTTAACCTGAGGTGGACACCCTTTGTGGACTGTGTGTACAGCCTTGTTGTAGTTAAGTCTTGATTGTTGTTGGTATCACTGGGAGGAATTGACCTCCAGGCCAGTTGGCTGTGAGGATCAGCTGTGTCTAAGCTGGGAGAAGTTCGGTGCTGGAGACCGCCTTATAGGATTAGACTTGCCAAATTGCAAAAGCCTCTGTGGTCAGCTTGGGTGGGGTGGAGTCTCAGGGCGGAGCAGGCACTCTTGGCTTCCTGTCAGCCCTGCCCTTGCGCGCACGCCTCCAGACCTCTGCCTTCCCCGCCTCCCAAGCTTCCGCCTGAGAGTCCAGATTCCCCCCCGTAAGAGTGTGAGTCCCCAGGGGCTCGCCTGGAACTGGGTTCAGTGCAGTCAGAACTGGGGTTCAGTGCAGTCAGGAGCTTCCGACTCCCTTCTGCTAGGGAAAGCCTGTGGCAACCTCCACAGTCTTTGTGCACACTTGCGCGTGTGCCTCCAGACCCCTGCCTGCTGGGGCTCCCCCGGGTCTCCCCTGGGTCTCCGAGTCTTCAAGTGCCCTTCTCTCTACCTGACAGTCCAGACTCCCCCTGTATGAGCCTGGGTCCATGGGGTTTCGCCCGGAACTGGGGTTCAGTGCAGTCAGAACTGGGGTTTAGTGCAGTCGGGGGCTTCCTTCCCCCTCTCGCCAGAGAAAGTCAGCCAGGCTCTCAGCCACCCTTCCTCTCTGCACGCACAAAGACCCTTTACTGTACCTCAACCCTTTGCCGATCCTCTGATTCTCCGTGAGCTTTTCTCTTTCCTTCTAGCTGTAGAATTTCCACTCAGCCAGCTTTCCTGTGGTTCTGGATGGTATCCATTCTGTCTTTTAGTTGTAGTTTTGAAATTGTTGTGTGAGGCAGCAATTTAGGTGCTTACCTATGCTGCCATCTTGGTTTTTCCGGCAGCATGCTTCTTTTTTTTTTTTTTAATAAATCTTTATTGTTCAGATTATTACAGGTGTTCCTCTTTTTTTCCCCCCATAGCTCCCCTCCACCTGATTCCCCACCCCACCCCATGCCCTTATCCCCCGCCACTGTCTTCATCCATAGGAGTAAGATTTTTGTCCAATCTCTTCCCGCACCCCTCACACCTGCTTCCCCTGAGAGTCGTCAGTCCACTCCCTTTCTATGTCCCTGATTCTATTATATTCACCAGTCCATTCTGTTCTTCAGATTTTTTATTCACTTGATTTTTAGATTCACTTGTTGGTAGGTATGTATTTGATGTCATTTTGTTGTTAATAATTTTTATCTTTACCTTTTTCTTCTTCTTCTTCTTCTTAAAGAATACCCTTCAGCATTTCATGTAATCCTGGTTTGGTGGCGATGAACTCCTTTAGTTTTTTCTTGTCTGTGAAGCTCTTTATCTGACCTTCAACTCTGAATGATAGCTTTGCTGGGTAGAGTAATCTTGGTTGTAGGTTCTTGCTGTTCATCACTTTGAATATTTCTTGCCACTCTCTTCTGGCCTGCATAGTTTCTGTTGAGAAATCAGCTGACAGTCGTATGGGTACTCCCTTGTAGGTAATTAACTGTTTTTCTCTTGCTGCTTTTAATATTCTCTCTTTGTCTTTTGCCCTTGGCATTTTAATTATGATGTGTCTTGGTGTGGTCCTCTTTGGATTCCTCTTGTATGGGGTTCTGTGCACTTCCTTCACTTGTAAGTCTATTTCTTTCACCAGGTAGGGAAAGTTTTCTGTCATTATTTCTTCTAATAGGTTTTCAATATTTTGCTCTCTCCCTTCTTCTGGCACCCCAAAAATTCGTATGTTGGTTCGCTTAAAGTTGTCCCAAGGGCTCCTTACACTATCTTCATATTTTTGGATTCCTTTTTCTTTTTGTTTTTCTGGTTGGATGTTTTTTGTTTCCTCATATTTCAGATCTTTGGTTTGATTCTTGGGGTACATTGATCTACAGTTGAGTTTCTGTATATTCTTTATTTCAGACAGTGTATGCTTCATTTCTGACTGATCCTTTTCCATTTTTTTGGCATTCTCATTAAGCTCCTTGAAGGTCTCATCAAGTTTCTCAGCGGTTTTAAGAAGATTCTTGAGTAACCTTATAAATGTGGTTCTGTACTCTATGTCATCCAGTAGTTTGCTTTCCTCTGTTTCTTTCATTCGTGACATGTTTCTTTGTCTCCACATTTTGGCTGCTTCCCTGTGTTGATGGAGTAGCTTTGTGTGGTAGGTGATCTATAGGGGGCAGTAGCTCAGCCTCCTCAATTACATGAGATGGATGCTCTTGGTACACCCCTTTGTGGGCTGAGTGCAAAGTCTTGGTGTAGTTAAGCCTTAATTGCTGTTGGTACACTGGGAGGAATTGACCTCCAGGCCAATTAGCTGTGAGCACTTGCTGTGTCTATAATGGAAGAACTGCTGCGCTGAAGACACGCTTATGGGGCAGGACTTGTTTCAGTGAGGCTTTGGTGCTCACTGAGTCTGCCTCTTGAATGTGTCACTTATGGATGTGAGGAGTTGAAATCTGGTGTCTCACACTGACCACTAGGTACACTGGCTTCTGGATCTCCAATGGGGTGCAGGTCAGCTACTGTCTGAGGCCACCCAGCAGGAGCTACAGTGAGAGCTGCAGTTTTCTCCTCTTTGCTTGTGGTTTGGAGGTTTTGGAGCTGTCTGACCAGGGCTGCAAGTTTGCTAGGTTAAGCTGCGATAGGGCAGGGCTTTCTTATGCAAAAGCCGCTGCTTGGAGCTTGGGTGGGTTTGTAGGTTGTGCAGGGCGGGGTCTCAGGGTGTCACTAGGCTAGGGCGTGGCAAACAGCAATGGCTGCTAGTTAGCTGGCTCTGAGTCCCTGTCGGCAGTCCCGTGCCCCAGTGCCGTAAACAATTATTCCTGCACGCAGCTCTGCAAGCAAGCCACCCTCACTGGCAGACAGTCCAGCTTCTCCCCGTAGGAGTTTGGGTCCCCTGCGTCTCCCCAGAAACTGTATTTCAGAGTAATCGGGGGCTTGTCTCCCTTCGGGTTGAAAAAAGCAATGCCCACCGCCAGCCCGGATCACGCACCTCCGTACCTCAGCTTTTCAGCGCTCGTGCACGTCTCAATGCTCTTTTCTCTTTCCTTCTAGTTGTAGAACTTCCACTTAGCCAGCTTTCCCGTGGTTCTGGGTGATAGACGTTTTTTCTTTTAGTTGTATTTTTGAAATTGTTGCGGGAGGCAGCAGTTTAGGTGTTTACCTACGCCGCCATCTTGGATTCCCTGATCTGGATGTTTCCAGCATGCTTCTTGATGGTAGTTTCTAGTTGCTAGATTTCATATAGGACTCTGATGTTTCTCTCTCTTTCTTCCTCTCCCTTGCTCTCTCTCTAAAATCAATATAGAATCAATAAAAACATTTTTTTTTTTTTAAAAAAGAGTGTATGCTAAAGCCATGGAGAACTAACTGGAAGACCATTTCTGTCATTCACTAAGCTGTGTCACCTTGCTTTAAGTCACTTCCTAATTCTTGGCTTCCTCATTTGTGTAATGGAGCTAATTGTCTCTACTTTAGGATAGTTGTTTTGAATGCTAAATGAGTTACTTCAAAAGTTTAGTACAATGCCTGCTCATGGTAAATTGTAGCTATAGTTCTTTTTATCTTCATGTTTAGGCAACCAACTATCCTGTTTTCCTTTTATTGAGAAATGCCAAACTTTTTCAAGAAAATTAACTTTCGTTTTCTGTTGAAATAGAATTACAATAGAACGCCTGCCTGAGTGTTATCAATGTTGTTGGGATTTTGCAGATTCTACTAGGGCCCTGTGGACACAACAAATTACATATTCAACATAGGTCTTCAGGGCAGAAATCTCCATTTTATAGAACATAAGTAGCTGGGTTCATAAGTTCGGAAAAAAATCCTAACGTTGACATATAAGTGTTCAGTAAAATTTGTTAGTCTCTCAATTAATTATTGTGAAAAGTATAGAGTTAATTTCAAGATTTTTAAAAAACTCAAATAAAATATATTCTTTTAAAAATATTTTTTTATTGATTTTGAGAGGAAAGGAGTGGAAAAGAGAGATAGAAACGTCAGTGATGAGAGAGAATCATTGATTGGCTGCCTCCTGCATGCCCCACACTGGGAACCAAGCCTGCTACACAGGCATGAGCCTTGACCTCAGAATCGAACCATCATCTCTTGCTTCATAGGTCAATGCTCAACCACTGAGCCACAATAGCTGAGCAAAAGAAAATAATTTTTTTCCTCCAACGGATCGATATTTAGAACCAGACTTAAATATTAAGCAACATGGGTAGGGCAGAATAGTTGACTTGGCAAGAAAAATAAAACTCAAGACTTGTCCATTTCCTCAGAAGCACTTTCATGCTTTTACACAGGTCTTTAAGAATTATGTTCATTCTTTCTATCACTGCCCACTGTTGGGTGAAATAGCAAGCAGCAAGCCAATGTCTTTACTGGTATGTAGACCAATGCATTTTAAATGCAAGAGAATTTCTATCTAAAAGGAAAGTCTATTTTAAGCAAGAAAATATTTTTAACTGTTCTATTGGTTATTCTTCCTCTTTGTAACAGAGACACGGACTCTGGAGACCCACCATGATAAAAATCAAACAGTAAGTAACTTTTGTGTGTGTGAGCTAACATTGTGTTTAACCCAGAGGAAAGAAAGTGTGGCTTTAGTCTTTTTTCCTGCCCACTCTTTCCTTGGGAAAAATGCCTTAATCTTCCTTAGTTTCAGATTCCTTAACTGTAACATGCTGATGATAACAGTTCTAACTGTTGTAACATGGGCCTGGTGTAAGCATGGAATGCAGTGATGCATGTGAAGGGCCAGGCACATAGTTAGCCCTGGAAAACCAAAAAGAAGAAGCATTAGCATTGTGTCCCTCTTAGAGTTCACAGCTGCACACCACTGTGGGCAAGTCAAAGATCCTCCATCTCCCTAGAACATGTTTTTTCTTGCTTCCATTGCAATCCAATTGAGAAAGATTATTTTTTGTTTGAATTTATTTATTTATGTATGACAAGATACCAGTCAGGAATATTCTAAGCCAGGAATTTATATATCCAATTATAAACAAAAATACGATGATTTTAGTGTCCCACACTTTCTTTGAGTAAAGGAGAAAAACCTCTAGAAAGCAAACTTCTAGCATTGACCTAAAAATTCTTTGAGGACTTATCTAGGGGTCCTCATTCATTTAACTCAATCTCATACTTTTGTGTTCACAAATAAGGCTCAACATTTTGTGTTTCTCCCCTCTTTGTGATCAAGGACTGCCTTTTAAGGGTGCACCCATAATGCTTGATGCACAATACCTTGCAAATAGCACTCCTGTAGTAAGTGTTTGTTGAATAAATAGAAGATTTAATTTCCTTGACTTTGTTTTAAAAGTGTTTCCTGTTGTTGGTTTTAAAGGGGGACCATGGAATGAAATTTTATAAGTAGAAGATTTTCTGTGTGACTCTCAGTTATCAAAAAGTCAAATTAATTGCAGCAATATCAATAGCTATTATTGGTTAAGCGTTTATTATGTATCAGACCCTATGCCATGCATTTTGTATTTTTTGTCCTTTACATTTCCCAATAACTCTATAAGATGACTCAGCTCTTGAGGACCGAGCTTGGAGTTGAACTCATGACTGTTTGACTTTTAAGTCATAGTCGTTCTGCGAAAATAGTGGTTTCATTGCAAGACACAAATTTAGACCATTCTGAAACTTTATGGGAACACAAAGGGATATGAATGAAGAGGATTCTACTCCAAGGCCCATTTTTGTGGGAGAGGAGAGTCCACTTACTAAGAGCTCCTTTTTTACACAGCACAGAAGGGCACATTTTATTCCTTGTGAACTCCAAAGATTAAGTACTGCATTTCTTTGGGTGTTTTGGGGCTTGTCAAGAAGGGAACAGATCAAGGGTGGTTTCTAGGTCCCTGTATTCCTGTGATGCTGGAAAAAGGATGGTCCAGTACACAAGTCATGAAAATGGCTGAGCATACTACCTATTTCTGGCCATATGCTGCAATTCTGTTTGTGTTTCCACAGCAAATATCTACACTGGTGGATGAGTTACAAGACTCTGGTTACAAGACCACCAGAATAAGTGTCTATATTGGAGCAGGGATAACTGCTGGGCTGACTCTGGTTCTTATCTTTGGTGCTTTAATTCTCAAATGTAAGTCACTTGATGCTGTATGTCTTTCCCTCTGTTAGGAACTGCTGATATAGGAACGAACATAAACCTAGATAGAATTATAAGTTTATATTTATACCTAAAGATGATTAGACTGGCTCTGGCCAGTGTTGCTTAATGGTTACAGTGTTGGCCCATACACTGAAGGAAAGGTCCTAGTTGTGATTCCCAATAAAGAGCTCATGCCTGGGTTGCAGGTACCATCCCTGGTCCTGGTCAGAATGCATGTGGGAGGCAACCAATCAGTGTGTCTCTCTCACACTGATGTTTCTCTCTCCCCACCTCCCTCCGTCCCTACCTCCCACTCTCTCTAAAAAAAGCAATGTAAAAAATATCTTCGGGTGAGGATTTTTTAAAAAAAGGAATGTACTGCGGAGTAGGTGTAGAGAAACATGTTTTCATTATTTCTTACAGGTCCTAGAATAAAGTTGAAACCTTGACATGTTTTCAGTTTCAGACACTCACCGTGATCTTTATCAGGAGTTTCCTCTGCCTGGAATGCTCCTTCTAGCTCTTTACTTGGCTGACTCATTCTCCTCTTTCAGAGCTGACCTTCAAGGTCACCTTTTCTGAGAGGTGACCTTCTCTATTATAAGTTCCAGTGCATTGTTTGTTTCCTTTATATCACAGCACAATAAGAAATTATTATTGTTGTTGTTATTATTTTTGAAATCCACCCTCACTAGAACACAAGTTTCACAAACTCAGGGCTCATAATTTACCTTTGTGTCCTTGATGCTTAGCATACTGCTAGAAACAAAATAGGTGTTCCATATATTTGTCAAATATGAAACATGGCCCAACTAGCGTGGTTCAGTGGTTGAGTGTCAACCTATAAACCAGGAGAATCACAGTTTGATTCCCAGTCAGGGCACATATCTGGGTTGCAGGCTTGATTCTCAGTAGGGGCGTGCAAGAGGCAGCCGATCAATGATTCTCTCTCATCATTGATGTTTCTATCTCTCTCTCCTTTCCTCTCTGAAATCAATAAAAAAAAATTAAAAATAATATGAAAAATGCATCTTTATTACTTTCAAGCATAGTTCATGTAATAAACCAAGACACACATTAGTAGTTTGATTTAATTCAATTTAAGGGAGACTAGATTTCCTTAAATAATCCTTGCCTCCTATGAGCCCATTTAAAAAAAAAATTGATGAAAGCAATTTTAATTGACTTTTCTTCACCTTTTTACCCAGGGTATTCTCATAAGAAAGAGAAGTTACAGAATTCCAGGTAAGAATAAGGGATGAGGTAAAAGAAGGTGGGAATCTTGGAGTTTTCTACACCAGTATGGCTTTGATCTTTGCTTTTAGAAGTCCTGCCCTGGGACTCTGGCATCTAATCTTACATTTCCCTTTTGCTTTAGGATTTATGAAATGTAAACATGCTCCTCTGTTTGCTTCCTGATCTCTCTAGCTTTCTCAGTCCTAAAGTTAAGGTATAGCAGTCATCTCCTCATGATAGGAAGTGCTTATTTCTTTCTATTTTAATCAGTCTTTTTAGTTGACTGACCCTTCAATTGATGGATTATATACTGCTTCCAGGCTCTGGTTGGGCACTGTGCCCCATAAGTAAACAAGAAAGCAAGAACCTACTCTCAGGGCTTTTATAGCCCAGTTCAGGTGTTCTTAACTTTGATAACCCATTAGAATCACTTACACAATCTGTTGTCATCCCCAGAGCAAATAAACCAGATTCTTTACAGAGAAAGTCTAAGCATAGATATTTTTGTAAAGCTTCCCAAGTGATTCTAATGTGCAAATAGGGTTGAGAACGATTGGTCCTTTATATTACAGTCTTAGTGTCCATTCCTGACTATCTGCACATAGATCCATACACACATATGTATACACCCCAATTCCAAATACATATAGCGTACACAAGTTTTACTTCATTTTAGCAACATTTGGTACATTGGTAGAATGCAGTATGTATCAAGAAAAAAAGACTCTGTCCATTGAATACTATCTAAACCAATAATAATTTTAGACTAAGTAGAGACAATATATTCATGAAAACAAAATAGTCTACAGTAAATAGTCAGAAGCCAAAAAAAAGGTCAAGTAAAATATGTATCAATGGTTTTAGATTATCTGTGTCACTATTCTTTCATTGAGCTGAAACCTGAAATGTGGTAACATTCATAGTGACATTTACATGCATTAATACATTATTTGTCACACCATTTGGTTAACGGTCATCTCTACCTATAAAGGTAAACTCCATAGAAAATAAGGAACTTGTCTGCCACATTAACAACTGTATCCCCTAGCACAGCACCTGATACTTAGTAGGCACTAAGTATTCAATATTTTATTGTGAATGAATAAATGCTCCTTATAGCAGCCTGGTCAGATTGAGTGCTAATTATTCCCATTTTACAGATGAGGATCCTGAGACAAAGTTTTCTAATATGTAACCTTCATGGGATGTGTGTTTTATTCACTGTTGTGTCTCTTGCTGCATGAAACAGTGTGTAACACACTAACTAGTTCCCGAGCAAATGAAATAAAAAAACTCAAGATTACATGTCTGGTTTAGTGACAGGGATAGAATTCAAACTCAAATCTGACTGGATACTTAACATATTTATTTCTTTATTGTTTTTGAAATTGTTCCAGCCCACAGAACAATTGAATTAATGGTACAAGGAATAGTAGAATCCTTCACCAAGATGTTTAACATTTTAATGTTTGCTTTATCTATTTTTTATGCACATGTGTGTTTTTTTCTGAACCATTTTCAGGACATTTCAAATATCTTGACACTTCACTAAACTTCAGTGTGTATCTCCTCTGAATAAGGATATTCTCTTAGATCACACAATGCCATTGTTTTTTGTTTCCAACAATGCCATTTTTATACCTAAGGAAATTAAGAGTAATTCAAATTGTCTTAATGTTCTTCAAATTATTCTATTTTATGGTTTCTCCCCCAGTCAGGACCCAATCAAGCATCATGTACTGCATTTGGTCGGCATCTCTTCAGCAAAGCCTATTCTCTCTCTTTTTTTTTTTTATGCCTCCTGGGAAATGCTTACCTGAACTGCGACATTTTATTTCCACAGCCTCATCACTTTGGCCAACCTCCCTCCTCCCTCAGGGTTAGAAAATACAGTAGCAGAGGGGATGCGCTCAAGGGAAAACATCTATACAATTGAGGAGAACCTATATGAACTGGAGGACCCGTCTGCGGATTACTGCTATGTCATTAGTGGGCAGCAATCCTGACAACCTCTGGGTCGTCACCCTTCTATGCCATCAGATCCAGCTTCATTTGTGAGCTTGTACTGTCTTCTTTGAAAGCTATCAGATGTGTCAGCTGATTGACTTTAAGGTTCTGCCTGCATCTACCCAGCATTCTTTATCCAGTTTTGAAGATAAGCTCACAAAAGGTTTGAATCATGATCTACCCACTACTCAGACTTTCCAGCCAACTGGTTAGTCAACTCAGAGACTGCTAATCAGGGCATTAGAACTCAAATGAGCTTCTCTGTGAAGTAGGAATTCTTAATGTGGGGTCTCCTGAATTCCAGGACTTTCGTCCCATGTGTCCAAGAAGCTCCAGAAACTGGGGAAAATTACCTGCTGAGATGTATGCATGCCTTTTTTGGTACAGAAAGTCTAAAGGGGCCACCGATTTCAAAGAGAAGGGTGACTCATAATAGGTGAAGAAACTACTGGAGTAGACTAGATGGCCTTGAAGGTTTCCTTTGAGTCTCAACATTTAAGCTTCTTTGAATGAAGACTCTCCTACAGATACCAACTTACACTCTCCTTCTCCAGCGAAGAAGCAGGCCCAGCAAGCCATGGTGTCGCAGGAGCTCTGGGGGAAAAAAGGAAGTGCACTCGTGTGTGTTATCAAGTTCTGCTTGGGGAGAACTCAAAGGGAAACTTCTCTGACCAACTTCTTCATTCAAGGAGAGAACCAGAGAGAACCGGGGCCATGTTTTTCACAGAAGAAGAAGCAGTGACTGGGATGCCTATTCCATTTCCTGGAGGAAGGAAGATGAAGGGCTGCAGCAATCGGTACTAGTCAGCCTCAGATCCCTTGGTGGAAAGACAGTGGTCCCTAAGTTTCCATTCCAAGACTGTGGAGACTAGCTCTGCCTTCGTTATTTGTTGCCTCTGCTCTCACACACATTAGAAATTTATTAGATATCTTTGGAGTGAAAACATTAAATACACAGAAAGGTAGCTTTCTGGAAAGCCCTTCTATTGGGGCGCTTAGACAGCTCTGCCACCTCACTTCTTGGAGAACTCACAGACCCTAAGCTCCATCTGTGCTCTTATGTAGGCAAAAGGGGCTCTTTTCAGACAGTGACAATATGCACCTGTCACTGTCTGAAAACTGCCCCTCCCTAGGTCAGTGGTTGGCAAACTCATTAGTCAACAGAGCCAAATATCAACTGTACAACGATTGAAATTTCTTTCGAGAGCCAAATTTTTTATACTTAAACTTCTTCTAATGCCAGTTCTTCAAAATAGACTCACCCAGGCCGTGGTATTTTGTGGAAGAGCCACACTCAAGGGGCCAAAGAGCCACATGTGGCTCGCGAGCTGCTGTTTGCTGACCACGGCCCTAGGTGATTACTAAATTGCTGCTGTGCTGTATGCCATGGATGTTAGTCACCTGGAAGGAAGCAACTTCAGAAGACACTTAGACTAGATCAGTGGTTCCCCTCCAAAGGAGATTCTTACCTTGCAGAAATCTTTAAACAAGGATATGTATACCCGATGATAATTGAAACGATGTTTGCAAAACCTTTTTTCATTGCTAGGGGAGTAGTTGATTATGGTGGTCCATCAGCACAGTGGTGCAGGTAAGAAGAATTAGGTGGTTTCATTGTTGAGCTGTTTTGCTAATTTAACAAATATTAATTAGTGCTTACTATGTGCTAGGTAATCTGATGCTGAGAGCAGCAAGAGAGACCAAATAGACACATCCCTGACCCCATGAAACTTCTAGTCTGACAGGCAGGAGAATTCGTTCTATCCATTCACTGTTAACATTTATTGGCATCAATTTTGTCAGGCACTGTTTCCTAGGAATACAACCATGATGAAACCCTTAATCTGACAAAGTTTATGTTACTTGTCAGAGGGAAATGCTATATTGCTAAATCAAAAGAAAAAAACAAACACAATGTTCTAGAACAGTATATATAATTGATGAATTTTTTTTTTACTTTAAAAAAATCTGGAAGAATATATCTAAATTAATATGGTTACTCTACAGGGGCAAATGATTAAGAGATAGACTCAGCCTGGCTGATGTTGCTCAGTGGTTAAGCATTGACCTATAAACCAGGAAATCATGGTTCAATTCCTTGTTGGGGCACATGCCTGGGTTGCAAGCTCCATCCTCAGTGGGGGCGTGCGGAAGGCTGCCAATCAATGATTCCCTCTCATAATTGGTGTTTCTATCTCTCCCTCTCCCTTCCTCTCTGAAATCAATAAAAATATATTTTTAAAAAAAGAGATAGACTTTCACTTTTTTAAACATGCTTGTGTGTTCGATGATCTCCATTTTCTCTTATAATAGAATGATAATATTTAAGCATTGTAGCAGTGATTTCCTGTCTGCCCTCCACTTCATAGAAAGAAATGAAGACTGGGCCAGGTTAACTTAAAGAGCAAGTCCAGCAGTGAGTGTGGCAGTGAGCTAGGACTGGAACCTTGGTTTTCAGAGTAGGATTCACTTTTCATTGGTTATTTGGAATGGGACAGATGGCAGGAAGGGGAACAAAAAGCTACTACAAGTGTAATGGAGATGACAAGTGGTAACTTAATTAAAAAGCGTAGAAAGATTGAATATGTGGTTTGTTTGCTGAAGTGCCTTGCAGTGTCTCTCCCCTTCCCCCCACTCCCAGAGCTCTGCCTAAGATACTTATAGGCTATGAAAAGAGGAACCCTGTTATCTGTTTTGACTGCAAAAGTAAGGTCTTACTATGTTTTATCTATTACTTTTTCTTGATTTGGAATTCCAGAAGCAGAAATTCCAAGTGGCTCCTTGTTTTATTGCACTTTGCTTTATGGTGCTTCACAGGTGTTGAGTTCGTTTTTTACAAATTGAAGGCAGGGCCCTACACTAGCAAAAAGATTCTCACTTGCTTTATTGTGGGTGGCCTAGAACAAACCCACAATATCTCCAAGGTGTGCCTGCAGTTGATTTAGATGTATCTTTCTAGAGGCTTGGTGATATGTGAATGTAGCTTTAGTCAATTTAAGTTGCTTTCTTTTCCTAGCTGGTTTGGCTCAGTGGATAGTGTCAGCCTGCAGACTCAAGGATCCCAGGTTCGATTCCAGTCAAGGGCATGTAACTTGGTTGTGGGCACATCCCCAGTAGGGGGTGTGCAGGAAGCAGCTGGTCGATGTTTCTCTCTCATCGATGTTTCTAATGCTCTATCCCTCAGCTAACCTACCAGAGAGGACACTGAACAGTCTGATGGGCATCCACACATACTTTTACCAATCACTTTTCCACACAGATACATACGCATGTACACATATTGTCATTTGGTTACAGTATTTTTGCAAAAATAGTTTCCTGTGAAATAGATTGTTGTGTGAATTATCTCTCTCACTTATTTTTCTCATAGTTCCATGTGAATGTCCCAATAAAATGTTGGTTTTTTTAAAAAAAATTTATTGATTGTTTTTTAAGAGAGAGTGAGGCAGAGAGAGAGAGAGAGGGAACCATTGATTTGTTGTTCCACTTATTTGCATTCGTTGTATGTGCCCTGACTGGGGATCAAACAAATAACCTTTGTGTATTGGGATAATACTCTAACCAACCGAGCACCTGGCCAGGGCCAAAATGTCAATATTCTTTGCCAGTGTATATTATTAATCAGCAGAAGGGTTTGTTGACATTATTTAAAGTCCCAGTGTCTGCCACCAACACAGTGCCTTGACAAGGATTTAGACAGAGCTCAGCATACAGTTTAAGTAATTGTTACTAGCACAGGCATTTCCACACGATGCCCAGGTTCTACAGAGGTTTTAGTTTGGGAGAGTTACAGAGTCCTTTAGCAAATGACCCTAACACTATCTGGCTAAAAGCACAATGCTGTTAAGCCTCTTTGACCCAGCCAACTTCCCTAAAACTGATGTGAAGGAAGTGTCTGACAATCATGTGACAATGCAACGAGGCACACTGGTTACAAGTTAGAGTGTTCATCCAAAAGCAAATATGCGATGCTGTCACCTATTAACATAAGAAACATTCCAACCTATAAAGAATTTTTTTGAGTTTATTTGAGCCAAACTGTCAGTACTTGCCGGGAAGCAGAATCTCAATGGATTGGGATAATGCTCTGCAGAATGGCAGATTTTTACCTTGTTTTATACATTACAGTCAAAGGAGGAGATGTAAGTGGGTTGCATGAAATCCATTGGTGATAGATTAGGGAGGCAGGAGAAAGCAAATCGGGGAAACCTTTGGGAGTGTATAAAAAGTAAAATGATATTCATCAGAAAGAATGTGTGCACACCTATGTTCATAGCAGCACAATTTATGATAGCTAAGCTCTAGAAACAGCCCAGGTGCCCATCAGTAGATGAGTGGGTATAAAGCTGTGGTACATTTATACCTGGAATACTATGCAGCAGTAAAAAAAGAATATCTTACCCTTTGAGACAGCATGGAGGGACCTGGAGAGTACTATGCTAAGTGAAATAAGTCAGTCAGAGAAAGAGAGAGAGTGAGTGATCTCAATCATATGTGAAATTTAAGTAACAAAATAAACAAATGAGGAGGATCCAGAGACAGGAAAGCATGGGACAGAGTATGGAATATTCAGAAAAAAGGAGGGAAGGGTGGTTGGGTGGGAAGTAATAAACCAAGAACCTTTTATGTATATATGCATGGCCCATGGCCACAGACAATGGGGCGAAGAGGGCCTGGGGTAGGGGGTGAGGGTGGACTGGAAGGGGCCAATGGGGAAAAAAATGGGACAAATGTAATACTTTCAACAATAAAGAATTGGAAAAAAAAAAAAAAGTAAGCCCTAACTGGTTTGGCTCAGTGGATAAAGCGTTGGCCTGCGGACTGAAGGGTCCCATTTTTGATTCTGGTCAAGGGCGTGTACCTTGGTTGCGGGCACATTCCCAGTAGTGGGTATGCAGGAGGCAGCTAATCGATGTTTCTCTCTTATCGATGTTTCTAACTCTCTATCCCTCTCTCTTCCTCTCTGTAAAAAAATCAATAAAATGTATTAAAAAAAAAAAGTAAACTGATAGGCACATAGTTCTTTTGCTTAGGTGGGTACAGGATAGTTTACAGGGAACAATTAACATGATAACAGTAACAATGAAGGAATTTGTGGTACCGGTCCTAGCACCCAGGGCATTTGATGTGCCCTGAGTAGTCTGGAAAAAAGGGAAGTTACAACTTACCCTGACATTTCAATGATATTGTATCTAGATATATTTTCTATGTTGTGGTAGATGCAAAAAGACTATAGGCTCAGCTAAGGTAAAGAATGACCTTGTCAGGGAAGATACCCACCTAGGACATGACTACACACCATAACTGCTTTTAGTTAAAGTTTTAATTTCAGACCATCCTTTGTGGTTACTTTAGGTTTTGAGTTTGCAAAACTGCCATGCAGGCCTTCCCTGATCTTGTCAGGTTAGCAAGTGGACCCTTTCATCCACACATCTTTGTCATACGCAAGTTCAAAATCTCCAGTTTCAGTGGACTTGCATGAAGACAGAAGAGAAACAGTCCAGAGATGGAAGACACTGATGATGCCTTGCCACACTAGCAGTCAGCAGCTGTGCGTCGCTGCAGGTTGCCCAGGACCAAACCAGAGAGGGTCGGACCTGCATTACCACCATGTGCCCACCATCCAGAACTGAAATATCATTGCTGACATTTACACATAAGGAACTGTTTAACATTGAAATTGGTACTCAAAAGAACTGTTGGCCTAGAAAGAAACTCACTACAGACTGATTCATTTGCCTCTCAGCATAACCATTATTGCTTGTCTCATTTTCGGTTCTTATAAGTTTATTTCTAGTGTCACATGATCTTACTCATCTAGGGGAAATAATGAACAACATAAACTGATGAACAAAAACAGACCCGGAGACAGGGAAGCATGGATCAGACTGTCAAACCTCAGAGGGAAGGTAGGGGAGGGTGGGGCTAAAGAGGAGAGATCAACCAAAGGACTTGTATACATGCATATAAGCCTAACCAGTGGTCACCAACAACAGGGTTGGGGGGTGAGGTGGAGGGGAGGGGGGCATGAGTGGGGAGGGGTTTGGGATGGGAATGGGGGGGTGAGGACAAATATGTGATATCTTAATCAATAAAGAAATAAAAAAACAAACAAATATAGTGAAGCACCGTGTAACTCTACATCATTTTAAAATATATTTTTATTGATTTCAGAGAGGAATGGAAGCGGGGAGAGAGACAGTAACATTAATGAGGAGAGAGAATCATTGATTAGATGCCTCCTGCATGCCCCTATGGGGATCCAGCCTGCAAGCCAGGCATGTGCCCTTGACCAAATTGAACCTGGGACCCTTCAGTCTTCAGGCTGCACTCTATCCACTGAGCAAAACCAACTAGGGCTACGTTATTTTTAATTAAAGTGGCAGCTTGTTTTCCTAAACTTTTGAGGGTAAATGCTATGTGTTTGTTTCTTTGTTTATTTATTTGTTTTTGCATAGGATAACTATTGCTTAGCATGGGGTACTCAATGGATATTTGGTGAAATAATGTTTGTTAAGTGACAAGAACAGTTGAGTAGGAGCAGGCACACTCTGCTTTCTCATCTGTGTCTGCCCCATAGTGTATCTTCTGTGGGTCCCATCCTCTAGTCCTCTTTTTGGCCCTCAGTTTATTAATTATAAGTTGAGGAGTTGGCCCGGGTAGTTAAAGATCCCTTCAGATATAAACAGTCTCAAAATGGCCTTTCAGCCTGGCCAGTGTGGCTCAGAGGTTGACCTATGAAGCAAGACATCACAGTTTGATTCCTAGTCAGGGCACAAGCCTGGGTAGCAGGCTTGATCCCCAGTAGGGAGAGTGCAAGAGGCAACCGATTAATGATATTCTGTCATCGTTGATGTTTCTATCTCTCCCTCTTCTTTCCTCTCTGAAATCATTTTAAAAAATAACAAAAAAATATATATAGTTTTAAAAAATGGTCTTGCAGGTCCAGAGTCTGATCTAAAAATCATGCGGTGTGCTGAATCTTTTAAAAATAGCCTAGTAGAGCACAAATATTGTTCCCGTTCACTAAATCTCCTTATAATCCAGTCAGACTGGAGAAATCTGACTTTCAAGGATACTTCCCAATGGTCTGATGTCCAGGTGTGGCAAAGATAAAGAATGGAATGCTGGAAGGAAGTTGTCTTTATCTACTGGTATAAAAACCCTTGAGGAAAGGATCAGTGACAAACCATCAGAGGAGCTGGGAACCTCCTAACTTACCCGTAAGTACAATACTCTGGAAATTTATGTGGAAGAGAAAATCAGAACTTTGGAAGAATCCAAGATGGCGGCATAGGTAAACACCTAAACTGCTGCCTCCCACAACAATTTCAAAAATACAACTAAAAGAAAACATCTATCACCCAGAACCACGGGAAAGCTAGCTGAGTGGAAGTTCTACAACTGGAAGGAAAGAGAAAAGAGCATTGAGACGTGCACGAGCGCTGAAAACCTGAGGTATGGAGGCGCGTGATCCGGGCTGGCGACGGGCGTTGCTTTTTTCAACCCAAAGGGAGACAAGCCCCCGATTACTCTGAAATACAGTTTCTGGGGAGACGCGGGAAACCCAAACTCCTATGGGGAGAAGCTGGACTGTCTGCCAATGAGGGTGGCTTGCTTGCAGAGCTGCGCACAGGAATAATTGTTTACGGCACTGGAGCACGGGACTGCCGACAGGGACCCAGAGCCGGCTAACTAGCAGCCATTGCTGTTTGCCACGCCCTAGCCTAGTGACACCCTGAGACCCTTCCCTGCACAACCTACAAACCCACCCAAGCTCCAAGCAGCTCAATTAGCATAAGAAAGGCCTGCCCTATCACAGCTTAACCTAGCAAACTTGCAGCCTGGGTCAGACAGCTCCAAAACCTCCAAACCCCAAGCAAAGAGGAGAAAACTGCAGCTCTCACTGTAGCTCCTGCTGAGTGGCCTCAGATAGTAGCTGACCTGCACCCCATTGGAGATCCAGAAGCCAGTGTACCTAGTGGTCAGTGTGAGACACCAGATTTCAACTCCTCACATCCATAAGTGACACATTCAAGAGGCAGACTCAGTGAGCACCAAAGCCTCACTGAAACAACTCCTGCCCCATAAGCGTGTCTTCAGCGTAGCAGTTCTTCCATTATAGACACAGGGAATGCTCACAGCTAATTGGCCTGGAGGTCAATTCCTCCCAGCGTAACAACAGCAATTAAGGCTTAACTGCACCAAGACTTTGCACTCAGCCCACAAAGGGGTGTACCAAGAGCGTCCACATCAGGAGATTGGGGAGGCTGAGCTACTGCCCCCTATAGGTCACCTACCACACAAAGCCACTCCATCAACACAGGGAAGCAGCCAAAATGCAGAAACAAAGAAACATGTCACGAATGAAAGAAACGGAGGAATGCAAACTACTGGATGACATAGAGTTCAGAACCACATGTATAAGGTTACTCAAGAATCTTCTAAAAACCGCTGAGAAACTTGATAACACTTCTGAGGAGCTTAGTGAGACCTTCAAGGACCTTAATGAGAATGCCAAAAAAAATGGAAAAGGACCAGTCAGAAATGAAGCATACACTGTCTAAAATAAACATACAGAAACTCAACTGTAGATCAACGTACCCCAAGAATCAAACCAAAGATCTGAAATATGTGGAAACAAAAAACATCCAACCAGAAAAACAAAAAGAAAAAAGAATCCAAAAATATGAAGATAGTGTAAGGAGCCTCTGGGACAACTTCAAGCGAACCAACATCCGAATTTTTGGGGTGCCAGAAGAAGGGAGAGAGCAAAATATTGAAAACCTATTAGAAGAAATAATGACAGAAAACTTTCCCTACCTGGTGAAAGAAATAGACTTACAAGTTCAGGAAGCGCACAGAACCCCATACAAGAGGAATCCAAAGAGGACCACACCAAGACACATCAAAATTAAAATGCCAAGGGCAAAAGACAAAGAGAGAATATTAAAAGCAGCAAGAGAAAAACAGTTAATTACCTACAAGGGAGTACCCATACGACTGTCAGCTGATTTCTCAACAGAAACTATGCAGGCCAGAAGAGAGTGGCAAGAAATATTCAAAGTGATGAACAGCAAGAACCTACAACCAAGATTACTCTACCCAGCAAAGCTATCATTCAGAGTTGAAGGTCAGATAAAGAGCTTCACAGACAAGAGAAAGCTAAAGGAGTTCATCACCACCAAACCAGGATTACACGAAATGCTGAAGGGTATCCTTTAAGAAGAGGAAGGAGAAGAAAAAGATAAAGACAAAAATTATGAACAACAAAATGACATCAAACACATACCTACAACAAGTGAATCTAAAAATCAAGTGAATGAAAAATCTGAAGAACAGAATGGACTGGTGAATATAATAGAATCAGGGACATAGAAAGGGAGTGGACTGACGATTCTCAGGGGAAGCAGGTGTGAGGGGTGCGGGAAGAGATTGGACAAAAATCTTGCTCCTACCCAGCTCAGATCGGGACCCAGGCAACAGACAAGAGACTTGGCCGACAGCAGTTGCCCTATATCTAAATTCAGCTGAGCATTTGGAATGCTCAGGGCCCACTCAAGAATGCAAATAATCCTTCCCACTAATATTTACAGGGTAAACTAAGATTGTTGGTAGAGTATTAAATTTGACAGTAAAATAGTCACCGAGTTTTCAGATTAATTTAAATAGGCTAATTGAAATAAGTGAATATTCAAATACGGGACAAAAAGCTATTCTTAAAGTAATAACTAAAATTTCTATTGGTAGTTCATCTCATGGTAAAATTCCTGAATATGCAATGAACCTAAAGCAGTCATATGTGTGGGGGGAAAAATTTTTTTTTAATTTAAAGTTATCAAGACTGCATTATAAAATTTACAAAAACCTCCATTAAAATAAAAAGGGGGGGATAGTAGGGCAATATCATGTAAGGAAAAATATCCTATAAGTAAATTACATCTAGAAAATTTTTACTTTACCAAATTAAGGTTCATTTGCAATGCTAACAGCAAGACGGCCATTAAAAACACACATGGTGTCTAAATAAGACAAAGGAAAATCGTTTGAACAAAAATAAAAAGGATCTCAAATCAATTATATAGAAAAGATTCCTTTATTAACTTGTGGTCGAGAATATATTTGTATATTTTCAGAAAACAACCCCAAGACCAGATGGATTCCTGCAACAGAGAGGAATTGACAGGAGTGCTCCAACCACGAAGACAAGAGGAAAAAACAGTCCAGAGATGGAAGACGCTGACAACGCCTTGCCATGGGAGCAGTCAGTAGCTGTGCACCGCTGCAGGTTACCTAGGACCAAACCAGAGAGGGTCGGACCTGCATTGCCACCATGTGCCCACCATCCAGATATCACTGCTGACATGTACACATAAGGAACTGTTGGACATTGAAATTGGGACTCAAACATTTTTTTGTTTTGTCTTGATTTGTTATTATATGTTTATTTCCAGTCTGCAAAGGCAAAACTTTTTAAAGGAAAGAAATGGTGGGAAAAAGATACAGAGGCAAAGAAGCATTGAACAGACTGTCAAACTACACTGGGAAGACAGGGGTGGTTGGGCGAGGAGGGCTGTAAGAGACCAACTGAAGGACTTGTACGCATGCATATAAGCACAACCAATGGATATAAGACACTGGGGCGGGGGGGGGGGGGAGGGTGGGCAGGTGAAGGCATGTCCTGGGGGGTAGGGGAGGTCGGGGGGAGATCAAAGGGGGAAAAAAAAGGAGACATATGTACTACTATTTGTAATACTTAAAACAATAAAAATAAAATAAAATTAAAAAAAAAGAATTACAAATTGGTAGTTACAAAATAGTCATGGGGATGTAAAGTACAGCATAGAGAACATAGTCAATAATATTGTAATAACATGAATGGTGCCAGGTAGGTACTTGTAATATCGGAGGGTAGGGGAAAATCACTTTGTAAAGTAGATGATAGTCTGATCACTATGCTGCACGCCTGAAACCAATACAAAGTGATTTTGAATATAAACTGGAATAGGAAAACAAAATTAAAAAATTTTTATCTGTTTTTCAGTGCCGAAAACCTGATCAGCATTTCAAACCTTATTTGACTCCCAATTTGCCAAAACGACTGCACTTTGCCAACAATGTCAGAATTGACAAAGCTCATCTTTTGATGGATCGCCAGTGGCTGGCTGTGAGGTTTGAGTGTCCCTTTACTTATACTTTTAACAACCATCTTTCATTATAAAGTTACTTGACTTTACCCTTGTTATTGTGATCACATACATTTTTTTTTTTGAGCATGACATTTTCTTGACCTTTTTATATGCTACCCAGCACTTCTATATTTGAAGTGGGTGTTACTAGGTTGCTGATTTTAGCTTCCTAATCTTCATGATATAGATGAGAATGAGGAAGGAGGCTGAGATGGTTCATTGATTGTTCCAGAGACTGTCAGTACCAATACAATTCTTACTGCCCTTCCCGCCGCCCCTTCCCAACTGTGGTCTCCTTTAGGCAGCAGACAGTATATAAAGATGATATTAGCCCTAGCCGGTTTGGTTCAGTGGATAGAGCATTGGCCTGAGACTGAAGGATCCCGGGTTCGATTCGGTCAAGGGCACATGCCCGGTTGCTGGCTCGATCCCCAGTAGGGGGCATGCAGGAGGCAGCCAATCAATGATTCTCTCTCATCATTGATGTTTCTATCTCTCTCACCTTCTCCCTTCCTCTCTGAAATCAATAAAAATATATTTAAAAAAAAAGATGATATCAGTTATTTTCCAGGCTGGCTCTTTAAGATATTCGTCATTTTTGTGGTTTTTGTAAAAGAACATGTTTATGGCTGTAAAGGCAAGCCAATGATTGGCTGTTGTATTTTTTTTTCTAGTTATCATTGTAATTCATGTTGATTATTGAGTCTTTGCAAAACATGTGTGTTTAAGAAAAATAAAAATCATTCTGAATCAAAAAAAAAAAATCTTACTCCTAAAGATGAAGACAGTGGCGGGGGGGGGTAAGGGCATGGGGTGGGGTGGGGAATCAGGTGGAGGGGAGCTATGGGGAAAAATAAAAGAGGAACACCTGTAATAATCTGAACAATAAAGATTTATTAAAAAAATAAATTATACTTCCATACTACATTTTTAAGTTAGCATCCTTTATTTGTAATCTACAAATGATGTTAGGCAAAATTAAATATTATAGCAATCTAGAGAAAAAATAGACTCTCACTTTATGTAACAATATTTTATTCCCAGAGCATTTTGAAACTCACAGCCCACTCCTAACATGGCACTTGAGCAAGGACTGACTAGTTAGGGTATGTAAAGTACCACATAGAGTATATAGTCAATAATATTTTAATAACTATGAATGGTGTCAAATAGGTACTAGACTTATTGGGATGATCACTTCATAAGTTACATAAATGTCTAATCACTATTTTGTACACCTTCAACTAATGTAACATTGTATATCAAATTGTAATTTAAAAGTAAAACACTTAAGTAAATAAATAAAATTAGTTGGTACATCTCAGATTTCATTTAAAGACCAACTTGACTACATTTGACAATATAGGGTTTTAAAAATATGTATAGCCCTGATTGATTTGGCTCAGTGGAGAGAGCATTGTCTTGTGGACTGAAGGGTCCCAGGTTTGATTCCGGTCAAGGGCAAGTACCTTGGTTGCGGGCACATCCCCAGTAGGGGGTACGCAGGAGGCAGCTGATCGATGTTTCTCTCTCATCAATGTTTCTAACTCTCTAGCCCTCTCCCTTCCTCTCTGTAAAAAATTAATAAAATATATTAAAAAATAAAAATATGTATATTTTATTGATTTCAGAGAGAGGAAGGGAGTACATCAATGATTAGAGAGAATCATTGATAGAATGCCAGGTAGGGGGCATACAGGAGGGGGCATGACCCTAGAATTCTGCTGTTGTGGCATCCAGTTATGGGGAGTGTGTGTGTGTGTGGGCAGGGGGGGGTCTTTAAATGAAGTACATATGAACTAGTACTTCCCCCTACTGGGGATTGAGCCTGCAACCGGGGCTTGGGCCCTGACATGGAATTGACCCTTGACCTCCTGGTTCATAGATTGATGCTCAACCACTGAGCCATACCAGGCGGGTGAAATATGGGGTTATTAATGCCATCACCACAGGAGAGTTTTTGTTTTTAAGTGGCTTAACTTAGTACTTGATTGAATGTTCTCCAATTCTCTGGGTTCACCATGGGAAGTGAGCCTTGCTCAAGTGCCATGCTCATCTACTCATAAGAATGATTTCTACTTGGATTTTTTTGGACATGATCTCTCTAAAATCAATAAAGTTATATTAAAAAAAAAAAACTCTTTATCATCCAATGCAGTCAAGTTGGTCCTTAAATGAAATCTGATGAACAAAATAGATCCAGAAACATAGAAGCATAGAACCGACTGTGGGTGGATGGGAAGAGAGCAACCAAAGAACTTGTATGCATATATGCATAACCCATGGACACAAACAATAAGATGGTGAAGGCCTGAGGTGGGGGCAGGGGTGGTCTAGAAGGCGTTAATGGGGGGAAAAAGGGACATATATAATACTTTCAACAGTAAAGATTTAATTAAAATGTTTTTATTGATTATTTTAGAGAGAGAAGGGAGAGGGAGAGAGAGATAGAAACATCAATGAGAGAGAAACATCAATATGCTGCCTTCTGCAAACTCCTACTGGGGAATTAACCCTCAACCCATATAGGGTGACCTTTGGTGCATGGGACAACACTCAACCAACTGAGCCACACCAGCCAGGAGCCCAACAATAATTAAAAGAAAACATTAGCTCTGCTTATTTTTATGAGAGATAGGTAATGAGGTGACTTCATTTGGAATAAACATTTTAAAAATTACAATAAAAATTAAATATTTTGGAAAGAAATTTGAAAAAAAACAACAATTATTCTCTTTGTTCTGATAATTTCTATTTTAGAAATTTATCCTATCAGGAAACAATCCTAAGTAAAGAAATAAGTTTAATAGCCCTAGCCAGTTTGGCTCATTGGTGGAACAAGACCCATGGACTGAAGGGTCCAATATTCAATTCTGGTCAAGGGCATTTACCTCAGATGCAGGCTTCATCCTGGACCTGGTCAGGGCTCATGTGGGAGGCAATCAGTCGAACCAGTTGATGTGTCTCTCTCAGTTGATGTTTCTCTGTGTCTCTTCCCATCCCTTCCACTCTCTCTAAAAATCCATGGAAAAATACCCTCATGGGTAAGGACTAACAACAACAACAAAAAATTAAAAAAAGAAATAAGTTTAAATTATTTGTTGTTTACAACTATCAAAAAAAATGCTGATAAAGATGTAAAGAAAAAACTGATAAAAATTTTTAGATTCAAGATTCAAGTCACATGATTACAAATGAAATAAACCATATAAAAAAAGTAAGTGGGCATAAATGTAAAATTAAAATATTGAGGTCTCAGACTCTATATTTTCTTTTTATTTGCAGATGCTGTAGTTTCTGTGTCATATGTGGCTGGAGTGGTGGGTCAGTCTGTCACGCTACCCTGCATCTTTTCAACAGCTCATGAAATCTCACCCATGTGCTGGGGTCGAAGGGCATGTCCTTCATGCAATTGCTCAAATGAACTCATAATGACCAATGGCTACCGTGTCACCTTTGAGAAGGACAAGCGTTACAGGATGGATGGAATCATTTCCAGAGGGGATTTGACTTTAACCATACAGAATGCAGCCCTGTCTGACACTGGCATCTATTGTTGCCATATTGAGTTCAAAGGGTGGTTTAATGGTTATAAAAAGAATATATATTTGGAGATAAAGCCAGGTGAGTTTGTCTTCCTGTGATCACTCATGTGCATGAACTGAGATGTTTACTGTTTGGTAGTGATATTCTCTTCTCTTAAGAAAGAGGAGGTTCCTCAATCCTGCTTTTAATAACTTTTGGGAAATAGAATTACTTACTTGTGTAGAATGAAGTGTTAGAATAACCTAGAGTCAAGAGTGTAGACTAGAAGGCCTTCCCAGTCTGCAGACTGTCTCTTAAAGCAGTGCTTCAAAAATGCTGGTTAGTTCATGAAGAGGCATTCACAGCTCCATAGGGAGATGAGGTGAATATTTTTCTCAAACTAAAATTATTCAATGTAAACAACTGTACTTTTTCTCTGAGATTATGTCATTGAAAATTTATAAAATGAACTTAACATTTTAAACCTAACATGGAGATTTTCAAATGTATAAAGTAGACAATATTGTATAAGAGATTGTCAAGTAGATACATTAGCAACTTTGACACTTACCAACTCAATCTTGTTGCATGTGCATTGTGTAAGCATATATAGTCCCATCCCCACACTGTACCCTACCTTGGATTTCATGAAGCATAACTCACATTATATTGTAATATTGCCTGTTTAAAAATTAAAATGACTTTATTGCAATATAAAAACTGATGCATCCCAATAACTGTGTATTAGTTGCTTTTAAGATTTTCATGAAATCCAAAAATCTGGCAAATTTACATTTCTTCTCTCTTGAGATGGACATTATAATGGCCCAGGTTTCTGAGTTCTTCCTTAATCTCCTTCCAGTAAAAAGTCTTTTATTGACAGTAGAATACAATATTTGTGGCATTAGTAAGCTGAATCTCTTTATCTTTTTTGTTAAATTAAGAAAACTTATGCCCTAGCCAGTTTGGCTCAGTCGATAGAGCATTAGCCTGCGGACTGAAGGTCCGAGGTTTGACTCTGGCCAAGGGCACATGCCCTGGTTGTGGGCTCGATTCCCAGTGTGGGAGGCAGCTAATCAATGATTTTCTCTCATCATGCATGTTTCTATCTCTCCCTCTCACTTCCTCTCTGAAATCAATAAAGAAATATATATATTTTTAAAAAAGAAACCTTTATTTGCAACCTCTCAAATTTTGGACTAGGTTATTTCCTTTAAAAAGGCAAGCAAGCCCTAGCTGGTTTGGCTTGGTGGGTAGCGCATCAGCCTGCAGACTGATGGGTCCCAGGTTCGATTCCAGTCAAGGGCATGTACCTTGGTTCAGCCACATCCCCAGTAGGAGGTGTGCAGGAGGCAGCTGATCGATGTTTCTCTCTCATAGATGTTTCTAACTCTATCCCTCTCCCTTCTTCTCTGTAAAAAACCAATAAAATATATTTAAAAAGGCAAGCAAGAGCCCTAGCTGGTTTGGCTCAGTGGATAGAGTGTCTGCATGTGGACCGAAGGGTCCCAGGTTTGATTCTGGTCAAAGGCACATGCTTGGGTGGCAGGCTTGATCCCCAGAAGGGGGTGGACAGGAGGTAGCCGATCAATGATTCTCTCTCATCATTGATGTTTCTATCTCACTCTCCCACTTCCTCTGAAATCAATTTAAAAAAATATAAAATTGTTAAAAAGGCAAGATAAGGTCAGTTAAGATGGAGAATACAGCTGATTCTGCAGAAACTATATCTGGGAAGCAATTCAAAGCCAAAGAAGCAGATAAGATAGAGCTCTATAGACAGATGTGTGGAGGCAGCACATGGAGAAGAGATTATGAAATTTTGGGAGTTGTGAAATTATTTTGATCTGTCCGAATTTTCAAATGTGACATGGAATGGAATAAGTAGGAAACTTTACAGTGCCTACCAATCCTCTGATAGATATTTGAGCCTCCAATAACCAAATTTTTGCTTAAGTTTTCTTCATTTTTCACAGGCTCAGCTTACTCCTTACCTCTGTTAGAGCTTTTCCTCACCTGCATCTACACTTATATCTTCCTAGCTTCTTCCTGGGGAAGATATTTTCTACTGATGAGGACAAATTTATTACTAGATCTGTCTTGGTTTCCTCTTCTTTATTGTTCATTGTGTTCCTTTGACCAGATTTTTTGCAAGCTTGCTTTTTTCTCTATATTAGGTTTTTAAATGAAGTGAAAACATTAGACTGTATACTTCTTAAAAGCCTCTGACTATAGCTTAGATCAGGGTCAGCCAACATTATAGCCCAGAGCCAGATCACATTCAAAACAGGCTCACCATTTTTTTTATAGGTAAACTTTATTGGAACAGCTATACTCACTCCTTTACTATCTAGACTGTGGCTACTTTCACACTGACAGAGTTGAGCCGCTGACACTGAGGCCATAGGGCCCCTAAAGCCTAACACATTTACTGTCTGGCCCTTTATAGGAAGTTTGCTGACCTCTGCTTGAGACTAATGCCTTGCATGTAATAGATACCAATATTTGTTGAAAAAAGTTTATCCTGTTCAAGGCACAGATGGGCTTAATTCCATATTAAACTGATTCTCTAAAAAGGAAGACATTCAAACCAATTGTCTGTTCTCTAGGGGTTTCTTTATAGTTAGTAGAGTTGAGTTTGAAGGAAGCTTCTTGTAAAAAGAAAAGGTGTTTGGTGAGCAGAATGTACACATTCTTGAATCAGGACTTCATTGATCTGCATTTTTGCCAGGCACTGGGTTTGGGCTTAATTCTAGTGTCAGCACTCTCTGGGTAGCTCTGAGACCTTCTGTAAGTGGTTTTGAATCCAACACTCGATCTGACCCTGGAAAGACACAAAGTTACTACCTACCTGTGGTCTAGTCTACCTTCCAGCCAATATATAACGTGTCTGTGTGATCTAGGATGCTAGTGGGTGTGAGTCCTTATTTAGAGTACAGGTCTCTTTGGAGGGCATCCTTAAGACTGAAGTGAATGCTATGTATTAATTAATATCTTTTTTAACTTTCTGGGCCTAGGAACTATTTTGTAATTTAGCATTCACCACTGAGAGGACAAAGACAGGTCGAGGCTCTAGACATTTTCCCTGCCTCCCCAATATTTACAAAGATACATAAATCTGATATGTGTGGCTGCTCTTCTCAGAGTGCTTAAGTGTTAGTATTGGGTATCCTTTCTCACCTCTGAACCTCCTAGTATATATTCTTGCAATATAGCTATCTCTGTTTTCTTTGGCTTTTCTTCAAGTCTTCCCCTGTAAGAATCTCATTAACCAAGGACAGGATGTCATAGTTCAGGGCAAATTAGTGCCCAGTTTTGCTTTAGAACAGTTTCTCTGGTTATGTTGATGTACAGGCCCAGCACAAAGCTCTTGTTCCCTGCTGCTTGATTAATCCTTGCTCTCATGTTGATTTCTAGCTCCACCTAAGGTCACCAGTGTTCCAACACCACCTAAGTTCTTCACCTCTGCTCCTACAACTCCAGCACCCACACTGAACCTTAAGACAGGTAAACTGATATGTTTCTGAGGCCTGAAGCCTTCTACTGAGTGGATGAAGACCACCAAGTATGTGTTAAGGCGGAGTTGTCATCTATGCTAAAGGTTTTTCCCTGGGTTCCATAGGGCCTCATGTGATCTGTGAAACCTTGTTGCATATTACATGCATCTAATAGGTATCTTCAGAGTGAAGGGACCAATTAAAAATAATTAGGTTCTCAAAGGGTTTAATCATCAGCCAAAAAAACAAGACCTATGATATTGGACAACTAATGGTGTGGATTTGGTCCAGTTGGCAGTGGTTTATGAGTAAAATCTAGGTAATTCAGAGAAGAAGGGAAATCTGAGTGGAATTCCTTTAGTCCTCTCTGAAGTGGGATCCTTCATACAAGGATAACAAGCCCACCACTAGTTTTACCTATAATATTTTATTGAAAGAACCATTTCTAATCATTGTACCATCAGGTCTATGGCTGCTTTCACAACAACCACTGAGACTATAGCCGCCAACCCCCATCTGGCCATTTACTAAAGAGTTGCTGGCCCGTGCTTTAGACTAATGCCTTGCATGTAATAGACACTGACAAATATGTGTTGATTTGTGTGTTTTGCACTTCATGGCAAAAATTGGCTTGATTCCAAATTAAACGGTATCTCTCTAAAGAAGAACTTTTAAACCATTGGCCTCCTCTGCAAAGGTTCTCTTTTTTCTACTTGGTAGAGTTGAGATTCAAGGAAGCTTCACGTGGGATGCAGAGATGTCCGGTGAGAAAAAAGTACACATTGTCGATCAGTTATTTATTGATGGCCTTTTGTGCCAGGCACTGTGTTTGTGCTTAATTCCACTGCTACCTCTCTCTCTCTGGGTAGCTCTGAGACCTTTTGTAACTGCTTTGAAATCCTAAATCTGCTCTGTCATGGAAAGAGCCCTAGTTATTACCTTTTTCATCTCTTAGTCGGAAAGGAGCCATTGGTGGTCTAATTCACCTTTCAACCAAGTGTATAATGTATAAATGGTCTGTGTGACCTAGCATATACTTGTGTTGTGAGTTAATTTAGGGTGCAGGACTCCTGAGAGGGTATCCTCAGGACTTAGTAAAATGAATGCTATTTATTGGGTAAACATTCTGGGCCTGGAACCACTGTTTAGATCTTAGTCATTCACCACAGAAGAGGACAAAGTCATGTTCTGGCCCTGGACACTTTCCCCATCTCATCAATGTGTAGAAGGATATGTAAATCTGATACACATGGCTGGTGTCCCCAAAGGGCTTCAGTGCATAATCCGAGTAACCTTTTTCACATCTAAATCTCCTGGAATCTATCCTTTTCAATGCATCTGTTTCTTTTTTGCAAGCTGGTCCTCAATCCAAGCCCTGTCAGATTCTAGTAGACTAAGGACAGGGACTCTGAGCTCAGGAGACATTAGTGCCCAATTCTGCAGGGGACAATCTCTCATTAGATGTTTGTGTGTGTGCAGGCCCAGCACAAAGCTCTCATTCTCTGCTCCTTGATTAATGCTTGCTTTTATGTTGATTTCTAGCTCCACCTAAGGTCACCATGGGCCCAACATCACCTATGGTCTCCATGTCTGTTTCTACAAAGCCAGCAGGCGGGCAGCAGAAATTCAAGACAGGTAAACTGATATGTTTTCCAGCCCTTGGCCTTCTTTTTATATTTTTATTGATTTCAGAGAGGAAGGGAGAGGGAGAGAGAGATAGAAAATCGATGATGAGAGAGAATCATTGGATTGCTGCCTCCTGCACACCTCCTGTTGGGTATAGAGCACAAAACCTGGGCATGTGCCCTTGACCAGAATTGAACCTGGAGTCCTTCAGTCTGCAGGCCGACACTTTATTCACTGAGCCAAACTGGCTAGGGCCAGCCCTTGGCCTTCTAATGAGAGGATATAGATAGCCAAGGGCATGTGTTAAGGCAGAGTTACAATCTAGGGTATGAATTCTTTCTTAGTTTCTAAACATGGGCCTCACAATATCTTTGAATGTCTGTTCCATATATATGCACTTAGTTTTTCAAACTTATAAGTAGTTTTAGAGTGAGGGAACCTATTTTTTTTTTTTACAAATGAGATTCTCAAAGGGATTTTTTATTACCCCAAATCTCAGACATCTTGGACATCTAATGCATATGGTGAAGATTTGGCACAGGTTTATAAGGAAAGTCTAGGTTATGCCAGGAAGTAGGGATAGGCTAATGAGAGTCTGTCCTCATGTTCTAGACATTTTCCCCACCTCACGCATGTTTATGAAGATACATACATCTGATATGCATGGCTGGTCTTCAGAGTGCTTCAGTGGAAATTACAGGTTTCCTTTTTCACCTGTGAAACCCCTGGGAAATACACTTTCTCATACAGCTGATTTCTTTTTTCCAGTGTGACTTCAAGCCCTGCCCTGTCAGAGTCTATTTGAGCAAGGGCAGGAACTCTGAGCTCAGGGGGGATTAGTGCCCAATTCTGGAGGGGGACCCAGTCTCTCACTGGTTTTATTGAGTTCATACTCAGCACACAACTCTTGTTTTTTTCCTGCTGGATTTATACTTGCTTTCATGTGGATTTCTAGCTGGACCTGAGCTCACCAGGGTCCCAAGATCACCTGGGGTCTCTTCCTCTGCTTATAGCACCAGTCTACCTGCAGAATGTCCCAAGAAAGAAAGTGATGCTTTTTTGAGCCCAGAAGCCTTCCAATGAGAGGAGGTGGACCACCCATATATAAGGTGGAAGTATAATTTAGGATTAAGATTCTTCCCTGGGTTAGAAATAGGAGCTTCACAGTAGCTGAGAATTCCCATTCCAAATTACATGCTTCCTTTGTAACTGTAAGTATTTTCAGAGTGAAGAGACCCATAGTTTTTTTAAAATCAGATTCTCCAGGGGAATAATTATTAGCCCCCCAATCCCCCAGACCATTTCTTGTTGACATCTACTGAGAATGGTGTGAACTTGGCTCAGTTGAGCACAGGTCCATAAGGAGCTTTAAGTGGAGATCCTTTATCCACTGTGAAGTCAGAGCCTCATCTGGAAAGTAAGGCTTCATCAAGATGATAATTTCTTCTGTCTCCTGTGTGACAGAATTAATTTCCCTCCCAATTTACTTATTATTTTAAATTACAGTTGATGTACAATATATTAGTTTCAGGTGTACAACCCCATGATTAGACATTTATGTAAGTAACAAAGTGATCACCCTGATAAATTGAGAAACCATTTGACACCATATATAGTTATTATGATATTACTGACTATATTCCTTGTGCTGTTGTTTACATCCCCCCTGACTATTTATGAAACTGCCAATTTTTACTTCTAATTCCCTTGACCTTTTTCACCCATGCCCCTAACCCATTTCCCATCTGCTAATTTCTTTACAAGTATTATATTACTTGATTCTCATGACAGCCCTACCTATTGTAGGTGTGATTCAATTTTGTTTTATATTTGTGGGAACCTAGGCACGAATCTAATTTTATTGTTGAAAGGCATATGGGTAGAAAGAGGTTGAGTCAGGTTTCAGTTTCCATTAGTTTGAATTTGGGACTCTGGTTATAAGTACTAGATGGTGTTTCTCCATGAGGCCTGAAGTTATATTAGGATGAATATGTCCTGATCTGACACCCTCACTGAAAAAACCCTTTATATAATACCCTGTCTTTTTATGTCATTGAGTGACAGTTTTGCTTTTAGTATTCTTTAGTTTAGTATTCAGTATAAAAATTGAAAAAAAATGCTGTTTATACTGATGACAAAGTAAATATCTGATTTAAGGATTTCAGGAATTTAGTATGTATGGCTTATTTTTTCAATTCAGGCTATGTGCTTCACACCTCAAATTTCCTATAGTTAAGTGTTTAGTTGTAATACAAATAGAGAATAACTTGACATATGTGTCAAGAAATAGCGTGGCCTCCCATGGACTACTTCAGATTCAAGCCTTCTGTTTTTAGGATTAAAAAGAAAACCTTTCGTGAAGATTTTCAAAATCTTCTAAACTTTTTGACTCCTTGAGGTTGTCTGGATTCTGGAGAGTAAAAGACATGTCTCAACCTCTTAGCCAGAGAAATGTGATGGAACACGGATTTTCCTTAACTCCCATTGAGTCTTGTGTATATTTAGCCATAAGAGATCTGAAGCATTTGTGCTATAAGCTGAGTATGGAGGAGAGGGCATTAGGTTAAAACTCAGATTTTAGAGCCTTAAATATATGTAAGAAAAATAGCTTTGTTCCAGGCAGCTGAACATACTAGTGAATCTGTTGACTTTCTTATTTTAAATATATATTTTTATTGATTTCAGAGATGAAGAGAGATAGAGATAGATAGATAGATAAACATCAATGATGAGAGAGAATCATCAATCAGCTGCCTCTTGCATGCCCCACACTGGGGATCAAGCCCAGTATGAATTTGGGTACAACTGGGTTATGTACCTTGATGGGGAATGAAACAGTGACCTTCTGGTTCATAGGTCAGTATCAACTACTGAGCCATACAGGCTGGGTGTGTTGACTTTCTTAATATTGATTTAGCTTCTATATACTTAATTTCACATAGTGTGTGCCTGCAAAAGTGTGTGGATTAGTCAACTTGGTTTAATGAATGTACATAAGTTTTTGACTTCATTTAAAACAGATATTCAGAAGGAAAGATCTGTGTAACCTCCTGGGGAATATTAATTGGTTATTAATTGAATTGAGCCTTATCTTTATCCTGATAGTTTCCTAAGGAGTTTGAGTCTAGAGTTGAGCCTTACCGTACAGGAAGGAGGTGAGCACTGGAGCTAATTCAATGCAGAGACATTTACTTTTCATCCAATCCCCGCCTGTCCCTAGTGCCTCCAGCACATGCTAGTTTCTTAAAAATTTCATGGAAAGGTCAGATATAAGATTATAGGAGGAGGGGAGCAAAGAAAGATGTCCACAGCTTTCTTTCCCAGGCGGCTCCCAAAGATGGTGGAGGGGCCAGTCTTGGTGCTTGATGGCCAAGGCCATCTCCTGCGCCACCTGGTGGCCATCGTGGCCAAGCAGGTGCTGCTGGGCCGAAAGGTGGTGGTTGTGCGCTGTGAGGGCATCAACATTTCTGGCAATTTCTACAGAAACAAGTTGACGTACCTGGCCTTCCTCCAAAAACGGATGAACACCAACCCACCCGTGGCTCTTACCACTTCTGAGCCCCCAGCCGCATCTTTTGGTGGATGGTGAGAGGCATGTTGCCCCACAAGATCAAGCGAGGCCAGGCAGCCTTGGACCGCCTCAAGGTGTTTGATGGGATCCCACCACCCTATGACAAGAAAAAGCGAATGGTGGTTCCTGCCGCCCTCAAGGTTGTGCTTCTGAAGCCTACCCAGAAGTTTGCCTACCTTGGGCGCCTGGCTCATGAGGTTGGCTGGAAGTATCAGGCCGTCACAGCCACTCTGGAGGAGAATGGGAAGGAGAAGGCCAAGATCCATTACCATAAGAGAAAGCAGCTCATGAGGCTACGGAAACAGGCTGAAAAGAACATGGAGAAGAAAACTGATAAATTCACAGAGGTCCTCAAGACCCATGGACTCCTGGTCTGAGCCAAATAAAATTGACTGTTATTCCTCATGCTTGGCCTGGCCTGCCCTTCCTCCATCGCCACTCTAGGATGTGGGGAACCCCAGGGGCTGTTCCTGGGCCACAGGCACCTTACCTTGGTCCTTAGAAGGCTGGGGATACAGAGGGGCCTTAGTCACTGCTATTTAAATAAAGGCCTTTTAGAAGTTTTACATGGCCTTATCAGTTGGGCATAATTTGCCTGTGATCTACTCAGAGTTTTAGGAAATCAGTAGCTGGAACAGCTAGTTCCCATTCAGCATTTATAAGCTGGAAAAACTCTTTAAAATTCCCACATGATGCTAGACTGCAGCTGTTAGGATGTAGCAAATGCTTGAGGGCAGGATGGACCTGGTATTGTAAGGAGAGATTTACAGATGCACAGACAGGATGGCAGCCACAGAATCTCAGGCATTGCACTTGCATGTTCCTATAACTTGTGATCAGAAAATGAATAAATTCTTTTTAAAGAAAAAAAAAGAAAGATGTCCACAGAAAGTCAAACTTGGGAATGAAGTTAAGGTCAAGAGGCCTTTTGCACAGACTAAGTTGGATAGACTGATCATCTGACTTTCTTGTACTGCCCTGTTCTTTGTTCCTAAAGAGAGCCACATCCTTTTATAGGGTTCAGTATTGGAGGAAAACTTGAAATGGGTTCAGCAGATAAGGAAGGGTGATGTTGAAATGTGAAGATTGTGGTGGGAAAGAGGAAACAGGAAGACTGGTGAAAAGCAATAAGGAAAGCCCAGGTTTGTGAATTCTTGACCAGCCAGCACCACTAATTTGCTCTAAGTTCTGTGGTGCTCGGGGGAGGGAATATGAAGACTTTATAAAGAGGCAAGTGATGCATAGCAGTGTGCTTGGGAATTCTCAGTAAAGCTTTTTGGTTAGAAATGGGAGATGAGTCAGATAACATAGGACATCAGTCATACAGAAGGAGTGAGCAGAATGCAACTGCAGAAGGAGCTGAGGTCACTTCTACCAGGAGTCTGACTTTGAGGGTTCTGAATCATTACCAAGGTGAGAGATTGGGCAATGTAGTCACCTTGAAGAAACTTCAAGGAGTTAAATATTGTGAGGATGTATCCCGTGCTGGTACATATGTGCATCTCCCTGGAAAGATGTGTGTGTGGGAACTTGAATAATGTCAGAAAATCCAGATTGGGGTTCTTGTAAAGATGCAACAACAGATGAGTGTAAATCTGTAGGACTTGTTTTATGAACACGAAAATGTCCTTTGTATGGATAAAAGCTTAATCGGGTGTCTTACATAAGAAGCATTTTTGTAGGCATTTCACATTTAGGGACATCTTAAAAGTGTGGAAAGGTGAGGGTGCAGGCTGGGCTAAGGGCTAGGCTAAGGGACACCCTCTCCCCCCTATGCATCAATTTCGTGCACCAGGCCTCTAGTCTTTGAATAAATTTCTAAGGAAGACTTGAAGGTAATTTCCAATTTTAGGTTTGTTGCCTATTTTTGTTGGGGCTGGAGATTTTTCTCTACAAACAGAACAGAGCTCTTTCATTCTTTTTATTTCAGAAACCACTTCATCTTCTCCAGTGCAGACAACAGAAACCCAGCCTACCAGACCACAGGAAACAAGTATGACCAGCTCATCATTGAACTCTTCTTGCCCAACAGGTAACTTAATTTTATTTCCTGAAGACCTAGAGCATTCAAAATTTGAAAGTCATTGACATGTAGTTAAGAGCACATATTGTGACATAAGTGCTGATACTATAATCTGCTATGTGACTGAAACAAATGTCTTACCCTCTCTGAATCTGTTTTCATCATTTCTAAAATGGATGGATCATCACTGATCATGCAGAATCCTTATGAGGATTAAATGAGCTGAAGAGCTTGGGACATAGGTATAAGGGGATAAGTGATAGATACAATATCAACCATGACTATTACTTAGAAGTCCAGAGTACACATAGGTGGCACTTTTAACCTGGTTCCAAGAATGGCCTTTGAGCTCCTAAAATTATAGGTAAAACTTTGTATGTAATACATATTTTT
Source organism: Corynorhinus townsendii (assembly GCA_026230045.1). Lineage (NCBI taxonomy): Eukaryota > Metazoa > Chordata > Mammalia > Chiroptera > Vespertilionidae > Corynorhinus > Corynorhinus townsendii. The sequence goes on along the minus strand of JAPDVU010000006.1, from coordinate 155,990,012 downwards.
CCCATAAAGAAGAAAAAAGGGGTCTATTTTCACAGGTTCCATGACAAAATTGTTACGAATCACACCTTACAGGATAAATTAATAAGTGCTAGTAACACGGTTTAATTCTTACAATGCCTGTTGCATTTGGCCATATGTATATATTTTTTGGCCATATTTTTTATTCATTATTTTCTTTATCGCCAGAAAGCAATGCAAATATATTTCATGTTAATAGTGAAAATTCAATATTTTTTATAATTCTAACCAATTTTCTTTTTTTGAACAGATGGGAATAACACTGTGACCCAGCCTTCAGATTGTGGTGGGCAATATAATGCAACTGTAAGCAAGTTCCTTCCTATTTTATTAGCCATATTCACTTGTATGTCTCTCTGGAAACAAGTTATATTTAGAGATTACTTCTGTAAGTCTACCCCACAGATTGATTCTTTCAGGTTAAGAGACAAAGAAGAAAAGAATTTATTTCTTAAATAGGGGTCCTTTGATTAACTGGTAAAGTTCCTATGGATACAGGTAGACCAGCTTGTTAGAGATACCCGATAAGTGATCTTTTACTCACATAAACGTTCACACAACACTCACACACTACAGACTTTCTCCAGGCCAAAAATTTGAACAAAAATAAATGAACTCAAGGAGAGTGAGTTAACATAACATTCCCAGGAAGACTTCAATTAACATTAGGAGAATAACATGCTTTGAGTCACTATGGTGGCATGGAGGCTGTTCCAAACAAAAATATTATGTATGTGAAAATGTGCTTGCTTTGACATATGCTCCCCAATATCCTTTTCCAACCTAAATGCCTTCCATATAGAAATTTTGAGGCCAATGCTGAGGTTTTTCTCTACCTGATGTAATAAGTTTCCCCATAGGATGACTTATTAAGGTGTTAATGTGTTAAACAACTTTGTGATTGAGTAAGTGACTAGGTAAAAGAGTCAGGATTCTGACTCCAGAGATTAAACTTTGATGCAGTAAGAAGCTTAATCCTTCTCACTGATCTTCCACTTGCTTTCTGTTAAAATATCTACCTTGTGGGATCTTTTTAGTATTAGAACTAAGCTATTGAAAGAGGCCTGGCATGATGCCTGACATGTTTTAAGCTTATTCTAAGAGGGGGATACTTATAAACTGCACCAGGAGATTTAAGCAAAATTTGCATTCCCACCTAATTGCACATTTTAGGTTCATTGTTAATCAGGGTTATATCTATGAGCAGCTTCTTTCAGGCCCATTTCTGTAGACATAGATAGAATTTTGAATTACGTTAAAAACATAAACACTGTATCAAAGGCCAAATTCAATAATTCAGCACATTCAGATAGTATCAACAAGTGAACTTATATATGAACAAAAATTGTTTTTTTTTCTTTTACTATAAGAGGATGTAGCTTATTGAAATTTTAAAAAACAGTATGGATAATTTACATATACTAAAGAGCAGCCTTTGAACTGTACGCTTAGAGCTTTGACAAACACACGCACCCACAATAATCTCACACAAGCATGTATAAAATATTTCTGCATCTCCAAATACATACTGAATTTCAAATTGTCTGAGAATTTCACCATGGTTACAACCTCAGGAGATCATTTGGTTTTGCCCCTCATGATCTAGAAGTAGACTAGAGCTAATAAAGATAAATGTGTCCGAGTATGTTATTTTAAGAAATGTTTTCTGAACATAATTCTAACAAGATGCTTTTTCAATCTGCTGGTATTTCCTTAGCACATGAGCTTGAAACCAAATACACAGAGGAACACCAGTAAGTTGTACATTGGACTCTCCAGTGCTGCCATGATATTGCCCACCATTTTGGCTGCCATACTTACCAAAAGTAAGTCATTTGACCATTGTGCCTGAGGGAACAAAATGAGGGCTCTGGAACCAAACTACCTGGGTCCAAGGAGCTTCACACACCATGTACTTTTGGCTTCACATACCTTCCCTGTTTCATAACCTTGTTCCTTTTGTTTCTTAAAAATATTGGCCTGTAAAGAGAAAAAGGAAATTTAAGTTCTCCATAGGAGAAATAAAACACTAAGAAATAAGAGTTTGTTGGGTGGAGTTGGGATTTGGAAGGCAACAAACCACTGTACTAAGCAGATTTGTTCCCCTCAAGGGCCCACTTTTGCTCCTGTGAAGGATAATATTGTTGAGAGTCTTACAACATTCACTTGGCTGAAGAGGCAAATGAGACACTGGAGGGGAAACAGATTTCAGGCAAGGGTAGAATAACGGGTTTCAAAAACTAGCCATGCCAGTTTCCATGAAAAAAACCACAACTGCCCATTTTTAAAAATGAAATATGATTATTAATAATTGTATTAAAGTAAGTTTGGGCATGTGTGTGAATACACTAAACCAGTGGTTGGTAAACTGTGGCTCGTGAGCCACATGCGGCTCTTTGGCCCCTTGAGTGTGGCTCTTCCACAAAATACCACGTGCGGGCACGCAGGTACAGTGCGATTGAAACTTCGTGGCCCATGCGCAGAAGTCGGTTTTCGGCTCGCAAAAGAAATTTCAGTCGTACTGTTGATATTTGGCTCTGTTGACTAATGAGTTTGCTGACCACTGCACTAAACCATTAATAAACATGAGATAGTTTGCACACCGGGGCTTTTTTTTGGGTCCTACAGAGTCAAAAGGTGTTACCTGAAATTATAGAGAAGAGTGTAATCTGAGTTTTGTTTTCCTCTTTTAAAAACCATTCTTCTAAATTTAATCTTTCTCTAAAATCAATGAAAAAATCCCAACATATCCTTGAGGAAGGATTAAGAAAATGAAGTAATAGCAGAAATAATGTACATGCTTTGGAAAGATCTCATGAATTCTTTGGCTGACATGTTTTATTTTCTCTTCAACTCCTTCCCAATTTAGAATATTTATGTGGGAAAAGAAAGGTGTTACAAATAAGGTAAGCTTGAAAGGTTTGTCTCAATGTTTTTTGATGTTCCCACTCTAATAAAAATAAAGAAAAAATTATTTCTGTTCCTCTCCCCTTTCTCCTGGACTCTCCATTTTACACCCTGGATCCTAAAAATTCTAGTTCAATGAGTGCCTCTTATCGCTGTCCACACCTTCCAATGATATTTTTAGTTATCTGTATTTCCCTGAAACTACTACAGAAATAGCACCACAATCCTAAGCTCTCAGAGCAAGAGAAATCACAATAATGTTTGATGAAATTACGTTTGGATGAGTTGTTTGGTTTCTCCTTGATTTCATTTGGTGCTTTGTTTACTGAAAGCCTATTCTATTCCAAAGAGATGAACAAAACAGACACAACATATAAGCAAATCAACAGGGTCCTTTTAGTGCTTCCAGGCAAATAGCATGGGGAGTGTAGACCAGGGTAGTGGGCTGTGTGAATGAGCCTGGTGGAGTAGGAGGCCGCCGACAAAGATCTGGAGGAAGACAACTCCAGGCTGAAGCAGTCCCCCATCCCCTGTTGTTCCACACCCAGCATGCTCTGCTGCTTTACATTGGTTATGTGGCCTCATAGGCATTTGATGTACAATTTTGTAAATCTAACCTATTGCCCAGTTGACGTTTAAGTCCTCTTTTAAGGGGATCTTGCTTAAAGCCCAAACTGTACTAAAAGAAGCAGGCTACTTGGGGTTGGTAGAAAGAAAAGGGGAGAGAGAGAGCATTTATGATGACACGTTTGGGGCAGCTATTTCACACTGACTCATCAGCTATTAACACCTAAATTGGTTCTTACATGTATGCCTGGTTCCTTTAATGATCTGAGTTGAGTGAAGACTCTACATTTCAAATAATTTCTGGGCAGGCTCAAGTAATAAAAACCATCACTATGTACAAATTATAAAACAGCAGCTATATCAAACCTCTACACATAACCTTTTTATATATTTGGTGTGTGAGTGTATGTGTTATGAAAGTCATCTAACTCATGGCATTCCCATTTTGACAATAAAGACACAGTAATATTTTTGACATCATGATCCAGTACACACTTATGTGAAACAGTATTTTACTACTTTTATGCTCTGATATTTTGTATTCTCTGTTTATCTTAAATATAGGAAGTAGGCCACTTCCTGTACTTAATAACCCTCTATAAAAAGCACAATCCACACTTGGAAATACACCAGCAAAACAATTTCATAGGCACCTTTATGAATATGCATCTTCATTTAGTACTTCCATTTGATGTCTGATAACTGTCTTAGATTTTTTTAAAAAATGTTTTTATTGATTCCAGAAAGAAAGGGAGAGGGAGAGAGAGCAAGGAAAACACCATTGATGAGAGAAAATCTTCAATGGGTTGCTTCCTGCATGCACCACACTGGGGATTGAGCCTGCAGCCCGGCATGTGCCCTGACCTGGAATCGAACCGTGACCTCCTGGTTCATAGGTTGACTCTGAACCACTGAGCCACGCCAGCCAGGCCTGTCTTAGATTTTTGATTTATGTATTCTAGTACATGGATCTCTTGAAGGAGAATAGTCTGAATACATCTTAGGTGTTTTTTTTTTTCTTCCCAATCTTGCTTATTAAACAAACTTTCCCACAATTTAATATTTACAACTCTGGAATCTCCTAGTCATTTAATATGTTATGTGAATGGGGCTCTAGTGTTGCAAATAGTAAAACGTGCTGTTCATTATTTAGAAATGATCTGCTTTTCACTTACTCATGATATTCTTTTTGTAGCAAAGAGTTTCTGACCGGAACGTCACAAAATGGAACTTCAGTGCGCTACCAACCCCATGAGAACCTCTGCTTTGAGAACGATCTTTACGTTTATCAAGACCCAGTGGTCCTATAAGACTTTAGGCCCTTGACTAGAGAAAGCACTGACCATATCTCACCATGTCAGTTCTTTTAAGCTCTAGGATGATTTTTCTGTCCATATTTCATGGCGTTCCTATCTGTCTGTGATGTTGGTTAGAGTATCTTTAGCTCATCAGTGTGAAGTCAACCTCATTGGTAATTAGTATTAATTTTTTATATTAAAATTGGCTCAATTTTTTTGGTCATAGCAGAGACTTCTCCTAAATATGAACTGAACACTTTAGAATTGTATATTCTGTACAGACCTTATGAATCCTATATCCATCAAGAATTCTCAATGGGTAGACATGAAATGAACCAATACCTTGGTCACTAAAGCTGTCACAAAGAGGGGAATAGGACTTAAAATCAGAAAATTCAATTTGGTCCTTAAATGAATTCACTTGGAAGCATTTCATGATTAACTCTTGTTTTTTTTTCCCCTAATTTTTTAATCTTGCAATCAAAACATTACATTTCTTAAGTTTCCCCAAAGGTTTCAAATTATGGAGGAATACAGATTTTTATTTCCTTCATGGGGAAATAAAGTCAGTGTGATTTCACCACTAGATCTGTTTTTTCATGGCTCTGAAAATATGAGGTTTTAAGTGCTTTCCTTGGGGCCAGGGTGGGGCTTTTAAAAGAAGCTAGGATGGTGAGTGGAGCAAGTAAATAGGTGAAGAAAATCAATGGCCATGTGATTTAACACATGTATGCTACTTCTGCTACATCTGTGCCATAGATAGACAACCATCAGGGATTCTGAACTGCTTTTGGAATGATGCAGTACAGAGATAAATAAAAGGGCAAAGGAAAGGAGGAGGTTAGAGAAAAAGGCCTCTGCCTTAGAAAGTAAGTGTGCAATTATAATAGTGCTGTTTGAGAGTGTTACTGGTTTCAACCGGAATTCTAAATTGTCTCCAAACCACTTTGTTTATTAAAATTATTTTAGAAGGATGAATTTTTTATAACATCATCAATTACAATGCTCTTCCTTTTCCACAAATGATTAAATTTTTGGTTTTGCCAAGCGAGTTAATGAAAAAAAGGTAAAGGTATTTTTAGCCACCAGAAACATTTTTTCTTCTCTTCATATCAGAAACATTTCGACATGAATAGTTCACAAGGCTGGGTAGTAATTTCAATTTGAATTAATTCTGAAATAATTCACACTTGAGGTTCAGTGCTACCCCCACCAAAGTGACCTAGGAGGGCAGGATGCTTGTTTTTGAAGGCAACATTTTTGACATGTAGCTGCAAAACTCTAGGAAATTATTAACACCTCTGAAAAAAGGTTATATGGGCAAATAATATTGTTAAGCATTGTGTACTGGGTTTCCCAAATAGGATGAGATTAATATGGTTTATACATTTTTTTTCAAACTACAGTGTTTTTCTTTTAAATTCAAGACAACATGCAAGAGGCAGCTGATGTATGTTGCACATTGATTTTTTTCTTCTCCCTCCCTCTCTCTAAAAATCAATAAAGTATTATTTTAAATAAATAAGCAAGCAAGCTCGAGTGGCCGCAGCAAAGTGAATTTGATTTGGAAAGAGATTAGCTGGAGACCTGGGCACTTTCCCTCACAGGGGCTGGATGCAAAGGGCCCTATGAACACATGTTTGAGAAGAGGCCCACTCTTAGGAAACAAAACACTTTTCATGTAAAGGGTTAACCATTCTAGGCACCCACCACCAAATTATACTTTCATTTGTTAACATGCTATCTGGAAGTAAAGAAATAATTTCTCTTTTGCTCTCCCCCCCAATCAGTGGCGTTGGTCAGTTTGTTTTGGACAGCTTTGAGCAGTCTGGAGATACACATCCTCCCAATATTACATCAGTTTTTCTGAGGCAATAGCAAAAAGTTATGGCTTCATCCAGAGAAAAGGTAATGGTAGCCATTAAAATGTAAGGTGGTGCCTTGGCTTTGGCTACTAAATGTCAGCGTGGAGTATGTGGGACTTAGAATACCTGGGAATTGGTGTCTTTCTCCAATGTCCCCTGAGCTCTTCATCACCCTAGCCTCCAGTGTAATCTGAAAAACCAAGATATGCCCTGCTGGTGTGGCTCCCTGGTTGAGCATTGACCTATGAACCAGGAGGTCATGGTTCTTTCTATTCCTGGTCAGGGCATAAGCCCAAGTGTGGGCTCCATCCCCAGTGTGGGGCACTCAGGAGGCAGCTGATCAATGATTCTTTCTCATTGAGTAGAGGCCCAGTGCATGAAATTCAGGCATGGGTAGGGTCCTTAATGGCTGCTGGCCAGGGCCTTCATTCCATTCCACCCCCTGGTGGTCAGCTCATATCATAGCAAGTGCTCAAATTCCTGGGCAGTCGAACTCCCAAGGAGACACTTTGTATATTAGGCATATATATATTTCTCCCTCCGTCTCTTACTCTTCCTCCCTTGCTCCCTCCCACTTCCCTCTGAAATAAAAAAAAATATATTAAAAATAATAAAAAACCAAGATCTGACTGTGTTCCACGTTAGCTGGAAATCCCCCCACTGCTTCCCAGTGGGTAAAAGACCCTAGTTCATTATAAGCCCCTCACTGATTTCCCATTGTCTGCTTTATGCAACCCCCTCTCCCTCCCTGATGTACTCTAGTGCCTCAAATGCCCACTCTCACTCTGAAACTCAACCCATCTTTGGGGAAAGCTGGTCTCCTGTATTTTCACTGGGCCTATATTTAAGGTTCAGCCCAAATGTCACCTCTTAAGCCCTGCTGAATCTCTTCCCTCCAGCCAGAATTAATCTTCTCTTGTGAACACTTCTGTGGAGCCTGTTTTAGCCACTGGACAAATATGCCAGACATGGTGCTATTGCCTAGCTTGGGTCATTCTGCATGAGGCCAGGGTCCTACCTAGCATGTGGGGCACATCTGGGTGAATTACAGAGATACCCCCCTTCCTTTTTCTGGCTGACACAGCCTCTGACCCAGGACAAAGGCTTGTCAAATGGAGTCTGTCCAAACTACAAGCATAAATAGTGACTGTAGTGACCCTATAACTTAGTGCTTTGTATTAGAGATGTGTGGGTTGAGGATGCTTAGTATATTGAGCTGTTTGAGGGAAGTGTATGCAGTTTCTCAGCACCCAGCTTATACATAGCAGGTGCTTAGTACATACCTATGAAAACTGGGGAGTAAATTAAAATAATGCTTCCTAGAACCTCCCTGTGTGTGCTGGGGAAGAGGATGTGGGGGAAGAGCTAAATATCTTTAAAACTTTATGAGATAGAAACCACTCCGTTCATATGACTGGCTGGGGTCTGCGTGCACCTCAAGGACTCTGGGACCTGTCCTTTGCAACCTTGGCTGCACATTAGAATCACCTGGAAAGTGTGGCCGACTACGCATGCCCAGACCAAGTCAATCAGAATCTCAGCTGTGGAGCCAGAAAGAGTTCCCCGAACCCCCCAAGGTGATTTCAATATGTAGCTGAGGCTGAGAACCACTGACGTGGAGACTTTGTGAGGGAAGGTGAGGACTTGTGTTCTTGTTCTGTGTGAGGAGAGCTCTGGAAAAGCATAAAAGATACAGACTAAAACAATATCAACAGCTGGGACAGGTGAATAACTTGTGGGCCGACCCAGGGTGACTAGATCTTTCCTGTGTCTGGCTTGCATGGCAACAGCATTATATTGGTGGCAGCCCTGGGAATGAAAAAATGGACGCTGCCACCTGCTTGAAAGCTTCTCAGGAAGCCAGCCAGCAGCTGTCTAGCTGACTGTCCCGGGCTTCCTGAGAACTAAATGTTTTTTTCCACAAGTTGTAAAAGTAAGCAAAGCAGAAAGTCCCTTGGCTTGTGAGGGTTTGCTCTAAGGTAACCTTCTTTGTTTTATACTGTGGACTGCTGAGATGGGGTTTGCTCTGTCTGGCAAATGCTGAATCTGCTGAGCCTAAAAAAGTACTTGGAGGATGACAACCTGATAGTACCAGATGAAGATACAAGGAGGGGTATTGTAATGTTTGCAGTAATTTTTTTAAAGGCCAGAAGCCACTGCAGGACTGCACGCATTTCTAGAACTCTCCCTGGCAGACGGAAAAGACTTCTTTGAGAGAGGGCAGTAAACTGGGTCCTGTCAGGGGCAGGAAGTTGGGAGAATGACCCTAGCAAATGCCCAGTGAGAGAGCTTTGTTGTTCTTTTTTTAGCAGCTATATTGAGAGATAATTCACATACCACATGCTATTCCATAAATATGAACTCTGAACTCAAGGTTAATTGACTCTGCCTTACACTTGAATATGGGCATTTGTTTGTTGTTATTATGTGGGCATACATATCAAAGGAAAAATGTCAATTTCATGAAACATAGTTTATAGTGGAACAATCTGAAGCTTAGGAACTTCTGTTCTCATTTGAAATCCTGTGTTTTTGGACAAATCAAGCTTCTCAGGTCTCAGTTTTCCTGTCTATAAAATGAAGAGGTTGACTGTGACCTCTCGAGTAACTGCTAGCTCTGTGATGCTCTGCAAGTGCTCACGCTGAACAAGCTGGAAGTTTATATTAAACTAGAGGCCTGGTTCATGAAATTCGTGCATGGGGGGGGTGGGGGGGCTCCCCTCAGCCCAGCCTGCACCCTGTCCAATCTGGGAACCCTCAGGTTATGTCTGACCACTGGTTTAGGCCAGATCCTGCTCACCTACCTTCTTGCCTGTTCGCCCCTAACTGCCCCCCGCCCCCACCGGCCTGGTCACCTCTTACTGCCCCCCCCCCCCGCCAGCCTTGTTGCCCCCAACTGCCCTCCCTTGCCAGCGTGGTCGCCCTTCATGGCCCCCCTGCCGGCCTGGTCACCCCATGTAGCCTGCTGTTGAGTCATTTGGTTGTCCCTCACTAACCCCCCTGTATTGGAGCCCTAGCTGGTTTGGCTCAGTGGGTACAGCATAGGTCTGCGAGCTGAAGGGTCCCGAGTTCAATTTTGGTCAAGGGCACATGCCAGGTTGTAGGCTTGACTCCCAGTGTGGGGCATGCAGGAGGCAGCCAATCAATGATTCTCTCTCATCATTGATGTTTCTCTCTCCTTCTCCCTTCCTCTCTGAAACAAATAAAAATATATTGAAAAATGCATTTGATGGCACATAGGTGGGTGACAGGGAAATGCAGGAAGGGAAGACATAAGAAGACCACAGGTTTTGAGAAACTCCAGACTGTGATCTCATTTGCCTTTTGTAAAGAACCCTTGGCTTCTAAGTTTCCCAGACAAAAGTCACTTTCCCAGGGCTGAGACTGCTTGGGTCTGAGATGTTAGCTCAGTGATGGAGAGTGTGGTGGTAATTCATTATTTTCCATCAAATGATGCCTGAAGCCTCTGGGGTGGGAGGGGACATCTTGTGTATATGAGGTAAAATAGAATATTGAGGTCCCCTTAATTCCACCCACAAGAGAGGGAAAGAAGAAAGAAGCAATTGGTGACAAGACTGTTTCTTCCCTAAGTGGAAGAGTTTAAAAGTTCAGGTCAAAGTCAGAATATTAACACAAATTCCTCATTTTGTAAGTTTTGTAAATGAGGAAACTGAGATCCAGCAAGGTTATATGATGTAGGACAATTTGAGTTAGAGCAAGGTTAAGAATTAGGCTTGCGTTGTAGTGGAAAGGGCCCATAAATGTGAGGGCAAGGAACATGCCATTCATTGTATTCTCCAGCTCCTAGTCCAGTGCCTAACACATAGTAGGTGCTTCATAAGCAATGGTCATTACTGACCAATTGACGGATTTTCTGAATGAATGCATGTGTTTCTACTTTGTGTTCCCTGGTAACCAGCTGGACCAACACATGATCCATTTCAAGCAGAGGACTATTTCATTGGAGGTATCAGAAGGCTTTCTTTACTTGCTGAGTGACACTTTCCTTGAAAAAGTAACACTTCCTTCTGAGTATTGCTTCCTCTTTGTTGATACCATCAGAATAACTATTAGAACCCTTATAGGATGTGTGGTGGAGCATGACAAAGAACTGGGATTTCCTTTGATGTGACTATAGATATGGTGGTGTTAATAGAGGAATGATCAATAGTCTGACACACTGGTGTGCTGGTGTGGCACTCAGGGAAGTGGCCACCATTTCTGTGATTATGGAGTAGAGACATAGTTGCAGGATGTATCCAGTTCAATTGGAGAATTAAAATGGCACCAAAGATAGCCATTCTTAGGCTTTTCTTGTACAAAACCAAGGTTTTCACACCTTTGATTTCACTGTGTCCTTCTATGGCCGCTACTATTTACATCTAAGTCTGGACATGGACTTTTGCAATGGGATAGTGCTAGATAAATATACAAGGATGACCTTCACAATGTTTGCAATAGTGAAAGTTTGGAAGCAACCTAAATATTCACAAATAGGGAAATGGACAAAATAAATAAGTTGTGATATATCTATGATGCAAACAGTATAACTGACTAAAAATGATATGAAATGTCTCTAATTCATAATATTAATTGGGAGAAAAGGAGAGGAACAATGTGTATAGCAGACCTCCTTTTGTCCGTTTGTGTTGCAGGCTGTGAGATGATTCTTTCTGTACAGACTCTGGGAAGGAGGGCTGGGAAATGGGAAAGAACAGAGACTAGACATACTCTGCTTGGATTTATACTGTTTGACTGTTTGTGTATTTATATTATTTAAAAGGCAATTAATTTTAAACCTCAAAGTAGCCAAACATTAGCTTCTTATGCAGGCAAGGGTTTTTATTAACTGTGTGCCTGGTGCTTAAAAATAAAGAGAGAGAGATAAAGAGGGAATGTTGCTAGCATAATTGTCCTTCATTGATGAACTGATAACTAGTCCAGAGAGCTGAACTGTTTTCCTGGCCGAGAAGGAATGCTTCATTTTCTGACTATTTCCATCAGCCCTGCCCTCCATTGTTCACAGGACTGGGCCCCAAGTCTCTCCTAGAACATTGGTTCTCAAAGTGAGGTTCCAATACCAGCCATGTCAGCAATTTCAGGGAATTTGTTAGAAATACAAATTTTTAGGCCCCAACCCAGACTGAGTAAATCAGAAATTCTAGTAGTTGAGCCCACACATCTGTGGTTTTTAAAATTTATTTATTTCAGAGAGGAGGGAAGAGAGAGAGAGATAGAAACATCAATGATAAGTAAGAATCATTGATTGCCTCCTGAACACCCCCTACTGGGGATCAAGCCTGAAACCCAGGCGTGTGCTCTGACCGTGAATCAAACCATGACCTTCTGATTAATAGGATGAAGCTCAACCACTGAGCCATGCTGGTCTGGCTACACATCTGTGTTTTAACGAAACTTCCGAGTGGTTCAGAAGCCCCTCAAGTCTGAGAGTCATTGCCTTAGTAGTGGATCCTCCTTTAAACTGGAGAGCAGCAGTGGTTTCTTTACTCTGCAGGCATTACTTGCACTTTTCCGGAAGTGGAACAATCTCACTCATCGCCGGCATCTTGCTCTTCTTTTCTCTTTGTCCAGGGTCTTTGGAGGGGTCACGCACAGCCACGGTGGGTCAGAATGCTTATCTGCCCTGCCACTACTCTCCAACCACCTCTGAGAACCTGGTGCCTGTATGCTGGGGCAGGGGACCCTGTCCTGTGTTTGAATGTCAGAATATGGTGGTCAGCACTGATGGCAGGGAATTGAACTACCAGAGTTCCAGCAGATACCAGCTAAAGGGGAATGTCCACAGAGGAGATGTGACCTTGACCATAGAGAATGTGACTTTAGCCGACACTGGGACTTATTGCTGCCGTATCCAATTCTCAGGCCTATTCAATGATAAAAAATCAAACCTGAAGTTGGACATCAAACCAGGTGGGTGGACTTTGCATATTTTCTTTATGAATAATCCCCTGCAGATCATATTAAATATTCTATTTGTTCTCACTTCTGTCCTTCCCAATGACAGCCCTGGTGGTGGGCCTCTAAGATTTACTGGTCCACAAGCAATGCCCAGCCACATTTAATTCCTTCATCTATATTGAAACTTATGGATAGGATCTATAAAATGGCAGGAGAAGCCTAGATCAATGGTGGGACCCTGACTGCTCATCAGATTCACTTGGGGGCTTTTTAACATCGATAGATATTGAGCCCTACCCACAAACCTGAGAAACCAGTGTCTTTGGAGATAGAGTCTGAGCACTGGGAGTTTACAAAGTCTTCCCCAGGTGCTTCTCCCCCGCCTGCAGCCAGGATTGAGACCTACTGAACTGTGGGTGCACACGGGGGTGCATGTGCTTGTATGTTTTAAGGTTTATGGAGCATGTACTTGTGACTGATGAAGTTGAATTCAACTCCAGTTCTGCCGCTTACTAGCTGTGTAATGTTGCACCATTTATTTAAACTGTGTGACCTTCTACTCTATGAAATATGATAATACCTACCACATAGTCCAGTGGTTGGTCAACTGTGGCTCGTGAGCCACTCTGTTGACTAATGAGTTTGCCAACCACTGGGATAGGGGCTTAATCACAAGGAATAAAACAACCTGTAATTATTGGAATCAAGAGTCTAGGTCAGTGGTTGGCAAACTCATTAGTCAACAGAGCAGCAAACCGCCAAGCCGCAGTTGGCCGACCACTGACATAGGCCATTGGAAGGATTTAGGAAATGTATTGTGAAAAGCATTTAGGGGGAAGATGGCGACCGGCAGGAAGGTAGGGAGGGAGAGAGTGTGAGAGAATGAGGAAGCCATAGAGGAGAGTGTAGACATGTGTGGTGTGTGTATGTATGAGCTAGGGACAGTTAGATTCTGCAGGTCCTCCAAGGGGCTGCCAAACTGGGCAGTCTTAGACGGCAGAGACCCGCGCAAAAAGCGGACACTTCTGGGCCTCCGGTGCGGGCACGGAGACCACACCATCTTGAGAAACAGAGCTTCTTGAGACTAGGATCCTGGTCTCAGACATCAACCAGGATCCTGCAGCCACTGGGGACAGAGAACTGCGACCACAGCTTCAGACCAACAGACAACAAGAATCCAGACTTCCCGGCAGCAGATTTCTGTGAGTCAAAGAGCCTATCCCCCTCCCCGCAGGCTAGTGGATAGCACCATAGTAACTGATAGACTGGACCCTCGCTCAAGCCTCAAGCTGCAGCGCCCCTATGGGAAAAAGAGCTTGAGAGCGCACACTGGATGCAGCTCCCCTATGGGGAATTTGAGCTTTGTGGGCTGAAGCTCCACTAGGGGGAATTTGAGCTTGAGAGTGCGTGCGCGGACCGCCGCACTGCTACTGGAATCTGAGAGACTGGAATCTGCTCTCCCCAACGCAATCTGGTGAACAAACCTGAAGCCCACGCAGGGCGGCAGTGCCACCTGACTTTGATTCTGAGCAAGGGCACACAGAAGTCATTTTTCCTCAGGGCAGGCATGCCACAGAGCTATTGTGCAACCCAGTCCCCCATGGTGACCTGGACCCAAATTCTCCTGGGAAGAGGCAGCACTGAGCACCACCAACTTGACTCTGTTTCTTACCGTGTGCGCCTGGGCTCCCTGACTCACAGTGCATTCACACTAAGAGCCAGTGACTCCAATTCTTGGTGCATGCGCACACGGGCACCCTGATTCTCAGTGAGAAGCTGCATGAGGAACAGAGACCTTGATTCTTGGTGCAGACACAGGGAAATTTTGACTCCTGGCATGTGCTAGGGGACTCATTTTCGGCACATGCCAACAGTGCGGTGTTGCCTTAGTAGTGGATCCTCTGGTCCACTAACTGAACCCTGGCAGGGTTCCTGATTCTAGATGCGCACACGAGACCACACTGAATGCTGGGAACACTGACCCTGGGCAAACCTGGTTCCCACCAACCCATGGCAGCCACACGTCCTAGTGTCGGAGCACTTCAGTGAAACTCGGGTGCTGCAAAGTTCCCACGGCACATGGACCAGGTCCACGCAACTCGAAGTTTGAACCTTCTGGTAATAGTTAGAATGGAGAGATGACACAATCCCCAGAGGAAAGAAAATGAAGAGTCACCAAGAAAGGAAATTAGTGAATTTGAAGCATGCAACATGACCGAAAAAGAGTTCAGAGTAATGGTCGTGGAATTTATACATAGGATGGATGAGAAAACCAACAACCTATGCAAGAATCAGGAAGAAATGAAAAGAGATATAGCTACAATCAAAAACACCATAGAAAGTTTCAACAGTAGACTAGAAGAAGCAGAGGACCGAATTAGTGAGTTAGAAGATCAGGTACAGAAACAAGCTCAATCTGAACAGCAATTGGAGAAAAAAATTAAAAAGCAGTAGGAAAGCCTAAGGAAGCTTTGGGACAACATGAAACAAAGTAACATACGTATAATAGAGTTGCCAGAAGGACAAGAAGAGCAGCAAGGATTAGAAAATCTGTTTGAAGAAATAATGACAGAAACCTTCCCAGATAGCCCTAACTGGTTTGGCTCAGTGGATACAGCATCAACCTGTGGACTGAAGGGTCCCAGATTCGATTCCAGTCAAGGGCATGTACCTTGGTTTTGGGCACATCCTCAATAGGGGGCATGCAGGAGGCAGCTGATTGATGTTTCTCTCTCATCAATGTTTCTAAGTCTCTATTCCTCTCCTTTCCTCTCTGTAAAAAATCAATAAAATATATATTTAAAACAAAACAAAACAAAAAACTTCCCAGATATGGGGAAGAAAAAAGTTACACAAGTACAGAGAGTCCCAAGTAGGATCAACCCCAAAAGACCCACACCAAGACACGTCATAATTTCAATGGCAAATATCATCAACAAAGAGAGAATCTTAAAGGCAGCAAGAGAGAGACAGAGAGTTACCTACAAAGGAACCCCCATCAGATTATCAAATGATTTCTCAACAGAAACACATCAAGCTAGAAGGGAATGGAAGGAGGTATACAAAGTGTTTGCAAAGCAAAGGACTGAATCCAAGAATACTCTATCCAGCAAGACTATCAACCAAAATTGAGGGGGAAATCAGGAGCTTCACAGACAAAAAAAAGGCTAAGGGAGTTTATCACCACCAAACCAGCAATGCAAGAAATGCTAAAGGGAATACTGTAAAAAGAATAAATAAAAAGGTAAGAAGGAACACAGACACAAAAATAGATATGACTACAAACAAATACCTTTCAGTAATAACTTTAAAAATAAAAGGACTAAATGCTCCAATCAAAAGACATTGAGTGGCTGAATGGATAAAGAAACACAACCCATATATATGCTGTCTACAAGAGACCCACCTCAGAACAAGAGACTCACACAGATTGAAAGTGAAGGGATGGAAAAATAACTTTCAGGCAAATGGAAATGAAAAAAAAGCTGGGGTAGCAATACTTATATCTGACAAAATAGATCTCAAAGTGAATGTTATAACAAGAGATAAGGAAGGCCACTTCATAATACTAAAGGGATCGATACAACAAGAGGATATAACCCTGATAAACATATGTGCACCCAATGCAGGAGCACCCAAATACATAACAAAACTCCTGGAAGATATCAAGAGAGAGACTGACAACAATACAATCATAGTAGGGGACTTTAATACACCACTGACATCACTGGATAAATCCTCTAGACAAAAAATCAGCAAAGACACAGCAATTCTAAATGACTCACTAGATCAGATGGACTTAACTGACATCTTCAGAACATTTCACCCCAAAGCCACAGATTATACATTCTTCTCAAGTGCACATGGGACATTTTCAAAAATAGACCACATATTGGGTCACAAGCAAAGTCTCCCCAAATTCAAGAAGATTGAAATCATACCAAGCATCTTTTCAGACCACAATGCCATAAAATTAGAAATAAACTACAATAAAACAGTCCAAAAATCTCAAACACTTGAAAGCTGAATAACATGCTATTAAATAATGACTGGATTACCAAAGAGATCAAAGAAGAAATTAAAAGCATCCTGGAAACTAATGACAACAAAAACACAACAATCCAAAATCTATGGGACACAATGAAAGCAGTCCTGAGAGGGAAGTTTATAGCTCTACAAGCCTACCTCAAAAAACAAGAAAAAATGGTAGTAAATCATCTAACTCTACAACTCAAAGAATTAGAAAGAGATCAACAAGAAAAGCCCAGAGTGAGCAGAAGGAAGGAGATAATAAAGATCAAAGCAGAAATAAATGACATTGAGACCAAAAAAAAAAAAAAAAAAAAAAAACAATACAAAAGACCAATGAAACCAAGAGCTGGTTCTTTGAAAGGATAAACAAGATTGATGAATCTCTAGCCAGGCTCACCAAGAAGCAAAGAGAGAGGACTCAAATAAACAAAATCAGAAATGAGAGAGGCGAAATAACAACAGACCCCACAGAAATACAAAGGCTCATTAAAAAATACTATGAACAACTCTATTCCAACAAATTGGACAACCTAGAGGAAATGGACATATTCCTAGAAAAATACAACCTTCCAAAACTCAATTGGGAAGAGTCTAATAATCTCAATAGGCCAATAACTATGGAAGAAATTGAAGCAGTCATCAAAAAGTTCCCAGCAAACGAAAGTCCAGGCCAGATGGCTTCATGGGGGAGTTATACCAAACATTCAAGGAAGAACTAAAACCTATCCTCCTCAGAATATTCCAAAAAATTCAAGAGGAAGGAACACTTCCAAGCTCATTCTATGAAGCCAGCATCACCCTAATACCAAAACCAGATAAAGACAACACAATTAAAGAGAATTATAGGCCAATATCCCTCATGAACATAAATGACAAAATCCTCAACAAAATTCTAGCAAATCGGATCCAGCAATACATCAGAAAGATCATACACCATGATCAAGTAGGATTTATCCCAGGGATGCAAGGATGGTACAATATCCACAAATCAATAAACATGATACATCACATAAACAAACTAAGAGATAAAAATCACATAATCATATCAATTGATGCAGAAAAAGCTTTTGACAAAATCCAACACCCCTTCTTGATCAAAACACTCAGCAAGGTGGGAATAGAAGGATCATACCTCAACATAACAAAAGCCATATATGAAAAACCCACAGCCAACATCATACTCAATGGACAAAAACTAAAACCATTTCCCCTAAGACAGGAATAAGACAGGGATGCCCACTCTTACCACTCTTGTTCAACATAGTACTGGAAGTACTAGCCATTGCGATCAGACAAGAAGAAGAAATAAAAGGTATCCAAATTGGAAAAGAAGAAGTAAAACTGTCCTTATTTGCAGATGACATGATATTGTACATAGAAAACCCTAAAGATTCCATCAAAAATTATTAGACTTAATAAATGAATTTGGAAATGTAGCAGGATACAAAATTAATGCCAAGAAATCTATGGCATTTCTTTACACCAATAGTGAACTTATAGAAAGAGAGACTAAAAAAGCAATCCCATTTATCATCACACCAAAAAATTTAAAATACCTAGAAATAAACTTAACTAAGGAGGTAAAAGACCTATATGCGAAAAACTACAGGACATTGAAAAAAGAGATAGGGGAAGACATAAATAGATGGAAGAACATACCGAGTTTATGGATTGGTAGAATCAACATCATCAAAATGTCCATACTATCCAAAACAATCTATGGATTCAACCAATCCCCATTAAAATACCAACGGCATATTTCACAGACCCACAATGAACTTTCCAAAAATTCATCTGGAATAAAAGAAGACCCGGAATAGCTGCAGCAATCCTGAGAAAGAAGAACAAAGTAGGTGGGATCTCAATACTAGATATCAAGCTGTATTACAAAGCCACTGTTCTTAAAACAGCCTAGTACTAGCACAAGAACATACATATAGATCAATAGAATAGAATAGAGAACCCAGAAATTGACCCAAATCACTATGCCCAATTAATATTTGACAAAGGAAGCATGAACATAAAATGGAGTCAAGATAGTCTCTCTTCAACAAATGGTGTTGGGAAAATGGGACAGATACATGCAAAAAAAATGAAACTAGACCACCAACTTACACCATACACAAAAATAAACTCAAAATGGATAAAGGACTTAAACATAGGATGGGAAACCATAAAAATACTAGA
This sequence comes from Corynorhinus townsendii, assembly GCA_026230045.1. NCBI lineage: Eukaryota > Metazoa > Chordata > Mammalia > Chiroptera > Vespertilionidae > Corynorhinus > Corynorhinus townsendii. Next base: position 155,971,219 of record JAPDVU010000006.1, on the reverse strand, counting down.
GGAATCCACAGGCAGGAAAATCTCAGACATATGCCAAAGGAACTTCTTCACTGATACTGCTCCTAGGGCAATGGAAACTAAAGAGAAAATAAGCAAATGGGATTATATCAAAATAAAAAGCTTTTGCACAGCAAAAGAAACCATCAAGAAAACAACAAGAAATCCCACTGTATGGGAGAACATATTTGCCAATGTCATCACCAATAAGGATTTAATCTCCAACATTTACAGGGAACTCATACAACTTAACAAAAGGAAGATAAACAATCCAATAAAAAAATGGGCAATAGACCTAAATAGACACTTGTCGAAGGAGGACAGAAGGAAGGCTAAGAGACATATGAAAACATGCTCAGAGTCACTAATTATCCAACAGATGCAAATCAAAACAACAATGCGGTACCATCTCACATCAGTCAGAATGGCAATCATCAACAAATCAACAAATGACAAGTGCTGGCGAGGATGCGGAGAAAAAGGAACCCTCGTGCACTGCTGGTGGGAATGCAGACTGGTGCAGCCACTGTGGAGAAGAGTATAGAGTTTCCTCAAAAAACTAAAAATGGAACTCCCATTTGACCCAGTGATCCCACTTCTAGGAATATATCCCAAGAAACTAGAAACACGAATCAGAAAGGATATATGCACCCCAATGTTCATAGCAGCACAATTCACCATAGCTAAGATTTGAAAACAACCTAAGTGCCCATCAGCAGATGAGTGGATTAAAAAACTGTGGTACATGTACACAATGGAATACTACGCTGCAGTAAAATAGAAGGAGTTCTTACCATTTGCAACAGCATGGATGGAACTGGAGAGCATTATGCTAAGTGAAATAAGCCAGTCAGAGAAAGACAAATACCACATGATCTCACTCATTTGTGGAATATAATGAACAACATAAACTGATGAACAGGGACAGATCCAGAGGCAGAGAAGCATTGATCAGACTGCCAGACTTCAGGGGGAAGGTAAGGGAGGGTGGGGGAAAGGAGGAGAGATCAATCAAAAGACTTGTATGCATGAATATAAGCCTAACCAATGGACATGAACACCAGGGGGGTGGGGGCATGAGTGGGGGGGTGGTTTGGGGGGTTAATGGAGAGATGAGGACACATATGTAATACCTTAATCAATAAAGAAATTAAAAAAAAAGAAAAAGAAAAGCATTTAGTGTGTGGCTATTAGTTCCATTATTAACAATTAGACTGTGACAATGATGACAGTTCTTAAAATGTGTAATGAACATTTTAAATGTGTGATATACTCTCAAGGAAGGGTCCAGGTTTGAAGGTGAGCATGTGTTTCTCTCTATTTTTTCCCTTTGGATCCCTTGAAACAAGCTCTCCACTCTCAGGGAAGCCTCCTTCTTACATTGCTTTTTGACACTAGCCAAGGTCACCCCTCTTGGACTCCATGGACAGCCATCACTACAGCCTTTCCAAGGATGTTTACCACTGAGGAACATGGCTCAGGCAATGTTACATGGGCGGGGGAGGAAGCCTTTAGGTGGTTTCTGAATTCAGAGGATTTCAAGTGAATGGAATTTGGAAAAAGTGAGGAAATGGTTTAAGAATTGATGAATGGCTGTTTCTGTACATGAGATAGAATTTGAGGTAAAAAAAAAAAGGAAAGTGTTTGTGATAAACTTGTGCTGGGAAAAATGAGGCCTGAGCTAGGATTCTTGATTAGTCACAAACTAGTCCAGGGCCAGTGAACAAAGCTAATGACAAAGCAGTGTTGTTTGTGCATTGATCACATGAATGTGGTCTATGGGTTGATAAGGAGCAGTGATAACAGTCACTGTCTTTTTGAGTTCTGCCAAGGCCTCAATATTAGGGACCATTCCAGTACATGTAAAGGGGTTTGAAGGGAGTGTAAGAGTCTGACATTTTCTACACACACACACACACACACACACACACACACACACACACACCATCTTACCTAATAATAGGCAAACATGTAAATTGACCATACCCTCTGCTACACCCACAGCCAATCAGAATGAGTATGCAAATTAGGAGGCCAAAGATGGCGGCTGTCCAGCTGCTCCATGCAGGGAGTGGCCAGGGTGGACAGGATACCTGCTTTGAGAGGGAGGGCGGGGGCTAAGGGAACTACAGGAGTGGAGTGCTGCAGCAAAGACAAGACTGCAGATTCTGGAGTCTGCAGCAAAGAGGAAGATGGCAGTCTGCAGCGAAGATGGCAGACTCCAGCTGAAGTCTGTAGCAAAGATGAAGAAGGCAGACTCTGGCCAGAGCGAAGGCCTGGGTCTTGGGTGCCAGAGGAAAACCGGTGCTGGAAGCCAAGGGAAGGAAGGCCTATTGCACGAATTTCTTCATGCAATGGGCCTCAAGTATATATATATCTATTACTCCAAAATTATAGATACTTAGAGAAACAAATGAGGAAGTCTTGTTTGATTTTGCAGTCTCTTTCCTAGCAGTTGCTCAAGAAAATCTTACAACCAAGGTGACAGATTTTAAGTCATGTCATCAAAGCCATGTATTGGCACTCAGTAATACCCCGCAATCCTATATCTTTCTAATACACTCTGGGATGAACATCCACACCTCTCCGCCATTCAAACCTCTCTCATTTCTCCCTCAATTATGAAATATCAAAGGCCTGTTCCATCAGCTTTGCCTTAGCCAAGACTTCATTGAATCTCCTTTCCTCCCTCTCTCTAACCTTATCTCATGCTTTCTATTTATGCTATTTTCACTGGTATAAAAACATGTTCTGGTTTATACATTCCTCTCCAGCTCTGACCATTTCTCTGCTCTCCTTCACAGCCATATTTCTCAGAAGAGTTCCTATTTCTCACCCACCCTCATACTTGTCAACCTACCATATAGCTTCTACCCCAAAGCATCATGGAAATACTTTACTCAAGCTCACCAATGACCTCCCATTTACTAATGCAACAAACACCTGTCTTCATTGTAATCAATCATTCAACGATAATTAAGTTTATTTTCATTCTAGAAAGTCTTCCTTCTCTTGGTTTCTGAAACACCACTCTTCTACTTCATTGGCCATCCCTTTTCAGTCATTTTTATTACCTCTTCTGCATGACTTTTAAATGTTGAGAATCCCCATTTTCCTCTTTCTACACCTCTACATGAAGACCTATATTCCATTGACTTAAATGTCATCCTTAGTATTGTTATAGGTTAGTAAGAAGCTAGAAAAATTCCAGGGAAGGAGGAATATGGAAACTGAAACAAGAAAATTAAAGAAGGTAGGTCAAACAATTTAGTAGCCTGCAGCCAGCTTGTAAATAGCAAGCCCTTATCTTCCCCCAACCAAGGACACTTGAAAGCAAATGGTTAATGTCTCCAAAGAATGCAGGAGAGAAGGGGTAAGGGGGAGAGGAGAGTTTTATTGCATCTACTCCCAACCAGAGTATACATAGCTTAGATCACCCTGAAACCAACTAAAAGATAGTAAAGAGGAAGGAGGAGGGAGAAGGAAGGGTGCAGTCATAATCATTCCACTGTTGTTTTTTTAAAAAATATATTTTTATTGATTTCAGAGAAAAAGGGAGAGGGAGAGAAAGATAGAAACATCAATGATGAGAGAGAATCATTGATGGGCTGCCTCCTGCACACCCCTACTGGGGATTGAGCCTGCAACCCAAGCATGTGCCCTTGACTGGAATTGAACCTGGGACCCTTCAGTCCCCAGGCCAATGCTCTATCCACTGAGCCAAATCAGCCAGAGCTGTGGTTGGCAAACTGCGGCTCGAGAGCCACATGCGGCTCTTTGGCCCCTTGAGTGTGGCTCTTCCACAAAATACCACGGCCTGGGGGAGTCTATTTTGAAGAAGTGGCCTTAGAAGAAGTTTAAGTTTAAAAAATTTGACTCTCAAAAGAAATTTCAATTGTTGTACTGTTGCTATTTGGCTCTGTTGACTAATGAGTCTGCCGACCACTGAGCCAGGGGATCATTCCATTGTTTAAATAGAGAAGCAAGCCAGCAGTTTTGTGATGTAATTGTCAGGTGCTTCTCATATAAGTCTGGGAAAGCCTTAACTAAGTAAGGGAGAGAGATCTTCAGAGTTAACCTGTACCAGGATATATAGTAGAGGAATTTAAAAATCTATAGACAGAAAAGTACATAAGGCAGAAACCAAGGATGACTGGCCCCACCCCCCCACCACACTTGTTTCTAGTATAGGCTGAGAAAGCCCATCTGCATGTTATGAAGGATGGTAGATCTGCTTGCCTTGCCTCTAATAAATGTGCATACTTTACTTTTTTAATGAATTGGCTTTCTCACTATTCATTGGTTAGAATTCATTCACACCAGAATACAAGAACTGAGGTGGTGACAGCCTTCTCCCTCTGACTCAAGTGTCGGTGAGAGGTGCCTGTAATAATATCTCTACCTGTCAGAGAGCTTGTCAATTGATACTTCCACTTAGATGTCATCTAACATGTTCAGTGGAACCCTAGATTCTATATCATACCTTCCCAGAATTCAACTTCTCTCTCCCTGGTCCTTCCTATCACCATATCCATCTGGTTACTTAAGCCAGAAAACAAGGAGCCATCCTTGAATCCTCAACTATCCTCACCCCTACCACACATTCCAAGGTCAGTTTCTGCAGTCTTTCTCCAAAATATATCTAAAATTCAGTCATTATTTTGCATCTCTGAGGTAAGGTAACCACCTTACTCTGAGGCACCATCATCTCTACTTGCGTCCTCACTATTTTATCCCTCCTTTTAATCCACATTTCTCATTGCAGCCTGAGTGATCCTCTTAAGCCCAATACATCTTATTTCTGCGCATTGCATTTCTTGCAGGTCTTAGAATAGAATTTAAGCCCTGGATTGTGACTTAAATGGTCCCATAGGATCTAGCTCTAGTTGACCTCTCACACCTTATCTTGGATCACTCTCTTATTCCAGCCATGTTTTCAGTTTCTGATACTCATCGTGATCTTTATCAGGGGTTCTCTCTGCCTGGAATGCTCCTTCTGGCTGTTCATGTGGCTGACTTCTTTCAGCATTGACTTTAAAGGTCACCTTTTCTGAGAGTACTTTCCTGACCCCCATCTCTGTGAGTAGTTTTAGTACATTATTGGTATATTTTATATCACATCACAATTAGAAATTATTAATATGACTATATTTAATTATTTTGTTACTTAGTTTTATAAAAGGGCTCCCTAAAAACACAAGTTTCACAAAGTCAGGTCTCATAATTCACCTTTTATGTCCTTGGTGCCTAGCATACCACCTAGCAGACACACAGTAGGTATTCCATGTGTTTGTTAAATATAAAAAATGCATCTTGATTACTTTCTAGCATAGCTTATGTAAAACCAAGGCACACATTGGTAGTTTGATTTAATTCAATATAAGGGGAGACTAGATTTCCTTAAATAGTCCTTGCCTCCAGTAAGCCCATTTTATTTCTTATCTCTTTTTTTATAAAGATATTTTTAATTTACTTTTTTAAAACTTAAACATTTTATTTTATGAGTTTATTTGAGGTAACTGACAATATATGCCAGGGAGCAATATCTCCAATGCTCCCCTTCCCTTTTTACCTGGGGGATTCTCATAGGAAAGAGAAGTTACAGAATTCCAGGTAAGAATATTCAAGGATGGGGTAGGGGAAGAGAGAATCTTGGAGTTTTCTATACTAAAATGGCTTTGGTTTTTTTTTTTTTTAATTTTATTTTTTAAAATATATGTTTTTTGATTCAGAGAGGAAGAGAGCGGGAGAGAGAAATGGAAACATTAATGATGAGGGAGAATCATTGATCGGCTGCCTCCTGCACACCTCACACAGGGGATCGATCTAATGTGCTCTAATCAGAATTGAACCAAGGACTCTTCAGTCCACAGGCCGAAACTCTAGCTGCTGATCCAAAGCGGGACTCTGGGATCTAATCTTGTGCTTTCTTTTCACTTTAGGCCTGGATTTATGAAATGCAAACACGCTGCTCTGTTTACTTCTTGATCCCTCTAGTTTCCTTAGTCCCAATATTAAGGTATAAAAGCCATCTCCCCATGACAGGAAACGGTTATTTATTTGTATATTAAATGGGACTTTTCAGTCAACTGACCCTTCAATTGATGGAGTATCTACTACATCCAGGCTCTGGGTGGGCCCCATAGATAAACAAGAAACTAAGAATCTACTCTCAGGACTTTTATAGTCCAGTCCAGGTGTTCTTAACCCATTAGAATCTCTTATACAGTCTGTTGTCAAATCCAGAGCAGATACACCAGATTCTTTACAGATAAAGTCTAAGCATAGGTATTTTTATAAAGCTTCCCAAGCGATTCTAATGTGCAAATAGGTTTGAGGACGACTGGTCTTTTATATTGCAGCCTTAGTGTCCATTCCTGACTATCTGCACAGGCGTCCGTACACACATATGCATATACCCCAATTCCAAATACATATACTGTACATAACTTTTATTTCATTTTAGCAACATTTGGTACATTGGTAGAGTAGAGTATATTTCAGGAAAAATAAGACTACCCATTGAATACTATCTAAATCAATAGTAATTTTAGACTAAGTAGAGACAATATATACATGAAGACAAAAGAATCTACAGTAAATAGAAGTCAAATAGATCAAGTAAAATATTTATCAATGATTTTAGATTAACTGTGTCATTATTCTTTCTTATCATCTGAAATGTGATAACATTCATAGGTGACATTTACACACATTAATTCATTGTTTGTGACATCATTTGTTTAATGTCCATTTCTACTTATGAAGATAAACTCCATAGAAAATAAGGAACTTGTCTGCCACATTAACAATTGTATCCTGCCTGGCTGGCATTGCTCAGTGGTTGAGCATCAACCTATCAACCAGGATGTCACAGTTTGATTCCCAGTAAGGGCATATGCCTGGATTGTGGACTGGATCCCCAGTGTGGGCCATACAGGAGGCAGCCAATCAATGATTCTCTTTCATCATTGATGTTTCTCCATCTCCTTTCCTCTCTGAAATCAATAAAAAGTATATATATTAAAAAAACTTTCATCCTCTACCACAGTACCTGATAGATACTTAATAAATTTTTTATTATGAATGAATAAATGTTCTGATAGCAGCCTGGATAGAGTAATAATTATTTCCATTTTACAGATGAGGATCCTGAGACAAAGTTTTCTAATAATAAGTAAGCTTCATGGGTGGTGTTTTATTCACTGCTGTGTCTCCTGCTGCACAGAACAGTGTGTAACACACTAAATAGTTCCCAAACAAATGAAATAACAAAACTCAAGATTACGTGGCTGGTTTAGTGACAGGATAGAATTCAAACTCAAATCTGATTGAATACATAACTTATTTATTTATTTATTTATTGTTTTTTAAAATTGTTCTGGACCACAAAACAACTGAACAATAGTATCGTTTGCCAAGATATGTAATTTAACATTTTAATATGTTTCCTTTATCTAGTTCTCTATTCATACACACTTTAAAAAAAATGTTTCAGATATCTTGACATGTCACTAAACTTTAATCCATACCTTCTAAGAATAAGGATATTCTTTTCTTTTCTTTTTCATGAAAAAATTTCTTTTTTTTTTAAAATAAATCTTTATTGTTCAGATTATTACAGGTGTTCCTCTTTTTTTTTTTCCCCATAGATCCCCTCCACCTGATTCCCCACCCCACCCCATGCCCTTACCCCCCGCCACTGTCTTCATCCATAGGAGTAAGATTTTTGTCCAATCTCTTCCCGCACCCCTCACACCTGCTTCCCCTGAGAGTCGTCAGTCCACTCCCTTTCTATGTCCCTGATTCTATTATATTCACCAGTCCATTCTGTTCTTCAGATTTTTATGCACTTGATTTTTAGATTCACTTGTTGGTAGGTATGTATTTGATGTCATTTTGTTGTTCATAATTTTTATCTTTACCTTTTTCTTCTTCTTCCTCTTCTTAAAGAATACCCTTCAGCATTTCATGTAATCCTGGTTTGATGGCGATGAACTCCTTTAGCTTTTTCTTGTCTGTGAAGCTTTTTATCTGACCTTCAACTCTGAATGATAGCTTTGCTGGGTAGAGTAATCTTGGTTGTAGATTCTTGCTGTTCATCACTTTGAATATTTCTTGCCACTCCCTTCTGGCCTGCATAGTTTCTGTTGAGAAATCAGCTGACAGTCATATGGGTACTCCCTTGTAGGTAACTAACCGTTTTTCTCTTGCTGCTTTCAAGATTCTCTCTTTGTCTTTTGCCCTTGGCATTTTAATTATGATGTGTCTTGGTGTGGTCCTCTTTGGATTCCTTTTGTTTGGGGTTCTGTGCGCTTCCTGGACTTGTAAGTCTATTTCTTTCACCAGGTAGGGAAAGTTTTCTGTCATTATTTCTTCTAATAGGTTTTCAGTATTTTGCTCTCTCTCTTCTTCTGGCACCCCAAAAATTCGGATGTTGGTGTGCTTGAAGTTGTCGCAGAGGCTCCTTACACTATCTTCATATTTTTGGATTCTTTTTTCTTTTTGTTTTTCTGGTTGGGTGTTTTTTGTTTCCTCATATTTCAGATCTTTGGTTTGATTCTTGGGGTATGTTGATCTACAGTTGAGTTTCTGTATATTCTTTATTTCAGACAGTGTATGCTTCATTTCTGACTGGTCCTTTTCCATTTTTTTGGCATTCTCATTAAGGTCCTTGAAGGTCTCACTAAGCTCCTCAGAAGTGTCATCAAGTTTCTCGGTGGTTTTTAGAAGATTCTTGAGTAACCTTATAAATGTGGTTCTGAACTCTATGTCGTCCAGTAGTTTGCTTTCCTCTATTTCTTTCATTCATGACATGTTTCTTGTTTCCGCATTTTGGCTGCTTCCCTGTGTTGATGGAGTGGCTTTGTGTGGTAGGTGGCCTATAGGGGGCAGTAGCTCAGCCTCCCCAATCACCTGATGTAGACGCTCTTGGTACACCCCTTTGTGGGCTGAGTGCAAAGTCTTGGTGTAGTTAAGCCTTAATTGCTGTTGGTACACTGGGAGGAATTGACCTCCAGGCCAATCGGCTGTGAGGACTCGCAGTGTCTATAAGAACTGCTGTGCTGGAGACACGCTTATGGTGCAGGACTTGTTTCAGTGGGGCTTTGGTGCTCACTGAGTCTGCCTCTTGAATGTGTCACTTATGGATGTGAGGAGTTGAAATCTGTTTTCTCACACTGACCACTAGGTATACTGGCTTCTGGATCTCCAATGGGGTGCAGGTCAGCTATTGTCTGAGTCCACCCAGCAGGAGCTACAGCGAGAGCTACAGTTTTCTCCTCTTTGTTTGGGGTTTGGAGGTTTTGGAGCTGTCTGATCCGAGCTGCAAGTTTGTTAGGTTAAGCTGCAGTCCATTCATATGCAAAAGCCGCTGCTTGGAGCTTGGGTGGGTTTGTAGGTTGTGTGTGGCGGGGTCTCAGGGTGTCACTAGGGTAGGGCGTGGCAAACAGCGATGGCTGCTAGTTAGCCGGCTCTGTGTCTCTGACTGCGTCCCATCCCGTGCCCCAGTCCAGATAAACAATTATTCCTGTGCGCAGCTCTACAAGCAGGCTCCCCTCACTTTCCGACCAGGTAGCAGACAATCCAGCTTCTCCCCGTAGGAGTTTGGGTCCCCCGCGTCTCCCCAGAAACTGTATTTCAGAGTAATCGGGGGCTTGTCTCCCCTTTGGGTTGAAAAAAGCAATGCCTGCCACCAGCCCAGATCCCGCACCTCCGTACCTCAGCTTTTCAACGCTTGTGCATGTCTCAGTGCTCTTTTCTCTTTCCTTCTAGTTGTAGAACCTCCACTCAGCCAGCTTTCCCGTGGTTCTGGGTGATAGACGTTTTGTCTTTTAGTTGCAGTTTAAATTGTTGTGCGAGGCAGCAGTTTAGGTGTTTACTTACGCCACCATCTTGGATTCCTCCTGAGGATGTTCTTTTAGATCAGACAATGCCATATTTATACCTAAGAAAATTAAGAGTAATTCAAATTTTCTCAGTGTTCCTCACATTATTCTATTTTATGATTTTTCTCCCCTAGTCAAGACCCAGTCAAGCATCATGTACCACTATGCCATCAGACCCAGCTTCATTTTTAAAAAAATCCTCACCTGAGAATATGTTTTTATTGATTTTAGAGAGAGAGGAAGGGAGAAGGACAGAGAGAAAGAAAAAAACATCAGTTGGTTATGCCCCGAGGAAGTGAACCCACAAAGTGAGTATGTGTCCTGAATGGGAATGGAACCCATGGCCCTTAGGTGCATGGGATGACACTCCAACCAATTAGCCACACTAGCCAGGCCCCAGCTTTCTTTTTGACCTTGTATCATCTTCTTCGAAAACTGTCAGATGTGTCATTGTCAGCTGGTTGACCTTAAGATTCTGCCTGCAGCGACCCAGCATTCTTTTTCCATTTTCTGAAGGTCATTAGCTCACAAAATGATTGAACCATGACCTACCCACTACCCAGACTTGTTACTGCCTTACCTCTGCATTCCAGCCAACAGGTTAGTCAACTCAGAGACTGCTAATCAGGGTGTTAGAGCGCAAATGAGCTTCTCTGTGAAGTTGGAATTCTTAATGTGCGGTCTCCTGAATTCTAGGAATTTCAGTCCCATGATGTGTCCACGAAGCTCCTGAAAAGTGGGGGTGAGGGGAAATTAATGCGGAGATATCTACATGCCTTTTTTGGTACAGAAAGTCTAAAGGGGCCACTGATTTTCAAAGAGAAGGGTGACTCATAAAAGGTGAAGAAACTACTTTACTGGAGTAGACTAGATGACCTTGAAAGTTTCCTTTGAGTCTCAACATTTAAGCTTCTTTGAATGAAGACTCTCCTATAGAAGCCACTTAATGCCCGCCTTCTCCTCCCAGCAAGCAGTGGTGTGGCAGAAGCTCCTGGGGAAAAAGGAAGCACACTCGTGTGTGTTGTCAAGTTCTGCTTGGGGAGAACTCAGAGGGAAACAACTCTGACCAACTTCTCCACTCATGGAGAGAACTGGGGCCATGTTTTTCACAGAAGAAGCAGCAGTGACTGGGACGCAGTTCTGTTTCCTGGTGGAAGGAAGGGAAAGGGCTGCAGAAATTTATACTTGTCAGCCTCAGATCCCTTGGTGGAAAGACAATGGGTCCCTACGCTTCCATTCCAAGACTGTGGAGACTAGCTCTGTCTTCCTTATTTGTTGTTTCTGTGTGAGACATAAGACAAATTTACTAAATATCTTTGCAATGAAAACCTTAAATACACAGCGGTAGCTTTCTGGAAAGCTCTTCCATTGAAGTACTCAACCAGAACTTTGTCACCTCACTTCTTAGAGAATTCACAGACCCTAAGCTCCACCTGTGCTCTTATATAGGCAAAAGTGGCTGTTGTTTCTGCATCATCTCCAATGTCAGGCTCTTGGAAGTTTGTTCCTCCCTTGTCCATTTCCCCCTTTCTGCTGAGCCCTCCCCGGCACATAGGGAATCAATCAATAATATGCACCTGTCACTGTCTGAAAACTGCCCCTCCCTAGGTGATGACCAATCTGCTGCTGTGCTGCGTGCCATGGATGTTAGTCACCTGGAGGGAGGGGTCTTCCGAGGACACTTAGACCACATCAGTGGTTCCCCTGCAAAGGAGATTCTTACCCCACACAAATTTCTAAACAAGGGTATGTATACCCAGATAATCATTGCAATGATGTTTGCAAAAACCTCTTTCCACTGACAGGGGAATAGTTGATTATTGTGGTCCATCAGCACACTGAGGCAGGTAAGATGTATTCAAGGTGATTTCATCATTGAGCTGTTTTGCTAATTTAACAAATAGTTATTAGTGCTTACTATGTGCCTGGTAATCTGATGCTGAGACCAGAGAGAGAGACCAAATAGACACATCCCTAGCCCCACAGAACTTATAATCTGACAGGCAGGGGAAGTGATTCCATCCATTCATTCTGTGAACATTTATGGCATCTACTTTGTCAGCCACTGTTTTAGTCCAGTTGAATAGAACAGTGAGGAAGTCAATGAAACCCTTACTCTGACAAAGCTTATGTCATTTGTCAGAGGGGAATGCTTTATTGATAAGTTAAAAAAATGATCTAGAATAGTATATGTAAGTGATAAAAATTTTTTCTTTACCTTTAAAAGGTCTGGGAGACCCTCCTCTTCTTGATAAGACCTGGCACATGGTCCTGGTCCCAGAATATATGGAGGCAGAGGGAAAGGGCTCTGCCCTTGGTATCAGGTCTTTAGTGCCCATGGTTTCCAGTCCCCTGGTTCTATCCTCAAGTGAAGGGACATGGATTTAAAAAAATCTGGAAGAATGTACCCAAATGAATGTGTTTACCCCACAGGAGTAAATGGTCAAGATATAGACTTTCACTTTTTCCTTTTAGGTGCTCCTGTAGCATTAGATGATTTCCATTTTCTTCTGTAATTAAAAGGCAGAGATTAAGCTTTAGAGCAGTGTTTTCTGTTGTGGGGTACCACCGGAGGCTGATGCTCCGGCTAAGGTCCCCAAAAGGAGGGAGAGCCTCCAGCCCCTTCTGGGGGGTCCATCTCTCCTCCCTCAGGAGGGAGCGCCTCCAGCCCCTTCTGGGGGGTCCCTCTCTCTTCCCTCTCGGGTACCTCGCCAGGGCCCCCAAATGTTGTGGGTCGACCCGCGAATGAAGACCACCAGGCAGCCAAATTGAAATTTAGGAAGCCTTTATTAAGAACTCGAGCCCGGGCCCGCGTATTCACTGACACAATCAGGGAGCAGCGCAAGCCCCGAACACTCGGAGCAAGCAAGTTTTATCCCAAAGCAGGGGGATTTGGCAGCAGTTGAACAAGCAATTACAAAAGTTACAAAGCATGGGAGAATGTAGTTACAGAGCAAAGTTAATAATCTCCAAAAGTTATTTATATTTTCTACTCCTGGAGCTACTGAGTCAGTGGGAATCACTCTCCTGCAGTTCTGGTCCACAGGCACAGAAAAATTACCTCTGTGATGTGGGATGGATTGAATTTAAAACAAAGAGCAGGAGTCATGCCTGGCTGGAGCATGACGAACCACATGCTTCTGAGTGTGGGTCACCTGCCAAACCTTAATGTACAGTTGGGGTCTCTGTCCTGACTTGGGGTCACTTACGCCAGAACATTCCCCACTGGTCTTACCGGAGAATCAAATCATTGATTCCTGCTGTTCCCATTCCTCCTCTCGGATGGGTTGGTAGTATGTGTGAAAGACCATGAGTTTCCAGGTCTCAGTCTGGAAGCTGAGGTAACTACCCTATTGTTTAAGCAAGTAAGTGCGTGCAGAAGTCAGAATAGCAGGGTTAAAATTCAAACAGCAGTTTTTACCCAAGTATGGTTGCTACCATACTTCATTTTCCTATCTGCCCTCCACTTCATATAAAGAAGGGAAGGCCACTTTGTCTGTGGCATAGCCACTCTGTCACACTGCTTCACTAATAAACTCTCTTTCACTTAAAAAGAAAGAAAGATATGAAGCCTGGGACAGGTTAAGTGAGTTAAAGGGCAAGCTGGCAGTGAACCTGAGTGGGATCCACTTTCCATCAATTTCTTGGAATGAGACAGATGGCAGAAAGAGGAACGAAAAGCTACTACCAGTGCCCTGGAGATGACAAGTGGTAACTTAATCACAGAGTAATAATATTGAATATATGATCTGTTTATAGAAGTGCTTTAGGGTTTTTTTCTCTCCCAGAGCTCTGCCTAAGAGACTCACGGGCTGTGAAAAGAGGGGCCCCTTTATCTTTTGAGACTGAAAAAGTAAGGTCTTACTATGATTTATTTGTCTTTTCCTTTTTCAAGGTTTGAAATTCTGGAAGCAGAAATTCCAAGTGGTTCCTCGTTTGTACTTCCCTGTATGGTGCCGCACAGGTGTTGTGTTATTTTTATAAACTGAAGCAGGGCCCAGCCACAGCAAAAAGATCCAGGCTAACTTTATTGTGGGTGGTGGAGGACTGATCCTGCATAATCTGCAAGGTATGCCTGCAATTGACTTCAGGGTGTCCCTGGAGCTTATTTCCATTTAAGTTTAAATTTTACTTTCACTTTTTTCTTGGAAAGTTTTATCAAAGCTAAAATTTATTTGGTACATACTCTGTGCTTGCTAGCAAATACTTTCACATACACCTTTTCCTTTAATATGCAAAAGCAACCAGGTGAGGTATTTTACAGTTTGAAAAAAACAACATAACAAAAACCTACTTCACTTTCATTGAAATTTTAAAAAATCAAACTAAACCACATTACTTTGTCTCCAGATTTCTATTGAGGAAGTGTGGATCCTTCTGGAGATAAGCAGAGATGCCCTAAAGCTGTAATGTTTAAGATTTTCCACCAACCTTTTCTGGGACTCGGTTGGGAAGTGGGGAAAAGGACAGTTGCACCATTAGGGTGAAAAGTTCTCAAGCTGAAGGAAGGCTCAGATTTGGGCCGATTTTCTCTGGAACCTGGGCAAAGAGCAGTATGAATCAGAAATGTTAGTTCCAGGCTTCCGGATCCTCTGTAGTTGCATTGACTGCAACTATTAAGGGCATTCCAAGTTACTCATTTACTCGCAGTAATGATTTCTCTTCTTAGTTCTTGCTGAAATTCCTTCTGCTTATGGTGTGACTCTCTTTTCCCAGAGAAAGCCATGAGGTTTTGTAAAAACCTTTTTAACTATTTAAACTATTCATGCATGATGGTGGTGGTATTTGTTTAAATATGTGTATTGGCTCAGTAGAAAGAGTGTTACACCTCCCACTGAAGGGTCATGGGTTCAGTTCTGGGTAAAGGGCATATACCTCATTGCAGGCTCAATCCCAGCCCCGACACATGGGGTGCATGTGAGAGGCAATCAATCTGTCTCTCTCACATTGATGTTTCTCTCTTTGTGTCTTTCCTTTTCCCTTCCATTCTCTCTAAAATAAATAAATAAATAAACAAACAAACAAATAAATAAATAAATAAAATCAATGGAAAAATATCCTGGGGTGAGGATTAACCAAAAAATAAAGATACCAACCAGTAATAAATTTAAAAATGCTTGTTTTATGGATGGGTCACCTTTAGAAAATATTTTACAGTATTTTGTATAATAATAAATAGCAAAATACCAATGCTCTTAAGTCTCTTTGACCCAGCCATCTTTCCACAATTGAATGTGGGGGAAATGTCTTATAATCATGTGATCATACAATAAGGCACACTGGTTTGAGTGAAAGTATTCATCCAAAAGCAAATATGCGATGTTGTCAATGTTTCTAAGGATATGACACCCATTGTTTTGGTTTTAGGAAGGAAAAGTCATGGTATTATCATGATATCTTTGAAAAACATTTTGCTGTGCACAGGTACTGCCCTGTGGCTGTGAGAGGAGCCCAGCTATCCCTCCCAGTTTTCTGACATTTTTTGTCATATACAAGTTCAAAACCTGAAGTGTTCATGGACATGCTATTAACATCAGAAAGATTTATGTCAATTATATTGGGGCACAGTGTAGCTCTACTTTCTTTCTTTTTATTTTTTTATAATCCTCATCTGAGGATATTTTTCCTTCCATTGATTTTTAGAGAGAGTGGAAAGGGTGGGCGTAGTGATTAATGAATGGGAGGCATAGCTAGGCTTCAGAAACTTTAATGTGCGAGAAACACCTTGACTGGTTGCCTCCCACACATACCCTGACCAGGCTTGGGCCAGGATTGAATCTGAAGTTCAGGTACATGCCCTTGACCAGGAATTGAACCCGAGACCATTCAGTGCACAGGCCAACAATCAAACTACAGAGTCATGCCAGCCAGGGGTCTACTTCATTTTTTATTAAAGGTGGCAGCTTGTTTGTCTAAACTTTTGAGGGTAAAGACTATAGGTCTGCTTTTTTCTTTTTCTTTCCATCAGATGTTCCATTGCTTAGCATTAGGTGCTCAATGAATATTTGGTGAAATAATGTTTGTTGAATAACAAGAATAGTTGGGTAGTAGTAGGCACTCTAGACTTTATTTTCTGTGTCAGCCCCACAGTGCATCTTCTGTGGGTCCCATCTTCTAGTCCTCTTTTTGGTCCTCAGTTTATTCATTATAAGTTGAGGAGTTGGTCCCGGTAGTTTAAGAACCCTTTCTATATAAACAGTCTCAAAATTTGTATGGCCTTTCAACTCCAGAGTCTGACCTAAAATCAAGCTCTGTGCTGAATCTTAACGACAGCCTAGCAGAGAACAAATGTTTTCCAGTCCTCTAATATCTCCTTATAATCTACTTAAGTTAGGAGGTAGATACATTCAGTAAGGAGGTTGTGGTAGACTGGAGAAATTTGACTTTCAAAGATACTTCCCAATGGTCTGATGTCAAGGTGTGGCAAAAAGATAAAGAATGGAATGTTGGAAGAAAGTTGTTTACATCTATAAAAACCCTTGGGGGGAGGATTGGTGACAAACCACCCGAGGAGCTGGGAACCTCCTAACTTACCCGTAAGTACAATCCTCTGGAAATTTATGCGGAAGAGAAAATCGAATTTTGTTGCTTGCACATTAGGACAACAATGATTGAGCCAATAGAAATTATGGAAAATACTGAGTGGAGGTAGGGTGGGGGGTGGAGTCATGGTGGCCAAGTAGGTAAATCTTGAACCTGCTTTCTCCCAGGAGCACATCAGAATTAAAACTGAATTATAGAACACCCATCATAGAGAACCACCTAAAGACTAGCTGAGCAGAATTTCTCTAACTAAAGGTGTAAAGAAGGTGCCTCAACCAGACAGGTAAGAGGGTGAATATGTGGTTTGGGCAGGTACCATACCCCGGCATAGTGATTAATGAATGGGAGGGATAGCTGGACTTCACAGGTCCCCCAATAAGGAGTCAGAGGTCTGATCCCACTCCGGGCTCCACAGCATGGGGCACCTATGCCAAGAGTTCCTGTAACAACCAGGGGGGCACCAGTGGGAATTATGTCTGAGATGGAGGAAGGGTTATAGGAGACCTAGCACTGTACTCAGAGGGTTTATGTGAGCTCCCGCCCTCTAAGCTCCAGCATAGAGGCAGCAGCTCCAGAAGTGCCTGGGACATAAGGGGAGGAACTCAATGGACTAACTTTAGGACACAGGTTAGAGGGGCAGGGATTGGTAGGAACTCTCTCAAGGGACAGAAGCTCTGCTGGGTGCTATTGTCCCTTTGTAGAGCTCTCCCAACCAGCTGGCCCTGAGCAGGCAGGCACAAAAATCTCTCTTTCTCCATTAACCTGGCCTACACTGTCTACCCTGCTCTGCCTCTTCCCTGAGACCCTGCCCCATCCAATGAGCTCACCTTGTTGGAGCCTCTTTCAGTGGCTTCAGGGCCTTCAGAGGAGCAAACACAGTCTCTCTGAAAAGCCTTCAATTTCTACAGGAATGATGGCCTGCTTCTGGCATGCCCTGCAATCTCTCCCAAATGCCCTTTAATTCAGCAACAAGCATCAACCTAGGCATCTAGTAGATGAATGGATAAAGAACACACGTTATGTATGTACAAAGCAATATTACGCAGCCATAAAAAGAATGAAAGCTTGCCTTTTGTGACAAAATGGACCTAGAGGATAGTATGCTAAGTGACAAAAGGCAGACAGAGAAAGGAAAAGACCATCAGTTTTCAGTTATATGTGGAATGTAAAAACAAGGACAAAGAAAACTAAATGGAAACAAGCTTAATACATACAGAGAACAAATTGATAGGTACCTGATTGGGGTGGGCGAGGTGGGGGTGTAAAAGATGAAGGGAATGAAAAAGTGCAATCTGCCAGTTATACAATAAGTAACAGGGAAGTAAAGTACAGCAGAGTGAATATGGTCAATCATATTGAATTATTATGTATGGTGTCACACAGGTCCTAGACTTATCGTGGGGATAACTTTGTAAGGTCTGTATGTCTAGTCACTCTGTTGTACACCTGAAACGAATATAGATAGCCTTTTATGTCACTAAAAAATTTGGGAAAATTCACAAAACTAGAGTTCCTTGAATTTCTTGGGAGAGAGAGTCTCATTTAAATGGATTCATG
Source organism: Corynorhinus townsendii (assembly GCA_026230045.1). Lineage (NCBI taxonomy): Eukaryota > Metazoa > Chordata > Mammalia > Chiroptera > Vespertilionidae > Corynorhinus > Corynorhinus townsendii. The sequence goes on along the minus strand of JAPDVU010000006.1, from coordinate 155,953,235 downwards.
GCTTATACATCTCAGTTGTTTAAACTTCTCCTGGGCAACATCAGTGAGCAAGACCTGCATGTTTAGGCTTACTTGGAGGCTGTGACTTTAGAGCTGACACATTCCTTTGCTCGGCCTCTCTTCATCTGTGAAGTGGGTATTATATAATATGGAAATGGAAACGAACATGTGTGTAATGGAAAATACACAATAGCCATGTGTGGCTATTTATTTTCCTTTAAAATTTATTTTATTGCCATGTGTGGCTATTTAAATTAAAATTAATTTATTTAAATTTTTACAAGTTTTTGATTTGAGCCAAATTGACAACAGATGCTGGGGAGAAAGATCTCAAATGCTCTCTAAATTTAATTTAATTAAAATAAAATTAAATGAAAAAAATTAACTTCCTCATTTGTACTAACCACGTTTTTGTTGTTGCTAATCCTTACCCAAGGATCTTTTCCCATTGATTTTTAGGGAGAGTGAAAGAGAGAGAGAAAGACCAATATGAGAGAATCACAATGATTGTTTGCCTTCTTCCCAAGCCCCAACCAGGTCCGGGGCCTAAGAGGAGCCTGCAAACAAGGTTGCCAAGCCCTTTACTGAAATGGATCTGGGACCCTTTGGTCTGCTGGCTGATGGTCTATCCACTGAGCCAAACCAGCTATCACACACACACACACACACACACACACACACACACACACACACACGTGCATGCGGGCGCGCACACCACACAAATCATAGGAAAGGAGTTAACAAGTACAGTGTAGAAAACAAAACAGAGTGATGAGAAATGTCTGAGGTGACATGTAAGCAGAGATCAGAATGAAAAGGAGAAATCTGGAAATGGTGAGCTAAAGGAATGGGGATCTAGGCAGAGAGTACCACCAGCAAGAAGGTACTAAAGTAGGAATGCATTTGAAAGAACCAGGAGTCACTGGAGCCCCATGGGCAGGGGAGAGATAGTAGAAAAATCTAAGAGTTAGGCAGAGGTCAGATTACTGGGCCTTTGCATCTAGGTTAGGAGTTAGGATTTTTTTTTTCTTTTTTCTGAAATAGCCATGGGAGGGTTGTAAGTGGGCGAGTGACGTGGTCTAATTATATTTGCCATTTATATCATTCTGCAAACTATATCATTCTGCAATGTTTACTAGTTAAATGTTTACTTTACCTGTGTCTCTATCTGATTGTACAATCCTGGATGTTTTTATCCTTAGTATATTATATAGCCTCAATGTAATAGTAAAAACTGTGGAAGAGTTGAATTAAATCAGAAAATCCTTATCACTGACCTACTGGGCATTGGCAGAGTCCCAGAGCATAACAAAACTAATAAAAACATTTTAATTTTATGTTTATGATATGGAGAGAGGAAGGGGGAGAGAACAGAAGGAGAGAGAGAAAGAGACAGAAAGAAACATCGATGTGAAAGAAAACACCTATCAGTTGCCTCCTGCACACACACCTCAACTGGGATCAAACCTGCAACCTGGATACATCCTGTCCTGGAACAGAACCCTCCACCTTTTGGTGCACAGGGTGTCGCTCCAACCAACTGAGCCACATGGGCCAGGGATGGTCATAAAATCTTTTGCCTCCCAAATAAATAAGGCATGACCTATTTGTACGTGAAGCATTTCAGAAAATGCCTCCTAACCTTTGGTGGTGGTTGAAGTCGGGTCAATAGTGTCCACTGTAAGTATATAAAGACAAAGCATAAAGGAAAAGCAAATATCTAGGCTCACTAAACCTTTCCAAACCTCAGCTTCCTCCTCCAAGAATGGGTTAGTAACAGCACCTGCCTAAGGGTGAAAGTAAAATGCACAGAGCCCGTGACACAGTAATTCTCCTGAAATGGTGGCCATAGTATTCATGCATAGTTAGGTTTAGTTTTGAGTTCACCCACAGACTTTTGTTCATTACAACAATCCTTTAAGGGAGATAGAACAAGTATTCTTGGCTTCATTGAAGGAATGTGGAAATCAAGGCTTGGCTCAAGTTAGTAACTCACAGAGCTACCAGCTTCCTAAGTGGCAGAGCTGGGATCTGAACCCAAGTGTGGAGGACACTCTTTCTTGATGTGACCGCTGTCTCTCCCATGAGCTGGACTTGGGCTGGATCAGAGGTTGCTTTCCACAACCCCCCATTAGAGACTGTCTGATGACTATCGATGTTCATTTTGACATAAATGAGCACCCCTTCCTTGCTTGCTGCTATGTGCTGGTCCCTGGTATAGGCCCATTGTCCTGACCTGGTTAAGCATTCTAAAATTAGAATAGATTTGATTAACTGGATTTATTATTTTAATATTTTTGTTATTGATTTGATTGAGAGAGAGAAACATTAGTTTGTTGTTCAACTTATTTATGCATTCATTGGTTGATTGTTGTATGGAACTGTCAACATTGGCTTACTGGGACAATGCTCTAACCAACTGAGTTATCTGGCCACGGCTAATTTGATGGACTTAAAATATCAAGAGTAAACTGATACAGCCCAGTCGGTGTGGCTCAGTGGTTCAGTGCTGTTCTATGAACCAGGAAGTCTCGGTTCTATTCCAGGTCAGCGCAGGAGCCCAGGTTATGAGCTCAGTCTCCAATAAGGGGCAAGCAGCAGTCAGCCAATGAATGATTCTCTCCCATAATTGAAATTTCTGTCTCTCTTTTTCTCTCCCTTCCTCTCTGAAATCAATTAAAATATATTTCAAAAAAAGTAAACTGAAAGAAAATCAGGATTTTGTTTTTTGTGTTAAAATAAAGTAAAGGTGTAGAAAACAAAGGGCACAGCAATAGGCCCTAAACTTGCCATGGATGAAGGAGTTATGATAATGAGGGCACCAAGCCCTTTATCCCTGGAACAGCAACCATTTAGTGGACTCTACAATGGGATTTCCACCAGGATAGGCCTTCACATTCTTGAGTGTGGAAAAACTGCTTAGCCTGTGGTGGGACGCTGTCATTCTAATGCCATTGGGACCCATGCATGGAGATACACTATACATGCACTGGTATATGCATCGAAAGAGGAAAGAATGGATCCTCTTCTGGCATATTCCCCCTCCTATTCCCTTACTTACCCCAGAGAGCACACCTTCCTCCTGGAGAACATGTGGTTTACACAGCCTGGCTAGGCTGCAAATGTAATTCTCAAAGAAGGAGAAGATCTCCCAATTTAAGTCCTTACCAAATATTTGTCTTTCTGACCTTACATCTGCTCTTCTTGTGGCATCCACTTACGGGGAGTATAGTGGTGGGGGGAAGCATTCATTATCCAAACTGAATGATGTGTTTTTATACTCGATATATCTGCTAATATTTCTTTTTCTCTTAGTATAAGACTTACTAACCAACAGGTTAGGGCCTGGTGGAGCATGATGAAAAACATTGTTATTAATACTTGAACTGCTTCTTTTAATTTGTCTCTCTCCTTGTTTGTGTCTGTACTGTTACTGAGAACTGCATCTTCAATGCAGTCAATTAGCAATAACTGAGCTACCTCCCTGCCACTGAAGTTCCTGCTGACCTGTAGGTCACCTTGCAGAAGGGAGGAGGCATGGGAGTGTAAGAGCGGTCATGACGGGTGACATGTGAGGAGAGACTATTCCATGGCGTGACTTCTGTTTGTTCCACAAACTAGTTCAGGCCTGAATGGAGGCTGCTTTCCACAACCCCCTCTTTGATTGTCTGATCATAATCGTTATTCATTCTGACACTAATCGGTACACTTTCTTTGCCTCCTGCGATGCACCAGTTCTTGGAGCAGGCCTTTGTCCTTACCTTGTCAAGCCTATAAGGTAATTTCCAATGGCTAGTAGCATTCAGTACTAGTATCTATGACTGTCCCCACCCTTTATATAATTATTTGTGCCCTGCCAAGAAGTGTGGGCATCCATTTTGTCTTGCAGTCACCCGAGAAAGAGCTTGTATGTGAGTTTTTCTTATTAAACTGTTAGTTGCCAGATTGGAGTGGCCTGCTTCTTTTGCCAGCCTCTCTCTTGCCCCCCTATTTATGAAGGTAGAATTTCAGTTTTGGGGTTTTTCTCTGAGTCTGTGTCTATGAGCACCAGGCCTGGTCAACATTCTGCTTTCTGAACTGTTCTTACATCATTCAATAAAATGCAGTCTGAGTCGTTGCTTCCTGTAGCATGAATGATGAAACACAGTGATTCACATTCAGACTTAATCCTTGTTAATAGTTACCTTGGCAATATAACTGAGACTAGGGACTAACCATTGTGGCCACAGGGCAAGAAGTACCCTCTACTCACCAAAAGGCCAGGAGACGGTCATCTCAGAGCCCAAGGGTAAGTGCATCAGGACCATTGGAAGACTGCTCTGGTGTTCCCCCCACTGAGCCTGGCTCTGGTTTCCTTCCTGTTTACTCCCTAATCTCTCTGAGCATCAGGAGTCAGTTTGGACTTTATGTGTGGGAAAGGAGTTGGGAAATAAGGGGCTACTTCCAAGGACAGCTTTGCCTGTCTGTTGGAGGTACAGAGCTCTCAGCCACCCTGAGCAAACAAAGACCTGAATCCATTGTATGTGGTCTCCCATCCATAGCAGGGTAGACTCATGTGATGCATGCAGTTAGGGTACAAGGAAAAGTTGCAGTCTGAGAATTAAGATGTATCCCCATACCATCTGCTAGGAGCACACCAAACAGTCCATTTTTTTCTCTTCCCTTTAGGCTGATACCATCATGACTCCTTGGGTAGCCTTCCCCAGCCTCATACTACTTTGGGCAGGTAAGTGGATAGGTGGGCTGGGGTTTGGAAGATTGGGCATGGGGGAATATAGGGTGTGTGTGGGTGTGGGGGAGGAAGACGGATGTGCCTGGACTCTGTTGGAAGGTAATGTGTCAACTAATGAGCAAAGACCAGGCTGAAGTCTTACTCCAAGGAAATTTCTTAAATGCTATGAATCACAAAATCTAAGGTTAAATGTAATGTTTTGTTATAACTGCCATTTCACTTTAAGAGAAAGGGATGGGTAGGTAGTTGGATATATATGGACTTTTCACATTTTTGTAAGAAATAATACCAGCGTTTTCATGGTGTAGGAGGGAATGGAAAGAAGACATGGGGATAGAATGAAAAATAGACCAGTCTTTTATTTTGTAAATTTTTGTGTGTGTTTTTAACCATGTGTAAATATTTATTTTAAAAATATGATATGGCCTGACCAGTATGGCTCAGTTGGCTGTGCATCTCCCCATGCACCAAAAGGTCTCTGGTTCAATTCCCAGTCAGGGCACATGCCCGGGTTTCTGGCTGGGTCCCAGGTAGGGGTCAATGTCTTGCTCTCACATCAGTGTCTCTCTTTCTTTCTCGTCCTCTTTCTCCCGGTCCCTTATTTTCTCTCTAAAATCAATAAGAAATCTTTAAAAAAGCAAAAGTAATATATAGGGTGTCCCAAAATATGTATACAGACCCTTTAATAGCCAATAGCTCAATTTTGAAAATGAAATGTATTGAAATAAACACTGTCTTTATAATTATTCAAATTGTGTGTATACATTTTTTGGGACACCCTATATTTTAATCAAAACATTCTATGAGATAGAGACAATGTTAGGAATAGACACAACCTAAATTTAAAAATAATAATCACCAGATGTGATGCAATTATGGGGAAAAGTTTATTTAAATTATACTTCCATACTAAATTTTTAAGTTAGCATGCTATATTTGTAATCTACAAATGATATGAGGCAAATTAAAATATAAAAATCCAGTGAAAAAATAGACTCTTATTTTACATAACAATCAGTGTTTTATTCACAGTGCATTTCAAAACTCACAGTCCAAACCTAGCTGATTAGTTGGGCTATGTAAAGTACAGCACAGGAAATACAGTCAATAATCCTATATAATAAAAGCCCAGCAACTGAATGGTAGAATAACCAGAATGACCAGTCAACCAGTTGCTATGATGTGCAGTGACCCCCAGGGGGCAGAGGCTCAACATAGGGGCTGCCCCCTGGTGGTCAGTGTGCTTCCAGAGTAGGAGCTCCGCTCAGCTGACTGGGATGAGTGGTGCTCCCACAGTGGGCTGATCCCCTCAGACTACGCCCCCCCCCCCCACCGGTGCACGAATCTTGTGCACCGCACACCTAGTATTTTAATAACTATGAATGGTGTCAAATGGGTACTAGACTTATTGGGGTGATCACTTCACAAATTATATAAATGTCTAATTACTATTTTGTACACTCTCAACTAATATAATACTGTATATCAATTATAATTTAAAATAAATAAATAAATAAGATTAATTGGTACATCTCAGATTTCATTCAAAGACAAACTTGACTGCATTTGACAATATAGGGTTTAAAATATGTATATTTTTATTGATTTCAGAGAGAGAAAGGGAGTGAGAGAGAGAGATAGAAACATCAATGATGAGAGAGAATCATTGATAGGATGCCTCCTGCACGCCCCCTACTGGGGATTGAGCCTGCATTCCTGCAGGTGCCCTGACTTGGAATTGACCCTTGACCTCTTGGTTCATAGATTGATTCTCAACCACTGAGCCACACCTGAAGGGTGACAATATGGGGTTTTAATGCCACTAGCACTGGAGAGAGTTTTTGTTTTTAATTGACTTAATTTAGTACTTAATTGAATATTGTCCAATTCTCTGGGTTCACCATGGGAAGTGGGCCTTGCTCAAGTGCCATGTTCATCTACTCATAAGAATGATTTCTACTTGGATTTTTTTGGACCATCCTCAAGAGCATGATCAGCCTTGGCTCTTCTGGAACCATTAGAAACCTATTTTCTAAAAATTGATTCCTGAAGAGTTTATTAGACTTCTCCCTATAAGGCAACAATATTTTATTATTTTTATATTTAAATTTTTTATTAAAGACATAAATTTGTTGTTCTACTTATGCATTCATTGGTTGATTCTCGTATGTGTCCTAACTGATGATCAAACCCACAACCCTGGCTTATTGGGATGATATTCTAACCACCTGAGCTACCTGTCCAGGGCCCAACAATACTTTATTTATTTATTTAAAATATATATTTTCATCAGTCTGGATTTTGGGCTCGATCCCCAGTACTGGTAGAGTGTCATTTGGTTCAACATTTTGGAAAGAAATTTGATAAAAACATTTCTGCTCTTTGTCCTGATAATTTCTATTTTAGAAATTTATCCTATTAGGAAACAATCTATACTAATAAAATGGTAATATGCTAATTAGACCAGATAGACCTACATCTTTCAGTCATCCGGTCCTCCTTCCAGACAGAGCCAAGGTGGCGGGGGCTGAGCCAGAGGTGGTTAGGGGTAATCAGACCGGCATGGGAGGGCAGTTAGGGGCGATCAGGCTGGCAGCAGAGGAGTTAGGGGCAATCAGGCAAGCAGGCAGGTGAGCAGTTAGGAGCCAGTGGTTCCGGATTGCGAGAGGGATGTCCCACTGCCGGTTTAGGCCCGATCCTACATTGGGCCTAAACCAGCAGTCAGACATCCCTCAAGGGGTCCTGAATTGGAGAGGGTGCAGGCTGGGCTGAGGAATCTACACCCCATGAATGAATTTCATGCACCAGGCCTCTAGTCCTAAATAAATAAATAAGTTTAGCCCTAGCCAGTTTGGCTCAATGGATAGAGCATCTGCACATGGACTGAAAGGTCCCAGATTCAAATCTGGTCAAGGGCATGCACCTTGGGTGCAGGCTCGATCCCAGTCCTGATCCGGTTTCCTGCAGGAGGCAGGAAGTGTTATTTATAACTATCAAAAAACCAAAATGCTGATGAAGATGTAAAAGCAGTAAAACATAAAAACATTTTTATATTTAAGATTAAAGTCACATGATTACAAACGAAGTAAACCATATCAAGAGAAGTAAGTGGGCGTAAACGTAAAATTCAAATATTGAGGCCTCATACTCGGTTTTGTTTTTATTTGCAGATATTGTAGTTTCTCAGACACGCGTGACTGGAGTGGTGGGACAGACTGTCACGCTACCTTGTAGCTACTCTACAGCTCGTGAAATCGCACCCATGTGCTGGGGCCGAGGGCCATGCCCTTTATCCAAATGCTCAAATGAACTTGTTTGGACTAATGGCTACCGTGTCACCTTTGAGAAGGACAAGCGTTATAGGACACTTGGAATCATTTCCAGAGGGGATTTGACTTTAACCATACAGAATGCAGCCCTGTCTGACACTGGCACCTATTGTTGCCGTATTGAGTTCAAAGGGTGGTTTAATGATTATAAAGGGAATATATTTTTGGAGATAAAGCCAGGTGAGTTTGTCTTCCTGTGATCACTTCATGTGCATGAACTGAGATGTTTACTGTTTGGAAATGATAGTCTCTTCCTTTAAGAAAGAAAGAGGAGGTTCCGACAATCCTGTTTTTTTTTAATAACTTTGGGAAAATAGAATTACTTATGTAGAATGAAGTGTTAAAAGAATCTAGTCAAGAGTGGAGACTAGAGGGCCTTCCCAGTCTGCAGACTGTCTCTTAAAGCAGTGCTTCAAAAATGCTGGTTAGTTCACGAAGAGGCATTCATGGCTCCAGAGGGAGATGAGGTGAATATTTTTCTCAAACTAAAATTATTCAATGTAAACAACTGTACTTTTACTCTGCGATGATGTCATTGAAAATTTATAAAATGAACTTTCTTAACATTTTAAACCTAACATGGAGATTTTCAAATATATAAAGTAGACAATCTATACTAATAAAAGGGTAATATGCTAATTAGACCGGAGACATTCCAGGAGTCCTTCCGGATGTCCTTTTGGACAAAACCATGATGGCGGGGCCGAGGCAGAGGTGGTTAGGGGAAATCAGGCCAGGAGGGGAGGGCAGTTGGGGGCGAGCAGGCCAGCACGGGAGGGGGGGGCAGTTGGGGAGGGCAGGTTGGCAGGGGGGACAGTTTGGGGCAAGCAGGCCAGCAGGGGGCAGTTGGGGGGCGATCAGGCCAGCAGTGGGAGGCAGTTGGGGGTGAGCAGGCTGGTGGGGGGTGCAGTTGGGGGTGATCAGGCCGGCAAGGGGGAGCAGTTAGGTGCAAGAAGACCAGCATGCATAGTGGTTAGGGACAATCAGGCAGGCAGGCAGGTGAGCGGTTAGGAGCCAGCGGTCCTGGATTATGAGAGGGATCCCAGATTGCCAGATTGGAGAGGGAAACCCTCCCCCCAACCTCCGGGGCACAAATCTGGGCCACTAGTATTGTATAAGAGATTGTCAACTAGCTATATTACTTTGACATTTACAAACTCAATCATTTTTTTTATTTTTTAAATATTTTATTGATTTTTTACAGAGAGGAAGAAAGAGGGATAGAGAGCTAGAAACATCGATGAGAGAGAAACATTGATCAGCTGCCTCCTGCACACCTCCCACTGGGGATGTGCCTGCAACCAAGGTACATGCCCTTGACCGGGGTCGAACCCAGGACCCTTCAGTCCGCAGGCCGACTCTCTATCCACTGAGCCAAATTGGTTTCGGCTACCAACGCAATCTTGTTGCATATACACTGTGCAAGCATATATAGTCCCACCCCACACTCTGCCCTCCCTTCTTTATTGTTATTTATGCTCCTTTGATTAGATTTTTTTGGATGCTTGCTTTTTTTTCTCTATATTAGGTTTTTAAATTAGGAAAAGGATTAGACTGTATACTTCTTTTCTTTTTTAATTTTTAAAATATTTTTATTGATTTCAGAGAGTAAGGGAGAGGGAGAGAGAGATAGAAACATCAGTGATGAGAGAGAATAATCAACTGGTTGTCTCCTGCATGCCCCCCACTGGGGACCGAGCAACCCAGGCATGTGCTCTTGACCAGAATCAAACTCGGGACCCTTCAGTCTACAGGCCAACTCTCTATCTACTGAGCCAAACCAGCCAGGCGACTGCATACTTCTTAGCTTCTGACTACAGCTTAGATTAGGTTCAGCCAACATTATAGCCCAGGGCCAGATCACATTCAAAACAGGCTCACCGACTGTTTATAGATGAGCTTTATTGGAACAGCTATACCCAATCTTGTACTATCTGGACTGTGGCTGCTTTCACACAGAGTTGAGCACTGAGACCATAGGGCCCCCAAAGCCTAACACATTTACTGTCTGGCCCTTTACAGGAAGTTTGCTGACCTCTGCTTAAGACTAATGCCTTGTATGTAATAGATACCAATATTTGTTGAAAAAAATTTTATCCTGTTCAAGGCACAGATGGGCTTAATTCCATATTAAACTGATTCTCTAAAAAGAAAGACATTCAAACCAATTGTCTACTATCTAGGGGTTTCTTTATAGTTAGTAGAGTTGAGTTTGAAGGAAGCTTCTTGTAAAAAGAAAATGTGCTTGGTGAGCAGAATGTACACATTCTTGAATCAGGACTTCATTGATCTGCATTTTTGCCAGGCACTGGGTTTGGGCTTAATTCTAGTGTCAGCACTCTCTGGGTAGCTCTGAGACCTTCCATAAGTGGTTTTGAATCCAACACCCTATCTGACCCTGGAAAGAGACAAAGTTACTACCTACCTGTGGTCTAGTCTACCTTCCAGCCAATATATAACGTGTCTGTGTGATCTAGGTTGCTAGTGGGTGTGAGTCCTCATTTAGAGTACAGGTCTCTTTGGAGGGTATCCTCAAGACTGAAGTGAATGCTATGTATTAATTAATATCTTTTTAACTTTCTGGGTATAGAAACTATTTTGTAATTTAGTCATTCACCACTGAGAGGACAAAGACAGGTCCAGGCTCTAGACATTTTCCCTGCCTCCCCAATATTTACAAAGATACATAAATCTGATATGCCTGGCTGCTCTTCTCAGAGTGCTTCAGTGTTAGTATTGGGTATCCTTTCTCACCTCTGAACCTCCTAGTACATATTCTTGCAAAGAGCTATCTCTGTTTTCTTTGGCTTTTCTTCAAGTCTTCCCCTGTAAGAATCTCATTAACCAAGGACAAGATGTCCTTGGTTTAGGGCAAATTAGTGCCCAGTTTTGCCTGGGACAGTCTCTCATTGGTTATGCTGAGGTACAGGCCCAGCACCAAGCTCTTGTTCCCCGCTGCTTGATTAATCCTTACTTTCATGTTGATTTCTAGCTCCAACCACTGCTCCAACACCTCCTAAGGTCTTCACCTCTGCTCCTACAACTCCAGCGACCACGAAGAACCTCAAGACAGGTAAAGCCATTTGTTTCTGAGGCCTTAGGCCTTCTAGTAAGAGGATGGAAACCCCCCAGGGCATGTGTTAAAAACGTACAATTCAGGGTAAGGGGTCTTAGGTGGCTCCAAGCAAGGGTTTCATAGTGTCTGAGAACTGCAGTCTCCTAGCCAGCTTTTGTAACTATAAGTATTTAGAGAATACGGAGACTCACTGTTTGTTTGTTTTTTTCTAAAGTCTTTATTGTTGAAAGTATCACAGATATTCCCTTTTGTTCCCCCCATAGCCCGCTTCCAGACTGCACCTGCTCCCATCCCTACCCTGTGCCTTCATCACTCTATTGTCTGTGTCCATGGGTTATGCTTATATACATGCAAGTTCTTTAGTTGATCTCTTCACACCTACCCACTCACCCCCAACTTCCCTCTGAGATTCGACAGTCTGTTCCATGCTTTTAGGCTCATTGGTTTTTCTGGTCAGATTCTCAAAGGCATTCATTATTAGCCCAAACCCCCCAGACCACTGATCTTTGATATCTAATGAGGATGGTGTGGATTTTGCCCAAAAAGCACAGGTTAAGAGGAAAATACAGGAAATGACAGAGAAAAATGGTCAAGTTAATGGCATTCTGTTCTCCCAAAACTCGAGTTCTGAATAGGGATCCTTTACTTAACTCTGAAGTTAGACCCTCTACCTGAGAATAAGATTGTACTGAAGTTAATATTCACTCTGTCTCCTATGTCAGGAACCATGTTAAGTACTTTGCAAATATTATATCACTGAATTCTTATGATAACCCTATGCACTGTAGCTGTGCTCAGTCTTATTTTACAGGATGCTGTCAAGTAGGTACAGCACCAGCTTTAACAATTGTCTTTTCAATCTTGTTGCATATACATTGTGTAAGCATTGAAGTAGACAAGTTCATTAGAAAAACTGGTTAGTTTTTCTCCTATTTGTTGTTCCTTATGTTTCTTTGAAAACTTTTTTTGCATGCTTGCTTTCTCCTCAATTTTATATTTAAAATGGAGAAATAAAATCGGATTTTTTTCTTCCTAAAAGCCTCTGACTATACCTTAGAGTAGGGTCAGCAAACAATAGTCTAGGTCCAGGTTATATTCAAATTAGGCCCACCAACTGATTCATAAATAAAGTTTTATTGGAGCAGTCATATCCAATTATCTTTTCTATAGAAACCTTCACATTGATATAGTTGAGCAACTGCCTCTGAGATCATCCAGGCACCAGAGCCTAAACATTTACTTTCTGGCTCTCACAAAAGTTTGCTGACCTCTGCTTTAGATTAATGCCTTCCAGGCAATAGACACAAATATTTGTTGAAAAACAGTTTTCCTCTTCAAGACAAAAATTAGCTCAATTCCAAATTAAACTAGATCTCTCCAAGGAAGAGCTTTCAAGTCAATGGACTCCTATACAATGGACTCCTCTTTTATACTCAGTAGAGTTAGATTTAAAAATCTTCTTGTATCCAGGCAGGTGTTGCTCAGAGGTTGAGCACTGCCCTATGATCCAGGAGGTCATGGTTCAATTCTGGTCAGGGCACATGCCCAGGTTATTGGCTCAATCTCCAGTGTGGGTCTTGCAGGAGGCAGCCCGATCAATGGCTCATTCTCATCATTGATGTTTCTACCCCTCTTTTCTTCTCCCTTAGTTTCTGAAATCAATAAAAAATATGTTTTTAAAAAAGAAAGCTTATTTAAAAGAAAAATAAGGTGCATGGAGAGAAAAATTATTTTTTAAAATAATTTAAAAAAATATATATTTTTTATTGATGTTAGAGAGGAAGGGAGAAGGATGGAGAGATAGAAACATCAATCCCCACTGGGGATCAAGCCCGCAACCCAGGCATTTGCCCTTGACCCGAATCGAACCCGGAACACTTCTGTCCACAAGCCGACACTTTAACCGCTGAGCCAAACCGGCTAGGACAGGGCCACATTCTTGAATCAGGCCTTCACTGATCTGCTTCTGCTTCTGAGCCATGCATTGTGTTTAGGCTTAATTCTAGCTTCAGCTCTCTCTCTGGGTAATTGGAGATCTTCTGTAAGTGAGTTGCGATCCTACACCACCTCTGACTCTGCAAAGAGTCAAAGATATTACCTGTGGTCTAGTTCACCTTCATCCAAATGTGTGTTGTACAAATGCTTCCTGTGATCTTGCATCTGCTAGTGGGGGTGAGTTAATCCTCATCCATGGTGCAGGCCACTTGAGAGGGTACCCTTAGGACTAAATGACTTTAATGCTACTTATTTGGTAACATTTTGGGTCTGGGAGCTGTAGTTAGAGAAAGTCTTAGTCATTCACCACTGAGAAGATTAAGACAGGTCCAGGCTCTAGATATTTTCTGTACCTCGAAGATGTTTATCTGATATGCATGGATGATCTTTTCACAGTAATACAGTTTTAATTCTGGATAACCCTTTTTACCTCTGAATGTCCTAGAGTGTATACATTTCAGTGCATGTTTTCCTCTGGCCAGACGGTTCCCAGATTTTAATTGAGAAAGGATAAGAACTCTGAGTTCAGGAGAGGTTGGTGCCCAGTTATGCCTGGGGACAGACAGTCTCTCATTAGTTGAATTGATATAAAGGCCCAGCACAAAGCTCTTGTTCCCTGCTGCTTGATTAATCCTTGCACTCATGTTGATTTCTAGCTCCACCTAAGGTCACCAGTGTTCCAACACCACCCTAGTCTTATATATATAACACACTTAGTCTTTACCTCTGCTCCTAGAACTCCAGCACCACACTGAAACTTAAGACAGGTAAACTGATATGTTTCTGAGGCCTGAAGCCTTCTTACTGAGTGGATGAAGACTACCAGAGTATGTGTTAAGGCAGAGTTGCCATCTATGCTAAAGGTTTTTACCTGGGTTCCATAGGGCCTCATGTGATCTGTGAAACTTTGTCCCATATTACATGCATCTAATAGGTTTCTTCAGAGTGAAGGGACCCATTTAAAAAAACAAATTGGATCCTCAAAGGGTTTCATCATTAGACAAAAAAAAACAAGACTGGTGATATTGGACAACTAAGGATATGTATTTGGTCCAGTTGGCATTATTTTATCAGTAAAATCTAGGTTATTCCAGAGAAGAAGGGAAATCTGAGTGGAATTCCATTAGTCCTCTCTGAAGTGGGACCCTTCATACAAGGATAACAAGCCCACCAGTAATTTTACCTGTAACATTTTATTGGAAGAACCATTTCTAATCATTGTACCATCAGGTCTATGGCTGCTTTCACAATGACAGAGTTGAACAACAGCCGCTGAGACTACAGCCACCAAACCCTCACACTTTCATCTGGCCATTTACTGAAGAGTTGCTGGCCCGTGCTTTAGACTAATGCCTTGCATGTAATAGACACTGACAAATATGTGTTGATTTGTGTTTTTTGCACTTCATGGCAAAAATTGGCTTGATTCCAAATTAAACTCTATCTCTCCAAAGAAGAGCTTTTAAACCATTGGCCTCCTCTGCAGAGGTTCTCTTTATTCTAGTTGGTAGAGTTGAGATTCAAGGAAGCTTCACGTGGGATGCAGAGATGTTCGGTGAGAAAAAAGTACACATTGTCGATCAGTTATTTATTGATGGCCTTTTGTGTCAGGCACTGTGTTTGTGCTTAATTCCACTGCTACCTCTCTCTCTCTGGGTAGCTCTGAGACCTTCTGTAACTGCTTTGAAATCCTAAATCTGCTCTGTCATGGAAAGAGCCCTAGTTATTACCTTTTTCATCTCTTAGTTGGAAAGGAGCCATTGGTGGTCTAATTCACCTTTCATCCAAGTGTATAATGTATAAATGGTCTGTGTGACCTAGCATATACTTGTGTTGTGAGTTAATTTAGGGTGCAGGACTCCTGAGAGGGCATCCTCAGGACTTACTAAAATGAATGCTATTTATTGGGTAAACATTCTGGGCCTGGAACCACTGTTTAGATCTTAGTCATTCACCACAGAAGAGGACAAAGTCATGTCCTGGCCCTGGACACTTTGCCCATCTCATCAATGTGTAGAAGGATATGTAAATCTGATACACATGGCTGGTATCCTCCAAGTGCTTCAGTGCATAATCCAAGTAACCTTTTTCACATCTGAAGCTACTGGAATCTATCCTTTTCAATGCACCTGTTACTTTTTTGAAGGCTGGTCCTCAATCCCAGCCCTGTCAGATTCCAGTAGACTAAGGACAAGGACTCTGAGCTCAGGGGACATTAGTGACCAATTGTTTGTGTGTGTGGGCCCAGCACAAAGCTCTCATTCTTTGCTGCTTGATTAATGCTTGCTTTCGTGTTGATTTCTAGGTGCACCTAATGTCACCATGGGCCCAACGTCACCTATGGTCTCCATTTCTGCTTCTACAAAGCCAGCAGGAGGTCATCGGAAATTCAAGACAGGTAAAGTGATGTGTTTTCCAGTCCTAGGCCCTCTAATGAGAGGATGTAGACTGTTGAGGGCATGTGGTAAGACAGAGTTACATTCTACGGTATGAATTCTTTCTTGCTTTCTCTCTCTTTTTTTTTAAATTGATTTCAGAGGGGAAGGGAGAGGAAGAGAGAGGAACATCCATGATGAGAGAGAATCATTGATCAGCTGTCTCCTGCATGCCCAACACTGGGGACCAAGCCCACAACTCGGGCATGTGCTCTGACTGGGAATTGAACCATGACCTCCTGGTTCATAGGTCGATACTCAACCACTGAGTGACGCCAGCAGGGCTATTTCTTGGTTTCTAAACATGGACTTCACAGTATCTTTGAATGTTTGTTCCATATATATGCACTTTTTTTTTTTTTTTAAACAAATGAGATTCTCAAAGGGATTTTTTTTTATCTCCAAATCTCAGATATCTTGGACATCTAATGCAGATGGTGAGGATTTGGCCTAGTGGAGCACAGATTTATGAGGAAAGGCTAGGTTATGCCAGGAAGTAGGAAAAAGCTAATGAGAGTCTGTCCTCATGTTCTAGACATTTTCCCCACCTCACGCATGTTTATGAAGATACATACATCTGATATGCATGGCTGGTCTTCAGAGTGCTTCAGTATAAATTACAGGTTTCCTTTTTCACCTGGGAAATACACTTTTTTATAAAGCTATTTTCTTTTTTCCACTGTGACTTCAAGCCCTCTCCTGTCAAAGTGTATTTGAGCAAGGGCAGGAACTCTGAGCTCAGGGGAGATTAGTGCCCAGCTCTGGAGGGGGACCCAGTCTCTCATTGGTTTTGTTGATGTGCATGCCCAGCATAAAAATCTTGTTGTTTTTTTCCTGCTCGGTTTATACTTGCTTTCATGTGGATTTCTAGCTGCACCTGAGCTCACTAGGGTCCCAAGATCACCTGGGGTCTCTTCCTCTGCTATAGCACCAGTCCACCTGCAGAATATCCCAAGAAAGAAAGTGATGTGTTTCCCTAACCGGTTTAGCTCAGTGGATAGAGCATCGGCTTGCGGACTGAAAGGTCCCAGGTTCGATTCTGGTCAAGGGCATGTACCTTGGTTGCGTGCACATCCCCAGTGGGAGGTGTGCAGGAGGCAGCTGATCAATGTTTCTCTCTCATCGATGTTTCTTGCTCTCTATCCCTCTCTCTTCCTCTCTATCAAAAATCAATAAAATATATAAAAAAAAGAAAGTGATGTGTTTTTAGCCCAGAAGCCTTCCATTGAGAGGAGGTGGACCACCCAGACTATTATCATAAGGTGGAAGTATAATCTAGGATTAATGTTCCTTTTTGGATTAGAAATGTGAGCTTTGTAGTAGCTGACAATCCTTATTCCAGATTTCTTGTTTTCTTTGTATCTGTAAGTATTTTCAGAGTGAAGAGAACCCATAGTTTTTTTAAAATCAGATTCTCCAGGGGAATAATTTTTAGCCCCCCAAATCCTCAGACCATTTCTCGTTGACATCTACTGAGAATGGTGTGGACTTCGCTCAGTTGAGCACAAGTCCACAAGGAGCTTGAAGTGGAGATCCTTTATCCACTGTGAAGTCAGAGCCTCAACTGGAAGGTAAGGCTTCATTAAGATGATCATCTCCTGTCTCCTGTGTGACAGGATTCATTCCAAGTTTATTTCCCTCCATATTTATAAATTTTAATTTACTTATTATTTTAAATTATAGTTGATATACAATATATTAGTTTTAGGTGTACAATCCCAGGATTAGATATTTATATAAGTAACACAATGATTGCCCTGATGAATTGAGAATCCATGTGACACCATATATAGTTATTACAATATTACTGACTATATTCCTTGTGCTGTAGTTCACATCCCCCCTGACTATTTATGAAACTGCCAATTTGTACTTCTAAATCCCTTGACCTTTTTCACCCATTTCCCATCTATTAAGTTCTTTTTTTAAAAAATAAATCTTTATTGTTCAGATTATTACAGGTGTTCCTCTTTTTTATTTCCCCCATAGCTCCCCTCCACCTGATTCCCCACCCCACCCCATGCCCTTACCCCCCACCACTGTCTTCATCCATAGGAGTAAGATTTTTGTCCAATCTCTTCCCGTACCCCTCACACCTACTTCCCCTGAGAGTCGTCAGTCCACTCCCTTTCTATGTCCCTGATTCTATTATATTCACCAGTCCATTCTGTTCTTCAGATTTTTATGCACTTGATTTTTAGATTCACTTGTTGGTAGGTATGTATTTGATGTCATTTTGTTGTTCATAATTTTTATCTTTACCTTTTTCTTCTTCTTCCTCTTCTTAAAGAAAACTCTTCAGCATTTCATGTAATCCTGGTTTGGTGGAGATGAACTCCTTTAGCTTTTTCTTGTCTGTGAAGCTCTTTATCTGACCTTCAACTCTGAATGATAGCTTTGCTGGGTAGAGTAATCTTGGTTGTAGATTCTTGCTGTTCATCACTTTGAATATTTCTTGCCACTCCCTTCTGGCCTGCATAGTTTCTGTTGAGAAATCAGCTGACAGTCGTATGGATACTCCCTTGTAGGTAACTAACCATTTTTCTCTTGCTGCTTTCAAGATTCTCTCTTTGTCTTTTGCCCTTGGCATTTTAATTATGATGTGTCTTGGTGTGGTCCTCTTTGGATTCCTTTTGTTTGGGGTTCTGTGCGCTTCCTGGACTTGTAAGTCTATTTCTTTCACCAGGTAGGGAAAGTTTTCTGTCATTATTTCTTCTAATAGGTTTTCAGTATTTTGCTCTCTCTCTTCTTCTGGCACCTCAAAAATTCGGATGTTGGTATGCTTGAAGTTGTCGCAGAGGCTCCTTACACTATCTTCATATTTTTGGATTCTTTTTTCTTTTTGTTTTTCTGGTTGGGTGTTTTTTGTTTCCTCATATTTCACATCTTTGGTTTGATTCTTGGGGTACGTTGATCTACAGTTGAGTTTCTGTATATTCTTTATTTTAGACAGTGTATGCTTCATTTCTGACTGGTCCTTTTCCATTTTTTTGGCATTCTCATTAAGGTCCTTGAAGGTCTCACTAAGCTCCTCAGAAGTGTCTTCTAGTTTCTCGGCGGTTTTTAGAAGATTCTTGAGTAACCTTATAAATGTGGTTCTGAACTCTATGTCGTCCAGTAGTTTGCTTTCCTCTGTTTCTTTCATTCGTGACATGTTTCTTTGTTTCTGCATTTTGGCTGCTTCCCTGTGTTGATGGAGTGGCTTTGTGTGGTAGGTGGCCTATAGGGGGCAGTAGCTCAGCTTCCCCAATCACCTGATGTGGATGCTCTTGGTACACCCCTTTGTGGGCTGAGTGCAAAGTCTTGGTGTAGTTAAGCCTTAATTGCTGTTAGTACACCAGGAGGAATTGACCTCCAGGCCAATCGGCTGTGAGGACTCGCTGTGTCTATAAGAACTGCTGTGCTGGAGACAGGCTTATGGTGCAGGACTTGTTTCAGTGGGGCTTTGGTGCTCACTGAGTCTGCCTCTTGAATGTGTCACTTATGGATGGGAGGAGTTGAAATCTGGTTTCTCATACTGACCACTAGGTATACTGGCTTCTGGATCTCCAATGGGGTGCATGTTAGCTATTGTCTGAGTCCACCCAGAAGGAGCTACAGCGAGAGCTATAGTTTCCTCCTCTTTGCTTGGGGTTTGGAGGTTTTGGAGCTGTCTGATCCGAGCTGCAAGTTTGTTAGGTTAAGCTGCAGTCCATTCATATGCAAAAGCCCCTGCTTGGAACTTGAGTGGGTTTGTAGGTTGTGTGGGGCGGGGTCTCAAGGTGTCACTAGGCTAGGGCGTGGCAAACAGCAATGGCTGCTAGTTAGCCTGTTCTGTGTCTCCGACTGCTTCCAGTCCTGTGCCCCAGCGCAGATAAACATTTATTCCTGTGTGCAGCTCTACAAGCAGGCCCCCCTCACTTTCCGACCCGGTAGTAGACAATCCAGCTTCTCCCTGTAGGAGTTTGGGTCCCCCGCATCTCCCCAGAAACTGTATTTCAGAGTAATCGGGGGCTTGTCTCCCCTTTGGGTTGAAAAAAGCAACGCCTGCCACCAGCCCAGATCCCGCACCTCCGTACCTCAGCTTTTCAGCGCTTGTGTATATCTCAGTGCTCTTTTCTCTTTCCTTCTAGTTGTAGAACTTCCACTCAGCCAGCTTTCCTGTGGTTCTGGGTGATAGACGTTTTGTCTTTTAGTTGCAGTTTAAATTGTTGTGCGACGCAGCAGTTTAGGTGTTTACCTACGCCACCATCTTGGAATCCCTACTAAGTTCTTTACAAGTATTATATTACTATGACAGCCCTACCCATTGTAGGTGTGTTTCAATTCTCTTTAATATTTGTTGGAACTTAGGCACAGAGCCTAATTTCATTGTTGAAAGGCATATGGGTAGAAAGAGGTTGAGTCAGGATTCAGTCTCCATTAGTTTGAATTTGGGACTCTGGTTATAGTACTGGATGATGTTTCTACCATGAGGCCTGAAGTTATATTAGGATGAATATGTCCTGATCTGACACCCTCACTGAAAAAGCCCTTTATATAATACTGTGTCTTTTTATGCCATTCAGTGACAGTTTTGCTTTTAGTATTCTTTACTTTAGTATTCAGCATAAAAATTGAAAAAAAAATGCTGTTTATAGTGATGACAAAGTAAATATCTAATTTAAGGATTTCAGGAATTCAGGCTACATGCTTCACACTTGAAGTTTCTGATAGTTAAGAGCTTAGATGCAATGCAAATGGAGAATAATTTGATATATGGGTGGGGAAATAGCTTGGCCTCCTGAGGACAAGTTCAGGTTCAAATCTTCTATTTTTAAGATTGAAAAGGTAACACTTAGTGAAGATTCTGAAAGCCTTTCAAACTCTTTGTCTCCTTGAGGTGATCTGGATTCTGAAGAGTAACAGAAATGTCTCAACCTCTTAGCCAGAGACATCTGATGGAACATTGATTTTCCTTAACTCCCATTGAGCCTTGTGTATATTTAACCAGGAGCGATCTGAAGCATTTGGCCGATGAGCTGAGTTTGGAGGAGAAGGCTTTAGGTTAGAACTCAGATTTTAGAGCCTTAAAAGTATTTAAGAAAAATAGCTTTGTTCCAGGCAGCCGAGCATACTAGAAAATCTGTTGACTTAATATTGATTTAACTTCTTTATGCTTAGTTTGACATACTGTGTGCCTGTAAAAGTGTGAGAATTAGTGCACTTGGTTTAGTGAACATACATAAGTTTTTTTTACTTCATTTAAAGCAGAGATTCAGAAGAAAATATCTGTGTGATCTCCTAAAGAACATTAATTATATTATTAATTGAATTGAGCCTTATCTTTATCCTGATAGTTTCCTAAGGAGTCTGAGTCTAGAGTTGAGCTTTACAGTAGAGGACGGAGGTGAGCACTGGAGCTAATTCAATTCAGAGACATTTACTTTTACATCCACTTCCTGTTTGTCTTCAGTGCCTCCAGCACATGTTCATTTCCTAAAATATGCATGAAATGGTTGGATGTAAGATTATAGGAAGAAGGGAGCAAAGAAAGATGTCCACAAAAAGTCAAACTTGGGGAAGAAGTTAAGGTCAAGAGGCCTTTTGTACAGACTAAGTTGGATAGACTGATCATCTGACTTTCTTGTATTGTCCTGCTCTTTGTTCCTAAAGAGAGCCACATCCTTTTATAGGGTTTAGTATTGGAGGAAAACTTGAAATGAGTTCAGAATATAAGGAAGGGTGATGTTGAAATGTGAAGATGGTGGTGGGAAAGAGGAAACAGGAAGACTGATGAAAGGCAATAAGGAAAGCCCAAGTTTGAGAATTCTTGCCCAGCCAGCACCACTAATTTGCTCTAAGTTCTGTGGTGCTCAGGGGAGGGAATAGGAAGACTTTATAAAGAGGCAAGTGATACATAGCAGTGTGCTTGAGAATTCTTAGTGAAGCTTTTTGGTGAGAAATGGGAGATGAGTCAGATAACACAGGACATCAGTCATACAGAAGGAGTGAGCAGAATGCAACTGCAGAAGGAGCTGAGGTCACATCTAACAGGAACCTGGCTGAGAGTTGTGAATCATTACCAAGTTGAGAGATTGGGCAATGTAGTCACCTTAAAGAAACTTCAGGGAGTTAAATATTGTGAGGATGTATCCCGTGCTGGTACATATGTGCGTCTCCCTGGAAAGATGTGTGGGTAGGAACTTGAGTAATGTCAGAAAATCCAGATTGGGGTTCTTGTGAAGATGCGACAACAGATGAGTGTAAATCCGTAGGACTTGTTTTATGAACACGAAAATGTCCTTTGTATGGATAAAAGCTTAATCGGGTGTCTTACATAAGATGCACTGTCATAGGCATTAAGCATTTAGAGAGATCTTAAGAGTATGAAGTGTGAAGTGATTCGGTCTATAGATAACTATCTAAAACATTATCTATATCAGATTTACTCCTGATAATAAAAATACCTAGATAAAAGTGTAATGCCTCAATGTTATCTTTGAATAAATTTCCTAGAAAGAGTTGAAGGTAATTCCCAATTTTAGGTTTGTTGCTTATTTTTGTTGGGGCTGGAGATTTTTCTCTACAAACAGAACAGAGCTCTCTCATCCTTTTTATTTCAGAAACCACTTCATCTTCTGCAGTGCAGACAACAGATACCCCACCTCTCACACCACAGGAAACAAGTACAACCAGCTCATTGGTGAATTCTTCTTGCCCAACAGGTAACTTAATTTTATGTCCTGAAGACCTGCATTCAAAATTTGAAAGTCATTGACATGTAGTTAAGAGCACATATTGTGACAGAGTGCCCACACTAGCCCCTCTAATCTGCCAAGTGACTGAAACAAATATCTTAACCCTCTCTGAATCTGTTTTCATCATTTCTAAAATGGATGGAACATCACTGATCATGCAGAATCCTTGTGAGGATTAAATGAGATGAAGAACTTGGGACATAGGTATAAGGGGATAAGTGATAGATACAATGGCAACTGTGACTATTACTTAGATGTCCCAAGTACATACAGGTGGCGCTTTTAACCTGGTTCCAAGAATGGCCTCTGTACTGCTAAAATTATAGGTAAAACTTTATATATAATGCAGTTCTTGGCCCATAAAGAAGGAAAAACGGTCCAGGACAAAGTTGTTAAGAATCAAACCTTACAGGATAGATTAATAAATGCTAATAATTTGGTTTAATTCTTGGAATGCCTGCTGCATTTGGCCATAGATATATTTTTAAGCCATATTTTTTATTCATTGTTTCATTTATAGCCAGGAAGCAATGTGAATATATTTCATGTTAGTAGCAAAAATTCAGTATTTTATATAATTCTAACCAATTTCCTTTTTGTTGAACAGATGGGAATAGCACTGTGACCCAGCCTTTAGATTGCGGTTGGCAATACAATGCAACTGTAAGCAAGTTCCTTCCTATTTTATTAGCCACATGCACTTGTATGTCTCCTGGAAGCCAGTTATATTTAGAAATTACTTCTGTAAGTCTGCCCCACAGATTGATTCTTTCAGGTTAAGAGACAAAGAAGAAAAGAATTTGTTTCTTAAATAGGGGTCCTTTGATTAACTGGTAAATTTCCTATGGATACAGGTAGACTTGTTAGAGATACTTGATAAGTGATGTTTTACTCACACACATACACACAACACTCACACACTACAGACTTTCTCCTGGACAAAAATTTGAACAAAAAAGAATGAACTAATTCAAGGAGAGTGAGTTAACATAACATTCCCAGGAAGACTTCAGTTAGCATTAGGGGAATAACATGCTTTGATTCACTGTGGTGGCATGGAGGCTGTTCCAAACAACAATATTATTAAGTGAAAGTTTGCTTGCTTTGACATATGCCCCCCAATATCCTTTTCCAACCTGAATGCCTTCCATATAGAAATTTTGAGGCCAATGCTGAGATTTCCTCTACCTGAACCTCCTCATAGGATGACTTATTTTTATTAATTTTTAAAATATATTTTTATTAATTTCAGAGACAAAGGGAGAGGGAGAGAAAGTTAAAAACATCAATGATGAGAGAGAATCATTATATGGCTGCTTCCTGCATGTCCCACTTGGGAATCAAGCCCACAACTGGACATGTGCCCTTCCTCGGAATGGAACCGTGACATCCTCGTTCATAGCTTGATGCTCAACTACTGAGCCACGCCGGGTAGGCAGGATGACTTATTTAAGGTGTTAATGTCTCAAAGAACATTGTGATTTTGAAAAATATTCTTCTACTTTCCCACAGTGATTTTGAGACAAGTATAACGGTCATCCCTAGTCTCATGATGCTCATAAAAGTCTTTCCTTTGCAAATAAGTTAGGCTAAATTACCAATAGGACCTTATTCTTTTGACTCTTCCTTTATACATTTAAATAGAAACCACCTCCCTTTATAGATTTAAATAACTCTTAGGAGCAACTATCAAAAGAGTTTGAGGTATGAGAACAATCCCCTTCCAAATGGTGAGAAATGACATCCCAGCTGTAATAAAAGAAATTCAATCTCAGGCAAAGTGGGATTATTTAGAGTCAAATGACTTTCTGTTGTATATATTAGTGACAGTTAGAATACCACAGAGGCATAACATGAAAAATGTTAACAACGTATATGCCTAGACTCTGATCTGATAAATGTGGGCCGATTTTGTATATACCTCCTAACTAACAGAACTGCCACTATGAAAATGATTGCTATTTGGCCACACTTGTACTGAGTTAAACACACACACATTCTGAATGGTGACCTTGTTTTTGATCTCAGCTACCTGTAGGACAGTTTTGTTTAGCAGCAAGTAGAAGCAATTTGGATGCAAGTTCATAGCAGGTTGTAGCAGAATCATGGACTTTTGGTGCTTTATGTCTGAGGATGTCTGCCTGTTATCTTGAAAACATGCAAGATGTATTTTGACCCAATAAGTAAACTTTTAGGACATATACTAAGATGAAAATTAAACAAATATATGAAGTTATATAAGAAAAGATGTTCATTGCTGCTATTTATAATCATGAAAATGTTATAAAACAACCTCAATCCTCAACAGTAAGGGATTAAGTACTTTATTAAGCTCACCTACATATTGCTGTTAAGAATATCTCTTGTGCTAACCAACTGAACAATAATTCAAACCGAGTATCCCAGAAAAAAAAACAAAAAACACACTTGGGCTCCTTCTTTGGAGTTTTGCTGGCGGCTCTCAGTATTGCTAAAGGCCCCGACTCACTCTGTCTTCTTTCAGAGCCCTCACATTCTGTGTACAGTTCTTCATCTACAGATGCTTATAGACACTCTGGGGTTCAGTGTTGTGTTTGGGAATTATTTTGTCAAGGCCTTTTGAACAGTAGTGTCCCAATGAAGTGCTAAATATTATTTCTGTAAGAATGAGTTTTTCTCTTTTTTTAAAAACAGTAATAATACCTTTCAGAAAAAAATTAAAACAGTAATACCTTTCAGAAAAAAATTTTAATTGATACAAAGAGAAACATCAATCTGTTGTTCCACTCATTTACACATCCACTGTTTGCTTCTTGTATATGCCCTGACTGGGAACTGAACCTACAACCTTGGTGTATCAGAACAATGCTCTAACCAACTGGGCCACCAGCCAGGGCCAAAGACCTTATTAAATCAAATAGGCACAGAAACACAGATTCGGAGAAGCTAAATAACTTGTTTATTACTTCCCACTGAGACAGTGACTAAGTAAAAGGTACAGGATTCGGACTCCAGAGATTAAACTTTCATGAAGCAAGTGGCTAAATCCTTCTCACTGATCTTCCACTTGCTTTCTGTTAAAATATCTACCCTGCTGGATCTATTTAGTACTAGAGCTCATCTATGAAAAGGGGCCTAGCATGGTGCCTGGCATGTTTTAAACTTATTCTAGGAGTGGGATCCTTATGAACTGCACCAGGAGATTTAAGCAAAATTTGCGTTTCCACCCAATTGCACATTTTAAGTTCATTGTTAATCAGGGCATGTCTGGGAGCAGCTGCTCTTAGGCCATTTTTATAATTAGATAGATAGAATTTTGGATTATGTTTAAAAAATAAGAACTGTATCAAAGACCAAATTCAGCACATTCAGATAGCATCAGATAGCATCAACAAGTGAACTTATATATGAACAAAAATTGTTTTCTTAAATATAAGGGGATGTAGCTTATTAAAAAAAACAATATTATGGATAATTTACATATAATAAAGAGCACCCTTTGAGCTTTGGCAAACACATACACCCACAAAACTCTTACTCCAAGCATATATAAAATATTTCCACATCTCCAAACACATATTGAATTTCAAATTATCTGAGAATTTCATCATGGTTACAACCTCAGGAGATCATTTGGTTATGCCCCTCATGATCTATAAGACAAGAGCCAATAAAGATAGATGTGTCTGAGTATGTTATTTTAAGAAATGTTTTATGCTCATAATTCTAACAAGATGCTTTTTCAATCTGCTGGTATTTCCTTAGCAGACAATCTTGAAACCAAATGCACAGAGGGACACCAGTAAGTTGTACATTGGACTCTCCATTGCTGCCATGATATTGCTCACCATTTTGGCTGCCATACTTACCAAAAGTAAGTCATTTGACCATTGTGCCCGAGGGAATAAAGTGAGGGAACAAAGTGAGATAGCCAAACTACCTGGGTCCAAGGAGCTTCACACATCATGTACTTTTGGCTTCACATAACTTCCCTGTTTCATAACTTTGTTCCTTTTGTTTCTTAAAAATATTGTCCTGTAAAGAGAAAAAGGAAATTTAAGTTCTCCATAGGAGAAATAAAACACTAAGAAATAAGAGTTGTTGGGTGGAGTTGAGATTTGGAAGGCAACAAACCACTGTACTAAGCAGATTTGTTCATTCTTCCTCCTCCCTTCCCATGAAGGATAATATTGTTGAGAGTCTTACAACACTCACTTAACTGAAGAGGCAAGTAAGACTTTGGAGGGGAAACAGATTTCAGGCAAGGCTAGACCAATGGTTTTCAAAAACTAGCCATGCCAGCCTCCATGAAAGAACCACAACTATCCATTTTTTAAAAATGAAATATAATTATTAATAATTATATTAAAGTAAGTTTGGGCATGTGTGTGAATACACTAAACCGTTAGTAAACCTGAGATAGTTAGCACACTGAGGCTTCTTTGGGACCTACAGAGTCAAAGGAGTTACTTGAAATTATAGGAAAGAGTGTAATCTAAGTTTTGTTTTCCTTTTTTAAAAATCATTCTTCTCAATTTAAATTTTTCAGCACGTCTCTGTTCAGACTGTGTTCGTTTTAGAGTCATTGAAGCCCTGGTGGTGTGACTGGATTGGCTGGAGCATTGTTCTGTACACAAAAGCGTTTCGATTTCAATTCCTGGTCAGGGCACATACATAGGTTTCAGGTTCTATTTCTGGCCAGGGCGGGTTTGGGAGGCAACCTGTCTATTTTTCTCTCTCAAATCAATTTCTCTCTCGCTTTCTCTCTTTATCTTTAAAATCAGTAAGAAAATCCCAACATATCCTCAGATAGGGATTTAAAACACAAAGTTATAGCAGAAATAATGTACATGTTTTGGAAAGGTCTCATGAATTCTTTGGCTGACATGTTTTATTTTCTCTTCAACTCCTTCCCAATTTAGAATATTTATGTGGGGAAAGAAAGGTGTTACAAATAAGGTAAGCTTGAAAGGTTTGTGTCAATGGTTTTTGATGTTCCTACTCTAATAAAAATAAAGAAAAAATTCTCTCTGTTCCTCAGCTCTTTCTCTTGAACTCTCCATTTTACACCCTGGATCCAAAAATTCTAGTTCATTGAGTGCCTCCATCGCTGTCCAAACCTTCCAGTGATTTTTCTTTGCTTTCTATATTTCCTTGAAACTACTACAGAAATAGCCAACCCTAAGCTCTCAGAGCAAGAGAACTAAATCACAATAGTGTTTGATGAAATTACGTTTGGATGAGTTGTTTGGTTTCTCCTTGATTTCATTTGGTGTTTTGTTTACTGAAAGCCTATTCTATTCCAAAGAGATGAACAAAACAGACACAACATATAAGCAAATCAACAGGGTCCTTTTAGTGCTTCCAGGCAAATAGCATGGGGAGTGTAGACCAGGGTAGTGGGCTGTGTGAGTGAGCCTGGTGGAGTAGGAGGCCGCCGGCAAAGATCTGGAGGAAGACAACTCCAGGCTGAAGCAGAGCAAAAGCACAGTCCCCCACGCCCTGTCGTTCCACACCCAGCATGCTCTGCTGCTTTACATTGCATATCAGGCCTCATAGGCATTTGATGTACAATTTTTATAAATCCAACCTATTGCTCACTTAAAGTTTAAATCTCCTTTACTTTCATCTACCATCTGTGGTCATTTAAACAAACATCTGTAATGATATGAAACCCCAACATACCACTGATCCCAAGTAGTCTGCTTCTTTTACTCCAGTTTGGGCTTTAAGCAAGGTCTTTCTTGATTCGCCAGCCATCCTTCTGAGGCTGCCATTCATTATTCCTAGTACTGTTTTATTGGATGTTAATCTTTCCTATGTCTTAGTTCCATGAGCCAATGTACAGACTTTGCCTTGAACAATAGCCAACACATTGTAAGAGCTCCATAAATGGCTTCTATTATTGCAATCATTCCTTCATAGCAATAAACCCGTGACATAGGCATTATTATTCACACTTGGTAGATTGGAAAACGGGTTCACACTACACAGCAGGTAAAAGACTCATTCTTAGTTCTTTTGGAGTCCAGAACCCATACTGCAGACGATTTGACTACCTGCTTCCAACAATGGAAGGAAAAAAATACTCCTTACAGGCAGAAAAGCATGATTTCTGTCCTTTCACTGTCAATTTTTTCTTTACATCCACCTCTTACCAGTTAACTATAAAGGAAACTATGTATTGTAGAAAATATTGTAAAATATTTTTAAAAAAGAAAGGAAAAAAAGAAAGAGAGCATTTATGATGACACCTTTGGGGCAGCTATTTCACACTGACTCATTTTGAGCTGTTGACACCTAAACTGGTTCTCACATGTCTGCCTGTTTCCTTTTAAGGTCTGATTGAGTGAAAACTCTACATTTTATATCATTTCTGGGAATAAAAACCATCACTGTGTACAAATTATAAAACAGCAGCTATATCAAAACTCTACACATACCCTTTTTATATATTTAGTGTGTGAGTGTATGAAAGTAATCTAGTTAGGGCTTTCACATTCTGACCATAAATACACAATAAGATTTTTGACACCAGGATCCAGTACACACTTCCATGAAACATTATTTTACTACATCAATGCACTCTGCTATTTTGTATTCTCTGTTTATCTTAACTATAAGAAGTAGACCACTTCCTGTATTTAGTAACTCTATCTTAAAGAGCATAATCCACAGTTGGAGACACACTAGCCATAGTGGGATAGGCATTATCTCACAGCCACCTTTGTCAATATGCATCTTGATTTAGTAGTTCCATTTGATGTCTGATAATGATTAGAGTTAATATATATATTGATTTCAGAAAGCAAAGGAGAGGCAGAGAGAGAGAAACATCAATGATGAGAGAGAATCATAGATTGGCTGCCTCCTGCATGCCCCACACTGGGGATTGAGCCCGAAGCCTGGCATGTGCCCTGACCTGGAATCGAACCATGACCTCCTGGTTCATAGGTCGACACTCAAACACTGAACGCCAGGTGGGCCTGTCTTAGATTTTTGATTTATGTATTCTAGTACATGGATCTCTTGAAGGAAAATAGTCTGAATACATCTTAGATGTTTTTTTTTTTCAACCTTACTCATTAAACAAACTTTCCCACAACTTAATATTTACAACTCTGGAATCTCCTTGTCATTTAATATGTTATGTGAATGGGGGTCTGCTGTTGCACATAGAAAAACAATGCTGCTCATTATTTAGAAGTGATCTGCTTTTCACTTACTCATGTTATTCTTTTTGTAGCAAAGAACGTGTGACCAGAACGTCACAGAATGAAACTGCAGTGCACTACCAAGCACAGGAAAGTATTTACTTTGAGAATAATCTTTACAACGTGCATTAAGACCCAGCGGTTCTCCAAGGCTTTAGGCCCTTGACTGCAGAAGACAAAGACCAGATCTCACCATGTCTGTCCTTTTAAGCTCCAGGATGATTTTTCTGTCAATATTTTATGACATTCCATCATGTCTGTGATGTTGGTTAGAGTGTCTTTAGCTCACACTGTGTAGTCAACGTCATTGGTAATTAGTCTTATTTTTTTTATACTAAAATTGGCTCAATCTTTCCGGTCATAGCAGAGCCCTCTCTTAACTATGAACTGAACACTTTAGAACTGTATATTCTGTACAGACCTTATGAATCCTGTATCCATCAAGAATTCTCATCAGGTAGACATGAAATGAACCAATACCTTGGTCACTAAAGCTGTCACAAAGAGGGGAATAGGATTTAAAATCAGAAAATTTGATTTGGTCCTTAAATTACTTCACTTGGAAGCATTTCATGATTAACTTTTTTTTTTTTTAATCTTGCAATCAAAACATTACATTTCTTAAGTTTCCCCAAAGGTTTCAAATTATGGAGGAATACAGATTTTTATTTCCTTCTTGGGGAAATAAAGTCAGTGTGATTTCACCACTAGATCTGTTTTTTCATGGCTCTGAAAATATGAGGTTTTAAGTGCTTTCCTTGGGGCCAGGGTGGGGCTTTTAAAAGAAGAAGCTAGGATGGTGAGTGGAGCAAGTAAATAGGTGAAGAAAATCAATGGCCATGTGATTTAACACATGTATGCTACATCTGTTCTGCTACGTCTGTGCCATAGATAGACAACCATCAGGGATTCTGAACTGCTTTTAGAATGATGCAGTACAGAGATAAATAAAAGGGCAAAAGAAAGGGGGAGGTTAGAGAAAAGGGCCTCTGCCTTAGAAAGTAAGTGTGCAATTATAATAGTGCTGTTTGAGAGTGTTACTAGTTTCAACCGGAATTCTAAATTGTCCCCAAACCACTTTGTTTATTAAAATTATTTTAGAAGGATGAATTTTTTATAATATCATCAGTTACAATGCTCTTCCTTTTCCACAAATGACTAAAGTTTTGGTTTTGCCAAGAGAGTTAATGAAAAAAAGGTAAAGGTATTTTTAGCCACCAGAAACATTGTTTTTTCTCTTCATATCAGAACCATTTCGACATAAATAATTCACAAGGCTGGGTAGTAATT
Organism: Corynorhinus townsendii; assembly: GCA_026230045.1. Lineage (NCBI taxonomy): Eukaryota > Metazoa > Chordata > Mammalia > Chiroptera > Vespertilionidae > Corynorhinus > Corynorhinus townsendii. Next base: position 155,922,466 of record JAPDVU010000006.1, on the reverse strand, counting down.
TCAATTTGAATTAATTCTGAAATAATTCACACTTGAGGTTCAGTGCCACCCACATCAAAGTGGCCTAGGAGGGCAGGATGCTTGTTTTTGAAGGCAACATTTTTGACATGTAGCTGCAAAACTCTAGAAAATTATTAGCACCTCTGAAAAAAGGTTATATGGGCAAATAATATTGTTAAGCATTGTGTACTGGGTTTCCCAAATAGGATGAGATGAATATGGTTTATACATTTTTTTCAAACTACAGTGTTTTTCTTTTAAATTCAAGACAACATGCAAGAGTCAGCTGATGTATGTTGCACATTTATTTTTTTTTCTTCTCCCTCCCTCTCTCTAAAAATCAATAAAGTATTATTTTAAATAAATAAATAAGCAAGCAAGCTCGAGTGGCCACAGCAAAGTGAATTTGATTTGGAAAGAGATTAGCTGGAGACCTGGGCACTTTCCCTCACAGGGGCTGGGTGCAAAGGGCCCTATGAACACATGTTTGAGAAGAGGCCCACTCTTAGGAAACAAAACACTTTTCATGTAAAGGGTTAACCATTCTAGGCACCCACCACCAAATTATACTTTCATTTGTTAACATGCTATCTGGAAGTAAAGAAATAATTTCTCTTTTGCTCTCCCCCCCAATCAGTGGCGTTGGTCAGTTGGTTTTGGACAGCTTTGAGCAGTCTGGAGATACACATCCTCCCAATACTGTCTCTTTGACTCTTGATTACATCAGTTTTTCTGAGGCAATAGCAAAAAGTCATGGCTTCATCTAGAGAAAATGTAATGGTGGTGCCTTATCGGCCTTGACTACTAGATGTCAGCGTGGTGTATGTGGGGCTTAGAATACCTGGGAATCTAATTGTAAAGTTCCCTTAGGGCTTGGAGCTCTGACTTCAGAGTATGGTGGCTATTGGTGTCTTTCCCCAATGTCCCCTGAACCCTTTGTCACCCTAGCCTCCAGTGTACTAGTAACTTAAAAACCAAGATCTGCCCTGCTGGTGTGGCTCGCTGGTTGAGCGTTGACCTATGAAGCAGGAGGTCATTGTTCTATTCCTGGTGAGGGCACAAGCCTGAGTTGTGAGCTCAATCCCCAGTGTGGGGCATGCAGGAGGCAGCTGATCAATGATTCTCATTGATATCTCTCTCTCTCTCTGTCCCTCTACCTCCTCCCCTCTGAAATCAATAAAATATATTTTAAAAATAACAAAAAAAACCAAGATCTGATTGTGTTCCATGTTAGCTGAAAATCCTCCCACTGCTTCCCAGTGGGTAAAAGACCCTAGTCCACAGTAAGCTCCGCACCACTTTTCCCTCGCCTGCTTCATGCAACCCCTCCCCGATGTACTCTAGTGGAGAGAAACCCCTCAAATGCCCACTCTCACTCCGAAGCTCAACCCATCTTTGGGGAAAGCTTGTCTCCTGTATTTTCACTGGGCCTATATTTAAGGTTCAGCCCAAATGTCACCTCTTAAGCCCTGCTGGATCTCATCCCTCCAGCCAGAATTAATCTGCTCTTGTGAACACTTCTGTGGAGCCTGTTTTAGCCACTGGACAAATATGCCAGGCATGGTGCTATTGCCTAGCTTGGGTCATTCTGCATGAGGCCAGCGCCCTACCTAGCATGTGGGGCACATCTGGGTGAATTACAGAGATACCCCCCTTCCTTTTTCTGGCTGACACAGCCTCTGAGCCAGGACAAAGGCTTGTCAAATGGAGTCTGTCCAAACCACAAGCATAAATAGTGACTGTAGTGACCTTATAACTTAGGGCTTTGTATTAAAATGTGTGGGTTGATGATGCTTTATATATTGAGCTGTTTGAGCGAAGTGTATGCAGTTTCTCAGCACACAGCTTACACATAGCAGGTGCTTAGCACATACCTATGAAAATTGGAGAATAAATTGAAATAATGTTTCTTAGAACTCCCCTGTGTGTGCTGGGAAAGAGGAGACAGATAAGAGCTAAGTGTCTTTAAAACTTTTCATGAGATAGAAACCACTCTCTTTTGGAGTCTGGGTGCACCTCAAGGACTCTGAGACCTGTCCTTTGCAACCTTGGCTGCACATTAGAATCACCTGGAAAGCATGGCCAACTATGCATGCCCAGACCAAGTCAATCAGAATCTCAGCTGTGGGGCCAGAAAGAGTTTCTCCCCTCTGTCCCTCCGCCCCCTACAAGGTGATTTCAATGTGTAGCTGAGGCTGAGAACCCCTGACCTGGAAGGACTTGGCAAGGGAAGGTGAGGACTTGTGTTCTTGTTCTGTGTGAGGAGAGCTCTGAAAAAGCATAAAAGTTACAGACTAAAACAGAATATTATATTGATGGCAGCCATGGGAATGAAGAAATGGATGCTGCCACCTGTTTGAAAGCTTCTCAGGAAGCCAGCCCGCAGCTGTCTAGCTAGCTGACTGTCCCAGCTTTCCTAAGAATTAAACGTTTTCTTCCACAAGTTGTAACAATAAGCAAAGCAGAATGTCCCTTGCCTGTGAGGGTTTGCTCTAAGGTAACCTTCTTTGTTTTATACTGTGGACTGCTGAGATGGGGTTTGCTCTGTCTGGCATATGTTGAATTTGCTGAGCCTAAAAAAATATTTGGAGGATGACTGATGCACACATATTTCAATGAACTTAATTTTTTAGAGCAGTTTAAAGCTCACTAACAAAATTGAGTAGAAAATACAGATTTTCCCAAGTAACTCAGCATGTTCACCATTAACACCTTTCCCAAGTCTTTCCCAAGTGGGGTAAATTTGGTACACTTGTGAATCTATTCTAAGAAAACATTGTTTATATATTTATTGATTGATTGATTTAGGATGCAGAGCCACTTTATTCTTTTTTTGTTTATTTTCTTTATTTTTTAATTTTCAACTACTGTTTACCTTTATATTATCTTGTTCTGGTTTCAGGTGTACAGCAGAGTGGTTAGACAATCATGTACTTTAAAAAGTGTTCCCCCAGCCCTAACCTGTTTGGCTCCGTGGATAGAGCATCGGCCTTCAGACTGAGGGGTCCTGGGTTCAATTCCAGTCAAGGGCATGTACCTTGGTTGAGAGCACATCCCCAGTTAGGGGCGGGGGCGGGCATGGGTGCAGGAGGCGGCCGATCAATGTTTCTCTCTCATTGATGTTTCTAACTCTCTATCCCTCTCCCTTCCTTTCTGTAAAAAATCTATAAAATATATTTTTAAAAATAAAAATAAATAAAAAATGTTTCCCTAATACCTACCTGGCTTTTACATGGTTGTTGCAATATTATTGACTGTATTTTCATATATGCTATACTTTACATCCACATGACTATTTTAAAACTACCAATTTGTGATTTTTTTCTTTTAACCAATTTGTACTTCTTAATCTCTTCATCTCTTTCACCCAGTTCACCACTCTCTTCTGCTTCTGGTAATCACCAGTTCTCTCTTTGCGTCCATGAGTCTATTTTGACTTTGTTTGTTCATTTATTTTGGATACCTTTTTTTTTAGATAATCAGGGCATTTTACTGGTATATGAACTGTAAGAATTAGCTGCAATTGGATAGTGTAAGATGTAGATACAAGGAGGGGCATCGCGTAATGTTTGCAGTAATTTTTTTAAAGGCCAGAAGCCACTGCAGGCCTGCAGGCATTTCTAGAACTCTTCCTGGCAGTGAGAAAGGACTTTTTAGAGAGAGGACAGTAAACTCAGCCCAATCAGGAGCAGGAAGTTGGCAGAGTGACCCTAACAAATGCTCAGCGAGAGAGCCCTGGCCAGAATGTTAGCTGAAATTTTGTCCTTTTTTAGCAGCTTTATTGAGAGATAATTCACATACCACAGTCTGATTCATAAATATGAGCCCTGAACCCATGGTTAATTGACTCTGCCTTACATTTTAATATGGGCATTTGATGGTTGTTATTAGTTATGTGGGCAGACATATCAAGGGCAAATATCAAGTTCATGAATCATGGTTTATAGTGGAACAATCTGGAGCTTAGGGACTTGCGTTCTCATTTGATATTACCGATCCCGTGACTTTGGGCAAATGAAGCTTCTCAGGTCCCAGTCTCCCTGTCTATAAAATGAAGAGGTTGCCTGTGACCTCTTGAGTAACTGCTAGCTCTGTGATGCTCTGCAAGTGCTCACGCTGAACAAGCTGGAGGTTTATATTAAATGCATTTGATGGCATAAAGGTGGGTGACAGGGAAATGCGGGAGGGAAAGACAGAAGACCATGGGTTTTGAGAAACTCCAGACTGTGATCTCACTTGCCTTTTGTAAAGAACGCTTGGCTTCTAAGTTTCTAAGACAAAAGTCACTTTCCCAGGGCTGAGACTGTTTGGGCTGAGATGTTAGCTCAGTGATGGAAAATGTGGTGGTAACTCAATATTTCCCATCAAATGATGCCTGAAGCCCCTGGGGTGGGTGGGGAGGGACATGTTTGCAGTAATTTCCTTAAAGGCCAGAAGCCACTGCAGGCCTGCACGCATTTCTAGAACTCTCCCTGGCAGCGAGAAAAGACTTTTTAGAGAGAGGACAGTAAACTCAGCCAAGTCAGGGGCAGGAAGTTTGCAGAGTGACCCTAGCAAATGCCCAGCGAGAGAGACCTGGCCAGAATGTATATGAGATGAAATAGAATATTGAGGTCCCCTTAATTACACCCACAGGAGGGGAGAAGGAGCATTGGTGACCAGACTGTGTCTTCCCTAAGTGGAAGAGTTTAAAAGTTCAGGTGAAAGTCAGAATATTAACACAAATTCCTCCTTTGGCAAGTTTTATAAATGAAGAAACTTGAGATCCAGCAAGGTTATATGATGTAGGCCAATTTGTGGTAGAGCAAGGTTAAGAATTAGGCTTGTGGTGGAGTGGAAAGGGCCCATAAATGTGAGGTCATGAACATGCCATTCATTGTGGTATTCTCCAGCTCCTAGTCCAGTGCCTGACACATAGTAGGTGCTTTATAAGCAATGGTCATCACTGACCAGTTGACTGACTTTCAGAATGAATGCATGTGTTTCTACCTTGTGGACTAACACAGGATTCATTTTAAGCAGAGGAAGTGGAACAAAATAAATCAATTATGATATATCTATGCTACAAACAGTATAACTGACTAAACAAAGATATGAAATGTCTCTAATTCATAATATTAATTGCAAAAAAAGAGAAGAACGATGTGCATAGTAGAGTTCTTTTTGTCTGTTTGTGTAACAGGGTATGGGCCTACACAGGGTAATGTACAGACTCTGGGAAGGGGAGACAGGAAATGAGAAAGACCGGAGAATCCACTTTCCATACACATTTATCCTGTTTGATTGTGTATCTATATAACTTAACAGGTGATTAATTTTAAACCTCAAAATAGCCAAACATTAGCTTCTTACTCAGGCAAGGATTTTTATTCATTATGTGCCTGGTGTCTAAGAAAAAGGAGATAAAGAGAGAATGGTGTTAGCATAATTGTCCTTCATTGATGAACTGATAACTCATCCATAGAGCTGAACTGTTTTCCTGGCCGACAATGAATGCTTCATTTTCCGACTATTTCCATCAGCCCTGCCCCGCATTGTTCACAGGACTGGGCCACAAGTCTGTCCCAGAACACTGGTTCTCAAAGTGAGGTTCCAGCACCAGCCATGTCAGCAATTCCAGGGAATTTGTTAGAAATACAAATTTTTAGGCCCCAAATTATATATATATAATTTCAGAGAGAAAGGAAAAGAGAGAGAGAGATAGAAACTTCAATGATGAGTGAGAATCATTGATTGACTGCCTCCTGAACACCCCCTACTGGGGATCAAGCCTAAAACCCGGGCATGTGCCCTGACCATGAATAGAACTAATCGAACTATGACCTGCTGATTAATAGGATGAAGCTCAACCATGGAGCCATGCTGTTCTGGCTACACATCTGTGTTTTAACCAGACTTCCCAGTGGTTCAGTTGCCCCTCAGCTCTGAAAGCCATTGCCTTAGTGGATCCTCCTTTAAGCTGGAGAGCAGCAGTGGTTTCTTTACTCCGCAAGCATTACTTGCACTTTTCCTGAAGTGGACCAATCTCACTCATCGCCTGCATCTTGCTCTCCTTTTCTCTTTGTCCAGGGGCTTTGGAGGGGTCACACACAGCCACCGTGGGTCAGAATGCTTATCTGCCCTGCCACTACTCTCCAACCACCTCTGAGAACCTGGTGCCTGTGTGCTGGGACAGGGGACCCTGTCCTGTGTTTGAATGTCAGAATATGGTGGTCAGCACCGATGGCAGGGAATTGAACTACCAGAGTTCCAGCAGATACCAGCTAAAGGGGAATGTCCACAGTGGAGATGTGTCCTTGACCATAGAGAATGTGACTTAGGCGACAGTGGGACTTATTGCTGCCATATCCAATTCTCAGGCCTATTCAATGATAAAAAATCAAACCTGAAGTTGGACATCAAACCAGGTGAGTGGGCTTTGCATGCTTTCTTTATGGATAATCCCCTGCAGATCATATTAAATATACTAACTGTTCTCACTTCTGTCCTTCCCAATGACAGCGCTGGGGGTTGCCCTCTAAGACTTACTGGTCCACAAGCAATGCCCAGCCACATTTAATTCCTTCATCTATATTGAAACTTACGGATAGGATCTATGTAATGGCAGGAAAGGCCTAGATCAGTCGTTGGACCCTGACTGCTCATCAGATTCACTTGGGGGCTTTTTAACACTGAGAGATATTGAGCTCTACCCACAAACCTGAGAAACCAGTGTCTTTGGAGATAGAGTCTGAGCACTGGGAATTTACGAAGTCTTCCCCAGATGCTTCTCTCCTGCCTGCAGCCAGGATTGAGACCCACTGAACGGTGGGTGTGCACGGGGGTACATGTGATTTTATGTTTTAAGGTTTATAGAGCATGTACTTGTGACTGATGGAGCTGAATTCAACTCCAGTTCTGCCGCTTACTAGCTGTGTAATGTTGTACCAGTTATTAAACTGTGTGACCTTCTCCTCTATGAAACATGATAGTGCCCATCATATCGGCCATTGGAAGGATTTTAGGAGATGCATTGTGAAAAGCATTTAGTGTGTGGCTATTAGTTCCATTATTAATAATTAGACTGTGACAGCGATGACAGTTTTTTTTAATATATTTTTTAAGTATATATTTTTTATTGATTTCACAGAGGAAGGGAGAGGGAGAGAGAGATAGAAACATCAACCATGAGAGAGAATCATTGATCGGCTGCCTCCTGCACGTCCCCTACTGGGGAACGAGCCCACAACCCAGGCATATGCTCTTTACCGGAATCGAACCTGAGACCCTTCAGTCCACAGGCCAACGCTCTATCCACTGAGCCAAACCAGCTAGGCTTGATGACAGTTCTTAAAATTTGTAACGAACATTTAAAAGTGTAATATACGCTCAAGGAAGGTGTTTAGATTGAAGGTAAGCATGTATTTCTCTTTATTTATTTTTCTTTGGATGCCTTGAAACAAACTGTCTACTCTTGGGTAAGCCTTATCCTTACATTGCTTTTTGATATTAGCCAAGGTCACCCTGCTTGGACTCCATGGAGAGCCTTCACTACAGTCTTCCAAAGGATGTTTACCACTGAGGAACATGGCTCAGGCCATGTTACGTGGGCACAGGAGGAAGCTTTTAGGTGGTTTCTGAATTCAAATAAATGGAATTTTGAAAAAGTGAGGAAATGGTTTAAGAATTGATGCATAGATGTTTCTGTACATGAGATAGAATTTGAGGTATAAAATAAAGAAAAAGAAGGTGGTTGAGAAAAACCTGTGCGGGAAAAATGAGTCCTGGGTTAGGATTCTTTTTAAAAAAAATTTGTTTTATTGATTTTCTTACAGAGAAGAAGAGAGAGGGATAAAGAGTTAGAAACATCAATTAAAGAGAAACATTGATCAGCTGCTTCCTGCACACCTTCTACTGGGGATGTGCCCGCAACCAAGGTACATGCCCTTGACTGGAATTGAACCTGGGACCTTTCAGTCTGCAAGCTGACACTCTATCCACTGAGCCAAACCAATTAGGGATAGGATTCTTGATTAGTCACAGACTAGTTCAGGGCCAGTGAACAAGGCCAATGACAGCAGTGTTGTTTCTGCATTGATCACATGAATGTGGTCTAATGGGTTGATAAGGAGCAGTGATAACACTCACTATCTTTTTTGAGTTTTGCTAAGGCCTAGATATTAGGGACCATTCTAGTCTGTGTAAATGGGTTCAAAGGGAGAGTATGAGGATTGGAAAGAATCTGACATTTTGTACACACACACACACACTCTCAACACACAGTCACTCCAAAATTATAGCTATTTATAGAAACGGATCCCCCAACATTGCAGGGGCTTGAACTCTGGCCCCTTGTGAAGGAATTCTCCTGCCCCCATGGCTGCTTCGCGCTTCCCACACCCAGCTCAGATCAGGGCCCAGGCAACAGAAAGAGACTTGGCTGACAGCAGCTGCCCTATATCTAAATTCAGCCTAGCATCAGGAATGCTCAGGGCCTACTCAAGAATGCAAATAATCCTTCCCACTAATATTTACAGGGTAAACTAAGATTGTTGGTAGAGTATTAAATTTGACAGTAAAACAGTAATCAAATTTGCAGATTAATTTAAATAGGCTAATTGAAATAAGTGAATATTCAAGTAAATTTAATTGTACTGGACAAAAAGCTGTTCTTAAAGTAATAACTAAAATTTCTATTGGTAGTTCATCTCATGGTAAAATTCCTGTACATGCAATGAAGCTAAAGCAGTCATATTTTTGGGAAAAAAATTAAAATTTAAAGTTATCAAGACTGCATTATAAAATTTACAAAAACCTCCATTAATCCAAAAAAAAAAAGGGGGGGGTTGGATAGTAGGGTAATATCATGTAAGGAAAAATATCCTATAAGTAAATTACATCTAGAAAATTTTTACTTTACAAAATTAATTTTCATTTGTAATACTAACAGCAAGACGACCATAAAAAACACACATGGTGTGTAAATAAGACAAAGAAAAATAGTTTTGGCAAAAATAAAAAGGATCCCAAACCAATTATATAGAAAAGATTCCTTTATTAACTTATGGTTGAGAATATGTTGGTATATTGTCAGAAAACAACTCGAAGACCATGTGGATTCCTACAACAGAGAGGAATTGACAGGTCTGCTCCAACCAGGAAGACAAGAGGAAAAACAGTCCAGAGATGGAAGATGCTGACAACGCCTTGCCATGGGAGCGGTCAGCAGCTGTGCACCGCTGCAGAATGCCTAGGACCAAACCAGAGAGGGTCGAACCTGTATTGCCACCATGTGCCCACCATCCAGACATCATTGCTGACATGTACACATAAGGAACTGTTAGACATTGAAACGGGGACTCAGAACTGTTGGACATTGAAATTGGGACTCAAACATTTTTGTTTTGTTTTGTTTTGTTATTATATGTTTATTTCTAGTCTGCAGAGGCAAAATTTTCTAAAGGAAAGAAATGGTGGGAAAAAGATACAGAGGCAAAGAAGCATTGAACAGACTGTCAAACTACATCGGGAAGACAGGGGAGGTTCGGCGAGGGGGGCTGTAAGAGACCAACTGAAGGACTTGTACGCATGCATATAAGCATAACCAATGGATACAAGACACTGCGGGGGTGGGGGAGGGCGGGCAGGTGAAGGCATGTACTGGGGGTAGGGGAGGCCAGGGGGAGGTCAATGGGGGCAAAAAAAAGGAGACATATGTACTACTGTTTGTAATACTTAAAACAAACAAACAAACAAACAAACAAAAATATATATATATAAAAAGGAACAGATGAGAAAGTTCTTTTTGATTTGTAATCTCTTTCCTAGCAGTTGCTCAAGAAAATCATACAACCAAGGTGACAGGTTTTTAAGTCAAGGCATCCAAGCCATGTATTGGCACTCACTAATGTCCAGCAATACCATATCTTTGCAGTGTGCTCTGAGATGAACATCCAAACCCTCATTGCCATTCAAGTCTCCCTCATTTCTCCCTCAATTTGAAATATCAAAGGCCTGTTCCATCTGCTTTGCCTTAGTCAAGACTTCATGGAATCTCCTTTCTTCCCTCTCTCTAGACTTATCTCATGCTTTCTATTTATGCTATTTTCACTGGTACAAAAACATGTTCTGGTTTATACATTCCTCTCCAGCTCCGACCATTTCTCTGCTCTCCTTCACAGCCATATTTCTCAGAAGAGTTGTTCCTATTTCTCACCCGCCCCCATACTTGTCTACCTACCATATAGCTTCTACCCCAAAACACCATGGAAATACTTTACTCAAGCTCACCAATGACCTCCCATTTGCTAATGCAATAGACACCCCAGTCTTCATTGTAATCAATCTTTCAGCAATAATTAAGTTGATTCTCATTCTGGAAAGTCTTCCTTCTCTTGACTTCTGAAACACCACTCTCATACTTCATTGGCCATCTATTTTCAGTCATTTTTATTACCTACTCTACGTGACTTTTAAGTGTTGAGAATCCTCAGGGCTGGCCAGGTTCCTCTTTCCATACTTCTACATGAAGATTTATTATTTCCATAGACTTAAATGCCATCCTTAGTATTGTTATAGGTTAGTAAGAAGCTAGAAAAATTCCAGGGCAGGAGGAATACGGAAACTGAAATGAGAAAAATAAAGAAGGTAGGTCAAACAGTTTCACAGCCTGCAGCCAGCTTGTAAATAGCGAGTCCTTATCTATTCCCCAACCAAGGACACTTGAGAGCAAATGGTTAATGTCTCCAAAGAATGCAGGAGAGAAGGTGGAAGGGGGAGAGTAGGAGAATTTTAATGCATCTTCTCCCAACCAGAGTATATGTAACTTAAATCACCCTGAAACCAATGAAAAGACAGTGAAGAGGAGGGAGGAGGAGGAAGGGTGCAGTCATATGTCATTCCACTATTTAAATGGAGAAGCCAGCAGTTTTGTGATGTAATTGTCAGGTGCTTCTCATATAGTCTGGGAAAGCCATAACAAAGGAAGGGAGAGAGATCTTCAGAGTTAACCTGTACCAGGATATGTAGTAGAGGAATTTAAAAGTCTGTAGACAGAAAAGTACATAAGGCAGAAACCAACAATGACTGCCCCACCCCACTCATTCCTAGGATAGGCCAAGAAAGCCCATCTGCATGTTATGAAGGATGGTAGATCTGCCTGCCTTGATTCTTTAAGAAATGTGCAGGCTTACTTTATTAATGAATTGGCTTGCTCACAACACAATCATCTGGAGTCACTGCTTTGAATTCATCCATGCCAGAAGACAAGAATTGAGGTAGTGATAGTCCTCGTCCTCTGACTCAAGTGTCTGTGAGAGGTGCCTGTAATAATATCTCTAACTGTCAGAGTGTTTGTCAACAGATACTTCCACTCAGATGTCCCTCTCATCTAACTTGTTCAGGGGAACCCTAGATTCTATATTGAACCTTCCCAGAATGCAACCTCTCTCTTCTTGGCCCTTCCCATCACCATATCCATCTGTTTCTTAAGCCAGAAAGCAAGGAACCATCCTTGAATCCTCTCTTTCCTCATCTACCACACAATTCAAGATCAGTTTCTACAGTCTTTCTCCCAAATATATCTAAAATCCAGTCCTTATTCTGTGTCTCTATTAGTTACCTCCTTACTCTGAGGCACCATTATCTCTACTTACCTCCTCACTATTTTATCCCTTCTTTTAATCCATGTTTGTCATAGCAGCCTGAGTGATCCTCTTAAGCCCAATACATCATGTTTCTATGCATTGCCATTTCTTGCAGGTCTTAGAATAGAATTTAAATCCTTGATTGTGACTTAAATGGTCCCATAGGATCTAGCTCTAGCTGACCTCTCAGACCTTATCTTGGATCACTCTCTCTTTTTTTAAAAATTTAATATATTTTACTGATTTTTTACAGAGAGGAAGGGAAAGAGATAGAGAATTAGAAACATCGATGAGAGACAAACATCATTCAGCTGCCTCCTGCACACCTCCTACTGGGGATGTGCCTGCAACCAAGGTACATGCCCTTGACCAGAATCAAACCTGGGACCTTTCAGTTCGCAACTGACTCTATAGCCACTGAGCCAAACTGGTTAGGCTTGGGTCACTATCTTATTCCAGCCATGTTTTCAGTTTCTGGCACTCACCGTGATCTTTATCAGGGGTTCTCTCTGCCTGGAATGCTCCTTCTGGTTGTTCATGTGGCTGACTTCTTTCAGCATTGACTTTAAAGGTTACCTTTTCTGAGAGTACTTTCCTGACCCCCATCTCTGTGAGTAGTTTTAGTACATTATTGGAATCCTTTATATCACATTACAATTAGAAATTATTATTATGACTATATTTAATTACTTTGTTATTTATTTTGTAATAGTAAAACACAGTCTTCACAAAGTCAGGTCTCATAATTCACCTTTTATGTCCTTGCATGCCTAGCATACCACCTAGCAGACACTCGGTAGGTGTTCCATGAGTTTGTTAAATGTGAAAAATGCATCTTGATTACTTCCTAGCATATTTTATGTAAAACCAAGGCACACATTGGTAGTTTGATTTAATTCAGTATAAGAGGAGATTAGATTTCCTTAAATAACCCTTGCCTCCAGTCAACCCATTTTATATCTTATCTCTTTTTTTTTTATTGAAAGTATTTTTAATTTACTTTTCTGAAACTTAAATTTTTTTTATGAGTTTATTTGAGCCAAGTGATAATATATGCCAGGGAGCAAAATCTCTAATGCTCCCCCTTTTACCTGGGGATTCTCATAGGAAAGAGAAGTTACAGAATTCAAGGGAAGAATATTCAAGGATGGGGTAAGGGAAAGTGAGAATCTTGGAGGTTTCTACATTAAAATGGCTTTGATGTTTTTATTTTAAATTTTATTTTTTTAAATATATGTTTATTGATTCAGAGAGGAAGAGGGAGAGAGAGATAGGAACGTCAATGATAAGAGAGAATCATTGATTGCCGGCCTCCTGTACACCTCACACAGGAGATGGAGCCCACAACCTGGCCATGTGCTCTTGACTGGAATTGAACCCAGAACCCTTCAGTGCACAGGCTGAAGCATTAGCTACTGATCCAAAGAGGCTAGGGCTGGCTTTGATCTTTGATCTTAGAAGTCCTGCCCTGGGACTCTGGGATCTAATCTTACGCTCTCTTTTGGCTTTAGGCCTGGATTTATGAAATGCAAACATTCTGCTCTGGTTACTTCTTGATCCCACTAGCTTCCTTAGTTTCAATGTTAAGGTATAGAAGTCATCTCACCATGACAGGAAGTGCTTATTTATTTCAATATAAATTGGCCTTTTCAGTCAATTGACTCTTCAATTGATGGAGTATCTACTACATCCAGGCTCTGGGTGGGCCTCATAGATAAACAAGAAACCAAGAATCTACTCTCAGGGCTTTTATAGTCCAGTCCAGGTGTTCTTAACCCACTAGAATCTCTTATACAGTCTGTTGTCAACCCCAGAGCAGATACACCAGATTCTTTACAGATAAAGTCTAAGCATAGGTATTTTTAGAAAGCTTCTCAAGCGATTCTAATGGTTTGAGGACTACTGGTCCTTTATATTGCAGTGTTAGTGTCCATTCCTGATTATATGCACATAGGTACGTACACACACAGGCATCCACCCCAATTCCATTTACATATAGCATACATAACTTTCACTTCATTTTAGCAATGTTTATAATATTGGTAGAATGTGTATTTTAAGAAAAATAAGAGTCTACCTATAGAAAAATGTATAAACTAATAATAATTTTGACTAAGTATATTCATGGAGACAAAAGATTCTACAGTAAATAGTCAGAAGTCAAAAAGATCAAGTAAAATATTTGTCAATGATTTAGGTTTTCTCTGTCAGTATTCTTTCCTAGAACTGAAACATGAAATGTGATAACATTCATAGGTAACATTTACATGCACTAACTTATTGTTTTGTGACATCATTTGGTTAATGTCCATTTCTACCTATAAAGATAAACTCCATAGAAAATAAGGAACTTGTCTGCCACATTAACAATTATATCCTGCCTGGCTGGCGCTGCTCAGTGGTCGAGTATCAACCTATGAACCAGGAAGTCACGGTTCAATTCCCAGTCAGGGTACATGCCTGGATTGTGGTCTCAATCCCCAGTGAGAGCCTTGCAGGAGGCAGCAAATCAATGATTCTCTCTCATCATTGATATTCCTATCTCTTTCTCCCTCTCACTTCCTCTTTGGCATAAAACATATATATATATATGTTTTATGTTTATATATACATATACACACACACACATATGTATATACACACATACACACACACAATTATATCCTCTACCACACTACCTGATACTTACTAGGCACTTAATAAATATTTTATTATGAATGAATAAATGTTCTTATAGCAGCCTGGAAAGATAGAGTGATAATTATTCCCATTTTACAAATGAGGATCCTGAGACAAGTTTTTCTAATATGTAACCTTCATGGGATGTGTGTTTTATTCACTGCTGTGTCTCTTGCTACATGGAACAGTGAGTAACACACTACATAGTCCCTCAGTAAATGAGATAACAAACCCCAAGTTTATATAGCTGGTTTGACAGGGACAGAATTCAAACTCAAATATGATTGGATACATAACATATTTATTTATTTTTTGTTTTTTAAAATTGTTCTAGACCACAGAACAATTGAACTAATAGTACAAGAAACAATAGTATCCTTCATCAAGATGTGTAATTTAACATTTTAATATGCCTCCTTTATCTAGTTCTCTATTCATACACACTTTTTAAAAAAGAAATTTCAGATATCTTGACATGTCACTAAACTTTAATCTATAACACCTAAGAATGAGGATATTCTCTGAGATCAGACAATGGTATTATTATATCTAAGAAAATGAAGAGTAATTCAGATTTTCTCAGTGTTCCTCATATTATTCTATTTTTCTCCCATAGTCAAGACCCAGTCAAGCATCATGTACTGCTATGCCATCAGACCCAGCTTCATTAAAAAAAAAAAAATCCTTCCCTGAGAATATGTTTTTATTGATTTTAGAGATAGAGGAAGGGAGAAGGACAGAGAGAGAAAGAGAGAGAAAGAACAGTTGGTTGTGTCCCCAGGTAGTCAACCTGCCACCTGGGTATGTGTCCTGAATGGGAATGGAACCCAGGGCCCTTAGGTGCATGGGATGACACTCCAACCAATTAGCCACACTAGCCAGGCCCCAGCTTTCTTTTTGACCTTGTATCATCTTCTTCGAAAACTATCAGATGTGTCAGCTGGTTGACCTTGAGATTCTGCCTGCAGCGACCCAGCATTCTTTTTCCATTTTCTGAAGGTCATTAGCTCACAAAATGATTGAACCATGACCTACCCAGTACTCAGACTTGTTACTCCCTTACCTCTGCATTCCAGCCAACAGGTTAGTCAACTCAGAGACTGCTTATCCGGGTGTTAGAGCGCAAATGAGCTTCTTTGTGAAGTAGCAATTCTTAATGTGGGGTCTCTTGAATTCCAGGAATTTCAGTCCCATGATGTGTCCAGGAAGCTCCTGAAAAAGGGGGGGGAGGTTTGAGGGGGAATTACATGCTGAGATATATGCATGCTGTTTTTGGTACAGAAAGTCTAAAGGGGCCACTGATTTTCTAAGAGAAGGGTGACTCATAAAAGATGAAAAAACTCCTGGAATAGACTAGATGGCCTTGAAAGTTTCCTTTGAGTCTCAACATTTAAGCTTTGAATGAAGAGTTTCCTACAGATACCAACTTACACTCTCCTTCTCCAGCGAAGAAGTCGGCCCAGCAAGCCATGGTGTGGCAGGAGCTCCTGGGGAAAAAGGAAGCGCACTCGCGTGTGTTGTCAAGTTCTGCTTGGGGTGAACTCAGAGGGAAACGTCTCTGACCAACTTTTTCATTCATAGAGAGATCCGGGGCCATGTTTTTCACAGAAGAAGCAGCAGTGACTGGGACGTAATTCTGTTTCCTGGTGGAAGGAAGGGAAAGGGCTGCAGCAATCTGTACTAGTTAGTCTCAGATCCCTTGGTGGGAAGACAGTGGGTCCCTAAGCTTCCATTCCAAGACTGTGGAGACTAGCTCTCCCCTTGTTATTTGTTGTTTCTGTGTGAGACGTAAGACAAATTTACTAAACATCTTTGGAGTGAAAACATTAAATACGCAGAGGTAGCTTTCTGGAAAGCCCTTCCATTGAAGTACTCAGCCAGCACTTTGTCACCTCACTTCTTGGAGAACTCACAGACCCTAAGCTCCATCTGCTCTTATGTAGGCAATAGTGGCGGTTGTTTCTGCATCATCTCCAATGTCAGGCTCTTGTAAGTCTGTTCCTCCCTTGTCCATTTCCCCCTTTCTGCTGAGCCCTCCCCGGCACATAGGGAATCAATCAGCAATATGCACCTGTCACTGTCTGAAAACTGCCCCTCCCTAGGTGATGACCAATCTGCTGCTGTGCTGCGTGCCATGGATGTTAGTCACCTGGAGGGAAGGGTCTTCTGAGGACATTTAGAACACATCAGTGGTTCCCCTGCAAAGGAGATTCTTACCCCACACAAATTTCTAAACAAGGGTATGTATACCCGGATGATTATTGCAATGATGTTTGCAAAAACATCTTTTCATTGACAGGGGAATAGTTGATTATTGTGGTCCATCAGCACACTGAGGCAGGTAAGATGTATTCAAGGTGATTTCATCTTTGCACTGTTTTGCTAATTTAGCAAATATTTACTAGTGCATACTATGTGCCAGGTAATCTGATGCTGAGACCAGAGAGAGAGACCAAATAGATACATCCCTAGCCCCACAGAACTTATAATCTGACAGGCAGGGGAAGTGATTCCATCCATTCATTCTGTGAACATTTATGGCATCTACTTTGTCAGCCACTGTTTTAGTCCAGTTGAATAGAACAGTGAGGAAGTAGATGAAACCCTTACTTTGACAAAGCGTATGTCACATGTCAGAGGAGAATGCTTTATTGATAAGTTAAAAAAATGATCTAGAATAGTATATATAAGTGATAGAAATTTTTTCTTTACCTTTAAAAGGTCTGGGAGACCCTCCTCTTCTTGATAAGACCTGGCACATGGTCCTGGTCCCAGAATATATGGAGGCAGAGGGAAAGGGCTCTGCCCTTGGTATCAGGTCTTTGGTGCCCATGGTTTCCAGTCCCCTGGTTCTATCCTCAAGTGAAGGGACATGGATTTTAAAAAATTTGGAAGAATGTACCCAAATGAATGTGTTTACCCCACAGGAGTAAATGGTCAAGATATAGACTTTCACTTTTTCCTTTTAGGTGCTTCTGTAGCATTAGATGATCTCCATTTTCTTCTGTAATTAAAAGGCAAAGATTAAGCTTTAGAGAAGTGTTTTCCTGTCAGCCCTCCACTTCATATAAAGTAGGGAAGGCCCTTTGTCTGTGGCATAGCCACTCTGTCACACTGCTTCACTAATAAACTCTCTTTCACTTAGAAAGAAAGATATGAAGCCTGGGACAGGCTAAGTGAGTTAAAGGGCAAGCCGGCAGTGAGCTAGGACTGGAACGCTGGTTTTCAGAGTGGCATCCACTTTCCATCAATTATTTGGAATGGGACAGATGTCAGAAAGGGGAACAAAAAGATACTATAGGGGCCCTGGAGACGACGCGTGGCAACTTAATCACAGTGTAATATGTGGTGTGTTCATAGAAGCGCCTTAAGGTGGTTTTATTGTTGTTGTGTGATTTTCTCTCCCAGAGCTCTGCCTAAAACACTCACCAGCTGTGAAAAGGAGGGCCCTTTTATCGTTTGAGACTGAAAAAGTAAGGTCTTACTATGGTTTATCTGCCTATTCCTTATTCTAGGTTTGAAATTCTGGAAGCAGAAATTCCAAGTGGTTCCTCGTTTGTACTTCCCTGTATGGTGCCGCACAGGTGTGTTATTTTTATAAACGGTAACAGGGCCCAGCCACAGCAAAAAGATCCAGGCTAACTTTATTGTGGGTGGTGGAGGACTGACCCCGCATAACCTGCAAGGTATGCCTGCAATTGACTTCAGGGTGTCCCTGGAGCTTATTTCCATTTAAGTTTAAATTTTACTTTCACTTTTTTCTTGGAAAGTTTTATCAAAGCTAAAATTTATGTGGTGCATACTCTGTGCTTGCTAGCAAATACTTTCACATACACCTTTTCCTTTAATATGCAAAAGCAACCAGGTGAGCTATTTTACAGTTTGAAAACAACAACATAACAAAAACCTCCTTCACTTTCATTGAAATTAAAGAAAATCAAACTAAACCACATTACTTTGTCTCCAGATTTCTATTGAGGAAGTGTGGATCCTTCTGGAGATACGTTGAGATGCCCTAAAGCTGTAATGTTTAAGATTTTCCACCAACCTTTTCTGGGACTCAGTTGGGAAGTGGGGAAAAGGACAGTTGCACCATTAGGGTGAAAAGTTCTCAAGCTTAAGGAAGGCGCAGATTTGGGCCGATTTTCTCTGGAACCTGGGCAAAGAGCAGTATGAGTCAGAAATGCTAGTTCCAGGCTTCCGTATCCTGTGTAGTTGCATTGACTGCAACTATTAACGGCATTCCAAGTTACTCATTTACTCGCAGTAATGATTTCTCTTCTTAGTTTTTGCTGAAAATCCTTCTGCTTATGGTGTGACTCTTTTCCCAGAGAAAGCAGTGAGATTTTTTATTTTATTTTATTTTTAATATATTTTATTGATTTTTTTACAGACAGGAAGGGAGAAGGAGAGGGATAGAGAGTTAGAAACATCAATGAGAGAGAAACATGGATCAGCTGCCTCCTGCACACCCCCTACTGGGGATGTGCCCACAACCAAGGTACATGCCCTTGACCAAAATCGAACCTGGTACCCTTCAGTCCGCAGGCTGATGTGCTATCTACCGAGCCAAACCGGTTAGGGCTGAGCTTTTTAAAAAAAACCTTTTTAATTATTTAAACTATTCATGTATGGTGGTGGTCGTGGAATTTGTTTAAATATGCGCATTACCCTAGCGGGCTTGGCTCAGTGGGTAGAACATCACCCCTTGAAGTGAAGCGTGGCTTTGATTCTGGGTCAAGAGCATATACCTCAGTTGCAGGCTAGATCCCATCCCTGGATAGATGGGGCACATGTGGGAGGCAACCAATCAATGTGTCTCTCTCACATTGATGTTTCTCTCTCTGTGTCTCTCCTCCTCCCTTTCACACTCTCTAAAAACAAAACAAAACAAACAAACAAAACCCAATCAATGGAAAAATAACCTGCGATGAATATTAACCAAGACATAGAAATAAAGATACCAACAAATAATAAGTTAAAAAAACACAAATATGCTTATTTTGTTTATGGATGGGTCACCTTTAGAAAACAATTTACAATAGATTGTATAATAATAAATAGCAAATCTTGCCAAATACCAATGTTATTAAGTCTCTTTGACCTAGCCATCTTTTCTAAAATGGATGTGGAGGCAATGTCTTACAATCATGTGATCATGCACACTGGTTGTGAGTGAAAGTATTCATCCAAAAGCAAATATGCGATGTTGTCAATGTTTCTAAGGAGATGACACCCATTGTTTTGGTTTTAGGAAGGGAAAGTCACAGTATTATCATAATGATTTCTTTGAAAAACGTTCTGTTGTGCACAGGTACTGCCCTGTGGCCATGTGAGGAGCATCCAGTTTTCTGACATTTTTGTCATACACAAGTTCAAAACCTCGAGTGTCCATGCACATGCTATTGTCATCAGAAAGATTTATATCAATTATATTAGGGCACAGTATAGCCCTAATCCCCCCTTTTTTTAATCCTTGCCGGAGGAATATTTTTCTTCCCATTGATTTTTAGAGAGAGTGGAAGGGGTGGAGGAAGGGAGAGAGAGAGGAAAAAGAGAGAGAAACTTCAATTTGAGAGGACACATTGACTCGTTGCCTCCCCCCACGTACACTGACCAGACCAGGTCTGAGATCGAATCTGCAATTCAGGTATGTGCCCTTGACTAGGAACTGAATCTGAGACCCTTCAGTGTGCAGGCCAGTGCTCTAACTACGGAGTCATACCCGCCAGGGATCTACTATATTTTTTATTAAAGGTAGTAACTTGTTTTCCTAAACTTTTGAGGGTAAAGACTATAGATTTGCTCCCCAGCTCCCCCCGCCCCACCCCCGCCTCCCCCACCCCTGCCCTGCCTGCCATAGGATGTTCTATTGCTTAGCATGAGGTGCCCAATGAATATTTGGTGAAATAATGTTTGTTGAGTAACAAGAATAGTTGAGTAGGAGTAGGCACTCTAGTCTTTATTTTCTGTGTCAACCCCACAGTGCATCTTCTGTGAGTCCCATCTTCTAGTCCTCTTTTTGGTCCTCAGTTTGTTCATTATGAGTTGAGGAGTTGGCCCCAGTAGTTTAAGAACCCTTTCATATATAAACAGTCTCAAAATTTGTATGGCCTTTCAACTCCAGAGTCTGACCTAAAATCAAGCTCTGTGCTGAATCATAAAGACAGCCTAGCAGAGAACAAATGTTTTCCAGTCCTCTAATATCGCCTTATAATCTATTTAAGTTAGGAGGTAGATACATTCAGTAAGGAGGTTGTGACAGACTGGAGAAATTTGACTTTCAAAGATACTTCCCAATGGTCAGATGTCAAGGTGTGGCAAAAAGATAAAGAATGGAATGTTGGAAGAAAGTTGTCTTTATCTATAAAAACCCTTAGGGGAAGGATTGTTGACAAACCATCAGAAGAGCTGGGAACCTTCTAACTTACAGGTAAGTACAATCCTCTGGAAATGTATACAGAAGAGAAAATCAGAACTTTGTTGCTTGAACTTTCTGAATAATATATGGCATACTACAACAACAATGATTGAGCCAATAGAAGTTAAGGAAAATTCCAGAGGAGGGCGCAGAAGAATCGAGGTGACCAAATAGGTAAATCCTGAACTCACCTCTTTCCAGGAACGTGTGGAAATTATTGCACAAAGGTCACTGAGAACCACCCGAAGACCAGCTGAATAGAAGTCGTCCTCTAAGGTTATAAAGAAGGAGCCACGTTGACGCAGGTAAGTGTGAATATGTGGTCAGGGCAGGTCCCACACTCCCTGTGTGGTGATGAATGAATGGGAGGGATAGTTGAGCTTCAGAGGTCCCCCCTAAAGGGCCAGCGGTCTGAACCCCACTCCAGGCTCCATAGCACAGGGCTCTGTGCCGAGAGTTCCTGTAACATCCAGCTTTGGGCACCAGTGGAGATTATGTCTGAGATGGAGGAAGGGTTATAGGAGACCTAGCACTGTACTCAGAGGGTTCACGTGAACTCCTGCCCTGTAAGCTCCAGCACAGAGGCAGCAGCTCCAGAAGTGCCTGGGGGACATAAAGGGAGGAACTCAATGGACTAACTTTAGGGCACAGGCTAAAGGGGCAGGGATTGGTAGGAACTCTCCCAGGGGACACAAGCTCTGATGGGTGCTACTGTCCCTTTTGTTGAGTACTCTCATCCAGCTGGCCCTGAGCAGGCAGGCACAAAATCTCTCCAAATGGAAACAAGCTTATACATACAGAGAACAAATTGATTGGTACCTGATTGGGGTGGGCGAGGTGGGGGTGTAAAAGATGAAGGAAATGAAAGAGTGCAATCTGCCAGTTATACAATAAGTAACAGGGAAGTAAAGTACAGCAGAGGGAATATGGTCAATCATATTGAATTATTATGTATGGTGTCACACAGGTCCTAGACTTATTGTGGGGATAACTTTGTAAAGTCTGTATGTCTAGTCACTCTGTTGTACACCTGAAACAAATTTAGATAGCCTTTTATGTCACTAAAATTTTGGGAAAATTCACAAAACTAGAGTTCCTTGAATTTCTTGGGAGAGAGAGTCTCATTTAAATGGATTCATGGCTTATACATCTCAGTTGTTTAAGCTTCTCCTGGGCAACATCAGTGAGCAAGACCTGCATGTTTAGGCTTACTTGGAGGCTGTGACTTTAGAGCTGACGCATTCCTTTGCTCAGCCTCTCTTCATCTGTGAAGTGGAGATTATAAAATATGGAAATAGAAATGAGCATGTGTGTATGGAGCATACACAATAGCCATGTGTGGCTATTTTTTTTTCTTTTTTAAAATTTATTTTATTGCCATGTGTGGCTATTTAAATTAAAATTAATTTATTTAAATTTTTATAAATTTTAAATTGAGCCAAATTGACAACAGATGCTGGAGAGAAAGATCTCAAATGCTCCTAAATTTAAATTAATTAAAATAAAATTAAATGAAAAAAATTAACTTCTTCATTTGTACTAACGACATTTTTGCTGTTGTTAATCCTCACACAAGAATCTTTTCCCATTGGTTTTTAGGGAGAGTGAAAGAGAGAAGGAAAGACAGAGAGAAACATAAATGTGAGAGAATCACACCAATTGGTTGCCTCCTGACCGAGCCTACAACCAAGGTTGCAGAGCATTTACTGAAATGGAGCTGGGACCCTTTGGTCTGCAGGCTGATGCTCTATCTACTGAGCCAAACCAGCGATGGCAGTACTAACCACATTTTAAGTGCTTGCCCAAACCCATATAGAATAACTCCATCATCACAGAACATTCTGAGATAAACACTTACAATACACACACACACACACACACACACACACACACATACACACACACACACACACACACACACTTTCATGCACGAACTGCACACACCATAGGAAAGGAGTTAACAAATGCAGTGTAGAAAACAAAACAGAGGGATGAAGAATGTCTGAGGTGGCATTTAAGCAGAGAACAGAATGAAAAGGAGAAATCTGGAAATGGTGAGCTAAAGGAATGGGGATCTAGGCAGAGACACCACCAGCAAAAAGGTAGTAAAGTAGGGATGCATTTGAAAGAACCACGAGTCGCTGGAGCCCCATGGGCAGGGGAGAGATAGTAGAAAACTCTGAGAGTTGGGCAGAGGTCAGATCACTGGGCCTTTGCATCTAGGTTAGGAGTTAGGATTTTTTTTTTTTTCTGAAAGAGCCATGGGAGGGTTGTAAGTGGGGGGAGTGACATGGTCTAGTTACATTTGCCATTTGTATCATTCTGCAAACTATATAATTCTGCAATGTTTACTAGTTAAATGTTTACTTTACCTGTGTCTCTATTTGATTGTACAATCCTGGACTTTTTTTTTTTTTTTTTTTTTTTTACAGTTACTTTATTTTTTAATATTTTTTATTGTTTAAAGTATTACATATATTAATTAGTACATATATCTCCTTTTTCCCCCCCATTGACCTTCCCCCAACCTCCCCTACCCCCAATCCTGGACTTTTTTATCCTTAGTATATTTGTCAGCCTCAATATAATAATAAAAACTGTTGAAGAGTGGAATTAAATTAGAAATCCTTATCACTGACCTACTGGGCATTGGCAGAGTCCCAGAGTATAACAATACCATTAAAAATCTTTTAATTTTATTATGTTGATATCGAGAGAGGAAGGTGGGGGAGAAAAGAGAGAGAGGGAGAGAGAGACAGAGAGAAAGAAACATCGATGTGAAAGAGAACACCAATCAGTTGCCTCCTGCACACACACCTCAACTGGGGATCAAACCTGCAACCTGGATACATCCTGTCCTGAAACAGAACCCTCCACCTTTTGGCCCACAGGGTGACGCTCCAACCAACTGAGACATATGGGCCAGGGATGGTCATAAAATCTTTGCCTCCCAAATAAATAAGGAATGACCTATTTGTATGTGAAGCATTTCAGAATATGCCTCCTAACCTTTGGTGGTGGTTGAAGTAGGGTCAATAGTGTCCACTGTAAGTATAGAAAGACAAAGCATAAAGGGAAAGCAAATATCTAGGCTCACTAAACCTTTCCAAACCTCAGCTTCCTCCTCCAAGAATGGGTTAGTAACAGCACCTGCCTAAGGGTGAAAGTAAAATGCACAGAGCCCGTGACACAGTAATTCTCCAGAAATGGTGACTGTAGTATTCATGCATAGTTAGGTTTAGTTTTGAGTTCACCCACAGACTTTTGTTCATTACAACAATCCTTTAAGGGAGAGAGAACAAGTATTCTTGGCCCCATTGAAGGAATGAGGAAATCAAGGCTTGGCTCAACTTAGTAACTCACAGAGCTACCAGCTTCCTAAGTGGCAGAGCTGGGATCTGAACCCAAGTGTGGAGGACACTCTTTCTTGATGTGACCGCTGTCCCTCCCATGAGCTGGACTTGGGCTGGATCAGAGGTTGCTTTCCACAACCCCCGTTAGAGACTGTCTGATGACAATTGATGTTCATTCTAACATAAATGAGCACCCCTTCCTTGCTTGCTTCTATGTGCTGGTCCCTGGTATAGGCCCATTGTCCTGACCTGGTTAAGCATTCTAAAATTAGAATAGATTTGATTAAGTGGATTTATTATTTTGATTTATTTAAAATTTTTTGTTATTGATTTCAGGGAGAGAGAGAGATCGATAGATAGATATATAGAAAGAGAGAAACATCAATTTGTTGTTCAACTTATTTATGCATTCATTGGTTGATTCTTATATAATGAAATCCACAACCTTGGCCTATCTGGATGACGCTCTAACCAACTGAGCTATCTGGCCAGGGCTAATTTGGTGGGCTTAAAATACCAAAGGTACATGGGTACAACCCGGTTGGTGTGGCTCAGTGGTTGAGTGTTGATCTATGAAACAGGAGTTCTCAGTTCTACTCCAGGTCAGGGCACATGCCTGGGTTGTGGGATCAATCTCCAATAGGGGGTAAGCAGCAGACAGAGAATCACTTATTCTCTTTCATTATTGATTTTTCTTTTTCTCTCCCTTCCTCTCTGAAATCAATAAAAATATGTTTTAAAAAAAGTAAACTAAAAGAAAATCAGGATTTTGTTCTTTGTGTTAAAATAAAGGTGTAGAAAACAAAGGACATAGTTATAGACCCTAAACTTGCCGAGGACAAAGGAATTATGATAACGAGGGCCACATGCCCTTTTTCCCTTTAACAGGGACCATTTAGTAGACTCTACAGTGGGATTTTCCACCAGGATATGTCTTCACACCCCTGGGTGGAGAGGAATTATTTAGTCTTTGGTCGGACCCTGTTATTCTAATGCCCTTGGGTCCCATCCTTGGAGACATGCTATGCATGGATTGGTATATGCACCATAGAAAGAGGAAACAATGGATCCTCTTCTGGCATATTCCCCCTCTTATTCCCTTGCTTACCCCAGAGAGCACAACTTCCTATTGGACAGTATGTGGTTTACACAGCCTGGCTAGGCTACAAGAGTAATTCTCAAAGAAGGAGAAGATATCTCAATTCAAATCCCTAACAAATACTTGTCTTTCTGAACTTAGAATTTTTCTATTCTTGTAGCATCCAGTTATATGGAGTGTGTGTGTGTGTGTGTGGGAGGAGTATTCATTATCCAAACTGAACGCTGTGTTTTTATACCCAATGCATCCACTAATACTTATTTATTTTTGTTAGTAGAAGACCTACTAACCCAGTGGTCGGCAAACTCATTAGTCAACAGAGCCAAATATCAACAGTACAACGATTGAAATTTCTTTTGAGAGCCAAACTTTTTAAACTTTAACTTCTTCTAATGCCACTTCTTTAAAATAGACTCTCCCAGGCCATGGTATTTTGTGGAAGAGCCACACTCAAGGGGCCAAATAGCCGCACGTGGCTCGCGAGCCGCAGTTTGCCCACCACTGTACTAACCTACAAGCTTAGGGCCTCTGGGACTAATACTTGGACTGCTTCTTTTAATTTGTCTCTTTCCTTGTACGTGTCTGCACTGAGAGCTGTGTCTTCAATGCAGTCAATTAGCAATAACTGAGCTACCTCCCTGCCACTGAAGTCCCTGCTGACCTGTAGGTCACCTTGCAGAAAGGAGGTGGCATGGGAGTGTAAGCGCGGTCATGAGGGATTGAGTGTTAGGAAAGACTGTTCCACAATGTGACTTCTGTTTGTCCCACAAACTAGTTCAGGCCAGAATGGAGGCTGCTTTCCACAACCCTCCCCCGGCTTTGATTGTCCCATCATAATTGATATTCATTCTGACATTAATCGGTATACTTTCTTTGCCTCCTGCCATGCACCAGTTCTTGGAGCAGGCCTTTGTCCTTTCCTTGTCAAGCATGTGAAGTAATTTCCAATAGCTGGTAGCATTCATGAACTAGTATCCACCCTTTACTCTATATAATTATTTGTGCCCTGCTAACAAGTGTGGGCATCCATTTTGTCTTGCATTCACCGGAGAAGTAGCTTACATGTGAGTTTTTTGCTAAACTATTATTTGCCAGATTGGAGAGGCCTGCTTCTTTTTCCAGTCTTTCTCTGTCCCCCATTTATGAAGGTAGAATTTCAGTTTTGGGGTTTTTCTCTGAGTCTGTGTCTATGAGCACCAGGCCTGGTCCACATTCAGCTTTCTGAAATATTCTTCTGACATCATTTAATAAAATGGAGTCTGAGTCGTTGCTTCCTGTAGCATGAATGATGATATACAGTGATTCACATTCTCACTTAATCCTTGTTAATAGATAACTTGGCAATATAACTGAGGCTAGGAACTAACCATTGTGGCCACAGGGCAAGAAATACCCTCTACTCACCAAAAGGCCAGCAGATGGTCATCTCAGAGCCCAAGGGTAAGTGCATCAGGACCATTGGAGGACTGGTCTTTGCTCTGGTGTTCCCCTCACTGAGCCTGGCTCTGGTTTCCTTCCTGTTACTCCCTAATCTCTCTGAGCATCAGGAGTCAGTTTGGACTTTATGTGTGGAAAAGGAGCTGGGAAATAAGGGGCTACTTCCAAGGGCAGCTTTGCCTGTCTGTTGGAGTTACAGAGCTCTCAGCCACCTTGAACTAACAAAGACCTGAAGCCATTGTACGTCGTTTCCCATCCATAGAAGGGTAGGCTCATGTGATGCATGCAGTTAGGGTACAAGAAGAAGTTGCAATCTGAGAATTAATATGTGTCCCCATACCATATGGTGGGAGCACACCAAACAGTCCATTTTCTCTTCCCTTTAGGCTGATACCATCATGCCTCCTTGGGTAGCCTTCCCCAGCCTCATACTACTTTGGGCAGGTAAGTGGATAGGTGGGCCGGGGTTTGGAAGGCCTGGGCATGGGGGAGTGTAGGGTTGTGTGTGGGTGTGGAGGAGGAAGATGGATGTGCTTGGACTCTTTTGGAAGGTAATGCGTCAACTTTGTGAGCAAAGGACCAGGCTGAAAGAAGAATATTTCTGAAATAATATGAATCACAAAATCTAAGGCTAAGTAGAACACTTGTTATATGCTGCCATTTCTATTTAAGAAAAAAGCGGGTGGTGGGTAGCTGGGTATATATGGGCTTCTCACATATGTGTAAGAAATAGTACCAGTTTTTTCCTGGTGTAGGAGGGAATGCAAAGAAGAGATGGTGCTAGGATGGAAAGAGACCAGTCTTTCATTGTACATTTTGTGTGTGTGTTTTTAACTATGTGTAAATATTGCTTTTAAAAATAAGATATGTCCTGGCTAGTGTGGCTCAGTTGGTTGGGCATCTCCCCATGCACCGAAAGGTCTCTGGTTCAATTCCTAGTCAGGGCATATGCCCAGAGTTTCTGGCTGGATCCCAGGTAGGGGGCATGCAGGAGGCAGTCTATCACTGTCTTCTTGTCATATCAATGTTTCTCTCTCTCTGTCATCCTCTCTTTTATTCTCCCTCTACAAATGAATAAAAAATCTTTCAAAAAGTAAAAATAATATACAGGGTTCCCCCCTCCCCAGTGTGTATATATATATATATATATATATATATATATATATACACATACATACATATACACTTTAAGAGCCAATAGCTCCATTTTTTAAAATTAAATGTGTTTAAATAAACAATGTCTTTATAATTATTCAAAGTGTGTGTATACATTTTTGGGACACCCTTGTATATTACTTCAAACATTCAATGAGTTGGAAAATAGGTATAACCTAAATGTAAAAATAATAATCACCAGATATGATGTGATTATGGGGATAAGTTCATTTAAATTATACTTCCATAGTAAATTTTTAAGTTAGCATGCTATATTTGTAATCTACAATGATGTTAGGCAAAATTAAATATTATTGGAATAAAGAGAAAAAATAGACTCTTACTTTATGTAACAATCGCATTTTATTTCCAGAGCACTTCGAAATTCACAGCCCAGTCCTAACTATGATTAGTTGGGGTACAGCATAGGGTATATAGTCAATAATATTGTAACATCTATAAATGATGTCAAATGGGTACTAGACTTATTGGGGGGATCACTTCATAAGTTATATAAATGTCTAACACTATTTTGTATACCTTCAACTAATATCATATTATATATCAATTGTAATTTAAAAATAAAAAATTAAATAAGGTTAGTTGGTACATCTCAGATTTCATTTAAGGACCAAGTTGACTACATTTGACAGCATAGTGTTTTAAAAATATGTATATTTTTATTGATTTCAGTGAGAGGAAGGGAGTAGATAAATGATTAGAGAGAATCATTGCTAGGATGCCTCCTGCTCGCCCCCTACTGGGGATTGAGCCTGCATTCTGGTCTGTTCCCTGACATGGAATTGACCTTTGACCTCCTGGTTCATAGATTGATGCCCAACCACTGAGCCACACCTGGCTGCGACAATATGGGGTTTTAATGCCACTAGCACTGGAGAGAGTTTTTGTTTTTAATTGACTTAATTTAGTACTTAATTGAATATTGTCCAATTCTCTGGGTTCACCATGGGAAGTGGGCCTCGCTCAAGTGCCAGCTGTCATCTACTCATGAGAATGATTTCTACTTGGATTTTTTTGGACCATCCTCAAGAGCATGATCAGCCTCGGATCTTCTGGAACCATTAGAAACCTATTTTCTAAAAATTGATTCCTGAAAGTTTATTAGACTTCTGCCTATAAGGCAACAATATTTTATTATTTTTATATTTAAATTTTTGGTTAAAATCATTGATTTGTTATTCTACTTACTTATGCATTCATTGGTTGATTCTTGTATGTGCCCTAACTGGGGATCAAACCCACAACCTTGGCATACTGATGATGCTCTAACCACCCAAGCTACCTGGCCAGGGCCTAATAATACTTAATTTATTTATTTAAAATATTTGTTCATCAGCCTGGGTTTTGGGCTCAATCCCCAGTACGGACAGTCATTTGGTTCAATAATTTTGGAAATAGATTTGATAAAAAATTTCTGCTCTTTGTCCTGGTAATTTGTATTTTAGAAGTTTACATTATTGGGAAACAATTCTAAATAAAGAAATAAGTTTAGACCTAGCCAGTTTGGCTCAATGGATAGAGTGTCAGCCCATGGATTGAAGGGTCCAAGATTTGATTCTGGTCAAGGGTATGGACCTTAGTTACAGGCTCGATCCCAGCCATGGTCAGGGCTCATGCGTGAGCCTACAAGTCAATGTGTGTTTCTTACATTAATATTTCTCTCTCTCTGTCTCCCCCTCTCTTCCACTATTCTAAAAATCAATGGAAAAATATCCTTGGGTGAGGATTAACAAAAGAAAGAAAGAAAGAAGTTTAAATTAAAAAAGAAAGACGTTTAGTTTATCAAGAAACCAAAATGTTGATAAAGATGTAAAAAGTAAAACATAAAAAAAATTTAGATTCAAATTAAGGTCACATGATTACAAATGAAATACACTATATAAAGAGAAGTGGACATAAATATAAAATTAAAATATTGAGGCATCACACTCTGTTTTCTTCTTATTTGCAGATGTTGTAGTTTCTCAGACACGCGTGACTGGAGTGGTGGGACAGACTGTCACGCTACCTTGTAGCTACTCACCAGCTCGTGAAATCGCACCCATGTGCTGGGGCCGAGGGCCATGCCCTTCATCCAAATGCTCAAATGAACTTGTTTGGACTGATGGCTACCGTGTCACCTTTGAGAAGGACAAGCGTTATAGGACACTTGGAATCATTTCCAGAGGGGATTTGACTTTAACCATACAGAATGCAGCCCTGTCTGACACTGGCACCTATTGTTGCCGTATTGAGTTCAAAGGGTGGTTTAATGATTATAAAGGGAATATATTTTTGGAGATAAAGCCAGGTGAGTTTGTCTTCCTGTGATCACTTCATGTGCATGAACTGAGATGTTTACTGTTTGGTAGTGATATTCTCTTCCTTTAAGAAAGACAAGGTTCCTCAATCCTGTTTTTTAATAACTTTTGGGAAATAGAATTACTTACTTGTGTAGATTGAAGTGTTAAAACAACCTAGAGTCAAGAGTGTAGGCTAGAGAGCCTTCCCATTCTACAGACTATCTCTTAAAGCAGTGCCTCAAAAATGCTGGTTAGTTCATGGCATTAATGGCTCCAGGAGATGAGATGAACATTTTTCTCAAACTGAATTTATTCAATGTAAACAACTGCTCTTTTTCTCTGAGATGATGTCACTGAATATTTATAAAATGATCTTTCTTAACATTTTAAACCTAACATGGAGATTTTCAAATGTATAAAGTAACCAATATTATAGAAGAAATTGTCAAGTAGATACATTATCAACTTTGACACTTACCAACTCAATCTTGTTGCATGTACATTGTGTAAGCATATATAGTCCCATTCCCACACTCTGCCCTACCTTGGATTTCATGAAGCATAACTCACATTATATTGTAATATTGCTTGTTTAAAAATTAAAATGACTTTATTACAATATAAAAACTGATGCATCCCAATAGCTGTTTATTAGTTGCTTTTAAGATTTTCATGAAGTCCAAAAATCTGGCAAATTCACATTTCTTCTCTCTTGATATGGACATTATAATGGCCCAGGTTTCTGAGTTCTTCCTTAATCTCTTTCCAGTAAAGTCTTATATTGACAGTAGAATACAATATTTGTGACCTTAGTAAGCTGAATCTCTTTATCTTTTTATTAAATTAAGAAACCTTTATTTACAAACTCCCAAATTTTGAACTAGGTTATTTCCTTTGAAAAGGCAGTAAGAGCCCTAGCTGGTTTGGCTCAGTGGATAGAGCGTCTTCATATGGACTGAAGAGTCCCCGTTTCTATTCTGGTTAAGGGCACATGTTCAGGTTGTAGGCTTGATCCCCAGGAGGAGGAGTGCAGGAGGCAGCCAATTAATGATTCTCTCTCATCATTGATGTTTCTATTTCTTTCTCCTTCCCCCTTTCTCTCTAAAATCAATAAAAATATATGTAAAATTTTGTTAAAGGCAAATACTGTAAGGACAGTTCAGATGGAGAAAAAGGCTGACTCTGTGGAAACTATATCTGAGAAACAATTCAGGGAAGCCAAAGAAGCTGATGAGATAGAGCTCTATAGACAGATGTGTGGAGGCAGCACATGGAAAAGCAATTATGATTATGAAAATTTGGGAGTTGTGAACTTATTTTGATCTGTCTGAATTTTTAAATATAACATG
Organism: Corynorhinus townsendii; assembly: GCA_026230045.1. Lineage (NCBI taxonomy): Eukaryota > Metazoa > Chordata > Mammalia > Chiroptera > Vespertilionidae > Corynorhinus > Corynorhinus townsendii. Next base: position 155,891,046 of record JAPDVU010000006.1, on the reverse strand, counting down.
GAAAAGAACCAGAATTGGAAGACTTTTACAGTGCCTTCCAATTCTTTAATAGACAAATATTTGAGCCTCCAATAACCAAATCTCTGCTTAAGTTTTCTTTCATTTTTCACAGGCTCAGCTTACTCCTCACCTTTCTGTTAGAGGTTTTCCTAGCCTACATCTATACTTATATCTTCCTAGCTTCTTCCTGGGAAAGATATTAGTATTTTCTACTGATGAGGACAAGTTCATTATTAGATCCGTTTTGGTTTCCTCTTCTTTATTGTTCCTTATGCTCCTTTGATCAGATTTATTTTGCATCCTTGCTTTTTCCCTCTATATTAAGTTTATAAATGAAGGGAAAGGATTAGACTGTATACTCCTTAAAAGCTTCTGAATACAGCTTAGATAAAGTTCATCCAAAATTATAGCCCAGGGCCAGATCATATTCAAAACAGGCCCACGTATAGTTTTATAGATAAACTTTATGAGAACAGCTATACCCAATTCTTGTACTATCTAGACTGTGGCTGCTTACACACAGAGTTGAGCACTGAGACCATAGGGCACCCAAAGCCTAACACATTTACTGTCTGGCCCTTTATAGGAAGTTTGCTGACCTCTGCTTGAGACTAATGCCTTGCATGTAATAGATACCAATATTTGTTGAAAAAAGTTTATCCTGTTGAAGGCACAGATGGGCTTAATTCCATATTAAACTGATTCTCTAAAAAGGAAGACATTCAAACCAATTGTCTGCTCTCTAGGGGTTTCTTTATAGTTAGTAGAGTTGAGTTTGAAGGAAGCTTCTTGTAAAAAGAAAAGGTGCTTGGTGAGCAGAATGTACACATTCTTGAATCAGGCCTTCACTGATCTGCATTTTTGCCAGGCACGGGGTTTGGGCTTAATTGTAGCATCAGCACTCTCTGGGTAGCTCTGAGACCTTCCATAAGTGGTTTTGAATCCAACACCCAATCTGACCCTGGAAAGAGACAAAGTTACTACCTACCTGTGGTCTAGTCTACCTTTCAGCCAATATATAAGGTCTCTGTGTGATCTAGGTTGCTAGTGGGTGTGAGTCCTCATTTAGAGTACAGTTCTCTTTGGAGGGTATCCTCAAGACTGAAATGAGTGCTATGTATTAATTAATATCTTTTTAACTTTCTGGGCATCGAAACTATTTTGTAATTTAGTACTCACCACTGAGAGGACAAAGACAGGTCCAGGCTCTAGACATTTTCCCTGCCTCCGTGATGTTGAAGAAGATACATACAGTGAGTGGCCAGATTATTATGACCACCCCATCACCCTTCATTGAAACTTCCAAAAATACTGAATATTGAAAACTTCCTAAGGAAATACTCTCAAGATTTTATTATTATTATTTGCATAACTAATTCACTTCATTGTACTGATGGGGTGGTCATAATTATCTGGCCGGTCATAATCATCTGACCACTCAGTGTAAATCTCATATGCATTGTTGGTCTTCTCAGAGTGCTTCAATGTTAATCCTGGGTATCCTTAATCACCTCTGAACCTCCTAGTATATATTTGTGCAATACAGCTATCTCCGTTTTCATTGGCTTTTCTTCAAGTCTTCCCCTTTAGGAATCTCATTAACCAAGGACAGGATGTCCTTGGTTTAGGGCAAATTAGTGCCCAGTTTTGCCTGGGACAGTCTCTCATTGGTTATGCTGAGGTACAGGCCCAGCACCAAGCTCTTGTTCCCCGCTGCTTGATTAATCCTTGCTTTCATGTTGATTTCTAGCTCCAACCATTGCTCCAACACCTCCTAAGGTCTTCACCTCTGCTCCTACAACTCCAGCGACCACGAAGAACCTCAAGACAGGTAAAGCCATTTGTTTCTGAGGCCTTAGGCCTTCTAGTAAGAAGATGGAAACCCCCCAGGGCATGTGTTAAAATGTACAATTCAGGGTAAGGGTTCTTAGGTGGCTCCAAGCAAGGGTTTCATAGCGTCTGTGAACCCTGGTCTCATATTGTATCCAGCTTTTGTAACTATAAGTATTTTCAGAATAGGAAGACTCATTGGGTTTTAAAAAAATCTTTATTGGTGAAAATATTACAGATATTCCCTTTTTCCTCTCATTGACCCCTTCCAGCCTGCACCCACACCCTCCCCCCAGGCCTTCACCACTCTATTGTCTGTGTCCATGGGTTATGCTTATATACATGCAAGTTCTTTAGTTGATCTCTTCACACCCACCCACTCACCCCCAACTTCCCTCTGAGATTCGACAGTCTGTTCCATGTTTTTAGGCTCATTGGTTTTTTCTGGTCAGATTCTCAAAGGCATTCATTATTAGCACCCCCCTCCCGCCCCCCCCAGACCACTGATCTTTGATATCTAATGAGGATGGTGTGGATTTTGCCCAAAAAGCACAGGTTAAGAGGAAAATACAGGAAATGACAGAGAAAAATGGTCAAGTTAATGGCATTCTGTTCTCCCAAAACTCGAGTTCTGAATAGGGATCCTTTACTTAACTCTGAAGTTAGACCCTCTACCTGAGAATAAGATTATAGTGAAGTTAATATTCACTCTGTCTCCTATGTCAGGAACCATGCTAAGTACTTTGCAAATATTATATCATTGAATTCTTATGATAACCCTATGCACTGTAGCTGTGCTCAGTCTTATTTGATAGGATGCTGTTAAGTAGGTACAGCACCAGCTTTAACAATTGTCTTTTCAATCTTGTTGCATATACATTGTGTATGCATTGAAGTAGACAAGTTCATTAGAAAAACTGGTTAGTTTTTCTCCTATTCGTTGTTCCTTATGTTTCTTTGAAAACTTTTTTTGCATGCTTGCTTTCTCCTCAATTTTATATTTAAAATGGAGAAATAAAATCGGATTTTTTTCTTCCTAAAAGCCTCTGACTATACCTTAGAGTAGGGTCAGCAAACAATAGTCTAGGTCCAGGTTATATTCAAATTAGGCCCACCAACTGATTCATAAATAAAGTTTTATTGGAGCAGTCATATCCAATTATCTTTTCTATAGAAACCTTCACATTGATATAGTTGAGCAACTGCCTCTGAGATCATCCAGCCACCAGAGCCTAAACATTTACTTTCTGGCTCTCACAAAAGTTTGCTGACCTCTGCTTTAGATTAAAGCCTTCCAGGCAATAGACACAAATATTTGTTGAAAAACAGTTTTTCCTCTTCAAGACAAAAATTAGCTCAATTCCAAATTAAACTAGATCTCTCCAAGGAAGAGCTTTCAAGTCAATGGACTCCTATACAATGGACTCCTCTTTTATACTCAGTAGAGTTAGATTTAAGAAATCTTCTTGTATCCAGGCAGGTGTTGCTCAGAGGTTGAGCACTGCCCTATGAACCAGCAGGTTATGGTTCGATTCTGGTCAGGGTACATGCCCAGGTTATTGGCTCAATCTCCAGTGTGGGGCTTGCAGGAGGTGCCGATCAATGGCTCATTCTCATCATTGATGTTTCTACCCCTCTTTTCTTCTCCCTTAGTTTCTGAAATCAATAAAAAATATTGTTTTTTTAAAAAGAAAGCTTATTAAAAGAAAAATAAGGTGCATGGTGAGAAAAAGGTCGCATTCTTTTTTTTTTAATAATTTAAAAAAATATATATTTTTAATTGATGTTAAAGAGGAAGGGAGAAGGATAGAGAGATAGAAACATCAATGATGAGAGAGAATCATTCATTGGCTGCCTTCTGCACCCACCCCCCCCCCCCCCCCACTGGGGATCGAGCCCGCAACCCAGGCATTTGTGCTTGACCCGAATCGAACCCGGGACACTTCTGTCCACAAGCCTACACTCTAACCGCTGAGCCAAACCGGATAGGACAGGGCCACATTTTTGAATCAGGCCTTCACTGATCTGCTTCTGCTTCTGAGCCATGCATTGTGTTTAGGCTTAATTCTAGCTTCAGCTCTCTCTCTGGGTAGTTGGAGACCTTCTGTAAGTGAGTTGCGATCCTACACCACCTCTGACCTTGCAAAGAGTCAAAGATATTACCTGTGGTCTAGTTCACCTTCATCCAAATGTGTGTTGTACAAAGCCTTCCTGTGATCTTGCATCTGCTAGTGGGGGTGAGTTAATCCTCATCTGTGGTGCAGGCCATTTGAGAGGGTACCCTGAGGACTGACTGAATTTAATGCTACTTATTTGGTAAGCATTTTGGGTCTGGGAGCTGCAGTTAGAGAAAGTCTTAGTCATTCACCACTGAGAAGATTAAGACAGGTCCAGGCTCTAGATATTTTCTGTACCTCGAAGATGTTTATCTGATATGCATGGATGATCTTTTCACAGTAATTCAGTTTTAATTCTGGATCACCCTTTTTACCTCTGAATGTCCCGGAGTGTATACATTTCAGTGCATGTTTTCCTCTGGCCAGACGGTTTCCAGATTTTAATTGAGAAAGGATAAGAACTCTGAGTTCAGGAGAGGTTGGTGCCCAGTTATGGCTGGGGACAGATAGTCTCTCATTAGTTGAATTGATATAAAGGCCCAGCACAAAGCTCTTGTTCCCTGCTGCTTGATTAATCCTTGCTCTCATGTTGATTTCTAGCTCCACCTAAGGTCACCAGTGTTCCAACACCACCTATGGTCTTCACCTCTGCTCCTAGAACTCCAGCACCCACACTGAACCTTAAGACAGGTAAACTGATATGTTTCTGAGGCCTGAAGCCTTCTTACTGAGTGGATGAAGACTACCAGAGTATGTGTTAAGGCAGAGTTGCCATCTCTGCTAAAGGTTTTTATCTGGGTTCCATAGGGCCTCGTGTGATCTGTGAAACTTTGTCCCATATTACATGCATCTAATAGGTATCTTCAGAGTGAAGGGACCCATTTAAAAAAACAAATTGGATCCTCAAAGGGTTTCTTCATTAGCCAAAAAAACCAAGACTGGTGATATTGGACAACTAAGAATATGTATTTGGTCCAGTTGGCATTAGTTTATGAGTAAAATCTAGGTTATTCCAGAGAAGAAGGGAAATCTGAGTGGAATTCCATTAGTCCTCTCTGAAGTGGGACCCTTCATACAAGGATAACAAGCCCACCAGTAATTTTACCTGTAACATTTTATTGGAAGAACCATTTCTAATCATTGTACCATCAGGTCTATGGCTGCTTTCACAATGACAGAGTTGAACAAAAGCCGCTGAGACTACAGCCGCCAAACCCTCACACTTTCATCTGGCCATTTACTGAAGAGTTGCTGGCCCATGCTTTAGACTAATGCCTTGCATGTAATAGACACTGACAAATATGTGTTGATTTGTGTGTTTTGCATTTCATGGCAAAAATTGGCTTGATTCCAAATTAAATTGTATCTCTCCAAAGAAGAGCTTTTAAACCATTGACCTCTGCAAAGGTTCTCTTTTTTCTAGTTGGTAGAGTTGAGATTCAAGGAACCTTCATGTGGGATGCAGAGGTGCCTGCTGAGAAAAAGTACACATTGTTGATCAGGCATTTATTGATGGCCTTTTGTGCCAGGCGCTGTGTTTGTGCTTAATTCCACTGCTACCTCTCTCTCTCTGGGTAGCTCTGAGACCTTCTGTAATGGCTTTGAAATCCTAAATCTGCTCTGTCATGGAAAGAGCCCTAGTTATTACCTTTTTCATCTCTTAGTCGGAAAGGAGCCATTGGTGGTCTAATTCACCTTTCAACCAAGTGTATAATGTATAAATGGTCTGTGTGACCTAGCATATACTTGTGTTGTGGGTGCAGGACTCATGGGAGGGTATCCTCAGGACTGACTAAAATGAATGCTATTTATTGGGTAAACATTCTGGGCCTGGAACCACTGTTTAGATCTTAGTCATTCACCACAGAAGAGGACAAAGTCATGTCCTGGCCCTGGACACTTTGCCCATCTCATCAATGTGTAGAAGGATATGTAAATCTGATACACATGGCTGGTGTCTTCCAAGGGCTTCAGTGCATAATCTAAGTAACCGTTTTCACATCTGAAGCTCCTGGAATCTATACTTTGCAATGCACCTGTTACTTTTTTGAAGGCTGGTCCTCAATCCCAGCCCTGTCAGATTCCAGTAGACTAAGGACAAGGACTCTGAGCTCAGGGGACATTAGTGCCCAATTGTTTGTGTGTGTGGGCCCAGCACAAAGCTCTCATTCTTTGCTGCTTGATTAATGCTTGCTTTCGTGTTGATTTCTAGGTGCACCTAATGTCGCCATGGGCCCAACGTCACCTATGGTCTCCATTTCTGCTTCTACAAAGCCAGCAGGAGGTCATCGGAAATTCAAGACAGGTAAAGTGATGTGTTTTCCAGTCCTAGGCCCTCTAATGAGAGGATGTAGACTGCTGAGGGCATGTGGTAAGAGTTACAATCTACGGTATGAATTCTCTCTTTCTTTTTTTTTTAATTGATTTCAGAGAGGAAGGGAGAGGAAGAGAGAGGAACATCCATGATGAGAGAGAATCATTGATCAGCTATCTCCTGCATGCCCAACACTGGGGACCAAGCCCACAACCCAGGCATGTGCTCTGACTGGGAATCCAACCATGACTTCCTGGTTCATAGGTTGATACTCAACCACTGAGTGATGCCAGCAGGGCTATTTCCTGGTTTCTAAACATGGACTTCACAGTATCTTTGAATATTTGTTGCCTATATATGCACTTTTTTTTTTTTTTAACCAATGAGATTCTCAAAGGAGTTTTTATCCCCAAAATCTGAGATATCTTGGACATGTAATGCAGATGGTGAGGATTTGGCCTAGTGGAGCACAGATTTATGAGGAAAGTCTAGGTTATGCCAGGAAGTAGGAAAAAGCTCATGAGAGTCTGTCCTCATGTTCTAGGCATTTCCCCCACCTCACGCATGTTTATGAAGATACATACATCTGATATGCATGGCTGGTCTTCAGAGTGCTTCAGTATAAATTAAGGTTTCCTTTTTCACCTGGGAAATACACTTTTTTATAAAGCTATTTTCTTTTTTCCAGTGTGACTCCAAGCCCTCTTCTGTCAAAGTGTATTTGAGCAAGGGCAGGAACTCTGAGCTCAGGGGAGATTAGTGCCCAATTCTGGAGGGGACGCAGTCTCTCATTGGTTTTGTTGATGTGCATGCCCAAGCATAAAAATCTTGTTTTTTTTTTCTTTCCTGCTTGGTTTATACTTGCTTTCATGTGGATTTCTAGCTGCACCTGAGCTCTATCCTGATCTTGCACCCTAAGATCACCTGGGGTCTCTTCCTCTGCTATAGAATCAGTCCACCTGCAGAATATCCCAAGAAAGAAAGTGATGTGTTTCCCTAACCGGTTTAGCTCAGTGGATATAGCGTCGGCCTGCAGACTGAAAGGTCCCAGGTTCCATTCCAGTGAAGGGCATGTACCTTGGTTTCAGGCACATCCCCAGTGGGAGGTGTGCAGGAGGCAGCCCGATCAATGGTTCACTCTCATCATTGATGTTTCTACCCCTCTTTTCTTCTCCCTTAGTTTCTGAAATCAATAAAAAATATTGTTTTAAAAAAGAAAACTTATTTAAAAGATAAATAAGATGCATGGTGAGAAAAAGGACCCAATTCTTTTTTGTTTTTAAATAATTTTTTAAAATATAATTTTTTATAGATTTTAGAGAGGAAGGGAGGATAGAGAGATAGAAACATCAATGATGAGAGAGAATCATTGATTGGCTGCCTTCTGCACCCCCTCCCCCCACTGGGGATCGAGCCCGCAACCCAGGCATTTGCCCTTGACCCGAATCGAACCCGGGACACTTCAGTCCGCAATCCGACACTCTAACCACTGAGCCAAACCGGCTAGGACAGGGCCACATTCTTGAATCAGGCCTTCACTGATCTGCTTCTGCTTCTGAGCCATGCATTGTGTTTAGGCTTAATTCTAGCATCAGCTCTCTCTCTGGGTAGTTGGAGACCTTCTGTAAGTGAGTTGCAATCCTACACCACCTCTGACTCTGCAAAGAGTCAAAGATATTACCTGTGGTCTAGTTCACCTTCATCCAAATGTGTGTTGTAGAAAGCCTTCCTGTGATCTTGCATCTGCTAGTGGGGGTGCGTTAATCCTCATCTGTGGTACAGGCCACTTGAGAGGGTACCCTCATGACTGACTGAATTTAATGCTACTTATTTGGTAACATTTTGGGTCTGGGAGCTGCAGTTAGAGAAAGTCTTAGTCATTCACCACTGAGAAGATTAAGACAGGTCCAGGCTCTAGATATTTTCTGTACCTCGAAGATGTTTATCTGATATGCATGGATGATCTTTTCACAGTAATTCAGTTTTAATTCTGGATAACCCCTTTTACCTCTGAATGTCCCGGAGTGTATACAGTTCAGTGCATGTTTTCCTCTGGCCAGATGGTTTCCAGATTTTAAATGAGAAAGGATAAGAACTCTGAGTTCAGGAGAGGTTGGTGCCCAGTTATGGCTGGGGACAGATAGTCTCTCATTAGTTGAATTGATATAAAGGCCCAGCACAAAGCTCTTGTTCCCTGCTGCTTGATTAATCCTTGCTCTCATGTTGATTTCTAGCTCCACCTAAGGTCACCAGTGTTCCAACACCACCTATGGTCTTCACCTCTGCTCCTAGAACTCCAGCACCCACACTGAACCTTAAGACAGGTAAACTGATATGTTTCTGAGGCCTGAAGCCTTCTTACTGAGTGGATGAAGACTACCAGAGTATGTGTTAAGGCAGAGTTGCCATCTCTGCTAAAGGTTTTTATCTGGGTTCCATAGGGCCTCGTGTGATCTGTGAAACTTTGTCCCATATTACATGCATCTAATAGGTATCTTCAGAGTGAAGGGACCCATTTAAAAAAACAAATTGGATCCTCAAAGGGTTTCTTCATTAGCCAAAAAAACCAAGACTGGTGATATTGGACAACTAAGAATATGTATTTGGTCCAGTTGGCATTAGTTTATGAGTAAAATCTAGGTTATTCCAGAGAAGAAGGGAAATCTGAGTGGAATTCCATTAGTCCTCTCTGAAGTGGGACCCTTCATACAAGGATAACAAGCCCACCAGTAATTTTACCTGTAACATTTTATTGGAAGAACCATTTCTAATCATTGTACCATCAGGTCTATGGCTGCTTTCACAATGACAGAGTTGAACAAAAGCCGCTGAGACTACAGCCGCCAAACCCTCACACTTTCATCTGGCCATTTACTGAAGAGTTGCTGGCCCGTGCTTTAGACTAATGCCTTGCATGTAATAGACACTGACAAATATGTGTTGATTTGTGTGTTTTGCATTTCATGGCAAATATTGGCTTGATTCCAAATTAAATTGTATCTCTCCAAAGAAGAGCTTTTAAACCATTGACCTCTGCAAAGGTTCTCTTTTTTCTAGTTGGTAGAGTTGAGATTCAAGGAACCTTCATGTGGGATGCAGAGGTGCCTGCTGAGAAAAAGTACACATTGTTGATCAGGCATTTATTGATGGCCTTTTGTGCCAGGCACTGTGTTTGTGCTTAATTCCACTGCTACCTCTCTCTCTCTGGGTAGCTCTGAGACCTTCTGTAACGGCTTTGAAATCCTAAATCTGCTCTGTCATGGAAAGAGCCCTAGTTATTACCTTTTTCATCTCTTAGTCGGAAAGGAGCCATTGGTGGTCTAATTCACCTTTCAACCAAGTGTATAATGTATAAATGGTCTGTGTGACCTAGCATATACTTGTGTTGTGGGTGCAGGACTCATGGGAGGGTATCCTCAGGACTGACTAAAATGAATGCTATTTATTGGGTAAACATTCTGGGCCTGGAACCACTGTTTAGATCTTAGTCATTCACCACAGAAGAGGACAAAGTCATGTCCTGGCCCTGGACACTTTGCCCATCTCATCAATGTGTAGAAGGATATGTAAATCTGATACACATGGCTGGTGTCTTCCAAGGGCTTCAGTGCATAATCTAAGTAACCGTTTTCACATCTGAAGCTCCTGGAATCTATACTTTGCAATGCACCTGTTACTTTTTTGAAGGCTGGTCCTCAATCCCAGCCCTGTCAGATTCCAGTAGACTAAGGACAAGGACTCTGAGCTCAGGGGACATTAGTGCCCAATTGTTTGTGTGTGTGGGCCCAGCACAAAGCTCTCATTCTTTGCTGCTTGATTAATGCTTGCTTTCGTGTTGATTTCTAGGTGCACCTAATGTCACCATGGGCCCAACGTCACCTATGGTCTCCATTTCTGCTTCTACAAAGCCAGCAGGAGGTCATCGGAAATTCAAGACAGGTAAAGTGATGTGTTTTCCAGTCCTAGGCCCGCTAATGAGAGGATGTAGACTGCTGAGGGCATGTGGTAAGAGTTACAATCTACGGTATGAATTCTCTCTTTCTTTGTTTCTTAATTGATTTCAGAGAGGAAGGGAGAGGAAGAGAGAGGAACATCCATGATGAGAGAGAATTATTGATCAGCTATCTCCTGCATGCCCAACACTGGGGACCAAGCTGCACCTGAGCTACTAGGGTCCCAAGATCACTTGGGGTCTCTTCCTCTGCTATAGCACCAGTCCACCTGCAGAATATCCCAAGAGAGAAAGTGATGTGTTTCCCTAACCGGTTTAGCTCAGTGGATAGAGCGTCAGCCTGCGGACTAAAAGGTCCCAGGTTCCATTCCAGTGAAGGGCATGTACCTTGGTTTAGGGCACATCCCCAGTGGGAGGTGTGCAGGAGGCAGCTGATCGATGTTTCTCTCTCATCGATGTTTCTTGCTCTCTATCCCTCTCTCTTCCCCTCTATGAAAAATCAATAAAATATTATAAAAAACAGAAAGTGATGTGTTTTTGAGCCCAGAAGCCTTCCAATGAGAGGAGGTGGACCACCCAGGCTATTATCCTAAGGTGGAAGTATAATCTAGGATTAATGTTCTTTTCTGGGTTAGAAATGTGAACTTTATAGTAGCTCACAATCCTTTTTCCAGATTTCTTGTTTTCTTTGTATCTGTAAGTATTTTCAGAGTGAAGAGAATCCATACTTTTTTTAAAATCAGATTCTCCAGGGGAATAATTATTAGCCTCCCAAATCCTCAGACCATTTCTCGTTGACATCTACTGAGGATGGTGTGGACTTTGCTCAGTTGAGCACAAGTCCACAAGGAGCTTGAAATGGAGATCCTTTATCCACTATAAAGTCAGAACCTCAACTGGAAGGTCATGGCTTTATCAAGATGATCATTTCCTGTCTCCTGTGTGACAGGATTCATTCTAAGTTTATTTCCGTCCAAATTTATAAATTTTAATTTACTTATTATTTTAAATTATAGTTGATATACAATATATTAGTTTTAGGTGTACAATCCCAGGATTAGATATTTATATAAGTAACACAGTGATTGCCCTGTTATATTAGGATGAATATGTCCTGATCTGACACCCTCACTGTAAAGCCCTTTATATAATACCCTGTCTTTTTATGCCATTCAGTGACAGTTTTGCTTTTAGTATTCTTTACTTTAGTATTCAGCATAAAAATTGGGGGAAAAAATGCTGTTTGTACTGATGACAAAGTAAACATCTAATTTAAGGATTTTAGGAATTCAGGCTACATGCTTCACACTTCAAGTTTCTGATAGTTAAGAGCTTAGATGCAATACAAATGGAGAATAATTTGATGTATGGGTGGGGAAATAGCTTGGCCTCCTGAGGACAAGTTCAGGTTCAAATCTTCTATTTTTAAGATTGAAAAGGTAACACTTAGTGAAGATTCTGAAAGCCTTTCAAACTCTTTGTCTCCTTGAGGTGATCTGGATTCTGAAGAGTAACAGAAATGTCTCAACCTCTTAGCCAGAGACATCTGATGGAACATTGATTTTCCTTAACTCCCATTGAGCCTTGTGTATATTTAACCAGGAGCGATCTGAAGCATTTGGGCAATGAGCTGAGTTTGGAGGAGAAGGCCTTAGGTTAGAACTCAGATTTTAGAGCCTTAAAAGTATTTAAGAAAAATAGCTTTGTTCCAGGCAGCTGAGCATACTAGAGAAACTTGACTTAATATTGATTTAACTTCTTTATACTTAGTTTGACATACTGTGTGCCTGTAAAAGTGTGAGAATTAGTGCACTTGGTTTAGTGAACATACATAAGTTTTTTTACTTCATTTAAAGCAGAGATTCAGAAGAAAAGATCTGTGTGATCTCCAGAAGAACATTAATTATATTATTAATTGAATTGAGCCTTATCTTTATCCTGATAGTTTCCTAAGGAGTCTGAATCTAGAGTTGAGCTTTACAGTACAGGACGGAGGTGAGCACTGGAGCTAATTCAATTCAGAGACATTTACTTTTACATTCATTTCCTGTTTGTCCTCAGTGCCTCTAGCACATGTTCATTTCCTAAAATATGCAGGAAATGGTTGGATGTAAGATTATAGGAAGAAGGGAGCAAAGAAAGATGTCCACGAAAAGTCAAACTTGGGGAAGAAGTTAAGGTCAAGAGGCCTTTTGCACAGACTAAGTTGGATAGACTGATCATCTGACTTTCTTGTATTGTCCTGCTTTTTTTCCTAAAGAGAGCCACATCCTTTTATAGGGATTAGTATTGGAGGAAAACTTGAAATGAGTTCAGAAGATAAGGAAGGGTGATGTTGAAATGTGAAGATGGTGGTGGGAAAGAGGAAACAGGAAGCCTGATGAAAGGCAGTAAGGAAAGCCCAGGTTTGAGAATTCTTGCCCAGCCAGCACCATTAATTTGCTCTAAGTTCTGTGGTGCTCAGGGGAGGGAATAGGAAGACTTTATAAAGAGGCAAGTGATACATAGCAGTGTGCTTGGGAATTCTTAGTGAAGCTTTTTGGTGAGAAATGGGAGATGAGTCAGATAACACAGGACATCAGTCATACAGAAGGAGTGAGCAGAATGCAACTGCAGAAGGAGCTGAGGTCACGTCTACCAGGAACCTGGCTGAGGGTTGTGAATCATTACCAAGCTGAGAGATTGGGCAATGTAGTCACCTTAAAGAAACTTCAGGGAGTTAAATATTGTGAGGATGTATCCCGTGCTGGTACATATGTGCGTCTCCCTGGAAAGATGTGTGGGTAGGAACTTGAATAATGTCAGAAAATCCAGATTGGGGTTCTTGTGAAGATGGGACAACAGATGAGTGTAAATCCGCAGGACTTGTTTTATGAACACGAAAATGTCCTTTGTATGGATAAAAGCTTAATCGGATGTCTTACATAAGATGCACTGTCATAGGCATTAAGCATTTAGAGAGATCTTAAGAGTATGAAAAGTGTGAAATAATTCGGTCTATAGATAACTATCTAAAACATTATCTATATCAGATTTACTCCTGATAATAAAATACCTAGATAAAAGTCTAATGCCTCAATGTTATCTTTGAATAAATTTCTAAGAAAGAGTTGAAGGTAATTCCCAATTTTAGGTTTGTTGCCTATTTTTGTTGGGGCTGGAGATTTTTCTCTACAAACAGAACAGAGCTCTCTCATCCTCTTTATTTCAGAAACCACTTCATCTTCTGCAGTGCAGACAACAGATACCCCACCTCTCACACCACAGGAAACAAGTACAACCAGCTCATTGGTGAATTCTTCTTGCCCAACAGGTAACTTAATTTTATGTCCTGAAGACCTGCATTCAAAATTTGAAAGTCATTGACATGTAGTTAAGAGCACATATTGTGACAGAGTGCCCACACTAGCCCCTCTAATCTGCCAAGTGACTGAAACAAATATCTTAACCCTCTCTGAATCTGTTTTCATCATTTCTAAAATGGATGGAACATCACTGATCATGCAGAATCCTTGTGAGGATTAAATGAGATGAAGAACTTGGGACATAGGTATAAGGGGATAAGTGATAGATACGATGGCAACTGTGACTATTACTTAGATGTCCCGAGTGCATACAGGTGGCGCTTTTAACCTGGTTCCAAGAATGGCCTCTGTGCTGCTAAAATTATAGGTAAAACTTTATATATAATGCAGTTTTTGGCCCATAAAGAAGGAAAAACGGTCCAGGACAAAGTTGTTAAGAATCAAACCTTACAGGATAGATTAATAAATGCTAGTAATTTGGTTTAATTCTTGCAATGCCTGCTGCATTTGGCCATAGATATATTTTTAGGCCATATTTTTTATTCATTGTTTCATTTATAGCCAGGAAGCAATGTGAATATATTTCATGTTAGTAGCAAAAATTCAGTATTTTTTATAATTCTAACCAATTTTCTTTTTGTTGAACAGATGGGAATAGCACTGTGACCCAGCCTTCAGATTGCAGTTGGCAATACAATGCAACTGTAAGCAAGTTCCTTCCTATTTTATTAGCCACATACACTTGTATGTCTCTCTGGAAGCAAGTTATATTTAGAAATTACTTCTGTAAGTCTACCCCACAGATTGATTCTTTCAAGTTAAGAGACAAAGAAGAAAAGAATTTGTTTCTTAAATAGGGTTCCTTTGATTAACTGGTAAAGTTCCTATGGATACAGATAGACCAGCTTGTTAGAGATACCTGATAAGTGATGTTTTACTCACACACATACACACAACACTCACACACTACAGACTTTCTCCTGGACAAAAATTTGAACAAAAAAGAATGAAGTAACTCAAGGAGAGTGAGTTAACGTAACATTCCCAGGAAGACTTCAGTTAGCATTAGGGGAATAACATGTTTTGAGTCACTGTGGTGGCATGGAGGCTGTTCCAAACAACAATATTATTAAGTGAAAGTGTGCTTGCTTTGACATATGCCCCCCAATATCCTTTTCCAACCTGAATGCCTTCCATATAGAAATTTTGAGGCCAATGCTGAGATTTCCTCTACCTGAACCTCCTCATAGGCTGACTTACTTTTATTAATTTTTGAAATATATTTTTATTAATTTCACAGACAAAGGGAGAGGGAGAGGAAGTTAGAAACATCAATGATAAGAGAGAATCATTGTATGGCTGCTTCCTGCATGTCCCACTTGGGAATCAAGCCCACAAACTGGGCATGTGCTCTTCCTGGGAATGGAACCGTGACATCCTCGTTCATAGGTTGATGCTCAACTACTGAGCCACGCCGGGTAGGCAGGATGACTTATTTAAGGTGTTAAGGTCTCAAACAACTTTGTGTTTTTGAAAAATATTCTTCTACTTTCCCACAGTGATTTTGAGACAACTATAACGTTCATCCCTAGTCACATGATGCTCAAAAAGTCTTTCCTTTGCAAATAAGTTAGGCTAAATTATCAATAGGACCTTATTCTTTTGACTCTCTAATAGAAACCACCTCCCTTTATAGATTTAAATAACTCTTAGAAGCAACTATCAAAAGAGTTTGAGGTATGAGAACAATCCCCTTCCAAATGGTGAGAAATGACATCCCAGCTGTAATAAAAGAAATTCAATCTCAGGCAAAGTGGGATTATTTAGAGTCAAATGACTTTCTGTTGTATATATTAGTGACAGTTAGAATACCACAGAGGCATAACATGAAAAATGTTAACAACGTATATGCCTAGACTCTGATTTGATAAATGTGGGCCGATTTTGTATATACCTCCTAACTAACAGAACTGCCACTATGAAAATGATTGCTATTTGGCCACAGTTGTACTGAGTTAAACACACACACATTCTGAATGGTGACCTTGTTTTTGATCTCAGCTACCTGTAGGACAGTTTTGTTTAGCAGCAAGTAGAAGCAATTTGGATGCAAATTCATAGCAGGTTGTAGCAGAATCATGGACTTTTGGTGCTTTATGTCTGAGGATGTCTGCCTGTTATCTTGAAAACATGCAAGATGTATTTTGACCCAATAAGTAAACTTTTAGGACATATACTAAGGAGAAAATTAAACAAATACATGAAGTTATATGAGAAAAGATGTTCATTGCTGCTATTTATAATCATGAAAATGTTATAAAACAACCTCAATCCTCAACAGTAAGGGATTAAGTACTTTATTAAGCTCACCTACATATTGCTATTAAGCATGTCTCTTGTGCTAACTGACTGAACAATAATTCAAACAGAGTATCCCAGAAAACAAAACAAAACACACTTGGGCTTCTTCTTTGGAGTTTTGCTGGCGGCTCTCAGTATTGCCAAAGGCCCCGACTCACTCTGTCTTCTTTCAGAGCCCTCATATTCTGTGCACAGTTCTTCATCTACAGATGCATATAGACACTCTGGGGTTCAGTGTTGTGTTTGGGAATTATTTTGTCAAGGCCTTTTGAACAGTAGTGTCCCAATGAAGTGCTAAATATTATTTCTGTAAGAATAAGTTTTTCTCTTTTTTTAAAAACAGTAATAATTCCTTTCAGAAAAAAATTAAAACAGTAATACCTTTCAGAAAAAAAATTTTAATTGATACAGAGAGAAACATCAATCTGTTGTTCCACTCATTTACACATCCACTGTTTGCTTCTTGTATATGCCCTGACTGGGAACTGAACCCACAACCTTGGTGTATCAGGACAATGCTCTAACCAACTGGGCCACCAGCCAGGGCCAAAGACCTTATTAAATCAAATAGGCACATTAACACAGATTCGGAGAAGCTAAGTAATTTGTTTATTACTTCCCACTGAGACAGTGACTAAGTAAAAGGTACAGGATTCGGACTCCAGAGATTAAACTTTCATGAAGCAAGTGGCTAAATCCTTCTCACTGATCTTCCACTTGCTTTCTGTTAAAATATCTACCCTGTTGGATCTTTTTAGTACTAGAGCTCATCTATGAAAAGGGGCCTAGCATGGTGCCTGGCATGTTTTAAACTTATTCTAGGAGTGGGATCCTTATGAACTGCACCAGGAGATTTAAGCAAAATTTGCATTTCCACCCAATTGCACATTTTAAGTTCATTGTTAATCAGGGCATGTCTGGGAGCAGCTGCTCTTAGGCCCATTTATAATGAGATAGATAGAATTTTGGATTATGTTTAAAAACATAAGGACTGTATCAAAGAACAAATTCAATAATTGAGCCCATTCAGATAGCATCAACAAGTGAACTTATATATGAACAAAAATTGTTTTCTTTAATTTAAGGGGATGTAGCTTATTGAATTTTAAAAAAACAACAGTATGGATAATTTACATATAATAAAGAGCACCCTTTGAACTGTACCCTTTGAGCTTTGACAAACACATACACCCACAAAACTCTTACTCCAAGCATATAAAATATTACCACATCTCCAAATACATACTGAATTTCAAATTATCTGAGAATTTCACCATGGTTACAACCTCAGGAGATCATTTGGTTATACCCCTCATGATCTATAAGACAAGAGCCAATAAAGATAGATGTGTCTGAGTATGTTATTTTAAGAAATGTTTTATGCTCATAATTCTAACAAGATGCTTTTTCAATCTGCTGATATTTCCTTAGAACACAATCTTGAAACCAAATACACAGAGGGACACCAGTAAGCTGTACATTGGACTCTCCATTGCTGCCATCATATTGCTCACCATTTTGG
Source organism: Corynorhinus townsendii (assembly GCA_026230045.1). NCBI lineage: Eukaryota > Metazoa > Chordata > Mammalia > Chiroptera > Vespertilionidae > Corynorhinus > Corynorhinus townsendii. The sequence continues at coordinate 155,873,645 of JAPDVU010000006.1, read as the reverse complement.
CTGCCATACTTACCAAAAGTAAGTCATTTGACCATTGTGCCCGAGGGAATAAAGTGAGGGAACAAAGTGAGATAGCCAAACTACCTGGGTCCAAGGAGCTTCACACAACATGTACTTTTGGCTTCACATAACTTCCCTGTTTCATAACTTTGTTCCTTTTGTTTCTTAAAAATATTGGCCTGTAAAGAGAAAGTGAAATTGAAGTTCTCCATAGGAGAAATAAAACACTAAGAAATAGGAGTTGTTGGGTGGAGCTGAGATTTGGAAGGCAACAAACCACTGTACTAAGCAGATTTGTTCATTCTTCCTCCTCCCTTCCCATGAAGGATAATATTGTTGAGAGTCTTACAATACTCACTTAACTGAAGAGGCAAGTAAGACTTTGGAGGGGAAACAGATTTCAGGCAAGGCTAGACCAACAGGTTTTAAAAACTAGCCATGCCAGCCTCCATGAAAGAACCACAACCATCCATTTTTAAAAAATGAAATATAATTATTAATAATTATATTAAAGTAAGTTTGGGCATGTGTGTGAATACACTAAACCGTTAGTAAACATGAGATAGTTAGCACACTGAGGCTTCTTTGGGACCTACAGAGTCAAAGGAGTTACTTGAAATTGTAGGGAAGAGTGTAATCTGAGTTTTGTTTTCCTTTTTTAAAAACCATTCTTCTCAATTTAAGTTTTTCAGCATGTCTCTGTTCAGACTTTGTTCATTTCAGAGTTGTTGCAGCCCTGGTGGTGTGGCTGGATTGACTGGAGCATTGTTCTGTACACAAAAGCGTTTCGATTTCATTTCCTGGTCAGGGTACATACATAGGTTTCAGGTTCTATTTCTGGCCAGGGCGGGTTTGGGAGGCAACCTGTCTATTTTTCTCTCTCAAATCAATTTCTCTCTCGCTTTCTCTCTTTATCTTTAAAATCAGTAAGAAAATCCCAACATATCCTCAGATAGGGATTTAAAACACAAAGTTATAGCAGAAATAATGTACATGTTTTGGAATGGTCTCATGAATTCTTTGGCTGACATGTTTTATTTTCTCTTCAACTCCTTCCCAATTTAGAATATTTATGTGGGGAAAGAAAGGTGTTACAAATAAGGTAAGCTTGAAAGGTTTGTGTCAATGGTTTTTGATGTTCCTACTCTAATAAAAATAAAGAAAAAATTCTCTCTGTTCCTCTCCTCTTTCTCTTGAACTCTCCATTTTACACCCTGGATCCAAAAATTCTAGTTCATTGAGTGCCTCCATCGCTGTCCAAACCTTCCAGTGATTTTTTTTTTCCTTTCTATATTTCCTTGAAACTACTACAGAAATAGCCAACCCTAAGCTCTCAGAGCAAGAGCACTAAATCACAATAGTGTTTGATGAAATTACGTTTGGATGAGTTGTTTGGTTTGTTCTTGATTTCATTTGGTGTTTTGTTTACTGAAAGCCTATTCTATTCCAAAGAGTTGAACAAAACAGACACAACATATAAGCAAATCAACAGGGTCCTTTTAGTGCTTCCAGGCAAATAGCATGGGGAGTGTAGACCAGGGTAGTGGGCTGTGTGAGTGAGCCTGGTGGAGTAGGAGGCCGCCGGCAAAGATCTGGAGGAAGACAACTCCAGGCTGAAGCAGAGCAAAAGCACAGTCCCCCACACCCTGTCGTTCCACACCCAGCATGCTCTGCTGCTTTACATTGCATATCAGGCTTCATAGGCATTTGATGTACAATTTTTATAAATGCAACCTATTGCTCAGTTAAAGTTCAAATCTCCTTTACTTTCATCTACCATCTGTGGTCATTTAAACAAACATCTGTAATGATATGAAACCCCAACATACCACTGATCCCAAGTAGTCTGCTTCTTTTACTCCATTTTGGGCTTTAAGCAAGGTCTTTCTTTGATTCGCCAGCCATCTTCTGGGGCTGCCATTCATTATTCCCAGTTCTGTTTTGTTGGATGTTAATCTTTCCTTTGTCTTAGTTTCATGAGCCAATGTACAGACTTTGCCTTGAACAATAGCCAACACATTGTAAGTGCTCCATAAATGTTGGCTTCTATTGCAATCATTCCTTCATAGCAATAAACCTGTGACAAAGGCATTATTATTCACACTTGGTAGATTGGAAAACGGGTTCACACTACACAGCAGGTAAAAGACTCAATCTTAGGTCTTTTGGAGTCCAGAACCCATACTGCAGACGATTTGACTACCTGCTTCCAACAATGGAAGGAAAAAAATACTCCTTACAGGCAGAAAAGCATGATTTCTGTCCTTTCACTGTCAATTTTTTCTTTACATCCACCTCTTTATAGTTAACTATAAAGGAAAATATTTATTGTAGAAAATATTGTAAAATATTAAAAATAAAGGAAAAAGTAAGAGAGCATTTATGATGACACCTTTGGGGCAGCTATTTCACACTGACTCATTTTGAGCTGTTGACACCTAAACGGGTTCTCACATGTATGCCTGGTTCTTTTAATTATCTGAGTTGAGTGAAAACTCTACATTTTATATCATTTCTGGTAATAAAAACCGTCACTGTGTACAAATTATAAAACAGCATCTATATCAAAACTCTACACATACCCTTTTTATATATTTAGTGTGTGAGTGTATGAAAGTAATCTAGTTAGGGCTTTCACATTCTGACCATAAATACACAATAAGATTTTTGACACCAGGATCCAGTACACACATCCGTGAAACATTATGTTATATATCAATGCACTCTACTATTTTGTATTCTCTGTTTATCTTAACTATAAGAAGTAGACCACTTCCTGTATTTAGTAATAAATGCAGGAAGTATAAATACAGTATGCTGTATTTAATATAAATACAGCATAATCCTGTATGCTCTATCTTAAAGAGCATAATCCACAGTTGGAGAAACACTGGCCAAAGTGGGATAGTCATTATCTCACAGCCACCTTTGTGAATATGCATCTTGATATAGTAGTTCCATTTGATGTCTGATAATGGTTAGATTTAATATATATATTGATTTCAGAAAGCAAAGGAGAGGCAGAGAGAGAGAAACATCAATGAAGAGAGAGAATCATAGATCGGCTGCCTCCTGCATGCCCCACACTGGGGATTGAGCCCGAAGCCTGGCATGTGCCCTGACCTGGAATCGAACCATGACCTCCTGGTTCATAGGTCAACATTCTAACACTGAACGCCAGGTGGGCCTGTCTTAGATTTTTGATTTATGTATTCTAGTACATGGATCTCTTGAAGGAGAATAGTCTGAATACATCTTAGATGTTTTTTTTTCAACCTTGCTTATTAAACAAACTTTCCCACAACTTAATATTTACAACTCTGGAATCTCCTTGTCATTTAATATGTTATGTGAATGGAGCTCTGCTGTTGCACATAGAAAAACAATGCTGCTCATTATTTAGAAGTGATCTGCTTTTCACTTACTCATGTTATTCTTTTTGTAGCAAAGAACGTGTGACCGGAACTTCACAGAATGAAACTGCAGTGCACTACCAAGCACAGGAAAATATTTACTTTGAGAATAATCTTCACAACGTGCATTAAGACCCAGCAGTTCTCCAAGGCTTTAGGCCCTTGACTGCAGAAGACAAAGACCAGATCTCACCATGTCTGTCCTTTTAAGCTCCAGGATGATTTTTCTGTCAATATTTTATGACATTCCAACATGTCTGTGATGTTGGTTAGAGTGTCTTTAGCTTACACTGTATAGTCAACATCATTGGTAATTAGTCTTATTTTTTTTATACTAAAATTGGCTCTTTCTGGTCATAGCAGAGCCCTCTCTTAACTATGAACTGAACACTTTAGAACTGTATATTCTGTACAGACTTTATGAATCCTGTATCCATCAAGAATTCTCATCAGGTAGACAAGAAATGAACCAATACCTTGGTCACTAAAGCTGTAACAAAGAGGGGGATAGGACTTAAAATCAGAAAATTCGATTTGGTCCTTAAATGACTTCACTTGGAAGCATTTCATGATTAACTCTTTTTTTTTTTAATTCTTGCAATCAAAACATTACATTTCTTAAGTTTCCCCAAAGGTTTCAAATTATGGAGGAATACAGATTTTTATTTTCTTCATGGGGAAATAAAGTCAGTGTGATTTCACCACTAGATCTGTTTTTTCATGGCTCTGAAAATATGAGGTTTTAAGTGCTTTCCTTGGGGCCAGGGTGGGGCTTTTAAAAGAAGAAGCTAGGATGGTGAGTGGAGCAAGTAAATAGGTGAAGAAAATCAATGGCCATGTGATTTAACACATGTATGCTACTTCTGCTACATCTGTGCCATAGATAGACAACCATCAGGGATTCTGAACTGCTTTTGGAATGATGCAGTACAGAGATAAATAAAAGGGCAAAGGAAAGGAGGAGGTTAGAGAAAAAGGCCTCTGCCTTAGAAAGTAAGTGTGCAATTATAATAGTGCTGTTTGAGAGTGTTACTAGTTTCAACCGGAATTCTAAATTGTCCCCAAACCACTTTGTTTATTAAAATTATTTTAGAAGGATGAATTTTTTATAATATCATCAATTACAATGCTCTTCCTTTTCCACAAATGATGAAATTTTTGGTTTTGCCAAGAGAGTTAACGAAAAAAAGGTAAAGGTATTTTTAGCCACCAGAAACATTTTTTTTTCTCTTCATATCAGAACCATTTCGACATAAATAATTCACAAGGCTGGGTAGTAATTTCAATTTGAATTAATTCTGAAATAATTCACACTTGAGGTTCAGTGCCACCCATATCAAAGTGGCCTAGGAGGGCAGGATGCTTGTTTTTGAAGGCAACATTTTTGACATGTAGCTGCAAAACTCTAGAAAATTATTAGCACCTCTGAAAAAAGGTTATATGGGCAAATAATATTGTTAAGCATTGTACTTGGTTTCCCAAATAGGATGAGATTAAATATGGTTTATACATTTTTTTTCAAACTACAGTGTTTTTCTTTTAAATTCAAGACAACATGCAAGAGGCAGCTGATGTCTGTTGCACATTGATTTTTTTTCTTCTCCCTCCCTCTCTCTAAAAATCAATAAACTATTATTTTAAATATATAAGCAAGCAAACTCCAGTGGCCGCAGCAAACTGAATTTGATTTGGAAAGAGATTAGCTGGAGACCTGGGCACTTTCTCTCACAGGGGCTGGATGCAAAGGGCCCTATGAACACATGTTTGAGAAGAGGCCCACTCTTAGGAAACAAAACACTTTTCATGTAAAGGGTTAAACATTCTAGGCACCCACCACCAAATTAAACTTTCATTTGTTAACATGCTATCTGGAAGTAAAGAAATAATTTCTCTTTTGCTCTCCCCCCCAATCAGTGGCGTTGGTCAGTTGGTTTTGGACAGCTTTGAGCAGTCTGGAGATACACATCCTCCCAATACTGTCTCTTTGACTCTTGATTACAACAGTTTTTCGAGGCAATAGCAAAAAGTCATGGCTTCATCTAGAGAAAATGTAATGGTAGCCGTCAAAATGTAAGGTGGTGCCTTATCGGCCTTGACTACTAGATGTCAGCATGGTGTATGTGGGGCTTAGAATACCTGGGAATCTAATTGTAAAGTTCCCTTAGGGCTTGGAGCTCTGACTTCAGAGTATGGTGGCTATTGGTGTCTTTCCCCAATGTCCCCTGAACCCTTTGTCACCCTAGCCTCCAGTGTACTAGTAACTTAAAAACCAAGATCTGCTCTGCTGGTGTGGCTCGCTGGTTGAGCGTTGACCTATGAAGCAGGAGGTCATTGTTCTATTCCTGGTGAGGGCACAAGCCTGAGTTGTGAGCTCAATCTCCAGTGTGGGGCATGCAGGAGGCAGCTGATCAATGATTCTCATTGATATCTCTCTCTCTCTCTGTCCCTCTACCTCCTCCCCTCTGAAATCAATAAAATATATTTTAAAAATAACAAAAAAAACCAAGATCTGATTGTGTTCCATGTTAGCTGAAAATCCTCCCACTGCTTCCCAGTGGGTAAAAGACCCTAGTCCACAGTAAGCTCCGCACCACTTTTCCCTCACCTGCTTCATGCAACCCCTCTCCGATGTACTCTAGTGGAGAGAAACCCCTCAAATGCCCACTCTCACTCCGAAGCTCAACCCATCTTTGGGGAAAGCTTGTCTCCTGTATTTTCACTGGGCCTACACTTAAAGTTCAGCCCAAATGTCACCTCTTAAGCCCTGCTGGATCTCATCCCTCCAGCCAGAATTAATCTGCTCTTGTGAACACTTCTGTGGAGCCTTTTTTAGCCACTGGACAAATATGCCAGGCATGGTGCTATTGCCTAGCTTGGGTCATTCTGCATGAGGCCAGCGCCCTACCTAGCATGTGGGGCACATCTGGGTGAATTACAGAGATACCCCCCTTCCTTTTTCTGGCTGACACAGCCTCTGAGCCAGGACAAAGGCTTGTCAAATGGAGTTTGTCCAAACTACAAGCATAATTAGTGACTGTAGTGACCCTATAACTTAGGGCTTTGTATTAAAATGTGTGGCTTGATGATGCTTTATATATTGAGCTGTTTGAGGGAAGTGTATGCAGTTTCTCAGCATGCAGCTTACACATAGCAGGTGCTTAGCACATACCTATGAAAATTGGAGAATAAATTGAAATAATGTTTCTTAGAACTCCCCTGTGTGTGCTGGGAAAGAGGAGACAGATAAGAGCTAAGTGTCTTTAAAACTTTTTATGAGATAGAAACCACTCTCTTTTGGAGTCTGGGTGCACCTCAAGGACTCTGAGACCTGTCCTTTGCAACCTTGGCTGCACATTAGAATCACCTGGAAAGTGTGGCCAACTACGCATGTCCAGATCAAGGCAATCAGAATCTCAGCTGTGGGGCCAGAAAGAGTTTCTCCACCCCGCCCCCCCGCCCCCCCCCCCCCCCCCCCCCCCCCCCGCCACCCCGCAGTCCCAAGGTGATTTCAATGTGTAGCTGAGGCTGAGAACCCCTGACCTGGAAGGACTTGGCAAGGGAAGGTGAGGACTTGTGTTCTTGTTCTGTGTGAGGAGAGCTCTGAAAAAGCATAAAAGTTACAAACTAAAACAGAATATTATATTGGTGGCAGCCCTGGGAATGAAGAAATGGATGCTGCCACCTGTTTGAAAGCTTCTCAGGAAGCCAGCCCGCAGCTGTCTAGCTAGCTGACTGTCCCAGCTTTCCTAAGAATTAAACGTTTTCTTCTACAAGTTGTAACAATAAGCAAAGCAGAAAGTCCCTTGCCTGTGAGGGTTTGCTCTAAGGTAACCTTCTTTGTTTTATACTGTGGACTGCTGAGATGGGGTTTGCTCTGTCTGGCATATGTTGAATTTGCTGAGCCTAAAAAAATATTTGGAGGATGACTGATGCACACATATTTCAATGAACTTAATTTTTTAGAGCAGTTTAAAGCTCACTAACAAAATTGAGTAGAAAATACAGATTTTCCCAAGTAACTCAGCATGTTCACCATTAACACCTTTCCCAAGTCTTTCCCAAGTGGGGTAAATTTGGTACACTTGTGAATCTATTCTAAGAAAACATTGTTTATATATTTATTGATTGATTGATTTAGGATGCAGAGCCACTTTATTCTTTTTTTGTTTATTTTCTTTATTTTTTATTTTTCAACTACTATTTACCTTTGATATTATCTTGTGCTGGTTTCAGGTACACAGCAGAGTGGTTAGATAATCATGTACTTTATAAACTGTTCCCCCAGCCCTAACCTGTTTGGCTCAGTGATAGAGCATCAGCCTTCAGACTGAGGGGTCCTGGGTTCAATTCCAGTCAAGGGCATGTACCTTGGTTGAGAGCACATCCCCAGTGTGTGTGTGTGTGCGGGGGGGGGGGGGGGGGGGGAGGAGGGGGTATGGGTACAGGAGGCGGCCGGTCAATGTTTCTCTCTCATTGATGTTTCTAACTCTCTATCCCTCTCCCTTCCTCTCTGTAAAAAATCTATAAAATATATTTTTAAAAATAAAAATAAATAAAAAATGTTTCCCCAATACCTACCTGGCTTTTACATGGTTGTTGCAATATTATTGACTGTATTTTCATATATGCTATACTTTATATCCACATGACTATTTTCAAACTACCAATTTGTGATTTTTTTCTTTTAACCAATTTGTACTTCTTAATCTCTTCATCTCTTTCACCCAGTTCACCACTCTCTTCTGCTTCTGGTAACCACCAGTTATCTCTTTGCATCCATGAGTCTATTTTGACTTTGTTTGTTTATTTATTTTGGATAAAATCTTTTTTAAATAATCAGGGAATTTTACTGGCATATGAACTGTAAGAATTAGGTGCAATTGGATAGTGTAAGATGTAGATACTGTTATGCCCAGATTTCGTGATCCCCAAAGACCACCAGGGAGCCGAGTCTGATGCAAAAGCAAAGAGCCTTTATTCGAGCTAGCCAGGTGACTACTCTGCCATTCTCCACTCAGGGAGTCCGGAGAGCAGCAGTGACCCTTTTGCAGGACCACTTTTAAGCACATTAACCACATCCTGTTTTTTCAGAGCAGGCAATTTAAGACAAAACAGTTTTTCCTAAGCAATGTCAGGATCATGCCATTGATGACCATGTTATTCACAGGGTCATCCTGTTCTTCAGAAAGCTGACAGTGTTCTATGAAAGAAGGCCTATGTGCTTGTAAGGGGCCATGAGACTGTATCTCAAGGCCTGGCCTGGTGTCAGCACTGACAACTTTATCTGGGGCATAGTCCATGACCTCAGTAGTGCTCAAAAATTCCCACTCTCTAACAGATACAAGGAGGGGCATCATGTAATGTTTGCAGTAATTTTTTTAAAGGCCAGAAGCCACTGCAGGCCTGCACACATTTCTAGAACTCTTCCTGGCAGTGAGAAAGGACTTTTTAGAGAGAGGACAGTAAACTCAGCCCAGTCAGGAGCAGGAAGTTGGCAGAGTGACCCTAGCAAATGCTCAGCAAGAGAGCCCTGGCCAGAATGTTAGCTGAAATTTTGTCCTTTTTAGCAGCTTTATTGAGAGATAATTCACATACCACATGCTGTTTTATAAATATGAGCCCTGAACCCATGGTTAATTGACTCTGCCTTACATTTGAATATGGGCATTTGCTGGTTGTTATTAGTTATGTGGGCAGACATATCAAGGGCAAATATCAAGTTCATGAATCATGGTTTATAGTGGAACAATCTGGAGCTTAGGGACTTGCGTTCTCATTTGATATTACCGATCCCGTGACTTTGGGCAAATGAAGCTTCTCAGGTCCCAGTCTCCCTGTCTATAAAATGAAGAGGTTGCCTGTGACCTCTTGAGTAACTGCTAGCTCTGTGATGCTCTGCAAGTGCTCACGCTGAACAAGCTGGAGGTTTATATTAAATGCATTTGATGGCATAAAGGTGGGTGACAGGGAAATGCAGGAGGGAAAGACAGAAGACCATGGGTTTTGAGAAACTCCAGACTGTGATCTCACTTGCCTTTTGTAAAGAATGCTTGGCTTCTAAGTTTCTAAGACAAAAGTCACTTTCCCAGGGCTGAGACTGTTTGGGCTGAGATGTTAGCTCAGTGATGGAAAATGTGGTGGTAATTCAATATTTCCCATCAAATGATGCCTGAAGCCCCTGGGGTGGGTGGGGAGGGACATGTTTGCAGTAATTTCCTTAAAGGCCAGAAGCCACTGCAGGCCTGCATGCATTTCTAGAACTCTCCCTGGCAGCGAGAAAAGACTTTTTAGAGAGAGGACAGTAAACTCAGCCAAGTCAGGGGCAGGAAGTTTGCAGAGTGACACTAGCAAATGCCCAGCGAGAGAGCCCAGGCCAGAATGTATATGAGATGAAATAGAATACTAAGGTCCCCTTAATTACACCCACAGGAGGGGAGAAGGAGCATTGGTGACCAGACTGTGTCTTCCCTAAGTGGAAGAGTTTAAAAGTTCAGGTGAAAGTCAGAATATTAACACAAATTCCTCCTTTGGCAAGTTTCATAAATGAAGAAACTGAGATCCAGCAAGGTTATATGATGTAGGCCAATTTGTGGTAGAGCAAGGTTAAGAATTAGGCTTGTGGTGGAGTGGAAAGGGCCCATAAATGTGAGGTCATGAACATGCCATTCATTGTGGTATTCTCCAGCTCCTAGTCCAGTGCCTGACACATAGTAGGTGCTTTATAAGCAATGGTCATCACTGAGCAGTTGACTGACTTTCTGAATGATGCATGTGTTTCTACCTTGTGGACTAACACACGATTCATTTTAAGCAGAGGAAGTGGAACAAAATAAATCAATTATGATATATCTATGATACAAACAGTATAACTGACTAAACAAAGATATGAAATGTCTCTAATTCATAATATTAATTGCAAACAAAGAGAAGAACGATGTGCATAGTAGATTTCTTTTTGTCTGTTTGTGTAACAGGGTATGGGCCTACACAGATCCTTCTTAATGTATAAACTCTGGGAAGGGGAGACAGGAAATGAGAAAGACCGGAGAATCCACTTTCCATACACATTTATCCTGTTTGACTGTGTATCTATATAACTTAACAGGTAATTAATTTTAAACCTCAAAATAGCCAAACATTAGCTTCTTATTCAGGCAACGATTTTTATTCATTATGTGCCTGGTGTCTAAGAAAAAGGAGATAAAGAGAGAATGGTGTTAGCATAATTGTCCTTCATTGATGAACTGATAACTAGTCCATAGAGCTGAACTTTTTTCCTGGCCGACAATGAATGCTTCATTTTCCGACTATTTCCATCAGCCCTGCCCCCCATTGTTCACAGGACTGGGCCACAAGTCTCTCCCAGAACACTGGTTCTCAAAGTGAGGTTCCAACACCAGCCATGTCAGCAATTTCAGGGAATTGGTTAGAAATACAAATTTTTAGGCCCCAACCCAGGCTGAATAAATCAGAAATTCTAGTAGTTGAGCCCACACATCTGTAGTTTTTAAAAAAATTATAATTATATATATATATATGTGTGTGTGTGTGTGTGTGTGTGTGTGTGTGTGTGTGTGTATAATTTCAGAGAGAAAGGAAAAGGGAGAGAGAGATAGAAACTTCAATGATGAGTGAGAATCATTGATTGACTGCCTCCTGAACACCCTCTACTGGGGATCAAGCCTAAAACCTGGGCATGTGCCCTGACCATGAATAGAAATAATCGAACCATGACCTGCTGATTAATAGGATGAAGCTCAACCACTGAGCCATGCTGTTCTGGCTACACATCTGTGTTTTAACCAGACTTCCCAGTGGTTCAGATGCCCCTCAGCTCTGAAAGCCATTGCCTTAGTGGATGCTCCTTTAAGCTGGAGAGCAGCAGTGGTTTCTTTACTCTGCAGGCATTACTTGCACTTTTCCAGAAGTTGACCAGTCTCACTTATCGCCTGCATCTTGCTCTTCTTTTCTCTTTGTCCAGGGTCTTTGGAGGGGTCACCCACAGCCACGTGGGTCAGAATGCTTATCTGCCCTGCCACTACTCTCCAACCACCTCTGAGAACCTCGTGCCTGTGTGCTGGGGCAGGGGACCCTGTCCTGTGTTTGAATGTCAGAATATGGTGGTCAGCACCGATGGCAGGGAATTGAACTACCAGAGTTCCAGCAGATACCAGCTAAAGGGGAATGTCCACAGAGGAGATGTGTCCTTGACCATAGAGAATGTGACTTTAGCCGACAGTGGGACTTATTGCTGCCATATCCAATTCTCAGGCCTATTCAATGATAAAAAATCAAACCTGAAGTTGGACATCAAACCAGGTGAGTGGGCTTTGCATGCTTTCTTTATGAATAATCCCCTGCAGATCATATTAAATATACTAATTGTTCTCACTTCTGTCCTTCCCAATGACAGCGCTGGGGGTTGGTCTCTAAGACTTACTGATCCACAAGCAATGCCCAGCCACATTTAATTCCTTCATCTATATTGAAACTTATGGATAGGATCTATGTAATGGCAGGAAAGGCCTAGATCAGTCGCTGGACCCTGACTGCTCATCAGATTCACTTGGGGGTTTTTTAACACTGAGAGATATTGAGCTCTACCCACAAACCTGAGAAACCAGTGTCTTTGGAGATAGAGTCTGAGCACTGGGAATTTACAAAGTCTTCCCCAGATGCTTCTCCCCCACCTGCAGCCAGGATTGAGACCCACTGAATGGTGGGTGTGCACGAGGGTGCATGTGATTGTATGTTTTAAGGTTTATGGAGCATGTACTTGTGACTGATGGAGCTGAATTCAACTCCAGTTCTGCCGCTTACTAGCTGTGTAATGTTGTACCAGTTATTAAACTGTGTGAACTTCTCCTCTATGAAACATGATAGTGCCCATCATATAGGCTATTGGAAGGATTTTAGGAGATGCATTGTGAAAAGCATTTAGTGTGTGGCTATTAGTTCCATTATTAATAATTAGACTGTGACAGTGATGACAGTTCTTTTTTTAATATATTTTTTAAGTATATATTTTTTATTGATTTCAGAGAGGAAGGGAGAGGGAGAGAGAGATAGAAACATCAATGATGAGAGAGAATCATTGATCGGCTGCCTCCTGCACATCCCCTACTGGGGAAAGAGCCCGAACCCAGGCATATGCTCTTTACCGGAATCGAACCTGAGACCCTTCAGTCCACAGGCCAACGCTCTGTCCACTGAGCCAAACCAGCTAGGGCTGATGACAGTTCTTAAAATTTGTAACAAACATTTTAAAAGTGTAATATACTCTCAAGGAAGGTGTTTAGATTGAAGGTGAACATATATTTCTCTTTATTTATTTTTCTTTGGATCCCTTGAAACAAACTGTCTACTCTCGGGGAAGCCTTATCCTTACATTGCGTTTTGACACTAGCCAAGGTCACCCTGCTTGTACTCCATGGAAAGCCTTCACTACAGTCTTCCCAAGGATGTTTACCACTGAGGAACATGGCTCAGGCAATGTTACATGGGCGCAGGAGGAAGCCTTTAGGTGGTTTCTGAATTCAAATAAATGGAATTTGGAAAAAGTGAGGAAATGGTTGAAGAATTGATGCATGGATGTTTCTGTACATGAGATAGAATTTGAGGTAAAAAATAAAGAAAAGGAAGGTGGTTGAGAAAAACCTGTGCTGGGAAAAATGAGTCCTAGGTAGGATTATTTTTTTTAAAAAATATGTTTTATTGATTTTTTTACAGAGAAGAAGAGAGAGGAATAGGATAGACAATTAGAAACACCAGTTAGAGAGAAACATCAATCAGCTGCTTCCTGCACAACCTCTACTGGGGATGTGCCCACAACCAAGGTACATGCCCTTGACTGGAATTGAACCTGGGACCTTTCAGTCTGCAAGCTGACACTCTATCCACTGAGCCAAACCGATTAGGGATAGGATTCTTGATTAGTCACAAACTAGTCCAGGGGCAGTGAACAGGACCAATGACATAGCAGTGTTGTTTCTGCATTGATCACATGAATGTGGTCTATGGGTTGATAAGGAGCAGTGATAACACTCACTATCTTTTTGAGTTCTGCTAAGATATTAGGGACCATTCTAGTGCATGTAAAGGGGGTTCAAAGGGAGGGTATGAGGATTGGAAAAAATCTGAAATTTTGTACACACAAACACGTACACACACTCTCAACACACACACAGTCCAAAATTATAGATATTTATAGAAACGGATCCCCCCAACATTGCAGGGACTTGAACCCTGGCCCCTTCTGAAGGAGGTCTCCTGCCCCCATGGCTGCTTCACGCTTCCCACACCCAGCTCAGATCGGGACCCAAGCAACAGAAAGAGACTTGGCTGACAGCAACTGCCCTATATCTAAATTCTGCCTAGCATCAGGAATGCTCAGGGCCTACTCAAGAATGCAAATAACCCTTCCCACTAATATTTACAGGGTAAACTAAGATTGTTGGTAGAGTATTAAATTTGACAGTAAAACAGTAATCAAATTTGCAGATTAATTTAAATAGGCTAATTGAAATAAGTGAATATTCAAGTAAATTTAATTGTACTGGACAAAAAGCTGTTCTTAAAGTAATAACTAAAATTTCTATTGGTAGTTCATCTCATGGTAAAATTCCTGTACATGCAATGAAGCTAAAGCAGTCATATTTTTGGGCAAAAAAATAAAATAAAATAAAATTTAAAGTTATCAAGACTGCATTATAAAATTTACAAAAACCTCCATTAATCAAAAAAAAAAGGGGGTGGTGGATAGTAGGGTAATATCATGTAAGGAAAAATATCCTATAAGTAAATTATATCTAGAAAATTTTTACTTTACAAAATTAATTTTCATGTGTAATACTAACAGCAAGACGACCATAAAAAACACACATGGTGTGTAAATAAGACAAAGGAAAATAGTTTTGGCAAAAATAAAAAGGATCCCAAACCAATTATATAGAAAAGATTCCTTTATTAACTTGTGGTTGAGAATATGTTGGTATATTGTCAGAAAACAACTCCACCATGTGGATTCCTACAACAGAGAGGAATTGACAGGTCTGCTCCAACCACAAAGACAAGAAGAAAAACAGTCCAGAGATGGAAGACGCTGACAATGCCTCGCTATGCGAGCAGTTCGCAGCTGTGCACCGCTGCAGGTTGCCTAGGACCAAACCAGAGAGGTCGGACCTGCATTGCCACCATGTGCCCACCATCCAGATATCATTGCTGACATGTACACATAAGGAACTGTTAGACATTGAAATGGGGACTCAGAACTGTTGGACATTGAAATTGGGACTCAAACATTTTTGTTTTGTTTTGTTTTGTTATTATATGTTTATTTCTAGTCTGCAGAGGCAAAATTTTCTAAAGGAAAGAAATGATGGGAAAAAGATACAGAGGCAAAGAAGCATTGAACAGACTGTCAAACTACATCGGGAAGACAGGGGAGGTTCGGCGAGGGGGGCTGTAAGAGACCAAACGAAGGACTTGTATGCATGCATATAAGCATAACCAATGGATACAAGACACTGCCCCGGGGGGGGGGGAGGGAGCGGGGCGGGAGGGTGGGGAAGGTGAAGGCATGTACTGGGGGGTAGGGGAAGCTGGGAGGAGGTCCATGGGGGGAAAAAAGTAGACATATGTACTACTATTTGTAATACTTAAAAAAGAAAGAAAGAAAGAAAAAAAGAAACAGATGGGAAAGTCCTGTTTGATTTTGCAATCTCTTTCCTAGCAGTTGCTCAAGAAAATCATACAACCAAGATGACAGGTTTTTAAGTCAAGGCATCCAAGCCATGTATTGGCACTCACTAATGCCCAGCAATACTATATCTTTGCAGTGTGCTCTGAGATGAACATCCAAACCTTATTGCCATTCAAGTCTCCCTCATTTCTCCCTCAATTTGAAATATCAAAGGCCTGTTCCATCTGCTTTGCCTTAGTCAAGACTTCATTGAATCTCCTTTTTTCCATCTCTCTAGACTTATCTCATGCTTTCTATTTATGCTATTTTCACTGGTACAAAAACATGTTCTGGTTTATACATTCCTCTCCAGCTCCAACCATTTCTCTGCTCTCCTTCACAGCCATATTTCTCAGAAGAGTTGTTCCTATTTCTCACCCGCCCCCATACTTGTCTACCTACCATATAGCTTCTACCCCAAAACACCATGGAGATACTTTAGTGGAGCTCACCAATGACCTCCCATTTGCTAATGCAATAGACACCCCAGTCTTCATTGTAATCAATCTTTCAGCAATAATTAAGTGATTCTCATTCTGGAAAGTCTTCCTTCTCTTGCCTTCTGAAACACCACTCTCATACTTCATTGGCCATCTATTTTCAGTCATTTTTATTACCTATTGTACGTGACTTTTAAGTGTTGAGAATCCTCAGGGCTGGCCATGTTCCTCTTTCTATACTTCTACATGAAGATCTATTATTTCCATAGACTTAAATGCCATCCTTAGTATTGTTATAGGTTAGTAAGAAGCTAGAAAAATTCCAGGGCAGGAGGAATACAGAAACTGAAATGAGAAAAATAAAGAAGGTAGGTCACACAATTTAGCAGCCTGCAGCCAGCTTGTAAATAGTGAGCCCTTATCTTCTCCCCAAACAAGGACACTTGAGAGCAAATGGTTAATGTCTCCAAAGAATGCAGGAGAGAAAGTGGAAGGGGGAGAGTAGGAGAATTTTAATGCATCTTCTCCCAACCAGAGTATACATAACTTAAATCACTCTGAAACCAGTAAAAAGACAGTAAAGAGGAGAGAGGAGGAGGAAGGGTGCAGTTATATGTCATTCCACTGTTTAATCGGAGAAGCCAGCAGTTTTGTGATGTAATTGTCAGGTGCTTCTCTATAGTCCGGGAAAGCCATAACAAAGGAAGGGAGAGAGATCTTCAGAGTTAACCTGTACCAGGATATGTAGTAGAGGAATTTAAAAGTCTGTAGACAGAAAAGTACATAAGGCAGAAACCAACAATGACTGCCCCACCCCACTCATTCCTAGGATAGGCCAAGAAAGCCCATCTCCATGTTATGAAGGATGGTAGATCTGCCTGCCTTGCTTCTTTAAGAAATGTGCATGCATACTTTATTAATGAATTGGCTTGCTCACAACACAATCATCTGGAGTCACTGCTTTGAATTCATCCATGCCAGAAGACAAGAATTGAGGTAGTGATAGTCCTCGTCCTCTGATTCAAGTGTCTGTGAGAGGTGCCTGTAATAATATCTCTAACTGTCAGAGTGTTTGTCAACAGATACTTCCACTCAGATGTCCCTCTCATCTAACTTGTTCAGGGGAACCCTAGATTCTGTATTGAACCTTCCCAGAATGCAACCTCTCGCTTCTTGTCCCTTCCCATCACCATATCCATCTGTTTCTTAAGCCAGAAAGCAAGGAACCATCCTTGAATCCTCTCTTTCCTCACCTACCACACAATTCAAGATCAGTTTCTACAGTCTTTCTCCCAAATATATCTAAAATCCAGTCCTTATTCTGTGTCTCTATTAGTTACCTCCTTACTCTGAGGCACCATTATCTCTACTTACCTCCTCACTATTTTATCCCTCCTTTTAATCCACGTTTGTCATAGCAGCCTGAGTGATCCTCTTAAGCCCAATACATCATGTTTCTATGTATTGCCATTTCTTGCAGGTCTTAGAATAGAATTTAAATCCTTGATTGTGACTTAAATGGTCCCATAGGATCTAGCTCTAGCTGACCTCTCAGACCTTATCTTGGGTCACTCTCTCTTTTTTTAAAAATTTAATATATTTTACTGATTTTTTACAGAGAGGAAGGGAAAGAGATAGAGAATTAGAAACATCGATGAGAGACAAACATCGTTCAGCTGCCTCCTGCACACCTCCTACTGGGGATGTGGCTGCAACCAAGGTACATGCCCTTGACCGGAATCAAACCTGGGACCTTTCAGTTCGCAACTGACACTCTAGCCACTGAGCCAAACTGGTTAGGCTTGGGTCACTATCTTATTCCAGTCATGTTTTCAGTTTCTGGCACTCACCGTGATCTTTATCAGGGTTTCTCTCTGCCTGGAATGCTCCTTCTGGCTGTTCATGTGGCTGACTTCTTTCAGCATTGACTTTTTTTTTTTATAAATATATTTTTTATTGATTTCAGAGAGCAAGGGAGAGGGAGAGAGAGAGAAACATCAATGAAGAGAGAGAATCATGGGTCGGCTGCCTCCTGCTCACCCCATACTATGGATCAAGTCTGCAACCCAGGCATGTGCCCTTGACTGGAATCGAACCCGGGACCCTTTAGTCCACAGGCGGACACTCTATCCACTGAGCCAAATTAGCAAGGGAGCATTGACTTTAAAGGTCACCTTTTCTGAGAGTACTTTCCTGACCCCCAAATCTGTGAGTAGTTTTAGTACATTATTGGTATCCTTTATATCACATTACAATTAGAAATTATTATTATGACTATATTTAATTACTTTGTTATTTATTTTGTAATAGTAAAACACAATCCTCACAAAGTCAGGTCTCATAATTCACCTTTTATGTCCTTGCATGCCTAGCATACCACCTAGCAGACACACGGTAGGTGTTCCATGTGTTTGTTAAATATGAAAAATGCATCTTGATTACTTTCTAGCATAGCTTATGTAAAACCAAGGCACATATTGGTAGTTTGATTTAATTCAATATAAGAGGAGACTAGATTTCCTTAAATAATCCTTGCTTCCAGTCAACCCATTTTATGTCTTATCTCTTTTTTTTATTGAAAGTATTTTTAATTTACTTTTCTGAAACTTAAAATTTTTTTATGAATTTGAGCCAACTGATAATATATGCCAGGGAGCAAAATCTCTAATGCTCCCCCTTTTACCTGGGGATTCTCATAGGAAAGAGAAGTTACAGAATTCAAGGGAAGAATATTCAAGGATGGGGTCGGGGAAAGTGAGAATCTTGGAGGTTTCTACACTAAAATGGCTTTGATGTTTTTATTTTAAATTTTATTTTTTAAATATATGTTTATTGATTCAGAGAGGAAGAGAGAGGGAGAGAGAGATAGGAACGTCAATGATAAGAGAGAATCATTGATTGCCGGCCTCCTGTTCACCTCACACAGGAGATGGAGCCCACAACCTGGCCATGTGCTCTTGACTGGAATTGAACCCAGAACCCTTCAGTGCACAGGCTGAAGCACTAGCTACTGATCCAAAGAGGTTAGGGCTGGCTTTGATCTTTATCTTAGAAGTCCTGCCCTGGGACTCTGGGATCTAATCTTATGCTCTCTTTTGGCTTTAGGCCTGGATTTATGAAATGCAAACATTCTGCTCTGGTTACTTCTTGATCCCACTAGCTTCCTTAGTCCCAATGTTACGGTATAGAAGTCATCTCCCCATGACAGGAAGTGCTTATTTATTTCTATATTAATGGGCCTTTTCAGTCAATTGACTCTTCAATTGATAGAGTATCTACTACATCCAGGCTCTGGGTGGGCCTCATAGATAAATAAGAAACCAAGAATCTACTCTCAGGGCTTTTATAGTCCAGTCCAGTTGTTCTTAACCCACTAGAATCTCTTATACAGTCTGTTGTCAACCCCAGAGCAGATACACCAGATTCTTTACAGATAAAGTCTAAGCATAGGTATTTTTAGAAAGCTTTCCAAGCGATTCTAATGGTTTGAGGACTACTGGTCCTTTATATTGCAGTGTTAGTGTCCATTCCTGATTATATGCACATAGGTACGTACACACACAGGCATCCACCCCAATTCCATTTACATATAGCATACATAACTTTCACTTCATTTTAGCAATGTTTGTAATATTCGTAGAATGTATATTTAAGAAAAATAAGACTCTACCTATAGAATAATATATAAACTAATAATAATTTTGACTAAGTATATTCATGAAGACAAAAGATTCTACAGTAAATAGTCAGAAGTCAAAAAGATCAAGTAAAATATTTGTCAATGATTTAGATTTTCTCTGTCACTATTCTTTCTTAGAACTGAAACATGAAATGTGATAACATTCATAGGTAACATTTACATGCACTAACTTATTGTTTTGTGACATCATTTGGTTAATGTCCATTTCTATCTATAAAGATAAACTCCATAGAAAATAAGGAACTTGTCTGCCACATTAACAATTGTATCCTCCCTGGCTGGCGCTGCTCAGTGGTCGAGTATCAACCTGTGAACCAGGAAGTCACGGTTCAATTCCCAGTCAGGGTACATGCCTGGATTGTGGTCTCAATCCCCAGTGAGAGCCTTGCAGGAGGCAGCCAATCAATGATTCTCTCTCATCATTGATATTCCTATCTCTTTCTCCCTCTCACTTTCTCTTTGGCATAAAACATACATATATATATATATATATATATATATATATATATATACACACACATACACACACACACATACATACACACACACACACACAATTATATCCTCTACCACACCACCTGATACTTAGTAGGCACTTAATAAATATTTTATTATGAATGAATAAATTGAATAAATGTTCTTATAGCAGCCTGGAAAGATAGAGTGATAATTATTCCCATTTTACAAATGAGGATCCTGAGACAAGTTTTTCTAATATGTAACCTTCATGGGATGTGTGTTTTATTCACTGCTGTGTCTCTTGCTACATGGAACAGTGAGTAACACAGTACATAGTCCCTCAGTAAATGAGATAACAAACCCCAAGATTATATAGCTGGTTAATGACAAGGACAGAATTCAAACTCAAATATGATTGGATACATAACATATTTATTTATTTTTTGTTTTTTAAAATTGTTCTAGACCACAGAACAATTGAACTAATAGTACAAGGAACAATAGTATCCTTCGCCAAGATGTGTAATTTAACATTTTAATATGTCTCCTTTATCTAGTTCTCCATTCATACACACTTTGTAAAAAAGATGTTTCAGATATCTTGACATGTCACTAAACTTTAATCTGTAATGCCTAAGAATGAGGATATTCTCTGAGATGAGACAATGATATTATTATATCTAAGAAAATGAAGAGTAATTCAGATTTTCTCAGTGTTCCTCATATGATCCTGTTTTTGCCCCCTAGTCAAGACCCAGTCAAGCATCATGTACTGCTATGCCATCAGACCCAGCTTCATTTAAAAAAAAAAAATTCTTCCCTGAGAATATGTTTTTATTGATTTTAGAGAGAGAGGAAGGGAGGACAGAGAGAGAGAGACAGAAACAACAGTTGGTTGTGTCCCCAGGTAGTCAACCTGCCACCTGGGTATGTGCCTTGAATGGGAATGGAACCCACGGCCCTTAGGTGCATGGGATGACACTCCAACCAATTAGCCACACTAGCCAGGCCCCAGCTTTCTTTTTGACCTTGTATCATCTTCTTTGAAAACTGTTAGATGTGTCAGCTGGTTGACCTTGAGATTCTGCCAACAGCGACCCAGCATTCTTTTTCCATTTTCTGAAGGTAATTAGCTCACAAAATGATTGAACCATGACCTACCCAGTACTCAGACTTGTTACTCCCTTACCTCTGCATTCCAGCCAACAGGTTAGTCAACTCAGAGACTGCTTATCAGGGTGTTAGAGCGCAAATGACAAGAAGCTCCTGAAAAAGGGGGAGGGGGGATTTGAGGGGGAATTACATGCTGAGATATATGCATGCCGTTTTTGGTACAGAAAGTCTAAAGGGGCCACTGATTTTCTAAGAGAAGCGTGACTCATAAAAGATGAAAAAACTACTGGAATAGACTAGATGGCCTTAAAAGTTTCCTTTGAGTCTCAACGTTTAAGCTTTGAATGAAGAGTCTCCTACAGATACCAACTTACACTCTCCTTCTCCAGTGATGAAGTCGGCCCAGCAAGCCATGGTGTGGCAGGAGCTCCTGGGGAAAAAGGAAGCGCACTCATGTGTGTTGTCAAGTTCTGCTTGGGGTGAACTCAGAGGGAAATATCTCTGACCAACTTCTTCATTCATGGAGAGAACCGGGGCCATGTTTTTCACAGAAGAAGCAGCAGTGACTGGGACGCAATTCTGTTTCCTGGTGGAAGGAAGGGAAAGGGTTGCAGAAATCTGTACTAGTTAGCCTCAGATCCCTTGGTGGAAAGACAGTGGGTCCCTAAGCTTCCATTCCAAGACTGTGGAGACTAGCTCTCCCCTTGTTATTTGTTGTTTCTGTGTGAGACATAAGACAAATTTACTAAAAATCTTTGGAGTGAAAACATTAAATACGCAGAGGGCTTTCTGGAAAGCCCTTCCATTGAAGTACTCAGCCAGCACTTTGTCACCTCACTTCTTGGAGAACTCACAGACCCTAAGCACCATCTGCTCTTATGTAGGCAATAGTGGCTGTTGTTTCTGCATCATCTCCAATGTCAGGCTCTTGTAAGTCTGTTCCTCCCTTGTCCATTTCCCCCTTTCTGCTGAGCCCTCCCTGGCACATAGGGAATCAATCAGCAATATGCACCTGTCACTGTCTGAAAACTGCCCCTCCCTAGGTGATGACCAATCTGCTGCTGTGCTGCGTGCCATGGATGTTAGTCACCTGGAGGGAGGGGTCTTCCGAGGACACTTAGACCACATCAGTGGTTCCCCTGCAAAGGAGATTCTTACCCCACACAAATTTCTAAACAAGGGTATGTATACCCGGATGATTATTGCAATGATGTTTGCAAAAACATCTTTTCATTGACAGGGGAATAGTTGATTATTGTGGTCCATCAGCACACTGAGGCAGGTAAGATGTATTCAAAGTGATTTCATCTTTGCACTGTTTTGCTAATTTAGCAAATATTTACTAGTGCTTACTATGTGCCAGGTAATCTGATGCTGAGACCAGAGAGAGAGACCAAATAGACACATCCCTAGCCCCACAGAACTTATAATATGACAGGCAGGGGAAGTGATTCCATCCATTCATTCTGTGAACATTTATGGCATCTACTTTGTCAGCCACTGTTTTAGTCCAATTGAATAGAACAGTGAGGAAGTAGATGAAACCCTTACTCTGACAAAGCGTATGCCACTTGTCAGAGGGGAATGCTTTACTGATAAGTTAAAAAAATGTTCTAGAATAGTATATATAAGTGATAGAAATTTTTTCTTTAACTTTAAAAGGTCTGGGAGACCCTCCTCTTCTTGATAAGACTTGGCACATGGTCCTGGTCCCAGAATATATGGAGCCAGAGGGAAAGGGCTCTGCCCTTGGTATCATGTCTTTGGTGCCCATGGTTTCCAGTCCCCTGGTTCTATCCTCAAGTGAAGGGACATGGATTTAAAAAAATCTGGAAGAATGTACCCAAATGAATGTGTTTACCCCACAGGAGTAAATGGTCAAGATATAGACTTTCACTTTTTCCTTTTAGGTGCTTCTGTAGCATTAGATCATCTTCATTTTCTTCTGTAATTAAAAGGCAAAGTTTAAGCATTAGAGCAGTGTTTTCCTTTCTGCCCTCCACTTCATAGGAAGAAAGGAAGGCCTCTCTGTCTGTGGCAAAGCTATCTGCCACACTGCTTCACTAATAAACTCTCTTTCACATAAAAAGAAAGAAAGATATGAAGCCTGGGACAGGTTAAGTAAGTTAAAGGTCAAGCTGGCAGTGAACCTGAGTGGGATCCACTTTCCATCAATTTCTTGGAATGAGACAGATGGCAGAAAGAGGAACGAAAAGCTACTACCCGTGCCCTGGAGATGACAAGTGGTAACTTAATCACAGTGTAATATGTGGTGTGTTCATAGAAGCGCCTTAAGGTGGTTTTGTTGTTGTTGTGTGTTTTTCTCTCCCAGAGCTCTGCCTAAAACACTCACCAGCTGTGAAAAGGAGGGCCCTTTATCATTTGAGACTGAAAAAGTAAGGTCTTACTATGGTTTATCTGTCTATTCCTTTTTCTAGGTTTGAAATTCTGGAAGCAGAAATTCCAAGTGGTCCCTCATTTGTACTTCCCTGTATGGTGCCGCACAGGTGTTGTGTTATTTTTATAAACTGAAGCAGGGCCCAGCCAGAGCAAAAAGATCCAGGCTAACTTCATTGTGGGTGGTCGGGGACTGACCCCGCATAACCTGCAAGGTATGCCTGCAGTTGACTTCAGGGTGTCCCTGGAGCTTATTTCCATTTAAGTTTAAATTTTACTTTCACTTTTTTCTTGGAAAGTTATATCAAAGCTAAAATTTATTTGGTGCATACTCTGTGCTTGCTATCAAATACTTTCACATACACCTTTTCCTTTAATATGCAAAGGCAACCAGGTGAGGTACTTTACAGTTCGAAAACAACAACATAACAAAAACCTCCTTCACTTTCATTGAAATTAAAGAAAATCAAACTAAACCACATTACTTTGTCTCCAGATTTCTATTGAGGAAGTGTGGATCCTTCTGGAGATAAGTTGAGATGCCCTAAAGCTGTAATGTTTAAGGTTTTCCAGCAACTTTTTCTGGGACTCAGTTGGGAAGTGGGGAAAAGGACAGTTGCACCATTAGGGTGAAAAGTTCTCAAGCTGAAGGAAGGCTCAGATTTGGGCCGATTTTCTCTGGAACCTGGGCAAAGAGCAGTATGAGTCAGAAATGTTAGTTCCAGGCTTCCGGATCCTCTGTAGTTGCATTGACTGCAACTATTAAGGGCATTCCAAGTTACTCATTTACTCGCAGTAATGATTTCTCTTCTTAGTTTTTTGCTGAAAATCCTTCTGCTTATGGTGTGACTCTTTTCCCAGAGAAAGCAGTGAGCTTTTTTATTTATTTTATTTTATTTTTAATATATTTTATTGATTTTTTATAGACAGGAAGGGAGAGGGAGAAGAAGAGGGAGAGTTGGAAACATCAATGAGAGAGAAACATGGATCAGCTGCCTCCTGCACATCCTCTACTGGGGATGTGCCCACAACCAAGGTACATGCCCTTGACTGAAATCGAACCTGGGACCCTTCAGTCCACAGGCTGATGTGCTATCTACCGAGCCAAACTGGTTAGGGCTGAGCTTTTTTGAAAAGCCTTTTTAATTATTTAAACTATTTATGTATGAGGTGGTTGTGGAATTTGTTTAAATATGCGCATTACCCTAGGGGGCTTGGCTCAGTGGGTAGAACATCACCCCTTGAACTGAAGCGTGGCTTCGATTCTGGGTCAAGAGCATATACCCCAGTTGCAGGCTAGATCCCATCCCTGGATAGATGGGGCACATGTGGGAGGCAACCAATCAATGTGTCTCTCTCACATTGATGTTTCTCTCTCTCTGTCTCTCCTCCTCCCTTTCACACTCTCTAAAAACAAAACAAAACAAACAAACAAAACCCAATCAATGGAAAAATAACCTGCGATGAGTATTAACCAAGACATAGAAATAAAGATACCAACAAATAATAAGTTAAAAAAACACAAATATGCTTATTTTGTTTATGGATGGGTCACCTTTAGAAAACAATTTACAATAGATTGTATAATAATAAATAGCAAATCTTGCAAAATACCAATGTTATTAAGTCTCTTTGACCCAGCCATCTTTTCTAAAATGGATGTGGAGGCAATGTCTTACAATCATGTGATCATGCACACTGGTTGTGAGTGAAAGTATTCATCCAAAAGCAAATATGCGATGTTGTCAATGTTTCTAAGGAGATGACACCCATTGTTTTGGTTTTAGGAAGGGAAAGTCACAGTATTATCATAATGATTTCTTTGAAAAACGTTCTGCTGTGCACAGGTACTGCCCTGTGGCCATGTGAGGAGCATCCAGTTTTCTGACATTTTTGTCATACACAAGTTCAAAACCTCGAGTGTCCATGCACATGCTATTGACATCAGAAAGATTTATATCAATTATATTAGGGCACAGTATAGCCCTAATCCCCCCTTTTTTTAATCCTTGCCGGAGGAATATTTTTCTTCCCATTGATTTTTAGCGAGAGTGGAAGGGGTGGAGGAAGGGAGAGAGAGAGGAAAAAGAGAGAGAAACTTCAATTTGAGAGGACACATTGACTCGTTGCCTCCCCCCAGGTACACTGACCAGACCAGGTCTGAGATCGAATCTGCAATTCAGGTATGTGCCCTTGACTGGGAACTGAATCCGAGACCCTTCAGTGCGCAGGCCAGTGATCTAACTACGGAGTCATACCCGCCAGGGATCTACTTTATTTTTTATTAAAAGGTAGTAACTTGTTTTCCTAAACTTTTGAGGGTAAAGACTATAGATTTGCTCCCCAGCTCCCCCCGCCCCGCCCGCCATAGGATGTTTCGTTGCTTAGCATGAGGTGCCCAATGAATATTTGGTGAAATAATTGTTGAGTAACAAGAATAGTTGAGTAGGAGTAGGCACTCTAGGCTTTATTTTCTGTATCAACCCCACAGTGCATCTTCTGTGAGTCCCATCTTCTAGTCCTCTTTTTGGTCCTCAGTTTATTCATTATGAGTTGAGGAGTTGGCCCCGGTAGTTTAAGAACCCTTTCTATATAAACAGTCTCAAAAGTTGCGTGGCCTTTCAACTCCAGAGTCTGAGCTAAAATCAAGCTCTGTGCTGAATCATAAAGACAGCCTAGCAGAGAACAAATGTTTTCCAGTCCTCTAATATCTCCTTATAATCTATTTAAGTTAGGAGGTAGATACATTCAGTAAGGAGGTTGTGACAGACTGGAGAAATTTGACTTTCAAAGATACTTCCCAATGGTCAGATGTCAAGGTGTGGCAAAAAGATAAAGAATGGAATGTTGGAAGAAAGTTGTCTTTATCTATAAAAACCCTTAGGGGAAGGATTGTTGACAAACCATCAGAAGAGCTGGGAACCTTCTAACTTACCGGTAAGTACAATCCTCTGGAAATGTATACAGAAGAGAAAATCAGAACTTTGTTGCTTGAACTTTCTGAATAATATATGGCATACTACGACAACAATGATTGAGCCAATAGAAGTTAAGGAAAATTCCAGAGGAAGGTGCAGAAGAATCGAGGTGACCAAATAGGTAAATCCTGAACTCACCTCTTTCCAGGAACGTGTGGAAATTATTGCACAAAGGTCACTGAGAACCACCCGAAGACCAGCTGAATAGAAGTCGTCCTCTAAGGTTATAAAGAAGGAGCCACGTTGACGCAGGTAAGTGTGAATATGTGGTCAGGGCAGGTCCCACACTCCCTGTGTGGTGATGAATGAATGGGAGGGATAGTTGGGCTTCAGAGGTCCCCCCTAAAGAGCCAGCAGTCTGAACCCCACTCCAGGCTCCATAGCACAGGGTACTGTGCCGAGAGTTCCTGTAACATCCAACTTTGGGCACCAGTGGGGATTATGTCTGAGATGGAGAAAGGGTTATAGGAGACCTAGCACTGTACTCAGAGGGTTCACGTGAACTCCTGCCCTCTAAGCTCCAGCACAGAGGCAGCAGCTCCAGAAGTGCCTGGGACATAAGGGGAGGAACTCAATGCACTAACTTTAGGGCACAGGCTAAAGGGGCAGGGATTGGTAGGAACTCTCCCAGGGGACAGAAGCTCTGATGGGTGCTACTGTCCCTTTTGTTGAGTTCTCTCATCCAGCTGGTCCTGAGCAGGCAGGCACAAAATCTCTCTCTCCCCATTAACCTGGCCTACACTGTACCCTGCTCTGCCTTTTCCCTGAGACCCTGCCCCATCCAATGAGCTCACCTTGTTGGAGCCTCTTTCAGCGGCTTCAGGGCCTTCAGAGGAGCCCACACAGCCTCTCTGAAAAGCCTTCAATTTCTACAGGAGTGATGGCCTGCTTCTGGCATGCCCTGCAATCTCTCCCAAATGCCCTTTAATTCAGCAACAAGCATCAACCTAGGCATCTAGTAGATGAATGGATAAAGAACACACGTTACATATGTACAAAGCAATATTACGCAGCCATAAAAATAATGAAAGCTTGCCTTTTGTGACAAAATGGACTTAGAGGATAGTATGCTAAGTGACAAAAGGCAGACAGAGAAAGGAAAAGACCATCAGTTTTCAGTTATATGTGGAATGTAAAAACAAGGACAAAGAAAACTAAACGGAAACAAGCTTATACATACAGAGAACAAATTGATAGGTACCTGATTGGGATGGGAGAGGTGGGGGTGTAAAAGATGAAGGGAATGAAAAAGTACAATCTGCCAGTTATACAATAAGTAACAGGGAAGTAAAGTACAGCAGAGGGAATATGGTCAATCATATTGAATTATTATGTACGGTGTCACACAGGTCCTAGACTTATCGTGGGGATAACCTTGTAAGGTTTGTATGTCTAGTCACTCTGTTGTACACCTGAAACCAATATAGATGGTCTTTAATGTCAATTGTAGTTTAAATATCTATTTGGAAAATTTGGGAAAATTCACAAAACTAGAGTTCCTTGAATTTCTTGGGAGAGAGAGTCTCATTTAAATGGATTCATGGCTTATACATCTCAGTTGTTTAAGCTTCTCCTGGGCAACATCAGTGAGCAAGATCTGCATGTTTAGGCTTACTTGGAGGCTGTGACTTTAGAGCTGACACATTCCTTTCCTCAGCCTCTCTTCATCTGTGAAGTGGAGATTATAAAATATGGAAATAGAAATGAGCATGTGTGTATGGAGCATACACAATAGCCATGTGTGGCTATTTTTTTTTCTTTTAAAATTTATTTTATTGTCATGTGTGGCTATTTAAATTAATTTATTTAAAATTTTATAAATTTTAAATTGAGCAAATTGATAACAGATGCTGGGAAGAAAGGTCTCAAATGCTCCTAAATTTTAATTAATTAAAATAAAATTATATGAAAAAAATTAACTTCTTCATTTGTACTAACGACAGTTTTGTTGTTATTAATCCTTACACAAGGATCTTTTCCCATTGATTTTTAGGGAGAGTGAAAGAGAGAGGGAAAGACAGAGAGAAACATCAATGTGAGAGAATCACACCAATTGGTTGCCTCCTGACCGAGCCTACAGCCAAGGTTGCGGAGCGTTTACTGAAATGGAACTGGGACCCTTTGGTCTGCAGGCTGATGCTCTATCTACTGAGCCAAACCAGCGATGGCAGTACTAACCACATTTTAAGTGCTTGCCCAAAACCATATAGAATAACTCCATCATCACAGAACATTCTGAGATAAACACTTACAACACATACACACACACACACACACACACACACACACACACACACACACACAAACACACACTTTCATGCACGAACTGCACACACCATAGGAAAGGAGTTAACAAATGCAGTGTAGAAAACAAAATAGAGGGATGAAGAATGTCTGAGGTGGCATTTAAGCAGAGAACACAATGAAAAGGAGAAATCTGGAAATGGTGAGCTAAAGGAATGGGGATCTAGGCAGAGACACCACCAGCAAAAAGGTAGTAAAGTAGGAATGCATTTGAAAGAACCACGAGTCGCTGGAGCCCCATGGGCAGGGGAGAGATAGTAGAAAACTCTGAGAGTTGGGCAGAGGTCAGATCACTGGGCCTTTGCATCTAGGTTAAGAGTTAGGATTTTTTTTTTTTTCTGAAAGAGCCATGGGAGGGTTGTAAGTGGGGGGAGTGACATGGTGTAGTTATATTTGCCATTTATATCATTCTGCACAACTGTATAATTCTGCAATGTTTACTAGTTAAATGTTTACTTTACCCGTGTCTCTATCTGATTGTACAATCCTGGACTTTTTTTTTTTTTTTTACAGTTACTTTATTTTTTAATATTTTTTATTGTTTAAAGTATTACATATATTAATTAGTACATATATCTCCTTTTTCCCCCCCATTGACCTTCCCCCAACCTCCCCTACCCCCAATCCTGGACTTTTTTATCCTTAGTATATTTGTCAGCCTCAATATAATAATAAATACTGTGGAAGAGTGGAATTAAATTAGAAAATCCTTATCACTGACCTACTGGGCATTGGCAGAGTCCCAGAGTATAACAACACAATTCAAAATCTTTTAATTTTATTATGTTGATATCGAGAGAGGAAGGTGGGGGAGAAAAGAGAGAGAGAGACAGAGAGAAAGAAACATCGATGTGAAAGAGAACACCAATCAGTTGCCTCCTGCACACACACCTCAACTGGGGATCAAACCTGCAACCTGGATACATCCTGTCCTGGAACAGAACCCTCCATCTTTTGGCCCACAGGGTGACGCCCCAACCAACTGAGACACATGGGCCAGGGATGGTCATAAAATCTTTGCCTCCCAAATAAATAAGGCATGACCTATTTGTATGTGAAGCATTTCAGAATATGCCTCTTAACCTTTGGTGGTGGTTGAAGTAGGGTCAATAGTGTCCACTGTAAGTATAGAAAGACAAAGCATAAAGGGAAAGCAAATATCTAGGCTCACTAAACCTTTCCAAACCTCAGCTTCCTCCTCCAAGAATGGGTTAGTAACAGCACCTGCCTAAGGGTGAAAGTAAAATGCACAGAGCCCGTGACACAGTAATTCTCCAGAAATGGTGGCTGTAGTATTCATGCATATTTAGGTTTAGTTTTGTGTCCACCCACAGACTTTTGTTCATTATAACAATCCTTTAAGGGAGAGAGAACAAGTATTCTTGGCCCCATTGAAGGAATGAGGAAATCAAGGCTTGGCTCAACTTAGTAACTCCCAGAGCTACCAGCTTCCTAAGTGGCAGAGCTGGGATCTGAACCCAAGTGTGGAGGACACTCTTTCTTGATGTGACCGCTGTCTCTCTCATGAGCTGGACTTGGGCTGGATCAGAGGTTGCTTTCCACAACCCCCCATTAGAGACTGTCTGATGATAATCAATGTTCATTCTAACATAAATGAGCACCCCTTCCTTGCTTGCTGCTATGTGCTATCCCTGGTATAGGCCCATTGTCCTGACCTGGTTAAGCATTCTAAAATTAGAATAGATTTGATTAAGTGGATTTATTATTTTAATTTATTTAAAATTTTTTGTTATTGATTTCAGGGAGAGAGAGAGATCGATAGATAGATATATAGAAAGAGAGAAACATCAATTTGTTGTTCAACTTATTTATGCATTCATTGGTTGATTCTTATATGAAATCCACAACCTTGGCCTATCTAGATGACGCTCTAACCAACTGAGCTATCTGGCCAGGGCTAATTTGGTGGGCTTAAAATACCAAAGGTACACAGATACAACCCGGTTGGTATGGCTCAGTGGTTGAGTGTTGATCTATGAAACAGGAGTTCTCAGTTCTACTCCAGGTCAGGGCACATGCCTGGGTTGTGGGATCAATCTCCAATAGGGGGTAAGCAGCAGACAGACAATCAATTATTCTCTTTCGTTATTGATTTTTCTATTTTTCTTTTACTCTCCCTTCCTCTCTGAAATCAATAAAAATATGTTTTAAAAAAAGTAAACTAAAAGAAAATCAGGATTTTGTTCTTTGTGTTAAAATAAAGGTGTAGAAAACAAAGGACATAGTTATAGACCCTAAACTTGCCGAGGACAAAGGAATTATGATAACGAGGGCCACATGCCCTTTTTCCTTTTAACAGGGCCATTTAGTAGACTCTACAATGGGATTTTCCACCAGGATATGTCTTCACACCCCTGGGTGGAGAGGAACTATTTAGTCTTTGGTCGGACCCTGTTATTCTAATGCCCTTGGGTCCCATCCTTGGAGACATGCTATGCATGGATTGGTATATGCACCATAGAAAGAGGAAACAATGGATCCTCTTCTGGCATATTCCCCCTCTTATTCCCTTGCTTACCCCAGAGAGCACAACTTCCTATTGGACAATATGTGGTTTACACAGCCTGGCTAGGCTACAAGTGAAATTCTCAAAGAAGGAGAAGATATCCCAATTCAAATCCCTATCATATACTTGTCTTTCTGAACTTAGAATTTTTCTATTCTTGTGGCATCCAGTTATATGGAGTGTGTGTGTGTGTGTGTGGGAGGAGTATTCATTATCCAAACTGAATGCTGTGTTTTTATACCCAATGCATCCACTAATATTTATTTATTTTTGTTAGTAGATGACCTACTAACCCAGTGGTCGGCAAACTCATTAGTCAACAGAGTCAAATACCAACAGTACAACGATTGAAATTTCTTTTGAGAGCCAAATTTTTTAAACTTTAACTTCTTCTAATGCCACTTCTTCAAAATAGACTCTCCCAGGCCATGGTATTTTGTGGAAGAGCCACATTCAAGGGGGCCAAAGAGCCACATGTGGCTTGCGAGCCACAGTTTGCCTACCACTGTACTAACATACAAGCTTAGGGCCTCTGGGAGCATGATGAAAAACATTATTATTAATACTTGGACTGCTTCTTTTATTTTATTTTTTATTATTATTTTTTATTTTTTTTATTTTTTCTTATAAATCTTTATTGTTCAGATTATTACAGGTGTTCCACTTTTTTCCCCCCCCATAGCTCTCCTCCACCTGATTCCCCACCCCACCCCATGCCCTTACCCCCGCCACTGTCTTCATCCATAGGAGTAAGATTTTTGTCCAATCTCTTCCCGCACCCCTCACACTTGCTTCCCCTGAGAATCGTCAGTCCACTCCCTTTCTATGTCCCTGATTCTATTATATTCACCAGTCCATTCTGTTCTTCAAATTTTTTATTCACTTGATTTTTAGATTCACTTGTTGGTAGGTATGTATTTGATGTCATTTTGTTGTTCATAATTTTTATCTTTACTTTTTTCTTCTTCTTCCTCTTCTTAAAGAATACCCTTTAGCATTTCATGTAATCCTGGTTTGGTGGCGATGAACTCCTTTAGCTTTTTCTTGTCTGTGAAGCTCTTTATCTGACCTTCAACTCTGAATGATAGCTTTGCTGGGTAGAGTAATCTTGGTTGTAGGTTCTTGCTGTTCATCACTTTGAATATTTCTTGCTACTCCCTTCTGGCCTGCATAGTTTCTGTTGAGAAATCAGCTGACAGTCGTATGGGTACTCCCTTGTAGGTAATTAACTGTTTTTGTCTTGCTGCTTTTAATATTCTCTCTTTGTCTTTTGCCCTTGGCATTTTAATTATGATGTGTCTTGGTGTGGTCCTCTTTGGGTTCCTCTTGTATGGGGTTCTGTGTGCTTCCTGAACTTGTAAGTCTATTTCTTTCACCAGGTAGGGAAAGTTTTCTGTCATTATTTCTTCTAATAGGTTTTCAATATTTTGCTCTCTCCCTTCTTCTGGCACCCCCAAAATTCGGATGTTGGTTCGCTTGAAGTTGTCCCAGAGGCTCCTTACACTATCTTCATATTTTTGGATTCTTTTTTCTTTTTGTTTTTCTGGTTGGATGTTTTTTGTTTCCACATATTTCAGATCTTTGGTTTGATTCTTGGGGTACATTGATCTACAGTTGAGTTTCTGTATATTCTTTATTTCAGACAGTGTATGCTTCATTTCTGACTGATCCTTTTCCATTTTTTTGACATTCTCATTAATATCCTTAAAGGTCTCATCAAGTTTCTCAGGGTTTTAAGAAGATTCTTGAGTAACCTTATAAATGTGGTTCTGAACTCTATGTCATCCAGTAGTTTGCTTTCCTCCGTTTCTTTCATTCATGACATGTTTCTTTGTCTCCACATTTTGGCTGCTTCCCTGTGTTGATGGAGTAGCTTTGTGTGGTAGGTGATCTATAGGGGGCAGTAGCTCAGCCTCCTCAATCACCTGATGTGGACACTCTTGGTACATCCCTTTGTGGGCTGAGTGCAAAGTCTTGGTGTAGTTAAGCCTTAATTGCTGTTGGTACGCTGGGAGGAATTGACCTCCAGGCCAATTAGCTGTGAGCATTCCCTGTGTCTATAATGGAAGAACTGCTGTGCTGAAGACACGCAGGACTTGTTTCAGTGGGGCTTCGTTGCTCACTGAGTTTGCCTCTTGAATGTGTCACTTATGGATGTGAGGAGTTGAAATCTGGTGTCTCACACTGACCACTAGGTACACTGGCTTCTGGATCTCCAATGGGGTGCAGGTCAGCTACTGTCTGAGGCCACTCAGCAGGAGCTACAGTGAGAGCTGCAGTTTTCTTCTCTTTGCTTGGGGTTTGGAGGTTTTGGAACTGTCTGACCTGGGCTTCAAGTTTGCTAGGTTAAGCTGAGATAAGGCAGGCTTTTCTTATGCTAACTCGGTTGCTTGGAGCTTGGGTGGGTTTGTAGGTTGTGCAGGGCGGGGCCTCAGGGTATCACTAGGTTAGGGCATGGCAAACAGCAATGGCTGCTAGTTAGCCGGCTCTGTGTCCCCAAAGGCATCCGCGAGTCCCGTGCCCCAGTTCAGTAAACAATTATTCCTGCGCGCAGCTCTGCAAGCAAGCCACCCTCGCTGGCAGACAGTCCAGCTTCTCCCCGTAGGAGTTTGGGTCCCCCGCGTCTCCCCAGAGACTGGATTTCAGAGTAATCGGGGGTTTGTCTCCCTTTGGGTTGAAAAAAGTAACGCACCCAGTCGCCCGCAGCCAGCCCGGATCACGCGCCTCCGTACCTCAGCTTTTCAGCGCTCGTGCACGTCTCAAAGCTCTTTTCTCTTTCCTTCTAGTTGTAGAACTTCCACTCAGCCAGCTTTCCCGTGGTTCTGGGTGATAGACGTTTTGTCTTTTAGTTGCAGTTTAAATTGTTGTGGGAGGCAGCAGTTTAGGTGTTTACCTACGCCGCCATCTTGGATTCTCTGGACTGCTTCTTTTAATTTGTCTCTTTCCTTGGACGTGTCTGCACTGAGAACTGTGTCTTCAATGCAGTCAATTAGCAATAACTGAGCTACCTCCCTGCCACTGAAGTTCCTGCTGACCTGTAGGTCACCTTGCAGAAAGGAGGTGGCATGGGAGTGTAAGAGCAGTCATGAGGGATTGAGTGTCATGAGAGACTGTTCCACAATGTGACTTCTGTTTGTCCCACAAACTAGTTCAGGCCAGAATGGAGGCTGCTTTCCACAACCCTCCCCCGGCTTTGATTGTCCCATCATAATTGATATTCATTCTGACACTAATCGGTACACTTTCTTTGCCTCCTGCCATGCACCAGTTCTTGGAGCAGGCCTTTGTCCTTTCCTTGTCAAGCATGTGAAGTAATTTCCAATAGCTGGTAGCGTTCATGAACTAGTATCTATGACTGTCCCCACCCTTTACTCTATATAATTATTTGTGCCCTGCTAACAAGTGTGGGCATCCATTTTGTCTTGCATTCACCGAAGAAGTAGCTTACATGTGAGTTTTTTTTGCTAAACTGTTATTTGCCAGATTGGAGTGGCCTGCTTCTTTTTCCAGTCTTTCTCTGTTTCCCATTTATGAAGGTAGAATTTCAGTTTTGGGGTTTTTCTCTGAGTCTGTGTCTATGAGCACCAGGCCTGGTCCACATTCTGCTTTCTGAAATATTCTTCTGACATCATTTAATAAAATGGAGTCTGAGTCGTTGCTTCCTGTAGCATGAATGATGATATACAGTGATTCACATTCTCACTTAATCCTTGTTAATAGATAACTTGGCAATATAACTCAGGCTAGGGACTAACCATTGTGGCCACAGGGCAAGAAGTACCCTCTACTCACCAAAAGGCCAGCAGACGGTCATCTCAGAGCCCAAGGGTAAGTGCATCAGGACCATTGGAGGACTGGCCTTTGCTCTGGTGTTCCCCCACTGAGCCTGGCTCTGGTTTCCTTCCTGTTTACGCCCTAATCTCTCTGAGCATCAGGAGTCAGTTTGGACTTTATGTGTGGAAAAGGAGCTGGGAAATAAGGGGCTACTTCCAAGGGCAGCTTTGCCTGTCTGTTGGAGTTACAGAGCTCTCAGCCACCTTGAACTAACAAAGACCTGAAGCCATTGTACGTCGTTTCCCATCCATAGAAGGGTAGGCTCATGTGATGCATGCAGTTAGGGTACAAGAAGAAGTTGCAATCTGAGAATTAATATGTGTCCCCATACCATATGGTGGGAGCACACCAAACAGTCCATTTTCTCTTCCCTTTAGGCTGATACCATCATGCCTCCTTGGGTAGCCTTCCCCAGCCTCATACTACTTTGGGCAGGTAAGTGGATAGGTGGGCCGGGGTTTGGAAGGCCTGGGCATGGGGGAGTGTAGGGTTGTGTGTGGGTGTGGAGGAGGAAGATGGATGTGCTTGGACTCTTTTGGAAGGTAATGCGTCAACTTTGTGAGCAAAGGACCAGGCTGAAAGAAGAATATTTCTGAAATAATATGAATCACAAAATCTAAGGCTAAGTAGAACACTTGTTATATGCTGCCATTTCTATTTAAGAAAAAAGCGGGTGGTGGGTAGCTGGGTATATATGGGCTTCTCACATATGTGTAAGAAATAGTACCAGTTTTTTCCTGGTGTAGGAGGGAATGCAAAGAAGAGATGGTGCTAGGATGGAAAGAGACCAGTCTTTCATTGTACATTTTGTGTGTGTGTTTTTAACTATGTGTAAATATTGCTTTTAAAAATAAGATATGTCCTGGCTAGTGTGGCTCAGTTGGTTGGGCATCTCCCCATGCACCGAAAGGTCTCTGGTTCAGTTCCTAGTCAGGGCATATGCCCAGAGTTTCTGGCTGGATCCCAGGTAGGGGGCATGCAGGAGGCAGTCTATCACTGTCTTCTTGTCATATCAATGTTTCTCTCTCTCTGTCATCCTCTCTTTTATTCTCCCTCTACAAATGAATAAAAAATCTTTCAAAAAGTGAAAATAATATACAGGGTTCCCCCCTCCCCAGTATATATATATATATATATATATATATATATATATATATATACACACTTTAAGAGCCAATAGCTCCATTTTTTAAAATTAAATGTGTTTAAATAAACAATGTCTTTGTAATTATTCAAAGTGTGTGTATACATTTTTGGGACACCCTTGTATATTACTTCAAACATTCAATGAGTTGGAAAATAGGTATAACCTAAATGTAAAAATAATAATCACCAGATATGATGTGATTATGGGGATAAGTTCATTTAAATTATACTTCCATAGTAAATTTTTAAGTTAGCATGCTATATTTGTAATCTACAATGATGTTAGGCAAAATTAAATATTATTGGAATAAAGAGAAAAAATAGACTCTTACTTTATGTAACAATCGCATTTTATTTCCAGAGCACTTCGAAATTCACAGCCCAGTCCTAACTATGATTAGTTGGGGTACAGCATAGGGTATATAGTCAATAATATTGTAACATCTATAAATGATGTCAAATGGGTACTAGACTTATTGGGGGGATTACTTCATAAGTTATATAAATGTCTAATCACTATTTTGTATACCTTCAACTAATATCATATTATATACCAATTGTAATTTAAAAATAAAAAATTAAATAAGTTTAGTTGGTACATCTCAGATTTCATTTAAGGACCAAGTTGACTACATTTGACAGTGTTGGGTTTTAAAAATATGTATATTTTTATTGATTTCAGTGAGAGGAAGGGAGTACATAAATGATTAGAGAGAATAATTGCTAGGATTCCTCCTGCACGCCCCCTACTGGGGATTGAGCCTGCATTCTGGTCTGTGCCCTGACATGGAAGTGACCTTTGACCTACTGGTTCATAGACTGATCCTCAACCACTGAGCCATACCTGGCTGGCGACAATATGGGGTTTTAATGCCACTAACACTGGAGAGAGTTTTTGTTTTTAATTGACTTATTGAATATTGTCCAATTCTCTGGGTTCACCATGGGAAGTGGGCCTTGCTCAAGTGCCAGCTGTCATCTACTCATGAGAATGATTTCTACTTGGATTTTTTTGGACCATCCTCAAGAGCATGATCAGCCTCGGCTCTTCTGGAACCATTAGAAACCTATTTTCTAAAAATTGACTCTTGAAAGTTTATTAGACTTCTGCCTATAAGGCAACAATATTTTATTATTTTTATATTTAAATTTTTGGTTAAAATCATTGATTTGTTATTCTACTTACTTATGCATTCATTGGTTGATTCTTGTATGTGCCCTAACTGGGGATCAAACCTAGAACCTTGGCATACTGATAATGCTCTAACCACCCAAGCTACCTGGCCAGGGCCTAATAATACTTAATTTATTTATTTAAAATATTTGTTCATCAGCCTGGGTTTTGGGCTCAATCCCCATACTGACAGTCATTTGGTTCAACAATTTTGGAAATAAATTTGATAAAAAATTTCTGCTCTTTGTCCTGGTAATTTCTATTTTAGAAGTTTACATTATTGGGAAACAATTCTAAATAAAGAAATAAGTTTAGACCTAGCTAGTTTGGCTCAATGGATAGAGTGTCAGCCCATGGATTGAAGGGTCCAAGATTTGGTTCTGGTCAAGGGTATGTACCTTAGTTACAGGCTCGATCCCAGCCATGGTCAGGGCTCATGCGTGAGCCTACAAGTCAATGTGTGTTTCTTACATTAATATTTCTCTCTCTCTGTCTCCCCCTCTCTTCCACTATTCTAAAAATCAGTGGAAAAATATCCTTGGGTGAGGATTAACAAAAGAAAGAAAGAAAGAAGAAAGAAAGAAGTTTAAATTAAAAAAGAAAGACGTTTAGTTTATCAAGAAACCAAAATGTTGATAAAGATGTAAAAAGTAAAACATAAAAAAAATTTAGATTCAAATTAAGGTCACATGATTACAAATGAAATACACTATATAAAAAGAAGTGGACATAAATATAAAATTAAAATATTGAGGCATCACACTCTGTTTTCTTCTTATTTGCAGATGTTGTAGTTTCTCAGATACGCGTGACTGGAGTGGTGGGACAGACTGTCACGCTACCTTGTAGCTACTCACCAGCTCGTGAAATCGCACCCATGTGCTGGGACCGAGGGCCATGCCCTTCATCCAAATGCTCAAATGAACTTGTTTGGACTGATGGCTACCGTGTCACCTTTGAGAAGGACAAGCATTATAGGACACTTGGAATCATTTCCAGAGGGGATTTGACTTTAACCATACAGAATGCAGCCCTGTCTGACACTGGCACCTATTGTTGCCGTATTGAGTTCAAAGGGTGGTTTAATGATTACAAAGGGAATATATTTTTGGAGATAAAGCCAGGTGAGTTTGTCTTCCTGTGATCACTTCATGTGCATGAACTGAGATGTTTACTGTTTCGTAGTGATATTCACTTCCTTTAAGAAAGACAAGGTTCCTCAATCCTGTTTTTTAATAACTTTTGGGAAATAGAATTACTTACTTGTGTAGATTGAAGTGTTAAAACAACCTAGAGTCAAGAGTGTAGGCTAGAGAGCCTTCCCATTCTACAGACTATCTCTTAAAGCAGTGCCTCAAAAATGCTGGTTAGTTCATGGCATTAACGGCTGCAGGAGATGAGATGAACATTTTTCTCAAACTGAATTTATTCAATGTAAACAACTGCACTTTTTCTCTGAGATGATGTCACTGAATATTTATAAAATGATCTTTCTTAACATTTTAAACCTGACATGGAGATTTTCAAATGTATAAAGTAACCAATATTATAGAAGAAATTGTCAAGTAGATACATTATCAACTTTGACACTAACTGACTCAATCTTGTTGCATGTACATTGTGTAAGCATATATAGTCCCATTCCCACACTCTGCCCTACCTTGGATTTCATGAAGCATAACTCACATTATATTGAAATATTGACTGTTTAAAAATTAAAATGACTTTATTACAATATAAAAACTGATGCATCCCAATAGCTGTTTATTAGTTGTTTTTAAGATTTTCATGAAATCCAAAAATCTGGCAAATTCACATTTCTTCTCTCTTGAGATGGACATTATAATGGCCCAGGTTTCTGAGTTCTTCCTTAATCTCTTTCCAGTAAAGTCTTATCTTGACAGTAGAATACAATATTTGTGACCTTAGTAAGCTGAATCTCTTTATCTTTTTATTAAATTAAGAAACCTTTATTTACAAACTCCCAAATTTTGAACTAGGTTATTTCCTTTGAAAAGGCAGTAAGAGCCCTAGCTGGTTTGACTCAGTGGATAGAGCGTCTTCATATGGACTGAAGAGTCCCCGTTTCTATTCTGGTTAAGGGCACATGTTCAGGATGTAGGCTTGATCCCCAGCAGGAGGTGTGCAGGAGGCAGCCAATTAATGATTCTCTCTCATCATTGATGTTTCTATTTCTCTCTCTTTCCCCCTTTCTCTCTGAAATCAATAAAAAATATATATAAAATTTTTTAAAAAGGCAAGTACTATAAGGACAGTTCAGATGGAGAAAAAGGCTGACTCTGTGGAAACTATATCTGAGAAATAATTCAGGGAAGCCAAAGAAGCTGATGAGATAGAGCTCTATAGACAGATGTGTGGAGGCAGCACATGGAAAAGCAATTATGATTATGAAAATTTGGGAGTTGTGAACTTATTTTGATCTGTCTGAATTTTTAAATATAACATGGAAAAGAACCAGAATTGGGAGACTTTTACAGTGCCTTCCAATTCTTTAATAGACAAATATTTGAGCCTCCAATAACCAAATCTCTGCTTAAGTTTTCTTTCATTTTTCACAGGCTCAGCTTACTCCTCACCTTTCTGTTAGAGGTTTTCCTAGCCTACATCTATACTTATATCTTCCTAGCTTCTTCCTGGGAAAGATATTAGTATTTTCTACTGATGAGGACAAGTTCATTATTAGATCCGTTTTGGTTTCCTCTTCTTTATTGTTCCTTATGCTCCTTTGATCAGATTTATTTTGCATCCTTGCCTTTTCCCTCTATATTAAGTTTATAAATGAAGGGAAAGGATTAGACTGTATACTCCTTAAAAGCTTCTGAATACAGCTTAGATAAAGTTCATCCAAAATTATAGCCCAGGGCCAGATCATATTCAAAACAGGCCCACGTATAGTTTTATAGATAAACTTTATGAGAACAGCTATACCCAATTCTTGTACTATCTGGACTGTGGCTGCTTGCACACAGAGTTGAGCACTGAGACCATAGGGCCCCCAAAGCCTAACACATTTACTGTCTGGCCCTTTATAGGAAGTTTGCTGACCTCTGCTTGAGACTAATGCCTTGCATGTAATAGATACCAATATTTGTTGAAAAAAGTTTATCCTGTTGAAGGCACAGATGGGCTTATTTCCATATTAAACTGATTCTCTAAAAAGGAAGACATTCAAACCAATTGTCTGCTCTCTAGGGGTTTCTTTATAGTTAGTAGAGTTGAGTTTGAAGGAAGCTTCTTGTAAAAAGAAAAGGTGCTTGGTGAGCAGAATGTACACATTCTTGAATCAGGCCTTCACTGATCTGCATTTTTGCCAGGCACGGGGTTTGGGCTTAATTTTAGCATCAGCACTCTCTGGGTAGCTCTGAGACCTTCCATAAGTGGTTTTGAATCCAACACCCAATCTGACCCTGGAAAGAAACAAAGTTACTACCTACCTGTGGTCTAGTCTACCTTTCAGCCAATATATAACGTCTCTGTGTGATCTAGGTTGCTAGTGGGTGTGAGTCCTCATTTAGAGTACAGGTCTCTTTGGAGGGTATCCTCAAGACTAAAGTGAATGCTATGTATTAATTAATATATTTTTAACTTTCTGGGCCTCGAAACTATTTTGTAATTTAGCATTCACCACTGAGAGGACAAAGACAGGTCCAGGCTCTAGATATTTTCCCTGCCTCCGTGATGTTGAAGAAGATACATACCCTGAGTGGCCAGATTATTATGACCACCCCATCACCCTTCATTGACACTTCCAAAAATACTGAATATT
The DNA here is from genome assembly GCA_026230045.1 of Corynorhinus townsendii. Classification (NCBI taxonomy): domain Eukaryota; kingdom Metazoa; phylum Chordata; class Mammalia; order Chiroptera; family Vespertilionidae; genus Corynorhinus; species Corynorhinus townsendii. The sequence continues at coordinate 155,832,633 of JAPDVU010000006.1, read as the reverse complement.
GAAAACTTCCTAAGCAAATACTCTCAAGGTTTTATTATTATTATTTGCATAACTAATTCACTTCATTGTACTGATGGGGTGGTCATAATTATCTGGCCGGTCATAATCATCTGACCACTCAGTGTAAATCTCATATGCATTGTTGGTCTTCTCAGAGTGCTTCAATGTTAATCCTGGGTATCCTTAATCACCTCTGAACCTCCTAGTATATATTCGTGCAATACAGCTATCTCTGTTTTCATTGGCTTTTCTTCAAGTCTTCCCCTGTAAGAATCTCATTAACCGAGGACAGGATGTCCTTGGTTTTAGGGCAAATTAGTGCCCAGTTTTCCCTGGGACAGTCTCTCATTGGTTATGTTGAGGTACAGGCCCAGCACCAAGCTCTTGTTCCCCGCTGCTTGATTAATCCTTGCTTTCATGTTGATTTCTAGCTCCAACCACTGCTCCAACACCTCCTAATGTCTTCACCTCTGCTCCTACAACTCCAGCGACCACGAAGAACCTCAAGACAGGTAAAGCCATTTGTTTCTGAGGCCGTAGGCCTTCTAGTAAGAGGATGGAAACCTCCCAGGGCATGTGTTAAAACGTACAATTCAGGGTAAGGGTTCTTAGATGGCTCCAAGCAAGGGTTTCATAGCGTCTGTGAACCCTGGTCTCATATTATATCCAACTTTTGTAACTATAAGTATTTTCAGAATAGGAAGACTCATTGGGTTTTAAAAAAATCTTTATTGGTGAAAGTATTACAGATATTCCCCTTTTCCTCTCATTGACCCCTTCCAGCCTGCACCCACACCCTCCCCCCAGGCCTTCACCACTCTATTGTCTGTGTCCATGGGTTATACTTACATGTATGCAAGTTCTTTAGTTGATCTCTTCGCACCCACCCACTCACCCCCAACTTCCCTCTGAGACTTTTTAGGCTCATTGGTTTTTTCTGGTCAGATTCTCAAAGGCATTCATTATTAGCCGAAACCCCCCAGACCATTGATCTTTGATATCTAATGAGGATGGTATGGATTTTGCCCAAAAAGCACAGGTTAAGAGGAAAATACAGGAAATGACAGAGAAAAATGGTCAAGTTATGGCATTCTGTTCTCCCAAAACTCGAGTTCTGAATAGGGATCCTTTACTTCACTCTGAAGTTAGACCCTCTACCTGAGAATAAGATTATAGTGAAGTTAATATTCACTCTGTCTCCTATGTCAGGAACCATGGTAAGTACTTTGCAAATATTATATCACTGAATTCTTATGATAACCCTATGCACTGTAGCTGTGCTCAGTCTTATTTGATAGGATGCTGTCAAGTAGGTACAGCACCAGCTTTAACAATTGTCTTTTCAATCTTGTTGCATATACACTGTGTATGCATTGAAGTAGACAAGTTCATTAGAAAAACTGGTTAGTTTTTCTCCTATTTGTTGTTCCTTATGTTTCTTTGAAAACTTTTTTTGCATGCTTGCTTTCTCCTCAATTTTATATTTAAAATGGAGAAATAAAATTGGATTTTTTTCTTCCTAAAAGCCTCTGACTATACCTTAGAGTAGGGTCAGCAAACAATAGTCCAGGGCCAGGTTATATTCAAATTAGGCCCACCAACTGATTCATAAATAAAGTTTTATTGGAGCAGTCATATCCAATTATCTTTTCTATAGAAACCTTCACACTGATACAGTTGAGCAACTGCCTCTGAGATCATCCAGCCACCAGAGCCTAAACATTTACTTTCTGGCTCTCACAAAAGTTTGCTGACCTCTGCTTTAGATTAATGCCTTCCAGGCAATAGACACAAATATTTGTTGAAAAACAGTTTTCCTCTTCAAGACAAAAATTAGCTCAATTCCAAATTAAACTAGATCTCTCTAAGGAAGAGCTTTCAAGTCAATGGACTCCTATACAATGGACTCCTCTTTTATACTCAGTAGAGTTATATTTAAGAAATCTTCTTGTATCCAGGCAGGTGTTGCTCAGAGGTTGAGCATTGCCCTATGAACCAGAAAGTTATAGTTCAATTCTGGTCAGGGCACATGCCCAGGTTATTGGCTCAATCTCCAGTGTGGGGCTTGCAGGAGGCAGCCCGATCAATGGTTCATTCTCATCATTGATGTTTCTACCCCTCTTTTCTTCTCCCTTAGTTTCTGAAATCGGTAAAAAATATTGTTTTTTAAAAAAGAAAGCTTATTAAAAGAAAAATAAGGTGCATGGTGAGAAAAAGGGCCGCATTCTTTTTTTTTTAATAAATTTTTAAAATATATATTTTTTATTGATGTTAGAGAGGAAGGGAGAAGGATAGAGAGATAAAAACATCAATGATGAGAGGGAATCATTGATTGGCTGCCTTCTGCACCCCCCACTGGGGATCAAGCCCGCAACCCAGGCATTTCCCCTTGACCCGAATCAAACACGGGACCCTTCTGTCCACAAGCTGACACTCTAACCGCTGAGCCAAACCGGCTAGGACAGGGCCACATTCTTGAATCAGGCCTTCACTGATCTGCTTCTGCTTCTGAGCCATGCATTGTGTTTAAGCTTAATTCTAGCTTCAGCTCTCTCTCTGGGTAGTTGGAGACCTTCTGTAAGTGAGTTGCTATCCTACACCACCTCTGACTCTGCAAAGAGTCAAAGATATTACCTGTGGTCTAGTTCACCTTCATCCAAATGTGTGTTGTACAAATCCTTCCTGTGATCTTGCATCTGCTAGTGGGGGTGAGTTAATCCTCATCTGTGCTGCAGGCCACTTGAGAGGGTACCCTCAAGACTGACTGAATTTAATGCTACTTATTTGGTAACATTTTGGGTCTGGGAGCTGTAGTTAGAGAAAGTCTTAGTCATTCACCACTGAGAAGATTAAGACAGGTCCAGGCTCTAGATATTTTCTGTACCTCGATGATGTTTATCTGATATGCATGGATGATCTTTTCACAGTAATTCAGTTTTAACTCTGGATCACCCTTTTTACCTCTGAATGTCCCAGAGTGTATACATTTCAGTGCATGTTTTCCTCTGGCCAGACGGTTTCCAGATTTTAATTGAGAAAGGATAAGAACTCTGAGTTCCAGAGAGGTTGGTGCCCAGTTATGGCTGGGGACAGATAGTCTCTCATTAGTTGAATTGATATAAAGGCCCAGCACAAAGCTCTTGTTCCCTGCTGCTTGATTAATCCTTGCTCTCATGTTGATTTCTAGCTCCACCTAAGGTCACCAGTGTTCCAACACCACCTATGGTCTTCACCTCTGCTCCTAGAACTCCAGCACCCACACTGAACCTTAAGACAGGTAAACTGATATGTTTCTGAGGCCTGAAGACTTCTTACTGAGTGGATGAAGACTACCAGAGTATGTGTTAAGGCAGAGTTGCCATCTCTGCTAAAGGTTTTTACCTGGGCTCCATAGGGCCTCGTGTGATCTGTGAAACCTTGTCCCATCTTACATGCATCTAATAGGTATCTTCAGAGTGAGGGGACCCATTTTTTAAAAAAATTGGATCCTCAAAGGGTTTCATCATTAGCCAAAGGACCCAGACCTGTGATACTGGATAACTAATGATGTGGCTTTGGTCTTGTTGGGCACTGGTTTATGAGTAAAATCTAGGTAATTCCAGAGAAGAAGGGAAATCTGAGTGTTTTTCCTTTAGTCCTCTTTAGGAAGCTCTTTATGGGATACAAAGGTGCCTGGTGAGAAAAAGTACACATTGTACATCAGGCATTCATTGATGGTCTTTTGTGCCAGGCACTGTGTTTGTCCTTAATTTCAGTGCCATCTCTCTCTCTCTCTCTCTGGGTAACTCTGAGACCTTCTGTAAGTACTTTGAAATCATAGATCTGCTCTATCGTGGATAGAGCCCAAGTTATTACTTTTTTCATTTCTTAGTTGGGAAGGAATCATTAGTGGTCTAATTCACCTTTCAACCAAATGTATAATGTAGAAATCGTCTATGTGATCTAGCATATACTTTTAGGGTGAGTTAATTTAGGTGCAGAACTCCTTTGAGGGTATTCTCAGGATTGGCTGAAATGAATGCTATTTATTGAGTAAACATTCTGGGCCTGGAACCACTGTTTAAATCTTAGTCATTCACTACAGAGAGGACAAGAACATGTCCTGGCCCTGGACATTTTCCCCACTTCACTAATGTGTATAAGGATATATAGCCCTAATCCATTTGGCTTGTGGATAGATCATTAGCCCTTAGATAGTAGGGTCCCAGGTTTTATTCCAGTCAAGGGCACATACCTGTGTTGCAGGTTTGATCTCCCACCCTAACAGGGCAAGTGTGGAAGGCAATTGATCAATGTCTCTCTCTCTCTTTCTGTCTTTCCTGCTCACACTCTCTGTAAAAATCTATGGGAAAATGTCCTCGGGTGAGGGTTAAAAAAAAAAAAAGATAATAAATTTAATACGCATGGCTGGTGTTTTCAAAATGCTTCAGTGAATATGCCAGTATCCTTTATCAACCCTGGAATATATACTTTCAATGCAGCTGTTTCCTTTTTGCAGGCTGGTCCTCAACCCCATCCCTGTCAGATTCTAGTAGGTAAAGGACAAGAGATCTGAGTTTAGGGGAGAATAGTGCCAAATTCTCCCAAATTTGGATACGTTGATGTGCAGGCCCAGCACAAAGCTCTCATTCTCTGCTTCTTGACTAATCTTTGCTTTCATGTTAATTTCTAGCTACACCTAATGTCACCACGATCCCAACATCATCTACTGGTATGGTTTCCACCCCTGCTACTGCAACGCCAGCACCCACGCAGAAATCCCAGACAGGTAAATTGATGTGTTTCTGAAGTCATTCACCAATTAGAGAACAAAGACAGGTTCAGGTTCTAGACATTTTTTCTTACCTCACTGATGTTTATGAAGATATATAAATCTGATATGCATGGTTGGTCCTCTCAAAGTGCTTCAGCGTTAATCCCAGGTATCCATTTTCACTTTTGAACTTCCTGGAATGTATACTTTTCCTTGGGCCTGGAGCCCTAATAGGGGTGCGTGCAGGAGGCAACCAGTCGATGTGTTTCTTTCACATCAATGTTTCTCTCACATCAATGTTTCTCTCTGTCTTTCCCTCTCTCTTCCACTCTCTCTAAAAATAAAAGGAAAAATATCCTTGGTGAGAATTAACAATAACAACAAAATAATTTTATGAAGTTCAAAAATCTGGGAAGTTTGCAGTTCTTCAATCTTGATGTGGATATCCTAAACCTTATTATTCAATGATTGGAGAGGTACTTGAGGATTTCCTAGTTTCTAGTGCTCCTTCCTAATGAATCTTTGTCCACTGAAGGTTTATATTGACCTCAATAAGCTATATCTTTCTCTCTCTTTCTCTCTCTCTTCAATTAAGAGACACTTTATTTTGTAAATTCACATTTTGGACGAGGCTTATTTTCTGACGGGAAGTAAGATAAGGTCAATTCAGATGGAGAAAACAGCTGACTCTGTGGAAACTATATCTGGGAGGCAATTCAGGGAAGCCAAAGAAGCTGATGAGATAACACACTATAGACAGCTGTGGGGTTGCAGCATGTGGAGAAGAGATTATGATTATGAAATTTTGGGAGTTGTGAAATTATTTTGATCTGTCTGAATTTTTAAATATAACATGGAAAAGAAGAAGAATTGAGAGACTTTTACAGTGTCTCCCAATTCTTTAACAGACATATTTGAGCCTCTAGTAATCAAATCTTTGCTTAAGTTTTCTTTCATTTTTCATAGGCTCAGCTTACTCCCCACCTTTCTGTTAGAGCTTTTCCTTATCTGGAATCTACACTTATATCTTCCTAGCTTCTTCTTGGGGAAGATATTTTCTACCGATGAAGGTAAGTTCATTACTAGATCTGTCTTGGTTTCCTCTTCTTTATTGTTCCTTGTGCTCCTTTGACCAGATTTTTTGCATGCTTGCTTTTTTCTCTATATTAGATTTTTAACTGGATGGAAAGGATTAGACCATATACTTCTTTTTTAAAAAATATTTTTATTGCATTAGAGAGAAAGACAGAGAGAGAGAGAGAGAAAGAATGTGAGAGAGAAACAGCAATCGGTTGCCTCCTATACCACCTCAACTGGGGAGATTGAACTTGAAACCCAGGCTAGTGCCCTGATCAGGAATCAAACCGGTGACCTTTTGGTGCATGGGACGGCACACAAACTACTGAGTCACACTAGCCAGGGTTAGACTGTATACTTCTTAAAAGCCTCTGACTATAACTTAGATCAGGGTCAGCCAACATTATAGCTCAAAGCAAGATCACATTCAAAATAGGCGCACCAATTGTTTTATAAATAAGTTTTATTGGAACAGCTAAACCCAATCCTTATACTGTCTGGTCTGTGGCTGCTTTCACATTGACAGAGTTGAGCAGCTGACACTGAGACCATAGCGCCCCCAAAGCCTAACACACTTACTGTCTGGCCCTTTACACTTCTGCTTAAGATTAATGCCTTGGATGTGATAAAAACTCTGAGTAAGGTCTGAGACCTCCTCTAGGTGGTTTTGAATTCGACACCCTCTCTGATCCTGGAAAGAGACAAAGTTATTTTTGTGGTCTAGTCCAACTTCTAGCCAATTGTATAAATCATGTGTGCCATCTAATATATGCTAATGGATGTGAGTTAATCCTCATTTAGGGTGCAGGTCCCTTGGGAAGCATACCCTTAGCATACTGATCTGAATGCTATTTATTTGGTGAACATTCTGGGCCTGGGAACTACTGCTGAAGTCTTAGTCATTCACTACTGAGTAGACTACGGCAGGTCCAGGCTCCAGACATGTTTCCCTCCTCACAGATGTGTATGAAGATACATATATCTTATATGCATGGCGGGATTTTCAAAGTGCTTCAATGTAAATCCCAGATATTCTTTTTCAACTCTGAACTTCCCAGAATAGTTTTCTTTCAATGCAGCTGTTTCTTTTCTTGTGAGCTTTTCTTCAAGCCCTTCTCTGTCAGATTCTAGTGGACTAAGGACAAGAACTCTGAGCTCAGGGGAGGTTAGTGCCTGCCTGTGTTAGCCTGGAGACAGACAGTCGCATTGGTTGTGTATGTACAGGACCAGCACAAAGCTCTTTTTTCCTGCTGCTTGATTAATCCTTGCTTTCATGTTGATGGCTAGCTCTACCGAAAGTCACCAGTGTTCAAACATCACCTATGTTCTTTACCTCTGCTCCTGCAACTCCAGCACCCACAGGACAGGTAACTTAGGACAGGTAAAACGATGTGTTTCTCAGGCCAGAGGCCTTCTAATGAGAGGATGTGGATTACCCAAGGCATTATGTTAAAACGGAAATACAAGTCAGGATAAGAGGTTGTGGATGGCTTCGTAAAGAGGGCTTTATAGTATATGTGAGCCCCCATCCTATATTACATGCACCTTTTGTATAAATAAGTGCTTTCAGAATGAGGAAACCCATTAGTTTTCCAGTCAGATTCCCAAAGGGATACATTATCAGCCAAAATACCACAGACCACCGATCTTTGGAATGTAATGAAGGTGGTATTCAAGTTTATGAGGAAAATACAGGGTTATGCCAGAGAAGAAGGGTCAGGTTAATAAGATTCTGTTCTCACAAACAGTTGTGAGTGGAGATCCTTTAGTCCATCTGAAGTCATATCCGACACTTGAGGATAAAATTTCAGTGAATTTAATATTCATTTTGTTTCTATGTTAGGAACCAAGGTCAGTCCTATGCAAGTATTACATCACCTAATTTTTTGACAACCCTATGTACTATAGGTGTGATTCAACCCTATTTTATATTTGTGGGTACTGTTGAGCATATATATTAGCAGTTTTAACAATTGTCCATTCAGTTTTGTTGTATTTACATTGTGTAAGCATATGTGGTTCCATACCTACCCTTTGCCCTACCTTCGATTTTTGAAGTATATCTCTCATCATATCATAACATTGTTTGTTTAAAAATTAAAATGACCTTATTGCAATATGAAAATATTGACATCCCAATAACTTCATCAATTGGTTTTAGGAGTTTCATGAAATCCAAATATCTGGGAAGTTTACATTTCTTCCATCTTGAGGGGGACATACTAGCCTTATCATTTGATGAGAAAAGTATGTTCTTGGGGATTTTATGGTTTTTGCTCTTAATAAATCTTCATCCACTAAAGCAGTGGTTCTCAACCTTCCTAATGCCTAAGGCTTCTCCTCGCTAGCATCTATTCTTACCTTCCGTGCAGTATTTTTATCGCAGAATAAGATAAGTTGATTAGACAATTTGACTAGGTTTCCTCCTCTTTATTGTTCCTGATGATCCTTTGATCAGATTTTTTTGTATGCTAGCTTTTTTCTCTAGATTAGGTTTTAAACTGGAGGGAGGGGATTGGAATGTACTCTTTTTACAAGCCAATGATCACACCCCCTTATATCAGGGTCAGCAAACTATAGCCCAGAGCCAGAACATATTGAAAAAAATCTCACTGTTTTATGAATAAAGTTTTATTGGAAAAGTCATACCCATTCATTATACCATCTTGTCTATGGCTACATTTGTATTAACAGAGTTGAACAATTGCCACTGAGACCACAAGGCCATCAGAACCTAAACATGTACTATCCGGCTGACATAAAGTTTGCTGACACTCACAAATACTTGTTGAAAACGGTTTTTTCTTCTTCAAGGTAAAAATTGGCTCAGTTCCAAATTAAATTGGCCCTTCCAAAAGAAGATCTTTCAGTTCTATGGTTTCCTATGCAAAGTTTTCCTTCCTAGTTAGAATTGCAATTTGAGGAAACTTCTTGTAGGATGAAAGGTGCCTGGTGAGAAATAAAACACACATTGTAGATCAGGCCTTCATTGATTGGCTTTTGTGCCAGACACTGTGTTTAGACTTAATTCAGGTTTCAGCTTTCTCTCTGGATAGCTCTAAGACCTTTCAAAAGTGGTTTGAACACCTATACACCTCTGTAAAGAGCCAAAGTCATTAGCTATCTCTGAAATGGGAAGAAGCATTAAATAGTCAAGCCCTACTTCTAGCCAAATGTCTAATGCATAAATCCTTTGTGTTATCTTGCATGTGCTATGGTTGTGTGTTAATCCTCAGTTAGGGTGCAGGACTCCTGGGTGGGTATCCTCAGGACTGACTAAAATGAATGCTATTTATTGGGTAAACATTCTGGGCCTAGAACCACTGTTTAGATCTTAGTCATTCACCACAGAAGAGGACAAAGTCATGTCCTGGCCCTGGACACTTTCCCCATCTCATCAATGTGTAGAAGGATATGTAAATCTGATACACATGGCTGGTGTCCTCCAAGTGCTTCAGTGCATAATCCCAGTAACCTTTTTCACATCTGAAGCTCCTGGAATCTATACTTTTCAATGCACCTGTTACTTTTTTGAAGGCTGGTCCTCAATCCCAGCCCTGTCAGATTCCAGTAGACTAAGGACAAGGACTCTGAGCTCAGGGGACATTAGTGCCCAATTCTGCAGGGGACAGTCTCTCATTGAATGTTTGTGTGTGTGGGCCCAGCACAAAGCTCTCATTCTTTGCTGCTTGATTAATGTTTGCTTTCATGTTGATTTCTAGCTCCACCTAATGTCACCATGGGCCCAACATCACCTATGGTCTTCATGTCTGCTTCTACAAAGCCAGTAGACGGGCGGCAGAAATTCAAGACAGGTAAACTGATATGTGTTCCAGCCCTTGGCCTTCTTTTTTATTTTATTTTTTTATAGATTTCAGAGAGGAAGGGAGAGGAGGAGGAGGAGGAGAGAGAAACATGAATGATGAGAAAGAATCATTGATTGGCTGTCTCCTGTACACCTCCTATATGGGATAGAGCCCAAAACCTGGGCATGTGCCCTTGACCAGAATTGAACCTGGGACCTGGGGCCTTTCAGCCTTGCAGGCCAATACGTTATCCACTGAGCCAAACTGGCTAGGGCCAGCCCTTGGCCTTCTAATGAGAGGATGTAGACTGCCAAGGGCATGTGATAAGGCAGAGTTACAATCTAGGGCTGTGATCGGCAAACTGAGGCTCGCAGGAGCCACATGAGGCTCGCGAGCCGTGGTTTGCCGCTCTGTTGACTAATGAGTTTGCCGACCACTGATAGGGTATGAATTCCTTCTTGGGTTCTAAAGGTGGGCCTCACAGTGTCTTTGAAAATGTGTTCCATATACATGCACTTTTTTTTTTTAAACTGTAAGTACTTTTAGAGTGAGAGGACCTATTTTTTTATATCATAAATCATATTCTCAAAGGAATTTTTTATTTCCAAAAGCTGCTGATCACTAATCTTGGACATCTAATGCAGATGGTGAGGATGTGGCCTAGTGGAGCACAGATTTATGAGGAAAGTCTAGGGAGTGCCAGGAAGTAGGGATAGGCTAATGAGAGTCTGTCCTCGTGTTCTAGACATTTTCCCCACCTCACGCATGTTTGTGAAGATACATACATCTGATATGCATGGTCTTCAGAGTGCTTCAGTGGAAATTACAGGTTTCCTTTTTCACCTGTGAAAGCCCTGGGAAATACACTTTCCCATACAGCTGATTTCTTTTTTCCACTGTGACTTCAAGCCCTCCCCTGTCAGAGTCTATTTGAGCAAGGGCAGGAACTCTGAGCTCAGGGGAGATGAGTGCCCAATTCTGGAGGGGGACACAGTCTCTCATTGGTTTTGCTGGTGTTCATGCCCAGCACAAAGCTCTTACTTCTGCTGGATTTATTCTCATTGTCATGTGGGTTTCTAGCTCCACCTGAGCTCACCAGGGTCCCAAGATCACCTGGAGTCTCCACTCCTGCTATAGCATCATTTCTCCTGCAGAACATCCTGAGAAAGAAAGTGATGTGTTTTTGAGTCCCGAGGTCTTCCAATAGAGGAGGCAGACCATCCAGGGTATTATCATAAGGTGGAAGTATAATCTAGGATTAATGTTCTTCCCTCGGTTAAGAAACGTCAGCTTGACAGTACCTGACAATCCTCATTCCAGATTACTTGTTTCCTTTGTATCTATAAATATTTTCCAAGTAAAGAGACCCATAGTTTTTTAAAATCTGATTCTACAGGGGATTAATTATTAGCCCCCAAATCCCCAGACCATTTTTTAAAAAAACTTTTATCTTCACCGAAGGATATTTTTCCATTGATTCTTAGAGAGAGTGGAAGAGAGGGAAAGAGAGAGAAACACCAATGTAAGAGAAACACATAGATTGGTTGCTTCCTGCACCCGTTCTGACCAGAGCCTGGGCTGGGGAGGAGCCTGCAACCAAGGTACAAGCCCTTGACTGGACTCAAACCATGGACCTTTTAGTCCACAGGGCGATGCTCTTTCCACTCAGCCAAACAGCAAGGGCCTCAGGCCATTTCATTTATCTTTGACATCTAATGAGAATGGTGTAGACTTGGTTCCGTTGAGCACAGGTTTATCAGAAAAATATAAATAAGTGTCTTCTTAATGAGATCTGGGAGCTGGAAGTGGAGATTCTTTATCCACTCTGAGGTTGGAGCCTCCTGTGGCAGGTAAGACTTCATCAAGATGACCCTGTGTGACAGAATTCATGCAAAGTTCTCTTTACTCCATTTTATAAATTTTAATTTACTTATTATTCTAAATTACAGTTGACATACAATTTATATTAGTTTTAGGTGTATAACCCCATGATTAGACATTTATATAAGTTTCACAGTGATCACCCTGGTAAATCTAGTATCCATGTGACACTATATATAGTTATTACAATATTACTGACTATATTGCCTGTGCTGTAGTTTACATCCCCTGACTATTCTTGTAACTCAAGCTTGTACTTCTAAATCCCTTGACCTTTTTCACCCATCCCCTAACCCATATCCCATCTGCTAAGTTCTTTACAAGCATTATATTACTTAATTCTTATGACAGCCCTATGCATTGTATGTTCTACTTTATAGTTGTGGGCACAGAGTCCAAGCTCATTGTTGAAAGACATATGAGTAGAAAGTGGTTGAGTCAGGATTCAGGCTCCATTAATTTGAATTTGTGGCTGTGCTTATAACTACTGGATGGTGCTTCTACCATGAGGACTGAAGTTATATTAGGATGAATTGTCCTTATCTGACACCCTCATTGAAAAAGCCTTTATGTGATTACCCTGTCTTTTTATGTCAGACAGTGGCAGTTTTGCTTCTAGCATTCTTTATGTTAGTATGTAGCATAAAATTTAAATAATGGTGTTTATACTGATAACAAAGTAAATATCTGGTTTAAGGATTTCAGGGATTTAGAATGTATGGCTTCTCTTTCCAATTCAGGCTACATGCTTCAAGTTTCTGATAGTTAAGAGCTTAGATGCAATACAAATGGAGAATAATTTGATGTATGGGTGGGGAAATAGCTTGGCCTCCTGAGGACAAGTTCAGGTTCAAACCTTCTATTTTTAAGATTAAAAAGGTAACATTTAGTGAAGATTCTCAAAGCCTTTCAAACTCTCCGACTCCTTGAGGTGATCTGGATTCTGAAGAATAACGGAAATGTCTCAACCTCTTAGCCAGAGACATCTGATGGAACATTGATTTTCCTTAGCTCCCATTGAGCCTTGTGTATATTTAACCAGGAGCGATCTGAAGCATTTGGGCAATGAGCTGCATTTGGAGGAGAAGGCTTTAGGTTAGAACTCAGATTTTAGAGCCTTGAAAGTATATAAGAAAAATAGCTTTGTTCCAGGCAGCTTAGCATACTAGAGAATCTGTTGACTTTCTTAATATTCATTTAGCTTCTTTATACTTAGTTTGACATACTGTGTGCCTGTAAAAGTGTGAGAATTAGTGCACTTGGTTTAGTGAACATACATAAGTTTTTTTACTTCATTTAAAGCAGAGATTCAGAAGAAAAGATCTGTGTGATCTCCTAAAGAACATTAATTATATTATTAATTGAATTGAGCCTTATCTTTATCCTGATAGTTTCCTAAGGAGTCTGAGTCTAGAATTGAGCTTTACAGTACAGGACGGAGGTGAGCACTGGAGCTAATTCAATTCAGAGACATTTACTTTTACAACCATTTCCTGTTTGTCCTCAGTGCCTCCAGCACATGTTCATTTCCTAAAATATGCATGAAATGGTTGGATGTAAGATTATAAGAGGAGGGGAGCAAAGAAATATGTCCACAAAAAGTCAAACTTGGGGAAGAAGTTAAGGTCAAGAGGCCTTTTGCACAGACTAAGTTGGATAGACTCTGATAATCTGAGTTTCTTATTATTGCCCTGTTCTTTGTTCCTAATGAGAGCCACATCCCCACATCCTATTATAAGGTTCAGTATTGGAGTAAAACATGAAATGTGTTCAGAAGATAAGGAAGGGTGATGTTGAAATGTGAAGATGGTGGCGGGAAAGACTAAACAGGAAGCCTGATGAAAGGCAATAAGGAAAGCCCAGGTTTGAGAATTCTTGCCCAGCCAGCACCACTAATTTGCTCTAAGTTCTGTGGTGCTCTTGGGGGAGGGAATATGAAGATTTTATAAAGAGGCAAGTGATACATAGCAGTGTGCTTGGGAATTCTTAGTGAAGCTTTTTGGTGAGAAATGGGAGATGAATCAGATAACACAGGACATCAGTCATACAGAAGGAGTGAGCAGAATGCAACTGCAGAAGGAGCTGAGGTCACGTCTACCAGGAACCTGGCTGAGGGTTGTGAATCATTACCAAGTTGAGAGATTGGGCAATGTAGTCACCTTAAAGAAACTTCAAGGAGCTAAATATTGTGAGGATGTATCCTGTGCTGGTACATATGTGCGTCTCTCTGGAAAGATGTGTGGATGAATAATCATGAACTTGAATAATGTCAGAAAATTCAGATTGGAACTGTGAAGATGGGATGACAAATTAATGTAAATTCCTAGGCCCTGTTTTATGAACATGAAATATTATTTGTATGTATAAAAGCTTAAAAGGAGTCTTACATAAGATGCACTGCCATAGGCATTATGCATTTAGGGAGATCCTACGAGTATGAAAAGTATGAAATAATTCTGTCTATAGATAACTATCCAGACCATTATCTATATCAGATTTATTCCTGACAATAAAGACTTAGTTGGCAGTACAATGTCTCAATGTTATTTTTGAATAAATTTCTAAGAAAGAGTTGAAGATGATCCCAATTTTAGGTTTGTTGCCTATTTTTGTTGGGGCTGGAGATTTTTCTCTACAAATAGAACAGAGCTCTTTCATCCTTTTTATTTCAGAAACCACTTCATCTTCTCCAGTGCAGACAACAGAAAACCAGCCTCTCATACCACAGGAAACAAGTACGACCAGCTCATCGGTGAACCCTTCTTGCCCAACAGGTAACTTAATTTTCTTTCCTGAAGACCTAGAGCATTCAAAATTTGAAAGTCATTGACATGTAGTTAAGAGCACATATTGTGACATGAGTGCTGATACTAGCCCCTCTAATCTGCTATGTGACTGAAACAAATGTCTTACCTTCTCTGAATCTGTTTTCATAATTTCTAAAATGGATGGAACATCACTGATCATGCGGAATTCTTATGAGGATTAAATGAGATGAAGAGCTTGGGACATAGGTGTAGGGGATAAGAGATAGATACAATAGCAACTGTGACTATTACTTAGATGTCCAGAGTACATATATTTGACTAACATAGGCAGCTTGTATGATTTGGGAACCCCCACATGCATATACCGATTTTTCTAAATCAAATGAATCAGTTTTGACTTTGTATTTATTACTGGGCTTGCTCCCTTGGGCCAGAGCTGTGAAACAATTACCACCCGACTGAAATGGTCACCTGTGTTTACATTTTGCCTAAGCTCCAGAGTCTACATTCACCCAGCAGGCTGTTCTGCTGTGTTGTCATGCTTGCAGGTACTAATAGACACTTAGTGATGGGTTGGGGGCAACAATGCTGGCACCAAAGGAGAATCTCCCCCAATCTCTCCATTCTGGCAGATCCCATGTCGTCTCTATTCTTGAAAGGGAAGATTGACCTGTCTTTCCGATGGTGGAGAAAGGTGATATTGAAGCCTATCATCTTTCCCAGCTAACTGTGTGCCCCATAGAGGGAAATGTGGGGAGTGCCACATGCTGAACCCCTTTGTTCAGCAGAAGAGCTGACTATGTGTCCTTGTGCTGTATCCAAACAAGGTCAAACCTTGCAAGACTCCTCCTGGTGTATGACCCACTGTACTCAGGAGTTGCCAATCTGTAGGGAACCGCCTGTGGCTTTACTTTTACCAATCATTCTTGGAAAATGGTTAATTTAAAATGGACCTGCAGTGATTCACAGAGGGACACATTCAGTTGGGATTAGATAATGGTGGCATTCAGTTTTGAAAGTGGAATTGCTGACAGCACGAAGCCATTGGGACCAACGCCAGCAGCAGGTGTGAGCAGGGCTGGTGCCATCAGTGGGTGCAAGTGGTGACTGCTGCCTTTATTGCCCCTTCGGATCAGGGGGACGTAGAGAAGCCCTCACAGGTGATCAGGGTCAGCAGCCACTGCTCGCACCCATTGATGGCACCAAGCGATTGGGACCAGCGCCGGGCATTGGCAGTGGATGCAAGCAGCGGCTCCAGCGCTGACTGTGGGTGTGAGTGGTGGCTCCAGTGCTGGCAATGGGTGTGAGTAGAGCTGGCGCCTGCAGCAGGTGCACGTGCCAGGTGGGATCACAGCGCATGGGAGCAAAGAACCACCAGAGGCTCGCCCTGATGACAGCAACTGGTGCCCCACCTTGGTTTGGTGCCCCCGCTCATCTGCTTCACCATCCCACCTTGGCTGACGCCTGCCACGCTCTGTGCATGCCCCCTGGTGGTCAGTGCATGTCATAGCGACCAGTTGTTTGCTTGTTCCGGTTGTTCCTGTTGTTCCGCTGTTCGGCCTATTTGCATATTAGCCTTTTATTATATAGGATAGTCAAGATATGGAAACAATCTAAGTGTCCATCAGTAGATGAATGGATAAAGAAGAGGCAGTACATATATACAATGGAATATTACTCGGCCATATAAAGAATAAAATCTTGCCCTGGCCAGTGTGAATCAGTGGTTAGAGTATTGACCCATGCACCTAAGGGTCTTGGGTTTGATTCCTGGTCAAGAGCATGTGCAGGAGGCAATCAGTTGATGTGTCTCTCTCACATAGATGTTTCTCTCTCTTTCACTCTTTTTTTCTCTCTTCCTTCTTTCCCTCCCTCCTTTCCACTCTCTCTAGAAATCAATGGAAAAAAATATACTTAGGTGAGGATTAACAACAACAACAAAAATCTTGCCATCTGCAACAACATGGATGGACCTAGAGGGTATTATGCTAAGGGAAATAAATCATACAGAGAAAGACAAATACCATATGATTTCAGTTATATGTGGAATCTAAAAAATGAAATACATGAATAAACAAAACAGAAACAACTCATAGATACAAAAAACATTTTGATGGTTGACAGATGGTATGGGGTTTGGGGAATGGGTATAAAAGGGAACTACATTCAAATTGAGGCCTGGCCTGTGTGGCTCAGTTGATTGGAGCATTGTCTCATGCACTGAAAGGTGGTGGGTATGATTTCCAATCAGGGCACATACTCAGGTTGTGGGTTTGATCCTCGGTCAGGGCATGTGCAGGAGGCAACCAATCAATGTTTCATTCTCATATCAATGTTTCTATATGTTTCTCTCCCTTTCTCTCTCTCTAAAACCAGTAAAAGAATGTCTTTGGGTGAGGATTAAAAAAAGAAGTACAAATTGGTAGTTATAAAACATCATGGGGATGTAAAGTATAGCATAAGAAATATAGTCAATAATATTGTAATATCTATGTATAATATCAGATGGGCACTATATTTTTGAGTGATCACTTCGTAAGTTATTATATGTCTGGTTATTATGTTTTACACATGAAACTAATATAGCATTGTATGTCAACTGTATTGATAAGTAGGAAAATTATTTTAAAAAGTAAACTAAACAAGAAACTAATAAAAATGGTCACTTCTAAGTGAGTTTGTGTGGGTATTGATAGAAATTGGAGGAAAGAAGAGAATGAGACTTCTTACGTCATTTTCAGTTTAGACTGTCTAAAAGCACTAGTTATTTAAAATATAGGATTAAGTTAAAATTAAGATATTTTTATCATGTAAAGATTTTGCATGCATACATAAATATAATGTTTTTACAAAAAGCCCTTAAAGAATAGTACCCTTTAATATTAGAATTTTAGGTATATGATATATTGGTCTTGTGGTTGCTGCCCCATCTATTTTCTAAAGTACTTCTGGATCAAAGCCTACGCACCTTGACATACGCAGTAGGAGTTTCATGCCAACTGTCTTAGATATCTTGGTACAGTTTTCTTACACTTTTAATGTAAAATTAATGTAATGTCCATTCTGAATAGAGTAGTTTGGTCTTTAGATGTACATATGGCCTCTGGGCATTCATTGACAGTTCTTCACTGGCATGAAAATATTGATTATCTATAAGTGGCATTTTTAACCTGGTTCCAAAAATAGCTTCTGTACCCCTGATCTTGTAGACAAAACTTTATATATAATGCATTTATTTTCCATAAAGAAGAAAAAAGGGGTCCATTTTCACAGGGTCCATGACAAAATGATTAAGAAACACATCTTAAAGATAAATTATGAAACACTAGTAAGTTGGTATAATTCTTGCAATGCCTGCTACATTTTTCCAATACCTACATGTTTGTAGCACATTTTCAATATTTTTTATAATTCTAATTAATATTTTTTGTTGTTGAGCAGATGGGAATAGCACTGTGTCACAACTTTCAGATGGTGGTTGGCAATTCAATAAAACTGTAAGCAAATTCCTTCCTATTTTATTAGCCATATTCACTTGTATATCCCCCTGGAAGCATGTTATATTTAGAGATTACTTCTGTAAGGCTGGGCTACATATTGGTTCTCTCTAGGTAAGAGACAAAGAAAAAAATAATTTGTTTCTTAAATAAGGATCCTTTGGTTAATTGGTAAAGTTCCTATGGATACAGGTAGACCAGCTTGTTAGAGACGCCTGATAAGTGATGTTTTACTCACACACGTTCACACAACACTCACACACCACAGACTTTCTCCTGGCCAAAAAATTGGACAAAAAAAGAATGAAGTAGTTTAAGGAGAGTGAGTTAACATAACATTCCCAGGAAGACTTCAGTTAGCATTAGGGGAATAACATGCTTTGAGTCCCTGTGGTGGCATGGAGGCTGTTCCAAACAACAATATTATTAAGTGAAAGTGTGCTGCTTAAACATAGGCCCCCTAATATCATTTTCCAACCCAAATGCTTCTATATAGAAATTTTGAGGCCACTGTAGAGTTTTTCTATACCTAAACCTCCCCATGGGATGATTTGCTAAGGTGTTAACTGGTCACAAGTGGTGAGAAATGACAACCTGCAATAGCAAGAGAAATTCAAACTGAGACAAAGTGGGCTGATCTTGTATAGGGTCAGATTACTGTTACTGTTAACCTTAGTTACAAAGCGAACACTGCATAGGAGTGATATGAAATATTTTACCAATTTGTATGGCATGATTGATCTGATGGATATGGGCTGAATTTGTATATACCTCCTAAATATCAGAACTGCCACCATGGAAATGGTTATCATATTGCTATAATGGCCATATTCATGTGGATTTTTTTTAAAAAAAAGCACATTCTGCCCTAGTTGGTTTGGCTCAGTGGATAAAGTCTCGTTGGCCTGCAGACCAAAGGGTTCCTGGTTCGATTCTGGTCAAGGGCACGTACTCGATTGCAGACTTCTTCTCAGCCGAGGTTCTGGTCAGGGCTCGTGCAGGAGGCAATCAATCGATGTGCTTCTCTCACATCGATATTTATTTCTCTCTGTCTTTCCCTCTCTTCCACTCTCTCTAAAAATCAATGGAAAAATATCCTCGGGTGAGGATTAAAAATAATAGTAATAAAAATAAAGAAATAAAAAAGCGCATTCTGAATGGTGAGGTTGTTCTTGACCTCAGCTGTAGGATGGTTAGGTTTAGCAAAGAGTAGAAGCAATTTGGATGCAAGTTCATCACCGGTCACAGCGGGATCATGGGCTTTTCGTGTCTTGATTCTGAGGATGTCAGCGTATCTCCCTGGAATCTTGAAAACATGCAGCAAGCATTTTGACCCAGTAGGTCAACTCCCTGGACTCTATGTTAAGGGAAGAATTGAACAAATACATGAAGATGTATGAGGAAAGATGTTCATTTATAATCATGAAAATGTTATGAACAACCTCAGTGATCAATAGTAAGGGATAAATAAATTAATTAATTAATTAAACATACCCACATATTGCCATTAAGAATGTTATTATTGCAGTGCATTTACTGACATGAGAAGACCATTATTATTGATTATTATGTGAAACTCTAACTTTAAATAGTATATATACTACAGTATATATTGAATACAGTCATTATTTATGTTAAGCAAGAAAAAACACTGAAAATACTGAAAGAGTATGTAATAAAAAAATGGTAACAATGGTTGTTTTAGGGATGTTAGGATTATGGTTAATTTTAGTTTTTCTTTCCTTATGCTTAGCTGCACATTCTAAAATAAACATGTAGTTTTTATGTAATATAATATTTATAAAAAAGCAAAGCCTTCTTTAGCAACTCCATGTTCCATCTAACCACTTTACCCCTCCACCCCCCATAGGTAAGGTAATTCCAATGCAGCTTTTCCCTCCCAGATAGTGGCCATTCCCCTTTAAACATGGATGCCTTAAATGCTAGATTACCCTGTTATTCCTCATCATGTTTTTCTGGAAATGTCTGAAAGTTCCTTTCCCAAGGACCCTACTTAATCTGTAGTTGACAGACACACAGAAACAGGTTCAGAGAAGCCTAATAACTTGTTGCGGATCTCATAGCAACTAAAAGAGCCAGGATTCTGACTCTGGAGATGAAACTTTTATTCAGCAAGAAGCTTGATCTTTCTCTCTGATCTTCCTTTCTGTTAAAATATCTACACTGTGGGATCTTTTTAGGATTAGAGCTATACTATGTAAAGGGGCCTGGCATGATGTTTGGCATGTTTTGGGCTTATTCTAGGAGGATGATCCCTTATAAATCACCCCAGGAGATTTGAAATAAAATTCTGCATTTTTAACCAATTGCATAGCATTTTCACTTAACTGTTAACCAGGGCCAAGCTTGAGTAGCTGATTTCAGATCCATTATTTATTTATTTATTTTTATATTTCTTTATTGATTTCAGAGAGGAAGGGAGAGGGAGAGAGAGATAGAAACATCAATGATGAGAGAGAATCATTGATCAGCTGCCTCCTGCACGCACCCTACTGGGGATCGAGCCTGCAATTCAAGCATGTGCCCTTGGCCGGAATGAAACCCGAGACCCTTCAGCCTGCAGGCTGATGCTCTATCCACTGAGCCAAACTGGCTAGGGCTCAGGCCCATTTATATAGATATAAATAGAATCTTGAATTATAATTGAAAAAAATAAGAACTCTATCAATGGCCAAATTTATGAATTAAGTACATGCAGATAACATCACCAAATCAACTTATACGTGAACATTTTTTTTCTTTTTTAATATCAGAAGAGAATATATTTATGAAAATAGCCTATTAATTTCTTTTGAAAATATGGGTAATTTACATGTAATAAAGAGCACTTCGAAGTATACAGTTTGAGCTTTGACAAATACATGTACCCATGTAAATTCCACTTCAAGCATGATCTAAAATATTTTCAATACCCTATATACATATTGAATTTCAAATTCTCTTACAATTTCACCATATTACAACCTCAGGAGATCATTTGGTCTTGCCCATCATGATCTAGAAGTAGACAAGGGCCAATTAAGATAAGTGTGCCTGAGTACATTATTTGAGGAAATGATTGCTGTGCATAATTCTAACAAGATGCTTTTTCAATCTGCTGATGTCCCCTTAGCACACGGACTTGAAACAAAATCCAGGCTTGAGCACCAATAAGTCACTCCCCATTGGACTCTCCATTATTGCCATGGTATTATTGCTCACTATTTTGGCTGCCATGGTTCCCACAAGTAAGTAATTTCAGAACTGTGCAGAGTGAGGGCTGTAGAGCTAAGCTGCCTGGGTCTAGGGAGCTTCACACACCATGTACTTTTGATTTCTCATAACTTTCCTGTTTCATAACCTTGTTCTTTTTTGTTTTTTTTCTTAAAAATATTGGCCTATAAAGAGAAAAAGGAAATTTAAGTTCTCCATAGGAGAAATAAAACACTAAGAAATAAGAGTTTGTTGGGTGGAGTTGGGATTTGGAAGGCAACAAACCACTGTACTAAGCATATTTGTTCACTCTTCCTCCTCCCTTCCCCTCAAGATCCCATTTTTGCTCCAGTGAAGGATAATATTGTTGTGAGTCTTACAACACTCACTTAACTGAAGAGGCAAATGAGACATTGGAGGGGAAACAGATTTCAGGCAAGGGTAGTCCAATGGATTTTAAAAACTAGTCATCCACCAGCTCTGTATGAGTACGTGTGTGTGTGTGTGTGTGTGTGTGTGTGTGTGTATTTGTACGCATGTGCATGCATGTTCAGCTGGCCTCCATGGAAGAACCACAATCATCCATTCTTGAAAATGGAAAATAATTATTAATAATTGTATGAAAGTAAGTTTGGGCATATGTGTGAATACACTAAACCATTAATAAACGTGAGATAGTTTGCACACGGGGGCTTCTTTGGGTCCTACAGAGTCAGCAGTCACAGGGAAGAGCCTAGTCTGAGTTTTGTTTGTTTTCCTTTTTAAAAAAACATTCTTCTAGCCCAGCCAGGGTGGTCCAGTGGTTGAGTGTCATCCCTGCACGAAGAGGTTGCTGTCTTGATTCCTGATCAGGGCACATGCCAGGGTTGTGGGCTCTGTCCCCAGTAGAGAGCTTGCACGAGGCCGCCCCACTAGGGGGCGTGCAGGAGGCAGCCAATGTTTCCCTCCCTCTCCCTCCCCTTCCTCTCTCGAAAAATCAATAAAAACGTATTAACAAACAAACAAACACATTCTTCTAAATTTAATTTTTCCCGCCTCTGGCTTTGTGCAGATTTTGTTTATATTAAAGTAATAACAGAAGTAATATACATGGTCAGGAAAAGATCTCATAAACTCTTTGGCTGACATGTTTTATTTTCTCTTCAACTCTTCCCCAATTTAGAATATTTATGTGGGAAAAGAAAGGTGTTACAAAGAAGGTAAGCTTCAAGCGTTTGTGTCAATGCCTTTTGATGTTTCTACTCTAATAAAAATAAATAAATAATTCTCTCTGTTCCTCTTCTCTCTCTCCCGAACTCTCCAGTTTACATCCTGGATCCTGAAAAATCTAGTTCAATGGATGCCTCCATCACTATCCACACCTTCCAGTGATATTGTTAGCTTTCTATATTTCCGTGGAATTATGCCATGAACTTCTACAGAAATAACACTTCAATCCTAAACTCTCAGACTAAGGGAACTAAATCTCAATAGTGTTTGATGAAATTACATTTGAATGAATTGTTTGGTTTGTTCTCGATTTCATTCAGTGCTTTGTTTACTGAAAACGATGAACAAAACAGACAGAATATATAAGCAAGTCACCAGGGTCCTTTTAGTGCTTCCAGGCAAATAGCATGGGGAGTGTAGACCAGGGTAGTGGGCTGTGTGAGTGAGCCTGGTGGAGTAGGAGGCCGCCGACAAAGATCTGGAGGAAGACAACTCCAGGCTGAAGCAGAGCAAAAGCACAGTCCCCCATCCCCTGTCGTTCCACACCCAGCATGCTCTGCTGCTTTACATTAGATATCTGGCCTCATAAGCATTTGATGTACAATTTTTTAAAATCTAACCTATTGCCCAGTTCAGTGGTCGGCAAACTGTGGCTCGCGAGCTGCAGTTTGCTGCTCTGTTGATTAATGAGTTTGCCAACCACTGGCCCAGTTAAAGCTTAAATCTCCTTTACTTTCATTCACCTCCTGTATCCATCTAAACAAACACCTGTAATGGTTATGAAACCTCTACTTACTCCCAACCCCAATTAGCCTGCTTCTTTTAGTCCAGTTTGGGCTTTAAGCAAGGTCTTTCTTTGATTCACTAGCCATCCCTCTGAGGCTGCCATTCATTATTCCCAGTTCTGTTTTGTTGGATGTCAATCTTTCCTATGTCTTAGTTCCATGAGCCAATCCACAGACATTGCCTTGAACAATAACCAACATATTGCAAGTGCTCCATAAATGTTGGCTTCTATTATTACAATAATGCCTACATAGCAATAAATCTGTGAGATAGGCACTATTATTCTCACTTTATACATTGGAAGTCGGGCTCAGAAACATTAAGTGACATCCAAGTTCATACCATACAGCAGATAAAAGACTCAATATTAGGTCTTTTGGGGTCCAGAACCCATACTATAGAAGATTTTACTACCTGCTTCCAGCAATAGAAGGGAAAAAAAACAAAAACTCCTTAAGGCAGAAAAGCATGATTTCTGTGTTTTCACTGTCAATATTTTCTTTATGTATCTTTTTAGTTGATTTTTGCCCTTTTCCTGTCAACATATTCTTTACATCCACTTCTTATAAATTATAAAAGAAACATTGTAGAAAATATTGTAAAATATGAAAAAGCAAGAAAAACAAGAGAGAGAGAGAGAGAGCGCATTTATGATGACACCTTTGGGGCAGCTATTTCACACTGACTCATTTTGAACTCTTGACACCTAAACTGGTTCCCACATGTATGCCTGGTTCCTTTTAAGATCTGAGTTGAGTGAAGACTCTACATTTCATATCATTTCTGGGCAGGCTCAGGTAATAAAAACCACCACTATCTACAAATTATAAAACAACAGCTATATCAAACCTCTACACATAACCTTTTTATACATTTGCTGTGTGAGTGTATTATGAAAGTCATCTAACTCATGGCTTTTCCATTCTGACCATAAAGACACAGTAAGATTTTTGACACCATGATCCAGTACACACTTAAGTGAAACAACACTATTATTACATAACACACTCTGATATTTTGTATTCTGTTTATCCTAAATACAGGAAGTAGGCAACTATATAGATTTAATAACCCTCTCTAAAGAGTAAAATCCACAGTTGAAAAAACAGAAGCCAAACCATTTCATAGCCACCTTTGTGAATATGCAGCTTGATTTAGTACTTCCATTTCATGTCTGACAACTGTCTTAGATTTTCAATTGTTGTACTCTATTACATGGCTCTCTTGAAAGAGAATAGTCTGAATACGTCTTAGGTTTTGTTTTGCTATTTTTTTTCAATCCTGCTTATTAAACAAACTTTCCCACAACTTAATATTTACAACTCTGGAATCTTCTAGTCATTTAATAGGGTGTGTGAATGGGGCTCTGGTGGTCAAATAGACAAACGTACTGTTCATTATTTAGAAGTGATTTGCTTTTCACTTACTCATGTTATTCTTTTTGTAGCAAAGAACCTCAGACCGCAACTTCGCAAAATGAAACTGCAGTGCACTACCAAGCACATGAAAGTATCTACTTTACAACGTGCGTTAAGACCAGCGGTTCTCCAAGGCTTTAGGCCCTTGACTCCAGAAGGCAATGACCAGATCTTACCATGTCTGTCCTTTTAAGCTCCAGGATGATTTTTCTGTCAATATTTCATGGCGTTACCGCATGTCAGTGATGTTGGTTAGAGTGTCTTTAGCTCATCAGTGTGTAGTCACCCTTATTGGTAATTAGTCTTAATTTTTTATACTAAAATTGGCTCAGTCTTTCTGGTCATAGCAGAGCTCTCTCCCAAACATGAACTGAACACTTTAGAATTGTATATTCTGTTTAGATCCTATGAATCATGTATCCATCAAGAATTCTCATTGGGTAGACAAGAAATGAACCAATACTTTGGTCACCATAAAACATTGGAATAGGACTTAAAATCAGAAAATCTGATTTGGTACTTAAATGAGTTCACTTGGAAGCATTTTTTTTTTTTCTTGCAACTCAGAATGTTAAATTTCTTAAGTTACTGTAGGCTTTCAAATCATGGAGGTTCACAGGTTTTTATTTACCTGATGGGGAAATAAAGTTGGTGTGGTTCCCCATTACATCTTTTCTGGCTCTGAAAATATAAAGTTTTAAGTGCTTTCCCTGGGACTAGGATGGGGTTTTTAGTAGTTAGAAGCTAGGATGTTTAGTGGACGAAGTAGATACCAGGATAAGAAAATCAATTGCCATGTGATTTAACACATGTATGCTATTTTTGCTACATCTGTGTCATAGTTGCAGGCACTCATATAGACCAGTGTTAGAGAATCTGAATGAATTTTTAGGATGATGCAGAACAGAGATAAATAAAAGGATAAACGAAAGGGAGAGAACAGGGAAAAAGGCTTTCTGCTTAGAAAAGTAAGTTATTTGCAAATATAATAGTGTTGTTTGAGAGTGTTGCTAATTTCAACTGAAATTCTAAATTGTTCCCAACCACTTAAATTAAGACTCGAACTACCATATGATCCAACAATCCCACTGCTGTTGATATACCCGAAAAACTCAAAATCACATATTTGCAAAATATATGCACCCCTATGTGCATTGCAGCATTATTCACAGTGGCTAAGACATGGAAACAGCCAAAGTGCCCTGCGATAGAGGGCTGGATAAAGAAGATGTGGTTCATATACACAATGAATATTGCCCAGCCATAAGAAAGGTTGAAATAGCACCATTCGCAACAACATGGATGGACCTTGAGAACATTATACTAAGTGAAATAGACAGAAAAAGCTAAGAACCATGTGATTTCACTCATATGTGGGATATAAAATTGAAACTTATGAATACAAATAGCAGTGTGGTGGTTGCCAGAGGGAAGGGTGTAGGGGGAGAAGGGGATCCTAATATGAGATGACAGGAGAAGCTTTATCTTTTGGTGGTGGGCACATGGTGTAATATACAGATTTTGTAACAGAAATCCACACATGAAACCTATATGTTCACATTGACCAATGTCACCCCAATCAATTTAATAAATAAGTTTAAGAAAAAAAGTATTATGGAAGGATGAATGTTTCTTTTATATATATATATATCAAATTCCAATGCTCTTCCTTCTTCACAATCGAATTAAAATTTTGGTTTTTCCAAGAGAGTTAAAGCAAAAAAGGTAAGGGTATTTTTAGCCACCAGAAACATTTATTTTTTCTCTTTATATCAGCAACATCTGTACATGAATAGTTCACAGGGCTGAGTAAATAATTTCAATTTAATCCTGAAATAATTCACATTATAACTCAATTTGAATTAATCCTGAAATAATACCCAGTGAGTAGCACTGGGGTTCAGTGCTACTCACACTGTAGTGGTCTAGGAGGGCGAGATGCTTGTTTATTTATTTATTTATTTTATTAAGGTATTATATGTGTACATATCTTACCATTGTCCCCCCCCCCACTCCCACCCCACTCCCATACATGCCCTCACCCCCCAATGGTTTGCATCCATTGGTTATTCTTATATGCATGCATATAAGTCCTTTGGTTAATCTCTTATTTCCCCCACCTCTCCCTAAACTTCCCGCTGTAAATTTGACAGTCTGTTTGATGCTTTACTGACTCTGTATCTATCTTCTTGTTCATCAGTTTATAATGTGTTTTTTATTATCCACAAATGAGTGAGATCATGTGGTATGTTTCTTTCATTGACTGACTTACATTAGCTAAGATTTGGAAACAGCCTAGGTGCCCGTCAGCAGATGACTGGATCAGAAAAGTATGGTACATCTACACAATGGAGTACTATGCTGCCATAAAAAAGAAGGAATTCTTACCATTTGTAGCAACCTGGATGGAACTGGAGAACATTATGCTAAGTGAAATAAGTCAGTCAACGAGATGCTTGTTTTTAAAGGCAAGATTTTTAACACATAGCTGCAGAATTCTAGAAAATTAATAGCACCTCTGAATAAAGGTTCAATGGGCAAATAATAATGTTAAACATTATCTACTGAGTTTCCCAAATAGGATGAGACTAATATGGTCTAAAAAATCTTGTTCGAACTACAGTGTTTTTTCTTTATTATTTATATGTTTATTTTGTTAATCTTCACCTGAGAATATTTTCTCATTGATTTTTAGAGAGAGGGAAAGACAGAATTACTGCTGTGAGAGAAGCACACTGATTGGTTGCCTCCTGCAGAGCCCGGGGCCAGGGAGGAGCCTGCAACCAAAGTAGTGCCCTTGGCTGGAATCAAAACCCAGAAGCTTGGGTCCGCAGGACGATGCTTTATGCACTTAGCCAAACTGGCTAGGGCTACTAGTCCAGTGTTTTTCTTTTAAATTCAAGACAACATGCATAAACAGAGACTTCAAATTAAAGCCCAGATTTTAGTTTTTCTGGAAAGACCTGGCAACATTGGACTGCATTCCTATGCAATCAGGGCCTCATTAGGTGGCATCCCATGCTCTTAGCCCACCAGCCCTTGCCTTACCTGCAACTCACATTTGTTACCTGCCTCATGGCTTGTGGGCCTTTGAATTTATGCTGCCGCTTCCAGTCTCCATACTTTTCCTGTAGATGTATGATGGCACACTAAAGGCTCTGGGAGTCTGGTTAACTGTTTAATCCAGAATTTCTAAAATTTGTTTGAAACCCATGAGCAAGGATGACTGCTGGCATGCCTGTGAGGGTGTGGGACACAGAATTAGAAGTAGGACTTGAGTTCTGTCTTCACTCTTACCAGTAACACTGGATTCATTTAGGGCAAGTTGTTCTTTATGCCTTTGTTTTTACATCTGTTAGAGATAATAATTCCATACCTACATCAGATCCTAGTGGTAACTCTAATGACAATGACATGTTATTTGTGAGAAGGCTGAAAAGTGAAAAATATTACAGATATGCAAAGGGCTTTTATTTTGGCTGAGTTTTTAGTAATAGCAAGTCTAGTATTAATGCTCAGTAAATAATTTTAACAGTGTTACATTCATAAGTCTCTTGCTCTAGAGTGCCACTCTGAATAACACTTTTTGAAAAGTTGATATTGGGTAATTTGGCTATGATTTAATGCTATAGAAAATAACTGTCAATAACTGAGAGGAAGAATGGGTTAGAAGGAAGGAGGGGGAGGCATTTCG
Source organism: Corynorhinus townsendii (assembly GCA_026230045.1). Lineage (NCBI taxonomy): Eukaryota > Metazoa > Chordata > Mammalia > Chiroptera > Vespertilionidae > Corynorhinus > Corynorhinus townsendii. The sequence continues at coordinate 155,804,531 of JAPDVU010000006.1, read as the reverse complement.
CTGATATTAATATTTTCTGTAATTTTATCAATATTGTAGAGTGTATTGAGTTTTGTTTTTGATCCTTTGAAAGAGTTGAGATTTCATTTTCTACAATCTGTCCTGGGACATTAGGACAGGGGTGTAATTTAGGCCATATTTTAAATTTGGGAAATTTTGTACATCTTTAAGAAGCAGCAGAACCAATCTTTCACCGATGACTGTGAAGATAATTTTGTGAGTACATGAAAGTGTGGGAGTCTCTTATTTTCATTGTAGGGACACTCACCAATAACTGATTTTTATTTTCATTTTGAAAACTGCCTTCTTTTCTCAGGCTCATCAGTTGGGGCCTGGCATCTTCAACTTGTGGTGGATTCCAAGAACAAGGGCAGGTGGGGCAAGATTTGAGAGCCAACTGTGCCTGGCAGTCCGGTAAGTCCTGGGGGTGGAGTAGAGCACAACCCTGAACTTCACTCCCCAAGGAGCTCCCATTTAATAGGGACCCCCCCCAAACCATCAATTCTTCTACCAATAAATACTGAGGAGAATGAGAACATGGTGATAGAATGGGCTTTCCAACAGTGGCATTTGGAGCCAGATAACCCTTTGTTGCTGGGGGCTGCCCTGTGCGTTGTGGGATATTTAGCAGCATCCCTCGCTTCTATCACCAGGGGACAGTTGTGACCTTCCAGCTGTGACAACTGCAAATGTCTCCAGACATTACCAAATGTCTCCTGAGAGACAACATCACCCCTGGTTGAAAATCAGGGTGACACAGGATGCCTGGGGGTGTGAGGGATGTGAGTGGGGAGTGTGGGGAGTGGTGCAGGGTTGGTCAGGGACTGTCTCTGAGAAAGAGGTGACATTTGAGTTGAAACCAAACAAGGCACCCACTTGGAGGAATCCACCCAATGCAAGGGCCTTGGGGCAGGAAGAAGCTTGTGCATTAAGAGGGAGAAAGTATGGTGTGGACTAACAGCCATGTGGCCGCAGCAAAGTGAGTGAGGAGGTTTGGAAAGAATTGAGGCTAGAGACACGGGTGCCGTCTCTCACAGGGGCTGGATGCAGAGGGCCCTATGAACACTTCTGTTTGAGAAGAGTCCCACTCTTAGGAAACAAAACACTTTATATATTAAGGCTTAAACCTGCTATACATCACCAAATTATGCCAAAAATAAATGAATCATTTCTTAACATGCTCCAGTGACACTGTTCTAAGTTTATACATGAAAAGCCGGTTTGGTTGGTTGGGGTGACAGAAGAGGGTATGTAGGGGAAGGATAGGGGGAGAGACTTACATCCTGGCAGTGAGGGGCTTTTCACAGGGCTGTGTGAGGGCACCCTGGCTTCGGGAGAGGGGTCCTGGAAGAAGATGGATGGGGTGTCAGAGTTTGATCTACTGGGCTGGGTAGCTGCTGAACCCATTCTTCCCAAACTTGCAGCCTGGCAGAGTGGAGAGATGTTCTCCGGTTGTGATATTTGCCTCAGATACCCACTCTCCATCCCATAGGTCAACCCACTTTTTGGTAAAGCTTGCCTCCTGTATTTTCACTGGGTGTGTCATTCCTCAAGGCGCAGCTCCAATGTCACCTCTCCAGTCCTGTGGGGCCTCATTCCCCAAGGCTAATTCTGCCTTGGGGACACTTTGTGGAGCCCTCTTCAGCGACTGGATGAATATGCCGGGCATGGTGCCATTGCCCAGCGTGGGTCATTCTACACGAGGCCAGCACCCGACCTAGCATGTGGGGCACATCTGGGTGAATTACAGAAACACCCCCTTCCTTTTTCTGGCTGACACAGCCTCTGAGCCAGGACAAAGGCTTGTCAAATGGAGTCTGTCCAAACTACAAGCATAAATAGTGACTCTATAGTGACCCTATAATTATGCTTTGTATTAGAGATGTGTGGGCTGAGGACGCCTTGTATACTGAGCACTCTGAGGGAAGCGTCTGCCGTTTCTCAGCACCCGGCTTACACACAGTAGGTGCTTACTACATAATTATGAAAATTGGGGAATAAATTGAAAGAATGTTTCCTAAACTCTCCGTGTCCTGGGAATGAGGGGGGACGGGAGAGCTGAGTGTCTTTTTTATTTTATTTTTATTTTTATTGTTGAAAGAGCTGATTGTTTTAAAAACTCTTTTTATGAGCTAGAAGGAACTCTCTTCATCTGACCGCCTGGAGTTTGTATGCACCTCCGAGGCTCTCTGGCCTGTGCTTTGCAGCCTTGGCTGTACATTAGAATCACCTGGGAAGCGTGGCCGAATACGCTTGCCCAGACCAAGCCAATCAGAATCTCAGCTGTGGGGCCAGATAGGCTCTTTTTTTTTTTTTTTGAATCTTCTGAGATGATTCCAATGTGTAGCTGAGGCTGAGAACCGCTGACCTGGACGGACTTGGCGAGGGAAGGTGAGAGCTTGTGTCCTTGTTCTGTGTGAAGAGAGCTCTGGAAAAGCATAAAAGTTACAGACTAAAACAGAATATCAACAGTGGGCTGGGACAGGTGGGCAGATGCTGGGTGATAGCAGATCTTTCCTGTGTCTGGCTTGCATGGCAACAGCATTATATTGGTGGCAGTCCTGGGAATGAAAAAATGGACGCTGCCATGTGTTTGAAAGCTTCTCAGGAAGCCATCCCACAGCTGTCTAGCTAGCTGACTGTCCTGGGCTTACCAAGAACTAAACGTTTTCTTCCACAAATTGTAAAAATAAGCAAAGCAGAAAGTCCCGTTGGCTTGTGAGGGTTTGCTCTAAGGTAACCTTCTTTGTTTTATACTGTGGACTGCTGAGATGGGGTTTGCTCTGTCTGGCAAATGCTGAACCTGCTGAGCCTAAAAAAGTATTTGGAGGATGACTGATGCACACATTTCTCAACAAACTTTATTTTTAGAAGCATTTTAGGTTGACAGCAAAATTGAGTAGAAAGTATAGAGAGCTCCCTTAGGCGACCCTGCTAGCGGTTCTCAACCTGTGGGTCGTGACACAGGTTGAGAACCGCTGCTGTAGAGCCTAAGACCATCGGAAAACACAGATATTTACATTATGATTCATAACAGTAGCAAAATTACAGTTATGAAGTAGCAACAAAAATAATTTTATGGTTGGGGGTCACCACAACATGAGGAACTGTATTAAAGGGTCACGGCATTAGAAAGGTTGAGAACCACTGCCTTAGAACTACCCTCTTTCCACCCCCAAACACTTATTAATCTCCACTATCAAAATGTTGCCTTAATGTGGTGTGTTTGGTACAGTTGATGAAACCACATTAACACATCATTGTCAACTGAAGTCCATAGCTTATGCTTTGCATTGTGCATTCTGTGGCTTTTGACAAATGTATGATGACTGCATCCACTATTATAGTGTTATACAGAACTAGAGGCCCGGTGCACAAAATTTGTGCACGGGGGTGGGGGCTCCCCCCAGCCCAGCCTGCACCCTCTCCAATCTGGGACCCCTCGGGGGATGTCCGACTGCCTCTTTAGGCCTGATCTGGATCGGGCCTAAACTGGCAGTTGGACATTCCTCTAACAATCTGGGACCACTGGCTCCTAACTGCTCACCTGCCTGCCTGCCTGATCACTCCTAACTGCGCCCCCTGCTGGCCTGGTCACCCCCAACAGCCCCCCACATTGGCCTGGTTGTCTCTAACTGCCACCCTGCCAGCCTGGTTGCCCCTTACTGACCCCCTGCCAGCCTGGTGGCCCCCAACTTTCCCCCTGTGGGCCTGGTCGCCCCACGCAGCCTGCTGCTCAGTCGTTTGGTTGCCCCTCACTAACCCCCCTGCAGGCCTGGTTGCCCCACACAGCCTGCTGCTCAGTTGTTTAGTTGTACCTCACTAACCCCCCTGCCGGTCTAGTTGCCCCACGCAGCCTGTTCAGTCGTCCGTTTGGTTGCAATGGTTGCTTAGGCTTTTATATATATAGATAGTTGTTTTACTGCCCTAAAAATCCTCCTATACTTTACCTGTTCATCTCTCCCTTCCTCCAGATCTATGACAACCACTAACCTTTTTATTATTTCCACTAGAGGCCGGTGCACGACATCCATGCCCTCTCGCAGTATGGGACCCCTCAGGGGATGTTTGTCTGCAGGCAGTGGGACATCCCCCAAGGGGTCCTTAGTGCTGCCTCAGAGCACTCACCAACCATGAGCTTGGTTTCTGGCTGAGCGACGCTCCCTCTGTGCGAGTGCACTGACCACCAGGGGGTAGCTCCTGCATTGAGTGTCTGCCCCCTGGTGGTCAGTGCACGTCATAGTGACTGGTCATTCCACCGTTTGGTCAATATGCATATTAGCATTTTATTATATAGGTAGTTTCACTTTTTTTCAGAATGGACTCATACAGTATGTGGCCTTTTAAGATTGACTTCTTTCACCTAGCAATATAAATTTTTGTTTCCTTTCTTTCTTTTCATGACTTCATAACACACTGCTTTTATTGTGGAATGATATTTCATTGTTTGGATGTACCATAGTTTATTTATTCACTTACCTATTAAAGGACATTTTGGCTGCTTCCAAGTTTTGGCAATTATCAATAAAGTGGCTATAACCAGTCATGTGTAGATTAAAAAACATGATTGATAAATTATATTGTAAGAGTGTATGTTTAGTTTTGTAAGAAACTACTAAATTGTCTTCCAAAGTGGCTGTACCATTTTCTATTGCCATCAGCAATGAATTAGTTCCTGTTGTTCACATCCTTGATTGCATTTGGTGTTAGATTTTAGCCATTCTACTATATATGTAGTGGTATTTCATTTTTTGTTTTAATTTGCATTTAATTCCTAATAATATGTTGAATATGTTCTCATATGTTTATCTGCCATCTGTATGTCCTTGATGATGTGTCTATTCAGATCTTTTGATAATTTTTAAATCAGGTTGTTCATTTTCTTATTGTTGAGTTTTAAGAGTTCTTTGTATATTTTGCCTAACAGTTCTTTATCAAATATATCTTTTGCAAATGTTTTCTTCCAGTCTATGGCTTGTCTTCTCATTCACTTGACAGTGTCTTTCATAGAGCAGAAGTTTTAATTTTAATGAAGTCCAACTTATCATTTTTTTTATTCATGGGTCATGTCTTTGGTGTTATATCTTTTTTTTTTATCCTCACCTGAGGATATTTTTCCATTGTTTTTGGAGAGAGTGGAAGAGAGAGGGAAAGACAGAGAGAAATATCGATGTGAGAGAAGCACATCGATAGTTTGCCTCTTGCATGAGTTCTGACCAAGGCCTGGGCCTGGGAAGAGCCTGCAGTCTAGGTATGTGCCCTTGACCGGAATTGGACCCAGGACTTTTAGGTCTGCAGGCCAACACTCTATCTACTGAGACAAACTGGCTAGGACTGGTGTTATATCTTAAAAGTCATTGCCAGCCCAGCCAGAATGGCTCAGTGCTTGGCGTCAACCTATGAACCAGGAGGTCACTGTTCGATTCCTGGTCAGGGCACATGCCCAGGTTGCAGGCTCTATCCCCGTATGGGGTGTGCAGGAAGCAGCTGATTGATGATTCTCATCATTGATGTTTCTCTCTCTCTTTCTCTTTCTCTCTCCATCTCCCCTTTCCTCTCTGAAATCAATAAAAATATATTTAAAAATAGTTAAATATAGAGTTGCCATGTGATTCAGCAATTTCATCCCTAGGGATATACCAATAGAAGTGAAAACATATGTGCATAAAAATTTTTATACTATTAGTATGCTAAGTGAAATAAGCCTGTCAGAGAAAGACAAAGTATCACATCATCTCACTCATATGTGGAATCTAAAGAACAAAATAAACTGATGATCAAAATAGATACAGAGATATAGTAACATGGAATAGACTGATGAATCTCAGGGAGAGATGGGGATGGTTGGGAAAAGATTAACCAAAGAATTTATATGCATAATCCCAGGGACATAGACAATAGTGTGGTGAAGGCCTGGGGCAGGGGCAGGGGATGGGCTAGAAGGGGTCAATGGGGAAAAAAGCATATCTGTATAACTTTCAATAATAAAGATAAATTAGAAAAATTTGCATACAAATGTTTATAGCAGCATTACTCATTATATCAAAAAAGTGGTCAACAACCCAAATGTCCCTAACTGATGAATAAATTTTAAAAATGTGATATATCTATATAATGGAATATTACTCAGCCATAAAATGGACCGAAGTACTTATTTATGTTATAATATAGATGAATCTCAAAAACATTATGGTAAGTGAAAGAAGCCAGATGTGACAGACCATATTGTATACGATTCCATTCTATAATATGACTGGGCAAATAAATAGAAAAAAAAAGTAGAGCAGTGGCTGCTAGAGGCTGGGAAGAGAGAAGACTAGAGAGTGACTGATAATGTGTATGTTGTTTATTTTTTTTTTTAGGGGGGTAATGAAAACATTCTAAAATCAGATAGTGATGATGGCTGTACAACTCTGTGGATATGCTAAAAACCACTTTAAAATGGTAAACTTTATTGTGTGTACATTGCACATCAATAAAAAAAATTAAGAGTAGGGAAAGGGCTTGTGTTGATAGAGGGATGTGTGATTGGGAGACTGTGGGAGAAGATTTTTTATGGGATCTGATCATAGGAAAAGAAAAGCCTGGGTTGAGGTCTTCTGGGCTTTGAACAAGGAGCATGACTTTGAGAACTGTGTACAGTATCTTGATATATGCACTTTCCATTCTCATCTATATCGGCTACCTCCTGCTTTCTCTTGGAGCCTTCCCTCTGCCTGTGAGCATGACAAACGAGCCTCTACCAACTCCCCCCCTGACCCTTTAACAATCTCCAGCTATTCCCCTTTCTCTTCTCTTTACGACTCAGTCTAACTTTTTAAAAAATTATTATTACAAATGCCCATTTCCCTGTCTCCCATCTACTCCTTAAACCAATGCAGTCTGGCTTCTAACCCCACTTGTCCAGTGATGCTGTCCGGTGAGCATTCTATGTAAGTGCAGCAGTCATTTCTCAATACTTATCAGACTTGACCTTTGGTTGCATTTGACCCCGCTGACCAAACCATCTTTCTTACAACTCCCTCTTCCCCTTTGCTCTCAGGGAGTGGTGCCACTTGTCCTGGTTTCCTCCTACTCCTCCACATTTGTGGCTGGATCCTCTTTCTCTGTCTCCTAGGCACTCACATCCCTCAGGCAGGACTCAACCCACCACTTGCTTCTTTCTTGACATCTTCTTCCTATTTACAAGAAATCCATCCCAAGTCTCTTATAGTCACATCTCTCTCCTGAGCTACAGACCCAGTTGTGAACTATAAGTTATGTCTTTGCCTAAGTGGGCATTTTCAGCTATAATTTCTTCCCATTATTTCAGTTCCACCCTTCTCTCCTCTCCTATTAGAACTCCAATGGCATGAATGTTAGCTCTGTTGTTACAGTGTTCAGCTCACTGAGATGAGGTTCTTTTTTTTCTTTTTCTTTTTTCCCAGTCTGTTACCCAGTATGGGTAAATTCTATGAATCTATCCTTAAGTTCTCAGCTCCCATCCTCTATCATCTCCACTCGAGTATGGAGCCATCAACTTTTATTCCAGTTATCTTATTTACTGTATTTTTCAATTTCATGATTTCCAATTTGTTCATTTTATAACCTCTATTTCTTTTTTCATATCCTAGACATTTTTATGAGCAAGAACTGCTTAAGGTCATGGCCATTTATTTATATATTTAAGTATGCACCTTTTTAAATATGAACTAAAATGTATATGTAATCCCCATTATTGCACCTAACAAAACTAGTGATAACTCTTTAATACTAGTACATATTTGGATTTTTTCTGAGTGCCCCTCCAAGTGTCTGCCTATAATGGATTCATCCAAACTAGTATCCAAAACAACCTATAGAGTACATTTGGTTGTTATGTCTTTTAAGTCATTTAGAACAGTGACTACTCCTTTTTTTGTCATGCCATTGACTTGCTGAAAAACTAGATGAGTTGTTTATAAAAATGTCCCATATTGTGAACTTTTCAGATTGTTTTATTTCCTGTAAGCTAAAAGCTAAAAGTTTTGTTTGGATCTAATTTCAATATTTTTGTAAAAAAACTTTATAAGTGAAATTATTAAAGTTCTCTTTAAAAAAAAATTTCCCCTGGTTTGCAGGTCATATTTTATTTTATTTTTTTTAAATTTCTTTATTGATTAAGTTAAGACATATGTGTCCTTATCCCCTTTTATCCCCCCTCCCATCTCCCCACTCATGCCCTTACCTCCCTGTTGCCTGTGTCCATTGGTTAGGCCTATATGCATGCATACAAGTCCTTTGGTTGATCTCTCCCCTTTACCCCCACCCTCCCCTACCTTCCCTCTGAGGTTTGACTGTCTGGTCAATGTTTCTCTGTCTCAGGATCTGTTTTTATTAATAAGTTTATGTTGTCACTCATTTATGGAATATAATTTTTTTTTATTGATTTGAGAGAGAAAGGGAGAGGGGGAGAGAGAGAGAGAAACATCAATGATGAGAGAAAATCATTGCTTGGCTGCCTCCTGCACTCCTCACAATGGGGATTGAGCTGCAACCTGGGCGTGACCAGGGATCAAACCATGACCCCCTGGTTCATAGGTCGATGCTCAACCACTGAGCCACACTGGCTGGGCTAAATTGCTCTTTTTAATAGTGGGAGCATCTGACTACCTAGTAAAGAGGACTAAAAGAAATCATGGCATATCCCTGTAGTGTACAACTAATTCTGAGGACATTAAATATGTGCAGTAGAAGAGGATTTAAATTAAAATTTGAAAACATAAAATATGTTCATAGTGCAGTAAATTTTTAAAAAATATACCTTTTTTTAAAAATATATATTTTATTGAATTTTTACAGAGAGGAAGGGAAAGGGATAGAGAGCCAGAAATACCGATGAGAGAGAAACATTGACCAGCTGCCTCCTGCACACCCCCTTCTGGGGATGTGCCCACAACCAGGGTACATGCCTTTGACCAGAATCGAACCCGGGACCCTTCAGTCTGCAGGCCGACCCTCTATCCACTGAGCCAAACCGGTTAGGGCAGTGCAATACATTTTAAAAGCTGGTCATGAGCATAGATATGTCACATGTGATTATGTCAGGCAGGGCCTACCAGGTATATCGATGAGTATTGAAGCATAAAAAAATTCTCCTGTTTTTCCTTAGATGAAATAAAGAGAGATACACAATGATTGTGCATTGCTTTGTAATGATACTAATAGAAAACCAGTGAAAGTTACCTTACCAAAAGCATCCCCTAGAAATAAGATGGAGGAAAGAGTGTGGCTCCCTGCTGGTTCAACTCCTCCAGACCACCTTCCTAAAGAGCAGTGGGAGGGGGAGGCAAAGGGACTCACGCAGGGCTCCAGGGCTCTCTTGTGTTAGGAGCCCAGAAACAGGAACAGGGGAAGACGAGACAAATTAGAAACAAAATGTAATGTCCTCTAGTTTAACAAGTAGGGTTAGCTGCTCCTTTTCAACCCAGAGATCCAGGGAGCCCTCAGCACACCAATGCTCTACCCTGGGACTGGGATACAGGGGGCAGTGACCCTAGGCACGGTCCAGACTGTCATGTGGGTACCCTCCCCTGCGCCCCTGGTAAGTGGCCCTGGAGGCCAGCCAGGCAGAGCTGTGAAAGGAGAACCTGACTTCTGGCACCTTGCCTTTCCCCCTTTGGGTTCCTTCTCCTTATGTGGGCACCCCACCTTTCCCACTTCTTATTTCCAAAGGACTTCCTCCTCCCAGACCCCTCACCATCATCCCCTCATTGGTGCTCACTGTATATTTATTCTGCAGAGAACTTCCCTTTGAGGCAAGGCGGGGTGGTGACCAGGTGGAAGTGTCTGGCTCAACCACTAACTAGTATGCATCCTCCAGCAAGTAATTAACAGCTCTTGGACTCAGTTTCTCCAGAGGGTCAGAATGTGAACTTGAAGCTTTTCCAAATATTTAGCATCCAGTGTCTGTTTTGCTAGGTTTCCCATGGCAAGATCTGGAGCTGAAGCTGAGGAAGGTTTTTCTCCTCTCTACTTTCCAACTAAGTATTTAGCAGAGAACAGTATTACAGTAATTTAGAGGATATGTATTTTCTCTGAACTGTTACGTCAACTTAAAGCAGCTAAAAGAAATAGAAGAAACAGATAACAATTACACCTCCTTCTCTTTGCTTACACCCTCTCTTGCATTTAGCAAAAGGAAATTGCCATTAGTACACCAAGGTTGCTTCTTTGTACTTTGTTTAGTGTTCAATGATGTGCACTTAAGAAAAACTCCTTACATTCTATAGAGCTTTACATTTTACAATATGTTTCGTATACTTGGTTGGATGTGCTTTTTAAGTTCTGCTGTGTGCTTTTAAAAAGAGCTCTATTGAGTTATAATGTACACAAAATAAAATTCACCCATTTCAAAGTGTTTCTCATATTGGCAGATACGTATAATTATGTAACCACCATCATGTTTGATCCAAGACAGACATGTCCATCACTCCAGCTCATTCCTCTTGGCAGGCAATCCTCTCCCCTCACTTCCAGCCTCCACCTCTGGTCTGCTTTCTGTCAGTATGGTTTTGCTTCTTTTTGGAATTTCATTTACATGGAATAGTATAGTGTGTGACTTTTCGTGTCTAGATTTTTTTACCTGGTGTAACGTTTTAGCGATCTCATTGATGTTGTTGCATGTGTCAGTAGCTTGTTCTTTTTTTATTTTTTTATTGCTGACTAGCATATTGTTGTGCGAACATTGCAGTTTTGGGCTCCTGCCCAAAAGGCTGTGGACATTTATGTACAAGCCTGTGTGTGGACATGCTTTCATTTCTCTTGGGGAAAATACCTTCTTGTGGAATTGCTGGGCCTCGTGACAAGTGTATGTTTAACTTAATTGCTAATTGTTTGTGGGAAGAAGTTTTGACTGAACACAAAAACTCCATTGAAGCCTTAGCTGGTTTTGGTGCAGTAGACAGAGCATGAGCCCATGGACTGAAGTGTCCTAGTTCAATTCCAGTCAAGGGCATGTACCTTGGCTGCAGGCTCCATCCCAGGCGTTCTTTGTCTCTCTCACATCAATGTGATGTTCCTCTCGGTGTGTCCCTCCCGCTCCCTTCCACTATCTCTAAAAATATCCTTGGGTGAGGATTAACAGCAACAACAAACTGCAAGGCAGAAAAAGGCAGCTCTTCCTGCTGTAGAAAGAAACTGAGGCAGGAGGGAGTTTGGTGACTTTTTGGACTATTCTATTATTAGATTGGAAATGCTAGCCGAGGACATACATCTCTAGTGCTCACTTGTGTTTTGGTTTATGGTTTCTTTCTTTTTAAATGTTTGCTTTATCTCAAGAATGTAAGTTCATTTGTACATAAAATTAAAGATTATCCTATCTAATAGAGAGGGAATATGCAAATTGACCACCACACCATAACAAGATGGCTGCGCTCACAGTGGAGGCCGAGTTCCCTTAATGAGCCTTAATGAGAAATCAGCAGGGACCTGAGGCTGTGTGGTACTGGGCGAGGGCAGGGGACCTGAGGCTGTATCCCCCACCTGGTGGGGCTTGACAGGGGACCTCAGGCTGCGCCCCCTACCCCGGCGCCAGGCTGTGGGCCCTCAGGCTGTGCCCCCCGCCCAGCAGGGCTTGATGGGGGACCTCAGGCCACATCCCCCACCTGGTGGAGCCTGACAGGGGACCTCAGGCCACGGCCCCCACCTTGCAGGACTTGATGGGTCACCTCAGGCCATGTCCCCTGCCCAGTGGAGCTTGACAGGGGACCTCAGGCCATGCCCCCTGTCCTGGCACTGGGCCAGGGGACCTGAGGCCAAGCCCCCAGGCAACCTGAGGCCGTGTCCCCCACCCGGCGGGGCTTGACAGGGGTGGGGCCGGCTGGGTCTGGATTTAGCCCATTGTGGGTGGGGCTGGCCGGGTCTCGGTCTCGTGAGATTTTGCCCACATGGGTGGGCAGGGACTTGACTCTGGTTCCATGGCACGCCCCAGACTATGGCAGGAGGAAGACTTTCATATACACTTTACTAATTTTCTTTCATCTCTGACACTTCTATTATAGAGAAAGGACAAATAGCAATATTAAAATATTTCCTCTAATTAATTCCTTTTTAATGTGCACGAATTTCATGCACCAGGCCACTAGTAGATCTATAAAGGACCCTAAAATCACCTGTTTCCTCTGCTCAGAGGAGACCATTGCTAACATTTTTAATATTGCAGGCTTGTCTGGTGTGTGTTTCTTCTTACAAAATGGATTGAGATTGTGCATAATCTTTTGTGTCTTGATTGTCACACTCAATCATGAGACTCATTTTCCTCACTTCTGTCCTGAGGATCCTTTCACATCAATAAATATATACCTAAAACATCCCTTTAGATCATTGCTGAATCTTTATGTGGATGACTTTGTATGAATCTTCATTATTATTACTAGTCTTGTATCCATTTTTAAGAATTTGTTTATATCCCCACCTATTTTTTAATTTTGAGGCCATCATTGGATTTAAAGATTTGCAGTTTTTCAAAAGCATAACTTTGATTTCTTTTCAAGTCACCTTAGAAATGTTGGTGAAAGGATTGTACCTGCTGTGTAGATGGAGGAATGGAACTCATCAAGTGAAGAAATATGTCTGTTATATAAGACACTCAGGTGGGGGATTTTGTACTTCATCTCAAAATATTTGTTTGAATATGGGAGGGGGAAAAAACCCTCCTACCTCAAAAAAAAGGAAGTTTAAGTAAATATCTGGCAACAAAAAGTCTGAAAGGACAAGTTTCCTTTAACAATGCAAGTCCAGGAGTTTCACTTCTCTGTCTTCCTCTTCTCTTCCCAAACTAAAAAACTCTAAAACCCATGGACCCGTTGAAAAGAGCTTCCATTAGAGTGGATGGGGGTAGAGCTGATAGCAGGGAAGCACCAGTTCACTGATCAGCCAAAATGACAGTGATAAAAATAATCCAATTCTCCAAAATGTCCATTCTCAAATTGTCTGTGCAGTTATATGGACTAAACTCATTCCCTTTGAGTTCCCATAAACATACACACACATACATACACACACACACACACACACACACAAACACACACACACACATGAAAAAACAACTGTCCTCAAAGTCCCTTAGAGAACACAATAGAATAGGAAAGTCAGTAGTGGAGATTCCTTCACACTCAAAATCCTTTTCCCCACTCCCACTCTTCTAAAAAGAATATGTTCAGAGACGGGAGGCAGAAGGAAGTTTAGATATCATTTAGTACAGTTTCCTCATTTTGTAGGTGGAGAATATCATGTTTAGGTTTCATTCTTATCTTCATTTATCTTTTTGCTTTAAGAGTTCAGTTTTGAAATTCTTGGCTTATGTAACTTTTTAAAAAGGGTTATCTCTTTAGTAACTCCTTCGTTACTTGACAAAACTGGGTTTCTCAACAGAAAAGTATTTTCTTTCTTCAAGGAATGAAGTTTAAACCACTCAGGACTCTTTCAATCTCAGGAATAAACTGTTCAACTTCCCTCACTTAATGAACTACATTTTTCTATGTCTAACCTTTCTATTTCTCTTCTTTCTGCTAAAGAGTAAGATATAGCCTTGTTCTGCAAAGGCAAACTTTCTGTGTTTCTATTTTCCTTCTTCTGTTTTGTAAAAAAATTTGAAAAGTAATTTATATTAATTGAACACAAAATAGAGAGTAGCTAAGATGTCAATGGCAATCTCTATCTCAGCAAAATTGTCTAGAAAACATAAAATAAGGTATAAATCAAATTAGCAATAAAAAGCATAAACTATGTAGCAATTAACATAATAAAGGGTGTACAAAACCTTTATAAAAATTTTTTAAACTCTGTTAAAGAACACAAGAAAACCTTATGTACCAAGTTTATGGATGGAATGACTTAATATATGTAACAATGTCAGCTCTTGCCCTGGCTGGTGTGGCTCAGTTAGTTGAAGAATCATCTCGTACACCAAAAGTTTGCAGTTTGCTGGTATGATTCTCTGTCAGGGTACATACCCAGGTTTTGGTTTTGATCCCCAGTTGGGGGCCATGCAGGAGGCAATCTCTCTCTCTCTCTCTCTCTCTCTCTCTCTCTCTCTCTCTCTCTCTCTCTCTCTCTCCCCCTTCCCATCTTTCTAAAATCAGTAAAAACATATCAGAATAAACAGCACAGAACACACATATTCACATATCTTTATATATCTGTCCAATATTCTACATACATATGATAGAGATGGCATTGCCAATCAATGAAGAAAGGATGGATTTTTTTTTAGCAGAAAATAGTGAGAAAACTTACTATATAGGAAAAAATGAATAGGATGTCTATCTCATGTCATCTATAATAGCAAGCTCCAGAGGGATTAAAGACCAAAACTAAAACTAAAACGTTATTATATATGTAATGATATTATCATATCTATCGATATCTATATATCTATATCCTATCAATAAAGAGGGAATATACTAATTAACCATCACTCCATCACAAAGATGGCTGCACCCACAGCTGAGGCCAAGTTCCCATAAGGAGCCTTAACAAGCAATCAGCAGGGACCTGAGGCTACGCCCTCCCCCGGCCCTGTGGGGCTTGACAGGGGACCTCAGGTCACACCCTCCCCCCCCCCCAGTGGGGCTTGACAGGGGACCTCAAGGTGTGCTTCCGATCCTGGTGCTGGGCTAGGGGACCTCAGGCTGCTGGCCCCTCCCCAGCACCAGGCCAGGAGACCTCAGGCCACGCCCCCCACCAGGTGGGGCTTGACAGGGGACCTCAAGGTGTGCTTCCCATCCTAGTGCTGGGCTAGGGGACCTCAGGTTGCTCCCCCAGCCCCAGCACCAGGCTGGGGAACCTCAGGCCATGCCCCCCACCAGGTGGGGCTTGACAGGGGACTTCAGGCTGCGCCCCCCACCCTGGCACCAGGCCAGAGGACCTCAGGCCGCCCCCCCTACCCCAGCACCAAGCCAGGGGACCTGAGGCTGTGCCCCCCTGCCTGGTGGGGCTTGACAGGGGACCTCAAGGTGCACCCCCAGTGCTGGGTCGAGGAAACTCAGGCCGCGCCCCCTGACCAGGGGGGACCTGATGCTGCACCCACCTGCCAATGGGGCTTGACAGGGGACCTGAGGCTGTTCCCCCATCCGCGTGCCAGGCCGGGGGACCTGAGGCTGCACCCCCCCCCTCCCCACCTGGCAGGGATTGACGGGGATCTCAGGCCATGTCCCACACATGGCAAGGCTTGATGGGGGACCTCAAGGCATGCCCCCCACCCTGGTCTGGGGAACCTCAGGCCACGTCCCCCCTCCCATCCTGGCACCAGGCCAGGGAACCTGAGGCTATGTTCCCTGCCCAGCGGGGCTTGACAAGGGTGGGACTTGCCGGGTCTGGATCTATCCCAATGGGTGGTGGTGGGCGGGGGGGGGCGGACCGGGTCTGGGTCTCACACGATTTTCAGGCGCATGTGGATGGGCGGGGACTTGATTCTGGGTCCTGTGGTGTGCCCCAGACTCTGACAGGAGGAAGGTTTTCATATACATTTTACTAATTTTCTTTCATCTCTGACACTTCTATTATAGAGAAAGGGAAAATAGCAATATTAAATTATTTCCTCTAATCCCCTTTTAATGTGCACGAATTTCGTGCACCGGGCCACTAGTATCTATCTATCTATCTATCTATCTATCTATCTATCTATCTATCTATCTATCTATCTATCCATCCTATATATAAAAGCCTAAGTGACTGGCTGACTGGCTGACTGGCCGGTAGCTATGATGTGCAATGATCACCAGGGGGCAGACACTCAATGTAGGAACTGTCAAGCTGCAGTGACTTGGCAGCTGCAGTTCTCTGGTGATGCACCTGGAACCAGAGAGGAGGGAGCCTGATTCCAGGGTGCATCACCAGAGAACTGCCTTCATGCAATCCGGGACTCCTCGGGGGATGTCAGAGAACTGGTTTCAGCCCGATCCCCGTAGGCCAGGCCAAGGGATCCCACCAAGCTTCTAGATCTATGCTAGGTGTTGGTGCTACAAGAAGATTTTAGTATAGTTCCTGTATTCCAGGAGATACGCTGGTTAGAAAGTATATATGAAAATGGATAATCTTAATATGATGTTCTAATTATAAAGATCAGGTGTGTGCTACTGGAACTCAAGTGGGAACTTTGGATTCAGGAAGACTTTTTGGAAAAGATTCAGGCTAGTGTTGAAGGGTAAACCAGTTAAAAAAAGTTAAGGACCTTGGGCCGAGGGAACAGCAGCTTAGAAGAGGTCAATGGGGGGAAAAGTGGACATATATAATACTTTCAACAGTAAAGATTAAAAAAATGAATAAAAAGGTTAAGAAATTCTAACAGAGAATCCCAAACCTAGCTGCACATTTGAGCCTAACATACTAATGCCTTGGCCCCACCCAAGACCAATAAAATCACAATGTCTGGGGTAGAACCTGGCCATGTTTTTTAGAAATTTCTCTTATGATTTTAAGATGCCAACAGATCTGAGAAACACAGATCTAGATTGACAGAGAAAGAAGAGCAAGGCTACAGGCATGTAGAATGGTGGGCCAGGTGGCTAGTAAGTGTCAGAGCTTCCAATCCGCACCTCAGAGAATGTTCTTAACCACTTCTCATTGCTGTTTCCACTTGACTGAGGTGGTATGAGGGTACATTCCATTATGCTGCAGTTAAACAATTTAGTGGTTTAAAACCATAACATTTTGGTTTTGCTTGCTTCCATTGAGGGTCAATAAGGGAGAGGTTCCTGCTTGATGTCATTCTCACTCAGGGACCAGGGCTTCTGGAGGTTTCACTATTTGGAACCAGTTGCTCTTTCAAGAGAAGGGAAAACACACACACACACACGAATAAACAACTGTCCTCAAAGTCCAATTTTTAAAAATTTATTAAATTTATTGAGGTAACATTGGTCAACATGAACATATAGGTTTCAGTGTGGGTTTCTATGTTACAAGATCTGTATATTACACAGGGTACACCAATTCTTATAGGCTTCCACTTGCTAATGACCCATGATATTTCTGCCCACATGTTCTGGCCAAATCAGGTCATGTGGCCATATCTAACATCATGAGTGTGGGGCATGCTACTCCAGCATACGTCTGGAAGATAACTGGAATAGTTGTAAAAATAACTGTTGTTAGATGCATTAAATCAAATTGAACTCAATGGCCAAAGGCAGCCAGTTACATTTATCTGAATTTCCATAATATAATGTAACCTGGAAATAGTAATTTTACTATATTTGGGCCGACTATGGTATCCCTAGGGTTGCTGGATGCTCTTTTTTTCCTTCTTGCATCTAATTCACTCACTTTCAATTTCTTAACCCAAATCCTAACCTTCCCAGAAGAATATTCTTGAGCCAGTCAGAACATGTATCCACCCAGGCTTCATTTCTCTTTTTCTATTTGGGGAGGCCCCCTTGTAAAGATGATTTTAAAGTCCAATTGACTCATGCCAGCTTCCTCCTATCTCTGTTGCTATTGCTTATAAACCAAAACAATATTTTCCCAATTCTTAATGATTTCAAAGAACTTACCCATAAGTAGTCTCATTCAATGCCCAAATGAACTTCCTGGTGCAGGAATTATTCAACCTTATTTAACAGATGAGGAAAATGAGGTTCAGAGAGGTCAGACAAGAGCTTACAGAAATTACTGAAATACTTGCATCTCCTACAGCCACTCTAGTCTCCTTTCTACTTTGTATCAGTTTCTCTCTTTAAGGAGTCAAAATATTCATTCATTCATTCATTCATTCATTCATTCATTCCACAAGAACTTGTTATCTATTGGAAGTGTGGCATTGGGCCAGCCACAGGAGGTGTAAGCACAGTTCTAGAGGAACGCCCTGATAAAGAAGATGCTGTTCATTGTTCCACCAACAGCCTTTTTATCTCCTAATAGAACTCTAACATTTTTCCAGGGAATCATCATATTTCATCCCTTGCTCTCAGAAACACTAGGCCTCTACCCTAGGCTCAAGGAATGGTTCTGATTTGTCTAAACCAAGTCATAGACAACTCATAGGATGGATTTAAGAGTTGACTAGTGAACTCATTCTGGATAAGTTATAAGGTTAAGCCTGCTTAGAAGGACTTTTCCTTTGACTTTTATTTCCCAAATAAAAGTCAAGGGATAATGATGTAAAAGCCCTATGGCTGCTTTGCGCTTCCCACACCCAGCTCAGATCGGGACCCAGGCAACAGAAAGAGACCTGGCCCAGTTCAGATCGGGAACCAGGTAACAGACAAGAGACTTGGCTGACAGCAGCTGCCCTATACCTAGCATCAGGAATGCTCAGGGCCTACTCAAGAATGCAAATAATCCTTCCCACTAATATTTATAGGGTAAACTAAGATTTTTGGTAGAGTATTAAATTTGACAGTAAAATAGTAATCTAGTTTTCAGATTAATTTAAACAGGCTAATTGAAATAAGTGAATATTCAAGTAAATTTAATTGTACTGAACAAAAAGCTGTTCTTATAGTAATACCTAAAATTTCTATTGGTAGTTCATCTCATGGTAAAATTCCTGAATATGCAATGAACCTAAAGCAGTCATATTTTTGGGCAAAAAAAATAAATAAAATTTAAAGTTATCAAGACTGCATTATAAAATGTACAAAAACCTCCATTAATCAAAAATAAAAAGGGGGGGGGATAGTAGGGTAATATCAGGTAAGGAAAAATATCCTATAAGTAAATTACATCTAGAAAATTTTTACTTTACAAAATTAATTTTCATTTGTAATGCTAACAGCAAGACACACATGGTGTCTAAATAAGACAAAGGAAAATCGTTTGGGCAAAAATAAAAAGGATTCCAAATCAATTATATAGAAAGGATTCCTTTATTAACTTTTGGTCGAGAATATGTTTATATATCTTCAGAAAACAACTCCAAGACCATGTGGATTCCTGCAACAGAGAGGAATTTACAGGTGTGCTCCAACCACGAAGACAAGAGGAAAAACAGTCTAGAGATGGAAGACACTGACAACACCTTGCCACGCGAGCAGTCAGTAGCTGTGCACCGCTGCAGGTTACCTAGGACCAAACCAGAGAGAGTTGGACCTGCATTTCCACCATGTGCCCACCATCCAGATATCATTGCTGACCTGTACACATAAGGAACTGTTAGACATTGAAACGGGGACTCAGAACTGTTGGACATTGAAATTGGGACTCAAATATTTTTTACTATTATTATTATTATTATTTTTGTTATTATATGTTTATTTCTAGTCTGCAGAGGCAAAATTTTTTAAAGGAAAGAAATGGGGGGGGGGAATAGATACAGAGGCAAAGAAGTATTGAACAGACTGTCAAACTACATTGGGAAGGCAGGGGAGGTTGGGCAAGAGGGGCTGTAAGAGATCAACCAAAGGACTTGTACGCATGCATATAAGCATAACCAATGGATACAAGACACTGGGGTGGGGGAGGGGGTGTACTGGAGGGTAGGGGAAGCTGTGGTGAGGTCAATGGGGGAAAAAAAAAGATATATGTACTACTATTTGTAATACTTCAAACAATAAAAAAAAAGAAGCAAAAAAAAAATGATGTAAAAGCCCTCATGATTTTTATTTCTTCTGCCCAAAGATGAATTTGATGACCAGAAGCACATTAGCCCTCCTGTGACCATGTTGTGACAAACCAACATGAAGGAACAGCAAGAGAAGAATCTGGGTCCTTGGTGATATTTTGGAATCACTGGGTTGCCTATATAGAGACTTCTTGTTATGAAAGAAAAAACAAACCCCTTATATGTTTAGGCTTCTGTGAATTGGATTTTCTGTTACAGTTGAATGGATTCCTAAGTAATTCAACTCACTATTTTAGTGACAGACTCATAAACAAATTAAAGTTATATTTTGAGTTAAGTTTTATTTAACACTTTCCAAGCCCTCTTTCCTTGTATGTATAGGCAAAGGTAATATTTCCTTTACAGGTTTATTATTGGGATTATATGTGAAAATCACTTATCCATAGTGCTTAGCAAATAGCCACAGAGTAGAGAATGTTAATTCCTTTCCATTTTCCTAACAACTAGGGCTGTATGGAGGTAGAATGGTTTACTTAGAAGAAAGCATGAGAGCAGAAGCTTAGCCACATATATAAAGCTTTGGATGGATGAATAAATTAGCCATCCTTTACTCACCTTTCTTTTTCAAGATTCATGATTCTTCATGTCTCTGACTGAACCAGCTTCTCCAAGTAAATCAGTCTATTTCTTTGCCTTTTATCAATTCCCGCAAGAAAATAGATTTATTTTTTAATATACTTTTATTGATTTCAAAGAGGAAGGAAGAGGGAGAGAGAGGGTGAAGGAGAAAGAGAGATGGAGAGAGAGGAGAGAGAGTGAGAGAGAGAAGCATCAGTAATGAAAGAGAAGAATTGATTGGCTGCCTCCTACACGCCCTACACTGGGGATCGAGCCCACGACCTAGGCATGTGCTCTGACTGGGAATTGAACTGTGATCTCCTGGTTCATAGGTTGACATTCAACCACTGAGCCACGCCAGCCAGGCAGATTTATTTATTTATTTATTTATTTATTTATTTAAATAAATCTTTATTGTTCAGATTATTACAGGTGTTCCTCTCCCCCCCCCCATAGCTCCCCTCCACCTGATTCCCCACCCCACCCCATGCCCTTACCCCCCACCACTGTCTTCATCCATAGGTATAAGATTTTTCTCCAATCTCTTCCCACACCCCTCACTCCCCTTTCCCCCTGAGAATTGTCAGTCTACTCCCTTTCTGTGTCCCCGATTCTATTATATTCACCAGTCCATTCTGTTCTTCTGATTTTTTATTCACTTGATTTTCAGATTCACTTGTTGGTAGGTATGTATTTGATGTCATTTTGTTGTTCATAATTTTTATCTTTACCTTTTTCTTCTTCCTCTTCTTAAAGAATACCCTTCAGCATTTCATGTAATCCTGGTTTGGTGGTGATGAACTCCTCCAGCTTTTCCTTGTTTGTGAAGCTCTTTATCTGACCTTCAACTCTGAATGATAGCTTTGCTGGGTAGAGTAATCTTGGTTGTAGTTTCTTGCTGTTCATCACTTTGAATATTTCTTGCCTGATAGTTTTTGCTGAGAAATCAGCTGACAGGTAACTAACTGTTTTTCTCTTGCTGCTTTCAAGATTCTCTCTTTGTCTTTTGCCTTTGGCATTTTAATTATGATGTGTCTTGGTGTGGTCCTCTTTGGATTCCTCTTGTATGGGGTTCTGTGCACTTCCTGGACTTGTAAGTCTATTTCTTTCACCAGGTAGGGAAAGTTTCCTGTCATTATTTCTTCTAATAGGTTTTCAACATTTTGCTCTCTCTTTTCTTCTGGCACCCCAAAAATTTGGATGTTGGTACACTTAAAGTTGTCCCAGAGGCTCCTTACACTATCTTCATATTTTTGGATTCTTTTTTCTTTTTGTTTTTCTGGTTGGATGTTTTCTGTTTCCTCATATTTCAGATCTTTGGTTTGATTCTTGGGGTATGTTGATCTACAGTTGAGTTTCTGTATATTCTTTATTTTAGACAGTGTATGCTTCATTTCTGACTGGTCCTTTTCCATTTTTTTGGCATTCTCATTAATATCCTTAAAGGTCTCATCAAGTTTCTCAGCGGTTTTTACAAGATTCTTGAGTGACCTTATAAATGTGGTTCTGAATTCTATGTCGTCCAGTAGTTTGCTTTCCTCTGTTTCTTTCATTCGTGACATGTTTCTTTGTCTCTGCATTTTGGCTGCTTCCCTGTGTTGATGGAGTGGCTTTGTGTGGTAGGTGACCTATAGGGGGCAGTAGCTCAGCCTCCCGAATCACCTGAGGTGGATGCTCTTGATACATCCCTTTGTGGGCTGAGTGCAAAGTCTTGGTGTAGTTAAGCCTTAAGTGCTGTTGGTACACTGGGAGGAATTGACCTCCAGGCCCACTGGCTGTGAGGACTCGCTGTGTCTATAATGGAAGAACTGCTGTGCTGGAGACACGCTTATGGTGCAGGACTTGTTTCAGTGGGGCTTTGGTGCTCACTGAGTCTGCCTCTTGAATGTGTCACTTGTGGATGTGAGGAGTTGAAATCTGGTGTCTCACACTGACCACTAGGTACACTGGCTTCTGGATCTCCAATGGGGTGCAGGTCAGCTATTGTCTGAGGCCACTGAGCAGGTGCTACAGTGAGAGCTACAGTTTTTTCCTCTTTGCTTGGGGTTTGGAGGTTTTGGAGCTGTCTGACCCGGGCTGCAAGTTTGCTAGGTTAAGCTGTGATAGATCCATTCTTATGCTAAAGCCACTGCTTGGAGCTTAGGTGGGTCTGTAGGTTGCGGGGGGCGGAGTCTCAGGGCATCACTAGGCTAGGGTGTGGCAAACAGCAATGGATGCCAGTTAGCCAACCGAGTCGCTGTGTCCCGCGCCTCAGCGCAGTAAACAATTATTCCTGCGCGTAGCTCTGCAAGCAAGCCACCCTCACTTTCCGACCCGATGTCAGACAGTCTAGCTTCTCCCCGTAGGAGTTTGGGTCCTCCGCATCTCCCCAGAAACTGGAGTTCAGAGTAATCGGGGCCTGTCTCCCTTCGGGTTGAAAAAAGCAACGCCTGTAGCCCGCCCGGATCGCATGCTTCCGTACCTCAGATTTTCAGCGCTTGTGCACGTCTCATTGCTATTTTCTCTTTCCTTCTAGTTGTAGAACTTCCACTCAGCCAGCTTTCCTGTGGTTCTGGGTGATGGACGGTTTGTCTTTTAGTTGTAGTTTTGAAATTGTTGTGCGAGGCAGCAGTTTAGGTGTTTACCTATGCCGCCATCTTGGATTCCCTTCAGGCAGATTTAAATGAATGATTATACTTAAGGCATATGCCCACCTTACTTATATGCCGACTGAATCCACATAGATTGAGGAAGGGTTGGTTCCAGAAAGGATGGAATGTTGACAGACATGAAATATATCCACTAAAACAGGTCATTCTGTCTTTTCTGCTGCTCTATCTAACACTACCTAAATAACAACTACTTGAATAATAACCAGCATTAGTTGGGTATTCACTATTTGTCTGGTACTGAGCTAAATGCTTTCTATGGGCCACCTCATTTAATACTCACAGCAATTCAAGATGTAGTTACTATTATCTTAATTTTATAAAGGGGTAATTGAACACAGATAGGGGAAGTAAACTGCTCATAGCCACACAGCTGGTATGTGGTCAAGATGGAACCCAGGCATCTCATATCCCATCTATAATAATAAAAGCATAATATGCTAATTAGACCGGACAGCCAAATGACCTTTTGGATGAAACTGGGGCTGTGAGGGCTGAGCCCCTTTCATGCTTTGGGCCACTAGTAGGAAAAAAAAAATGAGGAGGCTGATGCATGGGTCCTAGAACTAGAGGGAGCTTGCTGAATAGATGCCCATGGTTTACAAAAGCTGGCGAGGCTGCCCTTCTACCCCCACAACAAAAACACAAAAACTCATAAAATAGTCCCCTTCCTTGATTAAAGTCATTTTCTGACCTCAAAAGAATACACAGTCAAAGACTGCCCAAGCTGGAGTAGATTTAGAGATTTTAGATTTAGTTAGTGCTGGATACCATTTGAATGAAAACAGTCCCAGTTGTGAATTTTTTTCTTTAACAGGTTTACTCTCAGGCTCAATAATCATCCACAAAAGTTGGGTTCCTATTTGCCCTTGGACAGTGCTCATATGCCTTATGTTCCTCATCAGGACCTTCATGATCTGATCCCACCTTTTTGTTCCTGTTTTCTCACTTGGCATTTCCACTTCTTCCCTCCTGATTTGAGGTCTAGCCATAGTGGAATTCACGCACAGTCATAATCCTTGGATCTCTGCAAGGTCTCCTTGTTGATCTACACATAGCCCTGTTTTATTTTATATGACACATAGCCCTGTTTTATTTTATTTGCTTCTTCACTTATTTTTTTTTTGAAAGAAAACATTTCAGTTTTAAATTTACTTTTAAATACTATAATAAACACCTATAAAGGTGAAATTCTTCCTTTAGCCTACAAGGCCTCACTGTTATCACTGTTATCAGAACTTCTATGTGCTCTGTCTGAAATTCTTCCCACCCCATTCCCACCTTCTCCAATGTCCTTTAGGTCTGTACTTAAAACGTGTCCTTGACTCTCTTCTTCCATCTTCAAGACTAGGCAGGGATCTTTCCCTAGCCCTCCCATAGTGTTCCGTCCTTTCCCTGTCACATCTTATCAAGTGCTGTATCGTCTGTTAACTCACTTTCCTCTCACCCGGAGGCACTAGCCTGTGAGCTTATTTTAGGACAAGAATGACTGGTCTTATATTGCAGTCTCAGTGCTTAGCACCATGTCACATAGCATGCATTCAATATATAGTTCTGGGTTTGGAGAACTTTTTCTATTAAAACCATACAGTATTTTTTGTATTTACACAACTCTGCCATTGTAGTGTGAAAGCAGCCATAGACAATATGTAAACACCTGCAATGGCTGTGTTGCAATGAAACGTTATTTACAAAGATAGATTTGGTCCATGGGCCATAGTTGTGCTATAATTGATGAAGAAAGGAACAAATAAAAATGAATAAGTAGGATTACATTTAACCCCATTTACCAGAAAGGAAGTACTGGTTACCGCAAAGAACTCTTTATCAGAAAACCTGAATTCAATTTTCTTCCTATTATGTAATGTCTTTTATCTCTGGCCTTATCTTTAAAATGGGGCTTGATAATACCTCCTCAGATTTGGAACTGTCAGGTTTTAAAGTTAGGATGCCTATTTGTCTTTATTTCTAGAGTCTAGCAGAAATCCCACAGGCATAGAGCAGAGATTTTCAATCATTTTCATCTTATGGCACACATAAACTAATTACTCAAATTCTGAGGCACACCAAAAAATATATTTATTGCTGATCTGACAAAAATAGATACAATGTTGATTCACTCACACCAGATGGCTGTTATCATGTTTCCATTTGACAATCTAAGGGAAAAGAGGTCAGTGCCCCTGACTACAGTCAGGTATTGTATTTTAAAAAATTCTGTGGCATACCTGTGTGCCATGGCACACCTGTTGAAAATCATTGCCGTAGAGCATAACAAGTAGAGAAGTACTTGAATAATAGGTAGACAAATAACTGAAAGGTAGTTGGACCAGTTAATAGTTGTAAACTCTTAGAAAAGGAAAAATTTTAGTCATCAGCTAAATTGCTACTATGTAGAAGTCTTTCTAGGTTTAAGAAATTGGGGCATTTTAATTCCAAATGACAGAAAACCCAACACAAATTGGCTTAAGCCCCATAGAGAATTTATTGGCACATCCATCCCCCAGTGTCCAGGAGAAAAGTGCCTTGTTTCAGGGGCTCAAACCAGGTCAAAGACCCAGGCTTCCCTATTTCCCCACTTGCCTTCTGGCTTCACCTACTGGTGGTGGGCTGGCTAACATTCTAACATTGGATTCTCCCTCGTTTCCTCACAGCTCAAAGACCATTGGACAATAGGGAGCATCCCTGTCTCTCAAAAGTCCTAATAAACAAGCCAGGATTATGTGCCCTTGGCTTTGGGTCACTTGTCCATCTTTGAGCCAAATACCATGGCCATGAATGAAATTACGTAACTTGAGATGTACTGACTGAGAGCAAGGGAGGCCTGGCTCGGCAACGGCAAGCCTCCCCTTCCCCCCGCCCCCCCCCCCCCCCCCGTGTGCAAAAGAAGAAGGTGGCAACGACATGAAATACCTAGAACTGTTGTGATCCCCCTCTCAAGAACTCTGTGATTTAATGCAGTCACGCAAATCGAGGTTTTTTGTGAACTCCATGAAGCCTGTCCACGGACCCTAACTTAGAAGAAAACCGAGCTTTCTCCAGTGTGTGACCCTTCTAGATATAAACATCGTTATTGATAGTTGCATTTCTAAAATAAAGGAATATGTACATGTTCACCCAGGCCATCACCCCACCCACTCCCCACTCCTCCCCCCCCCCCCCCCCCCCCGGTGTCCAGGAGAAAAGTGCTCAGTGCATTTCATCATGTATCCCAGATCCAGGAAGGCCATTTAGGATGGGGAAAAGGGAAGGTTTTGAGTCAAAAAAAAAAAAAAAGAGAAATGAAAATGAAAAGGTCCCACCCTGTCAGCATTAACTGGAGTATAAGAAATGAAGTTTGGGCGGGCAGACAGACAGACTCCTGGGGTCGGCTGACAGTCAAAATGTCCAGAGGGCCTGTCATCCTCTGGCTGCTGAGGGAGCTATGGTGGCTTTATCTGAGTAAGTGTCTGACCTGCCATGCAGGAGCGGGGGCTCCGGACCCTGCCTGAGATGGGGCTCCTTGGCTGGTGGGCTTCAGGGAGCAGCAGCCCACCTCATTCCTGCCCCCACCCCACCCCAGGGTTTCTTCTTGGGATGGTCTCTCCTCTTGCTGTCATACGAAGTTTTATCCTGGGACCGCTTTGGGGGTTTTAGGGTGGGATCATTTGTGTTCACATCAGAAATGGCAATTGAAGAAGAAACACAGAGGTAAGGGGTCAGATGAAATGGGGAAAAGCAATGTCCTGTGCAGATGTTACCAGTGCAGTCAGATGGAGGGCAGCTTGCTCTGGGAAGGGCTCTTGTTGTAGTTCTTCCTTTTCTCTTTATTGGCAGTTTTAGTATGCTTTTGGTTTAATTTGCTGGGGAGGCATTTCGAGGAGAGGTTTCTTCTTGCACATTGTTCCCAGGTTTTGGACGATGCAGAGGTACACCCTGGGCTGAGACCTGTGCATCCTGGTGGCAGAGGGCGAATGCTCTGTGCGGAGCCGGAGTCCTGTCCACTTGCTAACAGTTGGCACTGGGAACATGTTTATCGAGCCCTGGCTCTTCCCTGCATGAAATGAGGGACCTGGATAAGACCAGTTGTCACCCTCTGTGATTCTAGAACCAGACATTTATCTAATGTCTCTTGCAGTTTTAAAAGTTTGGTAGTTGTTTGCGTATGAATCTTTCAAGGACAGCAAAGTTGTTTCCTTTACCTCTCCAGCCTGTGCCATGCAGTTTTCTCTGTCTCTCTTTCTTCTGCAAGCCCATGGGTCCTCTGGTCTCCCTCCTAAGGTGGGCTATTCCTGAGCGCTCAGGACTGATTCAGGAATTTCTGCTATGAGCTCCTGTCCTCCCTGGAGGAGTTCTACTGCGCACACTCCCCCCCCTCCCCCCCCCATCAGAGAACAGGTCACTGAGCTGCTTATCTCCCTAGATACGCTATGGCAGTTAATGGAATAAAAGCAGCCCCTGTCCAATTTTTTTTTTTTTAATCAATGTTTTCAATGGTCTTTATCTTGTTCTGGGAACTTGAGGTGTTCTGGGAACTCGATTTCGTTATGCTGAAAGTTGCTGGGATCTAAGTCCACATTGCCAGCTACTGGCTGGTTGCTGAGCAGTTGGTTGAGCTAGGTCAGATTTCTTTAACCCTGTTGAAAGGAGACAGTAGTTGGTAAACTTTCTCTTTTTTTTTTTTTCCATTTGGGTCTTTTCTAAAATGACCAAATTAGAAGAGAGTGACTGTTCAGAATCACCGAGAATCCATCAAAGCTGCACATGCCCTTCGAAGATGCCGAATCAGAAACTCCAGTCTGCAGATGGCGAAACTGAGACCCGGGTGGGGGAAAGGCCTTTCTTGAGGTCACCAGCTGGGGGAGACATCACTGGCACCAGAAGCCAGTTGTCGCCACACCATCCTGGGTGGCTCCTGAAAAGCGGAATTGATTTGACATCAACAATTCCTCTGCTCCAGGATACTTTTGTAACTGGAAGGAACAGGTTTTTTTGGTTCTATTTCTAAATCTCCCGTGTTTGGTTACTTTATTAATTCCATGTGGCATTGATATTTCGTCTCATGTGAACCTTAGAAACTCTTTCTGAGGGGAGTCATTATCCCCTTTACTTTATGACGACAATGAGGTTAGGATTACTGTGGCTTTCCTCCAAGAACACTAAGACACCAACTGGCACATGAGGTTTACAATGTACGCCCAATGGGTGTTTTTCTGCCACACCAAAAGGCCTAATTGCCCACTTCCTTTTTTTCAAAACCATCAATTTTTAATCAGATGAGTAATACAGAAACACCCTTGGTGAAAAAAATAATGCTATAAAACCCAAATCTCTTTTGATGATCCCCCCAGGCCCCATCCCTTTCCAATCATCATGGAGATGAGCAAGACAATGAGTGGAGCGTATATTCCCACCAGACACTTTTCTATGCATTTAGCTTCATATATCTATACCCCCACTCCCACATGCACATACACAATGTGAATGTTTTATTTATTTATTTTATAAATGGTTTTTATATTGTATGTGTTATATTAAAACTTGCCCTTTTCATACTTCAATAAGACTGAGGTATCATGCCAACTGGCATAAGTCTATCTAATTCTAATAATCTTCTACACATGATTCCATGGAATGAATGCCCCTGTTTTGCCATGCACATATACACGTTGTTCATTTCATTCACATGTATGTGAAGGCTGCAGTAAACATTTGCTATTGGGTTTTCTTGTGCATGTGTGTTTTTCTAGGGCAAATAAAACACAAAATTGCTAAGGTTTAGAATGCAGATGTGCATGTTGAGTATTAATAGAAACTGCCAAATTGGCCCACATTGTGGCTATACTAATTCCTACCCTATTTCAGTGTAGTTGACTCCGGTAGGCTATATTTTCCTAGATCCCTGTTGCTATTTTCAGCATTCTAAATTTTGGCCAAATAGGTGAAATTTACTGGCGACTCATATCGCCTCATCTATGAGTTGCCTGTTATGTCCTTTTTTAGTGTTTCTCTTGGGTCTTAAGAAGTAGGATGCTTCTTGTGGTGCTGTAGTACTTGGGAAAATAAACTGATGACTCTCCAGTAGAAATAATTCTTGCATCTATTTTAAAATTAATTCTCCCAATGTAAGTAGGAGTTAGCCTATGTTTTAGAAGTTATTTGTTTTAGGCGCATGTGTTCTGTGTTGCTAACACAGCAGAGGGCGATGACAATTTCTTGTCTTTTTCCCTGGGTTTACGGTGGGCAGAGTGGACTTCTACAGCATTTATAGTCTGTGAAACATTTTCACTGCAGCAAAGTGGAGAGGCTGTGAGTGCAGGGAGGGCTCTGGCTGCTCTGTATTTGGAATGACCTTCATCATGGGAGTCAACTGTGGAAAGCCCAGGAAGCATGTCCTTTGGCTTCCTCTCTGGGCGCCTTTTAGGGTTGATGCTCACCTTCCCCTAGAGAGGGATATCTAGACGTTCCTGACACCTGGTCAGGGCCTGTGGGCCATGTCTTATACAATTTAGCCAAATGGGTCAACACAGTGAATGGGGTCTCATGGGCCAAGGGGGTTCCTTGAGGAAAACAGGAAGCAGGAACGTGGTGCCTGGGATGTAGTCTGATGGTCTGGAGTTTCAGCCTGCCTTGCTTTCACTTCAGTAGGTTTTCTCTTGTTCAGAACAAGTACTGATGCTCAATTAAACCAGTGGGCTGGCAGCAGTGAGAATGTTTCCCAGATTCTCAGAAAGCGATGTGATCTTCAAAGAGCTTGTCCTGTGGTCCCCACACACTGGGGGAGTGGCCAATATCAGAATGACCTGAAGAGTTTGGTTATGTCCATTTCCAGGGGCTCTGGCCTCAGAGATTCTGATTCAGGGTTGGTCAATAAAATATCTGGTTTTAACAATCTCCCCAGGTCACGCTGATGAGCAGCCAAAGTTGGGAAAAGTGGACACTTCTTCTTAAAACTAGAGTGGGGCACAAGTAGGTTTACAGTTGTTCACCTGGAAAATAATACAATAATTAATAAATAATCATACAAGAATAAATTCTGTGTTTCACATACTCACAACTGTAGACCTACTTATGCCCCACCTGGTAGTGATACCTCCCATATAACCCTCCAGCATTTTTGTATGCCACAGCTCACATTCTAATTCCTGTGGCCTGCTTCACTCAGTTCTAACATGTAAAAAAAAACCCTCAAACGCCACCTAACCTCACATTGTCTAACAACAAATAAATGATCCAGAGCAATTCCTTTGTATTTCCTGTGCTGAAAGGAGAGAGCAATGGTATGTAGTTTGGCAGCCCATCTTCCTGCCATAGCCCGCTCTGTGTTGGAAGACAGAGGGAGACCCATTTGAGATATTCAAGTCAATAATACATAATCACTGCTTATTGGGATACAGTGGGCAGAGTGCTATGTTTAGACCTGTTTGTCTGAGTTAGGGGAATTGAGTTAAAGGGTCAGGATTTTTCAGTGGAGAGTCTATTGGTTTATCTTATGGTACTCAAGGTCAGAGTGGAAGGGAGGTGGGAGGAGGAGAGAGAAACATCAGCGAAAGGTCTTGCTGTGGAAATGAGTTTAGACACTCAGGTGGGTCAGCTGTTTCCACTTGGGGGATGGAAGGATGTGGAATTAGGAGCTCAGCTCTGGTGAAGCACACATCAGAATTTAGACTAAAGAAACACATATACTACCACCCTGTTCATCTTCCTGGAAGCATCTGTTTGCACAATCACTATTATGTCTGAGATACTTTAATCCACACAACCTGGTTTTCTCATCCTTCCTCACAGCGCCAGCTGCAGCGCAGACTGTCGTGACAGGATACGTGGGCCAGTCGGTGACTTTGCCCTGCATGTACGCATCATGGTCTCACAGCAGCCACAGCATGTGCTGGGGCAAAGGCTTGTGTCCCAACTCCAAATGCAACGAGGAGCTTCTCCACACCGATGGGACCAGGGTGCTCTCCCGGAAGTCAACAAGATACCAGCTTCTGGGGAGTATCAGGAGAGGCGATGTCTCCTTGACCATCTTCAACACCAACGAAGGTGACAGCGCTGAGTACTGCTGCCGCATAGAGGTGCCTGGCTGGTTCAATGATATCAAGAAGAACATTGTCCTGAGACTAACGAGAGGTGAGCACAGGAAGGGGCTGGTGCCTGTGGAAGGAGAGATTTGGCGGTTAATGGGTGATGGGTTTAGTGGGGGCAGGTAGAGAAGCGTTACCTCCTTAAGCCGTGAGCGGACGGATTGCATCTCAGATGTGCTGCTCCGACTAGAGGAGACACGGTGTGCAGCAAATGCCCAGGGGGGTCAAGAAAGCCGCAGAAATGAGTGGAAGGTGGTGGGTGGGGAAGGAAACTTCAGGGTCAATCTGAAGAAGGCAGCTGCTTTTTACCTTTGGGATTGTCGCCCACTGTTTACAGATCTCTCAATTTTTATGTGAGATATACTGATTTTTGCATGTTGGCAAAGATTTCAAAATTTAGAAAAACACATACTGTGTAAGCTAAATAAAGTGTGTCTGGGGGTCAGCTTCAGCCAGTAGTTTGCAGCTTCTGGCAGTGGAGAAACAGCGTGTGATGTGGGGACTCTCAGGGCCATTTTCAGGCATGTTTTTCCTTCTGTTACTATGTTGCTTTTGTGAAATTTGGAATAAGATGGAACTCCTAAAGCTTTGAGCTCCAAGGGAGGCAAACAATTGATGTGGCTCTCTCACACTGATTTTTTTTTTCTCTTTCTCCTCCTTGCCCCTCACTTCCAATCTCTAAAAATCAATGGAAAAATATCCTCTAGTGAGGATTAACAAAAACAAACAAACAAAGATTTGAGCTGCATGAAGGGCAGTCTATGGCTAAACGATGCTAACAATAACGACCTTTCCTGTTCGTCTGGAATGGAGCCTTGTAAAGTCAGCCTTGTGTTCAGCTTTCATCAAGGATGGGGAAATGTGGGGCTCCATTCCTAACTGGAAGGGCATTTTGGAAGGCAGGGTCTGGATATTAATATGCTTAACAAGCTCCTCAGGTGACGCTAATGTACTTTATTTTATTATTTTTAATATTTATTGAATTTATTAGGGTGACATTGGTTAATAAATTATATAGGTTTCAGGTATACAATTGTATAATGCATCATCTGTATATTGTATTGTGTGTCCGCTAACCCAAGTCAAGTCTCCTTCCTTCACCATTTATCCCTTCTGCACTCTCTTCTACCTCCCTCACCCCCTTTCTCTCTGGTAATCCCCATACTGTGTCTGTGTATCAGGTTGTTTTTTGTTTGTTTGCTTGCTTTGCTTAACCCTGTCACCTTTTCACTCAGTCCCCCAACCTCCTGACAGCTATCAGTTTGTTCTCTGTATCTATGAGGCTCTTTCTATTTTTTTTTGTTTATTCTAATACACTTTAAAATTTGAGAACAACTGATGTGAATGCTTCTAATTTAAAGAACTTCCATACGCATTAGCATATTTTCTCTCTCAAAATAACTATTCTGATTTATTGAATTAAATGATGCCTATCTGAGTCTGCTCTTTTCAAGCCTGGTATAACCAGCTATTATTTTATAAAATATTTGTTTGACCTCCATACTCTGTGGGGTCATGTCTATGTTCTCTTGAAACTAA